>OY728135.1:439479358-444279358 GCA_963277665.1 Viscum album | reverse complement strand
GTTTCTTTCCACACTTTGAGAATAAGGGAAAACTCATCTTCTTTTCAGTGTGCTCTTTAGATTTACCTTTGAATTCCTTTTTCCTCTTCTTATCAAACGCATATGACTGATGGGTTACTCCAATCTCCATCTCAACCTTGAGATCACATCGAATGATTTCATCGCAGCTATTGAAGTCCCTTATGGCTATCGCCCTTCGAATACTTGGTTATAAGCCACTAAAGAATCGATCGATCTTACTCTCGGGTTGGATAATAATTCCAGAAGCGTACCTTGCAAGTCTTGTAAAATTTTCTTTATAGGTACCAACAGATTCATCATCCTTTTTCTTTAGTTCAAGAAAATACTTCTCCATCTTTGTTTGAATAATACAAGGGAAGTACTTATTGAAAAATAATTTATTGAACTCATCCCATTCCATGGACTCAATTTCATCTATTGGCCTTGTATTCTTGATAAGATTCCACCATTGATCAGCTTCACCTTCCAAACGATATACTGCTAAGATGACTTTATTAGGTTCCGAACATTGAAGAACTGAAAATGTATTTTTAGTTGTACTAATCCATTCTTTCTCCCCTAATGGATCAGTAGACCC
Organism: Viscum album; assembly: GCA_963277665.1. Lineage (NCBI taxonomy): Eukaryota > Viridiplantae > Streptophyta > Magnoliopsida > Santalales > Viscaceae > Viscum > Viscum album. The sequence goes on along the minus strand of OY728135.1, from coordinate 444,278,760 downwards.
ACTGAATGAAAGTGGACGCTGCCTCATGAAGGATTAAATAGAATGTTTCTCATTCCTTTGCTCGTTTGGAAGTCCTACATTATTCATAGCTTGAGAATGTTGTGTGAGCATGGATACAAGATTTTTTATTCCAGATCCCATAACGTTTGGTTTCTCAAGGGGACAATCATTTCATTACCTGTCGCATTCCGGATTAACACGGTTCCTTCAGGTTCCAGCCATTAACTAAAACCAAGAAGAATAGTGCGAGAAACACTAATTATAATAGGAAAACCATATAATCAATAATAAATTTCACACATAAGGTCTTATCATAGGTTATTCATGGCCATTTCTAAAACACTAAGATTTTATCCTATTCTTAGACATATCCTTAGGGTTCTTACAAATGCTTTCACATCCTAGTTTCCAAAGGTTGACAATAGCTTTCCTATGATACCAACTATAACAACCCAAACTTTACATACATTGTTATTACTTCAAAATTGAATCATACGTCTTAAAACATATAGTAAGACCATGAAAGGACCGTATAGGTATAGTGTATTTAGAAACTGGGAAACATAAACAACTGGTTCATAAATCATCTACACTGTCTCCCTTTTTATTTTATCATATCTAGAGTCCCTTTTGGAATATCTTACTTAATACCCTTCTTCTTGACCTGGGGAAAAGAAAACATACAAAAGGGTGATCTCAAATTCTCAGTAAGGGTAAAAAAAAGAAATATCAATCACATCATATTCATAATAACATAACATTTTAGAAATATTAACCTACAAAAGAGATCATAATTTCATAACATGGGATAAATCATAGTAGTGAAATGTAATCCCAAAAATCATAACATAAAACATGAAACTTTGTGTAATACAAACATAATCATTGAAAATCATTTCTTAGAAGTCAAGACTCATTGGAAAAACTATCTTAGTGGACAAAGTCCATTTCTGAACCAAGTTCACTCCTCGTCTCAGTCTTGTATCACTGAAGCAGATTAAACTTCTGTTCCTTCCATGTCTATATCATGAGATATAAATCTTTACCCATTGCATTAGAGGTAGATATAGGTCCCACCCATCTCATAAAGATACCATTCTTACTTGTGCCAAATGATCATGAATCATAGCATAACCCATGAAATAAAAATGGGATTCTAAAACATCATCCCATCATAACATACTCCATATAAAATAAAAGGACATCATAAAAATAATTCCATCATAACATAATAAAATCAATGTAAAAATAGGGATATAAACAGAACCCTATATTATCTTAGATGGAAAATAATTTTGATAAAATTCTTGAACTCCATTCTTGAGGAAAATATCCTTTCTACTTCAATTTTTTTTTTCCTTTCTTAACATGTCATAAAATTTTAAAATAAAAGAAGTTGATTTAAATTAAACTTGAAAACTTGTAAAGGAAGATTCATGGAAATAATTTTCTAAAAATACATTCATGTCGTATATGTTAAAGAAAAACATTCTTCTCGTACTTTGGCCGGAAAAGTCAAAAAAGTACCTCATACTAAAAACGACAAAATATTCCATTCATATATTTTACTAAAAACTTGCCGAAGGGTAAAATTTGATTTAAACAATTTTAGGAGGATATAACTAATTTTACATATTGAGTAAAAATGGATGTGTCTGATAAATATTCCCCAGTAAATTCTGAAGTATAAACAATCATGGATAAAAATGAGATTACTAGATTTTTCCTTACCTTAGGTCCAATTTTTTCGTACGTGTCCGAACCTCCTGTATAATGATTTAAATAATGTTATTGACCTATTACAGAATCATACTCACTGTTATGATATCATATATGGTCATATTCTTAGCTTCGTATTTGTAATATTTCATTGCTACTTGTTATTCGGGTGCTTATTGCTTTTTGTTCTTATGCGTGTTTTGTCGAATAAATTCTTATTCTTATTTTTAGGTTATAGATACCACATTTACATAATGGTATTAGTTTAATATATATCATATTTATTCATTCAATTCATTTATATAATCATTATGCATTGTACAACGAGTCATATCACATCGTGGAGACGGTAGGCCGTACGTACGCACGAGCGATTATATCGTTCCCATGATCGTGGAATTGTATTGAAGTGTATGTATACTATTTAATAATAAATATCAATTCACAATAATCATATATAGTTATTCTTTACACCATTATACCCTTCCAATTAAGGTGGTGGTGGAAAACAGAATACACCACGGTGTGGAGACGGTATTCCGTACGTATGCACGCGTGGTGATTTCATTTTCCGTAGGATGGATAGAAGGTGAAATAGGGTTGTTTCATATTTATAATAACATATCAGTATATGAGTGATACTGATGTTATTACTTTATAATGAAACAACTAAATAATATGAAGTAGAAGAAGAAATAAAGTTGAAAGAATCGGTAACAGAAATTACCTCTTCTTTGAAGCGCCTCTTCTTAAACTCCTCTTAGGGCACTAATGATGGTATTTGAAGAATACCAGGACCTCTAGGATGTTCCTAGGGAAGTGTAGAAGATAAATTTTTAGGGTTTGGCTCAGCTTTAAGGCTCAAAGTGGTGTGATGAGGAGAGGGAGGTGGTGCCCTTTTATAAGGGAGGAGAGGGGCACTTTAAGAAAAACTTAAAATATTATTTTATAATAAAGTCATATTCGGTTTTTAATAGCTCCAAACTGATTTATTTTGAAGATAATGTGGGGATGGTTCGAAATACTTTCAACCAATAGATTGTATACAACTTCAGGATACTATTTTAAACCTCTCATTTAGATTTAACTCTATGTTAAATAGGTTAACTTTTACCGTGTGTTCATTTTTTCTTACACTATATGGTTAATAGAATTACTGTAACAATCCAAACGAATCCCAAGTGGTTCATTATTTATATATATAACAATATCTAATTTATTTTTCCAAACCATATATTTTTAGGAATAAAATAAAAATTAATAATATAATATTTGTTTTAAAAACTATTTTATGTCAATTTTGACACTATTTTGTAATTGATTTCTGTAAAATTCATAACAGCATGATTAGTTCGAAAAAAGTTAATTAAATCAATAATAATATGTCATATTAACCTATAAAATTAGTGTAATTCCTAAAAAGTCTCAAATTACATTTATTTGGGTATTTATAATATCAATTATTTTAGTATTACATTATTTAGGTAATTACTATGTCACCGTTGTGTCATAAATAAATTAAATTACTTAATGTCTAAAAATTATAAATAAAATAACATCATGTAGAAATCATTTTATCTTTCTATTGAATATTTATAGTCTAATTTATCTTATTTATAACCCAATATTAAAAATGATTTAGTTATTAAACTTTGATTTTAACTATTCTAACTCTTCTTTAAATAAAATAATATTAAATATCCTAATCTAATCCAGGTGGACCTAAATGGTCATATTTTATTAATAAGGTTATTTTTGGTCTAATTAAACTTATCCAATATAATTAGGACATGTGTTAGTGTAATAATAATACCATTTTTACCCTTAATTACCCTATTTACTTTTAACCGTGGTAAATAAAAGCAAAAAGTCACTATTCACCAAAAATTATTTTTATCTTATTGAACCACATTTTACTCCTTGATATTAACCGTGTCTCTCAAATTTTCAAAATTCCACTCACATAGGTGGTAAAATTAAGTTTTATGGAAATTCTCAAACTCTCCTAGCAGGTGGGAAAAGACGGTGAAAAGTTCAAAAAATTATTATTTATCTAAAATTAATATAAAATGACTCCAATGAGTTACTCTGAACTTATATAGGTATTATTTATCAATTTAAACCTAAAATAAATTTAAATAAAATAAATAATTTTTTAAATAAAAAGTCGGTTTTTAAATAGTAACCCGGTGTTTTCACTATTCCTCAAAAATTGAAAATTTTCAGAAAAATACCAAAACTTCACCCTAGGCTAATTTCGATATCCTAAATCCAAAAATGAAGTCCATTTTGAAATATAAAATTTATAAAATTTCAAAAATTTGGTAATACTATTCATAACGGCTAGTTTTAATAACATTTTAATAGCATATTGTTGTTAAGTGAAACTCGGTAATGCGTACAACGCAAGCTATTGAGGAAGGTCATGATTATGTGTAAAGCATGACAAGATAGTGTTGTGTGTATTGAAAGATTCCTTTGATGATGTATATAACATAAAAACAAAATATTTCTCATAAAAATCACGGGTGTTACATTCTACCCCCCTTAAAATGAATTTTTCCCTTAAAATTCGTCACTTTGTAACAAACAGATGAGGATACCTCTCCATCATCATATCCTCAAGATCCCATGTAGGTTCTCTTAATTGGTGGTTCCTCCATAAAACTTTCACCAAGCGAGTGGTCTTTTTCTGTAGGACTTTTTCGTTCCGATCCAGAATCTCTATTGGCTGTTCTTCATAAGAATTATCTTGCTCCAGCGGTACAACTTCTGATCTGAGTACATGTGAAGGATCAGGTATGTACTTTCTTAGGAGAGATACATGGAACACATCATGAAATTGAGAGATATTTGGTGGAAGCGCCAATCGGTAAGCTACCTTCCCAACACGATCCAGTATTTTGAAAGGACCGATATACCTAGGGCTTAGCTTTCCCTTCTTTCCAAATCTCATTACTCTCTTCCATGGAGATATTTGTAAGAACAATTTATCACCCACTTCAAACTCTAGATCATTTATTCGGTTGTCGGCATAAATATTTTGTCGACTCTCAGCTGAACTTATGTTTTGTTGAATAGATCGGACCTTTTTTCCATCTCATCAAAAAGATCAGGTCCTAATAGTTTTCTTTCCCCAACTTCATCCCAACAAGTTGGAGTCCAGCATTTCTTTCCATAGAGAGATACATAAAGAGCCATCTGAATACTGGAGTGAAAACTATTATTATAATACAATTTCACCAAAGTTAGGAGTTGATCCCAACCACTTTGAAATCCATAGAGCAAGCACTTAACATATATTCTAGAGTTTGAATTGTTCTCTCAGACTAACCATCTTTCTGAGGATGATAAGAAGTTCTGAAACTCATGTATGTATCCAGAGTATGCTGAAGACTTTTCCAAAACATTGAGGTAAACCTCAGATCCCGATCAGATATAATGGAAAGTGTTACTCCATGCAATCTTACCACTTCCTTCACATATATCCTGGAAAGATGATAAAGAGATAAATCCTCTCTAATATCAATGAAGTGTCCCGACTATGTAAGATGATCAACTATGAACCAGATAGCATTATTGCCTTTGGATGTTTTAGGAAGTCCGGTGAAAAATTTCATAGTGATGTTTTCCCATTTCCTTTCGGGTATGGGAAATGGTTGTAACATCTCCTTAGACTTCTGTCTCTCTACTTTAACTTGCTGACAAACCAATCATCGAGAGACATATTCAGCAACATCTCTTTTCAGGCCATCCCACCAGAAGTACTTTTTCAGGTCCCTATACATCTTCGTGCTTACAGGATGAATAGAGAATGAAGAACTATGAGCCTCATCCAGTAGCTCCTTCTTTAATTCTGGGATGGGAGGAACACAAACCCGATTCCTGAACCTTATTATCCATTCAGAATCAAGGTTAAATTAAGGAATATTTCTCTCCTTCTTTTGTAACTCTACATATTCTATTTGTGCCTCTTTAATCTTCACATGTATATATGGTTGAAAATTGATTTGAGAAAGATAATATTTTTACCATTACATTATAATTCCAAGATTCATCCTTTGTAAATCCATAAATATTGGACCTTTTGTGATCCTCATCATGGATAAGCTAGCATGGTCTTGTCAACTTAATGCATCTGCCACCTTTTTTGTTTTCCTGGGGTGATAATGAATTGAGCATTCATAATGTTTAATCATATCCAACCATCTTCTTTAACGCATATTCAGCTCCTTTTGTGTGAAAATATATTTTAAACTTTTATGATTAGTATAAATATCACACCTTTCACCATAAAGATAATGCCTCCAAATCATTAATGCAACGATTACCACAGCTAACTCCAAATCCTGAGTTGGGTAATTTTTCTCATGGATTTTCAACTGTCGCGAGACAGAAGCTATCACCATATATTTTTGCATGAGAGCACACCCCGATCTTTTCATGTATGCATCACTATAGATCACAAACCTTTCTCTAATACAAGGCCGTGTTAGAACAGGTCCACTGGATAACATTATTTTTAACTCCTTGAAATTCTCTTCACACTCATCTGTCCAAATGAACTTAACTCCTTTTCGAGTCAACCAGTTGATTGGATTAGATAATCGTGAAAAATCTTTTACAAAACGTGGATAATATCCAGCCAAACCAAGAAATGTTCAGATCTCAGTTACTGTTGTTGGTCTTGACCATCTTTCGATAACCTCTGTTTTTGCTGGATCCACAGATATCCCCTCTTTTGAGATTATGTGACCCAAAAATGCAACTTTTTGAAGCCAAAATTCACACTTGGTAAATTTGGCATAAAACCTCTCCTTTCTCAGGGTCTTCAATACAATTATCAAGCGATTTTCATGTTATTCCTTTCTCTTTCTACAGACAAAAATATCATCTATAAAGACTACCACAAACTGATCAAGATAGTCTCTAAAGACTCTATTCATTAGATCCATGAAGATAGCAGGGGCATTAGTAAGACCAAATTGCATCACTATAAATTCATAGTGTCCATACCTTGCACGGAAAGTCGTATTTGGTATATCCTCCCTTTTGACCCTTAATTGATGATACCCTGAATGGAGATCAATCTTGGAAAAGTATTGAGATCGGTGTAGTTGTTCAAATTAGTCATCAATGCGTGGGAGAGGATATTTGTTCTTAATAGTGTTCTTGTTAAGTTATCGATAATCAATGCATATTCTAATTGATCCATCTTTCTTCTTAAAAAAAAGAACAGGTGCTCCCCAAGGTGACACAGTAGGGGGTATGAATCCCTTATCAAGATTCGCTTGGAGTTGCTTCTTCAATTCCTACAACACAATTGGGTCCATTCTATAAGGTGTCTTCAAAATAGGTAAAGCACCTGGTACGAGTTCTATTGAAAAATCAACTTTACCATTTGGTGGAAGACCAGGAAATTCCTCCAGAAATACATAATCAAACTCTCGTATAATGGGAACATTCTTAATCATGAGTTTCCCTCCAACCATTTGAGATAAATAACCTTCATTTAGTGGAATCGAGACCCATAAGATGGAAGAAATTTCCACTGGAAGGTTATGTTCATCCTTACATCAATATAGGATCATAGATTGATCTGGAATATGAAATGTGACTTCCCTTATTTTGAAATTGATATGAGATCCATATAAAGAAAGCCAATATATTCCAAGAATCCCATCAAATTACACTATAGGAAGGATCCCAAGATTTGTAAAAAGCAATTTCCCACAAACATCAATTGGAGAAGAATTATAAACTTTTGATGCGACTGTTGTTCCATTAGGGGTTGTCACAACTAACTAAATATCTAACTGCTGAGGTAATAATATGATACCCTTAGAAAATTCTTCAGAAATAAAAGGCTGGGTGGATCCAGAATCAAATAAAACATTTTCTACTTTAGAGTGGATGGTAAGTGTAACATTCACCACTTCATTATCGTACTCCACAACACTGATAGAAATTTCACATGACTTTCCTTTGTCTTTAGCCTTAAGAGTTTGTTGACGTCGACCATCATCAACAACCCTTGGATTAGGGAATTGATTAGAATAATTCCCCATTTCCTTGCACTTATAACATTGAAGTGTAGGAGGTGGACTCTATGTAGCCTTTTCTTTGTTCGCATCACTAGACATATTCTTCCCATAATTACGGAACTCAAATGCCCGATGACCTTCGTTTCCACATTTGAAACATTTACGTGTCCCTTTAAGACAACTACCTCCATGTTTCTTTCCACACATTGAGCATAAGGGAAAACTCATATTCTTTTCACTGTTCTCTTTAGATTTCCCTTTGAATTCCATTTTCGTATTCTTCTCAAACACATATTACTGATGGGTTACTACAATCTCCATCTCAACCTTGAGAGCACATCAAATGATTTCCTCATAGCTATTGAAGTCCCTTATGGCTAACACCCTTCGAAGAATTGGTTTTAATCCACTAAAAATTAGATCGATCTTACTCTCGGGTTGGATAATAATTCTGGAAGCGTACCATGCAAGTCTTGTAAAATTTTCTTCGTAGGTACCAACAGATTCATCATCCTTTTGCTTTAGTTCAGGAAACTCCTTCTCCATCTTTGTTCAAAGAATACGAGGGAAATACTTATTGAAAAATAAGTTCTTGAATTTTTACCATTCCATGGACTCAATTTCATCTCTTGGACTTTTATTCTTGATAAGATTCCACCATTGATCAGCTTCACCTTCCAAACGATATACTGCTAAGATGAATTTATCAGGTTCAAAACATTAAAGAACTGAAAATATCTTTTCAGTGGTACTAATCCATTGTTCAGCCACTAATGGATCAGTAGACCCACTGAATGAAGGTGGACGCTGCCTCATGAAGGATTCAACAGAATGTTTCTCCTTCCTTTTCTTGTTTGGAAGTCCTTCATGATTCATGGCTTGAGAAAGTTGTGTGAGCATAGATACAAGATTTTTCATTCCAAATCTCGTAACGTTTGGTTGCTCAGGGGGAAAATCATTTCATTTCCCATCGCATTCCGTATTAACACACTACAAAAACAAACAGTACATTAGAATGGGTTCTTTAGAGGGGGTTCTGCACAACCCCCTCTAATCATCGAATTCAGAGGGGGTTCACAACCCCCTCTAAAAATTTTATCTTTTTTTTAATATGTAGTTGGATTTTATAGACGGTTATGTTAAAAATATCGCTACTTTAATAATTAGTAGCGCTATATATTTAGTTGCAGGCACTATATATTCGGTTAGAGGCACTACACACATAAACAAACACCCACACACACACAAATATATTCAATTGGATTTTAGAGGCGTTGTGTGTGTGTGTTATATGGAATTCGTTTTTTTTATGAAAATAGTGGGGGTTCAAAACCCCCTCTAATGTAAGACATTAGTGGGGGTTCAAAAACCCCTGTAATGTAAGTCATTAGTGGGGTTTTAAAACCCCCTCTTGAACCCCCACTAATGTCTAACATTAGAGGAGGTTCACTACCCCCTCTAATTTAAGGTCAGAGGGCTTGTGAACCCCTACTATTTTCTTAAAATAATAATAATATATATAGTATATATTGTATACATATATGAATGTATTTATAAAATGTATAATTTATTATATTCACATTAATATGTAATATATATATATATATTAATTATGTATGTATAAATATAATAGTTATATATATATTTTTTCATAATATATTTGGGTAATATATATATATATATATAATATACGTTTATTCAAATAAATATATACAATTACAAATAAGTATATAAATACACATTTGTGTTTGTGTGTGTTTGATATAAATGTATTTATAAATACATGCATAAATAATTTTATTTAAATATATGTAAATATATAATTTATAGTGGTGTGAAGAAAATATATATATACATATATATTTATATTCATATAAATATAGACACATTTTATTTATTTAATTTGTTTAAATAATTTATGAAAATAATGTTTATCTAAATAAACTTATTAATATATATAAATACAATAATATATAAATTATGTGTAAATTTGTTAATATATATATGTTTATTAATATATATGCATATTTTAATAAACTTATTAATATACATAAATACAATAATATATAAATTATATTTAAATTTATTAATATATATATGCTTATTAATATATATGCATATTTGAATAAACTTATTATATGTATTCACATTTATTATGAAAATAATTTATATTTTAATATATCTTATCAATATATATAAAAAGAATAATATCTGTAATATGTCAGCGAAGTGGACTTGGTGTACTGGTAATTACGTTGACAATTTATACAGGAGATCGACTGTTCTAATCCTGCCATCATATTTGTTTTGGAAAATATGCGAACCGAGAGACTGTGGATGGACCAGGACAACACGCATCGGGCGACCGTGGTGGGGATGGACTAGGACAACACGCACACACAAGGCGACAGGGGGACCACATGCACGCACGGGGCGACACTGAGACACCGGGGGTGGCACCAGACTGGGGGCAGACACCAGGGACACACCGAGACACACCGGACACCAGACAGACACTGGGGGTGACACGAGACATAGGCACTGAAGGCGACACGAGACACCTGGGGGTGGCACTAGACTGGAGGCAAACACCAGGGACACACCGAAACACACCAGACACCAAAAAGACACTAGGGGAGACACCTGGGAGACACAGACACTTGGGGAGACACGAGGCAGACACTTGGGGACACATGGACACTAGGGGTGGCACCGGGACACTGGGAGTGGCACCAGAGGGACCGGGAGCACAGGTTAAAAAAGAGCATTAGGGGCGGTTTACACAACCTCCCCTAATGCAATCAACAATTAGGGACAGTTTGAACCATCCCTAATGCCTCTATTAGTGGCGGTTGAGGTTATAACCACCTCTAAAATGGAAAATTTTCGACAACCTTAGAGGGGGTTTAAACCCCCTCTAATGTAACCGCCACTAAATTCATCACGCATGTACCAGTGCTTACTCAAAACGGCATCTACTAACAGTAGGCGGGCACAGTAGCGGTGGTTCTTCATAACCGCCGCTAATATCTTTAGAAGGGGTTATAACCCATTCTAATGTAAAAAATAACCCCTTCTACAATGGTTATTTTTTTAGTGACACGGTTCCTTCGGGTTCCAGCCATTAACTAAAACCAAGAAGAATAGTGTGAGAAACACTAATTATAATAGGAAATCCACATAATCAAGAATACATTTCACACTTAAGGTCTTATCATAGGTTATTCATGGCCACTTCTAAAACACTAATATTTTGTCTTATGCTTAGACATATCCTTAGAGTTCTTACTAAGGCTTTAAGATCCTAGTTTCCAAAGGTTGACAATACCTTTCCTCTGATACCAAATGTAATGACACAAACTTTACATACATTTTTATTACTTCAGAATTGAATCATACTTATTACAACGTATAATAAAACCATGAAAGGATCGTATCGGTATAGTGTCTTTAGAAACTGGGAAACATAAACAACTAGTTCATAAATCATCTACACTGTCTCCCTTTTATTTTATCATATCTAGAGTCCCTTTTGGCATATCTTACTTAATACCATTCTTCCTGACCTGGGGAAAAGAAAACATAAAAAAGGGTGAGATCAAATGCTCAGTAAGGGTATAAACAAGAAAGATCAATCACATCATATTCATAATGACATAACATTTTAGAAATTTTAACCTTCAAAAGATATCATAATTTCATAACATGGGATAAATCACAGTACTGAAATGTAATCCCAAAAATCATAACAGAAAACATGAAACTTTGTGTCATACACACAAAATCATAGATAATCATTTCTTAGTAGTCAAGACTCATTGCCAAGACTATCTTACTGGACAAAGTCCATTTCTGAACCGAGTTCACTCCTTGTTTCAGTCCTGTATCACTGAACCGGATTAACCTTCCATTCCAGCCATGTCTATATCATGAGATATAAATCATTACCCAATTCATTAGAGGGAGATATAGGTCCCACCCATCTCATAATGATACCATTCTTATGTGTGCCACAAGATCATAAATCATAGCATAACCCATGTAATAAAAATGGGATTCTTAAACATAATGCCATCATAACATACTCTATATAAGATAAAACGACATGATAAAAATAATTCCATCATAACATATTAAAATCAATGTAAAAATAGGGATAGAAACAGAACCCTATATTATCTTAGATGGAAAATAATTTTGATAAAATGCTTGAACTCCATTCTTGAGGAAAACATCCTTTCTACTTCAAAAACATTTTTTTTCATTTCTTAACATGTCATACAATTTTAAACTAAAAGAAGTTGATTGAAAATAAACTTGAAAATTTTTAAAGGAAGCTTCATGGAAATAATTTTCTAAAAATCCATTCATGTCGTATATGTTAAAGAAAAACATTCTTCTCGTACTTTGGCCGAAAAAGTTAAAAAAATACCTCGTACTAAAAATGACAAAAGATTACTTTCATATTTTTTACTAAAAACTCACCGAAGGGTAAAGGTTGATTTATAAAATTGTAGGAGGATAGAAATAATTTTACATATCGGGGAAACATGGATGTGGATGATAAATATTCCCTAGTAAATTCTGAAGTATAAACAATCTTGGATAAAAATGAGATTGCGTGATTTTCCCTTACCTTAGGTCCGATTTTTTCTTACGTGTCCGAACCTCCTATATAATGATTTAAATAATGTTATTTACTTATTCCATAATCATAATCATTGTTATGATATCATATATGGTCATATTCTTTGCTTCGTATTAGTAATATTTCATTGCTACTTGTTATTCGGGTGTTTATTGCTTTTTGTTCTTATGCGTGTTTTGTCGAATAAATTCTTATTATTATTTTTAGGTTATAGATACCTCATTTCCAGAATGGTATTAGTGTAATATATATCATATTTATTCATTCAATTCATTTATATAATCATTATGCATTGTAGAACGAGTCGCATCACATCGTGGAGACGGTAGGTCGTACGTACGCACGAGCGATGATATCGTTCCCATGATCCTGGAATTGTATTGAAGTGTATGTATACTATTTCAGAATCAATATCAATTTAAAATAATCATATATAGTTATTCTTTACACCATTATACCCATCCAAGTAAGGTGGTGGTGGAAAACAGATTACACCTCGGCGTGGAGACGGTATTCCTTACGTACGCACGCGCAATGATTTTGTTTTCCGTAGGATGGATAAAAGGTGAAATAGGGTTGTTTCATATTTATAATAACATATCAGTATATTAGTGATTCTTATGTAATTAATTTATTATTAAACAACTAAATAAGAGGAAGTATAAGAAAAAATAAATTTAAAAGAATAAGTAACGAACATTACCTCTTCTTTGAAGCGCCTCTTCTTAACCTACTCTTAGGGCACTAAAGATGGTATTTGAAGAAGACCAGTACCTCTAAGATGTTTCTAGGGAACTGGACAAGAGAAATTTCCATGGGTTGGCCGAGCTTGAAGGCTCAAAGTGGTGTGAGGAGGAGATGGAGGAGGTGCACTTTTAAAAGGGAGGAGAGGGGCACTTTAGGAAAAACTTAAAATATTATTTTATAATAATGACATATTCGGTTTTTAATAGATCCAAACTGATTTATTTCTAAGATAATGTGGGGATGGGTCGAAATCCTCTCAACCAATAGATTTTAGACAAGTTTAGGTTACTATTTTTACCTTATCATTTAGATTTATCTCTAAGTTAAATAATTTATCTTTTACTGGGTCTTCTTGTTTTCTTACACTATATGGTTAATAGACTTACTATAAAAAGACACACAAACCCCAAGTGGTTCATTATTAATATATATAACCTTATATAAGTTATTTGTCTGAACCTTAGATTTTTAAGAATAAAATAACAATTAATAATATAATATTTGTTTTAAAAACTATTTTATGTCAATATTGACACTATTTGGAAACTGGTTTCTGTGAAAATCATAACAGCATGATTAGTTCAAAAAAAGTATATTAAATCAATAATAATATGTCATATTAACATATAAAATTAGTGTAATTCATAAAAAGTCTCAAATTACATTTATTTGGTTATTTATAATATCAATTATTTTAATATTTCATTATTTAGATAATTACTGCATAACCTTTGTGTCGTAAATAAATTAACTTATTTAATGTCTAAAAATTATCAATAAAATACCATTGGGTAGGAAATTATTTTATCTTTCTAGTGAATAATTATATTCTAATTTATCTTATTTATAACCCTATATTAAAAATGTGTTAGTTATTAAACATTGATTTTAAATATTTTAACTCTTCTTTAAATAAAATAATATTAAATATCCTAATCTAATCCATGTGGACCTAAATGGTCATATTTTATTCCTAAGGTTGTTTTTGGTCGAATTAAACTTATCCAATAGAATTATTACATGTTAGGGTAATAATAATAACATTTTTACCCTTAATTACCCTATTTACTTTTAACCGTGGTAAATAAAAGCAAAAAGTTACTATTCACCAAAAATTATTTTTATCTTATTGAACCACATTTTACTACTTGAATTTAACCGTGTCTCTCAGATTTTCAAAATTCCACTCACAGAAGTGGTAAAATTATGTTTTATGGAAATTTTCAAACTCTCCTAGGAGGTTGGTAAAAGATGGTGAAAAATTCAATAAAATTTTTATTTATCTAAAATTATTATAAAATGACTCCAATGAATTAATTTAATCTTATATAGGTATTATGAATCAATTTAGACCTAAAATAAAATTAAATAAAATAAATAATTATTTAAATAAAAAGTCGGTTGTTAAATAGTAACCTAGTGTTTTCACTATTCATCAATAATTGAAAGTTTTCAGAAAAATACCAAAAATTCACCCTAGGCTAATTTCGATATTCTGAATCCAAAAATGATGTCCATTTTGAAATATAAAATTTATAAAATTTCAAAAATTTGGTATTACTATTCATAACGGCTAGTTTTAATAATATTTTAATAGAATATCATTGTTTAGTGAAACGCGGTATTGCGTACAACGCAAGCTATCAAGGAAGGTCGCGATTACTTGTAAGGTAAGCTAAGCTAGTGTTGTGTGTAGTGAAATATTCCTTTGATGATGTATATAACATAAAAACAAAATATTTCTCATAAAAAAATGGGTGTTATAGGTGGTATATAGAAACACAAAAATTATATGATATAATATAGATCACAACCCCGCTATGGGAATCACCGTGTCTTAGACTCAACTACAGATAATGTATCTCATACTCCCAACTTCCACTACTAATAATAGATATCCTATATGCACACAATAATTTTTATAACTACATTAAAATACATATCCATTTTTATCTACTTCACTTTATTTTAATTAAGTCTTTATCCACTAATTAAGCATTATGAGTTCCACATTACTTTTCATTAGCAACACAAAAGAGTTCCATGTCCTCAAGGAATAACCGAACAGAGTTTACAGTTCCTCAGATGTATAACCTCAGCATTTCATCCTGGAAATGTCTAACCCCATGGTTTCAACATAATTTATTTAATCATTTAAAAATGGAATTATCACTTTTCCATAATTTTATTTACTCTATGAAAACACTCTAAAATACCAAGTACAAGGGGATCAACATGGTGTTCATCGATTATTTTCCACCTATAGTAGGAGCATAGAGCCATCCATCCCTGGGAAGATAAACATAGAAAGAAAATTTTATACCCTATGTGTATTTTCCTATTTTTAATAGAGGGTAATAAATACCATATACTTCAATCAGTGGGGAATGTAAAGTAGATAAAAAAATATCGCATTCCATAAGCATCCGACTTCTCCAATAATTGGTATGATAAGCTTCAACCTATTCCATCACCTCCAATGTCCTCCCCAACAACCACATACATGAACTGATGCATCTCACCACTCTAGGTGTCAAATGATACCACAAAAATTAGGCCTCCCTTCACCATAACCAAAATGGCCATATAGGCTCACATAACATCACAATCATTCGGAAACAAACAACATAGAAACATTTCTCTTGGCCATAATTAATGTATTCAGCCTTCACACACAATTAGCACTCAAACATTCAAATCTTAGGGTGATCGACCTTTTCAAGCAAGATGGTAACAAAAAACATACAAGGAATTATATTTATCACACAACTAGATTGTTATTCCTTCATTAATTAACTATTCAATATCATAGTTTTCTATCAAGGTAAACATAAACAACTAGCCATCTCACGATATCACAAATTTAAAAATTAATTTGACTTGACATTAAAACAAAAACCCTCAACATGCTTTAGGTTAATCATTCAATTTTAGTAAACATTATTACTGCGTCAATTTGATTATAATAAATTTTACAAAAAGAACAACCTTATTCATTAACATGCCTCATTATCATTAGCCAATTAATTATGGATTTACATTCTGTACCGATTTCGATTAAGAGAAACATGATAAAAAAAGGAATAAATATCACACTATCTATCAAATCAATACTCTATAACATATGATCAATACCAATTCCATAATATGGTTTAAATATTTATTATGTAAATTTCATTTTGATCTAGTGGTATAAATCATGCTAGTAGTACTACTACATGTAAATAAAATTGATAAGCCATGAATTTCGTGCAACAAATGGTTATTAACATTCCCTGCAAGATAATGACCACCATAGAATATCATGATCACCTCTCCCAAAACACTAGATCCACCCAGGGATGCTTATATAAAAGGTTAATCGACACCTCCTGGTATCAACAAAATAGGGGGTGCACATCCAACAAGAAGATCTATAGGGAAAACACGATTTGAAGCTACAACACAACACAGGAGTCCTACAAGAATGAGAGGTATGGGGAGTCTCGTACCAAGGAAAACAATAAGGAATAACAAGTGATGAATATATCTCTTCCCTTTATAATTTTTAATGGAGCATTGGTTTAAGATATTTTTGATTTTCCATTAAGATCACATCTATCAACGATTTTAATGGTTTGACTGAGTCAAAACATCGGTACCCTTATAAAAATTAACATAGAACTTATGAGATTTGAATCAGACTTGAATTATTTAAAAAAAGCCTTAAATGTATTTTCCGTCAAAGAAAACATCAAATGAGTAAAACTATCTGAAGCTGGGAACACTATTCATGAGTCGATTCCACCATTGGAATGAGCTACCATCACCATTGGATGAGTCTTCAATACCATTGAGATGAGATACCATCACCATTGGATGAGTTTTACCCAGTATTTAAACAAGCTAACAACACCATTGGACAAGTCTTCACCATTATTGGACAAGCCGCCACTGCCATTGGACAAGTCGATGCCACCATTGGATGAGCTACCCCAACCATTGGATGAGCTACCACCACCATTGGATGAGGTACCAAAAATGTTGTAATGAGCTACTATCACAATTGGATGAGTCTTCTCCACCATTGAATGAGCTACCACCACCATTGGATGAGATACCAGCACTATTGGAAGAGCTACCGTTTTAGAAACACTATTCAAAAAACTAGAAAATTTGGAAGTGTTGGGATAAGCCACCATAACCACCCAGAACACATCAAACACCAGATTTCTAAAAAGGAATGGGCTAGAGTGGTCTATTCCATTACATCAGATACCCATCAAAACATTCTTGTCTAAGAGAATCAAAAACCAACCGAGATAAGAAACAAAAAAAGTTATCTGTACAACCACCCTTAGAAATTCCTCTCAAGGCTCTCCCCACTAGAAATGGCTCAACCACTTCGTCAAAGTAACAACTCCAAACAACATGGAAACCACAACTAGCTTCCAAACACTCTAAAATTGGAGATACATCTCAAAAGAGATCCAGGAAAAATAAGAAACAAAATAAATCCATCACATAAAAGAAAAGGTTTACAACCATTAAACAAGAAGAATTACAAGAAAGAGCTAGACATCAAATATCATGGGGTACAAAGTGTGTATATGTGACTCGCATTCCTTGGTACTCTCCTCCATACCACCTTCTAGAAAAATAAATGAATCAAGGGAATAACACGCCCACACAGTACCTTCTCCTTATAGTCCTAGATCTCTATAGGTCGCTCCTCAAATGTCGGATCATCATCAACATCAATCTCACCCCAATTGATGAAGTGAGAGTGGACATGAAGATAATGATGGATATTTGAAACATGAAAAATATCGTCTATAAAATCATCTTCCAGGGAAGCGCTACCCGATATGCCATGACTCTATCACAAGACAACACCTCAAAAGGCCCAATATACTAAGGAGAAATCTTACTACCACAACCAAACCTTTACTGTCCATGACATGGAGTCAGCTTCAGAAAAACATTATCCCAAACTCCAAACTCCATAGGTCTCATCATATGATTGACATAGGACTTTTGAAAATCATACAATGCCTTCATCCTCTTAGGAATAAAATGAACCCTCTCTGTCGTATTTTGTACTAGTTCCAGCCTAAGAATTTCAAACTCCTCAACTCTAGTCCAATGAAATAAAGAACAGAAAGGTAAACCATACAAGGCTTCAAAAGGTGTCATAATAATGATATAATGGATCCTATTTTTGTATATTAATTATACCAAGGGTAAGTGCCTTATCCAAGAAATACCAAAATCTAGGACATAGGAGCACAACATATCTTCAGAAGTCTGGATTGTCTGCTTTGTATGACCATCTATTTTTGGATGAAACGAAGCTTTAAGGCATTGGTGAGAGCCAAAATCATGTTGGATACCTCTCTACACCATGGAGGGAAAATGAGGATTTCAATAAAAAATGATGATCCTTGGGACTCTATGGAGTCTCACCACCTCTTCCTAATATTGCCTCGAGAAAAGATCCACTGAGCTTGACTCCTTGATATTTATAAAGTGGGAATATTTTTTCAAACAATCCAATACTAGACATATAGTGTCATATCCTTCCAAATATCGAGGTAAAATGGTAAAAATTTCAATTGATATGTCCTTTAACATCCACTGAGAAACATCTAATGGCTAGAAAAAACCACTGTGAACATTGTGCTCAACCTTCACCTTTTGGCAGACCAAGCACTGAGACGAAAACTATGCTACTACATGCTTCAAGATAGGCCACCAAAACCAACTCCTCAAAGATTTGTAAATATCATTCACACCAGGAAACACCACTAATGGTGAACTATGGAACTCTCTGAGAACCATATCACACATAAACAAGGGTACAAAAATCCTTCCATGAAACAACACTTGGGGTTGCTCTTCCTCGGACCAACCTTTAGGGGCCTCACCATAAACAACTATGTCTCTCTAGAACTCCACCTAAAGGTCCCCCCATTGGGACTCTTACACTTACTACAACAAATATGACCACACCTTCATCTAGACAAGACTAAATGCGCCTTTGAACTCTCTCATATATTGATGAAATGATGACTGTTCTTCCATCACCCTCTAGGAATCACCAGATTCACACACTGCATCACTATACAACTTCTTCCTTAGTACATTGGCTACAACATTTCCCTTTCCAGGTGTATATGAAATATTTAAGATGTAATCCTGTAAGAACTCCATCCACCAACACTGGCATAGGTTTGTGTCACATTGGTACAAAATGTACCTCGAGCTCTTATGAATAGTGAAGACCACAAAATGCTCGCCGCTAAAGAAAATTTCTCAAAAACATCAGATAAAAAACCACTACGACCAAATCAAGATCATGGGTGGTATAGTCAAATTCATGGGGACATAACTATCGAGACCCATAATAACTTACTAATCTCTACTAAATCAGAACACAACCTAACCATAGAAGTGAAGCATCAAAGAAAACTTAAAACATAACTCCATATGTTGGAAGACAAAGAATCAAATCACTAAACAAATTCTCCTACAGATACTCAAAATCTTCCTGACACTGATCAATCCTCATGAATGCATGATCCTTCCTTGTAAATGTTGTCAGAGGAGTCACAACCAGAGATAAATTGGATCCGAACCACTTGTAATAGCCTTCAAGACCCTGGAAACTTTGCACCCACACCATTGTCTTGGGGGGTTCTCAAGACAAAACTGGTTTGATCATTGAATGATTCAAACCTACTACCTACTAAGATAAAACAATCTCTAAAAAAAGGACTTATGAAGAAAAAAACTTACACTTTTATAACATCCCGAATAGATTATCATGATAAAGGAATCCAAAAAATGTCACATAGATGCTCCACATGCTCCTCGTCAGATACAGAGTACACAAGAATTTCATCAATGAAATCCACCAAAAAATTATCCAGGAATGCATGGAAGACAATGTTCATAAACTCCATGAACACAACTAGAGCATTCGATCCACCGAATGACATTACAAAAATTCATAATTCCCATTAAAATAATAGAAAATAGTTTTGAGAATATCCTCATCCTTAACATGCAACTAATGATATCCATACCAAAAATCGTTCTTAGTGAACCAGAATACACCATTCAGTTAGTCGAAGAGATCATAAATCCATAGAAGCGGGTAGTGGTTCTTGACAGTCACATTGTTCAAGTGGTGATAATCAACAGACAAATGAAAAATAAAAATATCCTAATTTACGAACAAAACTAGTGCACCCCACATTGATATAATCAACCAAACAAAACTGCACTACAATATACCATCGAGCTGTATACATTTCTCTTGCAACTCTGATGATGCCATCCTATATGGGGACATCGAAATATGAGGTACTCCTGGCTGCAACATGATCCCGAACTCAATTTCCCATCAAGGGGGTTACACTACAATCTCTTCTAGAAAGACATCAGGGAACTATTCCATGCCTCTAGGAAATGAAAACTACTAAACCTCTGAAAACACTACATCATATCAACCATCGAGGATGACAAGGAAAGAACATGCCTCGACCCATCTAAGGGTCTCGCTTTCAAACAAGCAATGTTGGATCTACATTAACATTGAATAACACCACATGTATCTAGAATCAATCAATAAAAGACTACACTAAATACAATCAATCCATGATAAGGATGAAATATGGTTGACTTCATAAACATAGAAAATCTACCCAAGAGCTATGCTTCCCCATCACTAGCTCACAATCTCTACATAATTCAAACAAGTCAGCTCATCCTCTGACTTGCATATTCAATGCCAAGTAACTCAAAGAATCTCTACATAAAGATCCAAGAAATGGACAAGGGAAGGTTATTTAAAGGAGTGTGTCACACATAAATCAAACTAGGCATATCCCAAGAAGAAAACAAGAAATGGGTACCCCCAACGATGTCTGGCTTGCATGGAGCTAGAAACGCTAAAGAATAAAGCTGACCACAACCCGCTCCATGGATTCTCTGAACCAGATGATGAGAACCACCATGGTCGTGCTCTGATCCCTGAGGATGGGGAGAATCATGGGGGTTTCCACTTCCTACCCCATCTTCTATCTATGGATCCAAATCTAGTGCAACATACTGCTGCCTTAGCTAGAACTGCCTCAATGGAGGAAACTAAAGTAGAAAACCTGGTGTATGATGACTACTCTAAAAGTTCAACCACTCTCACTACTTATGACCTCACCTCCATAGGGAAAAAATATATTGATCCCTTTGATTTTTTTTAGACACACCACCCTCATAAAAATAAGAAATTGAGGGATATGACCTACCCTCAGCTGAATAGAAATTCTTATGTGATAAAAACAAGGAACCCCAGACCACTACTCTACTTTGTGAGTAATTGTGATGACTCCCCTCTCCTGATGATCAGGTTCTAGGTAACATTATCTCAATGACCTATACATTTTACATCACCTTATGATATGTCTTCAGCATAAATGTGGTGACATGGTGCTAGATATCTGGATGCAAAGCCTCCTCAAAATTACTCACCCTAGCCTCATCATTTGGAAATAGGTCGGATTAATATCGAAAAAGGATCCTAAAATAGATATCGAACTCTCAAACATTAGAGTTTCCCAACCGATGGGTAAGCAGCTCCTGGTGATTTGACGTGTTTGTGGTTGAAGAAAGAAACTCAGTTCTGAACTTCTCTTAGAAATTCTGGAACAAGATCATTGATTTCTCATGATCACCAAGGGACAAGAACAACCACTTCGACACTTCCCCATGTAGCATCATCACAACCAAATATATCCAATGCTCCTTCCGAGCATGGATCGAACTTAAGGCTATCTCAACCTCCTCCAACCAGTCTTTTTTGAGTGAATTTGAAATTGAGCCATCTTACTTCTGGAGACACTTGTGATGAATGTATTAGTGTGTCCTCCTCCAAGTGTCATATTTATCATCCTCTACACTATGATGATTTACGGGTGCAAACTACATAGCAACATCTGCAAGAACTTGATGAGGACGTCAACTGAGATCCATAACTAGAAAAGGAAAGAACCATTAAAGATTCTAAACATAGAATATTTAGGACTAAAAATTAATTAATTGTTTTCTTTTATTCATTTTAGGATAACCTATCCCAATATCTACCCATTAAAAAAAGTAGAAATAAATAATGATGCTTGATCCATTCCTATGTATCTACCTAGCAACTAGTATAAAATCATTTAGTAGCCACTGTAAACTTAATTGTTCATGCGTCAGACCACAGGGGGACCTAAATACCTGTGTCTTAGCTAGTCTCAGGTTTTTATAATTCCTACTAAACATAGCTAACACCATTTACATACCAACCCATGCAACCTCACATGTTCTTAAAACCAAACTCTATCTTATCCCATAACCAGACCTCTGACACCACTCTGTCACAACCAATCCCCCAAAGTGTACCCATCCTGAATCAGAAATGTGAGATCAGAGAAAATAACCCCCGATTCCCACCTACCATAGGCCACAGTTAGGTGACTTGCACTAAGGGTATAATATACACACAAATGGGAGGTACTACCCTCTAAGTGAACAAATGTCGAAGAGAGATATAAGATAGACACCAACCAACTCCTACTCAGACTACAATAAAAAAATAAACCCAATTACACATATTTAATGTATTGAAATAACTAATACAACTGAAAGGGAAAAACTACAAGTACCAAAAGAAATTAATATAGCAGCGACCACAAAGCCCGAACAACTCCTGCAAACCCCAAGCTAGTAGTAACCAGCCTGATCTTTATTCTACCCCATGTGACTAGAAAGTAATTTATATAACATAGGGTTAGTATAATAGTATACTCAATAAGATTTTAATATAACACTATCATTCAAAAGTAAAGAAATAATGATAAAGCATAATGAACAACAAGTGAAACTAACTCGTCATATTAATATGTATACTATGTTCCCAACCTCACCATGGAAACTATCACCATTTATCACATACAATGGCATATAATATAATAACAAATATCAAGTGTACCCCACTACCATGTTCCCACTAGTTTTCTAATTTTCTCCAACATCGTACGTCCTGAGCATATCTGTTCAAAAAGGTTAGCCTGAAGAAACCTGGGCATAGAACCTCCACAAGCACCTCATGAAACACAAAGGCTTGCCCGAAGACACCTAGGGGAAGCTCCACAACATCCACACACCCAAAAGTAACCAAGTAGTTTTTTATATCCACAAAAACCTAGATAATATGTATCATACATCCAGTATTATACCTCAATTCATTACAACCCATATGTCGGGTAAGGATCCTTAAGCCATCAAAACCTATACATGTTATAACTATTGTAGTACATAGGGAACTATATATACAATATATGTGTGTAAAATAACCACAATATAATATATTCCTTTACATACATATATGGGGAAAACTAAACTCCTTGCATATGAACATAGGTAACTACTAATAAAAGAGATTAGGGCTAAAGGGGGAGTCATCCATCCATTCTCCAACCGGGGTTTTGGGGAAGACACCCCCTAGGGGTAAGAATCCCCAGAGTGTCAGTCACCCTAACTGATAGGGTGGGGTAGTGTATAAAAACAAAATAATGTACATAATGTTATATAGATCAGAACAACACTATAGAAAAAACCTAGTCTTAGATTAAACTACAGGTAACATCTCTTGAACTTCTGGCTATAAATGCTAAAACTAGATATCCTATAACCACAGAACACTTTCAAGAGATACGTTATGTTACTTATCCATTTTTATTTGTTTAAATATACGTTAATTAATTATTTAACCATTATCATTTCCACATTACATTTAATTATCATCACAATAGAGTTTCATGCCCTCCATGAATTACAGAACCGAGTTCATGGTTCCTCAAAAGTATAACCTCAACATAAAATCCAAGAAAGATCAATCCCCATGGGATATAAATCATTTATTTATTCATTTAATAACCACATTATCACATTTTCATAATTATAGGTATTCAGAGAGACCAATTTTAGATACCAAGAACAAGGGGCTCAACATGGTGAGTATATGAACTACCTGTCGAGTCTTTTCCACCAATAATATGTGTGTAGACCCATCCATCCTCAAGAAGCTAAAACAGAAGGCACAAAGAATACCCCATGATTCTTCACCTATTTTTTATGGAGGGTAAGTAAAAAGTATTCCTCATGAAATTGAGAATGTAAAGAAGACAAACAAATAACACATTCAACAAGAATCCAACATCCACTATAATGGGTAAGACTGACTTCAACCCGTTCCATAACCTCCGATGTTCCCACTACACCCACATGCATGAAATAATGCATCTCACCACTCTAGGAAGTAAATACTATCACAACCACTATGAATCCCTAACCCACAATGGAAACATCTATTTAGGCTCATATTACATCACATGTAGTGGGAAAAAAACAACATAACAACATGACCTTTGGACCTAAACATGGAATTGATCCATCACACACAACAAGAAATCATAGCTCTAAATAATATTTTTCTCATCCATTAAAATAAAGAGTGTAACTTTGAACCCTATAAGAAATTGTATTTATCACACAACCAGTTGGTTATTTTATCGTGAATTAACTGATTAATTATCTCATATTCCAACCACAGGAAACCTAAACAAGTAGCTATCTCAAGATATCACAAATTAAACAATTAATTTAAAATGCCATTAAACAACAAGAATCAACATGCTTCAGGTTTATCAGTTAATTTCATTAAACATTCTTATTGAATCAATTTTAATATCATCAATTTACAACAGTAATAGTCAGACTCATTAACATTCCTCTTTATCTTTAGCTAAATAATTTACAATTAATTCAACATTTACGTTTGTTACCAATTTTCATTAAGTATAACTTTCAAAAAAGGACGACCTAGATATCACAATATATAAAAAATAAAGTGGAAATAATATATGATTGATACAAATTCTTTAATCTAGTTCAAATATTTATTATGTTAATTTCATTGTGATCATTTTAGCTAAATCATGCTAACTATACCACTACATGTAAATAAAATAGAGAATCCATGAATCCCCTACCTCAAAAGGTTATTAACATTCTTTTCATTAGAATGACCACCACAATAGATCACGATCACCTCTCCCACAGGACTACATCCACATGATGATGCTTATATAAAAGACTAATAGACACCTCCTGGTTACACCAAAATAAGGGGTGCACATGCAGTAATAAGAACTCTAGGTAAAACACGATCTAAAATTACAACACAATGTATGACTCCGACAAGAAAGAGAGGTTTGGGGAATCTCTTACCATGTAAAAAAAGAAGGAAGAACAATGTTGGAAGATATATAATCCCTTCAAAAGATTTAATAGAGCAACAATTTATGATATACTGGACTTTCCATTAAGATTGGATCTATCAGAGATTATACTATTTGACCAAGTAAAAAAACTAGGACCCTTAGGACAAATAAGATAAGAATTATGGGATTTTAATTGTCCTTAAATTCCTTAAAACAAGGCCTTGGAAGTGCTTTACATAAAATAAAATGTCAAATTAATGAAACTATAGGAAGCTTGAAACACTATTCATGAGTTTATACCACTGTTGGAATAAGCTACCATCAACATTGGACAAGTTCCTGTTACCATTGGGATGATCTACCATCACCGTTGGATGAATTTCTACCACCGTTGAAAAACGATACTGTCTCCATTTGATGAGTCGTCATCACTGTTGGATGAGCTACCACCACCATTAGACGAGTCACCACCACCATTGGACATGCTACCGCCGCCGTTGGATGAGCTACTTCCACTATTGGACGAGCTAAAACCACCATTTGAGTAAGTTATTATCACCATTGGATGAGTCTATATCATCGTTGGATGAGATACCGCCACTATTGGATAATCTACCACCACCGTTGGACGAGCTACCATCTAATAAACACTATTCACAAAACTAGAATATTTGGAAAAGTGTTTAGATAAGCCAACTTGACCTCCCATAACACCTCAAACACTATACTTCCACAAAGTATTGGACCAGAGAAGTTTGCAGCACTACAGAGGATGTATGTATTCTATTTTCATTCAATGAATCAACAATAAAACATTCAATAGGTAAATCAATTTTTACAATTTTGAAGTGATACATGTTTTTATGAAGAATGAATTCAATTAAACAAATTGGGAGTCTACCAGAGTGAGAATTATAAATTCATTAGAAGAAGAAATTTTTTCCAAATGGAAGGAAGAAATTTAATTCACTTGAATGAGAAGAATTAATTTAATTGAAAGAAAAATTTGAAGTAACAAAATACGTGTAATAGGAGGGTAAATTGGAACAGATGAAGTGTGTTCTATTAGGGGATAAAAAAGACGATGTAGTTGCAATTAATAATATTAGAATTATAATATGGATTAATATGAGAAAAAAAACATATACTACCATAAGGAATACCACTAGAATCTAAATCATGAGTTCTCTAGATGAATATAAATTAGCTCCATATACATATGAATCTCATGAATATACATCATGCATCAGATGATTTCATTGGAGGATATCTATGTTTGAAAACAAAGAGATGTTTTTCTTGGTTATTATCATCAGAATGATCAATATCTTGTATAGAAATAATCATACTCACACATGAAAATATAAATATCACATATGATGATCAAATTACAATATTTATTATTGTGGTTTAGAAGAAGAGAAGAAGATATGATTTTATAATAATGCATCGAAAATGAGTGAAAATAGTACTAGAAGTCATCATTGGGTGGAATAGGATCTATTCGATATAATGGTTAATGAATCACAATAACATGTTGTAGATTTAGAATAACATAAAAAACATGATTAAACGTGATTCATGAACACTTTTTTTATTTTTAAATGAAATCTGATGGATTATGTATGATCTATCATGACATAATTATACCATAAGTAGACTTAAAAAATATCCTAACAAATATCATGAATGATACATGATGATTGGTACCTCAAAAAATACTGTTGTTGTGATTTTTGATACACTAAAATATAAACATAGAATCCATAATATGGAATTATGTGAATGTGGGGATATAAAATGAAACAACTAAATTTAGAAGATCAGACTATGAAACAGAAAGGGGATTGTGAATAAACAGGTCCATATATTGGTGATGTTTAGAAGACTATGGAATTTTTGAAGAACATAATTTGACAAAATATAGGGTCTAAAAAAGTTTAATTTCTAGATATTCATGTAGATTTTTCGAAGAATAATAAATTTTTTTATGAATATGCTACTATCATAATCACAATATAGTGCACGGTGAAGAACATATGATCAGAATGACATGAATATTCATGTTTGCAATGTCACATATGATAGTGAATTATTTTTGGATTCAAGATCTAACTAAGAATTTAAAATTATATTTCTATGTGAACAAAATTTTCAAAATTAAATGAGAATATTTTAATATATTTATGTTTCTAGATATGGGATTCTAGGTGGACAAATATGATCAAGATTTTCCTATATGAATTTTCCCTGGTGGTTTTTTTGGGACATATGGATCCATACATAAAATATCTGGATCAATATGTAGTAGATGAGGAATATCTGTACAATATAGTACCATATATAGAATTATTGGAAAAAATAATTTCTTATGAAGAAAAACCATATGAATAACATCTCATGAATATGAACTAGATAGAGGATGTTTTATATTGTTTCAAAGAGAGATACCTATAATTTTTTATTCTCTAACCATGGGGCCGATGCTGAGATGGACATTATATGACCAAATATTTGTGATGTAATTATTTTAATTCTCACCAATACCTATGTATGGTTAGATGTTTTTTAAACACATTTTATGAAGAAAATGTTGATGCTGGTATTTATATATATTTCATAAAAAGTTGTTTACTCTGATATTATATTAGTTTATTGAAGGTCATAAATGAAAATATAAAATTTGAGAAAATATCATAAATTAATGATTTTATATAACTAAAAATTTCATTAATGGAGATTGTATACAAATGGCCAAGCTCATTTTTTGTAATGCGCTACACAAGTGAAGAAAAATTGAGAGATAAAGTTATTGACCAATGATTATAAGAATGTTATAGTTGGGTGGTCTAAATTTGAAAATTCTTTATTTTTTTTCGAGAATGTTTAAAGACAATTTTTTTAATAATCCAAGTGTGCTCTTCATATTTATATGGCTAGAACAATAATTATTAGTCCAACACAAAATGTTGAGTTGATAAAGTTTCAGATGTATTTGTTTTTAAATTTGATATTTTTAAAATTAAATTAAAAATATTTATGATGGGATGAAATTACAACTATTTAATATATGATAAAAGGAAGTCCATGTTACACTCACATAGAATGTTAGAATAAGTATTGAAGAAATGACGGATCTAATATAAACAATCCAGTTTAGTATTGAGGTTTATGACTCCACAAATGTAGTTTATTTATCCTTCAGTTCCCAAAAAAAGTAATCTGATAGGGATGAGGAAAGATTCCATCCCACCCCAATTTTATTATGTACTAGATATTACAATTAGAAATATGTTTCATTGGTGATTCCAAACATACCAATGAATATATTATTAAATTGGGATCGATGATAGTTAAAATCCATAAGTGTTGTTTACAATATATTAACTATATTAAAGAAGGAATTTTTTTTGAGAGAGTGTAATAAATAAATAAATATATATAACCAAACTAATTATAGAGTATTGATAAAGATAAATCAATTAAAATATTAATTTAAATATCCTTGGTGAAATGTTAGTCACCCATTATTCGCCCTCTCTTCAGGTGATTACACAATCCTTGGGGAACACCAATTAGTATCAGATCCCAGGTTCCCTCTATTAGATCATAAAAATCACATATTTTTCCATTAAATTTAATGCCTTGACCCCAGTTACCCAATGTCGGTGAATTATTTTAATACATTGGCATGATTAAAAGGAATCAAGTACTAAAGGACCAATCAATTTAGCATTCTTGGAAAATAGATTACATACATGAACGTTACATTACATATTCTAACATAAAACACATCATAAATAATCCTTTGAGAATTCCATTGTTCCCTTAGCTTAACCATTAATCTCAATAATAAAACACTTCTTGGTATCCTGGTAAAATAAAACATAAGAGATGGGCGAGCTTAGATGCTCAGTAAAGGTAAATAACTTAGCGGAAGCTATATACATTTAGGGAAAAATGTGTAATAAAAATAATAGCCTTTTAAACATAAACTTGAACATAAATGGAAAAAAAATCAAACATTACCATATAAACATGCAAATGGATATTCTATTAGTCGAATGATCACATGTAATAACTAATTTCATAATGAGGGAACACATAATGCTGGATATCATAACCACATAGTCAAGGCCTCATGCCAAGACAACAAATATTTTTTTTGCCAAGGCCTTGTGCCAAGACACTAGTTTGTCTCATGAGACCTAACGATGCATCGATGAGCTGTATTGGGCTCCACCCATCAATTACTAAGTCAAATGCATTCCTCATATGAAATGGTTTAAACATAACATAAACATTGATATTAAAACTAGCTTATGAAATGTCAATACATTATCCATAAACCATGAATGGTATAAAAATAAAACATCCACAGTAAAAAATATCACAAAACCTTCAATACAATATGGAATATTTTTATCATAATAAATCAACTTCAAACATGTTTAAAATACATCAATGGATGTTAGCATAGATGAAAATGATCGGTAAAATGCTTTGAGAGAAATACCCCTTTTTCATGAAACCATTTAAAAGTCTCACAACTTTTAAAGGAAGTCATTTAAAGAGATTTTTGAATCAAAGTGACCCATACCACTTTTAAACTTTTGAAAAGAATTACCATTTCAAAACATTCATGTCCATATAAATAAATCCTTTAAATCATTTTGGAAACATGGACATTAATTTAAAATAGTTTAAAAAGATAAATCTTTAAAACATTTAAAAAGATGATCTAGTTAAGTAGACCCTCACATAAAACCTTAAAAGATTTCTTTTGAAAACATTTTTATTAAATAAGGGTATTGATGATAAGTATTTCTGGGTAAATACTTACACATAAACAATATCAGATAATAATGAGATTAAGAAAATAACCCTTACCTTCCACTTTCCTTTGGTCGAGGGTACATTTAACCTCATGTATAATGACCATAGTATGTTATTAAATCATACCAGAACTATATTAATATTTACTATATCACACATGACTCATTTATGAATTTATACTACACATTTAATACTTATTTCCATGTTAAATTAACATTTCGGGTAATAATTGCTTTCTTTATCTTATGTGTTTTAACTTGTTATTATTGATCTTATCGTATATATCATGATTGAAATACTTACATAATAGAAAACATGATTATATATAATATATATTTAGAATATAAATATGTATAATAGATAGCTATATGAAATGGAAAACACTGTTTATGGAGACGGTATGTCGTACATACACATAAACATTGTTTCTGTTTTCATATCGTATTGAGTGGAAGTAAGTGAATGAGATAATTGTAAATATATATATATATATATATATATATATATATATCCTATAGAATTATAATGTCATATATTACATACTTATCATTAATATGTATTTTTATAATCATCATTGAATGGTGAAAGTGTAAATGAATCTCATCGTGTCGTGGAGACAGTAATCCGTACGTATGTACGAGCAACAATATCATTATTTTTATGGGTAAATCATATGTAATTGGATGGTATATCATATATACACAATCATTAACATGTTATATTTATTATTTACATCAGTTATAATCATTATTATACCCATATAATTAATGAAGTGTTTGAATAACAAACCACACCATAATGTGGAGATGGTAATCCGTACGTACACACGTGTGACGACTTTGTAATTTATAGGATGGATAGAATAACAAATATGGTTTTACCATATTTATAATAAAATCCTAGAATTGTAACGCCCCGGCCCCATTTACCCAGAGTCGGTGCATTATTACATAACATTGGCATGATCATGAGAAAGATCAAATCTCGAAAGACCGATTGGTTTAGTAGCCTTGGAAACACTAGATATATTCATAAAGTTTTACATTACATCATAAAGTGAAAAACTACTACAACAACATAGTCTCCATATTCCACACTCATATCCCCACATTCTATCCCTGCAGGTCATTCATAAATTACTTCTTCACATCCTGGAAAAAATAAAACAAAGAAAAGGGGTGAGCTCAAATGCCTTGTAAGGATAACAATATAGCGGAAACTTTCATAAATAAGAATAAACATTTAAGGCAATGTATAACTTAAAACAAAAGCCTTTTAAACTTGAACTTCAACATAGTATGGAAAAAATAAAATGAAATAATTCCAGTTACTTATTCACATGGATATACTACTAATCTAATAATCACATGCAATATCAATAACAAATTTCATAATGATGGAATGCATAATGCCAGACTATCATAACCACATATCCAAGGCCTTGTGCCAAGACTACAAATATGATTTTGCCAAGGCCTTGTGCCAAGACACTAGTTTTTATCATGAGACCTACCGATGCATCGAGGAGCTATAGCGGGCTCCACCCATCACATATTAATTCCAATGCATTCCCATATGAAAACGTTTAAACATAACATAAACATTCGTATTAAAACTAGCATACGAAATGTCAATAATTTCTCCACAAACAATGAATGGTATAAAAAATAGCACATCCAAAATCAAACATATCACAAAACCTTCAATAGAATATAGAAGTTTTGTATCATAATAAATCAACTTCAAATAAGCTTAAAATCCATCAAAGGATGTTGACATAGATGAAATCAAAACTATTTCAGAGAAATATCTCTTTTATCTAAATCATTGAAAAGTCACACATTTATAAAGGAAGTAATTTAAAAGAGATTTTTGAATCAAAGTGTCCCATACCACTTTAAAACTTTTGAAAAGAAATATCATTTCAAAACCTTCATGTCCATATAAATAAATCCTTAAAATCATTTTGAAAACATGGACATTAATTAAAAATATTTAGAAAGATAAATCTTTAAAACATTCAAAATTATGATCTTGATAAAGAGTACCTTTCAAAAATTCTTAAAATATTCATTTTTGAAATCATTTAAAAGTCACATATTTATAAAATAAAACATTTACTTTAAAAATATTCTTATAATCTTGTAAGGGAATCTTTGACGATTTTATAATGACGGTAAATAGCCGCAGCCGCCGTATAAGTTAAAAAAACATTCTTACCTTAAATTTGTCGAAAGGTAAAAAGTGCCTTGTTTGGAAAACAATGGAAAGATTACTTTAAAAACACATAAGGTTATAAATGAATTTAACCCATATTCTTTGTAAATAGTAAAAATGTTTTGAAATACATTTCGAAGAAACATGGATGTGGATGATAAAGAAATCACAGTAGATTACTAAGTATAAACAACCTCGGATAATGAAGAGATTGCGAAATAAACCCTTAACTTGTACTTTTACTTGGTTGGGGTAGGTTAACCTCCTGTATAATGGTGAAATAATTGATATTAAATTATACAAGAATCATATACATTAATATGATATCATATATGATCTTTTAACATTGCTTTGTTAAAAATATCTTAGTATTATCGTCGTTTCGGGTGTTAACTTACTCATTTTATTTTATATGTTTTGTTACATAAGCCATGTTTGTCATGGATAGGTTGTATATTATTCATATACAGAAATATATCATGTCCTTAAACATTATCTTTAAATCATCAAATGATAATTATACTTGAATGGATACGATGGAGAATGAATCTCATCGCGTTCGTGGAGACGGTAGTCCATACGTACGCACGAGTGATAATGTCATTCTTTTGATATTAAAATAATATATAAATGGATGGTATATCATATATACAGAATCATTAAAATGTTATATTTATTATTTACAAGAGTTTCACATCATTATTATACCCATCCAAATAATAATATATTGAATAACAATTACACCACGATGTGGAGACGGTAAGCCGTACGTACGTACGTATGGTGACATGTTATTCAAAGGGTGGATAGATTACTGAATATGGTTGTACCATATTTATAATAACATCATAGTATATATATTATACTGGAGTTATTATTTTATAATGGTAATAACAAAGGAAGAAGAAGTGGAAGAAGAAAGGAACTTGGAAAAGGGTGGTGAAATCATTACCTCTTCTTCGGGTTCTTCCTTTTGATTTGATCAAAAGGGCTTCATATGTTGGATTTATGATCAAAATAAGGCCTCTAGGTTGTAGTGAGGGAAGTTGGGAGAGTATTTGGGTAGAGTTTGACCGAACCAAAAGGCTTTGAAATTGTGACGAAATGAGAAGGAGGAGTTCCCTTTTATAAGAGGGGTGAGGGGCACCTTTGGAAAATCTAGAAATATTAATTTATTATAAATTAATATTAAGTTTATAATGGCTCCAAAGTTGATTATTTAAATGTTAAGGTGGGGATAGGTCGAAAAACATTAAACCAATAGAATTTAGATAGGTTTGGGTTACTATATTAACCTTATCTTTAAGTATTAACTCTTATTTAATTAGTTTCACTTTTACAATGTCTCTTTGTATTTTTATATTATATGGTTAATAAACTTACTATATACGTCCAAGAGACCCCCAAGTGGTCCATTAATGATATAAATATCATGATATAAGTCTCATGGCCGAACATTAGATTTTTAGGAATTTAATATCAATTAATAATATAATATTTGTTTTAAAAACTCTTTTATGTCAATTTTGTCACTATTCAACAGTTGATTTTTGTGAAACTCATAACAGAATTATTACTTCGAAAAAAGTTAATTAAATAAATAATAATATGTCATATTATCCTATAAAATTATTTTAATTCATTAAAAGTCTCAAATTGTATTTATTTGGGTATTTATAATATCAATTATTTTAATTTGTCACTATTATGGTAATTACTGCATCACAATTGTGTCATAAATAAATTAAATTATTTAAAGTCTAAAAATTATAAATAAAATATCATTATGTAGGAAACTTTTTAGCTTTTTAATGAATATTTTTAGTCGAAAATAAAACATATATAACCCTATGTAAAAAATGTTTTTCTAAAAGATATATGCATATGTCATTTTTGTACATATTTTAACTTAATTAAAATTAAGTGTCCCTATCACCTACAAGTTGCTCCATGGGGTCCCAAAATCGACCCAAAGATTCCTATGGTCGAACCTGTATCAACCAATAAGTCTAGGACACGTTTTAGGGTAATTTAGTATTATTATAATATTATTTTTTAACCCTTATTTATCGGATTTACCCTTAACCATGGTAAAAAAAATATTTACCGAAGTAATTATTCAAAATGTCTAAAAATAAAAGTTACCTATTTACACAATTTGAACATAATGATTCCAAATATGGAATCCATTTTTCCAAATTCAAAACACAGAATTGGCAGAAATTAATTTAAAATTAAATTCCCGTTGTTAAAACAAAAAGCGTGTTTTTAAGAGATAATAACTATCAAAATATTGACACTTCTTTATGTCCGGTTTAATTGTAAAATTATGTCCAATTACCAACATAGTATTAATTGGTAAAAATATATTCTAAATATACTTTAAAACCACTCAAATTCATAATTTATCACTATTAATTATTTTGATTAAAAAAGTTGTTTTTAATTAAAATTTAGTAATTTTCACTATTCATCAAAATATTAAAGTTATCCGAAAAGTACCAAAATTTTACCTTAGGATAAATTAGATATTCTGAATCCAAAAATGAAGTCCATTTTGAAATATAAAATATATATAATTTCAAAAAGTAGGTATTACTATTCATAATGGCTAGTTTGATTGCTTATGGTGTGTTAGAACTCGGTGTTGCGTACAACACACGCTATCACATTATTCAAAGAGAAGAGTACCGAAGAAGCTTGGGGTGTTAACTTCTCCCCTCCTTCAATAAATTTCATCCTCACAATTTTAAATTGTTATTCGAAAATAAAAGGTTGAAAATAGAAAATATCTTTGTGGGAAAACCCATATCGAAAATTGGGTTACTAAAATTTAGTCTTAATATGAGGAAAAGAGAAATGAAAGGGTCACCACCAAATTATGATCTCGATTAGGAGAACATTGGTGTAAATTAGAGACATATAATTGGAGGAAAAACTTAAATATTTATAGGTAGTGATTGAGGTCATCAATCACAAACAAGTGTAAAATTGAGGTCCTTAAATTCATCAATCTATGATGATTTGAAATACCATCGGTTCAACAAAACATATGGTATTAGGATAACACATTTTTGGTTTTAGGATTCCTTAAATAATGTATAAGAATTAATTTTTTCATAGAATAAGAGAAGAAGAAAAAATATATTCTTGACAAGTAGAGTTCCATCCTTTAACTAATTTCTTCCACATACTCATCTTTCACTCTAAAAGATAATAGAACATAAAAATAATATTCTATTTATCCTATTCGTATAGGGTTAAAAAAATGAATTTATAATTCATCTAGGAGAACCATTAAAAAAATGAAATTATTCAATCTAGGACATCACGTGGGTCAATGTTAGGTGATACACCCTTGTCGCCCTTCGGTTGTGGGTTCAAGTCTCGCAGCCTTGCCGGACGCGACGGGTTGCCGCCCGACCTCCGGGTTGCCCTTTTATAGAAATCCAAAATAATCCAAACTAGAACTATCCAAAATACTTCAGTCCAAAACATATAAGGAAGGTAGACACAATAAAGATCCTTTTTTCCGCGTAATAACATGTGAACACATTCATCATGTATTCTTTTAAAACACTACAACATCCTGAATTACCATAAAACCTTATTGATTACATTCATGATCCCTTATTCCTTAAAGAATAATAGATATACTCCTTCAATCCAAAAATGTTTTAAACCCCAACAATGATGGAATGTACAAATCATTAATCAGTTTCAAGGTAGTCAAGAATATCCAATATAATTTATCCAAATAAATCATGTATTATTCCAAAATCACTACTTTGGTATCAGAACTATATTATGGTTTATCATTATCTCAACCATATATTTTCCAAAAATTTATCCTCCTATTGAGTCACTTTTCTTTGTTCCACACAATTTCAAGTCTTTAATGAAATAGTACTGCAGTACAATCCTTATAGACTCCATAATTATTATAACAAGTAAATTGTTGATACAACACCCAAATGACATAATCAACACAAGAACTCTAATCATTCCTCTTTATCTGTGGTAGTATCATAACTTGATTATTATCCAATAGCATCATTTGCGGCATAGTCTGATGACTGTGACATAGGTTCGCGTAGTGTCCAAACTCCTTGCAAATGAAGCATTGTACATTTGAAATCATTTTCTTACCCTTGTAGTTACGTACTTTGTGCCCTTTTCCTCCACACTTATAACAAACTCCCATTCCTTTCAGGCAAGTTCCAGGGTGTTTCTTCCCACAATTATCACATATGGGGAAATTATTCTTTTCCCTCTTCCCTTTATCCATCTTTCTCTCTTACATCCTTTTCTTCTCTTGCTTCCCTTCAAAGCCATAGGACTCTGTATACTCTTTAGTTATCCTATCCACACATGATACTATTTCTTCATATGATGATAATACGTGGGATACTATTTCCCTTCTAAATGATGTATTAATACCCTGAAAGATACGATCATTCTTAATATTTGGATCATACGTATTACTGGAGTTCACATTCCTTCTACTGGGTGCCATTTCTATACAATAGCATAAACTAGGTCAGTTAATGAATTGCAATAAATAATTCCTAATGAAAATCAAACAGTTTATGTATATAATCCATAATCATAAAAATGTTTTCTTTGAAGAAGTATATACTCATAAACCTTTCATAATGATTTGTAATGAAAATGAGTGTTATTCTAAGCATATCGGCTGGGAGTGTCATAACCAAGAGTGCAGCAAGGCCCGTTGTCGTGCACCAGTTCCCGTTCGAGTCTAGCTCAAAGCAGTGTTTTCGGGTTTTACCCCTAGGTACATCTATTCCAGAGCCACCTCTACCTGCTCGTATCCAGAAAGGGATATATTTATCAGAAAACTCACAAAATCTCTACAATACCAAAATTCTATGAAGTCCTTCTATACTAATCCTTAAAGTTCATCTTAGGTCTACATGCTCTAATCAGAGTTTATCTAAATCTAGTTTCCAAGGTTTGTACTAAACATCCTCTGATACCAACTGTAATTCCCCGACCCCAATTACCCAGAGTTGGTGCATTATTATATAACATTGGAATGATCACGAGAAAGATCAAATCTAGAATGACCGATTGGTTTAGTAGCCTTGGAAACACTAGATATATTCATAATGTTTTACATTACATCATAAAGTGAAAAACTACTACTACAACATAGTCTCCATATTCCACACTCATATCCCCACATTTTATCCCTGCAGGTCATTCATAAATTACTTCTTCACATCCTGGGAAAAATAATACATAGAAAAGGGGTGAGCTCAAATGCCCAGTATGGATAACAATATAGCGGAAACTTTCATAAATAAGAATAAACATTTAAGGAAATGTATAACTTAAAACAAAAGCCTTTTAAACTAGAACTTCAATATAGTATGGAAAAAATAAAATAAAATAATGTCATTAAATTATTCACATGGATATTCTACTAATCAAATAATCACATGCAATATCAATAACCACTTTCATAATGATGGAATGCATAATTCCGGACTATCATAACCACATAGCCAAGGCCTCGTGCCAAGACAACAAATAAGATTTTTCCAAGGCCTTGTGCCAAGACACTAGTTTGTCTCATGAGAGCTACCGATGCATCGGGGAGCTATAGCGGGCTCCACCCGTCACATATTAAGTCCAATGCATTCCCATATGAAAAGGTTTAAACATAACATAAACATTCGTATTAAAACTAGCATACGAAATGTCAATAATTTCACCATAAACCATTAATGGTATAAAAAATAGCACATCCACAGTCAAACATATCACAAAACCTTCAATACAATATAGAAGTTTTGTATCATAATAAATCTAATTCAAATAAGCTTAAAATCAATCAATGGATTTTGACATAGATGAAATCAAAACTATTTGATAGAAATATCTCTTTTCTCGAAATCATTGAAAAATCACACATTTATAAAGGAAGTAATTTAAAAGAGATTTTTGAATCAAAGTGTCCCATATCACTTTGAAACTTTTGAAAATAAATATCATTTCAAAACCTTCATGTCCATATAAATAAATCCTTAAAATCATTTTGAAAACATGGACATTAATTAAAAATATTTAGAAAGATAAATCTTTAAAACATTCAAAATTATGATCTTGATAAAGAGTACCTTTCAAATTTTTTTAA
Organism: Viscum album; assembly: GCA_963277665.1. Lineage (NCBI taxonomy): Eukaryota > Viridiplantae > Streptophyta > Magnoliopsida > Santalales > Viscaceae > Viscum > Viscum album. Next base: position 444,240,084 of record OY728135.1, on the reverse strand, counting down.
AATATTCATTTTTGAAATCATTTAAAAGTCACATAATTATAAAATAAAACATTTACTTTGAAAATATTCTTATAATCTTGTAAGGGAAGCTTTGACGATTTTATAACATCGGTAAATAGCCGCACCCGCCGTATAAGTTAAAAAAACATTCTTACCTTAAATTTGTCGAAAGGTAAAAAGTGACTTGTTTGGAAAACAATGTAAAGATTCCATTAAAAACACATTAGGGTGTAAATTACTTTAACCCATATTCTTTGTAAATAGTAAATTTTTTTTGAAATACATTTCGAAGAAACATGGATGTGGATGATAAAGAAATCCCAGTAGATTACTATGTATAAACAATCTCGGATAATGAAGAGATTGCGAAATAAACCCTTACCTTGTACTTTTCCTTGGTTGGGGTAGGTTAACCACCTGTATAATGGTTAAATAATTGTTATTAAATTATACAAGAATCATATACATTAATATGATATCATATATGATCTTTTAACATTTCTTTGTTAATAATATCTTAGTATTATCGTCATTTCGGGTGTTAACTTACTCGTTTTCTTTTATATGTTTTTTTACATAAGCCATGTTTTTCATGGATAGGTTTTAAATTATTCATATAAATAATTATATCAAGTCCTTAAACATTATATTTAAATCATAAAATGATAATTATACTTGAATGGATACGATGGAGAATGAATCTCATCGCGTTTGTGGAGACGGTAGTCCGTACGTACTCATGAGCGATAATATCATTCTTTTGATATTAAAATAATATATAAATGTATGTTATATCATATATACAGAATAATTAACATGTTATATTTATTATTTACATGAGTTATACATCATTATTATACCCATCCAAATAATAATATATTGAATAACAATTACACCACGACATGGAGACGGTAAGTCGTACGTACGCACGTATGGTGACATGTTATTCAAAGGGTAGATAGAATACTGAATATGGTTGTACCATATTTAAAATAACATCACAGTATATATATGATACTGGAGTTATTATTTTATATTGGTAATAACAAAGGAAGAAGAAGTGGAAGAAGAAAGGAACTTGGAAAAGGGTGGTGAAATCATTACCTCTTCTTCGGGTTCTTCCTTTTGATATGATCAAAAGGGATCCTTAGGTTGGATTTATGATCAAAATAAGGCCTCTAGGTTGTCGTGAAGGAAGTTTGGAGAGTATTTGGATAGAGTTTGGCCGAACCAAAAGGCTTTGAAGGTGTGAAGAAATGAGAAGGAGGAGTGCCCTTTTATAAGAGGGGTGAGGGGCACCATTGGAAAAGCTAGAAATATTAATTTATAATAAATTCATATTCGGTTTCTAATTGCTCCAAATTTTATTATTTAAATTTTAAGGTGGGGATAGGTCTAAAACCATTAAACCAATATAATTTAGACAGGTTTGGGTTTCTATATTAACCTTATATTTAAGTATTAACTCTTAGTTAATTAGTTTCATTTTTACAATGTCTCTTTGTATTTTTATATTTTATGGTTAATAAACTTAATATATACATCCAAGAGACCAAATATTGGTCCATTAATGATATAAATATCATGATATAAGTATCGTGGACGAACCTTAGATTTTTTGGAATTTAATATCAATTAATAATATAATATTTGTTTTAAAATCTCTTTTATGTCAATTTTGACACTATTCAATAGTTGATTTTTTTGAAACTCATAACAGAACGATTACTTCGAAAAAAGTTAATTAAATCAATTCTAATATGTCATATTATCCTAGAAAATTATTTTAATTCATTAAAAGTCTCATATTAGATTTATTTGGGTATTTATAATATCAATTATTTTAATTTGTCACTATTATGGTAATTACTGCATCATAATTGTGTCATAAATAAATTAACATATTTAAAGTCTAAAAATTATTAATAAAATATAATTATGTATCAAATCGTTTTATCTTTCTAATGAATATTTATAGTCTAAAATCCAACATATATAACCCTATGTAAAAATTGTTTTTTAAAAGATATATGCTTATGTCATTTTTGTACTTATTTTAACTTAATTAAAATTAAGTGTCCCTATCACCTACAAGTGGCTCCATGGGGTCCCCAAATCGACCCAAAGATGCCTATGGTCGAACATGTATCAACCAATAAGGCTTGGACACATTTTATGATAATTTAGTATTATTATAATATTATTTTTTAACCCTTATTTACCGGATTTACCCTTAACCATGGTAAATAAAATATTTACCGAAGTAATTATTCAAAATGTCTAAAAATAAAAGTTACCTATTTACACAATTTGAAAATACTGATTCCAAATATGGGAACCATTTTTCCAAATTCAAAACACAGAAGTGGCAAAAATTAATTTAAAATTAATTCCCGTTGTTAAAATAAAAAGTGTGTTTTTAAGAGATAATAACTATCAAAAGATTGACACTTGTTTATGTCTGGTTTAATTGTAAAATTATGTCCAATGACCAACATTGTATTAAATGGTAAAAATATATTCTAAATATACTTTAAAACCACTAAAATTCATAATTTATCACTATTAATTATTTTGAGTAAAAAAGTTGTTTTTAATTAAAATTTAGTAATTTTCACTATTCATCAAAATATTAAAGTTATCCGAAAGTACCAAAATTTCACCTTAGGCTAAATTCGATATTATGAATCCAAAAAATGAAGTTCATTTTGAAATATAATATATATATAATTTAAAAAAGTAGGTATTACTATTCATAACGGCTAGTTTGATTGGTTATGGTGTGTTAGAACTCAGTGTTGCGTACAACACACGCTATCACATTATTCAAAAAAAGCGTACCGTAGAATCTTGGGGTGTTACAAGTATGTAGAAGGTATTGGAGTTAATATTTTGGTATGGAAAAAACAATGAAATGGGTATAGGAAGAAGAAAAGAACTTGAAAAAAGCCAGTGAAATCATTACCTCTTCTTCAAGTGTTTCCTTTTGATTTGACCAAAGGGGCACATTAGGTTGGCTTTATACTCAAGGGAATGCATCTTGGTTGAAGTAAGAGAAGTTGTTAGGAGATTAGGGCAGGTTTTGGTCGAGCCAAATGGCTTTGGAGTTGTGAATTTGAGAGAAGGGGAAGTTCCCTTTTATAAGAGAGGTGATGGTCACTTTAGGAAAAGATTAAAGCATTAATTTATTATACAATAATATTCGGTTTATAATGACTCAAAATGAATTTATTTCGACCCTTAGGTGGTTATGAGTCGAAATAATTTCAACCAATACGTTTTATACAAGTTTAGGTTACCATTGTAACATTATCTTTTAGATTTAACTCTTAGTTAAATAGTTTACCTTTTACACTGTTTTCTTGTATTCTTACACAACATGGTTAATAAACATACTCTAAATTACCTATATAACCTCAAGTGGTTAATTAATTACATATATAATATTATTTTATCCATTTTTACGAACCTTATATTTTTAGGAATATTATATTAACAAATAATATATTAGTTTTTAAAAAACATAATTTTTGTCAATTTTGACACTATTTGGTATTTTGTTTTTGTGAAAGTCAAAACAACCTTATCCCTTCAAAATGAATTTATATATTCATCCCTATACCTTCATATTAACATATAAAATTATTGTAAGTCATAAAAAGTTTCAAAATATATTTGTTTGGGTATTTAGAACATTAACTATTTTAGCCATTCATTATTAATAAAATTACTGCATCATCATTGTGCCATAAATAAATTTATTTATTTAATGTATAAAAATTATAAATAAAATACCATTATATATGAAATTTTTTATCTTTATAATGAATACTTATAGTCGAATTTATCTTATGTATAAGTCTATATTAAAAATGTTTTAGTTTTGAAAACTTTAATTTAACACTTTTAACTCTTCTTTAAATTAAATAATAATAAATGGTCTAATCTACTCCATGTGAACTTCAAGGATCATATTTTATTACTAAGGTTTTTTTGGTCTAAATACACTTATAAAATAAAATTGGGACATGTTTTAGGGTAATAATAATATCATTTTTAACTTTAATTACCCTATTTACTTTTAATCGTAGTAAATAAAAGTCAAAGGTTACTATTCAACAAAAATTATTTTCATCTTCTTAAACAAAATTTTAATTACTGATATCAACTGTTTCTCTCAGATTTTTTAATTTCAACTCACAGAAGTAGTAAAATTAAATTTTATGCAAATTTGTAAATGTTCCTAGAAGGTGGGTAAAAGACGGTAAAAAAGTTCAATACAATTTTATATATCTATTATTATTATAAAATGAATTCAATGAATTACATTGAACATATATAGGGATTATGTATCTATTTTTACCTAAATAAAATTTAAATAAAATAATTAATTATTTAAATAAAAAGTCAGTTTTAAACAATAAAGAACCATTTTCACTATTCATAAAAAATTGAATGTTTTCCAAAAGATACCAAAAATTCACCCTAAGGTAATTTTGATATTCCGAAATAAAAAATGAATTCTATTTTAAAAAATTCAAAACATAGAAGTTGGATTAATTAATTTAAAATTAATTCCTGTTGTCAAAACCAAAGAGAAAGGTTTGAATAAGTAAAAACTATCAAATGATTGTCATACGTTTATGTAAAATTTAAATGTGAAATTACATATAATGACTTATATTGTATAAAATGCAAAAAATATAATCTAATTATACTTCAAATCCATTTTAATGTATAATTTAACACTATAAATTATTTTGATTAAAAAAGTTGTTTTCAATTAAAATTTATTATTTTTTTACTATTCATCAAAATATAAAATTTATCAAAAAAGTACCAAAAATTTATCCAAACTAAATTATTATGCCCCGATTATAAAGAATAATTTAATTTCATTAAATTGAATATATAATAGTGTCAAATATTGGTTTTAAAAATGGGTTTCCATTAAAAGGTGGTAAAATTTCATTTTTTGAAAAATATTTCTTTTATATGAAAAAATGATTTTGTTCTTATATTATATATAATAAACACATAATATTGATTCTAAAATTACATGGAGTATACTAAATTCCAAATTCAGTTATTACTATTCATAACCGCTTTTTGAAAGGCTAGTTTGGTAAATCATGGTGTGCTCGAACTCAGTGTTGCGTTTAGCACAAGTTATTGAATTACTTTAAAGAGATAACGTACTATGAAATATTGGGGTGTTACATTCTCCCCTCATTCAATAAATTGCGTCCTCTCAATTTGAAATTTTTCGTCAAAAATAAATGGTTAAAATAGAAAAATACCTTTGTGGAAAACCCACATCAGAAATTGGGTTAATAAAATTTAGTCTTAATAAGAGGGAAAGGGAAATGAAAAAGTCACCACCAAATTAGCGTTTAGAATAGTAGAAATTTTTTGGAAATTATAGAAACATAATTATAAGAAAAATGTAAATATTTATAGGTAATGATTGAGGTCACCAATCACAAAAAAGTGTAAAATTGAGGGCCTCAAATCCATCAATCTATGATGATTTAAAATATCATCAGGTCAACAAAACATAAGGTACTAGGATAACACAATTTTGGTTTTAATGTACCTTCCCTAAATTTTAAGGGTTAATTTCTTCATAGAATAAGAGAAAAAAGTACTTGATAAATAGAGTTACATACTTTAACTGATTTCTACCACAAACATATCTTTCACTCTAAAAGATAATAGAACATAAAAATATTATATTTATCCTAATTGTATAGGGTTCCAAAAAAATAATTTATAATTTATCTATTAGACCATTAAAAAACTATATTATACAATCCAGGACATCACGTAGGCCAGTGGTAGGTGATTCACCCTTGTCGCCCTTCAGTTACGAGATCTAGTTTTGCGGCCTTGCCGAACGTGACAGGTTGTCGCCCAACCTCTGGGTTTCCCTTTTTATAACAATACAAAAATAATCTTCAGAAATGCTTTAACCTTAAAAATAGTATCCAATGTCAAATATATTCCATTCCAACCATTAGACTTATCAAAAACACTTCTTTCCAAACTCACTGTCCAAAATTTACAAGGAAGGTAAACATAATGAATAACTTTTTTTTCATGTAATAACATGTGAATACCTTCATCATGTATTCTATTAAAACATGGTAACCCCCTGAAATATCATAAAATATTATTTATTCCATTCTTTATCCTTTATTCTTTACAAAATACTGGATATATTTCTTTATATCCAAATTTTTTGAATATTACAACAATGATGAAATAAAAAACCATTAATCAGTTCCAAGGAAGTCAGAAATGTCCAATATAATTTATCCAAATCAACTATTTCTTATTCCAAAATCACTACCTCAGTATCAGGACCATATTATGGACTACCTTTCTATCAACCATGTATTTTCGAAAATGTTTAACTTTCTGTTGAGTCACTTTTCATAGTACCATATAATCTCAAATCCTCAATGAAATAGTAATGAAGTAAAATCATTATTTATTTCCATAATTCATATAACTGGTACATCATCAATACAACATGGAATTGAAATAATTCTTTAAAAAATATAAGAATACTAGTCATTACTCTTTATCTGTGGTTGTATCATAACTTGATTATTATCTAATATCATTATTTGGGGAATACTCTGATGATTTTGACATTGATTCGCATAGTGTCCCAACTCCTTGCAGATGAAGAATTGTAACTTTAAAACCTTTTTCTTACCCTTGAAATAACATACTTTGTGTCCTTTTTCTCCACACAAATAAAAATCTATCATTCCCTTCATTAAATTTCCAAGGTGATTCTTCCCACAATTATATCAAATGGGAAAATCCTTCTTTGCCCTCTTTTATTTATCCATATTTCTCTCTACCATCCTTTTCTTCTCTATCTTCTTTTCAATGCCATACGACTCAGAGAATTCCTTACATATTTTATTAACACATGATATTATTTCTTCATATAATGAGAATGCGTGGGAGACTATTTGCCTTATAAATGTTGTCTTAATACCATGAATGATATGATCATTCTTACTCTTTAGACCATGCGTATGGCTGGAGTTCTCATTCCTTCTACTGGGCACCATTTCTAAACAATGGCATACACTAGGTTAGTTTATGATTCACAATGCATAATTCCAAACATGTAAAATACCTAACGTAAATTGAAAATATTATGCATATAATCTACAATCATAAAAAAATATTTTCTTTGAGGATGTATTTACTCCAAAATCCTTCATAATGGCTTGTAATAAAAATGTGAATTATCCTAAGCATATCCCCCAGGAGTGTCATAAACAAGAGTGCAGCAAGGCCCGTTGTCATGCACTAGTTTCTGTTCGAGTCTAGTTCAAAGGAGTTCTTTTTGGTCTTACCCTTAGTTACATCTATTCCATAGCTGCCTCTATATGCTCGTATCCAAACAAAGATGTATTCCTTGGAAAACTCACAAAATCTCTACAGTACCAAAATTCTAGGATGTTCTTCTATACTAATCCTCAAAGTGTATCTTAGGGTAGTGTTCTCTAATCATAGTTTTTATAAATCAAGTTTCCAATGTTTGTACTAAACTTTCTATGAAACCAACTATAATACCCTAACCCCTGTTACCCAAAGTTGGTGCATTATTTTAATACATTGGCATGATTATAAAGAATCATGTCCCGAAGGACTGATCAGTTTAACATTCTTGGAAAATAGATTACATACATGAACGTTACATTACAATTTCTAATATACAAAACATCAAAAATAATCCATTTAAAATTCCTTTTTTCCCTTAGATTAACCCTGCATCTCAATAATAAAACACTTATTGGGATCCTAGGAAAATAAAACATAATAAAGGGGTGAGATGAGATGCTCAGTAAGGGTAAATAATTTAGTAGAAGCTATATACTTTTAAGGAATGTATAATGTCGAACATCATAACCACATAGTCAAGGCCTCATGCCAAGACTACAAATAATTTTTTTACTAAGGCCTTATGTCAAGACAGTATTTTGTCTCATGAGACCTCGAAATTCATAGCGGATCTATAGCGGGCTCCACCCGTCACTTACTAAGCCCAATACATTCCTCATATGAAATGTTTTAAACATAACATAAAAATTCGTATTAAAACTAGCATACGAAATGTCAATAATTTATCCATAAACCATGAATGGTATAAAAATAACGCATCCACATTAAAACATATCACAAAACCTTCAATAAAATATGGAATATTTGAATCATAATAAATAAACTTCAAACACGTTTAAAATCTTTCAATGGTTGTTGACATATATGAAAATGATCGGTAAAATGCTTTGAGAGAAATACCCCCTTTTCATGAAATTGTTTAAAAGTATCATAATTTATAAAAGAAGTCTTTTAAAGAATTTTTTTAATCAAAGTGACCCATACCATTTTGAATCTTTTGAAAAGAATTATCATTTCAAAACATTCATGTTCATATAAATAAATCCTTAAAATCATTTTAAAAACATGAACATTAATTTAAAAGGGTTTAAAAAGATAAATCTTTAAAACATTTAAAACGATGATCTAGTTAAATATACCCTCCAATAAAACATTAAAATATTTCTTTTGAAAACATTTATATGAAATATGGGTATTGATGATAAATATGTCTTAGTAAATACTTACACATAAAAAATCTAGGATAATAATAAAATTGAGGAAATAACCCTTACCTTGCACTTTTCTTTGGACGAAGGTAAGTTTAACCTCATGTTTAATGACCGTAGTATGTTATTAAATTATACCAGAACCATATTCATATTTTTTATATCACAAATTATTCATTTATGACTTTATACTACCCATTTAATAATGATTTCCATGAAAAATTAACATTTCAAGTAACAATCGCTTTCATTATCGTACGCGTTTTTAACTTGTTATTCTTGATCGTATCATTTAGATCAGGATTTAAATACTTCGAGAATATAAAACATGATTTATATATAATATATATTTTGAATATAAATATTTATAATAGATATATATATATATATGAAATTGAAAACACCGTTTATGGAGACGGTAGGCCGTACGTACGCCTAAACGTTGTTTTTGTTTTTATATCGTATTGAATGGAAGTAAGTGAATGAGAATAATGTAAATATATATATATATATATATAAATATTTCAATTATCATTATTATTTCATATGTTACATACTTATCATTAATATGTATTTTTATAATCATTGTTGAATGGTGAACGTGGAAATGAATCTCATCGTGTCATGGAGACGATAATTTCTACGCACGCATGAGTGAAAATATCATTATATTAATGGTAAATTCATATGAAATTGGATGGTATATAAAATATACAAAATCATTAACATGTTATATTTATTATTTACATCAGTTATACTCATTATTATACCCATCCAAATAATAAATTGTATGAATTACAAACCACACCTAGACGTGGATATGGTAATCCATACTTATGAACATGTGGTGAATTTGTCATTTATATGTTGGATAGAATAAAAAAAATGGTCATACCATATTAATAATAACATCACAGTATTTAGAAATTACTGGAGTTATTATTTTGGTATGGAAATAAGAAAGAAAGAGATAGTGGAGGAAGAAAAGAACTTGAAAAAAGGTGGTGAAATCATTAACTCTTCTTCAGGTGTTTCCTTATGATTTGAACAAAAGGGATCCTTATGATGGATTTCTGCTCAGAGGAATGCCTCGAGGATTAAATGAGGGAAGTTTGGAGGATATTTGGGTAGTGTTTGGCTGAGACAAATGGCTTTGGAGGTGTGAATTTGAGAGAAGGGGAAGTTGCCTTTTATAAGAGAGGTGATGGTCACTTTAGGAAAAGATTAACTTATTAATTTATTATAAATTTGTTTTATGTTTATAATGCCACCAAATGAATTAATTTAAAGAATTAGATGGTTATGGGTCGAAATACTTTCAAACAATAGGTTTTAGACAAGTTTAGGTTACCCTTTTAACCTTATCTTTTAAATTTAACACTTAATTAAATAGTTAACTTTTACCGTGTCATCTTGTATTCTTACACTATATGGTTAATAAAATTACTCTAAAATTACAAGAGAACATCAAGTGGATAATTAATGAAATATATAATATTATTTACCCCCTTTTGATGAACCTTATATTTTTAGAAATATTATATCAAAAGTAATATAGTATTTGTTTTAAAAATTAATTTATATCAATTTCAACACTATTTGGTATTTTGTTTATGTGAAAGTCATAAGAATCTTATCACTTAAGAAATAATTTATCTAATCAACCCTAACATGTCATATTAACCTATAAAATTAGTGTAATTCATCAAAAGTCTCAAATTACATTTATTTGGATATTTATAACATCAATTATTTTAACCTTTCATTAATAAGGTAATTACTATATCATCATTTTGTCATTAATAAATTTAATTATTTAATTTATAAAAATTATAAATAAAATACCATTATGTATGAAATATTTTTAGGTTTCTAATGAATATTTATAGTCGAATTTATCTTATGTATAACCCTATATTAATTTTTTTTAATTATGAAAACTTGAATTTTACACTTTTAACATTTCTTTAAATTAAATAATAATAAATGTACTAATCTAATCCAACTGGACTTAAAGGATAATATTTTATTCCTAAGGTTGTTTTGGGTCTAAATACTTATCCAATAAAATTATGACATGAGTTAGGGTAATAATAATGTCATTTTTACCTTTAATTACCCTATTTACATTTAATTGTGGAAAATAAGTCAAAAGTTACTATTCACCAAAAATTATTTTCATCTCATTGAACCAAATTTTACTTACTGATATCTACTGTGCCTCTCATATTTTTAAAATTTAACTCACAGAAGCGGTAAAATTACGTTTTTTGCAAATTTGCAAATGCTTCTAGAAGGAGGGTAAAATACTGTAAAAAGGTTCAATAAAATTTTATATATCTAATATTATTATAAAATGACTCCAAAGAATTAAATTGAACATATATTGGTCTTATGTATATATTTTTACCTCAAATAAATTTAAATTAAATAATTAATTATTTGAATAAAAAGTCAGGTTTAAACAATAACACAGTGTTCTTCACTATTCATCAAATATTTAACGTTTTCAGAAAAATACCAAAAATTCACCCTGAGCTAATTTAGATATTATGAATTCAGAAACAAATTCTATTTTACCAAATTCAAAACATAGAAGTTGTATTAATTAATTTAATATTAATTCCCGTTGTCAAAACCAAAGAGCGGGTTTTAAAAAATTAAAAACTATTAAAAGATTCACAAGCATTTATGTAAAATTTAGAGGTGAAATTACTTATATTTAATTATATTATATTAAATGATAAAAATATAATCTAATTATACTTCAAAAACCTTCAAATTTATAATTTAACACTATAAATTATTTTGATTAAAAAATTTGTTTTCAATTAAAATTTATTATTTTTCACTATTCATCAAAATATGAAAGTTTTCAGAAAAGTACCAAAAATTTATCCAAACTAAATTTTTATGTCCCAATTATAATGAAGAATTTAATTTCATTACATTGAAAATATAAAATTTTCATATATTGGTTTTAAAATGGTTTTCCATTATAAGGTGGTAAAATTGCATTTTTTGAAAAGTACTTCTTTTATCTGAAAAAAATGATTTTGTTTTTATATTATATCTAAGAAACACATAATATGGATTATAAAATTATATTAAGTACACGAAATTCAAAATTCAGTTATTACTATTCATTACCTCTTTTTGAAAGGCTAGTTTGGTAAGTCGTGGTGTGCTCGAAATCAGTGTTGCCTGTAGCGCAAGTTATTGAATTACTTTGAAGAGATAACGTACTAGGAAATATTTGGGTGTTGCATTAAATTACATGATGTGATTATTTTTTAGAGTTGATTAAATATTTTATTTGAAGTAAAATGAATAGTCCTGAGATTAATTTTTTAGAAGATACTTTAGTTAGTGTAAGCATTGATGTATCATCAAATACTCTAATGAATTAGAAGTTTGAAGAATAGAAGTTAATAATGTCAACCTATAGTGGTTAGTGGAATAACGAACCATAAAAAATATATGTTATGTTGAGTGGGATTTTTTTTAAAATCTATGAGAATAAATTTTCTAAAAGATTATGAATGTGATAGACATTGTAAGTACGAATATATTGAAATAAATTGGAATTATTTCACTGTAATTAATTATCACATAAGTAATGTTTCCATTTTTTATTATCTTATATATATATATATTCATTCATCAATGGTATGTATAAATATCAATCTCATCATGAGAATTAAAATGATATATTTTATAATTCATTGATTGTGAAATTATATGAGTGAAAGAATCTAAAAAAACTCACTGAAGGAAAAGAATAAATTATATTAAATTATTAAGATCTGTTTATACGTTTGGATAAGGAATTATAAATTAATTTTTGTGAGAATTTTGTTAGGGAAATATTCCCTACAGATAAGGATACAATAAATGTTAATAGCTTTCTATTGGAAGCTAAATATAGAAGGATTGAAGAGATTGAAAAATCACCATCGAAAGAGAGAAATATGCATCAAGAACCTTTTCAGAAGGAAAAGGATAAATGTGATTATTGTTAAATTATTATGAAAATTAGAAGATCACATTAAATCTAAATTTCCTTGTGTTTTAAATATTATTGAATAACTCAGAAGCTGATAATGTTCACTCTTCACACAAAACATAATAGATAAGTTCCACTACCTGAATTTAAAATTAGAATTTTATTTGTATGAAGTATCAATTTTGATAGAGGAATAATTTTAAAATATAAAAATATCCATCATCTAATAATTTTTTTGAAAAATATAAGGATATGTTCTGTTAAATTTTAATTCACCAATTCTAATACATTAAATAGTTCAGTTTGTAGATCTAGATAGAGATGGGTGATAACGGATAGATAGAAACCTTCCACATAAGTGAAAGTGTAAAAAAATATATATAGGAACAATATTCCTAGAATGTTTTTATAATGATAACATTCAATAAAACACCGGATCCACTAAACATTGCACACAAAATTGGAAAAGTTTGTTTCTTAGAAACTATTAGTATTGTGGAATGTTTAGATATCAAGAAATTGATTGCTAGAATAATTTTTCTTTCACTATAAAATAAATAAGTGGTTGTCCCCAAATTTATTCTACAGTTATAACCGGTCATTGAAGTATATTTAGGGATCAAATCCACACACACCGAAGAAGAGACCTATAAAACCTAAGATTTTATGGAATATTGGCTCTGAAGTGGCCATATTTTTGGATGATTTTAATTAAAGGACTACTAATTTAATTTATAGAAAAAAATTTATTTTACTAAAAATTTATAATGCTGGGTTTAGGCTCGGTTTTTTCTTTGGGGGAATTAGATGACTTTAATTTCATAAGAATTATCTATTCAATAGTTCAAGAGGTATCCAATAAATGTGATTACTCCCCAATATCATTTTCTGATTTATTCCTTACACAATACCAAGGATAATCAACAATGAACTTATAAGATCACATTCATGATCACTCCAAGGAATTGGATCTTATTATAAATCACAATGAATAGGCGTTAAAGTTAGTAAAGAAAAACAAGAAGATAAGTCAAAGAAAGAAACTATTAAAATAATGGATTGATTAACAAATTTAAGACCATAAAATAGCATTCAATATACACGATGGAACTTCCTAGGTCCAAAATATAAAAGGGTATCCCTAAATTCATCATATTATATCAATGAAAGTGGGAATTTGACTGAAATAAGAGTTATTGAAGAAGAAAAACATTATGAAAAATGAACACTCCATAGTTCTGTGGGGAATTAATCAGTTCTAGTGTGAATAAATTCATAACTTGATTCAAAAATATCAACATGTGAATAAAAGAAAAATAATAATTCAATAAGAAGAACAAAAATTATTATTAAACTAAAATTATTGAAAAACTTACATGAAAAAATGAAGATGCTATTACTAAATGAATGTAAGAAATTGAAATTGAAATAAAGACTTCAATAGAAAGAAAAAACCTCTATCCTAATTAACATCACCACCAACTCCTTATATAGAAATTTTTGGAGCCTTAGGTTGACCAACCATCAATACATTCCTTCCCTATTAATTAAGAGATCCAAAATGCGGGTGATAAAATAATTGGAATTTTATGTTTGGATATTGACCTAAAAAATCTCCAGATTCATCCCCCTTATTGACATGGGAATTTGAAATTGAAGATAGAAAAATTATAATGGGTCTTAGAAATAAAATATATTCCTCCATATTTACTGTAATATCTCTAAACAGTTTATGAAAATTGAACTATCCATTTGGATGTTATCCTTGATCAAGCAGGATAACACTATAGGCGTTAAAATCTAGCCCACCATTTAAATGTCAACATGGTCTCCCTTTATCTCCATGGAGACATCATCATTAGATCTTTCCACAGTTGAATAAAATTATCCCCATATTATTATTTTTCTATTATTAAAATTTTATCTTCATTGATCTTGTATTAGTGGCCCCACTTTTTTTTGATGTGCCTTAGGCCCATTATACTTTATCTAGAAAATTTACGAATTCATGCCCAACAATTTTCATCTTCCGTTGGGATTAATCCATCGGTCCTAAAATAAAAATTGTTCCCAAAAAATTAATAAATAATTTCCCAAAATATAAAATTGAAAAAATTAAAAAAAATTAATTCCAAAAATAGATGATTGTTTGTGCCCAAATTTTCACTTTAAACATGAATTGCACTTGTGTTAAGAAATGCTATTCAATTTATATAATGCACTGAAATTGATGTGTATGGAATTTTAAACACATGAATATTAAGATATAAAAAATGCATATTAGTCCCTTTTAGTGGCTAACAATACCCCCAACATGAGTTTTTATAGTCCTGAGAAACAATTATCTCAAAAACATGAAATTGAATTCCATTTCCGAAAACATTTTTACATATATTTCTCACCAAAAGATATCATTACAAACAACAATGAAACCTATAAAATATAGGTTCAAAATAATATCCATATCCCAAGCCCATTACTTTATTAGAATTCATTGCCATGTATCATCCAATTTATAATGAGCATGATGATGTGTCATGAATCAAAAAAGAAATAGGGCCCATTTTATTGTTCAGGGGGGGGGGATGAAAGCACTAGGTGATAATCACATAAACATTAAGATTAGTATAAAATTTGTTTATTTTTTTGTTTTGTTTGTTTTTTTAACCACAATAGATATGAATAAAACTAACTCTGGGTAAGATAACTATGGGGTCACGATCCCCAAATGTGGATCACCACACATATTTTCAATTCCATGATCTGAAATATATATATAAACCCTATATTTGGGCAAGAAAACTATGGAGTCATGATTCCCAAGTTTCGGATTCCACATATATTGTCAAAACATTTCTCTATATGGTTAGGTTTTCATTTATTTTGATACTAAAATTAAAATAAATGTGGCTCCGAAACCTATGCAATGACGAATGGGACTCAAGAACTATAATTTACACCCAAGATCTAATGGGAACACATTTTTTCATTTTGATTAAGAAGATGAAAACGTAAACTTTGAAAAATAACAATAGAAAATTTCACTTTCCAAAAACTATTCTCATGAACTTAAAAATTAATTCAAATCATAATCAAGGAATTTAAAATCATTTGATATTCAATACCTTGTTTCACATTGTACATTAATAAATTCATGGATAATTAATTTATTTTTAAATTATTTTTTATCTTAAAATGTTATTTTTTTTTGAAATTCATGAGTTTCACTCCCCTAACATCGAATGAAACTACCCACAGTTTTTAATGATATGAGACGAGAGAGAAAATAATTTGGAAGAAAGTGGGGATATGTGATTTTAAATAAAACAATGGAATAAATGAACTTGGTTAGTAGTTGATGACCCATCAGTAAGAAGTTGATCATTTCTGATTTATGTCATGTATAGACTCCTTGGGCTGATTGAAGGTTAGGTTTGAACTATGGATGGCATGAGTTTTATTTGAAATGGTCAAAAATATTCAAATATTAAATTTCACAAATAAATATTAGATCACATTTTAAACCCCAAGGTGTTCCCCTAAAAAAATACAAATACACACAAAAAAATGCATAAGCTGGGTGTCCTCCCATAAAGAACTTAAGTTAAATTCATTACGTCGACATGGACCCCCAATATTTTCCAATAACAACTTTCAAAATTTTCAGTACCCCATTACTATCAACTTCTATGTGATTGAGATTTATTCTTTTTTTAGAATTTTATTCATGTGAAAACCCATGTTCAATAATGAGTGTGAAAGTCCAAGGAATTTTGTTAATGGTTGATCAAGTTCCATCTCGAGTCTTCCCTAATATTTCAAAGTCCATTCCTCCATTGTGGGATTACTGATGAAAATAAATGATAATTTAATGGTCTTAGTTATCATAAATTCAGGTATTCTTTAGTGGGGATGGATGGATCGTAACATTGAGTTCAGTTTCATTGAATTATTCCAAAGAAGAATTGAAATTTGAATCAAAATCTAATTCTTATCCGAAATGACTTGGAATAATTGGTTTCTTTTTGAAATATGATTCATCCCCATAAATATCCATATGAATTTCTGGAGTGGGTACAGAAAAAAATATTTTCTATATCTCCTAATGGTTCAATGATTTTTCCTTCTAACAAATCATCATTGGAGTAATATTAATGAAATTTGATCCCTAAAAAAATTAATCCCCTTGTGAATTAAAAATATATATTTCCTATTGATTTAAATAATATCCAACATTTCCTTGATATTATCCACTTATCCTATATCAATAGTTTAGTTCTTTTGTAAATTCATGATTGCTTTTTGGGATAAAATATTCTTCTATTTTTGATGAGGAGTAGTTATCCTGAGTGGGAATGGGTTCCTTACAAGTTTTAATGGTTTGTTATTCTAATATCAAGCTTTATACCTCTGAATTATTTTTTTCCCTTTTTTTAAACAATTGTTCAATAATTATTTGGTGATTATTTTGTATAAGAGTTTCTATATAATAGAATTAATTATGTTTTATCTCATTAACCATTACTGAAAGGGCCAAAAATTTATCCTTTAAATGTTAATCATCCCAAAGATTGTACATCTTATCAGGTGTGGGGTATTAAATCAAGGGTTGATCAATGACATTTTATATGTGAGGTGATTCCCAATATAGATTTTCAATTTTATTTCATCATTTCTTTATGAGTGGGTAATGATGTTGGTACTTCATTGGAGTAGAATAAAATTATGATTCTGAGTAATGCAAAAGGAAAAGATAAGAGAAATGGGGTTGAGAAAAGATAATTTTGGGTGATAAAATAAAGAGTATTTATATGATAATTACTTGGTTCTATAAAAATATTTCCAAAATCTGTATGTACCCAAATTTACCCAATAGTTATAAGCTTTTGTTGAAGTATATGTAGGGATCGAATCCATAAGGACCGAAGAAGAGACCCATATACACTATGATTTGATTGAGGATTGGCTATGAATTGGACTTCTTTTCAGTTGATTTTAATTGGAGAACTAATTATTTAATTTAATGAAAATCACTATATTGTGGACTAAACATTTTATTATGGTGGGTTGATCATAGGTTTTTTCTTGGGGTGAATGAGATGAATTTCATTTCTTATGAATTTTCTGTTTAATAGTTCAATAGGTATCCAACCAATGAGATAACTCCCTAAAATCATTATCCACGTTAATCAATACATAATAATAAGGGTAATAATAAATTAACTATTAGGATCACTTTAATGATCACTCAATAAAATTTTTTTGTACTAGAACTTAGAATGCATAGTCGTTAAAGTCAGTGAAGAAAAAGAAGAATATAAGTCAATGAAAGGAACACTTAAAATAATGAACTAATTAAATAATTTAGTATCATAAAATAGCTTCCCATACACCCCATGAAACTCCATAGGTACAAAAAATAAATGGTTAAACCTCCTATGATGCTATTCAATCAATGTAAGTGGGGAGTCAACTTAATGAAGCAGGATTGTAGAATAAAAACAATAATAAAAACGAACACTCTACCATTGTGTGAGGAATTCACAAGTACTGGTGTGAATAAATTCACACCATGATTCAATGGTAACAATATGTAATGAATAATTTAAGAATTAGAAAAAAAATTATTATGAGACTATCATTATTGAAAAAATTACATGGAAAAAATGAAGATGCGATTACAAAATGAAAGAGGGAAATTACAATAGAAAGAAAGAATTCGATAGAAATGAAAAACATAGATCCTAATTCCCTTCACCAAAAATTCCTTATTGAGGCATATTTGGATCATTATGTATACCCAACATCAACACATTCCTTCCCCAGTAATTGAGAGAGTCAAAAGGAAGGTCATAAAATAAAGGGAAACTTGACGTTTTGAAGAGGACCATGAAAATCATCCATATTCATCTCTTTTATGGATGTGTGAATTTTTAAATGAATATGGCCAAATTAGAAGGGTTTGTAGAAGGAAAATATATTATTACATATCTAATATATGATATTTATGACTTTTAGGAATGAATGACTAGTTGTTTTGAATTTACACACAATCTAATTTGATGACTTTTTGTGCATTAAAATATTGCCCACTATTCAAATGTTTACTTGGGATCCCATTATATCAGTGAAAAAAACATAATTAGCTCCATACATAGTTTAATAAAATTATACCCATATGTTTTTCTTTATATAGATAAAATTTGAGATCTATTGGGTTTAGATTGTGGGCCCCACTGTTTTTTGATGGGCCTTAGTCCCATTATGCTTTTTCCAGGAAACTTATACATTGATTCGAAAAAACATCATCTTACCATGGGATTCATCCATCAATCCTAAAATAAAAAATGTTTCAAATAAATTTATCAATCATATCATAAAAATATAATATTCAAAAAATTAAAGAAATTATTTCCAGAAATAGATGATTGATTGGTCCCAAATATTTCACTTTAAACGTGAATTGCACTTGTTATGAGAAATGATGTTCAATTTATAAAATGCACTAAAATTGATATTAATGGATTTTTATACACATGAATATTAATATATAATCAATGAATATTATACCATTTCAGTGGATAATCAATAATAAATAGATTTTTGAGGAGTGGAAATACTTTTTAGATAGACATAGTTATGTACAACCAAACCCAACAAAAAATAAAAATCTATTGACATCTAACTTATTGAAATATCCTGAAATTTATGAGGATTTAGTGGAAGGATTGTCCAAGGTTATCAAGTGTTATTGTTTTTGTACACCAATAAAAATTTTGATTAATATATTTGAAGGAGGCCCCTTAAACTGATGAAAAATAAATTGAAGGATTTTTATCCATCTATGAGGTGTAAGGTAGATAAATATGTGAAGAAAATAAATCCATTATGAAAATTAGATAAGAATTATTTATGAATAAAAGATTCTAATTATATGGAAGAAAAGGAAACTATATAGATAAATGTATATTATTCATTAATGTTCAAATCAGTGGAAGAAAGATCACAAAATAATGTGAATAAATCATAGAAATACATAAACAGATTATAATGGTGGAAGAAACACATAAGGAAGAATTTGACATACTATTGAAAATAAACATAATGAGAAACATACGATGAGATACATATTTATGTGGACTACGTAATTTTAATGATGAAACATCTAAACAATTCATGAAAATATTACCAATCCAGGATTAGTTTGAATGTAAATGGATGCAACCATCTAAAGAATTGTTTTTCTATAAATAAATATAAACCAAAGATAATGTTAAATATATTTTTATAGTTTTAATGGTTTTATGTCCAAAAAATTATTGGAATCAAAGAAGTTGAAATCATAGGAATATATAAAACCAGAATGTTATTTGAAAAATTATTTTCAGAAGGAATGAATGGATAAGAAATACATGACACCCAATAATAATAATTCTTTGGAAGTTAATGGTGATGGAATGAAGAGAAATGAAGCTAAATATAGAGTTTCTAGGATTAAATCTCCTCATCCATATTTTTTCCAAATTATGAGTAATGGGATATCCAACTTATTCCATATCATGTTGTTATGAATATTATTGAATTAGGTAATTAATGGTGTTTTAGTACATGTGTATTTTTCACCAAAAAATCTAGATATAGATTTAAAAAATGTAATATTATTAAAATAAATAAAACAATTATAGACACTAAACTATTTATATAACTAGATAAATTTTATCTAAATGGAATAATAAATTACCTATAGAGTGAAGCTCCAAATAATGATGAATAAGTTATGAGTAAAACAAATATAGAGAAAAAGAAGTTATGGTCATCATGAGGCATGTTTTCTTTAAATATCAATTCTTTTTTGAAAATTTTGGTTTACGTAAAATGTTAAAAAAAAAATATATTGATGAAAATAAACATAAAAGGGGGTGGAATTATTATTTTATGCTTCATAATTTTTGATACATTTCATTAGTTGAATGAAAAAAGTAAGATAATGTAAAATATGACAACATTTATCTTGAAAAGAGATTTCATAAAATGTAGAATCACTTAGTAAATATTAAGGTAAAATTTAATGTCAATATCATTCACTCGTATTTCCTGTATATATAATTCCTCAAATATACGTAGAGTTAGAATATTTTCAGATTATTATTTAACCAATGTGTTGTTATCCTTGTCATAATTAATTCAATGTTTACATTTAGTTCAAAGGAAGTAGAAAGAAGAAAAATAAAGTACATGAATAATTTTCCATCCTCATCACAATATTACAATATGTGGGATTACAATTTATTTTATTAAGGGGTAGACATAAATTGAAGCTTCACAGAGACGATTTTAATTTATATCAATGAGGGTGAGAGAAATTAATTTGGGTGAAATAGGACCTTGGTATTGGAAAAAAATATAATGTGGGATCTTAGAGAGACCATGTTATAATAATGGTGAAGGTATTATATTTATTTTATATTATTTAAATAAAATTAAATGAAAATTTTAAAAAAGATCAATGAAGAGGAAGTATAACCTATGGGTGTTCTAGAAGATATATTACCACAAAAACATTTGTGAGTCTACCAGATGTATAATTTTAATATAAGGCCATAACCATAAACATTACATAATCTTGAGTTGTGTCAAGAATTGACATTGGAGAGATTATCAGGTTTATAGATTTATAGAATTAGGCCATAACTATTACAATACATCTCAAAAATTACAAAGCAGACACACATACTCAATATCCATTTTTCATAAAATTAAAACCCTTAAAAGAATACAATAATTCTTTTCTTGATATAAATATTATTAAATTATTCATTTTTCTTACACTTACTTATAACCTATGAAAAAACATTTCAAAAACTTGGGATCAGCATAAAAAGCTAAGTAAGAGTTATAAAATAATGAAAGAAAAAATTATCCCATCTATACGTACAAATGAATGAGATCATGCTTTTCAGTCATAAAACATATTCTCTTTAACATACCTTATGAAATCATAAGATTTATGAATAACACATAGAAACCATAAATCATAATGGTAAATTGTGGCAAACATATAATACTTACATTGTAGCTTTCATAGCTACATAGAGAGTTACATTTGGAATACACATCACAGTATATTCCCCAAATCTCATAGGAGAAACATTAATGTTTACCTCTGTCATCTTGCCCAATGCATTGGAGAGCTATCTCAGCCTCACCTGCGCTAGGTTTATCAAGGAACCACCATTATACATAAAAAATTCCCAAGATCTATAACATATTAATAACAAAAAAAACCAGCATAAAGGAAAGATAACATTACCACATCGAGATCACAATATATCATTTCAAGATATTGAAATAGTCAATTATTTTAAAACATTCAAAAATAAGAGTTTTGAATCAAAGTGTCCCATACCACTCTGAATATATTAAAGGAATTGAAATTTTAAAACATTAATGTCCATATAATTAAATCCTTCAAACCATTTAGAAAACATGTACATTGATGAGAAATATTTAGAAGAATAAATCTTTAAAGATTTTAAAATTATGTTTTAGTTAAAGAGTCTCATTACACTTGAAGAACACTTGACTAAACATAATTAAAGAATAAAATAAAATGAAAATTATAATATCATGAAAATAAGGATATTAATTTCATAATATTTCTAAGGGTAGTATATACACCATATAAAAGTGAACTGGTGCATAACAACAATGAAGTCTAAATGGAATGTAAATTGAGATGAAATCCCTAACAAATATCATACCATTAGATTTAAGGATAAATCAATGACATAATTATGTGTGAAAAATATAAATGCACCCAATATAAGTGGATATTAAGTGAAAAAAATCAGAGGTCATTCACACATATTTATATAATGACATGATCAATAAGTAGATGTTTTACCCAAAGAATTGAAATTAGGTTAAGAAGTTCCCTTACAGAAATTCAACAGCCTAACGACATCACATTGAAATTTTGAAAATGAGTGGATGAGAGAGGCAAGGGTCTCTCATCATATGGAAATATAATTTAAAGCAATAAGGATATAGAATAATATATCTCAACATAAGAAAATGGAAATTTAAAAGACTTAAAAAAGAATAAGTCTTTGACTAAAAGAGGAGGGTGAGAGGTTCCCTTACTGAGTTGGTAACTTACGAAACATACACGACATGAAAGAATGATCATACAATGAAGATTTAAATACCCATAAATTAAATTATATTAAAATAATAATAAAATCATGGGAATTACACACACCACAAAAAAGTAAATATTTCCAAATATAGCATCAATCTCATAGGAATAAAAAGTGAGATGTAAACCCCTTACCTCATGTCCGACTTGCCTTGTATGTTCCTTGTTCTCTTTGAATAATAAACGCAAGTTAATTTCTACTTTATTAAGAAATTTTTTCACGTTTATTATTTCTTTTATATAATTTATTACCTTTCAATAACAATTAGTTATTTATTTGAGTTCATATCAGACATTTTTTCGATGTTCGGAACTTGAGTCAAAAATAAAATTTTTATAATTACAAATTGTCCATGTGGTCAAAATTCCATTATCTCCAGAATGATATTATTGATTTAGATATCATATATACCATATATATATATATAGTATTTATTTGTATTTATTGTAGTGCATAACATTTATAGAAAATAAATGAAATGCACCGTTCATGGAGACAGTAATCCTTACATACGCATGAACGCTACTTTCAATTCTAATTAATATTTAATCAAATGAAAACATAATGATAGTTATGTATATTATTATTCCATTATAATATCATATTTTATATACATTAGATAAGTTCATTAACACCATCCTTTATATATTCCTTGTATGGTATAAATGAGTCATATCACTTTGAGGGGGCGGTAGTCCGCACTTCCTCAAATGAAATTATCGCGTTTACCCATTATCGAAACCCCAAAGGTATGATATAAATGAAAAATACAGAAGTATAGAGACAATATAAATATAATATATATATATCATATCATATAAATAGCGTTCCATAATAATGGAAACCATGAGATGCGGTAGGAGATATTTTAACAATCATCGTTTTGTGAGGCAGTAGTTCGCCGTCCATAGAAACAGTATATTCGTATTCATTAGATGGAGGTGTGTGGAAGTGTAGTAATAATACTTCTCATAAAAACATCCTAGTATATTGAGGACAATTTTTTTATAATATAATGTAATAAATAGTGTTTAGGGGGTTGGATAATGAAAATAAAAGAAAAGGACTTGAGAGAAGACATTACCTTTAAATCGGGTAACTCCCTTTGGTTTGAACCAAAAGGGTTTATTGAATTTCCTTCTTCCCAAAGTAAAGATTTTAGGTGGAATAGATGGATTTTTGGAGCGTATTTTAGCATATTTTGGATGATAAAATGGGCTTGAGAGGTGTGACTAATGGGTTAGAGGTTATGGCCTTTTATAATGGGGAGGAGGGGCTCTTTAGGAAATTTTAAAAATATTATTTTATTATAAAATAAATTTTGATTTCAAAAGGTTTCAAACTCAATAAATTAAAATATATGATGTCTAGTATATGAATTAAATTAATCCAATTAGAATTGCATAGGTTTTTTATATTTTTTTAATCCTTATCTTTTTAATTTGACCCTTTGATAACTTATTTAACTATTACCATGTCTTCTTGTGTATTCATACTATAGGGTTAATATACTTACTATGAAATTCAAAGTGACCCAAAAATGGATCATTAATGATTTTTCTAATATCATATATGTCAGTTTTCCGAATCTTAGATTTTTAGGATTATTTTATCATTTAATAAAAGAGTATTTATTTTAAAAACTCATTTATGTCAATTTATAAACAGTTTATATCAAGACTTTCTATAAATATATAACATGATTCTTTCAAAAAACCTACATTAATTAAAATATAACAAGTTATAAGAATCCATAAAATTCTTGGATGGAATAAAAAGTTTCCAAATAAATTTATTTTAATATTTTTAATCTCATTTATTTAAAACATTCCTTAATGAGGCAATCATTACATCATAATTGTGTCATAAATAAGATTATTTATTTTAGGTATAAAAATTATGAATAAAATACCATGATGTATGAAATATATTTAGAATTATAATGAATACTTACAGACGAAAATAGAACTTATATAAACCCATATAATAATTATTTTACTAAAAGATATATGTTTATGTTACATTTTCATGAACTTTAAATTAATTTTTATAAAGTCTCATTTTCACTTACAAGTGGCTCCATGGGGTCCCCAAATCGACCCAAGGAAGAACATGGTTGGAACTGTATCGTCCAATATAGTTAGTACATGCGTTATGGTTGTTTAATATTATTATAATATTATTTTATTACCCTTATTTACCAGATTTACCCTTTAACCATGTTAAATAAAATATTTATCGGAGTTACTATTCATAATGTCTTAAAATAAAATATAACAATTTACACAATTTGGACCCCCTGATTCCAAATATGGAATCCATTTTTCCAAATTTAAAACATATAATTTTTAGAAATTAATTTAAAATTAATTCCTGTTGTCAAAACCAAACTGTGTGTTTTTTAGAAATAATAACTATCAAAAGATTGACATTTTTTATCTCCAATTTCAAAGGGAAATTACATCCAATGAAAAACATTGGATTAAATGGTAAAAATATAATCCAATTACACTTTAAAACTTATGAAAAAGATAATATAACCATATAAATAAATTATATTAAAAGACAGTTTTGAATTAAAATGTAGTATTTTTCACTGAAAAAATGAACATTATCAGAAAAATGCCAAAATTTCACCCAATATAAATTTTGATGTCGCTATTCTAAATAATAATATTATTTTGTCAAATATAACTTATAAAGGTGACAAAAACTATATCTATAAAGGGTTATTCATCAAAATGCGTTAAATCTACCATTTAAAAAATATAAGAGTATTTATGATTAAAAATGGATTAATTCACATTTTAAGCCTCTAAATTTAATTGGATAAAAGTAATGACATTTAACAATCATGTATAATCATATTGTAGTTAGTTCGGTTAATTCCCACCAATAAATGGATAGAGATTAACTACCATTTAAAATAATAATAATATTATATTATTTTTTGGTATAACTCAAAGTTATGTGCATCATAAGATTTAAAAGAAACTCATTGGTGCGTGTTGAGTATGCTATCAGACATAGCACCCATTTAATGTAAAATTAATATTCAATCCACAAGTATTAATAAATATGAAAATGACATATTGTTTATTTACTTGGGATGTTACATCCTTCCTCCCATTTGGAAATCGCGTCCTCCAAATTTTAAATTTGGGCTTGGAAACCTCATTAAATGTCCCACATTGGAAAAAGACTAAATAAAAATTTCACTTTAACGAAAGATAGAGAAGAATAAATGTTACATGAGATAACACATATTAGGGTTACATGTAGGAAAACATATATATTTAAGAGAAACTAAGTGTCAAGTTCTGATGGAGAGTGATAGAAAACATAATCTAGATAAAGTTAACCACCAGAAAAACTCAAACATGTGATAGGTTAAACAGTCATTGATTCCCCAATAGAAAAAGTAAACGGATAATATTTTTGTATTATGTTCCTTTTCATATAGTTGAGGAATTTAATTATGATATTGAATAATGGCATAAGGATACATACTTACTCCACATGTAGACTTTCATCCTTTACTAAATTTATACCACAAACTCATATTTTATCCAAATGATGAGTATTCATGTTGAGTTGGTCAAATATGATGCGCTAGAATCAACATCAAGATAATAACATAATCCAAAAAAGATGAATCTTATATTTACCATGTATTTAGACATTAACCAAAATAAAAATGGTTAGTACAAGATCAAATAATCCCCAAAAAGGATAATCTTTCATAAAAAAAAAAGCTACTCTTAATCTCCAAAATTGAAGAAACAATGCCAAAAGTTCAACAAATACCACTCAATAAACAATTGTCCTTAGAATTCATCAAAGTAATCCAAACTAAGATTGAAACCCAAAATTCATAAGGATTTTATCACAAAGTATTCCATGATAATTCGTAACATTTATATCTAAATAACATCGACTCCTCTTAAAGTTTCATATTAAAGTGTAATTATCCAAATTACATATGGTCTATGATAGGTTAATGATTTCCATAAATAACCAAAATCACCATATGTCTACAATAAAACATATATTCATCCAAAATAATATTTCAATCATTACTCATAAAATGAAATCCCATAGTATTATATTTTCCTTAGGAATATTGTGTTTTCCCTAAAAGAGAGAACGTATTCCAAAATAACCTTTATCACTTAATCACCAAATCATTTTCCTATACTAAGGATATCCATTTGATAAAACATAAGATCCCAAATAAACTTATTATTCATCAATAAAATCATTTAACTAAAAAGAATAAGTCATAATAACTAGGGACTTCACGCAGGCTAGTGGTAGGCGATGGTCCCTTATCGCTCTTTGGTTGTGGGTTCGATTTCTGTGGCCTTACCGGACATGACGAGTTGTCAAACATCTTGTGTGCTGTCCCTTTATATAAAACTAAAAAATAACCCTAACATGATTTAACCTCAATGGTTGTCTTATACCTCTCATTTTCATCCTAACTCATAATGACCTCAATATCATAACTCATGAAGTCTTATATATACTGACATTTTTTACCTCCATAAAATTACACTATTACCAAAGAAAGAACATTGTACCTTGATCATGGTGTCCACCTGGTTTCATCTTTATATTGTTCACGTAGATATATGGTCTATTCATTGCAACAATGAGTTAGAGATCCTTCAAAATAATCACTTTCTTTTATCCAAATATTCCTCGTACAACTTGGGTCATATGGGTGTTCATAGAAAAATAGTTTTGGAAAATAATCATGTATGACATATAATTTCAAAACAACTGATAAGAAATTCTTTCTATAAAAAAGTCGGAACGAGTTTGAGTTGAAACGTTCAATAAATGGTCCTTTTAAAATACCATAAGTATGTGTTTAAAGACAATAATTTAAAATAAAATAGAAATAGATTGTGCAAGGGTATCCTTCTATAGATCATTTTTCAGAATCATAATATGCTTCAAAATCTTGTGATAAGGTAAAATATTTAAAAATTCTTTGATAATATTTACCTTTCTTAAAAATATGAGAATATTGTGAAAATAAGATTTGATTAAATACAACCCATGATCCACGACGGTATCGAGGTATTGTAGAGGTGTTTGATATCTCAAACAGTTTCTTTCAAGTGAGTTATATGTTAGATAATGTTTCAGAATCAGCTGGACATGACTTTTCAATAATTATTACAATCAAGTATCAGGAAGAGATATGAATTTAGTTTGAGATCCTCCACCTTCCATTTGTAACAGACATTCCTTGATCTGAAAATGTTTCAAAAATAAGGATATAACTTAAAGATTAGACATAAAGACTAACCATGTGTCTAAAAATAACTCTTAATACCTAAAGTTATCTAAATCGACCTCTGATACCAACTCTAAAGCCACATCCTTAAATATTACATAATCTTGAATTATGTTTAGAATTGACATTGAGGAACTTCTCAGGTTTAGTGTTTTAGAGAATTAGGCCATAACTATTACATGACATCTCAAAAAATACGAAGTATGCACTCCTACTCAATGTCTATTTTTTAATAAAATAAAAATCCTCAAAAGAAAACAAGAATTATTTTCTTAATATAAATCTTCATGAATTCTTCCTTTCTCTTACCCTTCCTTATACCCTCTGAAAAAACATTTCAAAAACTTGGGATGAGGATAAAAATCTTAGTAAGAGTTATAAAATAAAGAAAGAAAACATTAGCCCATCAATATATACAAATCAATGAGATCAAAATTTTCAATCATATAACATATTCTCTTTAACATAACCTAATTAATCATAATATTTATGAATAACACATAGAAATGATAAATCATAAGGGTATCTTCTGGAAAACATATCATACTTACATTGTAGCTTTCTCAACTACATAGGGAGTTACATTGGGAATACCCATCATAGTATATTCTCTAAATATATTAGGATAAACACTAATGTTTACCTCTATCACGTTACCCAATGCATTGGAGAGCTATCTCGATCTCACCCACCCTAGGTTTATCACAGAACCACCCATATACATAAAAAATGACCATGATCCACAACATATTCATAACACATAAAACTAGTATAAAGTAAAGATAAAATTTCCACAGTGCAATCACAATATATCATTTCAATATATTGAAATAATCAATTCTTTTAAAACATTCAAAAATAAGATTTTTGTATCAAAGTGTCCCATAACACTCTGAAACTTTTTAAGGAATTAAAATTGTAAAACATTAATTTCCATATAATTAAATACCTAAAACCATTTTTAAAACATGGACATTTATGAGAAATATTTATAAAAATTAATTTTTTATGCTCCTAAAATGATGTTTTAGTTAAAGAGTCTTGTAACACTTATGAAACTCTTGATTAAAAATAATTAAAGAATAAAATAAAATGAAACATATAATATCATGAAAATATGTATTTTAATGATATAATATTTCAAATGGAATTATATACAACATATAAAAGTGAATTGGTTGAAACAACAATTAATTCTCAATGGAATGTAAATTGAGAGGAAATCCCTTACAAATATTGTACCATTAGATTTAAGGATAAATCAATGACATAATTATGTGTAAAAAATATAAATAAACCCAATATAAGTTTATATTAATTATAAAAAAATAAGAGGTAATTCAAAAATATTTATATAACTACATGATCAACAAGTAGAGATTTAACCCAAAGGATTGAAATTGGGTTAAGAAGAATCCTTACAGAAATTTGATAGCCTAACAACGTCACATTAAAATTCATAAATTGAGTTGATGAGAGAGAAAAGGGTCTTTAATCACATGGAAATAAAATTTAATACAATAAGGATATATAATAATATATCTCAAAATAATAAAATGTAAATTTAAATGACATAACAAAGAAGAAGTCATTGAATAAAAGAGGAGGGTCAAAGGATCGCCTACCGATTTGGTAACATATGAAACATACACCACATGAAATTAGGATTATAAAATTAAGATGTAAATACCTATAAATTAATTTATATTACACAAATAATACAATAATGGTCCGTACATACACCACACAAAAGGAAATACTTTAAAATATAGCATGAATCTCATTAGAATAAAAAGTGAGATGAAAAACCCTTACCTCATATCCGACTTGTCTTGTATGTTCCTTGTTCTTCCGGAATATTAAACATAATTTAATCTCTACTTTCTTAAGAACCTTCTTAAATTTTATTATTACTTTTATATAACTTATTAACTTGTTAGAATAATTAGTTAATTATTTGAGTTTAAATTAGACATTTTTTCGATGTTCGGAACTTGAGTCAAAAATGAACTTGTTATAATTAAAAATTGTCTATGTGATCAAAATTCCATTATCTATAGAATAAAATTCATGATTTATAAGTCATATATAACATATATATATATGTATACAGTATATATATGTATTTTTACTAGTACATAACATTTGAATATATGAAATGAAATGCACTGCTCATGGAGACGGCAAGCCGTACGTACGCATGAACGCTGCTTTCATTTATATTTCACATTTGATGAAATGAAAACATAATGATACAAAAGTATAGTATTATTATATTACATAATCATATTTTATATATGTTACATAATTTCATTAACACTATCTTTTATACATTCCATGTATGGTACGAACGAGTCACAACACTTTGAGGGTCCAGTAGTCCACAGTTCGTCAAATGATATTATCACGTTTACCAATTATGGATACCATAAAGGTATGATATAAATGAAAAATACAGAATTATAGGGATAATATAAATATATTTTTTATATCACATATAAATACAGCTCCATCATAATGGCCACCATAAGAGGCTGTAGGAGATATTTGAACAATAATCATTTCGTGAGGCCGTAGTTTGTCGTCCACAGAAATAGTGTGTTCGTATCCATTAGATGAAGGTGTGTGGATGATTAGTTAGATTACTTATCATAAAATCATCATAGTATATTTAAAATACTTTTTATTATAAAAGAATGTAATAATGAGAGTTTAGGTGGTTGGAGAAGGAAAATAATAGAAAAGGTCACGAGAGAAGACTTTACCTTTAAATTAGGACACTCCCTTTTGATTGAACCAAAAGGCTTTATTTAATTTCCTTATGACCAAATTATGGATTATAGGTGGAAGAGAGGGATTTTGGGAGATCATTTTGGTAGATGTTTGATAATCCAAGGGGCTTAAGAGGTGTGAGTAATGGGTTAGAGGTGATGACCTTTTATACTTGGGAGGAAGGGATCTTTAGGAAAGTTTGAAAATATTATTTTATTATAAAATGAATTTAGATTTAAAAAGGATACAAAATCATTAAATTAAAAGATAAAATTACTATTATTCTAAATAAATTCATCCAATAAGAACTGGATATTTTTGTGATATTTTTTAATCTTTATCATTTTTATTTAACCCTTTGTTAACTTATTTAACTTTTACCAAGTTTTCTTGTATATTCATATTATAGGGTAAATATACTTACTATAAAATTCCAAGAGTCCAAAAATGGATCATTAATGAAAATTTTAATATCATATATTTCAGTTTTCTGAATCATAGATTTTTAGGATTATTTTATCATTTAAGAAAATAATATTTATTTTAAAAACTCATTTAGGTCAATTTATAAACTATTCATATCAAGACGTTTAATAAATCTATATAAACTTTATTATTTCAAAATACCTACATTAATTCAAAGTTAAAAATTTATATTCATCCATAAAATTTGGGGATGGAATAAAAAGTTTCAAAATAATTTTATTTTAATAATTATAATCTCATTTATTTAAAAACTTCATTAATGAGGCAATCATTACATCATCATCGTGTCAAAAATAAGTTTATTTCGTTTAGGTATAAAAATTATATATAGAATACAATGATTTTTAAATGGTTTTATATTTATAATTAATATTTATAGTTGAATATATCACTTATATAACCCCATATAAAAATTATTTTACTAAAAGATATATGTTTATGTTACATTGTCCTTAACATTAAATTAATTTTTATAATGTGTCATTTTCATTTAAAAGTGGCTCCATGGGGTCCCAAAATTTACCCAAGGATGAAAATGGTCATAACTTTATCAGCCAATTGAATTAGTACACATGTTTGGATAATTTAATATTATTATAACAATATTTTTTAACCCTTATTTACGTGATTTACCTTTTAACCATGGTAAATAAAATATTTACTAAAGTTACTATTCATAATGTCTTAAAATAAAAGACACCTATTTAAAAAAATTTAAATCATAATTCTAAATATGGAATACATTTTTTCAAATTCAAAACACAGAATTTTCAGAAATTAATTTAAAATTAATTCATATTGTCAAAACCAAAAAGTGTGTTTTTAAGAAATAATAACTATCAAAAGAGTGTCGTTGTTTATATCCAATTTCATAGTGAAATTACATAAAATGACCATAATTGGATTAAATGGTAATAATATAATCCAATTACACTTTAAAACCATCTAAAAATACAATATAACCACATAAATAAAATAGACTAAAAGACCGTTTTGAATTAAAATGCAGTATTTTTCATTAAAAAATGAACTTTACCAGAAAAATACCAAAATATCATCCAAAGTAATTTTTTATGTCCTAAATCTAAATTATAATTTTATTTTTTCAAATAAAACATATATAAGTGACAAAAAATATATTTAAAAAGGGTTCTCCCTCAAAAGGAAGTAAATCGACCTTTTAAAGAATATTGGAGTATTTATGCTTAAAATTGGATTCATTCACATTTGAGGCCTCTAAAATTTATTTAATAAAGGTAATGAAATTTAACAAACATGTATAATAATATATTAGTTATTCTTGTTCATTTAATCCAATAAAACTGCTAGGAGTTAACTACCATTTAAAATAATAATAATAATAATATCTTATTTTTTAGTATAACTCAATGTTCTGTGTAGCGTAAGATTTCAAAGAAAACCATTATTGAGTGTTGAGTACTCTATCAGATATAGAATCCACATTAATGTAACATTAATATTTAATCCAAAAATATTAATAAATATGAAAATTTCAAATTCATTATTTACATAGTATGTTACATTTAAAATAACCTAAAGAAGATTTTTTGTCCCAGTTGATGGAGAATAATAATATCACCAGAATGAGAAGAATTTTGTTACTATTAGGATAATTATATTTTAATAAAAATATTTGTAACATAAATAGACACTAAGTAATATGTTAAATATTACATTAGGAAATAAAAGAAGTATATTTAAAAATGATTAACAATAATAAATAAATAATATGGACGAGATTGATAATTTATCATGGACTACTCAAAGAAATATCATTGTGATCCTAATACAGAGATTTTTAAAAGAATATATGTTACATGTGTAGTCATATGACGTTTAGGCATCAATAAAATGCATTAGAAGAAGTTGTTGGAGGATTCATTTTTTTTTTGAAAAGTTCAAGATGGTGTTATTGGATATTAACAATTAAATGAATAAGATATTAAGTAGAGAGTATTATTATCACAAAAATAAAGAACAAAGATATCATATATATTGATTGAATTCCAATATTTTCATCCAACATTTATAATAAGAGAATAAGATATGTTACTATAAGAACACATCAAGCATGATAGGATATAGTACATAAAGTACACATTTATTATAAAGGGATATATTCACTAGAAGTGTTAAAAAAATGGATGCAAATTTTTTGGATTGAGTGTGTCATAAGAATAGATTGTTCATAGTGAGTCATGAACACTTGTATGGCTACAATATGAAATATGAAGTCTTTTTTATGATATATTATGACATAATTGTATAATAATAAGATTTGTAAAGTCATAGATAGTGGATCAGGAAAGAAACATGTGTATTGGTTTATCTTGGAAGAATTATACAATTACATGTAATATGAAATGACATAATCACTAAAATATCTTTGTTAAGGTATTATCTATATTTTCTATTTATAAATTTTTATATTTATATCAGGTGGTGTCAGAGGTAATCTAGGTGTCTTCTAAAGTACTTTGGCTGAAAGGTGGATTATGGAGCTAATTCAAAACATGAATTATACCATCACGACATGAATTAAATATAAAAAATAATCCATAGAATTTTTTTAGGATGTAAAAAATTTTCATTACATGAAATTATAGCCATTTTATTTACGTTTATTTTAGGATTTTGAGTTGGGGAGGCCCATTTTTTATTATACAATCCATTCTAAAATATGAAATCCTGAATTCAAAATTAACCCTGGGAGTTATGCTTATTCTATAGATTTTTTTTATTTTCTAAGACCTCACACATCCAGATTTCACATTATTCACTAATCCCAATGTTCTATCCATAATATTTTGGTGAATCTAGAACTTTACAGCTTCTTTAGTTACTAGTTTGATCACGACGTCAGTTGATGGCTCCAAATTTGGTAATTGTGACAATTCTATACTCAATATATCTAATTATATTAGAGTTCATTGTATATTTGGGTTGATTTTGTAGGATATAGTTTCACATTATGATAATTCTAAAATCTCATCAATATTCATTGAGTGATTATCCTCCAAATGCTAATTATCATTTAGGTTTAGGGGTTGTTCATGTGACAACTATGTGTTGATGAACTTTCTATTATGACCCTTTCAGTTATGGAAAAGCTATTATAATGTGTGATAATTTAATATATGTTCTTTTTTCATAATTCTTATATTCTATTACTTTTGGGTTGTTTGGATCCCATCCTAGTTGGTGCGTAACCCAAGATTGAGGTAGTTTGTTCTATATCTATCCATTTTCCAATGGATTATGAATTTTTTATTTAATAAATGGTTTTATAAATTAATTTTCTTAATTATTGAATCATTTATTTTTGTGTTTAAAATGATTTTTTAGAAAATATTTGTTCTCTTGTATATTTGGTAATAGATATTTGGGTTTCAAAGAATTGTAAAATGGATTGTGATATTGGATTTACAAAAAATATAAATAAGTGGTAGTTTGGAAGCATTTATGAAATATTCGATACCATTGAAATTGATTTGATATATTCCCAAAAATGGAAACATTTTTTACTTAGGTGTATGGTGTAGTATTTGTCCTCAAACATTATTATTATAAGGTATCACATTCATGGGTGCTTCTCCATTCTAATATTTTAGATACAATGTATCTTGAAACCTGAATTCAATTTTATGGTTTTAACATTTTGAGTTATTCACCTTTTAACTGGACTATTATTCATGTTATAATGTGATTTTAGTTTGTAAAATTCATTGAATGAGATTGAGGTATAAGTGAAAAAGTTAGCATGACCATATGTTATTCATGGAGTGTTTTCTTTTATGCTTTGGATTATTTACTATTTGTATTGATATGAGATGATACATGATTTGATAAATATAATTGGTTGATGAAAATTATTTTTTAAAACTATATATCCTAGTTTGTGAAAGATTTAGGAAAGTGATAATTTTTACCATTCTTTTGAAATAAAAATATTTCACTATTTATCATGCCTTTTTTCATTTTATTTTAGAATATTTTGATTATTTTATTGAGACATGATATTAGAGAGAAAGGAGGGATTCTACTATACCTATTTATCTCACCCAGTGGATACTGCCATTGGGGTGTGTACACATTGTTTTATCTAATGTTGGGAAAGGGAAGGTGAAACAATGAGGCAACATGGTTTATGTTAGCTTGGTATGGGTAGCTTTTTTTGAGATGGTGGGACATTTCCCATAAGTCACATGGAGTAGAATTAATTATTTGGGCGTTGCTTTTAGTTGGTTATTTCTATGAACTTGTTTCTTGGTGTTTCTCTTTCTCCCTTAGGATATATCACTATCGTTATTAGTATTTTGTTTTTTAATATTTCAATAAATTTTTAATGAATATATATATAAGTATATATATATAATTATATATGTTAATATATATTACATGTATATTTTTTAGGTTGTTAAAATCCCTCAAGTTGTTTTTGGAATCCCATGTTCTTTTTTACAGCTCATAAGGATATGAAACACCCATTGGGTCTTGATAAAATCCATTTTTGAGCCTAGTTGGATGGGTTTTCAAAGTTAGGTCACGAAAATACGGTATCTATGAAGGGTTATGCTATGTCTTTTTAGGTTGGTTGACATGACATAGAATTTTCAAGACTCATGGGATAGGTTTCTTTGAGTGCCTAATGAGACCTTGATGTAACCGTCCATAAGACACCATGGGATGGTTGGATGTGTGTTTCTTATCTTTGGGTTTGAAATTAATATCGGTTTTGACTTATGATCTTCAACACTAAAATGATATTACCCTCTTTCCGGAAAATTTTTTATATTTCATATATATTATAACAAGCCTTTGATATATCTTCTATGGGACCCGAATGATGGTGTAATTAACCATTTTCTTCAATGGAATCCTCCTTTGGATCATGATCAAATATAGACTATCACATGGTGGATTTATTTCATGGGAAAAAATGAATTGTGGGATTAAAACCAAATTTTTGAGGTGGAACCAGGAGTTATAGAAGATATAGATCAAACACAAGAGTTCTAATGTAATAAGACTCTTTAATTTCTGCGTATAAATGAATACCAAGAGGTGTATGACTATATTGGAATTATATATAATGTATTTTAATTCTTAGAGGAACTTCAGTCTTCCATGGTGAAATACACTTTTTTTCAGGATGGAGTGTCCAAGAATGTGGTGGTGGGAGTCCATGGATTTGGAAAACATGCATGTGGTCTTGGTGTCAAAGGGATTAGAGGATCTTTTCATTGAACAGTTCTTCCTAGAATATCTAATGATATATTTGTTATTATAGTTCCTCTCATTATAGATGGTATGGTATTTGGTGTCAGAGTACACAAACCATTATGGGAGATGGTTCATTTTTATGTAGATGTGGTTATGGATGATCAGTTAAAATATCAGAAATAGTTGCAGGTATTATGATTAAACATCTAATTTTAATTATATATGCTGAATATTTCTACATATAAATAAAATTTTAATAGGTATTTTATTGTGTAAATGGATATAATAAAAAATATTGGTTACAATACCACTTCCCATCCACCCTCAAGAAGATTGAAAGACCACTGAGAAAGAAGAATAAGTTTTGTGATAATTCTATTGGTGGTGGAGGTGGTTTCTTATTGGTTGTATCCATTTAACTATCAACATTATCCAGAATCATGCCCCTGAGTTACTATTATAGTGTAAATTCATGTCACACTTGACGTTCCTATCATGCACCATTGATGATTTGAAGTACTTATGGACACATAGGCAATCTATAGTGGTTCTTCTAGGATAGGTAAATTCCTCATTATGTTTGGTAATATTTATCACCAATGGACACTATATCCTAGTAATATGCTTTAGATTCCGTAGGACTTATAACACCCCATGATTTTGTGAAATATGTTTTTTGAATTAATTTATCTTTTAGATATTTCACATTTCACGTGACACTAGAAATTGTTATTTATATATATATATTAAAACACTAAATCAAACATTCAATTCACATGTAATCTACTTTTATTTCTCTACATGTAATACTCACTTAGATTATGCAACACGCAATACCGACATAGCGTGTGTCACCCACAACACTGGCTTGGTATATGTTATACACAACACAGATTTTTCTACAAAAAATCATATTATAATTTAAATTGTTGAAATGATATAATTGTAACCTATCGAGTCAAATTATTTATATGAATAGTATAAACTAAATTTCTAATATTTTTTATAAACCTTTTTAATAGAGAAAACATATTGGTAATGAATGATATGATTTTTGGTAAAGCCCTTTTATATTTAAAAATATCATTTTCTTGAATGAATTAATATTAATAATAATATTAATTTTAGATAAACTTATAAATTTAATTTGATAAAATAAAAATTATTTTTTTAATTTAGAATTTCAAAATTATCTTTGGGAGAATTTTTTGGATTTTTCTGAGAAACATCCTTTTTTAGGAATAGTGTAAAATACTGTTTTTTAGTTAAAAATTTCATTTTCATTTAAATAATTAATAATTTTAAATAATATTTTAAAAATTTTCAGGTCACATTAGATCAATATTAAAACTATTATTACAATTTATTTCATTATAATCAATTTTACTTTGAAATGGAATATAAAAACATAATAATCTTTTGAACATATTTCTACATTAAAATCCCATATTTTTGTCTCTTATGCAGGATTACTATTAATAATAATGGTTCCCATTCATTTAATTGAATTTTTAAAACCCAAAATACACCATTATAATAATTATAACATTTATATTTTATTTAAATCATGTTTATTTTGGACAGAAATTATTTGTCAAAGTGATTAAAATTAGTCACAACAATTAAGGTCAAATTAAGCTTAATTAGGGACTAGGCCTTAATCATAGGATCCCAAATGACCCATCCACTAGACAAAAACCCATTATATGACATATTTTTGCCATTAAAATTCCATTATTTGTTAATTTTTTGTTTTTATTATTTTTTTAGGTAAGATAATTTGTAAACATAACTTGTTTTCAAAAATTCCTAGTGATCCATTTTCCTTCCTTGTAAAAGTCCACCAACTCTCCCATATCCTCACACCCCTCATACCTATTAGGATAGTCTAATATCTACCCAATACACTTCTAAACATCCCTCCCTTCCTTCCATAATCCGTACCTTGGGAAAACGGTTATCTACAGAATCCTTTTGGCAGAAACCAAAAGGAGTTACCCGATTAAGAGGTAACAACATCTCTCAAGTCCTTCCTATTTTATTTTCATTATCCACCACCTACACTAAATTTAATTCATGATTGTATAGTAGATCCATTATCTGAAATATATTTAGATTTATTTTGTGATAATTTTTTTACCTACACTTACACACATCTTAATCTAATGGGTAACAAACATATTGTTTATCTTTACGGTGAACTACCGCCTCACTAAACGATGATTGTTCAATTTTCCTTACCGCCAATCATGGTCGAAATTATAATGGGAAATATATTTATATATGTTATATATTGTATTTATTATTTAATTAATCTTTTTTATTCCTTTTTACACCATGTATATTTTTACATTCCATTTTGTGTTAATACAATAATTTCATCAAAGGAAGTGCGAACTATCGTCGCTAAAAGCGATTTGATTTGTTCACACACAACATGGATTGTATGAAGAATGATTTTAATTAATATATAAGATATTTATGATATAATAAATCTAATATAATAATGATATATATATATATATATCTATGTGTGTGTCTTTTACTTTTTTCTTTAAACACGGCAATTAAACAGAAATAGCGTTCATGTGTACGTACGCCCTACCGTCCCCATGAACGATGTATTATATTTAATAATTATACACCCTATAGAATATTATAAAAAAAATATAATAGATATATATTATATTTATATCATTTTTTGAAATCTTTAATCATGATATATTTATAAGGACAAAAAATATAACATGTTAAGACATATATGAAGAACAAAGGGAATATTACCGAAACTGAAACCTTTACATAGGGTGGTTAACATGAGGGTAATATATGGTAATAAAAAAACATATATGATAATATATATTATAATATGGTTATATATAAGATTTATAATAGATATATATTTTTTATATAGTTTGTTTGAATGAGTGTGATGAGAGTCCTAACAAAAGGTAAGGGGATTTGATATCACTTTTTATTTCCGTGATATACATTCTATGTTTTCCACTCATTCCTTTTTAATGGGGTATATAATAAACATAAATATATATATATATATATTATAATAAAATTTATGAGTATTCACATATAAATTTTATGATTTTTCTTTCACGAGGATGGAGTTTCAAATGTAACCTAATCATTGAAATTGTTTTGTCTTAATTTTCCTTCTTTGAGGATCGTGTTTTTTATGAACCTAAATTACTTTTATAGGTGTATATACATTCATTTTAGATGTTATATTATCAAAATACTTCTTTTCATGATATTATAAGATTCATTTTATTTCTTTTTATTACATTGATAGTATGATACCATGTTTCCCAGTTATAAGAGTTTATTGAGGCAATCATATCATTTTTCAAGATTGTTTACGATTATTCTTTATTTGATGAAATATTTTGATCCATATCTCAAGAAAATTTATGAAATATATTATAATTTACTTATTAAGGATATATAAATTTATAGGTAACATATTTATACTCCTTGGTACATAAGATATATAATAATGTTTTTTTAAGAAAGCCCGATTTTATCCTCTCCTCGGTCAGAAATCAGTGTTCTTTTAAAATAATGTTTTCTTAAAATGGATTACATGAATAATATACTAATATAATAAGACCATAAAAGTCATTTTTACCTTTTTTTCTTTTATCGATGTTTTCAATATAATTATCTTGTCACTTTTCAAATGATGCATTTTTAACTATTTTACCATGAAAAAGGAATATTATTTTTATCTCATATAACATGATCAGATTTATCAGCTGTCAATCCATTTAAGCATTATTTTCATGTTTAATTTTTAATTTGTAAGATTTTTTTAAAAGTGATTTTCTGGGAACATGGTTTTGAATTTTTTTAGGATTATTTTATAACTTTCCAAGGAAAATATTTTTCAAAATGTTTTCAAGCTAAATTGATTTAAAAATGTTTTCAAGCCATATTTATAAGATTCAAAATTATTTTAAATGAAATGGTTTTCAAAACATTTTCATGTTTTTATTATATGTTTTCAAAGTGTTTTAAAAGGAAAATGTTTTTAAATTTTTTTTAAGAATTGTTTATAAGTTTTTAAGGAAAACGTTTTTCAAAATTAATTCAAGTATTATTTATAAATTTTCAAGGTATTATAATAGAAAATTATTTTAAAATGATATTATATATTAAACAAACTTATAAAAATAAGGAATATTATTTTACTCAAGAAACATTTTTAAAGATATTTAAAAATTATTTTTCTTCTAAGATAACATATGCTAATTTTACTCATTCCCTTCTAGGAAATGAAAAAAAGGATCCATTTATATTATTTCAATGTACTAGTTATGATTAATTTCATGGTCTTTATCAAAACCATTTCTTGTTCATGGGTTATATGTTTATGAAACATATTTCTATTTCCTAGTATATATTTTTTTGAAATCAGTTTCACTTTCATAGGTTATATGTTTATCAAATATGTTTCTCTGTCATGGCTTATATGTTTACAGAATCCATATCTATTTCATGGATTATGATTTAGATGAAATTTTTATGAAACCTGTATCTTATTTCACAAGTTATGATATATTTAGATGTTTTTTATTCCCATTTCATTTCTAGTTTTATGATATTGTTGGACATGTAAGTATTATTTAATTATGAGATGGATGGGACTTATATCTCCCTCTAATGCATTGGGTAATGATTAATATCTCATGAGATAGACATGGATGGATTGAGAAAAGAACATATTTCAGTATTACAGGGCTGGAATAAGAAATAAACTAAGTTTAGTAATATAGGGCTAGAATGAGGGGTGAACTCAGTTCAGTAATACATGGATGATTAGGATGTGAACCCTATTCACTAAATGAGTTTTTAAAATAAGATAGTCTTAGTAGAAATACCTTTAATACTATTGAAATCATTATATATTCTTATTTCTCTACTCCAATTCCATATTTTATTCCTATAATATTCTTTCAGGGATTACATTATTTATTTCCAAATGAATCCTACATTATGAAATTATAATATTTTTCCATGA
The DNA here is from genome assembly GCA_963277665.1 of Viscum album. Taxonomy (NCBI): domain Eukaryota; kingdom Viridiplantae; phylum Streptophyta; class Magnoliopsida; order Santalales; family Viscaceae; genus Viscum; species Viscum album. Next base: position 444,198,395 of record OY728135.1, on the reverse strand, counting down.
CTCATGTATATAGCCTTTGATATGCAAGGTACGATTTTATATTTTCTTGATCATGTCCTCATAACCTTATGATCATGATTATTCTTACATATCTCCCTTTTTTCCATTACTGAGCATTTCATCTCACCCCATTCTTATATTTTAATTCCCCATGTTATTATGAATGGTTTTAGGTAGAAATAATAAAGGTGATGATCATTATGGGAGATTTTGAAGATCTTCCACCGAGATAGAATGTTTGATATCCATATTTCTAAATATTGTAAACTATTATGGACCTCTCGCATGTATTTTTATAATGTAATGAATATTTATCTTAGATGATGTGATATCCATGTATGTCAATCTTGGGTCGACATAGTTGGTATAAAAGGAAAGGTTTAGTCAAATTTTGGAAATTAGGATGAAAATCCATTATTGATATCCCTTGGTATCTTTATAAGGATATGTATAGTGTTGTATGTAAGGATACATTTATAGATGAGTAAGTGTTTTGGAAAATTTCCTAGAATTTTGCTAATGGATAGTGTTATTGGTTTCCAAGAAATACATCCTCGTTTCAACACTATAAGTGGATGTGGCTATGGAATAGATGTAACTATGGGTAACAACTATAAAAAGATGTTCTGGGCCTAAATCCTGGGTAGTCTATTACATGATAGTGGGCCTTGTTTCACACCTAGTTTGACACTACCAGGGGATAAGCTTTACAATTGACAAACTCTTCATGAAACATCAGGAAAGATTTAAATATATGTTTTCTATGAATAACCTAGGATGAAAATAGGGTTTCGTAAATTAATGATGCCATCATGATTAAGATATCATAACAGTAAATATTTTCATGATTGTGTGGTTTTCTGCTATGATAAGTAATGATCACACTATGATTATAGTTTTAGTTAATGTCAGGGACAAGAATTAACTTAATTAACATTAAATGTGACAGATGATTTTCTAATGATCTGTCAAGTGGGTTGATCACTTTATTGAAAGATATTTTGATCATGCCTAATTATTTTTCCTAAAAATGATTATAAATGTGTACCTTAACAAACTGTCTGACTCACCAAGGAAAAGAAAGAAGGAGTTTTTTGAGAGTTCATGTAATGGAGACAATGGAATAAAGATGATTCGGTTTCCTTTTTTCTCAAGAATATTGAATGACTCACCTAAGTGAATGTCATAGAGGAACATGAAGATGTTTTGACTATGGAAAATGAGGACACCAAGGAAGTGACTGCAAGGAAAAAATGAAGAGTTCTAATGAGAATGTTAGCCTCCCTAACACATCATTTAAGGTTTTCTATTTTAGGTTTGAAGTAAATAGTCATTATGCAACTCAATGTCCCAAGATGAAATATCCTGAAGGGAATTAGAAATCTAGTGAGGGTAATGGTTACATTACTAATGATGAATAGAATAGAGATGAAATGTTAAAGGAATTAGGTATTTTTTAATAGGATGAGGTAGACATATCAATGAATTAAGGTTGAGGTGGAATAATCAATGTTTGTATGTGTTTGAAATTAAAATATTATTATATATTAATGAAGAAATATACAAGGATTGTTCTATACATGTTTTTTGCTCAGTATTTATATGTCTTTGTTGAGTGTTCTTAGAGGAATAGAGATGTGATTTAACAACAATGTGATATTTTCATTAAGGGAAGGTAACCCATAATATGTTCTTTATATTAAGATAATTCTGTTATGATTATGTAAATTTGATGGTCCTGATTACCTTGGAACTATGTAAGGACTTGTTGACCGGTGTGTTATTCTATCATTAATGAAATTTACAACATTTTTTTTAGATTTATGTAATAGATACAATATACTTTGGAAAAAGGAATCGTGAGTGTTTTCGAAAAGGAATTATGGTAATTCATGTTGTAACCATGTTCCAAGAAAATTTACCATGAGGGTATTCACATGTTTGGAATTTGAGGACCTATAGATACTTTATGATATATGGGGGATAAATGTTAATATGATTTCATGACTCTATTTCTAAATATTGGTTTTTTTATCTTTTATATGGGTTTTAAGGTTAGTCATTCATGAAAACGTTAAGTTAATATTTTGGTGAAGTATTTACGCACTGAGTTTATATTGAAAACCCTAGTGAAAAGGCTACATAGTGATTAACCATATTTCAAGGATGTCCATATTATTTATTTTGGAAATTATTATTGTATGGTTTTAGAAAAGGACATCATGTTTCTTGGGTGAAAATGAATCATGTCTGACAAGGCCATGGGCCCTGAACCCATGACTGAAGTATGATAATGATTTCAGGCCTACCACTGGCCTACATGAAGTCCTGGTTAATGTATAACTATTTTCGATGGATAAATACTTTTGATGAAATAATAGTGTTAATTTTTTAGATATTAATATATTAAACCTATTTATTTTTAATAATAGTTATAGATTAATATTTATCTATTTCATTTTTATAAGCCTTAAGATCTTCTAAAAGTGTATTTTCGAACTTTAGGCATAAAAGTTAATTTCTGGAAGTCCATTACACGAAGTAATGGATGAATTATAAATTTATAAATGCACAACTAAAGAATAATTTTTTTATATAAATATGTCAATTAAGCATATTTCCTTATATTCATGGTCAATAAAATAATTACTCAATGTTAGGATAATGATGAAAATAAAATGTGCTATCCTAATACTTTAAATTTTTTGAACTGATGGACTTTTAAATCATCAATGATTTATGACTTTGACTCCCTCAACATTTCATTGATCATTCAATTATTTGGGTTCATGAACTTAATCACTCCCAATAAATATTTACACTTTTCATCCATTTCCAATATTTACTCCAAAAATATGTTATCCAATGTGGAAACCCAGTTGTTTGTTACTTTGGGAAGCCATTATGCTTCTAATATTCCCTTTTAACTGATTTTTTAGTATTAATTTTTATGATGTTGGTTTATATGGATGAATATTTCAAGTATTAATCCTTTGATAACCTATATTACTTTTGAGGGTGAAATTAATTTTATGGGGGGGGGGGGTAGAATGTAACACCCCTAGATTTTGTGAATTATTATTTTTTTGAATTAATTTATCTTATAGATATTTTTCATTTCAGCTGACATTTGAAATAGTTCTATATATATAAATACTAATTCAAACATTCCATTCACATGGAACTGACTTGCCTTATGCTAAATAAAATACCAACTTGGCTTGTTCTATAGGGAATACCGACTTGGATTATTCTACATGTAATACTAAATTGTATTGAAATACTCACAACACTGATATGGCATATATTACACACAACATAGATGTTTCTGTGAAATACCATTTAATTATTATAATTATTTAAATAATATAAATATAACATAGAAATTAAAATTAGTTATATGAATATTAATAAATAATATTCAAATAATATTTATAATTTTATTATATAGATAAAAACTATTGGTAGTGAATGATATAATTTTTGGTAAAGTCCTTTTAGGTTAAAAAAAATATTTTCCCAAATAAACAAGTTTTAATAATAAAATACATTTTAGATTTTTTTTAAATTTAAGGGGATAAAATAAAATTCATTATTGAATTTATAATATCGAGGTCAAATAAGTGTGAATTTTCTTATTTTTTTTGGAAAACATCATTTGAGGAATAGTGAAACTACATCTTTTTAGTTAAAAAAAATCTTTTCATTTAAATAATTATTTATGTTAAATTATATATTAAATTTATTTAAAGGTTAAATTAGATAAATTATACATCTATTAATACAATTTTAATAATTATAATCAATTTTAATTCTAAATTTAATATAAAAAACTAATAAACTTTTTGAACTTCTTTCTACTTTAATAACCCATAATTTCATCCCATCTATGGGATTAACATTAATCATAATTTTTTCTCTTTTGTGAATTTAATTTTGAAAAATCAACATAACCATTTTAATCAGTATAAAATTTAAAGGCTAATTAGATCATGTTTATTTTTGGTGTAAATGAATATTAAAAGTGACTAAAATTAATCACAGTAATTAAGGTCCAATTAAGCTTAAGTAGGGATGAAATATTAATCGTAGGAGCACAAATGACCTATAAACAAGCCAAAAACCCATTTTATGTAAATATTGATTCCATAAACCTTATTTTATTGTTCTATATTGGTTTTTCATGAATTTTATTATGTAATATCATGTGTACACCTAACGTGTTTTTATAAATTCAAAGTGAGTTATTTTCCTTCCCTTTTAAAGGCCACTACCTCTCCCGCATCATCACACCTCTAAAACCACATAGTCTTGTCCAATATCATTTCAATGAAATTATAAACATAAATAAAATACTCCTAGAATACGTTTCTTGGGATAAAGTTAATTGATGGAATCCTATTTTCACAAACCAATTAGAGTTACCCGATTACGAGGTAATGTCTTCTCTCAAGTATTTCCAATTATTTTTCTTATCCACCCCATCCACTCTATTTATTCAAAGATTGTATAGAAGAACCAGTTTCCTCTATATAATAGGATGGTTTTATGATAATTTTTTTACTTACACTTAGAAACACCTCCATCTAATGGGTAATGAAGATATTGTAAATGTGTACGGTGAACTACAGTCTCACTAAATGATGATTTTCCAATTATCCATACCGCCTCTCATGGTGGAAATTATGATGGACAATATATTTATATATTATAAATATTGTATTTATTATTTCATTATTTTTATTTATTCCTTTTAAAACAAATATATTTTTACTTTCCATTTGGTGTTAATAAAATAATTCCGTTTGAGGAAGTGTGGACGACCACCCCCTCAAAGCGATATGATTCATTAATAACCTACATGGATTGTTTTAAGTATGGTTTTAGTGTATATATAAGATATATATGATATCATAAATCTAACATAATAATTATATTTATATACATATTTAGCTACACATATTTTACATTCTTTTTTTCAATAGGACAATTAAATAGAAATAACATTCATGCATACATACAGTCTACCGTCTCCATGAATAGTATATTTAATTTCATAAAAATTTATCCTATAGATTATTATAATACACATAAACTAGATATATATGATATTTATATCATGTTTTATATTATTTAATCATGATATAAGCGTACAGACCAATGATATAACAAGTTAAGACACAGATAAAGAACACAACGAATATTACCTGAAGTGAAACCTTAATATTGGATAGGTAACAAGTGAGTAATATATAGTCATAATAAAAAAATATTTGGTATTGGATATATTAATATGGCCTTGTTAAGGATTTATAATAATTTTTTATTTATTTTAAAGGTGGTTTGAATGAGTACAATGAGAGTCAAGTCACAAGGTAAGAGGATTTCATCTCAGTTTTTTATTTCTATGAGATACATGCTATTTTTTCCACTCTTTAATTTTGTGTGGTGGATGACCTACCCATAATTGTATTCAATTTATATTATACTTATATTTATGGGTATTAAAATATTCATTTTATGTTTTTCATATCATGGGGTTTCTGTTTCAAATGTTACCAAATCGGTAAAATATTTTGGTCTCAATTTTTCTTCTTTGAAACTCGTGTTTTGTTATGAACCTAAAATATTTTTTGAGGTGTATATACTTAAATTTTACAAGTTATATCCGGAAATTACTTAGTATCATGATATTATAAGATTAATTTAATTTCTTTTTCTTACATGGATAGTATGATCCCATGTTACCAAGTTATATGAGTTTATTGAGACAATCTCATCAATTTTTAAGATTGTTTATGTTTATAAATTATTTGATAAAATATTTTGATCTACATATCAAGAAAATTCATGAAATTTTTACTAATTTTTTTATTCCTTGTATATTCATGTATTTGTAAAAACTATCAACTCTTTGGTACATAATATAGCTAAGAATAGTTTTTATGAAAGGCCGAATATACCTTCTCTTTCGTCAGAAATATTCATTTTTTAAAACAATGTTTTCTAAAAAATGTTTCTAGGAAAATTCTACTAATACCCTATGAGTATTAAAAAAATTATAACCCTTTTTCCTTTTACCAATGTTTTCAATGGAATATTCTTTTCACTTTTCGAACAAGTCATTTTTCAAACCGTTTTACCATACAGAAAGAATGTTCTATTTCACCTCATATGACGTGTATGGATTTATCCACCATCAATCCATTGAATCTATCATTTCATGTTTAAATGTTAAATTTAAGAAATTTTTTAAAATGTATTTTCCTAGAAAATTGATTTAAAAATGTTTTCAAGCATATTTTATAAGTTTTCATGGAAAATGGTTCTAAAAGTGTTTTCAAGAATATTTTCTATGTTCTCATGGAAAATTATTTTTAAAATGTTTTTGAAAAATATTTATTAGTTTTTAATTTATTTTCAATGAAAAGGGATTCAAACAAATTCATGATTATTTATTTGTTTTCAAAAAAATCAATTAAAATGGTTTTTAGAATGTTTTAAAGCTCATATTATATTTTTTCAAGGAAAAAAGGTTTTAAAAATGATTTCAATACTTAATTAGTTGTTTTCATTATATTTTATATGAGAATTATTTTCCAATGGTTTTATGTATTAAAATACATATTTCAAAGAAGAAAGGATATTTTCCATAAGAAATTTTTTGAAATATATTTCAAAATTATTTTCCATCTATGATGAGATATTTTGATTTTACTCATGATGTTATAGGAACGGATATAAAGGTTCCATTTATATTCTTTATATGAATGGTTTATGCTTAATTTAATGGTATTTTTAATGACATTTTCTCTTTCACGAGTTATATGTTTATGAATCTCATTTCTCTTTCATGGTTTATATGTGTCTGAAATCCATTTATCATTCATGGGTTACATGTTTATGAAATATCTTTCTATTTCAGGGGTTGTATGTTTATAAAATCCATTTTTGATTCAAAAGATATTCTTTAGATGAAGTGGTTATTAAACTCCTATCTTTTTCCCTAGGTTTTGATATATTTACATGTTTATGATACCAATTTCATTTCATGTTTTTAATATGAATGTTTTTGATGTTGTGAAACTTGTATGTATTATTTAACTATGAGATGAGTGGGAACTATATCTCCATCCAATGCATTGGGTAAAGATTTATATCTCATGAGATAGACATGGTTGGAATGAGAAATGAACTCTATTTAGTATTTCAGCGATGGAATAGGAAATGAAATCGGTTTAATAATACTGTGTTAGAACAAGGGGTGAACTCAAATCATTAATACAGGGTTGGAACGTTGTGTGAACCCAGTTTATTAATGGACTCTATACACTAATACGGTCTTAGAAGTAATGGATTTACTACTATGGAAATCATTATATATGTTTATGTGTCTGACACAATTCTATGTCATATTCTGATGTTATGATTTCTTAGATTATGTTATTTATTTTCATATGATTCATGGCTCATAAATTTATAATATTTAGGCCATGATTCATGTATATGATCTTTGATATGAGGGGTATGATTTTTTTTCATGATCATGTTATCATACCCGCATGTTCATGATTTTTCTTACATATCTCCCTTGTTTACCCTTATTGCGTAGTTGACCTCACATCATTCTTGTGTTTCCATTCCCAAGGTTATAAAGAAAGGTTTTTGGTAGAATTACTAAAGTTGGAGATATTTAGGGTAGATTTTGAAGATATTTCACCAGGATAGAATATTATGTTTCCATGTTTCCAAAGACATTAAACTATTACATTCCTCAGCAATGTATTTTTGTAATTTACTAAATATTTATCTAAAATGATATAACACCCATTTGTGTCATTAATAGGTCACTATATTACTCCAACCACATAATTATTAAGTGTATCAAATTTATTTAATGGGTGATTTTTTTAGAAGTTATTTTTAGCCTGACTATAGTGATCGGTACCAACTTTGTTGTATCTTTAATAGAAATTGATCAATTTGATACAAGTTCCTCAAAATCATTTATATATTCTCATTTTTGGATTTTATAAAAACTCCTATGGAGATTATATATTTTGATATGGATTTGGATACAACTCTTGGAAATATAAAGTATTATTTATTTCACTAACCATTATGTTCACTATTGATAACTGATGAATAATTAATCTTTCATGTCATAGTTGTCATTCTAGATATTTTTTATTTCATCATCAGTATGGATTTTCTAGACACTCTTCATTAGGATATTTATTAATATCATCATTTTTTCATGTAAATTTAAATATATGGTATATCTTGTGTGTTCATAGGAGTGTGGGATCCATGGTATGAGCTTGGAGCACCTTTCCACCAAGAGATCAAGTGTTTTATTTCTTATATTTTAGTTGAGGTAAATGGTGTTTGTTCCATTGTTGACCTTCACATAGTGGTTCAAGACAACCCATTATTTATTCACCAATGGTTTTCATATATTCCTCTAGATAGGTCGTTGTGGCTCGTGATTTTTTTCATCTGGAACACCTTTGATTTCATCACCATCTTATAATATGGAACCTGCTGATCTATAAGAGACCACAGTCCAATTGTATAATATTAGTGATAATGAATTTATTCTTAATAGTGTTTCATTATGGATATCCCCCATATAAATTTCTTATAATATTGATTGTTCTTTATGTCTTTTTGTGGACTATATAACTTTGAACCATGTGGCCTTTAAGAAAATTTTCCCTTTTACACATGTGGATGGCCTATATTCTTGTTAATAGGGGAATGTGGTCTTCCAAAATCATTCTTTGTTCATTTTTTCAGTAACTCAATGTTTGGGAATTTGAAATTAGGATGACCTCTTTTAAGAGAAGGTATAATGATTATAAATATCATTTAGTTCCTTTTTTCTTACCCCGCACCATTATATTGTTTATTTTGGGTCAGAGTGAGTATCAAAAGAGTGGGTGAATAAATTTCAACATAAACTTTTCTCTCCAAAATGGATTATTTTGAAATCCAAAAAATATTTAAATACAAACTAGTTTATTTAAATAAGTAGTATTATATAGATATATATCTTTTTATAGATGTTTCTAATGTTTGATTAGGTCTCAAATGAATAATATAAAATATTATTCGATCCATTGAATTAAATTTTCTTTATAAAAGTACTGTATGAATGAAAATTAAGATTAAAAATAAAAGTATATACCTTATTTACAATTAAAATAATTTTTAGTTTTAAATTGGAAATAAAATTAAAAAAAATTAAAACACACTGTAGAAATAAATACAAAATATGTTCAGTCTCAAGTTGATACATAGTTATCTTTAGCTCTAATGGCTCTAAGGGCTTCATTTTTATTGGTTTCTTGATAACCCCCATTTCAAGGGATGAGGGGGAACCCTTACAAGGCTAGTGGGATCAAAGATTACATGGCCCGTAGGCTTAGAAGATTACATGACCCAAAGGTCTTAGGAAATTCAACCAAACTATCTACAAGGAATTTCCTCTCCCCAGCATCAACATTTTGATAGTACCTCTACACCTTCGCATGGACGTCTAGCTAGGCTTTCCGTGCAAGCACATGCTAGTACGGATGACATATCCATAACCTCTCATTCTAATAAATCCATTTGGATCTCTACCTTCACATGGTCATCTATCTAGGATCCCATGAAAGCATAGGCTGGTCCTGATGGCGTAGACTAACCCTCTCATTCTGACAATTTCAAGGACACACACTACCTTTTTCTATAGTTATTCATGGGAGAAAAACTCAACATGTCACACAAGGACCTCTATCAGTCCTAGCCATGGGAGAAAAAAATATGAAATATTATTAAAAGATATCATGAATCTTTTATTTTATAATAAGATACATTTTTCATATAAAAAATACTATAGCATACATTACTAAAAAGTAATAAATAAAAATAGAACATAGAAATATATATGAGTAGAGTTTAAATGTTCTTGGTTTGTTGAAATGGATATTGTGACACTTGAATTGTTTCTATAATGAACCTTGACTTGGGTTATCTTGAAAAACATCAAGAAAATAGTGTGTCATAGACTCTTTTTATATTATCAAAGGTAAGAAGCATGTGTGAATGTGTAGTTTTGATTCCATATCTAATATTTAGAATATTGGATATCTACATGTGTTTAGGAAGTTCAATCTCAAAGCTTTGCATTATGTCACTACTTTCTCCACTACATCTACCTTCTTCTATGTACCTCAACTTTCATGAGGGAGTGTATTTCACTTTTATCAGTAGTTGTATGTAGAATATCTGGAACTAGTGCTTCCTTGTACTTCATAGTCTGACACTCTCTTCAATGCTATCTGTGAATTATTTAAGAGATAATAATTAAAATAGTAAATATAATTAACTTCAAAAAGAATTAGTCATTAGAATACTATGATTTAAGAAGATAATTTAATTGAAATATTAGCAGTGTCTTAGACTGGTGGTGACTCACTGACAGTATAATGCTGGCGGTATGATACTAGAGGTGTCTTATAATTATCCAAATTTCCACTATGATGGTAGAATATCATCTAGCAGTGTCTTATCTAATATTGTCTTAGACATAGATGAAATTATTTTTTGATTATATGATGTCATTTGTGCTTAATCTAGAGGTATCTCATATTTATTGGGATTTTGAGTTTTGATGGAATGACATCCAGATGGTGTGATGGACAATGGTTTCTCAGAGATTGTCAAATTTTCAGTCCAACGGTATGATAATCTAGTGGTGAGATATCCTAGAGGTACCACATGCTTAGTTATATTTTGATGCTGGCAGTGAGTCATGGACAACCGTTTCTCTAGTTCGTGGTTCTAACCTCAATGGTGTCTCATACATAGATAAATTTATCACATGGATGAAATTATAGACTACATATTGAGAAACATGAAACTCATTAATAACATAAAAATCATGATTTTCTGTTTATTAAAACTAGGAGATTAATAATCTCTCCCTTTTTGATGATCACAAATCATGACAACAAAATTATTACAAAATTTTAAATATTATATACAAGGTAGTATAAATTAGAACATAAAATTCCTTAGTAAGAGAAGATGGTATCAATGAAAAATAAGAAAAAGTAAGTATAAAGGTAAGTATCATGAATGGAACGATTAAAAATGTGTTGTATGAAAGATAATATTGAAGTAATAATTTATTAAATTAGAAAATTACATATTAAATTATAAGATACCATAATTCTCCCCCTTTTAGATTATAAAAAATGTAAATAAAATCATTATATATAATGATAATAAAAATATAATAAGAAATATAAGAAGCATTAAAAATTAAGGCAAAAATGTAATTACATCCAATGTTCAATTAGATGCAAAATTTCTATGCAAATAAAAAAAATAATTTCCTAGATATTGGATTTAGCAGAGGGTTCTACTGGTGCTTTTCAATTAGTATGGGCTTTCCCTTTCTCTATTTTCAAATCAGTAGGATCATCTCTAGGAAAAATAGAGGTAACAACAGACGAGTGTCCATCTACAGTCTAAGGATGATCTGCCATAATCACAACTGGAACGATTTGGATGAACACTTGACTTAGAGACAATGGAAAAGGTAGGAAAATGGAAGGAAATGGTGCTAAAGTTTATTGAGGAACTCCTGGTATGAGAGATAACATAAGAGTAATTGGAAAAACATCTTGAGAAACAATTATTTGTCCATGAACATAAAGAAACATCTTTAGGAGATTAATGAAATCTATTATGATTTGGCATCCTTTTTCCATGACACTAAATAAATCATATTTCTCTTCCATAAAAGGATTAAACCCTTGAATCATCTCCATGAATTATCTTTCTTGTTATTTGAATGATTGATTCACATAAGGTATTATCAAATTTTCAGCTAAGAATTTGATGTTGGCATCCATTATAGGCTTGGTATAAATCATTAGGAGATAAATCTTGATGGAATTAATAATATCCTTTCTAGAATCATCCCTATCATTGGACTACTTCTTGATCATCATCTGATCATTTTTAGGTCATTTCTCAAACATTATTATAATTTCTAAATGAATTATATGTTATCCACTAGAGGGACTACTATAGGTAGCCTCAACTTCCTCTCTAATAAATAATTGGATTACATCAACAAGAACAACTAGAGGATGAGGAGTGACATAAAAAATAATTATCATAAGAGATATCTTCCAGGATTTTAAGGATACCATCTAGATAAGATTTGAAAATCATATTTCATCTCTTCAATCAAATACTTTTGAGATTCTAGTTCACTATATAGCATCCTATTGTCAATCCATATCTCATAAATATGTTTCATCATCTTAGGTTCGATATGTTGAATATCTATCTAAAATATGTACCTTGAATCTTCCTCATAATTGAAATTTTATTGAGGAGTTTTATTATTTATGTTCAAATAAAAATAATACATAAACATCTTACCAAAAGAATCAATGTCACATTTAGTGAATACATCAATTACAATAGAAGGAGGTGTTGTAATAAGGTCAGTTGTAGGAGTTTCGACACTTGAGAACACTTCCAGAAGCCCATCAAAATCTATTTGAGCTATCAAGTATCCCTTATGATCACTTTCAGTTTGAACCTCCGGTCTATCATGATTTGGTGTACTTTTACTGATTTTTCTCCATTCTTAAAACATGCGATAAACCCATCTCCCAAAAAACATAAAAAAAACTAGAGAAGTTGTTGGAGGGAAAACAACAGAATGTACAAACACAGTTGTCTCTTTACTTTTGAGAAAATATGAACAATTTCTAGGTAAAAACTATACAACATATGCATGAAACTCTTTGAAAGATTGAGAATCTGAGATCTATGTTGTATCACTAGAAGACTTAACATTTAAATTGGTACTAATGTTAGGTACATCAATCATCTAAACATCCCCTTATTGAAAAAATTGTGAATTCACCTTCCATAGTCTTAACAACATAGGGTTTATCAACATTTTAATCAATAAACTATTGATCTCCAAATTCTTCCTCCATAAGCTCCTTTTTCACTAGTTCAGCTATATGTTATTCTAGAACAACTAAAAATCCCAAATTCTCATCCATATAAGAGTGAGATTCCACTTGATTTGTTGAAAAAGAACTAGACTCAACATCACCAATAGGTGGATATTAATGAAAAATTTCAATAAATGGGGATTTATCCTTGTCAAAAACTACATCATGAAGCTCTAGAGGAATCTCTACTTCCTTTATTTTGATTCAACCACTAGAAACACTTTGGTCATACTCTTCATAATTACCTATTTCACACTCATTCTATTCATCATATTCTTATTCTTCTCCCACATTATCTTTATAATCATTTTCAATGGATTTTGAACTTTTATATTGCTCCTCTATTGTTACCTCAGTCTCCTATCCATCACTCTTAACAAATTTTATACTTTATGGTAACCTATTAGGTGGAATAGGATCTCAAAAGGTAATGGGAGAATCCTGAGAAGATAAATCATGGTCACTCACTACATCCATAGATGGTTCATTTTCTACTTCTTCAACAATATCATCCTTATTATCCTCGTCAGAGTATTCTACTACATCATCAGGCTACATTCCTAGATCAACATAATCATTTGGTCTAGTTGGATGGCTAACCAGATTTTACTCAGCATGTAACTTCCCATAATCTCCAACCCACTATTTCTTCTAGGGGATCCATCTTACCTTAATTCTTCATCAATTTTAACTCATTAAAAAACCACCTTATTCTATACGAGACTCATCATTCTCAGCAACTAGGCCCTTGTCCTTCAATGTTGAATACATCATCTACAGATAAATCAATTAATTAGATCTTGAAGGTTACATGGTCATTTCACACATATGAAATATAGGGTATCTATAAAGGCGGATATTGTGACCTTATTTCATCATAGATAGAAGAAATTCATATTGGTATCTTAATGTTGCAGAATCACACTTCCTCGGGAAAATCAGGTGATACAAATACTTAAAAATCATTCAACATTCTCTATCAAAATCAGAGGCAATAGGCCTTCAGGTTTTTCCGTCTCCTTTCAGCATAAAAATAGAATCCTCATACATAAACAAGTCACCTGATTCTGGAAAATTACCTTGGTAAACATTATAGATTCCATCATGGAGAACACCTAAACATTAATCCTATTTTCTTGAAAAAAACCAAAAACATTCCCTTTCACACGACTTCTTATCCAATCAGCAGCATCTTCATGAAACACAAAATCTACATTCTGATAAAACACATAGACTAGGATCGGGTAGAATGGTCTTTTTTGGGTGGAGAACCATTAAAACCATCCCTGATCTTAAAGTAATTTATACACCATAGACTTACTAGAAATAAAACACTTTGATGAAACATTATTTTCTAGTACAACAAATCAATTGGCAAGATTAGGGTCTAATAGAGAAATGAGAGAAAGTAAAGTTGACTCCTTTTTATTCTTCAATGAATATTTAGACAGAGAAAGAGAAATATCAAAGTAATGTTTCTTTATCAAAATTTAGATCAATTAAAAATTATTCATTGAGGGTAGGATATGGTTTGAAATAAGAGACATAACATTCATTCACTAGGCTTGATAGGGACATGAGAGTGTTGCGCAGAGATCAAGGGGTGTTGGGAATAGGCATTAATATCATATGGGACACTATGTATTTTAAAATAGAATTAATACATGAAACTAAAATTGATAACTGAGGAAAACACATGAAACTGGCTATAGATATAACATAAATCCAGAAATAAACCGGTGGTTCCAAAATATCGAGAAACAGAAAATTTAGAAAAGGCTTAAAATACAATGGCATGAAATACTAACGGTATGACAATCAAGGAAAAGACAAGACAATGGAATGAAAATACAGAAACATGACAATCCAATGACATATCACCAAAACAATATGTCAATTACAATGATATAACCTATAAAATTAAATATAATCAAAAATTTATAATTCCTAACTCGTGTTTTATATAATTCATTCTTTCAAAATTCAATGTCTTAAAGAAAATATCATCTAACTGACATTTTGTGCTAAACAAATTAAGAGTTATATCTCATTTTTGAAAATGGTCTCTCAAAGGTTATGTACTATATATATGTGCTTTGTCCTATAGAGTGAAATGGGATTCCTAAAAATGTTAACAGCATATGTGTTATCACAATTTAAAGGGAAATTTCAAAATTGATATCCATATTCTAGTAGAGTGTGTTTCATCCAAAAAAATTGTTCACAATAACTACCTATATATATGTAATCATATTCAGTAGTATACAGTGAAACAATTTTTTTTTACTACACCATGAAAACTACACCATGAAACAAGATACATGTCTCAAAAGTGACATGTTCTTGAGGTGCTCTTTTGTCAAACTTGCATCCACCATAATCAAAATCAAAATAAATAACTAAATAAAATTACATTAACCTTAGCAAAAACAATCCTATATTGATCTTATATTTGATGTATTTAAAAATACTTTTAACGACAACAAGGTTTGACTCTTATTGATTTCCTTGAATACAAACAAACATACATACACTAAACATAATATTCAGTCATCTAATAGTCATGTAGATAAGACTTTCACTCATACCTTTATAACTAGTTTCTAAACTTCATCAAGATCCACTTAAAAGGTGGTACTAATTAGATTACCAAAATTATTAGTGATATACAAGTTAAAACATTTCAGAATATATTTTTTGTATTTAAATTGGTTTTAAATAATTTGTTACTTCTTTTGGAAAATCATAAATCCATGAAAGATTTTGAGTTCACCCATTAAAGTCATTTAAAATTTATTTTTCATCATGCCAGAAAAGTTAGCCAAAATAAATTATATTGAATATAGTAAAATAATATCATCAACATAGATCTGTAATAATAATACATATTTTGAAATTCTTTATATGAAAGGATTAGAATCAGCTATATATTTTTTAAATCCTTTCAAAATCAGAAAATTAATAAGCCAATTATACCAAGCTCTAATATATTGTTTTAAACCTTATAATTCATTGGATAATTTTAAGATATGATTTTGAAAATGAGGTATTTGAAAACCATGGGGTTGTTCAACTATAAATCCATCTGATAATGCACTCTTACTATCCATTTGATAATTAATGAAATCTAAATGTGTTGTATAAGGGAGATGGATTCCTATGGATTCAATTATGGACATAGGTATAAAGGTTTAGTTATAGTAAATTACTTCTTCTAAACTATAACCTTGTGCAAAAATCCTATCCTTTTTTATAACAATAGTTCCCAACTCATAAAATTTATTCCTAAACACCAATTTAGTTCCAATAGTCAAGGTGTCCTTGGAAATATCTACAATATTCTATACATTTTTTCATTAAAACTGATTCAATTCTTCTTACGTAGATATTACCCAAAATTCATCATTAATATCTTCATTGATATTATTAGGTTCAAGCCGAGACAAGAAATATTTATGTTCAAATCAATATCTCATAGAATATATAGTTTGTGTTCTTTTATTTATATCACTTACAATAGAATATATGGGATGTCACATAATGGTTTTAATAGCTTTAGAGAATGAAGGACTTGTCACTTTTGGATTTTTAGGTTCATGTTCAGGATGTTCTAGAAATTTATTAGAACTAGATGGTTTTCCAACTTGTTTGAAGATCAAGTCCCAAGTTTTAGAATTAAAATTTAGAGAACAAAAATCACCATCCTGATTTTCTAAATAGGTATTAGGCTCATGTGGATCAGTTTCATCCAATTTGATGGGGGATGATTCTTCAACATTATTTGTCTTATTATTGAAAAATACAAATGCTTTTCTTGACATCAAATAACAAAAGAATATTATTTAATAACTTTTAGAAGAATTTTTTTAGATTATTGTTAGTATTGAGAATAAATACAATGCAACCAAATATATAAAGTAATTAACCATAGGATACCTATTGCTCGACATCTCACAAGGGATATTCTTAAGGATAGATCTAATAAAAACTATATTGATGATATAACTGGATGTATTGATAGCTTCTTCATAAAAATATATAGGTAGGTCATACTCATTTTTCATCGTCTAAGATATATCTTTAAAGGTTCCCTTTCTTCTTTTAACAACTCCATTTTAATATGGTGACCTAGGGGAAGATATGTTATGATTTTATCCATTTTTTGATAAAAATAATTGAAAATCATAATTTCCAAACTCACAACCATGATCACCTCTTAATGTTTTAAATAAAAGTCCACTACGATTTTCCACATACTTAGCATACTTGGTAAAGCAAGATAATGATTCACTTTTGTGTGCTAGAAAATATAACCAAGTATACCTAGAGAAATAATCTACAAGAACATAAAGATAGTTTTTCCCATTCTAACTTGAAAAACTAGATGTTTCAAACAAATCCATGTGAAAAAACTCAATATGTTGAGAATTTTACACTTCATTCTTTATTTTATAAGATACTTTGTGTTGTTTCCCTTTTTTACAGGGGTTACAATCATTATCAATTGGGAACTCAAGCTTATGTATATCTCTAACTAACCCTTTCTTATATTTGTTCTTAGGAGGATGAATGTTGTAATGTTCTAGAATCCTATGAAAAATCCACAACTCTTTATGAAATGAACATAAGAAAGATTTTTTTCTAAAAAATTAATGAATTCAAATCTACAACATAAATATTTTCATTTCACAATATAGAAAAAATTAAATCATTTTTAGAATAAAACACGTTGCAAGCATCATTATCAAACATAACAAAAAACCAAGACCACATAACTAAGAAATTATAATCATATTATAAATTAAACCATCAATAAATAAAACATTAGAAATGAAAACTGAATTTTTGATTAAATCATTCCTAGAATGATATTCATTCCATTTGTTTTATCTGCAAGGTTGAAATGTCCACCACCAAACATTATGACACTCCTGAATCATGAATAATATCCTATCATATGACTTTAAAAACTAATTTACATGTACCATTGACTTATATAGTAGTAAATTAGTCATTTTTCATATAAAACATCTTTTAAACATGAATTGATTTTGGTACCCAAATTTTTTTAGGTACAAAATTGTCAGTAATCAATGATTTGGGAACCCTCATTTTCCAAATTGGTTTCCAATAAACATATTGAAAACTTTTATAAATAAAAACATTGTTCGGTCCTTTCATTTACTTATTTGTAGTAGAACATTCAGGTCTATATTTATGAACAAAATTAATTTTAGATATTATTATCTATCCAAGATCATACTGTATTCTAGTAACATATTTGGGAGTAAGTTATTTTCCCATGATTTGTCGGAACTTCTCTTAACAATTTGTAAAATTTTCATGGTATTTTTTTAATTTCTCATTTGATAGTCTATGTTATGTTTTTTCTTTGAGAGTTTGAGTATTTTTCAATTTTTCTATTGATAGATAATATTTCATATTTGCAGTTAAATCATGCTTTATTTTAACACTTTTATAATTATCCTTTAATTCATTAAAGGTATACTATGGAATATTATAATATCAAAATAGTTAATCATTTTATATATTATCATCAATTTTTTAATTATTAGAATCATCAGACACCTACCCATGAAAAATACTATAAAAAATAGGTATGTCAAGTACCTCACTAGATTTAGTCAGAAAACATATTTTTTATCAGTCTAGTGTATCTTTAGGTGATGCATCCAAGTCAGTTGAGCTATAATCAGATTCCCCCATGTTTCCTTCATGGAATTTTTATATCTCCTGTAATATACTCATATTTTATTTCTGTAATTATTATTTTCATAGTTAGATTTTATGTGACCTTTCCTCTTACATTCATAGAAGACATATTCCTTTGAATCAACATCCTTCATCCCATCATTCTCCCAATTTCTTCTATTTTCATACATTTCTTTATAATTTTATTTTCAAAAAAACATTTTAATTAGGTAAACTATTTTGAATCTTCTAGGTAGGTAAGCCATCTCCTCATCTCTGTCACATGGTGATTCACTGTCACTGAAACGAGAATCATGTACCTTCTTTTTCCTTTTATCCCTTCTATTGTCTAGGGGAAGTAGTCATTAAGTAAAATGAAATTATATTTGGATCATCATCCACTTAAAGATTTACATTTAATTACACTTTATAAATCATAATCATTCAAATCAAATCCATCACATGAAATTTACTTTGGTTGCATGACTCTCTAATTAAAACTAAACTTCCCCTCCATCTTTCTATTAGTAATATCATTATTTACATGGTGTGATCCTTATTTGATACAAGTTTTCCAAGAGTGTTTAGTGCATTAAAAATATCATAGAACATGAGATACAAGTCAAAAATGTATTCATTAGGATTTATTTTAAAATTAGAATATTTAATAGTTTATGTATTGTGACTCATCTATTAAACATTTGAAGTTCCCTCATGGGAAATAGATATAGTGTCCAAAATCACAAAAGTTCTTTTACATGAAGATATTCTATTAAATTCCTCATATACTAATGCACATTAACGCCAATAAATTTCCTTGAATTTGTTATTATATGTTCCTTTAGTGTCTTCATACCAAGTATCCCTATCATTATTAGAAAACTCATATTTATCTTCTACAGTAGACTAGATTTCAAACCCATACTTTCTATATGAATTTTCATTTTAATCATCAAATGGGCATAATTTGTTCCATTAAAAAGGGGGTCATTTTTAGTATAACATTCTTGTCGATTGTCGATTTTAATGAACTAAAATTATAAACAATATAAATTGAATATCATTAATGTGAAACATAAATCAAAGTTGAAATTATTTTAAAAACATTAATACCAAAGAAATAATTTCCTCTGATACCAAAATTTGGGTCAAAGTGACTGTCATAAGAGGGGTTGAATTGAGTACCCACTAAAATTTTATATCTAAAATGGATTATTTTGAAATCCACCAAATATTTAAATATATCCATGTTTATGAAAAATAAGTAGTATGGAAGAGATATTAATCTTTCTACATATTTATTAGGTCACAGATGAATATTATACAATATTATTTGATCCTATGAAATCAGTTTTCTTGAACAAAATACTCTATGATCACAAGTTAAGATAAACTATTAAATAATATATTTTGTTTATAGATAGAAATTTTACATTCTTATAGTATAAATAATGTAAAAGAAAATTAAAACACACAGGAAAAATAATGAGAACAAGAGGTTTAGTCTCAAGTCAAATCTTATTCCACTCCACATTTGATCACCTAACACAAAGTATTTTATATAAAATAAACACAATGATACAAAACATGGATTTGGTTTATATAATATTTAACACACTATCTAGGTCACAAATTACCTCTTCTACTGTTATTTGATTGAGTAAAAATTAACAGGACACACAAGGACCTATACCACTCTTATTCATGGGAGAAAAAAATATGAAAGGGTTTGAAAAGATATAGAGTATTTACCAATTTTGCATAGAAGACAGTGTGTTTATAAATAAAATGATTATATCACACAATGATCAAAATTTATAAATAAAAATATAACAATGAAATCTATAAGATTACAGTTTAGAAGTACTATGTCTATTGAAATGCAGCATCTGACTCTTGATTTGATTCAGTAGTTAAGATTAAATCGGGTTCTATTGAAACACATCATGAAAATATAGTGTCTTAGATTAGTATTCTTTGAGTAAAGGCAATAAGAATATGATGATGTGTAGTTTGGATTCCAATTCAAATGTTTATAGTATGTGGAAACTAATTTTGATCAGGAAGTTTGAGTTATCAACTTTTGAGTAGTTCATTACATTCACCACATCATATACTTTATTCAATGAATCACAATTTTCATGAGGGAGTGTACTGCACTTTTATCCGCAATATCATGGAGAATATTTGGAACCTATGCTTCCTCATTCTACATATCCTGAAACTCTCTTCAATGTTAATGTTCATTAATTTAAGAGACAATCATTAAAATAGTAAATAACATTAACTTAAATAATAATCTAATTTAGAATACTATTCTTTAAAAATTAACTTAATCAAAATAGTAGAGGTATCTTAGACTAGTGGTGTTTCACTAATGTTATGATATTGGAGGTGTGATACAAGAAATTTATTATACTTATCCCAATTTCCAATACGTTTTTGGAATCTAAACTATTGGTGTTTGTTCTTAAATTGTCTTAGAATTATCTAAAATTCTTTGTTTACAGTATTATGTTGGTGGTGCTTTATCTGGTGGTATCTCATACTAAGAAATATTTTGCATTCTGATGGTGTGAAATACTAATGGTGTGATAACTGATGGTTTCTTATTATTTCTCCATTTTTTAATACAACTATATAATAATATGGTAGTGATAAATCATGGAAATATCTCATGCTTAGATAGATATTGATGCAGGCAGCATGTCATGGAAAACTGTGTCTAGAGATGGCAGTGCCAACCACAATGGTGTCTCATACATAGATAATTTTTTTCCTAGCTCATAGTATATGTCTGTTATATAGAAATACAAAAATATTTTACAACAATATAATCATTAATTTTGGACCATTAAAACTCGGAGTTCAACATTTTATGAACAACATATTACATTAGTATCTCACCTCCCTTTTCATGGTTTTTGTTGATGATATCCTTGTTTATTAAATATATGAAAATGAGGATGAGATCCATATAAAATTGGATCTATACATATCCAAGAGTCACCACATTTATCAACATATTTCAAAAATTGAATTTCTATATCAAAGAATATATGTTATTTGGGAACATGTCTTTATAAAATGGCATTTCACTTGATCTTGAGAAGGTGAAGAATTTCCTTCCATGTGAGGATCCACCGAACATCTTTGAGATCTAGATCTTCTTAGTTTATGATGGATACTATTGTTGGTTCAAAAATTAATTTTCAAATTTTTACCACCATTTACTACTATGATCAAAAAGGGGAAAAATTAACATTGGACTATAAGTATCCGACATCTTTTGAGGATTTGAAACAACATATGTAACCAATAAATATTTTGATCATAAATAATCCTAATATGTGGTATGTGGTGTTCTTTAATTTGTTTACTATTTTTTGGATTATGTTTTTATAAAATATGATCACATTGTGTCCAATTATTATCTCTAACTTTAGTCGTATGATAAAAATTCCCCCATCATGATTTGGAGATTGCAATTATTATGTGTGCTCTAAATTGGTAGTGACGCTATTTGTTATAGGAGATACCAAATGAATACATTTATTTCAATGATTCAAAATAATATTCTAATAAAATGTGTGAGATATTTATTTGAATTAACCTTAATTATGATAAAAAAATTAGATCAACAAACAATATTGGATATTGTCACATGGAAGCAACATGGGAAAGTAATTCAAGAGGGATTTATCTAGACTTGGGACAGGTTGGTCTATTTCTTTGAGGATCTCATCAATGATAATCCATAAATGAAGGGATCCTATATAATATCCATCACACATAGGATAAATAATTCAATGATATTAACTCTTTTCTGGAATAGAATTATTGTTTTTCTGTTAAGTTTTATTTTTTTGAAATAATATTTTGGGTTCTCACATTCCCTCAAAAGTGTATTCAGAAATTAAAATTTTATATAGTTAGACCATATAGAGTCACTGGGAGGAATTAATCTAGACAGTCAACATTGATAACCCATAGACCCCAGGGATGTTTAATTTCATTGATAACACTCATTGTAGGATATTTCCATCTCCAGATATCTTGGAATCAAAGGGGCGTACAAATTTATAGGGATTTTAACTCGGTTCCATATAGATAATAAGGTTAATGATTCAGTTATGATTTCCACTAGTGGTAATCATTCACAATATCATCATCACTTTATTCTATCAGACCAGCTGTAGGATGGATTGTTCAGAGGATACTGGGATACCATTTATGGTGGGGATAATATTTTGGGTTTCTATCTCACATTTGATTATATTCTCCAGAATGGGGGTCTTTTTTACATCCCATCATGCCATGAGCCAGCCTGAACACCGTGGTACCTTGATGCACAGACCAATCATAACATGGTCTGAAGGGAATTCCTACCCCCCTCAAGTTGGAGACTATAAACTAAAAATATAAAAGATAAAGGTGGTAATAGTTTTTCAACATAAACAACTTAAGAAATATTTACAAGTCATTATGATAAAAAGGAAACTCCATTGGGGGAACTGAAGCATAAGTCAATTAGGTATAAAAAACAAAATGTAAAGAAAAAAAGTACCAAAAAATCATAATTATAAAAACCCAATACCCAATTAACACAACTCTCCATGAACTAAAGATCAACTACCAGAACCTCCTCTAAGTAGCTCTTCACCCTTTTTTAGACTTGGAATATTTTAACATACAAACATCCAAAAGAACAGGTAGGGTGTGTGTTAAAATTCAAGTAGGTTCTCACAAAGGACCCCATTAAAATATTCCATAATAGCTAACCATAAATGGAATTTAATTTTAAATAAAAAGTAATTTCAATAGCAAACCATATTTAAATAAAATCATGTATTATATTTAAATTTTTGGAAAATATTTCAAAATAATAGATTGATAATTATTTTATATAAAATAGGTTATATAAATTCCCAAGGAATGTGAAAAACTATTTGCAAACATTGTAATATATACAAAAAAAATCACAAAGGAGAAACATGATCATATTATACGAGGCACTATAGTTCTAGGTTATGAGATCCTTATAAACTCATGTGATGAAAAAAAAATGTTCATAGACATCACTCTACCACTGGCCAAGGAAGGATAACCAACATCCTATTGGGGATAATATATTCTAATAATATTATGATAGAGTTATAGAGCATCAATCTGTAACTAGTTCATCTCCATCCTAGCATGTTTTCCCTTAATAACTCACTAACTACCTAGTATTTCATGTTTTTAATCAATAATCTATAATGGAATATTTATTTCAATACAATTGAAAATAAAATTAACACAATTACAATTTCTATAATACAATTTCCATTTAAAAAAAATTACTTTTAATCAATTCAATACTTTTATAGGATAAAAACAATGGGTTTTTATCAAAACAATTAAATTAATTTTTCTAAAATAAAAATTTGAAATCAATTTCATAGATCAATTTCGTAATTTACATCAAATTTCACAATTAAACCCCAATTCATGGGAATTTGGTGTTTTCCAAAATTTCTATTCCATTGAAAATCCAAAAAAAAAAGAATTGGCTTTCAACAATTTAATTGAAAACAAATAAATTTAAATCATTAAATTTAGGGTTAAATCAATTGTGAAATCATAAACGGAATCACCTACCTTTTTCACAGAAACACAATGCCCATAGTTGAACCATCCCATAGGAAAACAAATGTAAAAAAACATCTAAGAACCCACCCTAGAATAAAGATTAAAAAATATGGAGTTTAAATCCATCAATCTAAAGATAATATATTAAACCCTAAGGAGGGAAAGATAAAGACACAATGATATAGTGAGACCGCTTAATTAGAGAGTCATTCCACAACCATAATAATGACAAATAATTGAACCTAATGGCATAGATGGGTGGGAGGTGTCCAAAATCACATTGGGATGGTTATAGGTCAAGATAAAAGAACCTTGAAGAATGAGAAAATAAATCTCAGCCAATCCTCCCATT
This sequence comes from Viscum album, assembly GCA_963277665.1. Lineage (NCBI taxonomy): Eukaryota > Viridiplantae > Streptophyta > Magnoliopsida > Santalales > Viscaceae > Viscum > Viscum album. The sequence continues at coordinate 444,173,663 of OY728135.1, read as the reverse complement.
AAAAATCAAAACATGGGAAATTACATGGCATGTAATCTAATTACACGTCATGTAATTGTTTCATCTCATATACGCTGAAACCCCATTTTTTAAATAAATTATGGATTATTATTATTTTAAAATTTATAAATACTGGAACCATATTAAATGATGTGTAAATCCATATCTGGTTGTAGAACTAGCTAGTTTTTTGTTGATAATTCCAACAGATCACTGACTTCAAAAATACAGGTATCCTCAGAACTCCTTCTTATCCCTACCTTGACAATGAAAAAGGAAGACCTCTATAATTATTTGAACATACATTAATTAATTGTAATTGTATATTAAAACCTACCAAACATAAAAAAATTATATCAGTAGAAAGCCTCTCAAGAATCTTACATATCTAAAAAGGTGAGTCCACTTCTCTCTCATCAGTGCCTCACACAACCAAGTATCATGATGATCAGAATAATGCTTCCATAGAACAGTATCCAATGGTATTTTCCTCCCATGATGCACCTTGATTTCAAAATCAACTATATTGAATTGATCCTCAGTCATAAACAAATCATGCTTGACATTCAGATCACTCCTCTAAAGATGAGATTTATCAAAAAGCTATTTTATAGGGGAGATACATGGAACAAGTTATGTATCGATGTTCTTTGTAGAAAAAGTGATAAATACAAAACCAATTTCTCCACATATTCAATAACCTCTAATGGTCTCACAAAATGGGGATCATGTTACCCTATCCCCCCAATCCAGAAAATTCCTAAACGAGGTGAAAATTTCAAAAACACCATATCAACAACTGAATATTACAATTTTATATGGTGAATATAATCATAAAACATATACCGACTATGTTACGTCAACATTATTTGAGAATTAAATTAAATATTTGATTTCATATCTTGAAATATGCTCAGTCCGAGTGAGGAAATTTCACTGATCTTTGACCAAAAGGATGTATATTTACAATATAGGCCATACAAGGCCTCAAAAGGATGCATCCCGATCATGGACTAGTATATATTTTTATAAGAAAACATAAATATACCCAAATAGTCTTCAAAATACCCACCAATGATGAGGATTCTAGTGCGGAGCATATCATTAAGATTTGATATATCTCTTTCTATCTGGAAATCCAAATACAGATGGTATGTCATACTCAAAAGAACCTAATATCCTAGTTACCCTAAAGGCCCCTCTTGAAACAGAAAAGTAAATTTTGAATCTCTATTAGGGACTACAGTAGATGGAAATATATTAGGATGAACAATATCTATCTCATAGTGATTTACTATCTATTAAACATAGTTGGTTTCAATAATGGGTGTAAAGTGATCTGATTTATTCATTCAATTGATCACAACCCAAATCAAATTATTCTTTATCAATGTATGAGGAATCCTAACCAAAATCTCTGTAGAGATCCCATCCCACTTCAAAGTAGGCTCAATATGAGGATGGGAAATCTATAAGGTATCCAGGGCTCATCTATGGCATGTTGGAAAGTATAAAAGTGGGAAAAATAATCAGCAGTGCCTCATATCATTCCTAGACACCTGAATATTAAATGCATTTCATGGAACATATTCATGGTTATTAGGTACAAACCCACAGGAAATTATATAAATCCATCATCACAACATTCATGAAAGTTAATATTACAAAAACATATTTCAATAAAATAGTGTTCCCTCTATGGAGAATGACCAGCAATTAATGATCTTCCCAACATAAAGAGATCCTCTAATTCCTATTAACTTATCATCAAGCTGTTGATATTGAAGAATCATCTCCAGAATAGTGGATGTAAACTAATTAATATCTCACACAACCCTGTCCCATGATTCCCAAACTCCAATATGAATCTGTCAAAAATGTCATATTAAGCTCTACTCATTAGATGATTCTTTCATGGCTTGGGTTAGAATTTACAACTAAGAACATATGTGATTACATTACCATTACATGGGGTATAAGTGATGTTAATTTAAAATTATTGTAGGAACTATTCCCAATGCCTATGGTGGAGATTCAAATATTTTTGAGAGAAGATATAACAAAAGATCCTATGATCAAAATACAATGAAAAACATTCTCCAAAATGTTAATGTTAATAAATCTTAAGCACGTGGATCACATCATTAATATCAAGGTCATGGGTCAGATAATTTTCATTTTATTTCCTATGTTGCTAAGATCCATAAGTAATAATGTGACCAACCTTCATAAGAACACAACCCAATCTATAATTTGATGCGTCACAAAAGACCACATTGTCTTTCCGGTCCTCTCAAAGATTCAACATCAGTGTAGTAGTCAAAATAATTTTCAATTTGAAAATTGTATTATGATTTTTTTCACACCATTAAAAATTTTATGTCACTTGAATTAGAGTGGTAATCAGATAATCCAAAATTGATAAGTCCATTACTAACTATTCATAATACCAGGATATACTCAAGAATCTATAAATCTTGAAAAACTTTATGGTTATTCCAGTATCATAATAGCCTTAACCTTCTCAGGATCAACTAACATACTTTGTTCCAAACCATTTTCCCAAGAATATCAGTCATCAAATTTATAAATTATATATTTAGTGTTTAGAATAATGTCATTTTTTAAAAAGGTAAAGGGGGAAAGCCCCCATTTATTAAAATAAAGAAACTCCTTTTTAAGGGAAGAAGGGGGAACCCAATATATAGACACACAAATAATCTCAAACAAAACAGGGCACACGGACATACAGAGATCCAAAAGTCAAAAGGAAGCAAAAATTAAGCATGATCAAGCCACAAAGTCTCATTGCCCCCCTAATCTAAAATGAAACAGTGAAGTCATGTAAGAGGTTGTGTCACCCCCTCTATGATGAAATGTGTCGTGCTGGAAACACAGCCAAGGAAGATCACTCCTCCAACTCACTCAGAAAATTGAGAGGAGGACTGGATGATAGGTGCCAGCACATTTATCTCTCTTTCGAGCCACCCCCTGACAGTGCAAATGATATACTCACTGCACCATCATCCTGATGTGCCGCAACATTTTCCAGAGAACACCGTACAAAAAAAATTTAGAATAATTTCAATTATTTCCTAATAATTCTATAACTGAACTCAAATGATACAGAGGAACCTCCTCATATATAGAGTAAAAAAAGATTTCATCCACAAAACCCCCATGAAATGATCAAGATTCTCGAGGAAAATCATTTCCAATAAATCCATAAAAACGAATGATAATTAGTTATACCACACTTAATGAAATGGTTCTCATAATGGTTATACCTACTTCGGAATGCGGTTTTCTAAAAGTATAATTATTTTACACTCAACTAATGGTAACCAAATTGAAAATCAAACTTTCAGAACCAGTCCCCCCTTTCAACGATTAAAAATAATAATCAATACCAGGAAACAAATTCTTAATTTTTTCAATAAATCGATTATGTTTTCAATAATCCACACAATAAGATATTGACCCACCATCTTTCTTAGAAAAGAGAACTGGTGCCTACAAATGTGACACACATGTACATATAAATCATTTCTCAAAAAGATCATCAAAATAAGTCTTCATATCTTTCATTCCTATTGGATCTATGTTGTATAAAGTAATACATACTTTTTTCTACCATGCACTAAATCGATATAAAAATATACCTCACTAAGAATTGGAAACCTAAAAATCAGAAGGAAAAATGTTGGGAAATTCAAAAAAAAAACTTGAGTGAGATCACTTCTCAACGATTCATACTTTAGGTTAAATGAATGAATTTATGTCACCTTCCACATAACTGGATAGGAAGGTCCATATCTACATGACCTTATTAACCACTCTCATTAAATATATGACACACACCATCAAGTGTGTTAAAAGAGACACATATAAGATAACAATAAATTTTATCATTATTGAAAAAGAGACAATCCATATTGAAAATTACATTAATAGTATTCATATCGAGATCCATAGAATATATTATAATCTTGATATCTACAAATGAGAAAACACATGCAGGATTATGGAGAACCTTCTCTCTCTTGATATTTAGGGGTGTAGTAGCATCCTTCACATAAGGTAAAATTTATAATGGAATGTTGATAAAATTGACAATATTAGTTGAAATAAATAATGAGATTAACTAATATAAAATAAAGTAGTAAATAATGATGATGCTATAGTGATGGTACATTTCACAGTCATTGGACCAATATCTTCTTCCTCTGTAGACTCTCCCACTGCATAAAGATGATTCATTCTGGATGCTTTTGGGTGGAAACCTTTTTCACGAAGAATCTAATTGAACTATTGTTTTATTAATTTTGGATGGTCTTATTCCAATACATGGGATAGAAAGGACATCACAGAACTTCAGTATGTTAAATGACAATCCACAGTAACTACATATGTTGGGTGCGTTAGTGAAAAACTATTTTGAGTACTTAGGCTTACTACAAAAGTAGAAGAATGAGAGGCCTCTACCTAGAACTATTGTAGATCTAAAGAAACCATTCTATGAAGAAATACCATGAGAATCATCAAAATTTCTCTTCCCTTTTTGGAACTCAAAAAACTTCCATTGGATGAAAAAGGACATCCCATCAACCCTGACTTACCAGCCAAGTCTATTCCGACAATCAAAGCTCTATAAATCACATCAACATCAAAAGGTATGTTCGGAAGCAAAAAATGATAATAAATATAAAAAACATGTACCATATATAACATTCAAGTCTTCATCTTCTCATTTGACATGATATCATTTAAATACTACACAATATCTTCATCTCACCATTAGAGGCCCATGGTATGTAGGGTACGCCAATGCTGGGCCCAATCACCCGTCGCACATGGAAGAGGGTGCAATGTGGAGGAAGTGATGACTGTGCGGAAGACCCTACCCCGGGGTCAGGAAAAGACAATCTGAAACATGCCAATCAGGGATGAGTCCCACCAAAAGATGGAAAATTACAAGTGGTGAAACAAGTATGGAGGCACCAAAGGCAGCGGTGGGCAAGACCTAGTCCCGCCTATAGTAATTATTGTGTTATGATGGAACTGTCGTGGGATTTGAAACCCACGAACGGTTTTCATGCATTAGCGCAATTGCGCTCAAAGTCGCCCCGATATGGTTTACATGTCCGAAACCATACTGGAAAACAAGGACATCAATGGTATTGCTCTGAAGTGTGGCTTCCAAGGATGCTTCCCAGTGCCCAGACAAGGCCATTCTGGGGGCCTCTGTCTCATTTGGAAGGAAAATATTGACGTTAAAATTTAGACTTTATCCTTGCATAATGTGGCTACAACTATTCAAACGACCTTACACCCACCCTGGACCTTTGTGTGATTCTATGGCTGGCCATCCCATGCATATAATGTGCAGTCATGGGAACTTCTGGACAATCTGTGACATGATTTACCTAGCCCAATTCGTTTTTGTGGTGATTTCAATGAGATCATGTTCCATAAGGAAAAGCGAGGTGGAAGTACTCTTCACTCTGCCTTGATGTTTAATTTCAAGGATGTGGTCACTAGGGAAAACCTGGTTGATCCGGGGTACAAAGGTAATCCTTTTACATGGTTCTCCGGAAACACTGAAGGCACCCGCATCGCTGAGCGTCTTGATAGATTTCTGGGTTCTACTGATTGTACTAATCTGTTCTACATGTTTCATGTTGACCACTTGTCCCTAAACGGTTCGGATCACTGCCCAATTCTCATTGATTGTTTTCAAGGTGAACATAAGTGACAACCTAGTAGACCCTTCATAATTGAGATATTTTGGTCAAAAGAATAGGAATGCGAAGAGGTGGTCCGATCAAGTTGGATGAGTTCCAAAAAGGATGTTGGCCTTAATCTCCAACAGGTTGCTTCCGGTTTGAGATCTTGGAGTTAAAAAAAATTCCACCAACCTGATAGGCATTGTGATTCCCTTGAGAAGAAGTTGCATAACTTACTCATGAAACCCACATCCAATGGAAACATCTCCAAGATTGGTTCTACTCAAAGAGAGCTTGACATGGCCCTTTGTGTTAAGGAAATCTTCTGGGCTATGTGGGCGTGTGACATCCACATTAAAGAGGGTGACACTAATACAAGATATTTCCATCTAAAAGCATCAGCTAGACGTTGGAAAAAATCTATCATGAGTTTATCGCATCCTTATAGATGACAAGTTTCTGACACCTATGGCATCCACGAAGCTTTGGTAGGCTTTTTCCAGAACCTCTTCTCCACAGGAACTCCTATCATGTAAGCTGAAGTGGAATAATGCATTAGACTCGTGATCACCGATGAGATTAATCAGCAACTTACAAAATATTTGACGAATTATGAGATTCACCTGGCTTTGAAACAAATCCACCCCACTATGGCCCCGAGAATGGATGGTTTGCATGCCCCATTCTTTAAACAATACTGGCACATTATCGGTCCTGACATCTGCAAAATGATAAAAAAACTTATGGGCGGGGAATACAAGTATTTCGGCCATTAATGAAACTATCCTCGTCCCCATCCCCAAAATCAAGAAACCTCAGGTGATATCATATTTTAGACCTATCAACCTTTGTAATGTCTCGTAAAAGATCTTCTAAAAAATCCTTGTTAATCGTCTGCGTCCTTGGATTCGTGATACTATCTCCCAAAACTAGAGAAACTTTATGGCCAAGTGGCTGATTACTGATAATTCAATTGTGGCCTATGAAGTGTCCCACTCTATGAAAACGTGCTCTACTGCGAAAAAAGGAACCATGGACTTGAAAATGGATATGAACAAAGCCTATGATAAAGTGGAATGGAAATTCCTAAGAGTTGTGATGCTGAGAATGGGATTCTACAGTAAATGGAAAGATATCGTCATGCACTACATCTCGACCGTCTCCTTCAGAATCAAGGTAAATGGGGAGCTCACCAAAGGATTCTCCCCAACCCAAGCCATGCGCCAGGGAGATCCTCTCTCTACTTTTCTCTTCATCTTGGTGGCTGATGTATTCTCTAACCTCATTTCCAGGGCAGCATCCTCTATGTCTATTCATGGAGAAAAGGTCTTCCATGAGATCCCACAAGTTTCACATCTCTTCTTTGTCGACGACTACCTCCTTTTCTTCAGAGTCACTATTAATGAGTGTCAGGTGATCAGCCACGCGATCCAATAATATGAGTGGGTGTTTGGACAGTCTATCAATCACGGAAAATCGAAAATCTCATTCAGCACAGGAGTGACTCTTACCAAGAGAGCTGAGCTTTGTGAATCTTTAGGAAACTATATGTTCGATAAACACCAAAAGTATCTCGGACTCCCTACGGTGATTGGACGGTCCAGAAAAGAAATATTTGCAGCTCTGGTGGACAGAATTGAGAAACAAATTCAAGGATGGACCCCAAAAAGCATCTCTAAGGCTGGAAAAGGAACCCTCATTAAAGTGGTCATTCAGTCTATCCCCAGCAACTTTATGTCTATGTTTAAGCTCCCGACGGCCATCATCATCCTGATCCATTATCATACTGCCAACTTCTGGTGGGGGAAAATGATGGTAGAAATAGACCTCATTGGGTGGCCTGGGAAAAACTCTACAAACCCAAGTGGGAGGGTGGGATGGGATTCTGGAACCTTCTTCTATTCAATGACGCACTATTGGCCAAGCAAGGATGTCAACTTTTGAACCGTCCATCATATTTTTGTTCACAGGTACTCTGTGACAATTACTTTCCCCACATGGACATCCTTGGTTCCTTTCTTGTCCCTCTTCCTAGCATCATATGGAGAAGTATTTGGGGGGCCTGAAATCTCCTGTAGAAAGGGGTGGGCAAGAGGATTGGAAATGGCTCATCTGTCAACATCTGGACCGATCCCTAGCTTATCGATAAGGATGTTATGTGGGCAATATCCCCCACCCAACCAGGTCTTGAAGACGCCATTGTCAACTGCCTCTTTTCAGACCAGGGCCCGGGGTGGTGTGTGGAAAAGTTCTAGGATTGGATATATGAAAGAGACCAAAGTATTATTCTGAGCATCCCCTATGTCCCTCATGCAGGCCCCAACAATCTCTTTTGGACCAATGATGTTTCAGGTGACTACATGGTGAGATACTGGTACAGACTGGCTCTTGGCATTCACTCTCTCGACCGTGATGAGGTACCATGGAAAGCTCTTTGGAAGCTCAACATCCCCTAAAAAAATCATCAATTTTGGTGGCAGGTGTGCACGGGCACCCTCCCTACCATGAGCCTCTTTGTTTACCGTCACATGGATAGTGCTGATTCCTGTCCTTTCTGCCTGAATATTCCTGAAACTCCTTGGAACGCCATCATTCACTGCCCGGGAGCCAAGGAAATTTGGAATAAATGGGGGCCGACTTTAGACACTTCACTGGACTTTGTATCTGATATCCCTTATCTTCTAATGAACTAGTGTTCCTCTCTGTCATCGAATGATGCAACCTCTTGTTGTACCCTAACCTCGATCATTTAGTTTTGACATAATGATTTGGTTTTCAACCATGTTCATCAGCCTCCCGAGTTCTGGATTGAACGAGAAACTTCATTTATTGAGGGATGGAAGGACTGGAAAGGACACGTTTTTCCAGGTAATACCCCCTCCTGTCCCCCTCTTTGGAACCCCCATCAGAAGGGAGTCTTAAACATAACGTGGATGCTTCTCTCCCCAAGGATGGGGCTGTTGCTCTCGGCCTCCTAGAGCGCAATCATCTAGGGAAAATTATTGCAGCAAAATATGAATTCCATCAGGCCTTCTGGGTACCTGCAGTTGTTGAGGCCACCACCATCCTTTCTTACACGATGCTCGCTGCGGAACGTGGATGGGATGACATCATCATTGAGTCTGACTACCTCTTTGTTATCAATGATATTAACCACAATGATGCCAGACTCCAGCCCTTTGGCGTTATCATCAGGAGAATCCTCTCGCTCCACCAAGGATTCTCTTGTTGCACCTTCTCATTTACCAAAAGGGAAGGAAACAATGCAGCCCATCAGTTGGCGGCCTCAGGCCCCTTGGATGTCAACCAGCTATGGATGGACAATTTACCATCATGTCTCTGCTTATGTACGACTGCTGATCTTCATCATTAATATTATCCTTCATTCTTATCAAAATAAACATCATAATATCTTCAAAACAATTTTCATATTCTATCACAGTACTATCAGCCTACTCACGTTTGAAAACACAATATCATTAGTCAAAACCATATAATTTATATAAAATAGTTCATATAAAATAGATTTAATTTCCTTTCCCTCTAATCCCCCATTCTTCTTTTTCATGGACATCATTTTCCACCATCTCTGACTATGTCCCTCTAGCTTGATGGTGGAACATTTCACCCTAATTTCATTTAGAGTTTCCAAGAACTAAGATATAATCTTGGTATTTCACAACCAAACCTAATCCATTAGAGGATCATTAGATCCTTCAATCATAGTTGACTTTTTGAGAAGGAACTACTGACCATTATTCTATATTGCATCCCATTGAGGTTCCATAGTTGGATCCTAATTGGGATCAAGTGCAGGTGCTTGTCCCAAAGCTTAGAAAGTACACAAAATAACCTCAACCTGTGTTTCGTCCAAAAGAGTATTCTATCACTATGGTTCATCCGTATCTTATTCATAGATATGATTCTAATATCTCCTCAGAGACATGATGATACACAATATCATCAAACAATATTGAAGATATCAGATAAACAATCTAATAGAAATATAAGGTAAATTAGTCCCATAAGATAAGAACACAATATATGGATTCTGACATATTCAAATAAATATCAAGGAGAATACATGAATTAATCATCAAGACTCCTTTTTTCAAACCACCATGGGTTAATTAAGACTCATTATAGTGGGAGATGGCCAAACACTCAATCAAAACTACCTACTATGTACAAACTAGATTTTACAACAACATACTAATATTAAAAAAATATTCAAAAATTGTAACTCTAATACCACTTTTTCATGAACTCGCCTGAACACCCTAGTACACTAATTCATTGTCTAATCATATAATAGATGGAAGGGAATTCCCAATCCCCATGGGGTGGTGAATTTCACCTAGAATCATTCAAGATAAGGGAGGGAACATTTTTAAACATAAATAGTGAATAAAATAGTTACATGCCAGTATGCTCAAAAGAAAAAAACATAGGCAGAATAATAACATAATTAAAACAGGTAAAACCCCCCCCCCAAAAAATACATCTATGAAGTACTATAAATACATTAATATGGAAACCGATGTCCAAATGGGAACATATATCCAGGGAAAAAGGATTAACAATAATAACAACCTCCAAGTGGCATTTTACCCTTTCTCAAACCTGGAAGATGATAATTGAAAAACACTCAAACTTATAGATAGACTATGAGATAAAAAGCACAGTAGGGTATCACTAAATATTCCAAAAGAATATACCACATTAAATAAATAATTAAAGAATACATTTTTAAATAAACATACATGGTAGTATAAAATAATATTTTAAAAAATCATGCTATACATTTTATATTGATGAAAATATTTCTAAATAATTCCTTAATAAAAATTTTATATAAAATAATTTATATAAATTATTAATCAATTTGTAAAACATTATAAAAATAATGTGATATATATAAAAATAATGAAAAATGAGAAACAAGGTTATCTTCAAAGAGGTATTATATTTCAAGGTTTTTTGACACTCATACACTCATATGATTATGAAGTCAATATAACCAAACGTCTCTCTGACACTGTCCAATGCACAAACTCACATCCCACTAGGGTAAGATCACCCAATAAGTTTATTTTATAGTTTAAATAAATTAATCTATTTAATGTGCATTCCCAACTTATTTTTTGTCCATATATTTTCCTTGGATTTTATGTTCTCAAACCATAATCAGTAATGGAAAATTTATTTCGTAACTATTTAAAAAAGAGTTAAGCTATTTTCCATATCAATATAATAATTTCTATTTAAAAACCATACTTTTTTTCAATAATATATTGAATTTTATAGGATAAAACCATTTTATCAAATAAAAAATTTAAATAAAATTCACAAATCAATATTACAAGTTCTATCAAATTCAAAAATCACACCCCAATTCATTAGAATTGGGGGATTTCCCAAATTTTTTTGCCAAAGTAAATCCAAACCACAATCCACAATTAGTTTTTTTCTCAATTTAACTAAAATAAATTTTTATTAAATCACCCAATTTAGTGTTAAATCAATTAGAGAATCATAAATGGAACAACCTACCCTTTTCATAGAACCACAGTGCCTACAATGGATCCTGCCAATAAGAACTAAGGCATAAAATATCTTGGAAATCAATATAGAAAAATGATTCAACAATAAGGATTATATATCCATAAATCCCAATAAGATCTGTCAAATCACATGGAGGTAAAGAGAAATATAGGTAGATCTTGGGAGACTACATTCCAGAGAGTCACATCGCATCCACTATAATGGTCATTCCCTGAACGAAATGACTCGAAATGGATAAAAAATCCCCTGGAGATGACTCTTGTTTGAGAGAAAGTAATATTTCAGAAAAGGTAAAATATATTTCAGTCAACCCACCTATTTTAAACTAAAACTCATGAAATTACACGTCGTGTAACCCAGTTACGTGTTGTGTAATTATTGAGTCCCATATACACTAAAACACACATCAACTTTTTTAAAAAATGGATTTATTTTTCTAAAACAATTACACCTCTTGTAACCATATTACACAATATATAAATCCCTAGAATGATGCTAAACTAATCAGTTTTATTCTTATGATTCAAACAAATCCCTGATTCCACCATTAGAGGAATCCTCACAACTCTTTCATGGACCTTCCTCGATAATTAAAAAGAAGACCATGAAATGGTATAAAAATACCTTATATAATGGTAATGGAATGTTAATCATTATCCATGATGATTTAAATGTTTCATGATTTTAATGGTTATTTATCATCCATTCATCTTAGAATTATAATGGGGTGTTATGAAATGTTATGGTGTTTCTTGTGACTGGGTATGAAGCATGAAATTACTGATTATATTTCCCAAAGTATATCTACCAATAGTTATGGTAAGTGAACCACAATTCATACATTATTATCCATCAACTTTTAGAATGGGTTTAAAAATGCCAGGTATTATACATAGAGTTCCTTTTGTAAATACCATGGATTCCTTATGGAAGGAATGAAATTTGGGTGGTGATTGATCAATTGAAGAAATCAACTCATTTTTTCTAGTTAGGGACACCACCAAGGATGATGATCTGGGTAATATGTATATAAATGATGTTATGAGGATTTACAGGGATCCCATTTCCATTTTTCTTAATGGGATCTCAATATTACTTCCATGATTTAGGAAGAGTCGATAGTAGGTGATGGGGACACAATTTACATTGAGTATAACATATCATCCATTAATGAACAGTCATATAATGTATACTATACATATCATAGAGGATATACTCCATGCCTCTGTTTTGGATTTTTTTAGATCTTTGGAAACCCATCTAGGATTGGTTGAGTTCCAGTATAAGAATAGTTACCATTCATTGACCATAATGGCTCCCATCGAAGATTTATATGAAAAAATGTGCATGTCACCTCTTTTTTGGTAAGATATGGGTGAGGTATCTCTTGTTAGACTGATTCTTATTTGATATATGTTTGTAAAAATAATGATATACATCAATTATTTTTGAATTCTCAATGTTAGTAAACAATTAATGTATATATCCTATGTGATCGTTTTGGATTTTTTATGTGAACAAGTATTCATTAATGTTTCCCTTTAGTTGAGCTACCATCGTATTGAGAATATGGGAAGCTATATTTGAGATATGTTTGGTCATTTTAGATCACGTGTATTCTTGCTCAATTTTCTTATCATTTTTAATTATTAGATCTATTGAAAAGTTTTCAGTATTTGTTCCATATATCTCAACTCAATAAGTACCACCCTTATTCATCCCATGTTCTTGGTTGAGATGAGATTAATTTGGATCAAGATGTTTTTATTGTTGGGGAAATCCTTTTTATTAGTGATTTATAAAATAATATCTTGTATGGGAAGTAAATTTCATTGTTCATAGTGTAATGGAAGCACAAATCATATTTTCATGAGACATGGGACTGTGAATCATGAGAGAGTGGGATGTGGCCTCACCTATTTCTGAGGAATCTATATTCTGGGTGATAGTACATTGATAAAATGACATATTATGGGGATAATTGTAACATACTAGAAAATTAATACTACAATTTAAAGGTTGAAGTGGTTGTAAATTGGGTTCAAGGGTTTTTGGATGTTTTTTGGGGGTTTTTAAAGGACTTGGTCTGATCAATGGCTACAAGATCCAATTCACACTGTGATTTTTACATTCACAACATGAATTAATTATTAGTAGAGGGTGCGCTTTTATTCATATGAAATTAATTTAATTCTTGATGTGAATTATATACATGTTTGGAAATTTGATTTTGTGAATTTAAGTTGAGGTAAAATGTTCTATATCATATGATTAATTTTGAATGTTCATATCAAGAATTAATAATTCACTCCATGATATATTTTTTTGTCCAATGAAATATGTTCTTTTAAATTCAAAATACTCTCAAATTCATTTTTAATAATCATCCCGAAACCCTAGGTCCTTTACATGTAATTTTTAGTGAATCCAACTCTTTTGATAATATCCATTTCACACATTGATCACTAGTTCAGTGTTTTGTTCCTCATTGGTTATGTGACATTATTATCTTCTCAATTCTTCCATTTCTTATGGATTTGGATGTTTTTTTGGGTTTTGTTCCTTTTTTCTATTGATCATTTCATATTCATTCTCCTATCTCCTCTGGATCCCTTATGTGATTATCTTATAAGGGTAGTTATCTTGTCAGTTGAGGTACACTCTATGTAACTACTAAGATATCAATTGAAATACCTCCCCCTCCACAAATTTTAATTTTGGAGATATGCTTCTATTATGTGAGAATATATGAAAGGGCCCCCTTCATTATTACAGTATTCCATTCCATCTAGTGTGTGTCGATCCCTTCACATTTTTTTTGCAGAATGTGTTTCAGGTAGTTGGATCCATCAACTACAAATGTTCTATTAACTCTTGATTTATAAAATGGTTTTATAAATATATTTTCATGATTGTTTTTAATTTTTCATCATAAAAGGGTTATGAGAAAACATATTTTATAGATTGTTTTTTCAAAACAAATGTGTTCGTGAAATTATTGAGAAATAGATTGTGAAATTGGTATTTAAATCCTGTTTTGGATTAGTAAATGTTTTTTGGAATTATTTCGAAAAGGTAAAATCCCTTTGAAATTGGTTTTTATATAACCAAAATGGGAGCCTTGGATACTTCGGTAGAATGTGTTGTATTGATCTTCATCCATTGGTTCTTAATTTGGTTCACTTTCTATAGTACTCGTCTATTCCTGCATCATAGATAAATTGGCATTATAAACATTTAAAACATTGTAGGATTAAACATTATAGGATGTGTCTTTGTTCTCGAGGCTTCAATGCATAGACTCTAGGTAATTGAGTGTGAAATAGTATTTGATTGTTATTGGGGTATGTGTGACATAAATTTCATATGAAATTATGTTATCATTTGAGTTTTCTAATATTAATTGGATTTTACTTCTATGATTGATTTGATATGGTAAATGATTTGAAAATTTTAAGCGGTTTATAGAAATTAATATTTGAAAATATATCACTTGGTATTTTATTGTTTTAATGAAAGTGGAATTATTAACAATTATTTTGATATAATACTATTTGGCAGCATATATAGGCATTTTTCTTTTTCAATTTGATCATATTAAGAATATTATACAATGTATTTTTAGGGAAAACCTATGTGGGATCCAACAGAGGCAATTTAAATCACACCCTACCCACTCCCTTGGGGTTGTGTAGAATTTTTTAATGAAGTTGGAAAAATAATAGTGCCACAGTTAGGTGAAATGACTTATCTCGTATATGTATGGGTAACTGATGATGAGATGATATGAAATTTCACACATGTCACAGAGAGTAGAAATTTTTCTTATGTGGTATCCTTTATGTTGTTTTTTAATCCATTTAACATGGGTTTTCTCTTACTACCTTCGGTTGTATCCCTAATATTGTCACAATTTTATTATGAAATATTTATTTTATAGATTTCTTCGTATATATATATATATATATTTCATGTCTCTTATTCTAGGTTGGGAAAATTATTACCTATGATTTTTTTTGGACACAGAGGTGTTATTCTCTTGCCCATAGGAATTTGGAGGATCCTTCAGGTCTCATCACGGCCTAGTTCAAAGCCTATTTGGATGGGCTTTCTAGAATAGGTAATAACTAACAAAATATAAATTTTATAAAAATTGGTTGAATAGATTGTGTATTGATACCACTAGAACGAGGAGATCAAACAGAAAAAAAAGATGGAGGATATCAAATAGGTATTTCTAAACACAAAAGTTGATTAAATAACTATGTAATTTATCAGGACCATCTTGTTGAAAAATATAATGGCTGAAAATAATGGAGTCCATCCAATCTTATTATAGCTGTTTTGGATAAACATATAGACTATTATTGTAATGATTATATTGGAAGAAATATATACTTTACGGAGATACATACATGATCAGATGGCCATTGTTATTTAGGTTTTCAAATTCAAATGTGATAGGGAATTACTAGTTGATTCATGATCAGACTAATATGACGAAATGATATGTAAATCAGAGTGAGATTATATAATTATAAAATTTATTACATTTTCCATCATATTTATTTAATTAAATTGGATTACCTAAGGTGATAATTTATAATGACTTTTGGAGAAATAATATTCCTTAAAATTATTTCCAAATATATTGGATCCATTCTATGAACATCAAGATGAATAGGTACAAAAAAATACATGGAAATAAAAACACCATAAATGGAATTACCCAATGGATGAGTTCTTATAAAGAAACACCATACGGATAGATTTTCAACAAGAATAACTAAACACAATTTTATTCTTATTATTTCATAGATAACTACATATATGTTTTTATTCTCAAATTGTATTGATGATATTGATATGGATGATGAGTGACTTAATAATCATGAATTAATTATCATGATTCTCATGATATTTGAATATGGTTTGGAATGTTTTTTGACAATTATTTTCTTAGAAACTACTTTATTCTTGGATTTTTAGACATTTTTTTTTAATTTTATATTATTGGAAATTATTGAATGTAGTTAAAATAATTTTACAAGTGATGAAATATCTAAGATGTATATTTTTTACCCTAGACATTTTGGTGATAATGATCTTATGAAAATAGGTAATATCATTCATCGTATTTGGAAAAATTGATTCCCCAATTTAATTATAATAATTTATATTTTATACTAGAGTAAACTTACTTTTTAACTACCATGAATAGTAAAAGAAGGAAAAATTAATTAATATGCTTAACGTTATACCAAGTTTAAATAGGGTTAAACTAAAATGATAAGGGGTAAAATAACCTATAAACTTTCCCAAAACCCATTTTATGTATATATTTGTAACTTGAAAAATCTATTATTTTATATTTTCACATTTGTTTGGCCTATGTCTTGTGAAAATCGTGAGTACACCTTTTTCAATTCCAATGTTATAAGGGTACCACTCACCTCACTTATAAAAGGCCACCCCTTATCCTATCTTATTAAGATGTTCAGAAACTGATGGTTTATCCAAGACCTACCCAAATAACTTACTCACTTACCTAATATAATATTATATTCTTTAGTTTGGTCATAAATTCTATCTTATAAGTATTTCTGTTCAAACAAATAAAAGTTGTTTGAAGAATAGGTAATAACCCTAGTCAAGTGTTTGATTTTATTTCTTAGTCCACCTCCATTAATTATTATCAAATCAAGATGATATAATATAATAATTATCTTCCATATACACACATGTTATTATGTCGATGAAATAAGCTAAATCCATCTACCCTTCCATCAAATTGGTTACAGAATCATCATTCATGTGTATAGCTGACTACCTCATCATGAACCAATGTTATATATTTTCCATCACCACCACTAAATGATTTATATAATTACGAATTTAACATATAAATATTTTATATAAATCATTATTACATTTATAGAAATATTATATCACTTATACCTTATGAGTATCCATTCTATGGGGGATAATATAACATCTTCCGAGTATACGGTGGACTACCTCTTAATGTAGTGATGTTTTTTGTTTTTCATGAAAAATTTTCATGGAAGGCAATTAAAAATAATTTAATGGATATATATCATATTTATGAAATAAAATAATTCTATATTGTATAATTATTATTTACCTTTCTTTAATTTAATCATTCAATAAAATTGAAACAATGTTCACGCATAAGTATGGCGTACAGTCTCCAGGAACATTGTATTTAATTTTCTATCTCTAAAAATTATAGATTACAATAAGTACATATATACTAAATATAAAATTTAATTTATTTCATTATTAACCATCTAGATATTATTTAACCAAGATCATTTAATTTTGAACAAAAAATAACAAATCAAGACAAACATGAAAAAATTTGTTATTCCCCAAAAAGTGATGTTTACAAGTAATTGTTACTATACTGGTAATAAAAGTTCATAAATAAATAAAATATTGAATTATATATGTAAATATATTATTTTAATTTATTTACAATAAAATAATATTTATTATACAGTAGGTATGAAAATTTATGAAATATAATGAAAAATACGTTAAGGGATTTTCGACTCACTATGATTTTATGTGAGCAGATGCCAAATTCACAACATGTTTATTTTTTTGGTGTATATAGTTACCATGAATTGATGTTATGAATGATATCCTAAAATTAATGTGTATTTACATATCCATTTTAATATCTCACTTTTATGGTTTTTATGGTTTCCAAGTGACCAAAGTGGGATAGGATTTATTCTCAATTTGTCTTGTTTGGGGAATTAGTTAGGTTATGAACCAACCTTATTTTATGAGGTGTATATGCTTCCCCACTAACAGGTTATATCATGGATTTACAAATTTTAATTATATATAATTAAATTTTTATTTTATGATTGTATTGGTATTATGATACAAATATTACCAAAAACGTAATGATTTTATTTTACAATCTCATCATTTAACATGATTGTTTTTTATTATTATGAAATATTATAATATATTTCTCAATAAAATTATGTATTATATTCAGATATGGTTCTTAATAGAATTATCATGAAATAGAACCATTTTCTTGATCATTTTTTCTTAAAATGATTTTTAAATATTTTTATTTAAAATATACTTTATCTCTCTCTTCTATCAAACCCCCATTATCTTCCATGGTCATGTTTTCTAAAAATTATTAAAAAATAGGTTTTATCCTCTGAATGTTGAAATAAATTTTTACCCAAATATGAATTTTTTAAAAAATATTTTATAGGGATTCTTCATGTCATTTTGCAAAGAGAGCCCATTTGGATTTTAGAAAAACTGTGAAATAAATATATGACTTCACATTAATGTCTTAGATATAATTTAATGATTTCATGGCCATTATAATCATCAGAGCATCCATTATAATATTCAAATGTAATTTTCAATGAAAAAATTTCTAATTTTTTTCTACAAATCCATTTCTAAAAAGGTAATAAAAAAATGAAAAGATTGATTACCTCAAGAAATGTAGCATGTGATCTGTCAAAATAGTTTCTTATATAACAAGATATATTATTATTTTACTCAAGATTTAATATATATATGATCATATTGTAAAATCAATATTC
This sequence comes from Viscum album, assembly GCA_963277665.1. Classification (NCBI taxonomy): domain Eukaryota; kingdom Viridiplantae; phylum Streptophyta; class Magnoliopsida; order Santalales; family Viscaceae; genus Viscum; species Viscum album. Next base: position 444,154,762 of record OY728135.1, on the reverse strand, counting down.
ATTTTATGGATTATTTATGATAATGATGAAGATATTTTTATCAATACAATTTTCTTTATTTAGGTTATTTTATGATAAATTCATTATGATTTTGTGGCACACAAATGTGTGGATTATGTGATTTGTGGGACCTATATATCCACCCAATTCACTAAGAAATGATAAATGTTATATGAGATTAATGGATACAATGGAAGTTATCACAATATTGAAGTAGGTTACAAGGGAGGTTACATTGGGAAATGATAAATGTGGTCAATAAAAGTCTTTATTAGGGTGTTTATAAGTAGAGTAATATATAGAAGTAACTTTATGGGATATATGGAGGATAATTTAATAAATAATGTGATTCTGTGTCTAGTTTCCAAAGACACTAATCATATATGTTACATGGGTGTGTATTTGCGAAAAATATTTCATATTCCACTAATATGGTATAATATCTATGTATGAGTGGTTTGGTTCATTACATTTAGTATCAAAAAGAAGGTATAGATAAAAATTTTAAATTAGGTTGAAAAAATTTTTGTGAGTTCAGTAGTGATATTTCTAAAGATATATCCAGGGAGAAGACTAAGGAAAAGACTATGGATAAGTAAAATTATAGTAAAACTTCTAGGAATTTTAGTAATTGATTAGTTGAGTGGTTTATAAGAAATTATTTCCCTGTCAATATAATAAAAGTCGTTGTGGATTTGGAAAAGAATAACCTTGTTGTAATAACTCTAAATGGTAAATTTGAGATAGAAACCAGTATCCTTGTTTGAATGACAATGGGACATATTGCACACCTGGTTTGACACTCCTAAAGGATTTGTTTCTGTAAATGAAATAATGATTTATGAACCATCATGAATTATTTTTTTAATGACCATGAATAAAATAGGTTATGATTAATGTGTCCTAGATTGAAATATTGGTGTTATGATTTAGAAAAAGTATAATTTTTTATCATGACTATGTGGTTTTCTCTTAAGATTAGTGTTTATGCCTATTATTTTTTCTTTTTTTCAATTTCATGAAAAAGAAAGAATTTTTTAAATGCTGAATATACTTCAAATGAAATTATATCTCTTTTTATCATCTGATTGTTAAGGGACATTGAACACAATAACTTGTTTTTATGCTCACATAACATTATCAGCATGTTATCATTATAAACATATAAATGATAGAAGGAGGGAACGACATTCTATTGGTCCTTCATGAGGTAATTTTTAGCATCATTTAGGGTTTCTAATGATCCTATAGACTTTAAATAGTGGATCATAACTACATAAGTGATAATTTCCATTCCCCATTGTTCGTATCAGGAAAATATCATTTTGGTTGTTTATTCATTGAAATGTGAATAAATTAAATCGTTAGACCATATTATGAAAATAAGTCAAGAATTTATAGTTGACATTATGAAATTCAGTGTGTTTAAGAGTATTTTGATCAGTAAGTAATTATATAGTATTATATAAATAATGATGGGGAAGGAATTTATAAAGATCAAATAGAAGCATAGTGAATATTTTGGTATCTATAAAGATAACTTTACAAGAATTTCATAGTACACTTCTGGTTTAATACTCAATTTAGAAAGAAATATTTATCGATAGTTTGGTGGATTAATATAAAATCTTCACAAAGGCATTATCTATAAGAGTATTTAGTGGATAAGAATAATTCATTCTATTTTCACTAAAAGTGTAAATGAAAATTATATATTCCAAACATTCCAATTATTTTGAAATGAAAAAGAAAGATCGAGTCTCCTAAGAACTTGAAAAACCAACATAGAGGAAATAAAACTTTGTTCCCTATATGTAAAAAATGAGAGAATAAGTAATCAAGTGATTTATTCAATGTAATAAGAGGGTAATTAATGTGTGTGAATTGTAACCATGGATAAAAATAATGTAAAAGTGATGTGAAGCATCCAACCAATGAAACAAATAGGGGGAGGCCTCAAGAGAATTCATCACACACACTCACATATTTCATGTGAAAGTAATTTATGAATAATGTTAAGCAATTCCCCAATCAAAGAGATAATGTGAATGATATGACAATGTAAACTATAAAGACTAAGGAAAATGGGAATGATTATGAAATCACAATGTATGAAGTGGATAATGATAATTAGATCACATTTATCCTCCGCTAATTAGTAAAGAATTCTATGTTTGATTATCTATGAATGTACCATATAAAAATCATATTTTTCATATTTTAGTTAAATATCATTTGATTTTGTCCCTCTCTGTGTATTCTAGAATAATGATTTCTAATTTTTTATTTTATGGATACAAGGTTGAAACCATGATTCCAATGAAAATGTATTTGTGTTGGATAAGTGATTTTATACGGAATAAATGATGAATTAAAACTTTTAATATTATATATATTTATATATGATTAACATAATAGTTAAGGATACCATCATGGGTTTATGATTTTTAAGGTTGATCATGATATCAATGTCATTGACACACCTTTTTAGGTTTTTATTTGATGATAGTTTATCAAAATTATTGATAATTTAAGAGAAAATTATATCAGTACAACCCTATTGTTTTTTATATATTTTAGTGACAAAGTTATTTGTAGTGGAATGTATTTTAAAATTATTGAAATATGATTAATGGATTTATTACCATTTAGGTTTTATTTTAATTAATATTGAGATCATTATGAGTTTTATTTGATCACCATATGAAGTCAACAGACTTCATTAATATGAGATATTTTTTCTCTCTACAACCACTTTCTAGAATAATCATTAATGAGGTTGTAAGGTTAAATAGACTTCACACTCAATTCTATCAAATGAGAATCATAATTTTACCTTGAGTTTTTAGAGAAAATTTTATAAATCCCATGATACATAGTTATGTTTCATAACATTGTACCATCCACAGAAAGATGGTCAGTTTGGGATAAAAATTCAAACCCTTTTAGATATTCTAAGATCATGTTCTGTGGATTTGAAATATTTTTTGGATAAAAACATTATATATATTTGATTTTTTACAAAAAGATAACGTTCACTTCATAATTCAGATGACTCTTAATGAATCCTTTTATGGAATCTTGTTTAGAACTACATCATAAATGAATTATGTTTTTTAAAAAAGGATTTTAGATCCTAATCTAGCTGTTTAAATGGCATAGAAGGTTGGATAAATTAAATAAAATGGAATGGAAACAAAAACCTAAAATATTTATTTTGAAAATAATTTACCTGATCTAGAATATTATATTGGTGGGATGAGTTTTTTAAAATTTTCTCTATGTAAGAATGAAGAGAATACTAATATCTCAGTATATCATACTCTTAGAAATTCCCGATCATACTGGGACCATTGGATATATATTATTGCTTTCAATAAAACACTACTAGGTTCATAATGTGTTCCATGTATCTCCTATATGAATTTACATACCAAATCCACCACATTTACTGAACTCAGATGTCATATGATTGTAACTTGACAATTATTTTGAGGAATAATTAGTGGAGATTCTAAACCATACAGATAAATTTCCATGAAATAATACCAACCACCAAGTCAATTATTTTGGTTGAGACCACAACATTTAGAGTGTTACATGGGATCCTAAGAATGTATTGAGGTAGATATATCATTAGTTATTGGAGACAAAGTGATAAGTTTTGATGTTGAAATGAATTATAAGTTGGTAAAATGTAACACCCCAAATTTTTTTGAAATATAAAATTTTTAAAATAATAGTAATTTTTTACTATTTTTTTATATCAGAAAACTATTTTTAACTTACATTACATGCATCATTGAGTTTCTCTTGCAAAAAATGCAACATAATGTTTTAACAAAGCTTAAAATTATTTAATATTATTGTTATCACATATATTTTGAAATAGTGGGTATGAATATTATTAAATAAATTTGGAAAATATATTGTTAAAAAATTTATATAATATGAATTATTTGGAGAAAAAGTATTTGAAATTAAAATTACAACTGTTTGAAAATAGATATAATATTTTTTTGAAAACTATTCTTATACAACAAAAATATTGTAACCTTAATAAATATATAATAAATACTATTTATTGAAGTAATTTAATGATATTTATATATTATATATTCAATAAATTATTTAATATTCATATTATGTGTTCTCAAGAAAATAGATAAGAATAGCTCAAAGTTTACACTTAAAATATATATTTTAAAAAAGGTAGTTTTGTTGAATTTTGAGAACTTATTTTCAAATTATTAATTTCAAATTTTAGAAATATTATTTGAAAAAATAAAATTAATTTTTTGGAATAATCATTTCAAAATAATATTTGGTTGAGTTTTTGTTAATTTTCTAAAATGATGATTTTTTCGATGAATACTAAAAAATATTATTTTTTATTAAGAATTTTCATTTCATTTAATGTATTTCAAAACATATTTTTTTTAAAATGGGATTAAATGTAAAATTAGTTTAATTATATATATATTAAATGAATTTATGTCATTAGAATCAATTTTATGTTAAATTATTAGATAAATATATTTTAAATTTTGAAAGTTTTCTCATTGGAAAACCACTTTTCATCATGTCTTTGTGTATAATTTCGAGATAAAATTTTCCACTTTTGTAATTTTAATTTATAAAAATTGATTCCATATTTGGAATAAAAATAATATATATTTTATAATAACTTAAAATTAATTTTTTTGGGTTTATTAATAGTAAATACAGTAAATATTAATTATCATGTTTAAGGTTAAACGAGGTTTACTAGGGGTTAAACTAAAATTATAAGTGGTCAAATGACATAAAAACTTTTCTAAACCCAATTGGATTTCCATTTTGTGACTATATAACCTATATTGTTTGATAAAAAATAATTTTGGTTCCTTTGGGAAGAGGAAAAACACGAAAACACATTTCTTCCTTTCAAAAATTACACATGTTCCAATCACCGCACATATAAAAGTCCACCCCCTCTCCTCTCCCCAAAAAACATAAAAATCTCATTATATTGGACAATACATTGCCAGATAAATTAATTATGTTCATCCTATCATCCTATAAGTATTACATTTATAAAAAACCCAACATCATAATTCTTTTGGTGCAATCCAAATGATGTTATCCAAAGAAGAGGTTATATCCATAACCAAGATGTTTATTTTCTTTATTCCTCCAAGTAAAATAATTATAACAAACCATGATGACATAATAAAATTCTTATTTTCCATATAATTATATTTAGTTATTAAATTTTAATAAACAAATTCTATCTCCCCTTCCAACAAATGGGTTATCAAATCATTATTCGTGTGTACAAAGGACAACCCCATCATGAACTGATGTTATTTGTTTTCCATCAACACCTATCACGAATGGATATTTTTAAGTGTTTAATATTTATATATTATATTCATGATATTATTATACTTATGGAATTATGATATCACATATACCATTTTAGTTCTCATTCCATGGGTGATACAATGACATCGTTCGTTTTTATGGTGGGAAACCGCCTTATGAAGAAATGTGATTCCTTTGTCACTTCCACATTAAATGGATAGTAATTAAGTTAATTCAAATTAATATAAGATATATATATTAAATAAAAATAACTATTTAATGGTGAATTACTATTTTCCTTTATTTTGTTTAATTGTTCAATAAAATGGAAATAACATCTATGCGTACTTATGACCTATCATCTCATTATATGATGAATTTAATTTTCTATATCTAAATTTTAGGTATAAACCTAAATAAATATATAAATAATATTTGTGATATTTATAAAATTATTAATATTATATAAATTATGTAACCTTGATCAATGTAATCAGAATAAAAAATATAAACAAATCAAAACATACATGAAAAACATAGCAGTTATTACCAAAAAGAAGATTTTAACAATGAATTGTTGATAATAATGTAATATAATAACATATGTAAATCATATATATTATGATATATATAACAATGTTTATATAATATATTTATAATAAACATATAACTATTATACAGGATGTTCTAATGTGTACGAAGGATGTCGAGACATATAGTAAGGGATTTTCATCTCACTTTTATTTTTTGTGAGACACATGAAATATTGACTAATTGGATATTTTATGTTTGGTATATACTAACCAATAATTTATTTTATTATTATTATCTAGAAAATTATAGGTATTTACATATCTATTATATGATTTATCTTTTATTGGGATTACAATTTCAAATTTAATAATATAATAAGGGATTTTTGTCTCAATTTGAATTCATTATGACATAAGTTATTTAATGCACCTATATTATTTTATGAGGTGTGTATAATGAAAAAATTTCATGTTATATAATGAATTTAATTATTTTCACATTATTTAATTATTTCAATTGATGTTATTCTTTCATATGTCTTATGATACATATTTTAGCAACATGGTAAATATTATTTGTTATAATCTCACCATTTATCAAGATTGTTTTTGAGTATACATTATATGATAAAATATTAACATACAAATTTCATGAAATTTAGGTATATTCTTATACTCTATTCAGTCATGATCATTTCTCGTAATACTTCCATTTTTTCACTTATTTGTTGATAAAATGATTTCAATTTGTTTTAATGAAAATCTACTTTATCTCTTTCTTCAGTCAAAAAACCATTCTCTTATATTATTGTGGCTTATAAAAATGTTTCAATGAATTATTTTCTACTTGGATTTTTGAAAGACAATTTTACTCATTTTTTACTTTTTAATTGAAAATTTAAAATTAAATTTCATGTTGTTTTCCTAAATTAGTAGTTTTTCCTTTACTCAAAATGTGAACGTAGATTTTTCATAATGTGTACATAATGAAAAAATTTCCTAAAACCATAGAAATTATATTTTTAAGATTACTTTATATTTTAAAAGGAATTTTTCAAAGAAAATTATTTTCAAAATAATTTGTGAACTCTTATTTCTAAAAGGTAATTTTTATAATGTAATGGTTAGTTTCCATGAGAAATATTCTAAGTGATCTTTTAAAATAATTATTCATCTAATTTGATATCCTTTTATGTTACTTAATATTTAATATGATTTAGATCCAGATTTAACATCAAAATTATTACTTTTGATAGTTTAATATTATGGTGACGATATTGTTATGAAACCCATATCCTTTTATGGGGTATGGTGAGATAAATGCTTTATGATTTTTTGGTAGATGAATGTGTGGATTATGTGATTGGTGGAACCAATATGTCCCCCATTCCATTGGGTAATTATTAATGTTATATGAGATCAAAGGTTATAAATTATCTTATCCCAAACACAAATTGTGTACATGAGAGGTTATCACAAATCTAAGAAAAGGTAATTATGAGGTTATCTCAATCCCAAAAGGGGGTACATGAGAGGTTGTATTATGCTAAAAAGTGGGTACATGGGAGGTTATCTATAGTTCATAAGTGGGTATATGAGATGTTATCCCAAGCCTGAAGTAGTTACATGGTTAATAATCCAACGTTAGACATGTTATGAATTTCCTGGTTTCAGGACATAATATAAGATATTATATGATTATTTATATTCAAAAAATCTATATTTTATGCCAATGTTATGTCCTCAGAGATCATTTCCATTGATTCCATTACGATTCATGTCTTATAAAATAAATTGATTTATTTTATGACTCATGTTTATAATCAATGATTTGTATGGTATGGTTTTCAAACGTTATTCTCATATTGTTATACCCTCATTCCTTTGATAAGTTCAAATATCCCTTGTTTTACCTTAACAAGAATATGATATAACTGTTTCTTATGTTTCTTTTTCCTTATTTATGAGGAAATAATTTAGTTATGGAATTGATAAGTAAAATACTATGCGGGACAATGTATTTATGAAATATATTGAATATTCATCCAAAAATATTTAATATAAATGCAGGAAAGGTTTGGGTCTCCAAAACTGTATAGCTAATGCAATTTTTTTATGATAATTATATAGTATAAGAAGATTCAATTGTACACATACACAGCTAATCCAATCCATTGAGGATTATTATTCTCTGCAATTCCCTACAGTATTGCAATCTGGTCTAAACATATTTTTTCCTATATCGCATGTGCCTTTATGTTTCCACTTCAATATGAAGAAGTGGATAACTCTCGTGGTATCAAGTATTTCCATGACCACTTCACTAAGGTTCCACCTTATAATATGATCCTCAAGCTTCACACAAACACACAGAGATACCCAAACAATATTTTCCACACAGGTGGTTAAATTCAATACCACATTATTCGTCGTTGTCATGGTGATCTACTAGGTACCTCTGTGGTGGTTGGTTTCTTGGATGTCCATATCCTTTGAATTTAAACTAGTAGCTTTTATCAAAAATCCTTTATGATGAAACCAAAAATACTGCAGCTTGGAGGGTAACATTATAAAAAATTTGAATGAATATCAATACCTTATGAAACCATCATCATAGCATAGTATTGGAAACTAAAACCTAGATGTTTTTATCAATAAAAATACCATTGTTTAACTTGTAATTTTTCTATGTCTTTTCTATCCCCTTGAAAAAATTTATCAATCAACATTCAAAATTCTCCATGCTCCATGAAATTATCAAAAAATCTAAAAAATATGAAGCTTAACTCAATTTAACAAATCTCTTCAAAATATATGATCATCAATTGAATTCCAATCGTTAATGGGCACTATAGTTCATAATATATAATAGATTAATATATTTGATATAATTTTATCATGATTTTAAAAATAAAATAAATCTAAATATATAATTCATTCATGTATTGAAAATGTAATAGTAAATAATAGTGTAAATATAATATCCCTAATTTTTTTATATTGAGTTGTCCCTAACCAATTACCATCATTGGGTATTATGGGTTGTAATGATACGTTACGGTTATCTTGATTAGAATTGGATACATAATACAATAGTTGTAATAAGGATAAGAGAATAAAATTAATGGGTTAATAAGCGGAGACTAATTTTTATGCCCTAATATTTTAGTAAATATTTATTCTTAAAAATATATTGATTTAATATCAATATTCATACATAAAAACAAAATGAAAGGAACCAGGACACATTTTTTAAAGATTAATATAAATATTGTAAGGTATTTATTGAATTGGGATATAAATAATCAGGTAAAATCATTATAAAATATAACTAGAATTAGAAATAAAGAATACCTTTATTACTAAATAACTGATGAAATTCAAATAGTCTATCGAAAAAACTGTTAATATCATATTATTATTAAATATGTATTTTTCTAGAATTTGGTTTTATGTGCAATAATTTTTTATTTAAAAGATAAAAATATATTATGGTTAGATAAAATATATTCTTTATTTGAATAAACTATTGAACAAAATTTAATTAAATATTAATATGAAATAAAAAGAAGAAAAATTAATATTTTAAAAAAATTCATTATCCTATAAAAAATATTTTTACATTATATTTTTTTATATTCATTTAAAAATTATATTCCAAATATTATAATTTTAATTGGAAAAATGAAAATAATTTTGGATTCATAATTTTAATATTAGCTTATTATTATTTTTAATTTTTAAAAAAGATTTATTTTTAGGTTAATAAAACCAAATACAATTTTTAAAAATATGATGACTTTTATTACATTTTATAGATATAAGAGTTAACTAAAAATTTATGAAACCCTTTCCTAATAAAATATTTATTTATTAAGAATCATTATACACTTAAACCATTATGTAAAATTTATATACCAAGTAATAGTAATTTTAATCTATATAATTTTTTATGATGAAAAAGCTTTTATGTGTCATACATTATTTACTTTCAAAAACTTGTTTTATCAATTTTATAAATACAATAGAAAAAATGGTTTTATTATTTTTAATTTATGTATCCTAATTATATATTAATTTTAATTCAATTTATGGGCATACAATTAAGATACAAAGTAAAAAAAATATTTTATCACGGAAAAGGTAAATAATGTTTAAAGTTAAAAAGAATGAGAACACTCTAGAAATTCCCCAAAACAGGCATCTAAATTAATAGATATGGGATTGATCAACTAAGGGTTAAAACCTATAAATTAATTTCCTCTTTTTGGGAAACTTTATTTTTAATGTGACATGACATATAAATTAAGTTAATGATATTTACAAATGTATCACCCCTCTCACTTATTAAAGGATCCCTTCACCACCCAAATTCTTCAAAATAAAAATGACATTTGGTATTTATTAATTAATTCAAAAAAATCATAAATATATTTCCCAATTTCTATAGGTTTTGGTCTCACTATTAGACCATTATCTAAAGGATCACAGTTTTTTTCAATGAGTAAGCTAAAAACTACCAATCACTCCTTTTCCATTTCTATTCGTTTATTTCTTCTTAATCTAACAAAAAATTTATTTATTACACTTAAATATAATGAAATAATTAATATTATTATACATTAATTTTATTATGATACTTTTATAACCATTATATATCATTCCCAATTCCATAAAAAATCAGAATGTCATTCGTGCGTCTGCACGGGCAACCACCTCCATGAAGAGGCATCTCTCATTTTATATAACTAACATTCACGGATGGTTCTAGTAGGGTATTTAATGAGTAAATTTTATATTTATAAAATTATAAATAATTTGATTATATTATTATTTTTCTACATTCAAAACATTATATGAAAAAAGAAATCTTTAATCTAGTGTACCTGTAAAGTAATTCATCAATGAAATAATTTGGTTTGTTTTTCATCTCCAATTCAATTCAATGGTTAAGAAATATAACTGATGAATATAAATGAAACTAAATTGTAATTAATTTTTTTAATAATTTTTTATAAGGATAAAATAGTAATGATTTTTCATCATAATTTAACCCATTTATATAGGTAAATTACCTAAAACACACTCTTCATTGATTCCATTTTTGAAAACAGTAACCATGAAATAAATTTATTGAAAAGTTAAATTCATAAATTATTGATTCTAAAATATTGAGAAATCATTAATAATATTTTAAATATAAATTATTTTCAATTAATCTACTATGAAAAATATAAAAAACAATAGAAACTACTAACATTTGATGATGAAAAGAAACAGTATCTCACTAAAAAAAAGTATAGTATTTTAGTATAAATGATGAATATAAAGGGTAATAGATATTAATTTTTTATGAAATAGGTTATTAAGATGGTTATTTATATTAAAAATTATTATGATGTTATTTTATAAATATTATATGTAAAAGTAATGATATTTCTCATCCTAATTTTCATTTATTTAAATATTTTGTATATTCCCCACCTTTATCGTATATATGGTGTACATAAAATACCCCATTAATCTATTTTAAAATATACATCATGTGATTAATATAATTTATAATTCCATATCATGTTCTATCCTTTAATAGTATCATGTTTAATTGTTAGAAAATTTGTAAGGGTTTAATTTCAAATCACTCTCCTTTCAGGTCCAGAATATTTTCACCTAAATTTTAAATTCATCTTCCCAATAATATTTTAAATTCTTGTTTTTTAAATATAAATTGTATTATAAAATGCTTAATTCTAGCTTATATTTACTTATTTTCAAATTATTATTTTAAAATACACTTTATGGTGTGGGTTTCCATAAGGGTATTATTAAAAAATTGTTAATGTCATTTACATTCATGATTATATATTTTATCTTCCACTCTAAATTTCCTCTAAAAATTTGTTTTTAATTTTTCATTACTACACTATTTTAAAAAAAAATTAAATATAGTTTTTTTCTAAAAGTTTCCCTTATCCATTATTAAAATGTATTTTTAATGAGTTCATTAACATCCTATTTTAAGACTATGGTTGAAGTGTTTTATAAATACCCGTACAATTTTCTACTCAAGGCCCTATCTTATTGAACATTATTTTGAATTTTTGAATGTTACATCATTTTTCTAACATTAAATTTAAATAAAAATGAATAAGGATTATATTTTATTTTCTTCCATAAAAAATAATTTCTCATGACATCTTTACCCATTTTATTTGAACATATTCCCCACTAGGTTTCCATGTTTTTATAATGAATTTTTTATTCCATTTTTATAAAAGTTTTTCTTATATAGGTTTAAATATTTAAAGGGTATTGATTTTTCTTTCTCCAAGTAAAATTTTAATTATCATTTTTTTTAATTCCATTAATTATTATTATGTTCATCAATGATATTCAATAATGATACCTACAACATTTTTTATCTGTGTGGATTATTATTATGTTATCTCATTTATTGAGTGGTAACATTTTTTATATTTCATATTTTCATTATTCCAATGTAGATATTTATTATTACTATGGAATGTCAATTATGCGTGGTATTATTGTTTATTAATTTCATTTGATGAACTCATTGTACACTATTTTGTAATGTATGGGACCTTGAATTATATAACCCACTGATTCATCAATAGGCCTTATGAGATAAATGGTATGGGTATTTGGTGAATGCCATCCAATTTCTTATTATTCATTTAAAAAAAGTTTTGATGGAAAGACAATAATGTTTCGTAATGTGTCCATAATGGCAGGGTCATGATTTTCTAGTGTGTTGACATGATGGTAAGATAATAATATATTGGTTTGAGTCAATTAATGTATGATTAAAATGCCCAACATTTTGCATTTGCTGCCATGAAATTATTTAATATTATTCATGTGATTATTTTTATTGTAATAGAATCAGTGAATTTATTTCAAATTCATGTGACCTGTTAATGAAAATATTCAATTTCAATGTGCATTTCATATTACACCTTCTATTTTTATTATTTTATAGATTCCCATATACAAGACCCCTTATAGAAAATTTTACCTCTCTAACCTTATGTTACCATTTCCCCATGCTAAGAAGCATAATAATATATATAACATTTCTAGAAGTGTGTCATGTATGCATACTTTTGTACGTCATTTCTAAAATGTATTATCATATTGGAAATTATTCATATAATGTGATATAATTTCATTAAATGGAAAATATAACATGTTTTTTTATAAACCATTTACCAAACTCTCTAAAACTATGACCCTAAATGGTTTTTTGTATGTATGTCGCTCAATATTTATTGTTTATAGTATAATAAATAATAGTTATGTTTTTTCATCTTCAATTGTTTTAATATATATTATAAAATTAAAATTCATATTCACACCATTTATCTATATTTTTGTTTTATAGAATCATAGTTATAAAAAAAGAAATATTTCTTATAAAATTAGCGGTTAAAAAGAGTACATGATCTATGTACATTTTTTATTTCAATTATATTATAGTTATTATTAGAAAAATAGTCATATATGTTATGAGTATGAATGATTAAGGGTATATATTGATTGGTATTTGATTTTATGATTATTTTTGAGGATCAAGTTAAAATATATTATCATTGGTTTCATTGAATTTTAAGGTTTCTTGTATTGTATAAAAGATATTGATTAATATTTTACAAGATATTAGGAATAGAATACACTATAAGAGACCCATTATATTTATCTAAATAAGTGAAAACATCCTAAATATTTTGTAAAGAATATATTTTGACAATTCATAGCAACAAAATACATTTCTATATACAAACATGTGGATGTAGGGAGACACCCAAATTCACCAAGTGTTAATAATCCTAAAATGGTTAGATAGGTATTGAATTGATCTTCACATGGTGTATAATAAAGAGTAATGACTAAATAATTAGTTTCACACTCTCTAGGGGTATTATTTTGTGATTAATATTCTATTTATAAACCATTATAAAGGATTTTAGTACATTCTTTTGATATTGTAAGAGAATCTAATATAAAATAACACCAAATTATCATAGGTTGAAATGAAGACCTTAAAGTATTAGACATATTAGGATTGATTTTTCATATTATGGATTTACTTTAATATTATTGAATATTATCATAACCATTTAGTTTTAGTATTTGGGTAGAATCAGGATAATAAAAATGATATTGTGAAATCTATTTCCCCAAAAAACTTTTTTTCCAATGAAAATAAAAAAACACATTTTCATAAATTTTTCTGACAAATGAAAATATGAAAATATGTTTATTATTTGGTAAAGGAAATATTTTATTGAATTAACTAATTTATTAAAGTAGATATCTTTTTTGATATCATATCTTGAGTCCTCTACATCAAATATATGTTATTTTTTATTTTCATTAGTGAATGATAATTAAAATCATATAGACACAATGTATTAATATAGTGGATAATTAAACAAGTCAATATTTATATATATATATATATTATAAGTAATTATATTTTTAAAAATAGATTATTTAATCCATAACACCAATCCAAAATAAACTACAACACATATTATTAAGATAAATATAACTATAGTAATTTAGTTGTTGGATTAGCATACAGAAAGGGAGGTAACCACATTATGATATATATATATATATAGGAAAATAATGGTAAAATTTAATACTAATTCATGGATGAAATTTAATTGGAATATATAAAATAATAGTAAGATCATTCGATGATTAAAAAAGACATTTTCTAAAAGAGGGTATCCTAACCCTATGTTATTATACGAAACTAAGTGTCTTGTGGTTTGATAATGGAACAAGTGTTATTTATATGAGAAATATATTAAAAATTATTTAAATATAAATTGATAGGAAATATGGGAAAAATTAATTAATGGTTTTTAAAAAGGAATTATTTTATTAAAATCGCCCATCATTATATTCTATGTTTTTATTTTAATGGTAAATTCATAAATATTTTGTCTCGAGGACTAATGTTAAAACTCATAATCATTCATTTTCCATTTTTATTCCTTTATTTGTTCATAAATTGCACTAAATATGTTTTTATCAATTTTAATATAATTATATATGTATTGTTATTATATAGAAATAATATCATATTAAAATTATTATAATCATCTACCCTTCTCACTTCTATAAAACAATGAGAATGTCATTCATGTGAACATGAAGACCAAAACCTCCACAAATCGACATGTTATGATTTTCATAAAAAAACATACATATATTGTTATAAAATTATATTTATTGAATATATATGATATTTATATCATTTCTTATATTGTTATGTGATAAATATTTTCATGTTAATTTCCCCTATTCTAGGAAAAATAAAAATGTTACATGTTTGTATGTGTGGACTACTTCCTGCACAAAGCATCATGTAAAACCTATATAACCATTGTAATTTTATAACTAACCATTATAAATAGAAAAATAACTATTTAAATGAAAAAATAATGTTGTTTTATCTTGATAAGTAAAAAATACAAAAAAATTATATAATGACATATAGATGATGAAAAATATCAAAAAATATATATTTGAAAAATATTGCATAATTTTATCTTTTGGGAAAAAAAATTTGTTTTATTGTCATTAAATTCTATTTTTAATACAAATTAATAAATATGTAATAATATTTTATTATCATAAAATAGATTTATAAAACACTGGTCACCTGTTTATAAATAATAATAATAATTTATTAAATCATATTAATTTTTCTTATGATCATGAATTTTATTAAGTATTAAAAATTAGTATTTTTTATAAATAAATATTTTATTTAAATATAAAATTTATCATATATATATAATTAATTGAAAATGGTTCTTCTTATGGAATCATCATGTAAGAATTTTTTTTGGGTGAGGTTTTTGTTTTTTTATAAAGAGAAATACACATAGGTTAATATAAAAATATTATATAAGTATTAATAAGTACTATGTTTTGTAAGGGAATATATAAAAGAATTTTTTAGGGTTTTTAGATGTTATATGAATATTTTAATTTCCCATTTGATGTTATATCCAATGACCCTTACTATTGAATCATATATTTGATCACTATTTGAAGATATATTTCTTATTCTAAAATATTACTCTAAAACACCCCTATCAAAACTTTATATGTACAACCCTTCAATTAAATACTATTAATCATGAAAAATGGTTTTTATGTTGAATATTCTCTATAAAATCCCTCACCATCTATCTTATACATGTTCTAGAGGATCTCGACTCATAAAAGGACCAACTTTCAAAGTCATAATTGAATTAGAAAGGGATTCATCCTAAGGAGTAAGGTAATGACTCCAAATAAATATTTTTCATTTACATTCCTTAAAATTTTATTATTATACCACATAAATATAATATTTTGGTTCTATTTATTAAACATTATCATATTATTATTTGGTAATATTAATTTTAATTCGATAAATTGACAGAAAAGTAATATTAAAAAAAGCATCTGTTTATGGATGGTATAATCTTTTATAAGGATTTTGTTTTATAAAAAATATTTCCTCTTTAATGGATAGTTAAAAAAACCACGTTATTGTAATGTCTCGGAAATTTCATGGAAATTTTTTTCTTGAATACCTTCAAATTTTACGAGTCTGTGTCTTCTGACGACACTTGATTCCGAGGCCCGGTGTGCCTGGAATCAATTTCTAAAGTTTTGTTCAGGTACGTTCAATAAACGTACGTGCAAGTTTTTCTATCTTTTGAACCGATGCTCGGAATTGAAATATAAGGACACCTATAAACTCGCAGCACCTATAATTGCTTCAGTGGACCTTTACTGTAGTTGCGTTTTATACGGGTTGAAAGTTAAAAATTTGGGTTTAATTTTGAAGTTAAATAAAATTGTTTAGAACAATTTTATATATCTATGGATGTTATTTCCTCCCATGGGATGTTATTGGTGGGGCCCACACCCACCTAACATCCCATGTGTGGATATTTGAGAGGTGGGGCCCACCTGAGCCCCAACCTTTCATCTCCCATAACTCTCCTCAAACTCCCCAATTAACTCCCCCTCCTTTATTACGACATCCTTCTTATTTATGATTTCTCTTCACCTTCCCCTCTCTTCCTCTTGAATGTTTTCCAACACATGTTAATAAATGAATTCAACCTCTTCAAATTAATGGGTTGAGCTACTCAATTAAATAATTTTATGTGGTGTCATGAATTCTTTTGAAATATTTTGAATTGCATGGCCCCAATATAATTATAGAGAGCCTATTGTTTCTTTTCAGGCTTGGTGATTATTTGGAAGGCTTGGGAGAATACATTATTCTTCTTTCGATAAAGAACGCCTCCGACGAAGAAGGAATTTCTCCCTCGACGAAGAACGCTCTACGATTCGAAGAACGTGAAGTTGCCAATGTCGTTTCCTCCTCGGACACACCCCGATGTCCATGAAATCAACGTATGATCTCTGTGACGTCATTCTCTGTGACGCCATCTACAGCGATGCTCGTCTTCCGCGACTCGACGACGTGCGACACCATTGATCGAGGTAGGGGTTGTTTTTGCATAATTATATATATGTGTGATGTACCTTCATACATGGGTGTTCTTATATGATGAATTATGGTTTGGGCCTATAATGTGAAGGGCACGGGCTCACGAACAAGTTCGGACCCTCTGTAGGTTGTTCGTTTGTGCGTAGAATGACGGGTGACGATGAAACGTGGCCGCAACGGCGATTTGGAGCCATCGCAGTAATGGTCGGGACCCGAGATGATCTTAGGAGCAATCGGTGGCAGAAACGCACCACAAGAGCGCGTCCGGCGGCGGCAGCATGCCGTCGGAGCAGACCGCATTGGCTGAGCCATGGTGGTGGAAGGAACCGGAACGGCTTTGCCATTCCGGAAATAGGGAGGCGTGACATTAAGCCGTTCCAGATGTCTGGCGGGCCGCGTCTCCCCCCAGCTCAGCCAGGCTGGCCAAGCCACAGCAGGCCGATGGGCCGGGCCGCGCCCAGCCGGGCCGGGCCGGACCCAGACCCAGGTCGGGTCGACTCGGTTCGGGCCGACCCAGGGTGGGTTGGGCAGGGTCGAACCGGGCCCAGACCCCCTTTTTCGGACCATATTCGTTTAAATGCCCATAACATGACCTATAGACCTCCGATCGACACACCGTCAGTTGAAAAGGATTCCTTGGATCGAGACGGTCGTTTCTTTATATTACACCGAAGGTTTCGGTAAAGTTTGTCTATAGACAGGTTGGATCGAACCCGAAACCAACCGGGCCCTCGGAGTGGAAACACTTATAACTTAAGAAACAGAAGTCCGATTGACATGCCATCAATTAATTTGGATTCCTTATGATGAGATGGTTCTTTTGTATTACTCCACTTGAGGTTTGGACATAGTTGGAGTATGGTCGGGTTGGTTTTATCTTAAAACCCAACTGGGCCCCTAGAACGGAAAAGCCAATAACTCTTAGACCAGACGTCTGTTTGACGAACCGTCAGTGGCACTGGTAATATTTTTGAGAAACGGTCCCTTTGAGTAATCCTCATGGGAGTTTGGGGTACAATTGAGATATGGTTGGGTTGGTTCGTACAAGAAACCGACCGGGCCCCTGGGACAAAAAGGGCTAATAACTCACAGACCGGGCATTTGATCGACGCGCCGTCTATTGCGTTGAGACCCCGATGTTGAGGCGGTCCTATGAGATACTTCCACGTGAGATTACGTGACACTTGGAAGTATCAACTAGTAGCTCATGGAGCGGATCCTCCTGGAGACGAGTGTACAGAGTACGTAGACCTTGTAGCAGGCTGATACCTGATGATTTCTTATTTGATTCGATTCGGAGTGACTTGACTAGCCCAGTGGGGAGCTCTACTGTGTTGGGGTGACATAAAAATAGGGTAGGATCATTACTATGTTGGGGCGGCAGACCCATGATACTTGACAGGAGGAGTACCTCTGTAGGCTATTAGGGGGAGTGCTACTGTGTTGGGGTGGCAAACCCATGGTGGGGATCGCTACTGTGTTGTGGCGACAGACACACAGTACTCGACAGGAGGAGAAACTCAGTAGTCTAAGGTTAGTGAGTAGCGACATATAGAAGAGACAGGGCTACTATTCTCTACAGTGGAGGATTTCTCCAGCAGTCATGGTTTCGATAATGAAAATCCTGGTTTGAACTGACTCAATGACCTTTGTGTTTTTCCTCATGATTGAGATGTGATACTTGATAACTTTGGTATATGTATGGGCATATACCTATGTAAATGTTATCTGCTGAGATCTTTCTTGTGGTTTATCCTTGTTGGATTTTGTGAGACCTTGAAGGTCTCGGGGTCCCTACTGAGTATCGTTATACTAACCCCTACACGGGATACGCCCGTACCTCGTTGTGTGGGATGCAGACGACAGAAAACGCTGATCGAGGCCGAGTGTATGAGGACTAGATGATACCTGGAGGTGGATAGTCGTCTTGACAGCACACGAAGTGGACCGATAGATGTGGAGTGATGAGGAAGAAATCTATACATACCCTTCAGGTAGAAAACCAGAGGACGATCCATGAGCTTCTAAAATCATCCACCTGTTTGTCTTTTTAGTTGTACCATCATTCAGTTGTAGCTGTACCTTACTGTTGGGCTTGTATTTCCATCCCCTTTGTACTTTCAGCACACACGTTATAGTTATGTACTTGGTTTTTCCATCCGCTTGTAATCTAGTTGTGTGTGTTTACGTTTCATAAAGGTAATTCCTTCCCTTTTTATTGGGATTTACGCCTTTGGTGCTAGTCGCTAGCCCCTGGCCTATGGAAGGCGGGAATGGGGTAGTCACGGCACGGGCCCTAAGGATGGGTCATGACAGTTATAGTAAACGAAAAAAATTAAATTATAATAAGATTATTTTTATATAATACCTAAATGATTGAAAATAATTTATCACAAAATAGTTTGATAAACATCAAAAAGGAATAAAAGTATAAACAATAAAATTTATTTTCAATATAGTATGCCTATGTAAGAAAAAATATTATTATTTACATCCTTTTTGAAAATTTTTATTGACCTAAACATCACATTATAAAACTTATAGAGTTATAGAATAATTTGGGATGAACATCCATCAGTATCATTAAGTCAATATGAAATTGGAACCATATAAGAAACATCCTCAATGTGCTAAAAATAAAGATTATGTATTAACAAAAAAATCATATATAAATAGGAAATAAAAATAATAAATTAAATCTAATAGAAAACTGGGCTATAGCCATAGACTTATAGGAACATGATTCAAAAAGTGTACCTATATGTATTTATACCAATGCTATAGCCATAGTTTTATATAAAACATTGGATATAGGGTATTTTTTCAAAGGCTATAGACATAATACAATGAAATTAGGGATTTAGAGTTTTTTCCTTGAGCTATAGCCATGTTTGAAATAAAACCTTTGTTATATTGTTTTTTTTTCAAGGTCTATAGCCACAATTTGTGTAAACCGTGGCTATATATTATGTTTTCATTTTCTGTAGCCATTGTTTCTCAAAACCATAGCTATAGGTCTCATGATCTTTCACATGGAAAATTTAATCCAAAAAAAGTTTGGAAAGAGATATAGACATAGTTTACATGATATATCCACTATTTTTAATCATATGTGTGTGTGTGTGTAAAAAGTCGTTTTTGGTGTAGTGGTTATGAGGCTGGTTCACATAATATAGGCACATAGACCTAATCCTGCTGGGGGCTTATTTTTTTGGGCTATAGATACGGTTTACTTAGGCTATATCCACGATTATAAATAGTGTCGATAGATTTATTGTCATAGTGGACAATTGTGGCTATATCCTAAGTACCATGATGGATAGTTATGGGATCTATTAAAACAGTGGACAACCGTGGCAATGGCATCAGAGAACTGTGGATATAGATTTTTGCTATAGCCATGCCAATATATTCCAAAGCCAGCTCAAACCATGGAAATAACCTATTGCCATCATTTTGACCCCCATAACCCCATTTGTTTCCATATATATAGCCAAAATTTCTACTTCTATAAATATAAAACAAAAAATACTCTTAACAAAAAATTTAATATATTTAATTATATAATGTAATAGATTAGATGTGTATACCATGCTAGTAATGACTCGAGGTAAGAGGAATCCCAAACCACCAACTTTTCATTTATCATATAATTTATCGATATTTACCTCTATTAACCCCTATATTATTCACATTATCTTATTATATTATCTATATATACTTTTTATACATATATAAATAGTTTATCATCACATTCCAAGACGTGATATGCATGTTTTACGATATACCGTCAACATATATTTTTGAAGGAAAACACAATAAAATGTATTTCTTTTAGTCCTTACTCCATTTCATAAATCTATTGTTTACACCAATTTATTACTTTCAAATTGATCAAATAATAAATATTTTCAAGAAATTTATTCTAGTAAATTTATTATTTTATGTAAAAAACTATACACTTACTTTTATTAGAGTCTCATTACTTATTCGTTAATACTTCATTATGAAGGATAGTTTATATACATACTTATACAACAAATAATTATGAATTTTTCATCACATGATCTCATTATTCATGATTTATTCCAATTTAATTACTTATAAATAGAAAAAATTATTTAATCTCTTCTCTTAATTGTAATATTTATTAAATTCCATTTGATAATTCTATGTGATAATATTTTGTGGCCTATTTTCATCACATGATATTTCTCATTATCATGATTTATAGATGATTTATTGTTCATATGTGGCAAACATATTCCTGAATATTTTAAAATAGGAATTTTTTTATGGGAATATCACTTCCCAAAAATTCATTGGGTAGTTTTTTCATCTAATGACATACTATGTACAGTTCTTGGGAAATAATCCTTGAAAACAATGTTTTTTTTCTTAGAAGTGATCCAGAACTAATTATTATAATGTATTTTTAAATTTATTGATTTGTTCTTATAATTCCAAGGTCATGTGATATCTTCTTATTAATTTTATTTTTTAATGTGATTATATTGGATTATCTTCATTTAGGATATCATGTTATGCCATGATACTCACAAGTTATACTTCATTATAATGCTTGTTCCCTAAAAAGTTTTTATAAGATCATCTTATTATTTTATGTATGTCTCTAGGGAGTCATTTTTTGAAATAAATGGAAAATGGTTATAATAATCATATTATAGAGATCAAGATAAAAATAATTTTTTTATTCTTATTTGGATGTACAATTTGAGAAATATTTAAAATATACTTGACCAATATATTTATGGGTTGTGATTGGTGATTTTTTGTTGAAAATCATGTAAAACCTTATTAATGAGTCTTTAGTTACTATAGTTGGAATCGGATATAGGTCTAGTTTTTTTTATGTATTTAGACATAGAAACTAATAATAATTTCACCATGAATGAACTATATTGAATCTTATAAATTCATAATTTGATATACATATTTTATTTATTCATTATTCATTTTATATTCATAGTTAAAATTTCCTAAAATACTTATCAATATGATTATTTTCATTCCTAAAATTCATTTATTTTGTTATATGCATGGAAATAAAACTAAAAATTTCAACAACCATTGTGATGGTCAATGTGATGATTTCAAAAATTAGATGTTCAATATCATGTGAATGTGGGTATAGAACCTCATAAATGTACTCTCCTTAACTAAAACCTGTTCAGTATAATAGCTTGAAAAATGTGGAACACCCTATTCTCAAGAGAGAACATGTTATGATTTATTAGTTTATGTGAAAAATACCTCCAACATTAATTCGTTCATATAATCATTTAATCATGGAATAAAGGAATAATTCCATTGAGAAGATATTCTTATTTCTACAATGCTCCATGAAAAATAAGACTATATTAATTGATAGTTATGAACATGGAGAAGATAATTAATAGGGAAAACTAACAAAGAATATGAATCACTTGGAAGACATCAAATCAATGTGGATGGATGATTTAATGAAAAACAATTTCTATAAATATTTTCCTTATACATTCCATAATATAGTAGAGAAAGAGTTTCTTAGTCTTAAGTAAAGGTATGATAGATCAATATGGACATATGATGAGAAATTCCATAGGTTTGAAAGTTATACTTATCATTTTTTCCATGACCCCAAAAGTAAGGAAAGATCTTCTTTTATAAACGGAATATGACTCTTGGAAAATCCTTAGTAATTATAGATGTTGACGGCTATGAAAAATTTTATGAATTGAATCTAATATTGAGATGGGGTTACTGATTCTTAAGGATATTTAGGGGGTTGTATATAAATAGAATAATTGAGTTTAATTTAAGTGATTCAATGGATAAATCTCATGGAGAGATGAAATTAAAACCTCCCACATGAAACAATGTTAGAAATAAGATCCCAAAAAATTTCTTGAAGGAATAAAGAGTTGTTTCATGTGTAGATAAGACGGGAATCATGTTAATGAATATAAAAAGGATATAGAAAACCTGAATAATATTATGGATGTGTTCATGAAAAATATCAACCCACTACTTATTTTCCATTGCTTTAATTATAGTAGACTTTGTTACTATGTATATTATTGCACTAAGTTAAGGTTTACTGATGATATATGATGATAACAACATCTGAGGAAAATTGGTAAAATATGATATTATGTTATCACTACTACTATGGTGGACTATAAAAATGATGTAGCGATGGGTAGACATCTTATTTGTTAAATAATTAAATATTTTATATTTTATTTTAACCCTAGGCATTCTTCTATATCATGTATGTTCTTAAAAAATATTCAAACACTAACCATAGAAATATATTTTAACCAATTAATGAAAACAAAAAAGTGGTGAAATTATTTTATCTCAACTATATAACAATTCTCCAAACAAAATTATGGGGAATAAATCTCTTAGAAAAATATAAAATTAGTGTAATTTTATGTTAAACTAGTCATAGGTTGGTTGTACCTATAAAGGGAAAATATCAACTATTAAGAGAATGAAATCTCTTTTCTTATCCCAAATTATCATCACAATATATAAATAATTTTGGAGAATGATAAATCAAATTTTGTAATGTCTTTCTATATTATAAATATTGTTTCCTTACAAGAAATAATATCTATCTCAAATGATTGAGATAAAAAAGGGGTTCATGATAGAGGAAATTCTTATTATGATTATATATATGTATGTATTCTTTGAAGTGTCATATGGTCTTCCTTTTGATCAGTATATTGAGATCCAAATATAAATTATACCTAAATATTTAACCATATCAAGGATTCTCTATAGAATCACCACTATAGAACTTGATTAACTAAAGAAGAAACTGTAAGAGTATCCAGAAAAGTGTTTCATATGCCCATGTTGGTCCAATTGTGGTATGAATATTATCATTATCAAGAGGAACGATGGGTCAATTATTCTTGTAACTGATTATTAGGAACAAATGAACATCATTATAATGAATAAGTATCCCCTACCATAGATTGATGAGTCTTCTGAAAAACTATGTGGGGTTTAGAACTTTATTAAGGTGGATATTCAGTCATCATATCATCATCTAAATTAGAAGAATGTGGATATTAAGAAGACTATATTTCATAAAATATATAGACATTATGAGTTCACAATGATTATTTTTTGACTCATAAATTATAATATATAAGAAATTATATTCATAAATATGAATCATTGTAATAAAAATGATAAAATACAAATAAATGGTTAAAATTAAATTAGTTCACTATAATAAATAATATAAATTGCACCAAAATAGATAATTAATGTATATTATAGATGTATCTTGGGTCATATTCTACAATAAACATCATATTTATCATTGTAATGGTTGACAAGTATAATAACACAATCCATAAAACTAATATATTATAATAACTAAAATTAAAATTATTACATAGAGTTTATTTGAATTAATTTATTGGAATTAAATAAAAGAAATTACAAGGGAAATTGGTATTATGGACATTGTGAATTATGACCATGGGGAAATATAAAAATTGGTAATTTAGTAGTTATAATGTTATTTTTTATAAATTATTTATATTATGCATAATATTAGGATCTAATTGATGAATAAGAGAGAAACTCTAGACTCAACCACTATGAACATAATTTATTATGATTATTTATTAGTTTTTTCGAATGAGGTTTCATCATAGGGGTTCACCATTGAATAATTACATATAGAACACCAATAAATGAAGTTTTAACAGAATATTTAATGGGAGAAGTTCATGTTATTTTTAAACTCCACTAGGTCAATGTGGGCCAAAACACCACATGAATGTACCCAGATTGGACACATTACCATTATGGATTTTACTAGTAGAATAATAAGTTATATATCTAGGGTATAAAAAATATTAATGTATTAATTATTTTAGAAATGAAATGTTGTTTACTTCAATTATAAATTTTATTCAAATATATAATACATATATTAAATATTAAATTTACTTAATTAAGGGATGTCGTTTCTGAATTGATAAAATTCATGGAATTAGGATATTTGAATAATCTATGTAGTTAAATTAAGTAATTTATTTTAAAAAATTATAATATAGAAAAAAATTAAATATTGAAAAATAAATTAAAAATTACATCATATATATATATATGTATAATAATTATAAAACTATAAAATTGTAGTTCCATATTAATAGTTTTGGAACAAAGCACTATTTTTAATCATTAATATGGGTAATGGAGAACTATTGGGAGTAGTGGACCACTTAACATAATGGAAAAAAATTATTCAACACTTTGTCCCAAAAATTCCCCTCACCACACCTATAAATACCCACCACCTCTTATCCTTTACTATATTCCAAATTCAATTTCACTCTACATATCCCTATGAATGTGTATCTCTCATATCTCTCTCATAAATCATTGAGGGTAATGTTGGATTTAAGGATATTGTTTAGGTTAATAGGATCAAGAGAGGTATGAGACCTTTTCCATCTCTTTTAAATTACAATTTACATTTCCTTTGTAATATCATCGTTAATTTCCAATTTAATATTCAAATATATTTTAATACCAATATAGGATTTTTATTTTATATACCATACACATGTAAGACCCAATTTCACTCACATTATACTCTATTTATTAGCAACTATAGTGTTGATATTCTCCCAAGAGGCATAAAACTCTTTATTATACCATGATCAAAAAATGCTATGTATATAATATTTTGGTGATATTATAGATTTATCATGTATAATATGTGGTATTTGTTTTATTTTAATGAACCTTTTTGAAATGTATAGGGTATCATATTTTTTTTCTTCTATAGGAGAGGATGTTTGTAGAATTATGAATGAGATTACAATTTCATGGGTTGAACATACATAATAAAAATCTTTTTTTGATATTGATTGTTATCTAGGATGTGATTTGGTTGCTTAGGTGAACATTAGAGTGGGTTTGGATAGACTATGATGAATAATTCTATTACAGGTAAAAGACCACTGCACAAACATGGGGTGTTTTAGAATTATGAGAGTCATCTGAGTTATTTTTCTGAGTGTATGGGGGAGGTCAACCATAGAAGGGTGGTTACATCATTGAGGTATCCTAGGAGGTATGGATTCATGTATATCCATGAGGATGTTTTTTCATAGAGATTGTATATGGGTTTTGGTTGTTCTCATAAGGGTTATATTATATAACAATAGTTAGGTATCACCTTAGGGGGTCCTACGAGGTAGTGAGTTGAGAATTTCGAAAATGGGATACACTAATGACCATGGGTCTATTATATGGACGGGTTGATGGGCATGGTATCTCACCCACATTACAAACAGTTGTTCCACAACCTAGGTATTACACTACAAGATGGACCTATACGGAATTTCCTATAAGGTATCCTATAGGTACCACTACTGGAATTCCCATTTTTTGCAACGGGCTATTTGCGACAGGATCCCGTCTCAAATAGCCTTTTGCGACAGGCCCCCGTCATAAATATCTGATTGCAGAATATAGTGTCGCAATAGATATTTTTTGCGATGTGCCCATTGCAAAAACTATAGGTTGTGATGGTAATTTTGCCCGTCTCAAAAAACCTCCCAATTATATACATTATATACCCCAAAACCTTTTTGTGACAGGCCCATCACAAATAGTTTTTGCGATGGGGAACTTACCCATCACAAATATCATTCAGATTATATATATTATATACCCATAAACATTTTGCGACGGGCCCATCACAAATACTTATTGCGATGATCCTTTTGTCCTATCGCAAATACTGATCTTAAAAAATATATTTTATTTATTTGTGACGGGCCCCCGTCACCAAATACCCCATCAAAAATACTAAAAATAATAATAAAATAATAATAAAATTATGATTAATGAAAAAATTATATTATAATTATAAAAATAATAAAAAAATATAAAAAATATTATTATTATCAGTAAAATAAACAAACCTTAAAAATTATAATAAAAAAATATTTAATAAAATTTTGATTAGTAAAAAATTAATATTAATATTATTAAAATAATAAAATAATAAAAAATTATTAAAATTTTCAATATTTTCAAAAAAATATAAAAAAAACATAAAATATTATTATTATTAGTAAAATAAACAAATATTAAAAAATATAATAAAAAATATAACCCTAAATATAAGTAATAAAATATTAAAAAAATTAAATTATGCAATATTTACACCAATATAAAAGACAGAAACTGTAAATAGTTTATATTATTACAAAACTTGAATTCAAATGTTTTAAACATTAAAAAAATCACTGGGGGTCGTCCGGAGGAGGTGGAGGAAACTATATCCCTAAACTATGAGTCAGACGGCACATGTATTCTATCTACTCGTGATACTCCTGCTACCGTCGCTGCTCCAATCAACACAACTCCTCCTCGTGATGTTGCTTCTGCTGCTGCTTCCGCCGACTCATCTCTTCATGCTGCATCTAAAATGTCTCTATAAGCTCAGCCTGAGTTAGTAACTGCTACTGATACTGTGAGCCAGAAGGTGATGTCCCTCTATGAGATCCTCTCGAGCTGGACGCCGACATCGCAGTAGTACCATAATAAGTACCAGGAGTCAAATGAGAGCCGATACCAACTACTTGGCCCTTCTCAAAGCCATACTGAGTCACCTACATCCATGCCGCCACCTCAAAATGGTGAGCATCGGTCTGCTCTGTCGTCTCGTCCTAACCCTCAGCCAGTGTCTTAGAGGTCGCAGACTCATATGACTCCTTCAATTCTAATTTCATATTAAAATTGTGAAAATATTATATGCAGTTAATTGTCAAACTAAAAAAATAATAATAACCACAATCTGACACTGGCGATCACCTCTTATCTCTCCAGTGGCTGGATCACTGTATATCCTTCAATAAATGTCAAACTCTGTAATATAGAGATGCTCGACTGCCTACAGAAATATAAAATAAACTATTTATATTTAAAGTTATTTAAAATATTTAAAAAATATACTTAACATATTCCCTCTATACAAACTGAATGTATGGCTACCAGCTCGATGAATCACCTCCTGTCTCCCCCGGTTCTTCCATCCCACTGAAGATCTCCTCTGAAATCCACCACCCAACCAGTGTAAACATAATCCATCCCAAACGTGAGATGAAATTTACTCTGGTCGGTGAGCTCTACATGACTCATCAAGTTATGTCACTCCTACTTTCTTAATGGTTGTCCCTCTCAAACTGTGCAAAAACTGATGGAAATGGTCGCCCATAGAAATATGTCATGTCATGTGGATAGCGTCGCACAAGCTATCATCGATAGGATACGATAAACCCAAAAATTATTTATAATATGGAGTTATTAAAAAAATAAATTTGAAAATAAATATTATTTATTTATGTACCAGCCAATGATGGAACATGTCGTTTCACACATCAATAGGAATATATTCCCATGTGATCCATGTCTGAGAAAAATAATTGTGCAAGATAGCACTCCCCTGTCCAATAGTTACATGCAAAAAACTATGAAAAAGGAATAAATAATCAAACAATTAGTATATATATAAATAAATTAATGAAAGCTAAATAAAATATATAGGTTACCATACCTCCAAGTGTGTGGATTTAAAACAAGATGTGGACGCCACTCGGGGATAGGGTCAGGAATCATTAGTCGTGCAAGACCGCACCCCCTCCACGTACCCCCTAAACCACCAGTAGGCTGAGGGTGAGATGATCCAAAATCTCTATCATCCAACGTTAGGTTAGCCTCCTGAAACTCGCAGAATAAATCAGATTCTATATGAAACACCAAATGATTGTTGTTAACAGATATTTGAAAATAAGTATTTAAAATAGATCTATATTAGTTATGATTAGAACCAGCATTTAACTGTTTCAATGTTCATCTTCATCCTCTTCTCCATAGCTATCAATGTCAATGTCTTCATCTTCCTCCTCAACATCATAAATATCCTTATGAGTTTCAGTTTCAGCATCTCTTTTCATTTCAAATTCATTTGTAACATCATTAACATCTTCATCATTATTGGTCCTTAATTGTGCGGTGTTATCATCGATATTCATGCCTCTTTATGAATCAGATGGATTTTGAGCATTCTCTTGAAAAATATCAATTCCTTCCACTTTAGCAGAACCACATTCAGTTTGAGTAAACTGATTTTCCTGAGATTTCATTTTTTATTATGCACCACAAATCACTCAAGTATCTTGAAGTAGCAAATTACATTGCATAATAACTTTTATATTCCTGTTGATCCAGTAAATATGGTTCATTTACAGCAAGAAGGATTTTATATTTAATATAGACTATTCCATGAGTCAGATGAACACGCAAGCCTCTCTCAGCATCCAACCACTGAAATTTAAACATTGTTGTGTAATTCTGTCCTAGATAACACAGCTTAATAATTTCATCCAAAATGCCATAAAAGTCATCTTCAGTTTCTCTGTGATGTGATCCTCTCAAGAAAACTCCAATGTTCATTGTTTTTTTGATTCCCCGTATGCATGTGTATGAAATCTAAAACCATTCACCACATATGCATTATAAGATTTAACCATTTTGGATGGTGGGTTACTCAATATACATAGTCGCTTATCAATTTTATCATCATATAGAGACACCTAAAAATTTGTAAAACAATTATCAATATAATAAATAATAAACAGAATTGATATTAAACCATCAATAATTTATGTTACCAATTTTTGAAACCATTGAGAAAAAAGTATATTATCAATATTTATGAAAAAACAATATTAATATTATTAAAATAATAAAAAATTTATAAAATATTAAAAATATCAATATCCGCAACAGGATTTTCTCTATTCATAACAAGTTCAAATCTCAAAGGGTCTCCAATTGCTAGGTCATGCACAATAAAACTTTTGTTTCAGCCTTGTCCAATGTAAACTCTATAATTTTCCTTGCATGGTTGATCACCTCGCAAGTAGTGTTGTAATAGGATGACCAAAGTAATGTCGTTCTCGTCTCTAAGAATCCTCTCTCCCCCTTTACATAGAACATTCTGCCTTTAAATTTTGATGGGACATCAGTATCTTTTCCTTAAATTTTCAAGGAAGAATGGTCTATATAAAGGGTCATGTGAGATAATTCTTATAGATGAGAAGGGCATGACTTGGGTTGTCCAATTGCAACGCTACTTGCAAGGTGGTCAACCAACCAAGGACAATTATAGAGTTTACATTGGATATGGTTGACACAAACTTTTTATTGTTCATGACCAGACAATTGGCGCCCCTTTGATATTTTAACATGTTAAAAATAGATCAAAACCTATTGTGAATATCAATAATTTTAATATTTTATAAATTTTTTATTATTTTAATAACATTATTATTGTTTTTTCTTAAATATTGATAATATAATTTTTTTTATTAGTAATAATTAGATATAATTACTCATAACTATTTCTTATTATTTCTATTTATTGCTAATTATTTCTATTTATTCCTAATTATTGCTAATTATTTCTAATTATTCCTAATTATTGCTAATTATTGTAAATTATTCGTAATTATTGCTAATTAGTCTTAATTATTCTTAATTATTCCTAATTATTCGTAATTATTCCTAATTATTGCTAATTATTCGTAATTATTCCTAATTATTGCTAAATATTCATAATTATTTCCAATTATTGCTAATTATTCGTACTTATTCATAATTATTCCTAATTATTCGTACTTATTCCAAATTATTTCTAGTTATTCGTACTTATTCGCACTTATTGCTAATTATTCGTACTTATTCGTACTTATTCATAATTATTCATACTTATTCGTACTTATTCCTAATTATTCGTAATTATTCATAATTATTCATACTTATGCCAAAATATTAGTAATTATTCCTAATTATTCCTAATTATTAATAATTATTCCTAATTATTCCTAATTATTAGTAGTTATTTTTAATTATTCCTAATTATTAGTAATTATTCCTAATTATTCTTAATTATTAGTAATTATTCCTAATTATTGCTAATTATTTGTAATTATTCCTAATGATTCCTAATTATTCTTAATTATTCCTATCTATTTGTAATTATTCTTAATTATTCCTAAATATTAGTAATTATTCCTAATTATTCCTAACTATTAGTAATGATCCCTAATTATTCCTCACTATTAGAATGTATTCTTAATTATTCCTAACTATTAGTATCTATTCCTAATTATTCCTAATTATTAGTATGTATTCCTAATTTTTCATAATTATTACTATGTATTCTTAATTATTCCTAATTATTAGTATGTATTCCTAATTATTCCTAATTATTATTATTTCTTCAAAATTATTACTAATTATTAGTATTTATTCCTAATTATTACTAATTATTAGTATTTATTACTAATTATACCTAATTATTAGTATTTATTACTAATTATACCAAATTATTAGTATTTATTACTAATTATACCTAATTATTTATATTTATTACTAATTATACCTAATTATTAGTATTTATTACTAATTATACATAATTATTTGTATTTATTACAAATTATACCTAATTATTTGTAATTATTCGTAATTATTCCTAATTATTCCTAATTATTCTTAATTATTCCTAATTACCCCTAATTATTACTAATTACCCATAATTATTACTAATTACCCCTAATTATTACTAATTATTCCTTATTATTTCTAACTACCCCTAATTATTACTAATTGCCCCTAATTACCCCAAATTATTACAAATTACCCCTAATTATTACTAATTACCCCTAATTATTACTAATTACCCATAATTATTATTAATTACCCCTAATTATTTCTAATTATATCTAATTCTTACTAATTATATCTAATTATAACTAATTATATCAAATTATTACTAATTACCCCTAGTTATATCCACTAATGGCTAAATTCTGCTAATTATCTACAATAATCTCTAATTATTGAAAATTAAAACTAATTATTTATAATTATCAATAACAATATCAATTTCATACTAAAAATAAATATAAAAAAATAAATTTAAATCTAATTTTAAACAATAATTAAAATTAATAAAAAAATCTAAAATAAATATAAACAAAATAAAATATAAATACCTTAAGCTTTGATTTTCTGAAGGTGTTGACACCTTCCAATTTCCCTAGTAAAAAAATTTAACTAACAAAAACTTTTTCCTTAAAACTAGAGAATCAAGAGAAAGGGAGAAGAAGATCTAAGTGATTTGGAAAAAAACAGATGGGGGTATATATATGTTAGATTAGTTGGGATGGGATACTCATCGCAAATGGTGGTATTCGCGATGGGGCCTGTTGCAAATTCCCTCACCCGCATTAATTACAATCGGCACTTAAAAGGGTATTTATGATGGGACCCATCGCAAATACACACCTACCGACATACCATTTGTGACGGGCGGCTTTGCCCATTGCAAATGGTATTTACAGTCGCTGAGCTTTTGCGATGAGACAGTCGCAAATACCCTCACCAACATTAATTACAGTCAGCGGTTAAAAGGGTATTTGCAATGGGTCCCGTCACAAAAGCCTGTCAGCGGTAAATACCATTTGCAATGGAGATGCGTCCTGTCACAAATACCCCTCCCGTGTTTTGGCATGGAAACCGTGCCAAACCTATTGCGACGGGCTGCCTATTCTTGTTGTAATTAACCTACTATTTGCAACGAGAAAAGACTCCCATCGCAAATACGTAGTTCGTCGGACCTTTTGTGATGGTATATATTCCTGTCACAATTGACCAGTTGCAAAAAACCACTTTTCCCTTAGTGTGCCACACCTTATGAGAGGTTTATAATGATCATATCCCTAACTTCTAGGGACTAGTTTTGCTTAAAATATTATGGCCATGTTGTAGTGCTTCCTACTAAAGAGGCATCAAAACATTACCCACAATGTAATTTTGTGATTAGGTAACTATGTGTTTTTTAATAGTTTAAGATTGAAAATATACGACTTGATTCCACTTCAAATATAGAGAGTGAGAGGAATTTATATAAGCATATTCGGATGGTTATCTACATATTCCATCCCTCCATTAATACCCCTTTAATAATGTTGACTTATTAGCAATTTAGTAGGGGTTTGAAGTGAATTATATCCTTTTTATTTGGTATTTTATTCTGATTTACTATCCCAAAAATATTGGAAAAACATTGGCTAGGGTTTGAGTTCAAGTATACATTATCATGGTGGAATCCTGAAATGATTAAGGGGATTTTAATTTTCTTGTCTAGAGGAAATGAATGAACAAGTTTTCATGTGGTTTCAATGATGCAGTGTAGCCTTGTGATATTTTTCATTATTATAACTGTTTGGATAAATGTTTAGAATTAATTTTAAATTGTTATAATTACTTACTCTGATTTTTGTTGTTAAATTGGAGCTGTAGTGGATTTCTATGCTTTTAATATTCACCTATGGTCTTGGATAATGATTTTTGGGGATTTACAAGGATGGTAACACTATATTAAGGGTTTTTGATCACTATAAAAAGGAATCATATAAATTTTATGAGTTAATACTTACATTCATGCCTAATTTATGTGATATGGTAGAATATATAGAGAAAATGAGCTGCCAATATAAAGAGAGAGGGATGAATTAAGTCTCGAGGATTTGGAATGGGTTCCCTTTTTAAAAATGATTATTTTGAGATAACTGAAATATAAATTCATTGATAAGAGAAGATATCATTTGATTTATTGAGATAACATGGGTATGAAATTAGATATTAGATGGGTTGTGGGTAAGCAATGTTGGAACTCCTAGGGAGAGTGAAGCATGCCTGAGAGTCTTATCTGTAGCACTGATGGGTTAGATGAAAATATATCTCATTCTTGGTGTGAATCACCATTCTAAGAGGGAGAATATGATCTTCTTATTATGTTGATAGGGTTCAATTTTATAAGACTATATGAGGTTTATCAAAGGTGGGTTTCCTCCAATTGATGGATTGTGAGACCTTTCAAGGGTGATGCGATATGGAAATTGGTATAGGGTTGAAATGTGTTATTTTGATGAGGTTTTTTTAACTATATTTGAGATAAGGGTCAGGATATACCTATGAGGAACGATGACATTGTGGTATAATATATTTGATATATAGAAAAGGGTTTATATTAAGGTAGAAATGAGGTAATTAACCTGAGAGGTTATATGGATGGTGATATTTATTTGAGATGAGAAGTTATGACCTAACTCACTAGTGCAAAAGGTTATGTTTGTGAGCTCGTTTGATATTTCATAGTATCTTTTTATTCAATCATGTGATTGGGGACATATTTTGATGTGTTCAATGATAAAACATGAGGTCGGGCCTTACAATGAATGATAATTTGTTGGAAAAATCATACATTGAGCGTTAAGGACATGGTTAAGATAATGGAAACACACTGAGTGAGAAGATACTGAGTGAAATTTAATTAGGTGAGAAGGTTTTAGGTTTTTTTAAACATGATATCATACTATACATTGACTGATAAGGTAATGGTTGGGATGATTGTGTCATCTTGAATGAGAATATATAACCCTGGAAATTTTTTTTAGTGAGAATACATTGACATGTATAATAATTTTTGAATTTTTTTATTATCTCTAATGTGATTATGGTATGTGATATAAGTCCTTTCCTAGAGTAATAATTTAGAATTCATGACATGATGGATGAACTCACTTGAGTGATAAATTATGGTCTAGTACGTGGATGTGGGAATATTCATTTCTTTTCCATTTTTTTATCGAGACATTGTGGCTACCATAACCAAAGTTTATTTCTATGGGCTCGGTTTTGGGAACGATATAATGAGGTGATGAGAGGCTTTATTATAAAAATTTATGTCTGTTTAAGTTGTCCAGTTAGCACACAAATACTACATTTGTATGGATTCATGGGGGTAGGTTTAGAACATGATGTTTTGAGGAGATTGTGTGTGAATATATATTTTTTCAATTTATTTTCCTTATGTATATATATATATATATGATGGTGTATACTAAAGAATCCAAGGGAGACCCCACTAAGATATACTCATCACACTATGTATGGGAACTATGTTTCATGCACAAACAATATTTATTATTATTAATTCGAAGAATAGAATGTATATTGGATTGGTTTGGGGCAACTGATGTGTATTAGAGATTGGTATTACAGTGTTTCTTGGGGATAAAATTAAATCCATTAGTGTTTTTTATTTTTTATTTTATTTTTTATATGTTATTGGTCTAGTACAAGATTAGTTTATGTATGTTTCTATGATAACATTTTATTTCTCTGTAGAATGGATGTGACATATTAGTTCTTCATATTAATATATATGATGTAGACAATGTTGAATAATTTTGTTACTATTTTTTATTTTTATATTGATAGAATAGTATCCCTAATGTATGATCTAGGACCTATCCACTAGTCGGATACACCTAGAATATGGGTAGGTGTTCTTAATGTCTTGTAATGTGTTTTATGGGGAATTAATGAGTGTTCCCCTACCAAAGAATCATAGTGTGGTGTTAAATAAAATTTTTATTTGAACTTTGATTTCAATATATAGTATACATTGAATATGTATGTGTCAAAACATGTGATGGACTTCAGACTAGTAAATTTCTTACACAATTTTAGGTGTGAAATACTGGTTATATGGGTTTGGGATTTTTTCCCTTGGTTTTAATGGTCATGATAATGATGATTATTTAATATGACGTGTTTACCAATGATTGATATTTATCTGGATTATTTGTTTTAATCTGATGGAAATTTTCATCTTTATGCATCATTCTTATCATTTAGGATTCACAAGACATACATGTTCTTGTGAATTATTGATTATAATAAGGATATGGGGTCTTTTTTTTAATGTGTTATAAAAAAAATATCTATGTAAAATTTTAATATATCATTTTTGTGGAATTATAATAAAATAGACCACATTATTTTCATAGATGATTGGTTATAAAAATACTACAAATAGATATTCTCTAATCATAGCTATACATTTCTTTCATGAATGGGATATATAGTGTACCTTAAGGGGTTAATACAGGTATTTGGTTCCATAATGGTATTCCCATTATGGTTGATTAGGATATAGGATCATTTAAATAATATTTCAGCAATAACATATATTGTATTCTTCCATTTTTTTATTTTCTTCATTATATATAACAAATCTATGTGAAATTACATGTACCTTTATAGGGGTTGAGGAAAATAATGTGAATCACTTATTCTTGGGATTTAAATAACGCCCTCTTAATTTGATATGGAGGATCTTTTTTGGATAGAATTAGAACATGGATGCCTATTCGTATTAATTTTAATCTTAGATTTTCATACCAGGAATGTGAAGAGGTGAGGTAGACACTCATTGTATTGAAATAATACCAATTTTGTGGTTGATCATGTTTTCATCCTTGGAATGATTAAGACTCCCCAATCTATTTGATGATATAAACTGAAGTGTGGAACAATTAGTGGTTTAGGATTATGATATTAGATTTGATTGGACTTGACTCTTTTATTCATGATTCATGTTATATGATATGGTTGTGAAGGATCATATAACAATTTTTTTTGGGTGATATTTAGTCATATAGAAAACAGTAAATTTTGAGATGAATTTTAGAGGTTCAATATTCAATGGAAAATAGAGAGGGATTATTGGAATGGATTATTCAGAATATCTATGGCTTTCAAGTGTGGTTCCAATTAGATAAGTCAAATTTTAAGTGATATTTAGACTGATGTGTAGTTATTTTTGGTCTATGTAAAAAAAATTGGTGAGGTAGTTGTGAGCTTATCTGTCCAATGATTTTTTTTATTATGGGATATTTGTCTCTATAAAATATGGTGATATAATGGGTTGATCAAGGTACCGTTCTATGTCTAATCAGATACTTTTACTTCAAATTTGTTGTTAGGAATTGGGGAACATGTCTTAGGATGAGTGACAAGTAGTTGATGTGAAGACTATCAATAATTGATTTCAATGATATTTGTAAGGAAATAGATACGGTAGGGTGTACATTATTATATATTTGATTATGTGTCCCTCATTATGATAAAATTTAAGTCGATATTGGGGATGATGTTCTTAGTGATCTGGGATAGGGTTTATCATTTTTTCATTGCTTATTAGTTTTCAGAGGGATATCCATTTTTAGTAAAAAAAATTGATGGAATGAGTTTAGAATATAGATATTAGGTAGTGGATTTATGGGTAGATGGTGAGAATACTATCACAGTGGAAAGCATTGAATCTTTCGAGAGTCTTCCAACCTCATGTAGGATGTGTCTTAGACGATATTAGAAAGTTTTTCATTTCTTTTAGAAGGTTCCAATATTCTATTATTTAGACATATTTTATGGTATTTACTTCTATAGATAACTCTATATTTAATTTTAATATGTTTTATACGATGAAGTCTGCATGTTTGAATAGGTCTTGGAATGAATTTGATTTGACCTAAGAGGTTGTCAAATTGGGGGTGTTCTATTATCTCTTTGATAAAATTGTGATTTGGGTCGATATTGTTTTCCAAAAATGAATGTATACAAAGAAATGTGTTCGAAATTAATTTTTTTAGAAGATATTTGATTCCTTTAGAAGTTAAGGAATCATGATAAGGCTATGTGATATAATGTCGAAGGTTGAGGATAAATGCCTTAGGTAGAAGTATTACAAAGAAGTATTGACAATTTTTTTCATTTAATTGGGTGTTTTGAGGTAGAGTCCACATAGATCATGTCAATATACCACTATAATTATTTTTCGTTAGGTGATTCCAAAGTTGGTGTTCACCAATACCTAAAATCAACCCATTTATGTAAATCCTTATAGTTAAGGCCCCATAATTCTCAGAAAGATATGAATTAATTATCATAGAATTAATAGGGGATGGGGGTTTGATTTTTCACCTACAATGTGTTTGGAACTAGTGATTAGAGGGTTTTTATGATTTTTTTGGTCGTACACATAGTGGATTTATTTTCATAATGGATGTTTGTTCAATATTTATGGAGAGAAAGTACTGAGTTTGTGGAAAAATGATGAATGTGGTTGGTGGGAATTTATGGTATAAGGATTTCCATGTATTCTTATGGATGAAAATAATTATGGTGGAGATTTTGTAACAACATTTTATGTTATATATTATTAAATTCAAATGAAATTTATATTTTTTCATGTAAAGAAGAGGATGTTTGTTTAATTTATACATGTATTGCAATCTAATTGGTTGGAACATCACGTTGATATTTATTTTGTAAATGTATATAGGCCATGAAGCTTCTTTATTTTTTAAATGAATTATGGAGTGTTTTTAGCATTACCCTATTATAAAAGTATGATCCAGTTAATATGACACATAATGACCTTGGGCCTTTTTCTCATGGAGGGTGTTGTGGTAATTATTTTTGGAGGATTCGTAGGGTTTTCCCCCAAATAATGATGTTTGTTTTATGTAGGACTCCTAAGAGGATGATATTTGGACGTTTTCATAATGATTCTATACCAAGAAGGATTGAGTGACATTATAGTGGTGCGTATAGGGGAATGAGCATGCTTAATTAGGTGTGAAACATTTTTTAGGGTTCTTTGGAGGAAAGGGTTATATGATACTAATAGGAGCATACATCATGGATCATGGGGTTGCATCATTGAAGTGGTTGATGTGGTAGGGACCTCTAACCCTTCATTTGTAGTTCGACTACAAATTAGGCACCACAAAATAGTGTGGAACTATAGTCAAAGGATTCCAATGTTCCTTAAATGGGAAAAGCATCCAGGTAGTTCTATTACAATCATTGACTTCCTATTTGGGAATGAATACATTATAAATTATAGGGATATGATGCAATGAAATATGTTGATGAGGAATAATCATGTGTCCCTCATGGCCACACTATGATAAGGAGGCTCGGTGGGTTTTATAGTTGGGTATAAAGGCAATTTTCAGGTTGGAATACCTTTGATTTTAATGAGTGAGTAATGTTGATAGTCTTCCCTTCAACCAACCACATCTATAATTTGATCCCCCTTTGAATATGGTAGATTTAGTGGGGATTATATAGATGTTTCTGGAACATTATACCATCTTTCCACCATTTTTAGTTCCCCTTCACTAACCTACTAATACCAGTAAAATTTAGGAAACAATTTGATGTCGAATCCACTAGAGCATGGTGGAATCAAGTGGGGATAATGGATATATAACTCATCAAAGATAAAATATATTATTGAAGGATGAACACATTTGGCTTCTTGTATTTTGGGTTCCATAGAAAAATTTGGTGTGTTTTTTTCCATTATTACTCTTTGGATTAAATTCAACAAATAATTGCAATTTATTATAATTTATTATTTTTATGTGATGACTTGGGAAAGGATCACGGGTGATAGAATAAACATAGATGGGTAATGGATTGGTTTGGCCAATGATGTTTGGGGATTGAAATTGGTGATAAATCAATATTGTCAGTTGGTAGTACCTATAATAAAACTTCTTATTCATATAATTCATGATTTATTATATGGGACTGGGTAGAATACATATCAAAGGAGAATATACTAGAGAATGAGGGAAGGTTTCATTGAGCCTCCCTATGGAGTGATAAGTGTCCATTCACAAATGGGTGTTTTTGGACCACCTGGTGGTTATGTCACTAATGTTTGAGGGTGTTGATTGAGTTTTTGAGAGATCTTAGGTTGAACTCTATATGTAAGGTAAGATGTGTTTTCCTTTTTTTGGAAATCCTACGGATAATGGAGTAGGAATGAGAGTCTTAGTCAGAGTAGTAAAGAATGAGACAACCATGAATATCAAGATATGATCAGGATGAGTCCTCTATGACTACATGACATGTGATAGAGATGTGTTTCATCTCAGTGATAGGTTGAGAGATATTATGACTATTTTGTGAGATAGAAATTATGTGAGGATTGGTATGTGGTATTATTATGGGGAATGGATGTAGGATTTGATTCTAGGGTTAGTATGATCCTACCAGGTTTGAGTATAATATTAAATAAATAATACATCTTAGTTATGAGAAGAAGAGAATAATATGGTCTATAAGTAACTAGTACCCAGTGAAAGGATAATGGACTTAAGGGTAGGGTTGAATACCCAGATTTCTATTTCATGCATCTATTTGGTGATGGATCCAAGAATGTGTGATGATATATCTTATTGAACATCCTAATGATGATAAATAGGTTATTGGGGAAACCCTATATACAGTGATATTGTATTAGTTATACTATGATGTGATTTTAGACCCTTCCTTGAGTGATATGGTAGGGCATTTTATAATATACTCACCTTAAGTGAGAATGAGATGTAACAACCATTCATTGAGTAAGAAGTTAATAAATATTTTGTGAAATCATATTGAAACCTTCCATGATTTATAAGGTAGTCTTTGGGATAATGGATTCATCTCTAATGAGAATATGTTTTCCTTGATATTATTGAGTGAGAAATATAGTCTAGTGTTGGCATGTTTTTAAATATTGTTTTGTAGGATTACTATGACTGACAAGTTAGTGTTTAAGCCATGATGGGAGACTTCCATCTAGTGATAAGGGGTGGCCTGGGTCTTAGAAAATTAAACCTACCTTAATACATATAGTTTTTTTGACACTTAGGGGATTTCTATCCAAAAATATTTGGATGTTTTAAAGGATTAATATATTTTGTTATGAAGTTATTTGATTTTATCATTGAACAAACATTGTATGATTGAGTGTCATAGTTTCTTGGTTATCAAATTCTGTATTTATATACATGGAGTCATGGTGGCCTTGTTAGCACATGGTGTTTTGAAGTTCTTGTGTATGCATGATTTTCTTTTCCAATTAAATTCATCATGAATACATAAATATGATGGTGTATACTAGGTGTAATTTAGTGTGACCATGAAGATATGTATTTATTACATGTTGTACAGGAAATCTTGTTTTCATGAAGTAATTTTATCTATATTATTGGTAAGAGAATACGATGTGTGGTGGATCTGGATAAGGAATTGTGAAAGGTATTAGAGGTTGGGATTGCGGTGTATCGCATATATGGATATAGATACTTTTCTTTATTTTTTATTTTTCTTACATTATAATGTTTTTCATTATGACAGGTAGTCAAATAAAATATCATTTTATGAAAACAGTTATAGAGTGTATCTAATTTATAATATTTATATACGTTTATGTTCGATATAGATAATGATTAGTAATTTTATTATTTTCTATTAGTATGATACTGAGGCCATAATATCCAAAGAATAATTTTTAGGCCTTTTCTTCAAGTTGGAGGCCTATGGAATATGTGGAGGGTAACCTAAGTTCTTTTAACATATCAAGTAGGGAAATGGTTATTGTTCATGGATTAGGTAATCACACTATGAAATGGTAAATGATATATATTTGGTGGATCATCTATCAGGTTCTAAGTGAATTAACTTTTATTTTTTTA
This sequence comes from Viscum album, assembly GCA_963277665.1. Lineage (NCBI taxonomy): Eukaryota > Viridiplantae > Streptophyta > Magnoliopsida > Santalales > Viscaceae > Viscum > Viscum album. Next base: position 444,112,820 of record OY728135.1, on the reverse strand, counting down.
CAAGTTCACCTTTACCATCAACTCATTCCATCCAATACTCTTTCCTTGTGGAACATTTATATCCTTAATGCATATAATATTTCACTAAATTAATACTTTTTTTCATGTTTTTATAAAAAAATTAATTTTTTCCCCTACCATTTCCAATATATATGTTCAACAAGAGAAAATTATTGGAAATATTTTTCTTAATAGGTATCTAGTATCTAAAATTCCATATTCATCGCTTAAAAGTGTAATTATTTCAACACTTTGAATATTTAAATATCATTAACATATTTCAAGGGATTTTTTCTATATATCCTTACTAAATAATTTATAGGTAAATGATATTTATGTTATTTTATTACCCTTTATTCCATATAGAAAAAATTTATAAGAAAGAATTTATTAATAAATAATTGTATCTATTTATTAGGTATTCATACCAGAGCACTATACTACGTACTTAATACAAATATTTTTTATATGATGGAATGAACATGAACTTTTTTGGTGGGTGGGTAATATGATTTTATATCCCATTATTCAACCAATACATCCAATTAAACAAATAATATTTGTTTAATTGAATCATCCTTACACATAGTATATATTTTCTTGGATTAAGGCCTCAATAAAATGTTTACAATGTTATAAATTATAAATTCACATTATTTACAGAATTATGAGACAATTTAATTATTTTTCATTTGATTAAGTAATTCATATATAATCCTTGATATGAAATCATTTTTTATATACTCTTGATAAATTTCTTGTGATATTGTTTTAAAATGTTAGTATTCGATATACATTATCTTTTACTAATCATATGAAATCACCATTTACTTTTGTTTCTCATTTCTATATGTAATGATATTGAATACTTTGAATAATTAAATCTATGAATATCATTACAGAATAATATCTTTTAGTCAAATGTATAATTATTTCATGTTGTAATATATTATTTATGTATCGAGTCTCTTAAGGACAACTAAATATTTTAATATGAAATGTAATCTGTTCTAATAAAATTAATATTTAATAAATAACCCCAATATCTGGGTGACCAAGTTTGGGATTCATAAATATGTTATTAGAGCATGTTATGGTTGAATCACTAGGTATTAGATTTAAAATAACCCAAATAGAGAACATATATTTTTCTAATCGAAAAATTTGGAGGTTATTATAGAATATTTTTTATAATTATCTTATGAATAAGATTATATTTTTGGAAGAAATTATATATATGTTATGTTCTATAAATTATTATCTTATAATATTAGTAATGATGTTGTGACACTTATTAAATAATGGAACACATGATCAATAATGGAATAAAATCCAATAAAATAATACAATGTTTGGATCATATATATATTCCCAAAAATGAATATAATTATGATGAAAAAATTATTACAATCCTAGTGAAATTATTATAGGTTATTAAAAATAAACATGAAAAAATAGGGAAACTAGTTTCCCCTATACAATGACGAATATCATTAAAATGTTTTAAAAAGAATAATCCATTATCATTTTGTGGATCCATTAAACAAATTGTTGTTGATAAATGGATAAAGTCTCAAGAAATGATCATTTTGGAATTAGGTTGTATTGAGAAAGAAAATTTTATCATTGTTATGTATCATTTGAGGTTTGATGTTTACTAACATTGGTCCCTAATTGAAAATATTTTTAAGCTATAGAAGATACACAAATAGAGTAGAATTCATTTAAAGGGATTATTTTGGAAAATTATTTTACAAGGGGTAAATGTACTAAAATGAAAAAAATTCAGTAGTTTCGAACAAAATGTAGAAGATATTGTGGCTAATAATGAGAGAAATTTCCCATGGTTTGGAAGGCATTTTTGGGATCACATTCATAATTAATAAGGACAGATTTATTTCTTCTTTAATTGTATAATGTTTAATCCTTGAACATCACTAGAATCCTAATCTTTTCATCAAAATAAGAGAAAGAAATGACTTCCAATCGAACTGATAAAGTGTTTTCAAAGTCATTAATTTAAAAGGGAATTCATAGAAGAAAATAATAATTGATCACTATTTATAATTTACTATAAGAAACATAAATAAGGGATTTTTGAGTAATATATATGTGATAAATTTGAAAATAAATAGTTAGGGCTTTCTTGATGTTATTGGGATAATGATTTATATATTAAGATAAAGGTTATAAAGATTATGAGTGAAATGTTAATAAATAATAAATTATTCTTTATTATTTTAATTATAATTATCCTGTAATTTTATCAATTCGATATATTCAAATAAAATATACCTTTTATGTGACCTAAAGTATAAGGTTGAGATTTTTCACTAACAATGTCCAAATATGAAACTAAAACTAATGTGCCGGTAATAAAAATGATTATACACACAATATTAGAAGATAATGTTTTTGATTATATATCTATGATCTCATGTATATGTTGAATGTTTATAAATAAAATTCAACCACCCCTTTGTTAATTAAGGAATGATATATCAGTTAGAACACCAGGTGGTACTTTAATTTCAAAAAATACATACAAAAAAGATCCAATTGGAATGGATGGGTGTTATCTATTTCCAAATATATTCATCCTACATATGGTGGATTTTTATTTAATCTTGGAGATGGATTTTCTCTCGAAATATAAATAATGATATTACCTTATTGAGAAAGAAGATAAATTTTGTGAGGCAATATGTAATTACATTTCATTGAGTTGGTATTTCATTACAGAAGTATTGGTAGAAACCACACTCAGTTGTAAATATTAATAAAATCTGTTACGAAAAATGGGATGAAATTAAATTTACTAGTAGTAAATAGGTTTTGGAATAGAATATGTACCCACTGTGAATTAATATTCATATTTATTTCTTCCATGTGACCTCATGCATGATTAGAAAATGATTTCATTCTCCTATAAACTCTTACATTATATTTTAATATAATCAATAAATAAAAACATAAATAAATCAATATAAAAACTAAATACTCTACTAATTCAATCCATAAACATAGAAGGTGAATTTTCAACCCCAAAGGAATTATTGTGAACTCAACATGGAAATTATTTATATGAAGGACCATCAATGGGATATCATCCTCTTTAATTTCATTTAAATGAAAAAAATAATGATTATGAATATTTTATATGTATTGAAACCCTTGATATGGATGATCAATGTAATTAATACAAGGAAATGAATATTTTGTATTTAAATTATGTCTACGTTTTTACTAATAATCAATGAATAACCTCATTCAACCATATATCTTCATTTACTTGTATCTATTATATTAATCATCCATATCAAGGGTTTCAATACATATAAAATATTCATAATCATTCTTTTTTTCATCTAAAAGAAATTAAAGTGGATGATATCCTATAGATGGTCATTCATATAAAGAATTTTCATGTTGAGTTCACAATAATTCCTTTGGGGTTAAAAATTCACCTTCTATGTTTATGGATTGAATTAGTAGAGTATTTAGTTTTTATATTGATTTTTTATGTTTGTATTTATTGATTATATTATTATATACTGTAAGAGTTTAGAGGAGAATGAAATCATTTTCTAATTATGCATGAGGTCACACGGAAGAATAAATTATAATTAAATTTTAATAAAGGTTAATTTTTTCTTCAAGAATTTTTTCTTCATCAATATATTGTTTCCAATAATGGTATATCCATTGAAAAATAAAAAAATATGTTTTCAAGGATTGACTATGACCATCCAAAAAATCTAAAATATAATGTTTCCATAGAATAATTGGATACTAAGAGATGTTTATTGATTACTTTACACTATTAGGTAATTCATAAACTGTATTATCATATAATTGGAAAAATTCACATAGGAATGGAATATAAAGATATATTTAATGAATATAAGTGGATAATGGGGAATTATAATATATTAATTCTACTATATTTTAACGATGGTTTTGTTTGTAGTGATCCATCAAGGGAAGGAGTTTGTTGTGTTATAATGGAAAACAATAGTGTAGTGTCATATTCATCTCTATTTTTTAAATCTCTTGAGATTAAATATCAATCTCAATAGTTAGATTTAACATCATCCATCTTCACACTAATAATATAGAGGCATTATCTAATTGGAGATATATTTAACATATATCCCAGCCAAAATTGTTTAGAATATATATTTATATTGAACAATCATATTAAGAGGAAAATGAGATGGTTAGAACAACTAAATTATTATAATAATGTTATACATTATCATCTATAAAACAAGATAAGGTATAATACATATTATGTAGAAAATATAAAAGAATATTTTCAATGATAAGGGTGAAAATTGATCCAATTTTTAAATATTTAGTATGGTTGGAATTGATAAATATAATGGAAGGGGAAACATAATGGTCACTCCATTTAAGTACACAATAATTTTTATTTAGTAGTATTAATAATGATCAACATGATGAAAAGTCTATAACAAAAGATATAAAATGTGAGGGATGTGAAATTACATGAGTATAGCATTAGTGACGATGAAGGTCTATGGTTGGTAAGATGATATGTATTTCATAAATACCATAGTTAGAGAGAAATATATTATATGAGGCTCATATGGGATACTTATATATATATATAATAGAAACACTATTATGTATAGAGATATAAAAGAGTATTTCTACTAAGAAAATATGATTTGAGAGATTGAATATTACACTATAATAGTCTTAGTATTACAATAAGTGAAGGTAATAGAACCATCCAAAAGTAGTTACATAACTATTATATATACCATAGTGGAAAAGGGATAATATTTCATTGGTTTTCATCATTATTATACGTAATATATTTCGAGGAATCATCAAATAAGTATCATTTTTGATCTACTTTCAAAGCCATCCCATTTCCCAACAACTTAGAAGATTTTTATGTAGAGAATCTTGTTAGGTACTATATACTTCATCTAGTAAAACATCACGTCATACCCATATAAATATTCTCAGTTTATGACCCTATGTTCACATCAATATTTTGTAGGAGTCTCTGTAAAGTGTTAAATTAAAATCCTAATCATATAACAAAATATCACCATCAAATGGATGGTTAGTTTGAATGACTATATAGAAAATTTATGAAATGATATGGTCATGATTTCTTGACTATAGTGGATTTTCTTTTTAGTTTTTTCCTCATTTGAGTTTTCAATAAATAAAAATTACTTCCCTAATATAAAAAGGTACTATATTATGTATTGTATCGAAATAGATTTCAGATCTCAAGATAATGTAACAAAAGTACATGAAGAATGTTATTGTGTATATAACTTGCAGAAGAAACATTGAATTTTGTACTATCCATATAGAATCTTATCAAAGTATCTCATAATTATCTAAATATTATTATTAATAAATTAATGAAAAATATTGAATTCCAAGTAATTGAATCAACATAGAAATATCTCATGTGTTTTTTAATGAAAGGTAAGTTATTTCAAATGTATATTGGGACATTTTAAATATGAGACTAGATAAAAGTTTTGGTATGTTTTTTATACATTCCACCAAAATAGATTCAAACACATAAAATCATCCATAAATCATTTCTATATAATTATATACCTAACCCCTCTAATTTTCATAAGGTTGATGAAGTTTATTTTGGTTCTTTACTTATTATATAATGATGTGCTAATTTATGTTCTTGATATGAGAGATAAAGTACAATAAAATAGGATAATTCAATTGTTAAGGATTATAGAAGGAATCACTAACATGAAGGGGAAACATGGGATCCTGAGGATATAATGAGGAAGGAATATATTGATATATTCATGGATTTATTGAAAATATTAAAGATGAAATTATTATAATGCGTATTGTATACAAGATAAATTCAAGTAGAAAATTAACATTTATTTATTAAAAATGATGTACTATTAATCAGAGGAAAAAATTAATTTTGTTCACTATAATTAATAATGGATAATTAGTAAAAATAAAAAATCAATGAATAATATTTTTTTCATGTATTTTAATCTATCACAAAAATCACATCTATAAAATAACTATAAAGAAGAAGATTAAATTGTTTCCCTGAAATTTCTATATTGAATGAAATAATATTGACATGTATTATATCAGGTAATGTTTTAAATGCATTTATAGAAGGTAAATATGTTTATTATAAGATAGTTATGTATTATGACCATTAGAAATTATGAAGATTATTAATTTAGTTATAATAAATTTACCAAAATAACTAGTGAATATTAATGATAATGAAGATACCTAATTGATATGTATGGATGAATCCATTGACAAAACTAATTAGTAAAATCCATTATGAATCTAATTTATTAGATCATGAGAATACTTTTATTAACTATGCTTTTCCCATAAACAATTTCATGAATAATATCAACAATTGATATTTGGGTGGAGTCATCTATGGGAGAAGTCCAAGTTATTAGAAATCACTACAAGATTAGTGTATGCAAAACTATCCAATAAAATTATCACCATTTCACACATTACTATATAGGATTATTATAATCTGATAAGGTGTTATTTAGTAAGGATTTAATTAATATTATAGAGTCAATTCATTTAGAAATTAATTAGTGATTACTTTGAAACCATATTTTTGTCAAACATATAATCATTATATAATCCCTAAAATTTTATTATTTAAATGTTGAGTTTGACCAAATTTTCTTCATAACTAAAATTAGTACACAAGAATTGGATATGGAATTATTTTTCTAACTTCATGGTGAAAATAGAACTTTTTTAAAAAATGGTGATATATGGTAAAAGACAATATATATGACATCATATATTTATAAGAATAACTCAACTATGAAATTATTGTATCCTATACCAAATTATTGAACAAATGATTATTTTTAATCAATATTAGAGGTAATGTGTTGTTATTGGGTGTAATAGAGTAATTAAGATAAGGGATAAAAGATTATAGTAAATACATTATTCAATGAAATTACACTTATAACACCTATAAATACCCACCCTCTATTCTCATTTATGAGATAAAAAATTCAAATATACCCTTTTATAGTTACCCCAATGAGTCTCTCTTATTTATATGTCTTTAATATTGAGGAGTTTGGTTTGTTCTAAGGCTATAATCGGTGATAAAAAGCTCTAGAGAGGTAAGGTACCTTTTACCACTCTATTAAATTAATATTCAAATTTATATTTTAGTATCCTTTTTAATTTTCTATAAAATATTACAATATTATTATAATATAAATTTTTTCCATGCGATATACTATACCATCATGTCCTAAATTCACTCATATTATGCTCTATTCATAAGTCATTGTAATGTTTAAATTTTCCCAAGAGGAAAAAACACTATATTTTATCATGATAAAAAATACCTATGTATTACATATATTACTAAAATTATGGATGAATAATTTATAAGGTTAGTGTATTTTTTAAAATTTGTTTGATTATATACCAAGAACCATGTTTGTTAAACTTGATTTTGGCACATGTTCACATATTTAATCAATCTAGTTTGACCAGGATTACAATATTCAAAGAATTTTTTTATAACTTTTGTGTATAAAATACATATAAATTAATCCTACTATTTTTAGGTAATTTATCCAAAATATATTATCTCTCAAACCATTGATAATATATTTGACCAACAACCTAAAATAATTTAAAATTTTAACCTTAATAAGTATTTGATGTTGTTAATTACATTTTATTAAAATAGTAATGGTACTTATTTAAACATTTTTTATCACTAAACATGATTAATAGGATTAAATATTATTCACCAAGACATACATATTAATTTTTTTATTTTGAAACACTATTTAAATTCTTATATAACCATTTTTTAGATATGTTGAAAAATAGTACCTCAAGCTTCATTGATCAATTATACCAAAATTTCTACTTATTCATTAAAAAACATTATTCCATGTATTGGATATTAACTTTTAGTATATAATAGAAACAAATTTACTTATTGTGATTCTTGGGTATATCAATTATAAATCCCCTTATTATATCAGTAGAACTCATGAAAAAACTATGAATGGTAACATGAGTGTCATTCCTCTTTATAAATGATGTATTATCACAAGGCCATGAAAATATGTTTATAATTTTAGGAATTATACATTCACATCATTTAAAACATTAAAATATCATTTATTTTTTCCATATATGATTATATTATTCATATTTACCATTTATATCAAATAATTTATTTATATACTCCAATAATATTACTTATGAAATTATTATTACATGTCATCTTCTATTGTATGTGTTGTGAACCAAACTGGGATACCATCAAACCCAACACATGTACTATCCCATAACATGTATAAAAGTGAATTCCTAATCCATATGGTATGAAAACTATTTCCTAGGAATTGAGTAACACATCTGGTAATGGTTTAGAGTATGAATTATTTAACCAATGATAAAAATAAAATCATAAAACCAAGAAACAACCAATACATACTATAATATAAATTCCACAAAACAAGGAGATAAACACATTATATTTATAATAAAAAATACTCAAAAGGGTGTGGGGGAACCAACTAGACCAACAATCCTCCTTGGAAGACATCTCTTAACAACCCATGTCATCAATAGAACAACCTAGATAGCAAGAAACTGCTAGCTCCTAGAACCACCATCACCACCATCGAATGTATATCTCTTGAATGGTTAAAACAAAATAATTTATATATAAAACTATGTTTTTAGGGATCATTCCTAGTATGATAACACCTAATGATATTTTAGTCACTCACATTAAACATAAAAATAACATGGAGATTTATAAAAAACATGTAAATGCAATTTAATTTAAAACATTCACTAACATAAAAGAGAGAATGAATATGAAAACAAGTTGAAATGGATAGAATTTAATGAGAACAATATGAAATAACAAAATTTCTAGAATTAGAGGGTTAATAAATTCTATGTACCCTAGATGATCAAAACATTAATATAATGGTTTCTCTCATACTCAATCCATTGAACTCATAACATCAAAGTGTAATTATTTTTCATACATAATCATGTTATGGAGACTGAGCCTTGGCCATACTAATTCACCCAGCATAATAGACCTAGTACATCCACTTTATACCTAGGGTTATCAAGTGACCTATTTCTATTCCAATATCTTTTTAAATTACTCTTACACAATCATAGATCAAATAATTAAAACAATACATTAAAAATAAACATTTACAAAGGGAGATCTTAATAAAAAATTAAATTCAAACCATAATACATGGAAAAATACTTTCATCACCACCAAAAAATTTATTAAATAACCAAGAAGTCAGATCCAAGTATGCTTGGACCGCAAATTTATTAATTAAAAGAAAAGTGCAGAGACACAACCAAGAAAAAGAGAACGAGATTACATGTCATAATAGTCATAAGCATCACATTCATACCTGGTCATATCATCTGCACCGGCTGACTCCCATTCTGATTGGGGATCATATTGTATGAGCAATTTGATATAATCCTTCCTTTTCTCCAATTTCTCCATTTATAGATTTTCCTTGGCCTTCATGGAGGATGACCTGGTGGTCACCGTCCTCAGAACTGTAGAGTAATCTTTCTTTGGTTTCCTTTTAACTGGGGTAGGCAATACACCCTCACTATCAGAGATTCTGATCTTTTCTCCTCGAACAATGTCACTGTAAGAGGTTTTAATCATATTCCTATCACTTTCCTCATCATCCTCATGAGTTTCCCCCCACTTGCAAGGCATGGACACTCCCTTTCCCAGAGTGGAGACCTCGGCCCCTTCCTTCCCATCATCAGATTTGTTCCTTCGTTCCACAGAATATTGCTTCTTGAATATTCATCTGTGAAGAGTCATTCACCACTAGTGCTAATGCATGACTCGGATTATCAGAATTGATAACCTCATAAGCTCTATAAGGGCCACTATAATATCTTGTCGGAGTAGAATCAACAATCAACTCTTTTCCCTTCTAAGGAGGTAACACATCAGGGGCTACCTTCATAGGAGGGTTAGTGTCCTTGATGGCATGATTTTGTGAGGGATATTCCTTCAAAGTATCCTTTTTTCGACAATGATTGGAGGGGTTTCCTTGCATTCCACACTCGTTACAAGTGATATTTTTGCGACACAACTCCAAAGAGTGCCCCACAGTCATGCATTTAGATAATAAAATAGGTTTCTTTTCATATTCAACATCAATCATAATTTGATCAGATGGAATAAAAAGTGTTACCGTATCAATGAGAGTGGATTTGATATCGACTTCATCCAGCATTCTAGCAATGTGCCCGAATCTGACGTCTGTCGTTTCCTTATCAAGGTGGATGGGAGTTCCAATTTTCGTTCCAATATCATGCAGGATCTATGGATGCCAAAGAACCCAATTAAGCCCATGAAGACGCACCCATACCTGAGTGAATAAATTTTTTTCATTCTATACATTAAATTCAAGTGAGCATTCATGAAGATGAATCCATCCCGGTTTTAGAAACATAGAGCCAGAACTCCATTTCATAAGCATGAGATTCTCTGATGGAAACAAACAGTGAAAGAAACCCCGCCAAAGGGATACACATTTCTAGCTAGACAATCCCCACAACATCAAAATTCTACAGAATAAATCTTCACATTTCCAGGGTTGCGCACCTTTAGTAAGAACAATGCGAGCAATAAATGAGTTCTCACCCAATTCCAACCTTTCAAAAATCACACCAGGGTTCTCCTTGATGTGAGCCAAAGATCCCTTTCGGAGAATCCTTCTATGGAAGGAATCCTCATTCTTTTTTTGATCCGATAAAGAATCCTTCATCACATCAACAAATGAGCACTGACCACGTGATGCAGCACCAGTAGGCACCTTCACAGATTCCATGGATCTAAAAGAATCCCGAGCACACTGGTTAAGGGATTTGTAGTGTGGAGGATTCACAGCAGTGCGATTAAACACCCTTGCCACACCATCCTCCGATCACATCATAATAGTCCCACCGGAGAAGACCATCACGCCGCCAACCAATGAAACATCAACAGAGGCCACCGGGGTTTTCAAGCCGCTCAGAATCGCATCAATAGACCGTCACTCACCGGAGGAGATTCCACCACTGTCCGACACGAGAAAAGAAACAGAAATCACCCACTTTTTTAGAATAGAACACGGCACGGCACATGGAACTATATCCTTTCCCCTCTGTCGCGCGTCGAGACGATTGAAACCAAGGAAGTGAGAAATCTCCATTTCGGTATGAAACCCTAGCAGGCACCATCGCTCCGCGCCATCGTTCGGTTAGCCTCCCGTCTCACCATCTTCATCATTCTATTTAATACATTTTAAAACCAATGAATGAATAATAAAATCATCAATTAATGTCATGGAAAGGAACCACCATCCTCGTTCATGGAAACACCCAAAACTGCATGGAAAATGAATGTTACACCACGGAGGATCCCTAAGGTATCAATAGAGCACTAAAACCATCATGATTCAACCAAAATAAATTATATTTACTCCAATTTTGGTCAGCCTATCCATTGGAGTGGAGTGTAATCAATAAATAAGAAATATGGAGCTGATAAAAAGGGAAAAGATAGGAGATGTGGATCTTAAATGATGACTTCTTGAATTATCGAAGCCAAAACACCCAATAGTTTCATCCAAATGGAGAGGGGATGGAGGGGGAGGTGTTTCTAGGGAACAAAAGGTATAATGCGAACTGAAATTGGTTATGTTGGATTAAAATATGGTAGGATAAAATAGAAATTTCAAAAAAATAATGATGTGGAACAAAACATGATTTTTATTTATTCAACCATGACACGTGGAACCCATCATGGAATGATGTCAACTGAAATGGTAAATCCAATCGATATTCCATGACACAAATTATATCAATAATATCAAAAGTTTCAACATACCTCGATAAAAGCTTCCCTAGTATAGAAAGAGAATGGGGACACTGTGAGGTGTCACCTTCTGAAAAATGTGGTCACCCGCTGATAATTCTAGGGCTATGTTCTTTTGAATGGACTATAAATTATGGTGGAATTGAACCATCAATAAAAAATATTATTATTAACCATACTTTATCATATGTCTCTTTCAGTAGACATAGTTCTAGTAAATAAGTCTCACACACTTCCATTCTACAAATATTTGACTGACACAACCCACCATATTGAACCTCAAGGGAGCCATTTTAATCAGGGATTGGTAAATATTATTATATACGAATTCCACTATTCCCAATTTTTTATCCCATGAACCTCCAAAATATTATACAAATGCATGGAGCATGTCTTACAAAAGTTGATTTCTCCTCTCTATCTGAATCTCCATTCAATGATGGTATGTCGTACTAAGTTTCACCTGCAACCCTATTTCTTACTGAAGGATATATTAGGACTAAGATTTAAAATGGGGATCCCTTTATAAAACAACAACCTATAGTATACCGTGAAGCCTAAAAATCTAATAAGCATACAACTGGCTGAAATCCACCACCTTTGTTAAATCATTGGTAGGAATAAAATGGAAAGACTATGTCCATAGTTCAATAACCAACCAAATGGATTTCCTCACTCGACATGTTTGAGGAATTGAAATGATGAAGTTCATGGAGGAATCATCCCACTTAAAAGTAGGAATAGATAGTGGTTGTAGAAAAAAAGGCCACTTCTGCTCGGCTTTAATTTTATGATTAGTATATCGTCTGAATACGATGTCAGTTATATAACAACTCATAAAGGGACACCAAAACTATTAAATCATGTCATGGAACATCTTGAAGTTCCCATGATGAATTGAAAAATGAGACCAATTTCTATCCTACATCCTCACACTCTGAAAAGATAGTGGCACCACAAAACAACATTTGAAACAATTAATTCCCTTAGGAGACATCAACCACTTACTAATAACCTACGCACCTTTTATAATTATCCTAAATCATTAACACAAAAAATGATTAGGTTATTCTATGTGTATCAACTCTATAAGAAGGGGATTCAATTGAATTATATCCATGAACATGTCCCCACTATGCTCCATGGAATCAAGGAGTATCTGGTAAAAAAATATCCATCAGAGTATATTTATTACAAGACTCTGTCATTTCCTTCCCTAGTACCTTCCCTCTCATATTATTTGAAACCACAATACATTTTTGTGGGTTTTAGAAAATATCTTGTTCAAACTCATGAAGATACTTAACCCATCGTTGCTACCACATACTCAGATCCTTCTGGGGGAAGCTGTATTCAATGATTTTATGATCTAGTTGAACAAAAAATTTCCCCCTAAAGTGGTTGTGATGCCATGTCTATAAAGAATGTATAAATGTTTCCAGTTTTATGTCATGAGTAGGGTAATTCATTTTGTGTGGTATGATATTTCAGGATCCATATGCCACCAAGTGGTTATCCTGCTTTAACAAACACCCAAGACTCATAAATGATGCATCATAGTGGGCCATCAATGCCTTTATAGATTCTAGTAAGATAAAAATTGGGCCAGTAGTCACCCATAGCATGATTTCATAGAAATATTCTTGACATTATGAGCTCTATTGAAAACCTACCTCCTTTGGGTATCTTTATTAATTGGAGAAGTTAGTTGAGATAAATCAATAAAAAACACCCTTTAATACCAACCATTCTAAAGAAACTCTTGATGTCAAAGGTAGTAATCTTTTGATCCCATGACATTGATGATTGGATATTCTCACAGTCAACAAAAAATATATTTTTAGAGATCTTGTCATATGAATACTTGACGTTCTAGATCCCTAATGTACACTTAGAGATCCTAAAATAGAGACAGTGATGTCGAATAGTGCCTTGAATAGTGCACAAATGTTTCTCATTCTATTATGTTGTCCCGAAGCAGACTACGATGTTGTCTATAGAGACCACGATAAATGATTCGAGGTACTAATGATGCTCTCAATTCATAATATCCATAAAACTACCATAGTATTCTTCAACTACAATGGCATGACCAAATACTCAAATTGGCCACACCTATTTCGAAAGGATATCTTGGAAATGTCCTCCACCTTAAGACTAAAATAATGATACCTAGATTTCTTATCAATCATAGAAATAAACATTGACCAATTTATCTAATCAAATATGTATTCTATGAATGGAAATATATATTTATTCTTATTTATGACCCTATTAAACTTATAGTAGTCAATACACAACTGAACAGATCTGGTAGCCTTCATTGCAAAAATAAGTGGTGTATCCCAAGGTAATATGCTTGGGAGAATAAATCATTTAGATTCCATGTTTTCCAGCTATATCATTAATTTTATATGTTATGTGGGGTTCTTAATATTTTAGTGAAAATATATCGACTGTGGTCCTAGAAAAAAATCAACGGTGACCTCCACATCCCTTTCTAGGGGTAACCATGAGAAATCATCTTGAAATACCTACAGAATCTCATCTACCACAAGAGGAAATCAATTCTCATAATCTCTTGTATCATCCTCTAACATAAGATAAGAGACAAGGAAAATGAGGATTCCCAACACTTGATGTGGTGGTACAACTCACCCTGATCGAGGATCGCATTCACCTTGGATGACCCAAGTATCCATGTCGAGTTCCATAAAATCTCTTCATCGATGATAACAATAGATGTGAACTATCAAACACACCATCTAATAAATTCCCATAATCATGTTAAAGAGTCCCATTTCCAAAACCAGGAAGTCTCATTTCAACATGGATTCTAATAGTTTAAGAGACCGTGAAGGATATCTAAAACCCTACTCCTACTTAATTCCATGTGGTGTAAAAAACTCCATGATGTAAGGAATGTAATCAGTTGGTAATTTCATAAGTTACAATGAATCAGACAAAATAAATGAATTCTAAACTCCCAAATCAAAAACATTCATGACTGTGGATGGTACAACAAAAGTGGTTACTCAAACAGTCATAGGTCCGACATCTGATTCTATTGGTTCTTGGTCTATAACATGAGCATGATTCTTCTCAACTGATGCATGTGGATGAACAATAATGTGAGGATATTCCATGACATTAATATACATATAATAATACATGTAACACCTCAAGATTCCACAATACTTTTCCCTTTAAATAATGAAATTTCTTGAATTGTACGCAACTTTGAGATTCTAACACACCGCGACCAATCAAACTATCCGTTATGAATAGTAATACCCACTTTTTGAAATTTTATAAATTTTATTTTTCAAAATTGACTTCATTTTGAATTTGTAATATCAAAATTACCTTAGGGTGAATTTTTGGTATTTTTTTTAAAACATTCAATTTTTAATGAATAGTGAAAAACACTATGTTATTGTTTAAAACCGACTTTTATTTAAATAATTATTTATTTTATTTAAATTTATTTTATGTGAAAATAGATAAATAATACAAGTATTAGTAAATTTAATTCATTAGAGTCATTTTTATAAAAAACAATTGATGTATAATGTTTTATTAAACATTTTACAGTCATTTACCCACCTCCTATGAGCATTTTCCAATTTGCATAAAACTTAATTTTACTGCTTCTGTGAATTTAATTTTAAAAATCTAAGAGACGCTTCTGATATCTGAGTGTAAAATGTGGTTCAATAAGATGAATATAATTTTTGGTGAATAATAACTTTTAACTTTTATTTACCACGGTCAAAAGTAAAAAGGGTAATTAAAGGGAAAAAGGATATTATTATTACCCTAAAACATGTCCTAATTCTATTGGATAAGTTTAATTATACTAAAAAGGCCTTTGGAATAAAATATGATCCTTTAGCTCCAGTTGGATTAGATTAGGACATTTATTATTATTTTGTTTAAATATTAGTTAAAAGTGTTAAATTCAAAGTTTAATAACTAAACCATTTTAATATAAGGTTATACATAAGATAAATTTGACTATAAATATTCAATAGAAAGATAAAACTATTTCTTACATAATGGTATTTTATTTATAATTTTTAGACCTTAAATAAGTTAATTTATTTATGACACAATGATGATGTAGAAATTACCTTATTAATGAAATATTAAAATAATTGATATTATAAATACCCAATTAAATGTATATTGATCCTTTGGATGAATTCCACTAATTTTCTATGTAAATATGAAATTTTAGGGTTTATTTAATGATTTTTTTCGAATTAATCATGCTTTTAGGATAAAAAAACAAATACCAAATAGTTTCAAAATTGACACAAAATAGTTTTTTAAACAAATACTATATTATTAATTGAACATATATTCCTAAAAATATAAGATTCATCCAAATGAATTATATATGGTTATATATATCAATAATTATCAACTTGGGGTTCTCTTAAAAGTTTATAGTATGTTTATTAACCATATAATATAACACTACAAAGAGACATGGTAAATTTCAAACTATTTAGCTAAGAGATAAATATAAAAGATAAGGTTAATATGGTGACCTAAACCTATCTAAAACCTATTGGTTGAGAGGTTTTGTGACCCATACTCGCCTTATACTCTAAATAAATCATTTTGGGTGCATTAAAAACCGAATATAAATTTATTATAAAATAATATTTCAATCATTTCTTAAGGTTCTCATCATCCCTCTTATAAAAGGGCACCTCCCCTTCTCTTAATTTCACACCTTCAAAGCCATTTGGATCGGATAAAACCTGCCCAAATATACTCCCAACTTCTCTCACTTTAACCTGGAGGCCTTCCTTCGGTCAGAAAGTCGACCTAATGAGACCATTTGATCAAATAAAAAGGAAGAACCCAAAGAAGAAGTAAATATTTCATCGCCTATTTCAAGTTCTTTTCTTCTTCCACTTCGTATTTATTTGTTTTTTCCATTATAAAATAATAAATCCAAGATATTCTATATAATGTGATGTTATTATAAAAAGTTTACAACCATATTCATTATTCTATCCACCATATGATGACAAAGTCACCAGATGTGCGTACGTACGGCTTACCGTCTCCACGACGTAGTGTAGTTGTTATTCAATATATTATTTTTGGATGGGTATAATAATGATGTATAATTGATGTAAATAATAAATATTACATGTTAATTATTATTTATATATTATATAAAATCTATTTACATATATTGTAATATCAAAAGAATGATATTGTTGCTCGTGCATACGTATGGATTACTGTCTCCACGAACGCGATTAGATTCATTTCCCCATCATAACCATTCAGGAATAATTTTCATTTTATGGTTAAAAATAATGTTTATGAACTTAATATAATTATGTATATGAATCATATACATCCTATCCATAACAAATAAGTCTTATGTAACAAAACATATAAAGGAAAATGAATCAGTTAACACCCGAAATGACGATAATACTAAAATATTATTAACAAAGAAATATTTTAAGATCATAGATGATATCATATTTATGTATATGGTTCTTGTATAATTTAATAACAATGATTTAATTATTATACATGAGTTTAACCAACCCTCAACCAAGGAAGAGAACAAGGTAAGTATTAATTTCACAATCGCTTTATTATCCGAGGTTGTCTTTTCATAAGTATCTACTAGGACTTCCTTATCATCCACATCCATGATTCTTGAAAATGTAATTCAATTTTTTTTGATATTTCATATAATATAGGTTAAATTCATTTATACCCTTATTATAATTTTTATAAAATGTTTTGAAATGAATATTTCAGTCGTTTTCCAAACAATGTACTTTATGACCTTTTTGACGAATTAAGGTAAGAATGTTTTTTTAACTTAAATGGAGGGTGCACCTATTTTTCACCATTATAACATTGCTAAAACTTCCCTTACAATATTATAAGAATATTTAAAAAATAAATTTTTTCTTTTATAATTATTTGACTTTTAAATGATTTCAAAAAAAAAAAGAAAAAGACATTTCTCTCAAATAGTTTTTGATTTCATCTATGTCAACATCCTTTGATGGATTTTACACTAGAGTGAAGTTGATTTAATATGATACAAATCTTCCGAATTGTATTGATGGTTTTGTGATATATTTGACTGTGGCTATGTTATTTTTATACCATTCATGGTTTATTGTTAAAGTATTAACATTTCGTATGCTAGTTTTAATACAAATGTTTATGTTATTTTTAAGAATTTTCAAATGAGGAATGTGTTGGACTTAGTATGTGATGGGTGGAGCCCTCTATAGCTCCTCGATGCATCGATAGGTCTCATGAGACAAACTAGTGTCTTGTAAAAAGGCCTTGACAAAATCTTATTTGTAGTCTTGACACAAGGCCTTGACTATGTTGTTATGAAGTCTGACATTATGCAGTCCATCATAATGAAATTGGCTATTGATATTTCATGTGATTGTTAGACTAGTAAAATATCTATCTGAATTAAATGGCATTATTTGATATATAATTTCCATATTATGATGAAGTTTATGTTTAAAAGTATTATGTTTTAGTCTAATATATTTCCTTAATATTTTTATGCTTATTTATGAATGTTTCTGCTATATTGTTATCCTTACTAAGAATCTGAGATCACACCTTTCTATGTTTTATTTTTTCCCAGATGGGAAGAGGTATATTATTACTGACATGTAGGTATAGTATAAGTGATATGACTGTGGTTAATGAAGACAATGTTCTTGTTATTTTTTATTTTATAATGTATTGTAAAACTTATGAATGTATCTAGTACTTCTAAGGCTACTAAACTGATCGGTCTTTCAGGACATGATTTCCTTGTATCATGCCAATGCTATGTAATAATGCACTAACTTTAGGTAACTGGGGTTGGGGCATTACAGTTGGTATCAGAGGAAGTTTAGTACAAAAATTGGTAGATAGATTTAGAAAAACCCTGATTAGAGAACGTTACCCTAATATAGACTTTGAGGATTAGTATAGAAGAACTTCGTAGAATTTTGGTAATGTAGAGATTTTTTGTATTTTCCAAGAAATAAATACTTGTCTGGATAAGAGCAGGTAGAGGTGGCTCTAGCACAGATGTACCTAGTAGTGAAAACTATGACAAGGGCTTTTGGGCTTGACCTGGGGTATCCTAGTGCATGACAATGGACATCGTTTCACTCTTAGTTACAACACTCCTAGGGGATATTCTAAGGATAATCATCATTTTCATTAAAAACCATTATGAAGGATTTATGAGTACATTTTTTCTCAAAGAAAACATTTTTATGATAATCGATTATATCCACAAACTGACCAATTTATGTTTAGTGGTTTACATGTTTGGGATTATGTATTATGATTCATAAACTAATCTAGTGTATTCCATTGTTTAGAAATAGTGCATAGTATAAGGAATGGAAAAAATATCAACAAACATAATCTATGTAGGGATTTACCTCCTACTCAAGATAATTATAGTGGATTTGGTGATGCAAATGGTGTTGATCATCTTATCACCATACTATGACAACTCACTTAGGTTTTTAATAATAACCTTACTCGTATGGAGAACCCTGATCCACAACATGGAAGATAAATGTTAGACTGCCTCTTGAGGAAAAAACCACCAACATTCAATGGGACTAAAAATCTATTTTTAGCTGAGAAAAGGATAAGTTCCTTAGAGAAAATATTTCATTCTTTGGGGTGTAGTGAAATGGAAAAAGTTGTCCTAGAAGTTTATCTCCTCACTGGAGATGCCGATAAATTGTGTTCATTGATTCAAAATAGAAAGGAATATGAAGAAGTATCAAATATGAAATAGAGGGAGTCTAAAGAGCTTTCATTAGAAAAAAAACTTTCCTCATGACCATCGAGCAGATATGGAAAGACAATTTCTAAGTCTGATGTAAAAGGAGGATTAGAATGTCGCAAAGTATGAGGATAACTTTACAAGGTTATCAAGGCATGATGTAGATTATATATGTAACCTAGGAAGTAAGATTAATCATTTATTTGATGGGTTAAAACCATTTCTCCACTGACTATTACTCTCACAGTCCTTCTTGTCGTACGAAGATATTCTCTCATGTACTATCAAGATAGAAAAGGAATTCTCTAAGTCTTTCGACTTTAAATAAAATAAAGAGAAGAAGGGATTTTTTTAACACTGTGAAAATGGAAATAAGGGGAATAAGGGAAATTTATAATATTCATCTTGCAGTAAATGTGGGAAGAAACACCACGGTACTTTCCTAAAGGGATTGAGAGTCTGTTACAAGTGTGTTGAAAAAGGCCACCAAGCTCATGATTTCAAGGGGAAGAAAGAGGTTGTCAATATTGAATTCTATAGTTTTAAAGAAATGGGGTATTATACAAATGAATGTACTAAGAATTAGGGAAACATACCTCAGAAAATTCCAAGGGATCGAGGCTAGGGTTATCTGATCACTAATGATGAGGTTGAAGCTCTTAAAGATGTAGTGGCAGGTAATTTAATGGTTTCCTCAAGTTTAGCCAATGCTTTATTAGATTCTGGATCATCAACTTGTTTCATATCTTCCCAGTTTTCTAAGAATGTTAGATATTTCCAATTTGATTTAACAAGGGATTTGTTAGTCAAACCTCCTAAGGGAAGTATTATTACAACAATGTTTTGTGAATCAGTTCCCATTGGGGTTTATAAATGTTCTTTATCTGCTGATCCCATTATCATACCCATGATTTAATTTGATATAATCCTCTGCATGGATTGGCTTTCAGACCATGATGTGAAAATTTATTGTAAGAAGAAGGGGGTTACAGTTTTCGATGATGATAAAGAGTACCTTATCTTTAGAGTAGAAACTTCACCACTTGATTCTTATCTAGATCCACCACCAATATCTCAACTAAATTCAATTATTAGGGATGAAGAGAATGAAATAACTATGGGTGAGGAAATGAATTTTCAAATATAAGATCTACCTATTATAACAAGAATACGTTGATTTGTTTCCAGAGTATTTACCTGGACATCCCCCATAATGAGATATTAAGTTTTCCATTGACTTAATTCCTAGTTCAAGGCCCATATCGAAGACCCCTTATAGAATGTCCACTGTGGAATTAGTGGAACTAAATAAACAAGTATATGAGTTGAGTAAGAAGGGATTTATTCTCCCTAGTGTTTCTCCATGGGGATCCCCTGTTCTTTTTTTAAGAATAAATATGGATCTATGAGGTTGTGCATTGACTATAGAGAGATCAATGCTATAACAATAAAGAACAACTATCCCCTACCTCACATTGATGATTTATTCAACCAAATTCATGAACCTAAATATTTTTCAAAGATTAACCTTCAATCTAGATATCATCAGTTGTTTTTGAAGAAGGAAAAAATTACAAAAACAACATTTTGAACTAGGTACGGGCATTATGAGTTTACAGTAATGCCTTTTGGACTGACTAATTCACCCTCTGTTTTCATGGTTCTAATGACCAGAGTTTTCAAGTAATATCTTGATGACTTTGTAGTGGTATTTATTGATGATATCTTGGAATACTCAAAAATCTACAAAGATCATGAAAATAACTTGCGCATTATCCTAAAGACTATTAGAATAAATGAATTATATGGGATGTTTAGAAAATGTGAATTCTGGATTTAGGAGATTTCTTTTCTTGGTCATATTGTCTCAAAGGACGGAATATCTTTTGATCCTTCTATGACAAAGGCAATCCAAGAATGGCCAGTAGCGAAAAGTATAACCAAGGTACATAGTTTTATTGGGTTAGCAGGATATTATCGGTGTTTCATCCAGATTTTTTCCTGATTGGATAACCCATTAACAAAACTCACACGTAAAGGGGTTAAATTTTTTTTTTGGAAAAAAGAGTGTGAAGAAAGTTTCAAATAACTGAAGAGAAGATTAGTCAATGATCCTATCTTGACTCTACCATTGGGGAATTATGGGTTTGTTATTTATAGTGATGCCTAAAATTAAATACTTGGTTGTGTCTTTATGCAGAATGATAGGGTTATTGCCTATGCATCACGACATCTAAAAAATCATGAGTAAAACTATCCCACTCATGATCTTGAGTTAGCAGTTGTAATAATTTCTCTGAAAATTGGGAGACACTTTTTCTATGGTGAAAAATGTGAGATTTATACTGATCAAAAGAGTTTAAAGTATATTTTCTCATATAAGGAACTCAACATGAGGAAACGGTGATGGATTGAACTACTCAATGTTTATGATTACAATATACACTACCACCCGGGGAAGGAAAATAAGGTTGTAAATTCTTTGAGCAGAAATGATCATGGAATTCTAAATAAGATGAGAGTTGAAAGGGATATTATATACATGGATCTAGTATAGATGGATATGTGAATAATCATGGAAGTTGAAACATCGATACTTTCAAATGGTTTCCAAACCATATTTATTATAAAGGATAAAAAGTTCTCAGACTGAAGATGGTGAGTTTCGAAAAAAAATTAATGTTGTGAATGATGGGAGATTGGCCGAATTCATATATGAAGATGGTATTTTGAAATTTGGGAAGAGACTTTGTGTTCCTGATATACCTGATCTAAAAAGGGAAGTGTTGGATGATGCCCATAGCTCCAATTTCTCTATACACCCTAGTAGCACCAAGATGTATAGAGATTTGAAGGAATATTTTTGGTGGGACAACATGAAGAGGGAGATTGTTGATTATGTGTCAAGATTCATGGTTTACAAATAAGTGAAAGTTGGAAGACAACATCCTAAAGGATTCATGAAACCTCTTCCCATACCTGAGTAGAAATGGGATGATATTACAATAGACTTTTCCATGGGGCTACCAAAGACTCTTAGAAGGAATGATGCAATATGGGTCATTGTTGATCGTCTTACCCAGTCAGCACATTTTCTTTCTATAAGAGAATATTTAACACTTGAAATCTAGCAAGATGATATATTAATAAAGTTATTAGACTTCATGTAGTACCCCTATAAATTTTTTCTGATCATGATTTTCATTTTACATCAATATTCTGGGAAAGTCTTCAGAAATCCCTGGATACCGAACTTCATTTGTGCGCTACCTACCACCCTCGAACTGATGGAAAATCAGAACAGAGTATTCAATCCATAGAAGACATGTTGAGATCCTACTCACTTGACTTTCAAGGTATTTGGGATCAATATTTACCTCTGGTATAATTTTTCTATAACAAGAGCTTCTATTCAAGTATTCAGATTGAACCATATGAAGCATTATATGGAATGAGATGTCGCACACCAACTTATTGGGATGATGTTGGTGAAAGAAAACTCGTAGGCCCAGAACTTGTTGAAGAAACAACAAAAAAGTTGAAGGTTATCCAAACCCACATCAAAGTATCTCAAAGTAGGCAAAAGAGCTATGCCGATAACCAAAGGAAGTCTTTGAAATTTTAGGTAGCATATCATGTTTTCTTGAAGGTATCTCCATGGAAGGGAGTTATATGATTCAGGAAGAATGGAAAATTAAGTCCCATGTACGTTAGACCTTTCGAAATTATAGAAAGAATTGGGGTTGTAGCCTACCATTTGGAAATGCCGCCATGTCTCTCTAGAGTTCATGATGTGTTCCACGTATCAATGTTGAGAAAATACATGGTTGAACCAATGCATGTACTCACCTATGAAGAAATTGAACTGGAACATAATCTATCCTATTGTGAAGAGTTTACCAAGATTCTCGATACAAGAGAAAAAGTGTTGAGAAACCGGATGACTCATCTGGTAGAACTTCTATAGAGAAATCATAATATGGAAGAGGCAACGTGGGAACCAGAAGAACTTATGATAAAGAACCACCAGAATATTTTTTTGCGGTAGTATTCTAGAAATTTCGTGGATGAAATTATTTTAAGGATGTAATAATGCAACACACCAAACGTCCACAATACATTTCCCTTTGAATAATGCAATAGCTTGCATTGTAGTCATCTTCGAGATTCTAACACACCACGACAAATCAAACTAGCTGTTATGAATAGTAATACCCATTTTAGAAATTTTATAAATTTTATTTTTCAAAATGGTCTTTGTTTTTGAATTTTGAATATCAGAATTAGATTAGGGTGAATTTTTGGTATTTTTTTGAAAACATTCAATTATTAATGAATAGTAAAAACACTGCGTTATTGCTTAAAACCAACATTTATTTAAATAATTATTTATTTTATTTAAATTAATTTTAATTCAAAATACATACATAATACCAATATTAGTTCAATTTAATTCATTAGAGTCATTTTTATAATAAAATTAGATGTATAAAATTTTATTGAACTTTTTACCGTCTATTACCCACCTCCTAGGAGCATTTGCAAATTTACATAAACATAATTTTACCACTTTTGTGAATTGAATTTAAAAAATATGAGAGACATGGTTGATATTAGTAATTAAAATGAGGTTTAATAAAATTAAATTAATTTTTTGTCAATAGTAACTTTTAACTTTTATTTACCACGGTTAAATGTAAATATGGAAATTAAAGGTAAAAATGATATTATTATTACCCTAAAACATGTCATAATTCTATTGGATAAGTTTAATTCGACCAAAAACAACCTTAGGAAATAAATATGATCCTCTAGGTCCACATGGATTAGATTAGGACATTTATTATTATTTTATTTAAAGAATAGTTAAAACTATTAAATTCAATGTTTAATAACTAAACCATTTTTATTATAGGGTTATACATAAGATAAATTCAACTAAAAGTATTCACTATAAATATAAAAATATTTCCTACATAATTTTATTTTATTTATAATTTTTAGAAATTAAATAATTTAATTTATTTATGACACAATGATGATGCAGTAATTACCTAATTAATGAAATATTAAAATAATTGATATTATAAATACCTTAATAAATGTAGATTGATACTTTGGATTAATTAAACTAATTTTATATGTTAATATGACATTTTAGGGTTTATTAAATTAATTGTTTTTTAAGTAATCATGTTTTTATGATATTAACAAAAACAAATACCAAATAGTGTCAAAATTGACATAAATGAGTTTATAAAACAAATACTATGTTATTAATTGACATTATATTCATAAAATGATAATGTTCGTCCAAAAGACTTATATATGGTTATATATGTCAATAATTAATCTCTTGGGGTTCTCTTGGAAGTTTATAGTAAGTTTATTAACCATATAATATTAAAATACAAAGAGACATGGTAAATGCCAAATTATTTTACTAAGAGTTAAATCTAAAAGATAATGTCAAAATAGTGAACTAAACCTGTATAAAACTTATTGGTTTGGAGTTTTTATACCCTTACCCACCTTATCCTAGAAATAAATTATTTTCGAGCAATTAAAAACTGAATATTAATTTATTATAAAATAATATTTCAATCCTTTCCTAAGGTTCCCCCTATACCTCTTACAAAAGGGCACTCCCCAATCTCTTAATTTCACACCTCCAAATCCATTTAGATCGGGAAAACCCTACCCTAATATCCTTCCAACATTCCTATCTTCATCCTAGAGGCCTTCCTCTGGTCATAAAGTCAACCTAAAAATCCCTTTTGATCAAATCAAAAGAAAGAACCTGAAGAAGAGGAAACTATTTCATCATCTATTTTAAGTTCTTTTCATCTTCACTACTCTTTTTTGTTTTTTACATTAAAAAATAATATATCCATAATATTCTATATAATGTGATTTTATTATAAAAATGTTACAACCATATTCATTATTCCATCCATCATATGATGACAAATTCACCATACGTGCGTACGTACGACTTACCGTCTCCACGTCGTGGTGAAGTTGTTATTCAATTAATTATTTTTTGGATGGGTATTATAATGAAGTATAATTGATTTAAATAATAAATATAACATGTTCATTATTTTTTATATATTTTATAACATCTATTTACATATGATTTTAATATCAAAAGAATGATATTATCTCTGGTGCGTACGTACGGTTTATCGTCTCCATGAATGCGATGAGATTCATTTCCGCATCATAACCATTAAAGAATAATTTTCATTTTATGATTAAAAATAATATTTATGAACATAATATCATTATATATATGAATCAAATACATCCTATCCATAAAAAACACATCTTATGTAACAAAACTTATAAAGGAAAATGAATCAGTTAACACCAGAAACGATAATAATACAAAAATATTATTAACGAAGAAATATTAGAAGA
Organism: Viscum album; assembly: GCA_963277665.1. NCBI lineage: Eukaryota > Viridiplantae > Streptophyta > Magnoliopsida > Santalales > Viscaceae > Viscum > Viscum album. The sequence goes on along the minus strand of OY728135.1, from coordinate 444,086,628 downwards.
TCAAATATGATATCATATTTATGTATAGGTTCTTGTATAATTTAATAAAAATTATGTAACTATTATATAGGTGGTTAACCTACCCTTGACTAAGGAAAAGTACAACATAAGGGTTAATTTCACAATCTCTTTATTATTCAAGGTTGTTTTTACGTAAGTATCCACTAGGACTTCATTATCATCCACATCCATGTTTCTTGAAAATGTATTTCAAAACAATTTTAATATTTTATATAAAATGGGTTAAAGTCATTTATACCCTTGTTTGACTTTTTATAAAATGTTTTATGAGGAATCTTTATGTCGTTTTCCAAAAAAGGTACTTTATGACCTTTTCCACGAATTAAGGTAAGAATATTTTTTAACTTATACGAAGGGTGCAACTATTTTTCGCCATTATGACATTGTTGAAGATTCCCATACAAGATTATAAGAATATTTTAAAATTAAATGTTTTCTTTTATAATTATTTTACTTTTAAATGATTTCAAAAAAATAAAGAGAGATTTCTCTCAAATAGTTTTGATTTCACCTATATCAACATCAATTGATGGATTTTACAGTTTTTTGAAGTTGATTTACTATGATACAAATCTTCCATATTTTATTGAAGGTTTTTTAATATTTATGACTGTGGATGTGTTATTTTTATACCATTCGTGGTTTCTGGTTAAATTATTAACATTTTTAGGCTGGTTTTGATATGAATGTTTTTGTTATGTTTAAACTTTTTCATATGAGGAATGCATTGGAGTTAGTAAGTGACGGGTGGAGCCTGTGAAAGATCCTCGATGCATCGGGAGTTCTCAAGAGAAAAACTAGTATCTTGGCACAAGGACTTGAATTTTTTTTTGTAGTCTCGGCACAAGGCCTTGACTATGTGGTTATGAAGTCTAGAATTATGAATTCCATCATTATTAAATTGGTTATTGATATTTCATGTGATTATTCGACAAGTATAATATCCATGTGAATAAGTAAATGACATTATTTGATCTATAATTTCCATTTTATGATGATGTTTATGTTTAAAAGGCATCTGTTTTAGTCGTATACATTTCCATAAAAATTTTATGCTTATTTATGAAATTTTCTGCTATATTGTTATCCTTATTTAGAATCTAATCTCACACATTTCTATGTTTTTGTTTTCTCCAGGATGTGAAGAGGTATGTTATGATTGTCTTTCAAGGATAGTATATGGGATATGATTGTGGTTAATGAAGACAATTTTGTTGTTGTTTTTCATTTTATAACATAATGTAAAACTTATGAATGTATCTAGTACTACCAAGGATACTAAACTGATAGGTCTTTCGGGACATGATTTCCTTGTATCATGATAATCATATGTAATAATGCACTGACTTTGGGTAACTATGGTCAGGGAATTACAAGACACATCATTTCCTCCCAAACTAGTTGAATGAGAACACATTTCCCTTGATGCAGAAGACAGAGGTAGAAAACATATGTCTACTAAGGAGCATGTTCAACACTAATTCAACAACACTCTTACAGAACATCTGAATTTGACCCAATCACCCACAAATATGGTAGGGTATCGGTGGAACAAGACATGGTGATTGCACATTCCCCAACTTTAAACACTAGTAGCATAAAACTGAACCACCACTAGTGGTTGTAGAAAAATGAGGTTGGGATGTGTGTCCCAAACAACCACCTCCCTTCTTCCACTGTATATCATGGTTCCTTTTCCTCTCTGATGTTCCACCACCTTGGCCTACAACTAAAACTATCCTATAGAAACCTAATTTATTAGTGTTATCAATTTATAAAATTATGGATCGTTCAACTACATCAATATAAGCATCCAAGTTGAACAAGAAGACAAGGGATCAAATTTCTAGACATAACCCCATTTAAAAATGGCGTTCTTTTAGTTATTCATTAGACACCACATCATACATAAAGCACCCATGTTTTTTAAACTAGTCGGCATACATCCACATGGTCAGATCCCCTAGAAGGAGATGCAAAAAATATGGGGTCTTGGAAAGGGATAAAGTCCCAATAAAATACTTCCCATTGATTACATCCCTGAAATACTTATAGATCATATTCTCATGTTTCCTATCTTTGACCACTATATCCCACAACTTATGATTGGGACCTTCCAAATTGAATAAATCACATTTCACCATGATAAATTTAGGAGTCTCATGGATCCCAAATATCCTGTCAACCTATTCAATATTATTATCCACCCCATGGGGTCCATGATAACCGGATGAGAGGTTATTTAATTTTGAGGAACTCATTATGCTTATCTCTTTCTGAACATTGTTCTATGTCCATAGAATGAGAAAAACCAAAACCTACTCCTGAATCAAATTCTCATGTAACAAAAACCAAAAATTTCACTATTCTATGATCAACCAGTGAGGGATAATTCTCTCCATCCTCTTTTGGAGGTTACATAGGAAGTTTATGGGTTGACATTATGCTACTCTAGTCAACAAAACCAATTAAACCATTTATAAAATAACCAAATAAATTTTCATAAATAAAAATTTTCAAACACTTCAATAAATCAATATGAAACCAGAAAAATAAAAATCCCATATCAATCCACTCCACACTCATTTGGTGTCAATTCATAGTCCACAACATTCAAATCCAACCTATAAGAAGAGTCAAACAAAATCTCTAACATCCCAGGGTGATAGAAGGCCCATCACGAGGGTTGTTTGCTAGAAAACCCACTCTCAACCCTAACCACAAGTCCCATACTTCCCATATCATATCTATCCAAACTCCCCCAAATAACATTACCCAAATAAAGGGTGAAACCTATCTTGAATATTATTTTTTCATGAACCAAACCATGATACTATCTAACCCAACCCTCGGTCCAGACTGTGGAATGTCCTGAATGGTGTTCCCAAACTCTACAAGATAGAAACATGTGCATAGAAATCAAGTAATACATTTGTGATTGTTTTATATAAATAATTAATCAACCACTACTAAATAATAATCTCATACAACTGAGAAACCTATAATACATATCATTATCCAACATCCACAAATCAAGTAGGATTCAACCCCTTTACATTTACCAATAAAAATAATAATACCAAAAAGGTGGTATGGAAAAAACATGACCAACAATCCTCCATGAAACATGTGGTTAAACAGATCAACCCATCACCACCTACACCTGGCCAAAAAAAACCACTAGCGCATAGAACCACCATCACAACAGCAGAAAATAATATTCTCACCTAAATCAAACATAATATGGTCTTTATACACATCAATGTGCATGTAGGGTATGAGTTAACCTAACCAGCAGGATACTACCAAATGAGTTTCCATGAAATTGAATTAAATGAAAATTTAGAAATATTATTTTAATAAAAAAATAGTTTTATTTAATTTATAACATGCTCCAAAATAATATGGGGGAATGAATATAATAATATTAAATGGATATAATGATATGAGAACAATATAAAATCCCTAGGTAGATTGGAATTATGGGTTATTAGAATCCTCATAATCTTAGTGATCAAAACCTAGATTCAATGGCTTATTACCTTCTTAATCCAATGAATACCCTTCATCAATATTTAATTAGGGTTGTTAAATAATCATTTTTGGGACAGCGACCCTTGTCCCTAATGAATCTCTTAATATACTAGAATTATTCTACCCACTTAAGTACTTAGTATTCCTATTTTCTCTATTCCTAATCCTATATCAAGTGAAATACCTCTTACATTATCATAATTCAAATAATTAAAACAATACCTGAAAAAACATTTACATAGGGAAAATCATCATCAAACATGAGAATCAAAACAAAATAATTTGAAACTAACAATCACACCACCCAAAAAATATATAATAAACCCCTTAAAAACCAAACCAATCATTATAAAATTGTCAGGTACTATTACATCATATAACCACCTAACTCTTGTGTGGAAACACATGAAACTGGTTGGAAAATGTAAGTCACACCAAAGAAAACCCCTATGGAATAATGTGAACTTTAAAAACATCACGATCTAACCCAAATAAATAATATTTAACATAATGTTGGTCAACCTATCCCCAAGATAGGAGATAACTCACTAATAAAAAAGGGGAAGCAAGAAGAAGGGAAAATTGAAGAGAGGAGGATCTCACATGATGATTTCGTGAAAAATATTTTCCAAACACCAAGTATTTTTAGCCAAAGTGATATTGGAAGAGAAAGAAGTTGAATTTAGGGATGTGGATACCGAATGGGGAGAAATGGGTAATTTGGGGTTAAAATAGATGATTGATAAATTGGAATTTCCTTTTTTATGGTATGTGAGTCCAAAATGCTTCAATGTATAGTATGTTAGATAGTGTACCAATTGTGAGGCACCTCTATCAAAAATGAAAGTTGGTTACACAGTTTTCCTTAATGGGTTTCACACCCATGTGCCTATCTATGTGGCATATAGAGTGCTTCTATCTTGGTCATGTAGTTTACTCTGAGAGGGTTACACTTATTTTCACTAGGTTGTGAAACATAGATAATACCACTATCCAGGGAGCACAGTTTTCACTGGGATATCACATGATTCCTACTAACCATGTACCAATTATGCGCCTATGTCTGTCCAGTTTGAAGACTACCATTTGTTTAACAAATCCAATGAAATCTATGGAATTAATATTCTACTATAATGAGAATAGAAAATACCTCAAAATAACACCATGGATGTAAAAATATTTTATCAATGACTATGAATTTGAGATGAACCATTAATTTTTTTTTACAATTTCCTCATGTATTGATGTGGATATATATGTTTGATTGGGTTTATGTATAATATTATGGAATAATTATTTTCACCAAAATTTAATAAGAATAAATAATTATAGTTCAATTGTTTGGTTGTAGTTATTATTAATATATAAATTATAATCAAATTGAAAGCATGGTTATGTTGGATATTGGAGGATGATTAACCCATTGAATTAGTTAAAGAATGTTTCCTTCCTATTAACGATTGAATGAAAATGAAGTTTATTATTTTTGAAAAACACATAAATGTGATCGTTTTTTAGATAATATAGATGAAAATTAATAAAATTTATTGATGGATGAAAAATTCATTAACTATAGTAGATTTATGGAATAAGATGTGATTATTGTCAAACTACCGACAAATAATATTTTAAATAAGTGACTATATAAGAGATTAAAAATGGTTCATTTTATGAAGAAAATATCCTAGTAATTTTTTGGGAACTATCCTTCTATTATCTAGTATAATTAATGTTGTATTTGTTGATAATGACAAATAGATAAAGTCTAGGGTTTATTGATATTAAATCTATAATTTTATTGGTATTGTGGTATATGGAGACACTGAAATTGATTAATTAAATGAAGAATAAGTCATTTAAATTGTTTATAATATCCTTGGAAATATAAGTATATTTTTAAAATTAATATTATGAATATTAAATGTTTTAGAGTTATTGGTGAATTCCTCAAGAATAATTTAAGTGATTTGTAGTTTCTTTTAATTAATACAATAATTTTGTGTCAAAAGTGAAATTTTACTGTAGTCAGGATTTATATGTAATATTTTGAGTATCCTAGAGTTTATGAAATAGTGGGGGGGATTTATATGTATAAAATTTTATATCATATGCAATATATTTTTTAAAAACTTTATGAAATATCTAAAATTTAATAATATGTTCCAGTTTTTTTGTGAACGAGGATTGTGTAATGTATTTTTTGAAGATGTATAGAAAATTCAAAAAGATGGAACATAAATGGAATATATAATATATTTTAAAGAGGATTAAAAATGAAGAAAATTATTGAAGTTAAAATTGATACAGAAGATATTTTTTCAAACTGAATAAATTTTTTGATGGGAATTAATGATAAACTTCAATGTTATTATGTGCTTAACATATTTGTTAACACATAAAACATTTTCCTTAGAAGATGAAGTTAATTGTAATGGAAATCATGATATGTAACATATATTTCCCTGAATAATTATAATAGGCAAGAAAAATAATAAATTTCAATAATTATATGTATGATATTTATTCTTATTTAATTTATTTTCCTCTTGTTATTAATAATATTGACAAAGGAACTGATTTCTAAGATATTTTGGCGAGTAGAAAATGATATGTAAAATAGTTTGTGATATATAATATATTATTCCACTTCTATTTATATAAAAAAAAATTAGACGAAGAGAATACAAATTATATTTTCTAAATAAAACTATATCATATGAAAAAATCAGAAGAAATACATATTAAATTCGTTTTTTGTACTATGATACATAATATATTACATATATTACAAAATTGTCTATACATTGATAAATTTGTGAACTGTTTACATAATAAATGTATTGGATTTATAGAATTATATATTTTAAGGGAAATAAATCTTCATGATTCTTATGCTGATATTAATTATATTAAATATCACAAATGAAACCATAATTAAAAATGATTAAATAGTTCTTGATCTCCATGGTAGAGGTAATAAGTTTTGATGAAGAGAACAACTGAGTGAATAACATTCTATTGAAGAAAATTCTATTGAAGTAAAAATTATAGATGATAAATCTATAATGAAAAAATGATCCATGATAGTTTTTTAGAATATTAAATATGAAAAATGGGGTTTTGATTCATTTTGAGATTATAGAATTTTTAGCATTGAGTTTATTTTATAAAAAATTAATTTTATAACTTATATTGAAATTTTAAACACTATTATGATCATGAGTATTTGATCTATGTCACAATAGTTTCTATTGTATATTTTTCAGGATTAAATAATAAAGAAATAATTTTTGGTCAATATGGAATTATTTTATGAAGTAAAATACTAAAACCTCTTTGGATGAAATAAAATGATTTTCATATCAATGTTATTAAATGGGTACTATTTTATTATTAAAATCATGGTGATCAAGAAATTTTGGAAATAAATATATTTGAAATATTTTAAAATAACCAGGTGATGATATCAAAGAAAATGTGATTTATAATCCCTATAAAATAATCAATACCATTTTTTATATCCAATATTTTTTTATATATTTGATTCTAGAATATAAATATGTATGAAGTGATAAATAAAATGATCTCTCTGTCTTTGGAGAGTAGAGAACTATCAAAACTAAGAGGAGATGAATTCAGTACTTTTATGAACAAGAAAGGCATTTCTTAGTATCAATGAAAAAGAAAATTTGGACCTAATTATGTTCATAAAATCTATTCAGTCAAAGTAGATATGGATAGTGAATAAAAAATCTGATACTTTGTATTAAATAATTAAAAAATATAAAGAATGAAATAATTAAAAAACATATAGGGATATATTTTTGATTCAAGAATATATATATGTAAGAAGTGAAATAGAAAGTGATCTCTCTTGTGTGTGGTGTGTAGAGAACTATCTAGTTGAAAAGAAGAGGAGTCTGATATGTATAGGCCCAAATCTTGACGTACATGGACATTACATTACTTTTTCGGAATACTTAGTACATAATAAAAACACACACACAAGGACCGTAATAGTTTAGTGTCTTTGGAAACTCGGAATATAATCTTCTAATCATGGTGAAAGATCTTCAACATCTCCCATAAAGATATTCCTTTTTTTACCTAAAACCTTTCTTTATATCCTGGGGAAAAGATAACATAAAAGGGTGATCTCAAATGCTCAGTAAGGGTAAACAAAAGAAATATCAATCACATCATATTCATAAGGACATAACATTTTGTAAATCTTAACCTGTAAAAGAGATCATAATATCATAACATGGGATAAATCATAGTAGTGAAATGTAATCCCAATAATCATAATATAAAACTTGTAACTTTTTGGAATACACACATAATCATAGAGAATCATTTCTTATTAGTCAAGACACATTGCCAATACTATCTTAGTGGACAAAATCCATTTCTGAACCGAGTTCATTCCTCGTTTCAGTCCTGTTTCACTGAACCGGTTTAACCTGCCGTTCCAGCCATGTCTATCTCATTAGATATAAAATCTTTACCCAATGAATTGGATGGAGTTATATGTCCCACCCATCTCATAATGAAATCATTCTTACTTGTGCCACAAAATAAACATACATCATTCATAATAACCCAATGAATAAAATGGGTTTCATAAACATCATCACATCATCACATAATCCATATAAAATAAATGGATATCATTTTAGAATAAGAAAATTGAAACCATTTAAATCATAGAGACTTTATACTTGAACCATACACATATGAAATAATTTCATCTTAGATGGAAAATGGTTTTCATAAGACACTTGAAATGAATTCTTGAGGAAAATATCCTTTCTTCTTCAAAATCATTTTCTTTTCAAAAAATTTCATGCAATTTTAAAAGAAACGGATTTTGATTAAAATATTCATGAAATCTTCTGGAGGAATCCTCCTGAAAATAAGGCTTTATAAAACCGTAAAAATCCATTCGTTCCGTATAATTTAAAAAAACATTCTTCTCGTACTTTTTCCAGAAAAGTCAAAAAGTACCTCATAAAAGAATGATTCCATACATACCATGTAGTAAAAGTCAAAAATGGGTAAAAATGACTTTAAAAATACATGAAAACACTTTTATAAAACATGGAAATGGATGATAGAAATAACCCCCAGTAAATACTTACAAATAAGAAATCTCGGATAAAAATGAGATTTGCAAAATTACCTTAGGTCCGATTTGCTTCGTAAGTGTCCAAACCTCCTGTATAATGATTTAAATAATGTCATTTACTTATTCCAGAATCATACTCATTGTTATGATATCATATATGGTTCACTTATGACTTTATTTTACCCGTTCTTTTGTAAATTCCATGTTAAAGAGCGTTTTGGGTAAAATCGTTTCATTTGTCATCTGTGTTTTGACTTGTAATTATTCATATGATTACTTAGATCATGATTACATAATTCCAGAATATAAAACATGATTTATATATAATATATATTCAGAATATACATATATATAATAGATCAGTAAATGGAAAGAAATACACCGTTCATGGAGACGGTAGGCCGTACGTACGCATGAACGCTGTTTTCGTTTCCTTATTGAGTTGAATGGAATTAAGTAGATGACATACACATAAATCCAGTATCATTATTATTTCATATATTTCATGATTACTTATTATTATTTATACTTTATAATCATTCATGAATGGTTAACGTGGAGAATGAATCTCATTGGGTCGTGGAGACGGTAGTCCGTACGTATACACGAGCGATGATATCGTTATCATGATCGTGGAATTGTATTGGAGTGTATTTATACTATTTCATAATCAATATAACTTTAAAATAATCATATATAGTTATTATTTACACCATTATATCCGTCCAAGTAAGGTGGTGGTGGAAAATATATTACACCACGGCGTGGAGACGGTATTCCGTATGTACGCACGCGCGGTGATTTCATTTTCCGTAGGATGGATAGATGGTGAAATAGGTTTGTTTCATACTTATAATAACATATCAGTATATATTTGATACTGATGTTATTACTTCATAATTAAACAAACTAAGAAGAAGAAGTGGAAGAAGAAATAAAGTTGAAAGAATCGGTAACAGACATTACCTCTTCTTTGAAGCGCCTCTTTGAGTCCTCCTCTTAGGGCACTAAAATTTGTCTTTAAAGAAGCCCAGGACCTCTAGGATGTTTTTAGGGAAGTTGATAAGAGAATTTGGCAGGGGTTGGCCGAGCTTTAAGGCTCAAAGTGGTGTGAGGAAGAGAGGGAGGAGGTGCCCTTTTATAAGGGAGGAGAGGGGCACCTTTGGAATAACTAAAAATATTATTTTATTATCAAGTCATATTTGGTTTTAAATAGCTGAAAATTGATTTATTTCTAAGATAAGGTAGGGATGGGTCGAAAACCTCACATCAAATAGAATTTAGAAAAGTTTAGGTCATTATACTAACCTTATCTTTTAGTTTTAACTCTTAGTTAATTAGATTGAAATTTACCATGTCACTTTGTATTTTTATATTATATAGTTAATAAACTTACCATATACATCCAAGAGACCCCCAAGTGGTCCATTAATGATACACCTATCGTGATATAATTATCTTGGCTGAACCTTATATTTTTAGGAATAAAATAACAATCAATAATATAATATTTGTTTTAAAAACTATTTTATGTCAATTTTGACACTATTCAATAGTTTATTTTTTGAAACTCATAACATAATGATTACTTCGACCAAAGTTAATTAAATCACTCCTAACATTACATATTAACCTATAAAATTTGTTTAATTCATAAAAAGTCTCAAATTATATTTATTTTGGTATTTATAATATCAATTATTCTAATTTTTCACTATTATGGTAATTACTCCATCATCATTGTGTCATATATAAACTAATTTATTTAATGTCTAAAAATTATAAATAAAATATAATTATGTATTAAATCTTATTATCTTTCTATTGAATATTTACAATATAATTTATCTTATGTATAACCCTATATTAAAGATGTTTTTGTAAATAAACGTTGATTTTAACTCTTTTAACTCTTCTTTGAATTAAATAATAATAAATGTCCTAATCTAGTCCAAGTGGGCCTAAATGGTCATATTTTATTCTTAAGGTTGTTTTTGGTCTAATTACACTTATCCAATAGAATTAGGACATGTTTTAGGGTAATAATAATATCATTTTTACCCTTAATTACCCTATTTTCTTTTAACCGTGGTAAAAACAAGTAAAAAGTTACTATTCACCAAAATTTATTTTCATCTCATTGAACCACATTTTACTTACTGAAATCAACCGTGTTTCTCAGATTTTTGAAATTCCACTCACAGAAGCGGTAAAATTATGTTTTATGAAAAATTCATTTTTTTTAACTACCACTTAGTGGTTTCACTATTCATCAAAAAATGAATGTTTCCAGAAAAATACCAAAAATTAGGCCTAAGAAATATTTGATATTATGAACTCAAAAATTATGTCTATTATACCAAATTCAAAACATATCAGTTTCATTAATGAATTTAAAAATTAATTCCCGTCGTCAAAACAAATAGCGTGTTCTTAAGAGATAATAACTATCAAAAGATTGACACTTGTTTATGTCTGGTTTAAATGTGAAATTACATCCAATGACCAACATTGTATTAAATTGTAAAAATATATTATAAATATACTTTAAAACCACTAAAATTAATAATCTATCACTTTTAATTATTTCGATTAAAAAGGTTGTTTTTAATTAAAATTTAGTAATTTTCACTATTCATCAGAAAATGAAAGTTATCCGAAAAGTACCAAAATTTCACCATAAGCTAATTTTGATATTCCGAATCCAAAAATGAAGTCCATTTTGAAAAATACAATTTAAAAAATTCCAAAAAGTGGTTATTACTATTCATAACGGCTAGTTTTAATAATATTTGAATAGCATATCGTTGTTTAGTGAAACTCGGTATTGCGTACTACACACGCTATCGAGGAAGGTCACTAGTGCATGTAATGCAAGGAAAGTCAAGGATGCATGTTGTGCAAGATCCTTTTAGTGTAGCGTACAACACAAGACATTAATGAAATTAAAAAGAATATTTTTCATAAAATCTCGGGGTGTTACATTCTACCCCCCTTAAAATGAATTTCGCCCTCAAAATTCATCGGGGATATAAATGGTTTACTATTATAATGTTTCTTTAATAGAAACCCACATCGTAAAAAGGAATACCAAAACCAATCTTTAAAAATAAAAATATGAAACGTAACGGTTACCCAAATAAACTAATCACTGGGTTTCCACATAGGTGAAAATATGGATACGGAAGAGAAATCTAATCATCATGTTCTGATGGAGAGTGGTAGAGAACATGACTATGGAAAAGCCAGCAATCACAAAGCCATAGATTTGTGATGATCTAAGGTACCATCTGATTCATCAGATATAATATCACTAGGACAAAATTTTTTGTTTTCAGGATCATTTCCCTAAAGTTGATGAAATTTGAATTAGAAGAAATACTTTCGTTATTTTGGTATAGTCTCACTGTTGGTAGTTCTTTGGAAAATTACCACTTCATATCTTAAAGAAGTGAAGTTGAATTTGTCATTCGTGATGTGTTAGCAGATCATGTGATAGAATGATGGGTCATTTCATCTGTCTCAAACAAAAGGTTAGAAAAGTTATCAAAAAAATACATAAGCCCATCTATAGTGAGATTAATCATATATGGTTCCTAAAATGGACTTATACATCATATATCGTACTGCTTAATATAATAAAACTAGTTTTCACTAAACCGGGACTTCCTGTAGGCCAGTGGTAGGCGATAAAGGCCAGTCGCACTTCGGTTGTGGGTTCGATTCCCACAGCCTTGTCCGACACGATGGGCTGTCTCCCATCCTGCAGGTTGTCCTTTTTCTAAAACCACATTACTATAACATCCCATAAATAATATCGAAAAAACTTCTATCCTTAAACAATACTAACTTATGTCCAACATAATCCATTCCAATCTTTAGGATTATCCAAAATAATGTTGTCTAATCTCATATTATAGTGATAATGATTACCAAAGAGTTCATAAAACTAGCATGTTAATACCATTGTTGATCCCCATATATCATGAGATATGTCTTTTTGGTCACATTCCAAACATTCAAAGTCCTTAATCACGTATTCTCTTGAAAAAAAATGAATACCCGTTGAACCTTATTGAAAACATGAATGTTGTTAAAAGTTAACTCTTTCCACATACCAAAATCCTCAAAATTATATATACTCAAACCATGATATCACTTAGTCCTTATATCAATCACGAGCTCATGAATACTGTCAAACATTTCATTTTTTCCTTATCCCTTCATTATGCGCATATAATCTTTTTTCCAAAAATATCTCAATCACTTTCCATGGTTACCGGTACCATAAAATTATTGAAAACCATAATAGACCAATACATAAATATTCCAATATTCCATGATACTATATACAACATTATTTTGGAATCCCATTACATAAACACTTAATCATTCTACCACATCGTTGTCATATTCAACATCTCCAATGGTGATTGCATGTGACGTCCCTTTGTCATTTTCCTTGAGTGGTTGCTCATGTCGATCATCACTAACCCTTGGATTAGGGAATTTATTAGCATAATGCCCCATTTCCTTGCACTTGAATCATTGAAGTGTAGTAGGTTCATTATGTGTATCCCTTTTTTTGTTTGCATTATTAGACATATTCTTCCAATCATTGCGGCATTCAAATGCCCGATGACCTTCCTTTCCGCATTTGAAACATTCACTTGTCCCTTTAAGACAATCTCCACCATGCTTCTTTCCACACTTTGAGCATAAGGAAACATTCATCTTCTTTTCACCATTATTCTATGATTTCTCCTTGAACTCTATCTTTCGTTTCTTGTCAAAACTATGAGATGGATAAGTAACACCAACTTCCATTTCTACCTTGATAGCACAACGCACAATTTCTTCATAGCTACTGAAGTCTCTTATAGCTAATGCCCTTCGACGATTTGGTTTTAAGCCACTGAAGAATCGATCAACTTTACTTTCTAGGTGGGTGATAAATCCAGATACATACCTTTCAAGCCTTGTAAAATTCACTTCGTATATACCAACAGATTCATCATCCATTTGCTTTAGTTCAAGAAACTCCTTCTCCATCTTTGTCTGAAGAATTCAAGGGAATTAATTATTGGAAAATAAGTTCTTGAACTCATCCCATTCCATGGACTCAATTTCATCTCTTGGCCTCGTATTCTATATAAGATTCCACCATTGATCAACATCACCTTCCAAACGACACACTGCTAAGATGACTTTATCATGTTCCGAACATTGATGAACTGAAAATATCTTTTCAGTGGTACTTATCCATTGTTCAGCAACAAGTGGATCAGAAGACCCAATGAAAGAAGGTGGATGTTGCCTCATGAAGGACTCAATAGAATATTGTTCCCTTCTCTTCTCATTTGGAAGTCCATAATGATTCATAGATTGATTAAGTATAGCAATAAGATTTTGCACTCCATCTCCCATAACATTTGTTTGTTCAGGAGGACAATCATTGCATTGTCCATTGCATTGATCAGCACGTTTCCGCCAGGTTCCAGCCATCATCTAAAACCTAAAAAGAATAGTGTGAGAGGCAAAAATCATGCTAGGGAAAACAACACAATAAAGGGGGAGTACCTTCAATATCTATCATCTTGGGTTATCGTAATTTTAGTAATATAACCTATACTTATACTTAACCTTAGGGACATCCCTAGACATACCTTAGAAATATCTCTAGGGATCTCACTAAAGTTCTCGCATCCTAGTTTCCAAAGGTTGACTAAACCTTTCCTCTGATACCAACTGTAGAGGCCCAAAGGTTGACGTACATGGACATTACATTACTTTTGCGGAATACATAGTACATAATAAAAACACACACACAAAGACCGTAATAGTTTAGTGTCTTTGGAAACTCGGAATATAATCTTCTAATCATGGTGAAAGATCTTCAAAATCTCCCATAAAGATATTCCTTTTTTTACCTAAAACCTTTCTTTATATACTGGGGAAAAGAAAACATAAAAAGGTGAGCTCAAATTCTCAGTAAGGGTAAACAAAAGAAATATCAATCACATCATATTCATAAGGACATAAGATTTTGGAAATCTTATCCTGCAAAAGAGATCATAATATCATAACATGGGATAAATCATAATAGTGAAATGTAATCCCAATAATCATAAATTAAAACATGTAACTTTGTGGCATACACACATAATCATAGAGAATCATTTCATATTAGTCAAGACTCATTGCCAAGACTATCTTCGTGGAAAAAATCCATTTCTGAACCAAGTTAATTCCTCATTTCAGTCCTATTTCACTGAACCGGTTTAACCTGCCGTTCCAGCCATGTCTATCTCATGAGATATAAAATCATTACCCAATGCATTGGAGGGAGTTATAGGTCCCACCCATCTCATAATGAAATCATTCTTACTTGTGCCACAAAATAAACATACATTATTCATAATAACCCAATGAATAAAATGGGTTTCATAAACATCATCCCATCATCACATAATCTATAGAAAATAAATGGATATCATTTCATAATAAGAAAATTGAAACCATGTAAATCATAGAGACTTTATTCTTGAACCATACACATATGAAATAATTTCATCTTAGATGGAAAATGGTTTTGATAAGACACTTGAAATGAATTCTTGAGGAAAATATCCTTTCTTCTTCAAATTCATTTTCCTTTCAAAAAAATTCATGCAATTTTAAAAGAAAATTATTTTGATGAAAATATTTATGAAATCTTTTGGAGGAATCTTCATGAAAATAATGCTTTATAAAACCGTAAAAATCCCTTCGTGCCGTATAAGTTAAAAAACATTCTTCTCGTACTTTTTCCGGAAAAGTCAAAAAGTACCTCGTAAAAGAATGATTCCATACATACCATGTAGTAAAAGTCAAAAATGGGTAAAAATGTCTTTAAACATACATGGAAACACTTTTATAAAACATGGAAATGGATGATAGAAATAACCCCCACTAAATACTTACGAATAAGCAATCTCGGATAAAAATGAGATTTGCAAAATTATCCCTTACCTTAGGTCTGATTTGCTTCATAAGTGTCCGAAACTCTTGTATAATGATTTAAATAATGTCACTGACTTATTCCAGAATCATACTCACTGTTATGATATCATATATGGTTCACTTATGACTTTATTTTACCCGTTCTTTTGTAAATTCAATGTTAAAGAGTGTATTGGGTAAAATCGTTTCATTTGTCGTCCGTGTTTTGACTTGTAATTATTCATATGATTACTTAGATCATGATTACTTAATTCCAGAATATAAAACATGATTTATATATAATATATATCCAGAATATACATATATATAATAGATTAGTAAATGAAATGAAATACACCGTTCATGGAGACGGTAGGTCGTACGTACGCGTAAACGATGTTTTCATTTCCTTATTGTGTTTAATGGAATTAAGTAGATGACATACACATAAATCCTGTATCATTATTATATCATATATTTCACGATTACTTATTATTATATATACTTTATAATCATTCATGAATGGTTAATGTGGAGAATGAATCTCATCGCGTCGTGGAGAAGGTAGTCCGTCCGTACGCATGAGTAATGATATCGTTCTCATGATCGTGGAATTGTATTGGAGTGTATGTATACTATTTCAGAATCAATATAACTTTACAATAATCATATATAGTTATTATGTACACCATTATATCAATCCAAGTAAGGTGGTGGGGGAAAATAGATTACACCATGGCGTGGAGACGGTATTCCGTACGTACTCACGCGCGGTTATTTCGTTTTCCATAGGTTGGATAAAAGGTTAAATAGGTTTATTTCATACTTATAATAACATATCATTATATTAGTGATACTGGTGTAATTACTTCATAATGAAACAACCTAAGAAGAATAAGTGGAAGAAGAAATAAAGTTGAAAGAATCGGTAACGGACATTACCTCTTCTTTGAAGAGCCTCTCTGAGTCCTCCTCTTAGGGCACTAAAATTGGTCTTTGAAGATAACCAGGACCTCTAGGATGTTTATAGGGAAGTGGAGAATATAATTTGGCAGGGTTTGGCCGAGCTTGAAGGCTCAAAGTGGTGTGAGGAAGAGAGGAAAGAGGTGCCCTTTTATAATGGAGGAGAGGGGCACCTTTGGAATAACTAAAAATATTATTTTATTATAAAGTCAAATTCGGTTTTAAATAGATCCAAATTGATTTATTTATAAGATAAGGTGGGGATGGGTCGAAATACTCTCATACAATAGAATTTAGACATGTTTATGTCATTATACTAACCTTATCTTTTAGTTTTAACTCTTAGTTAATTAGATTGACATTTACCATGTCACTTTGTATTTTTATATTATATAGTTAATAAAAATACCATATACATCCAAGAGACCCCCAAGTGGTCCATTAATGATACAAATATCTTGATATAAGTGTCTTTACCGAACCTTAGATTTTTAGGAATAAAATAAAAATCAATAATATAATATTTGTTTTAAAAACTATTTTATGTCAATTTTGACACAATTCAATAGTAGATTTTCATGAAACTCATAACAGAATGATAACTTCTACCAAAGTTAATTAAATCAATAATAACATGCCATATTATCCTTTAAAATTAGTTTAATTCATATAAAGTCTCAAATTATATTTATTTGGGTTTTTATAATATCAATTATTCTAATTTTTCACTATTATGGTAATTACTGCATCATCATTGTGTCATATATAGATTAATTTATATAATGTCTAAAAATTATAAATAAAATATCATTATGTATGAAATCTTATTATCTTGCTAATTAATATTTACAATGGAATTTATCTTATGTATAACCCTATATTAAAAATGTTTTAGTAAATAAACATTGATTTTATCTCTTTTAACTCTTCTTTGAATTAAATAATAAAAAATGTCCTAATCTAATAAAAGTGGGCCTAAATGGTCATATTTTATTCCTAAGGTTGTTTTTGGTCGAATTACACTTATCCAATAGAATTAGGACATGTGTTAGGTTAATAATAATATCATTTATACCCTTAATTACCCTATTTTCTTTTAATAGTGGCAAAAAAAGTAAAAAGTTACTATTCACCAAAAAATATTTTCATCTCATTGAACCACATTTTACTTACTGACATCAACCGTGTCTCTAAGATTTTTGAATTTCCACTCACAGAAGTGGTAAAATTAAGTTTTATGAAAAATTCATTTTTTTTAACTACCACTTAGTGGTTTCACTATTCATCAAAAAATGAAAGTTTCCAGAAAAATACCAAAAGATAGGCCTAAGCTATATTTGATATTGTGAACTCAAAAATGATTTCTATTTTACCAAATTCAAAACATATCTTTTGAAGTAATTAATTTAAAAATTAATTCCCGTCGTCAAAACAAATAGCGTGTTCTTAAGAATAATAACTATCAAAAGATTGACACTTGTTTATGTCTGGTTTAAATGAGAAATTACATCCAATGACCAACATTGTATTAAATTGTAAAAAAATTATTCTAAATATAATTTTAAACCACTAAAATTAATAATTTATCACTATTAATTATTTTGATTAAAAAGGTTGTTTTTAATTAAAATTTAGTAATTTTTACTATTCATCAAAAAATGAAAGTTATCCGAAAAGTACCAAAATTTCACCCTAATCTAATTTCGATATTCCTAATCTAAAAATGAAGTCCATTTTGAAAAATAAAATTTACAAAATTTCAAAAAGTGGTTATTACTATTCATAACGGCTAGTTTTAATAATATTTTAATAGCATATCATTGTTTAGTGAAACTCAGTATTGCGTACTACACATGCTATCGAGGAAGGTCGCGATTGCATGTAATGAAAGGCAAGTCAAGGATGCGTGTTGTGCAAGCTATTTTTGGTGTAGCGTACAACACAATACATTAATGAAATTAAAAATAATATTTTTCATAAAATCTCTGGGTGTTACATGATACTTCAATGAAGATAGAAGACATTTATTATTATTAATGAAATACAAAAATTGAACCTAACTATGTTCATTACATCGAACCAGTCAATGTATATAGGGAAAAATAATATAGCATGTCATACATTGTATTACATATGATAAAAATACTGAGAAAGAAAAATGGGAAAAAATATATAGGAATAAATTTAAATTTAATCATGATCATCTCTTATATTAAAAACACTTAGTTATTTATGAGGTACTATGATATTAATGATCATAGTTTCTCATATTTTTGAGATAAAATAATTCAGATTCTATGTTAGATCATGTTTATTGGTAACTTAAAGATATATATTTACATTTTCTTTATCAAATCCCTTATAGGTAGTTGAATACGTTGCTGATAAATAGGTTAAGATTAAATTATATATAAAAAATCCAGAATATATGTATATATATATTATCATTTTTAAGAATCTCTAAAATGAGGAAAGTGAATATTATTGGTTCTAATATAAACCAAACTATGAATTCTATTGGAAAATGTATGAATGCCATATAAAAAATATTTCTATCTATCCTATTGAATAATATTTTCATCCTTTACTATGGTCAACTATGGTTTAATATCAAATATTATAGGTGTTGGGTGTAGTATCATACCTTATCAAGGAACATTTTAATCACAATTTTATACTAGTGATAAAATCAATGAATTAAGGTGATTAACTAGTCATGACATGGAGTTTGATTCCCTTTATGTGTCCAAAAATTATAAAAATAATACGTGTTACACATTAGTATCCTTTTTACATTGAATGTGTCTATTTGTTATTTTTTTAACATAAACATATCCATTTATGTTAAATGGATACAATGGTTAATATACGAATTGGGGTAAAAGATTATAATATTAATCAGAATTTATTGAATGTTTATAACAACTGATTTAACCCACCTTATTATGTTTCTTCAACCACTCTTAGGTCCATTCAATCAGTATCAGAGACCACAGTTCCCTTTTCAAGGATCTATAATTTATTGTTCAATGTATTTTTTATTTACATATACTCATAATTTAAATTGATTTTATAAATTCTGAATATTTTAAACGTACATTTTATTCATGTTAATAAAAATATTGAAGCTTCATTGGAGACATTTGAAAAAATATATTTCACTAATGTTGAAGAAAAATTATTAATGAAAAGAAGACCTGTCACTAATACATAATGGTATTTACAGTTGTAAATTATTATGAGATCAATCTATTTATGATGATAATTTTGAAAAAAAATTAATATGAGATAAAACATACAATAATGGTTGAATATAATATTAAAAAGACCAGCCTTGAGGTTAAGTATCAACTAAGGAAAGATCCTACTAAATTGTTTACTTATATATTTTGGATTATCAAGTGATTACAAGATGAAAATGAATGGATAGAAATGGACATTTAAGAATTGAAAAAAATATTGAAAATTGTGTTTCTTGATAGAATCTCTCTCAATAATGAAAATTTTAAAGATAAGAAATCATTCCATGTCTATATAGTTGTGTTCTCAATGATTTTATTAAATTATTAATACCACATTGATGATAAATTAAATGTAAAATATTATTTTCAGAATAAGATCAATGATTTAGAATAATTTCACCATGTTTTTGTTTATGTCAATGATTATTAGTTTAAGAACAATCCAAAAAGAGTTGGGGAGATTAAAAATGATATAAAAAATTAATATAAAGAGAATTATGATAAGTTTTATAAATTTAAAGTTCCATGGGAAGATATATTGATCTCATTTTTAGTTGAGTAGAATAATCACCCCTAAAAGTATCTTCAATTGGCTGTGAATTTGAGAAATCATGAATCAACTCTAGATGAATCATGTAAAATATCTAAAATAAGAAATAGATCCTTAAGAGATTCTGAAATCAGTCCTACATCATAATGTAATTATAATGGTGGAAATAATATCTTGATATCCTCTCAATATCCATCCATATCAAGATCTGTGATAAAGTTAACCATACTCTAGTAAAATCTATTTTAAATTATGACATTTTATCCAAACATTCTTGATACAAATAAAAGATAGAGAGTTCTAGGTGAAGAAAAATATTGAAAACCCTATGAAGTTTTCCATGGTATATTTAAGTTATAGAATAAATACCATCTCCACATATGGATCCTAAGATGGTAGTATACTATCTTAAAAAAATAATGACCTAATTCTCATTATACTACAACTACACAAAAAATGAAGGATATTTTTTGGCCATTATTTCTGTATTTATTGGTTTAGAAAAAAAGGATATTTTGTGTTGGAACAAAATTTTAGTGCATGAAAATAATTAAAATATTGAATTCATGGGGTGAACATCTAAAATTCAGAAGATCCCAACTAAATAAAAGAATAATTCATTGAAAAGGAATGATCTTCCCACTAAAAAATGATTTTAAAATATTTATAATGATGTTTATTTTTTAGAAAAATTTTCATACTTATTTTGAGAGATATTGTGTAAAAATTACACTCAACACATATACTTATTTGTATAGAATACCAATCCAACATCTTATGATGAAAAAATATAAAATAAGATATGTTATCCTTGATGAGTAAAAAATTGAATATTATTGAATAAACTACTCCTATAATGATAGTGAATATAGAAGAATGGTAAATAACACCAATGAGAGGTTATTATATTGTGGTATAAAAGGCCACTAAATGGATCATTATATTTTGTCTATGAATTTTAATGTTGAAGGAATCTAGTAGAAATAAAAAATACAACCAGTCAAAGAAATGTGTAAAAGGATTCCTTTAGTGGTTGACATTTCTAATGATGAGTAACTGAGATTTCCATAAAAATTTAATTTGTAATTTATATAAATTATTTATGGGAGGTAAAAATTATAAGGTTATATTGATAAAAAAATCAAAAACTATATTTCTAAACAGGAAATATTTTTGAAAATCCATGGAATAACACTAATGACTTATTATTGTAAATATGATACTCTAATGAGGAATTATAAACATAGAAATAATGTTGAGAATATGAATAAATATTATGTAATCATTTGACTAGAATAGTTTTATTTTGATAATTTACAAAAATAAAAAATTATTAAATGTGATTTAATTAATTGATTAAATGAAGTCCATCCATATTATTAGAATTATATATTTATACATATATATATCCATGCATCTCAAAATAATACCCAAACTATAAAATCATGATTTAAGTAAGTATAAAGTGGTGAATATTTTTTGAACTATAATGAAAAGAGTCTTTAGTTTTATTTTGATGTATTATGGATAATTCTATTATTAGTGAGATGATGGTGACTTTATTTTTATACTTAATTGATATTTATTACATAATTGTATAATGAATTTAATGGAAACAGAAATAGGGAAATGGATGAATATTGTGGTTTTTATATGGATATAAAATTCTTTTATCCTATAACTCTAAAAATGGTTTCATGTTGTCTACTTAATATAAAAAAATGTAAAAATCTAAATACATATCATACTTAAATTGTTATTATGAGATTCATATAGTGCAGATAGAAGAAAATTATCTATGACATAGAAATATTAGAGAGTATCCCTTCAAGGGATCCAAGAAATTGAATACAAATATTTTATTTTTATGTGATTATAAAATTATAGATATTTTTAATTAAATAGTAAATGAGGTATGTTAATCACATTCCCATTTGGTTCAGATTATGTTAAAAAGGTAGTAAATGGAGGGAGGTTTTTTAAAAAAAATCAAAAGGGGATAGATACATACTTTCACATTAATTTTTTTAAATTTCATGTTGATATTGAGTGTGGGTTCATGTAATCTCTTGAAAAAAAATCATCCACTGAGAACGTGAATACAGATTGGATTTTTCATCAAATAAATTAAGTGGAAAACTTTGTTATTGAAATTTATCACCCTTGATTTCTACATAGGGTTATCCGACATAGACATAAATTTAATTACTTTATGGAACATTTATATGAAAAATGAAATTCGACCATTCTATCATCGTAAATATGTAATTTTATCATCAAGGAAGAGAATAATTAAATAACAACAAAAAAGAGACAATTGTTTTTCTAACTATACATGTTTATGAGATGAGGCAACCTTACCTTACACTTACCTTTGAATTTTTTTCAGTAGGCGTTGAAGGAATAAATATTTAGATAAATTATGTTAAATTCAAAATTATTTTAGACATTCACAGAAAATCCCATGAGTGTTATTGAAGATCACAAATGAGTAAAGAAAAATTGTATATCTATATTCATTTTCAATGGATAAATTAATTGAAAATTTATTTCAATATTATGTTTGGTGATGTAGGAGGAATCCTCCCAATGATGAAGATAATGATGTTACCCACATATTTTTTCATAAGGAATAATGAAGTATCTTCTTTTTCAGTAGATCATAAATATGATGATCCGTGATCAAGTATTCATAGAAATAAATGACATGTGATAATAGATAATGTATAAATTGACTACAATAGTGTTATATAGTTTTATGAATTAGGTAATTAACTAACTATTCAATATCTTGTAATGTTATCACCAGAGATTAGATTACAAGAAGCTCTTTAACTTGGAAAATCTATAAGTTTTTATAGATAAAAAATCCTTGTCTTATCCAGTATGAATTATAGTATATTTAGTGTCAAAATATCATGTATGATGGTTTTGGATGACTGATACTGATTCTAGAAAATTATTTTCAGGGATTTTTATGGTGATAATATAATTGAGTAATTTATTATTTAAAAAACATTGTTATTTTTAAGAACATTAGAAATATTCTTAAATTTTGAAAACACATTTAAAGTCACCTGAGATGTTTTGGAGTGTGTATAGAATTCCTTTTGAAGAATTTATGTGATTATTAATTTCATTGAATGAATTATATAATTTCGGGCTATAACTGGAATTTTACCTATGTCAAGAGTCATATGTAATATTAAGAGTCACTTATATATGCAAAAAATAAAATGAATTAGTACACATAATATTTTTTTTCATAAAAAATATAATTTTTGATAAATCCTATAATATTTCAAAAATCTAGTGAAAGATAAATATTTATATGATTAAGATGAATAAAAAATATATTTTATAAAAAAATTATAAAAATAGAATGGTAGAAACCTATGAAAAATAATTATGTGGAATATATAACATATTTACCAGAATATAATAAAACAATGTAAAAGAAAATGGTATCAAATGATACATAATGTACTTGTTCATACATAAGAAATTTATTCAGTATAGGTGTTTGATAATGTAATGGAAGTTATTTGTATGGAATTTTTTTTAAATGTAA
Source organism: Viscum album (assembly GCA_963277665.1). Lineage (NCBI taxonomy): Eukaryota > Viridiplantae > Streptophyta > Magnoliopsida > Santalales > Viscaceae > Viscum > Viscum album. The sequence goes on along the minus strand of OY728135.1, from coordinate 444,062,638 downwards.
AATAGTTCCTTCTGTTGATGAAGATAATTTCTATGTAATTGAGAGTACGTAATATATTCATCATCAATAAGTTATAAATATAAGATTATTTTTAATTACATGGCTCAAATATAATATATTTATTGAGGTTTAGGTGATATATTGAAAATTGAATTGATTTATAGGATATTGTCTCTAGAAAAAAATATATTTAACATATTTTTATAATAGGTAATATATTCTACCACTTTTGAGTATGGTGAACATATTTGTTGGGAAAAAACTTATATATTACACATGTATATACCCAATTCTACCATTGGTATCCTAAAATATGACATGTGAACTGGGAAAAATTAGAGAAAGAAATGACAAATTTTGAATTTGAAAAAATCAACCAAAGATGGCTTTATTGAAGGAGATTTTCTAGGATATAATTCATGAGTGGAAATGTGATGAAGATTTAAATTCTAATTCGGATATTAGATAAAAAAATTATTCTAGGTTCCTGTTGATATCTTAGCATAATGAGTAGTGAAGTTCTATAAAAATATAAATGACTATTTCATCTTATAATTAATTTCAATAGACTATCATGACTATTAAAAGTTGAGTGATGTCGTAATAGTCAAATAAATATTTTCTTTTTAGAAAAATGAAGACTAATTTTTTTGAGGATCATATATAATTATTTTGAGAAGAATAATATTAAATCCTCTTTTACAAAAAATAATCTTTATTTTAGTGGATCCAAATGATGAAAATGGAATTAATGAAAATGCAAGGTGGATAATATTTTAGGAGAAATAGAATATATGTTATCATGAAAACATAACCAAATGTCGAGGTAGTGTAAAATTAGATATAGAATCACCATACAAGATTCAATGTTATATTATATATAAAATATAAATAAAATTATTTCTAGGATTTCAGAACATAAAATGATTAGAAAGATAGAAATAAAGTGATCAATTTTTATATAAATATTAATGAATTATTTATTTGGATAAGAGAATAAACCAATACTACTCTGACAAAGAATATATTTTAGAAGTATCCAAGAACAAAAAGAATAATAATTATACCAAATTATATTGATCAAATTCAATCACATGATGAAGAAGGTGAAGAAGAAGAAGAAGATAATCAGTAAAACATTGTATTATAGAAGTTAGAAATATTGAGAAAGATATAAAATGAATAAGTATTGAAAATAAATCAATATATACCAATTTGAATAACTCATCATCAATATTCTTAGTGATTTAGGATTGATGGAGATATTAAATATCATAGAATGTGAATTAAGAGAAATTTTTATTATCAAAATATAAATAATATTTTATTTCCTTGTAATAATAAGGGTTCAAGTTTCATTTTTTATATTAGATCAAATATAGGTGGTAAAAAACTCTATTGATGAAGGGGATTAGATCATTTGATGTAGTGACTTCTTAGATAAAATTTTCTATCTTCTCTAAGATGTTTTATAAGAAGGGAAATGGATATGGGTTGTTCCACATTAAATAATATCACGAATATTGTGGTAAGATGTATAATGACCCAACTAAGAAGAAAATAGATTACTCTAGGAAGTTAAATGTCAAATATCATGGAGGTTGGATCCAGTGTGAAATTAAATATTCCATAAATTATATGTAGTGAAATAACTTCTCAATATATAATATAAAAACATTTGTGAAATAGTGATAAATTATGTATCCTGTGGTGAATTACTAATTACATTAGATATTAAATTTCCATTGAAGGGGTTAATCATTCTAAAAATAATGTGTGTTACTCTTTACAACATAATTAATATATTATGTGTGTATCATGTTCTAGGTTCAACGTAAATATATATATGTTTATCTTAACAAAAAGTAATTTTTTTCATACCAAATGGGTTAAAAATATACGATTAATTGGATATTGGTAAAAATTTTCCATTCCTAATTATCACCCCTCCCCCACTCAAGTGACAATAACTAATCCTAAGGGACTTTTAAATGCAATAATATGTCGTGTTTTATGGAAATTTTGAAATTTGTGGAGCCCTGATCATTAATCTTATCAACTCAATATTTTGTAATCGATAATGAGTGAAATTTTTCTATATAGTATTTTTTGATATTATATGGAATATTTTTGAGACCAAGCCCATAGAAGATGTGTGATTTCATAACATAGGTTTTACCCTATCCATCATATAATATTTTTTGGCACGGGACATTTGTGATAAATTCCTCACGAGTAAAAATTAATGAATAAAATTAATTTTTTATTTTATTTTATCATTTTTTACACAGTGACCCTTTCCTACATTGTGTATATAGTAAGAATGTTTCATTTGGTTCGGCCGCCCAAGCACTAGAAAAATAGAAAACTGTTGGAGAGAATTCTTGGTGATTGTGATGGATCATAATTAAATAATGGATCATTTTTTCAATGTAGTTGTTGGGACTCATCAAAAATTGTAAGACATAAATGTTCTTCAACCTAAATTTATCCAAACTCTTGGTATGATTTTATTATTTGGTATTTCCATCTTGTTGCATAATACTAGATGAATAAAGTTCAATTAAACCAAAATAATTCATATTCTCAATGAAGGTATAATTAAATTGATGGAATTATTTTTGGTTCATTTTCATTTATCCCTCTTTGTTCATATTCTTCAATGACAATGAATTGAGTAAAAACATACAATGGTTGAGGATCATTCATCACTTTTTGTTTCTTATGGATTTATCCCAGATATATTCATTAGATGATCATTAGTATTACATTTGGCCAACGGTTCAACCAATACCTAGTTCTTAAATATTGTGTGATCATTCTTGGTAGAATGCATTAAAACACCCTGTACAGAATGAGATGGTGATTATAGTCTATTAACTGATGATAATGATGGATGAATCAATGGAAAATGAGTGCACATTGGGTTTTATCAGTATTTTTGAGTAACTCATGATGAAACTGTGAAATGTGAATAAATATGACTCCCAAGTTGATTCAGAGCCTAGAATCCTAAGAGCAGATGACAAGAGGATTGGTTAACCCTCGATCTATCGAATCCTCAAAGACGGTGGCTTAGGATAATTGGTGGATGATACAGTCAAGGAACCAGAAGGTCAAGAAAATTGCACATTACATGACAAATAATTTGGCATTACCCACCATTTGGACACCCTTGTTGTAGTGCTATGCATTTGGATGGAGTTAACTATCAAATGCCACATGAATTAGTCATAAATCATGTAAAATATTCATGATGGATATACTTGTACATTGGGATGTACGCAAGCATGAGAAAAATTAGAGAACCAGTGGAACAATGTGTACTTGGAGATGGATATGGATAGGTGTACACATACATGGCCACCTATACATGGGTTGGAACATGGGACGACCAAAGTACATAGACATATCCAGCGACACATAAAAATATTCCATGATATCTTTACATATTGTTTACATCGAATATATGTCATGTATTTTGATATTTTCTTGAAAGATAGAACCTTTTCCATACCTGCAGACTAACGGTTAGATTAACAATCTAGGCACCCTATGGTACATGCCTTGTACACCCTTATAGATTAGTTCATACTCTTAATTTCATTATTTGAGACCAATATATGCTGAGAGTGTTCCCTTAGTCAATTACCTCAAGTTTATAGTGCAACAATATATCCACCTATTATGATTTTTGATCCCCTCTTAAGGATGATTATTTGATAGATTTATGGTGTTCCTCTAATATATTGGAGTACGATCCTCTATTGGTTTTTTCCCTAAGTGTGATTTTTTAAATCTGCATGACCATCTTGAGTAGGGTGTTGATCTTATATATATAATTTCACATCGATAGGGTTTTTATAATTGTTGGAATAAAATCCCTTATACTATGAATTGATCTAAATTGGGTTCGTGGTGTCCCCCAATGGTTATAGGTGTGTCCAAATATCAATATATCATGTTCCTATTATACTAGTTTGATTTCATGGGTTACCCAATAATCCAGACCACTTCGTTGGGTGTCTTTGATTTTATAATGGCTAGTGGTGTGAATTCTCCATGGTTGAACATGGATTTTAGCAGAACATTATGGCTTATAGTTGGTTAGAACATACCGATAGTGTGGTGTCATTCTTGAGTATATGTGGGTGATTCTATTGTAAATTAATTATTATATAATTTATTAAACTAACTATATTTATTTATTCATGTTTAGTAATTTTGGGATTTTCTAATAGGTATTGTTGTACTCCCCCCTGCATAGTCATTCCCTACAAGTGTCGGGTCTTATTCTGAAAATGGCCCATTTTATGGTTTCTTTGGAGGATAAGGAGTAGTTAGAGTGTATCACAAGTTTTTTAGATATAGTTACTTACCGGTAGCTTGCATTTAACATTATTCATCTCCCTTTTAGCATGTTGGACACATTACAGTTTTTGGATGGGCTTGTATTTGGAACCTTTTCCATATTCAAATCATTACTCTCATACTCTATAGTGGAATCTTGTAATGACCTGAACTTTTTAATAATATTTTTTCCTAAATTTTTGTGTTATTTTATTTTATACTCCAAAAAGCTATATTCTTAAATTAATGAAGTGAGTATAATTAAATGAGACTGTTGGGTTTTGACTGTTATATGATGGTTGGCCAAAATGACCATTGGAAACTATACTCTTAACATTAAAATTATTGTTTTTAAATACAAGTGATCTTGGTTAACTAATACAGAAAGATGATTTGATAACCTCACCCAGTAGACTCGAGTCGTACCAATCCCATCTGTCAGAGCTTGGGAAAGAGGTAGAATCATTGGGCTTTTCTTTGGATCGAACCCAAGACAAACTTCCACATGTGAGGCTTGAACAGATTCACCTAAGGGATAATTTCAAGCTGATAGAAATCACATCTTGGGAAATGTTGTACGAGCCTCCCTAATATTCTATCACCATAGAACACCATACACTTAAGTCCTATGCAGGTGTTATAAGGGGCTATGTGACGTGACCTTAGTTACTTGTGTAGACCTTTTGTATAAATAAAATTATTATTTCTTATAATGGAAAAGTTGGAGAATTTTAAATATTTTTATAAATGAAGGATGAATTTATTGTTCCATATTACTAATAAATTTCAGAAAAAATGGTATTTTAAAATATTTATATAATATTTAAATAATTAATAATGTAAAATTATTTAAAAAAAATCCTTCTAGAGTTGTGATCAGTAAGAAATTTAGATTCTAGTAAGATCAACTTGATTTTTAGTGAATAGTAAAGTATGAATGGTAACATACCCTAATGAATATTAATGAATATTAATGAATAGTAAATTTTCAAAAAAAATAGAAACTTCACCCATGAATGTATAAATACAATTTAGACATCTTAAAAGTTAAAAAATGATCATAGTATACGTTTTGGTGTTTTTGTATGTCATATATAATTTATTTACAATTTTATAATTAAATTAATAATTTAAAATGAAAATTTATTTTCATAAAATGTAATCCTAAATTGTTACTTTATTGTCTTTTGTTTATATAATAATTTTGTGGGACCTTGATTAGTTTTTCATAGGGTTACCAAACAAGTTATAGTTTTAGAGTTCTTTTTAATAAATTATGATTTTATTAAAAAAATAAATTAAAAATATTTAGAAAATAATTTTCATAAAATGGAGTTCATTTTTTAATTTAGAACATAGATATTAGGTTAGGGTTAATTTTTTGGATTTTTCTGAAATAGTTGAATTTTTGGTGAATAGTAAAAATACAATTTTGAGTTTCGGGTGTTTAATGACATCATTAACATTTTAATAATGATGTAATAATTCTTTTAAAATTATTAATAGTAATATATTCTATAAGGTGTCCTAATTTGATAATACCATGGGATAATACCATGTAAAATCCCATGGTTTTGCAAATACCACCGATGAGGTGTCCCTTGGAAATTAATAATTTATTCCCTCACTTTTCCAATAAATAATAAGAAATTCCATAATTAAATTCATTCCAAAATACTCCTCAACTAAGTTATGGTCTTTTTACCTCTAATGTAGTCCTATGAAGGTGCCCTAAAGACCCCCAAGGTCCAAACCTTCAGGCTTTCGAAGTTACTCTTCACGGTAATGTATTCTTTCACCCTACTCTTTTAAGTCATGACTTCCTTTATGTTATTTCTTATAGTTCCATTTTATTATTTGGGGGAATTTTATTATATATCATTCTTACTTTCCATTTCATTTTCAATTTATGGGAGACCCTTTTCGCACTCATCAACTGATTTTCTGAATTTTTAAGTGACGCCGTTAGGCTTCCCAATTTTCATAAAAGAAAGGACGTCTTCTCTTTTCCTTCGAGTTTAATTTTCATCTGGTATTTCCTTAAAATATCCATAAAAAGATCTTATTTCTTTTTATTATGTACCCATACTGTATTATGAGTTATTTATGAGTGGGTTAATTTTTCCCCTCTCTTTTTAATGTTTTTTAAAACCATGTTATATAGTCGTTATGCTGCAATCTTTTCGTCTCAAAATCCCTCTGTTTTTCTCAAGAATTATCTTGTTTTATTTATGTGGATACCCAAACCAATTTTATTCCTTGGGTTATTAATCAAGACATAAAATGTATCTATTTTATTATAGAATTTACAAACACATAACCCTCACTCCCTTTCCATGGGTTATAAATGACCTAATGATCTTATTTTTTATCACATTTAAAATGTCACGATTTGGAAATACAACCCATTTATTTTATTCTAGTTGGGTTATTTGTGAAATGTTTGATTATTTTCTATATGGATCACATGAAATTAAATACATATTAAGGGTTCTCCCTGATAGCGCACCAATGAATTGGGTAAAGAATTTAATCTCTATAGATGACAAGTTTCTTGATACCTTGGTGAATAACCATGGTAATTTTTATGAAACATTGGGGATGAACCTTGGTTATATGTTAATGAATTTATAATTAGGTGTTGTAGCCACATATTCAATTTATGTTTCAAGTTATTTTCATTATTAAATTCCTATACTTCCTTTTCTCATGTATTTATGTTTTCATCACGTTCTTATTGATATCATAAGTAAATGGATTCACTTGTTTACCCTTATTGGGCCTTCAGATCACCCTTTACATTGATTTATGTCTCCAGGTTATGAGATGCAGTAATTGTAAATTTGATTAAATTTTCAATATGCTATTGAATGGGTTTTAAAAGAGTGTTTTAAATTTTCATGTATTATGTTCCTGATTTCCAAGACACTAGACTTTAATGATCCTCTATTTGTAAAATGTAATGAAAAGTTATGTAATGAAAAGGCAGGATGTCATAGTTTTATCAAAGGATATTTTAGTTATTTATGGAAATTAGGCTATGATAACTCTATAAAAAACCCTACAAAAAAGTTTAAATATAGGAAAACATCCCGGTATTTTTGTAAGCATTGAGTAAGTAGTTTATCAAAAAAAAATACATCCATGTCTTGATACAAGCAGGTATAGGTGGCTCTATCACAGATGTACCAATGAGTGAAAACTTTGCAAGGAGTTTTGGGCTTGACCTGGGGTATCCTGGTACATGAAAATAGTTCTTTTTGCATTCTTGGTTATGACACTTCCGGGGGATATGTTTGGTAAATCCTAAGATTTTTTTGAATAATTATAAATGATTTATAGAGAACTGTAATTGTTTAAAGCATGAAGTTTTAAGACATAAATCCTGTACAGTTAAAAGATTCATAAATGAAATAATCTTCTCACTTTGGTTTTATTTTTTTAGAAAATGGAGGGAAATATGAGGAACCGTGAAAATGGTGACTGCAATGGACCATGTGCTGACGTGACTTTGATGGAAGGTAGAATGGAATCTTTCATGTGAATGATGAACCAACTAACTCAAGTTATGGGAAATAACATAAATCAGGCTGAGAGACTAACCTCACCACGAAGGAAACACCATTCTGTTGAGTCATTTATGCATCAAATACCACCAACCTTTAGTGTATCAGTCGACCCATTGATAGTTGAATATTATATCAGTTCTATAGAGAATATCTTTTCTATGCTCTGCTGTTTAGAGAAAGGGAAGGTCAACATGGATGTCTATCTCTTAGAGGAAGAAGATGATCAATGGTGGGAACTGATTAAAAACCGGAGGCCAAGAGTTTATGTTGAAGCTATGGAGTGGGAAGAGTTCAGAGGGATATTCATCAACAAGTATTTACCTCGATCGATGAGAACAAGAATGGAGAAGGAGTTTCATGAGAAAAATAAAAAGGAGAATGAATCTATGGGAAGCTACGAGATGAACTTCACAAGGATTTCCTATTATACTTCAATATTTTTCATGGATCCCAGTGGGAAGTTTAATAGATTCATTGGTGGAATAAGACCTCATTTGAAGAAGAATTTAGTCAACTGAGACTATGAAAACTATGAGAAGATTGTGCGGAGTGTGATGATTGTTGAACAGGTTTTTGTTGAGATGCAGTGGTCTCATAAATCCAATAAAAAGTAGAGATTGATGGACACAAGATTAGGGAGGATCTTCAATCAAGGAAGAATAGGAAAGAAAATGAAAATTACCATTGTGATAAATGTGGGAAGAATCATTAGGGAAGCTGCCTGCTCGGGTGCGGGAAGTGCTACAAGTGCGGTAGAGATGGCCACATTGTGCGGAATTTTCATAGTGAGGTGAATCCACTACATCACAACACTAAAGATAAGGGGATGATGGTGCAGGACCTACCTGATGTCCAATTCTATAAGTGTGGACAACATGGTAACTTTTCCAATCCCTGTCCATATATGAGGGCAGTGGAGGGGAATCACCCCTATCCTCAGCATCATCCAAGGGAGAAAGGTCGTTCTTTTGCAATCAATACGGATGAAGTTGATGTGCCAAATTATGTGGTGGAAGGTACCCTTGTTTTTCTCTCAAAGATATAAAATACTTTGTTTGATTCTGGTTCTACGCATTCTTTATTTCCTCCATGTTTTCAATGAATTTAGAATCAACCCCAGATTTTCTAAAATTAAAGTTATCAGTCAAGACTCCTAGTTGGATTATCCGATCATCATCAGAGTTTAGAAACTCTAGTTTTTTCTTTAGTGTTCACAATCTTATCGCAAATCTAGTAGTCATTCCCACGCTGGAATTCGACATCTTACTAGGGATGGACTGGCTCTCAAAGTATAATGCTATGTTCAAATGCATAAGCAAGGAAATCTCAGTAGTCTTAAATATAAAACGTAAAGTTATCTTCCATAGAGAGATAATGAAACCTGATCTTTGTCTATAAGAACCTCCTATATCCATATTTATAGAGTTGATTGGTGAAGAAGAATAAGAAGAAGGAAATGAGAGTTTAATGATAGAAAATATCTCCATCGTCTAGGAATATGTTGTCATATTTCCTGATGAGTTACCCAGAACTCCACTAGAACGAGAGGAAGAGTTATCCATTAAACTCATACCTGGATAACATCTGATAACAAAGACCCCATATAGGATGTAAAATATAGAGCTAGAGGAATTAAAGAAACAACTCTAAGATCTTTTGGAGAAGGGGTTTATCCGACTGAGTGTGTCTCCTTGGTGAGCACTGGTTCTCTTTATGGAGAATAATAATGGATAAATGTAGCTATGCATTGATTATAGAGAATTGAATGGGATAACATTTAAGAACAAATACCCACTTCCAATAATTGATGACTTATTTTACCAACTTCGTGGAGCTCAATTATTCTCTATGATTGATCATTCATCTGGTTATCATCAATTGATGGTGAAGAAAGAATATATTCTGAAAACCACCTTTCGATCAAGATATGGGCATTATTATTTTTCTTTTATTCCCTTCAGAGGGACTAATTCACCTGCTATTTTTATGGATTTAATGAATATAGTATTTAAGTACTACCTTGATAACTTTGTGGTAGTTTTTATTTATGATATTCTATTATATTCCAAAAGTCGTGAGGAGCATGAAGATCATCTAAGGTTTATTTAGCAAACTCTACAGAAGGGGGGGATTTTTGGAATGTTCATTAAATATGAATTCTGGTTACAATAATTTTCTTTCTTAGGGCACATTTTTACCAATGAAGGAATCACAGTTGTCCCTACAAGGACAAAATTTGTAAAGGATTGGCCTCAGCCTACAAGAATAACTGAGATTAGAAGTTTCCTTGGATTATCAGGATATTATAGGATGTTTGTGAAAAACCTTTCATGAATTTCTAATACATTAACCAAGTTAACATGAAAAGGGGTCATGTTCATCTCGACAAAGGAGTGTGAGGAAAATTTCCTAGAGTTGAAGAAGAGATTGGTTACTCCACCCATGTTAACTCTTCCCTCAACTGGAGAAGGAATAGTTATTTTTATCAATGCATCCCTCAAAGGGATTGGCTACGTCCTCATGCAAAATTACAAAGTCATTGCGTATGCATCTCGATAGTTGAAGACTCATGAGAAGAACTATCCTACACATGATCGGGAGATGGCTATGGTTGTTTTTGCTCTGAAGATATGGAGGCTCTGTCTTTATGGGGAAAATGTGATATATACACAGACCATAAGAGTTTGAAGTATATTTTCACACAAAAGGAATTGAACATGAGACAAAAGAGATGGTTGGAACTTCTTAAAGACTATTATTGATTAATTCATTATCATCCCGAAAGAGAAAACAATGTCGTTGATGCATTAAATAGGAAATACCCATTTGTTCTTTCCATAATGAGGAATTCAAATAGATCCTTTGATCAATGAACTAGTAAAGCTGTACATGGGAGTTATAAAAGAAGGGACATCATCAAACCTAACCCAAATTATTTCTCAACCATCATTACTAGAGAAGACCAAGATGGCTCAGAAAGAGGATCCTTTGTTACAGAAGAATTCTGAGGCTGTGAATGATGGGAAGTTTCCTGAGTTTAATATTGATACAGACGGTGTACTGAAATTTTATACAAGACTATGTGTTCCATATATTCCAGAAATAAAGAAGGATTTTATGGATGAAGCTCATAGATCTAATTTCTCTATACATCCTGGAAGCACAAAAATGTATAGGGACATTCATGATCATTTTTGGTGGGATAATATGAAAAGGGAGATTGTTGACTACACTTCAAGGTGCCGGGTATGTCAGCAAGTGAAGGAAGAGTGAAAAATTCCTAAAGGGGTATTGAAACCACTACCCATACCAGCATGGAAGTGGGACAATATCACTATGGACTTTGTCACTGGTCTCTTCAGAACATCCAAAGGAAAAAATGTGATATGGGTTATTGTGGACTGTCTCACCAAGACTTCCCATTTTATCTCCATTCATGAAGATTTATCTTTGATCAAATCACTAGGATTTATGTAAAGGAAGTTGTAAGGCTGCATGAAGTTACACATTATATCGTATCTGATCATGATCCAAGGTTCACATCAAAATTCTAGAGAAGTATTCAACATGCTTTGAGCGCTGAATTGAATTTCAGTACTTCCTATCACCCCCAAAATGATGGTCAATATAAAAGGACTATTCAAACACTCAAGGATATGCTGAGAACCTTGGAAATGGAATTTAAAAGAGGATGGGATCAACATCTCCCTTCAGTTGAGTTCTCTTACAGCAACAGATTCCACTCAAGTATTCAAATGGCACCCTATGAAGATCTATATGGGAAGAAATGTAGATATCCTACTTGTTGGGATGAAGATTGTGAGATAATTCTTTGTGGGTCAGATCTTGTGCAAGAGATGACAGAAAAATTCCACGCCATCCAAAAACACATTAAGGCTTCTCAGTGTTGGTAAAAGAGTTACGCCGACAACTGTCAAAGGGACATAGAGTTTGATGTTGGTGACAAGTTATTTTTTCACATTTCACCTTACAAGAGAGTCATGAGGTTTGGGAAGAAAGGGAAACTCATACCTAGGTACATTGGCCCCTATGAAATCCTTTTTTTGCGTAGGAGCAGTGGCTTATACGCTTGCACTTCTTCAAAATCTAGCACAAGTTCATGATGTTTTTCACGTACCCCTCTTGAGGATGTACATACCTGACCCTGTACATGTACTAAATCTAGAGGTTGTACACCTAGAACACGACCTCTCTTACGAAGAGCTGTCGGTGGAGATCTTGAATCGTAGAGACAAGGTTCTACGCAAAATACTACCCACATAGTTAAGGTGTTGTGGAGGAACCACAAATGTTAAGAAGCCACATGGGAACCAAAGGAGTCTATGAGGAAGAAGTACCCACACCTTTTATCTTCTTAGGGTATGAGTTAAAATTTTGGGGATGAAATTTCTTAAGGGGGGAGAATGTAACGACCCGAACATTTTCATAATATTTGTTTCTGAAATTTTTGTGTTATTTTATTTTATACTCAATAAAACTATATTCTTTAATTAATGAAGTGAGTATAATTAAATGATATTGTTGGGTTTCGACTGTTATATGACCATTTTAAATATGACCGTTGGAAACTAAACTCTTAACATTACAATTATTGTTTATAAATACAAGTAATTTGCTTAATTGATACAGAAAGAAGAGTCGATGGCCTCATCTAGTAGACATGGGTCGTACGAATCCCATCTATTGGAGTTTGGGAAGGATATAACATCACTAGGATTTTCTCTAGACAAAGCCCAAGCCAAACATCAACATATGAGGCTTGACCGGAATCGCCTAAGGGAGATATTCAATCTGATAGAAATCACCACTTGGGTAATGTTGTCTGAGCTGCCCCAAGATTCTATCACCATATCACACCTTACACTTAGGTCATATGTAGGTGTTATAAGGGGCTATGTAACTCGGCCTTAGTTACTTGTGTAGACCTTTTGTATAAATAAAAATTTTATTTCTTTTTATGAAAAACATTGAAATTTTCAAATATCTGGATAAATGTAGGATTAATTTATAGTTCCATATTGCAAATGAATTTTAGAAAAAATGGTTTTTTAAAATATTTATGTAAATAGTAAATAATTAATATTGTAAAATTATTTTCAAAAAAAGGACATCTACAATTTTGATCAGTATTAAATTTAAATTCTAATAAGATCAACATGATTTTTAGTGAATAGTAAAGTATGAATAGTAACATACCCTTATAGAGTAGTAATGAATAGTAATTAATAGTAAATTGGACAAAAAATGGAAACTTCACCCATGAATGTACCAATACAATATAGAAATCATAAAAGTGAAAATACGATCGTAGTATAAGTTTTGGTATTTTTCTTTGTAATGAATACTTTATTTACAATTTTATAATGAATTTGATAATTTAAAATGAAAATGTACTTTCATAAAATGTAATCATAAATTCTTACTTTATTTTATTATGGTTATACAATAATTTTATGGGACCTTGATTATTTTTTCAAGGTGTTACAAAACAAGTTATAGTTTTAGACTTGTTTTCCTTGAATAAATAATTATTTTATTGAAAAATTAAATTAAAAATATTTAGAAAATTATTTTCATAAAATGGAGTTAATTTTTGAATTCAGAGCATCAATATTAGGTTAGGGTTATGTTTTGGTATTTTTATGAAATAGTTGAGTTTTTAGTGAATAGTAAAAATATAGTTTTGAGTTTCGGGTGTTTAATGACATCATATATGATGTAATAATGATTTAATAATTCTGGTCAACTTATGAATATTAAGATATTCTATGAGGTGTCCCAATTGACCAATACCATGGTCAAATACCATGGGAATGCCCAGGGTTTTGCAAATACCACCGATGAGGTGTCCCATGGAAATTAATAATTTATTCATTCACTTTTTTTATGAATACCAAGACATTCCCTCATTAATTTCATTTCAAAATCCTCCTCAACGAATTTCTGGTCTTTTTACCTCCCATGAAGTCCTCCCAATGTTCCATCAAGACCCCCAAGGTCCCAACATTCAATCTTTTAAAGTTACACTTAACGGTAATGGATTCATTCGGCCTCCTCTTTTAAGTCATGACTTCCTTTATATTATGTCTTATAGTTCCACTTTATTATGTGGGGGAATGTTATTCTATATCATTCTTACTATACATTTAATGTTCAATTTATAAGGTACCCTTTTCGCTCTCATTAACTAATTTTCTGAATTTTTAATTGACGTTGTTAGGCTGCCAAATTTTCATAAAAGAAATCACATCTTCTCTTTTCCTTCGAGTTTCATTTTCATATGGTATTTCCTTCAAATATACATAAAAAGATCATATTATTTTTATTCTGTACCAATACTGTATTGTGAGTTATTTATGAGTGTGTGACTCTTTTCTCCTCTCATTTCAATGTTTTCTAAAACCATGTTATATATTCATTATGCTTCAGAATTTTCATCTCAAAATCCCTCTCTTTGTCTCAATAATTCTCTTGTTTTATTAATGTGATTACCCAAAACCAATTTAATTCCAAGGGGTATTAATCAAGAAATAAAATTTATATATTTTATTTTTGAATTGACATAAACATAACCCTCACTCCATTTCCATGGGTTATAATTGACATAATGATCTTATTTTTTTAGCACTTTTAAAACATCAAAATTTTGAAATAAAACCCATTTATTTTATTCTATTTGGGTTATTTATGAAATTTTAGATCATTATATTTGTGGATCACATGATATTAAATAAATATTAAGGGTTCACCAGGATAGCACTCCAATGCATTTTGTAGATAATTTAATCTCTAGAGATGACAAGTTTCATGATACCTTGGTCAATAACCGTGGTAATTTTTATGACACCTTGGGGACGAACCTTGGTTATATGTTTATGAATATATAAATTAAGTTTTGTAGACACATATTCAAGTTATGTTTCATGTTATTTTTATTATGAAATTCCTCTACTTCCATTTCTCTTTTCTTTATGTTTTTCAACAAGTTCTTATTGATATCATAAGTAAACTGGTTCCCTTGTTTACCCTTACTGGGCCTTCAGCTCACCCTTTCCTTTGATGAATGTCTCCAAGTTATGATATGAAATAATTTTACATAGGATGAACTTTTCAATAAGATTTTCAAGGGGTTTTAAAATAGTGTTTTAAATTTTCTTGTATTATGTTCCTTATTTCCCATACACTAGATTTTAAAGATCCGCTATTTGTAAAATGTAATGATATGTTATGTAATAAAAAGGGGGTTGCCATAAATCTCATATGAATTCATTCATTTATTTAGTTGTTTTACATTTTAGTATTTTTTGGGATTGTGTATGTGTGTGTGTGTGTACATATACTATATGTTATCGCATCCAAATTTTGGGAAATTCTTACTCTTCACTGGTCTCCATACCTTGGAAAATTACTAGTGGGATTGGGGTTGTCATAGGATGGACCTATGAAAGTCGGGTCATTATAGAGTGGCAGCATAAGTTTTATTTTATACCTTAGGATTAGAGTCGGTGATATTGATTTGGTAAAATATTGTATAGTGTTTTGTGTTGAACTCTCAGTTCAGGGAGTCCCGCAATGGATATGTGACCTATGTATCTAAAAAACAGGACTCTGACCACCTTCTTACAAACTTTTTACATCTAAAAATTGATTATGCGAGAAACATTTGGTATATGAATCATAAAGTAATTGTCTTTTCATGTACTTGTTGATTCAGCACCCAGGACATATCCTTTTGACCATAGTACATCTAGTTGTATTTCATAATGCCTCTATGAATGTTGTCAGCCATGATTCTAGTGCATGATCATGAGGATGATCATCATAGTGATGAGGTATTAGTATCAGGGATTGTACTAGAGATAACACCTATGGGTGGTTTAACATCTATACCACCACACATTGATCAGCATCTAGTACCAGATTTAATATACTGAGATTCACATAGCTCGAGTTAATTTCATTACTTTCAACGGTAGAGGCCTCCAAGGTTTTGGGTTGATCTTGCCCCAAGTTAACATAGGATTTTCTATAGGTAGTCACATGAATTTTTCATCTTGTGAGGATATATATAGATCATATGGAAGTCTTTATGGTGATTTTTTTCCGAACTCTATAGGTCGATGCTGGGGCTTAGTGACTCTGTCACATGATGTGACATCTATCTCATGGTCATCCATTAAGAGTCTCATTAGGGAGGAGTTCTACTAGGCCACATTGTGGTCAGTACACATAAAAGAGACTGTGCATCTAGAGTCGGGATTTTTTATCATGGAAGATTTCTCAACTAGGTTTACTAATCTATTGCATTACACTTTAG
Source organism: Viscum album (assembly GCA_963277665.1). Classification (NCBI taxonomy): domain Eukaryota; kingdom Viridiplantae; phylum Streptophyta; class Magnoliopsida; order Santalales; family Viscaceae; genus Viscum; species Viscum album. The sequence continues at coordinate 444,046,381 of OY728135.1, read as the reverse complement.
ATTTTATGTTGGATCACTTATTAAGATATCGGTACTTTAATTAGAGTATGATCCCCGACATAAATAATTTAGTGGTATCCCATTTCATTCCCACCTATGATAGGGATCTTGAGAAATTCTTGGTTGTTTAAATCATTATTGCAGAGAAAGCACAAATAATGGGATCTAGTAGTAGAAACCTACTAGTTGTGACCTTGGAATAAGGTAGATGAAAACTGTCACAAGGATATAGGGATGTATGACACATCAATACGTGATCCCATGAAACATGGTCAGTGGTGTAGGGCTCTTATGGTTCCATGATTCTTCCACAGGAGAGGTAATGTTTTTATAACATTCGGGGGCATATGGGTCTGGATTGTGTGACCCATAATTCAATTGATCTTGATTTGGTCAAGGGAACTATGACGTAGATATAGAGGTAAGATTTAGTTTTTCAATAGGGAGGCTGATATGGAAGAAGTTCTAGCAGGTTATTAGGAGGTGGTTGAAGGTTCAACATATTACCGCCACTATTTCTAGGTTTTCCATTCCAGCCTCATAGAGAAGGTGTATAGGGATGAGACCAGCTGCATGATATGGGTTCTTATGACCCCAATTCCCTGGGAATGATATATCATATAATTTTTATGACTTATATTTTAGTAGTAGTATCGACAGATAGAGGTGTGATCTATCCCTTCATTGACACTACTCTAGTTTGAAACATAGATATTCTGGTTAATCCATTCTCGACCCTTGTAGTTAGAGACATCAATATTCTATGAATAATTTATTGTGGACTTCTGCCAATAGTGTAATATGATATTTGGAGGTGATATTTTATTATGGGATCTCTATGTAATAGTAATGAGGCCTTATGATGTCATATTAGGTATGAACTGACTATCCATAGTCCATTCCCAGGATGACTATTTTAGGCAGAGGATGCATTGTGTTCGTAGTGACGAAACAGGTATTTTCATTGTAGAAGAAAAGGAAACCATTGGAGAGATAAATGATATTTGGAATAGTATATTGAATCTGATTAATGACTAGTTTTTATCTTGAATCTTGGAGAAGTATATGCTTTGGAAAATTCGCTTCTAGCGATGGTGGTGGAGTATGAGGAAGTATTTCCTGAGAATGTATCAGGTTTACATCCTTAATGAGATCTAGGCTTATGAATCGACTTACATCCAGAGAATAAATAAATATTTGTACCAGAATATCAGATGAACCCCCCAAATACTTGTGAAAAAATGGTGCAGTTAGAGGACCGGTTGGATAATGAAATTGTAAGACTCAGTGTTTTCACCTATGTATCCCCAATGAGGTTCTCCAAGAAGAAGGATGGTATCTTGAGATTATGTGTTGACTATTGATTCTTGAATATAGTTACCTAGAAGAATATGTATCCAATAATAAGGATTAATGAAATCTTTGATCAGTATAGGGGGAACGATGGTTATCAAATATTGAAATCAAATCAGGCTATTAGTAGCTATCAGTATGGAATGTGGATATACCAAAGTCAGCATTCAGATATTGCTACCTTCACAATGAGTACATGGTGATTCCATTAGGAATGAAAAATTTCCATGAAGTGTTCTTGGAAATCATGAACTATATCTTTCATCATTTCTTATATTGTTTCATCATAGTCTTGATTGATGATATCTTAATTTATTCAATTTCCAAGGAGGATCATATGTGACACATGCGGATGGTCCATGAAAAAATCTATGAGCACCAGCTTTATGGGAAGCTCTCAATATTTTTTTTGGAATTAAGAGGTCCAACTTATGGGATATGTTATCTTAGAAGAAGGAGTGTTAGTGGACCCAAAAAAAAATTAAAGTAGTTATTTATTGGGATCCACCATATAATGTTACCGAGGTGTGAATTTTCTATTTGTTGGAAGGGTAATATCGGAGATTTGTCCAAGATTTCTCTTGATTTCCTGCATCACTGATATCCTTTACCTGGATGGGGAATCATTTTCTGTTGAAGGAATGGTTTTATTAGTAGTTTTTTGGAACTGAGGTAGATGTCAATGATCATTCCCATCATTAGATTATTATTGGAGGTTGTGGAGTATTTAGTGTTATATAAGGCATCAGGGAATAGAATTGGATGTGTTCTGCTGCAGAGGTATGTAGTTATTTCATATAGTTCAAATCAGTTGAGACCACATGAGTTGCCTGCGTGATCTATGATCTTATGTTAGAATAAGTAGACTTTAACTAAATATGTGTTGACACTACCTAATGGGAAAGTTGTTTATCATTTACTCTAAAAAAAATTTATATTTTATATCTTCTCGCAAAAGGATCATAAAATAGATATAGGTTATGGCTATATTTCTTCTAGGACTATGACTATTAGATTGTATATACTCATGTAAAGGGGAATGTGGTTGAAGATTCTACTAATAGGAGATACTGTTCTCAGTTGATAGTCAAGGAATCAAAGTATTTAGCCTCTTAATAGTTATCCTTTGTGGACAAGGATGGTGTTTCATATCTTCAGTTAATGGTTGTTACCCTACTTCTTTTATAGCATTTCATGGATACTTAGTGTAGAGATATTGGCCTAGATAAATTTCGTAGTTATATATCAACAGTACATTCACCGAAAGGATATTATGAATGTTGGGAACCTGATATTATTTTTATAGGAATGAAAATGTTATCTTTGACCTTATGGAAGGAGGTGTTGTGGAAGTTTCATACATTCCCTTTGGTGGTACATCAATGTGTGTAAAATATGTACCTAAACCTATGATGTATGTTTTGTTTGACAGGTTTAAAGAATGATGTTATAATATCTGTCTCTTGATGCCTCACTTTCAAATAGGTGAAAGAATATCACAAGGGTCCAACTACTTTAGCTCAACACCTTGAGGTTATAGAGTGTAATTGGAATGGGATTTTCATGGACTTCATGATGGGATAATAATGTATGTTCCAAAGAAATGATTCCATCTATAAGATCATAGAAAGACTTACCAATTCATACCACTTACATGATATTAGAGAGTATTGTTCAATAGATATAATTGGCTTCCTCTACATGCAAGAGATAATACAAACTTATCGAATTCCATCAATGATCATCTCAAACCACAATTATCAATTCAAATCTCAGTTATGAAAAGGATTACATGAGTTCTTTGGGATATAGTTATGCTTGAGAATGATATTTCACCCCTGGACTAGCATCCTGAAATAGCAGACCATTTAGGTAATAGAGGAAATTATATGAGGTAGAATGTTGGACTTTGTTCATAGTTGCGAGAATTACATGCCCTTGGTGTAAGTTTCTTACAAAAACATCTATTATAGTTTCATTAATATGGTACCACTAGAGGCTTTGTATGGGAGACCCTACAGGTCACCACATTGTTTCACTAATTAAGACGATTCATCACTCATGGGACCATATATTGTACTTGTTACTATTGATGAGGTTAATATCATCTAGGAGAAAATGAGGACAACACAAAACCACCAGAGGTATTTTGTGGACCAATGATGAAAATATTTGGAGTTTGAGTAGGGAGACCATGGGTTCTTAATAGTCTCACCTAGATATAGATTGAGGATATTTGGCCATGGAGGTATGTTGTCTCTAAGATTCATTTGTTCCTTCCTAGTATTTTATAGATTTTGTGGTGTGGAATGCCTCTTAGATCTACCATCGTAGTCTGATCATGTACACGACATCTTCCACATGAAGCAACTGAGGAGATATGTGCATTCCCTGTCATATGTTATCTATTGGGATGATCTAGACATAGAGGATGGAGATACCTTTAAAGAGTACTCGATGGAGATTGAGTATCAGAATGAGAGTATCCTTTGTGGTTAATTGATCCCCCTTGTGTGTGTCCAGTGGTAGCACATGTATCATGATGAGAATGTATTGCAACACTAGAGCTAGATGTGATTCCAGTTTCATCATCCTTTGAGTGGTTTTTATATTTTCAGGATGAAAATACCTATGGTGGGGATATTTTAATGACATTGATTTCAGTGTCTTATTTGTCTATATTATATGGATTATTTTCAAGACCATGGGCTGAGATACCATGTGATTCAAAGGACTAGTGTTCCAGGAATAAATGTTTGAAATATATTAAATATATTAATTATCATGCATGAATAGTTTCAAGAAAAGGAGAAATAACTCTTGAATGGGGTCCTGAATCAGAAATTTGAGGGAACTATTGAGTAAAGAATATAGTTTTTAACTTAGTCATGACATAATATTTATCGGCATGCTATTTTTCAGAAAAATTCATCACCGACATTTATGAATGAAATAAATGAAATAATTAATTTTTTATTATTTGGGATAAAGAAATGATTTTAGTCATTAATTATATGATTGGGATTTTTCATTAGGATTTCCCACTCAAACCCTGGAGATCTAAACAACTTTTGTGGATATTTCATGGTGATGATGATAGATTGGGATCAGATCAGGGATCGTTTTGCGGACAGAGTTTGTGGATCTCATTAATAGTCAAAATGTAGAACTATTTCCCATCAATGGTCCATCAAAAATCCATGAAGAATAGTTTTCATTCATATTTTTGTCTTTTTTATAATTAAAATGTGAAGATGAATTAATTCCATGAATATAACTGATATAGACATCATCAGTAGAACTAAATATTTTGAATTTTTTTTTATTTTGATGTATTCCTATGTTCATCTTCTTCTATGACAATGGATCAAGGAGAAACAAAAAATGGCCAATGATTATTCCAAAAATTTGTGTCTTATGTATTTATCCCCTATTTCTTAATTCAATAATAATTGGTATTTATCTTGGACAATGGTTTGACTAATACACTTTTCTCGAGCGTTGTGAAACTATTGTGTGGTGCAGCAAATAAAATCCATGGGTGAGGCACATGATGGAAGTTTCGATTAGAGAATATATAGTTACAATGGTTTAATTAAGGTTTAATGATACATAATCAATCATTATTATTATTCCCATGAAATGCATGTTTCAGGTTTGGAAGGTACGAGAAGACGAATCCTAGGTAGATTTGAAGCCTAGAATCCTAAGATTAGGTGACTAGAGGATTCATTGACACCTTAACTATAGAATCTACTGAGGATATAGGAATCAAAGAAGTAGTGTAAAATTCAGTGGAGGAACCAATAGATCTATATAATCCAACATTACATGGTGTGTAATGTGTCATTACACATAGTGTCAGACCCACTGGCTACATCGCTAGGGATTCAACTAGAGTTAAGTATCACACACTGTTTGACTCAGTCACATACCATGTGAACATTCTATGATGGATCTATGTGTAATTTTGGAAGTTCAAGGGCATGTGAAAAATAACCTGGTAGGGGCATGCCTTATACTTGGACACATACAAAACTAGGTGTACACGGACATGGCCACCAGTGCATGGGTTAGTACACGGGCATGAAAAAGTATACAAACTCACCAAGAATCACACAATAATGTTCCAAGTGATCTCTACACATATTTCACTCCTTATAAAAATCATGTATCTTGATATTTATATGACCATTTTAGTATTTACCACATGGGCAGTATTTTGGATACATGGACACTCAATGTTCTCCAGGGTATGTGTCGTGTACCGACTTTAAATGTGTTAGTACCTCTTTATTTCATTATTTTATATCAATATAGCTTGATTGTGTTCCATTAGACATTCCCTTAAGTGTACAATGTGTAAGTATATCCAAATTAGTGGAATGTGATCCCCTTTAGTTTTTGAATATAAAATAGAGTTGTGATATCCCTCCATGAGACTAGAGTGCGACCCTTTATCATATTTATTCCCTATGTAAGGTTTGGAGAATCTGTGTGACCTATATATGTAGATACTTGATACTAAATATAGTAGTTATTATTAGTAGGGTTTCTGGTATCATTCTCATATGATCCCATACATAGAATATTGATCCAAATTGAGTTTCTGTTGTCACCCATCAGTTCACTGCTTGACCCCATATCTTTATATCAGGTTATTCTCTGACCATTGAGAATTCATAGGTAGATCCTAGTAATCTATACCTCTTCATCAAGTGTATTAGATGATAGGATTTATCATGGACTTTATTTTATAAGATCGATAATTTCCCTGACTAGAATCCTATAGTTGGTAGTTGGTTATGACTTGCTTGTGGTGTAGTGTATTTCCTGAGTATATATTGGGGATACCAGCTTACATTGATGGTAAAATATTTAATTGAGTTTTCTATACTTGGATCATCATGTTTAGTGTTATTTGGGCCATTTTACTCGGTATTATTTTACTCACCCATGTAATGGATTTTCCCACATAAGTCATGTCTTATGGAGACGAGGACCCATTTGATGGTGTCCTATGACGATAGGGAATAAGTAGAGCCTAGATGAATTTTTCCATACTATGGTATTTAAAAAAAGATTATATTTGAAATTAATCATCACTAATAGAGTAAGTTGGACACTTTACATTTTTTTGGGATTGTATTTTCCCCCTTTTTTCATTTTTATTTATTTACTATCACACTCAATTGTGGGATCATTGATGTATGTATTCATTTTTTTAGTTGTTTTACAATTACAAATTGGGTGGTCTTGGATATGTGTGTGTGTGTATTGGTACTTTAGGACAATGCTTTCCATTTTTGGGATATACCTACTCAGAACTAGTCACCAGGCCCTGGCCTATTGGAGATGGGCTTTGGAAAGTAACACATCAGTCATCAGTGAGTCGGGTCATGACATAATCAAATTACAATGTGATAATTAAAAAACCATATTTGGGTAACTATGATTATGGGTGTTACACACATTCTCCATAAATCACCATGGATATGGTAAATAGAGTCATTAGATATTTCCTTGAAATTTTGTTTTGGCATTTATACATGATATCATATTATCTAAAATTAATGAGGAAAATGATGAGTATTTGGGTGATGTGTTAAATGTTTTTTGAGAAATGATACGTTATATGGAGAATACATTAAATTTCACCAATGGGTAGAGAAAATAACATTATAAGGAAATAATAAAACAATTAATTGGATATATATAGATCCATTAAATATAATGGTTATCATGGAATATCAAAGACCAAGTTCTATAATGTAGACCCACAGTTTCTTTATATTAGTTGGGTACTACTGATATTTTTTCACGAATTTCCCAAGATTTTATAATATAATAAATATGATAACTCAAACTGGATTAAGGTATATAAATAATGTTGAATGTGAAGAGAGATTTATGTAATTAAAGAAGTGGAAATTCAATGCACGTTTACTTGAAAAAACCTCTAGTGAGGAAGATTTTCTAATATAAAAATATTAAGCAAGGAGAGTATTTGGATGTCTACTCCTGAATAATGATATTATCATTATCAATTCCTAAAGATAGTTTATGGTTCATGAGTAATATTGTCAAATACATTATATATGTTTAGTTGAAGTAATATTTAATTTGAAAATATAAAGGAATTATATCTATAAAGAGAAATGTGACATATATATAGTTTATATGTTCTTGAATTATATATTCAAATAGAGGATGCTCCAGTCGAAACACAGAAGATTGTTATATTTGATTAAATACTATGATTTCATAATCTATATCCATCCTATAAATGAGAATAATAATGTTGATTCTCTATGTTGAAAATAATATATTACTTTACCCATGATTAGAATTTATTGAGGTCTAATATTAATAGAAATGTGAAATATAAACATCATAACTGTAAATGAAATAAAAATGAATAATCTTACTCTAATGGTTTAAAAATAATTTATTATAGAGAATATTATAAAATCTAAAAGTGTGGATACTAAGATATAAAAAAATCTGGATGCATTAATGAAGTGGAAAACCTGATAATTATACACTGATATAGATTAGATGTGAGATTTTTTACAATATTATTCACACCATTGTAGCTTTAGATAATAACATATCTATTAGATGACACTCAAAGCCCAATAATCTATATCCAAATTAAGAGAAAAAATATGTAAAGAGTTCTATAAGAGCACATCAAGTGTGAAAATATGAAAAATAAGACCTATGAATATATATCAAAGTGTTTTGTATACCATCAATTGATGGAAGAACATCCGACTTCCAAGGGAATAATTAAAACATTACCCATACATACATGGAAGTGGGTAACCATCACCATATATTTTCTCAATGGATATCCAAATATATACAAAGAAAATAACTCCATATTAGTTGTTATTTAACCTATTATAAATAATTATCACTTCATCAGTATTAGAGAGGACTTTCTCTTGATCAAAATATAATTATATACATTAGAGAATTGTTGAGGATATATTGAAAACTACTGTAAATTTTATCTTCTTGAAATTATATGTTTACCATAATGTTATTGATGAATATTTAATAACACTTAAACATATAATTGAACATTAGAATTACGTAACACACCTAGACTAATAGAAATTCTGAACGGTCTATCTAGACACTTTAGTATATGTTAAGATCCTTCTATGTAGTCTTAAAAGGGGGATCGAATTACCGTCTTTATCTAGTAAAGTTAAGAAACAGTAAAGTCTTCAACTCGTGCATTTCAATTGATCTTAATAAATACCTATATATAAATATACATTGTACTCCAATGAGATATAATGAATATGGAGAATGTAATATTTTAAGAATAAAAATTGGTTAAATAAATGGAAGATAAGGTCAACCCCATTTAGAAAATAATTAGATTAGCATAGTATTCACTGAGGAGTGATAATAAAAATATTCCATGAGACCTAATGTTTATGGTGTGAGATAAAGTGTTCCTTTATATATCTCTTAAAATTGGGTCATGATGTTTGAGAAGAAGGTAAATAAATATACTAAATACATTGAACCCATTTGGATTATTGTTTGTATTGGGGTTGTAACCTATCACCTTGCACTCCAACCAAACCTTCTTCTGGTGCATAATATATTCTACCTATCCCTATAATTCATGTATATACCAAATCCATAATATATAATAAAACCAATGTTGTTATAGTCATTGAATGATATCTCTTATGAGGAGCATACCATGATGATCTTATACCACAAAAAACAATTTTCTACCCAAAAACACAACTAATTTAATCAATATACATTAGAGAAACCATATTTATGAAGATGAAAATTAGGAACCTGAGGAAGAAATGAAATTTATGTACAGTAAGATAATAAAGTTTTATGTGTAAAATTACTAAAGTGTGAAGAATTAATTTACAATGATTTTATATATGTAATCTTGCATCTAAATAAATATGTGTTTCATAGTTAGAAATACTATATAAAAAACATGTACTATCTAAAAAACTATATTATATATAAATATGAATTTATTAAGACGAATTTTGAGAATAGAAATAATCCATTAAATAAGAAATTGTACAATGGGATAATAACTACTAGAAAATAAAATAACTAGAATAGGAAATGTTAGATCCATCTAGTTTCCATTAATTATTAATGACATGAACGCCACTGTAGATAAATAAAAACATTTTTAATTTAATCAAATTATTTTTAATGAACAATATAAACCCTGGGGAGTAATCCATGTGAATGGGGAATGTATGAAATATTTGGTACTTATTGCAATTATAAAAACAATATGACTGTTAGAATAGTCAAACTTATTGTCAGGAATATTATCATGACCACTATAAAGAAAAAAAATCTTTTTCATTATCTTAAAAAATACAAATATAACATTATTATATTATAGGAAAATAATAAAAGATGATAAATATTTTAAAAAAAAATTATTTGATAATGAGAGCATAATTTTACTTTTTGGAAAACATATATCTTTTTCCATTAAAATATATTTTATGATACATCTAGAAAAATGTAATATTTTTTTTCAAAAATGGGTTTTTATAAAACACAAGTTATTTGGATATTAATAAAAATATAATTTCATGAAATTAAATGTAAATTTTATAATGTTCATATATTTTATTGGGTTATAAAAATTAGTATTTTTAATAAAAGTGTATTTTATTTAAAAATAAAATTTCTCATATATATATAAATATTTTAAATTTGATCGTTATTAATAATTAATTAATAATTTAGATAGGTCTATGTTTTTTTATTTTTCTTAAATAGTAAAATATGTAAGTGAATTGTAAAATAAAATATAAGTTAATAATAAGTCAGAATTTTATAATAGTGAATATATAATATTATTGTTGTCCATATAAGTGGGTTGAATATTTTAATGTCTTATTTTATTTTAAATAAAAATATCCACACAATTGTATCTCATGTCTTCTCACTATATGAATATATAATATTTTATTCTAATATTTTATTCTAAAACATCCCAATCATCCCCATATAAATAAACACCATTATAAGAAACTTATTCTCACATCCTAAGATTGTTTTATTTTCTATACACTTTAAAATAAATACCAAATCTTTTAGAAAGATTCTAGAGGTTCCAATGTCATCAATATTCCACACACTTAAGTCACAATTCAATTTGAAATGGAGTGAAAAAATAATGAAATTAATAACTCCGAACCAGTATTTTAAATTTATAAATCTTTTTATATTATTCTCATACTCCATAAATATTATATCTAGGTTACATATCATGAAAAATATATTATTATAGTTATTTTATATTAATATTAAATAAATATAATGACACACTAGTGTTTTTTAAAACAAACATTTGTTTATGGGAAGTATACCATCTTATCATCCTTTTCATTTAAAGGAATATACATGTTTCATAACATACATTATAACACCTTTATTTAAAATAACCAGATTAAAGGAATTTTTTATTCTTATTCAATTTTTTGTATCACTATTTTAATGAATTTATTCATTTAGTGTTTTTTAAAAAATAAAAAATTTATGGAAAACTAATCTTTTTTATTTCATGTTTTAAGGAAAACATTGTGGACATTCCTTAATTTAATCTTTATTACCCATTTATTACAACATCGTTAAAGATTTTTTTTTCTATTCAAAGATGTCCACTACTTTCTTATGAATTTGTCTTCATAATAACTCGATTGTTATTAACTATGATTCATTACTCCACAATGAACATCCAAAATTATTTAGTCCCTTATTTGTTAGAGTTAATATGATATATTATTTGGTTATGTTTTTAGAAAAAAATTTGGGATCAATTTATTTCTCATGAGTTTTCTTATGATTATAATCAAAATATGATTAAGTTTCCATTAGTGGAACAAATATTCATGTACATAATTTTTTTATTTTTGAGACATAATTTATAAATCCCCCCAATGTATTGGGTAATGTTTTAATATCCTGATATACCATTCATTGTGCATGTGAAATAGGTCTATCACACTATGTTTTGTTTTATGGGCAGTGGAACTTTAATTTTGATTATGATATCAAGTTTTATATTTTTTCCAAATTCATATAATTCCATGATCTTATCATATGATATTTTTTATTCCATACATGTATGTGATTATTTATTATACTCTAGTTTTCTTATATCATGTTATACCACTGGACTCAAATAATATACTTCATTACCTTGTATAATTCCTTACTATTATTTATAAATACACACATTTCTATTAGATAATTTTTGAGCGAATCATTTTTTCAATAAAAGAAAAAAGGTAATTAAGAACACATTTAGATATCAACATTCAATTAATATTTATTTTTAGTTTATGTATTATGTAACAAATTTCCCAATAACATGATAATTATATATTTATATGTTATTATTTAGGTATTTTATGTTATAAATAATGTAACATTATGTGTATATGAATTAGGTTATTATAGTATGGGTTTTAGACATTTAGATTGGCAAATTAGATAGATGATCAGTGACCACATTCAAAATTTAATAATTACTAGTGATGTTTTACAACATATAATGGTTCATGGTATCTTCAATATAATATAATTATATTAGGATGATAATTTTTGGAATGTGTATAGGACTCCTAATATATAAGTCCTTATGGGGTGATTTTAGTTCGTTTTTAACTTGGGATGTTTTTTAGTAAGACTACAAGTTTTGTCTTTCAAATTGATAATCCTAATTTGGATGATTAATTGTTTGAAATGGGCTTAAGATACAATGATTAAATTTTTTTTGTATTGTTTTCATTGGATTTGATTACTTACAGTTCATTTTTAGTGTAAACATACATATTTATTTTTTTTACTCACAGTTTGGAGAGAAAGTTAGAATGTTGTATCCTTTGTGTATCTTACTATCCTTGAGTGGGTAATTAGGATATGTTTATCGTGAAATTTTTTCAACCATCCCTATGTTTCTAGATATGATGGGTGATATGTATACCTTCTAATATGTGTGATCTTTGGTTAGGTATGAGTTGTCCCTAAATGTCTAGAGCATGGTTGGGCTGAAAGAAGTTTTTATATAAGATAATTTTCAATAGATAATTACTTTAAGGATATCAATAAATGATGAGTCCTATATAGGTTCATTTTGATTTAGATGATACACTTGTGTGTGGGAATAATTTAATTGATTTCATTATCCTTATATTAATATTAATCCAGGGTTTATAGATAAATTAAGTAATAATGGATTTAGAATCATAATGGAAAAATTTTAGAGATAGTGGTTTTTTTCAATTTGGATATGGTGAGATAATCCATTATTAAAATATAGAATGTTATCCTCTAGTGAAGTAAAAGGTATATAAGAATCTGAATCTAGAGTTCAGGATGAAGGAAAATAAATTTCATGATTTTTTTCTATAGTAGATATATTGATGCATTCTATTTGGATTGTATGACTGATGAGGAAAGGGTCCTTGAGACCTAGGATTTGGGGTGTCATATAATACCAAACATGAGTTCTATTTATCATAGTGTCTTGGGGAGATAAAAATTAATTATATAATCCCCATATTCTAATCTATGTGGTTTTTGTTATGTTACACTTTTCCCATATGTGTTTTTTATATTCCATTGTCAAACATGAATTGTGACTAAAAAGACATCTTTTATCTTTTTAATATCACTATAGCCATTTTTTATTTTACTAGGATTAATTATGGAATATTTTAAGTATATAACATTGTCAAACTAGGAAGTTGTTTGATATTTGATTGGATATATTCTCAAAATCACCATGGTCGGATGGATCTTGTGATTACGATAACATTAGCATAAGTTTCTATATCAATAAATGAAATATATGATTAGTAAGTCTGGTTGGGTTTTGTTTATTAATTTTATCACATAATATCCAAATAGTATTAATTATATGATATATGTTACGAATTTATTTTTTTTGTTAAATATTTATGTGTATCTTCTATTATAAACAAAGATTCATGTTCGGTGTCTCATATTAACTGTTGTATTCACAGATATCTTATACACCTAGATATATATATATAATGAAATAATTGGAAACTATTAACTTATAACAACTATTTACTTTATATCAGTGGTATATGATACATGGGATCTCACCACATATTATCAACTAGTTCTGTGGACTTGAAAAAACTAGATATATACATGTTTCTCATCATATATTAAAAAATATAATAGGAAACAATCTTTCATCATTTGTATCATTCATAATATCATTCTTTATATCCTAGTGAAAGGAAAAAAATTAAAGGATGAAATTATATGCTCAGTAAAGGTTGGTAAAACGACAAATATCATGAGTAAATAAGGAAAAATAAAATTTGATGTGAATAATAAAAAGACATTTTATTCAATCAATAACATGATTTCAATGAAAATCCATGGATAAAATAAATATAAAAAACACATGGATAATAAAAAATTAATTCTTAATAAAGTAAATGTGTATTTATTGAAATTATTGATCAAGGCCCCTTAACCAATATATCATGAATGTTACTAGAAATTCAAGTCAATAAAGAAATCATTTCTAAAAATGGATTACAGTAAACCCAATACCCATATAATATTGAATACCTTATGTTGTTCCTCATTAAAGCTTTTAATGAATCAAGTATCTATCTATAATAAAGTCTCACCTAAAACATATACATCCTATATATTTCTCATATATCGAATGATTAATACAATTGAATCTCAAAATTCTTTATTAAGTCAAAATATTATCTATAAAGAATATATAATATTTTATATCAATATTTCATTAATATAAACCATCCAATGAAAGAATAAATATGGTATCATCAGATCATATCCCAAGTAACAACAATTTTTTTTAACATTGGGTAAAATACATATAAAATATTACTGTATCATTTTTGAGGAAAATTTCCATTTCTATTTTTAAATCACATATATAAAATCATAAAACAACCAAAATATCAGGAAAAACATTTTCATTGAATATAAAAATATAAAAATGAAACTAATATTCAATTAATAGAGTAATAATTATGGTAGAATAAATTATTCATGCGGTGTACAACAAACCAAATATTATGTTCACACCATTGCAAGAAAAAAATACTTATTCAAAAAATGGTAGGATGGTTCATTCCTCTATTCTCTAATGTAATTTAAAATATGGGTAAAATATAACTTTATAAAATATTTTTATATTATCAAAAACAAAATTTAAATAATTTTAAAAGAAAATATATGGATTGAAGAAAAAGAGTTGATAAAAAAACATCAAAATAATATTTTTAAATAAATATTCCTTATACATAACTTACTGATTGATTATTGATTCTACAAGAGATAAAATGGAAAATAAAAATGAAAACCCCAAAAATAACAAGAATATAATAATATAGATAGATTTAAGTAAATAGGATAATATAATTTTTCCAATGGAAATATTAACATAAACATTCACGAAATAGAATAAGATTATAACAAAAACTCTTACCTCATGTTTGAATAACCTCATAATAATTTTACCCCTCTATATACATAATATAGATTCATTATAATTTTATAATATAACTATTTATGTAGTGATAATATCATATATTGTATACATATATTATTTTAAAACCAATTTATTAATAATTCCTTATAAAAATAATTGTTTCTGAGTGTTAATTGTATATTCATATTAGTTTCAGGTCAGTAGTTTAAATCCTATTATCTTAATCATTATTTCAATATATACATAATATTATTGATGATATAAATTTCATATATATTCATTATGTACAGATTTATAATTATCCTCAAAAAGTGGATAAAGAAATGAATTGCAATACTTCATAGAGGTGAAAGTCCACTTGTATGCATGAGCAACGTCACCATTTTTAAGAGTTCAAGGGGTAACAAGGTAAATAATCAATTATATTTTAAAAAATAATAATATCATAAATATCACATATAATAATTATATCCATCAAAATAACTATCCATTAATGTTTTATAAGAAAATCATATATAACTTAGCTATGTACTAGTGTGCGTGTATGATCAGACAATGATTTTGATTTCCCATTAGATGGATAAATAAATTAATAAAGATTTCACAACTGACATAATAACATATCAATATATGTAACATAATAATTTTACTATATAATCATGGTTATTATAGAATTGATGTATTTATAAGATGAAAAAATATTAAAATAATCAGATAAGAGGTATTACTTTTCTTTAAACAAACTTCTTAGTTTTATAACCAAAACATACAAAGGATATTATTTTGATAAACATTATACCTTTGGTATAAGGGAAGAGATGTTTCAAAGTGAACTTGGTAGGGATTTCATGATCTATGAGGCTTTATAATTATTGATAATAAAGTATAAGTGGTGTCCTTTTTTATGTAGGGGAGAGAACATACATAGAATTTTCCTAACAATTAAATTATACTAAGGTATTACTCAAGAAAAATTGCTCAAAACAACTCATATTCAACGTCAATAAGTATAACGTTGAAATAAAACCAAAAAATAGTGTTTAATTTTTTTTCTATGTTATCATTAATCCCTATCCATTTATTTTTAACCCTTTTAACCCATTTCTCCCTTAATAGATGTGATAAATATTTACTATGTTTACTAATAATAATGAAAAACTATTAATTCAAATATTAGATAATACTAATTATGATAATTATAAAAATATAATTTATTTTAATTGATTAAACTTGTGTTACTATATGAAATGATTATTAATATAGGTTATTAAAATATGATGAACATAGTTTCTATAGAAAAATTCCTTAAGTATTAAAATTAATTTTCAATGAAATAAATTATAATATTGATTTGAAAGGAATTAAATGGATTATATTAAATGAAAAAAATTGGGACTGCCTAACCCCAAAAACCTAGATATGGGGCCATAATTTAATACATGATAATTATTTCAAGGAATCAATTCTGGAAGGATTGAAAATATTATTATTTTTTGATAAACCAGATTACCTACATGTAACCCATTTTACATTGGGAGTATAAAAAACATAATACATAACAAAATCTATTAAACTGTATCCTTAAAAACTCATTCTAAAATTACTTCTTAATAACTAGGTGAAAGGAAAAAAATGGTGATCTCAAATTCTCAGTGAGGGTTAACTACATTGGAAGATATCATGAATTAAAAATTAATAATCAAAATGGAATGGTGAATAACTTAACAAAAATTCCATTTAAATAATTGGATAAGTAATAATCAATTTGGAAATACAGATAAGAGAAAAGATCTTCCATTTAATTACTATCATAAAAATGAAATGAATCGACAGATTTGTTCATAGTGAAAATCCACTTAATAATAATAATTGAATACTAAATGAAGGTAATGTATAAATAACGGACGTCATGTTTCTATAACATGAACTAGTATACCATCAAGATCTATTCTCAATACAGTTTAAACCAATTGAATTTTTCCAATTAATTTTTCTCATTAAAGAACCAATGCATCGATGGGCTATCTATAACTAGGCTCCACCCAAGAAATCTAGTCCAAATAATTCCCCTATATCAACATTTCGAGAATTCATCAAATAATATTCAAAGTAAACACCATATATAGAAATGGAAAATAGTTTAGACAATAATTAAATCCATAATACAAGAATATATATCATTAATATAATGTTAATTTTAAGCAAAAAATGGCCTTAAAAAGTTATAGTTTTAATATAATTTTAACAATCATAAAAGATGTGATATTGAAAAAATAACTTTTTCCATTTATTAATTTTCAAGTAAAACTCTATGGAATGAATAATTCAATGTGAATATTAAAATACCATGATTTATTAGTGATTCGTGATATTAAATTAAAAATGGAAAGTATATAAAATAAATTTAATTTAATTATTACATAATAACAAATAGGTCCCAATGAAAAGTAAATTTAGACTAAATCAATTATAATTGTGGTTTCATCTGAATCGGAATCCTATAAAATAATAATCATCTAATGAAAATTTTAAATTCCATTAATAAAAATTAATTCATGATATAATATATATATAATTTTAATAGATAGGCCACATAAAAAAATATGTGGTGAATATGAAAAATATCTCAAAGATGTAAAAATTAAATGAAAATCAATTACCTTGTGGTTATTTTTCAGTGAATGTACTTTAAACCCATATTTATTTTTTTTAAGAATTTTATAGACATATTTAAAAAAATAATTATATTTATAATGTCATATATTATATTCTTATAATATATTATTTTCTATTTTTTAATAATCTTTAATTATTTTCACCATTTTTGGGGGTTAATTGCCAAGTTCTCAAGTATGTTCTAAAATGTGATTTTTGATCCTATCGCATGATCATGATTTCATCATCTAATGAATTTAAAACATTATTTAAATATTACACATTTTCTTTATATATATATATATATATATATATTTATAAATCCATACAATTTGGATATAGTAAATGCAACACACCATTCATAGAGACGGTAGGTCGTACGTAAGCATGAACGCTACTTCAATTTTCACATCGTATTAAAATAAATAAAAGTACATTATATATATGTATATTAAAATTAAAATATCATCTTTATTTCATATATATCACATGTTTTTATTAAAACCCATCCTTAAAACATTCCATGTAAATTGTGAACAGATGACATCTCTTTGAAGAGGTTGCAGTCCACAGGACTATAAATGATGTTATCGTATTCAAAAAAATGCATAGAATGAAGGAATGTATTATAAAATAATTCCCTAAGTATAAAGACATTATAAATATGTAATATATATATAATATATATATAATAAATACATCATTATTCCAATCATTGAAGGGTGGTAATGGAAAAATTCATAACATCAGTTCGCAATGCTATAGTCTGTCGTACACAAAAATGATGATTACGTATCACTTTGATGGAACTATTTGGGTATCATTAAAAAATTGAAATAAAAAATATATATTATTTAGGATATTAATTTTATGACATAGTAAATATATAAGAAGATTTTATGGGGTGGATATTGAAATAAAATAAAAGTGATCGTTGAAAAACGTTAACTATTTTTCAGGTAACTCTTGTTGGTTTATAGCGGAAGACATCCTGATATAGATTTGTGCCCAAGGTGATGTCTCTAGAATGAGTTTAGGGAAATTTGAAAATTATATTTTCATGATTTTTATGAGGCAAATTTATTTGGAGGTGTAGATAAGTGGGATGGTTGAGTGCCATTTTATGGGGGAGGAGGGGCATTCTTGTAAATATAAAATGGTATACACAATTGAGAGGTCCTCCTTACATAATGTTCCATATATAATGATTAAAATTCCAAAAAATGTATTATACTGTTTAAATATCTCTAAAAATTATGATTTTTAAATATTTATAGTTAATGTTAGCCATTAAGTTTAATGGTTCCTCCCTTGTTATGCGATTTTTTCTCTTAATCACCATAATTAAATTTAATTACATTCACATATATTTTAGGTAAAAAACAACATAAAAATGATATTGATTATAAATTTTTCTAATTCCAAATATTTAATATATTTTTTAAAATTATAGGCATATAACTGAGAGAATTCAATTTAAAATTACTCCCATAGACGGGATGACAATGTAAGTTTTTAATGTGACAATATTCAAAGGATTTAAATGTTTTTATATCCAATTTCAATGTAAAATTTATTAAAATTAGATAACACATATTATGGGATGTATGAATTATATAATTTAATTTTAAAAAAATAAAAAATATAATTTTAAATTATAAATAAATTAGACAAAAATCATTTGTTCAATTAAAATTCAATATTTTTCACTACTCTTTATAAAATGAAATATTTTAGAAAATTACCAAAAATTTACCCTAATATTTTTTTTATATCATCATTTAAAAAAATTATTTAATTATTTCAGATAAAATTTATAAATGTTAAAAAATATTAGATTTAAAATAGGTGTTTCATTAAAATGTGAAAAAAATTACTTTAAAAAAATGCAGTTTTTATGTATATAAATAGATTTCTTCTTATGAAATTCCTGTAAAATATTTTATATGAATATAAAAAATATTAAATTGAATATATATAAATATATAAATATATATAATTAAAATAATTAAGTAAAATTAATTATTTATATTTATTATGAAAAACGCATTTAGAGATTAAAAATACTTTTATAAAAAATCACATTTAGATTCATTTGGTTTCTATACTCATTTATAATTAATTGGAAACCAACAAATTAAATTATATATTTTAATAAGTTATTTAATCCCATTAATAAAAAAATGTAATGTATAAGAGTTAATTTTCATTGAAAATAATAAAACTAACCATATTTTATAAGATCTAGTATTGTTTGTAACGAAATCCATCGAAGAAACTCATTACATTGAACGCAAGATAAAAAAACTGTTGTGGGAATTAAAATATATTTAACACATAAAATCTACTTGAAATATTAAATGTTTTAAAATGTCTTGGGATATAATATTCCCTTACACACTTCGTGTTGGCTATCTTACAAAATGTCATTATTTTTGAATTTTGTGGTGTTACATTCTCCCCATATTGCATCCTTGAAAAATAAACTTGATATTGGTAATCGAGGGTTTAATACTGGAAAATAAAGAAACTATAATCCCATATAAGAAAACAATTGTGGGAAATAAACACATGAACATGGATGAAAAACATAAATAACTATATACATTAATCACAAGAATGTATGTGACCAATGGAATATTTAGGGCCTCCAAATCTTAAATTATTGATGATAGAAAGGACCATTTGATTCAACCTATACGGATACAATAAGATAAAATCATTATTTAAATATCCTTTTCTTAGAGTTAAAGAATTCATTCCCTCTCTAAAAATATTTGTAAATATATGTATTTATTTACTAAACACAGTCATATCCCTTGGTTGTGTATTGAACTATATGTACATAATTTATTTGCATTGGTTCCACCATCTGTTGAAGTAATACATTGACCCCTAAAAACTCATCCAAAGTTCAACACAAATCATTTCATAAATAGTAAAATTTTCAAAAATATTATAATCCAACACATTAGAAGGATGCTCACTAAATTTCTAAAATTAATTTATTATTACCCTTCAACTAATATGAAGTATATCTTTAATCATAAGATATCGAACATGTGAAAAACATAATTGTGTATTCTCATGAGAAATTGAAATAAATATAATTACCATAAAACCTTGTTGAAAAAATGAATGATTCCTTATTCCTTAAATATAACATATATTATTGTATATACTCCATAGGTATAAAAATTTTTAAATCTACATGAATGATAGAATAAATAACATTGTTTAAAAATAATAAATTTTCTTTAAGGTAGTCTGTATAATATAATTTAATTTAACCATGTCAATTATCACTCTATTAAAACATATTTATCTTAGTATCAGTAATATATTACTGGTTATACTTTCCTCAACCATTTGTTTTCAAAATAGTTCAAATTTCGAATGAATCACTTTTCCTGGAACCATTTGACATATTCCCTCAAATCAACAACGAATTACTGAAAAAGTATAGTCCATACATATGTCATAATTCATAAAACATGTACATTACTGATATAATACTCAAATGAAATATTTATTGAATTTAGAAATGTATATATTAATCATTTCTCTTCATCTTTAGTAGAAGCATAATATTAACTGGGATCCATTAGCCTATTATGGGGTGTTTTCCTTTGAATAATGAATCATTTATTTTCATAGTTTCGTATCTCTATAAAGTAGAACCATTGTAAATAGGAAAAAAATTTCTTACCCTTGAAATCATATCATGGTGGCATTTCATTCCAAACTTGTAGAAAAATCCATTTCTTTTTATGAATGTACTCGTTTGTTTCTTTTAATAATTATAACATGAAGGAAAATACTTTATTATCATGTTCCCTTTATCCATATTTTTATTTTCCACCATCTTCTTCTTTTTATTCCCTTCAAATACATAGGAATTGGAGAATTGTTTTTTTTAAGGTTGGGGCCGAAGTCTCAATTTATTATTAAAGAAAATACCACTTTAGACTGGGTAGAGGGTGACCCATTACATAGCTCGAAGGCCCAAGGCCAAGTGGCCTGCATAATGGGCTAGAAAGCCCATTTTTTGGCCCAAAGGACCCCTCGGTGAATAGTACTGCTATAGTACCTGCACAGCTACAGTATCGTCGCCACTACAGTACGCTGCTACAGTCCCTCTGCCGCTACAATGAAACCACTTCTACAGTCCGCCGCTGCTACATTACTGCTACAGTTACCTACTACAGTTATGCTACAATACCCTACTATAGTAACTCGGGAATTCTCCCCTACCCAGATTTTATCCTAGGTCTTTTGGATGCCAAGGAAGAGCCTGAACCACTATGGTACAAGATCATTGGCATAGAAATTGGATAATTCATTACCTGTTAAGTTCGAATATGATTCTATGTTATAATATGATGAGAATTCTTAGTAAAATATTTACCTTAGAAATTTTTTCATAAACCATAAATGATATGATTAGTATAACACTTTGGATCACGTGTATCAGGGAGGTTCACATTCCTTCTACTATGCACCGTTTCTAAATAAAAACATAGATTAGATAAGATATTATCTTTTATATTCCCAAAACTAGTGAAATATATAACAGAAGTTGTACATTTTATATATTATTATTCTCAAAATCATAGACATGTTTTATTTGGGATGTTATTATATACATATCCCCAAATCTATCATAGGGTTATTTTTTATAATCTTGTTTTTTCTAAATCCAGTACCTATTTTTTTAATGAACTTAATTTAATACCAACTGTAATGCCCAAACCCTGGAAACCTAGTTTGGGTTCCATAATTTAATACATTTTCTTGATTACAAGGAATAAAATCCCAAAGTACAAAAAAAGTATTTGTTTTTTAAAACCAAATAATATACATGGAGTCCATTTTACATTGGAAATAAAAAATAGAACACAACGCATAAAAATTTAATAAAGTAAATCCTTGAAAACATATTCAAATATTTATTCTTCATAACCTAAGGAATGGGAAATATAAGGGTGAGATCAGATTATTAATAAGGATAAATTATAGAAGAAGATATCATGAATAAAAAATCAATAATCACAATGGAAGGGGAAAAACTAAACACACATTCCATTTTAATAATAGGATAAGTCATATTCAATATGGAATGGTTGAAAACTTAAAACACGTTATAATTAATCAAAAGACTAAAAATTAAATTAATCCATAGATTTCTACATCATGGAAATACTCTCAATAATAATAAATTAATTCTGAATAAATGAAATTCCTAAATATTGGAAATAATATATTTGAAACATAAACCATTGTACCGTAAATATATATTCACATGATAGTTTAAACTAATCTTATTTGGTAAATTGATTCATATCATGAAACTACTAATGCATCAAGGGAATATCTATAACCAATAACAACCCATGTATTCTACTCCAAATCATTCCTCAAATATCATATAATAAATTTAATTAATTAACAAGATTCATTATAACTATTATCCTTATTGAATAAAATAAAATGATTTATCAATTTTCCAAAAATTAATCAAATAAAATTCAAATTAAAAACATTATATATAAAATTGAATATAATTTAGGTTATAATAATATCTATAATACAAGAATATGAATATTTAAGAAAATTTTAATGTCCAATGGAAAATGTTCTTAAGGAAGTTATTTCATTAAGATATAGTTAACGATCACAAAAGAAGTGAAATTTTAATTATAACATTCACCCATTGGTAATTTTCAAGTAAAAGACTGTGGATAATATAATTAAAAGTGAAGCCTAAAATACAATAATTAAATGGTGATTCATAATATTAAATTACAAATTGGATGTGTATATAACACATTAACGTGAATTTATACCAAATAAAAAATAGGCCAATATAAAAAGTAAATTGAGAAGAAATCTCATATAAATGTGGTAACATCCGAACCAGAATCACAAAAATTAATAATAATAAAATGATATATTTAAATATAATTAATATATAATAATTCATGATATAATATATAAAAATTTATAGTACATTCACAAAAAAATAAGTAAATGGTGAATATGACATTTATCTCACATATGTAAAAAGTTAGATGAAAATATCTTATCTTGCATTCCCTTTTGGGTTAAAGACCATTAAAAAACTATATAATGGTTCTAATCATGTTATTAACCTATACTAGATCCATAATAATATTTATAATATAATATATTATATTAATATAATATCTTATTACCTGTTTGTTAATAATCATTCATTATTTTCACTATTTTGGGTGCTAATTACCTAGTATTTAAGTATGTTTTGATTGGTTATTTTTATTCATTTATATTATATAATGATTTAATCATATAAATAATTTAAAAAATGATTTAAATATTATTTATATTCAGTACATATGTGTTTATATAAATCAATAAATGTTGGAGATAAGAAATTAAATACACCGTTCAGAGAGACGGTATGCCATACGTACGTAGGAACAATGCTTTCATTTTCTTGTCATATTTAAAGAAAGAAAATTAAATGATATATATCTATAATATTATTCATATATAAATTTCTTTGATATAAATATCAAATATTTTTATTAAAAACCATCCTTAATAATAATTTAATGTGAGGATATTGAAATGAAACACAAGTGATCATTGAATAACATTACCTATTTTTTGGGTAACATATTTTGGTTTATACCAAAATATATCATTTTAAGTTTTCTACCCAAATTTATGATTTTATAATGGAGGGATGGATTTTTTGAGCTTATTTGGGTTGTTTTTTCTTGAGTAAAATGGATTTATATTGGTGAATAATTAGGATGTTATAGTTTCTTTTTATAGAGGAGGAGGAGTGTTATTATTATAAATATAAAAAGTAAACACTATTTAGAGGTCTCCCTAACATAATATTCCTCTCATAATGATTGAAATTAGAAATTAGGAAGGATATGGTCAAAATATTTCCACAAAATAGATTATTTAAATGATTCTTGGTCATTTTGGCCTTTCATATTTTGGTTGAGTCCCTTGTTAAGCTAATTTTTATTTTAATGACTATAATTAATTTCATTTTCAATCACTAATATTTTTGGTCAAAAAATAATTTTACTATGTTATAAATTATAAATTATTTTTATTCCAAATATTTAATACATTTTTTTCATTTTTAATATAATAATTTGCAGAAATTAATTTAAAATTAATCCCTCACACGGGATAAAAATACGAGTTTTGAAAGTGAAAATGTTCAAAAGATTGAATTGATTTTCTATCCAATTTCAATTTTAAATTTATTGAAATGAATTATTTGTATTAATTTATGTTATGTTGGAAAATTTATCTTTGGAAAAATCAAAAAATTAATATTACATTATAAATAAATATGAGAAAAATGCAGTTTTCCTTTAAAATTCAGTATTTTTCACTATTAATCAAAAAATAAAGTATTTCAAAAAAATAACACACTAAGATAATATGAAAATTTATATTTCAATAATGAATTCTATTTCTTCATATAATAAATATTAATGTTCCAAAATGTATTTTTAATATAGGTTCACTATAAAAGGCGACAAAACTAACTTTATATAAATATAGCTTTTTGTGTAAAAATGTATTTCATATTAATATATTCCTATAAAATATATTGGTTTAATTTAAAATATATTTTATTAAATATATAATATAAAAATATTTTATTAATATCGGTCAATAATAGTAATTATTTTAATTTATTATGAAAAAATACCTTTGGGACATAAAAATATTTTTTATAAAAAAACACCCTTTATATTCATTTGGTTTATATATTAAATTATAATTAATTTATAACCAATTAATTCAATTATATATTTTCATAATTTATCCAATACTATTCATAACATAATATTTAATTTCAATGATATAATTCTCATTTTAAATAATAATATTAATAGTATTCAGTATAATTTGGTCTCCTATGTAACACAAGCAATAAAATAAACTCATCACCTACAATGAAAGATAAAATCAATGTTATGTTAAGTATAATTTATAAATTTCATTTTAACTATTTAAGATAGTAAATATAATATAATGTAATATGATATTTTTTTCCCTTTTATGTTTGGTGTTGTTTGTCATACAAAATCTACTTATTTTAGAATTTGAGGGTGTTATATTCTCCCCACCATAAATAAATCTCATCCCTAAAATTTAATCATGATCTTGGTAATTTAAGGTTTCAAATTTGAAAATAAATGTTTTCGGAAAAATAATAAATCATAAATGGAATAATAAATCGTATTCCTAATAATATGGAAAGGTAATGTTGATGGTCAAATAACTAGGATACAACATAGGAGAACATAGGAAGGTAATGAAAAGATGAAAATAGAAGAAAAACATAAATAAATATAGGATTTGGTCATAAGAAAGTTTGTGAATAATTAAAAGTTAAGGTTCTCAAAACCATAAATCTATTATGATCTAAAGGACCATTTGATTCATTGGATATGAATTAAATACTATAACATTTCTGTTGTAAGATCCTCTCTCTAGATTTGATGAGTTATTTCACTCAATTAATATATAATTAAAAATATTTTTATATTTTATAAACATTGTTTTATCCTTTGGTTGTTCAATGAACTATTTCTAATTTATTTATTAACACATGTTTCTTCATATAGAAAAGTAATAAATTAACCTCTAAAAACTCGTCCAATGGCCGACCAAATACATTTCATACATGGTTAAATTTTCAAAAATATAATGATTCATATAATTTAGAAGGTCAATGAATTTCCAAAAATGAACATATCATTATACTTCAATAAACATAAAGTAGTTCTTTAATCATATACGGAACATCTAATAACCTTAACCAAGTATTCTATTGAGATATGGAAATAAAAATAATTACTTTAAAACTTTATTGAAATCATGAATTCTTAATTATTCATTAAATTGAACATAGAATATTGGAAATAATTCTTAAATCTAAAAATTTTAAAAACATCATCAATGATAGAATATACCACTTCATTAAAAAAAATAATCAGTTCAAAGGTAGTCAATAAAATCCTATGTACTATATCCAAATCAATAATCCCTTTATTCTAACATCATTATCTCAAAATCGGGAACTTATTTAGGATTATCTTTACCTCAACCATGTTCTTTCAAAATAGATCCAATTTCCACTGAATCACTTTTCTTAGAACCATTTATGATATGCTCTCAAATCTATAATAAAATAGTATTTCAATATAATCCTTACACATTTTATAATTCTTAAAACAAATACATCACTAATATAATACTCAAATAAAATATTTATTGAAACCAAACACAAGTATATAAAAAGTTCATCTTCATCGGTGGTAGTAGAATAATATTGACCATGACCCATCAGACTCTGTTGGGGTATTTTCCTTTGAATCTAGAGACAATAATTAGATTAGTGAGAAATATATTTGAGGTATAATCATTTTTCATTGGAAACATTTTTATTATCCAAGTATTGATAAGAATTGTGGCATTTCTCTCTATAATTGTAGAAAACTCCAATTCCTTTTTACCATGTACTAGTGTGTTTCTTTCCAAAATTATTACATATAGGGGAATAATTATTTCCCTTCTTCCAATTATCTAAAAATTTATTTATTATAGTTTTTTCCTATTTCATCCCTTCAAATTTTTAGGTCATGGAGAATTTTTTACATGTCTCATTAGCACATAATATTATGTCCTCATATGATGAAAATTCTTGGGTGACTATTTCCCTTTCAAATAAAGGCATAAGACCATACAAGATATTATTGATCATACACTTTCGATAATTTGAATCGGTGAGGTTCAAATTAATTCCACAAAGATCCATTTCTAAATTATGACTTAGATTTGATGAGATGTTATCATGAATAATCTCAAAAATAGTGAAATAAATACAATAAATTAAAAAAATTATGCATAGCTCATCTAAAAAACTGAAAAATGGTTTCTTTGGGATGTTCTTGTATATTTATCCTCATAGGGTATAAAATTTTTATGTCCCATAATCTATAGTTTTATAAATCTATTCCCTATGGTTACAACTAAACATCATTTGATACCAGTTGTAACACCCCAACCCCAGTAACGCAAAGATGGTTCAATACATTATTACATTTTCATGATCACAAGTAATCAAATCCAAAATGAGTGAGAAGTTTAGATATTTTGGAAAACCATATGACATGCATGCAGCTTATTTTATATTGGCAATAAAAAATGAAAAATAATACATAACAAAATATAATAAAATGCATGCATGGAAATACATTCAAATATATCTTCTTCATAACATGGGGAAAGAAATTAAAAAAAGGATGAGCTAAAATACCAAATAAGGTTTATTTATAATGGAATATATCATTAATTAATAATTAATAATCAATATGAAAAGCTAAATAACAGAACAGATATACGATTTAAATAATTTGACATGTCCTAATCAATATAGAAAGGTAGATAATAGAAGAATAATAAATTTAGTGAATATAATTAAAATTAAATGAATCCATAGATTTTGAAATAGTTTCATCATTTGGATAAAAATAATTCAATACTGATGGAAGGAAATGATTGAATATTACACGTCATGTATATCTCAGATAAACCATTATACCATCAAGATCTATTCTCAAGGAAATTTAAACTACTCTGATTTAAACAACTGATTTGTCTCATGAAAATACAGATGCATTAAGGGGATATATATATATATATAATAGGTACTCACCCATGTATTCCGGTATAAATAATTCTTCATATATCAAATAATTTATTTAATTAATAAAAAATTTCCATTATCCTCATGTATCTATATTGAATAAATAGTACATATCAAGAAATATTTCCAAAATTAATCAAATAAAATTTAGTGTAAACACTATATTTAAAAATGGAATATGATTTAGGAAATAGTAATTTCAAGAATAAAATAATATATATATTTTATAGAATGTTAATTTCTAATGAAAGTGAACAATAATAATCACAAAATAAGTGAGATTATAAATATAACTTTTATAAGTTGGTAATTTTAAATTTTAACACCATAGATGAGATAATTAAAATTGAAGCTAAAAATACCATTAATTATGACTAAATCATGCTATTAATTGAAAAACATGTAGTATATACACTACATTAGTCTTAATTGGTGCATAATAGAACAAAAGGTCTCAGTGGAAAGTGAATTAAGATGTAATCCCTTATAACTTTTGTAAAATCATAATCGGAAGTAATAATAATAAAATGAGAAATTAATATTCCATGATTATAATATAATTAAAGATATAATATATAAAAATGGTTGTTATATACACAACAAAAAAAAATAATTGTTTATTATGACATTTATCTCACAGGTGTAAAAAATGAGATGCAAATTTCATTCCTTACTTTTCCTGTTGGCTGAACATCGTTTTACCCATGTGTAATTATTTTAGAAATTTTATAAAATTATTAAATAACCATAATAATATTTATAATATATTATCTTATCTTATTAAAATATCTTCTTACCTGTTATTTAATAATATTTCTTAATTTTCATTATTTTGGGTGTTAATTCCCCTGTTTTCGAGTATGATTTGAATTATGGTTTCTATTCCATTCACATAGATAATGATTTAATCTATTCCATAATAAAATAAATGATTTTAAAAAATATATATTATGTATATATGTATTTATAGTAATTTATAATTTTTGGAGATAGGAAATGAAATACACTGTTCATGGAGATGGTATACGGTATGTACGCAAGAACACTGCTTGCATTTTCATGTCATATTAATAGATAAAAAGTAAATGATATATATGTATATTATATTTAAAGTTTAATTTTTATATCATATATATGAAATATTTTTATTAAAATACAACCTTAATACACACCATATATAATGTGAATGAATTATATTGCTTTAAGGAGGTGATAGTCCACATGCCCACAAATGATGTTTTCATATTCCCACAAAATGGAATGCATGAAGGTTTGTTTTATAAAATAATTCCCGAAGAATAAATAAATTATAAATATCATATATATCATATAAAAAAATCAATCATTTTTAAAAACTTTAATGGTGGTAATTTTATGAATGAATGGCATAAGTTCATGAGGTGGTAGTCTACCATATAACGAATGATTTAGGACTAGGGTAACGCCTTTTGGTTTATACCAGAATACTTCCATGGTAAAATTCATTCCCAATGTGAATATTCTATGATGATTCTAGAGATTTATGGATCTTATTTTGGTAGGTTATGGTTGATCCAAATGGCTTAGAATGTGTTAATATATGGGATTGCTGAGTTCTATTATATAGTGGAGGAGTTTCATTTTTTTAAATGTAAAAAGATAAATAATATTTTGTGGTATGTCTTACATCCCTTTATTAAAATAATGATATAAATTATAAAAAATGTATTATATGGTAGAACTATGGCCAAATAAAAGGTTTTGGACAAGTTTCTAGGTCATTTATTCCTTTATGACTATGATTTAGTTTCTTGGTAAGCTAATTTCTCTCTTAATCACAGTAAATAGTATTAATCCATTTCACATATATTTTTGGTGAAAAAAAAAGTTGAACAATATATAAATTATAAATTATTCTAATTCATAATAAGTAATCCATTTTGAAAAATTTACTACATATACATGATTGAAATTAATTTTAAATAAATCTTGAAGATAAGACGACAATGCATCCTTTTAAAGTGGAAATGTTCAAAATATTGAAAAGTTTTTATATCCATGTTTAATGTAAAATTGATTACAATGAATTATGTTGTATTTATGGATGTATAATTTATTTAATTTAAATTTAAAACCAATAAAAAATATAAATTATTATTTTAAATAATTTATAAGAAAAATTAGTTTTCTATTAAAATTCAATATTTTTCACTATTCATAAAAAAATAATATATTTTAGAAAAAAAACTTAATCCACCTGAAGATTATGTTCGAATTTCAATTTCAAAATTTATTTTATTTTATAATAAAAATTTTAAAAAATTTCTAATATTTAGTCTTAAAATAGATGTACCGTTAAAAGGAAAAACATTATTTAGAAAATTATACCTTCTATATAAAAAATGATTTCTTCATATCCTACACCTAGAAACACTATTTTGTGAATGAAAAAAATATTTTATTGAGTGAATAATTATATATATTTCATTAATATCATTCACTAATAGAAATTACTTTAATTTAATATGATAAAATTACTTTAGAGTATAAAATAGTTTTTATAAAAAAACATTCCCTTTATATTCAGTTGGTTTCAATATTCTTTTTTCAATAATTGGTAAAAATGAATTCAACTATATATATTTATAATTTAATTAATCCTCTTCATAAGAAAAATTAATGTCTAGTATATAATTTTAAATTTAAATAATAATATTAATTATATTCAGTTATATTTTTTCTTGCATGTGACACAATCCATCGAAGAAACTCATTGTGTGCAACTCAAGATAAAATAAATGTTCTGTGCACTAAATTATATATAATAGATTGATTCTATTTGAAATATTAAATATACTATAATGTCTTGGGATATTATATTCCCTTACACACATGGTGTTTCATATCATACACAATGTTTGTATATTATAATTTTGGGGTGTTACAAGAATGATTTTATTTTTGAACCAAACCAAAATTGAAAGTTACATTTTAAATATACTATTAAAAGAATGAACAAAAACAGATTTTATTTGAACAAAAACATAACATATATTTCAAAAACATTGAGTATATATTTTTTAATATCAATAAGGATTTTTTATATTCATTATATTATATAATAAATATATATTTTCTATAAAATAATTTTTTTATAAAATTAACAGTTATTATTATGTCATTATAATTTCATAAAATTGCAACATGTCTAAATTTGATATTTTTACTATTCACCAAATAATAGAATATTTCAGTAATATCTTAAAAAATCATCACATTTTAATTTTGAGATGTTTAATTAAAAAAGAAAATTTATTTATTCAAATAATATTTATAATATTTGGGTTTTTTGGTTTTCCTCTCATTTTGGAATACACATATGTATATTATTTCATTATATCTTTAAAAACAAAATAATACTTATTATAATTAAATCTCAAGAATTAAATTTATACCTCCCTAAAAAAAATTATGGTTAGAATTTTCAAAATTCCTTATATGGAATAGATGTGTGAATTTCATCATCATAACATCCTTTGATACCCACATAACATATTCTATTTATGAATTCTCCAATGTAACACAATTAGTTGAATAGATTGATTTCATTACACTTGTTCTCTAGTATCAAGAATATGAATAAATTTCTTATGTCATGATAAATTATGTTCCAATTATATTTCCATAGAGGTGAGAAAATTCGTTGGTTTTGGAATGAGCTTCCTTAATAATTACATATGGAAAATAATATCAATTTTAATGAGGCTAGGTGGCATTTCAAAATATTACACCATAACTCTAATTTAGTCCAGAATTTAAAAAAAATACTGATGTACTAGAGGCATAGTTATCCTTTCATTCCAAAATTTATAACACTCTTCCATGGATATACCTTCGAAAAAATATGATCTCTAATTTGAAATTATAAATCCTAATTATGTTATCAATTTAGGTCTTTTTCCTCATTTTAAATGCCTTTATATGACTGTGAATTGTTCTCACATTCATTATTGTCTAAAAAACATGTTTTGGGTCTAAACTTTTACATTCACCAACATCATCAGTACGAGTTTTTGTATTAAATAATTTCACATCCAATGAATCATATTATTTCATATTAATTCTGAAGTTAATGATATTAATATTTGATAATTCCACCAATGGTAAGTAAGGATCCCATGTAACATGAATGTAATGTGAGGATGACATGAACTTGTATTCAAATGTCTAAATAGTCATTCAGACTGCCTATTTGTCTGAAGATGATAATCATTACACAAATGTACCTCGGTGTCAAGATCCATCTGAATTTATCTACATTATTTTTATGTAAACTATAGATAATGATGTTATACAATTGAAAATTACTCCTAATGAATTCTTACAAAGTAATTAATATTTATCTCCACAAGGTTCTCACAACGTAGAACATCCCTTATAGAAAGAATTTTTTTGAGAATGTAAAGGAGATTAACAATAACACATATGAAATAATTCATTCTCTATTTCATGGATGATCATTTAATTAGCTCTTTCACTATAAAACATGAACTTTTTGATGCGGAAATCTTGGAAAAATTCACATTGAATAAGTACTAATATTTCATTCCATTTATTACTAAAAGAAGGATTAGTCCATTTTTCTTATCAGTTACACTATCCTCCTTTTCCTACTGTCTGTTTCAATAATAGAATAGAAATGTTTTTTTAGGAGGTATTGTGGTGGGGGTATGCAGTTAAAGGAACTCTGGGAACAAGACTAGCATTATACATCAGGTTTTTAAGGAATAATGACTTAAAAATAACTAGGGGAGGGAAGGAAATAAATGATTTGATGAGTGGACAATGTGGTTCTATCATTGCAGTTCTCTATCATCACATGAGGTTTTTTTATGTCAATGGAAGAGAATTATATTGATGTTCTCTAACTCCACTTTCTAAGTTGAGTACCATTGGCAATAATATATCAATTTGTATGAAAACCATGTATTATATTTGATGATATATATGAGTTATTCATGGTGAATACAATGAACATAATTTTGAGGGTAGTGTAATAGGTTATGGAACAGTAATTTGGGGAAGTGTTTTCATTAGTACATCTAATTAAGTTCATTGGGTAGGTGTTGAAGGAAAACCAACAGCTAAATATTGGGCTTAATTATATTCAACATTATGTATACCACTACAGACATATTATCCATGGTTTTTATAGTGGATTTGCTGGAATGGATGGTTTATGAAAACTCTCAAGTTGGTATAATATGGTTTATTGAATGATATATTCCAATAATTGTTTGAGCAATTTATATCTATATGAGGTTGATAATAAGTGATCAAATTTATCTCACTGTCAAGATCCTTTTAAATAATTTAACAAAATTTATATATTTACTATGATTTAAGAATATATATATTCAAATGATGTTAACCACCATGTTTCAGAATTTCATTAATATAGATCCACTAATGGTGCTCTAGAGGTAGATATTCCCTTATATTAAGAAAATATAAAACCTTATTTAGGAAATCAACAAAATCCCATATAGAATATTTATTTTTGAGAGTATTTGGAAAAATAGTGGCGATTTCCATAGTGATATCATTGAATTTAAATAAAGGAATATGTAAAGGTTGTATGACTCCTTTATTATTTTTCCCCTAAAACATTACCCTTTTAAAAACTAATCATCATGATTTATAATCTGCAATTTTAAATTTAATTTTATCCCATAAGTTGTGATCCAAAAATCCCAAATACATTTTTTCTACAATGGTGTAAAGATAAATTTATGAAATTGGATTTATCTAATATTTCTCTCTTCAAAAAGGGTATGGATAGAACATATTTTCACTTTTGAAATACAAAATCCAATATTTATGGATGAAGTATACCTAATTTCCATTATTTAATGTACTGATTTTCTTCGGAATATTTTTATCATCAATCTTGGAGTTTTTTATTTTATCTAATAACAATGGTTAGTAATAATTTGGATAATGAGTCATGTTTCCCCTTCCTTAATGATCCCCATATCCAACTTTAATTAATATATTAATATAAAATCTTTATTAATCATTATTTTATTAAATATCCAATGATTTTTTCTACTAAACTCATCTACCACAATATTTTCCATACTAGGGTGGTAGTGTATTGAGAAATCATATTCTATGAGTAATTATATCAGTCACCAAGGACTCATTTTTATCTATTTTTGTGAGAGAAAGTTCTTCAAATATTTTTTATCCATAAATAATTAGAATAATTCAACATATAGGTAATTCCACTACATCACCAATGGAATTTTTAAGGAATCCAAAACCAGATAACTAGTCATGTAATTTTTTTATGAACCTTAAATAGACTTGATTAATAGAATTTTCTATAATTCTACATAAGGACACATTCAGGTCAATTTTTTGTGCATTTTTATATATCACCAATCAATCCCTTCCTTACTGTAATGTTAATAATGATCCATAGACTAATATCTTCCTTAATTATTCTACTATTCATTACATTCTTCTAAAAATATGAACACAACCCATTTATATTTCAACATGATTAAAAAGTTGTCTAATTGATCAATATTGTGAAAAAATAATTGGTAGTGACATTCTAGTCCAAGGAAGCTACAAACCCTCAATAACATTTTCAGGAATTTGACATTTTGTCACTGACCTTTCCTTTGAAGGACCAACTAGTATTCCACCCATATTGAAAACATGTCCATGAAAATAAAAATCATTAATACAAAATTAGCAATTGTATTTTTTTACATAACTCATTTTCATTAAGAGTATTAAAAATTATTTGAAAATAGATCTTATGATCATCATATATTTTAGAGTATGTAATTTTATTATAAATAAATACCATATAAGAATTGCTAAAACAATTATAGAGTACACTTATTATCATATCTGAAAAATAGAGTATTCATTAGTTAATCCAAAGGAAATTACTATAAATTTACATTGTCAATATGTCATTGGAAATATCTATTTTAGATTATAATCCTTTACTCACAACTAATGATTCCCATAATAAATATTTATCTATAAAAAAATATTTGGAAACTTTTATATGATTGAACACGTCAACAATACAAGGCATATGATATTTTTTTTACTGAAATATATTGATTTACATATAATTTTTGAACAACATCATAGATCCATATTTGTTCTAAAAAATAGGGAATCCCCATTATGAAATTGTATGGAGTATAAATTCTTTATCTGATAACTCTTTTATTTGATTAATTATCTCAACTAATTCAACCATGGCCATCCTATAGGGAGTATTATATAAATGTATTCCATCAGTGATGAGATCAATGAAAAACTCAACTTCACACTAGGGTGGATGTTCTGGTAGTTATTCAAGAAAAACATCAATATATTATTTTACAATATATACGTCCTACATTATAAGGATATGTTTCCAATTCAAAGGATTTTCCTACTCTTTATATCTATGAATTTCATTAAGAGTATCTTCTGGAGAATGATCTTGATATGATTCAGATGATGTAATATCCCCTATCAAGATAAATTATTCTATATATGTATCCAAAATCAAATATATTCCCATTGATAATCAATTTTTTCATTATAATTTTAAATCCAATCCATACTAAGAATTATATCAAAGTTAACCAAAGGAATAAAAATCATGTTTAAAAATATAGTATGTCTATTTTTCAGAATAATAATTTGCTAACCTATCCTCGTTTCAATAGTATTTTCACAGGGATTTATGACTAATAAATAAATTCTTGGCATTCTACGGAAATATATAATTTTATTATCAAATCCTATATAATTAAAAGAGTTAGAATATACAAACTCAATTAAAACATTCAATAAATTTTATCTTATGAAAATATAACATGTCTCCACATATTTTGGAACTTCATCCTCAGTAGTAGTAATCACATAACCGTTCACATATCCCCGTGGAATCTTCAATGGGAGGATAACATAATGCATGAGACATTGGTTTGAATAAGTCCTTATGTCCTAACCATTGAAACATCTAATAGTAGTGTTTTTCTTTATTGACATTCATTCGATATCCTTATGAACCTTTTCATCATAATGAAAACAACTCTTCTTTATATTATATAAGTACCAAGGAGTTTCTTTCCACAATTATCCCATGATTTAAATTTCATCCACCCTTTATAATTGTTTGAATCCTTTTCTTTGTGGTGGTAAGATGAAACCTACTTTTATATAATTCCCTTGAATATATATGACACATGAAATTATTTCTCTTTCTTGTTGATATGCGATATTATATCATCATATTATGTTATGTTTTGAGATACAAGTTCCATATGGAGACTAATTTTAATCGCATAAAAATTGAAAATATTTATTTCCATATTATATATGTTTTTTGAAATATACATTGAAAATATTCTAAATTTATCCCCACACTCTCTCACACATTCTTAGTCCTTCATCTTTAAAATGTGGGGCCAACTCCCTATTTTAATTCACTATTCTCAAAGAATTTATTTCTTTAATAGTATCACTTTAAGTGTTTTCCATTTTATATATTCCATTTTATTAACCTCTTTTGTGTTATAGATTAATTACAACAATTCATCATCAAATCATTTCAAACAATACACTAATATAATTATATTTTCACCTTTATTACTTACCAAATATAGGAATATAATTATCAAGGACTCAATACAATTTTCACTTATTAATGTATTCTTACTTTAACTAAAATATGAATTATTTTTTCACTCAAATATATCCATCATATTTTAATTAGACAATGGAATACTAGTTTGTTTTGTATAATAATATTTTTTCTTCATACCCCAAGTCAAATTACCTAAGATATCCATAATATGATCTATCCCAACACATGTTTTATTAGATTCCTTAAAAGGAAAATTTAAATTTTTTCAATTGGTGTTGATTACAATTCATATATTAGGCCCCATATAGAAAAATATATCACACCATGTTAACTCATAATCATTAAGAATATTGATCTATAAAATAAAAATCCTTATAATGGTAAGAGATATCAAATTCCCTAAAATATTATACTTATTATCATGCTATTTATGTTCCTTTGAAATATTTTTACAAAGTTTCCTGATATGTATGATTTGATAACAAATATTTCAACCTAGATATATTATCCTTGAGTTAGTGATTACCTAATTACAATGATACAAGATATAAGGGATCTCACAATGTAGGTTTGATCATTTTATTAGTTTCTGTAAACATGATACATAAATTATTCAAATATTACACTCTAAATATTAAAACATAACATTAGAATAATTCTGGTATTATTGATATCATTCAATGTAACCCTCTTCATATCATTGGAAAATGAAAAAAACAAGAGATCATATGAATAGTAATGGTTGCGTATATCGAAATCTATTATAAATAAAAAGGTATAATAAATATAGAAGTACAGATAATAAATACACATTCCATTGAATTAAAAACATCTATAAAAAATCCCTATAAAATATCATCTTACAAAAAACATGTGTATTTAAAACTGAATATTTAATATAGAAAATGTATAATTATAAAAATTCATGACCAAGGACACTTAATTAATATATCATCAATATAACCATAAATTCCTCCAAACCATCACATCATTCTTAATAAATATGTAGATGTAAACAAAATACATATAAAATATGGAATTACTGCTATTTTTTTCTTTGGATACCCAAAGAATCCATGAAGTCTTATCTATAAATAGGCCCTACCCATCACTTTCTCATCAAATGAATTCATTATATTTTAAATGGTGAATATAATTCATTCTCAAATTACCTTGTAATTTAAAAATTAAAAATGTTGAATAAATAATATGTATCACCATAATTTGATCATCATAATCCATATAGATAAATAATAAAGATGGTTTAATTGGTTTATATCATTATTAAAATAAATGGGTGTTCTCAAGGATAAAATATCTTTAAGATATCATTGGAACATTTTAGGAATAAAATAATCCCTTCATTTTTGAAATCGCATATTTAAAATAAAAAATAAAAAATATTATGAGAAAAAATTAAGTTGGAAATACCCATTGAAACATTGTAAAATTATATTCCAATAATATAGTAGTCATGATGATAGGAAAATTCATACATTCAGCATTTATTAAAATAATTTTTTCGTTCACACCTTCGATAAGAAGTTCCTTATTCAAAAAAAGAAAAAAAAGATTACTTTTTAAAACTATTTATATAATGTAAAACAACATTAAAAATGAATTTATAAAATTATTTCAGAATAGTAAAATCAATCTTAAAAATATTTTAATGAAAAAAAAAATCATGGATGAAAAATATTTTGAATGAAATCATTGAAACTAGATCTTTAAAAGAAATTTCATTACATGTAGCTGGCTTTTTGATTATTTATACAAGAAGAGTATAAATGAAATATAAATATTTAAAATCAAAACCTAACTATATTTTATTAAAATATATTTTTATATTATATTATGATAATATAATTTCTCTAAATGATATTTGGATATAAATAATCCTGAATTAAAATGATATTGTAATAGAAGTCTCTTACAACAAGTTTTACTCACCTCCAAAATGATTGTAGACCATATATAATAATTTTTTTGTATCATATATTTATAATATAACCATATATATAATTATAATATCATATATTACCCACTTATAAAATTTAAATAGTGATTTATGAAAGATTACTTAAAAAAATTGTCATTTCCGAGTGTTAAGTATTTTTTCATGTATATCTTAGAATAATAGTTTTAATCCTTAAATATTCTCACACTTACATAATATCCTAGATTTTAATATTTTTATAAATATAATATCTATTAATTATATATATATAAATAATCATCCTTGACTGATGGACCTGAAAAATGAATCACATCACTTCGTGGTGGTGGTAGTCCATACGTATACACGAGTGATGTTATCATTTTTAACGGGCGAAAGGGTAGGAACATGAATAATATGTTACATTTTTTAAACCATAATTATATAATTAATATCATATATATATTATTAATCATGAAACCATCCATGAATTGTTTATATGAAAAATAAAATACAACGCTTCATGAGGCAATAGTCGACACACACGCACAAATGATGATTTCATTTCCCATATAATGGAGATAGAGACTAATAATTATAGAAACATAAAAATAATAATTTATATGTATATAGGAGATACTTATGATATTATACTATAATTTTTATCAAATAATTAAACGTGTTATAAGATGAATGAAAATAAAAATTCTTAGTTAGGAGCTGTTCATCTTCTTTAGACAACCTCCATATTTTTATAACCAAATACTTCATAATATGTTTTTATGATTGCCCTAGGACCTATAGGACATAGATATGGATTTTATAAATAAATTTTATACTGTATTTGATGAACTAAAAAAATCTTGAATCCTGGAGATGGTAGTATAGGTGGTGTCCTTTTATAATTGGGGGATAATAATCACATTGATTTTTTCAAAATATTAAAATATATTAATTAATAACCCTTGAAAAAGGATCCAAAATAAAAAATTATACAATTAGATAATGTTATGTCTGAAATAAAACCATCCAATGGGTTGTAATAGTTTTTTTGTGTTATCTTGATGACTTATCTGATTATTTTTAACCATTGTAAATCATTTTACCCTTAATTGTAGTGATAAATATTTTTCATGGTAATTATTCAAGAAACAAATAATTATATTAAAATTTATATGTTTTATAAATTATTATAATTTGAAATTTTTACCATTTTTAAATTATTCAAACACTCAATGAGGATGGAATTACTTTTAATACGCGTCCTTAAAAAGCGGAAAAAACTTTTTTAGAATTTTTGTTTTATACATAAAATTGACTTTAAATAAGAAATAAGTATATTCCCAACTCAAATTTAATTAATTTTATTGTTTAACAAAAATATTCTTATTTTCCTTGAAATAAATATAAAAATTTAAATATACCCTAAAAATACTGGATTAAAATAAAATATAAAAACATATTTGAACACAAACATTATAAAGAATTCCAAAATATTAAGCATATATTATTATGTTCATCACATAATTTTTTATATGAATTATATTAATTTTTCAATATATACATGGAAAATAGAAAATCTTTCATGAAAAAATGAGTAATTATTATATCATTATAATGAAATAAAAGTGGCAATTTAGTAAAATTATTATTTTTCACTATTAACCTAAAATAGAAATATTTATGATAAATATAAAAATATCATCCTAATAAAAAATATAATGATGTAAATAATTTAGAATTTATTTATTCATAAAAAAATTATTTAATTTTTTTTAGTCACATTTTTTAATAAATTTAGGTGCATTATATAAATATTTATTTTCAATGAAAAGAAAACATACAATAGTTAAATCTAATGCATAAAATAAAAAATATGTATTTCATGTAGTTTTGTTCACAAGTTATATAGGATATCATGATATAGTAGTTTGATTATATCTAAGAGATGAGATGGAGGGAATACTCAAGTTTTTGGTTATGTCTCATTTTATATATTTTTTTTAGTTTAAAAAATACATGATTTCCTTTTAAAACTATGTTATATGATCGAAATTGGTTCATTTATGTATATAATTATAATGTTAAAAATTTTATTTGGGATTATCTTAGTTTTCGTTTTTTATACTATCTATGATGTTATATGATAGTTCTATTATCTATCTACTAATGTATATCATCATATGAGGGGAATACGTTCATTAATAGTGGTTATATGATCACACTAATAATTGAAACCGTATATAATATCGACTAGCATGCTATAGGTCATGTGACTCTCCTAGATCAAACACTATTAAAAAATATTCAACTAAAAAAATTATAAAATGTTATAAAATAATTTCTTAGTTATCATACCAATTAGAACATCATTTATGTAGTTATTACTGGTCAAACCATGGAATTTACAATAACATTGTGCATAAAACACTCATATAGTGAAATTTCAAGTTATTAGGGATATGTGAATGTTATAATTTATTTTTTATGTTATGGTAGGGTTTCTCGACCGAATAATTAATGTTGGTTTAAGGTTGTTATTTAATATTTTACTCATCTCATTGGGTAATAAGGGTGTGTGTGTCCATGAATTATACATTTTGTGTTTTATAACTTATTTCTGCAAGGGTTATCATGAGTGAACAATGGATGAAAAAATATGGAAAAATATTTTTGTGTAATATTATTTGAAAAATACATTTTAGGAACCATTATTTGTTAATTAAAACAATGAAAATAAGTTTTTGGTGCTTCCTTTAAAAATATGTGTGTATCGTATCACTTAATTAAAACCACTACACTGTTATTAAAACATTTTTACTTTGATTTATTGATAATATAGTTAACCTCTTAGTAAATACTATCCCCATTGTGGGTATTTATTTGAAGTATATTCATTCAGTATGTTTTGGTATAGAAATTTTATGTTGAGGGTCTGGGCTGTGTTGGTTTGGAGGTTTTGGTTATAGACTAATGAGTAAATTAACATAATATTGAAGTAACCTTGGGATGGTGATATATAGTTGTTGATGGAGTTATATAGGATGAGGAATAGTTATGATTAGGGTTTATTATAGTTAAATTATCCATTAATTTCACTGGTAAATGTGATAGTTTAAACATGCATTCCATAGAATAAACCGATTTAGTTATTTTTCCTCATTATAAAGGAAAGTGAGTAGTTAGAAAACATGTTAACACATAAATTAAGAGGATAACTCCAATATTCTTCAGATGTTGAGAGGTTATCGAATAATAAGGGGTCATGAGTTTCTCATTTTTTAGATATTACATTTGTGAACAAGGAAATGAATAATTGTTGGTTCATCATGAAGAACTTGTTAATGTTTGAGGAATGGTTATTATAGAATTTGGTAGGTGGTTTTGGATTAGCACCAAGGGTTGGACATTTGAATGGAATGAGGTCTATTTTTATATCTCAAATTCATAAATCTATATGATAAGTGGTCGTTTTATGGATTCGTATCATGTAGAATAATAGAAAAACGTGCTATAAAGGTCTATTTTGGATTGGTCATTAGGGAATGACCATTATGAGAATATATTAGCATCATCAAGAAATGATTGATCAATAGTTACTCATTTAATGTTATGTTTAAAGTAATTACCCATGATGTATAGTGTAACATCCTCACCTGTGATCCACTAAATGGTTCCTTGTTCCATTCGGTCACATGCCCTTAGGCCACCTCCCAGTACAACAGAGGATACTGACTAAAAGCAAGGGACTAGGGTGAGTCTATGCAGAGACTATTACCTCATTTCAGAGTGTAATGCAGAACTATAATCATATCATGAAATAGTGTAAGAAAAAAAATTATTTAAAAACACAATATATATATCTATATTAATTTTTTTAAAAAATAAAAAATTACTAACATTAAAAATATGATAAGGATGTCATGTATCTATAAAAAATTGTAGTAAATACATGGAAATAGGAATATGATATAGTATATAAAACAAAATAACAAAAATACCAAAAATTAATTATCTCCTTCTACCATCATGATCATAGAATAGTCATGTTCTCCCCTTCTCCAAGGTAATGATTAAATCAAGTATCATAATGTAGTCACTTTACCCTCTCCTTAATTGCATCCCTATAGTCTATCTAGGAACCCAATCAAGGTCTAAATAGGGTGTGACATAACACTTAGTAGGACACCACCAATGGTGACTATATCATGTCCAGTCTTGTATAAATAATTAAGAAGTTTATAGTATATCACATGTATAACAGGAATAATATTAAAGTGTTAAATGTCAATGCTAACTTGTCCATACAAAAAAGGATCTCCATGAACATTAAATAAGTAACCATCTATAAGACACAACTATTACAAAGAAATATTTATACTATATATATACCAACTATAATAAAATACCCATACCAGGGTTATCTGTAGGGAATGATAAAGCATCCACAATCTCAATCTCATTATAATCGTGTTTTATCCCTAGAAGGGATGGATCCATGGTATGAATAGCCAATGGATCCTCATCAAGTCTTAGAATCATATTGATCGAAACTCGGTGAATAATTGGGTGGAATCAATGTAGACCATCCATCGAATTCTAGAGCTGTTAGATCCAAGGATTATCAATATTCGTAGCATCCTTTGGAATCATGTTCTAGGGACCTCATCCAAGGAAAACACTACCATAATTAGTATGGATCAATGGTGTTTAAATTTCC
Organism: Viscum album; assembly: GCA_963277665.1. Lineage (NCBI taxonomy): Eukaryota > Viridiplantae > Streptophyta > Magnoliopsida > Santalales > Viscaceae > Viscum > Viscum album. The sequence goes on along the minus strand of OY728135.1, from coordinate 444,002,792 downwards.
ATTTAATCTTATTGAATCATTATACAAGTAGTATAAATTTACACATTATCAGCTAACCTAATCATGATTCAAAGATTATAAAATTCCACAGTATCCAATGGCATTATGATCTATGCATTAGATATTTCTATGGAATCTACGCCCAATATCATTTAATAACATTAATAATTTCATAAACCATTTCATATCCATAAATAGTCCATGAGATCATAGTTCTCAATACAAAATTTGATTATAAAACATTTAACAATTTCAATCATATGTAATATCATGAAAATATTCATAAACAACCTTGTAAAACTCATTAAATTCTCATCAATGATCCCTCTAACAAAGGTGACCTCATGCACAACTAACAGGGTGGTTTATGAAAGTAAAACATCTAATCACAACAATAAGGTGGATCAAATTGAGTTGAATGACCTGTAACCATATAATAATACTCATGGTAAACATAATAGTTTTAAAAAAAATTAATAATGAAGTTAATTTATTTTTAGGATAAACTTCTAAAAGTCTAACATGTAGCACAAATGATACAAGTCATAGAAAACACTGAATTCTAAGAGAATGTATTAGCCCACTAACTTTATACCTATGGAAGAACACTCATGAAGTATCAGTTCCTAACTCAACCTAGATCAAAATAAAAGAGATGAATGGATGAATACCCAGAATAAAATGCATAAGTTCCTTAAAATTATACTCTTTTGAGGAAAAGAGGAAAAATAAAAGTTTGGATATGTATAAATAACTCACCATCTAGCATCCAATAATATAGATCATGGATGAATCAGAGATCGTATCGGGAAACGACATGAAATCCTAGCATTCGGCTTCAAGGGTAGCTCCAAAATGGAATAGAAGGGAGGGGTAAAGTTCCTCTAAGATAGGGAGTCTCTTCCTCATATTTTAAAAACATATATTAGGTATTTACAAGATTGGTAAATTATTTACATTTTTTGTGATGCTCAGGATTTCCCATTTAGGAATGTTTAGTAAATAGTTTGAACATATCCTACCCATTCCAATACACATCATGTATTTAATACATTCCATGTATTCCAAAAAAATGATGTGCACTTATCCCATATAAAGAATTCAATCCCCTATTATCATCTTTTCGAAATTCATACCAACTATCTTGTGAACTTGGATTCTGGTTCTAAGTGAAAAACAATGTTCAAATAGTAAATTTATAGTATCATTAACCCATAAAAATACTATGGGTCTTACAAACATCCCCCTTAAATAAATTCACCTTCAAATTTCCCTTCCATGGTGGAAAATCATCTAAAACGTTTTCTGGAGATAAAGCATGTACATCGGCCACCCCCTACCTAGTCTCTTCTAGTACTCGGTTGTCCTACCATAGCACACATACTATAGGAACAAACCAAAATTGGATAGTCATCATTCCCTATTCAACAATACAAATTTTATTCTCCACGAAGGACATGTCTATCTTCATGTCATACTTATATGAATTAATAGTATAATATGAGTATGAAGGATAATAGTGTAGCTGAAATACATGGAATATGTCATTCTTGGCAGAGTACCTCTAAGGTAACTACAAATGATATGATACTGACCCAACACTCCCTAGAATCTTTAATGGACAATTATATCTTGGTGAAAGAAAATCCTATCTAAAAATTTGTCTTTCCCCCAACCTCTTACTGATATGAAAAATTCAAGATCCCTGGAATCAATCTTAATAAGTCATAAAAGGAGATACTTATTAGATTTCATTCAATCTTGAGCAGTAGCTATCCACTTCCTAATCAACTGACATTTTAATGAAGTCTCATACGTGAGACATGGTCTAAGAAACAATTTCTCCCGTGCCTTAAACAATCTTAAAGGTGACCAATATGACCTACAGTACAAAACCTCATAAGGTACCATCTGTAAAGTCTCATGATAGAAATTTTTGTAGGTTAAGTCATTCAGTGGTATATTCTTCTCTTAAAAGCCCCTAAAATCATGGATGCATGCTTGGACCAAATCCCCTAGAATGTGAATAGTATTCACTAACTAGAAATCAACTTAAGGGTGGTTTGTTTTTTCCAGAAGTATATGTGTACCCAATTACCTCAACATTTTATTCTAAAACCTTGTTGTGAAATTGACATCCCTATCTGAAACATTAGTGTGAGGGACCCTGTGATGACTTAGAAAATTGTAGATATAAATTCTACCATGATCACTTATAGAGAAAGTCTCCCTTATCGGTAAGAACTAGGTGTCCTTCATGAGGCTACCCACAACAACCCATACATAATAACTACAATGAGGTTTCCTTAGAAACATGGTCACAAAATCCATCATGAAATCTTCCCACTTCCACTAGGGAATAGGTAAATATTATAAAACCCAACCGGTCCCTAGTCTTCAACCGTCACCTACTAGTAGGTAGAACATCTCATGAAAAAACTAACTACTCACCTTTCATACTTGGCCACCAGTTATGAAAGAGTAAATATAGATACACATTTGTAACACGTTGACGTACTTCCCATGAAGATAAATTAAACCCTCACATTATCTTATTATGTATGTCTTCCAAAACACAAATTCCACCATAAATTAACATAATTGCATCCTCACCAATAATCCAAATAAGAGGAAGGTCATCACCTTCCACACTCTCTCGTAGGACTACCACCTCAAAATATTACAATTATATCATCCTCACCCAGTCTAGAATACTTTAATTCACTGAAATTGATAATATAAAATCCTATCCTTGACTATACTACACCTCTATGAACATATCGTTGAATAATTCCATAAACTACCCCTCACTACTGGCTTCCCGAACAACCTATGTTTGTGTCCTCGTACACACTACATCAGTAACTACAATTCCCTTTTTGGTTGTGTAAGAAATCTTGAAGTTATAAGGAGTATAGGTACTCCAATATCCTTCATTACCTACAGTAAAATTCACGCTGTGTAAATATTGACATGAGCATTTTGTTGTTAGAGTGCACAAAAAAACTCTATCCTAGAAAATAATGCCTCCAAAAATGCAAGGCATGTACAACAATGACTAACTTGAGATCATGCACCAGGTAACCCTCAATTGTAGTCTCAACTAATGAGACCCTTACATCACCATATAGACTGATATCTTTTTCATCCCAATATACAATATTTATTTTTTCAGGATTTGATAGAGTCATGACCAGTGAAGAATTCAGTCTCCCTTTTATCTCCTCAAAGGATGTATTATTGGAATCTTACCATATAAACATCAAACCCTTCTTATTCAGGCCCATTAAAGATATTTATAAGCATTATAAGTCAATTATGAAATTCTTGTATCATCTAATTGGACCCGAGAAACTTTGTATATCAAATATATTCATGGGATACACCATGTAAATCGAAACCCTGACATTCTATATTTTAACTAATACACCTGTATCTAAAATAATATGACCCAAGAGGTAAATCATATCCATTCAGAATTGGAAGTTAGTTATCTTATAATATAATGTATTCACTCTCTGTGTATCTAAAAAGATCTCATGGTGGGTTCCATTGTCATGATGATTGTGAAAATACACCAACATATCATCTATGCATACCACCAAAAATTGAATCTAGATTAGGATGGAAAAATTAGTTCATAAAATACATGAAATATTCCTAAAAAATCTTGAGACCCAATGGAATATATAGATTTCCATATATACCACACATTCTATGAAATGTTTATTGTGTGTTTTTTTTCTACTGGTCAAACACACACATAAGGATCACTTGATCTCATATCAATCTTCGTAAATGCTTGAAATCCTCTGAGATGGTTGAAGAGATCATAATTCTTTGGAAGATGATATTGGTTCTTAACCATAAAAAGTTTAAACATATGATCATCCACAAATATAAATAGCTTTCAATCATCCTTTTTCAAAAATAGGATTGTCAAACTACATAGAGAAGTATTGGGTCGTTTAAACCTCTAATCTGCAACATCCTCTACCTACCTCTCGAGAACCAAAACTTTTTAGTAGCCATCATACATAGAGGAATGGATACCAAGAAAGCTCCTATGAGTTGTGAAATGGAAAATTCTACATATATCTATAATGGTAATACAGAAAATTTATCAAGGAATAAATACTTGAAATGATCAACCACTAAATGAAACTCTATCTGTCATGATCCCTGATCATCCAGAAAAAAATCAAACAATTAAGCAATCATTCAACTGATCCTATAATTATTAGGTTCGTCTCAACTTGCATTCAAATACCAATCACCAATGTGAATAAAAACCACAACCTATGGTGATGTAAAGGTCATCCATTGGAAATAACACTCATTCTATGAATGATAATAATGTAGTCATTCCATCCTGAGTATGATTTTCGACCCTATCATATAAAGTAAAAAAGAGATCGCATACGAATACATACCTTCTCATATGAAGGGGTAATTTCCTACACTGCAATAAACTCTTCAATCTAACCCCTAATTGAGTATTGCGTGTCATAACACTATTAAAAACTAATAAATGTTCCCATGGCTCTCCAAAATATGTACAAATACGAAAAAAAGTGATTCACCCATATCAAAATATGAAAAATACTTTAGTGGACAACACTAAGATCATACCTCTAATTATAGATGGACCTCATATATGAACCTAAGTTATATTCTGTATAGAATATATATCTTCTAAACCAAATCCCTATGAAATAATCTCACTACCTGGTTCACGCCCACTTTTCTATTATGGTAAACTAAGTTTCTAGATTCATTATCCATGACCACCACCTCAGTTTGACCAATGAACACTACTCCATCTCTCAACCTGATATGAAGCCATGAATACCTCTCATGATCTTGGATTCAGAGTCTACCCTCATAAATTTACTATTATTTGGAAGGTCTAAAAGAAACATTTTATGTGACCCATCCTGCTATAAGATGGGTAATCAATTGGGTCCCTATCACACCATAACCTCAAAAGTACATATCTCCTACAATTATGATAGGATATATAACTACCAAAACTCACAATATGGTTGGTATTCCCCTCATGAGAGACCTAGAAACGTAATTTATTTCCACTAGAAACTGAAAAAATATGTCTAGAATCTAGACAACCATTTTATACACCCCGATATTCCATTAGGTTATGTTCAATAATAATTTTCTAAATCATTATCTTAATAATAGTATTCAACTAAAATATCATCACCTGTAATCAAATAGAATGATTGGGACCTTCCATGTAGAAATTCTCCCTTGATGGATCATCAACAAGATAAATTTTCACAAAGTGATAAAGCTCAATAATGTGATATGAAATATATATAACTGTCATCGCATCCTTCTCCATACACATAATATCACTAGTCCATTCAACACTCGGAGTCTCATGGAAAATTTAATCATAAATCCTAGATTAGATATCCCAAAAAAACATATCATGAAGTATATCATCCCTTTCCAAAACATCTCACCACATCTTACCTTCTCCCTAAATTATATAAATTATGAGAATCACTCTCCTCTCTAGATGTGTCTCCAAATTTATGAAAATTAGTAAAGTAGTCTCAAGAAATATCTCAATGGTCCATGGATTTCTATACAATGAAAATCTAGTATGATGATACTGATGGAACACGCACATCATAGTATCCATAGAGAAGGCAGTCAATGGGGTTCCCTAGATGGTACACATAATTCATGGGAAGCATTATCAAAATTGGGCATCAATGCCCTAACTAAGATAAAAACCCAGTGTCCCAAGATGCACTACATGAGGTTAAACTGGTGGCTCATGAACCAAAACCTATTAATCATGTTCATCATCACCCTCTTGGAAGAGGATTAGAGGCTTCTATGGTGTCATATCACTAATAATCCATGAAAAGGCCTCAGAATAGATTTGGGTCCCAATAAATATTATAGACAAAATCCTGGGATAGTATGAAGACTTCCTATGAAAAATCCACACACATCAACATAGTTATAAATCCTAAACTGGGTAAAAATATAACATAAAAAGAACCAAAGACAATTCCTACTACCATCTAAAAATTCAGGTTTGGGTCAAGATCTCTATTTTGTAGCATAATTCCAGGAAGTGGTATTTTCAATTGGAATCTATAGAAAAAAACCTATTTATATTAGAACTGGAAAATCCATTTAACAGATATATTTTTCAATTTCATAATTTAAATTCATTTAAATTCATATTTTTTAAAATTATAATTCGATGGTTGAATTAAATATTTTACAATTTTAAATCTATAAAGTCTCACATGCATTATAAATTAAACTATAGACACAATTTAATACCAATAATTACACATTATAACCTATTATGAAAAATGTTCCCCACCTCGACATTCCATAAATGACTACCTATGGTGTTTACTTTAGCTTATACATGAAAACACTTTTAGGATGAGACATGAATGTTAATTTTCAACTATGTTTCCCAATAAAATTAAAGATAATGTAAACATAATAACATTTATATCAATGAAGGCACAAATAATAATATCATGCATTCAAGCAATGCACCCTATATAGAATGGGTCATGCGTGCAATGTAAATTCATTATGTACCAAAACTAATGTTTCATTAGATGGAATACCCTCATCTCGTCAGGTCACTTTAAAAATACATAATCATATGGAAAATCAACCCTCATGTTCCCACCCATCAGTGAAGTAATATCAACTATAAGAAGAAAAATAAAAAAACCTTATTTAAAGAAGCCCTGTAATTAACCTAGACATGTGTTACCTACTACCTTGTATTCCAAATAAACATGTTACATTTTATTCCTAATCCTCTATCTATTATCTCAAAATTGAGGAAATAAATCAAAAAGGTTTCCTTCCACATTGTAACATCCTGACCTAAGATCCACTATGTAGTCCCCTGAGTCGGTGGGTCATACGATCTTAAGCATGCCACCCCATATTCCATTGTCTATAAACTAGAAGCAAGGGCTTATGGTGTGTCTACATGGATACTCTTACCTTAGTTCAGAGTGTAATGCAGTGGTGAAATCATATAAATCATTATTTGAATAATATGGAGTAAATAAACTAAAAATGAAAAATATAAATTCATTACTAATAATTAATGGAGAAAGTAATTTGATACAAAATATGATGAACATGACATGTCTCTATAAAAAATGGAAAGAAATTGATGGTGACAAAAATATCATACATCAGATATATTAAATGAAAAAAATTACAAAAAGGGATTATCTCCTAATAGAATCACATTAATTTCACATTCATTTTCTCACATACTCTATGTAAATGATCAAAGTAAGAATCATAATGTGGGCACTTTCCCGATTCCCTATATGCATCAATAAAGTCAGTATGAGTACCTAACGGCATGTCAAACATTTAGTGGGACAACACTAATTATTCTATCACCAATGATGTTTATAACATGTCCAATATATGTGTATACAATTTATCATTGTGCGCTATATCCTAGGTATAATAATAGTGTCGAATAATAACATAAATGTGTCCATCAAAAAATGTTCCCAAAGAACTATAAACAAGAACCTATAAAAAATGGGAAACTATAATCAATAAAGTGTGATTATATCTAGTCTAACAACTATAATAAAAAACCTATTCCATGGATACCTATAAGGAATTATAAATCATCATAAAAATTTTATTCCATGTAGTTATATTTCATGATGGAAAGGGATTAATCCAAGGTGTAAATGACTAGGGAATCCTTATTGATTCCATGGAACATATCGATGGAAACTCGAAAATTATTGGATGGAATCACATGAGTTCATACCAAGAATTCCAAGAAAGATGGATCTATGGAGTGGTAATGTACTTGGAATCTTATTAAATCAGGATCCAAGGAGCTCATCCAAGGAATGCACTACCATAATAAGTACACATACATGGAGTATAAATCACAATAGTATCATATGGAATCATGATCCAAGGAGGAAAAATGTCAATGGAATCCACTACCATAATCAGGATATGTGGAGTATAAATTTCCATGTTTTCTAATAGAATTGGGATCTGAGGAGTAAAAATATCCAATTCATCAACTACCATTATGAATTCAACCCATTATTCAGTTCATAATCCATTTCATAATCTTATATATTCCATGAGTGTTTCCAACTCATTTTGAAATTTGAATTAAAATCATTTGTCCATTTCAATAAAATCTAATTTAATTAAAAGGTGGTATAAACATTCTCATAAAACTCATTAAATTCATATAAAGGTTCCATATAATAATGGAGACCTCACACACACCCTATGTAGTGATATATAAAAGAAAAACATGAAAAAAAACCTCAAAAGTGCCATATATTGAGATGAATAACCACCAAATGTATAATTAAACTCATGGTAAACCTAAGAGTTTACAAAAAATTTAATCTGGAAATTCATTTAATTTGAGGGTAAATTTTGGGAAGTCCATCTTGTGGCACAATGGGGAAAAGTCATATAAAACACAAAACTATAAGGGATAGTTATAGTCCACCGATTGTATACACACAGTAGAACACTCATCGAGTATTAGATCCTAATGTGACTAGAATTAAAACAATATAGAAGAAATTATACCATATAAGATTCCACAACATAATAACACCATTGAGGAGAAGAGAAACAACAGAAGGTGAATAATGAATAGATAACTCACCAGGATGCATCCATTGAGACTAACGTTGAAAAAATCAGATTCTAGATCATGAAAGGGAAAAATCCTAGCTTTAGGATTAAAGGGGATATAATACATGGAAAAAAGGGAAGGGGTGTTATTATTTTAAATAAGGAGTCTCTAACACTTATTTTAAAAATTGAGGTTGGGTATTTACATGATGATTGAATTCGTTAGCCATCATGTAATTCATGGAATTTCCCACATAAGTATGTTCATTAAATTACAAAAACCTAGACTACCTAAGGTAATACATGTCATGTATTAAATATAAATTATGAATTCCAAATAAACATTGTGTATTTAGTTAAAGGCATCCTTTAGGCCCTTATTTCCTTATTTTCCTAAAATAATCCAATTATCCCATGAGCCCGACTTCCTAGTCTAAGCTAAAGGAGAGTTCAAGATAAAAAATCAAAAGATCTATACAACATAGAAAAAACCAAGATATTATATATAAAATCTTGGTGAAACTGGCATATAATTTTTCTATTAAGGCTCAACATAATTATCATTGGTGGGTCTATGAGAAGAGATATTGGAGGATATTATTTTATTCATTAGTGGAGTTTTCTTGAGGAATCACACCAAATAATTTAAGGATTTTAGTATTTATATAATATAAATGTGTATTTAATTCAATGTTAATATGATTTTTTTTGTATGAATTATTTTTAAATGACATATTTTTAAATCAAAATAAAATGATATTTCTTGTGAACTAGTATTAAAGGATAATGAATAAATGGTACACAAATCACCATGAGGATGGTTGAGAATCATGAGATGTTGATTAGTAGTAATTAATATATGAGATTTTTTATTAAAGATAAGAGAATGAAATTACCTTAAAGACATATGAATATTTTTTATTAATAACGATGATATTGGTTTTTTAATATTATATGGAATATTTTTTGGAAACAAATCACAATTTTAGAACCTAAGTGTAGGGATTCTCAATTGGGTTTTACAATTTTCGATGATTGGTCCTCATGTGTGGTAATTCTCATAATATATCCCTACTCATAAAAAATGATAATATTAGGATGGTGATATGGGAAATTATATGATTGAGGAGAGAACTATGACACTTTTGACTAATTATAGATTAGGTAATTATTGGAATTTTGTGATGGAGGTATCTTTGACATATCAAAGTGTAACAAGGTAGATTAGTTTTTTATTTTCTATATATTCCATGGTTTTAATCAATATTTCATTAATTTGGGGAATCTAGTATGTTTTGTGAGTAAAATTAGATTTGATTCTATCAATTAACTTGGTATGAATTGAGTGTTGGGAATGGGTGATACATTTGGATTTGATATCAATGACCGGCTAGTGTATTAAATGATTGTATGTTAATTTAAACAGAGATAAACGGTTGAACATGGGAACTATCACATGGGTGTTTTGGTAGTGTCAAATAGTTTGAGAAATAATTAATTAGTTATAGAATCCAGTGTTGGGGTGAGCGAACCATATATATTAAATAGTTAGTGAGTCCTAGAGAAAACAAATCAATTATTTTCACATGAAAGTAAATATGATCAGGTGCTAGTGGTTCCCAATTTTTTGGATGATTAATATAATTTTTAATAATATGTCTATTGTCTATATCATAAGAAAAATTATTCGGAATGTATCCTTCCTAAAATTAGAAATGTAGATTGTAATTATATTTTGATTAATGAAATGAGAATTGATAGGACTGTAGGAAAATTCATAAAGACAAAAAGAACTATAGTGGGTTGTTTTTAATGATTAATGTCATTATGGTTCATTTATTTTGGAGAAAATTTTATTTATGATTGATCAAGAACTATTGGAGTTTTGAATTTTTATTTTTTGATTGATTTTAAGGATTTGAGTATTAAATTATGAATAGTTTTAAATAGCTCTCATAATATCTCATTGTTCATAGATGAAAAATGAATATTTTAGTTAGCCCTACTATTGAAACGACATATGAGGACATATAATACTTGGAGTAGGTTCCATGTGTACTTGAGGACTAATTAATGTGTAGTAAAACATTAATTCCCACCCCCTAGAAAATAGGGTTATACCTTCTGGCTAGTGTGTACTAACTATACAATACTAGCTAACCAACATCCAAGTAGTTTTTTAGTTATTTTTTTAAAAAGTAAAAAAAAAAATTTCCATTTTACACTCTTACTTTCTATCTGAGTGCCACTCAAGAGACAGAATTTGGTTGGACCTCACCCCCTTTCCCCCATTAATGCCAAAATTACCATGAAAATAATGGCTGATTAGAGACTATATTTTATTCCACATCAATGTAACCACTCCTCACATACCTATATATTTCTTCTTCTCTATTGTCTAATTATTTCAATTGTATAACCATTCAATATAAGAATATTTACACTATATAATTGTGTAATTATCCTGGAAACATGATGTTTTTTGGTTTTATGGATAGAATTGATAAAATTTTATAAACACGACTTATTTATGACGTATTAAATCTTATTAAATTATTTAGTATCATTATATATATATTTTTTCAAATTAAATTTTAATTTGTAATTCAATGGGTATCAACTAATTGATATTTTGTAATTAGGGGTTTTAGAGGAATTTTTAGGGCTATATATACATTATTGGCCTAGTTCTGAGGTGTCTGGGATTCTCACTAAATTCCCATAGTCTATTCCAATTTTGTTTAACTTCAAAAATTGATTATAGGTTTTTATAAATAATTTATTGTGTCTTATGATATGATATAAATGATATAGATAATAATGATTCTTAGAAAAAGATTCTATGAGGTTAGAATGTAAGTAAAAAAATGGTGTAGAAACTCATATGATGAGATAGATAGTCCCTCTAATATTTAAGCATATTGTGTTGATGTGTTTCCTACTTCATAAATTATTAGGGTTTTAGGATTGGATGTCTATAAATGAATTATAATGTTTCCATGTGTGTAGGATCTTGGGTGGATCCTTCTAAAAGTGGAATTTATTGATTGTGTTCAGTTTGGAGAGTTTGAGTGAAACTCAATGACAAAATCCCAAAGGATCATCATTACTAGGTATGCTTGATAAAACATGATGGGTAATTTTCTACATTTTATGGTATGATTGAAATTGGATAAGAAATTTTTATATGGGTAAAGAACTCACAACACATATGTCCGTTAGTGGTGGCTCCAATTTTCATATGACCTAGGATATTGTGTATAAGTCTATGAGTATTGAATTTTGACACAAAACCCCATATTAAAGGAATTTATCATTGGAAATGGGTACATTTCACTATGATTTTTTATTGATCTCATTGTGTCATGGGTATTATGAAACAAAGAGTTATTTAAGAGTGTGACCCTATATATATTCTTCTCCCAATAAAATTTTGGATAGAATGTGAGAATGAAGTATCCAATTTTTTAATCATCTCCTTGGGTGATTAATTAAGATATGTTATACATGGGACTTTATAAAGAAGTAATATTTGGATTTTCTAGTGTGGTTGAATATATTTACAATATATTTTATAAAACATAGCTCATGAATTATTATATAAATACACATATAATAAAATCCCAAAATAACGATTGTCCTAGTATCTATTAGAAATTAGATACAAGAATTATAATACTGAAACAAAGTTACAACAACATTATTTAGAAATACAAAACATGCACTTAAATTCCATTAGTTTATTAAAATTTCACAGGATAAGATAGGGATGCACATAAGAAATTCAAGATCTCTAAAGCCGGGTATGGTAATAAGAAAATCACAACATGATGACAGTAATAATTGTTAGTCAATAAGAATATCAAGGTGACATAAAATGACTAGAATCAAAAACATGAACATTGGAGTGTGATATAAGATTATATCATCATGGAAACATAGAAATATGGAATCAACCAAAAAAATAAAAAAATAAGAATATTTCAAGGCTAACCGAAGAGAAATCATAACATAGTATCCTTATGATAACATCCCATTCACTGTATATGATATCTCATGTGATAAAACATTATCTAATGCATTAGAGGGCTATAAAATTTTGGACCCACCCATCACATTCATATCATCTACAATAATTTTTATGCAACATAGATCATACAAGATAAGAAATAATTTCATCACATTTAATCGAATTATTAAAGAATTTTGGTTCAATATATGGAATTACCAATGAAATTTAGGATAGATACATATATGTTTAAACCCTTGAGATGAAATGGGTATGGTTTTTAACAAGAAATGTTTTTGGAATTGAATAATTGTAGGACACTTTCGGTAGCATGATTTTTATAGAGGTTGATTCATGGAAGGGTTGATGATTGTGAAAGGTGGTCTCTAATTACATGGAAATTATAAGTATAGTAAAATGAAAATGTAATAAAAATTACAACATGAATAATTTGACATCAACAGATAAAATATAAATAATTTTCTTAATTAATGTGGAGGAATAGAGAGTATATTTACATGAGATGATACTTCTAAATGATTTAGAGGATCTTACTAAAAGATTGTGAACACATTGGGAGGAATTTAGAGACGTATTAGTGGATAAAATTCATGATAAATGGGTTTTTAGTGAATATTAGTGCGTATTTCAGTGTTAATTTATAGAAAAGGATGTATAAAACATTTATTAATTTCTAAACATAAGTATTGGACTCTATATGATAAAAAACCCTCAATATTTCCCATGGGATTTATAAAAGTTTAATACAAATAGAAGTAGTTTTAAATTTTTAAAAGTCCATGAACCTAACATATAAAAATAATACCATGGGTGATATGGAAGGGAATCATGTACTTAAATAATTTTTATTAAAACCTTACAATAAAAATATATGTTTCTAAGGAATCGTTAAATGATTATATAATTAATCAAGTTATTTTAGAAAACAAAATATTTTTCATGGGAAAAATATATTTTCTCATAGCTTCACTATATATAATTTGTTACATCACTTTTTGTCCATTAAGATTATCTAATACATACTATATATTTATACCATTTTTAAACATTACCAATAAAAATAATTATCTCAAAAAAACTAAAAAGTCGCCATGTGATAATTTCAACATGATGATTTTAATAACAATTTTTATTTTAGAAAAATAATTCTAAACATATTATTATTTATGATTTAAAATAAAAAAACATATTTATTGGAAAATACTTATTTTTTTACAATAAAATTTTTTCCCCTATAAACATTTATTTGGAATTCATTAAACTATGTTATACTTTGTATATAAATAAGTATTATTTTACAATATTTTTATATCATTGTAATATTAGTTTAAAATTTATGAAATTTATCAAAAAGAATATTAAAATCATATATTTCCCAAAAATATAATTTTTTCACTTCCTATGAAAGTATAATTTTTATCCTCTAAAATATAATCGTGTTTAAAATGTAACAATGAAACGGTTTATAAATAGTAATTAATTTATTAAAAATTATATAAAATAATTCATACTATTATAGTGCACTATGGGAAAACCCATTTTTTGCGACGGTTCTTTTTTGACGGGAATAAATCTCGTCCCAAAAGGTTCATCTAATAGGTTATTTGCAACAGGGGTTTGGACCCATCGAAAATATCTAATTATTTTCGATGGGATTTCGGGTCCCATTGCAAATAGTTTGGTGTAGGATGCGTGGATAACTACGAGAAGGTTATTTGTGATGGGGGCATCCCCCTGTCGCAAATAGTTCATCGGTCGAAAGTTATTTGTGAGGGGGCCCGTCGAAAATAACCGGCGGCAGTTAATAGTATTTTGCGACGGGATGTCATCCCATCGTAATAGATGTGTTGGTAGGAAAAATTTGCAACGGGACCCATTGCAAATACTCTTTTAACCACCGACAGTAATTAATGTGGGTGAAGGTTTTTGAGACGGACCCCATCACAAAAAAATACTATTTGCGATGGGAGCCCTTCACTAATAGTCCAGTCACAACTAATATAACCTATATATACCCCCATCCATTTTTTCTTCCAATCCTCTCAATTATTAGATCCTTCTTCTCTTTGACCTCAAATTTGAGAGTGAAAAATTTTCTAAATTATTTTTTTTCACGGAGAAGTTGTGAAGTCGTCTACAATAACAGGAAATCAATTTTGAAGGTATTCATGATTTATTTAATTTAGTATTTATTTAATTTTTTAATTTAATTTTTATTAGTGGTTATTACCTTCCAAAATTATAAAATTACTACATGTGTTTTCTATATCAACATAACTTATTAAGAAAATTATATTGCAAAATAGGATAATTTCATTTATAAAATTTTATTTTTTTAAATTATTCCCAGATTCATAGACTTTACCCTTGAGATTTCATTTCATATACAATAGTTGATAAGGGTACATATATTTCATTGCCTCTTCTAGCTCACATGTTTCGTCCTAAAATATATGGTTCTAACATAACACTTTGACAATGTGAGTTGTCTTATTTCATATAAATTTTTATCTACGGTCAAGTTTGTTTACTGATTACTCTTCTTTTGAATGATCATTATCAACGGGTACCACCATTGGATTTAGTACTTGTGATGGGTCTTATATGTACTTCTTCAAGAGGGATTCATGGAATAAATAAAATACATGGGATAGGTTTGGTTGGATTTCTATTCAATATGACACAACTCTCATACTATGAAGGATCTAAAATGGAATGATTTATCTTGGACTTATCATTCCCTTATTCCCAAAACATTAGTCATTCATCGATGGTGATAGATGAATGAACCCTTTTCCACTAACCTCAAACTCAATTCCTTTTATAGGATTATATGTATAGAATTTCTATTGAATTTATATTGATTTCATTTAATTTTGAACCATATAAACCTTATCTATTATCTCTTGAATAATATCAGGCTCTATAATATTTATCTCTCCAACTTCAACCCATCATGATGGATCCTCACAGCTCTTCACATAAAAAGCCTAATAAGGTTTCATTTCAATGTTAGAATATAAATTTTTTTATATGTGAACTCAAATAGGGTAAGGGGTGGTCGAAAAAACCTTTAAAATACATTAAACATGACTACGACATATCCTCTAGAGTTTTAATGAATATTTTGACTAAATGTTCTTTATAGAGTGTTTAATAGTACTAAAATTTATCTTTATATCCAGCTCATTCTAAATGCTTCTTCAGAACCATGAGGTAAAACTTGAATCTCAATCGTATATAATAAATAATGGAACTAAATGAAGTCTTTCCCCATTCCTTATGTGTATCATAGATAGGTGTTCAAGATTGATACATTCCTTGATATAAAATGAGTACATTGACTTTATAATTTTATAAAATCCCACCTAGAGGATGTTATTTTTATTACATGTCCTATGGAATCCTATAATAAATTACAGGGTAATGTTTTCTTATCTAAATATTGGTATGGGAAATGGTTGTATCATACCCTTATACTTCTATTGTTTTTCTTTGAATTTTTGGAATACAACACATCATGTTTGAAATTCTGAAATCTCCCCCATCATGTAATCTCAATATATGGTTTCCTTCGAATCTCTATAAATCGTACTACATTCTGGTTGAAAAGGGAAAGATGTGGTATTCAAATCAATTTGAATCCCCATATACATCTCAAGATTTTATGTGATATATATATATATATATATGAGTTTCGAACCATATGATTATAATGTTAACAGTGTTGAAATATTAAATATTAAAAAACCATTATCTGTAGCTCATCATACTTTTTAGGCTTCCTTTAACCTCCCAATAATGGATGGTTGAGCAGTTATATGAGAAACATATAATGATGTCCATTTTACTATTCCCATTTACAGCATTTCCATGACTAAAAATATTTGATCCCTTTAAGTCCTCATAATGAAAAGGGTTTCAGGATCCACTTTTCTCAAATCATCTTCCCCATTGTTCACCATCCTTAGATGGAAATGTATTGAAAAATCAAAATCCTGGATCAAAATTAAACAACTTTTGTGGTGAATATTTAGATCCTTTTTTAATATATATTTCAAGATTTTATAATCTATACATATGTGAAAATTTTCCCAATATATATAATTCCCCCAAATAATTAATGAAACGATCACTACATTTAATTTATGATCTTTGGTCGGGTATTTATCCTCATTCAAAATTGATTAGTGGAAGGAATAGGCTGCCGCATTTTCATATTTCATGTTTTCATAACCCATACCTATTATATATACATTTTTTTAATCACAAATACATCCCACCTAGTGGGTAATGTTTCCAAACATATAGTGATTGGCCACTTTTATGACTCTTCAAGTATCTACCCATATTTATGAGTCCATAAAATTTTCAATCCCTTGCGAATTATCTTTATTAGTGGAACTGAAAATTATAATATATTTCCCAAAAATAGATGATATTACCCAACTATTCCAAGTAAACTATGTATCTCTATCATATATTTTGGTCTAATCAATACTTTAATTTACTTTATTTTTTAAGGATCTATATATATTTCTTTTATAGTGACATAATTTCTAAAAATGTTAATTACCCCATCCAAAAATCATAATTTTTTACATATCTAATAAAATTTCGTTTTATTAGGTATTACTTACACAATTAAAATACTCATAATGTTGCTACATTATTTTAGAGTATATAATAATATCATATATAATGAAAACAAAAAACAATTCCTTATTTATTCATAAAATATCTGTTTATTATGTCTATGAAGATAGTTGGACCGTTAGAAAGTTAAAATATAATAATAATGATTGTGTAGTGATCTTAACATGTAGAAAAACCAATCAGGGGGATATACTCCTTCTTCACCAATACATGATCATATGTCCACTACATATCAACCTTAGAGAAGTACCCTATAGATGACCGAACAAGTTAACAAAATATGGAAGGGGATATATTTCTTTATTTTTGTCATGATAAGATCACCATAATCAATCCATAGGTGTATTATCCCATTATTATTCTTAATGAAAGTGATTAGTTCTCCCCGAAATGATGCAATAGGTGTATAAACATATTATCCTAATTTTCTTGTAGTTTATTATTCAATTTATCAAGTTCAATAGTAGTAATTTATTATAGACTCTTTTATATTGGTATATATTTGGGTATAATATCTATTGAGAACTCAACCGCAGTTCGTGGAGGAAGATAAGTAAATTATTCAAGAAACTCATCCACATATCCCCATATAATTATCATGTCATCATGTATGATCTTTTATATAGTCTTAGTCCATTGAACTAAATAAACTTTCCCCCAAGGAAATAATTTATATTATTGATTTGAAGACTCCAAAAGAGATTCATCTTCATCCATGAAAATTTATATAACTAGTTGGTAAGTCATGATATGTAGGGTGATTTCCATTTTTTATCAACTTATACTATCTCTATATTAAGAAAGATAATCCATATCAATAATTACAATAATGTCTTCTAAATAGAGTATCACAATGTCTTCTTGAAGTTTAACACAAAAATATAGAAATATAAGGAGTTATATACTTAGGATGAAATAAATAACCCCTTTTCTATCATCATATATAACTCCACTTCCAAATTTTGATTTGGTGTTTAAATAGGTCTTCAAAACATCTATGATATGAAACAGGACATATAACCCAAATAAAATATTAAATTTTGTATTTTTGAATGAATAACTAGTACACAAGAAAACATATCATTTTTAGTATCCCCCTTTATGTTTTCTAAGTAATAATATCTCCCTTTATCTCTAGGCCTTTATGTTTGTAGATGTTGTATATCATCGACAACCCTTAGCTTAATGATGTAATTCACATAGTGTCCTTATTCATTATAGTTAAAACATTTAAATATTTACTAAATAATTCCATTATTCCATCACATTTATAGGTTTATCCCATTATAATTCACTAGCTAAGTTTCATTCCATACAGTATTAAAAAAAACTTACTTCTCCCCTTTAATTAATTTTTTGGATTCTTATTCCATATATTTTCATAAGTTGGAAGTTGGACTTTTTCCTCCATGATATTTCTCCATCAAAAAACAAAAAATTAAACTACTTTCGCTACTTTTTATCTCTAGTCAAATAAACTCATGAGCTTCAAAAATATCCATTTTCAGTTTAATGACACATTGGGAAATTTCTTTAATGTTTTTGAAGTCTCAAATCATAACTCTTTTCATAGAATCAACTTTATCCAATGAAATAAGAAGTTGAATTTACTTTCAAGGGAAATTAAAAATTTGGTGGCATATCATGCAATATTTTTTATGCTTATATTGTCTTCCATGATGGATTTTTAATACTTTTTATTCATTCCACATATATCCATATCCATTTTAAGTCATATAGATCAAGAAAAATATTTATTGAAATACCTTATCTGGAATTAGTTTTACTCGATTGCATTACTCTCATCTATGGGGTTCATATTTTGGAACAATATCCTACATTGACTAGATTCTCTCATTATATGATAAAAAAACAACATAATATTTTCTTTATCGGATAACAGAAGGGTATAAAATATCTTTTCAATTGTTTTTATTCATTTTTACTTGATTAAAGGACAGAAATATTCACAAAAAGATGGAGTTATTTGTCACATAGAGGCCTCAATATTAGTATTTTTTCTTACATGGATCTGGTTCTTCTCCTTAATTCTTGATTCTATTCAAAAAAATATTTAATTAAGAATGTATTGTCATAAAGGTCACATCTATTTATCCCATATAGTTGAGCATATCAGTTGGGAACTCATTATGTGGTCCATCACATTGATGTTTGAATCAGTTCCTCATATTTCTGGCCACTGATTATAGTAGAGAGAGAAATATACATGATAATTTCCAAATTACAAATTTCGAGAAAAGGAAAAATATAACCATTGAATTGATAACTCACAGATATCATAAATTACATAACCTATGAATTTTTAGTCTTTAATATTTGTTATCTATGGTTTATTTACTAACATAAAATTTTACATTCATTTGTATTCCCTTTATAGTGGTTAGTAAATAGATTATGAATTTTCCAAATCATAACCCTTGATAGAATACATTAAGGTTTAAATCAAGGAATACATATTAAGCACTATGTGGTGTTTGAGTTAATACAAAATTTCACCTTTCTGGGGTCATTAACCATTTGTACAAATT
The DNA here is from genome assembly GCA_963277665.1 of Viscum album. Lineage (NCBI taxonomy): Eukaryota > Viridiplantae > Streptophyta > Magnoliopsida > Santalales > Viscaceae > Viscum > Viscum album. The sequence goes on along the minus strand of OY728135.1, from coordinate 443,982,890 downwards.
TTTTATAACCATGTCCAATTATAGTATACTGACATGTATTTTATTTCAACGAAAAAATATTCTTTATAATTTTCCAAAACATGGAGTTTTTTATATGATAAGTCTTATAACTTTTGCTTTAAATAAGGGTTTCAAATACAAATCCACCAAAACATCCAGAACATTCTCTGCTTCCAACTAGGACAACCCATATCTTTTATAATCATTAATTCATGATTGGTTATATAAAGCCATGCATAGTAAAATATGAATAGATCAAAATGAATAGTTTATTTATTTAATTAGATACATAACATAATAACTTGAAACTTTTTTAAAATTTTATTTAAAAACTCCAAAACGTTCCATTAAATTACATTGATATTCTGAAACAACATAGTATAAACTAGGGACGAACATAAGAAAGGGATTATCTATAATTCCCAATAAAGGAATAATCAAAGAAAAAATGTTGAATGTAACAAATTTTATTCAAAATACATAAAAATGTGAGATACTAAGGTTACAATCATAAACATGAATATTGAATCATGATGTAAGATGATAACATCAAGGAATCATAGGAATGTTCAAACTTATTAAGACATGAAATTAATAGAACAATTCAAGTATAATTAGATAGAAATAATAATTTATTATGCTAACGATAAAATCTATTACACCATACATGGTATCCCAATATATAAAAACATTAACCAATGCATTGGAGAGATATATTTCTCACTCCCACCCGTCACATTCATATCATATACATGAATTTTCATGCCATATAGATCATACACCATTAGAATTACTTTCATTACTTTTAATACCATTATTATAAGGTATGATATAAATATATTTAACTCTCCAAATAATTAATAAAATATAAATCTTTTTTAATACCATCATGTTGAAAAGTGGATGGGTAGTCAAAAAAATAACTATTTAACATAGAAATTCATAGGATAATTTTAGAAACATAATGGATATATTAAAATACTCATGGAAGGGATTGAGGATAGTTAAATATGGTATCTAATTATATGGAAATCATAACTATAGAAAAATTATGCTTAAAAATTTTAGTAAAATAAATTAGAAATAGAAATTCATATTTCAAAGAATGTTCTTGAATAAATTGGAGGAGGATAGAATCGCTTACCGATAGGGTGATTGTAATAGAATTAGATAATATTATTAATATATTCAGAACACAATTGGAGGGATTTAGAGTGGTAAAGAGAAAGAAAATAAATGTTTAATGTTTTTTTAGTGAAGATGAGTTAGAGTTTGGGTGGTTCTTTATAGAAAAAAGGAGATGAATTACTTATTAATTTCTACCCCTAGGTTTTGGATTTTATATAATAACATAAAAAAACCACAAACCATATAATGTATTTCCCATAGTTTATTCCTAAACTGAGTGGTTTTAAATATTTCATAATTATATGGACTATTTTGTTTTTGAAATAATACCATTTATAATGTGGTAGTGTTTCAAGTTCATAATGAATTGATTTTAAAATCATAAAATATATTCCAGATTTTGGAGGATTCATTAATGCATTATAAAATTAAAAAAATATCTTCAAAAACACATTATTTTATATTGTAAATATATATTTGGTTGTGGATACCAATTATAAAATTTATTAAAATAATTTTCGACCATTTTGATGATATAATACATACTAAATATTTTTTTATATTTAATTTTTAACATGAAATTAAATTCTATAATTAAATTATTAAAAAAAATCCCCATTTGATATATTCAACTTGAATATATAAAAAAGGAAAAATAATTTGTCAAAATATTTCTCAAAAATGTGAGAATTAATACTTTTTAATAAAATAACCTTATTTATAGGAAAAAAAAATTATTTTATAGCAATAATTTTTTACCCTTATAAAGATTACATTGAACATCATTAAATTATATTTTATTTTTTATATGAATAAATTTTATTCAATTATAAAATTATGTGAATGTAATAATTATTTAAAAAAATTTAAATTTATAAAAAAGTGTGTTAAACTATATATTTTCAAAAAAACACTTGTGCTTTCTTCATATAAAAATCTAATATTCCATTACTCATATATAATTGATTATATAAATTAATATTGAAAATGGATAAAAATATATGTTATTTTATTATAATCAATTTTTTTTACATATAGGGTTTGGACACATAATCCATTATGAAACCATTGTGTTCCCAAAGGGTAAGGTATACAATGGTGTCACTTTTTTAGGGTGGTTTAGTAAACATTGTTTGGTCCATGATTTTGATAAGATTGAACTTCAATCAGAAATGGTTTTATTCATGTTTCTGTTATTATATATCATATTCTGATTGGTCATTGGAAAATCCCAGTTACACCATATCCTTTATAAGATATGATAATTGGATTCAAAGGGTAGAATCCTATTGTTTAGATTTATATCTTCTTCAATATTTTTCAATTAAACTTTATCATAATCCTTAATATATTCTTATCATAACATTCACTTTACAACAGCTATATTACTACTAGTTAAGATGATTAATGTTTTTTTGTCATATTGGTTATAATTTAAAAAATTACAAAATTATCAAAGTAGTGAATCATTTTTCTATAACTACATTACATAATAATATATTTATTCATTAAAAAGTGAATTTTCATTATAAATGTCGAGGTCATTAAATTCAACCCCTATAAATATTTAGCCCATGAAATTTTATTTTATACACTAGAACAGATGTGAGTACTTCAAATTAATCACCTCTTTCAATTCCTATTTTTCTTACGCATACATTTGGTTCCACTACAACACGTCAACAATACAACTAGTATGGTTTTATATAACATTGTATCTTCATTCATAGATCTTCTTCAAATTTCCCTTATATGGAAGACCATTATACATGGGTACCAACTTTAGATTCAATACATTTTAGGGGATCAATATATATTTTCTCAAGATGGATAAAGGGAACAAATATGTACAGAGGTTTCATTTGATGGGATTCTTAGTTGATATGTCACATCTTTGATGTGATCAAGGATCTCGACAGAGATCATGTATCGAGGAACACATTATCTGATATCTCAAACTCTGCGTGTCATCAAAGATTTTATACATATATTTTCTATTGTTTTTTTTGGATTTCATATGATGTTGAATAAATTGAAACTTCTATTTAACCTCTTAGATAATATTAGGTCTATTAAGCTTTATCTCTCCATGATTATGCCAACATGTTGGATTCTGAAAACACTTCCCATGTAGAGCCTCATGAGGTGCCATTTGGATTCTTTAATGGATTTACTTTTGATATGAGGGCTCTACTAGGGGAAGATATTGATCCCAAAATCCTTTTAAATAAATTAAAAATGATCTCATCATATCAAATAGTTTTTCAATGGTTCTTTTAGAGTGATCATCCATCTGAGAGTGATAAGATGTATCAAAATATAGCACAATATTCAATTCCTATTGAAGGTTTTTCCAGATCCTCAGTAAATCATAGATATTGATCAGATAAAACAGATAATGGCACTCTATGAAGTCCAACCAAATTTCTTATATATATCCTGGATATTTTTGAAAGATATAAATATTATTTTATAGTAATGAAATGCATTGACTTTATATGGATATTGACCACCAAATTGATGGATTCATTACATTTAGATGTATTGGGGAGTCCTATGATAAAATCAATAGTTATGTTTTATCATTTTCATACTGACAAGGGAAATTGTAGCATCATAACCATAGACTTTTAATATTTAAACTTGAATTGATAGAATGCTGAGAATTGAGATAGAAAATATACAATCACCCCTAACATGTTATCCCGCCATATTTTTTCATCAAATATCAATAAATCTTAGTTCTTATAGGATTAATAGTTAATGATGAGTTATGCACATTATCCATAGGATCTAACATCAAATCATGTTTTGATGGAAACATATATTGGTTCTAAACCTTATGATTTTATCTTTAGCAAGGTTGAAATCCAAAATATGTGCTACCATTATTAGTATCTTTTCATAATATTTTTGTCCCTTCTTTACCCTCTTAAGAATTGATGAATAAACATATATTTGAGAAATTTATGAAGAATATACTTTTATAATTACTATTTACATATTTTAATATCGAATATTATTTGATCCCTTTTAACCCACATCATTGATAGTGTTTTCATATCATTTTTACAAAAAGCATTGGCTACATTTCACATTCCCATTATGGAAATTATTTAAACAATCTTAAACGTTGATCAGCAACAACCACTATCATTGGTTCATTATGGACATATTTTTTTTAAATATTTACATGGTGATTTTATGATATATATATATATATGAAAAAACATTCACCATAGATATAATTCAATGAAATAACTAATATTAAGGACACTATAGACAATTCCATATCATGGTTCAGGTAGTTCTATTCATAGATCCTTAATTGAAAAGATGCGTAGGGTATCACCTAATTATCTTTCTTGAGTAAACAACCCAATTTTTTTTGAGGAATCTATTTAGATCACAAACGAATCCCCATTTTTGGAAAATGTGAGCATAAGATATATTATTATACACATATTTAAATCTTTAAATATCTCCTCACATTAATTATTCCGGATAATCTACACTCCCTTTTGAGTTATCTTCGTTAGTGGGATTGAAAATCATGAGAATTTTCCCATGAATATTACTTTCATTGTAACAATCCCTCCTAAATTTACTTGACACGTCACATGATCTAGCTCAATAAAAGGACTAATTGTGCCTCCCCAAATTCTAGAGGCTATTAAATAGTGGTTAGGTCCTGAAGAAAAATATGGTGATACTATACCCTTTTGGTACATTACAATAATAGTGGAAATAAACTAAAAACATAAAAATATATAAACATCAGAGTGCACATAGTTAAATAAATATTTTAAAAAAGAAAATAATGTATTGACTGTTTCTTACATACTCAAGGATAAGAATATAGTCACCAGTCTCCCACAAGGAAAACCACAACTACAAAAAAATATAAAACAAGATAAATAGAAAATAATTTACTACTACTCTAATCCAAACCACATACCCCATATCCCTAACGCTCGAGGTTTAGTAGCTTGATCCTGAGACACCACATGAGTGTTTCTTTCAAACAAGAAACACACATAATTGGACATATCTTCCACAAAACTAATTATATAACATTAAAGTATACATTAGGTCTTCATGTACATCAAGTTACACATATAGTGGTCAAAAATATATCTTTTCATGTAACCCACAACAGCCGACCTATAATTTTTTGTCATAATATGTTCATAAAATATTATTCTTCCCCCTCCTATATGAATGTGAGTGCCTGAATAAAAATGTGAAAACATTTAAATGAAAATCAAAAAGAATTAATAAATGAAAAGGTGATCCCTGAGTTCTATCATGACACTCGAGTTAAATCTTCCCTTACTCTGACACCAGCCCTAGGAATTACAAAACATGGCCCAGAAAACCACAAATCATTTGTGTCTTCAGGGTAAAGAAAGAGATATAAAGTCCTATATAAGGAAATGTAGGAATTCGTGACCTTAGGATCTCATCCTAGGAATCGAAAACAATGAATCACATCTTCTGGGTTGTAGGACTCCAATATAATGATCTAAACTAGTGACATAAACATATAGGTCGATACAACTATAGAATAAGCTAGTCCTGAAAGGACTTATAAAATGACTTGGGAATAATATTTTGACCCAATAATATTTGTGCACCATAGATAACCAAATAGAAGATACCACCCATGAATCTAAGAGTACAATGGAATCCACTAGCCAAAACACACTTCATGAGTGCCTCTGCACCTCATAGGAACATAGAAACTCTATAAAAGTTTCACACTCAACTAAAAAGGGTTTACACTCATCAATATCACCCATTATCACATTATGAATGTATAACCACACCCATACAATGGATTATAGAACCTTATCAAATTCAGGGCCAATTCCCTATCTAGGATATCCCAATAGTCACCTCATTAAAAAACATTATGTAGAAACTAACTCAAACATCATGACCAATAGCCTACCGATTTTGGATTGTTCTATCCTTGATACAAATATCTAAATAGACGATCTATAAGTGCTAAAAAATAAAATCCAATAAAGAATTGTGCATCTACATGTTCCCTTGGATCTCAGTATCAAATATTCTACCACTAATGGTTGTCCATGACACTCCTTAGATTCAGAAAAAACTCATTCCACTCCTACTAAACGTTCAAAAAAAGGCCCAATGGCCGCAAAAAAAAGAAGGAAACCCTTCAAGGGGATCCTATATCTCATCAAAATAATGGGTCAAAATAGTGTAGAAATGTCCAAAATGTCAATAAATGGATTCTTACAGATCCATAACCAACCAAATTTCCAATGTTTCTTCCAAACGCACAGCAGGTTAGAAAAACAAATATACAAGAAAACCTGAATCCATAAAACTTTTCCTCCTACGTAAAAATTACCAACTTTTCCATGAACATATCAAGGTATCAGCCACCTCTATCACATTGAGGTGACTAACAGAGTGCCATGAGAGAAACCTCCTATCCACCTTCAACTTTCTCATAGAACTCACAACAGCTCTTAGGAGCCTACAAGCCACACAATGATATATCAATCGGTAGGCTGATCACTAAGGGACTAATAACAAGTCCAGGATAATTTTATAAAAAGGTAGGGAACCCAAGAAAATTCTAATCAATAAAACTATGCACTTACATAGAGAGCATGATGTAAACCTCATGAATCAAGACATAAAAGAGGGTCTTCCAAACAAATAATCCCTTATCAAGGCACTTAAACCCCAATACCTTTTCTAATACAAAAAATAAAAAAAAATGCATTCTAAAAAAATTAAAGAATAAATTTAAATAAATTAAAAACCCATCAGAATTCAAAATAATAAAAGATAAACCTCTTAAAAACGTCACATTGAAATAATAGATTCTTCATGCCTGAACCCATATTAAATAAATAGATGAAGAACCTATAAATTCAAACAAATTGAAATTGAATTAATTAAAAAAAATTAAAATGAATTATCAAATTAAATTACAAGATGCATAAATAATGAAAACTCATGTGGGCACATCCACTCTCTGGAACTATGACCAACCATATTTGGAAGGAATACTATACACCTACAACCCATATAGAGTAAAAACCATAACACACAATAGATAGTTAGCCTAAAGTATCATTTTATATAACTAAAATCCAAGGAATATTACATGGTCATCATACCTCCATTGAAATAATGGGTGACGGTGTTCATACAACATCTCTAAATATCAACTCAATAATCCAAACTAAATCACCATAATTATCAATAATTTACAATATTAATTGCTTAAATAATAAATAGAACACTTGGTAGAGACAAATAAAATTAACTTAATGGGATGTTTAAGATTAATTGTGTGAATGATTGTATGATACTGAACTAAAAATTCCAAATAACTCTGCAAAAAGACATCCAAAAACAATAGTGATTTTTGGGATGAAAGGGAGAGGGGGAGAGGATGGACTAAATTTTCATAGAAGAATAAAGAGGTGGTGAAATTCTAAAATAATGAGAGGGAATTTTAGTATATTTACTATTTTTTAAATCAACCTCAAAAGTAATAATTTTTGGCTCCACAATTCTCCAAAACATGCACTGACTGGGAATTTTTCCCATCCAAAGATTAGACCCGTCAAATGTTTTTCCATATTCATCTCTGAAACCATGGACTAACCATGGAGAGAAACATTGGTCCTCTATACAACATCATGTAGTGTTTTACTACAGCTATGTGAAATTTGTGCACTATGGACTTGATATCCTTCTACCCTATATGGTTTTCTCTAGATCGTTCTTGGTTCAGCATTAACCATGAATAGAATGTTCACTCAAACATTTATAAATTCAAAATTAAATTAAAACACCCTTTAAATGTTTGAAATATAATAGTTTCTATTAACCGTGCAAACTAAACCATACAATATGCCTAAAAAAACTTGGAAACTATAACCTACACTTTCAAACCTTGGGCTATTCTTGGAAACATAATACAATTTTTGTGATTCAAACCATGTTTTAAAAACTACCACTGAGAGACTATACCACTTGTAATTCATTACAAATTTTTTAATTCTTCAAAAGTCTACTCAAAGTGCCAAATTTTGAATTCTCTATAAAATATATAACCTATAATTATTATAGGAATTTGAAACTATCCACCTTAAATGATTCCAACACCCCATAAGCCTCAATGGTTATGAAATCGACATGGTTAACATAACTCATCTTCAAACATACCATCCACCATCAAATTCAAATTATAAATGACCAAGACACTCCCACCATAAATCTCCAACTAACAAGACTAATATAATCTCTCTCTCTCTCCCTAAATGAATGATTCAATTCTTAATCAACTTGAACTAATTCCCAATTCTCATCATAATGCTTTCCACCCAAAATATCTAAATACATGTAAAACATCTAGTGAACCCTATTCAGGATGAGTCCTCCCAAAGAACATTACCTCATCCAGGAACACTACATCATTCAGAATCAAATAGTATCACACCAACAATGATAAGAAACTAGAGACTTTGGGGATTCCCTATACCATATTAGTACACTCTTCATAACCATACTACCACAAAAGGAAAACCACATGGATTGTGCTACCTCTATCTCCAAAATAAATGGATAGATGTGGGAAACCCTCTTACACATGAGGACTGGTGTGAAAAATAAAATAAACATTGCTCATTCCTAGCTCACCCGTAATAGAAACCTCCATGATTGAAATACATCTAAAGAAAATTTCACGGCCTCTAATTGTCAATAGTTCACTACTGATCAAAAGTCATTCATTACCCCACTCTTGAACAAGCTACATGAATAATTATCACAGTAGATATGTTATAAACAAACTTTTCTAATCAACGTACAACCATAATCCATGCTCCTCACATAGTTCAGTTCAAATAAAATAGAGCATCTTGGAACTCCCATTCTACATTAAGGAATCTCCCCCATTAAAAGATCAATTAAATTAATACCCTCTACTCTGGTATCGATATATATCCACACGAATATAAACAAATTTTCACATTGCGACGCAATGAATAAAAAATGAGGAAGGTTTTAGGATCAACCAAACCTTCCATCCCATGATTACCATAAGATACGGAGAACTTCGACCACTCTACTTCTCAAAAAAATATGAATCATGTAGATTAATTACACCCATTTGATAGATTAACTCTACAAACCCAACAAGGATAAATATACATGATCAACCATGTCCTTAGTTATAGTAAGAACATGTGCCTCACCTCAATACCTAATAGACAACACATGGAAGGAACTGTACACTGCCATGAAAAAGAAACTTAGAAATTTATGGTAGCCAACACCTTAGGGAAACGTGAACCTAATACAAATATCTATCTTCCATCATATATTTTGTTGATACACCAGTAGGGAAATCAGAACCCATTAGAAACCTAGGTGGCCCTCCATGCACCCCTCAAGGAAGGAACTCTATATCCATCACTGGAAACCATCACTCGATAAGATCTACATGAACTATAATAATATTAAAATATAGACATGGAGTTTAGTTGAGAATAATACCATGAAGTACTTATATAAGAAAACATTTTATGTATTGTTGTTGACATGTTATATAGTCAAACAACCATCATGAGTAGAAATTCCATAGACCGACATAAGTTATAAGAATTCTACATTACTAGAATGATTCATGAACATTGGCCTCATCTACATGGTACAAGATCCAAAAATCAATATATTCCATAAATACCAAAACCCATTGGCATAACACTAGGTGAAATCACACAAAACTAATAACAAAACCCAACAATAGTGATCCATTTCCATGGAAAGTTGGAATATTTATATGAAATGGTGTTCGCATCTCACTAATTTGATATCCATCACATTTTTGAATCAATTCCAATACAACCTATCTACCAACACCCCAAATTGTAAAACCAAAATCCTTTTATACCATTTTTTAATCAACCTAACATGGTCAACATAACACATCTCCTAATCTCTCTAACAACAGGGAATCAAGCATGCTTCTACAATTACCAAAGGTTTCTTACTATTAATGAAGGTCTAAAATATATCGTGGGGTTAATATACAGTTTAGTCAACATTCAATAATCAATGAAATTAACTAAACTCATACACATCAATAAAAATCAGCATATAAATTAATAAATAACAGAAATAAAATAATTATTAATATAATGATGCATATAGACTCATTGAAAATCATATAGACACTCATAGACCACTATCTCGACCACATATATATAATAAGATAAAATAAAATAATTAATGATGGCTCTATTGTTACTCTAATCCAAACCACATAGACAATCTCCAAGATATTATAATTCCACTAGCATGATCTTGAGTCTAGACACAAGAAACTCTTCTCAGTATAATAACCATGGGCCTTCGACCCATCTGTCATTCATCCTATACTCTAACAATAAATATGAGTTTTGTCCTGCACACACACACCAGGGTGCAAGTGTGGGTTCTTGGCAGAGCAGATGTGCATGATGGGCGTGTACCCAAATTTTCAAATTCCCATGATCAATGATTAATATGGGATCAATATGACAATAAATTCCCATATGCATGAAATTTAATAAATGATAATTGAAAAAAGAGAGAACCTTGAACAAATGATAGAGGATCGGCATATTTTGATTGTAATTAATTAAATTAAATTAAATAATTATCTTATAGGTGATTATTTCTTCATTGATGTGATTGAACAAGGGTCTGTGGTGTGGATTCATTGCGATGTAGAATCTAGTGATAGGAATCCTCTAGCGGTGATCCACACTTGATCCACATATCTCCAGATGTTTCCAAAGGATTCTCTGGGTGCTAGAATGGAAGATCCTTGCATTTGTGATGTTCGCCTTTGGTCGCCTTTAGAGTCACTTCCAAAGAATTATCCTAGATCCGGTAGAGGAGGATATCTCTTATTTGTGAGAGCATTCTTAGAGAGGGAGGAGTTCTCTCAGATTGAGAGCTTTTCTCTAAATATGTTGTGAAAAATCCCATTGGTTATCCAATCGAATGACCCCTTGTCTAATTAGAGAATAATAACATAATGTGGAATTTAATTCACCAAGTAATAATAAATAATTAGAACAAGTATCGTTACTTATTTTATTATTACATGTGAAACCCCATGTCAAATAGTAATAGAAATGCTATTATTTCCATTACATATTCTTAAATTGCACGTTATATATAAATATTATTGACCCAAAAAATATTTAATAGTATCTATCACCAGACCCATAACTTAGTCCTCCAATCCTCTTCAATATTTAACAGGTCTTAAATAATGACTATTTGTTTATTAAATAAATATATCTATATAATTCATCGATAAATAAATATTATATCAAAAATATATTCTCTTTAATACCTAGTGATGAAATAAATTTAATTAGGCATACTTGAATAATTATTAAACCATAACCGGGAATAATATTTATTCAACTTGTTCAATAATAAATCATTTAACTTAGATACTAGCTAGAATTTCTGTGTGACCTTCTTGGCCTCATTCTCATTGGAATTATGTGGGTATTTCTAAATTCCAAGACTCATATCTAGTAATGGGTCAAAGAACCCAAAAGAATGAATTTGATGCCATAATGACATGTCACCTCATATTAATTCTTACCGTGTAATTTAATCTATTTTCCCAATATCTCCAATCAAGCATGTTACATTCAAGTCCCATCAACAATGTGCTTGATTTCACATTATTTTACTTCTGGTAATTGAACTTCCCTAGATAACACCATGACCAAAGATGTAGTTAGGCTGTATCATTTCCATAAAAGTTTCGGGGATATCTAATTCTGTAGAAATGAAAAATACTTTCTCGCATTTTTCATTAATGTAGTATTACTCGTGACACACCCAACATATCCTACCTTGCTGTAAACATCTATCATCACAAGTTTTGTCCATACATATTAGTGATCAATTCATAATACCCATTAATAATAATATTAAATTCTACTTAAAAATATACATGTTCTTAGATAGCAACATTCAATAAAACTTATCAATGTGGATTTCCTACTGGTGGGTCTTTTTCACATAATACCCACATAGATATTTCAAAGGGAGTTCACCATGAGAAGCTGACTCAAAGTTTCATGAGTCCCCACCCCAGATATCATGTATCATTTCTATCCCTTCAAATGATATCATCCTCCCACAGAACATATAATAAATAATAGTGTCATGGAGCTTCCGGGTTCTCATCATAGTAGGGATCCACTATTACCTTTTAGTACGACAATTATTCTTAGGACATTATGACATACTATGTAACACAGAATAACAATCATCATGTGATAAGGATTTTATTAATATGCTTCCAATGAATAAATGTTTTTCATAAAGTACAAATAAATATGTTACTAGGCACTAACTCCAACAGACTCCCACTTTCACTAGAACCAATAAGTAACCACCTACAATCTACTATCTCTCACATGATATTCATACTTCTACTGGAATTGGAATTTAGTCAAGGGGTCTTCCACATTCTCTTCCATGGACACTCTATTCACTGCATCTTTACCCCATTGATAGAAATCCCTCAAGAGGTGATACTTTCAGAGTATGTTCTTTCTCTGTTGATGTGACATTAGATCCTTTGTAAGACACATTGTTGTAGATTTATCACAATACAATGTATTGGGATCCTTACTGTTAGGTACCATATCAATCTCAGGGAAAATGTTTTGAATCCAAATAGATTCCTTGGTGGTATTAGAAGACACTATATATTAGGACTCTACTGTAGAATCAGTGACAACTAGATACTTTGAACTCTTCCAGATCACAGCTCCTCCATTGAGACATAAAACATATCATGATTGTGACCTCAGATAATTATTATATATTTGAAAACCATCATCAACATACCCTTTGATGACATGGTCCTCCTCTCATCCATACACCAGGAACATATCCTTAGTATTTCATAGATACTTAAGGAAAATCTAGATAGCAGTTCAATGTTTTTCTCCTGGATCTACATGATATCTATATACCTTCCTCAGTTAATCAGCAACATCATATCTTGTACATAACAGGGCATACATTATAGAACCTATCGATAATTCATATGGAATATTACTTATCCTATCTTTCTCATGTGGTGTCTAGGGACACATTTTCATGGAATGATTTATACCATGTGACACTGGAACCAATCCCCTCTTGTGTTTTTCCATACTAAATACATTTAGTATATGGTTAGTGTATGTACTTTGACTTAGTCAAAGTAGCCTCTTAGATCTATCACGAATGATCTTTATCCCCAGAATGTAGGCTGCTTTGCCTATGTCCTTCATGGAGAAGCACTTCTTCAACCAGTCCTTGACTGACTACAAGACTGGTATGTCATTTCCAATAAGAAATATGTCATCAACATACACTAGTAGGATAATTTATACATTCCCATTAAAATTCTTACCAACACATAGATCACATTAATTCTTAATGAAACAAAATTCTCTTCTTGATTCATCGAACCAATTGTTTCATGACCCAGATGCTTGATTTAATCCATAAATGGGTCTCTACAACTTGTATTCCCTTTTAGAATCACTTAGTATTAGTAACCCTTCTAGTGGTTTCATATAGACATCTCCTTGAAGGTTCCCATTGAGGAATACAATGATTATATCCATCTACCAAATATCATAGTCAAGGAAAGATTCTATAGAAGGAATGATTCATATGGATTTAAACATGGAAAATGACAAAAGGTATTCATCATAGTCAATTCCTTAATGTTGTTTAAAACATTTATCCACTATCCTTGATTTTTAGGTACAAACATGACCTTCCATGTATATTTTCTTCTAGAATACCTATTTACACCCAATAGGCTTTACATCATTTGGTGCATCGACCAGAACCTAGACTTGGTTCGGATATATGAAATCAGTCTCAGAATTATTTTCTTCTAGCCATGTTGCATCTTCTGAGCTATCGACTGATTCCTTTTAGGAGAGATATTCATCATTGTTCAATAATATTGAGTAACCATCCTCAGTGACAAGGAAACCATATCCCTCTAGTTCCCATAACTCTCTTGTAATCCTACACAATACTTGTATTTTAGGACCAACCTCTTGCATGGGGACCTATGGAACATGTTTCTATACCAACTCTTTTATATCTTGAGCATCAACTTCATTGAAGTCAATATTTCTCCCACGATACTTTTTGAGGATGTTCTACCTCTCAAGAAAGACAACATGTTTGGAAACAATCTATTTCTTGTCTAAGGGGTTGTATAGGCAGTATCCCTTTATTTCCATGGGATACATTATAAAGATACAATTCATTCCCTAGGTTTCTTATTTGTTTCCTAAGAAAGCCTTAAAAAACACCTCACATCCCCATACATGTGTATTTGACACATTAGGTTTATTTCTACTCTATAGATGGAAGGGAATCCCATTTTCATCCTTAGATGGTACATGGTTTAATGTGTATACCGCAGTTGGAAATGCATATCCCCAATCGGATAATGGAAGACCTGCATGACTCATCATCGAACTGAACATTTCTAATAAGGTATGGTTCTTTCTTTCCGTAACAGTATTCAGATCTTGTGTATATGGTGGAGTGAGGTGAGATAGAATCTCAGACTCCTATAAAAGTTCGATGAACTCTTGGTTAAAATGTACTCTACCTCAATCCGATCGAAGATTCTTTATCATCATACCAAGTTGATTATCTACTTAATTCATGAATGTCACGACCCGCCTTCACCAAAAGGAGGGAAGGGTCAGCAGTTTGCCAGGCCCTTCCTTCTTTAAGTTGAAGGAGAGATAATGACCCCCGAAACCCTCCTTCAATAGGTCCTGGAGTGGCGACTAGCACCAATGGTATAGAAAATTCTCACAAATGGAAGGCATTACCCTTTTTATTTTTCAGGATCGGGAAATAGGACAAGTCAACCACCCAAAAAAAAAGAAAGAAACAGGTGTAAATAAATAAACCCAAACAAAGCCCCCATGCATGTTTAAACAGTTTACAACAAGGTGCAAGTACAAAAAGAGGCTCAAGGTACAATACCAAAAGAAAACAAAGGTACGACAACAGCAACAACTCCAACTGTCTGACTAGTAGGGTCCCGCACAGCCCTGGTAGTCCTCCTGGAAACCTGAAAGTAAACGTAGGGTGAGTATACAAGTACACTCACTAGGGAAAACCAAGACTCTCGTGCACAAGTGGGGGAACGTACTAAAGTCCCGTGAGAAAAAGAGTAAACAAAACACCTAACAAGGAAAACTATCCATCCCAGGCCTCACCAAGGCTCACTCCCCAAATAACGCAAGTCAAGTAATATATATAATAAGAGTACATCGATGTCTGGGTACCCCGCGCCACTTTCCCACTGGTTATTGAGACATCCTACGCATCGGACCAATCCCACCATTCTCACCGCAGTCCCACTGCCACACCCTCCCGCAGACACCTGGGCCACAACCACACGCAGTCCCACTGCTGAATCCTGCCCGCACACACCTGGGCCACAACCACACGCAGTCCCACTACTGAATCCCGCCCTCACAAACCTGGGCCACAACTGTCACATGTAACCATGCCTGCAAACACCTAGGCCAGAACAACCACCGCCACGCCCGAAGACACCTGGGCTAAAGGATCCACTGCCACGCCCGAAGACACCTGGGCCTCATCCCGAAGACACTTGGGAAACCACCTGCCGCACACACCTGGCCAACCACCACAACGCCCCGCCCGATGGTTCTTGGGCTAATAATGGACTTCAGGCCATCACAGCCTGCCCGAAGATACTTGGGCTATCCGGGAAAGGGAGCCGAAAAGGAGCTAATAACCAGCCACTAAGAATAGTGTTGGGAAAAACACCCTTCCCCCATAAATGGGGGTGTTCGGCACTGAGTGCTCAACTTGGGTGGGGCGCGAATAAGAAACACAAAGCTACAAGTATAGATATAGGTAACAAACACTCACCCAAAATCTTAGGTTTTTCCTAGCCAACCTAGAGGACACAACACCACTGCGTCCGAGTCACAGTTCACGACCCTTGCCCACGAAACCATTTGTCCCATTCTTGTTTCACATTCAGTCAAATGTTCAATTAATTTTAAGCACTACTGGGCAACTACCATAAGCATAACCAAGGAAAGCGTCAAAAGCAAGGATCAACCAAAACACTCACACCTGGTTCTGTTAACAGAGGATCTCTCCCCAATTTGTGATATCAACAAGTAACCACTCGGATTTAAAACTCACAACCACCGAATCCATACCAACAAGAGATCCCATCCCCCAAATTCACACAACCACCGAGAGTATAAAAAAACAGTGGATCCCATCCCCTCCCACATTTCCAGCAATCGGCCCGAAAGGAAAACAACCAACTACCACTACCAACACAAGTCAGAGATTTTCAGATTTAATCAACTTAACACACTCCATGATTTCAAATTCCGTGTGTTCTAACCGGGAGTTATCACAGAAGGGTTGATCCTGGTGCTTTCAATTATTCAGCCGGATATACGTGATTAACCAATTTCACAGCAGGAGTTCACAATTTCAGCAACACATTTAAAACATCACGAAGGGATTCATCAGCGCACATACAACGACCACCAACGGCCTCAATTTTTAGAAAACATAAACCAGCACAACAAAAAAAGATGATCACAAGATAAAGCATAAACAACGATCACAACCCCTTCCCCTTCGTTCTTTATAACATCGTTTATTATCTTCATTAAGGTTTGGTTCAACCAATTCCATAGGAACAAAAATAACGCCCACCCCGCATGATACACAAAAGTGAGAGACGAGAGAAAATTCCTTACTTGTTGAAAGATGATCGACGTTTAGGCCGGGGGCGTGGAACGTTACGGATAACGATGAGGCGGTCCCGATGCACCAGAAGAGCCACGATCGAAGAAGGGGGAAACCACGGCCTAACCCTTAATTTATAAGAGCCGGGGACGGTTGAGGTGAAAACGTGAAACCGCGTAAGACGTGGAAGTCGTGGGTTGACCATGCGGCTTGACTCATCATTAAAGGTGTTGAGTGGTTTAAACCGACTCATGAGTCAATTCAGTATCTAATTAAAACTTTTGTGTGCTTTACTGGAACAACATGGCAAGGCCGGGTGACATCGGCCGGTTCCGCCGATCGGTCACACCGATCGGTCACACCGATCGGTCTCACCGATCGGTCTCACCGATCGGTCTCACCGATCCGTCTCACCAATCGGTCTCACCGATCGGTCTCACCGATCCGTCTCATCGATCGGTCTCACCGATCGGTCTCACCGATCGGTCGCACCGATCCGTCTCACCGATCGGTCTCACCGATCGGCACCCCTTAAGGATCCGGATTTTGGCAAAGGAAGGGACCAAGGGGGGGTCTGGTTCATCACATCAGATACCTCTTAAACGATTCTCGTCCTCGATAATCACAACAAACCAGAAGGAAAGAGAGGGTCCGAACAACCATCTTCGAATGATACCTCTTAGGAGTGAACCTCTTCTAACTAAAAACACTCCTCTGTCAAGAACTAAGAAACATACCATGCCAAACCGCCCGGTCAAGTGGGTTTGAGGAGTTTCCCTCCCCCATGTCAAGATATTAACTGCTTTGGGCGGCACTGACTCGCCCACATGGGTTCAATCGCATCCACCTTAATGCGTCTTGATTAGGGGTCGGGTTCCCTCTTCCCTTTAGTCGGGGCTTTTCACACACAACAGAGGAAATAAACCAATACATTTCATAGCCAAAAGTCAAACGTTCTACCACAACAGGTACAAAAGGAACAAAGGTCAAAACAACTCGGGGTATTGGGAACACATCTGTGATTCCCTCTCCCACGTACTCTCTTCGAGCCCGCCATGTCTCCACAACACACGAACCAAGGGAATAGCTCGCCCACGAAGCACCTTCTCCTTGCGATCCTCGATCATCACTGGTTTTTTCACAAAGGTTACGTCGTCCTCGATGTCCAGTTCACCCCAATCAAGGACGTGTGAATCATCGTGCAGATAACGATGGAGCTGGGATACATGAAAGACATCATGTATCCTTAGTAGCGGCGGAGGTAACGCTAGCTGATAATCCACTTCTCCGACCCGCCGTAACACTTCGAAGGGTCCGACGAATCTGGGGGAAATCTTAACCCCCTTGCCGAACCTCTATTGCCCACGCCGCGGGGAGACCTTCAAGAACACGTGGTCTCCAACCTCAAACTCCAAGGGCCTTCTCCTGGTATCAGCAGATGACTTCTGCCGGTCCTAGGCCGCCTTCATCCTTTCCCGTATGAGCTGAATTTTCTCTGTCGTGTTCTGCACCACCTCCGGGCCAAGGATGCCTGCCTCTCCTACTTCGGTCCAACACACAGGTGAACGGCATGGCCTCCCGTACAAGGCCTCAAACGGGGCCATACCAATGGTAGAGTGGTAGAGATTATTGTAGGAAAACTCTACTAGAGGCAAGTATCGCACCCATGACTCTCCTGAGTCCAGAAAACATTCCCGTAGCATATCCTCCATGGTCTGGATGGTTCGCTCCATTTTTCCATCTGTCTGGGGATGGAAAGCAGTGCGAAGGCGTAACTGGGTGCCAAACGCATGCTGCAATACTCTCCAGATTCGCGAGGTAAACTATGCATCCCTATCCGAGACTATAGACCTCGGAACTCCATGCAACCGCACCACCTCATTCACATACTTTCGTGCCAAAGCATCCACAGTACTTGACTCCCTGATTGCCAGAAAGTGAGCCGATTTCGTCAACCTTTCCACCACCACCCAGATGTCGTCGCACCCTCCTTGGACCTTGGGTAGTCCCGTGACGAAATCCATTGAGATGTCGTCCCACTTCCACTCGGGAACAGCTAAAGGCTGCAGTAGGCCACCTGGAACCCGGTGTTCAGCCTTCACTTGCTGACATACTAAGCATTTAGCCACAAATTCTGCCACCGCTCGCTTAACTCCAGGCCACCAGAACTGCCTTTTTATCCCCTGGTACCTCTTGGTGACTCCTGGGTGCACCTCTAGGGGTGAGCTGTGGAACTCACTGAGAACCTTGCCACGCATTACTCTTGGAACAAACAACCTTTTCTGGAAAAAGAATCTGGTGCTGACCGTCCTCTGTCCATTCTCTTGGAGCATCGCCCTGGTCAACCCGATCACGCATCACTTCGCACTCGGGGTCTCCCCACTGAGACTCCTCCACTAGTCGAAACAGGGATGACTGCACTATCATCTGATATAGGCAGCCTCTGCCACTATCCATCTTCGCATCCAGGTGTAAGGCAGCCAACTCCTCCATTGCCTTCCAGGCATTTGCCGACTCTCGGACTGCATCCTTCTGCGTCCTCCTGCTCAAGGCATCGGCCACCACATTTCCCTTGCCCTCAGTATAAGAGATTTCAAAGTCGTAGTCCTGGAGGAACTCCACCCACCTCCGTTGTCGCAAGTTCAAGTCCCACTGGGAGAAGATATACTTTAAGCTTTTGTGATATGTGAAGACCACAAATCATTCCCCGATGAGGTAGTGCCGCCATAACTTTAGTGCAAAAACGACCGCTGCAAGCTCCAGGTCATGGGTGGCGTAGTTACGCTCATGGGGAAGTAGCTGCCTGGACCCGTAAGAGATCACCCCTTGTTGCTGCATCAACACGCATCCCAGGCCCTGTCCTAAAGCATCACAAAATACCTCATAGGCCATCCCTTCTTCTAGTAATCTCAACACTGGGGCACTAACCAGCTTTTCTTTTAGGTAGCTGAAGGACGACTCGCATTGCTCGCTCCACACGAAAACCTGGTCCTTCTTGGTCAAATCCGTCAAAGGGGCTGCTACTCGGGAGAAGTTGGGTACGAATCTCCGGTAGTAACCTGCCAGTCCGAGGAAACTCCGGACTTCTGCCACATTCTTGGGTGCTGCCCAAGAAACAACTGCCTCGACCTTTGATGGGTCGACTGCTACCCCCTGCTCAGACACTACGTCCCCGAGGAAGTGCACTTCTCGTGCCCAGAACTTGCACTTTGACAACTTCCCGTAGAGCTGGTGCTGTCAGAGGACTTCCAAAACTGTCCTCAGGTGCTCTGCATGGTCCTTTTCCGACCTTTAATAGATCAGGATATCGTCGATGAATACCACCACAAACCGATCCAGGTACTCCCGAACGATGGAGTTCATAAGCCCCATGAACACGGCCGCGGCGTTCGTAACACCAAAGGGCATGACCACGAACTCGAAGTGCCCATACCTGCACCTGAACGCTGTCTTCGGGACGTCTCTATCCTTCACCCTCAGTTGGTGGTACCCAGACCGCAGGTCGATCTTCGAGAACCATCCTGCCCCTTTCAGCTGGTCGAAAAGATCATCTATCCTCGGAAGAGGGTAGCGATTCTTGATCGTTACCCGATTCAGCCTCCTGTAGTCGATGCACAACCTAAGGACACCATCCGCCTTCCTTGCGAACAAGACTGGAGCGCCCCACGGTGAAGCACTTGGACGAACATAACCCCTCTTCATCAGATCGTCAATCTGTATCCGCAACTCCCGTAGCTCCGAAGGTGCCATCCGGTAAGGAGCCATCGAGATTGGACAAGAGCCGGGCTGCAGGTCTATCCCGAACTCGATATCACGTCGAGGGGGTAGAGTCGTCACCTCCTCAGGAAAGATGTCCATAAACTCACGGACGATCTCTGGCACTTCCACCATTTCTGCATATACTGATTCTACCGTCAGTTCGGTCATCAAGGAGAGGAGAGGTTCCTCCCTCCTGTTTCCCTTCGGACAGCTCCGCTCGCCGGTGAAGGTAACACGCTGGCCGTCCGAACCTGAGAACACCACCTTTATTTGGAAACATTCGATGACAGTGCACACAGAAAATAGCCAGTCGATGCCTAGGATGACATCGTACGGCTGAATCTGTAGCAGAAGGAGATCCCTAACCGACTGATGTGGCCCTATCATCAGTCTACATCCCCGAAAAACGAACAGCAAGTTGGTCTGACCTCCAACTGGTGTGCTCAACACAAGGGGCACTGGAAGTCTCTCGGCATCTAGACCCAAGGAACGGGCTAGAATGGGTGCAACAAAGGAGTGCAAATCTCCGGTATCGAACAAAGCATAAGAAAGAGTGCTAAACACATTGATCGTACCTCGAACAACCTCTGGCCCTATTGGAACCGTTGCCTCTGCGGCATGTAGCTATCCACGCCCAGCTCCCCTGCCCCTCGACTGTCGGCCACCTCCCCAACCACGCCCTGGTCGAGGTCCCTGGGGAGCGCCCTGAGGTCGGCCTCCTCCTCCTATGTCCGCCTGCGGAGGAGCGGGAGCTCGCTGTCCCTTCTGCTGCTGCCGGAAGGGTCTGGCTGGAAACTGCTGCGGCGGCGGATGCTGGGGATGACTGCCACTGCTGTACTGCACCCGATCGGGGCACTGACTCCGGAGATGTTCAGGGCTCCCGCAGATGAAGCACCGTGGTCCCGAGACTGAAGGGAAAGAACGTGGGCCAGGGGATCGAAACTGAAACTGCTGCGGTCTGCTCCTTGCGGGTCGGAACCTAGAGGGTCCCGATGATGGAGGCCTGGTGCTGACGGCCTTCCCCTTCGATGGTCCCAGCTGGATTCCTTCTCGTGACACTCCGCCCAGAGCATGCATCCTTTCCACCACTTTGGCCTTCTTCTTGACCTCTAAGTATGTCGGAAGGGTAAAGGGGGTAACAACATACTGGAGGGAGGGTCGGAGCGCCTCCTCCAAACGTCTTGCCCGAGACTCCTCATCGGGAAAGAGGTCCGGAGAAAAACGTAGGAGGTCCTTGAACTTGATTCCAAGTTCCCTCACGGACATGCTCCCCTGCTGAAGGGAGAGTAGCTCCTTCCTCTTCTCCGCCTTCATTGTCGAGGAGAGGAACTCCGCCCGGAACTCCTTCTCGAAATCCGCCCAAGCAACCTCAGACTCTTTCCTATTCCCCAGGTGAAGCATCTACCACTGACGTGCCGCTCCTCACATCTGGCTAACAGCCAGAGGAACCCAGTACTCGGTCGGGGCCCGAATCAGGCCGAAGGCTATAACTAACTCCTCTATCCAGCCTTCCGTCTTCATATCGGAGGTGCTGCCCTCATACTTCTCGAGGGCCTGTCGCTGGAAGGCTCGAAGAGTCTTCTGCCACTGGTCGTCCTCTTCCTCTCGATCAACTCTCTGCCGGTTGGCCAAAGTAGTCTCAGGGGCCTCGATCGCCTGTACCACACGTGGTCGCATTCCAGGTGCCATAGCTATAAGGTAAACAAGGAATGCCTAAGCCCAAGTAGTGCAGAATATCGTTCTTAAAACTTCTTAAGATTTAATTTATTCTTAATTCCCAAGACATCCCAGAAACACAAGAACACAAGTCATTATGATGCATGTACCTTTCCTAGGGTCTCTACCCTGCAATCAGTGTGGCCTCACTTGGTCGTTCGGTAGGTCCAGAGTCCTTGCATCAGATCACGGGGGGCCCTAAAATCTCGTGTCCTAGCCGGTCTTCCCTGGCCTAATTCACGCTCCAAGGTCACCCAACACCGTTGCCTTACCACCCCATGCAATCCTCACTGTGCCTAACTCCAGACTCCGTCCTATCTCTCAACCATCACCTCTGATACCATTCTGTCACGACCCGCCATCACCAAAAGGAGGGAAGGGTCAGCAGTTTGCCAGGCCCTTCCTTCTTTAAGTTGAAGGAGAGATAATGACCCCCGAAACCCGCCTTCAATAGGTCCCGGAGTGGTGACTAGAACCAAGGGTATAGAAAATTCTCGCAAATGGAAGGCATTACCCTTTTTATTTTTCAGGATCGGGAAATAGGTCAAGTCAACCACCCAAAAAAAAGGAAAGAAACAGGTGTAAATAAATAAAACCAAACAAAGCCCCCATGCATGTTTAAACAGTTTACAACAAGGTGCAAGTACAAAAAGAGGCTCAAGGTACAATACCAAAAGAAAACAAAGGTACGACAACAGCAACAACTCCAACTGTCTAACTAGTAGGGTCCCGCACAGCCCTGGTAGTCCTCCTGGAAACCTGAAAGTAAACGTAGGGTGAGTATACAAGTACACTCAGTAGGGAAAACCAAGACTCTCGTGCACAAGTGGGGGAACGTACTAAAGTCCCGTGAGAAAAAGAGTAAACCAAACACCTAACAAGGAAAACTATCCATCCCAGGCCTCACCAAGGCTCACTCCCCAATTAATGCAAGTCAAGTAATATATATAATAAAAGCACATCGATGTCTGGGTACCCCGCACCACTTTCCCACTGGTTATTGAGACATCCTACGCATCGGAACAATCCCCCCATTCTCACCGCAGTCCCACTGCCACACCCGCCCGCACACACCTGGGCCACAACCACACGCAGTCCCACTGCTGAATCCCGCCCGCACACACCTGGGCCACAACCACACGCAGTCCCACTGCTGAATCCCGCCCGCACACACCTGGGCCACAACTGTCACATGTAACCATGCCTGCAAACACCTAGGCCAGAACAACCACCGCCACGCCCGAAGACACCTGGGCTAAAGGATCCACTGCCATGCTTGAAGACACATGGGCCTCATCCCGAAGACACTTGGGAAACCACCAGCCGCACACACCTGGCCAACCACCACAACGCCCCACCCGATGGTTCTTGGGCTAATAATGGACTTCAGGCCATCACAGCTTGCCCGAAGATACTTGGGCTATCCGGGAAATGGAGCAGAAAAGGAGCTAATAAGTAGACACTAAGAATAGTGTTGGGAAAAACACCCTTCCCCCATAAATGGGGGTGTTCGGCACTGAGTTCTCAACTTGGGTGGGGCGCGAATAAGAAACACAAAGCTACAAGTATAGATATAGGTAACAAACACTCACCCAAAAGCTTAGGTTTTTCCTAGCCAACCTACAGGACACAACACCACTGCGTCCGAGTCACAGTTCACGACCCTTTCCCACGAAACCATTTGTCCCATTCTTGTTTCACGTTCAGTCAAATGTTCAATTAATTTTAAGCACTACTGGGAAACTAGCATGAGCATAACCAAGGAAAGCGTCAAAAGCAAGGATCAACCAAAACACTCACACACGGTTCTGTTAACAGAGGATCTCTCCCCAATTTGTGAATCAACAAGTAACCATTCGGATTTAAAACTCACAACCACCGAATCCATACCAACAGGAGATACCATCCCCCAAATTCACACAACCACCGAGAGTATAAAAAAACAAGGGATCCCATCCCCTCCCACATTTCCAGCAATCGGCCTGAAAGGAAAACAACCAACTACCACTACCTACACAAGTCAGGGATTTTCAGATTTAATCAAGTTAACACACTCCATGATTTCAAATTCCGTGTGTTCTAACCGGGAGTTATCACAGAAGGGTTGATCTTGGTGCTTTCAATTATTCAGCCGGATATACGTGATTAACCAATTTCACAGCAGGAGTTCACAATTTCAGCAACCCATTTAAAACATCACGAGGGGATTCATCAGCGCACATACAACGACCACCAACGGCCTCAATTTTCAGAAAACATAAACCATCACAAAAAAAAGATGGTCACAAGATAAAGCATAAACAACGATCACAACCCCTTCCCCTTCTTTCTTTAGAACATCGATTATTATCTTCATTAAGGTTTGGTTCAACAAATTCCATAGGAACAAAAATAACGCCCACCCCTCATGATACACAAAAGTGAGAGATGAGGGAAAATTCCCTACTTGTTGAAAGATGATCAACGTTTAGGCCGGGGGCGCGGAACTTTACGGATAACGATGCGGCGGTCCCGATGCACCAGAAGAGCCACGATCGAAGAAGGGGGAAACCACGGCCTAACCCTTAATTTATAAGAGCTGGGGACGGTTAAGGTGAAAACGCGAAACCGCGTAAGACGTGGAAGTCGTGGGTTGACCACGCGGCTTGACTCATCATTAAAGGTGCTGAGTGGTTTAAACTGATTAATGAGTTGATTCAGTATCTAATTAAAACTTTTGTGCACGTTACTGGAACAACTTGGCAAGGCCGGGTGACGTCGGCCGGTTCCGCCGATCGGTCACACTGATCGGTCTCACCGATCGGCCGCACCGATCAGCCGCACCGATCGGTCTCACCGATCGGTCTCACCGATCGGTCGCACCGATCCGTCTCACCGATCGGTCTCACCGATCCGTCTCACCGATCGGTCTCACCGATCGGTCTCACCGATCGGTCTCACCGATCGGTCGCACCGATCGACACCCGTTAAGGATCCGGATTTTGGCAAAGGAAGGGACCAAGGGGGGGGGTCTGGGTCATCACATTGAATTCCATTAATTTCTCAAGGTAGTCTAATTTATACATAATTAATTAAATATAGAAATATCTTATCAAGTCGTCAGAAAATGTTATGATGTAAGAATACCAACTTCTAGCTTCTACTGGAAATGATCCACATACGTCAGTGTGTACCAATCCTAGATGTTCCACAGCCCTTTCCCCCTATCCAACAAATAGTGGTTTGGTCATTTTTACTTGTAAACAAGTGGGACATCAATAATGTGGTTTTTGCTCAGAAGAGTCTAAATAACCGTCTTGATAGAGCTTTGTCAAACTCTTCTCATTTACCTGACCAAAATGGTGATACCGCAACTAGGTATTGTATGAGTCATGTGAACTTGGTTCCTTTTCAATTTCCAACATTTTTTTCTTGTAATTTAATACATAAATACCATTACATAAATGTACCATATGATAACATATGTTGTCCTTATAAAAGTAAGAACATTTATTTCCAAAACTCAATATAAATCCATATTTATCTAAACTCGATAAAGAAATTATGTTCTTTATAACACTAGGTACATAATAATAGCCATGTTAAATAGAAATCATTCCTATCATTAATGTGATGTGGTAGTCACTAATGAAAAAACAAACTAGCCTCACACCATCAGCAGCTCGAAGATCCACCTCTCCTATGGAAATTTTATGAAATCTTCTTTGTTATTGCATTTGTATACATATGTGATCCCCACAAGCTATATATAATACCCAATGTGTAGAAAAGGAAATAATTCACTTGATAATGAACAAACCATTAACTTACCCTTGCCTCTAGGTTTCGTTCCTCTTCAAATGGCCTGACTTGCCTCAGGAAAATCATACTACCTCATTTTCATTACCTTGCCTCAGGATCTTCTTCTTCTTGGTCAAATGGTACTTAGAGGTTTTAGATTGTTTATAAATCATAGGATCCTTTTCCTTGTCCTTCCTCTTCCTATTCTCCATATGGAATGAGGGTTTCTCAATCCACATGTCCTTATCAACATTGTGAATCATGGTAAGAAGATATGTTAGAGTCTTCTCATTATTTCTCATATTAAAATTCATAATTAAACTAGATAAGGTCTTAGCTAGGGATGATAATTTGATATCTTTAGGCAACCCATCTAGAAATTTAATCCATCTAATGTACAGATGCTCAACATATCCAATTATATTGATTACATGTGGTCCAGGTGGTGTTGAATCTCTAAGATTAGCAGTGAACAATGTGCTGGAGATCGCATACCCCTCATGTCTCATTTTCTCATTATAGAGATCCCGAAGGTGAGACATCATGCTATAAGAAACCTTTTACTCATGTTTCTTCAAGATCTCATATTTCATGGTTGATAGAATGAGGCACTAAACATCCGTAGTGTCGTTCACATGTTTCTTGTACACATAGAGCTCCTCATCACTCTACTCATTTCCATCCACAACTAGTAATGGCTCTTCCAGCACATAATGTTTCCACTCATGGTGATGGATAACCCAAAGTTGCCTTTTCCACTACTATAAAGTAGTGTCGGTGAAAAGGTTTTCCTTCTCGAGTATGGATCACAATGATATGTTTGATGTCATTTTTTATGCTTTTGTACAAATAAGATGAATAGAGTTTTATTACATTATCATGATTAATATAGACAAATAAATAAATTAACAACTATTAGTCTCCCACTATTTTTTCAAAACCCAATAACCCTCACCATTAGCATTGGACAATCCAATTTCTTGTACATTCTAGTGGAAAGGATCCATATTTCCATTTCCATTACCTCAACTAGGGTTGTTCAGGAAAATTGAAAGGTTTTCAGGTAGGCATCCCAAATTCCAACTGTATTAACTCACTGCTCCTTGATCTGTTGAGTGGAATCCCTAATCCTAAAATCCTTACATTTGGATTTCCCTAACCTTTTCATCTTAACTACACCAATTCCTGCTAGGGAAGTCAACCATTGATGTAAAATATGTTAATTTAACCCAAAACTTCAAATTAAAATTCCCCAAAAATTGAAAGCAGCCCAAATAGGGTTGGTCAAACACTTTGAACTATGGTTTGATTCTAACTGAAGTAAGGGATGGCTATACAAAATTAATATTTAATTGAGGGATTTTATCCTTTATACCCAAATTTCTAATTATTATCATCTCACATTCTTGTTAACTTTATGTGGGATAAACGTAAGTGATTAACCATGAAAAGATAATATTTACA
Source organism: Viscum album (assembly GCA_963277665.1). Lineage (NCBI taxonomy): Eukaryota > Viridiplantae > Streptophyta > Magnoliopsida > Santalales > Viscaceae > Viscum > Viscum album. The sequence continues at coordinate 443,955,179 of OY728135.1, read as the reverse complement.
GATATTCCATTTTATTTTACTTCCATATTGTACTCCTATTAGTTCATTAATTATGTGATCACATCAAACATCCTTAATGAATAACTGTACAACTGACAGAAACCAATAAAGGGTATGATCATGCGATTTAGTATTGGTTAGTTTATCTAGAAGTTTATAAACTAACCTTGACCTAGGGGAGAGACACCTATAACTGTTTAAGGTTCATGTTTACAGCCTTCCACCTGTCCACCTTTGTATCTCATTGGATTGGTTTCTTCTAGACTCTTAACTAGACCTACCTTCACTATCATGGGATGTCCATCCATTACTTATGCCCTTAACTCAAACATTGTTGAGGGGTAAAATGAAATTTACATAAAAGAATCCATGGGAATGCATTCCCTATATAATAATGAGGAGAAGGGATTCTGGCCAACAATTTTAGTTTAATAAATAAATTAAAATGGAATAAATCACATAAATGACCTGGTCTAGCTCGTGATCATCCACATACATGAAACAAATTAAACATTTAATAAAACAAGAATTTAATTCTGTAATCATTTTTATTAAGATATGTTATGCTCAAATCAATTAATCGTATCATTAAATAATCAATATTTTTTATTCTATGAATTTTTTAAATTTTATTGAGATTATCATCCATAACCAAGTATATAACTTGTACCTTGGAGGAAACCTGGTGAATACCCATCCAAAACAACAGATCATGTATTTATACATGTATGCGCCTTATTCTTTCTAACATGTAGCATGAATGTAGAATTATAATTGTAATACAACTCATACATGATGTGTAGATCTTTGAACATTACACATATGTTAATTAAACAGACACACATGTGCATGTATATATATATATATCAAGCACATATCACATGTTGTATCCCAACATTACTTCCACATGAAGGTACATGTCTCAAGCATCAAATAATATAATAATAAATTTTTAAATCTTAGTAATCTGGAAAAATATTACATGGTGTATAGATATGGTTAAATGGTGTGTACCCTCCTCATCATCCATCTGAAGTACAGGAATGGGGAAATGGCGTGTGACGTGTACTTCGGAAATCATTAGAGTACAAAACTTGTCTAGTGGGAATATGCTGTGTAGACTTCAGGTTACATGGTCTCCAGCCAAGAAAGTCATTTATGGGATACATGACCTGAACCTGATTCGTATAGACTACACACTATGTCGAGTGGGCCACACAGTGTGTAGTGTGCCTGAACATGTTCCTATCTATCCTGATCAACAAGTAGTGTAAAAATTAACTACACCATGTTTCATTAATTCACACGGCTTGAGTAATTTATAAATTACTCCATGAACATTGAACACAACTACATAGTGTGTCATCAAAATTACACTATGTGTGTGGCAGATTACAAGGTGTGTAATTCTGAATGCACGGTATGTACTGTTGTGTTACCTAGAAGGAATCGTCGGCGCCTCCTAATGGTATCCTCGATGTAATTTTAATCCAAAAATTATTTTTTTTGTTAGGTCTGTGAGAAAAGACAGTGGAATAATAGATATCAAAATTCAGATTACAAGATCAATTAAACATGAATTGAAAACTATATTATTAAAGTGTAAATCATCAATGAATTATTTAAATAATTAAAAATGAAAATATAACCACTCTGATACCACTTGTAGGTTCTGGGTGCAGCGAAAGTGCATGATGGGTGTGTATCTGACATTGAATATTAACATGGTCGATGATTAATCCATGATAAATATGATGATAAACACCAGTATCCATTGAATTGAATCAAAGACAAAAGAAAAAGGAGAGAGCCTGGAACAGAGAAGATAGGATCAATATATTTTGTTTATAATTAATTTAGTTAAATTAAAGAATTACCTCAAAGGTGATTGTTTATTCGTTGATGTATTCAACCATGGGTCTGAGGTGTAGCTTAGTTTTGATGTATATTCCAAGGATATGAATCTTCTCGCTATGATCCACATGTGATCCATGTATCTTTGAATGTCTTCAAATGAGTCTCTGGGTGATAGAGTGGACGGTCCTTGCACTTGTGATGTCCGCCTATGATCACCTTGACAATTTATTCCAATGCATTCTCCAAGATCCGGTGGAGGGGTATGTCTCTTGTTCTTTAGAGAGTTCCTACAGAGGGATGATTAATCACGGATCATGGGCTTTTCTCCAAGGGTGTTGTACAGAAAACCATTGGTTATCTAGTCCAATGACTCCTTGAATAAATAGATAATAATAAAATAATGGGTAATTTTATTCACTAGGCAATAATAATTAATTAGCTCAAGTTCTATTATTTATTTATTCCATGTGAAACTCCATGTAAAATAATTATTGCAATGCTATTATTTCAATGACATGTTATAAAATATCATGTTAAATTTAAGTATTATTTAACAAAATATTATTTAATATTATTTCTCACCAGACCCATAACTTGGTCTTCCAATCCTTATTAATATTTACCAGGTCTTGAATAATGACTACTTATTTTTTAAATAAATATTATTGCATTATTTTCCAATATAAAAATATTCCATCCAAAATATATTCTCTCAAATAACTAGCGATGAAATAAATTCGATCAGGAATACTTGAATATTTATTAAACCAAAACCAGGAATAATATTAATTGAACTTGTTAAATAATAAATTATTTAATTGATATATTGGTTTCACTTACTGTGTGACCCTATAGGCCACTTTCTCATTGGCCTTAGGCGGGATTACCTAATGTCCAATATTACTGTCTTGAAATGGTTCAAGTAACCCAAGAGAAAGAATTTTATGTCACAACTACATGTCACCTCATACAAATTCATACCGTGTAATTTAATCCATTTTTCTCGATATCTCCAATCAAGCAGGATGCATATAGATGCCATCAACCCATGTCATCGATTTCTCATTTTTGGACTTCACAGAATTGATCCTTACTAGAGAAAGGCATGGTCATGGAATTAGTTAGGAAATATCATTTCCATCAAAGGTCCTATGATATCTACTTCCATTGAAGTGACAAATCCTTTCATGAATTATTCATTAATCCAGTATTACTCGTGACACACCCAACATATCCTACCGCACTGCGAACATCTATTATCACGATTTTCATCAATATATCTAAGTGTGTGACTCATAATACTGATTAATATTAATCATAAAGTCTAAGGACCAATACAAATTTCCACAAATAGGAACATCCAATGACACTTATGAATGTATATTTCCTAGTGGCATGTCTGGTTCTCATAATGTCACCGTGGATATTACCTAGGGAACACACCATGAGAAGGTTCCTTGAAGTTTCATGAGTCCCCACACCTAATAGAATGTATCGTTTGTATCCCCTAAAATTATATAATCCGTCCATAGAACATATATTCACAAATAGTGTCATTAAACATCCGAGTTCTCATCATAACAGGGATCCATTATGACCTTTTACTACGACATTTACTCTTAAGATACAATCACATACTATGTCATGCGGAAGAACAATAATGATGTGAATTTTTTTTATTAATATCCATCCAATGAATACAGGTTTATCATAAAGGACAAAAAATGTGGTTTCTAGGAAACCAAATCCAACAGCATGTACATGGGTGATAAATATATCTTATTATACAACCCCCAATTATAGAGCTATAATCTGTTTTCAAAACATATGAATCCACTATTTTTCATTTCCAACAAAGAAAAATGTTATTATTAGAATAATATTACAAAAATATAAAAAAACACCCCCAAGGGATGAAAAAGGAAAAAATATAACCATGGGTTCTATCCAAACACCAATGATAAATCTACCCTCACACTATCCCTAGCTATAAAAATTATGAAATGTGGCTCATACAGTCACACATCAAGCTCTTCCACTAGATTATAAAGGATCTCAAAGTAAGTTATAAGGATGAGAAAGACTTCCATTTATTAAGTTATCATCCTCGATTCATAAAATAATGATAAAATTATATTATAATCCAAGATTCTGAAAGTATGATCCAAACTGATGATAGGAACATATAGGTCGACACAAATAGATAAACTTTTATTCTCAAAATGTCTGATATAATAAATTGGGCACTAAAAATAAGACTAAAAAGAGGTGGCCTCTATAAATAACAATGGATCATGCAAAATCCATATTACAGAAAGCACTACACCTTATATATAACACAAAATCAATTTTGTGAAATCCCCTATAACATATGAGATTGAAGACATTCAATCCAAGGTGAACAGTCGATTAGAGGATCATTTTAATCGTCTGTATCACCCATTAGTTCCCTTATCTTGCCTTACCATAGTCAACCAATAGACGAGGGAAATAGATCAAGATTCTGGTTAAATCCAAATATATGATATCCCAAAGGTCTTCTCCTCAAACTAATGGCCTGAGTAGACACTACCTAAAAATTCACAGCCAATGGACAATCGAATATGAGATAATCAAACCTCGATCCCACCATCCAAATAGAAAAAATTTCATCACTAATAAAATCTTAAACAATAAATCATATGATATCCTCATGGTCCCCTAGATCTCAACATCTAACAAATAGGTACAAGGGCCTCTCCTAGAACCTCCTTAAAGTCAAACAAAAACGTGATCCAAACCCACCATATGATCCATAACTATTCCTAAGGCCATAAAAAATGATGGAAACCCTATGAGTTGTTTATACAGCTTATCCAAATCATGGAACATTCCCATTGTGTAATTATAAAAAATTTACCTCAATGGCCTCCAACGAATACTTGAATAATAACATTACCAACAAGGAATCAAAAATAATAAAACACTAACAAAGGCATTCAAAATGGTTGAAATGACTACATCAAAACCATGAATCTATAATTGATCCTCTGCAAAAGAATATCCTCAAATTGAAATAGTAACCCACCAAAAAAATGAATCCTCAAAAATCCTCATTTCATATGATTGACATCCTAATGATTTCATACTGAGACCATGCAAGATGTCTCTCATTCCTGACATTTGGGAACCATCTATGAAAACCCAAATCCAAATAGTGTGACATGAAAAGGACAAATTATCAACAATAACTCAATCCTGTCAGGGTCTCAACAGAATCTATCAGCTATATGATACTAATAAAAACACCACAGGGGATATATTCTGTCCACCACTGACTGGCTCACATTAACTCACTTTAGCCTCAAATATCCGGTAATCAAAACTATCAGATCTCATTGATGAGGTGGATCACTATAGGAAAATTTTAAACCCATAAATAGTTCAATGAAACTGAGGAACCCAAGATCCTTCTCATCACCACCACTAAAAACTTCCATAGAGAACATGATATATTCCCCTAGAATCGAGACAAGAATGAGGGTCCTTCAAAAAAATATTTTCCTACAAGGAACCTAAAGTTCAAGACATTTTAAAAATAAATAAAAAAATCTATGATGGGATTTAATTAAAATAAATAAAACATTTAAATTAAATTTAAAGATAATTGAAATGGAAATGAAATAAATCCAAACCCCCAACTGGCCTCATTCTGTTACCGCTAAAACATCGGTCCTAAACATGTTCTATGAAAATGGTAAAAGTACATAATTATTTCCACATATAGAAATTAAATCTATTAAAACTATATAAAATGAATTAAACTATAATCAGAATTGATATTTAAAATAGATCAAGGGGAATCCACTCTCTAGAACTACAACCAACCATCTTCAGAAGGCCAAAAATTTACCTCCAAGAACTAGAAGAGTCAAATCTCGAACATACGGTACCCAATAATCAATATATCCCATTATATTTAATTTAATTCCAAGTAAGAATCCATGATAATAATACCTGTATCAAAAATATCAATGAAGACATGTAGAATCCATATTAAGATATCCTCTCCCTAATCAATGGTAGAGAACAATCCTCATCACTGATTAGACCATGATTTTAGGGAATTTGAATTGAAATCATAGGTGGAGAGTAGAAAAAAATAAACCTCAATTGATGAAGAATAAGAAAGGTAGAAACAGATAAACAAAACCACTAAAAAACTATATAATGACTTAAAATAAACATATAATCAAGGTGAATTCCAGGTAATAAATGGAGACTAATATGGGATGGTATACATAAACACATGGGAAGAAAGGTAAGGGTGAAAGTCTAAAAGGATCAGAGATAATTTTAGTATTTACCATTATTTTAACTCCAACTAGAAAGAATCATGGTTTGTGTGTATGATTTTTCAATTATTCCCCCAATTGTGTGGGTAGATTTACCCATTCTAAACCCCACACATGGTTTACGAATATGTTTTTCAAAAAAATGCATCAATATTGAAAAATAAATCTCGAAACCTATACAAAATCATGCATAGATTATCTAAAATTATGTCCACATTATAATCCCTGGACCTGAGACCCACCCACGACGCATAGTTTCCTCTATAAACCACATGGTTTGAACTTATAAATTCACTAAAACCATGATCATTCCAAAATAACTAGAAAAAACTTGAGCATCCGAAGGATACATGGTTCTATCAAAACTATGAAAACTAAACCATGTGACATGTCAAAAATAGTTTGAAAACCCTAACTCGCAGTCACAACCCTGAAGAATAAACTAAGTACCCAATCCATTATTAAAGATTAAATCCATAAATAAAATAAATCCATTAAGATACTATGATATTCATAATTCATAATCAAATTATGAATTCACTAAACAACTCTTCAATGGGGAAGAATTCAAATTTTCATCGAAATTTAAAGACCATAACTGTGAAAAGAATTAAATTCCCTCATACAAAATGCATCATTTTTATACCTCACATATAACTTTTCCTTTCAGATGAAATGTAGAATAATATTCAAATTCATATTTTGTACATATATTATTTTGAATTGGATAATAATGTATTCTATATAGTGTAAAACAAATTTATCATGGAAATAACTAAAGACTATATTCATTAACTCCTTTATGATAGTTTTCATATATTTGAGTTAAAATGGAATAAGAATGAACTCATAATTCTCATACCTTATAATAAAATTAGTCTTGGGGATATCCTCATTATTAACCAATACATGATAATATCTCAACCGATGATCATCTATAGAGAAGTACTAGGATGCACATAGCTGATCAAACAAGTCATCAATCTATGGTAAAGGTTACATTTTCATTAAGATGAGATTTTTAAACTCATGATATTAAATTGTGAGGTGTATTAGACAATTTTATTACTTTACAATGAGTATAGGTGAACCCCATAGTGAATTACTTGGGTGTATAAACCATTTATCCAAATTATATTGTGATTTATTCTTCAATTCATTAAGTTCAAATGTATCCATTCTCTATTTAGTCTGGAATACTATAAAATTTTGGGTATAAACACGATTGAGGACACAAATTTATGATGTGCAAGAAGACAAGGAAATTATTTAGGAAAGAAATCATTAGATTTCATTATAATGTGAATTTCAACAAGGATAATCTTTCCCTTAGCCTTAATCATTTCAGTAAGATATTCTTTCCCACAAGGAAATAATACTCATGATTGAGATGATGATTCAAAATGAGATTCACACTCATCCTTGAACATTAATAAAATAATAGGGAGATTCATGATATGGAGGGTGATTTTCTTCTCTTGACAATTAATTTGGGTTCTAGATAAGGAAAACTTATCTAAAACAATAATTGGATAGAAATATTTCATATTGAGTATAATATGGTTCACTAGGAATTTCATCACACAAATAATAATATGGGAGGATTTATACACATGGGATGTAATAATTTCCATATTTTATGTATGCGTAGGGAAATTTGGGGTTCCCCTAACTCATATTGTTCTTCACAAATTTAGATAATTGATAAGGTATTATCATAAAGTTCATGACTCCTAATCCCATCGATTTGAGTATCTCATTTGGATATTCATTACTTTTTCCATCATAATTGGTTTTGAATCAGTTCCTTAATTTCTAGCCACCGACAAATGTAATGGGGAAATTAGGGATGATAATTTTTAACGAATTAATAATCTAAAAAAATTATGATAATTGATGGTATGACTCAAAAATTACATATATTACCCAATAAATTAATTTCTAACATTCAATATATGTTATATGGTCTATTTATGAAAATAATATATTTTATGTATTTCAGTTCCCTTCATAATAATTGTCAATTAGGTTTTTATTTACCAAATAATATCCTTAGTTGTTTCAAACATGTTTTTTAACAAATAATTTATGTCATTACCCTGGTGATGAGATATTTAATAACCAATAAGACATTTCCGGGTTATTACCGCTTATTAAAACTATGCTAGAGCCATATCTACTTGTAATATCCAGATAGTTATTTATTTCATGAAAACCACATAATATATACTTTATAAAAAAAATTGGGTTGTTTTCCTATGATATATCTTGTCCATAATCCTTTCATTGAGGTTTTATAACCCTAATCCCCAAAAATAACAACATTTTCTCCGATACAAACTACACGAACCCATATCATTTACAAATATTAATCCATGATTTATTACATAAAGTCACAAATAATAAAATCCCTAATATTCAAAAGGTATAGTTTATTGGGGTAATTAGAAATATAACATAAAAACATGAAAAGTGGGAACAACAACATTATATTAAAACTCCAAACCATGCCCTTAAAATTGATTAATATTTTGAAATTTCATGGGATAACATGGGGATGAATATAAGAAAGTGGTTAAATATAAAGCCTAGTAAGGGTATAATAAAACCATAAAATCATGAAAGTAATACACATTACTCATAATTATTATCATGGTGACATTAAAAGTGATAATTTTAAATATGAACAATAAAACCATGATATTAAATGATAACATCAATAAAAACATGGAATTGTGAAACAACATAAAACACTACATCATCAATATAAGTCAAGGATAACCTAAAAACATAAAAATGTATTATTTCTAGGATATACTTATATTCTTATTATATGGAATCTCATGAGTTCTAAAAATTCCTTAATTCATTAGTGGGCTATATAATTGCTATCTCACCTATCACATTCATAAAATGTAAATGAATATATGTTCTAAATAGATCATATAACGTAAGAATTCCTTTCCCCACATTTCATACCATGGTTGAGGATTTTTTATGATATAAATTCATTTCCCCAATATATTATGTATACATTAATATTTTTTTATTACACGTGAGTGGAAATAGGGATCAATATTCAAAACAAAAATTCATGGCTTAGAATATCAAATTATTATTTTGGTAGCATAGATGGGGTACATAAAGATTCATTTAAGGATTTAATGAGACTGAATGGTGGTTTTTAATTATAAATAAATCATAGGGATAGTTAAATGAATTTGTAAAAACACATTCTAACATGAACAATTGGATATTAGTGGCCTAAAACAATGAATGATATTAAATAAAGAGAAGGAAGAGTAAATCCATTAACTTTAGATGGTTCTTGTAAAATCATGGTTGGATCTTATTAAGAGGTTTTGAATAAAATTGGAGGGATATAGGTAGGAATTAGGAGAGGAACATGGTGCTTAATGGATTTTTAGTGAGTAGGAGTGAGATTTTGGGTGGAATTTTTTATCAAAATAGGGGATAATTATCCATTAATTTATAAACTATGGTTTCAGTCACTATATGATAAGATAAACAAAACCACAATCCAACCTATAGTTTTACTCATTTTTTATAAAAAATATGAGATTTATTAAAAAATTTATAATTTCAATAACCAATAATAATAAAATAATAACATTTTTAATGTGCAAGTGAGTTATATTTATTAAGAATATATTATAAATCATTACAATATAATATAGGTATACGAGGATTCATTAAAGGTTTATAAAATTAAAAAAATAACTAAAAAGAAGATTATTTTAATGGATAAATATAAATTTTTTGTGAATTTATTTTATATAATTTAGTAAATAACTATTTTCCATTATGATGTTCAAATACCAACCATATATTTATACTATATTTGTTTTTTACCCAAAACTCAATTTTTTTGCAGAATTCTAAAAAAATTCACCATTTTCAAATTTTTATGTGATGATTTCTAAAATAATATTTCCTTAATAAAAATAATCCACTAAATATGTTAATACTAAATTTTTTTAAAAAAAATTCCATTTTTACTGAAATATACTTATTGTTAAGAAAATAATAATTTTACGGAACTTATGTAGATTATATTAGAATTCATCATTTTATTTTATAATTTTTAGATAAATAAATATTATTTCATAATAAAATTTATGAGACTAATATTGGTGTAAAAAATAATGAATTTACTGAAATGGCATGTTAAATCCCCATATTTCCCAAAAATAAAATATTTGTTTCCTCGTATCATAATCTAATTTTCATTAAATCATATATAATTGTGTATATAAAGTAATTATGGAAAGTTATAAATATAGAAAATATTTTATTAAAAATAAAACATAAAAATAAATATTATTATGTTATGCATACATAACCCATTATTACACCAATATATACACTAAGGGTATGACATGAAGTGGTGGAACATTCTTGTTGATGTTCGACGAACATGCATTGGGTCATGAACTTGATAAGATTTAAAATCCCCCATAAATAGTTTCATTCATATTTCAGTTGTTGAATTTAATCATGGTATTTTTACTGAGAAATTATTCATGATTCCATCTCCGTGAGAAGCTCAAATAATTGGAATTCATTGTGTATGATCCTACTGGATAAATAATTGTTTCTTCCATTTTTGTCAAATATGTTTTTTCCAAAGAATAAATATATAATAATCCTATTGGTCACATTACAATGACTATATAATAATGGATAAGATATGTAGTGGTGATTTAGATATGATTAAATATATTTAATAATTTTCCAAAAAAATCAAACAATGCGAGTGTTTTCTATTATTATATTAAGTAATAATAAATTTATTTATTCCAAAAGAAAATTTCATTTAGAAAATTATTACCTCTAAATAGGTTGTATGTTTGATAATGGAATGATTTACCCCTCAAGTAAAATCATTATTGGGAAAAAGGATTGTGGTTAATTATGATAATATTATTGGGATAGTAATATTTTGTTTATAAATAAAATATGTAGCATGGACAGGTTTTTTGTACTGAGATGATGTCACCTTGAATGTTATTAGATTAGTTTATCGGTTAAACCTAATTTAAGCGGTGAACAAGAGTTGGTATTTTTTTATAGAATAATGTTTTATGGATAATAATGGGATATTTCTAAAGAAAACATTTATGTGTAGTGGTTTTTATTGGGTAAGATAATTCATGATTAATGTATATGGTGTTATCTCTTAAAATAGTTCTAGGTTTAATGGAGATGCTAACCAAATTCTAGAATACAGGTTTCTAATTTTTATTCTATTTTTTCTGTCATCACTATTTTTCTGTAATTTTTCTGTATCCAACATTACTAATATGGAAGTATACTAGAGCCTTAGGATTTAGGGTTTCGTATTATGTTGTTGATGTTTTCAATTTTTCATGGAGTCTTGAAGAGAACAGGGATGAATGCGAGGACCCACCGATTCTAGGAAACATGGGTTTAGATCTGTTTTAATATTAAAAAATTTATTTCTTATATTTCACGGTCATACCAATAGTGTGGTTGGGATACGATAGAGCATATTTCAATTTACTCTATGGTCATATCAGCTATATGATTAGGAATCCATCTAAAATCTTCTTTGTAACTACCATAGTCATTTTCAAAATGAGTCTGAGATGTCACCAGCTATCTTTTAATGTCACCATGGTCAAACTAACCATGTGACCAATATTTTATTATATTATGTTTCACGAAAGATGGCTTAAGTAAATGATTAACAATATTGTTTAGATATGTAATGGTTGAGTATTGTGGTGGCCTCGTCGGTACAAAATGACCAAACATGATTTCTTGTGTGATGTATTTTACTTATTGTGTTTTTTCATGACCAAATATAAATGATTATTTTTTCATATATAATGTATCATATTTTTGGTTTCATACTAAGTATTATTCTCACACACTACATGTTTACCTCAATGTAATTGAAATCCTTATGCCTATTATGCAGTTCTATTCACGTGTTTTGAAACGGATAATGATATATTAGCTTAATGTTTTCTGGAGGATGGTATGGATAGGATACATAGTATATATAGTAACGTATTTATCTATATTTTTGCAAGATATTTTTTAACTTGATTGTATCAATGTGAGGTCCTATAAATTTATGTTTTTATAGTCACCATGGGATACTTTTTATAGAGAATTGATGATGTATATTGTTCTTAGTTACTGTTTTAGATATAAACAAATTTCATGTTAAGACACCATGAGTATCGTCTCCCAACTTTTGGTAATTGACTCTTCCCACATGTTTAAAACCTTTAGTGTATAATGAGATATAGATAAGGTCATTTGACACACCCAATTAGTCATTTTTCATCACAATCCGTGTCAATATGTTACATTATTCTTGGATAACCAAGAAAATAAATACATATAAGAATGTATAAAGGCCATAGTATAATGATACATATGATCATGTTTATTGACCTCACAAGTTAATGACTCAAATATTTATAAATAAACTCAAAATAACTTTAAAATGATTTATTAATTGTATAGGGTTTATAAGGAATACGAGGAGATAATTATTAATTTGGAGATAAAAATTTATTTTTATTATTAAATGAAGATAGAACTAAATTTGGAATGTTATCCAAGACTATAATCTGTATTGAGTTTTTTAACCTAGATTCAAAAAAAATTATAGTTAAATTATGATCATCGTATGATTTTATAGATAGTTTATTTTTAAATTTCCCATGACATTCTAAAATAATTTTATTTTTTTATATAATATGACCTGGTATTTAAAAACAAATCCTTGAATAGTGACATAAAACTATAGAAACCTACACTAGAAACATTCAATAATGAAAACAAAAACTAAAAACCATGACATGGTTTACCACCATTAGAAATAATTTCCACCCCAAAATATATCTCTCATAAACCACATAAATAATGACCATTTAAAAAAACCAAAAGATAGAAATGAAAACCTTGATTCGTTTTCAGTTCCAATTTAAAAGAGAAGATACATCAAAATTTTTCTTCATTCAAATTAGTTCTAACTATACTAAAATCCTTAAAAAATAATAAAATAAAATAAACCTGATATAGTGAGGTGATAATAATGATATGGTTTCATGGAAACATATATTCATTTTTATTCAATCTCAACATCACTCAAAAGGAACTTTTTATTTCATAAAAACCTCTAATGCTCATAAATAAAATATCCTAGAATTTATAGGCCTTTAAAACACCATCATTGTAAAGGATAATTTTGGTTATGAAAGAAATATTTAATATTTTTTTAAAAATAAATAGAAAATTTAATTCATTATAGTTACAATTATTAATTTTATTCATATAGAGTTTAAGTAGTTTAGATATTATTGGATTAAATTTATCTCAATATGATTAAATGATGAATCAAAATACTAACAATATCATTCTTGTTCATAAGTGAATGAAATAGTATTTGAAATGGAATGCATCATTGTAACTCGGTAAAATTATGAAATGTGACATAATAAAATGGAATTAGGGAAGAGATAAAATTTAACATTGTGTTTTTTGGTATGTGACCAATTTATTCATTTTTAAAGACCTTAATATAATGGTTTGGAGGTGGGGGAAAAGTTAAATATTCATGGGATTAATTTTGTGGTGATTTATAATTGTATCTAACTTATAAGATTTTAATATATCCCCCTATTTCCCAAGTGGGATCCCACTCTGTATTTTATGTGAAGAGGTGTGAAAGGGTTCTTCACTCTAGATACTGAAAATCTAGTATAAGACCACTAAAAAAATGGGATACCAAATTCTTTGTGGTGGATCCTCTAAAATATAAATACGCCTGATATTTTTTTAAAACATTTAATAAATAATTTTTTTAAAAAAAATATAATAGTCTCCCCCTCATATTTTTTTATCCACATGTATCAAATGGTAATCCCCTTGGTCTTCTCTCATGTCTGCTTGCTCACATGTTATCATTCATCATCCATATCATGATTTTTAGGTGGTATCAATATTCAATATGTATTTTTAACCTTCTGTGACCTTTTATGTGTGGATTGTATCATTTTTCACCATTACATAATTATAAATATTGAATTCAATTATTTTCAAGGATTTTCCAAATTATATAATATTTTATGAACTAGAATATTTCATTTATAGATATCATAATTGTTATAATATATGAAAATTAGTTATGTGCATGAAATTTTAGGTGTACATGGGCTAGTTCTGTGCAAAACGATCTGAAAATAATCCCTTAGTGTGTGATAAATCATGAGTGGCCTCGAATGGGATCTCACTATAATGTTAAGAGATCATGTGGGAGTAAGATTTAGGGAACATTATTGAGGGAATGATCATGTATATTATTCCTTAGAAATGATTAGAAAATATTTTATGGATTAATGAATTTGTTGTAATAGGATTGGGACAGGTTTAGGTTTCTAGTTAATCATGGATAACCTTATTACATTTTTGAATTATTAATAATTTATTAGTGATGAATTCATGAGTGTACTCCCTTATAGGTGGAATATAATAACATCATTATAGATTATGGAAATTGGAATTTTAATCCTTACTATTATTGAGGGCTTTTGTTCTTCATTGATTAAAGGAGCCTTGGGAGGTTCAAGATATAGCTATGAGTAAGGTTACTTGGAAGAGTTTTAATGGTTATGTTGTTAAGGGATCTATGTTGGTATCATCAGATTATATATATTTGTGGTCATAGGGAATTGGGTTCATTTATATAGATATATATATGACTAAAATTATGATAGAATATATAAGGATAATGATTAGTTTTTTTGGAAGGTTTCATTGATGAATTTACTTATGATTAGGAT
Organism: Viscum album; assembly: GCA_963277665.1. Taxonomy (NCBI): domain Eukaryota; kingdom Viridiplantae; phylum Streptophyta; class Magnoliopsida; order Santalales; family Viscaceae; genus Viscum; species Viscum album. Next base: position 443,940,145 of record OY728135.1, on the reverse strand, counting down.
AAAGATATCTCATAGTTATGTGATCTTCAACATCATTAAGGTAGGAATGATGTAGAGTATGATAATTAGGTTTTTACCTCACCATATAATTTATTTTTTGAGATAGAAGTCATGGATAGGATAGGTGGATGTTCCTAGGTGGCATAGTGGGTAGTCAAACTTGTATGGGGAAAGGAATGAGATTTATTTTTCTTTTCAAAAAATGTGAGTTGAGAGTCAAAATATGGTTTGTTACATTTAAAATTGAAAAATTAATTAGTAATGGTAGGTATAATATTCTACATCTCACAGGAAATAACACTCAATAGAATGAGTTAGGGTGTGAGGATCCGGTAAAAATTAAAAATAATGGTGATTTAAGATTGCAATAGTAATGAGTTGAGGGATAGATATTGTTGTCTATTCCATATGTGTGTTTTTATAATCCTAAATATGTTTATATATCATTATAAGATTAATATTCCATATTCATTTTAGGGATTTGATATTGGAGATAATTGGTTTCTTATGGTCTACTAAATAATCAGTCATCCCCAAGATGAGTCAAATGATTTTCACAACTATAGTTATGTATGTTATTCCAAAGATAACTGGTGAGATATATAATTTAGATGAATCCTTGTGATTTATAGTAGGTATCAGGGCACATATTATTGGGATATACCCCTATGATACCAATGGAGTGTGGGGAACTCTAATATTCTGATGTATTTATAGAAACCTAGGGCTTAACAAACATGGATATTACATCCTTTAATATGAATATTAATTACATTATACAATCATATTCCTAGGGACCATAATATATTAGTGAGTATTGAAACCTAGAACACATTTATCAATTTTGGTTAAAGATCATAAACATCCCCCATAATGATCATACCTTATATTACTTACACTTAAAACCTTTCATCTTAACCTGAGGAAAGGATATATAAGAAACGGTGAGCTCATATACTCAGTAAGGGCTAACAAAGGAGATACGTAAGAATAATATGAACATAAGGGTTTGAGAAACTGAAAATAACATTTCAAAATAAAAACATGTATATCGAATATCATAATCATGAGTCATTTAATAATTATTTTATTTAATAATAGACAAATTATAAGGGAATCAAATAAAGTGATCCATGAGAGAATAACATTTTTAGAAGACATGAATATGTGGAATATACAAAATCATAGGAAATAATTTTCATATGAGTCAAGGATCATAGTTAAGGTTATCATATTGGAGTGGGTTTACTCTTCAAACCACCATAGTAGTCATGTTTGACCTCCAATACTATCAAACTAGTGAAGCTTCACCCACAAGATCATCATAGTGGATTTAGTCCCTTAATGAAATAAGTTCACTCCTCTTACAATCCTATATATACCAGGATATAAAATTCATTAAGAAATGCATTGGATGGAGATATAGGCCCCATCCATCACACATTGGAAACTATATTCTTGTGTTCCATGAGATCATAAACATTCATTACAATATAACCCATGAAATTAAATGTGCATCATAAAGCATTCATCATATAATAACTAGTGGAAAAGATAAAGGTTTTATAATTATTTCATCATATAATATCTTATCAAAAAAAATAAGATTCATAAGAATTTAATTATGGTATAACCTGTTGATGATAAATGGGATTCATAAACATTTATCATCATAAAAAAACATTTCAATGAAAAAATACAGTGGAATCCTTGGGTCATATCGCCAAAAAATAATATATTATATCAATGGATCCCCTCTTAGATTAAAAATTATTTTGATCATTTAAAACAATTGTGGATGAAAATTTTCTTTTCTATATTGAAAATAAATTTTTAGAGAAAAAATAATTTTAAAACCTTTTTTATTTGAAAATAATATTAATAAAATGTAAATTATTCTTTTAAAATCCTTATTACTACTTTTTAATTAGAAAACATTTCCAAACCCCTTTTATTTGAAAATAACCCTTAAAACATATAATTGAATCTTTTAAAAATCATTTAAATCAATTTTTTAAACTTTATTATTTTTTAAACAATCCTTCCTTTAATCACAAATATGACTTAAAAACATTTTATAAAATATTTTTCCGAAAACATGTCTTTCGAATAAAACATATTCCGAATTGAAGAGATAAATAAAGTTTGGTTTTCTTAAAAACATTTTATAAATTATCATAATTACCAATGAGAGGAAAAATTATACCATTACCTAAAGATATGAAAAACATATAGTGGAAAATATAACTCATTGTAATTATTAATTGGTAGATTATACAATTTAAAAATTGGAGACTTAATTATAAACAATATTGATGAATGATGAGATTGCAAAATAAAATAGTTACCAAATTGGTTAAATTGAATCCCAAATCCCATAAAGGAATAACATAAAATGGAACATAAAATATAATGAGGATAAATTAATTAATTATATTACATTAAAATGTGGATTTAATTATAACTCATTGATGAATATAGGTTCATAACAAAATAGACTTCTCGTAGAAGGAAAATTGAGACAAAAAATCCTTACTAAATTGTTACCTTTTGAACTTTAAAGCCAATGAAACATTGATCCTAAATTGGATTTTAAAATCCAAATATTTTTAAGCATATTAATCATAAAATAAATCCATTTTAAGTATATATATTATATAAAATAAATTGGTTTCTAATAATACATGTTTCTCACAGAAGTAAAAAAATTGAGATAGAAATCCCCTGCTGATTTGGTGACTTTTACCTCTTAAAACCGATGAAAAAGAGTTTCTAAAATCGATATGAAAATAATAATAAGCTTATGGATAATAATTTTAATAAATATTAATGTGGTTTATATACACCACAAATCCAAATTAAGTTGTGAATATCACATATATCTCAAAAAAATAAAAGTGAGATGAGAAATCCACTTATTACTTGTGTAAATTTTCAATCGCAATCCTTGTGAAATAATAAAATAAATGGAAACATTAATTATAACTAAATTAGGTATATTCATGGTAAAAAAATTCATAGTTTATTTTATACAACACACAAAATAAATGAATAGTAATAATGGAATAAGTCTCTTAGAAAGAAAAGTTATACTATAAATACCCTTACCTTTAGTCTGGACTTCCTTTGTATGAATTCTAACCCACCAGAATAAGAAATATATTTTTATGATACATAGATAAAAGAAAAATATTCATATATACCATACCAAATATGATTTTATTATGACATTAAATGACCCATTTATTAACAATCCCTTGTTAAAGATTCGTTTTGGGTAATAACCTCTTTGTTTGTCATATAAGTTTTGATTCGTAATTGTTGTATTATTAGATATATCATTATTTAATAATTTAGAAAATTTAAACCATTATATTAATATAATATATATTCATTATATATTTATTGAGAGAAAACAATACAATTTAGTGATAGGAAATGAAATATATTATTCATGGAGATGGTAGGTAGTATTTATGCATGAATGTTGTTTCCATTTTCTATTCATAACGAAAGAAATAAATTTCATGATATATATATATGCATTGTAATTAAATTAGAACTAGTATTTCATTTATATCAAATTTTTTTAGACACATACTTAACACATTCCATGTAATGTTTAAATGAATCACATTACTTTATGAAGTGGAAGTCTACTATATAGATGAACAACTATATCGTATTCCAACAAAATCGAAAGAATGAAGTTATGTGTGATATAATAATTTGATAAGAATAATAATATAATAAATATTATAAATATTATATAAAATTATTAATTTCATCATTATTAAAATCTAGGAATGGTGGTAATGGAAAAATGAATGACATCAGTTCATAAGGTTGTAGTCTTCTGTACACATGAACAATGATTTTGAAAACCATTTGATTGACGTTTGTGATGTTTTATGTCATAAAATTAACAAAACAAATATATAATTATATTAACTATAATGATAGTATTATATATTTTATATAAAAACAATTTAACGATGTGGAGAGGTAAATAAAATAAAATGTATTTCAAAAGAATAAACCCTCTTCTTCGAGTATCCTCATTGGGTTGAACGATTTCCATGAAAGGTATTATTTCTCTCAAAAATAAATATTCTAGTATTACTGGAGTGAAGTATGGAATATATTTTGGTAAATAATTTTCTTTAAAATTTTATTTAGATGTGTGAAGAATTGGGGTGAGTGACTTCCTTTTTATATTTTAGAAGTAGTTGTGTTCCTATAAAAAACCCAAAAAAATTCACTATTTTGAGATCCATTTTAACTCAAAAAATGAAAATTAAATTTTTTGAGGGAATATAATGGAGATAATAACCTTAGAAAAAAATAATACTCATTTTTAGACATTTTTCACCATAACTCTTAAGATTCATTATTTTCACCATTTTGGTTATTCATTATGCTAACAAGATTTCTAACTTAAGTAATTTATCCATTAAGACTATAATAAAATTAAAAATACTGGATATATTGTACCCATTGATCCTAAATATGAAATAAAATTTATATAATAAAAAATCTATGTATATTTAAATTATAGTATAACATAAGTGCATGAAATGAAGGAAAACACAACCTTAACCTTAAATTTTCTAATATAGTTTTTTTATTATTTATGAGCCAATACAATCTTTATAAATGAAACATCGATCCTATAGTTGAATATATCTAATATATATTTTAATTCCAAAATAACATGAAAAAATATATGTTTTTTTTGTAATTTTCAATCTATTAATAAATTATCATTAATTATAAAATAACATAAATGTCAGTTTTGGCATTATTCTAATAATTTATATCAAAAAATATAAATATAATAATATAAATTGAATTAATTATTTAATAAACATTATAAAATGATGTATTTATACTAAAAAATAATATAATATAATAATTAATTCAATGTACTTTAATTTTAATGTTTTTAGTATCATTTGATTTATTTTATTATTAAAGAAATAACACCTGTGTTGGAGTTCCTTATAATTTTTTTTATAATTATATTATCACCAAAAAATAAAATAAATTATCATGATAAAAATATAATTTATATTCAAAAAATATTTATAACCGAACATATGTAGTTTTTTCTTCAATTCTAAGCATTTATATTAATTAAAAGGAAGAAATGTGCATTTTTATCGTTTTATTTACAAGACCTATTGTATGGGTCACATTCATTAAATAGTGTCCCAAAAACTCATAATATTAGAAAATAAGTTCATAAGGGTGTAGTTATTTCTATCCAATGGGTTTTGGAAAAGATTTATAGGTCATTTTCACCTTATGTTTGTTTTTTAGTCCCTGGGTAAACTCATTTTTCTCTTAATCATCGTGTTTAATTATATCTCTTTTACTAATCATTTTAGTAAAAAAAATTCTTGTTCTTATTATAAATTAAAAAAAATATTATTAAAAATATAGAATAAATATTGAAAAATTATATTCACAAAAGGTGTAGAAATTAATTTAAAATTAATCCCACAGACGTAACAAGAAAGTAGGTTTTTAAGGGAAAATGATCAAAATATTAAAATGTTTTTATTTTTAATTTCTATACGGAATTGATTCAAATTAAATTAGTTGGACTAATATACATACTATTTAAATAATTAGGCTTTAAAAAAATTTAAAATATATTTTATCATTACAAAACAATTAAATTAAAAGGAGTTTTTTAATTAAAACTCAATATTCTTCACTATTCATAAAAAATGACACTTCTCAAAAAAATCAAAATTCTCACAAAGATAATTTTCCTATTATCCTTTAAAAAATTCTGTTTATTTTGTTAAATAATGTTTCTGAATGTTGAAAAATTATTTTTCAATTATTTGTGCCTGGTATGATTAACCAACCTTTGAGAAAAGAAAGAATTTTCTATAAAACATTTTTTTCTTTTAAATGATTTCTATTTTATTTCTAACCAATATGTAACTAACATGTGACACTCTAAAATTCTAAATGGAGAACCTTATATTAAATAGAATGTACAAAATATGACACAAACACATAATAGAATACAATATTCAGAGACTTTCAAATATATTTACTATTTTAAATAGGTTCAATATATTCTATATATTGAAACTCAAGTCACACCATGTTAGCGTGTGTTACAAAGAATATCAACATTCTCTGATGGATTATGTTACATGTAAGATCGAGTTTTATCGAACAATAATATATTATTATAAGATTATTCTTTTAAAATTTATAAACAAGTCTTTATGAATATTATTTACTAGATTATGAAAATATATAGTTTTCAAAATTATTTCATTGGTTACAAGTTAACATGAAATGAATATATGAGACAATTGAAAATAAGGATAATATTTAATAGAAAACAATTTTTATGCTAACAATTTTTTCTAGATAAATTAAATTATTTAATTTATGTTATTCATATTAATTTAATATATTTATTATATATCTAATATCATATTTTTTATATTCATCCAATAAATTTTAAGAGAATAAGATAATAAAAAACTCAATATTTAACATAAAAACCAATATTGTTTATGGCATTTTTACCACCTTTTAGTGGAGAACCTATTTTAAATACAATTTTTTGAACTTTTATAAATATTATATGTCAAAATAAACGCTATAATTGAATTAAAACATAAAAATTTGGTTAGGGTTAATTTTTGATATTTTTGGTGAAGTTTCATTTTTTTAATGAGAAGTTAAAAACATTGAATTATATTTCTAAAAATCATTTTCTTCAAATATAGTTATAAGAATAAATTATATTTTAAATTTATTTTAATGTTTAATTAGATCATATTTTTATCCATTAATCCAATTTTGGTCATTTGAATCCATTTCACTTTGAAATTAACTATAAAACATAGGAAAAATTAAAACATTTTTACTCTACAATCCCACATTTTCATTCTATCTGTAGGATTAAATTTAAATTAGTTTCTACCACCAATATGAATGGAATTAGGAAAAATAGATTACATATTTTTAATAAGAATATTTTATAATTTATAATAAATTAAAAATATTTTTTTATCAAAAAGATTATTGAATGTTACAAAAACTAATTGTAATGGTTAATTGAAAATTAAGCTTAATAAGGAACTAAGACATAATCATAAAGGGCCAAATGACTTATAAAATTGACCAAGAGGAATTTTATAGACATATTTATACCCTATACTCACTTTTAGTGAATTTGATTCACTATTTGATCCACTTTCAATGTGAAAAATGTGTGTGGAATTCCATTGTCAAAATATTACAAGAATGTCACTCCTCCTTCACTATAAGGAGGCCACCTTTACTCCCAGTTCCTCACACTTCTCAAGAGACTTGGGATAGACCTAGATATACCAAAATAGATCCTTAAAATACCACCCATAATCCTAGAATACTATCATTTTCCTGAAATCAATCCAAGCATTCCCTTTGGCGCAAACTAAAAGGAGTTACACAAATAAGAGGAAACAAACATCCTCAAGATTTTTAGTTTTACTTCTATTTTACAATCCATAAAATATTCTTATTCTAGTATTTTAAAAAAACGTTAGTATCCTTAAAATACTATAATTTTTTTCTTATGATTTTTCCCTAAACACACAAAAAAATACATCTAATGTGTAATGAACATTCTATTTACTTATACGGTGAACTACTACCTCACAAAACTATGATTGTTAATTTTTTCTTTGCCAAATTTCAAGGTACTAAATTATGATGGACACTATGTTTATATATGTTATTTTTTATATTTATTTTTTCTTTATACTTATGTAATTATTTTATGACACATACCTTTATTCGCACCATTTGGTTGGAAAATGATAACCTCCTCTTTAGAACCGTGGACTACTACCACCTTAATGTGATGTGATTCATTCACACTATATATTAAAAATCTATAGGATACATGTAATAAACCTAAGTAACATATATAACATATAAATTATACTGTAATCATAATATATATATTTATCATTTTATCTTCATTTTTTTAATATGATAATTAAATGAAAGTTGCGCTTTTGCGTGCATCGACCTACAATCTCCATGAACGATATATTTTATTTAATATATTGAAACCTTACAGATTAATATAAATAAATATTTAATGAATATATATGATATAAAAATCATTATTTACATTCTGGAGATGATGAACCATGATCTAATTTATAGTGACAACAAAAAACAAGTCAAAACATACTCGAGAAAACTAGGCAGTTAACTCTCTAAATAGGTAAAATAATGAATGGTAGTTCACAAAAGGGTATCAAAATATTATAAGAAGATAATATATGGTATTATAAATATAAATATGGTTCTGGTATAATATATAATCCTTTTTAAATCCCTTATACATGAGGTTAAATGGCATTCACCCAAAAGGAAAACAAGGTAAAGGATTTTCATCTCACCTTTTAACATTTAAGAGATAAATGTCATATTCACCGCTTACTTTTTTTGGGTGGTATATCTACTTCCCATTTTGATATATTATATAATGAATTGTTTTATCTTAATGGTATTAAAAATTTTAATATAATTTTATTACATCATGACGATTATGGTTTAAAATGATTCAAATTGTTATGGGACACTTTGAATATTTTAAGAATATATTCCTCAAAAATATTTTAATGATATTTAAATGGTATTTAAATTATAGTAAATTATATGACCATTGCTCCATAACACATTTCATATTACACTACTCTTCTTATTCAGGTCAATTTTCAAGTATTAATACCATTTTTCAAGACTTTAGTTCTCAAAATGTGTTAGAATGTTTTTTTATAAAAACACAACATTATTTCTCACATTAGTAGGGGAACCTCGTATTCTTTTAAAAAAACCATTTTTTAAAAAGGTTTATATTTTTTTATCCTTTCTTAAATTATTTATTAATGATATTTTTTCCCTTTTTTCTTTTACCAATGTTTCCAAAGGAATATTCTTGTCAATTTCCAAACAATTCATTTTTATAACCTTTTTATCGTCCAAAAAGAATTCTCTTTTTATCTCGTATGGAATGAATAGATTTACACACCATAATTTCATTGAATATTTCTTTTCATTTTGAAGACGATTATTTTAAAAGGAATTTTTTTCAAAAGTTGTATTAAAATGAAAGGTTTTTCAAAAATAATTTCAAAACAAAAGGTTATATTCCTCAATAAAAATTTTTAAATGATATTTTTATAGTATTCTTATTCATCAATGAAAAAAAATTATTTTACTCCACTTGGGATATATTATATAGATAAAAACCTTAATATTCTTTTCTATGGTTTATACATTATTTTCTAAGGATTTTATTCACATTCACTTCCTTGATTCCTTTTCTTCCCCTTGGTATATTCAATTTCATCTGATATTTTCACATTAAATTTCCCCTAAATATCCATATCATTTTTTATGGATATGGTTATTTCTTAAACTGTATACCATTTTTTATATGGTGTATACATTGAATGTTATTTAATTATTTGGGGAAATATTCATAATTTCATATACTTTATTCAATTTGGATATTTGACAAGGCATAGAGTTTATTTATTAAATTAATTACCTGATATAAATATTGCTGGGGGAATGTAATGATAGTTGTATCATAGACTTTATATAGCTCCTTGATGCATTGATAGGTTCTCATGATACAAATAAGTTGCGTAAATTAAATGGGTTTCTATTCAAATTTTTGAACTGTCTGGAGGATGGATATTGATAGTATATATTTTTATATTCCTGAGATATGATGTCCAATATTTAATCATTGACTTCATTTTTGATTTATTATTTATTATCCATGATATTTTCACATGATAAATTCTAGGGATGCATTTCATTATTAGTTTGTTAAGTCAAAGACATGTTTTTTTAGTTCATTACCTTGAAATATTGATTTTTCCTTATCTAATTATTTGAATAGAATTTGTTTCCATTTATTAGTAATCCATATTATTTATGCACATCCTTTTTATTCCTTTGATTATATGGTATGTTTGTTGCATTATTTACTATGAAAAAATTATCATTCTCATTGATTAATTATTTTTTTGGGTATACATTATACTTAATGAACATTTGAGCTAAACAATATTATGTTCCTTTGCATGAGATACCAATAAGTGTACTAAGAATAATGTGTGTGAAAATAATAGGTGGAATAATGTTATTATCCTTGAAATAAGAAAAAAATTGTAATTAATGTATTTATTTGTATGATAAAACACATGTATGTATCTAGTTTACTAAGACTACTAAATTGTTCAGTCCATTGAGATGTGATTTACGTGTATCTTATACTAATTTAATTGATAGAAGACACCTAAACTAGGCTTTCTAGGGTCGTTTCACTATAGTTGGTATCATAGAATGTTTAGTAGCATCCTTTGGAACTAGATTTAGGAAAATAGAGATTAAAAAACATAAAACTAGGGTAGAATGTGAGAATAATTCTAATATAAAATACTAGACTTTTGATAAGGTAGATTTAATGTGGGTATTCTTAGAAATATATCAATGTCTGGATTCTATAAGTGGATGTGGTTCTATAATATGTGTACCTAGGAGGAATAACTCAAACAAGGTGTGTTGGGCCTACCTCGACGTAACCTGGTACACAAAAACCGGTCTTACTACGCACCTGGTTTGAAACTCCTGGGGATATTCTTAAGATAATTCACAATCCATTTATAAACCATTATGAAGGATTTAAAAATGAATGACCTAGGGTTAACATAAGTTGTCTTAGATTTAAAATAATTTTTCATATTTTAGATATGCTAAAATTATCATATTCTATTTTCACTATGACTGTTGTTACTCATACAATAATTTCTACTTTTATCCAATTAAATAATCTTGGAGAAGTCAAGTTAACATTGAACCTTAAGTAAAATGTGAAAACAATGAGAAACCAAATTTATTGTTGATAAGAGTAAAAGATATCATGGTTATTCATAATAAGTTCTTTCAAGATATGAATAACATTATATACCATTACCATCTCCCAAAATCACCAAATTAGAGTAGAATGGATGCTTCAAAGAGCTGATGTGATTGATACCATAAATAAAAGAAGGTTCAATTTATATCCTGAGAGTAATTTGGAAAGAGTTTCCATAGAATTTGTCTTACTACATCAGGAAAATTCTTTGTGTGTAGTAATGAAGGGAATAGAGAAAATAAATACCAAATAGAAATGCAGAGTATGGTGGATGGAAATAAATCCCATCCTAATAATTTCTTTATAGTTTGAATATATAAATATGGTGACCATGGAAATTACCCTAGTCAATGACCTCTTATATAGGATAAAATCTAAACCATGAAAAGATCTATATGAAAATATCTGGATGAATTATTTAGTTATTAGGGTTTTTGTAACATCCCAGGTAAATAAATAATATTACATTCTCATATTTATCAATATTTGTTAATATTAATTTAAATGGAATGATATGCTCGATGGCATACCCAAAACGCAACAACGAGTTTCTTTGAAATCTTATGTTGCACACTAACAATATAATAATATTATTTTATATAGTTAATTCCTAGCCATTGTAATGGCAAGAATGAATAGAACTAACTAAAAAATGATTACATATGTTTGTTAAATATTTTTACATTTATCCAATAAATGTTGGAGGCTTAAAATGTAAATGAATCCAATTTTAAGAATAAATACTCTAATATTTTTAAAAGATTGTTTTACCATCTTTTGATGGAGAACCTTTTTTAAATCCATATTTTGAAACTTTTATAATCTCTATTTTTAAAAATAAAATTATTCTTTAGAATAGAGATATTTAAATTTACATTGGATAAAGTTTTTGTATATTTCTGACAAATGTTCATTTTTTTAATGAATAGTGTAAAATACTGCATTTTACTTCAAAACTACTTTTTCATCTAATTTAATTATATGGATAGATTATCTTATTTAATAATTTTAAAGTTTAATTAGAATATATTTTTACCATTTAATTCAATGGTGGTCATTAGAATTAATTTCACTTTGAAAATGGACATAAATAAGTGCCAATCTTTTGATAGATATTGTTTCTTAAAAATACGCTATTTGTTTTGACAGTGGGAATTAACTATATGATTTATTAATGAAACATCGATGTTTTTAATTTGGATAAATGGACATCATTTCTGAATTTTTAATATCAAATATATATTAGGGTTAATTTTTTGGTATTTTTCTGATAATGCCTTTTTTAATGAATAGTGAAAATACAGTTTTTTAATTCAAAACTGCCTTTTCATCCAATTTATTTATATATTTAGATTTTCATTTTAATTATTTTTAAAGTATAATTGAATTTTTTTATCACTTAATACAATTTTTTTCATTGGAAGTAATTTCACTTTTCAATTGGATGTAAAAACAAGACAATCTTTTGATAAATTTTACTTCTTAAAAACCTGTCTTTTGTTTTGACAAAGGGATTTACTTTTAAATTAATTACTAAAATTTCTGTGTTTTTAATTTGATAAAATGGATTCCATATTTGGAATCATAAGTTCCAAATTATGTAATTAATAATCTTTTGTTTTTGGACATTATGAATAGTAACGACAGTAATTATCTTTAATTATCGTGATTAATTAGTAATCGGGTAGTTAATGGTAATAAAATAATATCATAATAATAAAAAATGACCCCAAAATGTGTCCTAGTTCTACTGGTTATGTCATTTCCGACCATGTTATGCCTTGTGCAAAACTTTTGGACCCCATGGAATCACTTTGGGGGTGATAGAGACACTTTTTAATTTTATGTTTTTAAAAGGAAAGTATAACCAAAGTATGTATCACCCAAGTAAAACAATTTTAGTTTTTTTTGTGTAAATTATATCTTGGACTATAAATAGTCATTGGAAACATAAAAATATTTCATACATCATATTAATATTTTTTAATTTTTATACATTAAATAAATTAATTCATTTGTGACACCATGATGATGCAATGATTATCTCATTAATGAACGATTTAAATAAAATGAAAAGATAATGTAAAATCAAAGATATACACTTGTCTAAAACTTATTGGATGAGTATATTTCGAAACCTTAACACCTTATCCTTGAAATATATCAATGTACGAACTTTAAAATCTAAAACGCATTTTAATATAAAGTAACATTTCTTGACTTTCCAAGAGTGCCCCTCCTCCCTCTTATAAAAGGCCCCCACCTCTACCTCTTTACCCACAACTCTCAAGCCATTGGCTCGGCAAAACTCTTCTGATTCCATCTCTCCACATCCCTCTCATCATCCTATAGGTCTTACCTTAGGCAAAAAGATCTTCAAGAAACCCTTTTGGTTCCAACCAAGGGGAGTTACCCGATTTAAAGTTAATGTCTTCTCTAATTTTCAAGTGTTTTATTTTGCTTCTCCAACCCGCTAAAAAATTTTTATTCCCTTATTTTTTAACAACACCAGTATCTTGAATATACTAGGATGTTTTTATAAGAAGTATTCGAGCTATACTTTCACAAAAATCTGTCTAATGGTTAAAGAACATACTATTTCTGTGGATGGCGAATTACTGCCTCACGAAACGATGATTGTTCAATATTATTTTAACACCTTTAAAGGTGGACATTAAATAAGCCACTATATTTATATATGATATATAATATGTTTATTTTTTCCTTATGCTTTTGTATTTTTCTTTTATGGAATACCTTTATGGTTTCCATTATGGGTAAACATGATATCTTCATTTTAGGAAGTGCGGACTACCGCCCCCTCAAAGTGATTTGATTCGTTAATGCCATATGTGGGACATTTAAAGGATGGAGTTAATGATATTATATATATGATATTATATTGGAATTATAATATACCTTTATATCATTATTATTTCATTCCATTTAATATGAAATATAAATGAAATTAGCATTCATGCGTACGTACGGCTTACCATCTCCATGAATGGTGCATTTCATTTCTTACCTCTAAATGTTTTGTAATATTATAAATGCATTAATATAATTAATATTCATTATATATATGATATCTACAATGATTAATATAATTCTGGATATAATGGATATTTTACCACATGAACAACTTGTAATTATAAGATGTTTATTTTTGACTCAAGTACCAATGATCGACCAAACGACCGTTATTAACTTAAATAATTACATAATGTTAATTAAATGGTAATAAGTGATATAAAGAAATCATAAACTTAAAAAAGGTTCTTAATAAAGTATAAATTAACCCTAGTTCATTATTCAGGAGATTAAAGAATGATCAAGTCAAGTCGGACACGAGGTAAGGGATTCAACCCCTCTTTCTTTTTAAGTACTCTCTTTTATGTCATTTCTTTTAAGATAATATTCCTTATGTTGGGGGAGGTTATTATATATTCCACTTACTGTAATTTTTATTTTCATATGATTAGATGCCCTAATTTATATCTTCAATCCATTTTTGGAAGTTTTAAGTGGCGTCGTTAGGCTGCCGAATTTTCATAAGAGGATATCTATAACACTTTTAATTCCTTGAGATTTCCATTGTTCGCCACTTATTTAGTGCATGTGGTGTATTTTGTTCTTCCATTTGATATATATTATCATGATTCTATTTTTAATCATGGTATTCTGTTATTCATATTGTTTTTATTATCTTTTGGTCATACGACTCAATTGATTACAATGAGGTATGGGGTTTTTCTCTCACTTTTTATTCCTGTGAGATTCATGCTACATTTTCCACTATTTCCTTTTGTTTTGTATATGTAATTCCCATTAGTCTACTATTTATATAATATAATCTCTTATAAGGGTATTTACATCTTCATTGTATGACCCTTCATACATGGGGTGTACGTTTCGAAAGTTACCCAAATCGGTAAGGGAACCTTTCACCCTCTTCTTTTTAAAAGACTTATTCTGTTATGTATTTTAATATTACATCTTATTATGTGGGGATATATTCTTATATATCCTTATTGATGTAAATTTTATTTCCAAGTGATGAGATTTCGTTTTCTCTCTCATCAACTAATTGTATGAATTTTAAAGTGACGGCGTTAGGCTGTCGAATTTTTGCAAAGGAACTTCTTAACTCAATTTCAATTCTTTAGGTTAGACTTTTACTCCTTGAATATGTCATTATATGAATATGTGTGAATGACTCTGATTGTTTTACACTTAATATCAACATATATTAGGTTTATTTATATTTTTCACACATAATTATATAATTTATTTATCCTTAATCTAAGGATACTGTCTTTGTACGGGACTTCATCTCAATCTCATTTCATTGAGGAATATTTTGTTTTATACACAACATTCTTTTATACGGTGTATAATCCCCTTTGAATTTTATGTTTATTCAAAAGGAATATTTTTATACAAATATTTTTACTAAATTACAGAAGGGAGTGTTTTTGTCTTACGTATACGGCGACAATGACTTTTCCACCGCCATGACCATTATTTGAGTTTTGGCTTCCTATACCAGCCATAAATTTTTTTAAATGAAAAATAAATACCATATTTTACTTTTATTTTATTTTGTTATTGAAAAATGGTTTTGATAATTTTTTGATTATATCAATGTGTTTTTGATATCTTGTGATTAAAATGTGGAAGTGTTGTGTTTCCTTTATGCATGTTTTATGTTGTATGATTATGTTATGGTTCTTGGGAATTGTTTAAGAAGATGGGTGGTTCCGTGATAAACTAAGGGAGGGTGAGGCCAATATAGCTATCCAATTCATTGGTTAACGTGAAGGAGTTAAGCTATAAGGTTTCTCCGAAGAGATTTAGAGAATATACTGTGGTGGGTATTCCAATATGTAACCATGAGAGTTACTCCCTACGTAAGAATGTTATGAATGCCTCAAGTTACCTTTATGTGTTATGATTTCTATTGACTTATGCATAAATCTTATGATTTCTTGAGGTATGTTAAATTTCTTATTTTTTATGAGTAAATTATGACTTCATTGATTCTTATGTATACATGGACTAATGTTTTATTTTTGTATTGTTACAACCCTTACTGAGCTTCTTATTCTCATCCCAAGTTTTTGAAATGTTTTTCACAGGACATAAGGTGGAATAGGGTCAAGTATGGGGTCAAGGAAATGTCATGTTGTCTAAAACAAGGAACTAGACATGACTCTTTTGTACAAGAGTTTTTATTTTGTGAAAAAAATGGAAACTGAGTATATGTGTCTACTTTGTAATCTTTGATATGTAATAGTTATGTCCTAATTCTCAAAAACTCTAAACCTGAAAAGACCCTCAATGTGAATTATTCAATTTAATTCAAGATTAAGTAATGTTTTAAGGTCGGGTCCTTATAGTTGGTATTAGAGGTCGGTTTAGATAACTTTAGAGGTTAGAGTGTTGTTTAATCATAAGTGACAAGTTGTGTATAACCACAATGGTTATTATATTAGATAGAGTCATTTTTATTTATGAAAGGTGGAATGAGTTTGAGATAACATGGATAAGTATATTTTAGTTTTTATCTTCCTCTTTAGTACATGATGATTTTGTCGATATACTCACACTGACCTTTTTGGTTTTAGTAAATGGATTAATCTAGCATGCACCAAAGTGAAAATGGGTTTGAAGGAAACTGTTGTGGTTCTCTGATTAAGAGACTAGATGAAATGGGGGATTCAATGAGAAATCTCGTGGTTATTCAAAACCAACTATCAGGAGTCATGATCAACCACTTGAACCTTAGTGAGTTCTCTAATGCATCATGTACAAGATAACCAACTCGATGTGGAAGTTCAGGTAATAATTATAAAGGTAACCATTAGGGTTTATATGGTCCTTACTTTTGAGGTAACTATGGGTTACTATATGATATGATGGAATATGAAAGGCTTGAGATAATCTTGAGGTTAAATTATGTTATGGTTATTTTTGAAGATTTTATCGCTTTTTGGGGAATGTTATAAGAATTATATAGTTTTGGAAAAAGGACAACACGTAGACCGTGTGACAACCTGTAGTGTCGGACGAAGCTGCGGGAATCGAACCCACAACCAAAGTGTGACTGGTATTTATCACATACCACTGGACTACATGAAGTCCCTGGTTAGTTTGACCAATTATTTTTAGTTATATGATCTTATAAATCTAGAATAAGTTGATTTGGGGTTGTCTAATTAAATTTTTAAACCTATCATGGAGGATATGTGATTAGGTTAATTACTTTTCAGTATGAGACATTAAGAGTAACTGATGTTATTTGGAGATAAATGTTAAGATTTACCTTAGAAGACTATGTGATTAAATCCTTAAAAGATTTGGGTTTCAATATTAGTTTGGTTTAATTTGAATAATTTTATGGAAAATTGTTTATTTAATGGTCCTTGTTTAACTTTGGGTACAATTTGACAAATTTTGGATATTAGGATTAGTTTTTCTTTTTGTTAAAAATTATCCTTTTTGGGTATTATCTGATCTCATTCTAACAATTTTGGTTTTGGTTTTGGTCTAAAGACATGGGAAGCATATAGTTCTTCTTTTTTGGATTAGGTGATTCTCTAGAAGTTGATTATAGTGCTCTTAATGTGAACAAGTTATCCTAAATACTCATCTTTTGGAGAAAATATGAGTTTGTGTAAGAAATCTAGAAAAAGTTGAAATTCAACATGATAAGTAAGTATGTTTCCTTATGTTTTAGTTAAGCACATAAATAAATTCCTAAATTAAAAGTAATTTAAAACAAAATTGTTGTCTGTTAATTTTTCTGACTTGGGAATCAAATACTGTTTCACCCATCACAAGTTTGTGATTTTATGGTGGTTAACTTTCTCCTAAACATGTTTTCAATCACTCTCCGTCAGAACATGTCTGTTTGCTTTTTTCTTCCATATCCATGTTTTACTACATGGAATCATAGTATGGGTTAACTTGGGTGACCTTTGTACTTACCTTTTCTTCTTTTAAAGTGACAGTTTAATTGACTCCTTTTCTGATGTGGGTCTTTCAATGAAGTTTCCAAGCCCAATTTTAAAATTGTGAGGACGCAATTCCCAAAAGGGGGGAAGGATGTAACATCCCAGGTAAATAAATAATATTACATTCTTATATTTATCAATATTTGTTAATATTACTTTAAAGTAAATGCTATGCTCGATGGCGTACCCAATACGCAACAACGAGTTTCTTTGAAATCTTACGTTGCACACTAACAATATAATAATATTATTTTAAATAGGTAATGCCTAGCTGTTGTAATGGTAGGAATGAACAGAAGTAACTAAAAAATGATTACATATGTTTGCTAAATATTTTTACTTTTATCCAATAAATTTTATAGGCTTAAGATTCAAATGAATCCAATTTTAAGAATAAATACTCTAATATTTTTAAAAGATTATTTTACCGCCTTTTGATGGAGAACCTTTTTTAAATCCAATTTTTTACAATTTTATAAGATGTATTTGTCAAAATAAACTTATTCTTTATAATTGAGATATTTAAATTTACATTGGATAAATTTTTGGTATATTTCTGACAAAGTTCATTTTTAATGAATAGTGAAAAATACTGCATTTTACTTCAAAACTGCTTTTTCATCTAATTTAATTATATGGATAGATTATTTTTTTTAATTGTTTTAAAATGTAATTAGAATATATTTTTACCATTCAATTCAATAGTGTTCATTATAATTAATTTCAATTTGAAAATGGACATAAACAAGTGTCAATCTTTTGATAGATATTATTTCTTAAAAACACGCTATTTGTTTTGACAGCGGGAATTAACTATATGATTTATTAATGAAACTTCTATGTTTTGAATTTGGTAAAATTTAAATCATTTCTGAATTTTTAATATCAAATATATATTAGGGTTAATTTTTGGTATTTTTCTGATAATGTCTTTTTTTAATGAATAGTGAAAAATACAGTTTTTTAATTCAAAACTGCCTTTTCATCCAATTTATTTATATATTTAGATTGTCATTTTAATTGTTTTTAAAGTATAATTGAATTATGATTTTATCACTTAATACAATTTTTTTCATTGGAAGTAATTTCACTTTTCAATTGGATGTAAAAACAAGTCAATCTTTTGATAAATTTTACTTCTTAAAAACCCGTCATTTGTTTTCACAACGGGATTTACTTTTAAATTAATTACTAAAATTTCTGTGTTTTGAATTTGATAAAATGGATTCCATATTTGGAACCATAATGTCGAAATTATGTAATTAAGACTCTTTTGTTTTTGGACATTATAAATAGTAACGATGGTAATTATCTTTAATTATCGCGATTAATTAGTAATCGGGTAGTTAAGGGTAACAAAATAATATCATAATAATAACAAATGACCCAAACATGTGTCCTAATTCTACTAGTTGTGTCATGGACGACCATGGGATGCCTTGTGCCAAACTCTGGGACCCCATGGAATCACTTTTGGGGTGATAGTGACACTTTTTAATTTTATGTTTTTAAAAGGAATGTATAACCAAAGTATGTATCACCCAAGTAAAACAATTTTAGTTTTGTCTGTGTAAATAATCTCTTGGAATATAAATAGTAATTGGAAAGATAAAAATATTTCCTACATCATAGTATTTTTTTTATAATTTTTATACATTAGATAAATTAATTTATTTGTGACCCCATGATGATGCATCGATTATCTCATTAATTAACGATTTAAATAAAATGAAAAGATAATGTAAAATATAAGACATAAACTTTTCTAAAACCTATTGGATGAGTATATTTAGAACCCTTATCACCTTATCCTCGAAATATATCAATATGGGACCTTTAAAATCATAAACTCATTTTAATATAAAGTAACATTTCTTGACTTTCCAAGAGTGCCCCTCCTCCCTCTTATAAAAGGCCGCCACCTCTACCTCCTTACCCAAACCTCTCAAGCCATTGGCTCGGCCAAAATCTACTCCGTTCATCTCTCCACATCCCTCCCATCATCTTAGATGCCTTACCATAGGTAGAAATCTCTTCAATAAACCCTTTTGGTTCAAACCAAGGGGGGTTACTCTATTTAAAGGTAAAGTCTTCTCTAATGTTCTTTTGATTTATTTTGCTTCTCCAACCCCCTAAACTTTTTTTATTACTTTATTTTGTAAAAAAACCAGTTTCTTAAATATACTTGGATGTTTTTGTATGAAGGATTCGATCTAAACTTACATAAAACTCTGTCTAATTGTTAAAGAACGTACTATTTCTGTGGATGGTGAATTAGTGCCTCACGAAACGATGATTGTTCAATATTCTTTTAACACCTTTAAAGATGGCCATTAATATGTCACTATATTTATAAAAGATATATAATATGTTTATGTTTTCTTTATGATCTTTTATTTTTCATTTATGGCATACCTTTATGGTTTCCGTTATGGGTAAACGCGATATCTTCATTTTAGGAAGTGCGGACTACTACCCCCTCAAAGTGATGTGATTCGTTAATGCCATATGTGGGACGTGTAAATGATGGAGTTAATGATATTATATATATGATATTATACTGCACATATAATATACCTTTATATCATTATGATTTCATTCCATTTAATCCGAAATATAAATGAAATTAGCATTCATGCGTACGTACGGCTTACCGTCTCCATGAATGGTGCATTTCATTTCTTACCTCTAAATGTTATGTAAAATTATAAATGCATTAATATACTGAATATTTATGATATATATGATATCTACAATCATGAATATAATTCTGGATATAATGGATATTTTACCACATGAACAACTTGTAGTTATAAAAGTTTATTTTTGACTCAAGTATCAATGATCGAAAAAAAACGACCGTTATTAACTTAAATAATTACATAATGTTCATAAAATGGTAATAAGTGATACAAAAGGAATAATGAACTTAAAAAAGGTTCTTAATAAATTATAAATTAACTCTAGTTCATTATTCATGAGATTAAAGAATGATTGAGTCAAGTCGGGCACGAGGTAAGGGATGCAACCTCTCTCTTTCTTTTTAAGTACTCTCTTTTATGTCACTTCTTTTAAGCTCCTCTTTCTTATGTTGGGGGGATTTTATTCTATATTCCTATTACTTTAATTTTTATTTTCATATTATTAGATACCCTAATTTATATCTTCAGTCCATTTTTGTAAGTTTTAAGTGGCGTCATTAGGCTGCTGAATATTCGTAAGGGGGTATCTATATCACTTTTAATTCCATGAGTTTCCATTGTTCGCCACTTATTTAGTGCATGTGGTGTATTGTGTTCTTCCATTTGATATATATTTTTCATGATTATATTTGTAATCAGGGTATTATATGATTCATATTTTTTTTTATCTTTTGTTCATACGACTCGATTGATTACAATGGGGTATGGGGTTTTTATCTCACTTTTTATTTCTGTGATATTCATGTTACATTTGCCACTATTTCCTTTTGTGTAGTATATGTACAGCCCATTATTCTACTATTTGTGTAATATAATCTCTTATATGGTTATTTACATCTTTATTTTATGACCCTTCTTACATGGGGTGTACATTTCGAAAGTTACCCAAATCGGTAAAGGAACCTTTCACCCTCCTCTTTTTAAAAAACTTCTTTTGTTATGTCTTTTAATATTATATCTTATTATGGGGAGATATATTCTTATATATCCTTATTGATGTAAATTTTATATCCAAGTGATGAGATACCATTTTCTCTCGCATCAACTAATTGTATGAATTTTAATGTGACGTCGTTAGGCTGTCGAATTTTTGCAAAGGAACTTCTTAAATCAATTTCAATTCTTTGGGATATACTTGTACTCCTTGAATATGTCATTCTATGAATATGTGTGAATGAATCTGATTGTTTTACACTTAACATCAACTTATATTGGGTGTATTTATATTTTTCACACATAATTATATAATTTATTTATCATTAATTGAATGATATTGTCTTTGTACAGGACTTCGTCTCAATCTCCTTTCATTGAGGCACATTTTGATTTATAAACAACTTTCTTTTATACGGTGTATAATCCCCTTTTACTTTTAAGTTTATTCAAAAGGAATATTTTTATACGAATCATTTTACTAAACGACATAAGGGAATGTTTTTGTCTTACATATGCAGCGACAACGACTTCTCCGCCATCGTGACCATTATTTGATTTTTGGCTTCCTCTACAAGCCATAACTTTTTTTAAATGAAAAATAAATACCATGTTTTAATTCTCTTTTATTCTGGTATTGAAAAATGTTTTTGATAATGTTTTGATTATATCAATGTGTTTTTTATATCTAGTGATTAAAATGTGGAATTGTTATGTTTCATTTATGCATGTTTTATGTGGTACAATTATGTTATGGTTCTTGGGCATTGTTTATGAATACGGGTGGTTCTGTGATAAAATAAGGGCGGGTCAGCCCGATATAGATATCCAATGCATTGGTTAAACAAAAAGAGTTAAACTCTAAGGTTTCTTCCGAAGAGATTTAGGGAATATACTGTGGTGGGTATTCCAATACACAACCATGAGGGTTACCTCCTATATAAGAATGTTATGAATGCCTCAAGTTACCTTTATGTCCTATGATTTCTATCGAGTTATGCATAAATCATATGATTTCATGAGGTATATTAAATTGCTTATGTTTTATGAGTAAAGTATGATTTCATTGATTCTTATGTATACATGGACTAATGTTTTCTTTCCATATTGTTGCAACCCTTACTGAGATTTTTATGCTCATCCCATGTTTTTGAAATGTTTTTCATAGGACATAAAGTGGAATAGGGTCAAGGATGGGATCAAGGAAATGTCATGCTGTCTAAAACAAGGAACTAGACATGACTCTTTTGTTCAAGAGTTTTTATTTTGTGAAAAAAAATGGAAATTGAGTAGATGTGTCTACTTTGTAATCTTTGAGATATAATAGTTATGTCCTAATTCTCTAAAACTCTAAACCTGAAAAGGTTCTTAGTGTGAATTATTCAATTTAATTCAGGATTAAGTAATTTGGTAAGGTCGGGTCCTTATAGGTTTATTGAAAACCTTTGTTAAAATGATATTTAGTGATTCATCTTATTTCTATGATATCCATCATATTTATTTTGGAATTTATATTAACATGGTTTTATAAAAGGAAAAACATTATGCAAGATGAAAACTAATAAATTTTGGAAAGACCACGGGACAAGAACCCATGACCAAAGTATGATAAGTGGTTAACAACAATAATTCACCATCGTAATATCCTAGATCATATGTAATTGTTTTTAGTTAAAAAATTTGATGAATAAATATTAAGGATGAACCAGTAGTGTTATTTATTCTAGGTTTATATATTAATTTCATAGACATATTATATTTTAAAAATATTTATAAAAATTTGAGGACTTTTAACAATTTTATGGACATTAAGATCCTTTAGAAATGTATTTTAGTGCTTCCGACATCAATATTAGTTTTTAGAAATCAATATTGTGAAGTAATTCATTAATGGAAATTGATTGAAGCACAACCAAAGAATGAATTTTTTTTATATAAATACAACATGTAATTTTATTTCCATATATTATTAGGTAGTAAAATAATTAATCAACATTAGGAACATGACATCAAAAATAAAATATTATAATAATTACACAATTTTTATTAAACGGATGGTCCTCTAAATTGTATCAGATTTATTACATTGAGGACCTCAACATTATCTTGATCAATTAATTGTCTATGATTTATTCAATCACCCATTACCTATAAATATTTATTCATTTCCTCAAAGTACATATCACTAAATTCCACTAATGTTCTCCTACTTAATTCCCATGTTAATGTTAGTCTATGTGACCTTTGTAATTATCATTCTCTATTTTCTTGAGTATTTCTTAAAAACCATTTTCATGATATGATTTTTCAACATAGTAAATATAAAATAATATATTATGATGAATGATTATAAATTTTTCGTAATCAATTTATTTATGGTTAGAGAATGTAACACCCCTAAATTTTAAAGTATGAACATTGTATTCAATGACAAGTTTCACACGTGACACCAAGCGTATAAGGGAATAAAATATCTAGAAATTATAATATATTTACTATTATAAATTTATCAAATTTATTATATATATTTAAATTCATTCAACACTAATTTATCATGAATTAAACGTAAGAGTGACCTTCTTTGACGGCTTGCGTAACAAGCTTGACCGAGTTTTACTAAATAACAAAATATTATTATAATATTATTATTTAATATTATATGAACTATCCAATATGAAGAGTATTATCTAACTTATGAAAATATATAGTCTAAAATACTAATTTATTTTTTAAAATATTAATTATAAATGAATATAATATCCTACTGAAAATAAGGGTAACATTTAATAGAGAACTATTTGTATGCTCAAAAACATTTTTTTCCTAATAAATATAATTAATTATAATTAATTAGTTATTTTAATATAATTTATTTTATATATATATAATATAATATTTTTATATTCATCCAATAGATTTTATTAGCCTAAGATAAGAACAAACTCAATATTATTTATAAAACCCTATTTTTTATTAAGGTATTTTTACCACATTATATTGACAAACCAATTTTAAATATGATTTTTCAAACTTTTATAAATATTATATGTCCAAATACATTTATTATTTTAAATAGAAACATAAAAATTTTGTTAGGTTGGATATTTTGGTATATTCTGGTGAAATTTTATTTTATTAATTAATAGTGAAAATAAAAAAAAAATTAATTGAAGAATTATTTTTAATCTAATTTTTTTATAAGGTTAAAATATATTTTATTTAATGTTTAATTAGTTAAATTTTTTAAAACTTAATTCAATGTAGTTCATTGGAATCAATTTTACTTTGAAATTTACAATAAAAATATAGTAAGCTTTCGATCATTTTTACTTTAAAAACCTGCATTGTTGTCCCGTCTACAGTATTAATTTTAAATCAATTTCTAGAACTCCTTTTATTATAATTTTGAAAAATGGATTAAATTTTTTCATAATCATAATTTCTAATTTATAATATATTCAAAATAGTTTTTGACCAAAAATATTAGTGAATGCAATTAAAATTAATTACAATCATTAAGGTAAAATTGAGCTTAATAAGGGATTATACCTTAATAATATAAGCCAAAATGACTTAGAAAATTGTCCAAGATCCATTTGATGGAACTATTAATAACCTATACACCATTTTCTCAAATTTTTTCCATATTTGGATCAACTTTCATTGTCAAAAACGTTTTTTTACTTCCTTTTTCAAAATATTATTATAGTGTCACTCCTCCTCCACTATAAAAAGGCCTCTTATAATCCCACTTCCTCAAACCTCTCAGGCCACATTGGATCAAACATTATCTGACCAAATAGATCCTAATCATACCACCCCTATAATAATTTTACCTCTTTGAATAATAAATAAATCTAGGTAATCCATTTGGTTTAATCCAAAAGGTGTTACATGAATAAGAGTTAACAAACATCCTCAAGTTTTTTAGATTTATTTCCATATTCCAATCCAGAAAATATCTTTATTTCATTATTGTATAAATAAACTATAATACTAAATATAATAGGATGTTATTTATGGTATTAACCTAAACTTACACACACTTCCATCTAATGGATAACAAACATATTGTTTATATGTACGATGAACTACAACCTCACAAAACAATTATTTTTCATTTTTCCATTACCTACATTCACGGTTGGCCATTATGATGGAAAATATGTATATATAATTTATATAGGATATTTATTATTACTTTACATATATATATTTATTTAATAACATATACTTTTAGCACACCATTTTTTGTGAATACAATAACATTGTCTTTTGAAGTGTCGAATAATGCCTCCTTAAAGTGATGTGATTCCTTCACATTGTATGAGGAACACATAAATAAGGGTTTTAATAAACCTAAATTGAAAATATGACATATATAGGATATTTTAATTATAATATACATATTTATAATTTAATTTTCATTCTTTTAATATGATAAATAAATAAAATTAGCATTTACATGTATGTACGACCTACCATCTCTTGGAATAGTGAATTTCATTTCATATCTCCAACCCATATAAATTACTCTAAATATACATGTATTTAATATATATGATATTAAAATAATATTTTACATTCTGGATATTTTGAATCCATTATCTGATTAATATAAACAATAAATAACAATACAAAAATTACTCTAGAAAACAGGGCAATTAACTCTTGAAATAGATAAAATAAAGAATTTTTATTGATAAATAGGTAGTAAAATATTATATGAAGATAATATATTGTATAAAAAATATAATTATGGTTCTGGTATAAATTATTAACATGTATAAACCCCTTATATAGTACGTTAAAGGATGTTCACCCAAAAGAAAATCTAAGGTAAGTGATTTTCATCTCACCTTTTTACATTTATAAGATATAGTAAAGTTCACCAATTACTTCATTTTTTTATTGTATCTAATGCCCATTTTGATATATTATATCATGAATTATCTGATCTTCATGTATTTTAAACCATTAATGTAATTTTATTCCTTCATGTGGCTTATGATTTAAAATGTGTCCAAGTGTTGTGGGACAAGTTGGAATAATTTATGATTATCTTCCTCGATAAAAGTTTTAATGACCATTCAATGGTATTTCTATTTAAGGAAATTATATTACTATTGTTCCATAATCCCTTTAATTTTCCACTCATTTTTTAATTCATATCTATTTTCATATTCTAGTACCATTTTTCCACTCTTTGGTACTCAAAATGTTTTAGATTTTTTTAGAAAACATGACTTTATTTCTCTCATTAGTCAGAAAACATTTTTTTATTCTAAAAAACCATTTCACTAAAATGGTTTTAAGAAATGGTTTTAACCTTTATAAAATGATATATTTATGACCTTTTACCCTTTTTTATTCTACCAATGATTTCAAAGGAATCTTCTTATCACTTTCCAAACAGAAATTTTTTCGAACATTTTTACCATTGAAAAGGAATGTTCTTTTTACCTCATATGAAAGGTATGGATTTACCCGACATCATTTCATGGAAGATTATTTTTCATGTTTAAAATGAATCTTTAAAAATAAATTTTTTTTGAAAGTTATTTTAAATGTAATGGGTTTTCAGATGTTTTTTAATAACTAAATGATATTTTCATCAAGAATAGTTTAGAAAGATATTTTTACAGTATTTCTTTTCATTAATGACAAAAACCATTTATTTTATATTAATTAGGATAATATGTATTGATACAGTCCTTAAACATCCTCTATATGGTTTATAATTGATTTGGATTAGGATAACATCCATATATACTTACATGATTCTTTTTATTCCCCTTGATATATTAAATTTCTTATAATATTTTGACATTGAATTTCCCCTGAATATACATATCCTTTTTCATGTATATGATTATTCCATGAACCTTATACCATTTTTCATATGGTGGTTACTTTGAACATTATTTCATTATTTGGAGAAATATTGATAATTTTTCATACTTTTTTCAATATGGATATTTGATAACGCATATTGTTTGTTAATTAAATACTTGATCCAAAGAATGATTTGGACATGCATTGATGGTTGGATCCAAAACTTTATATAGCTCATGGATACATCAATATAATCTCATGAGAAAAAGTATTTTTTAAAACTAAACACTTTTATCCATAGTTTTAAACTATAAATAGGATGGATCTTAACAATAGAGGTTTTCATGTGCTTGAGACATTATATCCAATAAGAAATCATTTCCTTCATTGTTCATTCATTATTTATTAACCATGATACTTTCAAATGATAAAGTATTTGGATTTATTTTATTCATATTTTATTGATTAAATGGTTAGTGTATTAATTTTATTTCCTTCCATATTGATTTTTACTTATCTGGTTATTTGAATGGTATGTCTTTCCATTTATTACCTTGATATATTAGCTATACACTTCCTTATATGTTTTATGATTATATGGAATGTGTGTTAAATTATTCACCATTTCATAATTATTATTCTAATTGATTAATTGTTTCTTCCACTATACTTTAACCTTACTGGTCATTTGGGCTGACCTTTATTATGTTTTTTCCCTAGGATTCTAAAAAGTGTACTAAGAATGATTTGGATAGAATTAATAGATGGAATAAAGTTATTATCCTAGAAAGAAGAAAAAATTATGTTGTAATTAGTGTATTGATTTTTAATACAAGACTCATGTTTGTATCTGGTTTACCAAGACTACTAAAATAATCAGTCCTTTTTTATGTGACTTCCTGGTATCTTATACCAATGTAATTGATATTAGACATTGGCTCTAGGCTTCGTTGGGTTGGGCCACTACATAATAAACATGTGGAAATATATTTTTTCATTAGTTAAAAAATACTATTAATTTATTCCATTCCAATGGATTCGTGATAATAATCATACTAAATAATTATATTAATAGTATAATGATGTTCTATAAAACTCATTTTTGTGTATAACACAAGATACAAATTAGTGACACATGTGGCATAAGATAAAATATTTATCTCATTTAGAATAATAAAAATATTTTGTTTCATATAAATCATGATAAAAAAATTTTAGCATCAAACGTAATCCATAAAATAATTTTAATTTATTCGTAAAAAAATAATTCATAATAACTCAGGGGTGTTACAACAACCTTGTGTCTCTTAAGGGTGATAATGACTCCAATTATTCTGATTCATCATTATAATTTATGTCAAAAAATATTTTTATTTAATATTTTATTGATGATAATTTATATAATTCACAAAAATTGATCAATAAGTAATGAATAATCAAAAAAATTAATCAAATTAAAAAATTTAAAATTCTAAGAAATTACTGTTGTATTACTTTAAACTTCACTCTAGTTTTCAAATCAAAACTTTTATTCATTTTCTCATTTTTAACATGATATTTTATTAAATAATTATACACTCATATAGGTAAATTTTCTATATATTCCATTCTATATCGATCTAACTTGTAAGTGGGAGAGTATTGATGAAGTCAATGTTTTATTGGACTCAACCAAATGGAAAATAAATCAACATTTTGATATATAATTTTCATTCAAACATTTATTATGATTAAATATTGAACCTCAATAAATAAATTGATATTTATCATTTTATTATGTAGTTTTGATATATGGATTATGTGTAAATCAATCAAAAATGTAGTACAAAAAGGATAAAAGTCTATATCCAAAATGATACATGTACCCATGTATTCATTAGAAATATTATCTCACAACCACACTATTTTATTTTTTCATAAATTATCAGTATTAGTAGTAGATTCATGGGTCATTTCTAAAGTTATTTTTTACTTTATGTATCTATAACCTTTTTTTAGAATTAAGGCTTATAGAAATTTCACTTCAAATAATTAACTCATCTTATTATTTATCTATTATTGTAATATTAATTCTTTACTTCTATTATTTCCATAAGTTAATTAAAATATTAAATTTACTCAATAAATATATATTTATATTTTTTCATAGTCTGTAATATTTGATTGGACACATTATTGGGTATTTATATTATAAATAATTTTTAATAAAAAAAATCATGATGACCACTCCACCCAATGAAGAGTATCATTCTTTAATAATAACTACAATTCTTACTCAGATATATTATATATTGTTAATAAAATAACATATATTAATTAAATAAATGTGAAAAAAAAATTTCTACATATAGGTAACTAAAAAATTATAGCATATTGTTCGAGTCTTAGATTATGTGATTCGTGAGATAAAAACATTAATCGTAAAATCTGATGCACTTGGTAATGAATTTGAAAGAGAATCTTTTGTCTAAAATTCATATAATTCAAATTTAATGAGTGGTGAGGCTACTCAAATTTTCTAATGAGAATAAATTTTATCTATTATTTCAATAAAATTATTGTCTGATAATTGGATGTTCCAGAGTTAATCAATGTTTGAATTCATTTTTTCCTTATGGATGTGTTTATTTTTATATGGTTTTTCTAGAACTATAATGTATATTTTTGGATCTTCAGTCAGTTAGAATCTCTAGAAAATAAAGGAAATGAGGAACCTTCATATTTTAAAGGGAATTGGTTTGAATAAGGTCTTGTTTTCATGTTATGAAGTTTGATAAATAATAATATAATCAAGAAGATGTTATTCTTGAATAGATATTTAGAATACTATAAGATTTAAAAGAGGAGCGTGAGGTGCTTGATCACGTACAGATGAATGTTTTATAGATACGACTGATGTAGATATTGATATCAAACATTATTTTCATGATTTGGAAATATAATGGAATAAATTAAATATATTATTATATAATTCTAGAGTAATTAAAGAGAAATTTTATTTTAGGAGATATATGACAAATCGGTTAAGTCCTTCATGTTCAATGATACATTTTATATAATTGGTGAGTTAAAAATGTAAAATTACTTGGATTTATTGTAAAATCCTAGGTAAATAAAAAATAATACATTTTAATATTTATTAATATTTGTGAATAAAATATTAATGTTACTTTATAGTGGATTCTATGTTCAATGGTGTACCCAATACGCAACAACGAGTTTCTTGGAAATCTTACGATGCACACTAATAATATAATAATATTATTGTAAATGGTAGTAAACTCATAGCTGATGTAATAGAGGTAATGAATAGAACTAACTAAAAAGTGATTATATATTCTTGTCAAATATTTTTACATTTATTCAACAAATGTTAGAGGCTTAAAATGTGAATAAATCCAATTTTAAGCGTAAATATTCTAATATTTTTTAGAAGGTCGATTAACCGCCTTTAGATGGAGAACCCTTTTTAAATCAACTTTTTGACAATTTTATATGTTATATTTGACAAAATAAAATCCTTCTTTAGAATCAAGACATCAAAATTTACATTGTGTAAATTTTTGTTATTTTTCCGACAAAGTTCCTTTTTTAATGAATAGTGAAAATGTTGTATTTTAATCCAAAACCTCCTTTTAGTATAATTTATTTATATGGTCATATTATCTTTTTAATTGTTTTTAAATTGTAATAAAAATATAATTTTACCATTTAATACAATTTTGGTCATTTGAATTAATTTTACTTTGAAATTGGACATAAACAACTGTCAATCTTTTGACAGATATTGTTTCTTAAAAACATGCTATTTGTTTTGACAGCAGGAATTGATTATAAAATTAATTAATGCATCTTATATGTTTTTAATTTTGTAAAATTGATATCATTTTTATATTTGGAATATAAAATATAGCTTAGGGTGAATTTCTGGTATTTTTCTGACCAATGTTTATTTTCAATGAATAGTGAAAAAATACTGCATTTCAATTCAAAACTGCCTTTTCATCCAAATTATTTATATAGTAAGATTTACATTTTAATTATTTTTAAGGTGTAATTTAATTATTTATTTATCATTTAATACAATTTTGGTCATTTTATGTAATTTCACTTTTAAATTGGATGTAAAAACAAATCAATCTTTTGATAGATTTTACTTCTTAAAAACCTGTCTTTGGTTTTGACAATGAGAATTATTTTAAATTAATTACTGCAATTTATGTGTTTGTAATTTGATAAAAAATGATTCCATATTAGGAATCAGAAGGCCCAAATTATGTAATAAATACTCTTTTGTTTTTTGGACATTATGAATAGTAACGCCAGTAATTATGTTTAATTAACGTGATTAATTAGTAATCGGGTAGTTAAGGGTAATAAAATAATATTATAATAATATAAAATGACCCCAAAATGTTTCCTAATGCTACGGGTTGTGTCATGGACGACCATGGGATGCCTTGTGCCAAACTTTGGGACACCATGGAATCCCTTTAGGGTGATAGTGACCTTTTATCATATTTTTTTAAAGAAAGGAAAATGTAACCAAAGTATGTTACACCTAAGTAAAAAAAATTAATTTTGTCTAAATAAATGATCTCTAATAGTATAAATAGTAATTGGAAAGATAAAAAAAATTCATACATCGTGTTATTTTTTTATAATTTTTATACATTAAATAAATTAATTTATGTATGACACCATGATGATATAGTGATTATCTCATGGATGCCCGATTTAAATAAAATGAAAAGATAATGTAAACTCTAAGACTTACTATTATAAAAAACCTATTAGATGGTTGTATTTCTAAAACTTATCACCTTATCCTTGAAATATATATTTGTGGGACCTTTTAAATCCGAAACTCATTTTAAAATAAAGTAACATTTCATGACTTTCCAAGAGTGCCCCTCCTCCCTCTTATAAAAGGCCCCCACCTCTACCACCTTACCCACACCTCCTAAGCCATTATCTCGGCTAAAATATGTCCATTTCATCTAACCACACCCCTATATTCATCATATAAGCCTTAACATAGGCATAAAGCTCTTCAAGAAACTCTTTTGGTTCAACCCAAGAGGAGTTACCCAATTTAAAGGTAATGTTCTCTCTTATGTTCTTTTTTATTATTTTTCTTCTCCAACCCCATAAAATCTTTTTATTCCTTTATTTTTTAACAAAACCAGTATCTTCAATATACTAGGATGTTGTTATTAAAAGGATTCGAGCTACACTTACATGCACCTCCGTCTAATGGTTAAAGAACATACTGTTTCGGTGGATGGTGAATTTCTGCCTCACGAAACGATGATTGTTCAATATTCTTCTAACACCTTTCATGGTATCCATTAAGATGTCACTATATTTATATATGATATATATTATGTTTCTGTTTTCCATATACTTCTTTATTTTTCATTTATCGCTTACATTTATGGTTTCCATTATGGGTAAACGTGATATCTTCATTTTAGGAAGTGTGGACTACCGCCCCCTCAAAGTGATTTGATTCATTAATTCCATATGTGGGACATATAAAGGTTGGAGTTAATGATATTATATATGATATTATACTTTAATTATAATATAACATTATATCATTATGATTTCATTCCATTAATTATGAAATAGAAATGAAAGTAGTGTTCATGCGTACGTACGACTTACCGTCTCCATAAACGGTGCATTTCATTTCTTACCTCTAAATGTTATGTAATATTATAAATGCGTGTATATACTGGATATTTACAATAAATATTATATCTACATCATGAATATAATTCGGGATATAATGGATATTTTACCACATGAGCAACTTGTAATTATAAGAAGTTTATATTTGACTCATGTACCAATGATCGACAAAATGACCATTATTAACTTAAATAATTACATAATGTTCATAACATGGTAATAAGTGATATAAAAAGTAATAATGAACTTTAACTAGGTTCTTAATAAAGTATTAATTAAATCTATTTTATTATTTAGTAGATTAAAGAATGATTGAGTCAAGTAGGACACGAGGTAAGGGATCCAACCTCTCTATTTCTTTTTAAGTACTCTCTTTTATGTAACATCTTTTAAGATCCTTTTTCTTATGTTGGGGGATGTTATTTTATATTCATATTACTATAAATTTTATGTTCATATGATTAGAGACCCTATTTTATCTCGTCAATCCATTTTTTGAAGTTTTAAGCTGCGTCGTTAGGCTGCCGAGTTTTCGTAAGGGATTCTTCATCTCACTTTTATTCCTGTGAGATTCATGCTACATTTTCCACTATTTCATTTTTCTGTGGTGTGTGTACTGACTATGATTGTATTATTTTTTTAATATACTTTAATTTAGTTCTATTTACATCTTCATTGTATGACCCTTCTTTCAAGGGGTGTACGTTTCGAAAGTTACCCAAATCGGTAAGGGAACTTTTCGCCCTCCTCTTTTTAAAAGACTTCTTTTGTTATGTCTTTTAATTTACATATTATTATCTTGGGATATGTTATTATATATCCTTATTGATTTAAATTTTATTTCCAAGTGATGAGATACCATTTTCTCTCTCATCAACTCATTTTCTGAGTTTTAAAGTGACATCGTTAGGCTGTCGAATATTGGCAGTGGAACTTCTTAACTAAATTTCAATTATTTGGGTTAAACTTGTACTCCTCGAATATGTCATTCTATGAATATGTGTGAGTGACTCTGGTTGTGTTACACTTAATATCCCCTTATATTGGGTGTATTTTTATATGTCGCAGATAAGTACGTAATTAATTTATCCTTAATCTAAGGACACCGTCTTTGTACGGGACTTCATCTCAATCTCCTTTCATTGAGGTATATTTTGTTTTATACACAAATTTCTTTTATAAGGTGTATTAAACCCTTTTTAATTTTACTTTTATTCAAAAGGAAAATGTTTCTCTACGAATCGTTTCACTAAACGACAAAAAGTTTGTTTCTTTTTAACGTACACGGTGACAACGACCCTTCCACCGCCCCGAGTATTATTTGATCTTCGGCTTCCTTAATAAGCCGTAATGTTTTTAAAAGAAAAATAATTACCATATACTCTTTTATGTATTTTGTTATAGAAAATGGTTTTGATAATGTTTTGATTATATCAATGTGTGGTATTGATATCTTGTGATTGAAATGCGGAAATGTTATGCTTCCTATATGTATGTTTTATGTGATACGATTATGTTATGGTTCTTGGTCATTGTTTTTGAAGATAGGTTGTTCCATGATAAACTAAGAGTGGGTGAGCCCGTGATAGCTCTTCATTGCATTGGGTAATTCGAAGGAGTTAAACGCTAATGTTTCTCTGAAGATATTTAGGGAATATACTCTGATGGTTATTCCAAACGTAACCATGAGGGTTACTCCTTACGTAAGAATGTTATGAATGCCTCAAGTTACCTTTATGTCTTATGATTTCTATGGGTTATTCATAAATCATATGATTTCATGAGGTATGTTAAAGTTCTTATGTTTTATATTTGAAGTTTCATTTCATTGACTCTTATGTAAACGTGAACTAATGTTTTCATTCTGTATTTTTATATCCCTTACTGAGCTTTTTATTCTCATCCCATGTTTTTGAAATGTTTTTCACATGTCAAGGGGAAGGTACATGATGTGATGATAGTTTCAAGTAAGTTCCAAGGAATAACCCATGTTTTATTTTAAATATGTTTCCTTTGATTAAAAAAATGATTGTTGTCTTCGATATAACCACCTTGTTTACAAGTGGAATGTAATGTATGATTTGTGATCTAATTCTCTAAAACTCTAAAACTGAAAAGATCCTCAATGTGTATTCTTGAAATAACTCAAGATTATGTAATGTTAAATAATGGGGCCTTATAGTTGGTATCATAGGTCATTTTAGATATCTTTAGAGGTTAGGGTATTCATTAAGCATAAGTGACAAGTTGTGTATGACCACAATAATTAGTATATTAGATGGAGTTATTGTTATTTTTGAAAGAGATTGAGATAACTTAGATAAGTATATCTTGGTTTTTATCTTCCTCGTTAGTACATGATTATTTTTCTGATATACTCACACAAAAATTTTTGGTTTTAGTAAATGGCTGGATCTAGCAGGCACCAATGTAACAGTGGATGTGAAGAAAACTGTGACAGTTTTCTAAACGAACAACTGAATGATATGGGAGCTTCAATGATAACTCTTGTGGTTTTTCTCAACCATATATTAGGAGTCAGGATTAACCACTTGAAACTTGGTGAGTTCTCTAATGCATAATGTATGAGATAACCAACTCGATGTGGAAGTTCAGGTAATAATTATAAAGGTAACCATTAGGGATTATATGATCCTTACTTTTGAGGTAATTATGGGTTACTATATGATGGAAAATGAAAGGCATGAGATAAAATTTAGGATAAATTATGTTATGGTTATTTATTAAGATTTTATCTCTTTTCAGGGAATGTTTTAAGAATTATATAGCTTTGGAAAAAGGAAAACACGCAGACTGTGTCACAACTCGTCGCATCAGACAATGATGTGGGAATCGAACTCACAACCAAAGTGAGACAGGTATTTATCGCCTACCACGGGACTACATGAAGTACCAGGTTAGTATAAATAATTATTTTTATTTATATGATCTTATGAATTAGGAATAAGTTGATTTTGGGTTATCTATGGAAGTTATTAGCCTATCATGGAGGATATGTGATTAGGTTAATTAATTTTCAGTATGAGATTTTATGAGTAACTAATGTTATTTGGAGATGAATGTTAAGATTTATCTAGGAAGATTATGTGATTAAATACTTCATATATTGGGGTTTCAATCTTAGTTTGGTTTCTTTTTAAGAATTTTAAAGGAAATTTTTGTATTGAATGGTCTTTGTTGAACTTTGGGTATTTTTTGACAAATTTTGGAGATTAAGAGTAGTTTTTCTTTTTAAAATATTATCCTTTTTGGGTATTATCTGATCTTGTACTAACCAATTTGGTTTTGGTTAGGGTATAAAGACACGGGAAATATATAACTCATCTTTTGTGGATTAGGTGATTCTCAAGAAGTTGATAATAGCACTCTTAATGTGAACAAGTCATCCTAAATACTCATTATTTGAAGAAAATATGAGTTTGTGTTAGAAATCTAGTAAAAGATGAAGTCTACATGACAAGTAAGTTTGTTTCGTTATGTTTTATTTAAGCCCAAAAATAAATTCTTTAATGAAAAAACATAAAATAAAAACTTTGTCTATTAATTTTTCCTACTGGGGAATCAAATACTGTTTAACTCATCACAAGTTTGTGATTTTATGGTGATTAACATTCTCCTTTACATGTTTTCTATCACCCTTCATCAGAATGTGACCCTTTGTTTTCTCCTCCATGTCCCTGTTTTCCTACACGGAATACTAGTATGGGTTACCTTGGGTGACCTTTGTACTTCCATTTCATTCTTTTAAAGTGACAATTTAATTGACTCCTTTTTTGATGTGGGGCTTTCAATGAAGTTTCTGAGCCCAATTTTTTTAAAAAAATTGTGAGGACACAATTCCCAAAAGGGGGGAAGGATGTATCATCCCAGGTAAATAACAAATAAGACATTTTCATATTTTTTAATATTTTTGAATAAAATATTACAGTTACTTTAAAGGGGATGCTATGTTCAATGCCGTACCCAATACGAAACAACGATTTTCTTTGAAATTGTACGATGCACACTAATAATATAATAATATTATTGTAAATGGTAGTAAACTCCTAGCCGATGTAATGGTGGGAATGAAAAGAACTAACTAAAATGTGATTATATATGCTTGTAAAATATTTTTAAATTTATTCAATAAATTTTAAAGGCTTAAAATGCGAATAAATAAAATTTTAAGTGTAAATATTCTAATATTCTTTAAAAGGTCGATTAACCGCCTTTTGATGATGTACCCTTTTTAAGTCCACTTTTTGACAATTTTATATGTTATATTTCACAAAATAAAATACTTCTTTAGAATCAAGACATCAAAATTTACTTTGTGTAAATTTTTGTTATTTTTCCGATAAAGTTCCTTTCTTTAATGAATAGTGAAAATGTTATATTTTAATCCAAAACCTCCTTTTAGTCTAATTTATTTATATGGTCAGATTATCTTTTTAATTGTTTTTAAAGTGTAATCAAAATATGATTTTACCATTTAATCCAATTGTGGTCATTTGAATTAATTTCACTTTGAATTTGGACATAAACAAGTGTCAATCTTTTGATATATATTATTTCTTAAAAACACGCTATTTGCTTTGATAGCGGGAATTTATTATAAAATTAATTAATGCAACATCTATTTTTTGAATTTGGAAAAATTTATATCACTTTTAGATTTTTAATTTCAAATATAGCTTAGGGTGAATTTTTTGTATTTTTCTGACAATTGTTCATTTTCAATGAATAGTGAAAAAATACGGCATTTCAATTCCAAACTGTCTTTTCATCCAATTTATTTATATAGTTATATTGTAATTTTAATTGGTTTTAAGGTGTAATTTAATTATTTTTTTATCATTTAGTACAATTTTTGTCGTTGGATGTAATTTCACTTTTAAATTTGATGTAAAAATAAATCAATATTTTGATAGATTTTACTTCTTAAAAACTCGTCTTTGGTTTTGACAACGGGAATTATTTTAAATTAATTACCACAATTTTTGTGTTTGTAATTTTATAAAAATGATTCCATATTATGAATCATAAGGTCCAAATTATGTAATTAAGACTCTTTTTTTTGGACATTATGGATAGTGACGACAGTAATTATCTTTAATTAACGTGATAAATTAGTAATCGGGTAGTTAAGGGTAATAAAATAATATCAGAATAATATAAAATGACCTCAACATGTGTCCTAATGCTACTGGTGGTGTCATGTCCAACCATGGTATTCCTTGTGCCAAACTTTGGGACCCCATGGAATCACTTTAGTGTGATAGTGACCTTTTATCATATTTTTTTTAAAGAAAGGAAAATGTAACCAAAGTATGTAACACCTAAGTAAAAAAACATTAATTTTGACTACATAAATAATATATAAGACTATAAATAGTCATTGGAAATGTAAAAATATTTCCTACATCATGGTATTTTTTTTATAATTTTTAGGCATTAAATAAATTAATTTATGTATGACACCATGATGATGCAACCATTATCTCATTAATGAACGATTTAAATAAAATGAAAATATAATGTAAAATATAAGACTTACAATTTTTAAAAACCTATTTAATTGGTTTATTTAGAACCCTTATCATCTTATCCTAAAAATATATCTTTGTGGGACCTTTTTAATCCAAAACTCAATTTAAAATAAAGTAACATTTCATGACATTCCAAGAGTGCCCCTCCTCCCTCTAATAAAAGGCCACCACCTCTACCACCTATCCCAAACCTCTAAATCCATTTTCTCGGAAAACATAT
Organism: Viscum album; assembly: GCA_963277665.1. Lineage (NCBI taxonomy): Eukaryota > Viridiplantae > Streptophyta > Magnoliopsida > Santalales > Viscaceae > Viscum > Viscum album. The sequence goes on along the minus strand of OY728135.1, from coordinate 443,901,218 downwards.
GCTCATTTAATCTATCCACATTCCTATATTCATCATAGAAGCCTTACCTTAGGCATAACACTCTTCAAGAAACCCTTTTGGTTCAAACCAAGAGTAGTTACCCGATTTAAAGGTAATGTTCTCTCTTATGTTCTTTTGTATTATTTTGCTTCTCAAACCCCCTAAACTCTTTTTATTCCTTTATTTTGTAACAACACCAGTATCTTCAATATAGTAGTATGTTTTTATGAGAATTATTCGAGCTACACTTACACACACCTCCGTCTAATGGTTAAAGAACATACTGTTTCGGTGGATGGTGAATTTCTACCTCACGAAACGATGATTGTTCAATATTCTTCTTACACCTTTCATGGTGTCCATTAATATGTCAATATATTTATATATGATATATATTATGTTTATGTTTTCAATATTTTTCTGTATTTTTCATTTATGGTAGATATTTTTGGTTTCCATTATGGGTAAACGTGATATCTTCATTTTAGGAAGTACGGACTACCACCCCCTCAAAGTGATTTTATTCATTAATTCCATATGAGGGACATATAAAAAATGGAGTTAATGATATTTTATATGATATTATACTGTAATTATAATATACCTTAATATAATTATGATTTAATTCCTTTAAATATGAAATAGAAATGAAAGTAGTGTTCATCTGTACGTACAGCTTACCGTCTCCAAGAATAGTGCATTTCATTTCTTACCTCTAAATGTTATGTAATATTATAAATTCATGTATATACTGGATATATATGATAAATATTATATCTACATCATCAATATAATTCTGGATATAATAGATATTTTACCACATGAACAACATGTAATTATAAGAAGTTTATTTTTGACTCATGTATCAATGATCGACAAAACGACCGTTATTAACTTAAATAATTACATAATGTTCATAACATGGTCATAAGTGATATAAAAAGGAATAATGAACTTGAAAAAGGTTCTTAAGAAAGTATTAATTAACTCTAGTTTATTATTCTGGAGATTAAAGAACGATTGGGTCATGTTGGACATGAGGTAAGGGATCCAACCTCTCTATTTCTTTTTAAGTACTCTCTTTAATGTCACATATTTTAAGATCCTTTTTCTTATGTTGGGGGATGTTATTTTATATTCCTATTGCTATAAATTTTATGTTCATATGATGAGAGACCCAATCTGATCTCTTGAATCCATTTTTTTGAAGTTTTAATTGGTGTCGTTAGGCTGGTGAGTTTTCGTAAGGGATTCTTCATCTCACTTTTATTCCTGTGAGATTCATGCTACATTTACAACTATTTCCTTTTTCTGTGGTGGTTGTACTTCCCATGATTGTATTATTTGTGTAATATAATTTAATTTAGGGGTGTTTTCATCTTCATTGTATGATCCTTCTTTCAAGGGGTGTACGTTTCGAAAGTTACCCAAATCGGTAAGGGAACATTTCACACTCCTCTTTTTAAAAGACTTATTTTGTTATGTATTTTAATTTACATCTTATTATGTTGGGATACGTTATTCTATATCTTTATTGATGTAAATTTTATGTCCATGTGATTAGATACCATTTTCCCTCTCATCAACTCATTTTCTCTGTTTTAAAGTGACGTTGTTAGGCTGTCGAATTATTGCAAGGGAACTTCTTAACTCAATTTCAATTCTTTGGGTTAAAATTGTACTCCTTGAATATGTCATTCTATGAATATGTGTGAATTAATATGGTTGTTTTACACTTAATATCCACTTATATTTGGTGTATTTTTATTTTTCACACATAAGTATGTAATTGATTTATCCTTAATCTAAGGATACCGTCTTTGTATGGGACTTCATCTCAATATCTTTTCATTGAGGTATATTTTGTTTTATACACAAATTTCTTTTATATGGTGTATAAACCCCTTTTGAATTTTACTTTTATTCAAAAGTAATCTTATCTCTACGAAGCATTTCACTAAACAACAAAAAGTATGTTTCTTTTTAACGTATGCGGTGACAACGACCCTTCCGCCACCGTGAGTATTATTTGAAAAAGGAATATAAATACCATATACTGTTTTATGTATTTTGGTATTGAAAATGGTTTTGATAATGTTTTGATTATATCAATGTGTTGTATTGATATCTTGTGATTGAAATGTGTAAATGTTATGTTTCATTTATGCATGTTTTATGTGATATGATTATGTCATGGTTCTTGGGCATTGTTTATGAATACGGGTGGTTATGTGATAAACTAAGGGCGGGTGAGCCCGTGATAGTTCTCTAATGAATTGGGTAACGCGAAGGAGTTAAACGCTAAGGTTTCTCTGAAGAGATTTAGGGAATATACTGCGATGGTTATTTCAAACATAACCATGTGGGTTACTCCCTACATAAGAATGTTATGAATGCCTCAAGTTACCTTTATGTCTTATGATTTATATGGGTTATTCATAAATCATATGATTTCATGAGGTATTTTAATGTGCTTATATTTTATATTTAAAGTATTATTTCATTTATTCTTATGTAAACATGAACTAATGTTTTCATTCTATATTTTTATATCCCTTACTGAGCTTTTTATGCTCATCCCAAGTTTTTTGAAATGTTTTTCACAGGTCAAGGGGAAGGTACATGATGTGATGATAGTGTCAAGTAAGTTTCAAGGAAGAACCCATGTTTTATTTTAAATATGTTTCCTTTAATGAAAAAAATGAATGTTGTATTTTATTTAACCACCTTGTTTACAAGTGGAATGTAATGCATGATTTATGATCTAATTCTCTAAAACTCTAAACCTGAAAAGATCCTCAATGTGCACTCTTGAAATAACTAAAGATTGAGTAATGTTTAAGTTTGGGGACTTATATTTATGGTGATTCATAACATATTTTAATTGAGGCACATTATATTTAGCTTAGAATTCTTTTAAATATTCTAAACTAATTAGATACATATGATATTTTTCATTTGTGGGATATTTGTAGTTAGACTCGCTGAAAATCAGTAATTGGTTATATATTCCATGATACGTAAAGCATTCTTTTCATTTTTCTAGAGATTTAGAAACAAATGGGTGTTTATCCACTAAAAGTTTTAAATATTCACACTTATCATATAATTTTAACATTGTTATTTTTTAATAAATACTAGTATTAGTGAAATTTATAATTTTAACTTCATTTCTCTTTATTTTTGTAATTCATAATCAAAATTCAGTCATACATGAGGGATTTTACGAAATATTCTAAAAAATAAAAATACTTGATTAAAAATTTAAATTTTATTATTAGGTTACCCTATTTATGGGGAATAGTTTTTACTTTTATCTCAATGGGATATTTTTTGGGGAAAACAATCATTTTGTGCGTGGAATTCATAATTGTTTTAGTGATGTGAACTAGACTCCAATCCACTAATATGCATGTAGAGGCCATGTTACAACTAAAATTATGGTTAAATTTATTCTATAGATAAATAGAATTATTTTATTAATTTCGTTAAATTATGGTCTATGTTAATTCTTATATTTTAATTGGGAACTATGCAGACTAAGTAAAGATAAATTTTGAGCTAGATTCTACATCCCATAATGATAGACAACCTTTTTTATCATAATGTAAATATTAATAATAAAATGTTTATGATACCTTAACAACTATTAAGATAAATATTTTTATGAATTTGTTTCATCAATGAACCAACAAAATTCATCCATCAAGAATGGTTTTTTTCCATTTCAAGTGGAAAGAAATAGCTTGCACCGATTTAGTGTCAATGGTGTAAAATTCAACTTTTTAGAATCCTTCCACTAACCTAGGCAAATACTAATAAAATTAAATTACATAGAAAGATAGAATATATCCCCATGAACAAAAAAACCTATAATTTAGTCATAGTGATTTAAATGAAGGTATATTTTTGTGTTTTTATTTTAAATTTATGTTCCCAATTTGATTTGTAATATTGATCCATATGTTACATGTTTTTCTAATTTACTCCAGTTTTATTAAAATTTATTATTCTCCTTATGTATTTTTGGTTTAAAATTTAATTTTTTTGGTATCATTTAGTCATTTTGTGAATTTATTCTCACCCAAAAATATCAAATTATTCACATGACGATTGAGTGTTCATTATTTTCAAGTTTTCAATTCATCAATTCAACTCTTGTGAGTCATATTATTTTTTATTGAGAGATTTTTTAAATAGAATGATAAAACTTTTATGGGTTGATTTAATGAATTTTCAAGGTGTATTAATATATATTAATTCATATTCTATTTATTTTTAATCAATTATGTTAATCGGGTATTCCATTAGATGATTATTTACTACTAAATCATAACTCAATTTTATGACCAAACATTATGAGTGGTAGAGTGATCCTAAACCATACAATATTTATTAATATGATTGGGAATGTTTTTAATTGATTATCATTATTATTTATATATTATTAAAATGGTGATGTATGTGTTTAGTACTTTTTTATTTGAATGAATCCCTCAGACTTTTTTAAAATTAAAATAGTCTAAACTAATATTCATAAAATTTACTCATTTTTATAACATAAGATCAACCCATTAGTATTAAGTTATTTCACATTGATCAAATTATACATTAGGATCCAAATAAATTCCACCAAAATTTTATCCAATTTATATCAAAATCCTTCAATGTAATAATTAAATTCTCTAAGGTCTCTTATTTGGCCTTTATGTATTCAACAACCCAAGTAGTGGTTTCCGAGACTACTTTGACCAATATGATAAATTCGGTATAAGAAATTTTTATAACCATTCCCAAGAACCCATGTATGTTATGTTATACACTATTATTACAATCTCACCAAATTTTTCTATTATCACCACCATTTCTGTTATATTTTACCTTTTACTTCCTTTGATGTTTTCCCTCCTATATCTATGAACATTCAAATATAGATGTCAAGTCAGATAGTTCTAGTGGTAGGAAGTTAAGTGAGACTAGGGGTATTCTTCAATTAGATCCTTACATTATTAATTCCTTATATTCTAAATTTGTTTTACATATAAAATCATATCTTCTATGTATCCCATTCATAAAACAGTGCACGAAAAAACTGGAAATTCAAATGATGTTTTCCTTTACAAGGGTAATGTGATAGATCAAACCGTGAATAACTACCTCACACATTTATAAAAAATTGAAACATCATTAGTTAGACATCATTTCATAGTATATTCTCACTTTATATTCAAAAAAATGGCATGAAACATTTTATAACCTTTAATTTGATGTAGTTTTAGATTCCTTACCTTCATGTTGAGGATTTTGATGACATTATTGAAGCAATGTTACCTGATATCAAAAAGTGATGCAATTTTTAATTCCCCTAAATGGTCAAGATAAAAATTGGCTCGGAAATTTGAGACTATCATCCATCCATTCTTCGGATAAATTATAGATATATTGTTACAATAAATATATTCCCCACCATAAAAAATCACAAAAAATATAATTCAAAAAATTATTTAAAAATATATAGAGTTATTTTTGAAACTTGGTTAAGGTTGGAAGATACATTAAACATGGAACGTCACCAGGGTTTTTGAATCCCAGTATTTGGGTCATTATTTTATGATGAGGTATATATAGGTAAAATACATTTCATTAAAATGATGTGTAATAGTACCTTCCAAAACAATGACCCAAATGATACTTATGGGTATCTATAATATCATGAGGGATAAAACATACCTGGGGATCCATAAAAAAATTATGTGATTAGTCATATATCATGTGGGATGCATACTTATATTGAGGAAAATATCCTATGGGATAAAGGTTTATTCCTAAATAAGGTATTTGAGAAGATAGATCATAGGAAAGACCATGAAATACAATATATTAACCACATTTTCAATGTTTTTGAAAAACATGACCATATGAATGGAAATTTTGTACCATTATTACTAATAAGGGCGTGATTTTTGGATGAACTCTCACAGATGAAGATGATCACAATTTTATGTATCCATAGTAAAAAATACAATTTCAATCCACAGTGCAATTATTATCCTAATTTTCATTGGTTGGAAAGTTAATAATTGAGTAAACTGGAAATTATAACTCCCTTAACTCATTAAAATATTCCAATTCATAAATTTTTTTAATTTGAACCAATTTAATTACAAAATACCCTAATAACACTCCAATAATATATTGAAACACCCATCCAACTACCCAAATATCCTAATTGGAAAATCCATGAAACTCAAACCCCTTACCAATCTATTCCTCTTCAACTACCTTGGAAACAATGCAAAAAAGAAGAAAATGAATATGGACATTCTATATTTACACCTTGTATTTGGAATCCTTAAATTATGTAAGGAACCTATTACACCAAGTATTTTACCTTCCTAAAAATTAAGGGGAAAATCTACTTACACACGATCCTCTCTTGAATAAATTAAAGTAGTCAATATCTAGAGAAGCGTGATAGCCATTAAAGAACCTAAAACAACCATACTTTAACTATATGAGGCTCCATCGAATCATGATAACATTGAATAAATACATTTATATTATGATAGATGTAATGAGTATTCTGAGGAGACTCCTCAACGTAAAAAAATACAACAATCATCTCCTACCCCTCAAAGAATGTGTGGAAAATAAAAACATATGTTGAATGAAAATTTCTTGGAAATATTCTCTTAGTTTGAGCATAATATACCCCTATCGATGCAATCAAAAAAATTGCATAGTCCAAGTACATCATAGAATTAAGTACATTCAAAAGTGAATTATCTCACAAAAACCAAATCATCTTTCCTACTAATGTGATAACTGCCATCAAGAGAACAATGCATCATAACTCCCAATACACTAATTGTCCATAAAATAATTTTGATCTATGATAGATAAAATTTTCAAGGAAATGTGTGTTCTAGGAGCCTATTATATCCTCATTCCATATTGTATATTTTGGAATTTTATAATTTAGGAGATTTGGATTACTTTTTTTACTCTACAACTTTCAAAACATTGTGTTGAGGTTTCTAAGGGTACCTAATGTTTTTTAAATGTTGAAAACATTATCATCCCCACTAAGATAATAATTATTGAAAATCATCCATACCTACGTTCTAGAGAATAGAATCCTATAATACTTGGTTATACCATCTTAGTAACAATTAACTCGATCATCCAATTTATGAATATGAACAAGACCATAACCATTGGGAACATGAGATTTTATCTAATCATTAATAATGAAATCTATAAAAATTGGTATGATGAGAAGTCACATGAGGTTTATTAGATAGAAAGTTGATAAGTGTAATTAATGCATACATTTTTTAGTATTTTAATGTATGGATTTCTATATTTAAATGAATATTCTTTCTAAATGATGGAAAATTAAACTTGTTTCAGGTCTTATGGAAGGAAATAATTAATTTTTTAAAAATGAATGAAAAGAGGTGTAATTTGGTGCAAAAATACAATTCACACTGTGACGCTTCACTCCCAGCATGACACCATATTTTTTATCATGAAGAGATGTTGGAAAATTGAAAAAATAATTACAAGTCGTGTAATGAGATTACATGGAGTGACTTAATTAAGTGAGGCAGATATGTCTGGACAAGTTGTGAATATGGTATAGGCCATTTCATGCCATGAATAGAGTAAAAGTCTGTAATAAATATCATGTTGATTCAAAAATAAGTGGAGAAAAACTTGGAGGGATTAAATGAGATGTGTCCCAGTTACACATCATTACATTGTTGACATGCATAAAACGAACAAATATGACATTGTGAGTTCTATGACAGGATTTCCTATAAATGGATATGCAACTGACCTTCCAATGTACTCTGGACTATAGGGAGTATGTACAACATCAAGGGGAAACCATCAGACAATAGAGTGATGATCCGGAGACTATATTCTCTTCTAACCATCGATGCCATTCTTCTTCAGGTACCGATGCAGCTTGTTATCATGATACCTAACATGAGGGGGTAGTCCACATAGTTTCAGGTGATGTGTTTGTAGGGGGGATGTGTACTTAGGGATTTTTTTCCCTTTTATTATTCATGTTTTAGATTGCTGCATTTGATTTTATTAATTCCAAATCTCTTTATTTTTTAATTTCAAGGACATTGATTGGGAATTAAGGAGTTACTTTTCAATGTGTGAATTAATCACCTTAGTTTGTGTATTTATATTATCCAATCTAGGACAGTTATGATTACACAAGGTCTCGGATAAATTATTTCTATTTTTTCACTATGTAGATGACCATTACTAAGGTGAAATCACATTATTAGAACAAGATTACAAGACCAAGGATCCCTATTAACTCAATTCTGACACAAAAATAGAATAAAATCACTTTTAATTAAATCAATAGCACACAAACATAAAATCACTGAACATGGCATGCCTTCCATCTTGATTCGTAACACAATCAATCCAAATTTTTGTTTCAATTGTTCAAAAAATTAAATAATTTTGATTTTGATTTATTTAATTAATTAAAACATATGAATCTTTTATGTGGGTTTGACACTCAGTTTTCCTATAAACTACATATTTAGTTAGGTTGTTAGAGATTTTATAAGTTTATAAATTCACAAACCTAGTGGGAAGTAACGACGCCTGTGGGGATATTTAATTTTTTTATGACATTGCTGAAGAATGTTTCTATGATTAAATTAATTAGTAATTTAGATAACTATTTCAATTTTAATTCATTGTTTTATACTTGGTCTTTTCGCGTCGTTGTTTTAGGAAACAATCCATTTCATGATTACTCCACTTGAGGGAAGGAAAAAAAATCAAAGATCTAGAATTCGACCCATGATGGAAATGACAATACACAAGTAGAGAAAAGAGAAAGAGGAAGCCAACCAAGAAAAATTCATCATGGATGGTTGAGGAAAATTTAAAGCAGCCAATCATGAGTTGAGCCAACCAACAGAACCACAAGTACATGGAAACATTATAGGGGGAAAGCACTGATAAATTACAGAAGACGATCAAATATGGGAGCCAACCCTAGCATTCACATACCCCCAATTGCTGCCCAACACTTTGAGATAAAGCCGGTCATCATCCAAATTATTACGCATTTACTACTATTCACCAGGATACCTCTTGAATACCGTAATTTTTACATTGGTAGTTTCTCGGAGTTTTTTTGACACGTTCCAATTATAGAACCTAAAAAATTAGGCATTGATGATAAACCTATTCAGATTATCCCTAAATGAAATATCATGGGAGTGGATCCAAATTCTTCCCCCACATTCAATCATGACATGGGAGGATCTACTAAGGAAATTTTTGACATTTGTTTTCCTGCCATCAATTTCAATGGATCTATGGGTAAGTATTTGAAATTTTTATCAACAAAATTTAGAGTCTTTTTATAGTTCATGGGAACATTATAAATGTTTGATATAATGATGTCCTCATAGTAGAATCGAAATTTGGTTATTAGTACAAAATTTTTATAAAAGATTGTCTCAGGGGAATCGTTCCATATTGTATACAAATATAGGATGATAGCTGATGAGAAATTCACCTGAGGATAGCTACGACTTGTTGGATGATATTTATAGCAACATCTTCTAATGGAAGCTTAAAAATGAGGAGTACATGGAGTGGACATGGTGGAAAAAAACTAGGTTTCTACCTAAATGAATGTTATGATAATGAAACTAGATGCAATGATTCCCAACCAAAGTCCCCAAGGTATGTACTGTGAATATGGAAATTATCTTTATTATAATCATAAAAATTGTTCATAAGGATGGAGGCCACAACAACCACAATAGTATAATCAGAATCAAGTCCAAGTATTTTAGTCGAGACAGTAGGTTTTTTAACCTCAACATTGAGGGGAAACACTAACCAGTCAAGTTAATTCAGTGAAGGAGACCCTAGAAACATTTATGATAACTATAGGAGCTTTAATATAATTGTTGACAAAATACTATGGAGATTATGTAAATTCTATCAAAGAATTGAAAAATGAATCACACAACCAATAAGATGAAATGAGGAAAATGGAATATGAATTTGATCAGATTAGAGATCAATTAAGAGAAAGGAAAAGAGGATAGATTCCAGGATACCTAGAAAAAAATACTTATATATATGTGAAATAAATATTTCTTTGATGCAAAAATAACACACGAGGGAGAGGTGTTGAATTTTTAAGAGATAATGGACAAAGCCATTTGAATAAAGTATATATAATCACAAGATGCTTAGGAGAATAATGGATAAGAATAAACACCATAGTATCAACCAACACTACAAAATTATGACGCTCTACACATTGTTCTTAAAGGGGTTGGTGAAAAAAATGATTGAAGAATTAGCCACCATTCAACTGGAAGGATAATGTTCAACAGTTGTGTCAAGCATCCAACCAAGGAACTAGGGTGATCAAGGTATTTTTTCATTCCAATTACTATTAGTACTAATGATTTTAGTCGGGATTTATGTGATTTAGGTTCCAATTTAAATAAAATTTCATATACAACTTTCAAGATCCTAGGATTGGAAGAGATGAAACCAACTCAAGTTATACTTAAACTAGATGATACAACAGTGTGACTACCCTGAGGATTACTTGAATATGTCATCGTCAAAGTAGATGAGTTCTATTTTCCAGTGGATTTTATCATGATGTAAATTTATAAAGGGAAGACACCAATAATATTGGGGAAGACTTTTCCTAGATATAAGAAGGGAACTAATTGATGTTCACAATGAAGAGATGATTTTATGATTCAAAGGATCAGAGGTGAAGTTCAATTTTCACCGGGCGATGAAAAAATTATACGAAACAAATGATGACTTTTCAAAAGAATATTTGATGAATGAAAAGGATACTATTATCCATAGAAAAAGAGATGAACTATCTGTTTTAGAATGTGAAGGAGAAATTATAACCAAAATGAAGAAGGGTAAAAATGTTCAAAAAAAATATAAATAAAGTGGAGCAATATAAATTTTATATGAATTAAATGATAGAGAGAAATGTTGGGTAGCAATAGAACTTATATTTGATTATTAATGAAAAGCGAATAACAATTGGATCGAGCCTATCGAAATTGAGAATGTTTTCAACAATGGGATAGTAATGTTATTTTACGAAAGGGTGATAGGATGAATCTACACAATAGAATAAAGGCTTCAAAATTTTTAGATCCTGATTTGGTAACCTATTTTCAACCGTCAATCACTTGAGATGAAGAATGTAAGTTCTATACAATGATTGTAAACAAAATTTCTTCTAGGAGGAAACCGGATTTTTAGTATTTTTCTTTATTTATTTTCTATTTTTAAGAGAAATGACTAATCCCCAAATATTTTCAAATTTCATTATTATGGAATGTTCATTCACTTGTTTATTTTATTTCTACATCCCATCACGAGAGGCAGAAGGTATAATAAAGTAATAGGATAAGAAGCAAGAATATAAATTACACATCAGGAAGGGGTGTTTCATGTCAATAAGGGGTTTAAACAGAATATATACAACCCATTTTTCATGCTTCAACACAAGGGGAGTAATAGTTTAAATTCAAAAAAATTCTACATTATTCCTGACATTTCAATTATTTTAGATCTTTAATTAGAAATTTCATGACAAAATTTGATTCATTCATTAATCAAATGAACTAGGATACATAAACTTCCTATGAAAATTACCATTCCAAGTATTTATATTTGTTTTCCCATAAATTTGAATGAGAAAAATAGGAAACATAATTAGTATAGATAAGGATGTGGATTAGGATTTAAAAAATCATGATATAGATGATCATGTTAATCATATTAAATGAAATGTTTCTGTGAATTTTCCATGTTTTATATTTTTTATGTTTTCATTAATTCATTTAATTTCTCAGGTGCATTATCATGAGTAATTGAAACCACTATTCCTCTAATTCTTGAGAAATCCACTAAGACAATATTTTCTATTATTTCTATAGTATATTTCTTAAGAAACTCAAGAATTCTTTATTCTAGAACATGATTCGCATCTTATCAAAGGTATGACTAAAAAGTGTTATGTTTAAAATGACTAAGTAATTATTATTTTTATCCCTTATCCTGAGACCCACCTATCATTAATTCATGTTTAAGCCCGTAGAATCCATGAATAGCCTTGTTAGGAAATGAGTTGTGTTTCAATCCTATCTTATCCATTACTACCTTCCTCTAAAGGTTTTTCATGATATTAAAAAGAATAAGTGTGGTAGAAGAATTGTATTGTGTATAAAAAGATATAATTCATTATAGATATTTTGTTTTGGGAATTTCTATAGTGATGTGGGGGTGAAAGCATTCATTGTATCTTATTATTCACCTCTCTTTCTAAAAAATGAAAAATAAAAAAATGGGTTCTACCTTGGGAAGATAAAAAATGACCATTTTTTAGAACAATGATCTTTTGATGATATGTAGTTAGGTGATGGATATGATATTTTTCCAGAGATTACATTTCAAAAATTAAAATAAAATATAAAAAGAAACAAAATGAAAGAGATGTTGATTCTATCATTTCACTAAAATGTATCATGAGCCTACATTGAGATTTGGAGGGGGGTATGAAAGTTGTAAAAGGAGTATTTATTGAACTATTTTTGATTTCATACAATATATTTTAGATTTTAACCTCCTCTTTGAGATTTACTTGTGTACATCAATTACCTACATGCCCTAATACCCTGAGTCATTTTCTCATAAATGGTGTTTCCCCCATGATTAATTGTGATTTTGTCTTTACATGGTGGAGATATTAGATTCCTTGCAAGACTATTGTAAGTTATATTTTATTAAGGTATATCAATAATTCTATTTACATTTGTACCCAAATGATGAGTAGAAAAATTTATCAGAGGTATATTGAAAATGGTGTTCATAAACATATGGAATTGAAAAATAAAAATGGATGATTGCAGAAAATTAGCTATTTTAGAAGAGGAAATGTACATTACATGATTGACTTATTTATTTAAAAATGAGGTGTTGAATATTTTTCCTATGATATACTTGGAATTTTAATTTTCCATTTGATCAATTGTTTTCGTTTAAATTCATTTTGAATCAATGTATGATAAACGTAATTTTTAGTATTTTGTGCTTCCATCCTTGAGGACAAGGCTTAATTAAAGTGTAGGTTATTTGATAGGTGTATTTCATGAATACATTTTAATATTTTAATGTCTGGATTTATATATTTGAATTAATATTACTACCAAATGATGGATTATTTAAAATGTTTTATGTTTTAGGGAGGTAATAATGCATTTATGAAAACGGAATGAAAAGACGTGTAATTTGGAGAAAATGGACCCTATACGCTTTATCGCTTTGCTCATGGAATCACACCAGATTTTTTATTATGAGACCGAGATAGAAAATGGAGTAAACTAGTTACATGTTGTGTATTGTTATTACACATCAGGACTTAATTATGTGCATGATATCTATCTGAATAATTAGTGACGATGGTACATGCTATGAAATGAAATTACATATCCTGAGTTGGGCTACAACGCTATCAATAGATTCAAAGTATGTAATAAGTATTTCGTGGATTGAAAAAGTTATGGAGGAAAACTTTGAGGTATTTCACAACATGTAGCCTAGTTATACATTGTGATATTTTTGACGTGCATAAAAATATTAAATACGACGGTGTGAGTTCTGTGACAGGATTACCTGTAAAAGGAACCCCCATCCAACCTTCCAAGGTACTTTTGACTAGAGGGAGCTTGTGCGACACTTAGGGGTGACCATCAGATGATCGAGTGATGATATGGAGCCTAAATTTGATAATGACCTTCTCCACCTTTTTTCATTTGGTAATTATGTTGCTCGGTATCATCATTCCTAGCATAAGCTAGCAGTCCACATAGTGTCAGATGATGTGATTATAGGGGGATGTGTGCGTAGCTATTATTTTCTTTATATTATTCATGTATTGTATTGATTAAAATAAATTTATTAATTCAAAATATCTTTATTACTCAATCACATGACCATTACATGTGAATTAAAGAGTTCCATTTCGTTGCATAAATTAATCGCCTTAGTTTGTGTATGACCGTTATGTAATCTAGGCCAGTTATGTTTAAACAATGTCTTGGTCAACTAGTTATGTGTTTTCACTAAGTTAAGTCTATTCCAATGGTGCAATAACATTATTAGAGTGTGATACCAAGACTAATGATCCTTACTGACCCAATTCCAACACCAAAATATAATAAACTCACTTTATATTAAATCTTTAGCATACGAACCTGAAAAAACTGAACATGTCATGTCTCTCATCTTGATTAACAACCCAATAAAAACTATTATTTGTTTCTTTTCATCAAACAATTTAATAATTTTAATTATTATTTTTATAATTAATTTAAAACATATGGATCATCCATGTGGGTTTGAAACTCAGACTTCCTAGATACTAAATTTTTAGTTATGTTGTCATAGTTTATATAAATATCTAAATTTGGTAACCTAGGGACAATTAACGATGCACATGGGGCTATCAATATTGTTTATAGTGAACATGAGGAAAACAATGAATTGGATAAGGGTTTTTAAATCAATAATAAATTCATTTAAATTAATCACTTGATGTAAAATTTTCTCCATGGATTCAATATCGTTCGTATTGATCCAGTGATGATATTTCTGTATCACTAATTAGTGATATAATTAAATAAATCGTAACCTTTTAGTCCATTACCTATCCAAAAATTGATCTTGAAAATGTCATGTTTAAAACTTATATTTTAATGAAACCAATTCTATCTGGTGTTCTATAAAAAGAAACAAAGTTCAATTCAAATTCCAAATATTCATTTAAATATTGTAATTAACACTATCTGTAATTCAATTTCCTAACAAACTCACTCAGGTATGAAATATTAATGGAAAACCAAACCCTTCTCATTTTCATCTATTTTTCTAATAAATTCAAATAATAGGTCATGATTATAGATATATTGATCAAGCATAATAAAACTATTTCTTATACCCTTTCTTATTTTCTTTGGATAAGCCCACACATCAAGATCAATAGAAATTTATCTTGAAACTGATTCAAATCTAAACTACCAACCATAGTGGAGGTTCATTCATATATCATATATTTATAGAAGTTACTATTTTAGTTATTGGAATATTGAAATATATATCCCAATGCTTAGAGTGAGTTATTAAGACTAATTCAAGTGGATTATGATAAAATTAAAATTAACATGATTATAAATTTGGATGGTTTTATTCTCCCCACAATGATGAGTAGTGGATGGAGAGTACACTTTGACTATAAGAAATTTAAAACATATACTAATAAAGATCATGTTACATTTCCATTCATGGAAGAAGATCATAAATAAGTTGAAAACCTGGACTTTTACTTCTTCATAAATGGTTTTCGGGGTATAATTAGATTGATGTTTTCATATAAGATCCGGGGAAAAATCACTAATTAACTTTGTTGTTTTTTCATCAAACATGTTTCATTATGGTCTTTTGATTCCCTTTGTTACATCATGAAATAAAATATGGAAAATTTCACTAATGTAGTGAGATATTTTCTATAATCCCATATGGATTAATTCTATATCTTTGCAGAAAAGGGTTGATGTATTTATAGGAAACATTTTGAGGGATTTTTCAAGATGTGATGAGAAAAATCTTGTACAAAATTTGAAAAAAACGTCTATTTTATAGTAAAATAATGACTAGTCCATAGTTTTTATTTCTCTGGTATTATGATCAAGGTAGATAAATCCAAGATCGATATCTTTTATGACATTACACTTAAAAAATTTCAAAACAACAGTGATAATTCTTGTTAAATATTGGTTCATATAGAATCATTATTAAGAACTTCATATCAATTATATAAACCCTTCATGATCTACTTGTGAGGCATTCTCTTTTTTTATGTACAAAATTTAGCGAGGAATCATTTTTAACACTAAATTAATAACATATATCTCCTCCTAGCATGTTAGATTAAAATTTTAATATTCCATTATATTTCATATGTCATTAAAATAAAATTTCTATATGATTTTCCTTAGAAATATAATTTAATAAAAAAAATTATCATTTATTATGGAAGAAAATAGTTGAATTATGTGATAATCAACAATGCCACCACTGATAAAGAATTTATTGTCATTTTCCTTTCCTTAGAGAAGTTTAGATAATATCTCTTAGGATCACCCGTTACTATTTTCATGAGTCATTCAATATTGAATTACATTTTCTTAAAACAGTATTTCATGGCTAGATGAATTATGTGGCTCTGTAACTTTTATGAATTTTTCATAGTAATATTGGGGAGTAAGTTTTCAAACAATATGGTAGTTAATCACCTTTCTATGATGGAATTAAATGATAATTCATCCCTATATTCCATGATTGATTCATTTCCCATAGAGAACCTCTAGTAAATGAGTGATTTAATATGGTATACCGATGTAGAACACTAATTTGTTATGGGTGTATTGAAAAACATCATACTCAGATATGGGGATGAATTAGGCTGAAACATGTTTAACTTTTTCATTTACACATTAATATTCTATAAGGATATTTTTTCTATATTGGTATAAACTGTGTTAAAACTATTAATTTTAATAGAAAACAAATTTAAACATGCATATACATGAATAAAATTAATGAATACACAAAAAACATTGATATTATTTAGTTCACCACTAAGGGAAAGTGTAATGTGTATACACTCGACTCTAGTGTACCAAAATCCTATAATCCTTACTAGTTTTTTATATAAAATGATTCAGTCATGATCACCCCAGGTCAGGAAGTCTAACATTACTATTTATCTTTGAATGGTCACTCCACGCCGAAAATTAAATTCTTATTCATCACCTCAATGCACTACATTTTTGATAGGTCTTCAATATATTATGAACTGTTATGTCTCTTTATCAAATCAAGAACTTGATTTTCTATCTCTGTCTAGAATGAGACTCTAAATTCACCATAACATGTGATTTAATGGTCTTTGTTACTTCTTTTTCTATGTTATTATTTTTCTATTCCATGTGATATAAACTCTTTAATGATGTAGTTAAGTAGTTTACTTTCATAGTGAAATGTTGTCACATTATCAAATTCTTCAGAAGTGGATGATTCCATCTTGCAATGGTATTGTTTCACTTCATCCTCTTCTATAGAAAAACATAGAAATGGATAAGATTTATTCTCCATAGTTACCTTCAACAGATGAACTAGTGCACTCTTCTCCCTAATGGATCTTCACTTATATCATTAGATAAATAAAAAATCCTTGATGCACACTTGTTTACTTTCCCATGTTTCATTACTTTGGTTCCTAGTGATTATTTCATGTATACTGCTCTCAAGACCCAAGATTCTCTATGGTTTGATTCTCTAAATTATATCATCAACCAATTCTTTAGTCTCACCCTTGTATAGATTCCCCCAAGTCCTTGGATTCAAAAAACATTAGATTTTACAATGTACCTATAATTCATAATTTTATCCTCACCTAAGTAACTACATTATACCAATTAATTCAATTATGTCCCTAAAATTGTAAGTCTTTATATAAATACTATTACAATAATTTAGTGAAGTCAAGTCAATTCTCTAACATTATTTGTCACAAACCCATTACCTGTGGTGAGTCTATACAGGTATGTTCGCACAGTTATAGTTCATTCCACTCTAGTTCTATGCCCGTCTTCGCACAATTCCTACTGTCTTATCTTCTTCATCTAACTATTTTGATCTATTGTACATCTAAAAACAAGTGTGGTTATAGGAATTCTCTCTAATCTAGGTAATCTAAAAGATCCATGAATTATGAATTTTCCTCTTGTCCTTCTCTGGATTTTCATCAACTGCATAAGAGTGAGGTATCACAATAATTATAGAAAAAACATTGAACTTCTCTCGTGTACTTACCATATGATTCTTCTCCCTTCTTGGTCTTTCAATTTCACTTTCATGAAATCTCACTCAACTCAAACCCTTATCTATGGAATATTATGGCATATCATTCACACATTTTCATTTCAATAGTGTTCCCTACCGTTATGTGGTGCCCAGAATAGATTCTAGAAGACAACCTAATTTTATTGGCACCCAAACTAGAATGTGATTGGGTCGTAGATTCACATAGTTCCAGGGAAATCATGCAACCTATCTAACTAATGATGAATTGATTGAATATTTAGATACTTCCAAGAAAATTATTTCATTGTTATAGAATAATTTTTCATATTCCTTCAACAAACACGTTTATATTCAGATATTTGTTATTTAAGAAATGATTAGTCTTCTATGTTTCGTCATTATTCATACTCCTCTTCAACCATAACATCCAAATAAACTTATAACCTGATAAAATATTAAAAAAATAATCCTCCAAATATTTTCTCTTGCATTCACCATTCTCCCCCTTTATATTATTTTTCAAAAAGACTATTATATATCTTCCCCCATATATTAGACTAGAATTATTCTAGAAAATGAAAATATTTATGATTAATTACACACTCTATCTCTAATTATATAAATAATAAATGGGTAACTTTACCTCTAGATTTATTTTTTCACTCTCTCCTCCTTTGTGTTTATCCATTTATAACTTCAAGTTTTCTCCCCTACAATCTGAGCTCCATAGGGTTTTTTCTTTATCACTAACTCATACATTATCAATAATATCTATGAACTAGTATTTCAATGACCAATATGTGGTAATAAAATTCAATTCAATTAAAAAAAATTAATACAATTCTCCTTTTTGAATACAGTTCTTAAAATCACATAATAAAAAACAAGTTTACATCCAAAATAAACTTGGCTCTATCAACCATAAGAATGTTATCATTAAATTTATTATGCTCTATTCTACAACATAACTCTTATAGTAACAATTCCCCATTTTTTGGATAGTATAAATATATATTATCATCCAATATTTTAGACACTATTTTTAAAAAAGAGATTTACATTAATCATATATTTGACAAAATTAATTCACTTCTTGTTATTTGACTGATCAACATATCCTCTAAGATAACTATCATAAGATTGGTATAGGAAAAATTATTTTTTGTTAATTACATCAATGAGATAATTGTTACTAACTTACATACAAAGAATTTTGTGAACTCATAATTTTCAAAATACTAGTACTTATTAGGATCCCAATCACACATACACCAAACCAATAGTGAAAAAGAAGAATATCAAAATTGTGATGGACATATGAAATGTTAAACCAACTGAAAACATTTTAAATAGATATCTTCATAGTACCAAAAGGTATATAGGATCTTCAATTAATTATTGTAATTATTGTTTTAATGATGAGGCTTAGTAGTATTGAAATATCTTCAAAAACTCCTCCCTAATTAATTTAGTCTTTGGAAAAACACTATGTGTTAAACAATACATTCAAATGGTGAAACTATTGGTTTTTTATGATTATTTGTTCTAACGGACTCTTGGTATCGTGAAACAATTCACCTGAAATAATAGTGGTAGAAAATGTCATATAAGTATAATAACCATGAAATTATTTTATTCACCAATTAATTATTATATCTATTTCTACAGTCAATTGATGTCACATCGAATAATTCCTTATATAAACTATTGAAACCCCACTTTGTGTTGAAACCTCTACATCATTCAAATATTGTTTCGACACTTCTTAGACATTAAATCATGATCATTATAATTTATTCCATTTTTAGAATATCATTTCAAGATGAAGCACTCTTTACCCATGTGGTTTCTTGACACAACATATTTATACTAACACAAATTGTCAATTTCAAGAATTATGAATATTCGTGTCACTTATACACTTTTAGCTCAGCCACAATATTCCTTAAAATATAATCATATGTTCATTGTAATCACATTCAAAAATCATGGATCATGTATCCACCTAAGTCTACACTACTAAAAAAAGTTATTAAATATGTTTATTTTTAGGGGAGAGGGGAACCTTTAAAATTATCTAATAGAGTATTGTGGTTGGTAGAGATAAAACAACACTTTGATTTCAACTTTTATCTATGCCTTAAATGTTGGGTTGTATTTTGTTACAGTGAATGTAAAAAATTTCATCTAGATTATTTTTTAAAATATTACATTGTTTTATTAGGATTATTATCATTTGAAATCAAGTCACATTCATTTTTGTGTTCATATTCCATCCTCTTAGATGATTCAAACTATTCATGACATATTATTAGGTATTAATTCCATAGAATCCCAATATTATTTTTGTTTATTGGATTTTTAGGCATGGTCTTATTCATAGTTTTATGATTCAACCCACACGGATACATTTTATCCATTATTTTTACCACCTATATTTTTCTCTACATTATTCTTACTTTTAAGGGATCTTCTTCTTTTTGATACTTCATTCCTTATTGTATAACCTGTGAACCCACCAAGTAATTATCCATATTATTTCACATTAGCTTCCATGTGATTCATATCAAATGTTTTCATTATTGGATATTATTTCTATATGTGATCATTTTATTTCTTCATAACTGGTGTAGCTACCTTTTTTTCTTTCATATCCTTTAATGTTATTTTAAAGAGTGCTATTGTGATTGTAGCATAATAGGTTATTGTTAAAATATTCATTGCACTCCACATGTTTCTTCAATAACAATGATTTTTTTTACTATAACATGTATCTTTATAAGATGCTCTATTTCATTATAATCCATAGAAGTGTGGGATCTACTAATAAAATATTTTATCTCTGTTTCTTTCTTACAACTATATTTCTATTTAATGTGACCACATTTTAAATATATAACTCATTATCATTGAAATTATTACTAAATAAGACCACAATCCTCTATAAATTTAGATTTATAAATTTTCCATCTTCTATTGGGATGTTGGTATTCCTCAAAAGTAATCATGATGTTCCCCAGTCTCCCACAGTTTTATAATTTTGTAACTTACTTATTTTGATATAGTTAATTTCTATATTTTTTCATGAAATAGGTGTTGTTATGTATGTTTCATACATTATCATTCATTAAATTTTAATGAAACGTATTTATAATGAATATTTGAAATACATTTATCCTTTGAGGAATTGAGATATATTTCAAATTACTTGATCTTCTCATCTTTATCCTTCACTTTATTAGTTACCTACATTATTTTAGAGCAATATTAATACACTATATTTCTCCTCTTCTTTTTAAGAGGGATATTAGATTCCTTTGATTATTTTCTTTGTGGTCTCATTTTTTATAATTCCATGGGAATGTTATTCAAGTAGGTCACTTTGTTATTTCATTTTATAAACAATCCTTTTTACATCCATGTTCATGGACCACTGTACTATTAAAAACTCTTTATTCTCTATGTAAAAATCATCATAGATTTAAATGCCCATTTAATTTTTGACCTCTCACTTACATATATTTCATAAATTGATAGTATAGTTTTTTTTCACTAAATAAAATTTATTTGAGTTGATTACCATATTTCCTTTCAACTTCTTCCATATATGATTCACTTATATTCTTCACTAAAGTGGTTTTATGATTTATGGATGTATAAGTATTATCCAATTCAATTTTAGTATTTCATTTTTCTAGGATATTGAGTACACTTATATTAATGTGTATCTTCTTCCTGGGAGTCCCCTTATTATTATTCATTTTAATATCCTTTCACTTGTTCATAATCTATTCTTCAATAACATTTTTCACTAGTTTATCATCTCAACTATTTTTGTAACTCTACTATTGAATTAGATATAACAAACATATTTTTCTATAGTATATCGCATGTAAAAATATTACATGGTATTCCATGTATCAAAGGTAGTTCAACACTATATTGTACACCAATAACCCTCTCCATATAATGATTTTGTGATGATATTTTCTATATCTACCTTTCCGATTAATTTAAAATTATTATATTAATATAAATTAGGAAAAATATCTTACATAACCTCATTTCCTCATGTGTGTAAAAATATAATAATTTCTTTATACAAACCAAAAAAATACCATTCTCTTGAAAAATGGATTCTTCATCATCGAAACTATAGTGAAATAAATCAAAAATCCACTTATGAGTTTGAAAATCATATTATAACTTTTATTCTTAGATTACACATACTGAAACCTTTTCCACCCTAAGAGGGTGGGGATATTTATTAGGGTTCCGCGAGTTTAAAAACAGTATTTCAATCATTGATATTCTATAATAATAATGTTACCACATTTTTTAGTATTTTTTTACATCATGGAAAACTTAATGAAACACACAATAAATGTAACACCCTAGGTAAATAAATAATATGAAATTTTTATATTTATCCCTATTTGTGAATAAAAGTTCAGTATTAATTTAAAGGGAACGCTATGCTCGATGTCTTACCCAATACACAACAACAAGTTCCTTTGAAATCTTACTTTGCACTCTAATAATAAAATAATATTATCTTAAATGGTAGTTAATTCCTAGCCGTTGTAATGGAGGGAATGAACAGAACTAACTACAAAATTATTATATATGTTTTTAAAATATTTTCACTTTTTAAAATAAATGTTATAGGATTAAAAATGTGAATGAATCCAATTTTTAAGCATAAACATTCTAATATTCTTTAAAAGGTCGATTAACCTCCTTTTGATGGCGAACCTCTTTTAAATCCAATTTTTGACCATTTTATGTGTTATATTTGACAAAATAAAATTTTTCTTTAGAATCGGGACATCAAAATTTACATTGTGTAAATATTTGGTATTTTTTCGATAAAGTTCATTTTTTAATGAACTGTGAAAAATGTTGTATTTTAATTCAAAACCACTTTTTAATATAATTTATTTATATGATTATATTAACTTTTTAATTGGTTTTAAAGTTCAATTATAATATATTTTTACCATTTATTCCAATAGTGGTTGTTGAAATTAATTTCATCTTGAAATTGGACTTAAACTAGAGTCAATCTTTTGATACTTATTGTTTCTTAAAAACACGCTATTTGTTTTGACAGCGGGAATTAATTATTAAATTAATTAATGTAACTTATATGTTTTTAATTTTGTAAAGTATACTTCATTTTTTAATTCTTAATATCAAATATAGCTTAGGGTGAATTTTTTGTATTTTTCTGAAAAACTTCAATTTTTGATGAATAGAGAAACCACTAAGTGGTAGTTAAAGAAATTGATTTTTCGTTTAAATGAAACTTTGTCACCTCTGTGCTTTGAATTTCAAAAATCCGTCATACATTGTTGTCATTAAGAAGTAAAATGTGGTTCAATGGGATTAAAATAATTTTTTGGGGAATAGTAACTTTTATGTTCTTAATCGCGATTAGAGGAAATTAGTGTAATTTAAGGTAAAAATAATGTTTTAATAATGTGAAATGAACTAGACACATGTCCTACCCCCATTGGATGTGTCATGTCCGACCAAGAAAATCCATGGATTAACTTGGGGACCCCATTGAGACACTTTTGTTGGAAAATGACATAAATAACTTTTTATTGAAAGTTAAAATAAAAATGTCACAAGCATGAGATGTTTCACTAAAACAATTTTTAAATGGGGTTATACAAGTCATATTTTTTACTATAAATATAAATTAGAAATCTAAAAAGATTTTATACATCATGATATTTTTTTATAATTTTTATACATTAAATAAATTAAATTATTTATGACATTATGATGATTCAGCGATTACCTCATTATTTAACGATTTAAATAAAATGAAAAGATAATGTAAAAACTAAAACCTACACTTGTCAAAAACCTATTGGATGAGTATATTTCGAACCCTTACCACCTTATCCTCGAAATAAATCAATGTGGGACCTTTAAAATCCGAAACTCATTTGAAAATAAAGTAACATTTTGTAACTTTACAAGAGTTTCCCTCCTCTCCTCTTATAAAAGGCCCCCACCTCTACCACCTTACCCACACCTCTAAAGCCTTTGGCTCGGCCAACACCTGCCCATTTCATATCTACACATACCTCTCATAATCATTGAAGCCTCAAATTGGGAAGAGTCCTTTCCAAGAAAGCCTTTCAGCTTAAATCAAAGAGAGTTACCCGTTTTAAAGGTCGTGTTTTCTCTTGTGTTCTTATGTTTTATTTTGTTTCTCCAACCCCCTAAACTATTTTTATACTTTTATTTTGTAAAAACACAAGTATCTTAAATATACTAGGATTTTTTATGTGAATGATTCAAGATAAACTTACACACACCTTATTCTAATGGTTAAAGAACATACTGTTTTTGTGGTTGGCGATTTTCTGCCTCACGAAACGATGATTGTTCAACACTCATATAACACCTTCAAATGTGGACATTAAGATTTCAATATATTTATATAGGATATATAATATGTTTATGTTTTACTTAAGCGTCTGTATTTTTCTTTTGTGGTATACCTTTATGTTTTCCATTGTGGGTAAACACGATAATTTCATTTTAGGAAGTGCGGACTATCGCCCCCTCAAAGTGATTTGATTCGTTAATGCCATATGTGGGATGTATAAAGGATGGATTTAAAGTTATTATATATGATTTATGTTACATATAAATGATGAATATAATTCTGGAATTAAAATATACATAACTCTCATTTAGTTTTAATTCCATTAATATGACATAGAAATGAAAGTAGCGTTCATGCGTACGTACGGCTTACCGTCTCCATGAACGATGCATTTCATTTATTACCTATAAGTGATTATGTAATATTATAAATAAATATATATTCTGGATATATATGATATATATGATATCCAAATAATTAATATCATTCTGGATATAATGAACCTTTGACCACACGAACAACATGTAATTGTAAGAAGTCCACTTTCGACTTAAGAACCAAATATCGACAAAACAAACATTATTAACTTAAATGATTACATAATGTTTATAACATGGAAATAAGTGATATAAAAGGAATAATGAACTTTAAAAAGGTTCTTAATCAAGTAGAAACTAACTCAAGTTTATTATTCCGGACGTTAAAGAACGATCGAGTCAAGTCGGACTCGAGGTAAGGGATCCTACTCCTCTCTTTCTTTTTAAGTACACTCTTTTATGTCATTCCTTTTAAGCTCATATTTCTTGTGATTTGGATGTTATTTTATATTAATCTTACTGTAATTTTTATGTTCATATGATTAGAGACCGTATTCTCTCTCATCAATCCATTTTGGAAGTTTTGAGTGGCGCCGTTAGGCTGCCGAATTTTCTTAAGAGATCTAACCTCTCTCTTTCTTTTTAAGTACTCTCCTTTATGTCACTTCTTTTAAGCTCCTCTTTGTTATGATGGGGGATGTTATTTTGTATTCCTATTTCTGTAAACTTTATGTTAATATGATGAGAGACCCTATTTGATCTTATCAATCCATTTTTGTAAGTTTTAAGTGGGGTCGTTAGGCTGCCGAGTTTTCGTAAGGGATTTTTCATCTCACTTTTATTCCCGTGAGATTTATGCTACATTTGCCACAATTTCCTTTGAGTGGTGTATGTACTGCCAATTATTTTACTCATTTTGTAATATACTTTCATTTATGAGTATTTACATCAATGTTTTATTGTCATTCTTTCACGGGGTGTATGTTTCGAAAGAAACCCATGTCAGTAAGGGAACCTTTCACCCTCCTCTTTTTAAAAGACTTATTTTGTTATGTATTTTACTTCACATAACATTATGTTGGGATATGTTCTTCTATATCCTTATTGATGTAAATTTTATTTCCAAGTGATGAGATACCCTTTTTATCTCTCATCAACTCTTTTTCTGAATTTTGAAGTGAAGCCGTTAGGCTGTCGAATTTTTGCAAGGGAACTTCTTAACCCAATTTTGATTCTTTGGGATAAACTTGTACTCATTGAATATGTCATTATATGAATATGTGTGAATGTCCTCTGATTGTTTTACACTTAATATCCACTTATATTTGGTGTATTAATTTTTCACACATAATTATGTAATTGATTTATCCTTAATCTAAGGATACCTTCTTTATAAGGGATTTCATCACATTTTACATTTCTATTGAGACTTCATTGTTGTTATGCACTAATTCACTCTTATATGGTGTATATACTGTCCTTTGGAATATTATATCATGAATCCATTTATTCTCATGATATTATAATGTTCTGACTAAATGTTATTCCTCAATTATTGTATTCAAGTGTCTCTAATTTTGGTAAAAACCCTTTAACCAAAATATCGCTTTAAATGTTTTAATGATTTTTCTTATTAATATCCATGTTTTCAAAATGGTTTTAAGGATTTATTTATATGGATTTTAATGGTTTAAAATTTTAAAAGCTTCAAGGTGGTATGGGACACTTTGATTCAAAAATCTCTTTATTAAATGTTTAAATGGTTTTGAAAATGGTTTTTTTAAGGGATTCATTATTTCAATATCCTAAAATGTTATATTGTGATTGAAATGTGGAAATGGTATGTTTCCTTTATGCATGTTTTATGTGATACATTTATGTTATGGTTCTTGGGAATTTTTATGAAAACGGGTGGTTCTGTGATAAACTAAGGGTGGGTGATCCCGATATAGCTCTCCAATGCTTTGGGTAACGTGAAGGGGTTAAACGTTAAGGTTTATCCGAAGAGATTTATGGAATATACTATGATGGGTATTCCAAACGTAACCAAGAGGGTTACTCCCTACTTAAGAATGTTATGAATGCCTCAAGTTACCTTTATGTTTTATGATTTCTATGATTTATTCATGATTTTATGAGGTATGTTAAAGTGATTATGTTTTATGGGTAAAGTATGATTTCAATCTTATGTATACATGTACTCATGTTTCCTTTCCATATTTTTATATCCCTTACTGAGCTTTTTATGCTCATCCCATGTTTTTGAAATGTTTTTCACGGGTCAAGGGAAGGTTACATGATATGATGATAGTGTCAAGGAAGTGTCAAGAAAGAATCCATGTTTTATTTTAAATATGTTTCCGTTGATGGTTAAAATGAATACTATCTTTTATGTAACCACTTTGTTTAAATGTGGAATGTAATGCATGTTTTATGATATAATTCTCTAAAACTCTAAACCTGAAAAGATCCTCAATGTGTAATCTTGTAATAACTCAAGATTAAGTAAGGTTTAAGGCGGGGGCCTTATAGTTGGTATCAAAGTTCTGTTTAGAAAAATTTAGAGGTTTGGGTATTCTCTAAGCACAAGTGACATTACCATAATGGTTAGGATTTCAGAAAGAGTCCTAGTTTTAGATAAAGAGAATGAGTAAGTATATCTTAGTGTTTTCCTTCCTCATTAGTACATGATGGTTTTGTTGATATACTCACACTGACATTTCTATTTTTAGTGAATGGATGGATCTAGCAGGCACCAAAGAGACAACAGGTTTTAAGGAAACTGTGGTGGTTCTCTGATTAAGATACTAGATAAAATGGGGGATTCAATGAGGAAACTCGTGGTTGTTCTAAACCAACTATCAAGGAGTCATGATCAACCACTTGAACCTTGGTATGATCTGTAATGCATCATGTACGAGATGACCAATCGATGTGGAAGTTCAGGTAATAATTATAAAGGTAACCATTAGAGTTTATATGATCCTTACTTTTGAGGTAATTATGGGTTACTATATGATATGATGGAAAATGAAATGCATGAGATAAAATTGAGGTTAAATTATGTTATGGTTGTTTTTGATGATTTTATCTCTTTTTGAGGAATGATTTGAGAATTATATAGTTTGGAAAAAAGGACAACACGCAGACCGTGTGACAACCCGTCGCGTCAGACAAAGCTGTGGGAATTGAAACCACAACCAAAGTGCGACTGGTATTTATCGCCTACCACTGGACTACGTGAAGTCCCTGGTTAGTTTGACTAATTAGTTTTAGTTAGATGATTTTAGGAATCAAGAGTATGTTTATTTTGGGTTATCTATGGAAATGATTAACCTATCATCGACGATATGTGATTAGGTTATTTACTTTTCAATATGAGAATTTAAGAGAAAATGATGTTATTTTGAGATAAAAGTTAATTTGTACCTTGGAAGACTATGTGAATAAGTCCTTAAAATATTTGGGTTTCAATCTTAGTTTGGTTTACCTTGAAGAATTTTATGGACATATTGTTTATCAGATAGTCCTCATTCAACTTTCGGTTTTGTTGGACAAATTTTGGATATTAAGAATAGATTTTCTTTTTATAAGGGGTTATCCTTTTCTGGATTATCTGATCTTGTACTAACCTTTTTGGTTTTTTTTGTTTAAAGTCTAAAGACATGGGAAGTATATAATTCTCTTTTGTGGATTAGGTGACTCTCTAGATGTTGATTATAGTACTCTTAATGTGAACAAGTCTTCCTAAATACTCATAATTTGGGGAAAGTGTGAGTTTGTGTAAACAATATAATAAAAGTTGAAAGTCAACATGATAAATGATTATGATTCCTTATGAATAAATTCCCCAATAAAAATAAACTTAAAACAAAAATGTTGTCTATTAACTTTTCCTACTGGGGAATCGAATACCGTTTAACCCATCACCAGTTTATGATTTTCTTGTGGTTATCTTTCTCCTAAACATGTTTTCTATCACTCTCCATCAGAACATAACCCTATGTTTTCTCCTCCATGTCCATATTTTCATACTTTGAATCCTAGTATGGGTTAACTCGGGTGACATTTGTACTTCTATCCCATTCTTTTAAAGTGATTGTTTTACTGACTCTTGTTCCGATGTGGGACTTTCAAGGATGTTTCTTAGCCCAATTTTGAAATTGCGAGGATGAAATTCCCAAAAGGGGGGAAGAATGTAAAACCCCAGGTAAATAAAGAATATGAAATTTTTATATTTATCCCTATTTGTGAATAAAATGTCAATATTAATTTAAAGGGAACTCTATGCTCGATGGCTTACCCAATACACAACAACGAGTTCCTTTGAAATCTTACGTTGCACTCTAATAATAAAATAATATTATCTTAAATGGTAGTTAACGCCTAGCCGTTGTAATGGAGGGAATGAACAGAACTAACTAAAAAATTATTATATATGTTTTTCAAATATTTTTACTTTTTACAATAAATTTTTGGGGATTAAAAATGTGAATGAATCCAATTTTGAAGCATAAACATTCTAATATTCTTTAAAAGGTCGATTAACCGCCTTTTAATGGCGAACCTCTTTTAAATCCAATTTTTGACAATTTTATGTGTTATATTTGACAAAATAAAATTCTTCTTTAGAATCGAGACATCAAAATTTACATTGTGTAAATTTTTGGTATTTTTCCGATAAAGTTCATTTTTTAATGAATAGTGAAAAATGTTGTATTTTAATTCAAAAACTCTTTTTAATCTAATTTATTTATATGATTAGATTATATTTTTAATTGGTTTTAAAGTTCAATTAGAATATATTTTTACCATTTAATCCAATATTGGTCGTTGGAATTAATTTCATCTTGAAATTGGACTTAAACTATAGTCAATCTTTTGATACTTATTGTTTCTTAAAAACATGCTATTTATTTTGACAACGGGAATTAATTATTAAATTAATTAATGCAACTTATATGTTTTGAATTTTTTAAAATAGACTTCATTTTTGAATTCGTAATAACAAATATAGCTTAGGGTGAATTTTTTGTATTTTTCTGAAAAACTTCAATTTTTGATGAATAGTGAAACCACTAAGTGGTAGTTAAAGAAACTAATTTTTCGTTTAAATGAAACTTTGCCACCTCTTTGTTTTGAATTTCAAAAATCCAACATACATGGTTTTCATTTGGAAGTAAAATGTGGTTCAATGGGATTAAAATAATTTTTTGGTGAATAGTAACTTTTATGTTCTTAATCGCGATTAGAGGTAATTAGTGCAATTTAAGGTCAAAATAATGTTTTAATAATGTGAAATGACCTAGAAACATGTCCTACCCTTATTGGATGTGTCATGGCAGACCAAGACAATCTGTGGGTCAACTTGGGGACCCCATGGAGCCACTTTGGCTGGAAAATGACATAAATAACTTTTTATTTAAAGTAAAAATAAAAATGTCACAAGCATGAGATGTTTCACTAAAACAATTTTTAAATGGGGTTATACAAGTAATATTTTTTACTATAAATATTAATTATAAATCTAAAACGATTTACTATATCATGTTTTTTTTTTATTTTTAGACATTAAATAAATTAAATTATTTATGACATCATGATGATGCAGCGATTACCTCATTATTTAACGATTTAAATAAAATGAAAATATAATGTAAAAACTAAAACCTACACTTGTCAAAAACCTATTGGATGATTATATTTAGAACCCTTACCACCTTATCCTTGAAATACATAAATTTGGGACCTTAAAAATCCAAAACTCATTTGAAAATAAAGTAACATTTTGTAACTTTACAAGAGTGCCCCTCCTCTCCTCTTATAAAAGGCCCCCACCTCTACCACCTTACCCACACCTCTCAAGCCTTTGGCTCGGACAACTCCTGCCCATTGCATCTCTCCACATCCCTCGAATCATCATTGAAGCCTCACTTTGGGCAGAATCCTTTCCAAGGAAGCCTTTGAGCTTAAATCAATGAGAGTTACCCATTTTAAAGGTAGTGTTTTCTCTTGTGTTCTTATGTTTTATTTTGTTTCTCCAACCCCCTAAACTCATTTTATTCTTTTATTTTGTAACAACAATAGTATATTAAATATAATAGGATGTTGTTATGTGAAGTATTCGAGCTACACTTACACACACCTTCTTCTAATGGTTAAAGAACATACTGTTTCTGTGGGTGGCGATTTTCTGCCTCACGAAACGATGATTGTTCAACACTCATATAACACCTTCAAAGGTGGCCATTAAGATGTAACTATATTTATATATGATATATAATATGTTTATGTTTTACTTAAGCTTCTGTATTTTTCTTTTGTGGTATACCTTTATGGTTTCCATTGTGGGTAAACACGATAATTTCATTTTAGAAACTGCGGACTATCGCCCCCTTAAAGTGATTTGATTCGTTAATGCCATATGTGGAATGTACAAAGGATATATTTAAAGTTATTATATATGATTTATGTTACATATAAATGATAAATATAATTATGTAATTAAAATATACATACCTCTCATTTAGTTTTAATTCCATTAATATGACATAGAAATGAAAGTAGCGTTCATGCGTACGTACGGCTTACCGTCTCCATGAACGGTGCATTTCATTTCTTACCTCTATGTGATTATGTAATATTATAAATACATTTATATTATGGATATATATGATATATATTATATCCAAATAATTAATATCATTCTGGATATAATGAACCTTTGACCACACGAACAACATGTAATTGTAAGAAGTCCACTTTCGACTTAAGAACCAAATATCGACAAAACAAACATTATTAACTTAAATGATTACATAATGTTTATAACATGGAAATAAGTGATATAAAAGGAATAATTAACTTGAAAAAGTTTCTTAAGCAAGTAGAAATTAACTCAAGTTTATTATTCATGACGTTAAAGAACAATCGATTCAAGTCAGACCCGAGGTAAGGGATCCTACTCCTCTCTTTCTTTTTAAGTACACTCTTTTATGTCATTCCATTTAAGCTCATCTTTCTTGTTATTGGGATGTTATTTTATATTAATCTTACTGTAATTTTTATGTTCATATGATTAGAGACCATATTCTCTCTATTCAATCCATTTTGGATGTTTTGAGTGGCGTCGTTAGGCTGTCGAATTTTCGTAAGAGATCTAACCTCTCTCTTTCTTTTTAAGTACTCTCCTTTATGTCACTTTTTTTACGCTCCTCTTTGTTATGTTGGGGGATGTTATTTTATATTCCTATTTCTTTAAAATTTATATTAATATGATGAGATACCCTATTTGATCTCATCAATCCATTTTTGTAAGTCTTAAGTGGCGTCGTTAGGCTGCCGAGTTTTTGTAAGGGATTTTTCATCTCACTTTTATTCCCGTGAGATTTATGCTATATTTTCCACAATTTCCTTTGAGTGGTGTATGTACTGACCATTATTTTACTCATTGTGTAATATACTTTCATTTATGAGTATTTACATCAATGTTTTATCGTCCTTCTTTCACGGGGTGTATGTTTCGAAAGAAACCCATGTCGGTAAGGGAACCTTTCACCCTCCTCTTTTTAAAAGACTTCTTTTGTTATGTCTTTTAATTCACATAACATTATGTTGGGATATGTTCTTCTATATCATTAGTGATGTAAATTTTATGTCCAAGTGATGAGATACCCTTTTTATCTCTCATCAACTCTTTTTATAAATTTTGAAGTGACGCCATTAGGCTGTCGAATTTGTGCAAGGGAACTTCTTAACCCAATTTTGATTCTTTAGGATAAACTTGTACTCCTTGAATATGTCATTATATGAATATGTGTGAATGTCCTGTGATTTTTTTACACTTAATATCCACTTATATTTGGTGTATTCATTTTTCACACATAATTATGTAATTTATTTATCCTTAATCTAAGGATACCTTCTTTATAATGGATTTCATCACATTTTACATTTATATTGAGAATTCATTGTTGTTATTCACCAATTCACTATTTTATGGTGTATATACTGTACTTTGGAATATTATATCATGAATCCATTTATTCTCATGATATTATAAAGTTCTGACTAAATGTTATTCCTCAATTATTGTATTCAAGTGTCTCTAATTTTGGTAAAAACCCTTTAACCAAAATATCGCTTTAAATGTTTTAATGATTTTTTCTTATTAATATCCATGTTTTCAAAATGGTTTTAAGGATTTATTTATATGGATATTAATAGTTTAAAATTTTAAAAGCTTCAAGGTGGTATGGGACACTTTTATTCAAAAATCTATTTATTAAATGTTTTAAATGGTTTTGAAAATGGTTTTTTTAAGGGATTCATTATTTCAATATCTTAAAATGTTATATTGTGATTGAAATGTGGAAATGTTATGTTTCCTTTATGCATGTTTTATGTGATACGTTTATGTTATGGTTCTTGGGAATTGTTATGAAAACGGGTGGTTCTGTGATAAACTAAGGGCGGGTGAGCCCAATATAGCTCTCCAATGCATTGGGTAACGCGAAGGGGTTAAACGTTAAGGTTTCTCCGAAGAGATTTAGGGAATATGTTGTGATGGGTATTCCAAACGTAACCAACAGGGTTACACCCTACTTAAGAATGTTATGAATACCTCAAGTTACCTTTATGTCTTATGATTTCTATGATTTATTCATGATTTTATGAGGTATGTTAAAGTGCTTATGTTTTATGGGTAAAGTATGATTTCATTCTTATGTATACATGTACTCATGTTTCCTTTCCATATTTTTATATCCCTTACTAAGATTTTTATACTCATCCCATGTTTTTGAAATGTTTTTCACAGGTCAAGGGAAGGGTACATCATATGATGATAGTGTAAAGGAATTGTCAAGAAAGAATCCATGTTTTATTTTAAATATGTTTCTGTTGATGGGAAAAATGAATACTATCTTTTATGTAACCACTTTGTTTAAATGTGGAATGTAATGCAAGTTTTATGATGTAATTCTCTAAAACTCTAAACCTGAAAAGATCCTCAATGTGTAATCTTGTAATAACTCAAGATTAAGTAAGGTCTAAGGCTGGGGCCTTATAATAAAACATATAATGATAAAAATGAAAGTAAAGCATACACAGAACATAAATTTTTCACATTTTTACCACCTAGGGATAGTCTATTGAGTATACACATGATTTTTTGAAACTGTATCATAATCCACTAATCCTAACTAGTTCCACGAATACAATTTTATGGTCATGGTCCTTCCCTGTGAATACTACTTCCATTACAATCTTTCTTGTCTTAATCACTCCTCACCTAATGGGAAATAGATCTTCCTGACCACTACATGATAATTCAACGATGGATATTTCATAGAGTATATACTTATTTTTATATTAATCTGATAAGTAAATTTATGATATCTCTATAGATAATAAAAGATTCAACATGCATCATAACTCTAAATTTGAGGCTCTATTGCACTTTTATTTTATACACACTCATTATTTTCTAGGTGAGGCCAACTCCTCAGTGAGGTGGTTAAGTATTTTTCTTCCATAATAAAATAATTATTGTGACTATTCATCATATGTAAATAATTCCACATTTCAATCATACTATTTCACTATATCCTCTTCTACATCTAAACAAAAAAAATTATACACTTTCTTCCCTTTATGATCCTTCATTACTAAAATTGATGCAATATTCCCCCATGTGGATTATCTATTATTCCTTTCAATAAATCATGATTTATTGATGTACTCTTTTTTATTCACCCATTTTCCTTAACATAACTTCCATATGATTCATTGATTTATCATCTTCCATTGTCCTTGGATTTGTTTAGTTCTATGTCACAAACATATATCTTTTTATAATCAATTTTCTATACCCAAGTATAAATTTTATGAAGTCCATGACTTCACCCATGTATAGATTCTGTAAATTATGTAGATTGACCTAGGTATTATTTACCCAAGTACCTAGATTCACCTTTGTAGTTCACTTTTATCCCTTCACTCAACATGATTCGTCCACATCCCTTCACACAACATTGGTGTACTCTGAAAATTTTTCAATAGTTTATTCACACAACACCCATTTATATAGTGATTTCTTTTAGAAATGTTTTCTTAGGTATGGTTCATCTAAATCCCAACCTCTTACCTTCTTCATGAAATTCCTTTAATATACTCTTCTTCAAGCAATCCATGTGTTCAATTATACTTTATGAAAATCATGAACCTTGAAGTCTTTACTCCAGTAAAGTTCCCTCAACTCATCCTTACATGATGATATGACCTCCTAATACTTAATAAAATTTTAATTAACCTAAAATGAATTGGTTATGTCAGTATCTATCATCAAAACCCAAAATTTATCTCATGTTTCATACCCAAGTATTTTAAATTATATATTCATATAAGACCTAATATGCTCAATAATGTCTGATAAATGAAACACCAACCCTCATCAAACCCCAAAATAGTATATGCCTAATTAAATGTATCCATTTAACTATAGAGTGAAATTAGATGTAACTTAATTATAATATATATATAAATAAAAAATTTATTTATCAATACTAAGGAATTGATAAAATTAATTTAGTTTAGATAAAAAACTAATAAGACTGATTGATTCATTAAAATGTAACTAAATTTTATAATATTAATATTAAGATACTCAATATATTTTTTATATAAGATATTTATAATATAAATAATATGTTAGAACGAAATTTGATTACTAATTTAT
This sequence comes from Viscum album, assembly GCA_963277665.1. Lineage (NCBI taxonomy): Eukaryota > Viridiplantae > Streptophyta > Magnoliopsida > Santalales > Viscaceae > Viscum > Viscum album. The sequence continues at coordinate 443,865,772 of OY728135.1, read as the reverse complement.
CGGAAATTTGAAATAAGAATATTTAATACTTTAGAAGGTTATTTCCTTAGGAAAATATTTTTCATTATATTTTTCTGTTTTTATTTAAAATTTAAACTATCCCCTTTTATAACATTATTGTGAATAAATAATATTTATTTTGAAATTAATCATATCATCATAACATTAAGATTATTATTTTGGATTTTCTAGAAAAAAAAATTAGGTATATTGTAAAAAATAACGGTATATCTAAAAAATTCACTTTTAAGACATTATCATAATAATTGAATGACATAAATGTTTTTGAATCATTTTTTTATAAAATTTATATATTTTTATATATAATATAAATAATTTTGTCTGGACATTCTGTATTTTTAAAATGAATTTATATTTTTTTAGGAATCATAACTAATATTTATCTCAAAAACTTGATTTTTTGGCATATATTTTAAGATTTTAGCTTTCACAACTTGTAGAAATTAATTCCAAAAGTATATAATTCATATTTTAAATCAAAATTAATATTTTATTAAATAAGATATATTTAATTTTTGGAATAAAAATATCATTACTAATATTAATGTTAATGATCACGACAATTTTAAAACTATTATTTTCCTAAAAAATTGTATTGTTATTTTTTAAAATTTTATCAAATAAAATATATTTATTTATTATAAAAATTTAATTAAATATAATTTTTATTTCTATAATTATATAAATTATAAAACATTAAGTTGGTAATAAATATTAAATATGATTAAGAACCGTTAACAGTGAGAACAACATTATTATACAAACCAGTTTTTCTATATATATATATTTTTTTTATTTTAATGTTTATTTTATTGTAATTAAAATAAAATTAGATGAAATTTAATTTCAATTTATATTCATTTAAAAAAAATTTATGATGGGTTATTTTATATTATCATTAAAACAAATTTTAAATTTTTAAAAAATTGGTTACCCTGGATAAAACAAAAAAAGGAAAAAGTTAAAATAGAAGACCAAATTAATTCCAAAATGTTGAAATAATTTATTTAAATACCTTTTTGAGGATTTATCAAGAGAATATCCATAAATAATCAATTATTTATCAATTTTCAAACCATTTACTAGTAAATAGTGTGATTCTAATATTGAAAAGTATTATGTGTTTACAAAAGATCACTTTTATTTACTTGTAAAATACTAAAATTCCACAACATCAGCCACAATATTTCCTTCAAATTTTCTCCTGAAAATATACCATTTATATCCTACTACACTCCTATATAAATTTATTTATCATTTTATATCAATTAGTTATTATACGTCCTTCATTTCCAAGGACACATCCAAGAGAATGTCCAATGTCCCAAAGTAATTATTACTTAATCATTTTCATTTTCATCATAACAATTCACATACACAACTACCCAAAAAGGTAAGGTAATTACATAATTATAAATATTTTAATATATTTTAATTATATTAGTGGATAATATATTATTTATTTCTTATCAATAACTTATACAAATTATAATGTCGATTGTATAATGTGAGGACTATCGTGTCCAACAAATAATGTTTTTTTATTTTTCATCATCATTATCATTAAATTTTCTTGAAAAATAATATGTTATTAATTAACATAAATAATATGAATATTCTCATTATTATTCAGTTAAAATTATATTATATACTTTATTATCTATACTTACCCATCGAATTGTACATTTTTCTTATTTGGGTTTGTTTAACCATCTCTATAGACTACATTATAAAACACTATCCCGAAGAAAATTGGTTCATAAATATTAAAATAATAATAATTTAATAATAAAATATTTATTTTTATGGTTATCAAAAGGTTAAATTAATTATTTAATTTATTATCAAACTTTTCACTCGTCTAAATTACCAAAATAAGGCAACATCAATTCCATTTTAAGAGAAACATAATAAAAACTACATAATAAATCAAGAGAATAAGATGTTTAATTGTCCATATTAAATGAGATATAGATTAATATTATTATTAATATGTCATATAATAATCTTAATTTTATTATTTAGGATTTTAGGTTAATGCAAAAAACATTCCTGAAGTAAGGTAATGTTTTGTGAAAACTTATTTTTAATTCATTGAGTTAAGAACATTATTTTTTATAAATAGTATCAGAATTTTCATTTCTTTTTCTAAATTAATAATTTTTTCTATTTCCACCTATTTTTATTGTTCTAAAATTATTCCTTATAACCTCTTTAGAGACTTTTCCTTAACAAAATTATTATTTTACTTATAATGGTTAATTTTCTCAAATTTGAATTTATTGAGACATGATCATGTTATATACCATGTTTTCTTTTTTATTGTACATATAAATCCTAATTGATATTTAATATTTTTTTCTCTCATTAATATATTTATTTAATTTTTCATTTTATATTCTATCCTTCAATGTTTTTTATAAAAAACTTTTTGAAGTCATATGTGTTAATTTTATCTAGTTTCTATTCTATAAGGAATGTTTGATATTGAAAACCATCGTTGATTTTATCTATTTTATTGAACTCCCTTTGACCTTTATAAGTAATTTGTATATTTTATAGATTATATTATAATTCCATGGTATCCCTTTTAGGTTTTTTATTCATATGTATGAATTATTGTAAGGGTGTTTTCATTTAATTCTTGTTTCGTAGAAATATGATTCATATTAACCACTTGATTCCTTTTGTGGTTTATATATTTAACATGTATTATATTTTAAATCATATTATAGTATTTTTCTTTTGTGTATTAAAGAAATAGAAAAACATCACTACCTTCGTATTTCTAAGTCAACCCCTTCTATGGGAATAATTTTTCATCCAATGCCTTTCGATGAGCACTCTATATTTTCTTCCTTTGATTGAATAGTGTCTACAGAATTTTTATACATGGACTGATTGGGGAGATTTTTACATAAATTTATACCCCTTTATCTATATGGTGTTTTATTAAGGTATTCTTAAATAGAAATATATTCCAGTTATTAATTTAGTAAATATTTAAAATTCATATACTTGTTATTCCAATATGAATATTTTTTGACTACTCAGTAATATTGATATTTTATTTTATAACAATCCACCTTCTTTATCGGGATTGATTTTGATCATTTATTCATTGTAAATGTATTTTCATTCCTAATGTTTAAATCTCAATACTTATATTTTTTAATTACTAAGGCATGTTCATCATGAATTTTATTAATATTAATATTTTAATAAGGTAAATGAATTATAAATAAAGAATTGAAGGATAGGGTTGGGTATAATATATCTCATCAAGGCATTGGTGGTTTTCATGAAATAGAGTTTTTGGATATTTTCTAAGTGCTTAACCAATGAAAAAGTTGTATCTTTATTGGACCATTATGGAAAGAGTGATTTCTTTGTTGGTACATTCATGGAAAAAATTATGTCCTGGTTGAATCCTTGATGGTAGAGATCATGATATCATATATTATGAATTCTATCACCATTAATTCAGATATTTTTCTCCATAAATTTATTTATATTATTAACCATGGATGTTTTTTCATGCTCATGGGAGTAGTTATATGGATTTATTTGATTATAATTTATTTACTTCCAAATTATTCAAAAAAAAATTGATTACTTGATAACATATAATTATTCCCTTTTATATAATTTTAATTGACCCCATAATTGTTTTATATATCCCCTCGTTATGAATAAATATATCACATGTTATATGACTACAATAATATCTTCTTTGGAGAATTTTATGGGAGATGATGATAATTTATTACATATTAATTAGTTTCATTTATATTGGAAAAAATATTTATTTTATGATACATACATGGGTTCTGTTAGTAAAAAAACATTCCTACCTCTATATAACTCTAATCTAAAAACCTCACTTAGATGAAAGTGAAAAAATATTTATTTGTGAGACTGTAATTATTAATGGTTAAAATTGGATCACTTTGGTTCATTTCTAGGATAGTATAAAAAGTAAGTATTTGTTCACATCAGATTTTGGGATAATCAGTCTGGGATATCACAGTTGATATTGAAGGAATATTTATATAATTCTAGAAATTATGATGTTTGATGAAGAAAATTTAAGGAGTGATAAGTTATGAACTTTCACGATTTCAATGGTATAGAAAATCCATTATGTTAATTGAAGTAATATTTAATATTATTGAGATTAGGATGAGATAAGTATAGTGAATAACCTAGGGATAAATCTATGAGTTATGTCTCCATATATGGTAACATCATGAAATTTTGGAAAACTATATATAGTGTGGTTTTCCAAGAAATAACATTCAAATCATTTTTCTACTAGTGGACATAGTCTCTAGAATAGATGTTTCTAGGTGTAGTATCCATGATAATGACAAGTTGGGTATATTATATGTCAGAACTAGGTGCATGAACAAGAGACTTAACTGCACATATGGTTTTGAACTCTCGGGATATATTGTTTGGTTAATTTCATTATCCAGACCAACCGTAATTAAGTATTTTAGTATATTGGGTTTTCAACATAATTGGAAAGGATCAAAGATAACATATACTAAAACATAGATCTTCTTTTGTTAAAGAATATATTAATTATTATATTATAAGTATAATGAATAGTATATTGGATTTTGAAAGAATATATTCCATATGATTTTTACGTTTATAATATTTTAGGATAGTTCATTATAATTTAGGAAAGATGTTTTTTAATGATTGGTTGAATTAAACCAAAATCAAAACAGGTTGAAAAAAGAGTGATATAATTTGATCTGAAAGAACATTAATCTAATATGATGGCTTCATAGAAGATTACATCATGAGGTTAAATTTTTTCTAACCCTCTTTTGATTCCAAAGTTGGTTCACTGGGGTTATCTCTTTTGGTTTTATAAATGATAGGATCCTGAAAGATCCAAGTTAGCAATGGATTCCATAAACAATATAGATATTGTTAGAATGGTAAAACTATCTGAATAATATTTTTAGTGAGAAATATTATGGCTACTTCTAATCAATGATATATAATTACGATTAAAAATTTTAACTTAGTTGAGTTTCCTAACGCAACAAACAAGAAAAGGATAGGGTCTCTTGGATGTCCAATTGACAATGATAAAGTATGAATGTAATGGTCCAAACCTCTCTGGTCCATTCCTTAGTGAAAATATGTTGTTTAAGGTGTTCTAGGAGGTCAAGGAGACTTATCCCCAACATTTATCAAATTTTCAAATTTAATCAAAAGTTACATCGGTAAGGCCAGTGTGAACAGTTCCATCAGTGAGACTGATGTGAACAGTTCCATCGGTGAGACTCATGTGAACAGTTCCATCAGTGAGACCGATGTGAACAGTTCCATCAGTGATACCGATGTGCATAGTTCCATCGGTAAACAGTTCCAATGGTAGACCGCTATGAACAGTGAAACGGTGACCTTATGTGAATAGTGTCATCAGTAACCTTCTATAAACTGTGCAACGGTGACCTCTTTCCCTTGCAAAATTTTGAGTTCATGAATAGTGTTTCCCAAACGATGACATTCTAACAGTGAGGTTTTAATGGTGACCTATTTCCTTCGCCAAATTTTGAGTATATGATTAGTGTTTTCAGAATGGTGATGTTCCAATGATGACCTCTTTCCATTTCCAAATTTTGAGTTTATGAACAGTATTTCTAGAACAGTGAGGTTCCAAAGGTGAGGTTCTAACAGTGACCTCTTTCCTTTTCCAAATTTTGAGTTCATGAACAGTGTTTTCAGAACGGTGAGGTTCCAACGGTGATCTCTTTCCTTTGCCAAATTTTGAGTTTATGAACAGTGTTTTCAGAATGGTGACGTTCCAAATGTGAGGTTCTAATGGTTACCTCTTTCCTTTGCCAAATTTTGATTTCATGAACAGTGTTTTTCAAATGATGAGGTTCCAACGATGACGTTCCAATGGTGACCTCTTTCCTTTTCCAAATTATGAGTTCATGAACAGTGTTTCCATAATAGTGAGGTTCCAACTATGAAGATCCAATGGTGATCTCTTTCCTTTTCCAATTTTGAGTTCATGAACAGTGTTTCCAGAATGGTGAGGTTCCAATGGTGACCACTTTCCTTTTCCAAATTTTTAGTTCATGAATAGTGTCTCTAGAATTGTGAGGTCCCAACAGTGAGGTTCATGAATAGTGTTTCCAAAATGGTGAGGTTCCAACAGTGCGGTTTATGAACAGTGTTTTTCCTTTTCCAAATTTCAATTTTGTGAACAGTGTTTCCCTCTTCCTACAGTTTTGTCCCTTTAACGTTTCCTTTGACGTAAAATTCATTTAAATCCTCCTTTTAAGGAATCTAAGGCTAATTCCATGGCTATAACTCCTATATTAATTATTCCTAAGGCACGGGATATTTTTATTTGGTCAAACCACGTGGTTTAATGCGCTCCAAATTTAATGGAAAATACAACGTATCTTAAACCGCTACTCTGTTAAATCTTCTAAAGGGATGAGATATCTTCCTCCCAAGTTCTTCTTCCTTGTTCTCGGTTGTGAGATACTCAAACCTTTCATTTATTCTCGAATAGTTATGCGATCAAAATTTTTCCATTGGATTGGTTCCCCTCAATTTTTTGTATAACCAATCATATTGATCGATCTCTGATATAAGGTATGTTATATCGTCATTATTTGAGTTCATCACCTTCTGTTTCCCCTCGCCCTTTTATGGAATGTTATCTCCATGTTCCTAGTGGACTTTTCTTAGGTTTTGACCAGTTTGGTGGTGTCTCTGCATCCTCGAGTGGATACAATTGTCACAGGGGAGGATATTGTAACCTAGTTTGTGGCTCATTCTCATTTTAAGTGCGTCAAAAACTATTTGAGGTAGGGGATTCGTTTCTTCTCTTTTATTTTATGTGCAACTCTAGAATTATCATGTTTTAGCCACTAGATCATAATGGAATTGACATAATAAATATTTTAACTGGATGATTAAATTGATATCCATAGTATGTTATTGAATCTTGTTTTGTTAGATAGTGTGATATATATGCTTGTTGTGTAACACCCCAAGATTTCATAGTGTGTTATTTCTTCAAAATAATTCAATAACTTGCACTACACGCAACACCGAGTTCAATTGCACCATGACTTACCAAAAAAAAATCCATTAAAAGAGGTCATGAATAGTATTAACTAAATTTTAAACTTTATATAATCCTTATAATTTTAGAATCCATATTATGAGTTTCTTAGTCATAATGCAAGAACAGATTCATTTTCAGTATTGCAATTTTATCAAATTTTGATAGTGAATCCTTTTTTAAATACAATATTTTAAACTTTTTGACTAAATGGAGACATCAAAAAATTTAAAATGAAACATCCCAAGCTTCCACGGTACGCTTTCCTTTGAATAAAACAGTAGCGTGTGTTGTACGCAACTTCGAGTTTTAACACACACCACAACCGATCAAACTAGCCGTTATGAATAGTAATACCTAAATTTTGAAATTATATATATTTTATATTTTAAAATGGACTTCATTTTTGGATTCGGAATATCGAATTTAGCCTAAGGTGAAATTTTGGTACTTTTCGGATAACATTCATATTTTGATGAATAGTGAAAATTACTAAATTTTAATTAAAAACAACTTTTTTAATCAAAATAATTAATAGTGATAAATTGTGAATTTGAGTGGTTTTAAAGTATATTTAGAATATATTTTTACCATTTAATATAATGTTGGTCATTGGACATAATTTTACAATTAAACTGAACATAAACAAGTGTCAATCTTTTGATAGTTATTACCTCTTAAAAACACGCTTTTTGTTTTGACAGCGGGAATTAATTTTAAATTAATTTCTGCCACTTCTGTGTTTTGAATTTAGAAAAATGGATTCCATATTTGGAATCAGGATGTCCAAATTGTGTAAATAGGTAACTTTTATTTTTAGACATTTTGAATAATTACTGTGGTAAATATTTTATTTACCATGGTTAAGGGTAAATCCGGTAAATAAGGGTTAACAAATAATATTATAATAATAAAAAATTACCCTAAAACGTATCCTAACCTTATTTGTGGAAACATACCCGACCATGGGCATCCTTGGGTCAATTTGGGGACCCCTTGGATCCACTTGTATGTGGTAGGGACACATTATATTAATAAAGTTAAAATAAAAATAAAAATGGCATAAGCTTACATCTTTTAGAAGAACAATTTTTACATAGGGTTATACATGTTGAATTTTCGATTATAAATATTCATTAGAAAGCTAAAAAGATTTACTACATAATGATATTTTATTTATAATTTTTAGACATCAAATAATTTAAATTATTAATGACACAATAATGATGCAATGTTTACCTCATTAATAAATCATTTAAATAAATAAGATTATAATGATTAAAATATTATCTAAAACCAGTCCAATTATTATTGGTTGATGTTATTTAGAATATGAGTCATCTTATCTTCGACCTCAATGATTTTTGGACCATTATAAACCGAATATAATTATATTATAAAGTAATACTTTCACTCTTTCCTAAAGAGCCCCTCCTCCCCCTTATAAAAGGAGACCACTTCTACTCATTCCTCACACCTCTCAAGCCACTTGGCTCGTCCAAACTCTGCCCAACTAAGCTCCCCACATCCCTCTCCTCCTCCTTGAAGCTTCCCCTTAGGCAGAAAGCATTCCAACAAGTCCTTTGGTTCCAACCAAAGTGAGTTACCTAAATTAAAGGTAACGATTTCTCTTAAATTATTTTCATTTATTTTGCTTCTCCAACCCCCAAACTCTTTTTATTTCCTTTCTTTTGTAACAACACCAGTATCCTCAATATACTAGGATATTGTTATAAGAAGTATTCAAACTACACATACACACAACTCCATCTAATGGATGATGAACATAATGTTTCTGTGGATGGAAAACTAACGCCTCACGAAACGATGATTGTTCAAATACATCTTACCGCCTCTCATGGTGGCCATTATGATGGAACTGTAATTAAATATGATATTAATGATATATATTTTATATATAAGCTACTGTAATTCCATTTTATTTCATACCATTATTCGTTTCATGTTGTATATACATACGATAATTTCATTTGAGGAAGTGCGGACTACCGCCCCCTTAAAATGATATGACTCGTTCATACCACACATGGAACGTATAAAGGATGGTGTTAATGAACTTAAGTAACATATACAAAATATTATATTATACTGTAATAGTAATATAACTAAGTATCATTTGAATTTAATTCTTTTAAAATAAAAATTAAATGGAAGTTGCGTTCGTGCGTACGTACGGACTACCGTCTCCACGAACGCGATGAGATTCATCCTCCATCGTATCCATTCAAGTATAATTATCATTTGATGATTTAAAAATTATGTTTAAGGACTAGATATCATTCTGGATATGAATAAGATACAACAACCATGGCTTATTTAACAAAACATATAAAAGAAAATGAGTAAGTTAACTCCCGAAACGACGATAATTCTAAGATATTATTAACAAATCAATGTTAAAAGATCATATATGATATCATATTATTATATATGATTCTTGTATAATTTAATAACAACTATTTCACCATTATACAGGAGGTTAACCTACCCCAACCAAGGAAAAGTACAAGGTAAGGGTTTAGTTACAACCTCTTCATTATCCAAGGTTGTTTATACGTAATAATCTACTGGGATCTCTTTATCATCCACATCCATGTTTCTTAAAAATGCATTTCAAAACATTTTTACTATTTACTAGAATATGAGTTAAAGTCATTTATACCCTTTTTGACTTTTATAAGTGGTTTATAAAGGAATCTTTCGGTCGTTTTCAAAACAAGGTCCTTTTTAACCTTTTCGACAGAATTAAGGTAAGAATGTTTTTTTAACTTATACGGCGGGTGCGTCTATTTTCCGCCGTTATAAAATCTTCAAAACTTCCCTTACAATCTTATAAGAATATTTTCAAAGAAAATGTTTTATTTTATATGGATCTTAAATGATTTCAAAATAAAAAGAGATATTTCTTTAAAAAGAATTTTGATTTCATCTATGTCAACATCCTTTGATGGATTTTACGCTTATTTAAAGTTGATTTATTGTAATACAAATCTTCTATATTGTATTGAAGTTTTTGTGATATGTTTGACTGTGGATGTGCTATTTTTATACCATTCATAGTTTATGGTGAAATTATTGACATTTCGTATGCTAGTTTTAATACGAATGTTTATGTTATGTTTAAACATTTTCATATGGGAATGCATTGGACTTAGTAAGTGACGGGTGGAGCCCGCTATAGCTCCTCGATGTATCGGTAGGTCTCATGAGACAAACTAGTGTCTTGGCACAAGGCCTTGACAAAATCTTATTTGTAGTCTTGGCACGAGGCCTTGGCTATGTGGTTATGATAGTCTGGCATTATGCATTCCAACATTATGAAAGTGGTTATTGATTTTTGCATGTGATTATTCGATTAGTAGAATATCCATGTGAATAATTAAATGGCATTATTTCATTTTATTTATGCCATACCATGTTGAAAGTTCATATTTAAAAGGCTTTTGTTTTAGTTATACATTGCCTTAAATGTTTATTCTTATTTATGAAAGTTTCCGCTATATTGTTATCCTTACTGGGCATTTGAGCTCACCCCTTTTCTATGTTTTATTTTTCCCAGGATGTGAAGAAGTAAGTTATGAATGACCTGCAGGGATTTTATGAGGGGTTAATAGTGTGGATTGTGGAAACATTATGTTGTTGTAGTAGTTTTTCATTTTATGATGTAATGTAAAACTTATGAATATATCTAGTGTTTCCAAGGCTACTAAACCAATCGGTCTTTCGAGATTTGATCTTTCTTGTGATCATGCCAATGTTATGTAATAATGCACCGACTCTGGGTAGCTGGGGTCGGGGCATTACAGTTGGTATCAGAGGAAGTTTAGTACAAACCTTGGAAGCTAGATTTAGATAAACTCTGATTAGAGCACGTAGACCTAAGATGAACTTTGAGGATTAGTATAGAAGAACTTCCTAGAATTTTGGTGTTGTAGAGATTTTGTGAGTTTTCCGAGAAATACATCCCTGTCTGGATACGAGCAGGTAGAGGCGGCTCTGGCACAGATGTACCTAGGGGTAAAACCCGAAAACACCGCTTTGAGCTAGACTCGAACGGGAACTGGTGCACGACAACGGGCCTTGCTGCACTCTTGGTTACGACACTCTCGGGGGATATGCTTAGGATAATTCTCATTTTCTTTACAAACCATTATGAAGGGTTTATGGGTATATACATCCTCAAAGGAGACATTTTTATGATTATGGATTATATCCATAAATAGTTCAATTTATGTTAAGTGTTTTATAAGTATGGGATTATGTATTTTGATTCATAAACTGATCTAGTGTATGCCATTGTTTAGAAATGGCGCCCAGTAGAAGGAATGAGAACTCCAGAAATGCACATGATCCAAAGAGAAGGAAGGATCATATCTTTCATGGTCTTAAGCTAGAATTTATAAGAGAAATAGTCTCATATTTATTATCATCATATGAAGAAATAATATCATGTGTTGATAAGATAAGTAAAGAGTTTACTGATCCCTATGGATTTAAAGGGAAGCAAGAGAAGAAATGGATGGAAGAGAGAAATATGGATAAAGGGAAAAGGGAAAAGAAGAATTTTCCCACATGTGGTAACTGTGGAAAGAAACACCCTGGAACTTGCCTGAAAGGAATGGGAGTTTGTTATAAGTGTGGAGGAAAAGGGCACAAAGTACGTGACTGTAAGGGTAAGAAAATGGTTTTAAATGTACAATGCTTCATTTGCAAGGAGTTTGGACACTACACGAACCTATGTCCCAGTCATCAGACTATGCCGCAAATGATGTTATTGGATAATAATCAAGTTATGATACTACCACAGATGAAGAGGAATGATTAGAGTTTTTATGTTGATTATGTCAATTAAGTGTTGTATCAACAATGTACTTGTTACAATAATCATGGAGTATATTAGGATTGTACTGCAGTACTATTTCATTAAGGACTTGAGATTGTGTGGAACAAAGAAAAGTGACTCAATAGCAGGATAAATTTTTGGAAAATATATGGTTGAGGGAATGATAAATCATAATATAGTTCTGATACTGAGGTAGTGATTTTGGAATAATATGTGATTGTTTTGGATAAATTATATTGGATATTCTTGACTACCCTGGAACTGATTAATGATTTGTATATTCCATCATTGTTGGGGTTTAAAACATTTTTGGATTAATGAAGTATATCCAGCTTTCTATATGGAATAAGGGAGCATGAATGTAATCAATAAGGAATATGGTAATTCAGGATGTTTCGGTGTATTAAAAGAATACATGATGAAGGTATTCATATGCTATTACGGGGTAAAAATGTTCTAAATTATGTTTACCTTACTTATAAATGTTGGACTGTGAGTTTGGACATAAGTATTTTGGATAGTTCTAGTTTGGATTATTTTGGATTGCCATAAAAGGACAACCCGGAGGTCGGGCAGCAACCCGTCGCGTCCGGCAAGGCTGCGAGACTTGAACCCGCAACCGAAGGGCGACAAGGGTGTATCACCTACCACTGGCCCACGAGATGTCCTGGATTAAATAATGTAGTTTTTTTTAAAAGATCTGGTAGATGAATTATAAATTCATTTATTTTGGAACCCTGTACGAATAGTATAATTAGAAAAAAAAAATTACATTCTATTATCTTTTAGAGTGAAAGATGAGTTTGTGGTAGAAATTTATTAATGGATAAAACTCTAATTATAAAGTAAGTATATCACCTTATGATCTTATCCAATCTCATAAATAAATTCCCCAACATTAATAAAAGAAACATAGAACAAAAATGTTGTCCTAGATGGTACCTTAAATCATCACAAATTTATGGCTTTGGGATTTTTGGCCTTTTCATAGCCATGTTCTCTACCACTCTCCATCAGATAATTGATGGTTAGATTTCTCTTCCATATCCATATTTTCCTACATGGAACCCTAGTATGTGTTATTTTCGGTAATCTTCATACTTTCCACTCTTTATTTTAAATATAGGCCTCATTAATTCATTTTTCGATGTGGGATTTCAACTAAGATATTTTGAAACGTCAAAAATGTGTTATCCTAATACCCTATGTTTTGTTGAACCGATGGTATTTCAAATCACCATAGATTGATGAGTATAAGGACCTCAATTTTATACTTGTTTGTGATTGATGACCTCAATCACTACCTATAAATATTTACGTTTTTCCTCCAATTATATGTCTCTAATTTCCACCAATGTTCTCCTAATCGAGATCATAATTTGGTGGTGACCCTTTCATTTCTCTTTTCCTCATATTAAGAATAAATTTTAGTAACCCAATTTCCGATGTGGGTTTTCCCACAAAGATATTTTTTATTTTCAACCTTTTATTTTCGAAGAACAATTTCAAATTGCGAGGACGCAATTTATTGAAGGAGGGGAGAATGTAACACCCCAAGATTTCATAGTGTGTTATTTCTTCAAAATAATTCAATAACTTGCACTACACGCAACACCGAGTTCAATTGCACCATGACTTACCAAAAAAAAATCCATTAAAAGAGGTCATGAATAGTATTAACTAAATTTTAAACTTTATATAATCCTTATAATTTTAGAATCCATATTATGAGTTTCTTAGTCATAATGCAAGAACAGATTCATTTTCAGTATTGCAATTTTATCAAATTTTGATAGTGAATCCTTTTTTAAATACAATATTTTAAACTTTTTGACTAAATGGAGACATCAAAAAATTTAAAATGAAACATCCCAAGCTTCCACGGTACGCTTTCCTTTGAATAAAACAGTAGCGTGTGTTGTACGCAACTTCGAGTTTTAACACACACCACAACCGATCAAACTAGCCGTTATGAATAGTAATACCTAAATTTTGAAATTATATATATTTTATATTTTAAAATGGACTTCATTTTTGGATTCGGAATATCGAATTTAGCCTAAGTTGAAATTTTGGTACTTTTCGGATAACATTCATATTTTGATGAATAGTGAAAATTACTAAATTTTAATTAAAAACAACTTTTTTAATCAAAATAATTAATAGTGATAAATTGTGAATTTGAGTGGTTTTAAAGTATATTTAGAATATATTTTTACCATTTAATATAATGTTGGTCATTGGACATAATTTTACAATTAAACTGAACATAAACAAGTGTCAATCTTTTGATAGTTATTACCTCTTAAAAACATGCTTTTTGTTTTGACAGCGGGAATTAATTTTAAATTAATTTCTGCCACTTCTGTGTTTTGAATTTAGAAAAATGGATTCCATATTTGGAATCAGGATGTCCAAATTGTGTAAATAGGTAACTTTTATTTTTAGACATTTTGAATAATTACTGTGGTAAATATTTTATTTACCATGGTTAAGGGTAAATCCGGTAAATAAGGGTTAAAAAATAATATTATAATAATACAAAATTACCCTAAAACGTGTCCTAACCTTATTGGTGGACACATACCCGGCCATGGGCATCCTTGGGTCAATTTGGGGACCCCTTGGATCCACTTGTATGTGGTAGGGACAAATTATATTAATAAAGTTAAAATAAAAATAAAAATGGCATAAGCTTACATCTTTTAGAAGAACAATTTTTACATAGGGTTATACATGTTGAATTTTCGATTATAAATATTCATTAGAAAGATAAAAAAATTTCCTACATAATGATATTTTATTTATAATTTTTAGACATCAAATAATTTAAATTATTAATGACACAATAATGATGCAATGTTTACCTCATTAATAAATCATTTAAATAAATAAGATTATAATGATTAAAATATTATCTAAAACCTGTCAAATTCTTATTGGTTGATGTTATTTAGAATATGAGTCATCTTATCTTCGACCTCAATGATTTTTGGACCATTATAAACCGAATATAATTATATTATAAAGTAATACTTTCACTCTTTCCTAAAGAGCCCCTCCTCCCCCTTATAAAAGGAGACCACTTCTACTCATTCCTCACACCTCTCAAGCCACTTGGCTCGTCCAAACTCTGCCCAACTAAGCTCCCCACATCCCTCTCCTCCTCCTTGAAGCTTCCCCTTAGGAAGAAAGCATTCCAACAAGTCCTTTGGTTCCAACCAAAGTGAGTTACCTAAATTAAAGGTAACGATTTCTCTTAAATTATTTTCATTTATTTTGCTTCTCCAACCCCCAAACTCTTTTTATTTCCTTTCTTTTGTAACAACACCAGTATCCTCAATATACTAGGATATTGTTATAAGAAGTATTCAAACTACACATACACACAACTCCATCTAATGGATGATGAACATAATGTTTCTGTGGATGGAAAACTAACGCCTCACGAAACGATGATTGTTCAAATACATCTTACCACCTCTCATGGTGGCCATTATGATGGAACTGTAATTAAATATGATATTAATGATATATATTTTATATATAAGCTACTTTAATTCCATTTTATTTCGTACCATTATTCGTTTCATGTTGTATATACATGCGATAATTTCATTTGAGGAAGTGCGGACTACCGCCCCCTTAAAATGATATGACTCGTTCATACCACACATGGAACGTATAAAGGATGGTGTTAATGAACTTAAGTAACATATAAAAAATATTATATTATACTGTAATAGTAATATACCTAAGTATCATTTGAATTTAATTCTTTTAAAATAAAAATTAAATGGAAGTTGCGTTCGTGCGTACGTACGGACTACCGTCTCCACGAACGCGATGAGATTCATCCTCCATCGTATCCATTCAAGTATAATTATCATTTGATGATTTAAAAATGATGTTTAAGGACTAGATATCATTCTGGATATGAATAAGATACAACAACCATGGCTTATTTAACAAAACATATAAAAGAAAATGAGTAAGTTAACTCCCGAAACGACGATAATTCTAAGATATTATTAACAAATCAATGTTAAAAGATCATATATGATATCATATTATTATATATGATTCTTGTATAATTTAATAACAACTATTTCACCATTATACAGGAGGTTAACCTACCCCAACCAAGGAAAAGTACAAGGTAAGGGTTTACTTTACAACCTCTTCATTATCCAAGGTTGTTTATACGTAATAATCTACTGGGATCTCTTTATCATCCACATCCATGTTTCTTAAAAATGCATTTCAAAACATTTTTACTATTTACTAGAATATGAGTTAAAGTCATTTATACCCTTTTTGACTTTTATAAGTGGTTTATAAAGGAATCTTTCGGTCGTTTTCAAAACAAGGCCCTTTTTAACCTTTTCGATAGAATTAAGGTAAGAATGTTTTTTTAACTTATACGGCGGGTGCGGCTATTTTCCGCCATTATAAAATCTTCAAAACTTCCCTTACAAGCTTATAAGAATATTTTCAAAGAAAATGTTTTATTTTATATGGATCTTAAATGATTTCAAAATAAAAAGAGATATTTCTTTAAAAAGAATTTTGATTTCATCTATGTCAACATCCTTTGATGGATTTTACGCTTATTTGAAGTTGATTTATTGTAATACAAATCTTCTATATTGTATTGAAGGTTTTGTGATATGTTTGACTGTGGATGTGCTATTTTTATACCATTCATAGTTTATGGTGAAATTATTGACATTTCGTATGCTAGTTCTAATACGAATGTTTATGTTATGTTTAAACCTTTTCATATGGGAATACATTGGACTTAGTAAGTGACGGGTGGAGCCCGCTATAGCTCCTCGATGCATCGGTAGGTCTCATGAGACAAACTAGTGTCTTGGCACAAGGCCTTGACAAAATCTTATTTGTAGTCTTGGCACGAGGCCTTGGCTATGTGGTTATGATAGTCTGGCATTATGCATTCCAACATTATGAAAGTGGTTATTGATTTTTGCATGTGATTATTCGATTAGTAGAATATCCGTGTGAATAATTAAATGGCATTATTTCATTTTATTTATGCCATACCATGTTGAAAGTTCATATTTAAAAGGCTTTTGTTTTAGTTATACATTGCCTTAAATGTTTATTCTTATTTATGAAAGTTTCCGCTATATTGTTATCCTTACTGGGCATTTGAGCTCACCCCTTTTCTATGTTTTATTTTTCCCAGGATGTGAAGAAGTAAGTTATGAATGACCTGCAAGGATTTTATGAGGGGTTAATAGTTTGGATTGTGGAAACATTATGTTGTTGTAGTAGTTTTTCATTTTATGATGTAATGTAAAACTTATGAATATATCTAGTGTTTCCAAGGCTACTAAACCAATCGGTCTTTCGAGATTTGATCTTTCTTGTGATCATGCCAATGTTATGTAATAATGCCCCGACTCTGGGTAACTGGGGTCGGGGCGTTACATATTGTGTTTATCATTTCGTTATTGATGGAAATTTGTAAATAACGTAAAGATGTAATTAATTGATAATTGTTTGGGTAAAGATAAAGAGGCATGTAAATGAATCTGGTTCTTCTTGTTATAATTTTATGACCAATCAAATTGGTTCAGTAAGCATGTTTAAATTATTTGTGATAGCTAACTGATTAGGTTTCTCGAATTTGGAACCTATGAATAATAAATTGGTTGATCCAAGATGGATTAAAGAACTATTTGTTTGATAAAATATAATTACTTCTACAGTTATGAGTTACCCTCTTGATTGTTTAAGGGCCAAGAGCCCAACTGATATGATGTTTTTTTTCCTCATGCTTGTTTTGTGATGTGATCCTGGATGGATGTGATGATATGTGGGGGCAGGGAGGCCTATTCATTGTGGCAGTAGTTGATGCCTATAGTGGCGAGATGCAT
Source organism: Viscum album (assembly GCA_963277665.1). Taxonomy (NCBI): domain Eukaryota; kingdom Viridiplantae; phylum Streptophyta; class Magnoliopsida; order Santalales; family Viscaceae; genus Viscum; species Viscum album. The sequence continues at coordinate 443,847,873 of OY728135.1, read as the reverse complement.
TAGTTTATGCATGTGGTTGTTGGGGAGGACACCATATATGATGGAATGGGTTGAATGTGAATGTTTGGATTCTTTCTGATTCTTTGAATGGTTATCTGCTTTACTTTCCCCACTAATCAAGGCAGGTCTTCTTGCTTACCCTTCTTCCGAAAGGGGCTAAGACATGCGGGGTATTCTACCTGTGTTCTGTGTCTAGCTTATCATGGAGGATGGGTCTACCCTCTTGCTATGGGTGGCGAAGACTCGATGGGTAGTTCATCTACTCACCATGTTGAGCCCCATTGGGTTTAGTAGCATAAAATTTTTGTTTAGAATGCCTGGGAATCTGGGGAAGTAGTGTTGTAAATAAATAATTTAATAAATGATGTTAACCCATGGGGTTGGAGCTTGGTGGGATGAAATGTTGAGGTTATAATTTTAAAGGGACAGTGGAATTTGGGTGTGATGCTAAAAAAAATTAATGTCGAATTGTTAATGGTTTATTAATGTTTAAAGAATTAATTAATATAAAGTAGAACTGATAAAAAGGGAATGAATTAATGTAATAAATCTCTTTAAATTTATTGTGTGTATATAGGTTACCAAGTCTTAGAAGTGGCAGTTGGGAGTCTAAGAGACGTTATCTGTAGTTGAGTCTAAGACTAGGTTATTCCCAAAGTATGGTTTTGAGCTATAGTATATTCTGTACTTTTTGTGTCTCTATACACTACTCAACCATGTGAGTTAAGGAAACTAGCACCCTGAGGATTCTAAGCCCTGAGGGTGTTCTCCCCAACATTCTAGTGGGAGGACAGATGGCTGACTACCCCCTTTAGCCCCAATCTCTTCTCTTGGTAGTTACTTGTGATGGTCGGCACAGTGGTTAGTTTTCCCCATATATGTGTGTAGAGGGCTGTAATGGATTGTGTTTATTTATGCACATATATTCTGGATATAGTTTCCTATGGACTACTATAGGTGTAACATGTATAGGCTATGATGGATTGAGGATCTTTACACGGTTTATGGGCTGTAATGGATAGAGGTATAATACCCGACATATGATACACATTATACGATCTATGTTGGCTCCTGAAAACTACATGGTTACTTGCTTACATGGATGTGGTGGTTTTTTTACATAAGTTACATGTTGTTGTGCTTCACCGAGGCGTTTCCAGGCAAGCCTTTTTGGAGAGAGAAGCTTAGGACATGCAACATTGGGGAAAATCGGCAAACTAGGGGGGAAATAGTAGCGGGGTACCCTTGATATTGTTTATTATATTATATACTCTTGTATTCATTACTTGGTGCGAGTATCCATGGTGAGGCTGTGAACTTAGTATACCTATTTTGGTGATGAGTTAGTTTCACTTGTTGTTCACTGTGATTTAGAAATCTTTCTTTACTTTTTCACGAGAGGATTTGAGAAAGATCCTACTGAGTATACTATTATACTCACCCTATGTTTATATAAACTGTTTTTCAGGTCACCTAGAGCAGGTTGGAGATCTATCTGGTTTCTACTAGCTTGGGGCTGTAGGAGTTGTTCGGGCTTGTGGTTGCTGCTATTTTTACAATATTATGGGTAATTGTAGTTTTTTCCATTTCTGTTGTTGTATATTTTTCATGACATTACATATGTGTGCTTGGGATTTCATTTATATTTCTATCTGATTTGGATTTGGTTGGTGTCTATCTTGTCTCTCTCTTTTGCATGTGTTATCTTAGAGGGTAATCCCTCCCATTTGTGTGTTTACAATACCCTCGGTGCTAGTTGTTAACCCAGGGCCTACTACAGGTGAGACTCGGGGGTCATTATCTCCCTTCTCACATTTCTAGCCCGGGAGGGGTACACTCTGTTAAAAGGGGGTCATGAAAAAGTGGTATCAGAGGTCTGGTTGAGGGATATGATGGAGTTTGAGCTTTGTCATAGGTGAGGTTGCACGATTTGGTTGGGAAACAGTGTCAGTCAAGTTTAGAAAGTGATGTAAACACTGGATACCGGCTGAGAAATAGGCGTTTAGAGACCCCTATGATCTGATGTATGGACCCTTAAGTTTATGATGGCTACTAAATGAGGTGATACTATTTACAGGGTAGAGACCTAGGAAAAGATCATGCCGCATTCTTCTTTGTTCCTGTATTTGAATGGGTATACCTTGGGATAGGTTAACCTAAAATGAATAAAAGAAAGTAATTAATTAATTAATGTTGAGTCTTCCATATTCCATGTGTAGGAGCTCTAAATGGTTATTATTTTCTAAGTATGGCTCCAGGTCGACTTCTTCATTAAGATCACATAGAATACGACCAGAAATCTAGGCCAGCATATCGTCGTAGGGTAGAGGTTGATGATGAAGAAACTTGGAGGTGGACACTTTGAGATTTTCAGCGCCAGAGTCCGCAGAAGTATGAGGGCTCCGTTTCAGATTCATTCATGGAAAACTGGTTGGAGGAGGATGATATAGGCTTCAGTTTAATCCATGCTCAGAAGGATCACTAGGTGTCCTTGGTTGTGACGATGCTGCATGGAGCAGAGAGGCAGTGGTGGTTCTTGTTCCTCGGGGATCATGAGGAGTCGGCGATCTCATGGGATGAGTTTCGAGACAATTTTAGAGTCAAGTTTCTTTCTTCAACCACGAAGGTGTTCAGTCGCCAAGAGATTCTTACCCTTTGACAGGGGAGCTCCAGTGTGAGAGAGTTTGGAATCCGTTTCAAGAACCATTTACGATATGCTTTGGTCCTGTTTCCCGATGAGGAGGCCAGGGTGAGGCATTTTGAGGAGGCCTTTCATCCAGAGATCCACCATCAGCTCACTGCATTTATGCTGAAGACATATCTTGAGGTGCTGGAAAGGGAAGAGGTTGTTTAGAGGAGATTAGATAGAAATGGATCATCACTAGAGGGGAGTTATCATGATTCCTCACGAATCAGATCTATGGTTCGGGTTTCCTGGTTTTAATGGCAGAAGAGTTTTCATTCGGATGAGGGTAGGTCCCAGCCCTTAGCATCTCATTTATCAGGGGACAACAAATATCAGGCCTACACCAAGGGATCAAGTTCTTTTTTTTATTATAGTGGTTAGGTTCATCAGTAGTGAGAGTGCCTGACCTTTTAGAGCAGTCGTCGTGCACCAGGTTTTCTGCTCCAGGTTCCTCTGTTGACATAGTTCCAGCCGAGGCAGCAGCAGGTTGCACTAGCTGTAGATCAGCAGAGGGTATATGGGGTAGGAAGAGGATAGCCCCGTGATGATCCCCTTCCACAGAGACTATATAGCGGTCATGGGGGTGGTCTTAATCAGGGTCATAGAGGTCGTGGATGAGGTCGTGGTCAGATTCATGCTTTAGCATTTCCAGCACCAGGAGAGCCAGACGTAGTTTGATGTACCCTTGGCATGTTTTTTACCTTGGTGTATGCCTTGTTTGATTCAGTAGTGACACACTACTTTATATCACCTACCCTTTTCCATGCTTTGGGACATGAGGTAGAGAGGCCTTTAGTGCCCTTGGCGTTGACTACGCTAGTTAGAGGTCGAGATGACTTGTTTGAAGTATGTACAGACTGTGAGCTAGTGTTGGGGTAGCACCACTCTTGGGGAGATTTCCTATGTTTACAGATACAACCATATGATGTCATCCTAAGAATATATTGGTTGTATTTGGTGCAGGCTATCGTGGATTGCATCAGGAGGCAGGTTGTGTTCTTTGATGCGGATGGAGAGTAGATGGTGTTCGTTGGAGAGCGAGACCCTCAGATGGGTCAGAGGCATGATTCATCTTTATCATCCATGGTGGCTAAGCTAATGTTATGTTCTCTAGAGGTTTAGTAGTTGGCGTATCCAAGGGTCATAGATGAGTACCCTGATGTCTTTCCAGAAGAGGTTATAACATTACCCCCTCGACGAGATATCAAGTTTGGGATCGAGCTAAAACTATGATAATCTCTTATATCTATGTCTCCATATAGGATGACCCCTTCTGAGTTATGAGAGCTACATATATAGATTGATGGTCTATTACAGTGTGGTTTTGTCCAACTAAGTGTGTCACCATGGTGTATACCAGTTTTGTTCATGAAGAAGGATGAGGACAGTTTGTAGTTGTGTGTCAATTATCATCTCTTAAACAAAGTGATAGTAAATAATCGATATCATCTTCCATGAATTAATGATTTATTCGATAAACTGAAGGGTTCATGTTGGTTCTCAAAGATTGACTTGCGGTCAGGACATCATTAGATGCGTGTGAAGGATGAGGATATCCCAAAGACTGCTTTCCATTGTCGTCATGGGAATTATGAGTTTGTTGTAATGTTGTTCGGCATGACAAATGCTCTAGTTGTGTTCATAGGATTGATGAACACTATGTTCTGTGGGTTCCTGGACAAGTTCTTGATGGTTTTCATCGACGACATCCTTGTGTACTCCACATCTGAGGGGGAGTATGCAGAGCATCTACACACCATTTTGGGGGTTATTCATCAGCATCAGTTGTTTAGGAAGTTGTAAAAGTGTGTGTTTTAGGCTCGAGAAGTCAGTTTATTGGGTCATGTTGTGTCCCAGCAGGGAGTAGTTGTGGATCCATCGAAGATAGAAGTCGTTGTGTCTTGGACAGCCCCCAAGATAGTGTTAGAGGTGCAAAGTTTCCTTGGTCTCACAGGATACTATAGGAGGTTCATAACCTATTTCTCTCAAGTTGCGACTCCTCTAACAGCTTTGACCATGAAGGATCATGCATTCATATGTACTGATCAGTGTCAGACCTCTTTCGAGTATCTAAAAGAGAAGTTAGTAAGTGCTCTAGTTCTTTGTATCCCAGCTGAGGCAGTTTAGTTTGATTTTTTTCGATTCTTCACATCTGGGGTTAGGCTATGTTCTGATGCATAAAAGATTAGTTGTTTCTTATGGATCTTAGTAGTTTCACCCTCATGAACGTAACTATACCACCCATGATCTTGAGTTGGCAGCCATGGTTTTTTCTCTGAATTTTTGGGGACATTACCTCATTTTTGAGTGCTTTGTGGTTTTCACTGATCATAAGAGTTTGAAGTATGTTTTCTCCCAGAATTACTTGAACTTACAAAAACGTCGGTGGATGGAGTTCTTAAAGTAATATAACTTTGAAATTTCATATACACCTAGAAAGGTGAATTTTTTAGTTGATGCGCTGAGTCAGAAGTCACGTAGTGATGTAGTGCGTGAATCTGGTGACTTTTGGAGAGTAATGGAAGAACTGTTAGCATTGAATCTCGATATAGGAGAAGTTGGGGGAAGAGGTTGTCTTTTTCAGATGTTGGTGCAGTCATCTCTGGTGTAGTAGGTGGAAGAGTCTCAGTTGGGGGATCTTGAGGTGGCGGTCTGGAGAGATCAAGTTGTTTGTGGTGAGGTTCCTGAGGGTTGGTCTGAGGATGAACAACAGCGAGTGTTGTATCACGGAAGGCTATTTGTTCCTTTGATGATGCATGATACAGTTCTCAGAGTGTTCCATAGTTATCCTTTATCAGTTCACCATGGCATGAAAAATATGTATTGATCCTTGAGAAGCCAGTTTTGGTGGCCTGGGCTGAACCATGCGGTTGTGGAGTTTGTGTCTCGATGTTTGGTCTCCCAGAAGGTGAAGGCCAAACACCATATTCCCGGTGGTCTTCTCCAGCCATTAGATATTCCTCAGTGGAAGTGGCAGGACATCTTAATGGACTTTGTTACAGGTTTTCCTCGAGCTCAGGGAGGACATGATGCTATTTGGGTGGAAGTGGATTGTTTAAAAAATCGGCCCACATCATAGTGATCAAGGAGTCAAGCTCAGTGGATGTTTTGTCGATGCAGTATCTAGAGGAAGTGGTGAGACCTCATGGAGTCCAAAGGATGATCATTTCTGATCGAGATCCTCATTTTCACTCTAGGGTGTGGAGAGGTCTCCAGTATTCTTTCAGTTCTTAGCTATGCATTAGCACTTATTTTCATCCTCAGGAAGATGGTCAGACAGAGAAGACCATCTAGACTCTTGAAGACATGTTACACTCTTGTGTCCTGGATTTTGGAGGTATGTGGATGAGGCACTTACCCTTGGTGGAGTTCTCTTACAACAATAGTTTTCACTCCACCATCGATATGTCACCATTTGAAGCCTTGTATGGCTGACCTTTCTGTTCTCCGTTGTGCTGGACTGGGGTCAGAGAGTCATAAATTCTCGGACCGAAACTAGTGTAGAATACAACAGAGATGGTTTAAGTGATTTGTGAGAGGATGAAGATAGAACAGGCTCCTCAGAAATCATATGACGATCAAAGGAGGATACCCTTATAGTTTCATTTTGGGGATCACATGTTTCTGAGGGTGACTCACCGATGTGGGCAGCGAAGGTTTAGACCTGGGAGTAAGCTTTCTCCTAGGTTTGTTAGGCCTTTCAAGGTGTTATCTCAAGTTGGAGTTGTGGCATATAGAGTAGCACTTCCCCCGCAGATGATTCGGATACACGTTGTTTTTCATGTATCGCAGATCCGTCGTTGTCTTCATGATGAATCTCATGTCATCAATTGGGGAGAGATCGATGTTGATGATGACCTGGCCTTTGAGGAGAAACCTATGGAGATCCAAGACCGCAAAGAGAAGGTGTTGGGTTGTCTTTCTATCCACTTAGTTTTGTCTTTTGGTGTAACACCCCAAGATTTCATAGTATTTTATCTCTTCAATGTAATTCAATAACTTGCACTACACACAACACTAAGTTTGAGCACACCACAACTTACCAAACTAGCCTTTCATAAAAAGGTTATGAATAGTAATAACTGAATTTTGAATTTAGTATACTCCATATAATTTTAGAATCTATATTATCTGTTTCCTAGATATAATATAAGACCAAAATCATTTTTTCATAAAAAAGAATTATTTTTCAAAAAATGCAATTTTACCGCCTTTTAATGGAAAACCATTTTTAAAACCAATATTTGACACTTTTATATATTAAATTTAATAAATTAAATTATTCATTATAAGTGGGGCATAAAATTTTAGTTTGTATAATTTTTTGGTACTTTTCTGATAACTTTCATATTTTGATGAATAGTGAAAAATAATAAATTTTAATTGAAAACAAATTTTTTAATAAGAATAATTCATAGTGTTAAATTATACATTTTAATGGTTTTTAAGTATAATTATATTATATTCTTATCATTTAATACAATTTAACTAATTATAAGTAATTTCACATTTATATTCGACAAAAGCGCATGTCAATCTTTTGATAGTTTTTTCTTTTTAAAAACCCGCTCTTTGGTTTTGACAACGGGAATTAATTTTAAATTAATTAATCCAACTTATATGTTTTTAATTTTGTAAAATTGAATTCATTTTTGAATTCGGAATATCAAAATTATCTTAGGGTGAATTTTTTGTATTTCTCTAAAAACTTTCAGTTTTTGATGAATAGTGAAAAACACTGTTATTGTTTAAAATCGAGATTTTATTCAAATAATTAATTATTTTATTTAAATTTATTTTAGGTAAAAATAAATACATAATACATATATATTTTCAATTTAATTCATAGGATTAATTTTATAATAATATTAGATATATAAAATTTTATTGAACTTTTTTACCGTCTTTTACCCACCTTCTAGGAGCATTTGTAAATTTGCATAAAACGTAATTTTACCACTTCTGTGAGTTCAATTTTGAAAATCTAAGAGACATGGTTGATATCAGTAATTAAAATCTGGTTCAATAAGATGAAAATAATTTTTGGTGAATAGTAACTTTTGACTTTATTTACCACGGATAAAAGTAAATATGGTAATTAAATGTAAAAATGATATTATTATTACACTAACATGTGTACTAATTTTATTGGATAAGTTTATTTTGACCAAAAACATACTTATGAATGAAATATGATCTTTTAAGTCCACTTGGATTAGATTAGGACATTTATTGTTATTTAATTTAAAGAAGAGTTAAAAGTGTTAAATTCAAGTTTTCATAACTAATTTTTTTTAATATATGGTTATACATAAGATAAATTCGACTATAAATATTCATTATAAATCTAAATAGATTTTATACATAATTATATTTTATATATAATTTTCTGACATTAAATAAATAAATTTATTTATGACACAATGATGATGCAGTAATTACCTTATTAATGAAAGGTTAAAATAATTGATGTTATAAATATCCAAATAAATGTAATTCGAGAATTTTGATAAATTACTCTACTTCTATAGGTTAATATGAAATGTTATGGTTGATTAGGTAAATGTTTTCGAAGTGATAAGGTTGTTATGACTCACAAAAACAAAATACCAAATAGTGTCAAAATTGATATAAATTAATTCTTAAAACAAATACTATATTATTGGTTGATATAATATTCCTAAAAATATAGGATTAGGAAAAAGGTCTTAAATAAAATTATATATGTCATTAATTAACCACTTGAGTTTATCTTGTAAGTTTAGAGTAATTTTATTAACCATAGAGTGTAATAATACAAGAAGACACGGTAAAGGTTAAACTATTTCCCAAAGAGTTAAATCTAAAATATAAGGTTAAAATGGTAACATAAACTTGTCTAAAACCTATTGGTTGAAAGGATTTTGACCCATAAAAACCTAATGATCGAAATAAATTCATTTGGATCCATTATAAACCAAATATAATTTTATAATAAATTAATACTTTAATCTTTTCCTAAAGTGACCCTCACCTCTCACATAAAAGGGTACTTCCCCTTCTCTCAAATTCACACCTCCAAAGCCATTTGGATCAGCAAATCCCTACCCAAATCTCATAATAATTTTCCTCCCTTCATCTTAGAGGCATTCCCTTTATTATAAATTCAACCTAAGGATCCCTTTTGGTTAAATCAAAAGGAAACACCTGAAGAAGAGGTAATGATTTCACCACCTTCTTTCAAGTTCTTTTCTTCTTCTATTACCTATTTATTTATTATTTCCATACCAATATAATAACTCCAATACCATATAAATACTATAATTTTATTATAAATATGGTACAACCATATATTTTATTCTATTCACCCTATAAATGACAAAGTCACCGCACGTGCATACGTACGGATTACCGTCTCAACGTCTTGGTGTGGTTTGTTATTCAAACAATTCATTATTTGGATGGGAATGATAATGAGCATAACTGATGTAAATAATAAATATTACATGTTAATTATTCTGTATATATGATATACCATCCAATTTCATATGATTTCACCATCAATATAATGATATTGTCGCTCATGCGTGCATACGGATTACCATCTCCATGACATGATGAGATTCATTTCCACATTCACCATTCAACGATGATTATAAAAATACGTATTAATAATAAGTATGTAATATATGACATAATAATGATACTGGATATATATATATATATATATATATCTCATTCACTTACTTCCATTCAATACAATATGAAAATAGAAACACTGTTTATGCATACGTACGACCTACCGTCTCCATAAACGTTGTTTTCAATTTCAACTATCTATATATTATACATATTTATATTCTAAATATATATTATATATAAATCATTTTTTATATTCTGGAAGTATTTAAGTAATTATCTAAATGATATGATCAAGAATTACAAGTTAAAACACGTACGATAAAGAAATCTATTATTACCTGAAATGTTAATTTAACATGGAAATAATTATTAAATGGGTAGTATAAAGTCATAAATGAATCATGTGTGATATAATAAATATGAATATGGTTCTTGTATAATTTAATAACAGACTATGGTGATTGTACAAGTGGTTAAACGTACCCACGACCAAAGGAAAGTGCAAGTTAAGGGTTATTTCCCCAATCTCATTATTATCCGAGATTGTTTATGTGTAAGTATTTACTGGGACATACTTATCATCGATACCCATATTTCATAAAAATATTTTAAAATGGAATCTTTTAAGGTTTTATGCGAGGGTTTATTTAACTAGATTATCATTTTAAATGTTTTAAATATTTATCTTTTTAAACCCTTTTAAATTATTGTCTATGTTTTCAAAATGAATTTAAGGATTTATTTGTATAGACATGAATGTTTTGAAATGATAATTCTTTTAAAAAGTTAAAATGTGGTATGGGTCACTTTGATTTGAAAATATCTTTAAATGACTTCCTTTATATATTGTGAGACTTTTAAATGATTTCATGAAAAGGGGGTATTTCTCTCAAATCATTTTAATGGTCATTTTTATCTTTGTCAACATCCTTTGATGGATTTTAAACTTGTTTGAAGTTGATTTATTATGATACAAATATTCCATATTTTATTGAAGGTTTTGTGATATGTTTGACTATGGATGTGTTATTCTTATACCATTCATGGTTTATGGATAAAGTATTGACATTTCTTATGCTAGTTTTAATATGAATGTTTATGTTATGTTTAAACCTTTTCATATAAGGAATGAATTGGACTTAGTAAGTGATGGGTGGAGCCCGTTATAGCTCCTCGATTCATCAGTAGGTCCCATGAGACAAACTAGTGTCTTGGAACAAGGCTTTGGAAAGAAAACTTATTTGTAGTCTTTGCACGAGGCCTTGACTATGTGGTTATGATGTCTGGCATTATGCATTCCCTCATTATGAAATTAGTTATTACATGTGATTATTCGATTATTAGAATGTCCATGTGCATGTTTATATAGTAATGTCTGATTTATTTTTTCCATATTATGATCAAGATAATGTTTAAAAGGCTGTTGTTTTTATTACACATCTTGCCTTAAATTTATATAGATTTCACTAAATTATTTTCCCTTATAAAGAATATGATCTCACCCCTTATGTTTTATTTTCCCAGGAACCCAAGAAGTGTTTTATTATTAAGATGTAGGGTTAAGATTAGGGAACAATGGAATTCTCAAATTGTTATTTATGATGTGTTGTATGTTATAAAGTGTAATGTAACATTCATGTATGTAATCTATTTTCTAATAATGAAAAACTGATCTATCCTTCATAACTTCATTCCTTGTAATCATGCCAATGTATTAACATAATGCACCGACTCTAGGTTACTGGGTTTGGGGCGTTACAGTTGGTATCAGAAGAATTTTAGTACAAACCTTTGAAAGTAGATTTAGAAAAACTCTGATTAGAGAACACTACCCTAATATATACTTTGAAGATTATTATAGAATAACTTCCTAGAATTTTGGTAATGTAGATATTTTGTGAGTTTTCCAAGCAATACATCCCTATCTGGATATAAGAAGGTAGAGGCTGCTCTGGCACAGATGTACTTAGGGGTAAAACTTGAAAATACCGCTTTAAGCTAGACTCGAACGAGAACTGGTGAATGACAATGGGCCTTACTTCACTCTTGGTTGTGACACTCCTGGGGGATATGCTTAAGATAATTCACATTTTCATTACAAGCCATTATGAAGGATTTTGGTGTAAATACTTCCTCAAAGAAAACATTTTTTTTATGATTATGAAATTATATGCATCATATTTTCAATATACGTTATGTATTTACAAGTTTGTAATTATGCATTGTGAATCATAATGTAACCTAGTGTATGCCATTGTTTAGAAATGGCGTCTAGTATAAGAAATGAGAACTCCAGCAATACGCATGATCCAAAGAGTAAGAAGGATCCTATCTTTCATGGTATTAAGACAACATTTAGAAGGGAAATATTCTCCCATGTATTCTCATCATATGAATAAATAGTATCATGTGTTAATAAAATAAGTAAATAACACTCTAATTCATATGGATTTGAAGGGAATAAAGAGAAGAAAATGATAGTAGAGAGAATGATGGATAAAGGGAAGAGGGGAAAGAAGGATTTTCTCATATGTGATAATTGTGGAAAGAATCACCTTGGTAAATGCTTTAAGGGAATGAGAGTTTGTTGTAAGTGAGGAGAAAAAGTATACCAAGTACATGATTGCAAGGGTAAGAAAAAGGTTTTAAAGGTACAATTCTTTTTCTGCAAGGAGTTGGGACATTATGTGAATCAATGTCCAAATCATTAGAGTATGCCCCAAATGATTCTATTGGAAAATAGTCAAGTTATGATACTACCATTGATGAAGATGAATGACTAGTGTTCTTATGTTATTATTAAAGAAGTATTTCAATTCAATGTTATATCAGTGATGTACCAGTTATATGAATTATAGAAATAAATAAGGATTGCACTGAAGTACTATTTCATTAATGATTTGAGATTATATGGTACTATGAAAAGTGACTCAACAGCAAGTTAATTTTTTTGGAAAATGCATGGTTGAAGGAAATTTAATCCTTAATATTGTCCTAATACTGAGGTATTGATTTTGGAATAGCAGATGGTTGATTTGGATAAATTATATTGGATATTCTTGACATCCTTGGAACTGATTAATGGTTTGTTTATTTCATCATTGTTGGAATATTGAAATTTTTGGATATAAGGAATATATCCAGTATTCTATAATGAATAAGGGAGTATGAGTGTAATCAAAAAGGTTTTATGATAATTCATGGGGATACTATGTTTTAAAAGAATACACAGTGAAGGTATTCACATGTAATTATGTGGAAAAAAAGATCGTCATTATGTTTACCTTTCTTATAAATTTTGGACTATGAGTTTGGACAGAAGTATTTTGGATAAGTATAAAGGTTGGAATGGATTATATTTTACATTTGATACTATTGTTAAGGATAAATAATTTCTGCAGATTATTTTTGGATTGTTATAAAAAGGAAAACCTAAAGGTCAGGAGACAACACGTCACGTCTGGAAAGGTCGTGAGACTAGAACCCGCAACCGAAGGGACACAAGGGTGAATCAGCTACCATTGGCCTATGTGTTGTCCTGAATTTTATAATTTATTGTTTTTAAAGTTATGATAGATAAATTATAAATTCCTTTTTTTTAACCCTATACGATTAGGATAAATAGAATATTTTTATGTTCTATTATCTTTTAGAGTGAAAGATGAGTTTGTGGTACAAATTAGTTAAAGGATTTAACACTACTTGTCAAGTATTTTTTTCTCTTATTCTATGAAGAAATTAATCCTTAAAATTTTGGGAAGGTATCACAAAACAAAAAAATATATCCTAATACCTTATGTTTTGTTGAAGCGATGATATTTTAAATCACCATAGATCGATGGCTTTGAGGCCCTCAATTTTACACTTATTTGTTATTGATGACCTCAATCACTTCCTATAAATATTTGCTCTTTTCTTCTAATTATATGTCTATAATTTCCAACAATGTTCTCCTATTTGAAACCCTAATTTGGTGGTGACTTTTTCATTTCCCTTTCCCTCTTATTAAGACCAAATTTTATTAACCCGATTTCCGATGTGGGTTTTCCACAAAAGTATTTTTCTATTTGAAACTTTTATTTTCAAAGAACAATTTCAAATGGAATGGATGAAAATTTTTTAAGTATGGGAGAATGTAACACCCCAATATTTCATAGTATGTTATCTTTTCAAAGTAACTCAATAACTTGTGCTACATGCAACACTGAGTTCGAGCACACCACGACTTACCAACTAGCCTTTCAAAAAGCGATTATGAATAGTAATAACTAAAATTTAAATTTATTATAATCCATATAATTTTAGAATCCATATTATGTGTTTCTTAGATATAATATAAGAACAAAATCATTTTTTAGATAAAAGAAGTAATTTTCAAAAAATGTAATTTTACCGCCTTTTAATGGAAAACATTTTTTAAAACCAATATTTGAAACTTATATATATTAAATTTAATGAAATTAAATTCTTCTTTAGAAGCGGGAAATAAAAATTTAGTTTGGATAAATATTTGGTACTTTTCTGATAACTTTCATATTTAGAAGAATAGTGAAAATAATAAATTTAAATTGAAAACTACTTTTTTAATCAAAATAATTTATAGTGTTAAATTATACATTTGAACGGTTTTAAAAGCAAAATTAGATTATATTTTTATCATTTAATATAATTTAAGTCATTAAAAGTAATTTCATATTTAAATTTGACATAAACGGATGTCATTCTTTTGATAGTTTTTACATTTTAAAAACCAGCTCTTTGGTTTTGACAATAGAAATTAATTTTAAATTAATTAATCCAAATTCTATGTTTTTAATTTGGTAAAATAGAATTCATTTTTTAATTCATAATATCAAAATTTTCTTAGGGTAAATTTTTGGTATTTTTCTGAAAACTTTGAATTTTTTATGAATAGTGAAAAACACTACATTATTGTTTAAAACTGACCTTTAATTTAAATAATTAATTATTTTATTTAAATTTATTTTAGGTAAAAATAGATACATAATACCTATATATGTTCAATTTAATTCATTGGAGTCATTTTATAATAATATTAGATATATAAAAGTTTATTCAATTTTTTTACCGTCTTTTACCCACCTTCTAAGAGCATTTGCAAATTTGCATAAAACATAATTTTACCACTTTTGTGAGTTAAATTTTGAAAATCCCAGTGACTTGATTGATATAAGTAAGTAAAATTTGGTTCAAAAAGATGAAAATAATTATTTTTTAATAGTAACTTTTGACTTAAATTTACCACGGCTAAAAGTAAATAGGGCAATTAAAGGTAAAAATGATATTATTATTACCCCAACACATGTCCTGATTTTATTGTATAAGTTTTTTTAAATCAGAAAACCTTAGGAATTAAATTTGATCCTTCAATTTCACTTGGATTAGATTAGGACATTTATTATTATTTAATTTAAAGAAGAGTTATAAGTGTTAAATTCATGTTTTCATAACTAAAACATTTTTAATATAGGGTTATAAAAAATATAAATTGGACTATAAATATTTATTATAAATATAAAAATATTTCATACATAATTTTATTTTATTTATAATTTTTATACATTAAATAATTATATTTATTTATGACACAATGATGATGCAGTAATTACCTTATTAATGAATGGTTAAAACAATCGATATTATAATTGTCCAAATAAATGTAATTTGAGACTTTTGATATATTACACTAATTTTATATGTTAATATGTCATTTTAGGGTTGATTAGATAAATTTTTGTCGAAGTGATAAGGTTTTTATGACTTTCACAAAAACAAAATACCAAATAGTGTCAAAATTGACATAAAGTAATTTTTAAAAAAAATACTATATTATTGGTTGATATAATATTCATAAAAATCTATGGTTTGTCCAAAGGGCTTAAATTATATTATATATGTCATTAATGAACCACTTGAGGTTCTTTTGGAAGTTTAGAGTAATGTTATTAACCAGATAGTGTAATAATACAAGAAGACATGGTAAAAGTTAAACTATTTAACAAAGAGTTAAATCTAAAAGATAAGGTTAAAATGGTAACATAAACTTATATAAAACATATTGGTTTCGAGGACATCGACCCATAACCACCTAAGGCTCGAAATTAATTAATTTGGAGCCATTATAAACCAAATATGATTGTATAATAAATTTATACTTTAATCTTTTCCTTAAGTGACCCTCACATCTCTTATAAAGGGGAACTTCCCCTTCTCTGAAATTCACAACTCCAAAGCCATTTGGCCCGGCCAAACCCTACCCAAATCTCCTCAAAACATCCCTCAATTAAACCTATAGGAATTACCTTGATCATAAAGCTAACCTAAGGTGCATTTTTGGTCAAATAAAAAGGAAACACCTGAAGATGTGGTAATGATTTCACCACCTTCTTTCAAGTTTTTATCTTCTTCCACTACCTCTTTCTTTGTTGTTTCCATACTAAAATAATAACCCTAGTACCTTTTAAATACTGTGATGATATTATAAATATGGTATAACTATATATTTTTATTATATCCATTCTATAAATGATAAAGTCGTCACACGTGCGTACGTACGAATTACCGTCTCCATGTCATGGTGTGGTTTGTTATTCGAACACTTAATTATTTGGATTAGTATAATAATGAGTATAATTGATGTAAATAACAAATATAACATGTCAAATATTCTTTATATATGATATACCATCCAATTTCATATTATTTCACCTTCAATATAATGATATTTTCGCTCGTGTGTGTGTACAGATTAACGTCTCCAAGACACGATGAGATTCATTTCCACACTCACCATTCAATGATGATTATAAAAATACATATTAATGATAAGTATGTAATAGATGAAATAATAATTCTATTGCAAATATATATATATATATATACATTTATCTCATTCACTTACTTCCTTTCAATATGATATAAAAACAGAAACAACAATTATGTGTACGTACGGCCTACAGTCTCCATAAATGGTGTTTTAAATTTCATATATCTATCTATTATACGTATTTATATTCAAAATATATATTATATATAAATCATTTTTTATATTTTGGAAGTATTTAAATCAAGATCTAAATTATATGATCAATAATAACAAGTTAAAACATGTATGATAAAGAAAGCGATTATTACCTGAAGTGTTAATTTAACATGGAAATCATTATTAAATGGGTAGTATAAAGTCATAATTGAATCATGTGTGATATAATAAATATGAATATGGTTCTGGTATAATTTAATAACATACTATGTTCATTATACAAGAGGTTAAACATACCCTCGGCTAAAGAAAAGTGCAAGGTAAGAGTTATTTCCTTAACCTCATTACTATCTAAGATTGTTTATGTGTAAGTATTTACTAGCACATAATTATCATTGATACCCATATTTCATAAAAATGTTTTAAAATGGAATATTTTAATGTTTTATGGGAGGTTATATTTAACAAGATTATCATTTTAAATGTTTTAAATATTTATCTTTTTAAACCCTTTTAAATTAATGTCCATGTTTTCAAAATGATTTTATGAAATTTTTTATATGGACATGAATGTTTAGAAATGATAATTATTTTCAAGATTTTCAAATTGTTATGGGTCACTTTGATTAAAAAAATATCTTTAAATGACTTCTTTTATATATTTTGAGACTTTTAAATGATTTCATGAAAAGGGGGTATTTCTCTCAAATCATTTTACCGATTATTTTCATCTATTTCAACATCCTTTGATGGATTTTAAACTTGTTTGAAGTTGATTTATTATGATACAAATATTCCATATTGTATTGAAGGTTTTGTGATATTGTTGACTGCGGATGTGTTATTTTTATACCATTCATGGTTTATGGGTAATGTATTGACATTTCTTTTGCTATTTTTAATACGAGTTTTTATGTTATGTTTAAAACTTTTCATATAAGGAATTCATTGAAATTACCAAGTGACGGGTGGAGCCCGTTATAGCTCCATGATACATCGGTAGGTCTCATGAGACAAACTAGTGTCTTGGCATAAGGCCTTGGCAAAAAAATATTATTTGTAGTCTTGGCACGAGGCCTTGACTATGTGGTTATGATGTACGACATTATGCATTCCCTCATTATGAAATTAGTTATTACATGTGATTATTAGACTAGTATAATATCAGTGTGCATGTTTGTATGGTAATATTTGATTTAATTTTATTAAATTATGTACACGTTTGTATTTAAAAAGCAGTTGTTTTTATTACACATCATGCCTTAAAATCATATAGCTTCCACTAAATTATTTACCCTTAGTGAGCATCTAATCTCACCCATTTCTTATGTTTTATTTTCCCAGTATCCAAAGAAGTGTTTTATTATTGAGTTGCTAGGTCAAGAAAAGGGAAAAATGTAATTATCAAAGGATTATTTATGATGTGTTGTATGTTAGAACGGTTAATGTAACATTCATGTATGTAATCTATTTTCCAAGAATGCTAAACGGATCGGTCCTTCGGGACTTGATTCCTTGTAATCATGCTAATGTATTAAAATAATGCAGAAACTATGGGTAACTACGGTCGGGGAATTCCATGTGGCGACACGGTGGAATGGAGGAGAGTACCTGGGAACGTGAGTCACAGATACGTTCTTAGTACCAAGAGTTGTTTGATGTTTAACTCTTATCATGCAATGATGTCCCCTTTATGGTTATAGACCTTTCATGTTTATGAGATGGATTTCTTTGGTTGGATATTGTGGCTTTCTCTCTTATAAGAGAAATCTCAATGGGTGGTTATTTAGACTTCTTTTAGGTTCTCTTTTAGGTTGGTTTTAAAGTATCAAGGATGAGAATGTTTTGAGAGGTATATGATGTAATGGCCCAGACCTCTCTAGACCATTACTTTGTGAAACTATATTGTTTGAGGTGTTCTGGGAGGTCAAGGTGACTTATCCCCAACAATTTTTCTATTTTCAACTTTTTTCAAAAGTTCCATCAGTGAGGCCGACGTGAATAGTTCCATTAGTGAGCCCAATGTGAACAGTTCAATCGGTGTGACCGATGTGAACAGTTAAATCAGCCAGACCGATGTGAACAGTTCCATCGGTGAGATCGATGTACACAGTTCCATCAGTGAGACTGATGTGTACAGTTCAACCAGTGAACAGTTCCAATGGTAGACTGCTGTAAACAGTGCAATAGTGACCATCTTTGAATAGTGTCATTGGTAACCTTCTGTGAACAGTGCAACATTGACCTCTTTCCTTTTACAAATTTTGAGTTCAAGAACAGTGTTTCCAGAATGGTGAGGTTCCAATGGTGAGGTTCCAACGATGAGGTTCTAAGGGTGACCTCTTTCCTTTTCCAAATTTTGAGTTAATGAACAGTGTTTCCAGAATGGTGAGGTTCCAACGGTGACCTCTTTCCTGTGCCAAATTTTGAGTTCATGAACAGTGTTTCCAGAAAAGTGAGGTTCCAACAGTGACCTCTTTCCTCTACTGAATTTTGATTTCAGGAACAGTGTTTCTAGAATGGTGAGGTTCTAACAGTGAAGTTCCAATGATGACCTCCTTCATTTTATAAATTTTCAGTTCATGAACAGTGTTTGCAGAACTATGTGGTTCCAATGGTGACCTCTTTCCTTTTCCAAATTTTGAGTTCATGAACAATGTTTCTAGAACAGTGAAGTTCCAATGTTGACCTCTTCCCTTTTCCAAATTTTGAGTTCATGAATAGTGCTTCCAGAATAGTGAGGTCCCAACAGTGAGGTTCCAACGGTGAGGTTCATGAACATTGTTTCCAGAATGGTGAGGTACCAACAGTGATGTTTATGAATAGTTGTTTTCCTTTGCCAAATTTTTATTTTGTGAACAGTGTTTCCTGCATCCTATAGTTTCACCCCTTTAACATTTCCTTTGACGTAAAATGCATTTAAAGCCTCGTTTTAAGGACTCTAAGGACAATTCAAAGGCCATAACTACAATATTAATTATTCTTAAGTCTCGGGATGTTTTTACGTGGTCAAACCATGTTGTTTAATGCGATCCACATTTAATGGAAAATCTAGTGTATCTTAAACCGATGCTCCGTTAAATCTTCTAAAGGGACGAGATATCTTCCTCCCTAGTTCTTCCTCCTTGTTCTCAGCTATGAGATGCTTGAACTGTTCATTCATTCCCGAAGAGTTGTGTGATCAATATTTTTACCTTAGATTGGTTCCCCTCTATTTTTGGTATAACCAAGTATACCAATTAATCTCTGGTATAAGGTTTGTTATATTTTCATTCTTTGGGTTCATCTCCTTTTTTTACCCTCTCCCTTTTATGGAATACTATCTCCATGTTCCTAATAGACTTTTCTTGTTTGTTAAGTAGTTTGGTGGTGTCTCTGCATCCTCGGGTGGATACAGGTGTCACATGGGAGGAGATAGTAACATGTTCTGTGTCTCATTCTCGTATAAAGAACGTCAAGAACTGTTTGAGGTATGGGATTCATTGCTTCTATTTTATTTTATGTGCATCTGTAGAGTTAGCATGTTTTATTCACTAGATCCAAACGTAATTAACATAATATATATTGTAACCGGATAAATAAATTTATATCCATCGTATGTTATTGCCTCTTGTATTACTAGATAGTGTGATATCTATGCTTGTTGTTTTTAGCATTTCATTCTTAATGGAAATTGGTAAAGAATGTAAAGATGAAATTAATTGATAATTTTTTGGTTAAAGATAAAGAGGCATGTAAATGAATCTGGTTTTTCTTGTTATAATTTGATGATTAATCAAATTGGTGTAGTAAGAATGTTGAAATTATTTGTGATATCTTACTGATTAGGTTTCTCGAATTTAGAACCTACAAATAATAAATCGGTTAATCCAAGATGTATTATAGAACTGGTTGTTTGATAAAAGACAATTGCTTCTAGGGTTTTGAGTTACTATTTTGATTGTTTAAGGGCCAAGATCCCAATTGATATGATATTTGTTTTCCTACTACTTGTGTTGTGATGTAAAAATAGATAGTTGTGGTGATATGTGGGGTCATGGAGGCCTATTGGTTGTGGCAGTAGTTGACACCTAGAGTGGAAAGATGCATAATTTTATGTATGTGGGTGTCAGGTAGGACATCAGGGATCATGTAATGGGTTGGATGTGAATATTTGGATTATTTCTAATTATTTTAATGGTTATCGGCTTTACTTTCCCCACTGCTCAAGGAAGACGGTCTTTCTTACCCTACTTCTGAAAGTGGCGAAGACGCACGTGGTATGCCACGTTCTTTCCATGTATAGATTCTCAAGGGAGGATGGGTCTACTCTCTTTCTATAGGCGGAAAATACTTGATGGCTAGTTCATCTACTCACCGTGTTGAGCCCCCTTATGTTTAGTAGCATAGAATGTTTTTCTATAATTCCTGGGAATCTGGGGAAGTAATGTGGTAAATAAATAATTAAATAAATGATGTTAACCCATGGGGTTGGAGCATACTTGGACAAAATTCTACGGTTACAATTTTAAATGGAAAGTGGACTTTGGGTGTGATTCTAATTAAATTTAATGTGGAATTATTAATGGTTAATCAATGTTTAAATAATTAATTAATGTAAAGTGGAACTGATAAAAAGGGAATGAAGTAATGTAATAAACCTCTTAAAATTTATTGTGCGCATATAGGTTACCTAGTCTTAGAAGTGGCAGTCGGGAGTCCGAGAGACGTTAGATGCAGTTGAGTCTAATACTAGGTTATTCCCATAGTGTGGTTGTGAGCTATAGTATATTCTGTACTTTTTATGTTTCTATACGCTACTCTACCCTGTTAGTTAGGGAAATTGACACCCTGGGAATTCAAAGCCCTAGGGGGTGTTTTCCCCAACATTCTAGTGGGAGGATGGATGGTTGACTATCCACTTTGGCCCCACTCTCTTCTCTTGGTAGTTACTTGTGCTGGTAGGCACAGTGGTTAGTTTTCCCTATATATGTGTGTAGAGGGTTGTAATGGCTTGTGGTTATTCACACACATATATTCTAGATATAGTATCCTATAGACTAATATAGGTGTAATGTGTATAGGCTGTGATGGATTGACGATCCTTACTTGGAGTATGGGTTGTAGTTGCTAGAGGTATAATACCTGACGTATAATACATGTTATACAAGCTGTGATGGCTCCCAGAAACTACCTGGTTACTTTATTACGTGGACGTGGTGGTTTTTTTGTATGAGGTGCATGTTATAGTGCTTCACCCAGGTGTTTGCGGGTAATTCTTTTTGGAGAGAGATGCTTAGGACATGCAACATTCGGGCAAAGTGAAAAACCAGTGGGGAAGTAGTAACGGGGTACCCTTGATATTTTTTATTATATTATATACTCTTGTATGCGTTACTTGGTGAGAGTATCCATAGTGAGGCTGGGAACTTAGTATTCCTATTTAGGTGATGAGTTAGTTTCACTTGTTGGTCAATGTGCTTTAGCATGATTTCATTAATTTTTCACGAGAGGCTTCGGGAAGGATCCTACTAAGTATACTGTTATACTCACCCTATGTTTATATAAACTATTTTTTAGGTCACTTAGAGCAGGTTGGAGATCAAGCTGGTTTCAATTGGCTTGGGGTTACAGGAGCTATTTTGGATTTTGGTTCCTACTATTTTTACTTTCTTTTGGGTAATTTTTTTTGTTCCCCTTTTAGTTGTAGTAGTTTTGCATGAAATTAAATATTTTTACTTGTGATTTATTTTATATTTCTATCTGAGTTGGAGTTGTTTGGTGTCTATCTTATCTCTCTCTTTTTCATCTGTTCTCTTAGAGGGTAATTCCTCCCATTTGTGTGTTTATTATACCCACAGTGCTAGTCACCAACCCGGGGCCTACTAGAGGTGGGACTTGAGGGTCATTATCTCCCTTCCCACATTTCTAGCCTAGGAGGGATACACTATGTGGGAAGGGGGTCATGAAAATGAAAGAAAATTCAATTTCCCCAATGCAAAATATGTGGTATGAATATCAAATGAGAATGTATCAATTAAAATATATATTATGATTATTATGTGGACAAGTGAGGCATAGATTAATAAGTTTCAATGGACAATTGAAGTAATTAATTAAAATTATATGGGGAAATATGTGGTTTCTAGTCCAACATAAGTTATTAATGTTGACCCCACTTGTTACAATATATCATTGGTTGTGAAAATATTTTAAATACCCTTGAATTATTTAATTAGTAAATGATAATAATAATTTCATGGATGAAACTTATTTAATGGGGGAACGTAACACCTTGTGAATTTAAATTTTTTATTCTTGATATACCTATTTTTTTATAATATCTGATACACACAACACTGAACCTCAATGGACCAAAAAATACATAAAATGGAGAAAATGTATACATATAAATTATGGGTATAAATGTATGTAACAAAATTATAATATATGTATATATAATTTTTATTATTCAAAGTAATGAATTGTTTAAAAAAAACTAGTGTGACAAAATAACTAATAAGAATAATAAATTCTCTAAAATGCAAGTGAGTTTTATGGAAACAATTTTAAGGTTCTAAATATATTATGGATAAATTTTATTATTGATCTTAATAATTTGTTAACATAAAATTTAATTTCCAATTCATTTGATAAATGTATAAGGATAATTATTATATTAAAAAATCAATAACAAATTTCATCCATTATTTTTTTATATTTTTTATATTTTCATTTAATATTTAAATGATCATTATTCATAGTTTTAGTTTTAATAAATAAAAATCATTTTTATATTCAATATTTCAATATTTTATTAAGATTTATTTTTGGGTTTTTTTAAAAAATATTATTTTTAGTTCAATGGTGCAAATACTAATATTGTTGTAATTGTCACTTTTAGGAGATTATCAATGAAAAAAATGAATTAAATTTATTTGAAAAAAAATCTATAATATATATATATATATCTATATCTGTGTGTGTGTGTTTGTGTGTCTGTGTCTATTAAAAAAATTATGATTTATTTTTAAAACACACATATATTATTTTTCAAATATTAGAAATATTTTAATCTAAAAATTGATTTATTCTCTTATATAAAAAAATTATTTTTCATCACCTATATAAATTAAATAAAACATAAAGGATTTCATATTTTAGATAAATATGATCTTATTTTCTTATATGTTCAATTTCAATTTAGCATATTAATGTATGATTACAGTGATTAATTTTAATGAAAATGATAATGTTAAAACTATTCTTTTCAAAAAAAATTATTAATATTAAGTTATTGTTTTCCAAAAAAGAAAATTAATCACTTCTAAAAAATAATTTAATATAATTTTTGACCCTGTATATAAAATCAATAGTCAATCATTAAATTTATAATTAATGCTGAATAATATTAGGAACTCATAGTTGTGAAGAAAATATTTTTCTACAAAAAAGAAATTCAATAAAGATAATGTTTTAATTTAAGAGATATTATTATCATATTTTAATTTTAATTATATTAACTTTTTATTAAATTTATGTTCTTATATCCCAATTTTTTCAATATTTTTAAATTTTTATATTCTCTAAAGAAATTTTAGTAATGTAAAAACCAATTACCAAAGAATAAAAAAAGGTAAATAAATAAATATAACAAAAAAGACTTCAGAAATGGATGAAAAATGTTTTTAAATACATATATGAGGATTGGTTGACCAATGATCACCCCACACTACATTATTTATTACATTTATAACCATTGAAAATTCAACTGTTTAATTATATTATTGAAAAATAATGGGTGTTGAAAAAAGTTATATTTTTCACTTTTAATAGGGGACACATCCACCCCTGCATTCCACACCCATTCCATTATATATATTCCTAAAACTACATAATTTCTATCCTAATATAATACTCTATAAATTTCATAATATTTTTTTTCAATTAGTTATCCTAAACCTTTGTTTCCATCTATTCTTCCAAGACAGCTGTCAAGGTTCTAAATTCATTATTACTTAATCCTTCTCATTTTCTTCATAATATATATCTTCCAAACCTACCCAAAACATAGTAATGTAATTACATCATTACCATTATTATAATTAATTATAATTAAATTGTCTGATTAATCATTATGTATTCCTTCCTATCCAATTAAAAAATAAATACAATGTATATCATCTGTTGTGCTAACTATCACCTCCACCAAATAACATTTTGGTCATTTTTCATATTGATTTTAATGATTTTTATAGATCACATAAAATTTCATTCAACAAAATAAAACCCCTATATAGTTTAATTATTGTTCATTTATAATTATACTATACACTTCTATTACCATAATCACTCACTGAGTTATAAAGGGATATGGTCTGGGATGGTATAACCACTTATACAAACTACATAATAAAACTCTATTATGGGTGATTATGGGAACCAAAATAAGAATAGTATTATAAATTAAAAATAAAATAATTATTGTTGTATCGTTCTCAAACGTTTATATTAATTATTTTTCATATTATTTAAATATCGTCTTTGATTGCTAAAATTTCAGAAATGAGCCAATATTGATTCCATTTTGAAGAAAACATAATAAATAAAAACATCATGAATAAAGATAATATAATAATAAATTTTCTTTATTAAATTATATATAAATGACTAAGTTTAATAAGTATATGTCTAATAATATTAAGTAATTTTTTCAGGATGTTAGGTGTGTGAACAGATTGAATCAATGATAAATTGATGGTCTATTGTAACTCAATTTTCTCCATTTCTATTAAAAACATTCCTATTTAACTTTATTGTTTCCATGTTTTATTTACTCTAAATAATTAATTATTATCATTATTTCCTAATTTTATTTTATGGTTATAAAATTATTCTTTATAACCACATTATAAAATTATTATTACATCTATGATTATATAACATATAAGGGTTAGTTGTATCAAATTTTAGTTCCCTAAGACATTATTATTTTATACTCTATGTTTTCTATTGTATGGTGTACTTAATTACCATTTGATATTTTATATCATTGATCATGGTATTTAATGTTCCGTTTTAAATTATATCCACTAATGGGATTTGAATAGAATCTTTTTTATGTCATAAATGTTATTTGACTCTACTTTCAATTTTATAGGACATGTTTCATATTATGCAACATCATTCCACTTAAATGGTGCCTTAATTACCCTATTACCATCAATTTTAATGAATATATTTCATTTAAATATATTTTAATTTCATCATATCCCTCTCATGTTTTTTTATTATTACATTTCCATTATCATAACATGATTTTCATATTTATTTCGATTACTTGATATATGATTCAAATTTAGTAAATATTTAATTTTTATAGTGTATATATTAGTAATATATTACTTACAAATTCCTCTCAAACAATTTTATATTTGGGGATTAAAATGTTTGAAATCAATAAATTACTTTTACGTTCCAAATCAACCCTAGTTATAGGAATAATTTTCCATCCAATTAATTTCGTCTGTAAACACTATATATTTCATTCCTTTTATTGAATTGTTTTCACCTATATACCATAAGTTGTTTGATTAAGGGAATTATTGATTCAATAATATACCCATATCACAATAAAATGTTAGTTATATTTATTATTATAATTATTGTTATTCCATTTATTGAGCAAGGAAATATTGAAAATAAGTATACATGTTATTCTAACACAAAATATTATTGACTGCTCATATAAGTTGATTATGATTATTCAACCATCCACCTTCTTTCCATGGATTTATTATTCTCATTTATTGATTATAAAATTATTGGCATTTTATATGACTACATAAAAATATGGATGATTATTGATTTATTAGGAGTATTGATCCTAAATTTTATTTATATTTATATATTTTATATTATGAAAAAATTGGAAATAAAGAAATGACTGGTGGGATCTGGTATTATATATCCCCTTGTTTCATCAGTTTGTCTCATGATACTAATGGATATGTTATTTTGTGTCCTACTTCCCATTTAAATCATGATGTCTTTATCACAGCCTTGATTTATTGAATGATGTCATTGATATTTCCTTTATAGAAACAGCAATGTATTGGATGAGGCCTCAATGTTAAAGATAAATATGCTTGGTGTTATTCATTCTATCATAAGGAATCCATTTTTTATTGTCCATGTGTTTATTTATACATTCAACCCAAATTTTTTTCAAGATAATTTGATAAATTATGTGTGATCATTTGATTATCAATTATTTCATATTGTATTATTCATGGAATGTTAATTTCATGATATCAATTAATATATGTTTTCCATCAGTATGTTTTTGAACTCACCCATTATTATGTTTCAATTTTGATGAGTTATAAAGAAATATAGTACAGATGATATGTTGAACAAAATAGATTGTGTTTAGAATAATGTGAGAGATTTTTAATAGTTATTACAGATTAAGTCAGTCCATATATAATGTAAAATAAATTTCCATTTCATGAGATATATGTCATCCCACCCTTTTATTACATAACTTCTCATTACATGGTATGTATAGATGATCTTTTATTGTTTAGTTTCAAGGAAATAAGGTATATCATACATGAAACATTGAATCATTATTCTAATCAACTTGAAATTATTCATATTTATTTCATCCTAAGTGCATTTTTTTCATCTCATAAACTTTTGATATATATCATTGGAAATGGGTGAGCACGAGGCCCAATAAGGGAAATAGTTTTCATGTGATCATATGGAATAACAATAAGAACATGGTGAATAACATTATGGCATGATCTAGGAAATGATAATAATATAATAATGAAAATAACATAAATCATAACATGGAAATGTGGATAAAAAATTTAAATGATACATTCATAAGAATATCACAATATTTTGTCACTAAATTGCAACAAAAATTACCAAATTTATTCACCAGGTTATCAAAAAACAAGTCATATCTATAGACTAAATTTTTTACCCAACGCATTGCAGCACTATCATAGTAAACCCATAATATTTCTATTTAATTTAGTCCAAATAGATCATAATAAAAAATTTAATAAAAAATACATGGAGAGTAATAAAAAATGAGTTTTATATAAAAATTATGGTATTTCAAAAGTTCATAAAGACATGATCATTATGTCAATTTTATACCATGAAATGGGAATGTGGGTTTCATGTATGATATAACTAAAATAAAATAAATCATTTTAAGATCTATTTTAGTACCTCAAAAACTCAAATAATTTTGGTTATTCAATAAAATAAATTAAAATAGAATTTATTAAGGGGAAGGGACAAATTTTTAGAAGTAAATTCACCTGCAAAATGAGTCAAAATTTGGTCTTAGGAAAGGGTAAAATGGGAGGGGATAAGAGTCTCCCATTGATGAAACATAATTTGGAATTATGTGTATGATGAAAAGAAAAATATGGGAGAGTAATCATAGCATTAAAAAGTCATATATATAAAGAGGTTCTTGAATTGTAAAGAAAGGAGGGATAATTCCCTTACCATGAAGAGTTACTCCTAAAACCAGATGAATGGAACCTTGGGGACTGAGGACCCATTGGGTGACTTTTTTGGGGGAACAACCACCAAAAAATCATGGATGATCTATTTTTAGTGAATATAAATGGATAAATGGGGGGTATTTATAGAAAAATTGGAACCTTTTTCAATAATTTCCAAATACTGGCCTTGGATGTCATGGTTGTTGAAAATTCCAAACCAAGGGATCCCCCTAAATTTTTTACCATGGTATTGGATATTTGTGTAATAGTTTAAGTTATTTTAACCCAAAAGGGATATAAATCATTTTATATTACTTATTTTTTCTTCTAAAAGTAATGCTTATAGAAAATAATATTTTGAATGTAAATGTTTCTATTTTAGACATCGGAATGTAACTTACAGGTTTTGAAATTGATTTAATTCTACTAAAATACTTTATATCAATAAAAAATTCATTTTATATCATTTATTTTTTTTTAATTAATTAAAATATCATTCTGAAATAATTATGAAGCCATTAATCATACTGCAAACCTCAAACTGAATTTTTACTATTCCAGAAAAATAATGTATTTTCGAAAATTCTTATAAATTGAACCTAAAATAATTATCATCTTATTATTTCGAAAAACATGTTTATTTTTCTTAATAATTCTCTCTTTTTGGGAATTTTAACTTTTAAATATAAAAATCCTTATTTTTAAAAAATAGTAGTTTGATAATGCATAGTCATATTTCTGACACGTCAAAATTTTCAAGGAAATAATTAAATTATTTTATCATTTATAATTAAATAATAAATTTTAATCATATTATTTAAAAATATTTCTCATAGTACCTTACATTATTATGAAAAAATATATCTTTTATAAAAAGTTCAATTTTTGTATGAAATGTCAATTTATCAAATTTTTCATATGTTTCTTGAAGAAAAAATTCTCTTAAACGGAATTAATAGAAGAAGAATTTCATTTATACAATGTAATTGCACATTAATTAACTATTTTCTATACACATATCCCCTTATAACACCCATGAATATCCTAAGGTTAATTTCTCTGATGGTGATAGATTCATATGGTGGCTATGCTAACATTGACTGAGTGGTAATTTCCATTAAGTTGAACATCTGTCATAGTGTATTTCATTAAAGATTCACTTATTGAACCTCATCTTGAGATTTGAAAAATATGATCCCAAATGATTCTACCTCCTTCCCATGTTCTGACAAATGGACTTCATACAACATAGATCTTATAGTTGAGGTCATCTCATCTCCTTTAGAAGTTAAGTATCCTTTTTTCATTTCTACATGTAAACACTAATTATAATGTTAAAAATATTACCATGAGTATAGTTTCTGATGGTAATATAAGACAATGGTCATATTTTACAAACAATCATAATATTGCTCGAACCCTAATGTTCACATTTTCCTTTTTAATCAATTTATTATTAAAGAGATATGGTTTTTTCAATATGATATAATAAAACACACAGTTTCTCAGGAAACAAATATAAATTAAAGGTATGGGTTATTAAACTCTCCCCCCCCCCACAAGAAATTTATTCTTCAAATTTTTCATTATGTTTTCTTATTTGAGAAAATGGATTGCATACATGTGTCTCGTTAATTGATCCAATTTCGATATTTCTTCTTCATATTTATGGTTCATATACAATACTTTGATGAGGAGGGTAATATTGTTGTGTAGACTGATGTATCTCTAGTACAAGATCTCCATCAGCTACTCCTCATAATATAGGTCATGTTACAGTTGTACCACCTCTATATTTAGTACATTTCAATGGTCAGGTATGTACTTCCTCCAGAGATATATGTGGAATACATCATGAACATTAGCTATAACTAGTAGAAGCTAAAGATTATAAGACACTACTCCTATGAGATCAAGGATTTTATACAATCCAATTTTTCTAGGTTTATGGTTCCCTTTCTACCATAACCACGTGACTCTATTCCTTGGTGATATTTGAAGGAAAAAATTTCTCTCCAACATCAAAATCCATGTATCTTAGATGGTTGTTAGCACAGCCCTTATGCCGACATTGAGAAACATTTATATGTTATTGGATGGAATGAAACTTTTCTTTCATATTTTCACAAGATCATGCCCAATAATTTTTCAATCACCAAATTAATCTCAAATAGTTTGATTTCTTCATCACATACCATATAGATCTTTATAGGGTTCCATTTTAATATTGTAATAGAAGATTTAGTTGTATGAGAACTCAACTAATGGGAGGTTTGATCCCATCAACCTTGAAATTCCAATTAGAATTTTCTCATAATATCCTCTAGGATTTGAATAATACACTCAAATTGGAAATTTTTTTTGTGGGGATTGGCCTTACTAAAATTCAATTCAATATTTATAGAATGTTGAAAAAAATCCTGAATTTATATGTGAACGTTCATTCATGATCAGAAATGATAGAAATTAGCACCCAATGTAGTTTCACCACTTCCTTCAAGTATATCTGGGAAAGTTAGTCCATAGTTAAATCTTCCCAATTGGTGTTAAACTGGAAAATCATAGAGACTCACTACACTATAACCCATATCAAATTTTTTCCCTTAGGGTTTTATTTGGAGGCAATTGTCAAATTCTATAGCGATATTATTCCACTTCTATGTTTTTGTGGGTAGTGGTTGTAATACCCCTATAGAAAATTTTCATTCTGCCTTCACTTATTAGAACACCAAGAACCATTGAGTGTATAAGGAAATATACCTTTTCATATTGTCCCACTAACAATGGTCACAATGTTCCATATACATTTTATTACTTCCAGGAGGTATAGAGAATGTAACTCTGTGGTATTTGTCCTTCAGTAATTTCTTTATCTCCATAATATATGGAACACATATTCTTGTACAAAATTTTAGTATAGATTCTTGATCAATATGGAACTTAGTAAATATCCAATTATTCAGACCCTATAACTTATTTTTTAACAAAGGATCTTATCTTTGAGGATTCTGGATCTTATCTAGTAATGACTTTCAAGAAATCAATTGGGATGGGATTGATGATTTCCCTTCCCCCATGATTTCCATGTCCAACCTTATTAAGTAATTTATAGTCATTATACTTGAATCCTCATCATTTACATCACAACATGGTCTTTCCTACTTAATTTTTTAGTTAATTTTCTCCCTTATTGGGTGATAATGAATTGAATGGTCATAATCTTTAAAAAGACCCAATTATCTCCTATGGCTCACGTTCAGTTCCGTTTTCTAGAAAATATTCATCAAACATTGGTGGTCATTTTATATAAAACATTTCTCATTATAAATATAGTTGTTCCATATTTTTAGTGAAATAATATCAACATCTAGATCTAGGAAAAGTGTAGGGTAATTCTTCTCACGAGTGTTTAACTGTATAGATTCATAAGAAATCTCCTTATCATTTTTTCATGATGGTTCACCTAATCCCATTCAGAGATGAATCACAAAAAATATAAAATCCTTCTTCAATAGATGGTAGAGTTAACATATGTGCATTAACCACTCTCTTAATCATCTCTTGGTAACATTATTCACACACCATTACTAGATAAACTTAATCCCTTTTTGAGTTAACTTGCTTTGTGGATTAGATTTTCATGAAATTTTTTTCAAAAACACCCTATAATATCCCACTAAACTAAGGAAACTATGAATTGTAGTTAATATTGTATGATGAGTCCATTCATCCATAACAATTGTCTTGGATGGGTCAATTGGAATTCCTTTATTTGTTATAATGTTCCCCAAGGAAGAAGCTTGTGGAAACTAAAATTCACATTTTAAAAATTTTCAAAATATCTTTCCCTTCCTCAATTTTTTCAATATAACACTTATATTATTATCACACACCTTTTGAAATTTTTAATATATCATAATATCATTACTAAAAACAACCTCAAATTTATTAAGATTGTCATTAGAGAATATATTCATAAAATCCATAAACATAGTAGGAGAATTAGTCAAGTTGAAGGGAATAATAACAAACACATAATTCCCATATATTGATTGTTGGGAGGTCATTGCAATATGTTATTTCTTCACCCTCAATTGATTATAACCATGTCAAAAATCATTTTTGAAGATGAATTCATCCCCACAAATATGGTCAAATAAATCATCAATCCTTGGGAGAGGGTATATGTTCTTCAATATGATCCCATTAAGTGTAATATAATCAATGACTAACCACATTTATCCATCCAACATCTTCAAAATTAGAATAGTTTCTCACCATATAGAAACACTTGTTCCAATGTTCTCCTTTTCCAAAATTTCCTGAATTTGTTTCTTTGATTCCTCTAGCTATATATTTTCTATTCTATGTGGGGTCTTTTCTATCATCTTGGATCCACGTATGAGTTCAATAGAGAACTATACCTTTATTTCTAGAGGCGTTCAATGTAACTTTTCAAGAAATACATCAATGTATTCCTGGATGATGGGGATATTTTTTATTCATATACATTCATTTCATTCTTCCTCTTCACTGACCATCTTTATAATGATTAATATTAGATGTCTTCTAGAAAATTATTTGGTTAGGATATCTATCCTTTTAAAATAATTTTTGGTATTTAATTAAAGAAAACTAATATCTCATTTCTTTTGTAGCTGATCATAGAATTATACATTGAGATTCAATCCATATGTAGTAAAGTGTTGAATTCCACCATGAGAATGAAAACTGTATTTTCTATGAGATTATGATCACAAAATCAATACTAGTGTTTCTATATATTTTTGAAGCTTGGATAATCCCTCTAGCAGTCATGAATGATAACAACACTTATGACATATTAGTGATTGATTCTATATTTTTTATAAACCACGATGATGTAATGTAATTAATTAAAACAAAATCAAACCTATTATTCACTAAATTTGAGAGAACAATAACAGTACCTTCCACAACATCATTTGGAGCATCCACTTAATCCATCATGATTGAAAATGTCGGAACATTATCTCTCAGCCTATGCGGAGGTTGATGGTGATTTACCTCTATTATGTTTTAATTTGGACAGTAATTGAAAAAGTTCCCAAGATTCCCACATAGAAATAATTGGACTTCAGGATGGGCCTACACCATATTCCCTTTATCATTAGTGTTGAGAAGTTGAGGATTCACCTCACAATGATAGTTCTGAGCTGTATGGACATACAATTAACACTTTTATCATTTTACACTACTAAGTAAGTAGTTACCCAAATAATTATTTCCAGACTTCTTCGATGTCAGAAGTTGGGCTTGATTTTTTCATCATCCATGAACAATGTTCCTCCATATGTTTGTATCCAAATATATCTTATATTAATTTGATTAATGTGAGTATTGCTTCTCTATGATATCAATTTCATCCTTCATATCAATCAGCAATGTGTCCTCAAATCTATCATAGTCTTGATTTTATATATTCCTTTGTATATGGGGTCTTAGTCCACTAAATAATAAATCAACATTTCTATTAGGACAGAAAAAAATCTCTATGTGTAATGAAAAAGTCTCATAATGTTCATCTCATAACATCCCAACAAATCATTTTTCTTCTGTTTTAGTTCTAGGGATTCCTTATCCATTTTCATTCTCCTCGAATAGGAAAAATATTCCCTTAAACCCTCTCACTCTATAAAATCAATCTCCCTTATTGTCTTCATATTTTTAATTTGTGTTCACTGTTGAACTCCTTCTCCCTCTATGAGGTACACAGCTAAGGTGACTTTATCTTATTTTGAACCATAGATTATTAAAAATATTTTTTCTTTATAGATTAACAATTATTTAGAAATCAATGGGTTGGTAGATCAACCAAAAAAATGTGGTCATTTATGGATAAAGGACTAATCAGAATTTTATTCCCTTTGAGGTGAATTTGATCTCTCATCTTGATTCAATTTATTGTTCATTACTCGAATTATATGATTCATCATTCCCATTATGTTTTCCATTACATCATTCATATGAGGTCTATTATTTCATGTTATTTTTTGATCATCATTTATGTGGTTCCTCTTATTTCCCACTAATTTGTAAAATAATGAAAACATAGTGAGAAATTTTTTTATTTTAATAATATTATAATTATAATGCAATTTTATGTGTTAAAAACATTATTATATATGTTATACTTTAAAAACAATTACATTTTTTATATATCCTTCATAATGGATCATAAAAATTTTATAACTAACCAAACATATCTCCCGGGAGTGTCTACCCAAGAGTATAGTGAGTCCCATTATAATGAACTAGTTCTGGTTTGAGGAAAGCTCAAAGCGATGTATTTGAGTTTTACCCATAGATTCATCTATGCCACGATCACATCCAATTGTTTTTATCTATAAATGGGTTTATTTTATCAGAAACAACTAACATAATAATTCACCAAAATTCTAGGATGTTTTATTATATTTAAAATTTTCTATAGAGTTCTTCATAATGTTTAAAAATCAAAATTTCCATAAACAAATAAACCATCATTTGATACCAACTATGGAATTATTCCCTTTTATTTCATAGATTATAATTACATGGTACATATAAGAGATATTTTATGATATAGTTTCATAGAAATAAGGTACATAATACATGAAAATATAAAAAATTCATCTAATAAACTTGAAAGGATTCTTCATAGGTTCGTCCAATGTACATTTACTATATCTAATAACTTGGGGATGAACCTCAAAGGAATGTAGTGATAATAAGGCCCGATAACGTGAAAAATTTCCTTATTATAATTAGGAACATCCACAAGAACAGGGGAATATTATTATGGAATAAGAAAGAGAAAATAAAGCATATCATAATGAAAATAGCATGAATAATAAAATATAAATATGGATACAACATTTCAATGATACATTATTAAGCATATCATAAATGTTTTTCACTAAGGTGTCATAAAAATTACCAAGGTTACTCACCATGGTGTTAAAAAACTAGTCATCACTATAGATTACTTTATTTTCCCAATTCATTGGTTAAATATAATATAACAGCCTTAATATGTATTAATTAATGTGATCTATGTATATCCCAATCAAACATTTTATAAATTACTTGTGGAGAATTATAAAAAATGAGTTACATATCAAAATCATGGTGTTTCAGAAGTTCTTAAAGACATGATCATTTTTTCATTTTTAACCTATTAAAAGGGAATGTAGGTTTCATGATTATTAGTCAATGAATAAAATAAATTATTTTTAAATATCAGTTAATACCCATATAATATAATTAGGGTTTGAGTATTCATAGAATAAAATAAAATAAAATTTCGTATGTAGATGAGAGAAGCTTTGAGAAGTAAATTTGGCAGCATAACTAGTAAAAAATGGTCATAGAAAAGGGTAAAATGAGAGGGGAACAGGGATCTCTCATATAATAATGGTGGAGGTGGTGCCTCTTTATTGAAAATAAGAATGCAAGACATAGGAACCAGATATGGTGCGGGAATACAAAGCAAAGTGCCCAAAGAAAAATCTAGCGACCTAAATTTTTTATCAATCTTTCACTTAGTCTTCTTTCCTCCGCACGAAGTGAATTCCATTCAGAAAAAGATATTTCGCGCCCATGCCCCCGACCTCTATATTTTCCTCCACTTGGTGGAAGAGGTTTAATCCTTTCATATAGGGTCTCAGCGTCAGTACTATCAGAGTCATAGCAATCTGTCTGCTTCTCAATATTCTTTTCTGGAGAGATGCCCCTCATCCCCTCAACCTCTTCAGTCTGGGGAGGAGTCTCCTATTGTATGGTCTCCTCGGTTGGCTACTCAAACTCCATTGGGTGGTCATCCAAGGGCCTTTCCTTCTTGTAGGACACAAGATGGAAGACCTCATTATCCACAATGAATTTTGATGAAGCATTACAAATTTTAGAAGTGGGAGGAAGTTCTAAATTTTTTTATCCTTTTCATTACCTAAGGCAGTAATTTTCTCATAATGAAGTTGTTGATATAACTCTTGGTTATTATCTTCCTCATTGACTTGTTCAACCATCGCTTCATTGTTATTACCTTTGGCTTGAGGCTGATCTGGCTTCAAGATAGCATTTTGTCCGTTGTTCGAAATATCTACATCAGTGACATTCGCCTCTTCTGAGAAGATGGTAGCCCACGATTTCTACTTTGTTCCAGAAGTGAAGGCATTAACATTATTTAAATTATTTGGTTGATCTGCAACCATCAAACCTTTTCCCTTAGGCTCTTGAGAATTAATTTTCTCCACATATGGATCATCATGAGCAATGTGTTTTGGAAAGTCTTCATCTTTGATCTTTGACTTATTTCGACAGAAGTTGACAGAGTGAACTCTCAAACCACATCAATCACATGAGATTTTCTTACGAAATTTCTCCAAGGAGTTCCTGATATCCATATATTCCGAACAAAAAAGAGGCTTCTTTTCAAACTCAACTTTAATTTGAATGTTATCAGAAGGAGATGAAAGGGTTACCTTGTCGATCATGGTGGAGCTATGATCAATCTCCACCAGCCTCCTGGAAAAATACCCAAACCATACATACTCAGTCTCCTTATCAAGCTGGATGGGAGTCCTAATTTCCATTCCAATGTCATTCAGTATTTTCAGGTGCCATAAAACCCAATTAAGTCCATGCAGACGAACCCAAACCTGAAAAAATTCATTTTTCACATACGAAACATTGAATTCCAAAGACCATTCATGTAAATGAAGCCATCCAAGTTTTAGTTGCAGTGAACCAATGATCCATTCTCAAAGCCTCAATTCAACTGAAGGAAACAAAAAATGGAAAAAATCTTAACCAAGAGAAACACATTTCCAATTGGAGAAACCCCGCAGAGTTGAGATCCTTCTAGCCATGTAATCAAGCTTCCAGGTTTTCTCACCTTTGGGAAAAACAATGCTCGCAATGAGCGAGTTGTTTCTAATTTCCATTCATTCGGTGAATGCCACTAGATTAGCTTCAACATGGGATAATGAACCCTTAAAAAGTATTCTTCCCGGACATGAATCCTTAAACAGATTTAGAGACCTTGATCCACTAGATTTTGTGCTTACTAAAATTGTAGTGGCCTCCGCATAAGTTACTACAGCACGATTCATGGTCGCCTTCAAGGTAGGTGACCTGAATCCTGTTGATTCGTTTTGTCCAAAAGAAGCTCTTTGTTCTTCTGATCCGGCCACACGGGTAGAGCCCGCGGCCAAATGTGATGTCAGAGGTCCCGATTTTACAGATCTAGCAACTAAATCAGATGCCAAGACCAGATGTTATGTCATAGGTCTCACCTTTTTATGTTCCGCAGAAGAATCAGATGCAAGCACCATATTCAAGGCCAGCTTTAAGGTCGTCTTCTCGTCTGTTCAGGTGAGAGAATCAGTGTGGTCGTACGACCTGCGACCGAGACCGGACTGGGATGTAGCTGCTGACGTGACGTAGTCGGGAGAGGTAAGTAGCATAAAACCGAGGAAGTGTGGGACTGCCATTGTTTCTTGAAACCCTAGGGTTTTCCATCTCCATCGTATAGGAGAGTGTAACCATAACAGTTTGAAAACATATATGAAAAGAGGTTCTTGAATTGGAAAGAAAGGAAGGATAATTCTCTCACCTTGAAGCTTTACTCCTAAAACTTTAGGAATGGAACCTTTAGTGATTGCAAACACCTTTGGGGACTCCTTTAGAGGTAAAACCACCATAACATCATGAATGATGTACTATTTGTGACATGAAATTGAGAAATGGGTGGGTATTCATAGAAAAAGTGGGGGGTTTGTTTAATAATTTCAAAATATAGTCCTTGGGAATCTAGCTTGTTGGAAATGGAAAACCATTGGTATACCCTTTTTCCCATAGGTTGCGACATTTGGGACATATTATAATTTATTTTAACCCACAGGATCCTATAATAATTTTATATTACTTATTGTTTCAGGAAAATGTAAATTTTCCACAAAATAATTTTTTAATGATTGATTTTTCATTTTAGAATTTGGAATGTAACATATAGGTGTTGAAATGATTAAAATATATTAAAAAATGGTATTCATAAAATAATATATGGTATGTCATAGAATTTGGTTAATTAATTATTACATTATTATGATAAAATTATGAATTACTTAATCATATTCAAAACCAAAAACTATATTTTTATAATTTAGTGAAAAATAATGTATTTTAGAAAATTATCATAAATTAATCCTTACCTAATATTGTTGTGATGTTTTCCAAAATAATGATTGTAGTATTATAATAATACAATATTTATGAGAATTTTATATTTTATTTTTAAAAATATTTATATATTAGTAAATTTTTGGTTGATAATGCATAGTAAAATTTCTGACACATACAAATGTTTAAGGACATAATAAAGATATTTTCTAATTTATATTTAATTAAGAGTGTATTTGACATAAATTTTAATAATATTATTCATAATGCCATTTTTATTTTAAAAATTTATATCATTTATAAAAATTACATTTTATTTTTAAAAAAATAAATTTATAAAAAAAATTATATGTTCTATTAAGAAAACATATTCATAAAATATAATTTATGGAATAAAAATTTGAATTACACAAAGGATTTTCACATTACGTAAGTAAGGTTAGGAAACATAACCCCTTATAACACTAGTGTACAACCTAAGGGTTAGGTGTATTATGATGATATATTCATGGGGTGGCTCAGCTAACATCGACCAACTGGTATTCTCCATTAACTTGAACTTCTCTCAATAGAAATTTCATTCAAGCTTCACTTGTCAAATCTCAGCTTGAGCTTGGTCATGGGAAAATCTAGTGATGCTACCTCCTTCCCAAGTTCTAAAAAATAGGATTCATATGACATGAATCTTCTTGTTGAGGCAATCACTTATCATTTTTTTCATTAATTATCGATTGTATTTTAAAAAAAAATAAACACTAATTACAGTGATTTTATTAAAACCAAGAGAATATTTTCCAATAGTCATACTGACCAAAAATCATAATTGACTAATGGTCATATAACAGTTCAATTATGATGGTCACATTTACCTTTATACACACTTCACTATTAATGATATATGGTTTTTTGTGTGATAAAATATAACACAAAAATTTCTCAGGATATAAATATAATTTAAAAGTCTGGATCATTACAAGATATACATGGTCTATGTTAGTTAATAGTTTTTCCAAAATCAATAAAAATAAAAATCTAGAAGTCCCTTTTAAAATAAGTGAATAAAAATTTAATAGTGACATTATAAATATTAATGGTAATAATTGGGTCACATTTGTTCATTTCATGGTTCTTATGTAAAGTATGTGATTAAATACATTAGATTCTAGGATAGAGGGTCTAGATTTTCAAGTCATGTCCATCATACATTTTCTTGATCAGGTCATTATGATATGTGTCCTAGAGGTTGATCAAGATGCCATCATCAACTTCTATCATGGAGAGTCATGTGAAGGAAAATATTAGTAGGAAAAAACCACTATAAATTTTGTATATAGTGATTTATTTTGGCGTAACCTATATAATGATTATTAAAAGATATATCAATGTTTTCCTCAGTGTTAGAAAGTGGGATCTCTCAACAAATTGAATAAAATTCTCTATATATTCATTATCATTTTTTAAATCCTTTAATATTGGGAAATTTATTTTATAGGAATATTACAAAACTATATTAGATGTATCTAAATCCTTTCAGATAATGATTACATCTCTAAATGGGTTGAGTCATTTTCGAAAAAATAATATGATAATCTGGTTCTATTTCACCTTAAAAAAGAACACACATTTTCTATATTATGAATTCATAGGTCTATCATTAGTGACCATGAAACCCACTTTATCAATAATCTATTATCATCACTCTGTTCATTGTATGGTATTTCATACAAAGTTTCCATAACCTACCAACTTCATACTAATGCTAATAATGAGTTAATTATTATCGAAATAGTGAAAATTCTTGAAATCTTTATCAACCCGACTATGAATAATTGGTCTATAAATCTCTTTGATACCATTTTAGTTTATCAGGATACATAAAAACCCATCATAGGTATATCACCATATTATTTGATTTATGAAAAATATTTTTATTTTATTATTGAAATTTAGTACAAGGATTTTAGGGAAACCAAGGAATTGAATCATGATATTTCTTTAGAAATAATAATGATTAAATTATACCTTAACTAAAATGAGGAACTTTTGATTGAAGCTTATGAAAATACAAGGTTCTAAAAATCTATAGTAAAATCCTATCAATTTCAAAAATATTATGTTAAGACACTTTTAACCATGCAACAATGTTCTCTTATACAATTTGAAACATCATCTTGACCCAGAGATGTTATGGTCTAGATGGTCAGAGTATTATATTATGTGTCACATGTTCCCTCATAGAGAATTTGACATTACTGATCTCATTAGTGGAAATTTCATTATGTTATATGGTCATAGGTTAAAACATATCATATAAACACTCTATAAAAATGAAATAGGGAAGCATTAATTGGTCTAACCCTTGAAAATGAAAAAAATTTGTAGGTCAATGTTCCATGTAAGTATAATGACTTTAAAATAAAAAACATTATAGGAGAAACCCATATTTTCAATAAATTTTATTATATTTGGTGTTTTAATGTGTGTAAAAATTAAAAAAACAAATTAACTGGGACTAAATAGTAATAAATTCAAACAGTGATTTATCATTTTATCAGAAAAAATTTGACCAATCGGCCGAGAAATAGCCTAATAAATCCAGTGATGTTATGGAGCTTGAACCCATAACTGACGTTACATATTACTACCATTTTTAATTTATTATATATATATATACTTATATTTATATATTATATATATTTAAATATGTTTTTATTTCTTTTTTTTACCTTGTTTAAATTTTTACTTTTCTAAAATTAAAACTTACATTTGATATCATTATTTTTATAATTATTTTGTTTTAGTTAAGATTACCCCATAGGATTCCCATTTTATTCAAATTTTATTTCATGTATAAGATTCATGAAGTTCCTAAGGCTAAATTATTTAAATTAAAATAACCTACTTTCCAAAATTAAAACACATTATGTCATCATTTAAGTGGAGTTTTTGAGTGACAAAAAGTGGGAACGATCGATTAATCATAGGAAAAACATTCTTGATTTTATTTTTTCACATCAAAAGTATAGTCATTCAATATTATCAGTGAAAAGAAAGAATATTTTTTGACTATGTTAGGATAAAATATCTTTTATTTAACCTTTATTATGATAGTATACCTTTTGAATATTAAAACAACATATAAAATAATTTTAGAGGAATAAATTAATATTTCAAAACATTTTTATGTTTATGAGAAAAAATTTTGTGATAATGGTTAAATTGTGTTATTTTTCACTATAGATATTATCTTCTATTTAATATAAATTTTCCAATTAATTTCCATTAGATTGTAGGATATGATATTTATCTCTTCGTTTCCCTAAGTAAATAGAATTTGTATGATTATCACATTTTGTATAATGTGATTATTAAAAATATTAAAAAACAAAAAAATTATAAATTTGTGTGTAGATGAATGGATTAAATAAATTCATGTGTTTAATAACAATAATATAGTTAATACATATTATCTATCCCAATTTTAAAAATTATAACCATATTTTTCATATTTTGAATTTTTTATAGATTGAGTTAACTAAAGATGAATCATGAGAATGTGACCATCACTAGATTCCCTAAGTTCATTATAATTAGGATAAATCGGAAAATTCATTCTATAATGGTTGACATGATCAAAAGTAATTTCATCTAATATGTAATAATTGAAAAAAACCAAAAAAATTGAAAAAAAAAAGATACACATAATAGGATTAAAATATGATTCTTACCAAACACGTTATTTTTTCACTTGATTAAACATTAACCCCATGTGTTTTGTGATGCCCGACACATCTATAAATTTAAATATAATTGGATAAAATGTGGTGATTAATTTGATAAAATTGATGGTTGAAGTCATGAAAAAGGATTATAATCATTTCTTATATTAAATAATTTTTATTTGTGTTAATTAAAATAAAACATTATGTGTGTGAGTGGAAAATAAATTTTCTTTAATGATACATGTGATAATGTAAGTTGTGCATATTTAAACTAAATATGAAATAATTTTTCATTCAATCATTCCAAAAATGAAACATTTTTAGGTTCATGAACATAAATTTTCGAAATAATGGTTGTCCAATGTGATTTTTCACCATCTATATTTTCAACCCATTAATGAAGATACCACAATCCACATCATTTAGATTGTGGGGTGTGAGTCTATATTCCAAGTGCCTATACATGAATAACATATGTTTGATATGATTTTAAATTTAATTTCATTCTTTAAAAAAACAAATAAAAATAAATAATATAATATAATAATATAGATTAACATAGAGGAATGAATTGACTAAATGTATGCCCTCTAACACTTTTTAAAAAAGAGTCCATTTTTGTCCACTAATAGTTGGTAATTCTATATTTATATATGGAAGTTTTAATTTATATTTAATTAATTTAACTTGATATTATTCCCAATAATGTGATATTTAAGTTTTCATACCCCCTCCCTTTAACGACACGTTAAGGAAAAAAGAGAGACAATGACATCCGAGTCAGGACTCTAGTGGTTCCCAGATTGGCGAAGAGCATCAAGGGGATAAAAATATCTCAAATGGGAGGAATTATCCTCTATAATAAAATATGATCTAGAGATATGATAAAAATCAATAAAATCCTATATATAATATCAACTGAAACCCCAAAAAATTGAATGATGCATCTTAGTTATGAAAATATTGAAATAAAAGTGTCCAAAGTAAATTATCAAAACATAAGTCTTATAGAAGTGACTCAATAGAATCTATAACCTA
Source organism: Viscum album (assembly GCA_963277665.1). Classification (NCBI taxonomy): domain Eukaryota; kingdom Viridiplantae; phylum Streptophyta; class Magnoliopsida; order Santalales; family Viscaceae; genus Viscum; species Viscum album. Next base: position 443,805,087 of record OY728135.1, on the reverse strand, counting down.
ATATATAAATTTCCCTCTTAATCACCAAAGGCCTCTTATAATGTTTAAAAATAGTTTATTTATGTTGGGTGATCATACAAGTATCCTATTAGGATAATTCCCAAGTCATAAAGTCCTCATGTTAAAAGAGGATGTTAATGCGCCAGTGAACAAATAGTAGAACAAACATGAACCAAATCATGTAATCAAATCAATTAACACCTCACCAATGATAATTATCTAAATCATGTATATAATTTAGTAATATAGTAATCAAAATTATAGAAAAGAATTCCACCACTACTACTTCCCTACTAATTTTCCACTTACAGGCCCCAACGTCAAATGTACAATTCTCCCAACCCTTCCATACATGTCACATAAAATACCTACCATATCTAATTTGGGTATAGAAACATTCATACCTACTCCACCCTTGTGAGATTTTTAATATATTTCCAGTATTAAGAATTGTCACATCTCATCTTGAAAAATACACCATATCCATCAAAAAACATCTCAAATAAAGACACTTGGGTCATCACACCACATATCATCACATAACTCAAGTAATAGGGTATCATTAATGTGAGTTAAGTAAACATCATTCCCTCCTTATACCATGCATGACCCCACCACGTATTAAGTCTTGTTACTTCCTACCCAAAGAAAACTGGTTCATCACATCACGTCTTCCCCCCATTATATCTTCTCTCCCAAATACACAAGGAAAATAACACTAAATATTGTATGAATACAACTAGGAAATAAATGACGATGAAAATTTAGTAAAGAGGGGGTAGCTATAAATATATATCACAACCATCATGGATATTGGGAAAAAACATGGAACTGATAACATCGAACCATTGTTAATGTTATCAAAATTTGGTGGGGGTGAAAATAGAAATAATATGCAATTCATGGTATATAGGTAGAACACAATATCAACCTATGGTTTTACAACAACTTTCCTAGAATACACCACCAACATTATAGCACAACACATCAACCATCACAACCACTACCACAACTATATGCAACACACTAAACAACCATCACAGCGGCCATAAATTTCACTTCTATATATAATTCAACTTCATTCATATTTACATAGCTCATTCATTCAATATTCAATTAATTTAACCCATTAACCACATATTGATTGAAATTACAACTAATTTATTTACTATCCTATTTTGATTGTATTTATCATTAGAAATTTATACCATGGGTAACCTGGAAATTAACACTACCATGCCTTAAAGAAAGTACCCCAGCTCACATCAACCATTATCATTTCACCACACAATCCAAAAAAATTCACCATAGTGGCCACACATAAAACAACCATAATTACATGTCACAACACAATTTCCACACATATTAACCACACATAACTACCTCACATAACCACCACAAATAATCTCCACACATCACTACCACAAATCATTGCTACTGCACACCACAACCTCAGTGCACCTCAATGCACAACTACCACATCACATCCATGCCATCCAAAACTAACATCATAGCCCCATGAATAATACAGGCCAGCTAGTCTTCTCCATCACAACATAACAACCCAAACCATGTAGGTCAAAACAATAACCACAAATATACACAATAGCACACATCCTATCTTCCAAAAATATTCAAGCGATTTCATTACATTACTTCTTTATAAAGAATATCTAATATCACACATCCCATGTTTCCATGGGAAACCAATTTATTAGCCATATATATTATTTAGCATTTTTTTAGTCAAACAGAAACACAACATGGGTCTAAAAACATATCATCTCTAAAAAAAATAAGTCTCCCAACAACTTTTATTTTCAGTAGTGGCATCATGAATTCACAATATAACCAATATCATGTAAAAAAGCAGTAACTAATATGATATATTCCCCATACCCATAATTTTCAATTATTCTAATTTATTATCTTATTACACTGAACCTTACAATCCACCCAAAACTAAGAAAATGGAGGAAATCCCAACACATAGCATGTAAATAGGGGGAGAATAGGTATCCCCAACCTAAAGGTAACTTCCTGGTCTCTTTATGCACTGTATGGAAATGAAAAATCATTCTACAAACCACAACTACATAAGGAAATCATGTCTCAACCTTCACTACATTAAAGAGTTTTTAAAAAATAACCCGACACCTAATAATAAAAACCACCAACACTACAAAAAATAATGGAGAGAATAACAATGGAATGTTATTGGAAGAAGTGAAAATAACTCACCATCAACAACCAAAAACCAACCATAGGAAACAAAGGATCAAGATAGGGGAAGATGGTCTGGATGGTACCCTAGAATCACCTAGGTTTCTCCAAAAACTATGTGAGATAATGAACTAATGGGATAAATATCAACAAAATATATATATATATATATAAACATCCTTGGAGTATGAAATTTTATAGCATAAATTATAAATTTACAATGTAAAACCCATGGGATCTAAAAAAAATACACCATCGAACCAATGTTTACACAAAAAATCATATTTCTACAAAAAAATAATTGTTGTTATGGATCAAATGATTTTACACAATGGAATTATATTTCACAATGTAATCTTATTTATCTTCCACTACTTGACCAAACACAATCATTAAATAGTCCTTACACACAACTATAAACTAAACCATTACACTGTAAATGCCTCTTTTACAGTGTAAAAATCCTACAGTATCTCTGATTCCACTAAACATCCTCTTTTATCATCTAATCACTCTCAAACCAGAAAACCAGTAATGTAACAAGCCAGGAAAATACCCCTACTTTAAATACCCCTCAAAATATTATCATCATCTAGAAAAAAACCAAGACCAATGACTATAAAGGGGTATGAACAACAACCCCCTAACATACCTTTCAAGGATCTAATTACTCCTCAAATTATATAACAAGACAAAAAAACCAAAATGATATACCCATAAAACATCTTGTGCAACCACATCACAAACTCTTATTGAGCACAACACAATACCATCAAGTATTTTCCACAAGATACCACATTTCCACACATCAACTTCACTACAAAACCATATCAAAAACCACACATCAAAAAAACTAACAACTACCCAAACCAACAAATGAAATACCCTAAAGACACAAATCCTGGAATTTCATCGTCTGTGTCAAGATATTATCTACCATTTGAGGCACTGACTCACCCACATATTTTTAATCGGGTCACAGTATTACACATATTGAGTTGGATTATTTTCCTCCCATTTTCATAAGTTAGAGTCTTTATCACACATCACCTAAATAAGGAAATATAAAATCACATAAAATAAAAATATCCAAAAAAATCATAAGAAGTATAGAATAGAGGAATGAAAAAAATAAAAAATAGCTTTTGGTAAAAGGTATACATTTACTTCTCTCGCTTCTTAGTGTTATCCTCTAGCCCACTATGACTCCACAACACATGATCCATTGGGATATTTAATCCATGAAACACATTCTATATATAATCTTGAATCTCTATCTAATAATAAATTAATATCATGGTTTCCTATATATCAAGCTCTTCCCATTTAATAATGTCGGAGTCATTCTAAAGATACTAATGAAGAAGATACACATGGATGACGTCATGGAACCTCTATAATCATTGTGGAAACTCCAATCGATAGACAACTCACCAAATTTTCCCAATAAATCAAAATTAGAAAGAAAATATGGATAAATATTAATCCCCCAGCCAAACCTCCATAACTATCATCAATGAGAACCCCTCAAGAACACATGGTCTATAAACTCAAACTCCAAGCGCATCCACCTACAATCATCATAGGACTTATGAGAGTCATAATCTTTCCTCATCCTCCCTTTAACAAACTAGATGTTCCCAGTTGTTCTCTATACCAAATCCATACCATGAACTATTATTTCCCCAAACCGCATCTAGAATAACGGTGAAATACACAACCTCCCATAAAATACCTCAAATGGATATTTTACAATGGAAAAGTGATAACTATTGTTCACTCAACCAGAGGAAGTTTCATTTCCCATGATTCACCAAACTCTAGTATGTGAGGTCATAATGTATCCTCTAGTGTCTAGACGGTCTGCTCTATCATCCCATCCATCTGATGTGGGAAAGTAGTGTTAGGGAATAATTTGGAAGAAAACCCACACTAAAATCCCCTCGTGAATCATGAGGTAAAACGATGATCTTGATATGAAATGATGGTCATTTTTACCCCATGAATCATAGTACATCATCCCCATATTACTATTCCTAAATATCCAAGGAAATCGATTCACAGATCCCTATAAAATGTATTGAATTCATCATTTGGTCTTATATCACCAAAATTGTGTTGAAACCTCCCAATGACTAGGGTAACTCGGTGTTGAAATACATCATGATTTATTCTCATTTCCACTTGAAAAAATCCAAGGACTATAAAAATCCTCCATGAGGTTGGTTCTCTACATTTACCTACTAACAATCCAGACCCATTTCCATAAACTCTATCACCAAAAATTTTATCCCCAATCACCAAAGATGCCTCCTAATATATTGATGCATCTTGGATACACCCAGATATACATCCATGTGTTAGTTATTAATCCCATAGAGGACCTCCTAACATACTGACAATGGGTCATGAATCCTCCTCTGAAACAACACCTGGTTCTTCCCATCCTCTGACAATCCATTCATGACATTACCATAGCCAACATGATCATGTATCACCTAAGCCTCTCAATCTCCCCATTGAGACTCCTACAGCTATTGCAAGAGAGATTAATACGTAGTCATCTAGCTAAGAAAACCTTTACCACTACAATATCCAACATCAATATTAATTATTGAAATCCCCTACACCCCTTTCCTAACATATGTCGACTCTTGAACCACATCTCCGTGGGACATTTGTATCAACACAACAAAAACCACTTTCCACTTTTTCATGATGTAAGATATACCAAAATCATAATCCTGAAGAAACTATATCCACCACCACTGGTGTAGATTTATATCCTAATAATAAAAAAGATATTTAATTCTCTTTTAGTCTATGAAAACCAAAAAATGTTCGCTAATGAGGTAATACCGCCACAAAATTAGTGACAACATGACCACTATAAACTCTAGATCATGCATGGGAATTTTATGTTAATGGGGACATAAATTCATATACCCATTAGAGACCAACAATATCCACTACATCAACACACATCCTAGTCCAAAATAAGAGGAATCTTATAAAACCTCAAACAACACACCCTTATGAAGAAACCAAATCACTAGAGCACTAACCTACTTCTCCTCTAGGTAATTAAATGCTTCCTAGAACTAATAAATCCTCATAAATACCTAGTGCTTCCTAGAAAATGTGGTTAGTGATAAATCAACTCCAAATAATTTAGGAACAAACATATTTTCATATCCTATGAGACTAATGAAACTATCATCCTCTTCCACATTCATTGAAAATACTAAAGAAAAAACAATATCAAACATATATGGGTATACTATTTCACCCTTATAAGGAACCACATATCCAAAGAATCATACCTCTCTCATCAACAAAATATTCTTGAATTACTATCCATAGATTTTATTGTGTCAAAGGAAATGTAAGAAAACTCTAGGATTCATGGCTTACTCCTACTATGTCTTTAAGTACATCATGATGCCATCGATGGTTACGTTGATGGATTGGTCTAGTAATGTGTAGAACAAATATTTCATATACCTCGTGAACATAGTTGGTAAATTTATGAAAATGAAAGATAGGACCATGAACTCAATGTTCCCATACCTACACCTTGAGGTAGTAATTCAAATATCTTCCTCTTTCACCCTCATCTAATGATATTCTAAACATAGATATATCGTTAAAAATAAACTATAACTTCTTAAAAATAAAACCATATCATCAATCTGTAGAAGAGTGTAATGGTTCCAGACTATTACCTAATTCATCCACTCCAAGACTATACACATCCTCATACCATTGTTCACTTTTTTAGTGAATAACATTGGAGAACCCCACTGCAACATACTTGTCTGGAATAAACTATTATGAATTAAATCCTCCACTTACATCCTAATATTGTGAAACTATATATGTTTTATTTGATTGGGATCCCTCAAAATAATAGACACATATGGTTGATACTATACCCAAAACATGACATCTTGTTGAGTGGGTTAGATCATAACCTCATTTGGGAAAACATCTAGAAACTCCTCCACAAATTTGGGAACATCCACTTATTGAGAAACCACTGAAATTTCCACTAAGTGTGATATAAGCAGTTATTCTTTCCCACCACTGATCTGATAACCTCTCTCTATCTAAATAATGACACTCATAGACCAGCTACATCAGAAAAAGAATCTCTTCTTCAAAAAAATTGGTGACTGAACAAGAAAAATAAAACTAGTACACTATAAGGATAACATCGTATGTTTTAATCTATTATAAGATGAAATCTCATTCTAATTGGTTCTACCCAATAAGTTGATCACAATCTCACTAAACACCAAACAAAGATATCCAACCACCCACTATCATATATTACACCAGGATCACTGAATGTAAATTCAAATACAGTCCCAATGAAAGGACCAAAGTAGGAGTAACAAAGGAGAGTGAGTCTCTTGAATCAATAAAATCACACAAAATAGTATACAATAAACTGATCATTTATTGAAAAACTCATGGATTTACTGGTATGGAAACCTCTATCATGTACATATGACCATGATAAACACATTGACCTCGCAGCTACTAGACTCCATGACTAATCTCTGTCCTAGTTACCTATGGAATATGACCATTATGAGGCTCCCCTATCATAAAAATATCTTCTCTTAGTTACTGAAAAATCTCAGGTGGTCCCTAGTGTTGGAACTGTGTTGAAGGTAGCTACTGTTTCAATTGAAAATGGGCCTTAATACCCATATAATACTAGCCTATATGATCATTCATACAATAATCCTAGCAAGGTTCATGTCCCTTGGTAATATACAATATTAATGGAAAGACATTGGAATGTGATGGAAATCCACCTACATTCGAAGGATTGAATTAGATTTATCTTGGTTGGTTCCCCACTAGTTGGAACCCTAAATTCCTAAACACACATGGCCCATGGACGAAATCTGTGTTTCATAAGAAGGTCTAATGGCCACACTTTCCTGACTAAAATCCAATATAAATCATATAATCATCATGATCTAGATTTGTAGAGAGCATAAATGAAGTGATAAAATACCTTATCATTGGGTGAAAATCCTCCTCTATGGACTATTCTATAGACTTCTTTCCTAGAAAAACATCTATTAAAATGTGAGAATTTTCTATAAACATGACACCATGCTCCCTTAAAATCACTCTCCACTATTGAAGGGAGAGAAAATATAACCACTTAGATATCATTTTCTTCAATTAAGGATCATATGAATAGAACTCCCTATTAATGTCAATACACAACACATATACCTCCTTTTTTCATTATAGTACAACATCCACCACTAACATGCATATCCTCCAAACTCACTAACTCCCCATGGTACCCAGAAAAAAACCCAAGCATGGATCATAATGAAACCAATCTCGATATCCTCTAATCACTTCTCTGTATCCACATTTAAGATGATTCCCTAAAATATTTCTAATGTCTTCCACTAAAATTCATGAAAATCCATCTTCCAAACCTTATATTTTTCTACTAGGTCGATAAAAATGATGTTCAACTAGATCATCATACTAAACATCAACTACATTGGATCCTATTAGTTGATGGCCTATAAAAATTTAATGAAATCACAAAAAAAAAATATATCCCAATAGCATATGATGTTACCATAGGTTTATTCATTTAATTCATTTATTCTATTAACTTTATAGAGTCACAAAGTTCAAAAAATAACACAATAAATCATGATGCATGTACAATTCCTATGTTTCTACCACTAAAATAGATCTACCTCACTTGGTTATTTGATATTCTTAGATTCTATGAACTGTATCATGGAGAGGTCCCTAAAATACCATGTTCATCATAGTTTCTCTAACCTATTTCATGAACCACGGTCAATTATAACTATTTCACTACCAATTAATGTAATCCTTACTGTTTCCAACTCCAAACTCCATATTATCAATAATAGACCACATCTGGGACTAATTTTTATTGACCACCTCCATCTAAATATATGACAATAAAGGAATAGATATAATGACGCTTCAGTCCTGCCTGCAGTAGTCCTTGGGTTTTAAAATAAAATAAAATGTATATAAATCTCACAAAAGTGAGGTATTACCCTCTATAATAAACTAATGCTTTGTGATATAATAAGTTACCAGAAATAAACTAAAACATATAATATAATAATTTAACCCCAAGACATCCCACAACACATGTAAAATGTCAAAAGATAAAAATAAAATATCTAAACATAAATACCAAAATATAATTCTTAAAATAGTGACTCAACAGAATCCGCAACCCAAGCTACTAATTTCCAAGTTGGTCCCCAAAGTCCTCTTAGAGACTAAAAAAATGTTTATATAAATAGGGTGAGAATACAACAATACTTTAAAGGATCATCTCCAACATGTCATGTGCACATGTGAAAATATCATGTTAGTGTTCTAGTGAACAAACAAAAGAACTAGAAAACACATAAGTAGTCCAAAAACCCAATAGGAGGCTCGATATGGCTCACTCACCAAATCATACGTCCATTATAGTAATATAGTATTCAAAAGTATAACAAAGAAAGGTTCCCCATTACTGCTTTCCCATAAATATTCCACTCTCACACACTAGTTCTTAATATCAAGTTCTTATATCCCTTCCATATATTTTACATCACTTTCCATCCATCTTTGATGTGTTTGAGGATGCATACCTACCTACCCCACCGTCGCAAGGTCTATCATCTTGTGATAGCATCCGAAATCATGACATATTTTCTCACCAGAAGAAATATCATCCATCAGAACACATATACCATAAAAACACTAGTGTCATCACACCACATCTCACCATATAAACATAGTTGTGGGTATTATGAATATGAAGAACATTGACCACATTCTTGAAGGTTCCAGTTGTAGTGGAAGCATGCGATGGGTGGTTACCAACATTGCTTTCTTCTATAATCGATGATCAATTCGGGATCTATATAAGAATGAATGTCATGATCCCTGGAATTGAATCTATGAAATAGACAATAGATAATTACACCAGAACTAGAGAGAGGGTCATCACATATTATTTAGAATTAATTTAATTAAACAAAGAATTACCTTTATGGATTTCCTTATTCATTTATGAATCCTGTGATATATCTATGTTCCACCACTATTGAGTTTTAGAAACTAATTGTATATTTCCTCTGGTGTCGATCCACACATTTTCCATGAATTTCAAGATGTCACTAAAGGAATCTTTGAGTACTAGCATCGTATATCCTTTTCCTTGTGTTTCCTGCCATTGATCTCTTCGAGGACCGCTTCCAAAGCATTCTACTTGATCCAATGAAAGAAGATTATTGTCTGTTCATGGGAGTGTTTTTGGAGAAGGGGTATCTCTAGGCTTGAGAGTATTATACAAATACATTGTACAAAAAAAGGAAAGATGAATTGTCTCTATTAGGAAAATATCATAATTGGGTATTTATATTTCTAGGGTTAATATAAATTAATTGCATAAGTTCCATTAATTATTTATTTAATCGTAGAATAACCTCATGTCAAACAACAATAATAACAATATAATTTCTCAATATGTGATTTACTTAAAAATTAAAATTTGATATTATTCAATTAAATAATATTCATTATTTATTATTTACCACCGGATTACTAAAACCATTTTTCCATTCCTTGACAATTTTTATTGGGCCCTCAATAATTTAAATTTATTTATTAAATAAATATCACTATATTATTCACCAATAAATAAATAAATATTATATTCACTAAATTGAAAATAATCATTTATTAAATATTACACTCACATTATATTCTCCCAAATAACTGGTGAATAATATATGCAATCTAGTATAAATGTATTATTATTAACACAAGACCTGGAATAATATTTATTCAACTATTCAACTAATACATAATAATATATTTTTTAACATAGATTTTGGATACACTTAGTTTGTGACCCTCTAGGAAACTTTGTCAGTGGCATTAGGTGAAGTATCCCAAAGTCCAAGAATAACATCTAGCAATAAGTTAAGGCACCGATTGAGAAAGATTTTAATACCACATTGACATGTTACCTCATATGAATACTTATTATGTAACATAATCCCATTTTATGAAAATCTCTAGTCAAGAAGGTTTCATGCTAATTCCATCAACTGATGTGCTTAATTTCTCTTTCTCTAAATTTTTAGAAATTGAACTCAACTATGGAACACCATGGATATAGATTTATTCATGTTATAAGATTTCCATGAAAGGACATGAGATATCAAATTTCATTAAAACTGGAGGTAAAAGTCCTTTCTCACATTATTCATTAATGATATATTACCCATGATGCACCCAAAAAATCCTACCTCACCAAAAATATTTGTCGTCAAGGTTTTCAATAATATATATAAGTGTGCAACTCATAATACTCATTAATCATAATCTTAAAGTCAATGTACCAATACACATATCCAATGATTGGAATATCCAATGACACACACATATATATATGAGGATTCCCTACTAGAGGTTCTCATTCTCTAAGTATCATACTGGATATTACCAAGGGAGTACCCCATGAGAAGGTGTATAAATGTCCAATGAGTCTCTAACCCTAATAGCCTGTATCATTTGTGTCCCTCAAATTATAAAATCTGGCTATAGAACATATATTCAAGAGTAGTTTCATAGAACTTTTAGTTTCACATAATAGTGGGATACTACTATGACCTTTTAGTGTGGCATATACTATTAGGACATTATCACGTATTATTTCAGACATAAGAACAATGATGATGTGGTAATTAGTTTAGTAATATTCAAAACCATGAATTCCGGATATCATAATATATATATATAAGTTGGTTATAGGGAAAAAACACCAATAGTTTCCTCCTCCTAATATGAATGAACCCCACCATAGGTTACATCTCATCACATACCACCAAAAGAACCCTAGTTTTTTGCAACACATGATCACCTCATCACCTCATGTAAACTGAATACACCTTGACTATCAACCCTCATCTAACCTTAATATAATCGGGCCATCACTGGTGAAGGATGAGAAGGGAAGAGGGGTAGTCATATCTCAATATCATATCCAACCAATATATAGGGGAAAACACCTAAAACCTAGAAACTATGAGCATTGGTAAGGTTATCCAACTTTAGAGCGGTGCATATAGCAATAACATACAGTACGTGGCATATATATATATGAAAAAATACCCAACATATGGATTCACAACAAATTTACTAGTGAACATCGCTAACACTAATGCACTATGCATTAAATATCATAACCACTATGACTAATATATGAAAAACCGTACAAACTACAACATAATACAAATATTAAACTTGTATTTACTCGACCACATCATTCACATTTACACTGTCTATTCAATTAAAATTTGGTTATTTTATTCCTTTTCAAATATAATGTTTTCTTACCCCTCTCTTTCATTTAAAACCCAATTTCAATTTATTTTATCAGAAAACATTATTAAATGGATAATCAAGAAACTAAACAAGGACACTACAACACAACTAGCCCAGATCACATCAACTATTGAAAAAACACAAAAAAAAAATTCTCCAAAGTAAACACATATTGAATAGCCCAACCAAATATCACAACACAATCTCCCCAAAAAACAATCAGACATCACCACCACACGTCACAAATACACATCAATTACACACATCACTGCCACACATCATCCCCACTGTGTACCACTGCCTCCATTCAACATAATTCACAACAGCCCACATATCATCCATACCAACCATACTTCAAATCATATCCATGTGCATCACACAACCTAATAGGTAACCTCCATCACCACATAATAGTCCAAACCATGCAGGTCAACACAAAAATGATAGACGCGCACAACAACACACATACATGATTCCTTAGTAGTTCATTTTCTTTCATAACATTACTTTTTTAAATAGATTTTGTATTATCAGAAAACCAAGGTTTCCATGATAAACCAATTTATTATCCATATATACATTATTTATCCATTTATTCATAGTTTGACCTAATAGAAACATTGAAATGGTATCAAAACATATCATGGATAGAGAAAATCGGGCTCCCAACAACTATTATTTCTAGTATTGGAAAAAAGCATAGACTATATCATCAAAAACATATAAAAAATAAAAAATAAATGCAATATATTCAACATACCCATCAAGTAAAACTATTAAAATTCATTATATTATTATGTGTTCCCTTAATATACACCCAATGGTAAGAAAAACTACAAAATAGTTATACATATTAGATAAATAGTGAGAGAACAAGGATCCAAATCCTCAAGGAAGCTTCCTAATCTCACTGCGCACCATAGGGTGGATAAGATACATCCCAAAAACACTACCGTAAAAGGAACCATATATCAAACTCACCGCATAAAATGGTTATAAAATACATAGCCCAACAAACCTCATTGAAATCAAATAATACTATAATGAATCACTGGGAGAAGAGTGAGGGGAAACAAGTGGTAAAATAGAGAATAACAAACCACTGATCACCAATGACTATCCACTAGAACCTATGGATCAATGCAAGGGAAGATTGGATAGAAGATCTCTAAAAAATCCATTGAGTTCTCCATAGTTAAATAGAGATGATAGAATAATGGGAAAAATATTAGTCTAATAGAATATATAACAACTTGTGGGTCACTACGTTTTTAAACTAATGTATCATTTATGATATAAAACCTGGGAGCTCCAAAATACATACACCGTAAAAATAACATCTATAACACAAACCAATTTTCCTCTGAAAGTCAAAATGACATGGGATCAAAATATTTTAAACTTTATACTTATGTATTATATCATAAATTCATTTCAATATCACTCCTTCATTGAACAAAATTTGTAAAACACACCATTATATCCTAAACCCCTCTTTTACAGTGTTAAGATCATGTTATAGCTTAAACAACCACTGAACCTCTTCTATCCTCCTCCAACCACTCTACGACCACAAAACTAGGAATGTAATTGGTCGAGAAGTCATGGACCATGACATGCATGGTGACCTATGGTATTTATGTTTTTGATTCATTGATCAAGTTTCCCTACTAGTGTTTAAATTATTGAGAACAATTTCAATTAACATGAAAATTTTCTACAAAAAAATTTACAAAAAAAATAGAAAGATACAAATTTTAGTATTAAAATAGTATTCCCACATAGCTCTTCCATTTTTACCATGAATAAATATGAATCCCCCTATATTTTGTGATGAAAAACATGTATTTATACTTAATTTTAATTGGATGAAAGATAGTGATGAATTTTAATGAATGAATAGAGAAGATATTAAGATATTATTTTTATCCTAAATGAAGTTAAGTTATTTATATATGATTCATGATTTTTTTATTTGATTACATAATAGTGAGTAGTGTTTCTTAAATTTTGTTTGGAAAGGGGAATTCATGTTTACTTTTTTTGAGATATTTATATGTTCAGGAATAGAAAAACTCTAGTTGAGGGGTGTTATTATCCACTAAGAGATGCTAATATTTATTTTTTCTTACATAATATTCAATTATTAATTTTTCATAATAACCATTATTGGTTCATTTTAGAATTTCAACTTCATTTCTCATCATGTTTTCAATTCTGTCATAAAATTCAAAAATACTCAACACATTATAAAAAAAATATTTATAATTTAAGCATAAAATTTCATGATCAGTAAAGTTTTCAGGTCTAATATGTTTCCCATATTGATAAATAGTATATTCAATGGGGATGAAAATAATTTTAATCCTTGAATCTACACTTCTCTAGTTGAATTGAACAGAAATCTAGCAAAATAAAATGAATTTAAAGGCCATATTAAAATGATAATAAAGAATAAATTTAAATTGTGGGTTAAGTAAATCATTGGGAACATTGAATTAAACTATGGTTTGAGAAAAAATTCTAAAAAAAATATATTACCAAGAACAAAATAACTTAATTTTTACCATAACATAAATATGATAACTACAATTACAAAAAAAACTTACAAGATGTTAGAATACATATTTTTCAATATAATATTCATCTATGACTCACCCATAATAATCCACATATAATATCATGTTGTCACATACAACAGAGGAAGCTATATTTCATTGATTTTTGTTCAATGGGGAAAAAATAAACATCCCACAAACATTCCACCCACATATTCCAACTTGAATCTAGTGTGATAACTTTTAATGATAGGGGACAACCCAAGGCTCCAAAATTTTATATATATGAAAGTAGTATTGAAAAAAAGTAAAAAAAATGTTTATTTGTTTTAATTTTAATATTCTACTATTAATTAGTATTTTTAAGCATGTTTCTTCAATTGTTAGTTGTTATAATTAACCCACTTTTTTTAAATTATTATTATATTTTGTTTTAGTTTTTAACACATTTATACATTTTACTAAAGGTTTGATTTTATTCACAGAGTAAATATGTGAAATTCAATGAATAATAGTGAAGATTTATTTATTATAATTTTTTATTTTCTTCAATTCTTCCTTTAAAAGTTAAGGGTTTTACATAACATATATATTTACAATAATTTATGGATAGAAGTCTTATGAGATGATAAAATGAAATAAAAAGCTAATGTATTTTTTGTAATTTCATAATACATTAATTTTTAATCACATAATTATAAATTGTCTTGTTAGAATAAATTGTAAGATATAAGTCCTAATGATTATTAAAAATCAGTGAAGGAAAATACCTTAGATAATAAATACCATATTCATTGAGAGAAAAAAATGAAAATGGTATAAATCTTAAGGGTGATTATTTCATAGGAATTTACATGATTTTTTAATAATTTTCTCCTATATTTTTTAATGAGTTTTTCTTTTGAAAAAGGAATAAATATCTACATTAAATCACATAGAGAACATTTAAAAAGATTACATTATGAGGCTAATCAGTTTTTAACGTATTCTTATGGTTGAAAACAAAGAGAAAAATATAGTGTAATGTAATCTTAAGTTTTAATATGTGAAAAATATTTGGTTTAATGAAATCAGATCATTAAAGCCTTATTAACTTATAAATTTTGTATTTTGATTTATTGTAAGTTATAATGGTATATCCCCATTGGTTATATGTTACATATTTACAATATAATTAAATTTTTTATGATAAAAATATTTTAAAACTCTTGGATGATGGATTGATGGAGTAATTTATTTGACAACCTAGTTATCATTATAATAATTATCTCATTATGTTATGGGTAATTTAATTTCTAGAGGTTATACAAGCATATATTATGGAGGATGGGTGTTACTATGAATCATTTTGGGACACTTTTTTTCATTAAATGATATACTATGTATTTATGAAAGAATACGATTGGGTGTATTGTGTACTCAATAATGGTTTGACATATGAATAAAAAGATTATAGCGAGCCATGCAGATTATGGTTCATATTATTAGTCATGATGTATAATTAAAAATTCATTCAAAATGGTTATAGAATCTTGATATTTCTCAAAGCTATGAATAAAATTATATCTAAACATGTTCATAAGTATTATGATGAGTTAGAGGATTATATTTTTAATTACTAAACATATAGTGTTTCCATTTTAAAAAATTTAAAATATCTTACTTTTTAATGAATAAAATGGATGTACATAGAATTTTTAAATCATAAATAAGAGAGATTCTAATACCGATATAGTAGTAAGGTTTCCCATATTAAAATAATATCACCATGGATATTATTTATATATATAATAATATAATAAGAAGAGAATAAGAATGAAATAATGAAAATTCTTCTATAAAAATATTTTTTCATCTAAATAAATAAGAAGGGTGGAATATATTAAGGATCTGGTTTTTTGTATGGAGAATAAGGAGAGATAAAATTTAATTCATGTTACAGATTTATATTTAATTCAATATATAATATACAATAAAGAAGGATGTATTACACAACTATATTTGGATATTCAAGAACTAATTAGAATAGGATAATTCCTGTGTGGAATTATCCTCATTCAAATAAGATGTATTACTATGATTAAAAGAATAAAAATAATAAATACATAACATAAATTTTTGAACTCATCTGTATATTATAAGGGAAGTATAAAATTTCTAATTTCAAATGATCATCAAACCTAAAGAAATATTGAATGCAGAATTACATGCTAATACTAGAGAACATGCATGACTATAAAATCATGTGAAGACCTTTTCTTGAATTTTACATATCAAAATATATATCCACTGACCTATTTTCTTAATGTATATTGGTACACTAGTGAAACACCATTTGTATCTTCCATGGATTATCCCTTAGTGGTGAACCAATTAAAATTCCCTTTTCCTGAGAATATATAAAATTCTATATATTTTTTGGTTTGATGAGAGAGATATTGGGTGTCATAGGGTGAAAAAGGTTCCTACCCATATAGGAATAAGATCGTAATGGGTGAATAAATAATAAAAATAAATATTTTAGTTTTAGAAACACCTAGATTCTCCCCTACGGGTATCTCTTGTTGCAATAGGTTCAAGGAGTTTCATGTTAAATAGATCATATTTAATTTAAAATTATTTCAAAGGATAATTATGAGTAATTAAATTAAGGGGTATATTAGATATATTATGTGTTATTATATAGTTTTTTTGAATAATATTCTCTCTTAAATATTTTTAAATGGCCTTAATTCAACCCCACTCCTCCCACCATCTCTTTATATCATCTAATTCATTATGTTTATTTATTAATTTGAATGAATCAGTCATAGTTTACATCACCACCTCTACTTTTCAGACTCTATTATTCACATAGAAAAAATCATAAATTTATAGGGAGATCTTATTAAATCACTCTTAAAATTTATTTCATTTTCTCAGATGTAAGTGTTTTCTTTAAAAATCAGGTATTTTTTATTCTTTATATCTTATCTTTATTCATAACATTATATTACTTTTATTCTTCATTATTATTTATACATTTCCTATTGTTTTTTATCATTAGTAGAAATTTCATTTAACGATATTATTGTTAAATCTTCCAAATCCATTTTTTTATTTTCAAATAAAACCAATTTGAGGGTGAGTGGGAACCACTTACAAATCCCAAACCAGTAGACCAGTGACCATCAAACAACCCTCAATCACCATTAAAAAATCAAAAATCAAAAATCATACTGCACGTTGACCATCTCAATCCACATATTCAATTTCAAAATTCAAAATAAAATGAAATAGTTCACCTTAACTGAACCATAAACTACCTCACAAAGACATCAAATTGTAGAATACACCATCCATCTTAAGAACCAAAACTAAAATATAGAGGAAGGTGAGAATCCACCTCATGTTTCACCTCCTAGACCATGGGTGAATACACAAACTACACTTCCCAGAGCCTCTTAGAGATCCACTACACCAGACTAACCTAGGGTGGAGCATACTTTTTATTATTCACTGATTGATTACATGATCTCATATCAAAGATCATTTTGATAAATAAATTGAGGTTGGTTAATTCATTCTGACATGAATTAAAAAATCATATCCAATGGGTGGTGTTAAAATATCCCTATATAGGTATTTCCTCCATTTTGAGAGCACTAAAACTTGTAACTCCTTTGAAACTAACATGAAACAAAAAATATTTCCCAATGAACTATTATCTTGATATAACCACTTAAGAGTTTACTACACATTATGTTAAATATCATCCAATGTGGATTGTATATCCAACTCTCAAATATAACTTTGAGCTCAAATGAGGGTTATTAAACCTCTTCTATATCTTTCATGACCTTATAATAAAGGATCCAAACTATATTATAAGATAATTTAGTTTGGTTTTCACAACAATGAAACCATGTAATATCATTGGAGACCAAACCAACGTAAAATGATTCCATTTCAGGCATGATAGAACCAAAAAATATTTATGTATTATTTATAAATTAAATATATTTCATGTCAATATTATTGAAACATATTTTCATATAGAAACATTTTTTAGCATCAAGGACCAAAAAAGTGATATTAGTAATCCAGAAAGTTACAGGAGAGTCAATGTATGAGTTATGGGAGTTCTTCAACAAGTCACATTCAACCTTACCAAATTACTAAATCATTGAGAATCTCATAATATTGTACTTATAATAAGATATAAAACTCATAGATCTGAAAAAGATTAGTTATTTTATTGGGTATAATATGTCATCAAAACCTAGAGGTCACTCAAGAATTGATTATCCATAGAAAATAAAACTCTAAAAAATTCAGTTTTCAAGGTACACCATCAATAAGGTTTGTATACTATTCATGTCCTTATCTTGAAAAACATTTAATTTACAATAAGTTATAGGAATTTATCACTATGGTGAGATAGATATCATTGACTCAAAATCCATACCCACCCACTCTAATAAGGTTTTTTGTAATTATCATCACACTGGATCATGTAACATATTTATTCTCACTACTGAAAGAGATAGAGGGTTGTGACACATCATTCCCTACTACACCATATTCATATAAACCACAATTGCCTCGTCAAGTGTAGTATAACTCTATTTCACTAATGTGAAACCCATGATGTAAATATATCCTAGATGTGAAGAAAGTCTCTGTAAATTAAAAAAGTAAAACTTTTCAACAAAACAACATGGTATATAAATCATACCAATATAGTTTTCAACAACTAAAAAATATATTAGAAACATGATGAAAAATTAAATAATAGATATAATGGAAGTTTCCATAAAAGGTAGATTCTAAGACATATGATATTTTGAAACAAATTATTCTTAATTAATTGAATTATTTAAAATTTTAAGGTTCATAATTGAGGTAGTAAAAATCCAAAATGAGTATTATTGACACCGAAATCATTCAACTAATAAGTAATAACTATTGGAATATTCCATTATTACCCACTCTAAATTACATAAATAAGATTCTCATCATATCACATTGATAAGAAAAAAATTATACATCTAAGACATATACTCTAATCTACCAAATAAGTTTCATCCCACATTCTCAGATTTCCCTATTACCCTAGGTTGATGGGCATCTAAATGTGAAATATTGGGGAATAAATCTTTAAATTTACCTCATATACCACTAACAGTTTTTAACCAATTTTTATAAATAAATAATATTGTTAGGGTGGATATATAATAAATTATTTTTATATTAATATCAATCTTCTTGAGACCATAATGAAATTTCTATTATATGATAAATTATTGAATGAACATTTAATAAATAAAAGTGGGCCCAAGGGAAATGATATTATCAATACTGGATAGAATTTATTGATTCTACCTACACCAACAAAAGTGATGCCTATGAAGTTTACGGAATTTAGAGAATTCACTATACCCAATACTATTTTTTAGTTTCACTTTTCTGATGTTTTATGTAATTTGGGTGCTTTGATAAATTTAATTACTCTATCTAAATTATCTTATGTACAAATTTTTGAATCTAATTCAACATGGATATCGGTGTAATTGGAAATTAAATTTGTATAAAATCATATGTGAGTCATTGAGAATGTATTTATTTAGTTAAGAGGCATAATATTTCTAATTTAATTCTGTATGCTTAATATGGATAATGATTGTGTATATTCTCATGTTTTTATTCTCATGGGTAGGCCCTTCGTCATTAAAATTAAAGAAATCATAAATTTTTATGATTGTATTCTTTATACGAAGTTTGGGGATGAAATTTTTAGATGTAATATTATGTACTCTATGAAGTACCCCTCATAAGAATAATTTTACTTTTTTGTGTCCCATTTTGATAAATACTATAAAAACTATTTGAGTTTTTATTATTTCATTATTAAAGAGATTATGAGTATTGGTTCTGTTTTGATGAATAAGAGTGTTACATTACCTATTTTTCATAAGAAAAATTCAAAAAGTTATAATTTTCATATGGGTTTATATCTTTACTCTATATATGTTATTTTTTATTATTACATAGTAATTGACTATTTTAAATGATTTCATGTATTATTTTATTATTTTGATCATTTTTATTATTTTATTAAGGTGTTTTAACCATATATTAATGTTCCATTGATGTTTCAATCTATATAATACCCACCCACAATGTAAATTAATCTATTTCCATAAAATATCAACTAATCAAACCTATTAACTAGTGATAAATTACCAATATTCATTGATAATAATCTCCCACCTGTACAAGAACCAAAAATAGGAAATATATTAATGGATAACATCAGGTAAATTAGCTATAAGTTGTTTGATATATCTTGTATTAGCGTCACTATTTTCATTTATATTCTTCTTTTTTAGTTTGTGGATAAATTGGTATTTCATATACCACAAATAAATAATCCCAATGTATTGGATGTTATTAAAAATGGTTGGGAAATTTCATGATGTGTGTGTAATTTTTCCAATCAATAATTCTTTGTGGGTCATCCCCATCAATGTTGTGACTAAAACATATGTGTCATAATTGGTTAGAATAAGAGATATTTGTTAGTTATAATAAGGTTTTAAAGTATTTTGTGAGTGTGTACTACTTATAAGAAACTAAATTAATGGACTCATAATTATCATTTTCACTATGATTCAGTAATAATATGATTTAGTGGATTAATGGTAGGATATTCCATTGTTTTATGGATAGATTCCCTAGTTAATTTTAGGATACCTTTGTTTCATATGACTATGATATCATGACATCCACATTCCAATTTAGTACATATTTATACTGAATGATACTATTTGGACTTTGTAACACCATAGGTAGATTCAAAAGATACATTATGGGTATAATTTTTTATTTTCTTATGACATTAATGGAGTTAATCATGGATAATATTTTTTGGTTCCTTATTTTATGATTTTATCTCATATTCAGGTAAGTTCTTTCATCATTTCATTGCGAAAAATATTTTTTGAAATTTTATAATTCTTTTCATGGTATAACATGGATATCTCCAAGGGTATGTAGTTTCCAAATATGGTATAGAGGTAAGAAGATCTAAAGTAGATATTTTTTCTTCCTTTATATATCGAGTGTGTAACACCCCAATACATTATAATGTTTTAATTTTAGAATGAAATTAACATTTTATATATTTCATTATACGCAATACGATGTTAAGCATATGTTATACAAAACATGTGATTCTCTTGTATTCAAGAACATATTTTACCTCCATTTAATGGTTTATTTTTTAAAAACTAAATTTTGACGCTTTTATAAATTTTATATGTCAAAATTACCATCATATTTGGATTCATCATAAAAAATTATCTTATGGTGAATTTTTGGTCATTTTTTATAAAGTTTCATCTTTTGATATATAGTTATAATACTACGTTTTAGTTAAAAACATTCTATTTTTTTAAACAATTATTTATTTGAACATTAAATTTTACATAAATACTTTTTGAACTTTTTAATTTTTTTACATTAAAACATTCTTTCTCACCTCACCTACGATATTAGTGTAAATCTTAATTTTCCCACTTATGTGATTTGAATTTTGAAAAATAGATATACAATTTTTTAATCCATATAATATTTCTATCATACTAAGATAAACTTAATTTTTTACCAAAAAGTATTAGTCAAAGTGATTAACATTAATTATGGTGATTAAGGTCAAATAAATATTAATAAGGGACTAAACCTTAATCATAAGTGCCAAAATATGCTGGATAGTTTTCAAAAAACAATTTGATTACAAGATCTCAACCACATCCCCCCTTAGTTGAAATTTTATGGGTTATTGAGATATTATTAAATGAAATTTTCCTATATAAAAGGTTAAGTAATAAAA
The DNA here is from genome assembly GCA_963277665.1 of Viscum album. NCBI lineage: Eukaryota > Viridiplantae > Streptophyta > Magnoliopsida > Santalales > Viscaceae > Viscum > Viscum album. The sequence goes on along the minus strand of OY728135.1, from coordinate 443,783,013 downwards.
AAATACAAAAAGGGATATTTCCTTACCTAAACATTGAGATATATAACAAACATCGTATTTTTGGATATACATAATGTTTTAAATGATAAATGGTTTATTTTTAAGATAATTGTTTATAGTTAATTTTTAGATATTTTTTAGTTGCTTAAAATTCTTAAGAAACACCAACGTAGTGATTATTTAGTTAATAATATACTAAAATAAATTATATATAAATATTAAAAGTTATGTATATTGATTGAATTATTATTTTAATTATATTATTAGATTAATATATCTTGTTACACAGATATAAAATTAATATATTTTAATTACAATAATGGTTTGATATTTTAAAAATAACATTATATAAATAATTTCAATATTGACATTGTTATTATTTTACAATAAGTTATATTTTACGAAATGATTTAAAATTAATAAGTATTCTATATTATCCAATTTGGTATTAGTTTTAATAAATATTAAATATGGTTTATTAAAGGAATAATTTATTTTTTATAATTAACATATTGACCCATATATTGTAAAAACTTTGTTTGCATAGTTCGTGTTTTAGGTGTGTTTTAGCACGTCACATACACTTGTTTTAAAATTAAATTCCAAAAAACAAAGTAGTTTTTTTTTAAAAAAATATATATAATATTGATAAATTTTTGGATCTGTATTTTTAAAAAAAAAATTACTTTTTTTAGTCTACATGGATAAATTACTTAGGGTGGGAAAATAGATGCTTTAATAAAAACCAAAATGATAAAAATGGGAAATCTTAGAAGATAAAGAAATAAATTATTAGAATGACACTATTTTTTTGGTGGACATTCTAATCTACCATGATTCACATTTAATCCATTCTGTTTCTATTTTTGAGTCACTGTAGGAAAGGTTGACCTCCCTTTAATGAATACATATTCATATTAATAGGAGTGTCTGTCCCCCACCACTATAAAAATACAACCATTATACCCCTTACTCAAACTCCTCAATCCTATTTGGATCGACTAGTATCTACAAACTAAAATCCTTAACATCCCTCCCCTAATCCTAGAGGCCTCGCATTGGGAAGAAGTCAATCCAAGGAGTCCCTTTTGTAAAATTCAAAAGGAGTTACTTGATTAACGGGTAACCTATTTTCTTAATCTCTTTAGTCTTATTTCCATTCTACAATCCCTAAAAACATCTTATTCCATGTTAATATAACATTAAAAATATCATAAATATACTAATATGTTGTTATATTAAGGGTTATACCAACACTCACACACAATCCCATCTAATGGGTCACAAACATTCTATTTATGTGAACAGCGAATTACCGCCTCATGAAACGATGGTTGTCTGTTTTTCCTTTACCACCTCTCATAGTGGTAATTATGAGAGAAAATTTATTTATATAATATATGTGTGATATTTATAATTTATTTATGTTTTTAAAAATATTTTATAACACATACCTCTCTACATTCCATTTTCTGTAAATAAGATAACATTGTTTTTTGAAGTGTGGACTACTACCTCCTTAAAGAAATTGATTCATTCAAACTATACATGAAACATATTAAGGATGATTTTAATAAACCAATATAACATATAATATATATATATATATATGATACTAGAGTTATAATATACAGATGTGTCATTTTTATTTTCGTTCAATTAATATGATAAATAAAAGATAGTAGTGTTTGTGCATAAGTACGACCTACTGTCTCCATGAATGGTGCATTACATTTATTATCACCAAACTTTATAGATTATTATAAAAAAATATTCAATGAATATATATGATATTTAATTCATGGTTAATATTATGTATATGGTGAAATCATGTTCTAATTAATAGGGAAAACAAATTTCATGTGAAAACATACTTGAGAAAACCATGCAATTAGCACCAAAAGTAGTGAAAATAATGAAAGGGTGTTAACAAATAGGTAAAAAAATTATAAGATGTTTATATATGATATTATAAACATAATTATGGTTTTTTAGAGGTTATTAAAATATTTTAAATAAATATATAGGATGATAAAACCATGAAATATAAACCGAGGATAAGGTAAGGGATTTAATCTCAATTTACATTCCATTGAAAATTATTTGTTGTTATGCACCACTTCACTTTTATTTGGTGTATATAATTCCTTTTGACATGTAATATTAGTAATATCCTTACATGTATGATATTATATGTTTCATTTAATATTATTGAATCATGGGTATTATTATTTAAATTCTTCAAGGTGGTATGTGGCCCTTTGGAATGTTTAAATGTCATTTCCCTAAATAATGTTTTAATGAGCATTCATTGTTTTTTCAAATCATGAGCATCAACAATACTTATTATCACATGGCCTCATCTGATGTATTGTCAATAAATCTATAACTTATATTCAACATGATATGGAAAATTTCTTATTCGTTATATGAGGAATGCTTTGGAGATGCAGTACACAGCTTGGGGACTATTTAAGGCAAGCCCTACGGGTTACTGACTAATTAATGCAATCCCCTAGATGCATCAGTAGTATCATGAGATGAAGTAGTTGGAAAAAATATATGAGTTTTTACCCAATATCTAAAGCATATTTTAAATGTATTTACCATAATGGTTCCATGTACCTAGGAAATATGGCATTAAATAATTAGGAAATTCCCTCATTTAGTTTCAATTATTATTCATCCATGAAATTTTTCATCAACATATCTATGGATATGTTTAATTTTTATAACACTAATTAAATTGAGTGTTTTTAAATTTTTTAGAGTTCCATATTTATTTTTCCTTATCTTGTCATTTTAATGGAATGTGTTATCAGTTATTTACCTTTCCATGTTAATTTATTCCTAATGATTGAATTTTTCTTTTGTTTTACGTACACTTATTGATCATTTTATATCACCCTTATTATGTTTCCTTTCCGAATGTTATGAAAATTAATCCTTTGAATAATATTTCATGGATTAAAGTTATTTCATTTTTTTATTTCCTTTACCCAGTGTATTATGGGTATCATGATGTAATCTCACATTCCTAGACTACTAAAATGACCAGTCTATTGGGATTTTATTCCATGAAACCATTTTAATATAATTAAATAATTCACTTTCTCTAGGATTCTGGGGATATAGTGATAAAGTTGGTATCAAAGGAAGTTTTGAAATAACCTTGGAAACTATATTTAAAAAAATAGATTAGTGAGAATAACCTTAAGATATACATTGTGCATAAGTATAGAAGATTATTCTAAAACTATTCTAAGGTATAAATTATATGGGTATTCCTAGAAATAAATCTATGTCTAGATACTACAAGTGGATGTGGTTCTAAAATACATATACCTTAGAGTAACAACTTCAGAAAGATGTTTCGGGCCTTACATGGTGTAACATAATACATGACAATGTTCCTTACTACACACCTAGTTTTACACTCCCTGATGATACACTTAGGATAATTCATATTTTCTTTATAAACTATTATGCGGACATATTTGTAAAGATGTCCCCAAATAAGTGATGTTTATGATTATGATATTGGATGTTCATAAATTTTTTAATTTATATTAATTATTTCACTAGTTTTTGGATTATACATAATTTTATGATTTAATACAGTATATACCATTGTTTATATATGGTTCATAGTAGAAGGAATGTGAATTCCACCAATGCATGTCATCCAATAAGTATGAAGGATCATATTTTTTATGGTCTCAAGCCTTTATTTTGAAGTAAAATAGACTCAGAAGTATTATAATCATATGTGAAAATAATATAATGAATTAATGAGATAAGTATATAATTATCTAAGTCAGATGGATTTGATGGGAAGAAATAGAAGAACATAATGGAAGATAAAAAAGATTAATTAAGGGAAGAACTGAAAGAAGGATTTTCCTAAATGTGAAAATTGTGGAAAGAATTCCCTTGGTAAATTCTTGAAGTTAATGGGAGTTTGTTACCTGTGTGTAAAGATAGGACACTATGATTATGATTTTAAGGGTATAAAAATGGTTTCCAATGTACAATGATTCAACTATAATGAGATGGGAAATTATTCAAATAATTATCTCAATCATAAAAGGAATATACCCAAAATGATGCTATCAAATAATGTTAAAGTTATGATACTTCCACATATGAAGAGGAATTATTAATATTCCTATTCAAGAATTATGCCATTTGAACATTTTATCAGCAACATACATGTTATAATTAGTTTATAATATACGAGTATTTTAATACCGAACCTTCTCCATTATGGATTTGAGATCAAATTCTAAATGGTACCATTAAATGTTTTTCAATATAAAGTATTTATTTTTTTGGAAAACATGTGATTTAGTGAAAGATAACCCATAATATGTTCCTAATATTGAGATAATGATTAATAAATGATTGATTAGGATAAGTGATAACTACATTGTAACTGATTAATGACTTGTCGAAAAGTGGTCTATGGAATAATTTGTGGAGTTTACAACACTTCTGTATTAATGTATTATATACAATAACATGTTTCTTACTTAAAAATTTAGGAAAAATTCATTCTTTCAATTAGTTTTTTTGTGATTTTTTTTATTTCCAAACATCTTGATGATACATGATTAAGTTCTTCACTTTTTTGGAATCTGAAAATTTAAAGTTGTTTCATGTTGATTAAAGGATAATGATAAGTTAATTTTGTAAATTCAGTAACCTTATTTCTAAGTTGTTGGATCATAATATTTTGGAAAAGTTAACCATTTTTTAAATGATATAATTTGTTCTTTGTATAAGGTTTCATAGATTGTTTTACTACTTCACCATATAAGATGAAAATTAGTAATAGTTCAAGGAACAACCAAAGGATAAGACTATATTTCTAAAAATTTATATTTACTTATATTATTATAGGGTGATAGAATTACTCAATAATAGAAAAAATGGGTTTTGAGAAAAAATATTTTCATATTATCAACATTTTTTATGTTATCACTGGCCATTATTAACACCTATGGTTTATGTTTTTTTGGTCAACAACTTTCATCAAAACATGTTATCTTACACTCTACATCATAACTTTATTGTTTGACTTTTTTTTCTTCTAGATCCATTTTTACATTTCCCACCTATGTTCTATTTTTAGGTAACCAAGTTATGTTGCCATTTTAATTTCCTTTCTCACTTATTTATATGATGTGATATTAACACTTTTTTCGATGTGTATATTTTAGTAATAGTTAATTTTCGATCCATAGATTACTAAAATCATGTTTAAATTGAGAGGACTCAATTTAAATAAGGTGGGGAGAGTTTAAAACAATATTAATTTACACTGTTTTAATTTTAAAAATAAATAAAAATCTCTTTTCTATATTTCTTTATAGACAACACCATGTTAAGCTTATACTATGAAAAATAGGAGATTAGCTTGTACGTAAGACTGAGTTTTACCACCATTTAATGGTGCACAATTTTTAAAACTAAATTTTGAAAATAATAAATATTAAATTTCAATATGAACTTAATTTTTGGATTTATAATAACATAATTATCCTAGGGTGAATTTTTTTATTTTTCTGAGAAATTTCATTATTTGTTAACTAGTGAAAAATACTACATTTTACTTAAAAACACCCTTTTCATTTAAATAATTACTAATCTCAAATTATATTTTAAATTTATTTTGAAGTATAAATAGATTAATAATACATATATTAATCCAATTTAGGCTATTTTAATAATTTTTACATTAAAATTGGATATAAAAACCTATTAACCTTTTGAATATTTTTACTTCAAAAACCAAAATTCTCACCACGTCTTTGAGATTAGTGTTAATCCTAATTTTCCCACTTTTGTGATTTTAATTTTAAAAAATAGACTTACAAGATTTAAATAATAATAATATATTTTTTCTAATATGTTAAAATTAATTTTTCATATAAAAAAATATTAGTGAAAGTGATTAAAATTAATTACAGTGATTAATGTAACATTAAGATTAATAAGGGACTAAACCTTAATCTTAAGTGTCAAAATGACATAGAAACTTGTCCAAAACCAATTTTCATCCAATATTTAGACCCCATACCACCCTTGGTTATAATATTATGGTTTATTTTTTTATAATTAAATAGATGTTACCTATATAAAATATTAATTATAAAAAAACAAAAAAAATGGAACTTTCCTTACATTTTACATTTATAAAACTTTGAGTTATGCACAAAACATCATGTTTTCAGTAATAAATATCACATTGAATGATAAATAGATTATTTTTATTATAATAATTTTTAATAAATTTTTAGATATGATTTAGTTCGATAAAATTCTTAAGAAACACCAATGTCATGATTATTTAGTTAAAAATTAACTAAAATAAATGATACTATAAATATTAAAAGTGAGGTATATTGATTGAATTATTGTCCTTAATTATTTTTTTAATTTAATATATAATTCACATTGAATTAAACTTAATATTTTTTGGATATTTCAAAAATAAAATTTTCTTAAAAAATATCAAAATGGACATTATTGTTGTTTTACAATAAATGACATTTTGTAAAATGATTTGAAATTAATAAAAATAATATATTCTCCCAAGTTATTTTTAAGTGTTAATAAATATTAAACATTATATATTAATTGACCTATTTCTCTTTAATAATAAAAATATTGACCCATGTATTGTAAAAATGTTGTTAACACGGTTTGGGCTTAAGTAGTATTTTAGCGCATCACAGGCGCTAGTTTAAAAATTCATTACCAAAACACATATGATTTTTTTATAAATTATATATAATATTAATAATTCATTGGATCCAAATTTTATAATAAATATAACATTATTTTAGTAATAATATTTGAAACACATATGTTGGAATAGTTAATGTTTTAATAAAACCAAAATGATAAAATTGGTGAATTTTGATGTTAAGGAAAAGAATATTAAAATGAACATATTTTTTTGAGGTTAATATTTTCATAGAACATTATTAAACCTTTATTGATTATTTTTTCATTTTTAGGAACGTTTGGAAAGTTTTACTTCCCATTAACGAATACATTTTGGTATTTACAAGAGTGTCACTCCCTCTCCACTACAATGGGGAATGAAATCTACCACTTACTCAAACCTATCAAGAAACTTTTGAATGAATAATGTCTTCCCAAGTATATCCTCAAAATCCATCCCCTAATCATAGAATCTTCCCCTTGGGTAGGAAGAAATCCAAGGAGTCTTTTGTATAAACCACGAGGATTTACCCAATTAAGAGGTAACATATTTCATTAAGCTCCTTAGTTTTATTTCCATTCTCCACCCCAAAAATTATTCTTATTACATGATAATATAACAAAATCATTATAAAAATATATATGTACTTGTTTATGGTATGTTTTTTAACTACATAAACACACAATCCCTTGTAATGGGTAACGAACATTATGTTTTTGTGAATGACGAAGTACCTCATCACGAAACGATGATTGTTCGTTCTTTCGTTACCACCTATCATTGAGGTAATTATGAAGTAAAACTTATTTATTTAAAATATGTATTATATTTATAATTTCTTTATTATTCTTTAATTATTTTATAACACATACCTCTATACATTTTATTTTGTGTAAATACGATAACATCGTTTGTGGAAGTGTGGACTGCCGCCTACCTAGAGCGATGTGATTTGTTCAAACTATACATGGAATGTATTAAGGATGATTTTAATATACCTATGTAACATATATATGATAATGGAATTATAATTATATATATATCATTTAATTTTCATTATTTTAATATGAAAAATATATTAGAGTAGCTTTCATGCGTATGTACACTCTACTATCTCCATGAAGAGTGCATTTCATTTCCTATCTCCAAACATTATACATTATTATAAATACATATGTATGTAATATATATGACACTTAAGTAATGTTTTAAATTATCAATATGATTTAATCTTAATCTAATTAATAGTAATAATGAATTCAAGTTAAACATATTTTATAAAAATAGTCAATTAACACCCAAACTAGTGAAAATAATGAAAGAGTATTAAAAAAGAAAAATAAAATATTATAATAAGTTCATATATGTTATTATAAACATGATTATGGTCATGGTATATTTTATTATGATATTTTAAATAACTATATAGTATTACAATGTCCGCATAACATAGCTTATGGTTTAGGTGAGAGATTTTGACTCAATTCACTTTCAAATAAGAATTATTTGTTTTTATGTACCACTTAACTTTTATTTGGTGTATATACTTCATTTTGACATGTAATATCATGAATATACTTAATATTATGATATTATAAGTTTCATATAAGATTATTACTTAATTGGTATTATGATTTAAATTCATTAAGGTGGTATGGGGCACTTTGGAATGTTTAAATTTCATTTCCCTCGAGAATATTTTAATGATCTTTCAATGGTTTTGTATTCATTGAAATCAATAACATGTGTTGTTACTTAGAATCCTCTATATTAATAAATCTGAATCATATTTTTCAATATGATAAGGTATGTTGTTTATTCAATATATGAGTAATGATTTGTACATGGAATACATGGGTTGGGGATCATTTAAGGAAATCCCTACAAGTTGGGGACAAGTTAATGAAATCCCCTTGGTGAATTGGTTGTCTTAATATATGAAATAGTTGGCTAAAATTGATGGGTTTTTACTCGATAGATAAGCCATATTATGAAATGTTTCATAGGTATAAGAATTTCTATCATTTAGATATAGTTAGTATTCATCCATGATATTTTGTATTGACATATATATAGATACATTTAAATTTTATTTAAATTATTAAAAGGAGTGTGTTTCAATTTCTTACATTTCCATATTGATTTTTCTTTATGAAGTCATTTTAATGGAATGTTTTATCAACTATTTACCTTCATGTGTTAATTTATTCATATTTATTCAATATTTATTCCATTTTTCAAACCCTTACTGAGCATTTTATATCACCCTTACCATGTTTCCATTCCTTAGGTTATGAATATTAATCTATTGAATAATACTTCAAGGATTTTGTTTATTTAATTTTATTATGTGTCATGTTTTTATTTTTTTTGACCAATTTATTATGGGTATCATGTATGTAATCTGTCATTTCAAGACTGCTAAACTAATTATACATTATGGATTTGATTCCATGTATTCATGCTGATGTAATAAAATAATTCATCGTATCTAGGCTTCAGGGGTCATGGAATTATACAGAGTGTTCACATGATGTTAGATCAATCTTAGGTCATGTAGAGATTTTTCACTGGTTTATCAGATATTTTAATTACAATGATCTACTATTGTCTCAAATACATAAAAGGTAATTTTATTTTGTGTATTATTATTTCTATAGGGTTTCACATTATAATTTTATGATATTTCTGACAACAACAATGATCATATAGCTCCCCATAGTACAAGTCCCCATTTTAGATTTTCTGGAATTATTTAAACATTTTTTTAGAGTGGTATTATCATAGAGGGTGGAAGTGTGTTCCCATTTTATTTTCTATGAATTAAGGAAATTGTATTTAGCCGAGAAAATTTAAGCAATAATGAAAAGGGAATTCAATTCTATCATATTTTCATAGTGTAAATTCTATTTTTATTTATTAGGCTCTAAGTTAGTTGTTTTATCTTTCTAAATAGAATTGATGATCCTTTTGAATAATACATATGAGGATGTAATACATTTTCATTGGATTATTCTTCATCAAGAGTTTAAAATTATTATAAAATATATTAATGGTTCATAAAACTTATAGTCAAACACATGATCTATATCACTTGCATGTTAGGTCATAATGCCCGATACTAAGTACCACATGAGGTAAATTTTCCTCATGAGAATATTTATTTCATCTCATGTACATATCATTTGTATCAAAATTCTGGGAATTAATGTTTTGTCTTTGATATTCATAAAAATAAATTAAATTCTATGTTACAAATACTATAAATGCATCTGAATTTTATGGGTTGGATGATCCTTACCGTTAATGCACTTTTTGTGACTAAGTTATCTGAAGGTGTGTTCTTGGTCATAATTTTGAATCTGGTTTTAATTGAATTCATACACTTTCTTTTGGGGGATACTTTAGAACCTTATGAATAGATTGTAAATTTAAAATCACTATATTATATTTTCTTAGTTTTTTCTATGATGACCATGAATTTTGAAATTCATGATCATGTTTCCAACTCAATGGAAAAGGAGACATATAATGCCTCAAAATTCATTATTTATATATCATATTTATTTATAAAACCTTTATTTAATTTATAGTTATACATTATTACTTATTAGGTTTCATGTAAATTGTTTTTTCATTTGATTATGATATAATATATTTGGGTTCTAAGGCCACCAAGATTAACAAGTCACATGTTGTAGGGGATTTTATCAGAGATCAAATTTTTATAGTTTGTGAGTATCAAAGGTGATCATCAGTTACCAAGGGTACCAAAATTTGTTCTTAAATTTTTCTTCCCTAATTAAAAATAATGGGGTTATGAAAAATACAATACCATTATACCACCCCATAAATAAAAGTTCATGTTAATGTTTTAAATATCAAATAAAGAATATATTAGGGGAAATGTGAATCCAAATAAGATGGATTAAAGTATATCATAGATGAAGTTATTTTTATTATAAATATAATTCAATACATTTATTAGAATGTACCCCTACTAGATAATTTTTTAAAAATAATTTGATATTTATGTGGTGGTCTAGAATAGAGTATTTCGTGTTATAAAAAATAGAATCATTGAATTAGAATACTCAATAGAACAAATAAATAAAAATATTTATGATATTATTGAGTTTTGATTATCATCTTCAAATATCTAAATGATCTATAATTAATGATAATAATTATCACATGATAAAATGATCCACAACATTGATTTTCAGATGGGAGACATAGTCCATCCCTATTGCTTTGGACTAAATTTGATTGCAAAAAACATTGTGTTATTGATGGTTAAACTCTTATACTGTATCTCTTGTTTTTTCCATGTTGTACTGGAGATCACAAAAGAAGCCATATGAATGAGATTTACTATTAAATAGAATCATTTGACATGATAGTTCTATTTATTTCCAAAACTAGAATTTTATGACATGAAACTCCCAAGACACATCATCATATGAGAACATAAATTTTTCCCATACCCTCTCACTTTTAGTATTTTTTTAATATTTTAATTTCTATATTTTTGGTGAATATAATATTTTATTAGTTCATATTAAAAATAATGTAACATTTTAGCTATAGGGTATGGGAAAAATTATAGGTAGCTTCTTAATAGATTTTTTCTAATTGTTTTTGTCCTAAAAACCGAGGACTATAATAAATAAAAACAACTAAAAAACGTTTTTCATAATCTCATTTAATCCATGGACTTAATCATAATACATGTTTTTTAACAATATCATATATAACATGTTATTCATGGTAAGTATTTCAAAATGTGGGGGTTGAGTTTACCTTAAATTGAACTATTTTGATGATATGTTTGATTATGTATCTAAACAGACTTTGAGATTTTAGAATAATTCTCTATTATGATTTTTTTAGGGAAATTGATTCATTTGATTTATCTACATTACTTTATAAAAAATATTTTCTTGTGAGTTTATCTTACACAAATTAAGGTACAATAGAGTAAAGTAATATTTATTAATATAATGGAATGGTTTTTACATTTAGTTATTCTTTTAATAATCAATATCCTTACTATATTGGATTAACCAGTTTTTTGTTCCTATTATAAACCTATTATTCAACCTCAAAAGTATAAATAAATAATGATTGATGTGACTCAATATAAAAAATTTGAGGATATCAAGGACATAACATTATATTTAAATTTTCATGAATACATAAGTTTGTAGGTTTTGAAAATAGATTGTAAAGGATGATGAACAGTTTTTTTGAAAAAGAACTAGGTAAGAAGAATTGATTTACTTTTTTTAAATATATTTTATAAAGGGTTGAATTATAATCTTGATGTTTTGGTCACATATACACATGCAGAATTAGAGTCAAAATTGACTCGATTCTTATTTCACCAGGAATATTTTCATTAATCTCATTATATTTTTTATACAATTACTACGATAATTATTTTCAAATTTATTATGATTAAATTATTAATGTGATTCTTTATTTGATCATTTTTTGTCATGGATTTAAAATTTCCAATATGATTATCTTTTAATTATTTCATGAAAAAATTTGTATGTGAGTTTTAGAGGGAGCGGAAAAGTGTAAGTGTGGAGGAGTTTATATGCCATTTTTTTGTTTAATATTTCATAACAACAATAGATATAATTCTACCACATTGACTGTCACGACCCGCCCTCGGGGTCCATGCCGTGACTACCCCAAGCCCGCCTTCCTTAGGCCAGGGGCTGGCGACTAGCACCAAGGCGTAAATCCCGGTAAAAAGGGAAGGCATTGCCTTTGTAAAGTAAACAAACACCACAGAGTAAGCAAGCGGAAAGTAACCACTAAGCAAAAGCAGAGTACAACTGAAAGTGCGGAAAAGTAAATGGGCCAGTATACAAACCCAAACTGAATGTAAAGTACAACTCGAAAGAGAAAACAGCAACTGAAAAGTAAAAGCCGCTACACCGAGCTTTCCACTGGAAATCCCACCTGAAGGGTGGGTACAGATAGCTCCACTGCTCCACGGGTCCCGCCGTCCGCTCCGAGCACGTCCCGCCCAGTGGTCCACCTCCAGGTACCGTCCTGCTCTGCAAGCCTCAGCTAAGATCAATGCTGCCCGTCGTCTGCAACCAACACAACGTAGTGCGGGAAAAGCCCGTGCAGGGGTGAGTATAAGCTACTCAGTAGGGACCCCGAGACCCCTGAAGGTCTCTCAAAATCCACAAAGGATAAACCACAAAGAAAGGTACAATCACGAAGTAACAACCGACACTGCTTAGGTATATGCCCATACATATACCTAAGTCATCAATTTCAAATACGCTCCAACCTCCGAGCCCAATTACAACTCAGTCCACACAGGAAAGTAAACGTATTCCACACAGGAAAGAAAAACGTAATCCACACAGGATAGCACAACACAATCCACACAGGAAAGCAACATGATTCAGCTCACACAGGTATACTTCTTCGAAAGACGATAAAGATGATCTCTGATCCATCTAAGTCGTCGGACCCACGAAGGATCGATAGGTAACTAACCCCCGCAAAAGACCCACACAGGATCGGGCCCACATAGGACCTGTAGGCGCTGGTTTACACAGGACCGCTGAGCGCAAAGACCCACACAGGATCGGACCCACACAGGATCGGGCTCACACAGTACCTGTAGCACTGATCCACGTAGGATCGCTGAGTGTTGTAGTAGTCATCGTCGAATCCACACAGGATCGGGCCCACACAGGACCTGTAGCACTGATCCACGTAGGATCGCTGAGTGTTGTAGTCTTCGTAGTCACAGTAGGAGTAGCAGTAGAGTCACAGTCGCAGCCAGCACAAGGGTTCCCGCACACAGCAAGCTCGTTCGGAGGGTCCGCTCCACGAGCCGAGAGGCTGATACATCAACTGTCACAAAGTCCAGAGTTGATGTATCCAAAAGTTCCGTATCGTCAAAAGGAACTCAACGCAACAGACGGCGCGTCGATCGGACGCCCGGTCTGAGAGTTATTGGCATTTTCGTCTCCGGGGCCCGGTTGGTTTTTAAGGCAAAACGAACCCGACCGTACTCCACCTGCATCCAAACCTCAGGCGGAGTATTCCAAAATATCTGTATCACTAAGAGGAACTCAAAAAAGCTGACGGCACGTCAATCGGACGTCCGTAGCTCAAGATATTAGCGTTTCCGCTCCGAGGGCCCGGTTGGTTTCGTGTACAAACCAACCCGGCCGAACTCAAAATATTCCTAAACCCTGAGTGTAATATAACGAAACGACCGTCTCGATCCAAGGATCGCGTTTCCGCAGACGGATCGTCATTCGGAGTTCCTTAGCTCAAGTTATGAGTATTTGACTGAAACGATCCGAAAACGGGGGGGGTCCGGGTCGACCCGGCCCGGCGCGACCCAGACCGGCAGGCGCGACCCGGCCCGGCCCGGCGACCTGCCTGGCCGCGTGGCCGGAGGAAGCTCGGTCGTCCGGCCGAGCGTGTGAAATGGGGGGGGCGTCAATATGCCGCGCACTTATTTTTTTTAAACGGCCCCCACCGCACGTGGGGGGGGCTGACTCAAAGGGGTACCGGGGGTTTCAATCCCCCGGATTTAAAGGATCACGGTCGGCTTTAAGCCGGCCGTTTTCATCACACGCGGGACCTGCGGGTCCCGCTTCCTTTGTAAGCCGGCGGCCGGCACGGCCGGCCGCCTTCCAATACTATGCCGCGGCCTGATGGCTGCGGCTCTCTTGGACGTCGGCCGCCCCTGGTTTCTCCGCCGCGGCCGAAGTGTCGCGGTTCCTCCTTATCCACCGGCGGCCGGTTTTCCGGCCGCCCCTTCTTGCTCGGCCCTTACGATTTTCGCAGCGTGACGGCGCCGCGTCCCTCCGCCGCGGCCCGACTCCGGCCGCGGTCTCATCCGATTTCAGTGGTGTAGCATTATAGCGCCGCGTTTATTCGTCGTGACCCAAACCATCCTTAAATAATTCTTTTCCGCGCGTTGCAATGGCACCGCGTTACCCCGTTTCAATCCACAATAAAACTAAACCACGATGGGAGGAGGGTCGGCCGTGTTCATGCGGTCCGGCCTTCTCCCATTAGTTTGTTATCAATTGGCTTAGAAACGTTTTAGGAATTCCAAAATAAAAAGTAAACAACGAACTCAAGAACCCCTACCTCGCTTTCCGTTATGTGTTGACGAAGTCGCGGAAAGGAGGTGGCGTTTCGTCGACATCGGAAAAGAGAAGCCGTTGACGACGTCGGCATTCTTCGTGAATGGAGCTCGCTTCTTTATTCCGGAAGGAGTGGGAAGGAGGCATCCAAGAAGGAATCGACGTTGGAAACTTCACGTTCATCTTTGGAAATGACATTCTTCGTCGAGAAGATGTTGTTCCATGATTTGAGATGTCCTTCACGTTCTTCGTCGAGGGTAGATTTCTCTTCAAGTGGAGACCTCTCCCTCAACACCTCCTAACACAGCAAGCTTCCAACCCAATAAAAATAAGACCCATCTTATTTTTATAACTCAATCCATGCGATTTAACTTTTTAAATTCAAACATAAAACACCTAATTAATAACAAGGGTTGTCAAAAAAAATAAATGAGGGAGAGTTACTCAATTAAAGATGGGAGTTTATGTGAGTTAGGGAAAGTGAAAGGTTAGGGGCTCGTGTGGGCCCCACCTCACATTTATCCTTAAGTGGGTAGTTAGGAGCTTGTGGGTCCCACCCCAACTTCCCCCACTTAGGGTTAAACCACATAGATATGAAATAAAATTTGTAACACAAATTTTTATTTCATTCTTCATTTAACCACTTTTTTTTTAAAACAACTCCTCCTAACCAAACACAACTCCACAAAAAGAGTTCCTGAGAAATTACCGGCGCTGCGGGTTCATCGGTGCCCTCGGAATTTGATTCCGAGCACCGGTTCAAAAGTTAGAAATTCCCGCTCATTCGTTCACTGAACGTACCCGAGCCAAACTTCGGAAATTTATTCCGGGCACTCCGGGCCTCGGAATCAGGTGCCGTCTGAAACCGCGCTCTTGTAAAATTCCCAAGCAAATTAAGAAAAAATTTCCCTTGAATTTTACGGGTCTTTACATTACTCCCATCTCAGGGTTTTACGTCCCTGTAAAGATACATCAAAAACTAGGGAAACAAATGAGGGTACTGAGCACGCATCTGAGCCTCTCGCTCTCATGTGCTCTCCTGGAGATTCCCGTGCTGCCATCTGATGCACACAAGAGGAATCGATCGCCCATGTAGGACCCGCTCCTGTCGATCCTCTATCTCCACCGGGACCTCCGTAAAAGTCTCCCCATCGTCAACGTCAAGCTCCCCATGTTCAATGATGTGCGTCGGGTCGTGCACGTATCTCCTCAGCTGAGACACGTGGAAGACGTCGTGCACCCGGTGCAACTAAGGTGGTAGAGCCAGGCGATATGCCACCTCACCAATCCTGCTGAGGACCTGAAAGGGTCCGATGAAGCGCGGAGATAACTTGCTGCCTCGACCAAATCTCCGAATACCACGTCGAGGTGAGACCCGCAAGAAGACGTGGTCACCATCCTTGAACTCCAGTGGCCTCCACCTCCTGTCAGCATAAGACTTCTGCCAGCTCTGAGCTATCCTCATCCGCTCCTGGATGAGTTGGACCTTCTCTGTCGTGGCCTGGACCATCTCCGGTCCCACAAGTGCTGACTCCCCAGGGTCTGTCCAGCACAAAGGAGATCTACAAGGTCGGCCGTACAACGCCTCATACGGTGCCATCCCGATGGTGGAGTGGTAGCTGTTGTTGTACGCAAACTCCACCAAGGGTAGGTGGTCCTCCCAACTACGACCAAAGTCGAGGACACATGCGCAGAGAATGTCCTCGAGAGTCTGAATGGTCCTCTCCGTCTGACCATCCGTCTGAGGGTGAAAAGCTGTGCTCAGACGTAGCTGTGTCCCGAACGCCTCCTGTAACCCCTTCCAAAGCCGGGAAGTAAAGCGAGCATCTCGATCGGAGATGATAGATGATGGCACACCGTGGAGCCGCACAATCTCCTGAACGTAGAGACGTCCCAAGCTCTCCACTGATCCCTACTCTCTAATGGGTAAGAAGTGTGCCGACTTGGTGAGTCGGTCAACAATCACCCAGATGGAGTCGTGAACTCTGGAAGTGCGTGGAAGTCCAGTCACGAAGTCCATAGATATGTCGTCCCACTTCCACTCAGGAACCTCCAAGGGCTGTACCAAGCCTGCTGGTACCTGATGCTCTGCCTTCACCTGCTGACAGGTGAGGCATCGAGAAACGAACTCTGCCACTGCCTTCTTCATGCCCGGACACCAGTGCTGTCGTCTGAGGTCCTGGTACATCTTCGCCACTCCAGGATGTACTGCCAAAGGAGAAGTGTGAAACTCTCTCAGCACTTCTTCTCGCAAAGTGACTGGTACCATGGTACATCCTCTGAAAAGGATGTCATGCTCTGCTCCAAGGGAGAAATCATCAGGTGTCTGTCCCGAGGATATCTGTGCACGCCGTGTCTCACAGTCAGCGTCCTCACGTTGTGCCTCTCTGACCCGCTGCAGTAGTGGAGGGGTGACTGTGAGAGACTGGAGGAAGGCTACTCCATCTCTATCCACGAAGGATATCTACAAAGAGGCTAGCTGTTTTGTCGCCTCCTCAAGTAGCCGAATGCCCGTCCTCCTGCTGAGGGCATCGGCTACCACGTTTCCCTTCCCAGGAGTATAGACTATCTCAAAGTCATAGTCCTGGAGGAACTCGAGCCATCGCCGCTGTCTCAGGTTCAGGTCCTTCTGCGAGAAGATATACCTGAGACTCTGATGATCGGAAAAGACTATAAAGCGCTCGCCCATCAGATAGTGTCGCCATGTCTTCAGAGCGAAGACCACTGCTGCTAACTCCAGGTCATGGGTAGCGTAGTTCTGCTCATGTGGCCTCAACTGACGTGATCCATAGGCGATCACTGCCCGCTCCTGCATCAGAACACATCCGAGTCCGGTCCCTGATGCATCGCAGTAGACTACGTACCCTACTCCCTCCTTAGGAAACCTCAAGATAGGTGTGCTGGTCAATCTCTGTCTCAGCTCCTGGAAGCTCTGCTAACATCTGTCTGACCACATGAAGGGTTTCCCCTTCTTCGTCAAAGCTGTGAGTGGTGCCGAAACTCTAGATAAGTCTGGCACGAATCTCCGATAGTATCCAGCTAGTCCCAAGAAACTCCGAACCTCAGTCACGCTCCTAGGTGGCTCCCATGCTAACACAGCTTCAATCTTCGCAGGATCCACTGAAACTCCCGCCTCAGAGATAACGTGTCCCAAGAAGTGGACCTCACGTATCCAGAACTGGCACTTCGAGATCTTACCATAAAGCTGGTGCTCTCAGAGTGTGTCTAGTATAACTCGCAAGTGATAGGCGTGCTCCTCCTCAGTCATAGAGTAAATCAGAATGTCGTCGATGAAAACCACGACAAACCGATCGAGGTATGGCTGAAATATCCTGTTCATGAGAGCCATGAACACTGCTGGAGCATTGGTTACACCGAAAGGCATAACCAAGAACTCATAGTAGCCATACCGACATCTGAAGGCCGTCTTCTGCACATCCTCATCTCTGACTCTGAGCTGATGATAGCCTGACCTGAGGTCTATCTTCGAGAACCACCGTGCTCCCTTGAGTTGATCAAAGAGGTCATCAATCCTCGGTAGTGGATACTTGTTCCTCACTGTCACCTGGTTCAGGCGACGATAGTCAACACAAAGTTGCAAGCTCCCGTCCGCCTTTTTGGCGAACAATATCGGGGAAGCCCAGGGTGAAACACTGGGTCGGATGAACCCCTTGCCCTGCAAGTCCTCCAACTGTACCCGTAGCTCTCGAAGCTCAGCGGGGGCCATCCGATATGCTGGAGTGGATATCGGGGTTGTCCCGGGGTACAAGTCAATATAAAAGTCTACCTCTCTACGAGGAGGTAGCCCTGGTACGTCGTCAGGAAAAACGTTCGCAAACTGATCCACCACTGCAGGAAAACCAGGACTCCGCACGTCAACTGCTCCAAGGATGAGGCTAGCTAACTGATGAGTAATGGGCTGTCCTCTCCTCCGCGGAAGTCCATCCTATGCTGCTAAGGCTCCCTTCTCGTCGGTGAAAGTGAACCTACTCCCGTCGGTGCGTACACAATGCACCTTGCGCCTAAAACAGTCAATCTGTGCATGGATCGTAGATAGCCAATCCATGCCCAAGATGACGTCGTAAGGCCTCGACGCTGCTACAAGAGGATCCCAGACGATTCTCTCGCCTCCTAGAGTGATCTCACACTGCCGGCACCAGTGCGTAATCGTCGAGTCTGCTCCCGTAGGAGTCTCTAGCTGTAAGGATCGAGCCAACGGCTCTGTCGGAATCTTCGAGCTCCGAACAAGGGCAGCGGCTATGAAAGAGTGTCTCGCTCCTGTGTCTATAAGAACTGCAACAAGGGTGGAATAGACACAGATAGTACCTCGAATCATCTCGGGTGCGCCGTGGTCGTAGGCCTCTGCTGCCTGGAGTTGTGCCTGTCTCTACCCGCCAGCTCCCTGTGGTCGGGGTGGACCTCCTGGTGGTGGTGGTGGTGGAAGAGCCTCAAAGCGTCGCCCACCACCTGCTGCTCAGCCAGCTCCTCTTCCTCGTCCGCCTCCTCCCTGTGGACCTCCACGGTCGACCCTCTACCTCTGCCTCGGTGGTCCCTCAACCGACTGCTGCTCCTCGGCACGGCGGGTCGGGCAGTCACGAGCCATGTGGCCCTGCCCGCCGCACGAGTAGCACTGTCTTCCTCTCGAATGACTGGCTCCTCGCTGTGTGCCCTGCACTGCTGAGCCAGTGCCCTGCGGTCGTCTGCCCGAAGGTCTGGTCTGTCTGGACCCCTGAGTCATTTGTCGACTGCCTGCTGCAGATGACTCTGCCACGTGCCGCCCTGCGGTGGGTCGCTGCACTGGTGTAGACTCAGCAAGGAAGCTCTCGATCAGAAGAGCCCGCTCCAGTACTCTTGTCTGTTTCGGTATACTAAGGGAAATCAGCGATGCCCTGATCTCGTGTCTCAAACCCTGCTCGAAGGTCCGGGCCCGGAAGAATGGGTCCTATACCATGTCGGTCGAGTAGCGCGAGAGATCGGTAAATCTCGCTGAGTACTGAGCGACCGTCATGCTGCCCTGTCGCGGCTGAAGAAACTCTTGGATACGCACCGCACGAAGGGTGGCTGGGACGAACTCCGAGCGGAAGATTCTCTCAAAGTCCGTCCAAAGTAGAGATGACTCATCGTGCACCTGGAGCATCAAGCTCCACCATCGTCCTGCTGCTGCGTGTAGTAGGCTCGCAGCGACGATCACCATGAGGTCTGCTGGTGTCCTCACTAGCCTAAACACACGTACCACTGCCTCCAGCCAGTCCTCTGCTGCCTGGGGGTCCGTCTCGCCACGAAACCTGGGCGGTCGCTGGCGCTGAAACTCATGCAGTGCGCTGAGGCGACGTGCATCATCAGCGGCTGGTGCTGGAAGCATCGGGGGCTCGTCGGGTAGTGCTACCGCCAGTGCCACTGCTGACAAAGGGCCCTGCACCGAGTCCTCGTCACTCGGTGGGCTGTCATCACACTGAACTCTCGGAACCCTAGCTGGCTGTCGTCGTGGGGCCATCCTGAATAGGAAACAGGTGCGCCACGGTCAAACAGTATACCTGGTGAGCTAATATAAGTAATCACAAAGAAAACTTTGAAACATACACGCAATAAATGTTTTCATGCATTAAGTCGGAAATCAGAAGTCAGGGTCCTGGTGTATGGATACGTCGGCCGCCGCACCAACACTGGACTCCCTGGACTGATAACCACACTCAATACGCTAAACATTATTGCTTCACACAGAAAAGATCAGAGTTCGCGATAGAACCGAACTCCTCTGATACCAATTTGTCACGACCCGCCCTCGGGGTCCGTGTCGTGACTACCCCAAGCCCGCCTTCCTTAGGCCAGGGGCTGGCGACTAGCACCAAGGCGTAAATCCCGGTAAAAAGGGAAGGCATTGCCTTTGTAAAGTAAACAAACACCACAGAGTAAGCAAGCGGAAAGTAAACACTAAGAAAAAGCAGAGTACAACTGAAAGTGCGGAAAAGTAAATGGGCCAGTATACAAACCCAAACTGAAAGTAAAGTACAACTCGAAAGGGAAAACAGAAACTGAAAAGTAAAAGCCGCTACACCGAGCCGTCCACTGGAAATCCCACCTGAAGGGTGGGTACAAATAGCTCCACTGCTCCACGGGTCCCGCTGTCCGCTCCGAGCACGTCCCGCCCAGTGATCCTCCTCCAGGTACCGTCCTGCTCTGCAAGGCTCAGCTAAGGTCAACGCTATCCGTCGTCTGCAACCAACACAACGTAGTGCGGGCAAAGCCCGTGCAGGGGTGAGTATAAGCTACTCAGTAGGGACCCCGAGACCCCTGAAGGTCTTTCAAATCCACAAAGGATAAACCACGAAGAAAGGAGCAATCACGAAGTAACAACCGACACTACTTAGGTATATGCTCATACATATATCTAAGTCATCAATTTCAAATACGCTCCAACCTCCGAGCCCAAGTACAACTTAGTCCACACAAGAAAGTAAACGTATTCCACACAAGAAAGCAAAACGTAATCCACACAGGATAGCACAACACAATCCACACAGGAAAGCAACAGGATTCAGCTCACACAGGTATACTTCTTCGAAAGACGATAAAGATGATCTTTGATCCATCTAAGTCGTCGGACCCACGAAGGATCGATAGGTAACTAACCCCCGCAAAAGACCCACACAGGATCGGGCCCACGTAGGACCTGTAGGCGCTGGTTCACACAGGACCGCTGAGCGCAAGGACCCACACAGGATCGGACCCACACAGGATCGGGCCCACACAGGACCTGTAGCACTGATCCATGTAGGATCGTTGAGTGTTGCAGTCGTCGTCGTTGAATCCACACAGGATCTCTGTACTGTCGTCGTCGCAGTCACAGTAGCAGTAGCAGTAGCAGTAGCAGTCACAGTCGCAGCCAACACTAGGGTTCCCGCACACAGCAAGCTCGTTCGGAGGGTCCGCTCCACGAGCTGAGAGGCTGATACATCAACTGTCACAAAGTCCAGAGTTGATGTATCCAAAAGTTCCGTATTGTCAACAGGAACTCAACGCAACAGACGGCGCGTCGATCGGACGCCTGGTCTGAGAGTTATTGGCCTTTTCGTCCCCGGGGCCTGGTTGGTTTTTAAGGCAAAATCAACCCGACCGTACTCCACCTGCGTCCAAACCTCGGGCGGAGTATGCCAAAAGATCCGCCTCACTAAGAGGAACACAACAAAGCTGACGGCACGTCAATCGGACGTCCGTAGCTCAAGATATGAGTGTTTCTGCTCCGAAGGCCTGGTTGGTTTCGTGAACGAACCAACCCAGCCGAACTCAAAGTGTTCTGAAACTTTGAGTGCGATATACCGAATCGACCGTATCGATCCAAGGATCGCAATTCCGCTGACGGTTAGTCGATCGAGGGTCCGTGGCTCAATTTATGGCCAAAAGAACGAAACTGATTCGAAACGGGGGGTCCGGGTCCGGGCCGACCCAGCCCGACTCCCCCCCTGGCTCGGCCCGAACCGGGTCGACCCGACCCGGCTCGGCCGGCCGGCCGGCACGGCGGCGCGGCCTGGCCACCGCTCGTGCGACGCGTACGGGGTCCGGTGTGCCGGCGTTCGGCGCCAGCTGTGCGCAGCGCGTCCAGCGCGCTGCGATGGAGAAACGGGGGGCACAGCCACCGTGTTTTAGAAACCAACAGCCCCCTCCCACGTGGAAGGGGGGCCCGCTCCAGCCATCCGGGGGTCAACCCCCGGGTCTTCAGGGTAACGGCCGGCTTTGCCGGCCGTTCTTCATACACGCGGGACCCAGATGGGGTCCCGCCCTGACCACCGCGGCCGGATTTGCCGGCCGCTCAGAAGACCGTCGCGGCACTGCCACAGCTGGTTTCTCCGGCGGCGCGCCGCCGCCGCCGGTCGCCGGCGCCGCCGCGCCGGGGTGGTGCGCCTCCGTCGAACTCTGCGGACCACCGGTGGTCCGTTTTGACCGCCGCCTGCGCCAAAACTCTCCTCGGGTCGAGAACTTTACTGCGGTGATCACAAAACCTTAATGTGGTCCCCTTTCCAGCTTCCGACGCCGGCGGCCCGGCGAGCCGCCGGTCCTCTCGTCCCGCCGCGGCCCGGAACCGGCCGCGGTGTTCGTCGTCCGGCGCGGTGCGACGGCACCGCGCCCCTCCGCCGCACCTTTGATTCCCTTCAACGCGGTGCAACGGCGTCGCGTTCTTGATGATCCTTCCACGGCGCGGCGCGACGGCGCCGTGCAATATAATCGTGCGATTATCCGCGTGGTGCGACCGCACCACGCCACCTTGTTTCCACCCACAAGATAAATCAACAAGAACGATGGAGGGGGTTCGGCCGTGTTCATGCGGTCCGGCCCCCTCACGTTAAATGATAACACAACTTAAATATCCTCATGTTAGTCATGCTAGAACCACGAACAAGAATAAATAAATAAACAAAAATCAACAACCCCTACCTTGGGTTCAAGTTCGAAGATCGTCAACGACCTGCGGAAGAAATCGTCGCGGAGGTCGGGGCGTCGCGGTAGTCGTTCGTCAAATCCGATGACGAAGAGGTACGTCCGAAGAGGTACTTCGTTGGCGAATCTTCGTATGCCGATGAAGGAAGTCTGAGGAGGAAGCAGTGTTTCCTTTCATTGACACGGAAAACGAAGAAAAGAGGAGCGACGTTCTTCGTCGGAGCTTGAGCGTTCTTCGTCAAAGTTTGAAGAAGAAGGAGGAGGAGCTCTCAAAATACTCACAAGTTGGCTAAACAAATCTAACCAAATAAAATAATCTAAGGGCTTATATTATTTACTCAACCAAACCATTTGAATTTCAAAGGTTTGAATTAAGACAACTCAAGCCATTAATTAACCCAACTTGCCAACTTAATTTAAAAGGGAGTTTAAGGGAGAAGATGAAAGGTTTAGGTTCGTGTGGGTCCCACCACACTTAATCCTCTCAAGGGAGGTTAAGTGGGTGTGGGTCCCACCCCTAACTTCCTTTGAGATAAGTTAACCAACAAAAGTAAAAAAAAAAGAATTCCACATTTTTTTATTCAACTTTTTATAATTCTCCCAAAAACTAACTTTCGTCCCGCAATAAACGCAACTTCGGAAAAGGTCTCCTTAAGCGAATATCGGCGTTGCGAGTTCATCGGTGCCCTCGGATTTCGATTCCGAGCATCGGATCAAAAGTTAGGAATTCCCGCTCGTTCGTTCACTGAACATACCCGAGCCAAACTTCGGAAATTGATTCCGGGCACTCCGGGCCTCGGAATCAGGTGCCGTCTGAAACCGCGCTCTTGTAAAATTCCAAAGAAAATTAAGAAAAAATTTACCTTGAATTTTACGGGTCTTTACATTACTCCCACCTCAGGGCTTTACATCCCCGTAAAGATACATCAAAATCTAGGGAAACAAATGAGGGTACTGAGCACGTATCTGAGCCTCCCGCTCCCATGTGCTCTCCTGGAGATTCCTGTGCTTCCATCTGATGCGCACAAGAGGAATCGATCGCCCACGTAGGACCCGCTCCTGTCGATCCTCTATCTCCACTGGGACTTCCGCAAAATTCGCCCCATCGTCAACGTCAAGCTCCCCATGGTCAATGATGTGCGTCGGGTCGTGCACATATCTCCTCAGCTGAGACACGTGGAAGATGTCGTGCACCCGGTGCAACTGAGGTGGTAGAGCCAGGCGATAAGCCACCTCACCAATCCTGCTGAGGACCTGGAAGGGTCCGATGAAGCGCGGGGATAACTTGCCGCCTCGGCCAAATCTCCAAATACCACGTCGAGGTGAGACCCGCAAGAAGACGTGGTCGCCATCCTCGAACTCCAGTGGCCTCTGCCTCCTGTCAGCATATGACTTCTTCCGGCTCTGAGCTGTCCTCATCCACTCCTGGATGACCTGGACCTTCTCTGTCGTGGCCTGGACCATCTCCAGTCCCACAAGTGATGACTCCCCAGGGTCTGTCCAGCACAAAGGAGATCTACAAGGTCGGCCGTACAATGCCTCGTACGGTGTCATCCCGATGGTGGAGTGGTCGATGTTGTTGTACGCAAACTCCACCAAGGGTAGGTGGTCCTCCCAGCTACGACCAAAGTCGAGGACACATGCGCGGAGCATGTCCTCGAGAGTCTGAATGGTCCTCTCCGTCTGACCATCCGTATGAGGGTGGAAGGCTGTGCTCAGACGTAGCTGCATCCCGAACGCCTCCTGTAACCCCTTCCAAAGACGGGAAGTAAAGAAAGCATCTCGATCATAGATGATAGAAGATGGCACACCGTGGAGCCGCATAATCTCCTGAACGTAGAGACGTCCCAAGCTCTCCACTGAGCCCTGCTCTCTGATGGGTAAGAAGTGTGCCGACTTGGTGAGTCGGTCAACAATCACCCAGATGGAGTCATGACCTCTGGAAGTGCGTGGAAGTCCAGTCACGAAGTCCATAGATATGCCATCCCACTTCCACTCCGGAACCCCCAAGGGATGTACTAAGCCTGCTGGTACCAGATGCTCTGCCTTCACCTGCTGACAGGTGAGGCATCGAGAAACGAACTCTGCTACTGCCTTCTTCATGCCCGGCCACCAGTTTTGTCGTCTGAGGTCCTGGTACATCTTCGCCACTCCAGGATGTACCGCCAAAGGAGAAGTGTGAAACTCTCTCAGCACTTCCTCTCGTAAAGCGACTGGTACCATGGTACGTCCTCTGAAAAGGATGTCGTGCTCTGCTCCAAGGGAGAAACCATCAGGTGCCTGTCCCGAAGATATCTGAGCACGCCGTGTCTCACAGTCAGTGTCCTCACGCTGTGGCTCTCTGACTCGCTGCAGTAGTGGAGGGGTGACTGTGAGAGACTAGAGGAAAACTGCTCCATCTCTATCCACGAAGGATATCTCTAAAGAGTCTAGCTGCTCCGTCGCCTCCTCAAGTAGCTGAATGCCCATCCTCCTGCTAAGGGCATCGGCTACTATGTTCCCCTTTCTAGGAGTATAGACTATCTCAAAGTCATTGTCCTGGGGGAACTCGATCCATCGCCGCTGTCTCAGGTTCAGGTCCTTCTGCGAGAAGATATACCTGAGACTCTGATGATCGGAAAAGACTGTAAAGCGCTCGCCCATCAGATAGTGTCGCCATGTCTTCAGAGCGAAGACCACTGCTGCTAACTCCAGGTCATGGGTAGCGTAGTTCTGCTCATGCGGCCTCAACTGACGTGATCCATAGGCGATCACTGCCCGCTCCTTCATCAGAACACATCCGAGTCTGGTCCCTGATGCATCGCAGTAGACTACGTACCCTACTCCCTCCTTAGGCAACCTCAAGATAGGTGCGCTGGTCAATCTCTGTCTCAGCTCCTGGAAGCTCTGCTGACATCTGTCTGACCACACGAAGGGTTTCCCCTTCTTCATCAAAGCTGTGAGTGGTTCCGAAACTCTAGATAAGTCTGGCACGAATCTCCGATAGTATCCAGCTAGTCCTAAGAAACTCTGAACCTCAGTCACGCTCCTGGGTGGCTCCCATGCTAACACAGCCTCGATCTTCGCAGGATCCACTGCAACTCCTGCCTCAGAGATAACATGTCCCAAGAAGTGGACCTCACGTATCCAGAACTGGCACTTCGAGAGCTTACCATAAAGCTGGTGCTCTCGGAGTGTGTCTAGTATAACTCGCAAGTGATAGGCGTGCTCCTCCTCAGTCGTAGAGTAAATCAGAATGTCGTCGATGAAGACCACAACAAACCGATCAAGTTATGGCTGAAAAATACTGTTCATGAGGGCCATGAACACTGCTGGAGCATTGGTTACGCCGAAAGGCATAACCAAGAACTCATAATGGCCATACCGACATCTGAAGGCCGTCTTCTGCACATCCTCGTCTCTGACTCTGAGCTGATGATAGCCTGACCTGAGGTCTATCTTTGAGAACCACCGTGCTCCCTTGAGCTGATCAAAGAGGTCATCAATCCTCAGTAGCGGATACCTGTTCCTCAATGTCACCTGGTTCAGGAGACGATAGTCAACACAAAGCCGCAAGCTCCCATCCGCCTTCTTGGCGAACAAAATCAGGGAATCCCAGGGTGAAACACTGGGTCGGATGAACCCCTTGCCCTGCAAGTCCTCCAACTGTACTCGTAGCTCTTGAAGCTCGGTGGGGGCCATCCGATATGCTGGAGTGGATATCGGGGCTATCCCGGGGTACAAGTCAATATAAAAGTCTACCTCCATCTGAGGAGGTAGCCCTGGAACGTCGTCGGGAAAAACGTCCGCAAACCGATCCACCACTACAGGAAAACCAGGACTCCGCACGTCAACTGCTCCAAGGATGAGGCTAGCCAACTAATGAGTGATGGGTTGTCCTATCCTCCGCAGAAGTCCATCCTGTGCTGCAAAGGCTCCCTTCTCGCCGGTGAAGGTGAACCTGCTCCCGTCGGTGCGTACACATCGACCATGAAGTTATGAATTAATGGAAAAATATTAATTAGATAATGAATACAAAAATTACATGAAAATTAAATTACTAAACATTTAATTCATTAAAAAAATTTTACCATAAAATTTTTCTTATGACGAATTTTATCTAGAAATGTTATTGAATAATTTTTACTCCCATTGGGTAAAATTTCTTATTTGGATCATGCAAGTTAGATTATAACCTATCCAGACCCTAGATCACTAATCACTGAGTAGATCATTGGAATGCTAAATTACCTCGACAATACCACCCTATTTGACAAAAGGATTCCGAATACCAGTGCATTTCTATGGTTGTATAGTGGGGACGCTATATCCTCATATCAATGTATATAAATAGTTAAAATAAAATATATCACATAAATTTTCCGTATAGATAAATTAAAAAATTGATATCCCGTAAATCATAGACAAATAATTAGAATAAAACATATTTTAGTTAATTAATCATATACAGTAAAAGTTATATATTCATACTCAAACCCCCAAAAGGAAAAAAAGATAAAATTGGGATAGAATCTGATGAATGACCCTAAGTGATGTCCCAATACCAACTCACATTATTCAATTTTGTATCCCAAAACATCAAGAATCTAACCTTTCCCAAACCAAATCCTGTAACCCCGTAATATTTATATGGGTACCCTGGTACAACAGTGGCCCATGTAGTGTGTGAGTAAAACATTGTACGTCACTACCAATGGTATCCCTAATTACATTAAGTTTAATTAAAATTCAATGAAATAGATCTTATACTAAATAATTATGAATAAAACCATTATAAATTTTCAACATGAGTACACAAAACTAACTCCAAAAGAGACCTCTATGATGAATATTTTGAATGGTACAAACCTCCTTTAGGCACTGTCATGGTGTCTCTATGCATGTAATGATTAAAGTGTTGATCCAAATCATGTAGGGGGTAATATATCCATCCCTAATCAAAAAAATCGATCCTGAGGGTAATGTACCCATCCTTGAAACCCCAAAAAAAGTTCACATAGGGGTCGAGTTCACCCTGTATTTGACAACACCAACTATATCCACCTTGGTTTTGAGTTTACCCTGGATCCATTAATCACAACTATTTCCACCGTTGGGGAACATTTTGCTACAAGTTTAACTAGGACAACCAGAATATATTGGTTTTGACTGAACCCTGGGTCTATTAAGACCAATCAAAACTAATTACCTTCCATTTAAACTAAAACCACCCATATCGGCATTATCTATTTTGCGTAAGACAATTAATTTTAAAATAAATCCATTTTCACAAAAAAAACACAATTTACTATTTATAAACTATTACCAATTCCCCATCATTTACCCTTTTACTATATGGTCCCCTTTTTACATTTAAATTTTATAGATTACATTTACAAGAACCATATCAAACAATAAGAAATTATTTCACCTTTTTATTTTTACCATTTCATCAGGTCCACTTTCTAGATCCAAATTAATTTTCGATTATTGAAGATGGTAAATTTTGATTTCACCTTTAACAATTTCTATCATATTTTATTTTTTAGGAATTTCAAAACATAACTTACTATTTTGGAATGTCAAGCTATTTTAATCCATAAAATCCCACATTTACATTCAATAAAAAGTAAATGATTTTATTAAAACAAAATTTAGCCACTTTGTAATCAAGTGTATTTCCATTGTAACTATTATGTATTAGTTTTAAGGGATTGTTCTTAGGGTATTATGCATGGGTGAAACCACTCTGAAAAATTTAATTGAAACTAGTTCAATTCCTAAAAAGGCTAGAATAACCACGTAACACACTATTAGAAATTAAGGT
This sequence comes from Viscum album, assembly GCA_963277665.1. Lineage (NCBI taxonomy): Eukaryota > Viridiplantae > Streptophyta > Magnoliopsida > Santalales > Viscaceae > Viscum > Viscum album. The sequence continues at coordinate 443,753,897 of OY728135.1, read as the reverse complement.
GAGAAAATTAGTTATTCTAAAGGGACCAGAAACCATAATCAAAGATTCCTCTACTTAAACCTCTTCTATGTAACCCATTTTCGAAGTTCATCTAAGATAAATGGAAAAATATCAAACCAGTCATTGTCCAAACTCACACCCAAACAACCAAATTTAATAATTATAATAATATTATAAATTAAACATTTCAACTTATTGTCCAACACAGTTTACTTAGTAATAAATTGAAATTTACTCATCATATTCTTCTATTTCATCTAAACTAAGAGGAACCCTACTTTGGAGGTTCATACCAGTATTTGACCACCAACATGAGCCAAGTACCAATCATTCAGAATTAAAACCTTAATCGAAGAAACACAATTTTTCATAAACCCAATAAAAACTCAATCACTGAAATTTCTCCATCCAAATGATGATGGACTTCATGCATTCATTTTAATGTAACATCCTCAAACAAGGTTATATTGAAGCAACTTAAACTCAAGATTATTTCATCATCCTCTTGTGGAATCAACACTCAAATCCATAATTAGGACAACTAAAAATTTGAGTTAGCAAAAATAAGAGTAAAGTAGGTCACTAAATGATGAAAAATACTTGGAATATCTATGAAACATCACCCCAAACAACCTCACATCAAGGGAGACTTGTGGTAAGATAGGTGTAGTCTCCTTAATTTGTGTGACCCAAAACAAAGTAAAATATAGGGGTTTACCCTCTTCAAAGTCCATGGGGAATAATTGAAATTATTCTATTATAAAGCATCGCCAACAATAATATACAAGATACCTGCTCATGAAAATAGGACCACAGTCAGGACAGAGACTACCACAAAACTGGGTTTCCGCAGCACCACCCTTTATCAGTGCTAAAAAAAGCGCTGATAAAGGGGGGTCTTTATCAGCATAAAAAAAGCGCTGATAAAGGGAAACTTTTAATAACACTAAAAAAGTGCTGATAAAAGACCCATTTTATTAGCCCTTTTTTTCGTGCTGATAAAGCCCCCCCCCCCTTTATCAGTGCTTTTTTTAGTGATGTTAAAGGGGACCCCATTATCAGTGCTTTTTTTAGTAGCGTTGATAAAGGGGTGATTTATCAGTTCTTTTTCCTAGCACTGATAAATTTTATATTTCAAAAAAAATCATAAAAATAGTATATTGTTATATAAGTATATTTATATTGATATAAATATTATATATATTTTTTAAATATGTTTTTGATAAGTATAGATATACTATTACATTTAATATATAAGAAATTTTTTGAAACTGGATTTAAAATATTTTTAAAAATACTACTAATTAATAATTTTCTAATTATAATCAATTAATAAATATTAAATAAAAATTTTAAGACACAAAAAATCATAAATAATAATAAAATATCTATAATATGTTGAAAATGTAACTCATACTTCAAACGGACAAAACCTTTGATCCGGGAGTCCGTTTGAGCTCTACAGCATATCAAATCAAAGCATGCGATGATATCTACGTGAAAATGACCTAATGGAACCTTTCTTGACATTTTTTGAGGCTCAAAAATACCCATAAGGCCTCCAAAAACTGAGTTCTTAGTTGGGATACCTCGATTTGTTAACATACAAACAGGTATAACTTCTGATCCGGATGTCTGTTAGGCTTGTACCACATATCATATCGAATATTGTTTCATTTTCTTCGATTTGACTAGTTTTGGAGTTGAAATGGGCTTCTGTATTAGAAGTTATGGTCGTTTTAACATTCTATGTCTTTTCAAATACACATATATATGTATTTATTCGTAAATATATATATGTGTATGTGTCTTTGTGTGTCTGTGTGTGTGTGTGTTGTATATATGCATGTATGTATGTATTTATTTATTTATAAACACACACACAAACATATTTTATAAATGTATTTAAAACTAATCTTATAAATATATATTAATATAAAAATAAATATACGGATAAAAATTTATAACTAGAAATATATATTGATATACGAATGAATATATATATACTAATATATGAATATATATATGTGTGTGTGTGTATATTATTATAACTAAATATATTTATATTAATATCAATCTATATTAATATATGAATAAATATTGCTATATATATATAAATAAATATCAATATATATTAATATATAAATATATATATATATACTAATATATGAATAAATATATATATATACTAATATATGAATAAGTATATATGTATTAATATAACTAAATATATTTATATTAATATGAATCTATATTAATATACGAATAAATAAAACTATATATATATAAATAGATATATAATTAAATTAAGAAAAAATGAAATGGCTTAGTGGTAAAGGTGCAGGCGCGCAAGGGAGAAAGTCGTAGGTTCGAGTTCGGGTGGAAGCAAGGAGGTGCGCGTGGGTGGGGGATGCGCAGGAAGGGTAGCGCGTGAGAGAGTGTGAGGGGGGTTCACCTAGCGCTGATAAAGGGGGTGTCAAGCGCCATTAAAATCTCCCCCTGCATTATATAATTCTTTTTTATTTTAATTTTTTTTTTACTTTTATCAGCGATTTTTTTAGCACTGATAAAAGGGGTCTTTTATCAGTGTTTTTTTAGCACTGATAAAATGTACCTTTATTAGCGCTTTTCTGAGCGCTGATAAAAGGGACCCCCCTTTATCTTATCCTCAATTAACAGCACTTTTTTTAGCACTGTTAGTGAACTTTTCTAGCACTGATAAAAGCCATATTTGTAGTAGTGAGAGGAGACCTATAGGCTAATAGAACTTTTCTAGACACCACATGGCATGTGACTATAAGATATATCCCCCCACAAAATAACTTTTCACTGGTGATTGTTTTTACATTTTACCACCGTTTTTTCCTGAAACCTATTCCAAAATCACACTTTAGAGAGGATTAATACTTCTAAAAACTCTTCTAAACTCAATTATTTAATACAACATGTACACAATAAGGAAATATGAAATTACATTTAAAATTAAAACATGCATGTATTCCTGGTTGATTCAAACTCCACTTCATACTAGTACTCATCTACGATATGTATCAGTAGTAATACAAAAGGATTTTCTATCCTATTTCAATAAGAGATTCTTACTCAATATTTAGGTTTGCATCCTTAATGATCAATTTACTTCTAGTGAATAATAATGAAATCAATGTGATTAAAAAAATTACATAATTAACCACTTAATTCATTACCAAACACTAATATGGCTCTATCCCACATCATTGACACTAAGAAACCTATGGCGTCTTGATATAACTGATCAAATAACCAATTGGGCTCTCTGTTATGGGGATTATCCCATGAAGAGCAATTAAAAATCATGAAAGCCTATTTAATTAAGATTTACTTCAAGAACATGATATCATAATACCTATGAAATTATTACTGTGGAATCAAACTCACTTCATCATATCATTCCCATGGCATTATTCAAACATTTTTCCAATACCCCATTCTCAATTTCAGACAAAAATCAAGGAGTCCCAGTCATTTAGTTCATATGTCGAAACACACATTTTTATCCATAGATCATTTCCTACACCTAAAATATACCATCCATATCTAATATCACATACTCGACACTATTTTCAACATACCAAAGACTAATGATATGAGAACATAAGTATATCTTCATCTGACAAACTTTTTCTTCAAACAATCTAATTCAACCACAAACATGTCATCAACCAATTGATCCATGATTTTCTAAACCCAAAATCCATCCTAAAATATATATGGAACATCTAACAGAGTCTCATCCCATCTTACATAGAAATAATTTTTTTTGAACCCTCAACATGAAATATCCATTGTCATACCATACCATAATAATTGATGTCTCACTGATCTGAAACACCTTAGAAATACCACAAAACCCACCTCTCGTGAATGTCAGAACCTAGACCCCATATAATGTCACAAATAATTATAAATTTAGAACTACATATCCACCATAACCATTCACCACTTTTCTCACAACATAAACATTCTTACCAACATAGAACTATATACTCATGATTGAGGTAGTACTCCCCCCATAAAAGTGCCTTAATTTTCATTCAACAAAGAAAAACCTAAATCTGAATAGTATACCCCACATCCATCAATGCATGAAATAACTATAAGCCACCTCCCCAATCATACCTATGTCACATCAGTAAACACCAACTACCACCTGATCATAACTCATATGAAATTTCATCGAAAATATCATATGAAATTTCAATCAAACAAGGGTTATACATTTAAATGAAAGATGGTGTACTCTACACAATCTATCTAATCCATGACCTCTTATAGATAATTTAACCAAATGTTAATCATCATAATAACATCTCTTTCACTCCTACCTAGATATTATACCACATTTTTTAACATTATACTTTGATAAATCCATTGATTTTCACCCCTTGATCATCCATGTCATCACACATGAACTATTCACAACTCACATCCCCTACATCATGGAAAATATAATTCTCAACCAATAACCCAGACCACCATGTTCACAATCCCCTTATTAATTTCACATTGATATTCAGTCCATAAAAATGGGTACATTCATATTTATGTATCATGGGTTAATTCTAATATAACCCTAAATTTATATGTACATTATCACAATAATTTTCCAATGCATGTATTACTTAAATAATCCCTTTAGGATCAATAGATTCACCTTTGTATGTATCCTAATCATGAAAATATTTCTCAAAATCTTGGAACAAATGTATTATGAATACTATTCCCATGCAGTTCATCCATTTTTCATGCTAATATCACATTCTAGTATCTCTAGGTATAGAGATCCTTTAGTTATTTTTAGTACCAATGGAATTTCACTAATAAAAATCATTCACACAACCACTCATAAACCAAGAGTCATTATAGTGTTAAAATATAATTCATTTACCCACTCACCACACTCCTAGAGGAGCATCTTAAGTCAATAGGGTCACACACCTGATTAATCTTTCCCCCAAAAACCATATTTTCTATTTAAAAAGTATCACTTAGGGTGAATTACATTTCAAGAATTTTGTGGATTTTCACATTCCTGATCCCATGAAATTTTTGAGGTCTTTATTATTCATAGGAACCACACTTCTAATACCCCACATATTTTCTAGGTTTACTTCACATGTACTATCATTCCTAAAGAATCTAACATGAAAAAACTCGCAAATACCCAAGAACATAATGTGAATCAATTTCTAATAGATATCTTATCCATATATCAATAGTTATACACCTACCAACTGAATACCTCAACAACAACCCCTCTGTAACCCCAAATAGGATTTTAATAGTTCCATGCATCTAAAAGAGTCTACCCTTACCAAATTAACCTCATGGAAAAAAAATTTCACAATAATTTCTTCTCCCAACAAGACCAAGAACATCTAACATGTGTAAACCAAATATCCAGTATCACCCCTAGTGTATGAAATATGTAAGCCAATGAATATAACCTTAACTCATAAAAATATAGGAAATCACAATCTCTACTGACCCCTATCATGGGTCACCCTTGATAGTCACTAGATAAAAAATCCCTCATCTGTTGTCACACTAATGAAGGTCTATAGGCTCTCCCACATATCCCACACATCAATCCACACATAATATTGAACTCTCAGGATGTCACACATGATTGTATCAAGGTCACATAACATCCAACATGCTTATTACCCACTATGTGGCACACATATGAATGGTTTTAATTATTTAATTGGTGGGCCTCTAATTGAATAGCCCTTAAAGGAATTGGAAAAATATTTTTATATCTTGAGATGACATGTAAGGTACTTTTGAGTGGACCAAATCTATGATGGGACTCAATATACTATGAAATGATGTAATTTTAATTGAACCGTTATATAATAAATGATATTATATTATTATATATCTTCCAAATTATTATACAAATTCAATATGTAATGTTATATATATAAGTTATGATTTCATGAATCATGATTATTTTTGGATTGTTTCATATTCTTGTGACTCTAGTATTATGTTATGTCTAAATACTTATGTCATCTAGCATGACTTATTATCCATTTTTTGTTGGGTATGATTTTATTATGTTGTGTTCATGCACCTTGACTATTTTTCTACACCTTGATATTCTTCTTATGTTCACTTATAATCTTTTATTATAATAAGTTATGTACACCATTCATAATTTCATGAAATCACCATTTCCTATTTTTTTATTCATTGGGTTTTAAAGAAGAATATTATATGACAGTTTTGTTTTGGTATATCTTGTATATAAAACCCTATGATTTATAAAATATTTTCTTTGTTTAAGATGCATTTATTTCAATAGTAAAAAAATATATTCTTTCAAAAGAATTGATATAATTTATAAAAATAAGTTTCACAATATATGATTCAAACTGACAATAATTTATTAAGTCATAATAGAACATTGAATTTACAATAAATGGAAATAGGTATAATATTCCATTGATGGTAACATAACATGTATGATTAAATCCATTTAAAGTGCATGAATTAAAAAATAAAAGGGAAAAATAATATCATTATAATTAGAAAACACCCTGGATCTTATTCACCCTATAGGATCACCATTAGTAAAAAACTACAATGAGAAAGAAAAACATCAAAGGGGAAAGAATTTTCTGTAAGATAAAATTAATATTATGGGAATGACAAGTGTTATTTATGATGAAAAAATGTAATTAGTCTATAGGGAGTAATAGTGAGAATATAGTAGTTTTCAAGGGAAATATGGTTGTTGAAAATGAAGTATCTAAAGATATGACCATTAGAGAGACATTTATGCTATGGGAAAAAATGAATATTTTTCTCAATAACAAGTTTCTAATTATACAATCCACGAATAATAAATAATGAAATAAAAAATATAATATTTAATTAGAATATTTATTAATAAAATATTATTATGTGTAATATATTGTTATTAATAAATTATATGATATATTTATAAATTTCAAAGAGAGATTGTAATATAAATGGATTCATAAAAAATTTGGTTAGGATAAAAATTATTAATTTTTATTATCTTTTGTAAATATTAATTAATAGTGACATTTTTCAAAGAGTTGGTTTTCATGTCATGGGTATCATTAATGTAAAAAAATTAATCACTACTAATGAATGATTTCATATAAAAAGTAGTGATACTATGTTCAATAAAATATATTGACATTCATCCAATATTTATTTATTTGTACGTAATAAAAATAAATAAAAATTATGTATAAAAATACATTTTCTATAAAAAAAATTATGTGAAAAATTATTATAATTAATTTATCACCTATTTAAGTTCAGTTTAATAAAACTGTTTTCATATTTTAAATTAAAATATCAAAATCTTATAATAAGGCCATTTCAATTTTTTTATGTAAAAATAAGTTATCAAGTAAAATATTATTTCCCACTATAAAATTGTTATTTTTTAAAGAGTTCATTCTAAAGTAGATTCAAGTCCTCAGTATGAGTATTATTCACTCTCTAAATCCTCTTGTGAAAAACTAATTAAAGCATACTAAATACAAGTGAATAAACAATGAAACTAACTCATCACATAAATAAGTATTCTATACTCCTAGTCTCGCCATGGATCACTCATATGTATTATATACTAATAAAAATACTATATCCAATATAATAATAATGTAGAGATACCCCACTACCACTTTTTCACTAGTTTTCTACTCTCTTCCAAACGTCACACATCCCAATCCATATCTCTATAATAAGAAACAAGTGTCAACAAAAACTTTATAACAACCCACGCCCCATACATCCCATAATCGCATCATTATTACCAACATCATATAAAAATGGAGTAGTTTAAATGTTCCACCACCATCTATACATAATGTACTACACCTCAATAAATTACATCCTATACATAGAATAACTATAATAATTCTTATGATTCTATATATGAAGAAAAATGTGTTTGAAATAACAATAAGAAATTATATCCCTTTACACAAATATATGGTTATAAAAACTATAATGCATACCAAATCATAATAGTACCTGGAGAAGAGAAACAGAGAGAGGGTTTAGTCAGACATTCATCCTTGAAAACCTAGATTTTGGGAAACACACCCTCCAAATCCCAATGGATGTTTGTCACCCTACAGAAATGGGTGGGGAAATATATGAAATCAAATAATATAAGGAATATAATTATATATATACCTCACAAAAACACTATAGGAAACAACCTAGTTTTAGGCTCAACTATAGTTCTCATCTCCCAGACACTAGGATTTCTCTATTAATGAATGATATGCTATACTCACAAAAACATTCCAATAGAATTTCATTTAATACTTTTATATTGAACATTTCACATTACAATAATTACCTACCAAATTTTCCTAATTCTACCATAAAACTTCCAACACCACTAGTAAAACTATTTATTATTCATTACCATTACATAATTATAGGCTCTCTAGGACACATCCAATATTATAATAAGAGATTTATAAACCAAGAACAATCAATTGCATCAAGTAATTGGTAATGGAATGTGGGAAACAAGAAACCTATCCATTCCAAATTTATGTCAAAATATCATAGATAGAAAATAAACCCACCATTAAATTCATCTAAGAATAGGAAATCACATCTTCATCCCACTACATTAATCCTAGATTCGTCCTAAACACTTATAGGTACATCACCAACCATTCCACCACCATATGAACAAACTATTTCCACAAACCCAGGATCCCCTACACATTCTTCATAAAACCAATATATATCATTGTCCCTCATCATATCATGTTTTAATGATCCAAATCAAGGTCATAGAATCAAGGTAGAATAAAAATGAAAAATATTCAATAGGGAATCTGGGCCTTATAATCAACGTATCCATCAATCATAAAAAAATACTCACTCGGTCCAAAAAAAATATCTTCTACAAACTACCAATTTTGTTACTTTCTATAATTAACTAATTCATTTTTCATAAGTTATAACCAAAAGAATATTACGTCATCAGTTATAAATATTTAGTCAAATTATTTAAATATGATTATAGTATAACATATGATTCTATAAAATTATAAAGAACAATGTCTCTAGTTAAATGTTCCTCTTAATATATAGTTTATTCAGAATTACAAGATATATATTCATTATATAGTCCTAATAATAACAAATAACACAAACCCTAGAATTAAAAAAATATTACACACAATTTATATTATCAATAGGAAAACTGTAATATGGAAAAAATAAAATTGGTCAATGTAACCCAAAACCAAAATCCATTACATAATTATGGTTAGTGTTCATTAAAGTTAAACCCATCATTACCTAATGATATAAATATGGATAACATCAAAATTTCACTTAAAATAATAGAATCAATGAATCCCTCACTTCAGGGATTTCAAAATTCCTCAAACATGAATGGAACAAAAAGTGTTAATCTTCAATCACCTCTATCTCGTGTAATTTTTACCCCATTAATAATATTACACCAAGAATGTGATAAAAATAAAATATTAACTTCATGTGAATGTTATAAATAAATCTCCATTGGATGGAAAGGTAGATTGGGATAAAAATAATATGAATAGAGAATAGAGTGGAAGAGAAATAAGATAAATAAACTCAGATCCCCACAGAATGAATAAAGGATTTCATGGGTCAATCCCATCTAAAATAGATTTGAAACACCCAAAATGAGAACCTATGTCTACCTAGGGATCAGGATAATTCATATGATTTTTAGAGAATTTAATAAAAATAAATTATTTAGTCATTCTTCCAGATACACATTCATAGTGGGAATGATAATTCTTGTGGTTAATTTATATAGTTTAATGCTCACTAAAAAAACATAACAAATATCTAATAATACTAATATCAACTCACATCATGAACTACATCTTACTTTCATAATTTTTTAATGATGTATGCACTAAAGAAGACCCCAAATTCATTCATATTAGGAAATAACAGCTCATAATGTGAATTTTACCTTGAAAACCACCCTAACTCAATCCATGAATAACCATTAAAATTGAAAAGAACTCCATCTCATCATGAATCACACATCACATAGCTAGTTCCTCTTAAAACTATATTTATACCCATAAACTCCACCTAACAATCTCAAGGATTATTCCAAGAACCTCAGTCATCAGAAACATACAATGGAGTCAGCTAGATGGATATAGTACCTTAAATTATAAACCATTCAGATTAGTTTCTACCAAAATAATTAAAATTAATAATGAATACAAGAGAAGGAAAAGGTGGTACCACGATCCACCAGCCTATAAGATACCTATCAAGAATCATTCTGTTATAGTAACATAACTTCATATCTTAGAGGAATAAGGAAAAACTATACAATAATCTCATAGGGGATATACCTCTAAAATATAATCAAGGCACAAAATAAGGTTTCCAGTAATATAGGAGTATATCATAAGAAAAATAATGTTATTAATCATAAAAACATCATTTAGAAAAGGGATAATCATGCATCAAAAAATTTAATATATAGATCATGTATATGTGAATCATGTTCTCATGTTCTCTCACACATGCCACTATGTCACTATATGATATGAACCAAGCGAATACAATGCCTATGAAATACATTCTCCTGGTGTTCCCATATCTCTATGGGTCGATCCACAAAGGTTATATCATCATCAATATCAATCTATCCCCAACTAATGATGTGAGAATGATCATGAAGCTAATTGAAAAATTGAAACAAATTAAAGAAATCGTTAATATAGCTCCTTATTAGGGGAAGTTTTATATTGTACACGATGGATCAAGAAAATGAAAACACCTAAAAATATCCAACAAAATAGGGATAAAACTTACTCATAGGTCCAAACATTCACTACTAGTGATGAGGTGTCATTTTCCCAAACATATGGTCTCCAAATTAGAAGTCTAGAGGCATAATCCTATAGAAACCTAGTATTTTTAGACATATAATGTAAATATTTTTATATTAATATTAAATACATTATCGAACCCACACCATAGAACTATAATAGTCTAGTTTCTTTGGAAAATAGGTGAAAAATATTCTTATATTGGGAAATATATTCAATGTTTCCCACAAAGATCTTCCACTATTGTAATATTCATAGACATAACACACATAAAACCTTTCTTCATAACCTATGGGAAAGGAAACATAAGTAAGGGTAAGCTTAGAATCTCAGTAATAGAATACAAGGGAATTATGTAAAAATTAATATGATCATATGTGTATCATAAAATGAGAATAAATTCTAAATATCAAACCCTACATATCAAAGATCATAATATTATCTCGTGGCATAAAGATTGTAATTTTATAAGACATGTATCATAAGGGAATAAATTAACATGATCAATTAAAGAATGAAATTAAAATAAGACATATTTTTTTGGAAAACATGTCATCTTATGACATTATGAATGTGTATAAATAGAAATAGGTTCACTCATTAACTTAAGGACATGAAATCAAGCCCTCGTACAAACTTATGGACATACAACCATGTTTTGGAATAACATTATAAAAAAAATATAGTTTCACACATAACACTATGAACATGTAATTAGGTCCATGCATAACATTGTAAACATGTAATTAGGTTCACACATAACATTGTGAGCATGTAATTAGGTTTATGCATAACATTATGAACATATAATCAGGTCCACACATAACATATTTACTCATGAGTAATCCCTATTTACCTAATTAATTTTAGGTACATATAGTTATCTCCTATATAATAATTAAAACCATATATATTTGTTTTATTATATCATAAACATTCATCAAACACGAACCCATGAAATGAAATGGGTTTCATAAACATTTTTTAATATCATAACCTATGAAAAAGAGACATGTTTCATAATCATCTCTCCATCATAAAAATAAATTATTCAATTTTACAATAAGAACGGTACCCTTGGAACATATCCTAGTGTTTCTTAGATAACATCAATGGATTTCATCTTATGTGGAAAATAATTTTGAAAGATCGGTTGAAAAAAGTTTATAAGAAAATATATTCTCTTATTTGAAAACATTTTAATAACATAAAACATTTTTAAAATTATTTTATTTAAAAATAACCATGAAAATTATAAATAAATATTTAATTAAAATCATTATCATGACTATGGTAAGTTTCTCTCATGTTATATACTTTAAAACAAAGATTTATATCACATTTTAGATAAAATACAAATAGGAATTATTTGGAATATGACATTAAGAATCCATTAAAAAAATTAACAAGTAAAACATGATTAAAAATAAAATTTAAATATCATAATTGAATTTTAAAAAAATTCTGAATTTTTTTATAAAACATGTTTTTTGAAGAAAATAGATTTCAATCAAAAAGATAATTATTCTTGAAAACATTATTCTGATATCATTAGTACTTAAAGGGAGGAAAATGAATGGAAAAATAAATTCTCAATAAATAACTAGATTGTAATAAGTTTCTTGATTTTCATGAATTATATATAAAAATATTTCTCATTTTAAATCATAATCATAAACAATCCTGATAAATGATGAGATTATAACATAAAACACTTTTGTAACATTAAATTTCAATGCCCATGAATGAAGAATATTAAATGAATCATATAATTTCATTAAATAAATTATAATCATTATATAAAATTACATGGGGAAGTATATAATCCTCATAGAATAATATATGGGCATGACATAACTTATGTCCAAAAGAAGACAAAGTGAGGAAAAAATCCATTGTCAATTTGTTTACTTTAAAACCCTGATACCCCTGAAAGATAGATCCTCATATGGATATGTAAATCTATATAATGTTCAAAAGAATCATATTAGAATACATTAATGGAAAGTACATACACCATAGAAAATAAATAGGTTGTGAATATGGAATGTGTTTCACATAAATAAAGAATTGAGAGGGAAATCTCATACCTTAAGCCTTGACTTCCATAGTACTTGTTCAAACCTCTTATATATTACATCTATATTTAATATAATTATTTCAAAGAAAAATATTATTCTTTATCAAAAAATATATAATTTACTTAACTCATTTTACTACATGATTATTAATAATTTCATGTTAAATTCACATTTCTAACAATAACTATTTTTTTTAAGTATGTTTTGACTTTTTATTTTTGGTCCTCTTACATGGATCACAGTTTCATAAACTCAAGAATGTAAACCATGATATAAATATTTTATATATATGTGTGTTTATAGTAATACATACAATTGAGTTATATGAAATAAAATACATAGTTCATGGAAACAATAGGTCGTACATACACATGAACATTGTATCCATTTTCTTATCAAATTGACAGAAAGAATAGTAAATGATGCATATATATGAATATATATATATTATAGAATATTTATTATGTTATATATATCAAATATTTTTCTTAGAGCCATTCTTAATACATTTCATGTAAATCATGGATGAATCACATCTCTTCACAAGGAGGTATTCTGTTGTATACACGAGCGATGTTATCATATTCCCACAAAATAGAGAGTATGAAGGTATGTGTGATATAATAATTATAAAATCTTAATATAACCATAAATATAATATAACATATATCATATATAAATAATAAATAAGTCATTATTATCATCTTATTTAGGTTGGGATGACGAAACCAAGGACATTATTTTGTGAGGCAATTGTCTTCGGTACACATTAATATTGATTTCGTAACCAATTTGAAGGAAGTGGAGATGGTAATAGATAATTACATTAACAAAAAAACCTCTATTAATATTAAATATAGTTATTTTATTATATATTAATTTATAATAATTATTTATGAGGGTGTAAGAAGAAATAAAAAACACTTGTTGATGAATGTTACCATTTCTTCAGGTATCCTCCTTATATTTGAACCAAAACCCTTCATAAATTAGATTTTTTTCCAAAAAAAATAATTCTCTGATTAGAGGAAGGAATTTTGGAAGTTATTTGGTAAGTTATTTGCATAACCAAATGGGTATGAATGTGTAAATAAGAGGGGATAGGGGTGTTCCTTCCTAAGGGGGGCAGATGACATACTCATTATTTTTTAAACTATTTGATTGGTACCACATTTTTTTGCTTTCAAAAAGGGTCCAAAATGGATCACTATTGAAAATAATAGTTTTAACGGTATAAATATTTCTATAAATTATTTTTAATTCAAGTTTATAGGTAATTTGAAACCTTATATTTTTAGGTAATCCCATAAATGTGATGATAAAATGGGGTTTTAAAGAGATGATGTTCAAAATTTCATAATGTTTTTCTACAAAACTTCAATATTTAATTTATTCCAATGACCAAAACTAGATTAATATTTGTATAACTAAAATAATTATACATTTTTTGAAATTTAATGTATAATTTAACTTTATAATATACTAAATCAAAATATAAGTTTTCAATTAAAATTCATTATTTTTCACCATTAATCAATAAATGAAAATATTGAGAATAATCCAAAACACTCACCCTAATATATTTTTGATATTATAATTTCAAAATCGATGTTTATTTTTGTTATAAGTGCACCATGAAAATGTGACAAAGCTAATCTTTAGAAAAATATTTTTTAAGTATAAAATAGAATTTATTCTTATCACTTATCTGAAAAACATGTAAGGTGAATGTTAAATTATTTATTTTATAATATATATAAATATATATATATATTCTATTAAAATCATTCACCAAAATTTAAATTAATATTTCATTGAAGTAAAATTATTTTTTGTGCATAAAAAAGTTTCTCATAAATGATTTCATTTGTTTTTAAAGGTTTTTATTTTAATTTCCAATTAATTAGTCATAAAATAATTAATTATATATACATGTGTAAATAACATATTCATAGTTTATTTAATACTATTCATACCCTCTATTCCAACATCTCACTAATAACTATCATATTAAATAATAATATTTCTAATTTGTGTCACATTTCATTTATACTCGATGTTGCATGTAATGTAAGCTAAGCTATGGGTTGCATATAACACTTCGAAAACATAGTGTTGTATGTAATAAAAGATAAACTAATTATTGTTTGTAATGTTATGAAAATATATTATTGCATGAAATAGATAATAAACTATGTGTTACATGTGACACACGCTTAACATGATGTTTTTTTAGCACAATATTTCAAAGAAATTTAATTTATTCAAAAAAATAATTTCCTAAAAACTGATGGTGTTACATTATACACCATATAAAATTAATTCCTCCCTTTAAATTAATCACTTAAATACAAAAAATGATGATTCTTTTACCTCATCATATCATCAAGTTCTCATGAAGCTTTCCCAAGGTGGAGGTTTCACCATAAAACATTGACCGAATGAGGGTTCTTATTCCATAGAAACTTATATATTCGATCCAAAATATCTACCGATCATTCATAATAAGAAATATCATGATCTAGCAGTATGACCTATGAGATCTGTATATGTTATTGATTAAGTATATACCTCTTCATGAATGAAACATGGAACAAATCATAATTTTGAGAGAGGATTGTTGGAAGCGCTAAATGATAAGTTAATGTATGGAAACAAGAAATTATTTAAATAAGAACAATATAGGTAGGGATTATTTTTAAATTATTTCTTCAATGAATAATATCCATATAAATACCTTACCACTAACTTCAAATTATAAACTATGTCGATGATTTTCAGTATAATATTTCTTTCACCTTTGTGCAGTTCTTTCATGTTGCTAAATGGATCTAACATTCTATAAAATCTCATCTACTTGATGGGGTCTCAATAGCTTTATTTTTGTATCTTCCATCAAGTACATTATAATTCTACAATTATTACTATAAATTTATTCCAAAGGATCCTTAAAAATTCTTTATAGAATGGTATTAATGAAAAACAATCTACTATAACTACAAGAAAAGATATAGTTAGTGGTGGGTCATTCATGATGGTTTATTCACGGTGGTTCTAGTAATAGTAATGAAATAAATCTAGTTTAAAAAATATAATATATTAGCGTTTTAATAAAACTTCCATAAAAAAATTTAATGTTAATCCTTTTTGGAACATAATTTTATATCATTCTGTATTTTATTCTCCCCTCCCAAATGAAAATAGTTTTCGATATGTATCCTTCAACATGACCCTTGGATAATTTTTTCCCCCGAGGTAGTTTGTTTTCTGTGTTGCATAGTTATTACTATTTATACTTATCATTCCTAAATTTCATAGTTTAGAAAAACCAAGTAATTCAATAATTTTGATTCAATTATACTTCCATTATATATTGAATTTAGATTTGAATTTTCAAATTATAAGATGAAAATTACTCCATGAGCATGTTGTAGATTAATTATTTTACAATTTGAGTTCTTTTTTTCATTCAAACATGTCCGATCAACAATGATATATATTTAAAATTTGATAATTTCCTCAATTTACATAGAGATAAATATTTTGATGTACTATAAATATTAAAAATACCATAATTATAATGTTTCTTAGTCATACAAAACTTTCATTTCATTTTTATTTGAACCATTTATAAATAAATATTTCAATTACTATAACACGATGTCTCATTCGTTAATTTATTACATTTTTACATGGTAAATTTTTCATTGATATTAAATAATCATATTTGACTAGCAATTGGGTTTTTTATATTAATTATTTTTTGTATTGAGACATGGCATATTGGTTCTCCAAATACAGGGTCTAAAAATACACATTTCTTCATATTTCTTATTCTATAATGCAATGTATAAGTAAAAGTAAAAAAACACATGTTTTATGATGCCTTTTTCATGTTCTTCTTATTACTTCATTGGTGAGCTTGCAATTCATATATAAGTTTTTTCATGGTCAAATGATATTATAGTTTAATAATTTATAGCTAACACCATTAATATATTTTATATATACTTTTGAAGTCCCTGACCACCATTCATTCTTGATATGTTTCATTGAATGATTTAATTTCCATACCCTTACATACATGCTACTATAAGATTTAATTTTTTTTCCTAACATTGGAAGTGTGTAGATATACTCACTGTGGATTTTCCACTCGCTAATATCATAGTTTCATTCCATTTTTACAACTTATTCATTAACTCTCATGGTTTCATTCAATGTTTTCTATATATTTGTATAATTGTTTTAATTCATACTCAACAAATTATTTTTAAAAATAAAAAAATCGAATCTTATGTAGTGGATGGGGGCAATACAAGGTACTATAATTGAATAATGGATTATATTTTTTTGAAGAATTTTTATAATATAAATATATATATATATATATATTATGTCAAAAAATATAATTTGTTTTATTTATAAAACACTTATATATTATTTTTCAAACATATTTAATGTTAAAATAAAAAAATTGATTTTTTCAATTAAATTAAAAAAATAAGCTTTCATAACCTATTAAAATTACGTCTATTAAATATAAATATTGTTTTTTATCAATATTATAATATTATGTAATAATTACACTCTATTTTTTCAAAATAAATGTATGATTAAAATGATTATCATTGGTGGCCAAGATAATGGTAAAAATATTCTTTTTGACGAATTTTTTTATTAATGTTTTGTAACATTTAACAAATAAA
Organism: Viscum album; assembly: GCA_963277665.1. NCBI lineage: Eukaryota > Viridiplantae > Streptophyta > Magnoliopsida > Santalales > Viscaceae > Viscum > Viscum album. The sequence continues at coordinate 443,736,200 of OY728135.1, read as the reverse complement.
TTATATTGATTTATTTAAAATAATGACACTATAAGGATGTTTAAAAATATATATGATTATATTACCAAACATTTTATTAGTAATCAATAAATTATAATATTAAGAAAAAATAATAGTAAAAATATGATTTTTCTATAGAATTGTTTTTTGAAATATATAAAATGTTGTATTTTAAATTCCAGTTTTATCATGATTATAAATTTAATTACATTAAATTCATAAAAACGAAGTATGAACACTCAAAATTTTAGTTAGAGGGGTTATTTTATATGATTATTAAAACATAAGTTATACAGGGGGATTATTTTTTTCATGATGGGTGGTTCATTCAAAGTTGATCATGCTCGTGATAGATTAGACTTCGAGCCTACAATTGATATCATGTCAATAAGGAAATGTGTCATAAATTCATTCAACCATCATGAAAAGATGAATTCCAACTAATTATTTAATTCATTTTGTCATCACATTATCTACTATTTGTTAGTTAATTTCCTTATTGTTTTTATCTATTAGTTATTGATTTTTTTCATAGATCTTTTATAAAATCATATTTTTGAGTTCAACTATCTATAATAAGGAACAATAGAGATAAAATTTTTATTTCTTCTAATGTTACCAGGATTTCTATTTTCATTACCTTTCATTTTCAAACATCCAACACTACACATTGATTCGATGTTATTATCCAAAAAACCGATCTAATAGTTTTATGTTAGACTATTAGTGGAAGCTCCAGTGCTAATTGTGTTGACTTCTTGGGATGTAATGGTCACATTATTTTTCTCTACTCTTTTTTCTTTCAACAACGAGAAAGTTTTTTTGACTAATAACAATGATTCAATATCTATTGTTGGTAGTTTAATAAAGAAATATAATGGATGTCATAGTAAACATGGTAGATATAATTTGTTTCAGGAATTAGGACTTTTAGGAATTATCTGCATCTTGATTAGATACATGGTCTGACTCGTATGACTCAAAGTGATTATTTTTATTTAAAATTGACATTAATTTTAGTAAAAAAGACAAAAAACATACTCAAAACTAATCAAACATATTCTGATTGTTTCGATGCATCAAGACAATAATCTATATTTTATTTTGGATGTGTACGAATTAGTTTCACCTCAATCTGATACACAATGTTCCTGGTATGACTTAAAGTGTTTGTTATGAGTTTAAAATCAACATTGTGGTTCAAAAAGTTTCACTCATAGAAAACTGATCAAAAAAACTATGATTTTCTTGATTATTTAGGACATTTATTCATAAGTTATTTATGATGTGTAATAATTAGTCTCACATTTAACAGATACATGATGTTTTTAGTATAAACCAATGTACATGTTTCTAGTTAAAAATGACAATTTAGTAAAAATGACTAGTGTCATTCAAAAACATAGTAAATGCATTCAAATTGTTTTTATACTTTAGTGAAATGATAAATATGCCATTTGAGACATGCAGAAAATAGGAATACCTTAATACGACATACAATGTGACTTGTATAACACCAAGTGAGTCTTTTTATTTAAAATTAACATTAATTTTAGTGAAAAGTACAAATGACCTTTTTAAAACTAATAAAATGCATTTGGATAGTTTCTATACTTTAAGAAAAAATAAATAAGTCATATTTAATGTTTAGGAATAAAATTCATCTCAATTTGATAAAATATGTGCTTGGAATGAATCAATGGGTCCGTTATTAGTTTAAAATCAGCATTTTAGTTCAAAAAGTATCTCTCATTGAAAATTTATATAAGGCAATGTGTGTGTTTCCAGTTTTAAATAAAAAATTAGTAAAAAAGATAAGTGAATTATAAAAAACTCATAAAACTCTTTTGGATTGTTTTGATACTTTAGTAAGAGGATCCATATTTATTTTAGACTTGTAATAATTATCCAAATATCATTAGGATGCACAGTGTGATCGGTATGACTCAAAGTGTGACTAATATACATTGATTTTAGTAAAAAGTATAATTGACCTAATGAAACCCAATAAAATGAAATCATACTATTTTTATACTTTTGGAAAAATATCCAAAAGTCATTTGTCTTGTTTACGAATCAACCATAACTCATTCTGATACATGATGTTCCAATATGACTCAATATGTCCGGTATTAGTTTAAAATCAACATATTAGCTCAAAAAGTTTTAGTCTTTCAAAAACCGAGAAAATGACCTCATATTTTTTGGATAATTAATGACATCGATTAATAAGCCATTTGATTTGGGTATGAATTTGTCTCACATGTAATGATACATGATTTGATCGGTATGAGTAAAATAGTGTGTTTCCAATTTAAAATGACAATCTAATAAAAAAAGAAATTTAATGTACTCAAAACTGTTAAAACGCATTCCGATTGTTTTTATACTTTTTTACAATTATCTAGAAGTCATTTGAGAGGTGTCAGAATCTATCACACCTCAACCCAACTCACATTGTGATCATTATGACTCCAAGTGTGCCTCTTTATTTAAATTTGGAATTAATTTTGGTAAAAGAGGAATAATGACCTACTAAAATCCATGAAAACACATTTTGACTATTTTGATAATTTATGAAAATAATCCAAAAGTCATTTGTTGTGTGAAGCAATCTACCACACCTCAATCGGATATATGATGTGTTTGGTATGATTGAATGTGTTCGTTATCAGTTTAAAATCCACATTTTAGTTCAAAAAATGTCACTCCCTGAAAACCAATCAAACACGCTCAGGATTTCTTAATATTTTAGTAAATTGATTCATAATTCTTTTTTAATGTATAGAAATTAGTATCATATTAAACCAATACACGATTTTATCGGTATGAGTCAAAGTTCATGTTTGTAGTTTAAAATGACAATTTAATAATAAAGTAAATGTACATACTAAAAATTGAGAAAAAACATTCATATTATTTTAATACTTTAGTAAAATTATCTATATGTAATTTTAGACATTTAGCAATCATCCGAACATCAATATGAAAAATGGAGTGACATGTATGACTCCAGGTGCATCTTTTTATTTAAAATTTACAAAAAATTTTGTAAAAATGACAAATAACCTACTGAAATCTGAGCAAACACATTCGGTTTGTTTTGATACATTAGGAAAACAATCTATGTGTCACTTGTGATGTGTAGGAATCAATATCTCCTCAATATAATTCACTATGTGCTCGATATGACTCAATGTGCCCATTATGAGTTTAAAATTAACATTTTAGGTCAAAAATATTCACTCACTGAAAACCAACAAAAGTCGGTATGATTTTCATGAAAACTACAAACATTGATTCGTAAGTCATTTCCACATGTATGAATTAGTCGCATTTCGAACCGTTACACGGTGTCATTCGAATGACTCAAAGTGTGTATTTCCAGTTTAAAATGAAAATTTAGTTAAAAATACAATCAATGTACTCAAAAATGAGAAAATGCAATCGGATTGTTTTGATACATTAGTAAAATGATCCATAATTAATTTGAGATGTTTTGGAATCAGACTCACCTCAATATGATGTACAATGTGACCTTTATGACTCCATGTGAATCTTTTTATTTAAAAATGAAATAAATATTAGTAAAACAGTGAAATGATTTACTGAAAACTGAGAAAAAATATTTGGATTTTATTGATACTAAATGAAAATTATCAATATATCATTTTTGACCTGTATAAATCAACTGTGCATCAATATAATACACGATGTTCTTGGTTTGGCTCTAATTTCATCATTTTATTTAAAATTGATCTCAATTTTAGTACAAACTAAAATATACCTACTCAAAGATGAAAAAACAAATTTTTAATGTTTTGATACATTTGGAACTGGTGACATGTCATTTCAAATTACAGTTTCCCCATGATGGAAATAAATGTGTTTTTAGTGTTTTAGATCACAAAAATGTGCATGGAACGGTCAAAAACCACAGCAAACGAACTCATCTTAATGTGAAATTATTGGAAAAACACTTATGAGTTGTTTCTGAAATATATGACATGTAGTGATATCAATTTCATTAAAAAATATTATGTAAAGTTCATGCACATCGTATGTTGCTTTAAAAATAAATTAGAATATTTACTTATCCCTTTTCAGTTTCAAGTGTTGAATCATATCGTAAATAGGTAACTTAATATTTTCATAGTGTTTTTAATTATATATTATTTGTTTTAAATTAAAATTTATTCTATTTTATTAAAAAATAACAAATGTTATGTGTAGAATTCCAAATATATTTTATGTGTTTTTTATTTCACATTTATTTTATTAAATATTCTATTTTTCATTATAGGTGGAAAATGTCGGTAGTAGGCATGAGGTTGACCATTTCAATCCAAAATATTCTTATGGGTTTCTACAGTAATTAGGATTTATTTTTTTAATTTTTTATTTATTATTTTTTTATTTTTTTTAAGTTTATGAGATGACGTGGTTGGTTCTAGTCGATGAGATGATGTGGCGGAAGATAAATGCAGTGGAGGACATGATGTTGATGTATATTGGGCATCATTTGTTGTTGGAAATATTTTTTAAGTATATATTGATGACCAAGGTATTGGATGACAGATGTATGAGTTGATTGAGATTGAGGTAATAATTATTGTGGATGTTTTTATATATTATTGAGGATTTATGACATACATGTGATGGGTTGATCGCATAGTCATGTTTTAGTTTATTGCATGTTTTTTTGTTATTAAATATTTTAATTAAATCTTATTTAGAGTCTGTATTTTTTAATGATAAAACACAATTTTATTAAATATTTTATTGATAATAAATTATAAAATTTCCTCATATTATTCTAAATATGTTCAATTATGGAATATTTGGGATTAGATCATTCATTTGCAAATTTGATGAAAATTCCAGTTTTACCCATTTAAAATTCACTGTATTATTTCAGGAATAAATATTTTTATGTAAATTATTTTAACCTAAAATTATGTAAATGTGTTCCTAACTTAATGATCTACAAATGGTATTTATGACATGGGAGTTGGATCTAGAATTTGAGTGGGGAAAATTTTCTATATAGGAAAAGTTGGACTGAAATATCTAGATTGGACATCACATCACCATTTGAGTCGTATCTTCTTCATCCAGACTTGGATCGGGCCCAAATTTTTAAGGAAGCTCGGGGACATGATTATGAACATATACTCCCACTAGAAGTCCTGCTAATAAGCACTTTTGGGAGGTCGCCTATCCGGTTCAAGTGGGATTAAACAATTTGGCCGAGTTTCCCTTTTACATTTAAAAATGTTTTGTAACCCTAGCCCTCCCCAAATCTATATAAAGAGTGTTTTTACACATTGGGAGGGTTGTTGGAGTATTTGGGAAGTTCTGGCCGAAAGGGTGTCTCTTGGGAGCCCCTTGAAACTCTTAGAAGAAGTAAGGATTTGTGCAAACATCTCTTCCAAAAAGGCTTTACTCTCCCACCACCTCTTTGTATTTCTTTTCTTCCATGCTTGTATCGTGAATTTTTCATCAATTAATATTCTATGATTTTTCCTTTTCTTCTTAATTTAAACTTCTTATTTTTTTTGGAATCACGAGTGGAGACTAGATTGGGTTCTACCCTTTCAATCCTTTGCTCATGCAAAACGTCTCAACGATGACCACACTGCCCATGGAAGAGTAGTTTTCTTTGTGATCAGTCTATCTTCTACCCTCTTCATTTAATTATTTTGAATCATCGAGCTACTATAATTCACTTAATATAATCCATTAATTGTGTTTTCAAATTATAAGAATCTAAGAAAGAAATTGAACCATTAACACAAAAACACGTGAGGTCGAGTATTGTGTGAATTGTGAGAGCGTGATCTTAATCGGTAATACAAGACCACACGAGATAAATTTCTAGAGTTACAATATAATCCCTAAACACAATTAATCCTAATTTCTAGAATGGATATGTGCTCTAATTAACCACTAACCATAAGCTAACCTTATTACAACAATCAAAGCAGGGTGCTGCGATTGCGTGTTCTGAAGCTAGCCTAGGGTTTAAGTAATTTCATCTTTGTGGTTAAGTTAACTCTCGAAGGGTTTGAGGGTTAGAAAATTAAGGCATCATAATTAAGTGGATATTAATTTAAATGATAATTATTAATAATTAAATTAAGAGTTAAAGTTATATTTATTACGCCTTTTGAAATATTTTCTAAAAAACATCTTCTTGTTGTGTCATTTTAATCGAACTTCATTTAAAAACTAAAAACAAAAAAATGAAATCTTCTTCCAGCAAACTTCTTCGAGATTTATAAATGATAACAAAATCTCTATCATTTTAATTAGTATTATTAATTATTTTTGTTCTATTTTCAAAAAACCTTTATTAAGTTGTTAAATATACTTCCTCCTTTGAGAGACGACCTTGGTCAGCCACTTTTTTGCACCTAAGTACCCAAAAACCACTAATCCTTTGAGGGCGCCCATGACAAGGCATTTCAAATTGTCACTGTTTCTAGGGAGGAAATTGTTTTATTCAACTAATTAAGGGTACTTTATTTTTTTTCTTTTTTCTTTTTATCCTTTTGTTTTCTCTTCTTATTTCTCCCCCTTTCTCTCATTTTTTCTCTTGTTTTAATTTCTTTCTTTCTTCTCTCTTTTCTTATCTTTTGGACCATCAATTGAAACCACATTTAATGATATTGGTGTTCACCTATTTTAATTTCTCTATTTTCTATGATTTATGACATGATCCCATCCATAGTATCTCCTTGATCTAGACCCCGAGATTGAGCATGGGATTAGGGCTCGAATTAGACATTCTCGTTCTACGGGAAGTGTCAACATTTACCCAATTGGGGAATTACTCCACTCTAGGAATTTTAAAATTGGAAACTCTTAAAAAACAAATATTAAACAAGATACAATGGATGAAAATAAAAACAATGAACTCAATAGGACTATTCGAGAGTTGGTTGCACATGATATTAATTATCAACCTACATGCATTGCTTATCCATCTCTTGAATCAGACATTGAACTAAAATCTGGGTAAATTCACCTTCTTCCAAAATTTAATGGCTTATCTAGAGAGTATCTAAATAAAATTTTGAAATAATTCAATGTGGTATACTCAAAAAGAAAACCAATAAATGTCTTTGAAAATAAAATAAAACTTAGAGCATTCTCATTCTCACTTGATGGAACTACTAAGGAGTGGATGAATTATTTACAACCTAAATATGTCACTTATTAGAACGATTTGAAATGTATTTTCTTGCAAAGATTTTTTCCATCATAAAGGACCACATCCATTTATATAGAGATATTGGGGATAAATCAAGTGAAAGGGGAGTCAATGTATGAGTACTTGGAGCGATTCAAGAATTTGTGTGTAAGCTGACCACATCACTAAATTAGTGAGAAACTATTCATCCAGTATTTATATGAAGGACTCACACCTATGGAGAGAAGCATGGTGGATTCCACAGTTGGAGGGGAATTGGTATAAAAAACACAAGTAGCTTCACATGCATTGATTGAAAAAATGCCCCAAAACTCCCAACAATTTGGCGATCGAGGTATACCACATGTCAGGGGAGTACATTAGGTAAGTCCATCTTCTCTCAAAATTAATTTAACTGATACAATGTTGGAATAATTGACCACTATGGTGAGGCAGATTTCTTTTTCATAGAAGACATCCCAACCCCATCTTTCAAGTCCTTGTGGCATTTTCACTGAGAAAATCCACCCAACAGACTATTTCCCCCAACTACAAGAAACAAAATATTGTGCAGTAGTGTTTACTGGGAGACCATTTCAGTAGCAACAACAACCATATCCCAAAAAGAAGGTTGATTCCTTTGAACCAACATACAACCAAGGATGGAAGGAGAAAATAGACATGAGGTATGGCTCTAGACAACAAAAAAGTCCCCCCTTTCAACAAAACTTCCAGCAGCCTCCGCCTTACCAGTAGGGTTTCCAATAACCAAAAAGGAGATTTGAATCCCAAACATCAACAATCCAACAACAAGGGAATACCCCATCCAAGGTAGATTATAACATTGATGAAATTTTGAAGAAAATTGTTCTTAATCAACATAATTAGTTGAAGAGTCAAGGATCAGAGATGAGGGATTTGAAAACTCAAATGATCCAGATTGCCACTGCCCTCCATGAACTGGTAAGTATGAACTCTAGAAATCTACCTTCCCAACCTACTCCAAATCCCATGGTAATTTCAGTTTCATCACATTGATAAGTGGGAAGAAAACAACTAATACATCTGTACCTATGATACCAAAAATATTCACCTCAACTCCATAGAAGAATCATTCCATACCAGATGAAGAGCAACCAAAGTAGAAAGACAAAGGTAAGAAATTTTTTGACGGTATTCCTCATAAACCCCTTCCCATTCCAAATAGGGTTGTTCAAACCAAGAAGATGGATGAAGAGGAAATACAAAAGGAGGTTTTGGACACATTCAAGTGTGTGGAGATCAACATTACTCTTCTTGAGGTCATTAAACAAATCCCAAGGTATGCCAAATTCTTAAAAGAACATTGTACCAACGAAGAGGGATCAAGGGAATTGAGAGGATCAATCTTGGAAGGAATGTGTCAGCACTCATTACACCAACTCCAGTGATGAAAATAAAGTGCAAGGATCCTGGGACATTCACCATACCATGCACCATAGGGTATTTACACTTTTTTATGCTTTATGTGATTTAGGAGCTTCCATAAATGTGATTCAAAACTATGTATTCTCTTCTTTACAGGTTATTGAGTTAAAGCTGGTGAGAGTAGTGGTGAAGTTGGTGAATAGATCTATGGAATATCCAATGGGAGTCCTTGAGGATGTACTTGTCTGGTTAAGTGACATGATCTTCCTGGTAGATTTCTAAATGATTAATATGGAGGACGATGAGGTAAGTTCACATGCTCCCATTATTTTAGGTAGACCCTTACTCAAAACTGAAAAAACAATCATAAATGTCAATGAGTGTATACTTTCCATGGATTTTGGGATAAAGTTGTGATATTTAATGTTATGGACTCCATGAAGTACCCCTCAGAGGACCATTCTGCATTTTTTATATAGCATTTTGAACTACCAAATAAAAACCCCCAGGAATTTTATTGTCCTATTCTAAGGGAGATTATGATTTTCAGTTCTATTTTGATGTCTAAGAGTAATTCCACACTTTTTTTCTAATTCAAAAACCTATTTATATTTTATTTTGAAATGGATTCATATTTTTATTTTGATCATATGAACTCTAATTATGACTTGGCTGTTGATTATGCTGATGGATTTGATGTTTTATTCTTTTATTGTGATGATTTCTATTCTGATATTGATGATCTTTGTGCACATATTTCAGTTCCTACAATTTCTCCATCCATACATCACCCCCATACATTAGAACTCAATCCATTACCACCAAATCTAAAATACTCATACTTGTTAAGTGGTGATAAATTACCTATTATAACTGATAACATTATCCCTTTTGAAAATGAAGAAATTTTTTTGAATCTTTTGAGGGAGAACATCAGGGCAATCGGGTGGACCTTGGATGACAAATCAGATATTATCCCATCTATTTTCATGCATAGGATTATTTTGGAGGATGGGGCTAAACAGGTTAGGAATCGACAAACAAGATTGAATCCAACTCTTCTAGAAGTTGTTAAAAAAGAAGTTGAGAAATTGCTTGATGCAGTTATAATCTTTCCCATTTTAGAATCTCAATGGGTAAGTCCTATTCAAGTTCTGCCTAAGAAAATTGGTGTTACAGTTGTTAAAAATTAGAACGATGAGTTAGTTCCAATGAGGGTGAAAAATAGTTGGCGTGTGTGTATTGATTATAGGAAACTAAATCAGTTCACTCGGAAGGACCATTTTCCCATCCCATTTATTGATCAAATGCTTGACAGACTAGCTGGGAAAACACACAACTGTTTCATGGCTGTATTTTCTGGATATTTTCAGGTTCCTATAGCTCCATAGGATTAGGAGAAGACTACATTTACTTGTTCATTCGGTACATTTTCCTACCGAAGGATGCCATTTGGACTTTACAATGCCCCAGGTACCTTCCAGAGATGCATGGTGAGTATTTTTATGATTTTATTGAGACCTGTATGGAGGTATTTATAGATGATTTTACACTGTATGGATCCACTTTTGATGAATGTCTATGTATATTGGGAAAGGTGTTGAATCATTGTATAGAGAAGAATCAAGTATTGAACTTTGAAAAGTGTCATTTCATGGTAGAAAATGTCATTGCCTTAGGAAATGTAGTGTCAAAAAATGGGATAGAGTTTGATAGATCTAAGATAGACATTATTTCATTCTTACCATATCCTTCATGTGTTCGTGATGTTATATCTTTCTTAGGGAATGCAGGATTTTATCGGTGCTTCATCAAATATTTTAGTAAGATTGTTGTACCTTTGTCATGATTACTTAAAAAAGATTCTGATTTTGTGTTTGATGATTCATGCAGGGTAGCATTTAATGAGCTAAAGAATTTTCTGACCACACCACCGATCATACAGCCCCCATAGTGGGATCTTCCTTTTGAGCTTATGTGTGACACATCCTACTATGCAGTTGGAGACGTCTTATCATAGAGGGCAGAGGTGTGTTCATATGTGATTGCATATGCTTTGAGGAAATTGGATTCATCCCAATAAAACAACACAACAATAGAAAAGGAGTTTCTTGCTGTCATATTTTCTTTAGATAAATTCCATTCATATTTATTGGGTTCTAAAGTAGTTGTTTTTTCTGACCATGCAGTTATGAGGTACCTCTTGAAGAATCTGGATGCAAATCCTAGACTTATCTAATGGATTCTTCTTCTTGAATGATTTGAAATTAAGATAAAGTAAAAGAATGGGTCCGAAAACATGGTGGTAGACCACATGAGTAGGCTTACTCACGCACTAGAGGATGACATCTTAGACCAGGTACCACTTCAGGACACTTTTCCTAATGAGTATCAATATTCCATCTCAGGTATGCATCCTTGGTATACTGATTTAGTTAACTGCCTTTTTGCCTCTAAAATACCTGCAAATTTAAAGAAACATCAAGTTCAAAAATTAAAAAGTGAATCTCAGTATTATGTGTGGGATGATACATGCCTCTAGCATATGTGTAGTAATCAAGTTATTAGGAGGTGTGTTTCTGATCATGAGTATGAGTCTGTTTATGAATTCTGTCATACACTTTCTTGTGGTGGACACTTTGGAACCCAAAATACAGATAGAAAAGTTTTGTACTCTGGAATATATTTGCCTAGCTTATTCCATGATGCCCATGTGTTTTGTAAGTCATGCTCTCATTTCCAACACACTGGGAAAATTTCTAGGATACACGAGATGCCACAATATCCCATAATATTCTGTGAGATTTTTTATGCGTGGGGCACTGATTTTATGGGTCCTTCTCCTAGTTCATTTGGATTTTTCTATATTTTGGTTTTTGTTGATTATGTGAGTAAATGGGTGGAGGATAAGGCCACCAGAACAGATGATTCCCATGTTGTTGTGGAATTTGTCAAAGAGCAGAGTTTTTGTAGGTTTTGATTACTCAAGGCCATCATCAGTGACCAAGGGACACACTTCTGCAATTATAATCTTGATTAACTTCTTCAGAAGTATGGGGTGACACAAAAAACATCAAAAACATTCCACCCCCAAACAAATGGTTATGATGAGGTTTCAAATTGGGAGTAGAAACAAATTTTGGAGAAAACCGTCCAACGGAATAGGAAAGATTGGAGCAAGCGCTTGGATGATGCGCTTTGGACTTATAAGACAGCATACAAGACACCCATGGGTATGTCCCCATTTCGGACTATTTTTGGGAAAGTGTGTCATCTCCCCATAGAAGTTGAGCATCGGGATTATTGGGCTATAAATAAATGAAACATGGATTTGGACCAAGCTGCAATCCAAAGGAAGCTACAAATTCAAGATCTTGAGGAGATTCGATTGTCTTCATATGATAACTCAAGGCTCTACAAGGAATGATAAAAATCATATCCTAACAAAATCATTCAACAAAGGGAGTTTAATGTTGGACAGAAAGTCCTTCTCTACAGTTCATGACTAAAGTTGATGCCTGGTAAGTTGCATTCCAGATGGTTAGGTCCTTATGTTGTGACGAATGTTTTTCCTTATAGTGCAGTGGAGATCACACAAGAGGACACAAGAAGGATCTTTACAGTCAATGGGAAATGTTTCAAGAAATACGTTGAAGGACTTCCTACTGATGTAGTGGATTTCATCACACTGCAAGACCCCATCATCAATTAAGCATATCAGGTTGTTCCTAACCCTTTCAATTTTTTATTCTTTATCCTATTTAAAATCATACATTTCATGTGAATATATCATCTCATGGGTTTTCATTGAAGACAATTAAATATTTTAAGTGTGGGGGAGGGAACATTTTAGTTTATTAATTTCAATTGTTTTCCGATTTTTTCAATGATTTTCAAAAAAGTGTGTGTTTTTCAAATTTTGTGTGTTTATGTTTCAACATTTTTTTGGGGTTTTTTATACTTTTGAGCTGAAATGATTCTCATCACGATTTTAAAATCCATATCAATAATTGAAATAATTTATAACAAGAAACTAAACTTAAATTAATGCTAAAAATGACTTGTTTCAAGTTGAAATAATTAGTAATTTCAGGAAAAGTACTCTAAATTTTGAATCACATGCCACATCACACTGTCCTTATATTTGAAATCACTTTCCTATGCGGATTCTAAACCATTTTTACATATTCTTCACATTTACCTCATTTCTTGAGAGAACTAAACCATGCATGATTTAACCAAAATTTGATTTATTCTTTTCAAAACATGAGAGTTTGAGGTACTTGTTTTTAAATGATTGAGGAATTTGTTTGGTATTAAAGCCCCTATTTCAAATAATCCTTTTTTATAATGTCCTAACTTGAACATTTAATACTTTTAGCCCTTAGAATCCATGAACATCCTATTAGTTTATCCACATTATAATCCAATTTTCCCTATCCAACCAACTCTTGAAGTGAAATTTCATAATCTAGTTGATCTTAAGTGTGGGGGAAGTTGTTTTGTGTTGTGCTACCACATTCTGTGATACTGTGGGTGGAAAATTAAACTATGAAGAGATATATTTGCTGATAAAGAAAATAATTATATTTAAATGTATTCCTTTTCTAGAGGTTTCATGATAAGTGAAGTTGTGCCTTTTCTGGATATTCTAATAGAGGGAGAAATTTGTTCCTATCTGGAGCTTTCAAGAAAATTGTGTTTGTAAAGATTGACATTTTTGTTGTTGAAATGATTAATGGTGTAAAATTTCAATGACTTTTCATGATTATGAAGCTTAATTGATACTATGGGGATTGAGGAGGAGACTATATTTAAGTGAAAATTAAATTAATGCAATTTTGCTTCAAAAAGATTCAATCCCTCCTCATTCAGCCTCATAATTTTTCACATCTAAATCATACCAACTAAAAGCCATAGAATAATCCTAAAAAGTCCTCATGATATACATATTTCCTTGACTCACATCGAGTGGCGATGTAGGAATTTATCAATCCTATGGTGATCCTTGTATGAGTTTGAATGAGAAATACATTACTGAAAAATTGACATTTTTGTGATAAGAGAAAATTCAAGTGAGATAAGTGTTTTGTGCATGGAGGGATAAATGAAGTGAAAATATATTGAATGACATAAATGGAGAACTTGAAATAATGGTTTTTTATGAGGCATGATATATTTTGTTTCTTTGTGTGTAATTGTAGGATCTCAAGTGTATGTGTTTTAAATTTTGTTTTGATTTGATATTGATGTTTACTTGTCACAATTTTCTCGAATACATGATATGATGTTTTTCCTAGGAGTGAAAAAGGGTAGGTGTGGGGGAGTTGATAAAACACAATTTTATTGAATATTTTATTGATAATAAATGATATAATTTCCTCACATTATACTAAATATGTTCAATTGTGGAATATTTGGGATTAGATCATTCATTTACAAATTTGATGAAAATTCGAGTTTTACCCTTTTAAAATTTACTGTATTATTTCAGGAATAAATATTTTTATGTAAATTATTTTGACTTACAATTTTTTAACTATGTTTCTGACTTAATTATATACAAATTACATTAAGTACATGGGATCTGGATCATGCATTTGAGTGGAGTAAATGGGCCATGAAGACAAAGATGCACTGAACTGTCCAGATTGGACATCACTTCACTATTTGGGCCATATCTTCTTAATCCGGACTTGGATTGGGCCCACATTTTGAGGTAATCTCGGAGACAATATTCTGCACAAATAATACAGCTAGAAGTCCAGATAATAAGCACGTTTTGGAGGACCACTATGCGTTTCAAGTGGGATTAAACAATTTGGATGAGTTTCCCTTTTACATTTAAAATTTTTTTGTAACCCTATCCCTCCCCAACTCTATTTAAAGGTTGCTTTAACTCTTTGGTAGGGCTGGTGGAGGATTTGGGAAGGTTTGGACGAAAGGGTGTATCTTGGGATCCCCTCAGAACTCTTGAAATAATTAAGGCTTTTTTCAAACATCTCTTCCAAAAAGGCTCTCCTCTCCCACAACCTCTTGGTATTTCTTTGCTTCTATGCTTATATCATAAATTTTTCATCAATTAATATTCTTTGTTTTTACCTTTTCATATTCTCTAAGTCTTCCTAATTGGGTTTTAATCAATGTTGAAGATGATATTGGGTTCTACCTTTTCAATCTTCTACTCATGCAAAAAAGTCTCCATGATGACCACACCGCCCTTGGAAGTATAGTTTTCTTAGTGTTCGATCTATCTTCTACCCTCTTCATTTAATTATTTTGAATCATTGAGATACTGTAATTAACTTAATATTATCCATGAATTGTGTTTTTAAATTATAATAAACTAATCAATTAATTGAAAAATTAACACAAAAACATGCGAGATCAAGTATTGTGTGAATTGTGAGAGCGCGATCTTAATCGGTAATACAAGACCACACGAGATAAATTTGTAGAGTTAAAATATAATACCTAAAAAAAATTCATCCTCGTTTCCAGGATGGATATGTTCTCTAATTAACCATTGACCATAATCTAACCTTATAACATCAATCAAAGAAAGGTGTTGTGATTGCATGTTCCAAAACTAGCCTAGGGTTTAAGTAATTTCATCTTGGTGGTTACGTTAACTCTCGTAGGGTTTGAGGGTTAGAAAATTAGAGGATCATAATTAAGTGGATATTAATTTAAATGATATTGATTTATAAGTAAATTAATAGGTATATTTAGATCAATTAATACTTTTAAAATATTTTCTAAAAAAACATCTTCTTGTTGGGTCATTTTAATCGAACTTCATTGAAAATTTAAAAACAAAAAATGCAATATTCTTCCAGAAAAATTCTTCTAGATTTATAAACGATAAAAAAACCTCATCATTTTAATTAGTATTCTTAATTATTTTTATTTTATTTTCAAAATACCTTTAATAAGTTGTTAAATATACTTCCTCCTTTGAGAGACGACCTTGGTCAGCCACTCTGTTACACCTAAGTAACCAAAAAACACTATTCATTTGAGGGTGCCTATGACAATGCCTTACAATTAGCCACCACTAAATACATTAAACAAAATATTTTTTGGTTCCTTTTAATTGAAACCACTTCTATAAAAAAACATCCACTCATATGTATAGTAGTGGTTAGTTTAATTTTATTTATATTCCACCAGTTTTTTTTAAATATATGAACCACAAATGAATAACCATAAAATTGCCACTAAAAGTTACAAAAAATGAAACATAAGAAAACTTACAAAAAATAAACAAAATTTTCTCAAAATTACTAGTGACCATGAAATGTGAAATATTTTTATTAACCAATACTATACAGTTAGGTGGAATATTAAACCACCAGTAGTTGTAAAAAACCGCCCCTAAATGCCTTTTTTAGTGTAGATAAATGTGTGATCCCAAGAAGCAATGAAATCCACCGAACAAGTTCTTATCATTTCCTCTATGGTATGAACTTTTATCATAGATACACCATATATTTAAGGATGTTATGTTATGTTGATAATAAACTATATATCAATATCTTATTGGATACTTCTTCAAAATATGGAGGTAAAATTTAGATCCTGATTAGATACAATTGAATATAGTACTCTCAATAACCTTACCACTTACTTCATGTATATTTAGGAAGGTTGGTCAAGAGAGAAATCTGTTATGATAGAAAAACAAAATTGGATTTATAATTTTATTCACAACAACCAATAGTTACCTCAATATGAAGGATAATATAAATCATAAATTTTACAAGTACATTTAATCATATTTCCAAAAAAAATTGTAGTAAAATTAATATTAAATCATATAAAAACCCAAATTGTGGTATTTTCATAATTGTATCTTAAAATACATATAATCTTGAGAATCTCTCATAACATGATACCTCAAGAGGGGTGTCAATATTTTTGAACTACTGATCAATCTTAAACTCATAATCTACTGACATTATACATAACTCTTAAGATAATATTACATTGGGAAATATATAGTTTATAAATTTAACTAACCATATATCTCTTATATATGATATTATCTTATACAATAACATTTTATTTGGAATATTGGGTTCATACATATACTAATAGAATATCAAATTTTATTTCACTAATCCAAATTCCATTTAGGGAGAGATAATCACATGATATATCACAAAAGGATGAATGATAATATTTTTATTGGAACATTAATACAAATTCAAATGTGAAATTCCTAACTAAATATGGGAGGATAAGTGTTCCATTGATTATCTTTATTCACTTCATCAATTGTGATTGTATACTATTTCTCCTTTTCATTTATCTTCAATGGTTTTTTTGTAATATCATCCACTTTAGCCCTTATATTGGGCCATTCATTCACATAATTCCCAAATTACTTGAACTTGAAACATTGGATCATGGTTAGTGAATTCTATTGATCTCTCTCTCCAATCATTTAATTTACTGAACTTTTCACATCAACTATACATTATTTTGCTTGATGGATAGTTTTCCCACTCATGAATCACTTTCATTTTCCTTTTAGTAACTCCGAAAAGTAATCCTTCCCATAGTTTAGGAAAGTGGGAGTTTGATAATTTGTATTCCCTCCATGTGACATATCATTGGAATTTCAATGGAACCCCACCTTCCTTTTCTTATCACAATAAATAAGAGGTTTTCTATCCATTTCCACATTCATTGAAAATCAAATTCCTTATTTATAGAATCTAATTTCATTTATGGTTGTTCACATTCAGAGGATTAGTTTTAAACCACTCAAGATTCGATCAACCTTAGTCTCAGGGTAAATAATAATACCTAGAGTACATCACATGTCTTGTAAAATTTAATTCATTGGTAATAACAGATTCATCATCCATATTTTATACACATGAAATTTCTTCTACATTTTTGATTGAATCGTTCAATAAAATTACTTTTTGAAAATAATATTTTGAACATATACCACAACATAGTGTTATTTTATTATTATTTCCGTGTATTATTAAAAAGTTTCCATCATTGATCTACCAAACCTTCAAAAAAATAGATATCCAAAATTAATATTTCTTTCCCATATCACTGGAGAAAAGAAAATGTGTATTTAGTGGTAATGATCTATTTCTCACAAATTAATGGATTTGTGGAATCATATAAATATGGTGGTAATTTCCTCAAGAAGGAATCAATAGAACAATTATCTCTCCTTTTCTAATTTTTTATTTTATCATTATTCATAGTTGTAGAATGATATTTGAGCATATAAATAAGGTTTTTGATTTCTTCTCCCATAAAATTTGGATACTAAGGAGGATAATCATTTCATTGTTCATTGCACATAGCATTAGCACCGTTCCTTCCAGTTTTATCCATTGAGTAAAACCAAAAACCTATCCTAAGAAACACAAATCATAGTGGGGAACAAAATAATCATGAAAAATCACTTATAGGGTTTCTATATCATGACACATTATTTTTTATCTATGAAACCCTAGTCAAAATCGGGGTCATTCATGGTCTTTTCCTACATAAATCATTCCTGATGGTTCATAAAGAATATGTGAATTTCCAATAAATATCCCCCCAAGAGTTTGAAATTAGGTGTTAATCAAGGATAGTTGTCATTCACCACTTACTGATCGTTTATAGCTCGATATGGTGTTTTTGATGTTATTACCCCTAGTAACATCTGTCCGAGAGACACCTCCAGTTTTAGTAAACAAACAATATTATAGATTCTTAAAACCACTTGATCTATCCATTATCAAAATTACAATGAATTTACCTATTCTTTTACTAATACATAGACTTATCCATAGAGATATCCCAAGACATATCCTTACAATATACCTAGGGTACACACTAAAGTTTTCACATCTTATTTTTTAAAGGATAACTAAAACATTTCCTCTCATTCATACTATAGGAACCTAATATTTTCATAAATTTATATTACATCCTTTTAGATGAATATTCAATACATTGTAGAACACATACCCGAGGATTGTGATAGATTAGAGTATTTAGAGACTAGGTACACAACCTTCTTATCTAGTGAAATATTTTCAATGTATCTCAAAAAGATCCTCCACATTAATAAAAATTATTGATATACCCTACATAAAACCATTATTCATAAACTAGGGTAAAGGAAACACATGGAAGGGTCAGGCTAGATGCTCAGTAATAGTAAACAAGGGAAATAGAGAAACATAACATGACAATAAGGGTATGAGAACATGAGCATGAAATTTGGCAATGATACCCTACATATAAAATATCATAATCTTGAGTCATAGAATAATGATTTGGAGTTAAAAATAAATGAATAATAATGTAATCAAATAACATGAACCATGAAAGAAAAACACTGGAATAAGACATAGATAATTTTCATAAACATAATCTTATAACATTATGAACATTTATAAATAGAAATTAGTTCACTCATTATGTTTAGGGAATGAAATAAATCCCTCATATAAACAATTGAATCTGAAACTAGTTCCATGCATAACATTGTGGATATGAATGATAAGTCCACATATCACACTATTAAAATATAATCAATATCATTCATAACATTATGAACAAGTAATTTGGTTCATGCATAAAATTATGAAAATTTAATTGGATTTATGCATAAAATTGTGAACATGTATTCAAGTTCATGTATAACATATTTACTCATGAGTAATCCATATTAAACCAAAGAAACTAAGAGAGTTAAAGGTCCCACCCATATCATAATTAAAACCATATATATGTGTGATGCAAGATCATAAATATCCATCATATCATAACCAATATATTTAAATGGGTTTCATAAATATATCATTTTTTTAAAATAATATAATAAATAAGACAAATTGAAAATACATTCTTTGAAAATAACATTGAATAATTTTTTAAAATATTCATTAATGAAAATAATGGTTCTGTAAATGTGTTGTTTCCTTCTTGTCATGCATTTTAAAACAGATATTCTATTCACATTTTCGATAAAATCAAAAGTGGAATAGTTTAGAAAATGACATGAAAATTACATAAAAAATTAAAACATGGGTAAAATGTATTTTAAAAATTAGAGGATAATAATAGAACATTTTTGAAAACAGTGTTAGAAAATAAGATTTTTTATGAATACCGATTTCGAACAAAAATCCATATTTTCTTGAAAACATTCATTTGAAAACTTGATTACATAAGGATAAAAAAATGAATGGAAAAATTTATTCACAAGATATTGTTATAGTAAAATAAAATTCATTTGTTTCTTGAGATATAGATTATAATATTTAATTATTTTAAAGCATAATCATAAAAAATACTGATAAACACAAAAAGTATAACATAAAACTCTTCTAGCATTGGTATCTTGGAATCGTAGTTCCTATGAAATAATAGCATTAATTAAACCTTATAATTTCTTTAAATTAAGGATATTTATGATATAACATGTAAATGATAATTATATAAACCACATAGAAGAAGAAAGTTTGATAATATAACTTATGTCCCAAAGAAGGAAAATTGAGAAACAAAATTGTTATTGCTTTTTTATCTTTTGAACCCTAAAACCCATGAAATAGAGATAGTCATATAGATTTATAAATAACCATATTATTATGTTGAAGAATTAAAAAAAATCTTTGAAAGTAAATACACAACATAAAGGAAATAGTTTGTGTATATTAAATATTTCTTACATAAGTAGATAAATTAGATGGAAGTCACTTACCTTAAGAATTTGGTTCTATCGTACTTATTCAAGCCTCATGTATAATAAAAACATGTTCATTATAAATATATAAAATAATTGTGTTCATATGTTACATAAAAAATATGATTTTATTGGGCCCTTTTATTACCTTTCTATTAACAATTCTATGTTAATGTCATACTTTAGGTAATTACTAATTTTTATTTATTTATTTTTTGACTTGTTATTTTTCTTATCTCTAATATGATAAAGGTATAAATATATACAGAATAAAAACAATAATAAACATCTAATAAATATTCATTATATATGTATTTAGAGTTATCCATAATATTTAGTGATTGAAAATGAAATTCACCATTAATGGATATGGTAGGTCATATGTATGTATAAACACCATTTCTATTTTCTTATCAAATTGAATTAATGAAAATTAAATGATTTGTATATATATATATATATATTTGTTATTGCATTTTTTTCTTTGTGTGCCAATATGTCTTTCTTTAGGTTGTGACTCTTAGATAATTTTTATAGAATAAGTGGTGGTGTTTGGAGAATTGTTGTGAATTCATCTAATATCATTACATGTCACACTTGAAAATTTACTCTTAATATGAAATTTTATTTCTTGTTTGGATAATTCATCATGGTGGTTTGAATTATGTCAATTTTTGTATTGATATCAATGTTAATGAATTGTGTCACTAAGGACACATTATTTAAAATAATTGTTGAGGATGTGGTGGAAGGGGAATTATGGATTTAGGGAGTTTACATGGTATATTATAATTTTATAAGTAGTTTATATTGCTTTTAATGAAATTATTTTTTGTACTTAGTTTTTACTATGTTTATGTTTTATACAAAAAATTTAGGCTAGGCCACAAGCAGCCTAGGGTGGCTTAAACCAAGGGATTTGTGGGACCCAGAGGTCAAACATATCAATAGGAGGCCATATCAACCCAAACAAAAGGTAGATGGGGTTGTTTATTTTCCCCAAGGGAGAAATCCTATGTTTAGGACCCACATAGTGAACACCTAAAAGTATGCATGGGATGACCCAGTTGTACATGGAGAGGAGGTGGCGCAATCATGTGGGGAGGCCCAGCAACAAGGGGTTCCGGATTTTTGACTATCCGTTAGAACCATTTTATATATAATGTTGAGTAAATATAAATTTTTCTTTTGATATGGGATGAAATTATGCAGGTACTATTCACCCATTGTTTAACAACATAAAAATAACACAATTCATTTGATATAATATATTTGTTTAAATGAGAGTCGTCTGATCCCATGAGATTTATTTTTTCATCTTCTCATGAACCAACCCTTCATGGTTGAGACTCTCAAGGATGAGACTTATAGTCTGAGAATCTGTAATATTGACTTCCATGTGAGTTAATTTATATTTTTTCAGGAGTTCAAAAAATGGATTGGTGTTGATTTCCAAAATTCAATACAATGATTTAGTATTAATTTGTGTTTGGGATGTATGCTTCATGAGAAGGATATTCATGGATGAAGACCACGCAAATAAATGACTCATGGATAATGTTTCTATTTCCATATGAGAAATCTTCTTAATGGGTCAAAACACTCATGATCATCCACACACGAAATACATCACAGATGGTATTGCTTCATGATAATAACTTCTCATGATGGTTCATTATGGAAAATGATTCATGGGGAACTCACTTGTGGGTTTCCATGAACATCTTGGATGATACCTTGTAGACAATGCTTCATGGATGAAATGGTTTGCATATGACATTCTTTATAGACATCCATGGAGCATGTACATACTAATATATGGGAGATGAATTACATGATGAAATGTGGTGAGGATATATGTTTGTAGTGGATGATTTTTTAGATGATGAATAGCAATATAGAGAGAAGTTTTTATAAGAATTCAAAAAATTAGTTATGTGTTAGAGGTATTACATGTAGTATTCTATGACTATATATTAATTTCTTTACAGAAAGTGGTTCATGGGTAATGTAGTTAATAGGTGGGGAATTTCCAAGAAGCTTGGTAGGCTCTAAGGAACCGTTTCAAACTACTATTCGTGTTCTTATTTTTATAGAGTGATAAATGCATAAAATAACCCATTATTTTTTTCCTATAAATATTAGGTACACTCTCGATTAAAGTGTATTTAATAGACTTATAAAATATTTTTACAAACATAGAGAAGTAAGTGGTGGGGGAGAAGTTCAATATTGATAATTTTATAAAAAAAATTATATGGCAGTCACCAATTAAGATGTAGGTTACAAAGTAATAAAATTAATTGCAAATAGTTTGTTGTAGTGTATCTTCATGTTGAAAACAAATTATACAAGTTTGTTTTAATGAACATAGTTAACTAAAAGATATATATTTCTTTCCATAATAATTTTTTTTACTCGAATATTATTTGGAATGCAATATGAATATAATATAATTGACAAAAATGTATAATTTTTAGTAAGAATATATTTAGTGGAATTATTAAGTTTCTAATAATGTGATATTTTATTTATCCTAAAGGATCAATAGGAAAATCTTCAGTAGTTATTGCAGAACCAGTCAATATTCAGAAGTAGTATTTCTTGTGTTGTTGTGTAACAATTTTTGTCACAAGGAATTGTGAAACTGTTGTTCCAGTGGAACTCTATAAGTCATATTGGGACTCTATTCTATTGAATAAAGTTATATTATTACCTCATAGGAATATAGTGTACAATATCTTAAGGGGGAGTCTGACCAATCACAGTAAGGAGTAAGCTAATTTTGAGACCTAATAATGTAAAAATATTATATTCAAGTGACATTTAATTTTACCGCATTTGGGAGAGGTTGTGATATTTTATGAGTGGATCAAAGTCTTGTAAGTTGATACTATTTTTTAAAAGAAATAAAAATTATAAAAAATCCCCACTGATTCAACCCACCTTCTTTGTTATAAAAATCCTCCTTGAAAGTAAAATTTTTATCAGAACTTCATGTTCCCTCATTAAATATCCACTATGTATTGCATTTGGACCATATGAATTCTATTAATAGTAGGGTTGTTCCTACTTACAATGGAAATAACTATCATAATTTGAAGAGTTTGATGTTTCACTATTTTCTATCTCTTGGACTTGAAGTTAAAGATGTAGTTAATTTTGGATTCACACCTATTAGAGATGAATGTGTTATGAAGTTTACTGAGAAGAGAAATATAGAAGTTGATAGAAAAGAAAAAAATCCATTTACTTGCATCTTTTAGATACAGTTTACCCAGTGGTTATTAGACTCAAAATGAGAATTAACGTGAGGTCAAATTGGAAAGCCAATATCATGGAAATTTGAAAGTTAAGGAGGAAAAATTGAAAATTTAGAGAATTAATTTTGACATTGTCAGGATTGGAGAAGAAGAATATTTTATGAGTATTTAACTTTAGTCAATGAAATTTTTAGTAATATTAAATGTTTTGGTAAACATTTTGACGATTGAACTAATGTCAAAATAATAATAATAAATTTTCTTGATAGTTTAATCCTAAATTATCATATTTTGAATATAACTATTATATTAGTCTTGATGAATTAAATAACATAATCATTTAATATGAAATGAAAAACAACTCAGTCATCATGAAGATTACCAAAGATGCGTTGGATTTTGAAACAATGATATAGCTCAAAATATGAGATGATGAAATTTCAAAATCAAGTTAATCTGATGATGAAAATTAAGATAAAATGTTTAATATAATCATCTATCTTATATAAATAATATTCCAGAAGATAATTTTTAGGGGTAAAACAATTTCCTCTAAGTATCTACAATTGTAATGACATTAGACATTGTAATTTAAATTGTCTTAAAAAAGAAGTTTATGGAACCTAAGAGAGATGATAGAAAACCATAAAAAAAGAATTGTAAGAAGAGATAAAAATGAATAAATAAATTTTATGGAAGAAGGAAGAAACTATTAAAGAGTAATGGATAAAAGTTTTGTGGGAAAGAAATTTGAATCTAACTCCACAACAAAAATCATGTCATAAGATGAAACTAACTTTATATATCATGTTGAAAACGGTTTTGAAACCTATTGAAGTGAAGATGAAGACAGTGAATGAATAGAGATAGAGAACATGAAAAAAATGATTTAGAATCTTTTCTTGGAAAAAAATTACACAAGAAGGATAATAAACAGTTATTGAGTGATGGAAAAACATAAGAAAATGAAGAATGTGGAAAAAAGTGTTTCTTTTAATTGATGTTAAAAAATTGAATATATTTAATGTGTATGGAATATAAAATATGGTAAATTAATTTTAAGGAAACAATTTTATAAATAAATAAGAATAATTGAAGACTCAGTCGAAATATCTTGAAAGAAAGAATTGATTGAAAAAGATTAGAGAGGATTTCAACAAAGCTATTGAAGTTAAGGATAAAACATCACAAACATTTTAAAAGAGATGTTCAAATATGTAGGTTAATGACTCTGAAACTAAAGATCAAAATGAATCTCTTATCTCTAGCAATGAAGGTCCAAAAATGAATTCTAAAAAAATATGGAACATGAAGGCTAACAATAAATTATCATCTAATTATTTAAGAATATTTTTTCCTCTATAACTAAGACAATATTATTACACATAAATAAATCATTAGTAATCTTCATGATGGGGATATTATCAATTCTAGAGAACATGATTCATAGGACACTGCTGGTGTTGTTGAGTGTTTGAGAAAAAGACTATTTATGTTGGTATAACATTTCCTTACCCAAAATGATACATGAACTAAGGGGGGTTATTCTAAAAATAGAAGATAAAATTTTCACATTATGAAAACAATTTTCAGGAATTCATTCTATCATCGAACACAAAAAATGACTGTTTAGAATAAATTTGTATTATATATGACCAATAAGGTTATGTTACGGAAAATATCATGAGTATTATCACTGAACAAACATCCTCAATTTTCAAATGTAAGGTATGTCAAAAAATAAATAATCAAAAATCATGCCTCGCTAAAGTTTCATTAAAAGACACTAGAAAAACCTAGTCATTGATTTTTGATAGTTGATGTTCATCACACATGACTACAGACAAAAAAAAATTCACCAACATTTAGACTGATGAAGGAGGAGTAGTGACCTTTGGAAATGGTTGTTCATTGGAGATCATGGGAGTTGGAAAAGAAATGATTGAAGACAAAAATCTGAATTATGATAATCTACTATTTTTTGAATTGATAAAACAAATTCTTTTAGTGTCATCCATGTTTTTGATAACTAACAGGAGGTTTTGTTCGAAAAGGACTTTTTTAACATCAACCTCACAACGGATTGAAGACTAATCACTCAAGGAAAAAAATAATGGTAATCTAATTAAAATTATTGAATATATCAATTAATGTTATTTGATTTTCATGGATCAAAAAAACTCTTTTATATGATGCTTGGATATCATGGTCAATGTATTATTAGTAAAATATTTAAGCAAGATATTGTGAGAGATTTTTCCAAGATAAAAATATAAAGGGATGAAATCTATGAAAATTTTCATAAGAATAAATTGGCCCAAAGTTCACACAAAGTGGTGAATAAATAATAATCCAAACTTATTGAAATTTATTAGACTAACTTATGTTGTCTAATGAGATAAAATTATACAAAAAGTGATATATATTTCATTAAATTTCTCGATGATTATTCTTGAATGATTAATTTCTTATTTATCAAGCACAAGTCAGTGGAAACTCAAATGCTTAAAAATTAAAGAAGGTAAGATGAGAAATAAATGGTTCTATATATCAAAATATCAATATCAGATAATATCAATGAGTTTACATGTAATTAATTTTAAATTTATCTTTGAAAAAATGGAGTCAATATTCAGTACAACACAATGTACACTCCACAGAAAAATGGGGTTGTGGAAAGAAATAATTGAAGAATATTTGATATGGCTAAGACTATATTAGCTGAAAATAATATACTGATTTTTTTAGAGAATTAGTATGTACAGACATATATCTACAGAACATATGTTTTTTGAGACCATAAACAAAAAAAGATATCATTTGAATCGTGGTATAAAAAATCAAACTATTAAATACATCTGAGTCTTTGGAATCACTTCCATTATGAAGCTCTAAAACATCTATCTGGGAAAATTTGATGAAAAAAGAAAGGATGAAATTTTCATGGGATACCTATATAATGGTAGTGAATATATAATTTTCAAAAAATTAATGAACATGTTGGTTGACTTTAGTTATGTAAAAATTTCAGAAAATCATATTATATCAGATGTCACAGTTGATGCAGATTGAGAAGATTCTGTCGAAAATGGTATGAATATGAAACTAAAGAGTGATGAAATAGCTTAGAAAGATCCAAATTCTAATTATATTGATTCTTCTTATACCAGTAATGAATAAAAATGTAATTAAAATATAAAAAATATAAAAAAAATTAAGAAACATGTTGAGACTAAGAATATCATTATAAATCAACAAGATCTAGTTCAAAAAAATAAGAATATTGAGAGTTAAAGATAAAATTTTACTTATTTCTCAAGTTGAACCTCATAAATTTATAGAAGTAGTTGAGGAATAGGAATGGATAAATGCTTTTAATGAGAAGCAGTATCATATTGAAAATAAACCAACTTGGGATCTTGTCTTAAGACCCAAAAATAAAAATGTTATTGGCACCAAGTTGGTTTTCAAAAATAAGTTGAATGAGAAAGATGAAGTATTATGGAAAAAAAATATATCATGGTGTGAAAAGGATATTCTCATATGGAAGAAATTTACATTGAAGAAAAAAATCACCTTTAACAAGGTTAGAAACCATTTGAGTTTTTTTGGCAGTTTTTACACACAATCATTTTAAAGTTCATCAAATGGATGTGGAAAATTCATTTCTAACTGTTTATCTTGAATAATATGTCTATATTTAATAACCTAATGGTTTTTTATAGAATGAAATAATCATGGTATTTAGGTTGAGAAAATATTTATATAGTATAAAACAGGTCCTTGGACACTGTAATTCAATATAATATTGTTGTATAAGGGATATGAAGTTTGTAAAAGGAAATATTGGTAGTAAACATTATGTAATTGAATTGTCTAATGGTACTCTCATAGTCATTTTACATGTCCATGAAACCATATTTTCCAATGACAATGAAGGTCTCTAAATAAAATACAGAGAAAATGAAATGAAATTTCGATATGTCCATGCTTTCTCAAATAATGTATTTTTTGGGATTTCATGATTAGTAAAAACCAAATTCCATGATTCTATCATAGGAAAATTATTCTTGGGAATCATTGAAAATTTTAAGAATGGAAAATGAAAAATATGTTTTAGTACCCATTTTTTCTAGAACTAAATTACACAAGTATAATGTTGGAAACAGTGTTAATGAGAAAACATTAAGAAGAATACTTGGATGTTTCTCTATCTCACAACATTAGGGGTAGATATAACTTATGAATTTACTCTAAGTTCTAGATTTTATAGAGATCCAAAAGAGTCTCACCTGTATGATTCAAAAAAAACTGATATATGTGAAATGAACTTTAAACTATGGTCGATTATATAGACACATAGAAAAATTGAAACTATTTGGATTTACATATTCTGATTGGGAAAGTTATTCTATATATAGAAAATAAAATTCATATGGAACCAAATTTTTTGGAGAATTATTTATTAGATGATATAGAAATAAGTATAATTATGTAAATTTGAGAATGATTGAGGCTTAATATGTTATAGCTACACATTTATGTACACATATGATCTGGATACAAGTATCATTGGAAGATTTGAAAATTATGATTGAGATGCCACTGAATATTTGATTTGATTTTCTTAGTGTTGTTGGATTATATAGTAATATAGTTTAATAATAAAGATCCTTGAATATTGATATGAGTTAAAATTTTATCAATGAAAATCTGGTAGGTGGAGATATCAAGCTACAATACATTTCTACAAAATATCAGGTTGCAAATATTTTTACCAAGGAAATTCCAAAATAGAGGTTTGTTGAGCTAAGACTGAAACTTCATATTCATCCTTCTCCTGTCACATGGAAACTATCATGAGGTACCTCTTTATTCCCTAATCCCTTATGTGCATTATGATAAAAATACAATGAATCTAGGGAGAAGTTTTTTAATCATTTATTTATTTTAATTCCATTATTATGGAAGAGGAGTGATTGATTGATTAATTTCTTATAAAAGTGGAAATTATTCTTCTTCTCCAAATGTTTCTAATGTTTTAGCTAAAGTTTATGTAAGATATTTTTTTCCTTTTGATACTTTCTATGATTGATTCCACATACCTGGTTTTTGAAATAAGGCTTAGGTACCCTTGGTTATACCTCTCTTGTTTTCAAAACTTTGTATACCCACACAAAATTATCTGTGATTAACTAAAGGATATTTAGAAAGCATAATATGAAATAATTACTTATTTTAAGATAAAAATAAAAAAGGATTCTGAGAAAACTAAAGAGATAAAAAGTACCCATATACCCTATTCATTTTATTTCCATTAAGGGGAGTAAAGATACACACATATTGACTTTAATGTGACATCACATATGTGAACAGATATTGAAAAAAAATAAAAAGGAGAGATTGTTGAACATTAGTGTTGCATTTTTTGTTATTTTGTGTCAATATGTTATTGTTGAAGTGGATATTACTAGAGAATTGTTATGAATAATGTAATGATTCCTAAAGAAATTTTATAGATTCAACTAAAAGCATTAGATGACACACTTGGACCATTCCTCTTTATATGGAATTGGATGTCACACATGGATAGTGTTTCATGCTTGTTTTAATTGTGATGATTGTTATGCTGATATCAATATTAATGACATGTGTTACTAAGAACAAATTACTTACAACAATAGTTTATTATGTGAATGAAGTTGAAATATGGATTTGAGGAGCTAAAATGTATCTTTTATTTTTATGATGATTTTATATGGATTTGAATGGAATTCTCTTCTGAAATTAGTATTTACTAAGTATTTTTATAAACAAATATATGCCAACCCACAAGTACCCCATGTCGGCCTCAAATAAGGATTTTCTAGGACCTAAATGTCAACCACACCCATGGGAGGATAGGTCAACCCAGAATGTAGGTGGAAGGGGTTATGTATAAGCCCAAATGGAAAAATCCCATGGATCGGACCCGCAATGTGTGTGAACGCATTTACACATTGTCCGTGATTGTTCCCTATAGAGAGGAGCTTCCACCACCATGTGATATGGAACGAAAGTAGGGGGTCTAGATTTTTTACCAACCATTGGCATAGATTTTATTATAAAAAAGAGAAAAGATGAATTTTAGTATTGTTATGGGATAATAGTATGCGGTTATGTTTTTTAAAGGTTGGGGCCGAAGCCTCAATTTATTGTTTGACCAGAATTTAAAAACATGTAAATAATGACATCAGTATGATCTGATCAATTGGTTTAAATGGGTTTCATCTGATCTCATGGGATATCTTGTCCTTCCTTATGTAAACCAAGACTTTTTGGTTAATCCTCTCATGGATAAGTGTTACAGTCCGAGCACCCAAAATCATGACTGCCATGCAAGTTTATCCAAGTAATTTCAAGAGTGTGAAAAATGGGGAAGAATTTATTTTCACAAATCTAAACAATATTTTTTGATGAAGAAGTGTTCAGGGTGTGTGCTTCATGATAAGTATATTCACATATGAACACTACATGGATAAATTCCTCATGGATAATGAAGCTTCTACCATGTGGGAAATGTTCATGGTGGATTAAAAGTCACATGGTCATCCAAAAATTACATGCATCACATATGGCTTAGCTTCGTGATAATGGTTCACAGTGATGGTTGTTTACATACAATTCCTCTCGGTTAATTCACTTATGTTTCTATATTAAATTCATGGATAATACCTTGTGGGAAGTGATTCATGGAAGAAATGGTTAATGGATGAGATTCCTTACTGACAGACATGTAGTATGCAGTAATGCTACTATAAGGGAGATGAATAATTTGATGCAAAGTGGGGAGGATATATGAATGAAGTGAATGCTTTTGTGGATAGTGAATAACATTATGGAGATGATTTTTATATGAATTAAAAATGAGTTATTTTTTAGAAATATGACATATAGTATGAGGTGATGGTAAATTATGTTCTTTATAGATAGTGTTTTATGGATGGAGTAGCTCATAGATGAGGTATTTCCAAGTAGCTATACAGAGTCCAAAAAACCATTTTGAACTGTTATACAATTTTGTAGTGTTATCGAATGACAACTGTATAAAATAAATGGTGATTATTTGAATATAAATATCATGTTTCCTCTTGGTTCTTGTTTGTTGAAATGGCATTTGAAATATTTTGGGAAACAGAGAGAAGTGAGAATTGGGGATAAACTTTAACACGGAGTATTTTATGATCAAATTATTTTCTATGAATTAGTTGATTTGTTTCTCAATAATTAATAAAATTCATTGAAAATAGTTTTTGGAAATGTATCAGAATGCAGAAAATAGTACATGAAGAAATTTATTTTATTAAATATAGTTAATCAAAAGATATTTACTTAATACAACAATTATTCTATGCACACAATTATTATTTGGAATTGAATATGAGCAGCATATAATTTAGAATTCAAGATGCTGAATTTTGTTGAAGAATATCTTCTGTTGAATTCTTCAGTTTGTGATCATATGCTATTTTTTAGAAGGATTGAATGAAATATCCTTATCAATTGTTGAAAAACCAGTTAATATTCATAAATACTCTTTATTTTTTTATTGTGTAGTTATTTTTTTAACAAATCAATGTGAAACTATTGTTCTAGTGGGACTCTAGAAAGTATATTTGGACTCTATTCTAATGTATAAATTTATGTTGTATCCCCTTCTAATTATAGTCTAGAATTTGTGATTGGGGATTCAAATCAATCACATCAAGGAGTCTGATAATTCTGAGACCAAACTGTGTATAAATATTGTGTTCCTGTTTCATTTAGTTTTACTACAATTAGGGGATACATTTTTATTTGAAGAGTGGATCAGATCCTAACAGGTCAAAAGAGTTTTATTTTAAAAGTAATAACAATTCTAAAAAATAACAACAAATTCACCCCCACCCCCCTTCTCAGTGGTGAAACTCCTCCTTGGAACATCAATTATAATTAAACAATTATTTTTTTATCATATATATCACATATATTAATTAATATTGTCTTTAATAAATTCAATGTAAAGAGTAGACAAATCATCTCACTACACTAGGTGGTAATCTGCCGTACACACAAGCAATGTTATCGTATTACAATAAAATGGCTAGTATGAAGATATATGTGTTATAATGATTAAATAATCATAATACCATCATAAATACCATTTATTTCATATATAAACATTAAATCCATAATTATGACCATCTTTGAGAGGTGGTAATGAATAGATAAGTGAAATTAGTTCATGGGGTGGTAGTCCTCCGTAAACTTGAACAATTTTTTCATAACCCATTTGTTGGATAAGGAAATAGTTGTAGTTAATTACCTTAACATAAAAACATTTAATTGTATCATAGATATTTATTTTATTATATAAGAATTAAATAATAATAATTGAAGTTGGTGTGGGAAAAAATAAATCAAAAACAGTCATTAATGGTCGTTACCTCTTCTATGGGTATAATCCTTAGGTTTTAATAAAAATACTTACTAGGTTGTATTTATATAAAATTTCATGACTTCTTGGATGATAGTAGATATTTTTGGACGTTTTTTTAAGGTATTATCTAAATAAAATTGGTGTGAAGGTTTGATGAATGGAGATCATTTGGATGTAAGAATATTCACTAATATAATATGTTCGATTGTATGTTTCTCCTCTCTTTCAATTTCATGTCTTAGATTGTTTTGAGAGGGCACACGTGGTATTTTTGAAAAGAATTGTGTGGTCTCACATTTTTCACATGTGACAAGAGTCCAAAATAGTCCATTTTTGAACCATGGTGGTTTAATGGTCAAAATATGTACATAGAATATTTGTTATACAATTTTACATGTAATTTTAACCCTTATCATTTTAGTTTAGCCTTCTTATAACCCCATTTTTACCATAACCACAGTAATTAAATTTTACTTCATTAACTATTCATTTTGGTCAAAATTTAAGTTATTTTTATTAGATATTTCAAATTATTATGATTCAAAATATGGAATAAATTTTTTCAATTTCCCTACATATAAGTGGTAAAAATTCCTTGAAAATTAATCCAGTAAACATGATGAGAAAATGTGTTTTTAATGTGAAAATATTCAAAAGTTTACAATATTATTATATCCAATTAAAATATGAAAATGATTCCAATGACCTAAATTTTATTAATATATGAATAATTTAATTAATTATACTTAAAAAATATAAAATAATATTTATCTTTATAAATTAATTAAACTAAAACTTAGTTTTTAATTAAAATTCTGTATTTTTCAATATTCATCAAAAAATATAACATTTCAGAAAAAATCCCCCAAAATTCACCCTATGATAATTATGATATAATGATTTCAAAACATAAGTTTATTTTTTCATAGAAATGTTATTAAAGTTACAAAAATTACTTTTAAAATAAGTGTGCCATAAAAAGGGGACAAAACTACTTTTTAGTAAAATATTGTTTTTAATCATAAATTTAGACTTATTATCATCCCTTGTCTAAAAACACATAAGATGAATTGTTAAAACTTAAATGAATATATAATATATATATTTTATCAAAATCATTCACCAAAAGTGACTAGTTTAAATCATTGAGGTAAAACATGTTAATGTTCATAAAAAGAGTATTTTCAGAAAATGGTTTCCTTCATTTTCAAAATATAATTATTTTGATTTATAATTAATTGTTCACAAATGAATTAATTACATAAAACTATTTAAATAATATTTTTATAATACGTTTAATCCTATTCACTGGATCCATTCCAAAATCTAGGTTATAACTATCATATTAAATAATAATATTTTAATTTTATGACACATTTCTTTAAAACCTAGTACTGCATGTAACACAAGCTAAGCATAGTATTGCATGTAACACAAGGAAAGAACAATATTTCATATAAGACAATATAAACTTAGTGGTGTGTGTAATGAAATGAAAAGATAGTATTTAATGTAACCCAATATAAACATAGTGGTACATGTGATGCATGCTAAACGTGGTGTTGTTTGTAGGGAAATATAACAAAGAAATAAAATTCATTAGAAAAAATAATTTCCCAAAAACATGGTGTGTTACACATCCAATTGTTAGGATAGTAATTGGTATGATATTTTTGCACCTTAATATGTTTATGAATCACATTAACTTTTGTTTTTCTCTACACAAATTATGGACTATGAATCACATATTATCCTTCTGAGTTTAGCATAATGGAGAAAAACAAGTCCAGCCATACAAAGCCTCAAATTTTTCCTCACCAATGATGGATTGGAAAACGTTTTTAATAAAACTTATCCATGGGTAGGTTAATCACCCATGAACCTACAAAAATCAATTAAAAAGGCATAAAACATGTCTTTAAGAGTCTAGAAGGTCTTCTCTTTTTGAATTTCAGTTTTTTTTATGAAAGATAGTGTTAAGGCCCAACATGGGGTGAAAATATTGATAAATCCTCAACCACTACCTATAGGTAAAATTAGGATCATAAATAAGGATAATTTCCCTTGGGACTTCATAAATACGCACCACCTCCACAAGATTCTACCTTGATAAAATATCAATTTAGCATGACTCCTTTATTTTCATGATGTGTTCTGATTTTTTTAAATACTCAATTATTATCCATATAACATCATAGTCTCCCTGATCTCAAGGTATAATGGATAAGAAGTTAATTGAAATTTACTCATAATTATAATATGGAATAAATAACATTCAGATAAAACCACTTGTAACACATTGTTTATCCTTTACCTTCTCAAATACAAATCTTAGGGACATCCACTCCATTAATACATGATTCAACATATGCCAAAAAAACTAACATCTAATAGAACTAAACATATTTATCATGGTAGGAATTATCTCTTAGTATGACAAGTTTAACTCATGGTGAACCACCTTCTGCATCATTTAAGAACAAAAATACACCCCTTGAATAGGACCCAATGTTGATCGTCTACATACTATCCATCAGGGACATCACCAAAGTCAACTCGATCCTTCCAAACTTCCATATCAGGATTCCAAATCTATAAATACTCCACCTAAAGTACTAAATATGACTACACAATCATTTAAAAAAGGAAACATCTACCATGAACCTCACCAATGTCAAGATCCATCATAGAGAGTTGTTCCATCACTCTCTATGAATCTATAGACTAACACACAACATCGTTTCATGAATTCCTAATTAGCGCATCATCAACAACATTACCATTCCCCATTGTACAATAAATAAAATATACATATTCCTATAAAAATTCCATCCATCATCACTATTTTATGTTCATGTAATGTTGGGAGAAAATATATCTCAACCTCTAATGACCAATAAAAACCACTAAGTGTTCACTGATAAGGATGTGTCCCCAAAACATCAATGAAATCAGAACCACTATAAACTCGAGATCATAGGTTTAATAATTATATTAATGTGGTCATAACATCTAATTATAATAAGATAAAAAGTTATCGACTGCATCAGTACACTTCACAAGATAAAAAGAAAAACAACAGAGTAAATATAAAACTGAACTCTTACTTTTGGAAAAAGAAGAACTAGGAAATTTACCATATTCTGAATGAAATAACCAAAAGAAACCAAATATTGGTCAATAAATATTAAATAATGGTCCTTTATGGTAAAGGATATCAAAGGTGCACCAATCTATGTGAGGTTGGCTACAAATCTCCTATAATATTCAGTAAAACAAAGGAAACACTACACATTTGTAATAGTGTTGGGGGATTCCCGAGAAATAACTGCCTTGATATTAAAACGATACATGTATACTAATTTAATACCCTAAAATTTTAATATAATATTACCATTAAATAATTCAATGTGTTCTATATCATTATCCAAATATTAAACTAAAATTAAATGAAACCATGAAATATTTAGTTTCAAGTATAATTATTATGTTAGACCAAAAAATACTATCCATTGAATTACCAGGAATTAATAGAAGTTATCACCTTATGAAATATTTATATAATGAAATTAGTTTATACTTTTAATATGAATTACATTCAATTAGTATAGCCAAATAACCAAGAAAATCATTTTATGCTTATATATATATATATATATATATATTTTTAAAATTTTGTTTTTCCAAGAAACTCTGCATATTATGATTAGATAATAATAGATTATTTTTATTATATAAATAATATAATTCTAATAAATTAATTATTTTTTGATAGGAAAAAAATAAATGATATTTTACATTTTAAATAGTTATTTTTCTATATGAATAGTTATTCACTATATTTTAGATTTTATTAAAAACATTATTATAAAATTTTGTAAATATAATTTCATAAGATGAAGATAATTTTTTAAGAATAATATTATATTAATAATTTTAGTTTTTGTTATTTTTGAAAAGAGGATTTTTTTAGTTGTATTTTTAAAATAACATTTTTACAAATAACATGACCTTATTACTTTACAAGTACATAAGTATCTACTAAAAATCCTTGAATATTTTCTATTACATTAAATATATATTTTTTATGTGATTTTATAAATTTATTAATCTTTTTAATTTAGATACCCATATTTGATATTTTAAAGAATCATTAATTTTTTCTCATTAATTTTTTTAAATACATTATAGAAATTTTTTATTAAAATAAATTTTTATCACTTTTATAAACTGCATAAATTGAAATGGATTACAATTTTATGATCACTGGGTATAAATTTCTAGATAGGGAATAATTTATTTTTAGGCATAATTATTAAGTTACATTATGTGAAAACTAGTTGTCATGTTAGAACATAAATGTGTAACAGTAATAATTGAAGGGTTAAAGGGATTGAAACAACAATAAAGAAGTCTATAATTTAGTTGATGAGATGTTGAATGGTCTTATCTCATTCCCACTCCATTATTTATCAATTTCTGAGCCACATGAAATATTTAACATGACCTTATTTTATATTAAGTTGAAATATTTAGATAAATTTCATTCTTACAAATTATATAAGGGGAAACTCACCACCCCTTCATGGAACTCCTAAAAATATTATTTCTTTTGGAACTATACAATTTTTTATTCACCTAGAATAATATTTGTAACATCCCAGAATATTATCAATGGGAATTACCTTCTTATAATTATTTTATAAAATATAAATCCTTTAAAATCCCATAGATAACACAATACAATCTTTATAAATGAATAATGAGTATAATAAGATGTATTTTTAGAGATTATAAAACTTATAACAATGGTATAGTAACTTGATCGTTGGAAGTAACATGACCATTATGAATAGTAATCTATCAAATAGAATAGTAACACAACCTATGAAAATATTAATAAAATTTAGGCATCTTATGAAAGGAAATATGATATAATTGTATCATGGTTTAAGAAAATAAATGTTTTAAAAATGATAAATTAATTGTTGTTATTTTTTTGAAACAAAATTGTTTATTTAAAATTTATAATTTATATATAATTTTAAAATAAATTTTAATTTCATCAAATAGATTCATATATTATTTTTTTCTTGTTATTATAAGATAATTTTATGAGTCCATAATTTATTTTTAAAACTGTCATTAAATCAGTCAAAGTTTTAAAATCGGTATTTTTCAAATAAATGATGATTTGAATTAAAAAACAAATTTCTCATATTAAAAAAATAATTTTCATAAAATGGAGTCTTTTTAAAAATATAAATTTCAAAAGATGGATATGGTTTTATTTTTATTTTTCAAATATAGTTGAATTTTTTGTTAATAGTGAAATACTATAATTTAATGTATTTATTATTTTAGCCAAGTACATGAATGTTTTACTCATAAATGATGTAAAAACCCATTATTTTGAACTTAAATCCACTAGGAATTTTTCTAAGTCACCAAAATCATAACTACAGATAGTCTTGATCCAAAATACTTAAAATAGGAATAAAACAATAAAAACCACCCCTCTCCTCCCCTATAAATACCTCATGTCACCACCTCTTTCCTTCGCACATTATAGGGCTTGAAACTTGATTATATAATGTAAATTTTATCTTTAAAACCTCCACACCCCCCCTTATGTTCTGGTCTTACAAGGGTCCCCAAAATACCATTTTCAAGTTCCTTAAGGAGGTTTTTAGGGAGGGGACACCCAAGAGGTAAAACCCTCCCTCTTTCTCTTTTAATATCATTCCTTTTAGCATCCTTCCCTCACCTAACATGTCCAAAGGTACATGGTAACTCCAATATCATACATATACTACAATTTTATTTTCTTAATGGTATATCCATCATCAATTCTCTTCTCCTCTCCTTTTATTCTAAAAAATAAAATATCGTCCGTGAGGTTCTAATTTTATGCATTAGTGGACGATGATTTTTTATTTTTCATTTCTGCCTTCAATGATGGATATAAATTAATTTTTATGGTTAAAAATATTATAATAAATTTATTACAACTTATTTAAAAAAATTAATGAGTATATAAAATTATTAAATAAAATGTAACTAATTACTGATGGTCATAAAAATTTCCAAACTAAACTAATCGTTTTTCTTCAATGATTTATCTAATGAATAATCCGATAATTAGAAAAAAAATTATTTATATGATCATTTAAAACACTAGAATTATATTAATACCATCTCAATCCATTACCATAGTTTTTATACCATTTGAAAAGAAATTTTTTAATTATTGACGAGTGAATTGATAATGTAACTACGAAACAAACAGCCCCAAAATAGATAAATTTAAAACAATAAGTCAAGATAATCACCAAAAATGAATATTAGAAAATTATAACAAATTAATAAATTATAATAGGTTATGAATTAATTAATTGTTTTATTTAATCTGATTATCGAGGAAATTAATTATATCTTTGTAACACTTTCAATTAAAATGTTAGGGATTCCCTCAGAACCATCATTTTTCCTTTGGGTTACGCTTTCACTCAATTTAACCCAAAGTAATTCTTAATTATTCTTATTTACTCCTCATATTTTAGATTTTTTGGTTCAAAAAATATGCACCTAGCCCAATTCTTAATTTTTCTGGGGAAATGCATGTTTTATAAGGTTTGATTCTCAATTCCTCTTGATAAAAAATCTTGATAAAAGGGAACTTCCTAATTTCTTATCTATTTTGATGTTCCATCCATTATTTATTTCAATAAAACATTATTTTTTCTAAAATATCTCAATTCATCATGAAAAACTACATTTATTCATTTCTACTTTTATACAAACAATTATCCTTTTTTTGTTTTAAAGTGTCTAAAATATTTTTCCTAAAACAATAGTAAAGGGGC
Source organism: Viscum album (assembly GCA_963277665.1). Lineage (NCBI taxonomy): Eukaryota > Viridiplantae > Streptophyta > Magnoliopsida > Santalales > Viscaceae > Viscum > Viscum album. Next base: position 443,697,292 of record OY728135.1, on the reverse strand, counting down.
TCATTTAGAATGCTTCTTAAAAACAATTTTTACATTTTTTTCACTTATTTTGGGAATAATTTATCATTATATAAATCTATTTTCCCTTATGAATGTTCATTTATTACTTAAATCCATTCAATCATAGACCCAATTAAGATATTCCCTTCATTTATGCCTTATGACATGAATACGATACCCATTTCTTTTCATGTCCAACCCTTATGTTTATTTATTATGTTTGATTCATCATGTGGAAAAACTCATGATCATATTATGATGCATGCACCTAGATAGAGCTCTAATACTTATATATTGTTTAGTCTCATGATACATCATGTTGGGATAGAGAGTAAACCTAATTCATTTATGGGACTTTGTCCACCATGAGATATAGTCTTTACAGTTAGCCTGAAATAATGTTTATGTCTTGTTATATCTTATTGAATCATTTATATGTTTTAATTATTAAATGATCACCTATTCTATATGTTATGATTCCTTATGTTTATTAATGTTTCATTCCAATTTCTTTCATCTTGATATGCCTTATAAACTATGTGATATTCTTTATTCCTATGTTAACTCCCATACCGGGATGTTTAGATCATCCATTTTTCATGTATTCCCTATGTTATACTATGAAGTTTTAATAGCTTAAAGGAAATTAATATCTCATTATGGAAATTAAATAAATGTTCTTTTTATTTTAGATTATTATTTTCTATGTATGTATCCATTATTCTAAGGACACTAGAATTTATGATCCATGGTTTGTATTTTATGGTTAATTATGCTTAAAATAAAATAGAAACATATGTGAAAGTATAGGGTCTCTATAGTTGTTATCAAATCATGGTGTACATATTTTTGGATATATGGAATAGAAAACATTATTAGCAACCCCAGTGATAATTATATCACTATGGATAGATTCGATAGAAACACAAGTTATCAGAAAGTAGGTTATAATTTTCTTTTACATGTTTATCATTTTATGTATGATGTAGTATTTTTATAAGAATATTAGATATGTATTGAAAACCCTTAATCGTACATTATTTTTACTAAATATAGGGAAATATTATAACCTATTCCAAAAATAAAAATCACATCCAATTTAATGATTTCCCTAAAGAAATAAAAATCTAATTGGAACGGGCTCTAAAAACTACATGACAGTACTAGAACAATTGGATCAAGTTAGAAGTAATATCATGAATCATCTAGAACACCCTCCTTCTCCTTATAATGTGTAAGTTGCAGTAAAATCATTTATGTGAAAAATTACTCCAATTTTTTGTCTATCTTATGATGCCATTGAAATTGAACAATTGATTAAATATATTGAGAAGATACTCTCTATACTCAATTTCTTAGAAGAAGAGAGGTTTGTGTTGGCAGTCTATCATTTTGATGGGGAAGTTGATAAAAGGTGGACACTGATCAGATTACCTAAAATCCAAGAATTAAATTGGATACCTAGGATTATTGGTATTGAATAAAATACATTTCAATAAATATTTTCCATGAGCACTCTATCTTATGATGGAGATGGAATTCCAAGAAATAAAAGAAATGGAATAATATTCTATCAAGGTGTACAAAAAAATTAAAAAGACTTGAAAGATAAACCTCTGTCTTTTTTATGAACACTGAAAGAAGAGTGGATCAGTTCTTTAGGGGACTAAAGGTGAGTCTAAAAAACCATGAAATTCAATTCATTGATAGATATGAGAAGATTTTTCATTCTTCCATCAAGTTTTAAATATAGATAAATGACTCTTAGTGGTCCCATGGTCCCAGAGATAAAAAGAGTAAAATGGTTTTAAATATTAGGGTATCAATAGATAAATCCCATAAAGGAAAGAAACACCAACATCCAAAATGTCAAAAAGTGTGGGAAGATGCATCATGTAACACCCCGAGCTTCCACGATACGCTTCTCATTCAATAATGCAATAGCTTGCATTGTACGCAACTTCGAGTTCTAAAACGCCGCGACTAATCAAAGTAGCCGTTATGAATAGTAATAACCACTTTTTAAAATTATAGAAATTTTATATTTCAAAATGGACTTCATTTTTGTATTCGTAATATCGAAATTTTCCTAAGTTGATTTTTTTGTAACTTTCTGAGAACTTCCAATTTTTTTTGAATAGTGAAAAATACTTAAAACAACTTTTTTAATAATAATTATTTATTGTGATAAATTATACTATTTAGTGGTTTTAAAGTATAATTAGAATATATTTTTACCATTTTATCCAATGGTGGTCATTAGAATTAATTTAACATTGAAATTGGACATAAACAATTGCCAATCTTTTGATATAAATTGTTTCTTAAAAACACGCTATTTGTTGTGACAGCGGGAATTAATTATAAAATTAATTAATGCAACTTATATGTTTGGTATTTTTTAAAATAGACATCATTTTTGAATTCAGAATATCAATTATAGCTTAGGGTGAAATTTTGGCATTGTTCTGAAAAACTTCAATTTTTGATGAATAGTGAAACCACTAAGTGGTTTTTAAAAACTGATTTTTTTTGTTAAAATGAAATATTACCACTTCTGTGATTTGATTTTCAAAAATCCGACATACATGGTTGTCATTAAGAAGTAAAATTTGGTTCAATGAGATTAAAATAATTTTTGGTGAATAGTAACTTTTAAGCTCTTAGTCGCGATTAGAGGTAATTAGTGTAGTTTAAGGTAAAAACAATGTTTTAATAATATGATATGAGCTTGAAACTTGTCCTACTCCTATTGGATGAGTCATGGCCGACCAAGACAACCCATGGTTCAACTTGGGGACCCCATGGAGCCACTTTAGTTGGAAAATGACATTAATATATATTTATTTAATGTTAAAATTAAATTGACACAAACATGAGTTGTTTTACTAAAATAGTTTTTAAGTGGGGTTACACAAGTCCAAATTTTGATTATAATTATTAATTAGAAAGCTAAAAAGATTTCCTACATCATAGTATTTTTTTTATAATTTTTATACATTAAATAAATTAAATTATTTATGACATCATTATGATGCGGTGATGACCTCATTATTTAACGATTTAAATAAAATGAGAAGATAATGCAAAATCCAAGGCTTAAACTTGTCCAAAGCCTATTGGATGAGGAGATTTCGAACCCTTATCACCTTATCCACGAATTATATAAGTGTGGGACCTTTATAATCCGAAAATAATTGTATAATAATGTAACATTTCAATCTTTCCAAAAGAGCCCCTCCTCTCCTCTTATAAAAGGCCCCCACCTCTCCCACCTTATTCACACCTTAAAGCCATTTGGATCGGCCAACCTATGCCCAAATACTCTCCCAACTTCCCCCTATTACTCCTAGAAGCCTCAATTTGGGTAGAACTCTTCTCAATGAAGCCTTTGGCTCAAATCAAAAAGAGTTACCCGATTTTGAGATAATGTCTTCTCTAATGTTGTTTTGTTTTATTTTTCTTCTCCAACCCCCTAAACTCTTTTTATTCATTTCTTTTGTAACAAAACCAGTATCCTCAATATACTAGGATGTTGTTATAATAAGTATTCTAGCTACACTTACACACACCAACATCTAATGGTTAAAGAACATACGGTTTCTGTGGATGGCGAATTTCTGCCTCACGAAACGATGATTGTTCAACACTCATATAACACCTTAAAAGGTGGCCATTAAGATGTCACTGTATTTATATATGATATATAATGTGTTTATGTTTTACTTATGCTTCTTTATTTCTCATTTATGGCATAATTTATGATTTCCATTATGGGTAAAACGCGATAATTTCATTTTAGGAAGTGCGGACTACCGCCCCCTCAAAGTGATTTGAATCGTTAATGCCATATGTGGGATGTATAAAGGATGGATTAAATGGTATTATACACTATATTATACTTTAATTATATTATAAATTTATATAATTATGATTCCATTCCATTAAATATGAAATAGAAATGAAAGTAGCGTTCATGCGTACGTACGGCTTACCGTCTCCATGAACGGTGCATTTCATTTCTTACCTCTAAATGTTACGTAATATTATAAATGAATGTATATACTGGATATATAAGATATATATGACATCTAAATCATGAATATAATTTTGGAGATAATGGATATTCTACCACATAAACAACTTGTAATTATAAGAAGTTTATTGTTGACTCAAGTACCAAAGATCGACAAAACGACTGTTATTAACTTAAATAATTACATAATGTTCATATCATTGTAATAAGTGATATAAAAAGGATAATGAAATTGAAAATTGTTCTTAATAAGGTATATATTAACTCTATTTTATTATTCAGGAGGTTAAAGAACGGTTGAGTCAAGTCAGACAAGAGGTAAGGTAATTTCTTAACCCAATTTTCATTCTTTGGGTTAATCTCCTACTTTCAAATTATGTCATGATATTATTATGTCCTATATTGTATTTGTACATTATTTATGTGTACTTATAGTGAATACACATTATAGATGTACTTTATTTAAAAAAATGATCTTTTTAAGGACTTCGTCTCAATCCCCTTTCATTGAGGCATATTTGGTTTTATACAAAACTTTCTTTTATACGGTGTATAAACCCCTTTGACATTTACGTTTATTCAAAAGGAATCTTTTTTATACGAAGAGTTTTACTAAACGAAAAAAAGGGAATGTTTTTCTTTCCATACTTATGCGGCGACAATGACTTCTCCGCCTCCGTGACCATTATTTGAGTTTCGGCTTCCTCTACAAGCCATCATTTTTTTAATGAAAAATAAATAAAAAGTTTTAACTTTCTTTTATTTTGGTATTGAAAATGGTTTTGAAAGCATTTTTATTATATCAATGTGTTGTATTTATATCTTGTGATTGAAATGTGGAAATGTTATATTTCCTTTATGCATGTTTTATGTGATACGATTATGTTATGGTTTATGATATGTTTAAACCTATTCATATGAGGAATGCATTGGACTTAATAAGTGACGGGTGGAGCCCGCTATAGCTCCTCGATGCATCGGCAAGTCTCATGAGACAAAATAGTGTCTTGGCACGAGGCCTTGACAAAATCTAATTTGTGGTCTTGGCACGAGGCCTTGGCTACGTGGTTATGATAGTCTGGCATTATGCATTCCATCATTATGAAAGTGGTTATTGATATTGCATGTGATTATTCGACCAGTAGAATATCCATGTGAAGAAGTGAATGGCATTATCTCATTTTACTTTTTCCATATTATGTTGAAGTTCAAGTTTAAAAGGCTTTTGTTTTAGTTATACATTGCCTTAAATGTTAATGTTTATTTATGAAAGCTTCCGCTATATTTTTAACCTTACCGAGCATCCGAGCTCACCCCTTTCAATGTTTTAATATTTTCCAGGATGTGAAGAAGTATTTTATGAATGACCTGCAGGGATAGTCCGAAGAGGATAGAAGTGTGGACTATGGAGACTATGTTATTATAGCTTTTCACTTTGTGATGTAATGTAACATTTATGAATGTATCTAGTGTTTCCAAAGCTACTAAACTAATCGGTCTTTCGAGACTTGATCTTTTGTGATCATGCCAATGTTACGAAGTAATGCACCGGATCTGGGTAGCTGGGGTCGGGGCATTACAGTTGGTATCAGAGGCAGTTTAGTACTAACCTTGGAAGCTAGATTTAGATAAACTCTGATTAGAGCACATAGCCCAAAGATAGACTTTGGGGATTAGTATATAAGAACATCCTAGAATTTTGTTATTGTAGAGATTTTGTTAGTTTTCCGAGCAATACATCCATGTCTAGATACGAGCAGGTAGAGGCGGCTCTGGAATAGACGTACCTAGGGGTAAAACCCGAAAACACCACTTTGAGCTAGACTCGAACGGGAACTGGTGCACGACAACGGGCCTTGCTGCACTCTTGGTTACGACACTCCCGGGGGATATGCTTAGGATAATTCCCATTTTCTTTACAAACCACTATGAAGGGTTACGCGTATATACTTCCTCAAATAAAACATTTTATAATTATGGATTATATCTATAATTAGTTCAATTTATGTTAAGTGTTTTACAAGTATGGAATTATGTATTTTGATTCATAAACTAATTTAGTTTATGCCATTATTTAGAAATGGCGCCTAGTGGAAGGAATGGAAACCGTATCAATGCACGCACTCTGTGTAGAGATTTCCCTCCTGCTCAAGATAATTATGGTGGAGCTAGTGATACAACTGGTGTTGATCAGCTTCTCACCGTACTGGGACAACTCACGCAGGTTATAAATAACAACCTTACTCGTATGGAGCACCCTGATCTGCAACGTGGAGGATCAATGCTAGACCGTTTCAGGAGGCAACAACCACCAACCATCAATGGGAGTACAAATCCTATAGTAGCTGAGAAATGGATAAATTCCTTAGAGAAAATATTCCACGCCTTGGGGAGTAGCGAAAGGGAGAAGGTTGTCATGGCAGTTTACCGCCTCACTGGAGATTTCGATCAGTGGTGGTCGCTAATTCAAAACACAAAGGAAGATGATGACGTATCGAATATGGAATGGAGGGAGTTCAAAGAGCTTTTCTTAGAAAAATACTTTCCTCGTGACCATCGAGCAGATATGGAAAGGCAATTTCTGAGTCTGAGGCAGAAGGAGGATGAGAATGTCACAAAGTATGAGGCTAAGTTTACAAGGTTAGCGAGGCATGCTGCCGATTATATACGTAACCCAAGGAGTAAGATTGATCGTTTCTTTTATGGGTTAAAACCATTTCTCCGTCGATCTTTAGTATCACAATCCTTCTCATCATACGAAGATATTGTCTTGTGTGCTATCAAGACAGAAAAGGAATTCTCTAAGTCTTATGACAACAAAGTAAAGCAAGAGAAGAAGAGAACGGTGGAACAAGAGACAGATAGAGGGAAAAAGGGAAAGAAGGATTTTCCATTATGTGATAATTGTGGGAAGAATCACCCTGGTACGTGCCTAAAAGGAATGGGAGTTTGTTATAAATGTGGAGAAAAGGGTCACCAGGCTCATGATTGCAAGGGAAAGAAAGAGGCTGTCAAAGATGAATGCTACAATTGTAGGGAAATGGGGAATTATGCAAATGAATGTCCTAAGAGTCAAGGAAACTTACCTCAGAAAAGGCCAAGGGATCAAGGCCAATCTTATGCTGTAACTACACTTGAAGCATAATAATTAATGTATTGGTGCTTTTGGACTCAAGGATTATATTCTGGTTATAAGAATAATATGATATATATAAAGATTGTACTACAGTACTTTTTGATTTCAGTAAGGTTTTAATATGATTAAGGTAATCATATTTTTAGTATGTGACAATAAGAGAAACTTTTCTTTTTGGGGGGAATCTGATGTTACAATTGATTTTGGAATTTAGAGACCTTTTAGAGAAAGTTTGGACGGAGGTATTTTGGATAACTATTAAGGTTGGAATGGATTAATTTGAACCATGGATAGTATTGTTTAAGGTTAAAGCATTTCTGAAGATTATTTTTGGAATATTATAATACTATAGTTTTAGGAAAAGGACAACCTGCAGGGTGGGGAATAACCCGTCGCGTCGGACAAAGCTGTAGGAATCGAACCCACAACCATAGTGCGACAAGCCTTTATTTCCCACCACTAGCCTACAGGAAGTCCCTGGTTATTACAAAATATTTTTACTAATCTAAATGGTATGTGTTAACATTTGAAACCTTATACAATTAGGATAAATAGAATATTTTTGAGTTCCGTTACCATTTGGAGTAAAAGTTGGGTTTGTGGTAAAAATTTATTAACTAATGAAATTATACATAACAAGTATGTATATTCCCTTACGTTCTTAGTAAATCTCCTAAATAAATTCCTCAACATTATAAAAGGAAACTTAAAACAAAAATGTTGTCGGTTAACTTTTCCAACTGGGGATTCAATGACCGTTTAACCAATCACAAGTTTGTGATTTTCTTGTGGTTAAACTTTCTCCTAATCCTGTTTTCTATAACTCTCCATCAGACCTTGATGGTTTTTTTCTCCACCATATCCATATTTTTGTAGAATCCTAGAATGGGCTATATCGGGTGACCTTTGTACTTATCTTGATTTCTTTTAATGTTATATATTTATTAACCTTATTTCCAATGTGGGTTTTCCACAAAGGTATTTTCTCTTTTCAACCTTTTATTTTCAATGAAAAATTTCAAATTGCGAGGATGCAATTTATTGAGGGATGGAAGAATGTAACACCCCGAGCTTCCGCGATACGCTTCTCATTCAATAATGCAATAGCTTGCATTGTACGCAACTTCGAGTTCTAAAACACCGCGACTAATCAAAGTAGCCGTTATGAATAGTAATAACCACTTTTTAAAATTATAGAAATTTTATATTTCAAAATGTACTTCATTTTTGTATTCATAATATCTAAATTATCCTAAGTTGAATTTTTTGTAACATTCTGAGAACTTCCAATTTTTTTTGAATAGTGAAAAATACTTAAAACAACTTTTTTAATCAAAATAATTTATTGTGATAAATTATACTATTTAGTGGTTTTAAAGTATAATTAGAATATATTTTTACCATTTTATCCAATGGTGGTCATTAGAATTAATTTAACATTGAAATTGGACATAAACAATTGCCAATCTTTTGATATAAATTGTTTCTTAAAAACACGTTATTTGTTGTGACAGCGAGAATTAATTATAAAATTAATTAATGAAACTTATATGTTTGGTATTTTGTAAAATAGACATCATTTTTGAATTCGGAATATCAATTATAGCTTAGGGTGAAATTTTGGCATTGTTCTGAAAAACTTCAATTTTTGATGAATAGTGAAACCACTAAGTGGTTTTTAAAAACTGATTTTTTTCGTTAAAATGAAATATTACCACTTCTGTGATTTTATTTTCAAAAATCCGACATACATGGTTTTCATTAAGAAGTAAAATGTGGTTCAATGAGATTAAAATAATTTTTGATGAATAGTGACTTTTAAGCTCTTAATCGCAATTAGAGGTAATTAGTGTAGTTTAAGGTAAAAACAATGTTTTAATAATATGATATGAGCTTGAAACTTGTCCTACTCCTATTGGATTAGTCATGGCCGACCAAGACAACCCATGGGTCAACTTTGGGACCCCATGGAGCCACTTTAGTTGGAAAATGACATTAATATATATTTATTTAATGTTAAAATTAAATTGACACAAACATGAGTTGTTTTACTAAAATAGTTTTTAAGTGGTGTTACACAAGTCCAAATTTTGATTATAATGATTAATTAGAAATCTAAAAAGATTTCCTACATCATAGTATTTTTTCTATAATTTTTAGACATTAAATAAATTAAATTATTTATGACATCATTATGATGCGGCGATGACCTCATTATTTAACGATTTAAATAAAATGAGAAGATAATGCAAAATCCAAGTCTTAAACTTGTCCAAATCCTATTGGATGAGGAGATTTCGAACCCTTATCACCTTAGCCACGAATTATATAAGTTTGGGACCTTTAGAATCCGAAAATCATTGTATAATAATGTAACATTTCAATCTTTCCAAAAGAGCCCCTCCTCTCCTCTTATAAAAGGCCCACACCTCTCCCACCTTATTCACACCTTCAAGCCATTTGGCTCGGCCAACCTCTGCCCAAATACTCTCCCAACTTCCCCCTCTTACTCCTAGAAGCCTCACTTTGGGCAGAACTCTTCTCAAGGAAGCCTTTGGCTCAAATCAAAAAGAGTTACCCGATTTTGAGGTAATGTCTTCTCTAATGTTGTTTTGTTTTATTTTTATTCTCCAACCCCCTAAAATATTTTTATTCATTTCTTTTGTAACAACACCAGTATCCCCAATATACTAGGATGTTGTTAGAATAAGGATTCGAGCTACACTTACACACACCTACATCTAATTTTTAAAGAACATTAGGTTTCTGTGGATGGCGAATTTCTGCCTCACGAAACGATGATTGTTCAACACTCATATAACACCTTCAAAGGTGGACATTAAGATGTCACTATATTTATATACGATATATAATGTGTTTATGTTTTACTTATGCTTCTGTATTTCTCATTTATGGCATACTTTATGATTTCCATTATGGGTAAAACGCGATAATTTCATTTTAGGAAGTGCGGACTACCGCCCCCTCAAAGTGATTTGAATCGTTAATGCCATATGTGGGATGTATAAAGGATGTATTAAATGGTATTATAAACTATATTATACTGTAATTATATTATAAATTTATATCATTATGATTCCGTTCCATTAAATACGAAATGGAAATGAAAGTAGCGTTCATGCGTACGTACGGCTTACCGTCTCCAGGAACGGTGCATTTCATTTCTTACCTCTAAATGTTACGTAATATTATAAATGAATGTATATACTGAATATATAAGATATATATGACATCTAAATCATGAATATAATTCTGGAGATAATGGATATTCTACCACATAAACAACATGTAATTATAAGAAGTTTATTGTTGACTCAAGTACCAAAGATCGACAAAACGACTGTTATTAACTTAAATAATTACATAATGTTCATATCATTGTAATAAGTGATATAAAAAGGATAATAAAATTGAAAATGGTTCTTAATAAGGTATATATTAACTCTAGTTTATTATTCAGGAGGTTAAATAACGGTTGAGTCAAGTCAGACACGAGGTAAGGGAATTTCTTAACCCAATTTTCATTCTTTGGGTTAATCTCCTACTTTCAAATTATGTCATGATATTATTATGTCCTATATTGTATTTGTACATTATTTATGTGTACTTATAGTGAATACACATTATAGATGTAATTTATTTAAAAAATGATCTTTTTAAGGACTTTGTCTCAATCCCCTTTCATTGAGGCATATTTGGTTTTATACAAAACTTTCTTTTATACGGTGTATAAACCCCTTTGACTTTTACGTTTATTCAAAAGGAATCTTTTTTATACGAAGCATTTTACTAAACGACAAAAATGGAATGTTTTTCTTTCCGTACTTATGCGGCGACAACGACTTCTCCACCGCTGTGACCATTATTTGAGTTTCGGCTTCCTCTACAAGCCATCATTTTTTTAATGAAAAATAAATACAAAGTTTTAACTTTCTTTTATTTTGGTATTGAAAATTGTTTTGAAAGCATTTTTATTATATCAATGTGTTGTATTTATATCTTGTGATTGAAATGTGGAAATTTTAGGTTTCCTTTATGCATTTTTTATGTGATACGATTATGTTATGGTTTATGATATGTTTAAACCTATTCATATGAGGAATGCATTGGACTTAATAAGTGATGGGTGGAGCCCGCTATAGCTCCTCGATGCATCGGCAGGTCTCATGAGAAAAACTAGTGTCTTGGCACGAGGCCTTGACAAAATCTAATTTGTGGTCTTGGCACGAGGCCTTGGATACGTGGTTATGATAGTCTGGCATTATGCATTCCATCATTATGAAAGTGGTTATTGATATTGCATGTGATTATTCGACCAGTAGAATATCCATGTGAAGAAGTGAATGGAATTTTCTCATTTTAATTTTTCCATATTATGTTGAAGTTCAAGTTTAAAAAGCTTTTGTTTTAGTTATACATTGCCTTAAATGTTAATGTTTATTTATGAAAGCTTCCGCTATATTGTTAACCTTACTGAGCATCCGAGCTCACCCCTTTCAATGTTTTAATATTTTCCAGGATGTGAAGAAGTATTTTATGAATGACCTACAGGGATAGTCCGAAGAGGATAGAAGTGTGGACTATGGAGACTATGTTATTATAGTTTTTCACTTTGTGATGTAATGTAACATTTATGAATGTATCTAGTGTTTCCAAGGCTACTAAACTAATCGGTATTTCGAGACTTGATCTTTTGTGATCATGCCAATGTTACGAAGTAATGCACCAGCTCTGGGTAGCTGGGGTCGGGGCATTACACATCAAGGAAATAGCCTAATGGGAACCAGTGTATGCTTCAAATGTGGAATAGATGGTAAACTAGATAATAATATTTGAAGGGATATGTAGAATCCCACAAATGTTGAGGAAGAAGGGAAGGTTCATATTAACACTCAATATGTAGTGTAGTGTTTCAACTATAGGGAAGACATAGATTTTGTGATCCATATCCCTAAAATTAAGGTTATCAGAGGAACTCGACAATAACATCCTCCAAGGAAATTGGGAAGGGAGAATGCAATAACTATTTCTAAGGTGGATCCCCACAATTATGTGGTGATAGGTACACTGTATATTCATTCAAGAATGTAAAATGTTCTTTTTAATTTTGTTTCTACACATTATTTCATTTCATCTATGTTTAGTATAACTATTCAATCTCCACAATAAAATTTGGATGTTGAGTTATCTATCAGAACATTAAATGGGGAAATTATTTCATCCAATGTATATGAATCCTCCCTAATTAAATTTTGGGGATTGAACCTCCTATAAAATATTTTTTACTTCCTTTAGTGGATTTTTATGCTATATTGGGACATTATTATCTATATATATATAAAGAAAACTTCAACTTCTAAAAAATGGAGATTACCCTTCACATCCCATGGCATCCACTAATTATGTAAAATTGTAAGGAAGAGGATGAATCTCCTTCCAAGTCAGCATCTCAATTGTGGATATTCTTTCATTATAAGCAAGAATATATACCTAGAATGATTGGGACAAGGGATAAAATAATACTCAGAGACATTCCCATTGTCAGAGGCTACAAAGATGTTATCCCAGAAGAATTTTATGGTACTCATCCTAGCCGATAGGTTTATTTCTCAATTAAACTTATTCAAATATATATTCTTATATAAAAGAAACCCTATAGAATGGCCAATATTGATTTGGAGTATTGGAATAAGTAGTTACAAGGGAATCTACACATGGGTTTTACATGCCCAAATTCTTCAATATGGCATGTGCCAATCCTCATCAACAATATGGATGGATCAATGTGACTCTATATTGATTATCATGAGATAAATAAAATCACGTTAAATAACAAGTATTCTTTTACACAAATAAATGAATTTTTTGATCAAGTACAAGGGTCCATGTAGTTATCTATGTTTGACATTTGGTCAGGATATTATCAATTAAAGGTGAAGAAGGAATAAATTCCCAATTATGTCTTTTGAACAAGTTAAGGACATAATGAGTTTATAGTGACTACTTCAGACTCACTAATTCTCTATAAATTCTCATGAATATAATGAATCAAGTCTTTAGAGACTACCTCAACAAATATTTTGTATTATTTATGGATTTATGATATGATCCAAGAGAAAGGAGGAACAAGAGGACCATATGAATAATTTTCTAAAGAAATTCCGGAGGGATAACTTATATGAAATGTAAAATAAATGAGAGTTCTATATGGAGGAAGTGTTATTATTTAAAAATGTTATCACCAGAAATTTAATTTCAATAGACTCATATATGAAAAAGGAAATTGAATATTGACCTAGTCTAATATCTATAATGGAGATCCATAGTTCTTATGGTCTAGCTGGGTATTAGCAACAATTTGGGAAGAACTTCCCTTGATTTTCAAACCAACAAACCAAACTAACTTATAAGGGAGTAAAGTTTATTTAGACAAATGAATGTGAAGACTACATCAAAGAGTTTAAGAAGAGGTGTATCACTACACCATTACTCACACTTCATATAGGGGGAACTCATTTTCATATATATCAATGCTTCAAGGAAGGTATTATGTTATATACTATTGAAAAATGATAAATTTATAGCCTACACCACATGGAAGTATAAAATTAAAGTGAAAAACTATTTGACACATGATCTGGAGTTTGCAACTATGATCTTTTCATTGAAAATATTGCCTCATTAGCTCTATGGGGAGAATTGTGAGATATTTTATGATCATAAGAGCTTCAATTATATATTCATACAGAATGATCTTAATATGAGCTAGCGAATATGGTTAGATATCATCAAGAATTATGAATTCTCAATCCTCAACGATCGTGGTAAAGAAAATAAAGTGGAGGATGCTCTATGTAGAAAGGATCTTGAAACTTTATCACTGAATATAATTTAGAAGGATATAATATTCTTAGACTATCAATGGAAGTACATGGTAATTATCAAGGAAATAAAATCATCAATCCTTTATCAATTGATATCTCAGGCATCCCTGATGAAGAAAAAAGGGATGATCAAGTAAATGATGTTGAAATTCTAAAAAATGTTGTACCCATCAAAAATAGGGAATTCGTATAGTTTAAAATTTATGAGGAAAGAGTAATGAGATTTGGGTCTTGATTATGTGTACCATATAAGGAAGATATAAATAAATAACTATTGAATGGTGAACATAGATCAACGTTCTCTATTCACCTAAAAAACAAAGATGTATCGAGATCTCCAATAACACTATTGGTTTAAAAAATATTAAGAGGGAGATCACTAAATATTCAAGAAATTTACTTGTATGTCAACAAGTGAAGGCTGAAAGGAATAATTCTATGGGTATTATGCAATCATTACCCATACCAAAATATAATTGGGAATACATAAATAAGGAATTTTTCATTGGACATCCAAATAATTCCAAATGAAATAATGATATATGAGTCATTGCGGGTCATCTTACAAAAATAGATCAATTTATCTCAATTCAAGAGGACTTATCCTTCAATAAAATAGCATAGATATATATAAAGGAAGTGTTGAGTCTGAATGGAGTACCACTATAGATTTTATATGATTGAGATCCAAGATTTACCACCAAATTTGGAAAAACCTATAACATACACTAAAAAAAGAGTTGAACTTTAGTTTGGATAATCATCATTAAATGGATGTCCAATCTAAGAAGACTATACAAACACAAGATGACATATTGAGAGCATGTTCTGTAGACATCAAGTGAGGATGGGACCAACAACAACATATGGTTGATTTATATTAAAATAATATTTTACACTCAACAATCCAAATGGATCTATAGGAATCCCTTTATGGGAAATGTTGAAAAAATCTAAAATGATGGTATGAAGTTGGTGAAAATATGCTGATAAGAACTAAATTTTTTAAAATAATGGTAGAAAATGTGAAAATTGTTCAACAACATATTTTATCTACCCAAATTTGATATAAGAGCTATATAGAAAATCGTCAATGAGAAATATAGTTTAATATAGGAGACATGGTATTCATTTTCACATCTTTTGGGAATAGGATCATGAGATTTGAAAAGAATTTAAAGCTAAGTCCTAGGTGTATCAGCCCCTTTGATATTATATATTATGTCAGACTTATGGCCTATCAACTAGAACATCCTCCATCCATGTCTCAAGTACATGATGTATTCAATGTATCCCCCTTGAGGAAGTAAATACCATATCCCTCACATATATAGAATTTAGAAGTGGTACAGTTGGAAAATGATCTCTATTATGATGATAAATCGGTGAAGGTCTTGGATGGTGGAGATAAAGTTCTACACAACTTGATTACTCACATATTCCATGTACCATAGTGGAACTATAAGTACGAAGAGGTAACATTGTAACTAGACAAAGCGAAGAAGGATAACTACCCTCACTTTTTTTCAACCTTAGTGTGTAAAATGAAAATTAAGGGAAGAATTTGATAAGGGAGGGATGAATGTAAGGACCCAAAATTATATCAATTTATTTCCAATTCTTATAATTATTTCATATAGAATAAATCACATAAAATCACATAAAAACAATAAAAAATTATCAATGAAGAATGAATGAAATAACTGATATTTCTATAAATTAGGAAACCTATACCAATGTAATAGTAACATGACCATTGGAATAGTAATTTGACTAGTATGAATTGTAATCTAACCAATATAATAGTAACATCACCCATGAAAGTATAATTAATGGTTATGAATCTTAGGAATGGATCTTTGATATAATTATGTCATAGTTAATGTAAATAAATGTTTTAAAATGTAAATTAATAGTTGGCATTTTTGTGAAACAGAAATGTTTATTTAAAGAATTATAATTAATATAATGATTTCAATGAATCATTATTTTCATTAAATAGAACAAAAAATTAGTATTTTTTTCTTAATATTATAATATAATGTTATGATACATTAATTAAGTTTTCAAAGTGTCATTAAATAAGTTATAATTTTAAAATCATTATTCTTTGGAAAAAATAAATATTTTAATTGAAAATTAAATTTATAATATTTTGAAAATTATTTTCATAAAATAGATTCCATTTTTTGAATTATACACATAAACAAATGGTTATCATAATTTTTTTTACTTTTCTAATATAGTTGAATATTTTGTGAAATTTGAAATATGGTGTTTTTCTGTGTTAAACATCTTAGAAAAATACATGAATTTTTTAGTCATGAATGATGTAAAAATACATTATTTAAAACTCACATCCACTAGTTACTGTAAATAGTTACTTGAATCAACACTATTGATAGTTTTGTTCTAAAATAATAAACAATTTAGTAAAATAATCCAAAAACCACCCCTCACCTCTCCTATAAATACCACCCCTCACCACCTCTTATCCTCACAACTCCTAGGCCTTTAAGAAATATGATATTCTACCCAATTCACCCCAATAACATCTTCCCGACATTATAGTCTTTTAGTATCACAAAAATTCTATTTTCATGTTCTTTAATGGGGTTCTCAAGGATGAGACGTCCAAGAAGTAAAACCTTACCTTATTCTCTTTTATTTTATTTTCCTTTCTTATCCTTCCCTCACCTCCCCTATCCTATAAGACATCATAACTACAATATAATATATGTATGTTAATTTTATTTTCTTAATCATATATCCAATAAAAATTCTATTCTCATATTCTTTAATTCTAAAAATGAAGACATCATCTGTTAGGTGTTGATTTACCACCTTTGTGGACTACAAGTTTTTGTTTTTCATTTCATCATTCAAGGATAGTAATTAAACCATTTTTATGGTTAAATTATATTATTTTATATCCACTAAAACATATAAAATGTTATATAACTAGTTTATAAAATTATTATTATATATAAATATTCTAATTTTTGATTATCATAAAAAGACAAAATAAACTAATCATTTTTTATTAAGGTCTTATCTAATGAATTATCCCAAAATTAGAAGAAAAAAACAAATCATGGGACCGTTTCAAAAAATATAAGTATATTAATATGATGAAATTTTCTTTCTATATATTTTATTCCATTTTAAAAGATATTTAAGAATTATACACAAGTAAACTGGACATGTAACCATGAAACAAACACCCCCAAAATAATGAAATTAAACACTATAGGTCATTGAAATATCCCTAAATGACACTAATAAAGTTATAAAAAATTACATACATGTAGAAGAGGATATAAATTAATTAATTGATGTATTTAATTTTATAATCTATGGAATTTAGTATAAGTTCATAAAAATTTCTATCATAATGTAAGGGATTCTGTCCAAAACATAATTTTTCCTTTGGGTTAGACATTCTATCTATTTACCCAAAAGTAATTCTTAATTATTCCTAATTAATAATCCTATGTTATGATTTTATTTTATAAAAATATGAACATATCCCAATAATTCTTTCTTTTATGGGGAAATACTTGTTTCATAAGGTTCCCTTCTCAATTACTCTAGATAAGGAATCCTAATTTAAGTGAACTTCCAAATTTAATACCTATTTTCAAGTACCATCCATAATATATTATTAACCACCGTTGTTTTTATAAAATAATTCAATTCATCATGAAAAAATATCATTGTTAATTTTTGGTAATATAAAAAATAGTCATTCCTTTTTCTATTTTATAGTATCTTTAATATTTTCCATTAAACCGCAATAAAGTGGATCATTTCTAAAGATCATTAAAAATTACTTTTCTTCACTTTATTTGGACATAAAATATCATTTTATTTTCCTACATTCCATTATTAATGTCTAATTATAATTTAAATATATAATATCATAAATACCATTATAATATTGCCATTGGTTATGTGTTATAACACGAATATGAAACACATTTCTTTATATGGGAAAATCTTATTGTTATTCTTTATTATTGATTATTCATGTGGAACATGTATTAATGAACATGTTATGATAGGTGCGCCCTGATTTCACTCCAATGAATTGGGTTATGTTTAGTCTCACGAGACGTTATGTTGGGTCAGGGAGTAAACCTCATTCTTTTATAAGACTTTTTCCACCATGTGATATAGTATTTAAAGTTAGAATTGAATCATGTTTATGTCATATTATATTTTACTTCCACATTCCTATTATTCCATGATTACATGATCCCATATTTTACATGTTATGATTCCTTATTTTTATTCATGTTCCATTCTATTTTATGTCCTCATCCTATGCCTTCTAAACCATGTGATATGATTTATTACTATGTTTAATCCCTTTCTAGGATTTTTAGCTCATACCATTCGTTAATTTATTCCCTAGGTTATCCTATAATTATATAAGAACTCAATAGAAGTTAGTATTTCATTATAGAGATTAAATTAAAGCAATTTTTCTTTTTTGTTACATGATGTCCACTTCTCTAAATAGTCTTCCAAATACACTAGACTTTATGATCCTTGGTTTTTATTTTATGGTTAATGACAGATAAAATCATGGAATAATATATCTAAAATTCTATGGTCACTATAATATTTTACTCTCTTGAGCTTCCAATCAGATTACATTACCCTATTCTATCCATTACTAGGGGACCTTCTTAAAAATCTTTATAAGATCAATATGAGTAAGATTTTTTAGTTTACTTCTTCCTTCTCATTTTTTTCAATTATAATTTTAAAATAATAATTTAATTATGTTTTTATTATATGGTAGAAATCATTAATCACCTTTTCTATTTATTTAATAACCACAAAACATTAATTTATGCATTGTGTGGACTACTGCCTCTACAACACTATGGATTTTGTTTTCCATCACCATATTAAATGGCTACTATAAAAGGAAATTTTAATAATTAATTAGGATATTTATTTAATTTTTAAAATTATTCAAAAATATCCCATATACTTATTTATTATATTCTATGGAAAACAAAATATTCTTCCATGTATACGAATGGACTACCACGTCCATGGAATGACTCATTTTTCTTTTTCTTTTCATCATCTTATTATGTGTCTAGTAAAGAGGATGTGATTAAATTATATATATATTATTTTTATAATATTATTATTTTTCTAGTGTTATAAATTTTTCAAACTATTAATGATATGAACTAAAATCGATTATTGTTAATTTAATTGTTTAAAAAGGGGATACTAAGAGGAAAATGATCTCTTTATTCTAAGTAAAAATTTTATATAAATTATATTCACTTTTCAATTAATTCTAATTATGAAATATATCACTAAAATACACCAAATAATATCAATATTATTCTCTAATAATGATACTAAAACAAAACCACCTCATATTCACCCATTAATCATTTTACGTTCATGTTTGAATCTGCATAACCACCTACTTGAACAATACTACGCATTTATGTCATGGATTAATATGAGAATATGTTTTATAATATAATATGATATATATATTTAAATAAATATTGTTTTTTGGTAACTCTATGTCAAAGTTTAACTAATTAACTATGAAACCATCATTTATTTGTTAAGAATCACCAAAACATGCTCAACACCAATTTCATAATCATGGAAAAAAATAAACACTACCAAGAAATGAAATTATAAATTTATAAAATATATTGGAATGTATAATAAAATACCTTATATGATATAATATTTCATTAATTTGTAAAAAATTAATATCAACACCTATTTTATGAAACTTGTTCAATCTGATAAATATTACTTACACCTGATGTTGGAAAAACGGAAAAATAACTGATAGATAAATATATTATTAGAATTATTATAAATTAAGAGTATTAATGTGTAATGGTTTGAATAAGTTTATTTATTAGAAATTTAATTAACTTAGTTTAATTATTCAAGACATTTGGTACATGTTTAGAATGAATCCGATCTAAGGTAAGGGTTTTCATCTCAGATTCAACTCCTTAAAATATGATGGGTATTATGAACATATTTTTATTTATGTATTTTATATAAATATTATTTGAGAAATAATATCATTAATTTTATTTTAATCATATTATTTTAAACATCAATAAAAATACCTCTCTTTTAATGGGTTTTTATTAATGTATCACTCAAGTCATAATGGTCTTCTTGGTCTTAATTCTGATTCATTAGAAAATGTTATATGTTATTCACCATGCTTGATTTTTATGGTGTTCAATTAATTTACTATAAAAGAATATTATATTTTTTATTTCTAACAATTAGTTGATGTAACTTAAAATAATCGAGTAATATTATTCCAAATTTATTTGACTGAAGCATTACCCTAGTTGTAAAATCTTTTGGTGACTTAATTATCAAATATAGAGTTATTATCATTCACATGATATTATTTCATTTAAGTTGGGTAAATTATACCATTTTATTGTATCGTGTGTTATTACATCATTATTTCAATATTTACCACATAAACTCATTCTCAAATATTTCATTTTTCATTGAAAATGCTTCATATAAGGGTTATTGATAAATAAAATCTCATTTCCTTGATTTAAAATGTTTCATCATGAACATTTATTTACCATGAATGAGTTTTTCTACCCAAATATTTTATTATATAGTAATTTATATTCCTATTTCATAAAATAAAGTCTTAAAGAAAATAAATTTTTATATTTCATTTTTTAACTATATGTGTTTTAAAAATTCTATTTTTCATAAATATTAAAAATGATTTTCCCATTCACATTCACATGTTTTTTATTCCACTACTAATTTCTCTAATATTATAATTTTTTATTTTCAACTCTCCATTATTGGATATTAATTTTAAATATAAATATTAAAAATTCATTCATATCACCATTTCAAAAATAATCCTTTGAATGTGTCAAGTAACTTTTTATTTTAAGTCAATGTTGGAAATGTTTTATAAGAGATCTTTTATATTTTTGCTTATATTTCCCTTATCAATTTCCAACGCATTTAACCTAATGAGGATTAAGTATCGTGATTCATACTTAAATATATAATTATATTTATATATATATATTATGATTTGAGGATTTAATTAATGGTATTGATAAATTCTATTATTGATTTTATCTTTCATGATCATGTTCGAATATGTTTTTGAGAAGGTGTTTTAATTCATTTAAACACCCATATATCATTAATTAATGCAATGGGATTATGTTCCTTTGAAACCATTAACCTTCATTATATAGATGGTTTATGATCATGATTATTCTAGCATTTACTTAGTTGTACACTCATTAGCGTAAATAGCGTGAATATCACATTTCAAAAAAAATGATTCGATAATGTTCACACAGACAGAATGACATTCTGATAAAATGTGTAAAAGTATTATAGTGTTGAATATTTTTATTCTAATATGGATTATTATTTTAATATTTTCACTTTATTTTTATTTCCATCGATGATATCTCTCTGGATGTTTTATAATCATGTTATCCCATTTATTAACATGGGGGAAATGTATTAAGACCCTTGATAATTATTAACAACTAAAAAAGATTGATTATATGTTAAAATTTCATATAATTCATTATAATTATATTTATCTTATATTCAATAATAGTTTCCTTATAGAATGTTATGAAATTTGTTATAATTATATTTATTTTATATTCAATAATAGGTTCTTTATAGAATGTTAGGAAATGTCTTGTTAACTCCTATAGTGAATGTGTCAGACTTAACCAGTTGATAAGTGGGTTTCATAATTATAGAGCCCCTTAATGCATCGTTAGGTCTCATGAGACATTAAAATATGGGTTTTGGTGTATGTCATATCCCATAACATGATTTTTATTAGAAAAATGCCTTGATAGTAGACTTTTGATGTCTAGTACTCTGAATTCCTTTAGTATGATATCATAATTATTGAAATACATGTTTTTATTTATGTTCATATATAAAGCATGATCCAAGTTATAAGTTCATTATAGATTCATTTTGTTTACATATTCTGGTCATAATATTAATTCTATTCATGTTCCTTTATTTCATACTCATATTTCATTACTAAGTGTTTGATCCCACCCTTTCTTATCATTCCACTTCTTCAATACAGAAATAAAATAAGTACATGTGGAATGTTTAGAATGATATTACTTGTGAGATAAATTAAGGGATATATTATAGGTTTATTATTGATTGTTTAGTTTCCTATATAGTAGAAAACCGTTTCTCTTAATACAAAGATAATGGTAATTATTAGTTTATGTTGTGACCAAATTATCTAAATCTTGAAACCTAACGAGATATGTGGGATGTAAAATATACATGTAATCATTATTGATTTTGTACGTTTGGATCATTATATAAATAATATTTTAATTCGTTTAAAATAAATTATATCATGTTTTTTTATAGAATCGGATCTCTAAGGGTGTGGGTCTCGGGATTCATTGTTGGTATGAAAGTAAATTTTTAGATAAAATTTGGGATTATTATATTTGTTGGGGAAAATTTAAAGGTTAAAAAGTACTTTTTAAGAATAATTTGAAATGTATAGATAACCCATTGGTATAAGTATATGATTTAAATTCAATTTAACAATGCACATTTTATTTTTTGATTAGTATAAGAGAACTTCAGTGAAAATACACGGAATATGTCAAATTATAGAATGAAATACTGATGTTTTTGTAATTTATTATATATATGGTGTTACTTACAATTAAATAACTCTTTGAAAATTGTATATAGATATAGTTTTTAGTATAGATGTACCTAGGGGTAATAACCCCAAAAGGTGTGGATTTGGTATTATCTCAATCATAACCTAGTGATCAAACTTGAGGGATAACATCACACCTAGTCTAAAATACTCAGTGGATATGTTTTGATCAATCACATTCTCCTTATAAAAAAGTATGAGGGTTATAAATAATTTTAGGCCACATAACCTTATAAGAATGTGAAAATTGATAAAATAGACTGGAACATATAAAAGCATAATTTATTGTACATTCTAATTTATATGTTCTTTTTTAGATAAGATATATGTTTCATTTTGAGAGTGTATATTTCAATGATTTTATGGTTTTAAGAATTTTAAAAAATTCCCTAGTAATTTGGGATCTTTATTTTCTAGATTAGGATATGATTTATGAGATAATATCACTCAATGCAACCTATGTTAATTCAATAATGATATAGGATGAACTATTATTGATATTAGTTTAACTACATAAATAACAGTATAATGATATGATAAGGGTAAAAGGATTTATGTTTGAATCCATTTTGTGTTTTTGATTATGATAATTCCCATTTACTTATATATTTCATTACTCATATAAAACCTTTTGGTTTTACTAATATAGATAACTTGAAGGGTCCATCATTTAAAGGACAATTTAGATATTATCTCAATGAAAAATCTATCAGAATTGGAGCTTAATTGAGAGACCTTGTGATTGTTCCAAACTAGCTATCATGAAAAATGACTAACAATGAAAAAATATTTGAATTCCCAAACACATGAAAGTAGATAAATATGGAGTCTAATGAATGATTATGTGACTGATATGATGAAAGAACAATAATAAATTTCATTTTAGACAAAAATTTGGGAAAATATGTGGGGGAATTGACCTTAAAATGATACGAAAATGATATGAATGTGTTGATTAAGGTCATCAAATACACAAGTGCAAGATAAATAGAGGAGATAAAATAAATTCTTAAATTACATGATATTTATGCACTATAACACTCAATTTCCTAATCCAAGGGAACTTGAGGGTAATAGAAACCATAAAAAAGAGAAAAAGTAAATGTATATGAAACTATTACTAATGAATTAGATGGGGATTTTTCACTCACGGATTTTTAATAACCTATGTCATGTAAGTTTTCAATAACTAATGGTTATTGATTAAGTAAGAAACCCTTTTCATATGATTACCATATAAATAATTTTCATTATTTTTTTGTATTTATCTTCAATGGATGTAGATATTATTCCCTTATTACAATACTATATATAATTATTTTATGGGTTACCTCCCATTATAATGTTATTATATTATTTTTTCTTATAGATAAACCTCATTCCATATTCTAAAAAATGAAATGGTTGACTTGTAGTGTATGGTTAATTATGATATCCTTATAAAACAAATAATATTTAATTTGATTTAAATTATAAGGACCATATTTATTTTTTGGCAAGGGAATATCCATCCATCAAACATTGAGAATTTTTATTAAAGGATAAAAGTGGTCCATGGACCGAAATGATTCAAGGAGGTCTAAAATAATGTATACCTAAGGCATCAGAACGAACCAAGATAACTCACTTAGGGGGGAGAGATCCAATACTACTTAAAGTAATATGATGGTTGGTAGGTGAATCCCATGCTTCCAGGAAGTCCGTGACTTTGTTTCCTTCTCTCCACATGTGATTAAGACTAGTGTCATCTGGAAGAAGACACTTTCAGTTCTGTAGTAAATTAGTGAAATCCCATGGAAATCTAGAGATAACTTGTATAGATCTAAGGAAAGTCATGGAGTCTGTTTCCACGTGGTGAATAAGGAATCCATGGGAGCGACACAACTTCAGCCCGGTGGGTAGAGAATTCACCTCAACCATGAGGGAATCAACCAGACTGAACCACCAACTAAAGGTCAAGACAAAAAATCCCTGCTGATTATGAACCATTCCCCCACCCCTCAGAAAACTATTTATATATGATCCGTCAACATTCAGTTTGAGGCTTGATCCATGAGGGTTCCATTGAAACCAATTACCTTGAGAAGACACCCTTGAAAATGGAAAAGGAATACTACTACTAGCCATGATGCGCCGAAGGGAAGGGGTCAGTCCACCCCGCTTGAGCAGTAATGAAAGATCCATATCCAGGGACTTTTCCTTAACCCTAAAAGATGTGTTGGAGCAAGAATGGCCCTTATAACTATCCTTATTATGAGTTTCCCATAAAATCCAGCTGCCAGTAGCGAACACCACAGAACGTGCCCTCTGTTCATCCATGTAGTCCACTGAGGTGAAGAACCAGGCCTGGATGAATTCGTCCCGAGAGAGACCCTAGATTTCATTCCCTATGAAGTCACTAAAAATATTCTAGAGTCAGGTTGTCTATCCGCCCTTAAAGAATAAATACTCAGTCATCTCTTCCTTAGGTTCGTTGTATTAGTAAAATTTAGAGGTAAAATATATTCCTCTTCAACACACCACTTCATCTGTGGGGAGTGTATGATAGAAAATCCTCAATATGAGGAAGTTAAACTTGGAATTCTGATGAAAGAATAATTTTTAGGTGAATAGTGAAAATACATTTTTTTCAAACAACATGACTTTATGATATTATTAAAAATCCAAGTATCAATTTAAATTTAATTAAAAAAATTATAACATCATGTATTTATTTGTTAGGTGAAATTAAAATTTTAAAATGTGGTATTTAATTTACAGACCCATATATGATATATTAGAACATAAGTACTATTTTCCTAAAAAAATTAATGCGTTATAATTTTCTATATTAAAATAAAATTTTGTGAATTTTTAAATTTAATCAAATAAAATGGTGTTAAATTTTAAAATAATTGGGTCAAAATCATCTTACTAGTACAAATTTATTTTTATTCATAAATATTATGTTACTTATAGTAAAAACATATTACCACAATAAAGGTCGATAGGGTAAAAATAATAATTTAGGGGGTAAATGACATGAAACATGATAAAAACATGTATTCGGTTGAGTTTATATAGTTTTTATTATCCATGTATCTTCCGCCATCCATTATTTTCAAATCTTAGAGCCACATGACATGTTTAACATGTTCTACCTCTAAATTAAGATGAAATATTTACAAAATTGACATTCTATCGACTTTTAAAAGAGGCATCATAACACCCATTCAAGGAACTATTAAAAATTCAAGTTAATTATAAAAATAATACATTTTTTCTCAACATATAATATTATTTCACTATCTTTAGCTTTTGGTCATAAGATAATATCCTATTTTATCCATTTTGAAGGTGTCTTCCGGGGAAATCTAAAAGTTCTCAACATGTGCAGTCATTTTTACTTAACTTCTTCCTGTTCAAATTTTACGATTCCAATTCAAGATTTAAAATCCCTATGTAATGAAATTATATTTCTTATATAGTGAATTTTATAATGTTATGGGATAGTCATTAATCACCGTTTAAATTTCTATTATGAAAAATGAAAATATAATTATTGCATTGTGTGGACTATAACCTCCATGATGCAATGTGTTTTTCCCTTCACCACAATACATGTCTTATATAAAAGGGAAGTTGATATATAATTATAATAATTATATCATTTTTAAAATTTTAAAACCATAAACCATATACTACTTTTTCATGACCAGGCCTAATAGTACCCAAATCGTAACTCCCCTAATCCCGCCTCTAATATGATAGGGGATGGTGAACAGTGCCTTGTTGGAATATCACACACATTGAAGGCCTTAGACTAAATTAAATATACATGTGCACACATCTCCAAGACCATACAATGCTAAAATGTATGATACTAAACTATTTCATTAATACATCTATGAACTCATAATCAATGTATGACATTAAAGTATTAAATGAGAATAATGGGGCCGAATACAAGCCCAACTAAAAACTGTAGAGATTCCAACCTGCTCCAAAGTTGAGGACTATTATTGATTGAGTCCACCTAGAAAATACCTCGGTCTGTCAAGCTCAAGCTATGCTCCACCAGCTACATATCCTCTCAATACATGATCAAATGGGGTTTCTTTTTCATTATATATGGAATGTGTGGGTATATCCCATGATGTGGTGACTACAACAATACCTAGAAAGAAAAACCTAAAAAACTAAACAAAAAACATCAAGAATAGTCATATCATAAGAGTAATATTGTAATCAATATAAACTTGAACCCAGATATGCTCAGGATGGACATTTCACCTCTAATAAGTCACTAAAAAACTAACAGCCTTAGTATTCTTCTCAAAGCAATGCTAATTATAGGATAGTCGACTCCATAACCATTGAAATCATTGAATACACTCATGAAATAGGTTATGATCACTTGCTCTGGCCTTTTAAGGGTCATTTTTACCATAAGACATGATACTCAGATAGGGGATCACACCTAGGACTACTTGGGAACACCCCATAAACCCAATCTGGATCAAAACACTATGTTGGGGGATTCTAATCCTGTGATACCACAAACACTTCTGAAATCTCATGCTAGATTTATGATCAATTTTATGCTCACCCAAGTCATGTTGATTCTAAAACCCCTACTTAGTGTATAATATGATATAATTTCACCCTCCAGTCTCATGGAGAGACACCACACACTATATCTAAGACTTATCCTCTACAAGGGATCAAAATAAAGAAATGTTGATGTAATGTCACATTTTACCCTCTAAGGGGATGAACCAAGGGAATACATTCAACCAATACTAGTCCAAATTATAGAAACTAGGGGATCCAGACACCATCATAGTGGGTACATGATGTCTATAAGGTTACACATTATGTCTATCCATCTTCAGGTCTACACATGTGGTGCTAACTCACATACAATTTAAATCGCTATATACATAGAATGTATGAATAGTACATGGAGTGTTGACATCTCCAGACACTCTACCCATGTAATCTAGCTATACCAGTATACATTGGACTACATCTATGTACTCAAGTTGTATCTGTGTTCATCATATTTTTCATGCTCATGTAACCTCAGAGTTACGTAACAAGATTACTAGAAAGATTCATAGAGCGTGTGACATGGTCACACAATTTGTGAAATTTAACTATCTACGGAAACCCTAAGTCCAAGACTAGGGTCTCTCACATTGTGTGTGATCCTAGAATACATGTAGTGTAACCCAAAAATTTCCAGATTCATTCATATATTCTATGAACTATCCTCCACGTCATCTAATCCATCGTCCGCACTGAAATACAAGGATATGAGGTTTCACAACCTCTCTTTTGTCTTCTCACTGGATTCCATTCCTTGGTCCTCTAAGAAATTGATTTGCTGAGCCAATACTTCACCACATAGAGCCTCCATTGAGTAACTAACACAGGAATAGAACCCCCAATTCTCCTTTTTCTCATTCGTCCATAAATCATCCACTTTCATAACTGATCCACAAATTGGAACCTCCATCACATGACGAACACGGTGTATTTATCTATTTCACTGAATAAAGGTCATGAAATGATAAAATTCCAGGTAATCATCAAACCAAGTGTTATATAAAATTCTTAAATTGAATGTGTGATGAAATTGAGGAAGATTCATAAGACACCAGATGTGAGTAATTCACCTTATCAATTTGTTTTTTGACTTAATCGACTGTTGTAGAAATAGATGAACCAAGAGGAAAAATAATCAACAAGAAATTTAAATCCATCCTAAATAAATCTATCATTGACAGATGAATCAATAATTTTTCATAAAATTATTCTTTTTTGGTATGTTTTAAATAACAGGAAGAAAATAAATAATCGAATGTCCTACTTTGAGTGTGGATAGATCATTGATGAAGAATGGTTCTAAGTTTTCTTCATTGATGAGATGAAAAAAACTATTAGAACATGATTCTCGGTCTAATATTATTTAACATATTCTATCAACAATACACAAACAAATCATTTCCATTGGTTCCTCCCAATCCCTAGGTTATGTGGCTAACGATAGGGTTGAGGAATAACTGTGTCTAAATAGAGGATCTTAGTAGCTGGGATAAGTAAATGAAAAAAACAATTAATTTATTTATTTTGTAAAATATTTTCCCACAAAAAATTTTCCATAAATTCTTAACATTGAAAAAGGTTATGATGTGCCTACAGGAAAACCTATATTATAGAATCAATGGTGGCCTCTTATTTCTGATTCAGGACACCATTCTAGAGGTATTAAAATTTTTTAGTAAAACTATATGTGAATGATATTAATATATTTTATATATTTCAAACACATTGATCCTTATATTCTCATGTTGTATTAATTCCTAGATCCAAAAATAATCCATATAATATCAAAAATTATTACACCGAACAATTAGAGTCCTTACATTCTCCCCACCAGAGGGATTTTTGTCTCGGAAAGAGAAAAACATAATCAAAAGGATAAGGGTAATGGGATGATATATAGGGCCCCAACTACCATGTGTTGTCCTGAATATTCTCATTTTTTCACTGGACACACACTTAGGGGGTTTATTAACCTTGAAGTATCCTCTCTTGCTGATACTCGATCTCCATCGGGTACACAACAAAGGTATCTTCATCCTCGATATCTGGTCCTCCCCAATCGATGACATGAAACAGGTCATGCACATACCTCCATAGGTGTGACACATGGAAGACGTCATGTACCTTGTCCAATTATAGTGGTATATCTAAGAAATATGCCACCTCACCACCTCTATGTAGTATTTTAAAAGTCCTAATGAATCATGGGTATAAATTGTTATCATAGAAAAATATCCATAATACACATCGAGGTGAGACCCTTAGGAACACATGACCTCCTTCCTCAAATTCTATAGTCCTCCATAGTAGGTCTTAATAGTAATTATGATGGATGTTTTGCAGTCTTCATCTACTCTCATATGATTGAACCCTTGTTTGTAGCAGCTTGCACCAACTCTGATCCCATTAGTGTTGAATATCCTAGATCTGTCTAAAAAAGTGTTTACCTATAGTTTTTCCCATAGAAGGTCTCTAATGGTTCTATATCTATGGTGGAATAGTAGATATTGTTTTACGCAGCCTCCACTAGTGGTAGGTGATCCTCCCATCTATGAAAAAAAATCCAAAATGAAATCCTGGAACATGTCATCCTATATGAGAATGGTCTTCTTTGTATGTCCATCATTCTGGAGGTAAAACACCATGATCAAACTCAAATAATTACTAAAGGCCTCAAGAAATCATCTCCATAATTGTGATCTTAATTCAATTTCTAAGTCTAAAATGATTGTTTATAGAACCCCATGGAGAAAGACTGTCTTATGCACATACAAGTGCCCCAAGTTCTCTATTATGACATACATTGGAATAGACAGGAAGTGGGATGATTTGGATAGTCAGTCTATGATCACATAAATCACATCATGTCCTATGGACATATATGGTAACCCCACCATGAATTCCAAGGATATCACATATCACATCCACTCTAGCACCAATACAGGTGGATAAAAACCCAATAGAATCTAGTGTTATACCTTTACTTTTTGAAAAGTGAGTAATCAAAAGATAAACTCTACAACACACACTTTAATCCTGGCTACAAAAACAAACATTGGAGTCCTTGATATATCTTTTCCACACCTTCATGTTCAATAAATGGGATTTTATGAGACTCTTACACCCCATACTACCACAAAGTCAATGGTACCATCATCAATACTCTAAAAAGGATAAAATGCTTACCATATTCACAATATCCATCTGGAGCATCTGTTGTGGATATCTGAGTACATAAGGCCCCACAAATTGTATCTACCAACTAAGCCTCCCTAGCACAATGTAAAAGTGATGGTGTAACAATAATTGACTAAATATATGATGTATCATCCTTTTCCACTAATTAAAACATCAATGAGTCTTACTCCTCTAATGCCTTGACTAATAACTAAAATAATATCTCCTATTAAGAAAATATTCCACAATGTTCACCATCCCATGAGTATAAAAAATATCAAATTCATAGACCTAGAGGAGATTCATCCACCATATCTATGTCAATTTAATATCCTTATGATAGAACATAATCTTGAGACACTTTTGGTTATTGTAGAAAATATACTGCTCTCCCATTAGGTAGTGTCACCAAATATTCAATGTGATATCTTTATCTGCTAACTCAAGACCATGGGTAAAATAGTTCATCACATGTTGTCTCAAATGATGTGAACTATAGACAATCACCACCTACGAATGCATCAAAACACAACCTATCCTATTATAGGATGTATTTAAAAACACTACATTCATGACATCCCAAATAGAAATATAAATATGGGAGTGCATGTCATGTTATTCCTCAGTTCATGGGAACACTACTGCCACCTTTCTATCAACATGAGAGGTATCCTATTTTTATTAAAATGGTCATGGGTGATTCCATACTATAGAAATCAGGTTAAAACATACAACAGTTATTTATAAACTAAAGGAAACTCCACACCTTAGTAACACTCTTGGGTGGCTCCCAATCCATCCATGCCTCAACCTTCATTAGTTTCACTACCACTCCTTCTTCTAAGATCGATTGTCCTTGAATGTAGCCTCTCAAATCCCAAAATATCACTATGAGAGATTCCTATAATTTGTTTCTCTCGTATTGTTTTTTAGACCATCCTCTAGTGTCTGATGTGATCCACCCCAGAAACTAAGTACATAAGGATATTTTTTACGATGACTACCACAAAATTGCTCTAATAAATGATTAAAGATATATATTATGAGTACCATGAACAATGATGGGGTTTTTTTATTCCAAATAATATCATAAATTACTCATAGTTACCATAGTAAAAGCTAAATTTTATCTTTGACATATCCTTGTTCGGTACTAGAAGCTAGTGATAGCCTGATCTAAGGTCAATCATCCAGAAACATCATGACCCTCTCAACAGATCAAAGAGGTCATCAATCATTGGTAGTAGATATATTTTCTTTATGGTCACCTAGTTTGGGATATGAAAATCCTTACACAACCTCAAGATCTCATCCAAATTCTTGGTGAACAACATTGGGGTTTCCTAGGGGGGAAACATCGGGTCTCAAAAATCCCTTTTTCCTACTAATCTAATAACAGTACCCTCAGCTTTTCAATCTCTATGAGAGACATCTGATATGCTAGTGAAAATAGTGAGCTCATCCTGTGGTATAATTCAACGCAGTAGTTTAGTTCTCAATTGGGAGGTAATATTATCACATCCTTAGGAAATACGTCTTCATACTCTGATACCACTATGGTTAATTAAAATCCCATAGAATCCACTTCCCCAAGAGTCATTCTAGCTAAATGGTGATTAATCAGCTACAATATCATATTCTTGAGCCCATCCTGCTCTATTGAGGTTTCATTTTCATACAAAAAGTAAAATATCATCTTATTAGTGTAGCCACTCTGCATCCTCTTCTGAAAATAGTCAGTCTATTCATGGACTATTGATAGCCTTTCCATACCTAAAATGACATAATAAGGCCTCATTTCTTCCAAAAAGTTATCCCAAAAAATTTTCTCACCTCTAAACATTAGATCACATTTTTTGAAGAAGTGTGAAATTGTTAAGTCACCTCCTATTAGAGTATCCAAGCGCAAGGGTCGATCAAAATTCTTAACCAAAATCTCTTCTCCCACACACAAGATGTGAAATTAAAGTAATGAATCCAAAAATTGTCTATTAATAATGACGATAGGTTTGAAAAATCATAAAATTCACCTTGTATCATCTCTGGATCATAGGGGTCATAGGTCTCCATAACCTGCATTGGGCCTCCTCTCTTACCACCGCCTCCCTAAGCCCGGCATGGACTATCTAGGAGTAGTAGTGATTAGAGGTCAAAACTCTGACCACCTAATGTTTCTAGACTATTAAATATTCCATAAAAACCACCTTACAAACCACCTAGCTCCTCCCTCTATCTCTACCTTGGTGGTCCCTAAACCATCTCCTTGTTAGTTGAATGACCAGTCAGAAAATCCTATTCCAGATGCCCCAAACCATCACAACATAAAACCTGACTCTCCCCTAGTTGACTCAAGCCAACATGATATCCCTACACCACTGAACCAATGTCCTATGATCATATCATAAATCATCTCGCATGACCTGGTCCTTGTGACTATCATCAACTACCTTCCACCGAGGACTCAGCTTCTAGGTTCCCATTGCCATCACTAACTATTGATGACTACTCATTCAGGAAGCTCTACACCACCAAGGCCTACTCAACCACCCTAGAATAGGTGTAAATGTTGAGAGATATTATTGAATTACCAATATACCATCATAATCAATTCTTAAATATATTTTATTTGAAGAAAATATCTTACACCATATCCATGAAGTATTAAAAGATATCATTAAACCTCAATGAACACTTGGCCATTGTCAAACTACCCTACTAAATATGAAATGTATGTGACTTGATTGCAAAATGGCCATATTAAACTCTTCCATAAAGAGATTCTCAATGTATAACCATAATAGGGATGTATCATTATTTTCCTGGGTCACTTAACTGTATAATTTCCCAGCAGAGGTCTAGAGAAGACTCACTCTGAGAACCACCATATGGAATATAGGTATCCTTATAAGGTGGAAAACTTGTGTGACTACCTATATCCTATAATCAACCTCCTGGGGTCTAGATATTCCTAAAACATGGGAGTTATTAACCTCTAGAACACATAAAATGAACTCATCTAACATGAATCCTCAATTGGCACTTCCAGTTCTAGTTGCTTCATAGTGGGTGGTTATAATGAAGGTAAACCACCCATAGGTTCTATCTCCAATATATGCCTATATAATAATGCCCCATCATTCAATAGATCAATCTCATGATCGTGAAGTGGAATTCTAGGTGGTTTTCTTCACACAAGCATTCTAGAATAAATAAGATATACAATGATCAAAGAGTATAACTCGAGAGATGATTCAAGAAAGAAATTGAAACCATAACCCATTCTTATATGATTCATGTACCAATGTTTCTCATGCCACCAATTTTGACATGAAATGAGTCGAAAGGTAGGTGATCAGAGTACTGGTGTACGGATATGTATGTTGCTCCAACAACACAAGAGTAATTAGATTGAAATAAACACTCAAAACACATAACACTATTGCACAAAACCAATTTCACATAGTCTCTTCCAAAGGTATAACTGATAGATCTTATTCTCCTCTATCACAAACTGACCTAACGAGACTCCATCCGTGATTACCCCAAGCCCGCCTCAATTGGATAAGGGCTACTGACTAGTACTAAGTAGGAATATCCCAGACATGACAGGCCATATAATTAATTACCCATATACACACACATATATCTCTAAGTGTATAAAATGATAAAATGTGAAACAACTAAAACCAATGCATCCTTATATATATGATCCCAAAATTATAGTACAATAGAAAAGTTCTGATAGTGAATAAATTATCTGAATAAAATAGGAACTAAAAACTACAGAGAGTCAAACCTGCTACAAGGGTTAGGACTACTATCAAATGAAACCAAATGGAAAGAACCTCGGTGTTTCAAACTAAATCTAATCTCCAAAATCTACCTATCCTACCAAGAAAATGACAAATGGTTCATCTTAATTATAAACACAATACGTGTGGGAAGATCCCACATAGTTGTGAGTAAAATAATACCCTATAAGAAACCCTAAAAACAATAACCACAAAGAATCAAGAATATTCAACTCATAATAGTAATACCATTCTTAATAGAAGTGAGAATCCATATATACCCAAGAAGGACACCAAGCCTCTAGAATATCAAAACCAAACTACCAGTCATAATATTCTTCTTGAATAAATTCTCATTCTTGTAGAATCTACCTATGAAACTATTAAATCATCAGAGACACTCATCCATGATGTCGTGATCACTAGGGCCCACCCAATAATGATCACTACTCATAAAATACTCAATAATCAAATAGGGGATCATAACTAAGACAGATGTGGGACACCACAAACCCAATCTGGATCAAACTACTATACAGGGAACCATACTCCAATGATACAATTAAACCTATTAAAATGGAATACTATATGGAGGATCAACACCCTTCTCAAGGAGGTCATGCTAACTCTACAAACCCCACCTAGGGTATAATATGATGGAGGATAAAACTCCAGTCTAATGGAGAGACACAAAAAACTCTATTTGAGACTCATCAACCATGGGATATCAAAATTATAATATGTAAAAATAATGTTTCACTATAACCTATAGGGGTGTAGGACAAGGGAACTCACTCAACTAATACTGGTCCAAAATGAGGAAACAAAGGTCTCCAATGACCATGGGTATTCAGTGTGTATAGAGGTACACAACATGTCCATCCAACCCTGGTCTACCTATTTGGTTCTGGCACACACAACATGTAAATATGCATGTACATATCATATATGTTGATTACACGGTTTGTAATTATCTTTTGGAACTCTACCCATACCATTTTTTTGTGCTCGTGTACACCAAACCATGTCTATGTACTGTGAACATGTCCCTGTAATTTGGCCTTCCCGTGCCCCTATAAACTCTAAATGACATGTCAATCCTCCTAACAAGATTCATATAGCATGTGATAGGGTTATGGAGTTTGTTATGTTTAAATCTCCATGGAAACCCTAGTTCCACCAACAAGGGGTCTAATGTTGTGTGTGATCCTAGATTTCACAAAAAGTACATCTATCGGGATATTCTCTAAAATATCCTCCACATCACCAAAGAAACCATCCTCACTGGAATATATGTATATGAGGACACTCGGCCTCACCATCTCACACTCACTAGATTTTGGTCCTCAGTCCTCTTGGAAGTCAATTTGCCAAGCTTATTTGTCACCACATCAATCTTTCATCAAGTAACCATTGTTGGAAGGGAACCCTTTGTAATATATGGTCTCATTTTTCCTCAAATAATCATCCATCATCGCTGATACTAAAATAGGAAATTGCATCATAAGTGGTCACTATGATATAGATATGTCCTACCAAATAATTGACGTACAATGGTCAAATATTAGATAATCATTGAACTACAACCTAAATAAATTTATTGTGATGAACATGAGAAGAAACGAGAGATAGATACATAATCCACATGATGTGACGAATGAACCTTGGCCTTTTTTCATTCTTATTTGACCTGTTTTCATAGAAATAGTCGAATGAAGTGAAAAATTTATCAAAATAAAATTTAAATCTATTAAGAAAAAATCTACCATCGATACGTGAATAAATTCATGTTCATGGAGTTGATCCAAATTTGGAAAGGGATAATGAATTGTAAGGAAATAAAAAATAAAATATCCTACCATGATTTCGGATCATTTGATGATGAAGAAAGTTTGTGAATTTTTATCATTGGCATGATCCATGAAATATGTTGGTGCACAATTATTGATCAGATCTGATCCATAGTAATCTTTCAATGATCCTCCAATAGCTTGTATCTAGAGTTTCCTCTCAATATATAGGTTATGAAATAAACACTAGGGTTGAGGAAAAATCATGATTAAATAGTATAGTCCAGTCTCAATATCAAATAAAATAAAAAAAAATTATTAAAAAAATTATTTTATCAATTCCCCACTGGAAAAAATTTCACAAAGGCCTGATGTCGATGATGGTTTTGTCGTACCTATATTAAATCTCATCTTCTGAAATCAATAGTGACTTTGAGTTTATTATTTGGGCCCTAGTTTTTGATTTATTAGTCATTTTCTAGAAAAATACAAATTCCGAAAATTAACATATTTAATATGTCTTAGAAATTGATTCCAGACACATTGGGCCTTAGAATCTCACACCTTCTCAACACAAGAATCAAAAAAATAATCCATTAAATATCCAAAATAAATATATGGAAAATGATATTATTTACATACTTTCACCCATTTTTGCAGAAAATGAAATTGTCAACCATGCATACATGTGGACCGATGCATCCATAGAACGATTGATTTTTATATTTCATTACATAGCCACCATACATTTTTGGTCATGAGGATGATATTAAAGTATAAATAATATTTTTATGATATAATTATGGTTATTTTATAACAAAATATTGAACCTATTACTGATATAATCAAAAAAATTATTATAAATCCAATTATTTAAAATAAGATAGCTAAGAGGTGAATGATCTACTCATTCTATGTAAAGGATTTATAGAAGTTATCATCTCATTATAAAACATTCATATTCTAATATAACATACTAATGAGTTTTAAATATGATCATTATGTTTCATTTATAATTATATTACAATAAAAACACCTCATAATCTCACATTAATCATGTTATATTATTGTTTGTGTCAGTTTAACCATCTACTTGAAAAATACCATGAATTGATACCATGGATGTCCATGAAAACCTTTTTACTTAAATTATATGATATAAATATGTAAATATTTTATTTCTAGTAAGGTTATATTAATATTAACTCAATAATTAATAAAATACCTTCTTTTATTCAAGAATTACTGAAACATGATCTTTGTGAAGTTCAACCTCATTGATTGTAACCAATACTACCATGAAATTTATTTATTACAATATAAAATATATTGAAAAATATATTCTATTACTTTATAAAATATATTTAACAATATATTATATTAATTTATATGGTTTAATAGTTTTTGTACTTGTAAAAATAATAGATACTAACACACCTTTTATGATGCTATTACAAAGCGATAAAGATCATATACACCAGGTGTTAAAAACATCGGTAAAAACTAACAGATATATATATATATATATCTGTGTATGTGTATCCATAAAATTATTGTAAATGATGATTATAAATGATTATAGGTAAGAATAAGGTTCTTTATTGTTTATTTAATGTATTAATTTCATTTTTCTAGACATTTGGTATACATGAATAACTATTTAGGAATGAGCTAAGGTTTTTCGTCTCAAATTCCTCATTTAAGACATGTTTGGTATAAAATAACTTTTAATTCATGTGGTGTATATAATAACTTTTTAAGATATTATATAATAATTTTATTTTAATCATGGTATTTACTGTTTATTTATAATCTCTCGCTTTCAATAGGTTTTTATTAATGTTTTTTTCAAGCCTTAATAGTTTTCTCTATCTTAATTATGATTATTTAAGTCATTTTACATATTATAAACCATGTTTCTTTTGTATAGTGATTATTTATTGACAATTAATTGATAATTATATAAATTATTTCATTTAAATTCATGATATGAAATAATCCAAGTTATGTTATTTACATTAAATGTGTTTTGACTCGATTTTTAACCCATTTGTAAGAGCTTTTTGTGACTCTATTTTCATCCATTGAGTTATGGTCATACACATGAACATTTTTCATATAAGTTGTGAAGAATCTACCATTTTATTATATTGTGTTTTATCATCTCATTTTTTACATTTTACCACATAAAACCCTCTTCAAATGTTTTAAGATTTATGGATTATGATTACCTTATGGAATGTTGATAAGTAAAATCTCATGTCCTTGAGTTACAATGTTTCATCTTGATATCTAATTATAAATACTTGCATTCATCCACACTAATATTATTTTATATGGTATATTATGTTCCCCATTAATAAAATTGAATTTTAAAACTTGGAAGGTTTTATAGGTCTTTTATTTTTCAATGTGGGTTTCAAAAAATTAACTATTTAGAAATATTACAAATGAATTTTACTTTCAATTTCAAAAGTTTTATCATATCCTCCCCATTTATCCTGGGTAAAATCTATGTATTTTCAAGAATCTACTATTAGATATTTTTTTAATAATTACTTGTTTTAAAATTATTTTAAATCACTTTTTCAAAGGTGACCTTTCAAAGAGATATGGAATCTAATTTTTTACATCAAAAATGTTTTATAAAATTCATTGTTTATTTTTACTTCCATTTCCCTTATTAATTTCAAAAGTATATAAACTAATGGGGGTTATGTTTTATGATTTATCATCTTTCATATATATATATATAATCTTTTGGAGGATTGAACTCACAATACCATACAATTTGATTCTTGATCCCTTTTTTAGTGATACATTTCAAAACATTATTTTTGTGTGGGTGTTTTTCATTTATATAAATTCCCTTCTATGATTCCTTATTACACTGGGGTTTTATTATTTGGAATCCATACAACTTATTTCTTTGGATTTGTTATGATCAAGATTATTCTTGTATTGACTTACCCATATACTCATTTCATTATAGGTTGTGCAGATAACATTTTACATAATTATGATATGATGATGTTCACCTAGAAAGAATGTTATTTAATTTAAATGTAAAAAAATATTGGTTTTCTAAATATTGTTATTCCAATATCAACGATTATTAAAAACATGACTATGTATTTTTTGAAATTCCATATTTTAACTCAGGTTGGTTTATGATCATGATATCACTTTTATTAAAATATGGAAAATATTGACATTGTCAATGATTATTGACTGCTAATACAGATTGATTTTGAATTTACATATCATATATTTCAATATATGAACAGTCATATTTTTATTCATTAAGAGGTTCCTTACAGAATGGTGTGAAATGTCTTTTTAAATCTTCTACATAATTCATCATACTTAATCTGGTGACATGTGGGGTTTATAATTATATACCCCCTTGATACATCAATAGGGTTGTGAGATATAAAAGGCTGGGTTTTGTTATATGAATATTCACATAGATTGATATTTCCTTAAAATAAGACCATGAAAGAAGGTTTTTGATATCTATAATTATGAATTATATTAGTATAATACCAGTATTATTAATATCTATGTATTCATTTATTTTCATGGATATAGATTTCTACTAGTTTCAAGTTGATTATTTCTTTATGTTATTTACCTATTAATTCAATAAAATATACTCAATGACAGCATTAGTTTTATATTTTCCCTAACTGAGTGTTTTTTATCACCCCTTCTTAAGAGTAAATTTCTGAAATTTATGAATAAAAGTAATACATGTGACATGTTTTAAAGAATATCACTGGTGGAAGATTTTATGGGACATGTTTTTGAATCATTATAGATAAATTTGTTTCATATATAGTGTAAAAAATGTTTTATTGATGGAAAAAACATTGTGTTTGTTAGTTTATGATGCTTCCAAATTCACCAAATCTATAAACCAGGAAAAATACATCATATATAAGATATGTAATTAATATTTATTGATTTTTTAATTATGTGTGGTTATATGAAAAATTATATAGGTGGTATCAAAGAATGAATGTAAATAATGTATTACAACACTAAATCTGAGATCTTGGGTTTGGGTAATCATAATTACACACTAGTACATGACATTCCCCATGAAAAAATATTCATGATCCCAAAACTAAAAATTTGATAGATTCCCAAAAAAACTCATAATAATGAACTCCAAAAACTACCTACAGATGCTATGTATACTCCTCCATAGACATAGAGTACAAAAGGGTGCCATAGATGAAAAACCCCATGAATTATAAAAGAAACTATTAGAACACCAAATTAATCAATATCATTATTAATACTTGAGTGTTCATAATATAGAACAAAATATCAATGAACTCATTATGTTAATGATAACCATTAAAAACATTCTTCATAATATTTTCATCATATACCTGCATCTAATGATATCCTTGCCATAGTTAAATATATGAGAACCAATGAGATCCCATTAGATAATTGGAAGAAGGTATATATTCATTAAATTAACCTAATTTTAGTGAAGATAATTAATAAACATGATTCAGCTTCCATCTACCTCTCTTACGAACAAAATCAATGCACCTCAATGAAACATGCTCAGTTGAATAAAAAAATTGGAGATCATCGATAAACATCCATAGCTCCCATAACTCAGACAAAATTAAATTATATAGAGACATTGAAATTGGAGAAGCAACCAATGGATGATCTATCAAAATTGATCTCTTATCGAGGGGATAGTGATATGACATTTTTATAGGAAATATTGGGGTACTCTTCCATGACACTGGAAAACACTAACAACTAAACCTATAATAAATTAAAAACCAACTCAGCCTTCAAGGAATAAAAATATTGGGAATTCCTTCGACCAATATGTGGATCTCACAAACCAATGATCATGGAAGACTCTACAGAAGCATCATATAACACAATCCACCACCTAAAGTGTCCAATGATAGGCTAAATAGAATAAAAACAATACATATTGAGGATTATATTGGGTGGATATATCTATAGGAATAGGAAGTCTCCCCAATATTTGTTCTTCCTTAAATACCTCTTAGTCTCTAAATGTTTCACACAAACTGGGTAGAACTCCAACTGGCGCAATAAATTCCAATGAAACTGGAAGCCTCTCCACCCCATGTCCCAAATAACAAACTTGGGTGGGTAAAATTAAGGAGTGTGTAGATTTTGAATGAAAAAATATGTACAAACAAGTGAAAATAGGAAAATGGTATATCACATGATGTGTAGACAACCTGGGACATGAAACTCTAGAGAATTCATCAAAAGAAAACATGATACATGTCCTCTATAACCCTAATATTGACCACCTAAACAATCACATTGTACTATATAGGGATGAGGGTCAATAAGGGGTTACCCACATCTTTTCCAATATCCCCTCTTTTGATCATATGATGAATCACCCAGATGATATTACCATTGAATATATTGTTTCAATATCATAACCTGAAGTGGACCACCAACTGCATGAAACCGTATTAGAAATATAGAGAACTCTCACAACAGATGAACATGAGCTCTATAGGAAAACAAAATTGGACCCCTTCGAAGGAGCTTGAGAGATTCCAACCCAAGTGAAATGAGATGATTTGGGTCAGGACCTACCACAAGCTCTCTAAAAACCCTTCTATTAAGGAAAATGGGAACAGTAGACCACTTATCTACCTCATTAAGAGTCCAGATGACTCCCCTCTTGGGATGTTATAATCTTGTCTAGTTTCTTCTCGAAAACCTATACTCTCACTATTTTCTCAAGTTATATTATTTTTATGAATTTTTTGACCTAGAAATGGATCTTTGGATGTAAATCCTTCTCAAAACACCTCTCTCTAGCCTCCTCATTTGGAATAAGGTGGGATGTATTTTGAATAAGGTTCATAAAATGGATCCAAAACTCCAACATGATAGAAATACCATGTCAAATAGTAAGAATCCCTTGATGGATTCATGCCCTTGAATTCAATAAAAAAGAAACTAAGATTGGTACTGATCTTGAAACATCTCCCACCAAATAGTGTTATATGTGTGATCCCAATGGAAAAAGAACCACCACTTCCTGACTTCCCCAATAAGCATGATCTAGGCCAATAAAACCATGTACTTGTTCTGATAACATATCAAACTAAAGTATACCTAAACCTACAATAATAACTCATTTTTCACTGTTTCTAAAATGGTTCATTACTAAATTTTCAAATTATTACACTAAAACTCTCATAGTTTCCTCCTCTCAGAATCATCATCATCAATATGGATTCAGTATTGATTTATAGCCATATCCTATTAAACATCATTAACAAAAACCAAATAATGAAACCATAATAGATCAATTAATAAAAAAGAAAAATGGTTACAAACACCTAACCCTAGATATATAATATTTTATACTCATTAATTAAGGTTCAAACTAACCATAAATTCTTAACCATTTCAAAAATAGGCACAAAAAAAAGAATGATTCTTGATATTTTACTTATTCTCTATCCCAAAACCAATATCATTCCACTGGGTAGAGTATGTAAACATTAATCTCCTTGCTTCTGATCATAGGGGTCCTTAAATACTTGTTTTCTAGTTTGCCTCTCTTTTTTGACTGTATAATATGATTAGCTGACATAGCTTCCCAACCAGCCCATGTGGTCCTCAACGGTGCCAACCTCCAAACTACATTATATCCCTCAAAATCCCTTTAACACAAATATTTCATGTCACTCTACCTCTAAAAATAACCCTTCAGTGATGGAAATGGGGTTAAAGGGATGATGACTCTTGGATTCTACTTCCAATAGGCTATAGGATTAGGATTTTCCCTAAGGGTATATCATACATAAAAATGGGAGGCATTACCCTATAAGAAAATTTAGGAATGAGTGATGGGATAAAAACACCAAAAAAACACCATATTATAATAAATAAAAGTTCCATGTTCTTGTATATAACTCCATAGAAACTAATAAACTACAATAGAAATATATAAGTATGAAAATTAAATCCTCAATAGTGACTTAAAAGACCAAATATATCCTAAATAACTCCGCAAACTATTAATTATCATACCTATTACTAACTAGATCCTATAGACTTGAAAAATATATTATATAGATGTATGGTGAGCATAACAGGTATACTCAATAAGATCTTCACAAAAACAAATCATGTAAAAGTAGAAAAATCATATGAAATCCTAGTAAATAGACCAGGAAACTAACTCGTCACCTAAAAAATTATGTTCAGTTCCATGCCTCTCCTTGGATCTATCACCAGGTATCATATAAAATAAATAACATAATATCCAACATAATTATAAAGTGAAGGTACCCTAATTACACTTTCCCTCTAGTTTTCCTATTTCATCCCAAAGCTACATGTCATACTCTATATCTCTCTAATTAGCTACTTTTGTCAACTAAAATAGTAAAAAAACATCCACCTC
Source organism: Viscum album (assembly GCA_963277665.1). Classification (NCBI taxonomy): domain Eukaryota; kingdom Viridiplantae; phylum Streptophyta; class Magnoliopsida; order Santalales; family Viscaceae; genus Viscum; species Viscum album. The sequence continues at coordinate 443,653,665 of OY728135.1, read as the reverse complement.
TTGCATCACTCAATCTCATCATCATCACAACCTCTGGGTAGTAACCATGTTTTTTTCTAGACACCACATCTCATACACCCTATATGAAAACTCAAGTCATCACAGCCTATACACAATATACCTATGATAATACATAGGTTTTTATATATGGAAATACATGTCTGTGAAATAACTGTAGTGTTGGGTAACACACTCCACACATATATAGGAATGGTAATCCTCATTTATTCTAGAAAATAATAATACTTGAGAATAGAGTGGTGGAAAAGGGGTATTTTTCCATCAATCCTTGTTATCCTAGATATTAGGAATACTCCCTCTAGAGTCCATTTGGTTTCAGTATCCCAACTAAAATGTGTGTAGTAGTATATGAAATCACAACACATAAATAATATATATATCTCATAGACACACTATGGGAAAACAATTATCTTTTGGATCAACTATAGTTATCATATTTCAGATAGCTGGATTCCACCACTAAGCACTAGATACCATATAACAACACAAACATTTTATGAGAATTTTATTTAATTATTTTTGTTAAGCATTTCATGTTTTATTAATTATCATCTAAAATTTCTTGAGTCTACCATCAAATTCCCAACCTAACAGTTTAAATTATTTATTATTCATTATCATAACTCCATGTACATCCAAACACATTTAAATATACCATAAAAAGATAAAAATAAAATAATAACCACATGCAACATGCTATGGAGGGATGAATATAGGAAACTAGAAACCCAACTATCTGACCTTCATGAAAAAGAAAATTGATAGAAAATACATCCATATTTGAATTCATCTAAAAATGTGTTATCCTAGGTTCTTTTATCTCCGTCAATATTTGTTACATCCCTGACACAACTAGGCATATCACCATCCATCATGACACCACAATTTCAAACTACTAAAATAAACCCAAGCACTCCCACCAATTCATTTTTATACGAACAACCATCCTATTGTCTCATCATGGCACATAGCGAGGCTCTACATATAGAGAAAACACAAAAGTAAATAGGAAAACAAAAAATAGTTGACAAACCTTCAGGCCCTAGAAACATGGAATCCAGTATATATTATAAAAAATTCTTGGTCGACCAAAATCAATTATCTTTAACAAAAAATAAATTTTTTCACTATATAGTTAATAGATTCATTTATTACATGATACGACCACATGTTATATAATCAAATATATATCAAGATATAATGTAATAATTTAAATATTCTTCTAGTAAAATTTCCATTTCAATCAAATTATATAGAATAACTATAATAATTAAACTTACCTATTTATTATTCTGTTCATCAAGAACTATAATCTTTACATACTCTATCCAATTCCAATAAAAACAAACATGTTAAACCATTTCATAAAATAAAATATAGCATATTATCTATAAAATCAAGATGCAAAGCATAACATGTTATAAATGTGTGGGGTCACTATAACTAAAAACCAAAATCCAATCTTTAAATATGGTTAATCTTCCATAAGTTAAATTTCACAGTTTCCCAATGTGATAATGTATGATAACATCAAACTTTCACTTAAAACATGATAAAAAATTAATCCACAACATCAAGGAATTTAATATTACTCAAGAAATATTGTAATGACAACTGAAACACTCAAATAAACTCTACTATAAGAAATTTATACACCATTAAGAATTTTTTACCATGACTGTAGCTAAAAACATCAAAATAACACCATGGTAACTAAGGAGAATAACTTCCATAGCATGGTATGGTACAAAGGGATAAAAAATAAAAAAAATTATAAATTATAACGTAAAGAGGAAAAATCACCTTAGAAAACCAAAGATTGATCATGAGAAGCAAGGGATAAATCCAAATTAAAAAAAAATAGAAACATCATGAAATATAACCTCTCTCACCCGGGGGTGGAGGATAATTTAGATGGGTTTAAAAGATACTTTGGTTGAAATTGGATTTATAGGATTTAAATGAGATGATAATTCACAATTTGATTGGTTTACCCACCAAATTATCATGTCAATGGCTCAACAAAAAACACAACGCCAAGATCCTATAACATTGGGATAAACTCAAATCCTGACTATATGTTCATGTTTTGAGTTTTCATATGTAGATTCCCCAAATCTGACACCTCATTAATTCACATCATTAACTGATGGTTCATGAAATAAATTTCACCCTTCAAACCAACCTTACTCAAGACATGAATAACCATTCGGGACAAAAACAACTATCTCACATTATGAATAACAATTTAAATAATGAATTACCCCTCTAAATAGATTCTATCTCCCAAACTCCATTAACCATACTATCAGCTTCCTCTATACACCTCAGACTTTAGAAACCCGAAAAGGAATGGTAAAAATGATCTAGGCCCTTAAAAAAACCTTATCCAAACCTATTATAACCATACTAAAATAATTACATCAGTAACATTAGTATATTGAATTTTTTTATGTTTATGGGATAACCATTATTTATATATCACTAATAAATTGGGAAATAATAATGTCACTCGTGTTAGACATGAATAATGCCTCAACAAATGATGTATTTAATTTTAATAACATCTTTACATAACTGGTTGTATGAAATTATTTAATGAATAAAAATTATTTTTATGAAATGATTATTATTTTTTAATGATAACTTAGGAAATATAGAAATATCTAACTTATTTTTACTATAAAACTTGTTGTTCATTAAAAATTATAAAAATAAGAACATAAAAAATTTCATTTTCACAATTAATGACTAAAACGAAGGAATAATGATATTAATATTTTATAAATAATTTTGTAATATATACTATAGAATAATAACTAATATAATAAGGATCAAATTTTTATAAATTTATAGAGATCAATTTCGATATTACAAATCATGTGAAAAAAATTAAAAATAAAAACAACTAATGATAAAATAATAATTACTAACCAATAAAGGTAAAATAAATTTCTATAATTAGAGAGTGTAAAAGATAATTGATTTTATTATGGATCTAAAATAATTAATTAAGATGGTTATTTTTATCATACAATGTTTTTGATCTCTTCTTGCAAATAAGGAATCCTATATAAGGGTTTCCTTTCTTAAATTCCATTCTTTCATACATGTTTCATATTCTGAACATATTTTCAATTATATAGTGTATATACTACCCCTTTTACAAATATTACCATAGATAATTTTTTATTAATGATGATTAATGTTTTAGTTCATGTTTTATCTTTAAAAAAATTTAATTCAAAATTTATAAAACCCATAATATTTTTTACATAAATCAAATTTCCATTATTTTTGTTCTAAAATTTATTCTTGAACCCTATTCTTATATTTTTTATTTATTTTATAGTAAAAAAATTCAAATTTTTTCACATTAGGTTATATATATTTAAAATTACTTCTCATTAACTCACTTCTAAGGGATTGTTATTTGAGTGATAATTATATTCGTAAGGTCTTTATTCATTCAACCTCATTTTCATTGTGGAATATTATTATTCCATTAAATATGGTTTTCATGATTATTATATTCTTCCTTTTAATTATTTTATGTGTTATATTCCCTTTTTCACTAGGGAAAATTAAAATTTTAATTTAATCCTTTATCTTTGATGGATTTCTGACCTCATAAAATAAAGATTCTAATTATAATTATCATCCTCATTAAAATAAATTTTTCCTCTATGCCCATTCACATTATTTCTAAAAATTAATTCCTATATTATTTTGAAAAAAATTATATATTATTTCCATGTTTATATGTTTTATATTTATCCATTTTCCAAATGAAGTTTTCTTATTATTTTTACAATGAGGGTTATAATAAATGTGTCTTATTATATTAGAAAGGTTTTTCTTTTAATAGCTGCATATTTTAACTTACACTCTATCTTCCCCGTGAATAATGATAATTAATTTCTAAATTCTCTGTTATATGGATTTTATTCAAAATATTTTTAAAAAAACATTCATCTCAATAATTCAAAAATAATCTTTTTCAAAGTTACGTATAACATTATCGCATTATGATAACATTGAGATATGTTTTCTAAAAACTCTATTATTTATGTTTATCCTACATTTTCCATTATAACACCTTTATATATATCTTCTATTGAGTTATTTTTCATAAAATACCATCTAAAATAAATTATGAAATACTCCTTTTTTTTTATATAATTTTTTTATCAATTGATATAACTCCTATAGTTATGTTATGCAGTATTATATTAAAAGTTATATGAAACCAATTTTCATTCATTTAACTTTTAATGCTATGATGTATGAGTGATTTGAACTATAATAAATTTTTATTTATCAACATTATGTAATGGTTGGTTTCTATATAAACCATTAATTCATTTTTTAAGGATTTATATATCATGATATAATAATTAGAAATGAGTATTGATTATTGATAAACTATAGGAAATAAGTAGTGACACCAATACACTATGTGATGGGAAATAGGGTGTGATGGATGATCTACTATAATCTGATTCTTTTGATTATTAACCTAGACATAGGTTATAATTGTTAATTCTTTTATATGTGACACAATATTAATCTATGAATACATAATATTGTTATAATCTATGTATCATGTAAATTGTAACTTGGTTTATTAACTCCTATGTTTTTCTATGTGTTTGATCATTTGAGGTTAAATGTTATTCAATCACTCCTTATAGAAAAAACTTATTTTTCTATACTTCTCCCATGATTTCTATTATTCTTATGATATATCCTCTAAATGAAAATTTTATTAGACATTTCCATTATTGATCATTTTATCACACCTATAAATATAATTATCATTTCCCTAATAAAATACATACAATATTATGTGTAGACGGAATTATTCTGTAGAAATATTATTAAATATTTACAATAAATTAAGTTTAATTATAATTATATTTAGAAAATAAATAATGAAACTAAATTTTTTAACTAAGGTTTATATAGATAATTATGAGTTTATGTGTTTAAATTATGAAAATTATGTAAAAAATATGCAAGTTTAGAATAGGTAATGTCACTTTGTATCAAATAGTATTTTTCAAGTATGAGTTTATAGTACTAAACCATGTATTGTGGGTAAGGGGAAGTTAATTTGGTGTTAGGGTTGGGTTTATATATTTTTTGGTATTGGGGAGAGAGAAATTAGGGGAAACCCCTAGTGATAATCCAAATTATAGGGAAAATATCCTAAAAGTTTTCTAATGTAGAATGTGTTTAGTTTCCTAGAAAATGAAATTGTTGTGTGGAAGAAAAAAAGAGGATATAGGTTTCTAAATAAGACTCATCAAGGAGTAATATCTTGGAAAAAGGATGGTTGGGAATCAAAACAATCTTAACTCATTTTACAATTTTTTGGCATAACTGCACACGTGGTTTGAAACTCATTGGGGATATTATTCATCATATTAATGTTATCTCAATGAACCATTTTAAATGATCTAAATGGAATTTTATGATATGATATATTAATAGTCAGGATAAAGAACCTAATGCAAATATAAAAATTTATAAACTATATTGAAACCAACATATTTACAAGGAATATATATCTTTTATTAGTCATTGTTTCAATTTTAATATTTTCTTTTTATACATTTTTTATTTTAATTATTATTATACCATAACATTCATTTATTTTATGTAACGGTTGGATCCCTGATAAACCAAGTTATTATTGGGTGGGATGGACAATGCATTTATTTTCCCATTATGTGACAAAATAGTATAGGATCTAACATTTATAGTCTTTTGTTTATGATTAATATTTTATCTTCAGTTATGATTAATAACATGAATCCATTCTAATTTCAAAACACCCAAAATATGATAAAAATAGGGGTTAATGGAGGCTTGCATGACAACGATCATATAGGAAAGAATTATAAATTTCATATATGTCCAAAAAAGTGGGTGTAAGTGCCTAGGAAGTTGATTGAAGGGAACCACAAAACATTACAAGTACTAAAAGTTCAAACATCGATCCAATGATTTTCATAAAAATGTTGAAGAGGTCAGTCAAACAAATAGTGGTTAATCATAACTGAAGATAAAAGATTAATCAATATATGACCATCAATTTGTGTATAATTAATTATGAAATATCTATGAAAATTAACTCCATTATATGGGTTTAAATACCTAATCATATGGGGGAATATCTCAAATGACTTAAAAAATCAATATTATATATATGCCTATTCTTAGTGAAAAGATGTATTTACAAGTATTTCCTATGATCATATCATAGATATATCATTACAAATTATTCTACAAGTAATGACTATATAAAAATGATACTCATTTAATTTCAGCTGGGAGAGAAATTTGAATTTTTAGGATGTAATTAAATCAAGGAGAGATAATGTAACATCCAATGTATTAGAAAATATTTTACTTATGTAAACTATATGTCATTAATTATGAAAATTAAATTTCTATTATTTCACAAGAATTATTCTCATATAGAAAATAATTTATACCATATAGGATTCAAAATAATAATAATTTTTTCAAGTATAATATAAAAATAAAATAATAGTACATGAAAAAATTATAACATTCCATGGATGGTTACAAACAATGGATGATAATATATATTAAAATTGATAAAATTTAAATACGGAAAAAATAAAAACCAATAATGTATTTAAAACTAGAAAATACCCATGATTAAATCCTCCAATAAGGATCACCATTAGTATAATGAAACCTACAATAGGAAAGAATTAAATAAAAGGATAAATCATGTTTTGAAATATAAAATGAAAATTAATGAAATGCGAAGTGTGATTTAAGAGATATGAATCAAATATATATATGGGGAGTAATTTTTTTAACATAATAATTATAAAGGGAATATGGTTTTTGAATATATGGCCATTAGATATATGGTCATTAAATATATGTTAATTTCATATAAAAAAATTGGATAGGTAAACAAGATTTTTGTATTGTTGTTAATAATTTTAGAATAATATAATTCACAAATAAAAAAGAATGAAAAAAATATAACATTATATTAAAATATTTATTTAGAAAAAATATTTTAATAACTTTCATTTTAATCTTATTAAATTATGGTTCGATGTATTTATGAAATAAAAAATAAAAACTTTAATATCAACGGGTTGGTATAATTATATTCTTAGTAAATAAATATTTAATTTTAATAAAATTTTCAAATGATTATATAAATATGAAATGTTTCAAATAATTTTTTTACGTATCGAGTATATTTATCCAAATAAAATTATTTTTTACTAAATAGTGGTTTTAATTTAAATTTATTTACAATATATACATTAAAATAAAATATCATGTATCCAATAGTAATTACTCTGAAATTTTTAAGAATACATTCTTTTTATGGTTAAAAATACATTTTTATAAAAACAATGTTTTTATGCATTCCTATAATAAAATTAATTTATCACCAATTTATCATGTAAAATAAAAAAAATTCAAATTATTATCCTAACATAGTGATAATTTAATTTTTAATTTCTAATATGTAAATAGGTTCCAAAGAAAAATATTAGTTACCATGATAAAAAAATTAATTTTCATAGAATTGTATATTTTTTGAGTATTGTGTATTTTTATCATAGTAAATTTAATTGGAAAATTTAAATGATGAATATACTCTGATATTTAAATTTATAAATAAATATATTATTATTTATATAATTGGTAATTTGAATCAAGTAATATTAAAGACACATAATATTTTCAAAAGATATTTCTCTAAAAAATAACTCTTTCTATTTATCATAGTATTTAATTTAAAAGATAAATGTAACATTATATAAATTGAATTATATTATATTAAATCAAAATACATAAAAATAATTCAAAAATATTTTTAAAAAGGTCACCTAATTGTTCTTAGTAAAGATTATTTTTACTATACTAAATATTTAATCAAGTTGAAATGGTAAAAATGTTGTAATATACCATGAATAAAATTTTACTAAATATAACTAACACTTGGAAATTATAGAGGAATGTTTCTAGGTATTGATGTAAATCCATCATATCATACAATCTTTTATTTTCTTAAGTCACCTAACTCCCTTTTCATTCCATCATTACCCATTATCTAAGAATAATTTCTTTGGAAATGTCCCTCTTTTTCAACTATAGAATGAGATCCCATCCCCCCACTTGATTACATACATATCCTTCAAAATTTCCTTGAAAATGTACCAATTTTACCTCCCTTAGATGACTGATCCACATTTTATAACCCCTTATTTCATGAATGTTTCCCAAGTCCTCCATTATTATGAGGTCTTTCAAGAGAAAATTCATGACCTAAATGTTAGTATTTTCCACTCTATAATCTTTTATTATCTATCATTCTCACCCACCATTATCAAAACCAATCCTAAAAATATGAATATAAAATTTTATGTATCTATATAATAATAAAATGTTATAATATTTATGGAATAACCATTATCTATATCCCTCCCATACTTTGGGAAATAAAAACATCACTCATGTTATGAGCGGACAACCGCCACCATGAACAAAATATTTCATTTATTATCACTAAATTAATTTCATGGTTATAAGAATATATTTAATGAATAAAAATTATACATTGTGTAGAATTTCATTTTTATAATTATAAACTAGAAATTATATTAATATATATCCCATTATTTATATAAATCTATTTTTTCATTAAAAATTAATGGAACAAGCTTGTCACATATTTCACCTTCATGAATTTGAACTAAAAATATCATGGAATGAAATTATAACATTATAAATTTTTATTGAGAGTATATTCATGTAACTTAATTAGTATAGGAACGATAAACTGGTAATAAAGTATGGTTATCAACATTGACAATATAAAGCAAGTCCTATACAATCAAAATCATTAACATCTAATTAAAAAAATATTCAATAAATAACTAATGAATGTATAATGAATTTTTATAATTAATTAATAAAAAAAATATTATATTGGAATAATTATTTTAAATATTTATTTGTTATCACTTTTAATCATACAAGAGTTTAGAGCATGTCCAACCAAATAGGAATCCAATGGAATGGTTTCAGATCTCAAAACCCCATCACTGATACATGTTTCATCTGATGAATCTATATTAATTAATATGGTTCATATACATAAAAGTTGATATTATTTACCAAAAATATATTTTGAATCATGTTAATTAGATTCATATTTAATAATTTCTCTTTCAAATGGTTATGAATCATAGTGAACCAATGTCGTAAGGGTCTTTTCATATCTAAAATTTATTTTCTTTGAGGTCAAATGTTTTTTCTTAAAATAAATTCTTATAAGTTTGATTTATTTTATAATATTACTGTATAAAATTTTATTTTAATTTTATTTTATATTTATTTTAAATTCATTGTCATAAGTTACAATTTAAAGGATTTTTACTTGAATGATTATGATATTTGTAAGGATTTTGTCGACTCAATCATCATTTTATTGAGTCAAAGTTTTTATAACTTTAATATAATATTAATATATTTATAAGTTATTAAATTTATATATTTACTTATGGTAATTTCAATTAATCCTTGGAGATAATTATAATATTAATTTAATTATTATTCATTAAAATATTAATTTTCTTATAAAAATGGAATGTTGTTATGGAAAATTCTCATCCTCTCTAAGTACACTTTTTTCTCCATGTCCATATTATGTATTTCAAAAAATATTTTCCCTTCATATTTTAAAACCCAATTATTAATTATCTCTCATAATATTAATTTTTATATTTACTATGTTTCAAAATTATATTTTATTATCATTTTTATGATGTATTTTTCAATAAAATGTATTTTAAAACATTAAAATGGTTTCTCATTTCATGATATATATTTTATCTTCCAATAAATATTTCTTATGAATAATGATTATATTATTTTCAAGGATCCATTAATATTTTGTATTTTTATATATATTTTTAAAAATTATTCATGTTAATTTCTAAAAACTGATCATTTCAAAAGTTACTTATACCACTATATCTTTTTGATAATCTTGATAAATGTTTTATTAAAACTCATGTTCATGTTTTATTATATTTTCCTCTTTAAATAAAAATTATAAACAACTTATGGAGTTATGTTCCATGAAAGTCCCTCCAAATTCTCTTTTAAAATACATATCAAGGGTGATTTATTTTTTTATCACCCGTTCTAACTACTCATTTCATGTTTGGTTATACAATTTAAAAAGATAAATCAAGCCCATTTTGACCTTAATGTTTTTAAGATATGATGTATGTATGCTTTCAAGTGGAAAACATGTATATGTATTATCATTATGTAATTGGTAGTCCCAATATTTCCCTCTAGTTCATTTGGTCAATCATTATATCTCATGATATTATAGTGGGAAATGTGTAGTGATACTCGATCCTCTTTAGGAAATAGGTAGTAATGATTGATCATCTATGTGATGAGAAACATATATTGACGTATCATCTACTATTATATGATTGTTTTGATAGTTATAATATACATATTTTATGATATTATTTGTTCAAAAATTTATAACACTAGTGTTAAATGAACTTATTCTTATGTTATGCTCCATGGACCATGTTTATTGTCTCAAGGTTTCGGTACTCTTATGTTAGGGTATACATTTGATAATTTGATATTTCATATTATTATATCATTTATTATGGAATAAACATAATATTATATATTTATCCTATTATTCCTCATATTATTTTGACCTAACCGCATAATTACTCAAATAATATTTTCCCTTTACTAGGAATTTCAGCAGAGCTACTTATTTTTTTTTCCCATTTTCCTATAGAATTACATTCAACATTATGATCAGAAGAATATTATATATATATATATATTGTGGGAGATATTGAAACAGTTATGTGTAATAATATTTTTTTCTTTCTATTCGCAAAAGATACTAAACTCTTAGTTCTCATAGTGGTGTGATTATTCTTTTAGATGAAGTTCTAAAATAAATAAAATTATATGATATATATTTAATTTTAGCACGGGTCATCTCACTTTATATCAAAGAATTATTGTTATTAATATTTTTTTTAAACAAGACTAGGGAGTTACTCTCCAAGGTGCTTCAATGTGTCAACGTTATTTTTTTAATATATTTTATAAATGTTTTATAATGAGTTTGTTATGAATTTATTCGTGAAAGAAACTAATCATTTAATTGTTGGGGTGAGATTTGTCAAGAGATATTGAAAACACAATTGTAAAATATGTATTATGCATATATGTGATGGTCATGTTTTATCAATAACTGTATCCTTTATTTTCAAATGCCAAAATAGGTCTATATGTACTTTTTAAATGTTTCTAAACATGAAGAATAAAATCCCTGGATAGATCTAGATAAGAATTTATAATAATAAAATAATAAAATTCTGTAATTTTTTGGAACAACCATCATTCCTCAGTGTATATGTGATGATTCAACAAATGGACATCCCATTTATATTATTTTTTTGGGGTTCTATTCTCTTTTAAAAAAACATGAATCATGTTTAATAGGTGCGGATCATGTCATGGTCTTCATGTAAAAGTTTATGCCACATTATTTAAGCCTAAAATTGTATAAAAAATAATATTATAATAAATAAATATATTATAAGATAACTACACAAGAAAATGATTTATATTATTTGAAGGGTTTTTTAACATACTTACCCAAAACAAACACTCTATCCTTACTCTCTATTGATTTAAAATGTGATCCAACTATTGGACTCATCCCCCAACCACCAAAGGCATAATAATAAGGATATACAAAACATATTGTTTAGGGAAAAATTAATTAAATTACCTTCCATGGAAACTGCATACCAGTAAAAAACGGTTCACAAAAAATCAATTTAAATGTAAATGCATACATATATACAATAAAAAACAAAAATTCCATTATATAAAAAATATCAGAACAACCAAATATTAAAAAACCTCCACTGGTCATCCTCTTCTATTCCATTAAATCTAACAAATAAATGATCATGTTCACCTCAAAATGATTCCAACATTATCTACATATGAATCTATATTAATATATCATATGTGAGTAAAAAACGAAGTATAATTTCCTTACTGAAATCCTATAAACACCATCCAATTAGATACCAGGTAGATCATATGCATTCTGTGAAATAATTCCCACCTCATGAAATATTATATAGTTAAACTAATATATATACATAACAAATAAGATAATAAAATGTATCAACCAAATATTTCATAACACTATTAATGAATATCTACCAGAATCCTGAGGTATCTCAATATCAATTCCATAAGAATTCAGTTACCCCGGCCCAATTATCATACATGACATACTGACAAACCACAACATTGAAGCTAGGCTCCCAAGTCATCGATGCCTCACCCAAGAAGGCCACCAACACATACATAAAATTTATAAAACATTAATATTCATAATAATAGTACACATCAAACATAAAAAACCATATAATCAATTAGAAATCAATGAAAAATTTCACATAATATCCGATAAATGATATTAAAAAAATTCATCAACTATAATCTCCTAATTTCTTTATTTAATAGAAAACAATTACAGCCAAAAAATCCAATTTTCATTCACTTTAATTGACGCAGAAAAACTACCAATCATAATTTACCAAACCAAATTTATATATAAATAGAAATATATAAATAATATTTATTTATAAAAGTATTATGAAAGAAATCCAAATTTTTGATATAATATGTAGAATGATAAGAAACATAAATTTTATAAATTCCACAATTTTATTCCCACATATCACAAGCATCTTACACATCATAAAAAAAATATAGATAAAATCCCAATTTTTATTGTTGTACTTTTATAGAAAAATAACAAAAATCCAAAAGAAAATAAGGAATAAATCACTAAAAATGTAAAAAAACAATCAGTTATAAAAAAGAATAAATATCATTAATGCCTCCAATTTCCTCAACAATAAAAATAATTATCAATTGAGAGGGTTTTTTAGTGATTTGATGCAACTTCTGAAAAATCCCTAGATTCATCCATACAAATATTAGAGGATCACGATTAAGTTGAATTAAAGAAGAGAGTATGTCCTTACCATAGATTTACGGTTCTCGTGGAGCATGAAATTTCAATATAATCCTTTAAAAAATAATTATATTTGGTTATCTTCTGTGTGAGGGTTGAAATTAGGGAGAGAGGGATGTGTTTGTGAAGAAAAATTCTAATTAATATTGTAATGAATACATGGTCTCATGCATGATCTACACAAACCATGTATCAAAACCTACATTTACTTATAAAATATTTGGCCATGTTTTAGAGTAAAAAATCATGTTTATCTGTACTATTCATCTAACTATGTATTTCATTTTTGGTCCCCACTTTCACTTCCAAATACATCCATATACTGAAACACTCCTCTCAAAACATCTAAACACCTCCCAATGGTTCAAAAAACCTCTATACACATTCCAAGATGATCTAAAATACTAAACCAAAATATTTTCCCATTATTCTGAATATGGGTCATATAATTTTTCCCCCTTGTATTTTTTTCCCTCAAAAAATTGTGGACAGGTAAATCTATCAGTCAACTGCTAAAAAGGTTTATATATAAACTCTTCCCATAATTGTGCTTTTAATCCCTAATAATCCAGAATAAATTATAATATTTTCATGCCAACGTATTAGAAAATATTTTACTTATGTAAACTATATGTCTTTATTTATAAAAATTAAATTTTTATTCTTTCATGAGAATTATACTCACATAAAAATAATTTATACGATATAGGATTCAAACTAACAATGATTTTTTAAAGTATAATAAAAAAATAAAATAATAGTACATTAAAAAATTATAACATTCCATTGATGGTTAAAAAAATGGATGATTATATCTATTAAAATTGATAAAATTTAAATAGGGAAAAAATAAAAACCAATAATGTATTTAAAACTAGAAAATACCCATGATTAAATCCTCCATTAAGGATCACCATTAGTATAATGAAACCTACAATAGGAAAGAATTTAATCATAGGATAAATCATTTTCTGAAATCTAAAATGAAAACTAATGAAATGGGAAGTGTGATTTAAGATATATAAATCAAATATATGTATGGGGAGTAATTTTTTTAACATAGTAATTATAAAGGGAATATGGTTTTTGAATATATGGTAATTAGATATATGGTCATTAGATATATGTTAATTCATATAAAAATATTGGATAGATAAACTAGATTTTTGTATTGTTGTTCACAATTTAAGAATAATATAATTCACAAATAAAAAAGAATGAAAAAAATATACCATTATATTAAAATATTTATTTAGAAAAAATATGTTAATGAATTTAATTTCCTTATTATTAAAGTATGATTTGATGTATTTATGAAATAAAAAAGAAAAACTTTTATATCAAGGGGTTGGTATAATTATATTCTTATTAAATAAATATTTAATTTTATTCAAATTTTCAAATGATTATATAAATATGAAATGTTTCGAAGAATTTTTTTACTTATCGAGTATATTTATCCAAATAAAATTATTTGTTACTAAATATTGGTTTTAATTTAAATTTATTTACAATATATACATTAAACTAAAATATCATGTATCCAATAGTAATTACTTTGAATTTTTTATGAATACATTCTTTTTATGGTTAAAAATTCATTTTTATAAAAAAAATGTTTTTATGCATTCCTATATTAAAATTAATTTATCGCCTACTTATCATGTTAAATAAAAAAATCAAATGAATATCCTAACATAGTGATAAGTTAATTTTGAATTTCTAATACGTAAATAGGTTCTGAAGAAAAATATTAGTTACCATCATAAAAAAAATTATTTTTCATAGAATTGTATATTTTTTGAGTATTGTGTATTTTTATCAGAGTAAATTTAATTGGTAAAATTTAAATGATGAAAATACTATAATATTTGAATTCATAAATATATATATTATTATTTATATAATTGGTAATTTGAATGAATTAATATTAAAGACACATAATGTTTTCAAAATACATTTTTCAAAAAAATATCTCTTTCTATTTATCACAGTATTTAATTTAAAAGAAAATTTTAAAATTATATAAATTGAATTATATTATATTAAATAAAAATAAATAAAAATAATACAAAAATATTTTTAAAAAGGTAACCTAATTGTTCTTAGTAAAGATTTTTTTTACCATACTAAATATTTAATCAAGTTGAAATGGTAAAAATGTTGTAATCTACCATGAATAAAATTTTACTAAATATAACTAACACTTGGAAATTATAGAGGAATGTTTTTAGTTATTGATGTAAATCAATCATATCATACAATATTTTATTTTCCTAAGTCACATAACTCCCGTGTGATTTTATCATTACCCATTATCTAAGAATAGTTTATTTGGAAATGTCCCTCTTTTTCAACTACAGAATGAGATCACTTCCCCCCACTTGATTCCATACATATCCTTCAAAATTTCCTTGAAAATGTACCAATTTTACCTCCCCTAGATGACTGATCTGCATTTTATAACCCCTTATTTCATGAATGTGTCCCAAGTCCTCCATTTCTATGACGTCTTTCAAGAGAAAATTCATTTCCTAAATGTTAGTATTTTCCACTCCATAATATTTTATTATCTATCATTCTCATCCACTATTATCAAAACCAATCCTAAAAATACTAATATAAAATATTAAGTATCTATATAATAATAAAATTTTATAATTTTTATGGAACAACCATTATCTATATCCCTCTCATACTTTGGGAAATAAAAATATCACTCATGTTATGAGCGGACAACCGCCACCATGAACAAAATATTTCATTTATCATCAATAAATTCATTTCATGGTCATAAGAATATATTTAATGAATAAAAAATATACCTTGGGTAGAATTTCATTTTTATAATTATAAACTAGAAAATATATTAATATATATCCCATTATTTATATAAATATATTTTTTCATTAAAAATTAATGGAACAAGCTTGTCATAGATTTCACCTTCATGAATTTGAACTAAAAATATCATGGAATGAAATTATAAAATTATAAATTTTTATGGAGAGTATATTCATGTAACTTAATTAGTATAGGAATGATAACCCGGTAATAAAGTATGGTTATCGACATTAACAATATAAAGCGAGTCCTATACAATTAAAATCATTAACATCTAATTAAGAAAATATTCAATAAATAACTGATGAATGTATAATGAATTTTTATAATTAATGAATAAACAAATATTATATTGGAATAATTATTTTAAATATTTATTTGTCATCATTTTTAATCATACAAGAGTTTAGATAATGTCCGACCAAATAGTAATCTAATGGAATAGTTTCCGATCTCAAAACCACATCATTGATACATGTTTCATTTGATGAATATATATTCATTAATATGGTTCATATACATAAAAGTTGATATTATTTACCACAAATATATTTCAACTCATGTTAATTAAATTCATATGTAATAATTTCTCTTTAAAATGGTTATAAATCATAGTGAACCAATGTCATAAGGGTATTTTCATATCTCAAATTTATTTTCTTTGAGGTCAAATATTTTTTCTTCAAACACATTCTTATAAGTTTGATTTATTTTATAATATTATAGTATAAAATTTTATTTTCATTTTATTTTATATTTATTTTAAATTCCTTATCATAAATTACATTTTAAAGGATTTTTACTTGAATAATTATGATATTTGTAAAGATTTTGTCGACTCAACCATCATTTTCTTGAGTCAAAGTTTTTATAACTTTAATATATTTTTAATACATTTTTAATTTATTAAATTTATATATTTACTTATGGTAATTTCACTTAATCCTTGGAGATAATTACAATCTTAATTTAATTATTCTTAATTAAAATATTAATTTCTTTATAAAAATGAAATGTTGTTATAGAAAATTCTCATCCTCTCTAAGTACAATTTTTTCTCCATGTCCATATTATTTACTTCAAAAAATATTTTCCCTAAATATTTGAAAACCCAATTATTAATTATCTCTCATAATATTCATTTTTATATTTACCCTATTTCAAAATTATATTTTATTATCATTTTTAGGATGTAGTTTTCAAAAAATGTATTTTAAGACATTAAAATGGTTTTTCATTTCATGATATATATTTTAGCTTCCAATAAAGATTTCCTATGAATAATGATTATATTAATTTCAAGGATCCATTAATATTTTTTATTTCTAAATATATTTAGAAAAATTATTTATGTTAATTTCTAAAAAATGATTATTTCAAAATTTACTTATATCACTATATCTTTTTGATAATCTTGATAAATGTTTTATTAAAACTCTTTTTCATGTTTTATTATATTTTCCTCTTTAAATAAAAATTATAAATCACTTATGGAGTTATGTTCCATGAAAGACCCTCTAAATTCCCTTTTAAAATACATATCAAGGGTGATTTATTTTTTTATCACCCGTTCTAACTACTCATTTCATGTTTGGTTATACAATTTAAAAAGATAAATCAAGCCCATTTTGACATTAAGTTTTTTAAGAATTGATGTGTGTATGCTTTCAAGTAGAACACATGAATATATATTATCTTTATGTGATTGGTATTCCCTATATTTCCCTCTAGTTCATTTGGTAAATCATTATATCACATGATTTTATAGTGGGAAATGTGTAGTGATACTCAATCCTCTTTAAGAAATAGGTAGTAATAATTGATTCTCTATGTGATGAGAAACATATAGTGATATATGATCCACTATGATATGATTGTTTTGATAGTTATAATATACATATTTTATGATATTATTTGTTCAAAAATTTGGAACACCAGTATTAAATGAACTTATTCTTATGTTATGCTCCATGGACCATGTTTATTGTCTCATGATTTCGGTACTCTTATGTTATGGTATACATTCGATCATTTGATATTTCTTATTATTATATCATTTATTATAGAAAAACATAATATTATATATTTATCCTATTATTCCTCATATTATTTTGACCTAACTGCATAATTACTGAAATAATATTTTCCCTTTACTAGGAATTTCAGTAGAGCCGCTTCTTTTGTTTCCCATTTTCCTATGGAATTATATTCAACATTATGATCAGAAGAATATTATATATATATATATATATACATATATATATTGCCGGAGAAGTTTAAACAGTTATGTGTTATAATATTTTTTCTTTCTATTCTCGAAAGACATTAAACCCTTAGTTCTCATAGTGGTGTGATTATTTTTTTAGATGAAGTTATAAAATAATGAAAATTATATGATATATTTTAAATTTTAGCATGGGTCATCTCACTTTATATAAAATAATTATTGTTATTAATATTTTTTTTAAACAAGACTAGGGATTTACTCTCTAAGGTGCTTCAATGTGTCAACATTATTTTTTAATATATTTAATAAATGTTTTATAATGAGTTTGTTATGAATTTATTCGCAAAAGAGACTAATCCTATAATGGTTGGGGTGAGATTTATCAAGAGATATTGAAAACACAATTGTAAAATATGTATTATTCATATATATGATGGTCATGTTTTATCAATAACTGTATCCTTTATTTTCAAATGCCAAAATAGGTCTATATGTACTTTTTAAATGTTTCTAAAGATGACGAATAAAATCCATGGATAGATCTAGATAAGAATTTATCATAATCAAATAATATAATTATGTACTTTTTAGGAACAACCATCATTCCTCAATGTTTATGTGATGATTCAACACATGGACATCCCATTTATATTATATTTTTGGGGTTCTATTCTGCTTTAAAAAACATGAATCATGTTTAATAGGTGAGGATCATGTCATGGTCTTCATGTAAAAGTTTGTGACACATTATTTATGCCTAAAATTGTATAAAAAATAATACTAGAATAAGTAAATATATTATAAGATAACTACACATGAAAATGATTTAAGTATTTGAAGGATTTTTTAACATACTTACCGAAACCAAACACTATATCCTTACTCTATATTGATTTAAAATGTAATCCAACTATTAGACTCATCCCCCAACCACCAAAGGCATAATAATAAGGATATAAAAAAACATATTTTTTAGGGAATAATTAATTAAATTACCTTCCATTAAAAATGTATACCAGTGAAAATGGTTCAAAAAATCAATTTAAATGTAAATGCATACATATATATAATAAAAAACAAAATTCCATTATATAAAAAATATCATAAAAACCAAAAATTAAAAAACCTCCACTGTTCATCCTCTTCTATTCCATTAAATCTAACAATGAAATGATCGTGTTCACCTCAAAATGATTCCAACATTATTTACATATGAATCTATATTAATATATCATATGTGAGTAAAAAAACTAAGTATAATTTCCTTACTGAAATCTTATAAACCCTATCCAATTGAATACCAAGTAGATCATATGCATTCTGTGAAATAATTCCCACCTCATGAAATATTATATAGTTAAACTAATATATATCCATCAAAAATAAGATAATAAAATGTATCAACCAAATATTTCATAACACTATCAATGAATATCAACCTGAATCCCAAGGTATCTCAATATAAATTCCATAATAATTGAGTTACCCCTGCCCAATTATCATACATGACATACTGAAAAACCACAACATTGAAGCTAGGCTCCCAAGTAATTGATGCCTCACCCAACAAGGCCACCAACACATACATAAAATTTATAAAATATTAATATTCACAATAATAGTTCACATCAAACATAAAAAACCATATAATAAATTAGAAATCAATGCAAAATTTTACATAATATCCACTAAATGATATTAAAACAATTTATCAACTCTAATCTCCTAATTTCTTTATTTAATAGAAAACACTTACAGCCAAAAAATACAATTTTCATTCACTTTAATTAACACACCAAAACTACCAATCATCATTTATCAAACCAAATTTATATATAAATATAAATATATAAATAATATTTGTTTATAAAAATATTATGAAAGAAATCCAAATTTTCGACATAATTTTTAGAATGATAAGAAACATAAATTTTATAAATTCCATAATTTTATTCCCACATATCACAATCATCTTACACATAATAAAACAAAAATATAGATAAAATATCAAATTTTATTATTGTACATTTTCAGAAAAATAACAAAAATCCCAAATAAAATAAGGAATAAATCAATAAAAATGTAAAAAAACAATCAGTTATAAAAAATGAATAAATATAATTAAAGCCTCTAATTTCCTCAACATTAAAAATAATTATCAATTGAGAGGGTTTTTTAGTGATTTTATGAAACTTCTAAAAAATACCTAGATTCATCCATACAAATAATAAAGGGTCATGATTAAGTTAAATTAAATATTAGAGTATGTCCTTACCATAGATTTATGGTTCTCGTGAAGCATGAAATTTCAATATAATCCTTTAAAAAATCATTATATTAGGTTATCTTCTGTGTGAGGGTTGAAATTAGTGAGAGAGGGATGTGTTTGTGAAGAAAAATTATAATTCATATTGTAATGAATACATGGTCTAATGCATGATCTACACAAACCATGTATCAAAACCTATATTTACTTATAAAATATATGGACATGTTTTAGAATAAAAAATCATGTTTATCTATACTATTCATATAACTATGTATTTAATTTTTGATCCCCACTTTCACTTCCAAATACCTCTATATACCGAAACACTCCTCTCAAAACATCTAAACACCTCCCAATGGTTCAAAAGGCCTCTATAAACATTCCAAGATGATCTAAAATACTAAACCAAAATATTTTACTTTTATTCTGAATATGGGTCATATAATTTTTCCCCCTTGTATTTTTTTCCCTCAAAAAATTGGTTACAGGTAAATCTATCAGTCAAACACTAAAAAGGTGGATGTGTCAACTCTCCCCATAATTGTGCTTTTAATATATAAGAATCCATAACAAATTACAATATTTCTATGCCAATAAATGTAAAATTAAAATCATTTATAACCACTACACCATAGAAGAATATTTTTCAGAGAAAAAATTCATTCAATACTCTGTAATTACATTATTATTTTCCATCGTCTCTACATTAATGTTTTATAAATTTAATGAATTATTCATTTTTTGGAAAAAATGTTCACTGGATGAAAAATTCATTGAAATTTAAATGTTTATTGGATATTATATTAGTGGTAGTAGTGTTTGGTAGGATGAAAATGAGAGTGTTGTATGTTGGGGAACTTCTTATAGATGCTCTGTGGAATTTCATATAACAAAATGTTTTACCATTTTGATTATTGGATAGATAATTTGTTATGTGTTTGAAACAATATTTATGTGGATTAGTAGAGAAATGGTGAGGTGTAGTAAAATTATTTCACTATTGGCGATAGGTGGTCAGATCAAGGAATGATATATAGAATCATACATAACATAGTGTAACAGATCAACTCTTGAAAAATTAAAAATTTGATAATGGAGATCAAGTGTAATCATTTTAAAAGTATGGTGGTGCCACTTTTTCAAAGGTTTATGAAATCATTTATGTTTTTGAACTATTTGGTGGTATAATCACTGTGACTATAACATTGTACCTTTGAAGTAATAAAACCATACATTTTTCGTCGATAGAAGGATGAGGAAAATAAGAACCACTTAAAATTAAGTGAACTTTTTTTATTTTCATTCCTAAACATTTATTATTACACCCTATTATTTTAGAATATGTTTCAATTTAAATAAATTATATTTTTTTTATAGCTTTCTTGTCACACAACATTGATCTCAAAAAAACTATGAGATATTATAACCTAGTCATTAAATTGATATGTATTAATTGTGCTGACCAAATTAAAAAATATATATAATTTTTCTATATGATTAAAATATATTAAATAGTAAATAATTAATATGCACCCAATTTTTAGTAAATCCATTTTATACTTCCAAAATGTGTTTTTTGAAAAAATATATTTGTTATTATATTTTTTGCATGGATAGTATAAATAAATTATAGAATATTTTACATTTAAATCAGGAAATAAATATCATATTTATAATAAGAAAATTAAATAATAGTTTAGGGTGATTTTTTTTGGTTTTTTTTTTGAAATATTTATTTATGTGTTAATAGTAAAAATACCAATTTTTTTCATAATGTCATTTCTATTAATTAAATCAGGTAATTTAAAAATACAAAGATGATTTTAATTTTATATTAAATTATAATATGTCTCATTTAATTATAAATGATATAATTTTTTATATATGATTCAATTTTATACCTGATTTTGATATAAGCTAATTTTTCCTCTTAAAACACATAAATTTTAAAAAAAATGTTTCTCATTGCATTTTATACATTCATATTAAAATTGATATCTTCTAATGATATAAATTTAATATTCAAAAAGGGATTCCTTATTTAGAATTGGCAAGTTCAAATTTGGTAAATATTTCCCTTTTATTTATTTTTATAAATAAAAACCATAGAAAATATTTTTCACCACAATAAGGGAAAAACATTGTTAAAAGTATGTGATGAGGCCTAAAAATCTACAAAATGCCTTCCTTTATGTAATTTAATAGATCAATTTCAAAATATAGGATATTGTATTATTGTTTTTGAAAATTTTCTCCACTTTCCACTAATAATGAACATAATAATATTTTAAATAAAAAATAGATGCAAAAAGTCACTCTATTTGGTTTAATATTTATAATAATTATTTCCTAGGGATAAAATGATGACTTTTCCATTCAAAATTTTAATTTTAAATATGATTGATTTTTTTTAGTCATTTTAAATTTTTAGTGATGGGATAATTACCTAAAATTCTTATACAATGCCGATAAATTTTTTATTCGTGTAATCAAAAAATTCCCTAAATAATTTAAAAATAATAATGGTAGTATAGTTATGATTAATTATTGTGTTAAAAGAATTTTTTATTTAAATTAACATATCAATGACGTGTTAAAATTTTATATTCAAATTAAATTTCAATCTTGATGTCTTTAATGCTAAACTATATGAATATTCCCAAAAATGAATTTAATGGTATCTTTGGTTAAACAAAATATCACTAAATGATTTAAAATTATTAAAAATATAATGTTTGGATATTTAAATTTAATATTCCTTATAATATAAATCATTTTCCACTTATGGTTCTTTTTCCATTTATAGTAACATTCTTTACCCCTAATGGGTAAATTATTTTCATATCACGGTAGTTATCAAATAGACTAACTAGGTTTAAAACTATGATATAAGGGGGAAAACATCACATAAAATTTTATATATTTTATTATATGAGATTATTTTTATTCATCCACATCCTGGATTTGAAAAATATTAACCTTGTTCCATGTTGACTAAAATAATATTATATTTATTTCTTTTAAGTAATTACTAATGTGTCCTCTTAGAAGGGAACCTCCTCACCTACATCATTCAAATTTTTTGATACATATATATTTTCCAATACCATCCCCAATACCATCCTAGTTTCCTTCATATCCATTCAAAAGTGATAAATTTTCTCATATGTATGTGTGGATTACAACCTTCATGAATTGATGTAATTCATTTTTCATTTCTATTTCACTTGGCCTATAATACGGATAGATTTAATGAATATATATAATATTTATGTTATAAAATATATTTTTTGGAAATTTGAATTACTATTTACTTTATTTTCAACTTTTAAAATTTGGAAACATCCCTTGAGTGTACTTTTGGATTATTGTCTCCATGAAATGTTGAAACTCATTTTTCATCATCGCTTTGTAAAAATTATTATAAAAGTATATATGATTCATAAATAGGATATATATATATATATAATGAATAATATTTAGTATATTTTGAAACCATGACCATGGTTCAAGTACCAGAATTATGGAACTGAAACATGCATAAAAAATGGTGCAATTTTCACCCAAATGATTATTTTAAATATGAAATTGTTAACAAAAGGACAATTTGATATTATAAATTGAATATTACATTGTAATTTCATTATAAATATTGTTTTTGGTTATATGTATATTAAATATATATTTATTATGTTGAATATTTGAATCCATATGAAAAAATAAAGGTCTAGTGGTAAAGGTCTAGGTTATAATCACAATTTTTTGGGATAGTTAATGATAAATTTCAAATGAGGGAAATGTTATAGATATTATCCTTGAAAGCCCATATATTTTCATTCCCTCTGGTTATTCCTAGAATTTTCATGTATTATTTCTATTTTCCAACTTTGGAACATAAAATTCTTCAAAAAAAAATCTTACTGAAAAACAGCCTAGTTTCCTCTTTAGTTAATGAACTTTTTCTTCCTTTACCATAACCATTAAAAAATTATAAATTTCCTAACCTATACTTTGAATTGTTATAAAAATATTATTTTTAGTACATTTTTATTTATTTACAATCTTTAAAAGATATTTATTATAAAAACATTCTGAAGAAGTTGTTTTTTGACTTTTTACAAATTCATGAAAATAATATTTTCTTTTAATGTATACAACATGAATTAATTCTACTATAATCATAGTTTTTATTTTTATTTTGAATATAAATTTACACATTTCCATGTTTATTTTAAAATAAAATTATTTTATCAATATTCTTCAAATTTCTAGTTAATCTTATATAAAAGAAAAATGACATTTGCTATTAATTTCAAAGAAATGATTAAATAATATTTTGAAGGTATTTTTCATCTATTTCATCATCATTCAAGGACCATTATACATTAATGGGTTATGATATTATAATACCATGCACATTATTTAATTTTATTGCGAATGATGAAGTTGTTTGGAATGTACCGTAATTTTTGTATAATTTTTTTTAATTATATGGAATTATTTTGAGACCGCAAAATCTAACGGCACGTGATTCTGAGACCCAGAGTGACTGGAATGATCCGATGAAGTTTTTTTAAACTTTAATTAGCGCACATAAGTAGTTTTTCTAAAAAAGTGGAATAACTCTTAAATGGTTGTCTAGATCAGAAATATGAAGGCAATGTTGTGTTCAGAATGGCGGGTTTACCCTAGGCGTGACTTATGTTTAGTCAGTTAATCTCACAACATGTCCCCCAAGGACTGTGTCGTAACTACCCTAAGCCCGCCTTCCATAGGCCAGGGGATGGCGACTATCACCCAAGGTGTAAAATCCCTAAAACTGGAAAGGTATTGCCTTTAACTACAAACAAACACAATAGAGTACACAACTGGAAGCAATACACTAAGTAAAACTCTATAAAAAGAAGTACTGGAAAGAAAAAGGGGTTGGAAATACAATCCCAATAGGAAAGTACAAGTACAGCTGAAAGGAAAGTAAAGCAGCTACTAGGTTGTCCTCCGGGGTTCCTACCGGAAGGGTAGGTACAGATGGCATCCTCAGCACTCCTATCTCCTCCGTGTACCATCGTGACAAGTGGTCCACCTCTGGGAACCGTCCAGTCCTGCTACTCTCTGCCTCAGTCAGCGTTGTTCGTCATCTGCAACCAACACAACGAGGTGCGGGCATAGCCCATGCAGGGGTCAGTATAACGATACTCAGTGGGGACCCCGGGACCCTCAAGGTCTCACAAAATCAAACAAGGATAAACCACAAAGTAAGAAATCAATGGATAACCATTAATTAGGTATATTCCCATACATATACCTAAGTTATCTAGTAACCCATCTCAATCATGAGGAAAACTCAAAGGTCAATGACTCAGCACAACCAGAATTTTCATTCATATTATCGAAACCATGGCTACTGAAGTAGTCCTTATCTGTCGAGTACAGTGGTCCTACCGCCCACTACCAGGCGCTTCACACTAAACTTGGACTACTGAGGTACTCCTCATGTCGAGTACCGCGGGTCTGCTGCCAACTACCATGTGCTCTTCCGTTGTGGGTCTATCGCCAACTACCAGGTGCTCCCCCAAATAGCCTGCATAGGTACTCCTTCTGTCGAGTACCACGGGTCTTCCACTAACTACCAGGCGCTACTCCGACATGGGTATACCACCAACTACCAGGCTCTCCCCACTTGGCTAGTCGAATCACTCCGAGTCAAAACGATCAGGCAATCGTCAGGTCTCAGCTAGCTCCTAGGTCGCTATGCTTCGCTCGCTCGTCTCTAGAAGGGTTCACTCCATGATCTACTGGTAGATACTCTAATTGTTGCCAAGTTCCATGAATAAGTGTCTCAAAGGTCCGCCACATCATAGTGGTCTCAACGCAACAGACGGTGAGTTAATTGGACGCCCGGTCTGTTAGTAATTAGCCTTTTAATCCTGGGGGCCCGGTTAGATTCGTATACGATCCAACCTGACCGTCACTTAATTATACCCTGAACTGCGGTTAGGTATGCTCAAAAGGATGGGTATGCTCCAAGAATACATGCGTCGCTGACGGTTCGTCAAACAGACATCTGGTGCCAAAGATATGGCCCAAGAAGTTAAAGGGGTTGGTATGGGCCCGGGTCCGATCCGACCCTGTCGAACCAACTCGGCCCAACCCAGCTTGGGTCAACCTGGTCTGAGTCGATCCGTTCAGACTCACTAGGTCTGACCCATCCCATTGGGCGGGTCAGCTTGCTAAGCTTTGGCCTGGTCCGCTAGGCCCGGCCTAGCGGACTGCAGGGGCAGTTCGGCACGGAGGTCACCACGTAGGCGACTCAGTCTGAAGGTTGGGATCGGTTTGTCCCGCACCGTGAGGGGCGTGGCCCAGAAGGACTCGGCTCGGGAGGCCGGTCAGCCGGGAGGCTGCGCTGGTTGGCCACACGAGGCACCGGGCAGGCTGTGGGTGTGCCGGGCAGGGCACTGGGCAGCGCGCAGGGGCACCGTGCAGGGCGCCGGTGGGGCCGGTCAGGCCGCGAGAGCGCGCGAGCAGCGTGGGGGGTGCCGGAAAGCATGTGAGGGCGTCAAGAAAGGAACCGGTGGGGCTGGGTAGGATTCGGGGGTGCGCGGGATGTGCGTGGGGGCACCGGGCAGCACGTAGGGGTGTCGGGCAGCGCGCGGGGGCGCCGGGCAGCGCGCGGGGGCACCGGCAGGGCCGGGCAGGCCGCGGGTTCGGCCAGGGCACGCGCCGGGAAGGGAGTCGGGAGGCCGCGGCATGGGTAGGTGGGTCAGGCGCCACTCAGCCTGCAGTGTTCAGCCAGGAGAACCGGTGCGCTGTGGGGGCGGCGCGGTTCGCGGAGGTCATGGATAGCGCGACCTTTTTATTCTGCCGCCTTCGTCGCCTTTTCGCTTCACTGAAGGACATCACAAGAAGGATTAACGATGGAGGATGATGGGCCATGTTAGGTTGGCCCACACCCTCCACGTTTAGGGAGGTATCAAATGGCTCAAAAAGGTAAGCAGTTTATCATTAACACATCTGCAACAAACCCTATCTATCCGATGAAGAAGATAAGAAAAGGTATAACATCATCAAGAAATAAAACCCCCTACCTCATATCGATGTTTTCTGATGATGTCATGGAAGGTTGATGAAGATAATATCCATTTGTTGCATCCGCCGCACATCTCAAATCCTAAGTTGCGTCGGCTCGTTGATGGCATTGCGGAGGGTAGGTGTCCAGGGTAGAAGTTGAAGAAGAAACGTCGCTAGCGTTCTTCGTTGGAGAATCCTTTTCTCCCAAGATCTCCACCAAAGTGAAAAGACGTTCCAAAATAATAGATTATAATCTATTATGATCATTGTTGTGAATTAATTAAGTGGGCCCCACTTAATTAAATTCACATGGTTGGCAACAAATTCAAAATTCAAAAAGGATTAAGAGGCTCGCCCTTATTAATTCATGAGGGCATGGATTAATTAGGGGAGTTGTATCCCCCTAATTAATTGTGGAGTAGAGTGGCACCATTAAGTGGTAGGGGAGGTCAAGGAGTTTCCACCATTTAATGGGGAGTTGATAAGGTTTTATCCTTCTCTATTAATAGGGGGTTAAGCCTCGGGTGGTCCCCACATCATAACCTCTCATGGGAGGTTATGATCAGGTGGGCCCCACCACCATAACCTATCATGGGAGGTTAGGGTGTGGAGGTTTTAACTGCCAATATCCACAAGGCGTGGGTACAACAAAAATAAAATAAGTTGTTGCACAACTTAATTTTATTTAATTTCTTCACAAAAACCCAAAAACTAACTTTCATTCCCGACCATCTGTCGTCGAGGTGAAAGTATTCTTAAGAGAATCAGTATGATGTGAGTTCAATGGTGTCCTCAGATT
The DNA here is from genome assembly GCA_963277665.1 of Viscum album. Classification (NCBI taxonomy): domain Eukaryota; kingdom Viridiplantae; phylum Streptophyta; class Magnoliopsida; order Santalales; family Viscaceae; genus Viscum; species Viscum album. The sequence goes on along the minus strand of OY728135.1, from coordinate 443,625,305 downwards.
TCAATTTCAAGCATCAGTTCAAAAGTTATAAAAACCCGCTCATACGTTTACCGAACGTACCCGAACAAAACTTCAGAATATGATTCTGGGTACACCAGGCCTCGAAATCATGCGCCATAAAAATTAACGGACTCATAAAATTCAAATGTATTAAAAAAATCCACGGGAATTCCAGGTCTTTACAGCGCAGTCCTTCTTTGAGAAAATTTGAAAATGACATAACCGTAAAAAAATGAAATAAAGTTGTTTTATTTTTCAAATGCTTATAACCCACGAACGGTGAATCAGATTAAAAATATGGGACCACCGCTGAGCTCATGAGGGTATGAATTATTTGGAAAGATACTAAAATTGGATGGCACGGACCAACTATGGAAGTTAGTTTTTGGTCATAAATAAAATAATTAAGTAACAATTATTTTATTGTTAAAATCCATAAATTCTAAAAGGCAACTCGGATTGAAAATATGAGAGTACCATTGAATTCATTGGGAAATTTTTCTCTTAAGCAGAGCCTAACCCCAACCGACGCGGGTTGACGGTGACTGTTAATAATTTTCTGAAATTTTTTTCGAGAACGTTTAGTAAATGCACGGGCAATGTTTTTAATCTTTTGACTTGTTGCTCAGATCGAAAATCTTAGAGAACCGTTGAATCCACAGTGTTGGAATTATCTTTAAGAAGGCTCCTATTCCACCGCATTAAGTATGGAGAAAAAGTTAGATTTTGTACTTCTTATGATATTAATAAAATAACTTTGTTATTTTATTTTATTTTTTTCTTTTCCTCCAATGGACAAGTGGCAGTGGCGGGACCAACGACGTGTCAAGCCATTAAATAGCTTGACTCCTCAAATCCTTTGTAATAGTGTCCTTGGAATTAGGAAGGTTCTTATTAAATGAACCCCCATTAATTTCACGGGCATTACTCACCCTCCCCTCTTCCTATTTATATGAATCTTAGGGAGGAGTATTGGCATGGCTTCACCATGCGACGAAGCTCTGGAAAAGTACTGTGACTCTAATCACTTGGAGGAAGGAGCCAATTTCAGCGTGCAGTGAAGAGAGACACTGAATCATGAACATAAGTATGTTGTTTAAGCGGCAACATTGGCAGCTTGTTGCGTGGACAACGAACACCGACTTTTCCTCAAGTGCGGAGTCTCTCTAACGAACTTGAGGTAGGGTTTATTTTTCTTGTTTAATTTCAATATTTGATAAATCTTTTACCACCCTCTTGATATCGAGCTAACACGGAGGGCACAGGGCAAACGAATAAGGCCCAGACCCCCCACACTTTTTGTTGTAAGTTAATGTGTCCTTCATGAGAAATATATTTGGGTTGGAGGAAACTCGGGACGGCGGGTGACGATGGCAGCTGGCAACGACAGGACACGGCAGACATAGCGGTGCTCTATCATGCACTGTCGGTGAAGAAGGTCGCAGCTATAGACGCGGTCGTAGCGGCGGCTGGCACCTGCCAGTCACGGATGAAGGCATAGTAGCACGTGAAACGGTAGGTGGAGAGTGGCGCAGCCCTCGCACCACGCCGGGTTGGCGGACCCCCCCCCCCCCCCCGATCGGCCGAAATGGTTGACCGTTATGTTGTGGGCCAGCACCCCACCAACTGGCCGAAACAACCCAACACCCTCAAAGCCAATTGGGAAGACCGGTCCTCCTTCTGGGGGACCGGGCCAGACGTGGGCCGTCGAGCGGGTCGGGTCGAACCCGCGGCCCAGTGGGCCAATACGGGTGGGCCGAGCCCCACCCGATGGTCCAGGACAACCGCGGCCTAGGACAACGAACCAAAATGGGCCAACCCCAACAGTCCAAACCCAATAAAGCAGGCCGACCCTTAGAGGGTCGGACCCGAGCGGGGTCAGGTAGACCCCTAGACCCGTTTCCTTAGGTCGGTCTTACCAAGTAAGACTGGGCCCAGACCCAACCGGTCCCTAAATAATGAAACACACATAACTGAAAAACTGGGTGTCTAATTGACATGTCATAAGTGGTGTTGGGACCTCTTTTAGGAATTTTTCCCTTAGGCATATTCCAACGAGCTCGACCAAGTCGTTCTGGACCGAGGTGGGATCACCCTCGTTTCATGAAAATGGGTGTAACTAACACATCGGGCATCTGTTTGATGAACCGTCTACAGCGCTGGAACACTTAGGACGATATGGTCCTCTTGAGATAATTCATGAGAGATTTAGTGAGTTTTGGAGTTTGGTCGGGTTGTATTGTACCCAAATCTAACCGGTCCCTCAGCACTAAAATGCCTATAACTTATAGACCAGGCGTCTGGATGATGCATCGTCTTTTGCGATGGAACCCTTATGACATAGCGGTCCTTTGGAACACTTCGTTGTTGAAATTTTTGGCGGTTTAAATATGAATGATGTCTTTAGGAGTAGTTCTCCCTGAATCAAGCATGCTATGAGCGGGAATCCAGTGGCTGACAGTGTGGCGGAGGTTGGAGACAGATCATACGGAGGTTAGTACCAAGCGATCCTGTGTGGGTCAGCACTGATCCGGTGTGGGTCAGATCTTGTGTGGGTTAGTGAATACTAATCCTATGTGGGTTAGATCATGTGTGGGTCCATGCTTAGCGATCCTGTATGGGTTAGCGCATACCGATCGTGTGTGGCTCAGATCATGTATGGGTCATTGCGGGGGTTAGTACCTATCGACTTTGGGCTGGTCGGATCATGTGTGGGTCATTGTAGGGGTTAGTACCTATCGATCCTTTTTCGTTCAGACTCAGTATGGTCTACAGCAGTTCCTCTTAACCGAATAAGATGATCTATCTTCACAACTAATCATTTGTACTTCTATACTTCACTAATACCTAGTGTGACCTGAGTCTTTACCTTCGTGGTATTACCTGTGTGGAAGTTTTAGCTTCTTGGTATTACCTGTGTGGTACTTCTACCTTTTTGGTATTACCTGTGTGGTACTTTACCTTTGTGTTATTACCTATGTGGTACTTTTACCTTTGTGGTATTAACGGTGTGGTAATTTTTCCTTCGTGGTATTACCTGTTTGGTACTTATACCTTCGTGGTATTACTTATGTGGTACTTTTACCTTCATGGTATTACATGTGTGGTACTTTTACCTTCGTTTTGTTACCTTCATGAAGTTACCTTTGTTGTACTTTTACCTTTATGGTGTTACCTTCATGGTGTTACCTTTGTGGTACTCTTCCTTCATGGATCAGTTGGATTTGAGATGGTTATATTTTGATAACTTAGGTATATGTATGGGCATATACCTAAGTTGAGTTCATGACTGCCCTGTGTTTTGTGATTGAGGTATTGCTTTCTGGTTTTTCCTTCATGGAACTCTGTAAGACCTTCTGGGGTCTCAGGGTCCCTACTAAGTATTGTTATATTCACCCATTCACGGGCTTTGCCCGCACCTTGTTGTGTCTTGTGTAGATGGCGGACAGCGTTGATCTAGGCTGAGGGAGCCAAGACCAGATGGTGCTCAGAGGTGGACCATTTGATGTGACGTGCTATAGAGACTACTGATCGTGAGTTGTACCTAACCTTCAGGTAGGATCCTTAGTGGACGATCTAGGAGCTGTTTTCTCTTTTCCATTTGTACTTGTACTTTCTAGTTGGTCTTGTATTCCGGCCCCTTTACTTTTATTACACTTTTTACAATAGCAGTTTACTTCGTGGTTTCTTCTTGTTGTACTCTTGGATCGTGTGTTTTTACAGGTTTAAAGGAAATGCCTTCCCATTATATGGATATGCATTTGTGGTGCTAGTTTCCATCCCCTGGCCTATGGAAGGCAGGCATGGGGTAGTCACGGCATGGGCCATGGGGGATGGGTCATGATAATGTTTCTATGAAACCCATTTCATTTTAAGGGGTTAATTGTGTTATAATAAGATATTTATCAAACCCATTCCATTTACATGGGTTTTGATATGTTTAAATGATGGATGGTTTATGAACTTATGGATCACAAATGTCCTTTTTAATTATATTATAGTTGAGTCTTTTATATCCCTCAAATTCATTGCGTGGAGCCATATATCTCATGAGATAATTATAGGAATGGAGTTGGTGTGATCTATCCTTTATTGAAAATTGGTAAGGAATCCTAGTGGACTATGATTTGGGAAGAAGATGGTGGTTCCTAATCCACTTTAATATGGTAAACAGATGGTGATACATGATCATATATGGTATGATGGTCTCATCAATTAACCTTGAAATATGATACGGTTTCTATTTCTATGATAGTGTCATGGTCTTATTAAATGTTGATATGTATATTACTTTAACTCAGGGAACATGATTTATTTTTTGATGATTCCCCAATCTTATAACATACTCATATTGTATACCATGACTCAATATTGTGATATCTAAATCATTGGATGTTATATTCTATTTATAGTCACATGTTTTCATTTTTGTTATACTCATGATATGTTTATATGTGATCAATTATTGATATCTCCCATGTTTACCTATATTGGGCATCTGAACTCACTGATTCTTATATTTTAATTTTTTCCAAAGTAATGAATAAGATTAATTAGAATGATGAGTGTATAAGGGTACCTTATATAAATAATTATATTAGAGATGATGAATATTATACTTAAAAAATATGTTTATGTATCTAGAATATATGTATAAAAAACATTATATCTCTAATATATTTAAAATTGTGAGATATCCTTAGTATTCTTTCAAAAGTTGCAATTTTTATGTATTTTACTCTTGGGTCTCTAAATTTCAAATATATATGGGTTTATCTTGTCTTATATTAGTTTTGGAGAACCTTATAAAAACCCATGGGGATAATTTTTTAATAAGGTAACATCATAAAGCCTTACTAAAGTAGAAATTAGTTTGTTTTCCTAGAAATTAAATTCATATCATATTATTATAAATTGGATTTGGTTGTGTCACAGATTCACCTATGAGTAAAAAATGAAAATGGAGTAGATTGGGTATTAACTTGATCATTATTGGTGCACATCGAGTGGGAGTAAGAGTGCACATATGATTAGATGCAGCCAGGAAATATTATTGAGTTAATTAAAGTTTTCTTTATATACTATTATGATGGATTTGAGTAGATAATAACCATGGATGGACTAGGTCAAACCGAGGGTTTAATAGAGGGAAAATAATGTATCATTATTTATACATCCTATGAATTATTTTTAATGATTAGATTATTTCTCACTATGATTATTATTTCTCACATAATTACTTTTGGTTTTATTAAATGTATAAAACTAGGAGGAATCATATCGTCACTAAATGTGATGAACAATGGAAGAATTATACTCTTGATAAAATAATCAAAAGGGTATATGGAATGAGAAACCTCTTAATTTTTTGTAATCAGATATCTCTTTATATGATTAACAATCTCAACATGAATGGATTTTATTACACACCTAACAGGATAAAATAGATTTTCATGTGACTTAATTTGATTAATATCATATAGGGGAGAATATTAATATTATTTTTATGTCAAGTATATAGGAAAAATAACCCTATGAAATGCCTCAAAGTGGTGTATTTTTTTTCAAAAATAATGTAATAGAGAAAGTAATTTCTAAATAAAAATAATAGTTTGATCGAGGTAAATGATGTTCATACTAAGATACTAATTATAGTTCAATACCATATTTGTAGTGAACTTCAGAATTATCTCAGTCAATTCCCTAATCCCAGGGCTAACTCCTAGATAAATGAAGGGACTATGCTTTCCAATCATTTAATTGGGATGATTGATGTGTATTTGTGTTGTTATTTCATAATTATGATTTATATGTGTTTATTCAATAATATAATCATTTTAAGAATCAGTAACCATCACATGATTGGTATGTAGTTTTTTTATTTAATTATTTTCATGCATATGTGAATGATACCAGTAAACTATGAATAATATTTAGTGTTAAGGTTATTTGTTTGGAAAATAAATGATCGATAGATAGATAAACCTTAATATGTCCCTAATGTTGGTATATTAATGTTTGTTTGGGATAAAGAGATTATAGATATTGATAAATTCAATTTTATTGTCTGTTTAGTGATAATTTCTTGAATAAGATATGATTTTATTATATATTTATGTTGAATTAGGATATTTATATAAATAATTATAATATTTTAGGAGGTATATTTGTAGGGTATATAATTTTTATTATATGACTATATGAGTGATTAATATTATTTATAGATAATTATTTAGTTGATCATAGAATAATATGTGATAAATAATTTTAATAATTAGGTTTATATTATTTTATAGATTTTTTAGAAGATTTTTTTAGTTTTTTTGGACTTTTGGTGTTATTATGGAGATATAAGAGATTTATATATGAACATTTACTTATATTGGATAATATTTTCTAACCATTTTGATTTTGGTTAACATCTAGATAGGGGAGGAATTAATTTTAATTTTTTTAGAATCTTATTATATCTTATGAGTTCATTGTAATGCTTAAAACGTGAAAATAAATCATCATGGTTGTTTATAATATGAATTATGAGATAATTCAAGGTTAGATAACAGGTTGAAGAAAAATAAATTGATGAAATTATTCTTATGGAATAGAAAGGAATCAATTATGTTATCTCATATTCCCTACATTGATGGTAAAAAATTTCATCAACTCATATAATAGGAAGATAAATGTATTGACACATATGAGGAATATATCTCTCGTCAATAAAGGAATTTTCTTTGAAACACGTGAGTCTTATAATGATATACTAATTCTCTAACAGATATATAATTTGGATGTAAAAGTATTCCTAGTAGTATCAAAGAAATTAGTTATTAGGATATAATCTACATCAGTTTCTATTACTATGACATGATACACTAATTAAATTAAGTGATAAATAAAATTATAAGGGTGAAATTTATTTATTGGGGTAGAATTTTACACCATGATTTTTTAGAATATATTTCTATTTAAATAAATTATAATTGTTCGATAGCTTCATTGAGATGAAAAAGAGCATAAAATGAACTGTGATATATTATAAAAAATATAATAAATTAACAGATATATATAGGAATAACCAAATTATGAAATATTCATATAATTTTTTATATAATTTTAATGTTTTAATTAATTCATAATAAATAAATACCCAATTTGTAGTGAATCCATTTTATGCATCAAATATATAGTTTCTTAAAAATGGTTTCTATTACCTTTTTTAAAAGTAAATTATAATTATTTTCTATCATCTTTAGAAATATTATTTTACCGAATTAATATTATTTTTGAAATTAGCATGCCAATATTATCTTATACTGAATTTTTGATATTTTTTTGAAATGATTTATTTTTAATTTAATATTAAAAAATAATAATATTGTTAACACTATCATTTATTTTCTTTAAAATAATTATTTTAAAAGTACCTCTATGAATTCAATGTTTTAAAAATTTCCTTCCACTTTCCATTGGTAATTACCCTAATATTATTTTAATTAATAAATACATCAATAATTTCAATCTCTTTATTTTAATATATCTTTTATTTTTTCATTGGGATAAAAAATGGTTATGTTTTTTATAAATTATTATTTTAAGGATTAATGATCATTATATACTAATGAAATTTATATTTTATTTTTAGAGATAGAATAATAATATAAAATTCTTATAGCGCACTAACATAGCGCTTGTTCAAGTAATTGAAAAATAAAATAATTGATTTTGAAAATTTTTAAAGTAAAACAATTTGGATGGATTATAATTTTCAATAAATTTTCTACATAAATATAACATATCAATGATGTTTTAAATTTTTATATTCAAATTCCATTTATATCATGATTTCATTAAATTCAAACTATGTGAATAGTCACAAGGAAGAGTTTAATGGTGTCATAAGTTAAATAATATTTTACTAGATGATGTAAAATTCATAAATATCATTATTCTATTATATTGAAAGGGATATTCTTATGAATATCAAAAATTGTACACTTATGGGTCAATTTTATTTTTATTGTAACTTTTCTGACCCCTAAATATTAAAATTTTTGATATTTTTGAAATATTGAAAAGTATTGACGGGGATAAAACTAATATATAATTATTAAAATATCACCTAAAGATGTCTAAATATTATTAAATGATATTATTTCTAATTATCCTCATCCTATATTATAAATATATAAACATTTTTTACTTTAAAATGGGGTATAATTATTTATATTTAACTCTTATAAGTAATTACCAGGGTTTCCTCTCCTAATTTTTAAAAGGGAATAACATATACTCTATTGTGATCAAATTTTGATCCTCCTAGGCCATCCATTACCTATTTTTATACCTTCCAAACTTCCTTCCCATCTACAGGAAAATCATTTTTGTCACTCATGTGTACATGTGGACTACCACCTCCACCGAGAAATGTGCTTTTTTATTCATTTCCTCATTACATGGTCGGAAATAAGGATAGATGTAATGAATATATTTTATATCTGTGATATCATATTTATTATGGAATGGTTAATTATTTTTTACCATTCTCTCTTTCATTCTAATGAAAATTGGAAACATCACTCGTGTGTACATATCGATTACTATATCCACAAAGTGACATAAATCATTTTTTATCACTTATTTATATGAATTATAATAACATTGTATATGATGAATAAATATGATTCTTAAATCATGATTAGGTTTCTAGAGATTATGAAACCATGCCCATAGTACAGGTAATGAAATCATCAAACTAAAACATGTATAGAAAACAAACTACTTTTCACATGAATGTTCATCTTAATGGTGAAATTATTAATAAAAGAATAATTATAATCTGTAAAGTAATGATTCATATTATGTTATGTATTATCATGGTTAATATATATATATATAATGAATATATATTAATTATAATTGATTTTATAATTCATATGATGAAAGATAGTAATTGACATAAGGTTTTATGTTACAATCTCATTTCGTGTTGGTAATGCTTGTCAAATTTTTTTTGAGAAAACTTTTATCTATATTATCCTTTAAAACCCATTTAGATTATTCTCCTATAGTTACTCCTTAAATTTTTAATTATTATTACTATTCATGACTCATTTATACTATAAATGATTGATAAATATTTTAAAGGAATGTCAACTATATTTCCTCTTTGGTCGATGAACTTTTTTTCCATGTTCATGCTCGTAAAAATAATTTTTTAAAGTTCTTAAATTTAATTAAAATGTTGTAAAAATGCCATTTTTTGATCCATTTTACTTTATTTACAAATGGTTAAATTATAATCCTTTTAAAAAATTCCAAAAGGAGGTTTCTTGAAATATTACAAATGTGGGAAAATCATGTCTTCCTTTAACTTATATGACATGAACGGATTTTCCCACCTATATAAACATTATTTTAATTGAATCGTAAATTAAAATATTCCATGTATATTTTAAAATAAATGTATTTTCTCAATATAATAGGACTTTTTTGTTATAATTTTATCAAATGAAGGAAATTTCATCATGTTTTCAAATTAGTTTTATAATAATATTTTAAAGGTATTTTTCATCTATGTCATTATACTTAAAGGATTGATATGATAAATTTGGGTTTTCATATTATGATATCATCCAAATTCTATCTATGGGTGTTATATGATGAAGATGACTCTATTAAACCCATCTATTTTCGATGGGTTATGATATACTAAACTGATGAATGGTTTGTGATCTTATAACACACGTATTAGTGGTTTTCATTGTATAAATGGTGGGTCTGTTACATACCTTTAATGAATTGTGTAAATCCTCATGTCACATGAGATAATTTTTTAATATGAGTTTCTTTTCCTGATGAAATTTAGGAAATATGTAGGTATTCCTAATCTACTATGATATAGGAAAAGGGGGTGATGCCTAATTTACTACGATATGTGAAACATGTGGTGGTTCATTATCCACTTTCATATGATGGTATTAGTAGATAGAATTGAAATATGGTAATGTTGAAATGCTTATGATAGTGACACACATTTATAAAAAAAATATAAGCCTATGATTTGTGCTCATGGATCAAGATTAATTTTCGATGATTCCCTGATCATAAAAATACAAATGTTTTATTTCATGAATCATGAGTATGATATTTCAATTTTATGGTATGGTTTTATATATATAATCACTTTTTTATCATAGCCTTATTCTCATGATATTATTACATATAATAATTTATAGAGGTATCCCATTTTTTCCTTACTGTGCATCTAATCTCACCCTTTTTATGTTTTAATTCTTTACCGAAGTTATGATGAAGGGATCGTGGTCTGATGAGTATATAAGGGAAACCTCTATAAAAATATATATTTGATATGGTGAATAATGTAATTAAATAATATGTTTTTATATATACTATCCAGGTGCACTAAACATTTATATTTCTTCAACATGTTTATTTGGGAGATAAATTAAGTATTCAACAGAATTATGTAATAATAATGTATGATATTCTTGAGTAGATATTTGTAAATTGTATGTAAAATGCATTACAAATTTGGATTTAGGTTTTCATTTGTATTATTTAGTTATGGATAATATAGTCTTAGAGTTTTGGTGTTTCATTTTGCATGAAGTTCAAAGTTTATCTTCTATTGGACTGATAATTCTAAATTCCTATTATTTTACATCTAGTGAATTTACTATTCTATGAATATATCCTAAAAATAAGTGGTATCAATAGTATTGGTTCAAATAACCATACTCTTAGAATACTGAGGTATATTCTTTTCATATTCCCTATTGATTTTTTTCAAGTAGGAGTCATTTATTAAAAGATATGTCCCCAAAATTGGGTAAGGATCAAGATGATAGGTTTAATAGAATGAAAATTGATTTCTAGTGGATCAAGATAGAAGAATATATGATCTAAAATAATATTGAAGTTCTATTAACTATAACTAATCTATATCATATGCATAAATTTGAATGAGAACATGTGGATAAAAATTAATTTGTTTGACTTAAATGAATTTATTAAGAACTATTTCCTTCAATATTCAGAATAAAAGTAAAACTATACAAATTATAGAAGCATTAGAATATATATATATATATATATATATATATATGAGAATACAATTTTTCACAAAAAAAAAGTGATTCTTTTGTAGAGGATATTCAGTATTTGACTATAAGAAGCTTGATCAGTGGAAAATCAGGTGTAAAATATTAACATGATCCCAAATCGATTTGAGGTGGTAATGGTATCATTTATAGATGATTATTGGGTAATTTTTTCATCCCATTTTCCAGAATCTGGGGAATCTATTGTTATAAGAGTGATAAATTCTTCCAATAAAGATGATCTATTATTAGAATATTTCCAATATATTATTCTAAATTAATAGCATTGGAGGATGAAAATTCAAGGATCTTATATAAATTTAATAAATACAGAGGGAACATCATGTTCACCACATCAAATAAATTTGGGATGTTAAATGGATAAATCAATAGGAAGTAGTTAAAGAAAATTGACCAAACCTATCCCTATATTATGGAATTGTGGGAAAAGGGGGAACCATTGGATATATTGTAGGGATTATATGTCTATGATAAATAGTGATTCCAAAAATTTAGAAATAAAAAATATCATAATAGAAGATGGAAGTAATATTTTGTTAGTGTTAATGATCCATTGATTCCAGGGATTATAGATTCTAGATAATCCTTTAATTCGATAGTAGAAAGTAGATACATGCTAAATTTTGTCTTTGGATTTTTTGGAAAAGTTTTTATTTCAAATAGTGAATCTTTTCAGATTGAGAAAATGGTAGATGATAGAATCCATTTAATGAATTGAAATTTTCTTTAATGGAAGGTAATTCAATATATCACTAGCTTTTATAAGAATCATATTTTCTTTTATCATATGGATTATATTAGATTATAAGAAAAATTTCTAATGGGGTTTGAAGAATTGATGTTTTTTGATTTGATACAAGTTTAGAAATTCTATTTTGGAGAAATAATTGAGTTATTTATAGAAAAGAAAGTTGTTACTATAAAATAATTTAATTTTAGACAACTTTTAAGGATACTTTTATTAATTTTTTATCAGAATATAATTTTTTATTTTTAATTCTAAATCAATTCAAAGATTATTAGATTGATTTTTTTAAACTAATTGAAACAAAAAATGTTTTTATATAATAATAATATAGATAAAATATTCAAATATTTTATTATAATTAGGGATTTTGAATTTAAATGATCAAAGTCCCAGGATTTAATCATAATTTTTTGGAACACCTTTTTTTAAGTATGGAAATTTCTTAAAAAATTGGAAATTACTCTATTTTGTTTGAAATGGTCTTAATTCCATATGTAATTCAACATATTCATAATTAATTTCAATTATGTATTTATTTTTTGTTCATAGAATGAATTTTCACATCTCTTTTCATATGACATGCCTAAAACATTTCGATATGAATTTAAATTGAATTCACATAATTTCTTTTATGTATGACTTATTATTTTTTGAATAATTTAACCAAAAAATCATATGATTTTCTATGATGTACTTATTTTGAATTAGGTTCATCGGAATACATCAGTTATTGTCTTTATATTACTTCCATGTTTCAAGATATCAAGTCATATACAAATTTTTTGAGGAAAAAAATACTTCCTACTGAAACATTGAAATCATGAAGAATATGATAAGGAAGTCAGAGCTTGGACAACCCATTATTAATTGGTTGTATAATTTTTTCTTTATAATAATGTTGAATTCCTATTTTTATAATAAAAAAATGAGGTAAATGTGTTATGATTGATTAAATTGTCAAATATGTGTTTTAAATTCCCATTAGATATTAGGTCACCACAATTGAACCTATTCAGGGAAATATTTGTTCTAAAATTTACTAAGGGTCACCAATGAAGAATCATTGACTCATGAGTGTCATGTGGTCAATATCAATGAACATGAATTTCGGATCTCGATATAAGGAAGTCGAATAATCTATCTGAATCTTGTGAATTCTATGTGGAGAAAACATTTGACTGAACCCACACCTCAAACACAATCAATCTATTCATGGTATTTCAAGGTGAGTCTCAGTTGTCCAATGTTATAAAGGGTTTATTTCATGATAAAGAATAATACGTTGATATATGGGATATTTTTATATTTTTTTTAGGTACAATTTTAATCCTAGAAGGTGACCTCAATGGTTCCAAGCACTATGGCAGTGACTCTGTACGTAATGTCACACTAGGTACTCAATCATATTCCTATGAGAATCTAGATTCATGTTTCAATATGGTTGGAGGTGTTGGAACTATATTTATAGCTCAAGTATCTTTATTAATTGTTTCTTAGTAATTTTTCAAACATTGGACTAAACTGAAGATGTGGGTTTATCACACATTTGGTTTCAGTCGGGTTTGTAATTATAGTATATTTAGGTCCATGACATGGGTGAAACTTTTTCTAAGTGAGGTGTAGTGTCTAGGGTTGATTATAGAATAAGCACAATATCTGTTTTTTGAAGATCTTAAATATTTAGTTAGTTGTTTTAAGATTGTATTAAAGCTATTTAAAAAAATCTTCATGAATCCTAATATTGTTTATGATATAAATTCAAGTTCAAGAATTAATTGGTTAAGAGGTTAAAATTATTTTCATATTCTTATTGAAATAAATGTAAATGTAATTCTAAGAAAACCCATCCATTTGGAAAAAATTATGTGAAATTAAATCTGTGTATATTTTTTGAGAGAACTAGTTTTTTCAATTTTAATGTGTTCAATCTTGGAAAGAGGTTGCTGGAAATAATAATGGTAATCAATAGAAAATATCTTATATAGGAAGTATATTAGAGAAGAAGTTATCTTGATGGAGAGGATTCATTGAATTATTTTATTTTCATTCACTCGTATTATTTTATAACTTTTACTTCATAGATTATTGTTTTCATAAAATTATTATTTTCTAAAACATATATAGTGAATTAGACAAATATTATTTCATATTTTATTTATTTTATGATAAAATTTCAAATTAATTTTTTTTATGTCTTCTATTTTCTATTTGGATGAATTTTATGACATTAATATTTTCAAGAATCTATTAATGGTTTATATTGATTAAAAATACTTAACTATTGGATCATTTATTTATGGAAATTTTAAAAGAGGGTCATTTCACATCATTTTTAAGAGTATTACACCATTATCAAATGGAAGTATGGTTTTGGTGAATTTAACTCCACCATTACTTATGGTTAGGGGAATATTTTTTTGATGAGATTCTATTTAATTTAAATGAATACAAGTCAACCTTGTTAATAGTGGGGGTTGGTGAATCATTATCATTACTGACCTGATAATTTTGTACACAAATTAAAGGAATATTTTGATTATAAAATTTAAATTTCACATGTTATCTATCTTTAAGTTAATTGATTATTTGGTTCATGATATTTTTAACAAATGTGATCCCATTTATCACAACAGAATTGAAAAAAAAATTAAGTTACTCATACTATGAATAACTTGAGGCTTGATTGTCCTAAATATGTGTTTTAAATTAAATAATAATGTTACCTGAATCAATCTAGTTCATAAGAACATGAAAATAAGGAACCTAAAAGTGTCTTACCTAGGCAGCCTATAATCATAAAGGACCATTTATTAGGCATTATTATTGGGGTCATAGTTAAAGAAGTTAGGACTAGAGGTAATGTAGGAAACCTTGTAGAGTTCTTCACATTCATATCTTAGTTAGAACCTAATACTATAGAATAATCATTAAAATAATAAAGTAGGATGTTATATATAATATAATATTGAAACTAATTTCTAAAGAGTATTGTTTGGAAAATAGTTGATAGTCCCTCAAACCATCATATTATAAGTTTTTTGAAATAAACAGGTTGATCAAGGTGTAATTATTTCAAATAAATCTAGGCTAGTTCTATGGTTTATAATAAGGATAATAGAATTAATAATGAGGAAAAAATTTCAAAGTTTTCTAGGATTGAATCCATTAGAATCCTTTAATCATATACATATCTTATGAATATTATATTACACAGGATGGATGTCATGTCTCTTTTTTTTAAATGGTTATTTAGTGATGGAATTTTATATTGGAAACTCCATAGGTTTTAAAATACCTACTCTACCAAATTATAATTTAAAAACACTAAAGTTATTTACCATCATAAAATCCCCAAATGGATTTATATTAAAGGTTGAGTTATTTTATTTTGAAAAGAAATCAATGGGATTATCTGATCCTCTTCATTTTATGAAAAAAAAAATTCTGATATTTTATTAGTTAAATCCATATATATGATGTTATTTTTTGTTCAAATAAAAAAATATTAGTAATTGTTTTTCAAACCTTATCAAAAAAAATTAATTGAGAATGATGGGAGAATGGAATTTATTTCTTGGACATCAAAATTTTCGAGAGGATTTTGGAATATTTTTATCAAAGAAACTATATTATTAATTTATTGAAAAAAAATCACATGAAAATAATATGACTTATGAAAATACCATGTGTATTAATGTAAAATATGATTTTAATGAAGCTATAAAACTAGTTGAAATCATTGAATATAGTGTTATGAACGGTAGTCTTCTATATCTTACAACTAGTAGACCAGAAATCATGTTTTTCTTTTTCATTTGTCCAAGATATATATAAAATCTAGATGAATCCTATATTACTGCTGATAAAAGAATATTTATAAATTTACAAGGATTAATTTTTCTGTCCCTATTTTCTCCAAAATCATATTTTTTTTAATATAATTTAATATTCAAATTCTAATTTTTGATGTTGTAGATTAGATAGGAAAATCACCTAATAAACTTTTCACTATTTAAGAAATCCCTTTGTTTCATGGTCTAGTAAAAAGAAACATTTAGTTGCATTGTCAATAGTTAAGATATAATACATATCTTCTATCAGTTTTTGTGCATAGGTTTTTTGGATAAAACATTCACATATATGCATTAGAATTAGTTTTAATCATGTTCATTTTTTATGTGATAATATTAGTGTTATTAATATTTAAAAAAATCATGTGAGTCATTCTAGTACTATTATTATTTATCCTATACATCAATTTTTAAGTGATCATATCAAGAAATTGTACATATCTTTAAAAAAATTTAGTGATATGTATCAACTTTATAATATTTTAGCTAAACCCCTTCCCATTTCATGTTTTGATTTTGTTAAGTGGATTTAGATTTATTTAATTTTAAGTAATGATTTTAGTTAATCTATTTTTAATATATAATTTTATTTTATTTTTTTTCTCAATTTATTATTTACTTTTTCTTATTATTCAGTTAATAAATTTTTTAGATTAAAATTTTATTTTGATATTTTATTTTTTATATATTTCATTCTCATTTTAAGAACCATGATTCTTCTCACCACGAATTTGGATCAGGAAACCAAAACACCCCTTGAAACCTTCAGTGTAAAACTCCACTCTCGTTCCTATCACAAAACATAAACCCTTTTAATCTCTAATGATCTCAATATTTTTTCAACACCAGTTTTTGAATCATGATCCTTCTACATGTGGAAAAGACAAATAGAATAGATGTAGCATGTTCGAGTTGATCAAATATGTAGATTCCCACTATTTTAGAAAGTAATGCTCTTCAAGGTATGGTTGTTTATTTTGAATGGAATTTTCATATGAACCTATTACTAAAGAAATCAATAAGTTTCCAATGACTGGAATATATGTTTGAATTTGGATATACTGATTATGACTTTGAGAAATAGTTAATAGAGTTTTATGAGAATTTGTAGTTTAGCTTTTGGTGATAGTGAATATTTCATCTCTTTTAATGAAAATAATAATAAATTTTCTATTTCTTTGATGAATATGGATCATATTTCCAAATACCACCATGAAGGTTTGTTTCATTTATGTTTAAGATCTTTTGGGGATTTTTTTCATAAATTTTTATATTTAATGCTCTACTTATTTAGAAACTCTCAAATCAAGAAAATGATCATAAAGGATTTACATGATAACTATAATTTCTTGGTTATGTTTATTACATCTATATTAGTGAAAATTATAGTTTAGTTACATAAAATAGACTTCCCAAAAATGTTTCTTAGGGTTCTGTTATTGAGTGACATCATGCTGAATTTTCGTAGGTACATGTTAAGGCATATGTATCACTATATTCAAAATATTCAATGATGTATTTATGCATCTATGGAATATTAATATCTAATATTATATAAAATAGATTCTCGGTCGGTGAATTCTAAACTGGGTGAAGATTTCATCACAACAAAATCTAAATTGATATTACTTTATGGAAATGTGGGTTTTTATTGATCAAAACCTAGGGTAAAATAGTTTTTTTATACTAAAGATGAAGAATATTCATTACATTGTGTAGATGGTGAGTACGGGATACAGAAATCAATTGTTTCTTCTAGTAAATATGTTTAAGATATTAAGGAATGTCTTATTGTGGGAGCTACTAATTTTCTTTTAATTTTCATAGGGAAAAAAGATTCACCTGTTGGTGCTGATAATATCCCTATAATTACTCGAATTAGGAAAGTTTTTTATGATAGTATATCTTTATTGATATGTGAGTTATTTAGTTTCCTGGGACATTTCATGAGTATTATTTTGAGACAGATAGTGGATTTTTAATTGTTTAGGGGCCCAAAAGAAGGGAATATCTTATGGATAAGGTTGTAGTTTATGTGGTCAAATAAGTAGATCGTAAAATTTTTTCTAAATAATGGTTTGAGTAAGCTTTTGTTGTAGTTTTTGTTGAATAGAGAGATAAAAAAATATTCTCATGTTGAGGAAAATATTGTAGAGGGGTATTATTTTAGTGAGTATGTTAGTTCTCCAATTACTGCAAAATATTTACTAATTTGTATTCAGTAAGTTTATTTTTTTATTGTTCCTCATAAATAAAATTTGAAGAAGTGGTTGAAGTTATATAATTTTTTTGTGAGTTATATTATAACTATGTTGATGATTTGAAAGTACATTCACTTAAAGTTGTTCATTTTGAAGAGCCTTCTATAAGGAATGTGAAAGGATCATTCGATGCTGATAATCGGTTGAATTATGAGGATCGTACACAATATTTTTATCTAGGAATGGTCTCTTTGTAAATTGAGTTAAATGATTATGTGTTAAAGCTAAAAACATATGTTTTGAGTTATCTGGAGGGGGTATTTCATCCCTTATTCCTCAAAGGAATGTCTATGACCCTTTATTCAATTTTCGAATCTATGTTTTCTACCATGGTTTCTAGAGATCCTGATTTGGCTGAATGTTCTAGATATCTATGAAGGATTGCCTTAGCTTTCAATCTCACCATCTAAGTTCACAAATTCTTTGGATATCTTCACCCTAACATTGTTCCCTCAATTCCATCATAATTGACCATCAATTGACTCATTTTCTCATTTTTCCAGATCTTGGGGTTTATAAGAATGGGCAGTGGTAGGGATCCTTGAAAAAAGACATAGTATAATCAAATTTGCATCAACGGATTATCTGATTACAACTTAGTCCAAATACCCACATAAATGTAATGGGTGTTTCTTCAATCTTATCTAGAGATCTATTGATTTTCATATGAAGAAATGAAATCTAGCTATAATGATTTGGGTATGATTATCAAAACTCCCTCTTCCATTATAAAACCCATCTATTTTTTAGTTCCTCGGAATCCTGGTAGGTCGCTTCTTGGGCACCGATAATATAATTGATGTTGTGTTCCATCTTATCTTCCCCCTCATTTGTGTGAAGGCCTATATCTAAAAGGCTCCAGTTTAATGGGTTTGGATAAACATCAATGAGTAATTTTGGTAGAAGCAAGTTATTGTCTTTGAATCATGGATAGACTATAGTGCATTATGTGGTAGATTAGGACATTTGGCTTCAATCATTCATAGTCTATATCAGAATAGATGGTTTTAATACAACAATAAACGGTTGTTGGGAACTCATACTAGATTTGAAGAGGATTTACAGAGGCCATATGAGAAGGAACTTTCTAAAGGATTACCAAAATATTGTAGGAATCACACCATGATCCACTTGGTGACTCATGTTGGGTCTGATCAGAATGCTTATAATCAATGAAAGGTAAGACTGAAGGTTGATAATCCAAATTTGGTGGAATTTTATGCTCATATAAAACAAGTCTTGGGTATCAAAAGGTCGATGAAGATCACAACTGTCTCAGAAGTTTCTGAGGAAATATGTGTGGAAGATTCTATGGTACCAGGTTCAAAGGTGGATTGAATCTATATAGGACCCACTCAGGAGGATCAGGTTTAGTGGGATCCTAAATGCATTTCACGAGGTGTTAATAACCAAGAGATAGTTTGTTTATCTTTGTAGGGGGGAAAAGAGTTACCATTTAGCTGAATCCCTTATGCCAAATTGAGTAACCAATTTTTTGGTTTGTTTGAGAAAGGACCCGGACATGAACATACAAATATAGTTGGGGATAAATATTTTTGTTTGTTCAAGGTTCAGGAGTGTTAGTTTGGTTTGGGTCAGTACTCACCTTCTTCTAGTTGAAAATTCTAGAGGGGACCAAGATTTATCTGAATTCGATCTTAAACCAGATAAATCTAGTAAAATCTATGTTGAAAATATATAAGGAACATGGGACAGAGGGCTTCATAGCCCAATGAAGAAAAATGGAAGAAGGCGAATCCCGATGTGGGGGGAGGGGGAGGTGTATTTATGTGAAGGGGAAAATTGCTAAAAGTTAGAAGGATTATTCTCAACTATGAAATCTGATGTAGATAAGGTTCATGAGTAGATCCATGGTGAAGAACGATAGCCTTTGTCCAAGATCAGGAGAGTAAGAATATCCCAACCCTACAGAATGGAGAGAGTAGAGTTTAGAATAAAAGTTAGGAAGGTATGGAGGGAAAAGTGGTGGGGGATAATTATCAAATGAATTACCTGTAGCTAGTCCTTCATTCTAAGGAAGAAATTATAGAAAAGACCCTCAAACATAACGCCACAAAGGAAGAGGTGTATAGAATTTTATAAATATAGGTTCATGATAAATTTGGAAAGGAACAAAGGTCCTGGATCTAAAACTAAGCTTTGATTTTGAAATAGGGGTTCAATGGAAGGAAGATAAAAGTAAATGAGTACATCCATATTTGGGACATGGTAGGCACTCACCTTAAAGACTAAATTATAATTGACCTGAGTACAATAATTTATACTTTAAAATGGGAACTACACTTGGTTTGTAACTCTAACAATATCATTAATTTTTTATTGACTATGTGGTTTCATTCTATGTTGACTATTCTTAGATATTGGGCTTTCCCAGTTCCCCACATTCTCCTCAAAAGTATTTTTTGAATAAAAATAAAAAAGTGATCTGTGTGTAAGGAATGTTCAATATCATGGAAATATTTCATTTATATTAATAGAAATATAGATGAACATGTTGGAAAAATATGAAGGGAAATTATTTTTAAATCTGATTTTGGTGATTTGATAAGTTCTTATCAAATCAGTTTGAGTTTTCCAAAGCCAGTTCAAGTGAAAGAAAATTTTCTACTTCAAGTAGATTTGGATATATAGATGTTTTATAAATAATAGAGTTACTATCATATGATCATGATATCATGGTTTAATGATTCAAATATTTCCATTTGATAGAGTTCCCTTATACACTTTCATGGAGTGTTAAAAAGATCTAGTTGTGAAGATGAATACTGATGTGTTAGAGATTTCATTAACCATTTGGATGAATTTATGAGAAAATGTGATTATTGTTTTTATTTTGTTAATATATTTCTATAAGTAAACCTAGTTTATGTTCTAAATATATTCATAGATTAATGGTTTCTGACGAAACAAATGGTTTGGATAATGAATGAGAATTTCATGTTCCAGAAATAAGGGAAGAATATAGTGCATACAACTATTAGATATTCCCTAACTATATAATCTCCATCTAATAAGTCTAAATCTAAACTACACTATCATACTAACCCTTAATGTGTTCCCCTTAAATTATTTTTATTTTTTTTAATAAATAAAATAAGTTATTTTGATCATTTTTTGTTCTTTTTATCATTTTGTGTTCTCTTATATCCTATTGGATACAGTTTTATGTATATAAGAAAATTAATATTTCAGAAATCATTTATCTTTAACCAAAATAAAATTAAATAATAATTATGTGTCATATTTAATTTTTTTTATTCCATTTCTATATTTCTTTCTAATTTTAAAAAAGGTGGTGAATCTAGATAGACACAATATTAAAATATTTCATTCACTAAATTTCTAATTAATTGATCTATTTCTAAAACCCATATTTTTGTATTTATATTTCTATGGGATTGATGATAATTAAAATTTAGGATATTATTGGGTATACAAATGTTGATCTAATAATTTAGTTAATTTCTCATTTATTTTTATACTCACAAACCCCTAATTTGATTTATTAATATGTTTTCTTTAAGTGTATTTTTGTATTATATATATTGGAATATTTGTTTTATTTCCTCTATAATTCTAGAAGTATTTTGGTTGTAGTTCAATTTTCAATGTATTCTGGGCATTTTGAAGAAGTATATAAGCACTATTTATAACCTTATATTTAAGTTGAATGTTATTTTTGAGAACATAACTTTTGATAAGTAATGATAATTTTGAAACAATAGGTTTGAATTATATATTATAATTTTGTACTTAAATATGATAAAGAACCCTATAGATTAGTATTTAATGTTTGGTTTTTTACCCACAGTTTGTAATCAACCAAACGTTGTAAACTGTAATTTTGCAGATTCCATACATAGAGGAACCTTACATTGAATCGGTTGTATGTTGGATTTGAATTTTGGATATTTATAAGATTTCATCAATGATATTTATTTAGTAAATATATCATTAAATGGAATTTCATGACCACTCCAAAGCTTCTTCAACAACAGATTAAAATATTCTTATTTCTATGAGATGTTACGATGTTAAATGGTAATTTAAATTAAAATTTCAAATAAACTAATTGTTTTGAATATCATATATATCTAGAACTATTTTTGTATCTTTTTTAACGTAATCAAATTGTATTTAATTTTTATTCTTAGGGAATTTTATATTCTCTATAGAGAGGTGTGGATTATTTTTAAACAAATCTCTTCTTCTGAGAAGTTATATAAGATAAATCACAATTAAAATCTCATCAAGTTGTTCTCTGATTAGTTTCTTTCTATTACAACTACTATAAATTATTGTTACTATATACTATAGATTATCATAGTTCATTTTCAAGACTAAAATTGGAGTCATACATGTTTTTATCTGCTTCTATGTATTCATCCTGTTATTGAGATTGTTTTCCCTTCTATTGTGCTTTCTAGATATTTTTTTCTATAGAAACCCTGAGTTTCTTCAAGAGTACAATAATAAGAGTTCGTTCCAACATTTCTTTTAAAATCTTTTTTTTTTTAGGAATCTATGAGTTGGACCTATATTCAACAAATCTATGTCTCTTTTCTATGGTAGTGTTAGTTTCTTATAGGTTCCCTGTAAAATAAAATGAATTCCCCATAAAATCCTCTTTTTAAGATGTTAACTACTTAACTTAGTTTTCAAGGTTCTCGATAAAAGAACATATTTAGTAAATGTCACCCAGATCATGGGGATAGTGTTCTAGAGTGTAATAGTGGATTTTTGGGCCCCAAACAACTATAACAATTATAATTTTTTTTCTTATATATTTTTCCACTACATAATATATTCAAATTAAATAGTATCGCATCACTTTATATAAAACATAGGGTTAATATATTTAATTTATCTATGTTCTTTTAAAAGGAAAAAATTCACCATCTCCCTCTTGTGCCGCCATATTTATTCTTACCAATATTAATAACAAACAATTTTTTGGTTTTTGTGGAATAATAACTATGTTTTCATTTTCAAAAAAAATTATGAATTTGGAGATTTGAATTTAAATGTTCAAATTCCAATAAGTTTTTCATCAAATGTTTTTTGGAACACTTTCTATTCTAAAAGGTTGAGTATGGGAATTTATTGAAAAATTAAGAATGAATCTATTTTTTATGAAATCATCTTCATTCCAAAATACTTTCAATAATTTCAAAATTATATTTATATTTTTATGTATTTTTTATTGGTTATAAATATTTTCTAAGCTATTTTCATATGAAATGGATGATTTGTTCCTATATGAATTTCTAATACATTTCATATTATTTGTTTTCTAAATGAATTTTTATTAATTGTATGGTTTTTCAACTTCTTTCACATAGAATTACCTGCTTTAATTCACAATACATGGGTGGATAATAATAATTTATGTAGTATATTTGAATGAATTTTATACCATAATATAGAAATTATCTTTTGAATTTTCTATTTCCCAAAACGATTCTCCCATATACATTGAAATAAAAATAACCTCGATGAGGAAATCAAATAATGATAAAATCTTTATGAAGGGGTTTTAACAGTCCTTCTTATTGATAAAGATGAATCAATGTTGTTTTGAACAAAATCCTTATATAAAAGAGTGATGATAATCAAATTTATCAAATTCATTTTCAAGAATCCCTTTATAAGTTGAGTCAATACATTTAAACCCATTCAGTAAAGAATATGAGTGAGCCTCTAGAGATCACTAAAGATGGATGTAATCAAGGATGACTAACAGAGAATCCTTGATACCCATATATCCTGGGTTATATATCATTAAAATGTAATGTGGGAGCAGGAATAAAGTTTATCGAGGAATATTTTCTGATGTTAGTGAATTCATTGTGGGGGAAATAGTTGAAAAAACTTTTATCTGAAACATAATAAAATTAGTTCAATGGAATTTAAAGTGATTTTTAGTTGTTTAAGCTGATAAATGTATTCATTAAATAAAGATACAAATTTGTTTCTCATTGTTTTTTATTTCTTCTTATAGTTTTAATGTAAATTCATTAAGGGGACTTGATGAACCCAAACTCTACGACTATGATTTGGGACACAATTGAAAACCAACTACTCAACTGTATGCCTATGAGAATCTAATTACAAGAGTGACTGTTATTGGAGGTTTTGGGATTGTATCACTCACTCAAGCCTCTCAATGAAGGGATTCCTAGAAATATTCCAATTACTTTTCTTATTTGAGGATGTGGGTTTATCAGACATTTTTCTAAGTATTATATGTAATGTCGATTCATTCGAGTCTAATTTATGGTTTTAGTAGAGGATTAATGAAGAGTTGTGTCTTGGGTTAAGTTAGACTCATTGTTGGATATCACACTTATGGGAGAAAATTGGATAAGTATGAGATACCATTGATATATACTTATCGTTGATATGTCTCACTGTCAATTGTCTCGTCATCAGCACAGATGTTGAATTCTGAAAAAGGACGAGACACCATTATTCAAGTTACTGACAGACTCACTGTAATTATGAGTTATCTAGAATTATGAGTCACCATCGCATCAAGATACCATCATAATCAACTTATAAAATTTACTAAGTATGGGTTAACATCGTGTCAAGATATTATCAGAGTGACCTACCAATACTGAGTCACTAATACTTAACTCATCGGTCCTGATTGCAGAATCCATTAAATGTGATTCACTATTCCTGAGACACTATTCCAAGACATTAATCTAAGAAATTGTTCCAAGTCACCATTTAGAGACACCATCAATTTTTCCTTTTTCATTTAAAATTAAATTTCTTTCTAACGATCATATTTGTAAAACTTAGTACTACTAATTATATTAATGAATTTTTCTATATTTTGTAGACAACTTTTAAATTTATTTCAGACTAGAGTACGAGGTACGAGGTACCTAGATGTGATTGAGATCATTCTCCTTATTAGATGCAGTGTATAAATAGAATACCCGATCAAAATGGAATATATCCCTAAAGCCTGTGGAGAAGTCGTGTTCCTGAGAAAAACTAGAGAACTTCTAACTATGGCAACACGAATAAACTACTGAGAACTCATACCAAATAACTTTTTGTAGCAAAACACAAAGAAAGAAGAAGATCTGATTGATCTCATATATACCTTTCAAGAAATATAAGATAGAAGCACTCACAACACTTTTTTGTATTTTATGTTTCTTAAATTAAACCCAAGATTCATTTCAACATAACTTACAAGAGTTTCAAACTACATTTCGAATCACACAGAGCCTTCTAACTCAATTCTCTCTTTTTTTTCTTTACTTCTGTACTATTTTTACATTACATGCAGTGTGTGTATCTTTGTTTTATGAACACACACTAAATCTTGTGTAAAACTATAATATACAAAGATATGTTCACAAACTATCCTTTTACACCTTATAATCCCATGTATAAAAATGGAAGAGGTCCATGTGAGGCCTGTTTTGTTTTGCACTACCACAAAAACTATGGAAGTGGTCTAGTTGACCTGGGTAGTATTAGTTTTTTACCTTGAACTAGTGTGTAGATCAAAGTTTATTTATATAAAATTCTAAGTGTTAGGTGATCACCAAGTGTAGAGGATTAAGTCTCTACTTGAGACTAAACCTCTTGTTTTAAATCTGTTGTGCCTTTCAAAGTTCTTTTTTCACTACTTTTTTTATTCATGGGAGAAAACAATTCTTTTACTTTGATAGTTAATCTTATATAGTGTTTATATTATAATTTGATTTAGCAGAAATATTTAAAAAGATAAAATAATAACTCGTATTTTTTTAACTAACAACTAATCACTCTTTGATAAATCCTTTAAACAATGAAATATTTTATAAATCTGCTACTTTGGTAAATTGGGCCGTTTTTTTCAAAATTGGGGGACTTTTAAATAAATATTTTTGACAAAGTTTTTTAATGGAATTAAATTCACCCCCTATTTAGTGTCCTACTCTAACCAACATTTGTTATCATAGGATATTACTTTTTTAATTTCAAATTTTTTAATGCTTTTTCAAATCTTTTCAACTGTGATTTTAGTTGTGTTTTAAATATCTCAAAATTTTTGTCAGTCCAAAATTTGTAGTTCATTAAAAATTGTTTTTATTCTTTAACATGGAAAATAGATAGGAAGGTGTTTCTACCAATAGACCTCTCTATTTTGATGGCACTAACAATGCTCGGTGTAAAATCAAAATGAAGATGCATTTAGAAAGCATGGGTTTTGAAATCTGGTCTCCTATAGTTGATGAATATAAGATTCCTACTTCTATTAGAAACACTTGGGATACCCCAAATAAATAATCCTATAATAACAATTTCAAATCTATGAATGTCTTATATTGTGCTCTAAGTGATGAATAATTAAATAATATTTTTTCATGTAAAGCAACTTTTGAAATTTGGGATACTTTAGTTGTTTCACATGAAGAAACCACCAATGTTAAGGAAATGAGGATTAACACATATATTATTAAATATGATAACTTGAAAATGAAGCCTGATGAGCCTATATCTAACATGTATCTCAGATTCAATGATATTGTAAATACAATTCTATCATTGGGAAAGACAATCACTAAAAGAGAATAGATCATGAGGATCTTGATATGTCTTCTAAAAAGGTGGAGAGGGACCTTAGTATCAATTAGTGAATCTTGAGATATCAATGCACTACCTATAAATAAGTCGATAGGTAAGCTGATGATGTATGAGGAAGAACTGAAAATTTATAGAGAAGAATATGATGCACTAAGGAGAAATTTAGTAGCTTTTAAAACCACTAAATCTAAACAAAAGGAGAAAATTCAAGTTTCTACTGAAAGTTCCATCAATGAATATTAATCAACTAATAGTGAAGAGGAAATGGATCACCTAGTTAGGATATTTAAGAAATTCTATAGAAAGAAGAAGTTATTCAGAAAGCCTAGCTAAAAATATAAATATGACAATAAATGTAATTGGAAAAAGGATTGAAAAATAAGTGAGAATATAAATGAAATAGTCTATTATGAATGTAAAAGAAAAGGACATGTGAAGACTGATTGTCCCAACCTAAAATAAAAGAGGAAATATAAGGACAAAGATAGAAAATATAAGAAGAAAATAAAGGTTATCTGGAGTTATTATAAGGATATCCCAAATGAATCTGAATCATCTCATGATTTAAAGGCTAAAATATCCAACATGTGTTTTATGAAAAATGCATATGAGGTAACCCTAGTATCTCCTGTATAGAATTTTTATTATTCTAGAGATGAATATGAATCTGAAAATTGTGAAAATATGTCCAATAAAGAAATTTTTGAATATTGAAAAATGATTGAGGATACTTGCAATGAGATAAAAGATAAATATAAATATCTCAAGAAACAGAATTCTCTTTCTACTACTCATAAATCATAACTCACTATAGAAAAAGAGAAGAATCCTCAACTACTCAATGAGAATACTGAAGTTAACCTTTCTAATGAGTAATTAAATAAGGACTTAGAAAGATTTACAAATGTTAAAGATACCTTAGTTCAAATGATGGGAAAACAATTTTCTTTTAAATATACTATTAGCATTGGTAATCAACTTGGAAAATGAAATTTTGTTAAAAAAATGAATCCAAAATAGAAAAATCCAATTTTATGCCTAGATCTAAACAATTTTCTGCGAGTTCTGATACGGGAACATATTTTACTTATTCTAACTCTTTTGTAACTAATAGAGTTTATTTTTCTAAAACCTTAAAAACTGTTTATAGGAAACCCATGACGAAAATGTGGGATCCTAAAGATTTAATTACTAATATTACTGGACCTAAGAAAATCTGGGTACCAAATTTTTTTCTGGCTTAAACTATTTTTATAGGAAAGATGTCTGAAGAGTTCATATAGGATCTTATGGTACTTGGACAGTGGGTGTTCAAGACACATGACATGGGACTACTCTATCTTCAATAATCCCAAAAATATTTATGGTGTACATTGTAGGTTCTGGGCATAGTGGAAGCGTGGTATGGGTGGTGACTAACTTTAATTTTTTCCATATTCAATGAACAGTCTGAGATCAATACGGCGATGAAAGCCAGTATCCAGGTAATTGAATCAAATATTAAGACAAAGGAATAGAAACCCGAAACCAAGAGAGATAGGATCAACATATTTTGTTCATAATTAATTTAATTTAATTAAATAATTACCTCTAAGGTGATTCTTTCTTCGTTGATACGTTTGAACATAGATCTGTAGTGTTCCTTCATTATGTTGTAGAGATCAAGGGTAGATCTCCTCTAGAAGTGGTCCACACATGATCCATGAATCTCAGGATGTCACCAAAATAGTCTCTGAGTGCTAGAACAGAATATCCTTATGCTTGTGTAGTCCACCTTTGATCACCTTCAGAACTACTTCCTAAGTTTTCTCTTTGATTTAATGGAGGGAGACTGCTCTTGTTCTTGAGAATGTTCTTGGAGAATAAGTAACTCTTTAGGCTTGAGAGAAATTCTCCAAATAGTTGCGCATAACATGATTGGATAGCCTGTGGATTTCCCCTTTAGCTAATTAGTGAATAATGTAATCGGGAATTTAATTCACCAGTTAATCATAAAATAATTTTCATAGGAGCCGTAATTAATTTATTGACCAAGTGAAACCCCCATGTAAAATAATAACAGCAATGTTATTATTTCTTGAAATGTGCTTAAATTGAAAGTTACAATTAAATATTATTTTAATCAAATAATATTTAATATTATTATTTCTCACGAGACCCAAAACTTGGTATGCCAATCCTCCTCAATATTTATTGGGCCTTGAATAAAGACTATTTATTTATTAAATATATATAACTACATTATTCACTGATAAATAAATAAATATTATATTTACAAAAAAATAGAAAATATTTATTTATTAAATATTCTATTCGCAATATATTCTCTCAAATAACTATCAATTAAATAAATTTGATCAGGCATACATGAATTATTAGTAAACCACAACCGGGAATAATATTTATTCAACTTGTTAAATAATAAATTATTTAAATAAGATTCTGGATACACATAGTGTGTGACCCTCTAGGCCTCTTTCTTAGTGGAATTGGGAAAACCTACCTAAAGTCCAAGGATAGCATCTAGCAACTCACTAAGGAACACTACTGGAAAACTAAACTATACCAACGGTTTGGAATCGTTGGTATAGTCCTCCAAACCGTTGGTATAGCCTATACCAACGGTTTGGAGAACCGTGGGCAAGTAAGCCGTTGGGATAGGTTTATACCAACTGTTTTTAAAAAACCGTTGGTATAGACCTATACCAATGGTTTTCAAAACCGTTGGTATAAGTAATATGAAAATCTATACCAACGGTTCCATAAAACCATTGGTATATTTATTTCAAAAAAAAACATTCGGTGGGAGTTGATCCCACGACCTCTAGTTTATCAGTGAACGACCTAACCACTAACCTAACATGACTTTTGTGAACATAATTTCATAAATATATATATTTATTATCGTAATTATTTTAAATTTTGATATATATAATGTTATCGGTAGGAATATTCGATAAAAAATCAAAGGACCTATACCAACGGTTGTCAAAACCGTTGGTATAGACCAATACCAACGGTTTTGACAACCGTTGGTATAGGTCCTTTGAGTTTGGGAGTGACGTTGGTATGTGGGCCACTTTTCCCAATGTTTTGGCCAAACTGTTGGGATAGGTACACCCTTTCCCAACGGTTTGGCCAAACCGTTGGGAAAAGTGGGCACAAAGTATACTTTTCCCAATGGTTTGGCCAAATCGTTAGGAAAACCATACTCTTTCCAAACGGTTTGGCCAAACCATTGGGAAAAGTGGAAACAAAGTGGATGTTTCATAATGGTTTGGCCAAACCATTGGTAAAGCCATACCCTTTCCCAACGGTTTTCCAAAACCATTGGGAAAAGTGACCTCAATGTGGGCTTTCCCAACAGTTTGCAAACCATTGGGAAAGGGGACCTATACCAACAGTTTTTACAAACCGTTAGTATAAAAGCGTTGGGAAAGGTCAGATTTCTAGTAGTGGAACCAATAGAGAAATAAGTTAATTCCACATTGACATGTCATCTCATATAAATGGTTACCATGTAATATAATCCCTTTGTCTCGATATCTCCAATCAAGTGGGTTTCATGCATGTTCCATCAACCCATGTGCTCGATTTCTCATTCTTTAACTTCTTATAAATTGAAAT
The DNA here is from genome assembly GCA_963277665.1 of Viscum album. NCBI lineage: Eukaryota > Viridiplantae > Streptophyta > Magnoliopsida > Santalales > Viscaceae > Viscum > Viscum album. The sequence goes on along the minus strand of OY728135.1, from coordinate 443,595,058 downwards.
AACCTATAGAACACAATGTGAATGGATTTATTTAGTCTATATCATTTCCATCAAAGTTCATGAGATATCAATTTATGTTATAGAATAGAAGGGACAAATCCTTTCTCACATTATTCATTAATGCATTATTACTCGTGAAGCACCCAACATATCCTACCTCACCGCAAACATATGTCATCATAGTTTTCACCAATACATCTAAGTGTGTGAGTCATAATACCCATTAATAATAATCTTAACATCTAAGGACCAATACACACATTCGCAGATAGAAGCATCCAATGACACTTATAAATGTTGATTTCCTACTGTCGGGTCTCACACTCATAATACCTATAGGATATCACCAAGGGTGTATACCATGAGAAGGTGTCTCAAAGTCCTATGAGGCTCCACCCTTGATATCCTATATAATTTGTGTCCCTAAAATGATATCATCTGTATATAGAACATATATCTAAGAATAGTATCATATCCCTTGTAGGTTCTCATCATAGAGGGAAGCTACTTTGACCTTTTAGTGTGATAGCTACTCTTGGGACATTATCACATGAAATATTACATAGAAGAAAAATCATGATGTGATAAGTAGTTTATTAATATCCATCTAATGAATAAATGTTTATCATAAAGTAAAAAGAATTTGGTTCTAGGGAACCAACTTCAGTAGACTCCCACTTGCACTAAAACCAACTACTAATGACCTTGAGTCTGCTAGATCTCACATGATACTCATGCTTCCACTAAGATAGGCCTTTAATCAAGTGGTCTTCCACATTATCTTCCATGGATACTCTATTAATTTCAACTTCGCCCTTTTGATAAAAATCCCTCAAGAGGTGATACTTGTGGAGTATGTGCTTTGTCCATTGATGTGACCTTGGATATTTTTTAACAGTCACCACTGCAATATTATCACAATAAAAAGTGATAGGGTCTTTACTGATAGTCAATACATCAAGATCTTGGACAAGGTTTCAAATTCAAACAGCTTTCTTTGATGCATCATAAGATTCTATGTACTAAGACTCCTTTGTAGAATCAGCTATAACTGGCTACTTTTAACTCTTTCATGTCACAGTTCCTCTATTGAGACAAAAAAAAAATCCTGATTTCCACTTCAAATAATTTTGATCTGTCTAAAAACCAGAATCAGCATACCCTCTGATGACAAGATCCTCGTCTCCTGCATACACCAAGAACATATCCTTATTTCTTATCAGATACTTAAAGATAGTCTTAATAGTAGTCCAATTTTTTTCTCCTGGATTTTCTTGATATCTGCCTACCATTCTTAGTGCATAGGCAACATCAAGTCTAGTATATAACATGGCATACATGATATATCCTATCGTTTAATCGTATGTGATCTTACTCATTCTTTCTCTCTTGTGTTGTTCTTGGGGACACATTTTCTTAGAAAGATGTAAGCCATGTGACACAGGAACCAATCCCCTATTGGATTTTTTCATACTAATTCTCTTTAGTATCTGGTCAATATATGTACTTTGACTTAGTCCAATCAGCCTCTTGGATCTATCACAAATGATCATGATCACTATAATTTAGGCCTCTTTTCCTAAGTCCTTCATGGAGAAACACTTGTTAAACCAGTCTTTAACTAGCTGTAAGATTGGTATTTCATTTCTAATAAGTGATATTTCATCAACATATACTACTAGGATAATGATCGCATTCCCATTAAACCTTTTGTAAAAACACGGATCACATTAATTTTTAATGAAACCAAATTCTTTTATGGATTCATAAAATCAAATGTTCCATGACCTAGATTCTTTCATCAACCCATAAATGGATCTCTGCAACTGGAAAATCCTATTGAAAATACCTGGTGTCACAAACCCTTTTGGTTGTGTCATATAGACATCTTCCTGAAGGTTCTCGTTAAGGTATTCAATTTTGACATCCATCTACCAAATCTCATAGTCATGGTAAGCTATTATAGAAAATATGATTCTAATTAATTTAAACATAGAAATTGGTGAAAATGTTTCATCATTGTCGATTCCTTAACATTGTTTAAACCATTTATCCACTATTCTTATTTTAATGGTACTTACTTTACCTTCCATGTCTAGTTTCCTCTTGAATACCCATTTACATACAATAGGATTTACATCAACTAGAAGATCGACCAGAACCCAAACTTATTTCTGATACATGGAATCCATCTCAAAATTCATAGCTTCTAGCCATATTTTAGCTTCTAATCTCTCCAATGCCTACTTGTAGGAGATAGGTTCATCATTTTCCAACAATAATGAGTCACCATCCTCGGTGATAAGAAAACCATATCTCTCTAGTTCCCTTACCTCTCTTACACTCTTATTTAGTACTTGTGTTTTAGGAACTACTTCTTCCACGAGGAACTGTGGGACTTGTTCATGTACCAAATCTTATGTATCTTAAGTATTAACTTCATCTAAGTCAATATTTCCCCCATTATCCTTTTTGAGGATGTTCTCCCCATCAAGAAATATATCTTTTCTGGCGATATTTACTTTATATTATGAGGGGTTGTATAGGTAGTATCCCATTATTTCCTTAGGATACCCTATAAAGATACACCTCATGCCTCGGGATGCTAGTTTTTTTCCTGATAAATCCTTAAAAATGTATCACATCCCCATATATGTGTATGCGAAAAAATGTGTTTCTTTCCACTCCATAATTCAAAGGGAATTCCATTTTCTGACTTATTCGGTACTTGTTTTAATGTGTATGCCATAATTTGTAATCCATATACCCAAAAGGATAATAGAAGATATGTATGACTCGTCATCAACATTACCATGTCCAACAAGGTACGGTTCCTCCTTTCACTAACACCATTCCACTATAGTGTATAAGGTGGAGTAAGTTGAGATAGAATCTCAAACTCCCATAGAAAGTCAATGAACTCTTGGTTAAGATATTCTCCACCTCAATCTGATTAAATCTTCTTTATATTCTTACCAAGATGATTTCCTAATTAATTCTTGAATTAATTGAATTTATCAAAGGTCTTGGACTTATACCTCATCATGTAAATATTTTCATATCTACTCAAGTCATTAGTAAAAGTTATGAAGTAAGAATAACCACCTCTATCTTCAATTGGAAATGGTTCACACACATCAGTGTATACCAATCCTAGAATCTCTGGGGAGCTTTCACCCTGTTCACCAAATAGTGGTTTGGTCATTTTCCCTTGTAAACAAGTGTGACATATATCAAGTGGTTTTAGCTCAAAAGATTCTAAATAACCATCTTGACAGAGCTTTGTCATGTGATTTTTGTTTACATGACCTAGACTGTGATACCACAACTAGGTTTTATATGAGTCATGTGAACTTCATTCTTTATCGATTTCCAACACTTGGTTTTCTTAATTTAATACATACAGTCCATTATTTAAATTTTTCATACCATAACATTTTTTTCCTTATAAAAGAAACAACTTTTATTTCCGAATTTTAAAATAAGCCCATCTTTATCTAAACTTGGTATATAAATTATGTTTTTGGAAACACTAGGTATGTAATAATAGCCATGTAAAACCAAAGTCATTCTCATTGGTAAAGTGAGGTAGTAGTTACCAATGGAAAGAGCATCCAACCTCACACCATTGGAAGCTCATAGATCCACTTCTCCTTTTTAAATTTTTCAGAATCTAATTGGCTCATGCATTTGAATACAAATGTGAGAACCACAAGCTGTATCTAATAACCGATGTGTATAAATGGAAATATTTCACTCGATTATGAATGTAACTTTGGATTCCCCTTACATCTGGGTGTAATTCCTCTTCTAGTGGCTTGACTTTCCACATGTAAAGCATACTGCCTCTTTTTCCTTACCCTGCCTTTGGATCTTCCTCTTATTCGTCAAAAAGTTCACGGGGGATTTAGACTGTTTATAATTCTTAGGCCCCTTTACCTTGTCCTTCCTCTTCCTATTCACCATAATAACTATGGGTTTTTTACACCCCATATCCTTATACACTTGGTGAATAAAATTAAGAAGTTCTGATAGACTCTTCCCATTATTTCTCATATTATAATTCACAATAAAACTAGATAAGGTCTTGGGAAGTGATGATAGTATGAGATATATACGCAACTCATCTGGTAATTTAATCCCTAAGATATTGAGATAGTCAATGTAACTAATAAGATTGACTATACATGGACCAACTCGCGTAGACCCTCCAAGATTAGTGGTGAACAAAGTATTAGAGATCGCATACCTCTCTTGTCTCACATTCTCTTGATAGATATCCCAAAGGTGAGAAATCATTATATAAAAATTCATTTCCTTATATTGTTTCAAGAGATCATTGTTAATAGATGATAGCATGAGTCATTGAACATCTATATCATGATTTAGATGTTTCTCATACAAAGAGAGCTCCTCGTCACTCACCTCATTTCCAGACACAATTGGTAATGGTTCTTACAATGCATATAGTTTTCTTTCATGGTGAAGGATTACCTGAATGAAACTTTAACACTCCTGGAAATTAGTGCTAGTGAGAAGTTTTTTCTTAGCAAGTATGGATCACAATTATATATTTAATGTCATTTTTAATGTCCTTTATACATATCAGATGAATAGAGTTTTAGTACTTTATATGATAAAATTAAGAAAAATAAATAAATAAATATTCATTAGTCTCCCACTATTTTATTGAAACCCAATACTCATCACCATTGGCTTTGGAATATCCTATTACTTGGAAATTCTAGTGGCAAGGATCCATATTTCCCTTCGCATTACCCTAACTTTGGCTGGTCAAGAAATTTGAAAAAATTTAGGTAGGCATTCCAAATGTTGACTACATTAACTCATAGCTCCTTGATCCGTTGAGTGGACTCCCCAATCCTGAAATCCTTAATTTTGGATTTTTTCAACCTTTTCCTCTCAGTTATACCAAGTCCTACTTTAGTATTCAATCCTTTTTGTAAAATAATTCAAGTCAACAAAAAACCACAAATTAGAATTCCTTGATAATTGAAAGCACCCCAACTTTGGTCGGTCAAGAACTTTGAACTATGGTTCAATTCTAACCGAAGTAATGGAAGGTTATACCAACTTAATATTTTATTGAGGGGTTTTATACTTTATGCATAAATTTCTAATTATTATCTTTATTACATGCTTGTTAATATTAAGTGGGATATAATTAATTGATTAATGATGTCTTTGATAATGCATAATATAGTTTATTTTAGTTCCATATTTCATGCTTGTTTAATTAATTAATTATGTGATCGCAAAAATACATCCATAATGAATAAACCATGCAACTGATAGAAATAAAATAAAGGGTATGATCATGATTTTCTTATAAAGGATAGTTTATCTAGTGGTTGATAAACTAACTGCTGGCCTAGGGTAGAAATACCTTGAACCAATTAGGTTTGTGTTTATATATTTCCATATATCCACCTTTGTATCTCCTTGGATTGGTTTCACCTCAGATCCTAACTTGAACCACATCCTCTAGATTTGGAGCTCCATCTATTACATATGCTTTTACTCACATGAAAGTGAGGGGTAAAAGGATTTTTACATTATCTTTAATTAATCAATCCTTTTATCTTAAACCTTTTTTTGAATTTCCTTGAGATTCTCATCCATTATAATTTTAAAAAAAATAATAAATTCATTTAAAATTAACTATGTACATAACTTGTGCCTTGGAGGAAACCCAGTGAATACCCATCCAAAACTACCCAACATGTATTATACTTGTATGCACTTTATTCATTATGACATGTAGCATGCACGTAGAATTATAATTGTAATACAACTCATACATGATGTGAATATTTTTGAACATTATGCAGATGTTAATTAAACATTTATATATATATATATAATAAACACCTATCACATGTTGTGTCCCAGCTTTACACCCACACGAAGGTACATGTCTCAAGGGTTACATAATATAATAATAAATTTTAAATCTGCATAACTTGGAAAAACTACATGGTTTATAGATCTGACTACATGGTGTGTACCCTCCTCACTGTACATTCGAAGTACATGCCTAGGGGAATGGTGTATGAGGTGTACTTTGTAAATCTTCAGAGTACATGGCGTGTCCATTGGGACACATGTCGTATAGACTCTGTGTTGCATGGTCACCATCCGGGAAAGCTGTGTATGGGATACATTACTCAACCCTGGCCCAAAAAGACTACACACCATGTCCAGTGGGCCACACAATGTGTAGTCCACCTGACCATGCGCCAGTCTATCCTGGTCAACACACAGTGTAAGAATTAACTTCATTGTGAGTCATTAATGCACATGGATTGAGTAATTGTTGAATTAATCTTGATGAGCTAAACACAATTACATGGTGTGTGATCCATATTACACATCATTTATGGAATATTACATCGTATGTAACTCTGAAAACACAATGTGTACTTTCATGTTACCTAGACAGAATCATCAGCACCTCTTGATTAGATCCTAGATTTAATTTTAATCATAAAATTATTCATTTCTATTACATCTGTGAGAAACGATAAAGGAGGAACATATATTGAAATTAATATTACAAGAATGATTAAACTTTAATTGAAAAACAAAATTATTAAAGTGTATAAAATAAATAAATTATTTAAATAATCATAAATGAAAATATACCCACTCTGATACCACTTGTTGGTTCTGGGTGCAGCGAAAGCATGGTATGAGTGGTACCCACCTTTAATTTTTTCTATATTCAATGAACAATATGGGATCAATACTAATATGAATATTAGTATCCAAAGAATTAAATCAAGGATTAAGACAAAGGAATATAAACCCAGAACCAAGAGAGAGAGGATAAACATATTTTGTTTATAATTAATTTAATTAAATTAAATAATTACCTCCTAGGTGATTCTTTATTCGTTGATGAATTCGACCACAGATCTGCAGTGCGCCTTCATTTCTCTATAGAGATCAAGGGTAGATATCATCTTGCGGTGATCCATACGTGCTCTGCAAATCTATAGACGTCGTCGAAGGAGTCTCATGGTGCTAGCACAGAAGATCCTTGCACTTGTGTCATCCACCTTCAATCGCCTTGAGAACTGCTTCCAAAGCATTCTCCTTGATTTGGTGGAGGAGGACCACTCTCATTCTTGAGAATGTTCTTGGAGAAGAAGAAAATCTCTAATCTCAAGAAAAAATCTCTAAATTATAGTTCACAACACGATTGGAAAGCCTGTGGGTTTCCCATTTGGATAATTAGAGAATAATGTAACCGGTAATTTAATTCACCAGGTAATCATAAAATAATTTTCCTAGGAGTCTTAATTATTTTATTAACCAATTGAAACCCCCATGTAAAATAATAATAGAAATGTTATTATTTCTTGATATGTGATTAACTTTCGAGTTACAATTAAATATTATTTTAATCAAATAATATTTAATATTATTATTTATCATTAGACCTGAAACTCGGTCCTCCAATCCTCTTAAATATTTATCAGGCCTTGAATAACGACTATTAATTTATTAATTAAATATAATTTCATTATTTGATGATAAATAAATTAATATTATATTTAAAAAAATAGAAAATATTTATTTATTAAATATTACGTCTGTTATAAATTCTATCAAATAACTAGTGATTAAATAAATCTGATCATGAATACATGAGTAATTATTAAACCATAACTGGGAATAATATTTATTCAAATTTTTAAATAATAAATTATTTAACTAAGATTATGGATACATTTAGTGTGTGACCCTCTAGGTCTCTTTCTCAATGGTTTTAGGAAAACCTACCTAAATTTCAAGGTTAGCATCTAGAAACACACCGAGGAAACCATAGAGAAATAATTTAATGTCGCAAATACATGTGGCCTCATATGAACTCTTACCATGTAATATAATCCCTTAGTCTTGATATCTCCAATCAAACGGGTTGCATGAAAGTGCCATCAACCCATGTGCTTTATTTCTTATTCTTTGACTTTCGGAAAATTGAACTTGCCTACAGAACACCATGTACATGGATTTATTTATGCTATATAATTATTATTAAAGATCCTAAGATATCAAATTCTATTATGGAACAGAAGGAAAAAATCATTTCTCACGTTATTCATTAATGCAATATTACTTGTAACGCACAAAACATATCATACCTCACCGCAAACATATGTTGTCACGGTTTTCACCAATAAATCTAAGTGCATGAGTCATAATACCCATTAATAATAATATTAAAGTCTAAGGACCAATAAACTTGTCCTCATATAGAAATATACAATGACACTTATAAATGTGGATTTCTTACTTTTTTTCCTCGTTCTCATAATATCCTACTAGATATCACCAAGGGAGTACACCATGAAAAGGTGTCTCAAAGTCCAATGGGTATCCACACCTGATAGCCCATATCATTTGTGTCCCTCAAATGATATAATCCAGCTATAGAACATATATCTAAGAATAGTGTCATAGAACTTTTGGGTTCTCATCATAGTGGGGAACTAATATGTCCTTTAGTGTGATAGCTACTCTTGGGACATTATCACAAGCAATGTTACGCAGAAGAAAAATCAAGATATGATAAGGATTTTATTAATATTAATCCAATGAATACATGTTTATCATAAAGTGCAAAATAAGTTGGTTCAAGGGCACCAAATCCAACATACATGTCACCTTTGGTGATAATGTAAAAGGGAAAATTATTGGCCTTGTCCAAATCGGTAACACTAACTGAGTTTTAATTTATAAATCTATTTTTATTGATGTTCAAAATACAATATTCTTATCATTTCATATTTATTTGATGATTGTTTTCATTTTAAATTTGAAAACAATTATTGTAATGTTTTTCATTCAAAGAATTATTTATTTTTTACTACTTTTAGAAATGAAAATGTATATTTTGTTAATTTGGATTCTTTAGTCTCATGGAATGTTTCTTTCTTAAGTTCCTTTTATAAAGTTTCTTGGCTCTGGAATAGGAGACTTAGCCACTGTAACATTAAATTTCTTAGAAAACTTACTAGAAAAGGATTATTCAAGGATCTACTTAAACTATAGTTTCCAAATGATAAAGTCTGTAATACTTATTAGAAAGTAAAATATCATAAAATATATTTCAAACCAAAGAAAAAAGTTTCAACTTATCAACTTCTTGAGTTGGTTCACATGGATTTGTTTGTACTATCTTGAGTTTCAAGTTTAAATGGGAAGCAATATGTATATTTTCTAGAATATTACTTTTTTAGGTATACTTGGACCTTCCTTTTAACTCACAAAATTGAGGCTCGTTCTTATTTTATTGAGTATGCAAGATCACTAAAAAAATTAAGTGGTCTTAAAATAAAAACCTTAATAATTGACCATGGTTGTGAGTTTTAAAATCAATATTTTGAATCTTTTTTATCACAAAATTTTCATATTCATAACTTCTCTACTCCTACGACACCCTAACAGAATGGATTTGTAGAAATGATAAACAAAAACTTATAATTGATAGCCCTGACTATGATTAATGAATATGATCTACCTGTTTATTTTTTGGGAAAATTTTGTGAATACAGCTTTTTATAAAATTAATAGAGTCTTAATTAGACCCATCCTAAATAAAACCCCCTATGATCTATGGAATAATAGTAAACCCATGGTTAATAACTTAAAATTTTTTAGTTGAAAAGTATTCATTCTCAATAAAGAAATAATCTTGATAAATTTTCCTCCAATAGCGATGAAGGAATTTTCCTAGGTTATTCATTCTCTAGTAAATACTATAGAGCCATTAATAAGAGATAAATAATGTGTGTATGAGTCTATGAATATCAATGTTTATGAACTGGATCCATATAAATTCAAAATATCCTTAAAAAATTTTGAGTAAAATCTATTAAATCTGGACTTAAATTATAAATCGTCTGATTCTATTGTTAAACAAGAAGAAAAATCTAGTTTTAGAAAATTTATAAATTCTAAATACAGGGAACCTGAACCTATAGATGAACCTGAAGTGACCATCCATTATTTCTCTAGATCTGTTGTAACTCTTAAAACCCATCCTTTAGATGTTTTAGTTGGAGACTTAGAGAAAAGAACACAAACTAGAGCTTCTCTAGGAAACAAGGTAGAACATCAAGTCTTTTTGTCACAGACTAAACCTAATAACATCAATGATGCAATCAATGATGAATTATAGATGATTGTTATGAAAGAATAATTAAATCAGTTTGAAATAAATTAAGTATGTAAACTTGTTGATAGACCTAAATATAGCTTGACTATAGTCACTAAGTAGGTGTTTAGAAACCAAGTGGATAAAGCTGGAACTTTGGTAAGAAATAAATCCAGACTAGTTTCACAAGGTTATAATCAAGAAGAAGGAATATAATATGAATAATCCTTTTCACCTGTGGTGCGAATTAAAGACATTATAATACTTCTATCTTATGCAGCACATCTTAATTTCAAACTTTATCAAATGGATATCAAAAGTGACTTTTGAAATGGTTATATATTTGAGTATTTTTTTGTCAAACAATCCCCATATTTTAAAAATACTCATTTTCCAAATAATGTTTTCAAATTAACAAAAGCTTTGTATGGTTTAAAATAATCATTGAGATCTAGGTATGATAGGCTCAACAATTTTCTTATTTCTAAAGGTTTTTATAAATGTATTGTTGATCCTACTATTTTCATAAAAATAATCTCTAAATATTTTTTAGTTGTTCAAATATATGTTGATGATATTATTTTTGGATCTTCAAAAAATTATTTATTTATTGACTTTTCAAAATGATGCAAAATGAGTTTGAAATGAGTTTAATGGGTGAACTCAAATTCTTCCTTGTATTTCAAAATTTTTAAAATAAGGTAATATTGTAAATAAAATTAAATATACTAAATATATTTTTAAAAAAATTAATCTGGATAGAACTAGAAGTAATGATACTCCTATGAGTAACACCTATAAATTGTATCTTGATAAAGATGGAAAGTCAATAGATCAAACCAATTACAAAGGTATGGTTGGAAGTATTCTTTACTTGAATGTTATCCGATATGATATAATGTTTAGTGTGTGTATGTTTTTCTCATTTTCAAAAAAATACTAAAGAGTCACATCTACTTTTTGTTAAAATAATTTTCAAATACCTATAATATACTACCAACTGAGGACTATTTTATCCTAGAGGAAAACCATTTCACATAGTTAGTTATTCTGATGCTGACTTTGGTGTTACAAGTTAGATAGAAAAATCACCTCTAAAACATGTCACTTTTTGGGAAAGTCTCTAGTTTCATGGTGTAGTAAGAATCAAAACATTATTGTATTATCTACTACCGAATCTGAATACATAGCTACTGGTAGTTGTTGTGATCAAATTTTGTGGATGAAACACACATTACTAGATTATGGATATCAACTTAAACATGTACCTATAAAATGTGACAAAACAAGTGATATTAACATTTCAAATAACTCATTTTCTCATTCAAGAAAAAATCATATTGATATAATACATCACTTTTTGAGATATCATTATCAAAAGGGTGATATAACTCTTGAATTCATTGGCACTAAACATCAACTTGCTGATATTTTTACTAAACCATTAAATTTTGAGAGAATTAGTTACATGAAACATGAGTTAGTAATGATCAATTTTGAGTGAATATCTATTGATGACTCGCTGTTGTGACTCACCATTGATGAATCACCATTGGGTCTCACCGTTGATGACTCACAATTGTGACTCACAGTTGATGACTCACTATTGTGACTCACCATTGGGACTCAATGTTTATGACTCACCATTGTGACTCACCATTGATGAATCACCATTGTGACTCACTATTGGTACTCACCATTGATTACTCACTGTTGAAAACTCACTTTTAGGACTCACTATTGTGACTTAATGATCTTTACTTAGTCATTTTTCTTCTCAAACTTAAAAGTGATATTTTATTTATTTCATTTTATTTTATACCACGTTTATTATTTAAGATTTTAAAATCCCTAAATGATAAATATCAAATTGATCCAAATCATTTCTCACTTACTCTAACTCTGTAAACCGAAACTTTCTCTTCCAAACCTCTACTTCTGTTTTCCTTCGAACCAAACCCTTCGAAATGGCTTGAGTGAAACAATTTTCTAAGATATCTCTAGAAGAGTCTCATCCTTCAAAGAAGTAAAAGGTCTAATCAAGTGATCCTAAACCCAAACCTATTAACCTCAATCTTTCTAGCATAATATTCATTCTAGAGAAGGAAGTGCATGCAATTTGTCTCTTTTCAAGTAAGTCACTTTTTCTAAAAGTATTGTAAAAACAAGGTTGGTTGGAATGGTTATCCAAAAAAAAGTGACCTCTTTATACAAAGTTAGTTTATGAGTTTTATTTATATGCAGAGTTTATTCTGGAGGGCACAAAATATTTTTGGATAAAGTCAAAAATAGATGGAAAATGATTTCTTTTTCTTCCAAGTCATGGGATAAATGCTTAATTGTACCTCATAAAGGTATTTTTTATGATTATCAAGGAAGTGTTCCTCCTACCAGTGATAATTTTAGTTATGAAATAGACTTGACTAAGATAAAAAGTGATGGAATACCTATAAGACCAATAGCAACTAAACTGGATGGAGAATCCAGGTTACTATTTAAGTTTATTTAGTATCAACTTTTCCCAAGGAAAGGGTACTTTTCCTCCATGAAGTATCAAGATGTTTATTTGGTGTATCTAATGAATCAAGGGCAGGAGATCAATTTTTGCAGATATATTATAGTTCATATGAGTGATATGATCAAGTCTCATTCAAATTCAACATCTATTTTTTATTCTAAGATTATTTTTTCCATGCTTAAAGTTAAAAGGAATGTTGAATGTAGATGAAAAAAATGTGAAAGTTTGTTGTGGTTTTTTCATCAAAAAATCTATATTCAAAAGGTTAGGGATTAGTAGGAATCTATGGAAGAGGCAGTGTGTGAAGATAATGAGAAGTTTTATGAAGAATTTGATCCAGTGCAATAACCTTCAAGAAAAATTATATGGATGACTATGGTTTAGGATTGGATGAAGTTGTGGAGTATTCAGATGAGGAGGATAATGAAGGTGAGGTAGATAAAGTAATAGAATATCCTATTGATGGAAGGAGTGGCCTTACCATTATCCAAATCCCATAAAGACTTACTTATGGATCCCCTAGTCCTCCAAAATCTCTTCCTACAAGAGAACTTATCCTAAATGATGATAAGGAGGAGGAGTAAATATAATAGTATGAGAATGTTTTATATGCTAGTGTAAGTATAAGTGAAGAGGAATAATAAGATATTGAACAAGAGAAAGAAAATGAGAATGAGGAAGCTAAAGTAGAAGAGGAAGAATAAGAGTCAGGTGAAGAAGAATTAAGTGATGCGGATGAAGAAGAAGAAAAAAAAGAAAGTGGTAAAAATTATGGTAAAATTGGTGATAAATATGATCCTACTGATATAGATCAAGGTACTATTGAAAAACCTATATAACTTGATGAAAATGTTTTAGTGGAAAAGGAACTAGTTTTAGAACCTAAAAAGCCTCATGTGTTGGTTCTAGTTGAAAAATAATCTCTATTTTCTCATGTGAAAGAACAAGTTTATGTTATAAACAAAACACCTATTAAGAGGGAAGCACTTGTTGAGGGGGATAAACTATCTCGAAGAGTTAAGGTGGATACTCTTACTCCTTATTATTGGATTGTAGTAACTAAATGGGAAAAATACCCTGGATATGTCGCTCTCAGTTTAGATTATCTAGATTCAGATGATGAGGCATATGATCCTAAGGGTTCAAGAATTGAATATTTGGATCATGATTAGACAATTCTAGTTGAATCAGATCCTCATCCTACTTCTAATCCTTCAGTTTCACCTGTTCCTGCTACCTGAGTTAAAATGATCTCAAATTTTTTAAAGATGGGTTGTACTCAGTTGTTAATGAAATTCTACAACCTCAACCTACACCTATGGAAAGTATTAGTGAAACTGATGTTGTCGTACATTCAAAGAAAGTTGTTTCCCATATTCAACCTCAAATAGCTTTTGATCAAAAAGAAGTAATAATGGAGAATAAGAGGTTAAGTGATTAATTGGATACTCTCCTTTCTGTTGTTAAAGGTATGTCATCCGAGTATACAATATCTTTGGAAAAAGTTTCAAAAACTCTTGAAGATAAATATTTTAAGGATGATACTCCTACACCACAAAATCTTGATTTAGCTATATTAAGATCAGTTGCTAATGATTAAATCAATGATGCCTAGACCAATTCCTCTCCTACTCATCCTTTTAATTGTGATATGATTAGATTCATTATTAGAGAATAACTGTAGACTATGATGGGTAGTTATGATTTGGAGAGATTAAGAAAAATTAAATGAAACAGAAATCATGTGCCTGATATGATAAGGTTTTACATGAAAGAGGCCACTGATACTCAGGAATAGATCACTAAGAGAGTATATTTCTACTTTAAAATTATCTATACCAAACATCAGTTGGATAGTCATTTCAAAAAATTGGTTGAGAATTTGATGATACCTCTTGTTACCCAAGCTTTCAAGGAACAAGTGAAATAGCTCAATTTTATAACTTCTTCACTTCAGATGTTCATGGAGAATAAAGATGATATTAATAAGGAAATGGATAAATGTGGACAAATAATAATGTATTTTATAAACCTTTTTAATACCTACTTACATGTTCATAGTATAGATATTGTAGCACTAGACGACTTTCCCATTAGAACTGTGATTGATAATTTTCCTTCAAGTTCAGTCTACTAGTCAGTTGATCCTCAATTCAGAGAATCTGTTACTCAAAACCATTTTTATCCTCTTCTTACCACCCATAAACCATTTACAATTTCTCCATATCAGTCTCTTAGTTATCTGAGGCTTGTTATTTATCAATAACTTACATCCCCTACCTCTTCTACTCAAAGTCTTATGTCTATTATACCTTGTGGAGTTCCCATTCATCAGTTGTATACATAAGACCCTTCTATACCTCATGTTCCTCTATTTTCTTCTACTGATAAGGTAAAAGCAGTCATGGATCCTTATTTAGAGAATAATTGATTTTGGATTGTTCTTTGATAAGGATGTATTTTTTTTTTGAACTTTTTTTCATCCCATGTATTATCTTTTTACTCGTGAAATGAATTATCTCTTATTCAACTATTTTATCTTCTTTATCTCTTATTTTTTGTTCTCTTTTTGATAATACCAAAATGGGGAGAATGGATATGGTATTAAAATAAAAAGGGGAGAATGAGTATGGAATTGGAGAATAAGTATGGATTTTAATTTTAGAATGATATTAAGTATGGTATTTAATTTTATTTGATTACATTTATATTATAATTTACTCTCTCATAATATGTATGAGGTCTTAAGAGGCACAGTTTTCTTTTGTACTTTGATCATTATGAATAACCTATTAATTCAATGATTTTTTATCATCAAAAAAAGGGAGATTATTGGCCTCCTCTAGTTATAATGCTCACAAATCATGCTTCATTAAGTTAAATTATTCTTACTCTTGATTAATTATGTTTACATATAATATTAATCTATTTGGTTAGTATTTTACATCTAAAGGAAGGTTGGAAAAATATAACTAAGTATAAGCCACCATTAGGGTTAAGTCACTGTTAAGGCAGACTCACTATTGGACATCATATTGATGCACGAAAATCAGATAAGTATGAGATATCGTTGATATGGACTTACCATTGAAATGTATCACTGTCAAATGTCTCACCATCAGCACAGATGCTGAATTCTGACAAAGGAAGAGACATTGTTATTCAAGTTATTAACAGACTCACTATAAGTATGAGTGACCGGTAAGTATGATTCATCATCTCATCGAGATACTGTCATACTCAACTGAGAAAATTGGCTAAGTATGGGTTACCATCACGTCAAGCTACCATCAGAGAAACCTATCGATCCTGAGTCACCGATACTTAACTCACCGGTCCTAATTGCAAAATTCATTAAGTATGAGTCAATGTTCCTAAGATATTGTTCCAAGACACCTATTTGAGAAATCATTCAAAGTCACCATTTAGATAAACCATCAATTATTCCTTTTTCATTTAAATTCAAATGTCCATCTAACGGTCATATTTATGAAACTTAATACTACTAATTATATTAATGACTTTGTCTGTATTTTGTACACAACTTTTAAATTGATGTCAGACTACAGTATGAGGGATAAGGTACCTAGATGTGATTAAGATCATACTCCTTGTCGACTATAGTGTATAAAGAAGATACCCAATCAAAAGGGAAGATATCCATGCAGTGTGTGTATAAGTCATGTGCTTGAGAAAAACTCGAGAACTCTTAACTGTGGAAACATGAATAAACTACTGAGAACTCATACCAATGAACTTTTAGCAACAATACAAAAATAAAGGAGAAGATCTCAACGAGAACATTTATACCTTAATAAAAACATAAGAAAAAATCACTCATGACACTCTGTTTTGTTGCCTATTTCTGAAAGTCGACTCAAGCTGTATTTCAAAATAACTTCCCGTAGTCTCAAGATGAATTTCCAATCTCACAGAGCTTTCTAACTCTATTCTGTCTATTTTTTTCCCTGCTTGTGTACTTTTTTTTACATTACAAGAAATGTGTATGTGTCTCTCTATTTTATGAAAACACACTGAATCTTGTGAAAAACTAGAAGATACATAGATATATTCACAAACTATATTTTTACACCTTACACTCCCATGGATAATAATGGAAGAGGTCCCTACGGGGCATGTTTTGTTTTTTTCACTCCCAAGAAAAATGTAGAAGAAGTCTAATTGACCTGGATAGTTGTATGATGTTGTTTACCTCAATCCAGGGTGTAGATCAAAGTTTATTTATATAAAATTCTTTGTGACAAGTGATCACTAAGTGGAGATAATTAAGTCTCTTCTTGAGACTGTACATCTTGTTTTAAATCTGTTGTGCCTTTCAAAGTTTTGGTTTCACTACATTATCTATTCACAAAAGAAAATATTTCTTCCACTTTGATAGTTAATATTAGATAGTATTTATATTAGAATTTTCTTTAGTATAAATATTTAAAAAGTTAAAATAGTAACTCATATTGTTTTAACTGAGAACTATTCACTCTTTGAGAAACCCTTCAAACAACCAAATCTTTTATAAATATACTACTTTGGTTAACTAGGTCATTTTGTATTTCAAAATTTGGGGGATTTTAAATAAATATTTTTTAAGGAAATATTTATAGGAACTCAATTAAACCCCCCCCCCTCTTGAGTGTCCTACTACATCCAACAATGTCTACAACACATATAATAATAATAACCAGATATACTCAATCCAAGACACGTAGTCTAGAGGTAAGTCACAATTACCACATACCCACACTAGGGATTTAGTTTTAAGATTTCACAAAGCACTCATATGGAAGAACACACTCTTGAGTCTAATAGAACTGATGACGTCCGTATGAGAAGTATTGTTCATTAGGAACCATCATGAGATAGATACGCTGATATATTTGAAGAGAGAGATATGATGCACAAATGAGGATCGCATTCAGAGCTATGGGTTGATACCAACAAATCCATCTAGATTAACCTTCTAATTAGAGGATCAACTTCTGGTATGATTAGTCACATTAATACCAAGGAATCTAACTAGGGCACGAAGATAAATAGGGGATCTCGCAATAGTCCTCTCAGAGGATTCCAACAACTTTATCCAGGAAGTCCTTCTAAAGATATCATACTCCTATGAGTAGGAAATGATACCCACTAACCATTAGGGAAGTGATAAAGGGAATAAACCCTAATGAAACTTGTCTAAGATATAGTGGACAAGTGTCTCAATCCATGTAGAAAGGGGATACAAAATGTATAGTAGGGTTACATGCCATGTCACTTGACCCTAGGTACTACCCATGTACAATGGCCTTTGTCATCAGAACATGCCATATAAAAGATGGGTACACAGTTTGTAGAAGAAGTCAGACACTGTGTCCTTCCATCTGGGGTCCACCTATGTAATCTGACTATGTTCCAGTACACAATGCCAACCTATGTGTCACTACCCATGTACTAGTACATGGGGTAGTTCATGTATTTGGTCCAGGCCAAGTCATGTGGTGGAGTACATGCTGTGAAGGCAACTCGTGTACTCCACCCCATGTCTGCGTACTTCCCATGTACACGCCAAGACATTAAAAGATGAACAGATGTTTTGTATCCCATACTACACGCTGTGTGTTTTGGAATTTCTAGAAACTCATGTTCTTCCTCTGCACGCCTCATCCAATCTCCTGAATCCCACTCCAGTGGTCTGTTCACCTCGAAACTCCAAACCTAGTCTCATTTCATCACCCTAACATCAGATCGAGGTGTTTTAATCCTTCAATCGGCTCAAAAAACAACTTTAAATCCATTTTATGAAAATAGACCAAAGAATAATATCTTCTGAATCATTTTGATCTGTTCGTTGTCATCGTCGTCGCACCTCCATTGGTCTTCCTAAGGTCTAATCTTTAATTTTGGATCATTACGCCAAGAAAAGAAGGTTCAAGGATCATGCATTCATAAACACAACAAAAAATAAAGAACATGAATAGAAAACGAGGGAGAGAATTCACATGGAACAAACCTGAGGAACGAACCTTGACCGTTTTTCATTCTAGCCTCAATCTATTCCTATAAGAATGATCAATAAATCAAAAAAAATAAAATAATCAACCTTTTAAATATCGTAATTAAAACCCATCCCTCAAGAATGATCAAACCTCGAATCAACATGTTCATTGGTTAGTTTACATTCATCATTGAATCTAAGAATGAGGAAAATAATATCAAAACAACATGACCTACCTTGTAATTGTTCATTGTTGAAAATCGATTGTCATTGGAGAATCTCATCAAGAACGATCCTCAATCCAAGTCTATATCTTCACCGATGAGATAATTCTACAGGGTTTCTCTCAAGAGCCTCCAGGTAATTTCCATGGTTATGAGACTAACCCTATATCCATGCCTAAAGGATTTATTAAAAATAAAAAAGAATCTCTACGTTGAAGAAATGGTAAAATAAAATAAATTTACAATTTATTTTATTCATTAAAAACACCCGAAACTAATTTTCACATCTCACACACACCGATCAATGTTAGGCCTCTCCTATGGTAAAGCCACTGCTCTGAATAAAACAAATCCCTTGGATTTTTGATTTGGTCACTCGTTTAGAAGTTATTCCAATTTTTCATGAAAAATGTGTGCACATTCTATTTATGATTTTAATATTTTTTAAGTAATTTTTTTGGGCACACAGGGCCTCTAAATCGCACGTCATCTCAATGCCTAGTCTTAAATTTAATTAATATAATATTTAAAAATAATACATGAAAAAATATAGGACATTACATACATGATCTATAAGACCTAAATATCATCATAGTTTTAATTTCATGGGGCATTGATGATTCTTGTGAATGGGTCATTCATATAGGAATAATCGTTGGAGGTTTAATAATTATATTAACACAGAAAATCCACCTCAATGTATGTCAGGAACTGATGTTCTTAATGAATTTAAAGATGTCAGTTTTTAATTAGGGAAGGTTAGATGAAATATAAAAAGAGGAATAATGTTGGCAGTGAATTCAATCACAATTGGAAAAAGAAAAGTATCTTTTTTGAGTTGTTATATTGGTAAACTAATTTTTTATTTCATTATTTAGACATAATTCACATTTAGAAAAATATATGTTAAATGTTTATTTCAATTCTTATAAATATCAAGGGTAATCAAAAAGATGATTTATGATCTCATCATGACTTTTTGGACTGGGGTATTTGACCAGAACTGAATCTTGTGTGTACCAGTTAAAATAAATGGAAAGTTCTACGTGCTTCTAATGTGAGTCACCTTCAAAGAAAAATCAATTTCTAGATATATTGGAGAATATTTAGGTTCATTATGGTTATTCAAGTAATATATCTAAATGAGTCAACATAAGAGATTTCAAACTAAAATCTCTAAAAACTCATGATTATCACATCCTTCTTCATGAATTCATTCCAATAGAAATAAAGAATTTACTATCCAATAATTTATGTGTGAAATATATTCGATTGTTCCATTTTTTATATATATTTGTGTTAAAATTTTATCCCAATATTTCTTGATAAAAGTGAAGGAAAATGAACCATTAATTATATGTGAGTTGGAGAAAATTTTTATCCATTATTTTTCACATGATAAAGTCTTATGTTCGAAATAAGAATCATCTTAAAGGTTCCATTGTGAGAGTTTATCTGGATCAAGAATGTTTGGATTTTTTTCAATATATTTTTTCTGATGTATTCATAATACATAATTGTCCAACGAGAAATGAAGATTAGTAGTATAGAGAAATTGAGCCCTCATTTTCATATATTCCCCAAATAGGAGGAAATCATGGGTCATATATATTGGCTTCACTGAGCCTTGAAAATTGGGATATGGAACATCATACAATCTTGTTTAAATATGGTTTTTAGATGATTATATCAAGTAAGTAATTTTAATATGTATATGTTATCTCAAACTAAATAATTTCACATATACCTTAAACATTTATTATCATTTTATGTAGGGACTGTAAACAAATTATTTGTAGTGTTCATCATTCTTTGCCTTTGAAAAGTAGAGAGACTTGCATAGAAAAGAGTTTCTTAGTTGGTGGAAATCAAAGGTATGACTATTAATTTAATCAAATTAAAATATATATATATATTCATTTAATTGTATTATTCATATATTTTTCATGTATTGAGTTTCCTTGTTGATTCTATCTCTCAAGAATTAAGAGTGTTGAATTTTGGTCCCAATACTTTGGTTCGTGAATGAAAATATCTAATAATAAGTGGGTAAAAATTTGTTTCAAATGATTGGGAAATGAACATGAGAACACAACATAATGGAATTATGTTAACTACTATAATAGACTATTATTCTAGTGCATCAGATAGTAGTCCACGATATGAAAATTTGTCTTATTATAGAGTTTTGGATAAAATACTATTATTGGATTACTACTCTCATGGTTGGGTAACTTTGATGAAATGAACATGGTTTGATTCAATGATATGACATGGTACATTTATTGATGACTGTGGATCTTTATTTATTGACATGAATCATTTATTGGATATTAATGAACCATATATTTTAGAAACAATGTAAAAAACTGTTTTATGTGAAAGATCATCTGAGACCTGATGGTGTTGTTATTATCAAAGTAATACAAAGAAATTTTTTTTATGATATTGGGGATGAAATTGACACCATTGATTCCCCCATTAGTGTTGACCAGAATATTGTATTTGATTACTCAAATTTTCTAATTTTCATAATTAATGTTGAACATGAAGTAGTGGTGGGTAATGTATAAAAGCAATCATTTATGTTCATAGTTTATCTAGTTCAGCTTTATGTGGGTTTTTCAAGTTGGTACTATTGTAATTACTTTAATTTGGTTTCAATTTGGAATGGTATATTTTTTTATTTTTGTTTATTTTCATTGTATTTAATTAGATTTAATTTAATACATAAAAATGGGTTTAAACAGTTTTTAAAAACATGTTTAACTTGGTTTTAAATTACAATTTATAAAACATGTTCTTAAATAAAAATCCTTAAAAGAGTATTTTAAAACTATTTTAAAACACTTTCTCAAAAAAGGTTTAAATGGGGTTCTTGAAAATATTTTAAACCGAGTGTATACAAGGTGATGTTATGATACTTTTTATGTATTTCTTGACTTCTAATTTGTATGAATAATATTTAAAACTATTTTTAATAAAATTAAAATTACATTTTTTGTATATTATGAAAGATATTGAATAAATTTGAAGGAAGTGACTATTTGATAATGATTGATGATTACACGACCTAAGGATACCTCCTCAAATTCCTTTAGTGATTATAATAGTTGTAATATTTTTCTTATACATTACATTTAAGGTCATGTTATTATTATTTATCAAATTTCTTTGAGGGACATTCATCCGAACCATATTTGACCTCTAATCATACTACTAGTAGGGGTAAATAGAATTGTCAATCTAACGGGGGTGATACTATAGCTACATGGAGCACCTGTCGTACCCATTCATACCCAGACCCACTAACAGATATCCCATTTACCACATTTTGCCGTCCTCCACCTGAGCCTCTAAGGATGTTCCCACCTATTCCTATATCATCATCTTATTTAGTCTCTACTTCTCATATACCATTTTTATATCCTATGATGTATCCTCATCACTTTTATCCTTATCCTACAATGTATATTCCATCTTCATTTCCCACTCCTATACATCTAGGATCTTCTGATTAAACCCCTTCATCTTCTACTCCAAATCATATAGATGACCTAGAGAATTTATTGGAGTAGTCACATCCTTCATGGGATACCAATATAGAACATAACATGGGTCTATAAGATCCTAATGATCATCCTATATTATGTGTATGTTTATAATTGTGTCAAATTATATCACATCATTGTTTTCAATTGTGTTGTTAATTGATTCTAATTTTTTTCTTTTATCTTATATAGTGGGATATTTTAATAGTGACATGGGTGTACCCATATGCATGAATCTCGAAACTGTCAAACAAAAATCATGGTAGATTACAATGAAGGCAACTAAATGATAGGTAAAAATACTAGACAATGTAGAATTTTCATGGAGATATTATCTAAGTATAGTGATATCATTCCAGTTCAACCAGTCTCATAGAGAAATATCAATAATAAAATCAAAGAGAATGCATGGGATCATATATGGGTAAAAAGAATTGTAAAATTAAAATATATATTATTATTTTATTTATATTAATTAACATGTTCGTCATAGCATTTATTTAACTTTATCTATGTCCAAGATGTAAAGGTTGCACAGTTGATGGAACTTGGGGAATTGTGGTGATCATATAAACATGAGTTATATATTGGTTGGAATAGTAGTGTCAGTAGTGAATTAGTGGTTGTACCAATCGTCAATGACTCTCCAAATACACAATACCAATAAATTGTCTTTTATAGGAAGAGTAATGAGTGTAAGGTATTCTTAAACTGTAATGTTTTGTATTGGAAATTTATTTCTTATTAATTTTATTGAATTTTTATTTCAAGATTCGATAGAAAGAAACAAAAAGAACAAAGATTCTATGAAGTACATACACACTTTTGGGAACACTATAATGTAGGAGCATGAGAGGATCCAATTACTTTTTATGTCCAATTGTGTTTTACTAGGAACTAACACAACTAAATGAAACCAAATATTTATTAAATTGAATTAAATAATATTTTATCAAATTAAATAGAATACAATAAAAACTTACATAACCAACTAAACCATCTTGTGCCTAATAAATAATAACCACTAAAACCAAATAGAATCAATCCTAATGGAACAAAATAAACCTTATATAATCAAGATTGAACCAATATTTTCCAATGAAACCCACCCAAAATTAGTTGGACCAAACCAAACCAAATTGACCAAAATAATATTGAACCGAACTAAATAGATCTTAATCAATTTAAATAGAATAAAACAAAATTATATATAAAAAACTCTATGATCCTTTTCCTAAGGGAACAATACCCACTAAAATAAAATGGAAAAAAAATTAATGACCCAAAAATCAACTATGTTGAACTAATCCAAAAAAAACTAGCCTACCCTAAATAGAATAAAACTAACTAAAACTACATTTATGTGAATTTAATGAAAGTGAAATAATGTAAAGTGTATCAATTAGAACTCAAATAATCAAAAATTATTTGAATTGAACCATCATGAAACAAAAAAAAAGTTAAATTAATGGAATAATACTAAGTGGTAGGCATGAAAAAACCATTGAAAAGATCTGAACAATACCAAACAAGATGAAACTAGATGAAAAATAACTTACTCAAACCACAAAAAAATTATACAAATCCAACTCAATGCAGATCGAATTAAATGAAATTGATATAAATAAAATCAAATTGAATTTAATGGAAATTAACCCAACTAATTCATAAAAAACTAAACCAAATCAAATTAAATTGAATTGAATTGAATTGAGAAGAAACAAAATAACTTGAAATTACCTATATTGAACCAAACTTGTTAGAATTGAATCATAATTAATTCATCTGAATATAAAAGAGTGAAATAATCCTAAAAATTGTTTCTTTAAACCAAACAAACTCAAACCTAGTCCAATGAATAAAAAATAAATTAATATGATTAAAACTAAATTAAATATCCAATCCAACTTGACTCAATAAAAAATTTAATAAAACTAATATGAATATATCTCGACTAAAGTAATAAAAGTTAATTAAAATTTAATCAATTTTTTTTTTGGTTTTTATTAGTACAATATTATTTAGAATAAGTTTTTTTTGTAAATTTCATATCATTAAATAATATATTCTTATAGTAATCAACATCATTTATAGTAAAAAACATTGATCATTGAATTTCGTGTTCCTTAATAAAAAAAATCTCGAGTAAGAGGAAAAAAGATGAAACTTTTGTAAATAAAAAAGACAAGAAGATATTTTAAGTATTTTTATAATTATTTTAAGTTTTAATGCATGATTCATAATTAAATATCTTATTTATATTTTCAACAGTGTGCCTTGGAGGCCCTCTATGAGAAATAAGATGATAAATTTTGGCCAAATGATCATTTGAGATAGGTATTAGGTGAGGAGTACCAGGGTAGAATCTAATGTCGACCTGAGAAGATAATCATCTCCACTGGGTAATAGACTTAATCAAGTGACACTCAAAGATATAGAAGCACTGAGATGAAAAATTCTCTTACAGAAGCTGTCGAGGCCAAAAAATAGTTATACATGATCATGGAATATGTAAAATGATCACTAAGTAGTTATTAAAACCTATGAAATCATTATTTCCATCAATTAAATAAAAGGTTTCTACGGTTTTTTATTCATTTATGTCAACAATGTACTCTTTATATGATGCATTGGGTGATGGAAATAACGATCCTAGTGGCGTTCAATGTGATGACACTCCTAGTAATGATTATGATGTTGGTGAGAATGTTCATGATGTGGATGATGATTTTGATGGAAGTGGTGGTGATTAGGGAGATATTGATCCCCTTCATTTTTCGAGTTATAGTAAAGAGAAAAATGTATGGATGGTGATTTATGATTAAGACTGATTGATTGTGTAGATTGTGTATGTATGTTAGGGTATTGTGAATGGTTTGAAAACTATTTATATAGAAATTAGTATGTTAAA
The DNA here is from genome assembly GCA_963277665.1 of Viscum album. Lineage (NCBI taxonomy): Eukaryota > Viridiplantae > Streptophyta > Magnoliopsida > Santalales > Viscaceae > Viscum > Viscum album. The sequence goes on along the minus strand of OY728135.1, from coordinate 443,569,673 downwards.
GTATAAATATAAAATATATGTACTACATGGAATGTGTACTATGGTTCGTATTTTGTTTACAGGTTTTGGTATTGATTATGAAGAGCTTATGGATGGGATTGTGGTGTTTTTTGGGGAGGGAAACCTATAACAATGGTTTACTTGAACTGTTGGTATACATATAAACCAATATTTTAGTGTAAAACATTGGTACTCAAAATTTTCATGTTCTATACCAATTGTTTCCATGAAAACCATTGGTATGGCCCTACAACAATGGCTTAAGATACCACAGTTCATAGAAACTTTGGTATAGGTTATACCAACGGTTCTATGTCCTATACTGATGGGTTTATATTGTTATTATAGGGTATTTTTCTTGCAATGAAAACCATTTGAAAACCATTCTCACAATTTATAAGACATTTTCATAGTGAATGCTTACTACTTTTCTGCATGAAAATCCATTTTTTATCCAAAACCGCATTTAATTCATTTCATAAAACACATAGTTTTTTGAAAACCCATTTTTAAAGAAAAACCTCATTTAAAAACATAAATTCCATAAAGAAAATCCACCTTGATATAAAATATAACATTTTCATAAAACAAACCAAAGGAATTGTATAAGACATAAATTAATTCATGAATTAGATACTTCGTATAGAGACACTTACCTCACGAATGGAGGAAAACTAGTCACCTTTGAAAATAGAGATTGAAAATAAGTATGTTAGGTCCTCACGAGCCTAGATCTATAAGAAAAATCATAAAACCTATGTAAAACCCCTTAAATATAACAACCACACCTCATCCTAGTTTCAATGATACAAGAAGAGGAGAGATCAAGAGAGAATCTAAGAATAGGATAGTAAATTGCATCAAAAACAAAACATACCTTGAAGATATCTTCCAAGAATGAAGTAATTCCCTCAAGAATCCAAGGAAATGATACTATAGAGAACTGAGGAATGTTTAGTTCAATACAAATAAATATTATAGGTGATTAGACATAAAAATGATCAAGTTAAAATAGGTGATTTCTAAATTTTTAGAGGCTCGAATTGGGGAACATGGTTAGGCTTTGTAGTATGAAAACTTGTTTTTTAATCACGTGTATCCTATTTAATTTGAAAAACAGGGCAAACTGTTTCTTGGAGATGAGCCAAATGGTTTTGGAAAATCATGCTCAAGTTATGTGACACCCTTGTAAAACCACAAAAACACCTACATGGTATCCCTCATGATCCACATAGTATGAATAAACATGAAAAATGATATTAGAACCTCACAAATACATACCGTGTGGTTAGTACTAACTGTGCATCTGGACAATTTCCCCTAAAAATATAAGTTTTCAAAACTTGTTTCTTATAAAACTCTAGAACAACCTCAAGGATAAACTAATCTCAAACTAAGGAATACATGTTCCTCAGAGGGTGTCATGGAGAAATATCCTCCAATTTTGAATATAAATATTTCATACCAATAAGATTCAAGGAATTTCTATATTTTGAATATAGAAAACATCATTTGAGATATATTTTTCTATGAGTATAAATATGTGATATAGGTATCAAATAAAAATTGTGAGAGGTTTTCTAATCCTTGAGAAATATTATTATAGCCCTATAACTACCATCATTGAAGAGAGAGAATAGTTTGAAGATAAGATATCATGTAGTAGAGAATAATAAATGCCACTCAAGTATTAAGAATAAGGATTAGGACTCGAATCATTCAATATCTAAGTGGGTTTTGTGACTAGAAATGTTAAACACCATTGGTTTTAACTGATGTTATTTATGGTATAAATTATCATAATTGTAGGAATATTATTTTTCCCTACATTATTTTATTTGGTATAGAAGTTAGAGATGCTGCTAAAATAGGATTTCCACCTATTTTTGGTGGTACTCCTATAACCCATGCTGAAAATAGGAATATGGATATGAACTAAAAGGACTAAATTTTATATTGATATCTATATTAGAAAAACTATATACAAAGTTAATGGTACTTTGATCAACCAAATAAATTTAGGAACAATTGAGAAGCATCTATGAGTGAAATTGAAAATTCAAGGAGGCCAAACTATAAGTTTGTAGGTTCAAGTTTGAAGACATAAAAGTGGATGATGATGAGAATATATATTATTATTTCAATAAGGTAAAGGAAATTGTTGGTAACATTCATATATTTTTTAAGATTCTAGGGGATACATTCATTATGAAGAATATTATGAGAAATTTTTTAGACCAATTGGATCCCAAGGTTTCATCATTAGATTTTAGGGAAGATCTAGATTTGGATGAACTTCACAATTTTCTCATAGCCTATGAAATGAGGAAGACTCTAGAATTAAAAAATAAAGAAAAAAATAAAATGGCCGTTGAAGTCATGAGAAAATGGGAAGTCGGAGAAAAAGAAGATATTGAATCAAGTAATTCTGATAATGAGTAAGCAAATGAATATCCCAACCAAATCATAGCTCTTTCATCAATGATATTCCAGAATGTAAAATGGAAAGGAAAATGTAATAAATTTATGAGTTGTTATAATTGTGATAGTATTGATCAAATTGTAAAAAAATATCCAAATTAGGTTGATTAATCTGAATTAGATGAGGATGTTGAGAAATAACAAAAGCAAAAGAAGGGTCAATATAAAAAGGATTTCATTATAAAAAGAATAAATTTAATGAGAAATAAGTAACAAGAAAACTCATGCATTCCCTTTTGGATCTATGATGGTTAAAGAAGAAATAAAGGAAAATCCATTCACTATTAATGGGAAAAAAGGTAAAAAAAACTTCTTAGAAAGTGCATGGGAGTATATAGTATAGAACATATTGTTTCCTAGTCCAAATTACCATGGAAATATCATGTTTTTTCCTTCCTCTAGTAATTTTATGTTGTTTATTATTTTAAATTTGATTTTATATATTATTTTGAAGTGAATTGAAGACACTACACAACTCACATGTGGTGGATGGGATCAACTTCACTTTTTATTGGGATATTCATTGTTAGTTAGTTGGGATTTTTTTTTAAATTTTTGATTCATTTTTTCATTTTTATTTATGTTGGCCCTTAACTATAAAGTTTTTCTAATACCTATTTTGTTATTGAGTGAAAATTAAATTCATATTTTTTTAGTTATACATCAAGAATAATTTTTGAATGGCTTATCTATTGACTTGAATGTTTCATATAGTTAATTATTTTCTATTTATCTATGAAATCAATTAGAAAATAATTTTCATCATTTATTTTCAAAATACGTTTTTGAAGATAAATGTAAATTTACATTATAATCAAGTTATCAAGTTGTTCAGACTTACTAGTAAACCTATTTTTTGAATTATTTTTTTGAGAAATCCAAAATAAAGGCTTTAAATCCTTGGCTGAGAGTGTGAGTAATTCAATTTTTAATGATATTGAATGAGTCAGTTTAAATTATTAAGCAGTATTTATTACTTGAAGAATGTATTCACATGTCATATCATTATAGTGTAACCGTGGGTTAATTTTTTTGAGTTTAATTATGAGTTATTTATTGTGATTTATTGAATACTCAATCATGTAAAGTAAAATAAAACCTCATGAATTTGAATCTTTTTATTATTATTTTTCATTTTAGATATGATCGCTTCTCTTGAAATGTAAATTTATTTCAAAAACAAAACTTTTTACTTGTAAATGATAATATATTGTTTCTTACTATTTGAGTTCATAGGGGATTGATTTGTATCAACTGAATATGGGAATGAAATATACATTAGTTCTCAACTATCAATTATTTTTATTCTTGAGAATTATAATTTGTTTTTGATATTCAATTTTTCCTAGGAAATCAAAATTGTAGCATGGAGAATTAATTGAGTTATATTATTTAATATATTTTGATTGTTTTTTAATGAAAAATATTCCCTTTTATTTCATTAATGATAAGAAAAATATGTGTTTTGATGTTTAGTATATTTTTTAGTGAATTGTAATATTTCACTTTAATATCAAAATTTTAGTAGTTATTATATATTTTTGGTTTCCATAAAATTTTAATTCAATGTTAGTTTATATACATTTGTTAAATGTTATATACATGAAAATAATTTACACAATGGATCTGGAATAATTATTTGGAAATCAAAGAGAAATTAATTTTATCTATTGAATTTTACATGCATTAACATGGATATTTCTATATGTAAATTATTTACCACCCAATTGAAATATATATAGATTAGATTAAGATAAGATGATTCATTTCCTTTTGAAAATACATGACGGTCTTGGACCTACTGATTGGACTGGATGAATAAGCCCATGGAAGTAGGAACTCAAGCTTGTTGAAGGCTTGATACTAATACCCCCGATGAAGGGAGCCTAAACATGTAGAGGTGAACTGATCTTATGGAAGAATCTCTCCACTGATGTTTTTGTTGGTTAGAGTAAATTAATCAAGAGGGGTGAATTGAGTACTCTAAAAATTTTCTTATTAAAAATTGGTTCTTTGAAAATTCCCCCAATTAAAAATATAATCTAAGTCAGTTTCTAGTGAATTTATAAGAGTCCTAAATGTTAAGTCAATTTCTCAAAAGATTGATTTGTTCTCAGTTATATTAATCTAGATATTAATTCAACTTTTGAAACTAACCTAATAGTTCAAAATAGTTATAAACACTTTCTAAACTAACTATCACTGTTAAATTTAGTTTTATTAAATATGTGATAAAACATAGTAAAACTAAATAATAAAAACCAGCAGAAGTAAACAAGTGGTTCAGTCTCAAACAGAGATTAATTCCTCTCTACTTTGTTACCACCTACCACCAAGAAGTTCAAATTAATAAATAGTTTGATCGACACCCTAGATCGAGGTTCACAACAATATACAAGGTTTTCCAGGTCACATTTGGCCTCTACCATAGTTCTTCGTGGGAAAATGGTAAACAGGTCACACAAAAATTATTCCACTATTCTATGTGGGATACAAAAGGATGAAAATAATGTGAGTCTGAGGATATTAGGTATCATCTAGTTATGAATAGGAGTCAATGTGTGGGTAACAGAAAGATACACACACTACTCGAAAAATGTGAATAAATGAACACAATAGAGATAAATATGTAGAGTTAGGCTTAGAAGGATCTATGTGATATTTTGTGAATCTTTGTACTCATTTACTATAGTGAAAATGAAGTTTGATTCCTCTTCTAGAAGTTGGCTCCAAAACATAGTATTGTAGTCTAGCTTTGAGCTATAGGTATGGGTGTGCAGGTATGTTCTTCTCCTTCTTGAGATGTTGAAGTGAGTTATTAATTCTTTTTTTAGATTGATTGAGATTTCCTTATGTGTTCTTCTATTCTTGATATCATAGTGGTTGTATGAGAGTTGATGTTCTTCAGTATGTCTCCCTTTCAGGCATGAATGGCGACACTTGGCTCTATATGTTCTACTATGTCTTCTTTCTTATTAAAAAATAATTCTTATTTTCAAGGGCCGACAGATAGCATGTACATTCCACATGCATCGGCTCATCATACCTTGTACAGTCTACCAACATTCCTACAAACAATAGTAAATAATGTTAGAAACATTAATTTACCTAAATATAGCTATTATAAATAAATTTGAATTAATAAATTAAAAACAATTTTTATAAATATTGGTGAGTCATAAGTATCAGTGTCTCATTGGAATCAGTTTGTCATCATTGGTCTATCAACATCAGTGAATCTTTGTATCGGTGAGTCCTTTCCATCGGTATCAATGACTTTGGGTGTCATTGTCTCATTCTATCGGTGAGACAGATCAACTATCAGTGACTCATATCAATATTTAGTCCTTCCTTCTGTCTGTGTGACAGTTGAACCAACAGTGACTCATTTCAAATAAAAGTGAGTCCTTGCATCAGTAGCACCATGCAACGGTAGGTTACTTGGATTGATGGTAGGTCATCTATGTCGATGATTTATATACAATGGTGATTCATCTTGTGTCTGTCGGTGTCTTGTCCAATGGTGAGTCGTTTTTCTATCGGTTTCATGTCCAATAGTGAGTTTTTTGTCTGTCGGTGTCATGTCCAACGGTTTCAGCTTCATATACATAGAATATATGTCTATTTGATCTGTCTTTCAGTGATTTATATTTCTGTCAATGTCAGTGACTCATACTTAGATAAATTTAAGATGTTCTACTTGTCTTACAATTCAACAAATTCATAAAATGGTAAAACTCATAATTTCACATAGATAATCAATTATAAGCTTGTTTAAACTTAAACACACATAAATAGTTATGTTTTTAAATGATATGATATTTCTTTGATATAACAAATGATTTGACATGAGGTAAGATATATGTTAATATATGACATGATTTGTGATAATTAAAACCATTATAGTTAGATATAGTAGCCAACAGCATCTTTGGGTCAACAATCTACCCCTTTTTGATAATCAAAAATCATGGAATTATTGAGTACCACTGGAAAATGATTACACTAAACAATTAATAATGGATCAGAGATAATATTAACACAATGTATCAGAAAGTTATAAACACATATTAAGGTTGAATATCTCATAATAATTGTGGTTAATGAAGGTCTCTCACTGTTAATAATGCTTAATAAAATTTCTCCCCCTTTTGGGATTAGAAAAAAGTGGTTGGAGGAAAGAAGACTGGAAACAGTAAAGTTGAAATAATGAAATAGCATTCAGAAACAGATTACACTAGAAAAAGAATACATACATTGACTCATACCAATCAAATTAAAATCAGTCCACACTACATGATAGGATCAAGTGGTAGGTTCAAGGGGCTACTTCCATTTATCAGAAGGATCAATTGAAGGTTCATCAAAAGGGTTAGGCTGAGATGTAGGAGGGTTTGAACGGATTTTGAGAGGAGGTAGAGGCACTCCTTCAGGAACTGTAGAAGCAAGGGTAGGTATTTGCGGAGAAAGAATTAGGTGTTGAACAGTTTCTAGGATGACTTGTCTGATGTGAGATAAGGCCTAATAAACTAACATTTGAGTTTTAGTAGGTATAGAACTAAAATATCCAAGTGGTGTAGCTATAGGTACCACAATGGATTTACTTTAGACATGAAGATACAGTTTCAACAGCTTGATGAATTCTTCAATGATCTATTCACCATATTTCATAGCCTTATCAAAACCATCTTTGTTTTCTATAAACTTGTCCAACAAAGGATTAAATATACTATTCTTCTAAATTTGATCCTTAAAGGCCTTTTTCACTAGAGAAACAGTAATATTGGTGTCTAGGTGCTTAAATAGACTGTTCATTTGGTGATTTTTGATGAGTTTGCAGAAAAACTCATTAATCCTTTTGGTCAAATCTTATAGAGTATATGAAGCACACCTTGTATAATACTTGACATGATCATGCATCTTATCTAAAGTATCCTCAACTTTTTCCATACTTATAATCAAATCATGAAGTTCCACTTTCAATAATAAACTAATAATAGAAATATCTACAGTTTGGGAAGACTAAGTAGGTGGAGCAGAGCTTAAAGAAAAAGCAGAGGAGGTAAGATCTTGAACTTCTTTTCTCATTTTGGAAAACTATAGAGCTTTAAAATGATAAACAAGGTTCTCAAGTCCTTTCATGATAGTTTCCACTGTATTCATATACTTTGTGGTTAAGGCATTGATCCTAGTTGTCAAATTATTCATATCATTCCATAGCTTGGTATTCTTGGTCACAATTGTCTCTACAGTTTTGATTAGATTTGGATGAATCTCTTTTATCACCATCTTTGAAACAAAAGCGGCACCATCTTGAGACAGACTAGTTGAAGCAGAATTAGAACTAGAATCACTATCTTGTTTTACACCATCAACCACAGATCAAATTGCTTTCAAATTCTCAGTCAACTCAGTATTCTCTCTCCTGGCTTCATCAATCTCATACCTCATTTGAGATTGTGCATAGTGTCTTATGGATTCACATATATGTTCTTTGAATCGTTCAAAATCATATTTAGTGACATGGTCACTAGAAGTGGTCTCATCCACTATTTCATTTGCATCAAGGGAAATAATATCATCATCAAAATATTTATAATCCAATCCCAAGGATACATAACTAGGATTTCTTATCCATTCAGTAAGAATATCATAATCTAAAGGAGAAATAGTATCAAGCCTTACACTTCCTATTTGATGATACTCATTATCTTGAGAAAATGGTCCTTGAGCCTCCCTCTCAGTTTCATCTCTTTGGATAGATTGCTCCCCCTCAGTCAAGGCTTCCTGCCTAGTTTGATTTTCCTTAAGAATAGTTCTTTTCCTAGTATACACAACTTGAACAATAGGTTCATCTGAAGAAACATTTTCTTCTTGAACAGCACCCTCTACAGAGACACTGGTATTAGCTTTAGTAACTTATATACTCACAGCATCTAGATTTTCATCAGGATGATTAGATTCACTATCACTCCTACTTTCAATGCTTCCTTTATTACTACCATTATCATTCTACTCATCTTTAGGTTTCTCATCTTCAACTTCCCTTCCTGATTCGGAGCCATCTTCACCACTACCAGCTTCTTCCTCTTCATCTTATTCTTCATATTCTTCTTCATTGGATTCACTAACATACTCTGCACTACCTTAAACTTCTGTTTCTTTACTACCAAAAGATTTGAGAATAGGTTCATGAGAGGGTAAGTCTATAAGTGGACTTGCAAGTCTAATAGAGACTCTTTTTTATGGTCCAATATTGTTAGGGTCACTTCAATCATCAATTGGTGATCCCAAATCTCTAATTGGAGTAGCATGCTCCTCTTCCTCATCTGAAGAATAGGTTACTTGTTCATCTAGACCGAGACGAAGATCCACTAGATCCCATGGTATAATTGGATGATCTATGGGATTGAACTTTTCATACAATCTATCTTTATCACCAACACTTTCATTCCTCTATGGGTTCCAATTTATTTTCATTCTTTTACAGATGTTATATTTTAAGTAAATTCCACTCCATTCACTAACTTTCAGAACCTCAGCTTCATTTACACAGCCCTTCTCCTTTAGAATAGCTGAAATTATTCTTGAATAGAAAAGAGAATTTTACTTACACCTAGGTTTTATCATCTCATTGATGTGAACCATCAGATATCTAAAAAGATTCCATTTAACACCTTTCTGAATCAAATAAACCAGGTATACATCTTGATACTTGAGAGAAGAAAAGTCCCCTTTCCTAGGATAAATTTGGTTCTAAATAAACATGAATAGAATTCTATACTCACCATTTAATTTTGAGGCAATGGGTCTCTTGTTCTCTTTATTTCTAGTTATCTCTTTCAGAGTTGTCTCATAGAAGAATAATTCACTTTTAGGAGGATAAGTATCTTGGTAATCATCAACCCTTTCTTCATGATGTACCTTAATACATTCAGCCCAATTTCTTGAAGAGAATGAGATTCTCTTCCCTTTCACAATCGATTTCACCCATGCAACATCACTTCCTTCCAGCAAAAGTTCCATATTTATATAAAACTCATATACCATCTTTGGATAAAAGACTCTATCATTATTTGTGAACCATTAAATCCATATTTGATCATGAAGTACTTTCAACAACAAAGATTTTCTTTCCAAGATCCATTCTACCAAGACTTATTTCTCCAAAGTTACAGAACTTTTTTCCAGACTGGGATTCATAGGACCTAAAGTTTTTCTCGACTCCCCTTTTTGTCTCTTGGACATATGAGACTCAACCTCTTCTAGATATATCTTCACTCACTCCATTATGATTAGTTCAGTCTGAAGGTCTAAAGGTGAAAGGTCGGGGTAGATAAAGTGAGAGGTGGCAAAGAGAGATTAGCGGTAAAGGAAGTAAAGTGAATCGATTTAAATTTATATCATTTAGGTATTTTGAGATTTTACAATCGCAAAATCATGAACCGAGTTCACTGGAATTAACAAAACAGTGTCATTTTTATAAAAGGCTAAAACGCAGAAACATATTGAGTCATCAGTATGAGTATGATAGACTCTATAAGATACTAATAGTATCGGCATGACAATGATGTTGGTATGATAATGGTATCAGCATGACAACTTCACAAAAAAGTATTAAAGGAAAGGAAAACAAAGGGTATTATTTATTGATAATCCCTAACTCATGTATGATGTAATTTATTCTTTCAGAGTTCAATGGCTTGGTGAATATTTCATCCAACTGATGTTTAGTGCCTGTAAATTCTAAAGTGATATCACCCTTTTGATAATGGTCTCTCAAAAAGAGATGTCTTACATCAATATGTATTATTATAGAGTGAGAAACTAGGTTCTTAGAAATTTTAATAGCACTTGTGTTGTCAAATTTTATAGGTACATGTCTAAATTGATATCCATAGTCTACAAGAGTGTGTTTCATCCACAAAATTTGTGTACAAAATCTACTAGCAGCTATGTATTTAGCTTCGGAAGTAGATAATGCAACATAATATTTTTTCATACCGCACCATCAAACCAAATACTTTCTCAAAACGTGGAATATCCCAGAGGTTCTCTTTCTATCTAACTTTAATCCACCAGAGTCATCATCAGAATAACTCACAATATAAAATAGTTATCTTTTGGGGTAAAAAAAACCCAAATTGATAGTATGTTTGAGAAATTTGAAAATTATTTTAACATAATTTAAGAGATATTATTTGGGATTTTCTTTAAAACAGGAACACATACACACACTAAACATTACATTTGTTCTACTAGCAGTCAAGTAAAAAACTTCCAATCATTCCTCTGTAAGTGGTTTGATCAACAGATTTACCATCTTCATAAAGATTTAACTTACAAGTAGTACTCATGTGAGTTTCACTACTTTTAATGATATCAAAGACAAATATTTTTAAAATATATTTTATATATTTACATTAATTTAAATTGATACCTTATTTATTTTGAAAAATCTGAAATCTAATAAAGAATTTGAGTTCACCCATTAAACTCATTTTAAATTCATTTTGAATCATCTTTCAAAACTCAATACATAAAAAAAATTGAAGATCCAAAAATAATATCATCAACATAGATTTGGACTACCAAAACATCTTTAGAAATTAATTTTATAAAAATAGTAATATCATCAATTCCTTTTGTAAAACCTTTTGAAATAAGAAAATTACTTAATCTATCATAACAAGATCTTAAAGCTTGTTTTAAACCATATAAAACTTTTTTCAATTTGAAAAAATGATTTTGAAAATGAGGGTTTGTAAAACCAGGGGGTTTCAAAAAAAAATCCTTAATTATATATCCATTTAGGAATTCACTTTTAACATCCATTTGATAAAGTTTTAAATTAAGATGGGAATCATAAGAAATCATGATTCGGATGGATTTAATTCTAGTAATAGTTGAAAAAGTTTCTATATATTAAATTTATTCTTCTTGATTATAACCTTGTGAAAATAATCAATCTTTGTTTCTAAATATGTTACCAGCTTCATCTAATTTATTTATAAACACCCACTTAGTTCATATAGTTAAGGTGTATTTGGGTATAACCACTAGTTTCCAAACTATATTTCTTTTAAATTGATTAAGTTCTTCTTTCATATCCATCACCCAAAATTCATCTTGAATTGCATCATTGATATTTTTATGTTCAAGTTCTGACAAGAAGTCTTGATGTTCAACCTGATTTCTAAGAGAGGATCTAGTTTGTGTCCCTTTATCTAAGACTCCAACAACAGCATCTAGAGGATGGTTCATGAGGGTTCTAGTTGTTTTAGAAAATGATGGATAGGTAACTTCAGGTTCATCTATAGGTTCACATTCATCATTTTCAGATTCTAAATAATTTCCAGAACTATTTGATTTCACATATTTCTTGACAAGAGGATTAAATGATTTTTCATTTATATCTAGGTTTGATATGTTATCTTCAGGGTTGTATATAGAGGTATTAGGTCCATGTGGCTCTGTTTCATCAAATTTGATATGAACATATTCTTCCACACACTTAGTTATTTTGTTAAAGACTCTATAGGATTTACTAAATACTGAGTATCCTAGAAATATTTCCTCATAACTCTTGGATGTAAATTTTTCTAGATTATCCTTTATATTAAGAATATAGACTTTGAAACCAAAAACATTGAAATAACTAACTTTGGGTTTTCTATTGTTCAACAAATCATATGGAGTTTTCTTAAGAATAGGTCTAATTAAGACTCTATTAATTATGTAACAATTTGTATTCATAGCCTCAACCTAGAAGTAAATAGGTAAGTCATATTCATTAAGAATTGTTTGGGATATTTTCTATAAGGTTATATTTCTTCTTTCCACAACTCCATTTTGTTGAGGAGTCCTAAGGGAAGAGAATTTATGACTATATCCATTGTGTGAGAAAAAATATTCAAATTATTGATTTTCAAACTCACAGCCATGATCACTTCTTAAGGATTTATTTCTAAATCCGCAAATATTTTCTACTGTTTTAGCATACATGGTGAAGTAAGTACATGCTTCACTTTTTTGAGACAATAAATAAGTCCAAGTATACCTAGAATAGTCATCTACAAGAACATAGACATAGTGCTTCACATTTAAGCTAGAAACTTGAGATGGTCTAGACAAATCCATGTGAACCAGCTCTAAAGGTTGAAAAGTTGAAACTTCTTTGATTTGAAATATATCTTGTGATGTTTTCCCTTTTGATAAGGATTACAGACTTGTTTATTTGGAAACTCATGTTTGGATAGATCTTTAACTAGGCATTTTATATTAAGCTTTATAAAAGCATGTACATTACAGTGTATTAATCTACTATGCCAAATCTAAGACTCTTTATGAAAGGCACTTAAACAAGAAAAAAATTGGTGGCTAAAGAATATAAGTTAATAGAATATACATTTTCATTTATAAAAGCAAAAAATACTAATTTGTCTTTAGAGTTAAAAAAATTACAAGCATAATTTTCAAACATAACATAAAATCCATCATCACATAATTTTTAAATACTAAGCATATTATACTTTAATCCATTAACAAAAAGTACTTTTGAAATTAAAACTGAGTTAGAGTTACCAATATGGCCTAGGTAAATTATTTTTCCTTTAGAATTATCACCAAAAGTGACCTATACACCATCAATCTTGATTAGATTCTTGAATCTTGAGTAGTCTCATGTCGTATTTCTTGAACATCCACTTTCCAAGTACCATTGACTCTTGTATGATCTCTTTAAACAACTTTCCTAAGGAATAATCAAACAAAAATAGATTTTGGTACCCAGACTTGTTTGGGTCCAGTGACATTAGTAATCAATGATTTAGATACCCAAATTTTCCTTATGGGTTTATTATAATAATTATGTAACATATTTGAAAAATAAACTCTATTTGGTCCAGAAAATTTGGATGTAGTAAAGGATTTTTCAGAACTAGTACTCGTATCAGAGCTTTGATTCTTAGGTAAAAGAACAAATTTTCCAGATTTAGTTATAAAATGTGTTTTAGATAGGTTTCTCTATCCAGGATGATATTTAATACCAGAATTGTACTTAGAATATATCTATTTTCTAAGAATTTTAGTAAGAGTTTCTTTCCCGTTGGTAAACGTTTTCTTCAATTGCTCATTAGACATTTTTAATTCATTGTTTTCCTTGTGCAGTTGAGAATTCTTCTCTTTTTCAGTAGTAAGTTCAGATTTAATAGTTACAGTAAGAGCATGTTGTATCTTAAAATATTTATATTTATCTTTTATTTCATTACATGTCTTTTTTAGTATGTTACAATATTCAAATAGTTCATCATTTGTCATATTCTCATACTCATTTTCATTTTCAAAATAATAGGAATTATGTACAGGTGAATCTAAGGTTTCCTCAGATGTGTTTGTCATAAAATAGATATTTTCCATGTCATCTTTCTCATCATGAGATGATGTTGAATCACTGGATATGCCCTCAGAAGTACTCTAAGTGGCCTTCATGGATTTCTTATACTTCTTGTCTTTATTTTCATACTTTTTTTTGTATTTTAACTTTGGAAAGTCATATTTGACATGTCCTCTCCTCTTATATTCTTATCAGACAATCTCCTACGATTTTTCATTTCTCTTCCAATAATTTTTCTAGTTTCCCTTGTTATTATATCTTACTTTATAATTGGGATTCTTGAAAAACATCTTCTTCCTATATAATTTATTGAATATTCTGGCCAACTCAGCCATCTCTTTATCACTATCTGATGTTTATTCATCAATACTGGAGCTTTCAACAGAGGCTATCACCTTCTCTTTTTCTTTATTCTTGGAAGTAATAGTCTTGAAGGCTACAGATTTTCTCTTAGGTTTATCCTCCTCTTATTTGTTTACTTTCATCTCTTCTTCATACATCATCAATTTTCCAGTGAGTTCCATGACAGGTAATTTGCTGATGTCACGTGATTCTCTAATTGAGATAGAGGTTCCTCTCCATCTATCAGGTAAGTATCTGATAATCCTCGTGATTTTTTATTTAGAAATAACATATCATCCTATAGAGATCATAGTGTTTACTATTTCATTAAACCAGAGATACATGTAAGAAATAGTCTCATCGGGATTTATCTTAAAGTTATCATATTTAATAGTATATGTGTTAAGTCTCACTTCTTTAACACTAGAAGATCGTTCATGTGACACAGACAAAGTGTCCCAAATTTCATGGGTAGTTTTACAAGCTGAAATGTGATTAAACTCTTCATCACCTAGTGCATAGTATAGAGAATTAATTTATTTACAATTATTGTTATAGGCAGTCTTGGTAGGTTCATCCCAAGTATTTATAGCAGTTTCATGGATTTTGTATTTACTTTCAATAGCAGTCCAGATTTCAAATCTCATACTTTCTAGATGTATTTTCATTTTAAGTTTCCAATGAGAATAATTTGTTCCATTGAAAAAAATTTGTCTACTAGTATAATCTCTTTCTAGTCTAATGTTCATAATATAAAATTTGAAAATATTTGAAAGAGATAAAAATTGAGAAACAATAGAAATTTTAGGATCTTTGAAATAAAACTACAATAATAGCTGAAAATGTTTCAAAAAGTTTTGAAAACTGATAAATTCCAAATTCCTCTCATAAAAAATGTTAGTCAGAGTAGATTACTCAAGAGGGGGTTGAATTGAGTATCTATAAAAAAATTTGTTAAAATTTTGTTAAAAATTCACCCAATTAAATATATAATCTAAGTCAGTTTGTAGTGAATTTATAAGAGTCCTGAATGTTCAGTTAATTTCTCAAAATATTGATTAGTTATTAGTTATATTAATCTAAATAATAATACAACTTTTGAAACTATCCTACTAGTTTAAAAAATTTATAAAAACTTTCTAAACTAACTATCAAATCTAAATTTAGTTTTATGAAATATGTGATAAAACAAAGTAAAAATAAATAATAAAACATAGTATAAATAAACAAGAGGTTCAGTATCAAACGGAGACTTAGTCATCTCTACTTGGTGATCTCCTACCACTAAGCAGTTCAAATTAATAAAAAGTTTAATCCACACCCCGGATCAGGGTTCACAATAGCATACAAAGTTGTCCAGGTCACACTTGACATCTACCACAGTTCTTCGTGGGAAAAAAGAAAATAGGTCACACACAACCTCTTCCACTATTTTATGTGGGACACAAAAGGATGAAAAGAATGTGATCTTGAGGATATTAGGTATCCTATAGTTATGAATAGGAGTTAGTGTGTGTGTAACAGACAGATACACACACTACTTGAAAAATGTGAATAAATGAACATAATAGAGTTAAAGCTGTAGAGTTAGGTTTAGAAGGCTCTGTGTGATATGTTGTGAAGCTCTAGAATCGTATGTTGTAGTGGAAATGAAGTTTGATTCTTATTCTGGAAGTTGGCTCCAAAACAGAGTGCCATAGTCTGGCTTCGAGCAATAGATATGGGTGTGCAGGTATGTTCTTCTCCTTCTTGATATGTTGAAGTGAGTTTCCAATTCAGCGTTCATCTTGACTGAGATTTCCTCATGTGTTCTTCTGTTCTTGATATCACAATGGTTGTATAAGAGCTTATGTTCTTCAGTATGTCTCCCTTGCAGTCATGAACAACCACACTCAACTCTATATGTTTTGTTATATCTTCTTTCTTTTTAAAAAAATAGTTCTTATTTTCATGGGCTGATAGATAGCATGTACATTCCACGTGCATCGGCTCATCGTACCTTGTAATTTCTGCCAAAAGTTCTACAAAAAACAGTAAATAATTTCAGAAAAATTAATTTTCCTAAATATGACCATTATAAATAAATTTGAATTAATAAATTAAAAACAGTTTTTATGACTATTGGTGAGTCATAAGTATCAGTGTCTCATTGGCATCAGTCTTTCATCACTGGTCTATCAGCATCAGTGACTCTCTATATCGGTGAGTCCTTTATATCGGTATCGGTTACTCTAGGTTTCATTGTCTCATTATATCAGTGAGACAGATGAACTATCGATAACTCATATCAACGGTGAGTCCTTCCTTCTGTCGGTGTGACAGTTGAACCAATAGTGACTCATTTAAACTGATAGCGAGTCCTTGCATTGGTAGCACCATGAAATGTTAGGTTACTTGGACTGATAGTAGGTCGTCTGCATCAGTGAGTCATATGCAACAGTGATTCATCTTGTGTCTTTTAGTGTCTTGTCCAATGGTGAGTTGTTTTTCTGTTGGTGTCATGTCCAATGGTGAGTCTTTTTTCTGTTGGTGTCATGTCCAATGGTGTCATCTTCACATACTTAGAATATATGCATGTTTGATCTATCTATTAGTGAGTCATTTTTCTGTCAGTGTTAATGACTCATTCTTAGAAAATATTTATATGTTCTACCTATATTTCAATTCAAAAAAGTAAAAAAAATGGTAAAACTCATAATTTCACATAGATAATAAATTATTAGCCTGTTTAGACTTAAACACGCATAAATAGTTATGTGTTTAAATGTTCTAATATTTCTTTTACATAACTTAGGATTTTACATGAGGTAAGATATATGTTGAAATATGACATGATTTTTTGATAATTAAAACCATTATAGTTGGATATAGTGGTCAATAGCATTTATGGGCCAACAGTGTTCAATGTGTGAGAAGTAGTTAGATCATATTGTATTTAGGGTAGATAGATCATCTTGATTTTAGGGTCATTAGATTACTAGTGGAGTAAGAATCCCCACCATCAGATTAACTGGCATGGAAGAGGTGGGAGTATTGTATGATGGCATCAACCCAAGTCCATCACTCCATTTTGGAAATTAAAAATCTTCTAGTTTTGGAAGGATGAGGTAGATATGATGTTTATGATCAGTTCTACATAATAACTAGAAGAATCTTAAGCCTTCATTTGTTGTAACTACTGTATCAATATGAGGTTGATTATTCATGATTTAAAGTTGTGATTTGGATTTAATTAGTTCTTGGTCTATATTGGGATTTGGGATTAGTTTCACTACCTAGTTCATGACTATTGAGGAATTAGAAGACCTACAATCTTGGGTTACTTTAGAGTTCATTTAAAAAGTAACTAGCATATAATATTGATTTGGAAAATCCCCCATGACATTGGTGTATAAAATTGGGAAGTCTAAGAACACCATACACCCCACCAATTCATCCTTGAATCTAGTTCTATTCCTCTCAAGTTATTAATTCTGAACAATGAATAAGTGCATGACAAAAAAACACATATACAGGCACAAAGTACCAAACAATTCACAACATGATTGTGTGGTTTGGACATTCATCCTATATCCATGGGAGAATGGAATCATCATTTTCATTCAATAAGGAGAAACATCTAGGTTGAAAGAATTACCATCTTTTAGAACACAACCTAGATCACCAGAAGATGTACCAAAAACATTGTTCAATCATCACACCTTCTGGATCCCTTCTTCTGGCCTCCACTCTTGAGGGTCTTGATCTCTTCCCTTGGCTTTATTGACTTTATCATTTTTGTGTGTGCCTAGTTTATCTTTTCTAAAAGGGGATCCACCTATTCTTTTGTTAGAACTTGTCAGTGCTTGTCAATCATACTCAAAAAAAATCATTGCATCCATTTATATAGAAATAAATTTAATATCTTCAATTATTATTGTCATCATTAATTTTTTCATCCATTAATATTGAGAAATAACTTTCCATTAATTTTGAAAGAAAACTCCTCTGTTAATGTTGAGAAAAATATTTCCATTAATAAATTTCTCTCTCTTGAATAAATAGGCTAGACACAAATCAATTCTGAATTGAGAATAGTTTTCACAGGTTGAGTCCAAAAATGTCCCACTCAAAGACTATTCTCATGCTCACACTAATATCAAAACTGGTCTAGCTTCCACTCACCACTCTTCTGCAGCACCTGCATGGTTCTCCACCCCATGTCGCTTCAATCATTTAGGATCCCACGGAAGCAGTTCCTCCTTAGTCTTTTGGAACAAAAATATGATTGTTTCACTAACTATGAAAAATTCATCTAAATTCCTTCATGGAAATTTTCTCAAAATAAATCAATAATGCGTTTTCATCCTCTGGTTTTCTTGAAATTACCACAGGATACAAACAAGTGGATTTAGTATTAGTATAGATTCACTTAGAAATTTTAGCCTAAAAAGGGTTGGTTGGGTTTTTAATCCAATATTTATCCTAGGAATGAGTAGTGGGTCTTTAATGCAAACTTGTTTTGACACTCCTGGAGAATTTTATATGGTTTATTAATACAATATTTGAAAAAATTTAATCATGAAACGATATTTAAAATATTTTCTGATCTTTTTTTCCTTTATTTTTGTTTTTTTATTGGATATAATATATTTTTCTCATCTTATACATTATTTTAGGGTAGATAATCTTGTTTATAATGAAATGATCATAGAAGAGAAACCCTTTTATAAATTATTTTAAAAAATTATTTAACTATTAAACTTCTTCAAAAACTTTTTAAAAATTTTATTTTTATCTTAAAAATCAGTTTTAAATTTTTTTATCTTGAGATATTTTGAAAATATATCTTTCTAAATTTTAAAGTTTTTCAAATTTTTACAAAAAAATTATTTTCATCTCTCTCAAAATATCATTAATGATGATAAAAAAATTAAATTTTATTTCTCTTTAGTAATTAACCTTATATATGACTCCTTTTTTATAATCACAATGGGGGAGAAGTTCTTGAAGTTTTTTTGGTTTTATAGGGGAGAATTTTTTATGGTGGATAACTTGTTAATGGGAAGAAGTATTTGTTATTAAAAGGGGGGAGAAGTTTTTTTATTATTCAAAGGGGGTGAAATAGGTATCTCAGGCATCTCGGTAAATTATATTTCTCTATTTTTATTTTTATACAATGGTGGAGAAATTATAATGATTTTCTTGGTAAAAATCTTATTATAATGTTATAAATTTTTTATATTTTCTTAAATCCATCTCTTGATTATAATTTATAAGTATTTTTATGTGAGAATTTAATTTTTCAATAAAAATAACCATTACTTGTGATTTTAATGTGTTGTGTAAAGGTATACCTTATTCTTTGAGGGTTGCATAAGGCTAAAGGTCTTTTTCATTCTATGTGTGGGGGTAAAAGTGTTTTTGGAAATATATTAAGGGTAACTACTCAAATACATGAGTTGAGTATGGGTAAGCACACATTGCGTAAGGGTAAGGGCCTGAACATATATGCTACATAATGGTACCTTGAGTGTTGTGTAAGGGTCAGCGGAGCTGTGTAAGGGGTACCTAGATCTTGTGTAAGGGTAACCTCTCATGTAAGGGTGTTTCATAAAGGTATCCCTTCATTTTCAAAAGCCTCATAAGGGTAATTTAGTGATACATAAAGTTCAGTTGGATGTTGTGTAAGGGTATCCAAGCACTATGTAGGTAGCCTGCCTATGCGTAAAGGTAAATGATTTTTTCTAAAGGTTGGGTAAGGATACCCTATGAGTTTTATAAGGATAACCCTTAATTTATAAAGTTTGTTTAAGGGTAAACTCTTACCATTATGTGAAGGTTAGGAGCTACATAAGGGTAAAATCATGTTACCCTTATTCAGTTCCCTTTTTGGGAAAAAAATTTAAAAACTCTATTTTCTCATTCTCCTTCTCTAACTCAAACCAAAAAAATATTTTTATGGTTTTAAATACAAAAAATCATGGAGATAAATTATTTTGATTCATTTTCCCTTAAATAAAATTAATTATAAATATTTGAATGCTCTACTTTTAAATATATTATTAGAATGAAAATTAAACTGTAAATTTAATTATGGATTTAATGTTATGGCCTTGTATGCATATTCTTATTTATAAAATAGATGAAACCTTGTGGTCTTTATTTTTCATTGAACTCTTGATGATTATGATAATCCAAATATCCTTTACATGAGATATGAAAGGTCCCCTTCATGTGATCTAAGTTATTTTTCCATTTTTCAGGTGTTTCCAAACCTCTCTCTGCTCTATTCTTAAGAGTAGCATTTTCCAGATATTCTTTTATCTGTTTTTTTGAATACTTTTCTTACTAATATTCTAAAATTACGGATAAAAAATTCTAGAATGATAATGTTTTAGAGAGAATTATCGAAATAATAAAGAATATCTAGGATTTTTTTGGAGGGAATTATCAAGAATGATAAAAGAATAATTATTGTATATTATTCTGGATTATCCAGGAGAGAATATGATATTATCTCATGTACATTTTTATTTATTTTTAAAATAAAATGATATAATTAGTTCTATTAATCCTTGATGAACCTTGAACATTGATGTGTTGAAAACTAAGATAATAAGTCTCAATAGGATGTGTTCTTGGTTGTAGTGGTTTCTACTCCATATTCAAACCAAACATGGTGGTTTATCCTTGATCATGACATTTTACTCTGAGGTAGGAATTTACTTTCCATTTTGAGGACATTTTTATGATTGTTAGCATGATATGATGATATTTGTTATTGTTATTAGACTATGTTGAGTTTGATTATATGTGTGTGTGGATGGATTTATTCACATTCATGATATGTTATGTGTTCCTTGATAAGATACAACTATTTCCTTTTATTATATTTTTGTATATGTTATGTTGTTGT
Organism: Viscum album; assembly: GCA_963277665.1. Lineage (NCBI taxonomy): Eukaryota > Viridiplantae > Streptophyta > Magnoliopsida > Santalales > Viscaceae > Viscum > Viscum album. Next base: position 443,548,557 of record OY728135.1, on the reverse strand, counting down.
TATATGAATGGTACCAAAGTGATAGGTGAAACTTTCAAGGATTGATGAACCTATAGGGGGAGTGTGTTTAGATGTTACATGTGATATGATGATAGGACCGATATAGATGATGGGGTATGATGGCCTAGTGTGTCCTGACCTAGGGGCATGAACATCATGTGTGATCGAACCTGTGTGGAAGTAGTGGGGCATGATGGTCTATGTGACCCAACCTGGGAGATATTGGTAGGGTATAATGGAATAGTGTTGTTTTTTTGAGGCCTAGGGAATGTATGACTATTGAGGATCTTTGAAGTTGGACCCTTCATTCATGATGTATCCACAACCATTCTGATATCTTCTAGTAAGGAACCAAAGAAGGTACAACCGGGGTTTACAATGGATTAGTTTGTGCATGAATTTGTAGTATGTTTTGTTTCATATGTGCTCATTTATTTATTCTCATATTATACACTCTTATACATGTGAACATGTATTAAGGATTCCCTTATGGTGGCTTGTTGAGTCTTTTACTCACACCACACTTGGTAATTTCATTACACTTGTAGATTACATGACTAAGGATACAGTGAAGGGATAGGTCCCAATGGTGGATAGCTGAGTAGAGAATCATGGAACTAGAGGCAGGACCAGGAAAGTCTTTAGGGATTACCATAGTTTTGTTTATTTATTTATTTACCTACTGTAATTTATACTCTGGTTTGTATTTCCACTTTGGGATCCCATTTATTACATGTATGATATGTGTACTCATTTGATTATTTAGTTTCTGAATGATTAATCTGATGAATTACTATATTTTTTAATATTATTATTTTCTCTATAATAAGATTTTGAGGGTATAATCTCGTCATTGACCAACTTAGACGATCGTTGTTAGTCAGCAACCTCTTGTGTATGGGGAGGCATGCATGAGGTCATGTGGCACTCTAGCTTGGACCCAGTGGTTTGGGTCTAGATGTTAAAAAATGGTATCAGATCCTAATTTCTTATTTTATTTTTAGACTAAACAGGTATATGGAAGAAAATAGATAGTTTTCTAGGACTCAGGTAGGTGAGTTTCCATGTGTCTAGAAATCACAAGTGTAACGGGCCTCCAAGTTACCATAGATGAGATTATTTTTACTGTTTTTATGATATTTTTGGGTGATTTCATACATCATGACTAGGCATGTAGGTTAACATGCCATAAATATAGCTATTATTGTTCTTCATACTAGTTATTTAATTAAATTTCTTGATTTTTGATATCTATTCAGGATATTTTCTCTATTGTCTGATATATATGTTATCTTGATTGTGTGATATATCTATATTGAAATTAATTAAATAAACTGAGCATGATATTTTGTTTTATTATATATATATGATGATTGAGAATAATATGCATGGATAAGACTTTGGTTAGTGCTAGAAGGATTTTACCTTGGATTAAGGGTATACGCCTAGGAGAACCTTGTATAATCTCATAGACTGGTTAGGATCACTCTTAAATGTTCTAAGTGTTTTATTTCACTTCATAGATATCGCCTTGAGGACTTTTCATGGGACCACCAGCTAAGGAATCCCAGGATTTTACCATGACAGCACCTGTGGTCTAGGAGGATATACCCGAGCATGCTCTTGGACCACCACAGGTGATCTAGTCTATATATCCCATTCATAGTAGAATCTTTTGGATTCTTACCATCCATGGTGGATCCATTCATAATACAATTAACAGTGATGATTGGGATTTCCATATCTAAAATCATCTAACATTTTAAGGGTATTAGTGGCCCATAGGATACATAAGAATGGATAAAATTTATTAAGAAAATTTTAAATCAGGTCCAAACTCTTAAGGACGGGTGAGTGATTCTAGAAACCTCCAAGTTCCACGGACCTGATAGGAGATGGTGGAGTTCTATGAGTCAAGATGAGAGATGATAGGGCCATAATTAGATGACATTTAAGGATATGTTTCTCAAGAATTACTTTCATTACATGATGAATATGGATCGTGCCTAGTAGTTTATGTAATTACATCATGTTTATATGAATATGTCTGTATATTCTTATCACTTTACAGAGTTACTTCGCTTTTCTACTTTATTGGTTGATAATGAGGTGTATAAGTCTTGGAAGTTTGAGATAGACCTTCCAATTAATATCAAATTTCATGTTAGGGTCTTTGATCTAGAAATTTTCATGTAGGTTCTTCTCAAGGAAAGGCCTTAACCATTGAAAAATGGATAGAGTATGATTGGATGGTTGGTTTACTTCCAACCCATAGCGATCTGGTGACAAATTTTTCTCTCAATACTATGATAGTTTCTTTAGGAAGTAGGAAGAGAAATGAAGATGAATCATTTCATTGTGGTGGAAGGTTTCCAGAGTATATTAAAGGCTCTTCAGCATCTTCAATAGGAGAATGGGTTCCTAAATGTTACAAATATAGACAATGGAGGCATTATTTTACTTTGTGACCAAAACCTAAGATAAAATTTCATTGATGTAGAAATATGAGTCATGTGCAATGATTCTTCTCAAAGGCATCACGGTCAAGGTTTCGTGGGAGATCAAGAAAACGTGAGGAATTAAGCCATGGGACAAGCCAGGGACCTCAACAGAGGATGAAAACTTCTAAGGGGAAACATCATGAAGTTGAAACTTTTCAGGTTTACGAGGTAGAACAAACTCTAGAAAATGGAGGTGAGGGACCATATATTATTTGAGGTATGGTCTTGGTTACCTATACTTTATCTACTCCCTTTTTTGATACTAATTCTTCCCATTCCTTTATATCTACACAATTAGTTATTGGACTTGACTTACCAGTTAAGTTGTTCTATGAGTTACATTCCCTTGAAACATCATTGTACATGAATGTGGACCATATTCAGTGATGCCTAGAGTGTCATATAATCATTTTTGTCTATATAAATCTATGGTACATTAAGATAATAGAGATGATGAATTTCGATATGAATCTTGGCATGGACTGGATGACCAACTTATGAGATCACATTGATTGATATTGAAGGTGGTGTCATTTTTTCAGTGGAGGGAAAGAGTTACATGAGGGTATAGGAATGGGAACTAGGAGTAGGTGTGTTTGGTCTAGAATTGAGTTAGCTTGGAATGATCACAATACATATGGTGGGAATTTCTCTTTCATTAAGATCAGTGACACCCCCCTCTACTTTTCCTCTAGTCATAGATCTCTATCTGGACATCTTTTCAAATGAATTCATGTGACTTCCTCCTAATAGAGTAGTTGAATTTGAGATAGATATTATATTGTTTATGTGGCCCATTTTGATATCACAGTATCATATGGATCCATTCAAGCTGAAGTATCCCAAGGTATAGCTTTTTGACTTGAAGAAAAAGAGATCCATCGGGTCAAGCAATTCACCATGGGGTGAACCTATGTTTTTTTTCAAAAAGATAGATGGTATTATTCAACTCTATATTGATTATCAAAATCTAAACTTGGTGATGGTGAAGAGAAAATATTCTTTTCCTAGGATCTATGATCTTTTTGATGAGTTATAGGGAGACCAATGGTTCTATAAGATTGATCTTCTATCAGGATATAACCAACTATGGTTTAGAGAGGAGGTAATCTCAAACATAGAATTTTGGAGTATATATGTGTTATATGAGTACCTAGTGATTCCATTTGGACTGATGAATGTTCTATAAGTGTTCATAGATTGAAGTTCCCAGTCAGGATCCAAGTATCACTGAGAGGGGGAGGGGGTGAATCAGTGATATCTTTTTCTTTTTATGTTTCCTTTGAATTGAAACAACCTTCACCTCCTATTAAAGATTTTCTTCTCTGCTAAACACACATAACTAGAGGAACACAAGATTTACAAGGTTCACTACTCAACAATAGTAGCTACGTCCTTGGTATGGTACGGAAATAATACAGTACCACACAATCCACTAGAAAACAATCCTTTGATGTGGAATACAACGAGTAAGATATACCCTTACACTCGTGTATCACTTGGAAAACAATCCGTAAGCGTGTGTGCACCCTCTTAGCACAAATATAGAACTACATTATTTCAATGCTTCTTTACAATTGAACAGTTGTATTCTCTGAAGTACAGATCTTCACTTTCCTACCCAGAAGCTGGTAAGAACTCCCATACGCACAACTGAATATGTGCACAGACCCCAAATTTTTTGTGCATCCTTTAGGATACCTTGCGTGCAATTCAAATGTCTTCTGCGTAAAAATCCCTTTTTGGCGTGAAAAAACTTTTTCACACAACTTCCTTTTTCGCGCAACTTTTTCTCTTTTCCGTGCAACTGTCCTCTTTTTGCGCAAACTCCTTTCTTTTCGTGCAACTCACTTAGCATAAACTTTTATGTGCACCAGAGCTCAAGGTTTCTTCTAAGTATCAAGCATCAACAAATGAGATGGGTTCACGTCATATTTATAGGCATTTTTGACCCCACGCGAAAAACACTAATCTGCACGTAAAATCTCTTTCATGCACGTGAAAATTCTTTCACGCAACTTCATATTTCGCGCAATGATCTAATATTTCACGCACCTCATGCCTTTGCAAATTTTCGAGCTTCTGATATTGAAATACCTTTTTCACGAAAAATTTCATTCCTCTATTTCGCGCATCCCGCTGATATTTCGCGCAACCTGCTACTATTTCGCGCACCACTTTATTTTTTCACGCAACATGCCTAAATTTCTGCGTAATCCATGTCTTTTTCATTTTTTTATGTTCTGAACTTGAATCATGCCTTTCACGCAAAAATCTAAACCATATTCAATCTTGCATGCTCCATCCATTGCCAAAAACACATCTTTATCTCCTGATTTTCATGCCTTAAAATTTGGAAAACAGCGCCACCTTAAACTGTGCTTTTATGCCACCCCCATATTTTCCATTGCTTTTTCATTTCTCTCCTCACTGCTTCCCAGAACCATTCTTTAGCTTTCATCATGAACTCCACTATCGTGATATATATCCTTTGATAGATCATCTTTAGCATCGTTAGAGTTATAATGGGAATTAGAGAACCTTCCCTATCTTCCAGCATCATCACTCCTTCCAATCAAAACTATATATGACTGGAATCATCATTTCTCCCCCTTTCCCTCATAAGGCTTGCATCACAAGTTCTCCTGACTTGTGATATTTTTGAAATAAATATCAGCAAAGCATCTTCTGGTTTCCAAGTCCTTTACAAAGTGAATAGATTTAGCTTCTTTGACAAAAAAAGACAACACTCTGTAACAGCAAACTTTTCTTACTTCCTTATTCGTCCAACATGGTCCCAACAATCTCCCCCTTTGGATTTTGTTATCAACCATGATTCATAAATCACTGAACTTTGTAACCTTAACCAATGGATTACTTATCAACCATTCTAAGCCTACGTGAGCTAACACATTGTAGGAAACAAGAATTATTGACAGCCAAAACCATGTTGTCCAAAAGCAGTGACTATGAAATCTCATGAACGTACCTCCTCAGCCTTCTTTGATTTAGCTTCTACTTCAGAATTCTTCACTTCTTAAACAATTCTCCTCAGCCTTCTTCAGAAAATCTTTCAATCTTCTGCATCAGCATTCTTCACTTCTTCAACTTTCCTGGAAAACAACATTGTTTCCTACAACCACTCCAACAAACAGTTAGAATAGTTTACACACATACATGTTGAATTCACAGCTTACCCACAACTCCCCCTTTATTCATGCTTCCATAAGGATAGATTTATGAAAAAATTATCCCCCTTGAAAACACTATCCAAAGGTAAGACAAGAGATGGGACAAACAAACATACCTCAACCTTGATGAGAAGGAGGTTGGACACCCATGTTCAACCTCAATTTTGCAAATGGTTCCTTTGGTAAAGGTTTTGTGAAGATATCAGCAACTTGTTCAGATGTAGGAACATACTCCAGCCTCAATTCATTCTTCTCCACCTTCTCTTTGATGAAGTGGTACTTTATGTCAATTTGTTTTGAACGAGAATATTGTACCAGATTCCTTGTAATATTGATCACACTCTGATTATCACAACCCAAGAGCAATAGTAGTTTTACTTCAACAAGTAGATATTCTAGTTGATTCTTCATCCATATTAGTTGAGTTACATCTTGAGTAGCAGCAACATACTCAGCTTCAGTTGTGTTAAGAGTTACTGAGTTCTGTTTCTTGGTATGCCAACTAACACAACTTTTCCCCAGAAAGAAACCTCCACCAGATGTGGATCTTCAATCATCAACATTTCCTGCCCAATTAGCATTAGAATACCCGAATAGATCAATATTTTCTGATCCATCATACCTGATTCCAAAAAAATTTGTGCCTTTGATATATCTGAGAATTCTTTTTCCAGCGATCAGATGTGATTCTTTAGGAGCACTCTGAAATCTATCACATAAAGTGACAACATAGACAATATCGGTTCTTGAGGCAGTCAAATACAGCAGACTTCCAATCAGCTTTCGAAATTCTTTCTGATCAACGTCTTTGCCTTCTCCATCTTTATACAACTTGGTTCCCACGGAAATTTGTGTGGAAACTAGTTTTGAATTTTCTACGCCAAACTTCTTCATAAGTTCCATAGCATACTTTTCTTGAGATAGAAAAACATGATTCTTCTTCTGTGAAATTTTTAGCCCAATAAAGTACTTCATTTCTCCTAGCATGGACATATCAAATAACTTCTTCATCTCCACAGAAAATCTTTCACATGATCTCTCATCATTTTCAGCAAAGATAATGTCATCGACATAAACAATGATGATCAATGAAAACTCCTGACACTCCTTGATGTAAATATTGTTTTCAACTCTACCTTTCTTAAAATTTATCTTCCTCAAGCAAGTATCTAATTTAGAATACCATGCTCTCGAAGCTTGTTTTAGCCCATAAAAATCATTCTTCAACCAGCACACATAACTTTTATTCTTTCCAATAAAAAATCCACAAGCTTGATCAATGTAAACTTCCTCATCTAGGTCACCATTCAAGAATGCAGATTTTACATCCATTTGAAAGATTTTATAACCTCGTTATGCAGTAATAGTAAGAAAGATTCTGATTGTTTATAATCTTGCCACCGGAGCAAAGGTTTCATCAAAATCAATGCCTTCAATTTGTGAATACCCTTTACAAACCAATCTTGCTTTGTTTCTTATTACTTTATCTTCTTCATTCTTCTTGTTCCAGAACACCCACTTTGTACCAATAATGATCTTATTGTCTGGCTTGGGTACAAGTTCCCAAGTATCATTCTTCCCTATCTGATCAAGCTCTTCATTCATTGCATGTACCCATTCTGGATTCTCAAATGCTTTACTTACATCATTCGGTTCAACTTTCTAATAAAAAGAAGTATGTGATATAGCATTCGTTGTTCTTCTTGTTTGAACCCTCTGATTTTTATCTCCAATAATGTTCTGAGCCTCCACTTGTTTCCTCAACCTAGGATGAGTTGTTTGAACTTCATCCTCATCACTCGATATTTCTGAGTCAAATTATTCTTCTTGAGTAGGATTAACACAGTATTCAGTATTATCAGAATTGTTAAAATAATCTTCTCTATCCTGCTCGACTTCCACATCAACATATGACTTCTTTTATTTCTCATCATTTTCAAAAACTTTTACATTTGAAGAATAAATAATTCTTCCTATTTCATTGTTGAAGCATCTATATCCTCTTCTTTCTAGAGCATATCCAAGAAAAATTCCGTCATCTCCTCTTTACTCAAACTTTCCCAGATTTCCATCTTTCTTCTTTATAATACATGGACTCCCAAAAACTCTCAAGTGTTTCAGACTTTGAGTTTTTTCAGATAACATTTTGTATAGAGTCATATATGAGTTTGGCCTATAGAAACATCGGTTCTAAATATACACAGAAGTGCTCATGGCTTTCCTCTAATAATAATGAGAAAGACTATGTTCAAGTAACATAGTTCTCCCCATTTCCACCAGACTTCAATTCTTCCTTTCAATAACCCCATTTTGTTGAGGTGTGTATGGTGAACTGAACTCATTCTAAATTCCATGTTTCTCAAGGTAACTTTCAAACTCTTCATTCTTATACTCTCCACCATTATCATTTCTCAACTTCTTCACTAAGTACTCACATTCCTTCTCTGCTTTCCTCCTGAAACTCTTAAACATTTTCAGAGCATCTGACTTATGTCTCATGTACATAACACAAGTAATGCGAGTAAAGTAATCAATGAAAGTAATAAAGTAATTATCACCATTTGTTAATTTATTTCTCATTGGTCCACATATATTATAATGTATAAGTTCCAAGGGTTGTTTTGAATGAATTTCAAATTTCTTATGAAAGGAGTTTGTAATCTTCCCTTTTTCACAAATAGTGCAGCACTAATCTCTTCTTCTTGATAAATCAGGCATATCTTAGACATTGTCTCGTGTTGATAGCTTGCACATATTTCTTTGACACATATTCCCTAGCCTTTTATGCCATAACAGATTTTCATCTGCTACACCAATGTAACAAGAAATCTGCACTTCACCAACTTGGAACAAATTCCCTCTTGTACGTTGGCCCCTTGTAACTATATTTCCATCATTTTAATTTTTCACAACAAATCCATCTTTTCTAAAGATCACTTTGTTTCCCTCATCACAGAGTTGTGACACACTAAGCAGGTTATGTTTTAGCCCATCAACATATAGTGTTTTTCTAGATTTCATCTTTTCTTTTCCAATAATAGTCGATCCAACACCTTTGATCCTTAGAGATTAATCATTTCCAAATGTCACTGTTCCTTATTTAAATTCTTTCACATTATTCAGAAGATTTAAGTCTCCTGTCATATGAGACAAGAATCCACTATCGAGAATCCATGGACATTATCCTTTTGTATCTTTCAAAGCAGTTTCAACAACAAGAGATTTTTGTTCTTCCTTTTCCTTCAACTCTTCTTTTAGATACTGTTCAAGTTGAGTTTCTTCTTCTTCAGTACTATTTCTCTCATAATCATCATTATTCACTGTTGCAAAAAATGTATTCTCTCTAGCTTTCTCTGTAGCAGATTTTTCTGATTCAGTCTTGCTATCATCATCTTCTTCATCTTTTGACAAAAAGCTTCTTCTTTTTCGATTTGAAGAACTTTTTATTCTGACCTCTACCAGAATATTTATCTTTTTGACCCAATTTCTTCCATGACCTTCTTGGTCCTCTTTCTTCTTCATCACTGACGTCATATTTCCCTTTTTGAGGGAAATTAGATGCAAAGTGGCGAACTGCTCTACATTCAAAACTTTTCAAACGGAGTTTCCATTTTAATTTCCATGTGCCTCTTTTAACATTTTTAGGAAATAAGGATATAATTTCATCAAAAATTTTACAAACCTCATTTTCAGAGTCAGGTTCACTAACTTCATCTTCAATATGAATTTTCTTCGACATCTCTTTCTTTTCTACCTTGAAATACATTTCTCTATCGGCTTTTGATTTTCTCTTCATGGTATTCTCCCTTCTCATCTCATAAGTGATGAGAGTACTATACAAATCATCAAGAGATAATGTTTCTGGTTCCCTGTATTCTAGTGATGAAACTTTAGCATCAAATTTGTTAGGTAGAATTCTCAAGATCTTTTCAAAAACTGTAGCATCCTCCAAATTTTCACCAAGACATCTGATTGTACTGACAATGTCATTTACCCTAGTAAAGAAGTCCCCAACAGATTAAAATTCTCCCATTTTCAAGTCTCCATACATCAGCCTCTATATTTGTAGTTTTTTCTTCTTCACTTTTGTATTTCCTTCATAAATATTAATTAACTTATCCCAGATGCCTTTATCTGTAGCAACACATTTCACTCTTAAAAAATCACTCTCAGAAAGTGATGAGAGTAATGCATTTTTAGAACTTCTATCATTCTCAAGATTCTTCTTATCGATAGGAGTAAGAGGAACCTTGTCATCAATAGCAGGAAATCCATCTGTTGTAGTTTCAAGAACTACATATCCAAGAGACATAAGATAGGGCATCATTTTGTCCTTCCAGATGTGATAGTTCTTTCCATCAAAAATCAGAATCCCCTTACTATTCACGCAATTTAGATTCTCCATCACAAATTATCTCCAACCACTTCAGCAAAGAATAAACGAAGGTAATCTCGCTTTGATACCAATTGAAGTTCTCAGTCATGATCCAAGTATCACTGAGAGTGGGAGTGGGTGAATCATTGATATCTTTTTATTTTTATGTTTCCTTTGAATTGAAACAACCTTCACCTCCTATTAAAGATTTTCTTCTCTACTAAACACACACAACTAGAGAAACACAAGATTTACAAGTTTCACTACTCAACAAGAGTAGCTACGTCCTTGGTATGGTACGGAAATAATCCAGTACCACACGATACACTAGAAACAAATCCTTTGATGTGGAATACAATGAGTAGGATATACCCTTACACTCGTATCGCACTTGGAAAACAATCTGAAAGCACGTGTGCACCCTCTTAGAACAAATAGAGAATTATAGTATTTAAATGCTTCTTTACAATTGAACAGTTGTATTATCTGAAGTATAGATCTTCACTTTCCTACCCAGAAGCTGGTAAGAACTCCCATACGCACAATTGAATATGTGCGCAGACCCCAAATTTTTCGTGCAGCCTTTAGGATACCTTGCGCGCAATTCAAATGTCTTGCATGTAAAAATTTCTTTTTGGCATGAAAAAACTTTTTCGTGCAACTTCCTTTTTTGCGCAACTTTTTCTCTTTTCTGCGCAGCTGTCCCCTTTTTTGTGAAAACTCCTTTATTTTCGCGAAACTCACTTAGCGTAAAATTTTACATGCACTAGAGCTCGGTATTTCTTTTAAGTGTTGAGCATCAACAAATGAGAGGGGTTCACCTCATATTTATAGGCATTTTTGACCCCGCGAGAAAAACACTAATCCGCACATAAAACCTCATTCATGCGCATAAAAATTCTTTCACGCAACTTCATATTTCACGCAATGTTCTAATATTTTGTGCACCTAATTCCTTTACCAATTTTTGAGCTTCTGATCTTGAAACACATTTTGCATGAAAAACTTCATTCCTCTATTCCGCGCATCCGGTTCATATTTTGCGCAACCCACTACTATTTCATGCACCACTTTATTTTTTCGCGCAACATGCCTAAATTTCTGTGCACTCCATGCCTTTGTCATTTTTTGATGTTATGACCTTTAATCATGCATTTCACGCAAAAATCTAAACTATCTTCAATCTTTCATGCTCCATCCATTTCCAAAAACACATCTTCATCTCCCGGTTTTCTGGCCCTAAAATTTGGAGAACACTGGAAAATAGTGTCACCTTAAACTGTGATTTTGTGCCACCCCCAGATTGTCCATTTCTTTGTCATTTCTCTCCTCACTGCTTCCCAGAACCATTATTCAGCTTTAATCACGAACTCCACTATCATGATATATATCCTTTGATAGATCAGCTTTAGCATCTTCAGAGTTACAATGGGAAGTACAAAACCTTCCCTATCTTCCAGCAGCATCACTCCTTCCAATCAAAACTATATATGACTGGCATCATCATTTCTCCCCCTTTCCATCATAAGGTTTGCATAACAAGTTCTCATGACTTATGATATTTGTGAAATAAATATCAGCAAAGCATCTTCTGGTTTCCAAGTCCTTTACAAAATGAATTGATTTAGCTTCTTTGACAACAAAAGACAACACTCTGTAACAGCAAACTTTTCTTACTTCCTTATTCGTCCAACATGGTCCCAAAAATGAACAAGATCTTCCACCCTTACCTGGACTCGATCATTATAGTGTTCATTGATGAAATCATCATTTATTCATCATCACCAGAGCATCATTCCAAACATCTTGAGGTTGTCCTGGGTATGCTTTGAGCACATAAACTTTACACCTATCTATCAAAGTGTAACTTCTAAATTAAGATGGTGAAGTTATTGGGTCATGTTATGTTTGAGATAGGTATATATATGGACCCATAGAAAGTAGAGGCAGTAATTTCCTAGACACATCCCCAAAACATGTTCGAGATCAGGAGTTTGGTTAGAAACCATCATAAGAGTAGTGGTGCATAATGAGCTTGTTGGGTGAGTAGAGGATAAATGACTATAAGGATCAGGGATCGATGACTTGTTCTACCTTGTTGATCATATCTTATATTATAAAAAAGTTAAAGTTTAGATAGGATTATAACCAATAGTGTTCTTTGATGTGGGAATAACTAGCTAGAGGTGACTTGATACCCAGGTGGTCATTGGGCAATGATGATGTGATCCTTATGCATGGGTGAGTAATAGTCCATGATTCCATCAAAGAGGAGATAATAAGGGGCTTCCATGCCTCTGTATGGGTGGTACATCTTGGTGTGATGAATATGTACAACAACTTTAGGCAATATTTATGATGGAAAGGGATGAAGAGGGACATTATTAGTTTTTTCTCTCATTGCCTTACCTGCTAGAGGGTAAAGGTTAAGCACTAGTGTCCTAGTGGTTTTCTCTAACCACTTCCTATGTAAATTTGGAAGTGAGAGGATGTTATGATTGATTTTTTTATGGGATTAACAAGGTTTTAGAGGGTTTAAGAAATTTTTTGGGTGATTTTTGATCAGCTAGCAAAGTTTTCTCACTTCTTACCAATTTGAGAGACTCACTCAATAAATGAGATGGGAAATATATATGTCCATAAAATCATATTCTTGCATGGAGTTCTCCTGATAATTATATATGATATAGATACGCATTTAATGTTGCATTTTGGAAGGGATTGTAGAAATACCTAAGGAATTAGATGAGATTTAACACACTGTATCATCCTCATATAGATGGATAGTCAGAGTGGATGATATAAATACTATAAGATATGCTTCGAGATTACATTATAGACTTTGGTGGAGCTTGGGATGAGTATCCTGTCCTAATGGAGTGCATTTAAAACAAAATATTATAGGATTATATATATGAAACTATTTGAGTCTCTCTATGGATGGTCATTCCACTCACCACTATGTTGGCATGGGGTGGGTGAGGAAGTATTTTTTGATCCTAGTATCGTCCAAGAGACCTCAGAGTGGGTGCAGTTGATCAGGAATCGGTTGGTGACTGTTCAGAGAAAGAAACAATAATATGCAGATAGGATGATATGACCTTTGTATTTTTCTGTTAGTGACCAATTTTTCTTAAAAGTTTCACCTCAATTGGGAAATCTTCATTTATGAAAGAAGGGGAATATGGCACTGCAATTTATGGGATCCTTTGAGATCATCAAATGGGTTGGGAAAATGGCATACTTCCTGGACCTTCCTCCACATTATTGAGGCATGTATAATGTGTTTTAGGGTTATGTAAGGGTAAATTACATTTTTTGAGCTCTTTATAAGGTTAAAAGTTTTTTTGAAATATATTTAAGGGTAACTAGTCAAATACATGAGCGTAAGGGTAATATCTTGAACATATGTGCTATGTAAAGGTACTTAGAGCACTACATGAGGTTCATTCGAGATGGGTAAAGGTACCCAGAGCTTGTGTGAGGGTAATATATTTTATAAGGGTATTTTATAAGGGTATCCTCAAGTTTTTTGAATCTATGTAAGGGTAAGTGAGCATTTCATAAAGGTAATATGGAAGATGTGTAAGGGTATCCAAGCACTGTGTAAGAGTATCCAAACTGTGCGTAAGGGTAAATGAGTTTATCTAAAGTTTATGTAAGGGTAATATATAGGATATATAAGGGTAAAAATTACTTTAAAATGGTCTCGTAAGGGTAAACTATCACACTTATGAAAAGTATGGGAGATGAATAAGGCTAAAACCACATTACCCATACGTAGCACCCATTTTTTGAAAAATAATTTAAATATTTTCTCATTTATCCTTCTTCTGATCAACCTAAAAATCTATTTTAATGGTTTTAAATTAAAAAAATCATGGAATTTAATTATTTAGATTAATTATACCTTAATTAAAATTAATTATAAATATTTGAACACTCTTCCTTTAAGAAACAGTTTGGAGGCATATTAAATTATTAATTTAATTGTGGATTTAATGTTATAACCTTGTATGCATATTATTACATGAGATATTCAAGGTCCCCTTCATGAAATATGATTTCTTATTACATTTTATAGGATCACCCAAACCTATCTCTCCTATGTTTTTTAGAGTAGCATTCTTCAAGAAATAAATTACATGTATTCTTTTATCTGCATTTGTGAATCCTTTTCTTCCTAAGCTTCTAGAATTATGGATAAATAATTTTGGAATGATGATATTATGTAGAGAATTCTCATAATGATATAGAATAATTATTATGAATTTATCCAAGATTGTTATATAGATAATTATCATTAATGATAAAGAATAATTATTATAGATTATTCTAGATTATCCAGGAGAGAGGGTAATATTATCTCATCTAATTTTTTATTTTATTTTAAAATAAAATAATAGAATTTTTTTATGAATCATTATAAAACATTGAATGATTATGTGTAAAAAACTAAAATAATAATCCCAATAAGGAGGTGTTCTGAGATATAGATTTTTTCACTCCATCTTTTAAACCACATAGGGTATTTTATCCTTCATGTTGACATCGTACTCTGAGGTAGGAAGTTCCTCACCATGTGGAGGCCATGTTTATGATTGTTTCAAGATATGATGATGTGTGTTGATGTACTTAGACTATGTTGAGTTTGATCACATTTGTGCATGGTTGTATTTATTCAAATCCATGATATGTTATGTGTTCCTTAATATTATACCACTCTTGTCTTGAATTATATTTTGGTATATGCTATTTTATTATTCTATGCATGGTAATAAAGTGAAAGGTAGACCCATTGTGGATCGATATCCTTATAGGGGTATTTTTAGATGTTGTATGTTATATGATGATTGGACTAAGATGGATGGTGGGGTATGATGTCCTAGAATGGTCTAACCTATGGGTGTGATGATCATGTGTGGCTAGACCCTTGTGGAAATAGTGGGGCATGATGGTTTATATGAACTGACCTGATAGATAGTGATAGGTTATGATGGCCTACTGTGGTATGACCTAGAGGCCTAGGGAATATACCACTGTTGAGAATCTTTGATATTGGATCCTTCATTTTTGAAGCATAAATGACCCTTCTAATATCTTATGATAGGGACCTGAAGTAGGTATAGTTGGGGTTTGTCGAAACTTGGTTAACGCACAAATGCTTGGTATGATTTTGTTCTTATGTGAACATTTATTTATTATCATATCATACACTCTTATGTATGTGAACATGTGTTAAGGATTCCTTCTGAGTTATATACTCACCCTGCTCAAGAATTTCTATACGCTTGTAGATTACATGACTAGGGATTCGATGAATGGAAAGGTCTCTATGGTTGATGAATTAACATAGGAGTATAGAGTTGGGGGTGAGACCGAGATAGACTTTAAGGATTACCACAACTTTATTTATTTATTTATTTATTTATTTATTTATTTATTTATTTATTTATTTATTTATTTATTTATTTACCTACCGCATTTTATACTCAAGGTTGGATTTCCACTTTGGGAGTCATTTTGTTACCTATATGACATGTGTAATCATTTGATTATTTAGTTTATGCATGATTAATCTGATGTCTTATTATATTATTTATTATTATTACTATGACATGATATAGAGGGTATAGTCTCCCCTTTCATGGATATATATCCTTACTACTAGTCAGCAACCTCTTGCATTTAGGGAGGCATGCATGAGGTCATGTCACACTCCGTCTCAAACCCATTGGCCCGGTTTAGGATGTTACACTTATCTTGTTCGTTATATTCTTGTTTTATTAACTTATTATTTAAGTGTTTGTAATCATCAAAAAGGGTGATATTGTTGTAATTATTATAATATTTTGTTTTAATGATCACAAACACTCTTTAAGGTGTATAATATTTTCACTTAAGTGTTTAACATAATGCCTTTAAGCTTCATAGGTCCACCATGGAACATTAATCTGCACCACACCACAAAATTTCTTAGAATATAAATCACAACTTGGTAAGAAGGAACATACTACAACATATCTCAACACTAATCGATCAAACTTATTCTCTAATATTCATGGTGAAAAATCCATAGTCCACACCATAGTTAAATATTAGATCCTATAAACCTAGTAAAGGTCACACTGTAGTTAAATTTCTACTCCATAGTATTTATTTTCATGAGTATTCCACATCGTAGATTAAGGGTTAAGTCGTAGCTACCTCAAAATCAAAAGAATGTCCAAAATGATCCTACAAAACACCAACCACATCTCTAAGTCCTATACTATAAAGACCACCTCCATAGTGTGGTTTAGTTAACCATGTTACAAGAGGATTTGATCCATAACTTTCCAAGTAGCATTTAATAATGGTGAAAAAGTCACAGATTGACTCTTTAATGTCCCAAATCAAATAAAAACATTCTTGGAACTCATGAATTATATAAAAAAAGACCTCATGAGGCTTTAAAACTAATAACTTACCTTTTCATATATTATTCAATTCCAACATATTACGATCATCAATCTTCTCTTAAGTGATCTCATTTTCTAAACCTTCTCTTCTCTATTCTATAGTGTGTGATTATTTTATAATCTTCTCACTATCACTCTAATTCTTATTCTCTCATAGTGTTCTTAATATTATTTTTAGATAGTCGAGACTATACTAAAATATGATTTCTCATAGAAATCCTCATTTATTCTTATTTTTTCTAATATTGGTGCTCACTAGATTTAAAGTGAGTGATTTAGGTTTTCTTATTATAACCATTAAAAGGAAAGGGACAGTTATATTTGAGGTTTATATCTATACCTATTAAAAATCTAGAGTGTATTGTAATTTTGGTTTTTTATAAAACCTAAAAATAAAAGGACTTTTGGTATCTTGGATACCTTTAAATCTAAGGGACTGATACATTAAATCCTCAAGCGGTTGAGGTGGTAGATGCAGGAGCTATTCTTGAACTATTGTCAAAATTTCTTACCAAATTGTGTGCCTTATTTTCTCTACAAATTTTTATTTATTAATCATTTTAATTATTTTAATTAATCAATTGTTTATTCCGTAAATATGCGTAATAATTTTTTTAATCACTCTTTCTTTTATTCTTCCAATTTTATAAACCTATGTAATTATATCATTGTACTTTCAACTTTGATTCTTTTGTCTATCTCATCAAACGTTTTTGTTATATTAAATATTTTTATAATTGGTTTTTTTGTATTTAAGAATAGTTATTTCCTTTGATTTTTTAAAGGGTAATTCACCCCCTATTGTAATTTTACCCTACTCTAACCTACAGTGAATTCTAATAACCACTAATTGTATTGTAAATTGTGTCTAAGGCATATTTTAGTTCAAATGTAATTATAAAAGGATTTTATTATAAATTAGGTTTTATATAAATATGGTTTAATGGTTTTTTTCTATTTCATGGGTTGAAAGGTTATGTTTTATATATGATTATTTTTATTGATTATTGATGTCATATTTCCCAGATTCCCCATGTTGAATTTTATTATAAATTTGAATTTTGTCTTGTTGATTATTTTTTTATGGAATATATGAAGGGGAAATGGTATAGAGGGTCCTTTGGTTGTAACTTGAAAATTTTTGGATGTTATTATTGAATTTATTATTTTTAATATGATGATTTACATGGGAACCTTGGGTGGTAAGAGGGTAATCAAAGATGGTTATTACATGATCTATGATTTTTCTATAGCTCATTACCCTAGTCATGGTATTACTCTCACTAGGGGGTTTTCTCCAGGAGAGTTCATGAGGGTAATTTGAGGTCTATGATAGTTGATCTAGACTATAGGCTATTAATTGGTTAAATTAGTAAGGTCCCAGGTTATCCCATAAAAATAGAGGTTTTAATCCCATGTGTGTTACGTTTAGCATGTGACTTTTTTATATTTTGATATCCTATGTTTTATTTATCATGGTTAATAACCTTATTAATATTATGATCTTTGTTATTCCTTGTGATTTATGTTTATTATATGATCATGTTTATTTACACTTATTCACATGCTCTCTAAAGTGAACTGGTTTTATTAAAAATAGTGAGAAGTGATTATCTTTCTTTTGAAAATAAAACTTTAAAACCTATTTTATAATTGAATTTTAAACTGGAATTTGAGTATTGGATTATAAAAGAAGTTTCATTGAATATTAGTGGGATCTTACTAGGATAATTCTAACATCCTATATATAAAAATTCATGTATATGAAGGACTTGTTATGTCTGATGTAGATAAAGTTAAATGAGTTATTTATTTTGGTGTATATTAGACACCTTCTTCATATTGTGGTGATGGGATGTCCAGGAAGTGACCATGAATTATAAAGAGATGGTCCATGTTTCATCTTTGAGTAATATTTATTATCTTTGGATGTAAAAGTATCAACCACTTCTAACCATCCTCCTTTTTATGTCACTTTTATATTACATTTCATGTATCACTTTACATTTTTCTTATAAAATTATTCTTAGATGTTTATGTTATTCTTCCTTCTTAATCCATGTTTGGTTGGATTTATTTTGTGAAATAGTTTTTTTTTCTTGGAATGAGTATCCAATTTATGGATAAATCATATTGGGTTCTCAATTGTAATATATTCCATTGATTATTTTATTTAGAGGGTGGAATCATTCCTAATTAGTATGTTTAATAATCTTGATGCTTGTCACCATCCCACGGTGATCAGGAATGAAATTTAGGAATTGTGGCAAGCTAACTTGAGTGATGTGGTAAGTTGAACTAGGAATGTTAATTACACTATAAGCTAGGATACTTGGTGATATATTCGTTTAAATATTTTTTATTCCTTTTATTGAGTTGAGTTTATTTTTAGATCTGTTTGACTTAAATATTTGAAATGGAAATTTTGTTTAACTATTAACTATATTTCTTCCTAATAATATCTTTGCATATAACAATGTAATGTGTTAATGTGCTCCCTACCATTGTGTGGCTGCATGTTATAGAGTATTTTTTACTATGTTAATACTATTTAAATTTCTCAATATCATCTGAGATTTAAGGGTTCAATAGGTTCATTTCCTTAATTATTTTTATTTTTAATTCTTGAGTACTTGGTTCAAACTCTCTTCAGAAAAAATATACTTACATTGAAATCCTAATGTATGTAAACTCTACAATTGATAATAACAGTTATATGATTTATGATTATAAATCAAAAAAAAGAGTGATTCAGATTTATAAATTTATTTTGGGTCATGGTAAAAATGTTCACTTAGGTTTTTAATAGTTTATACCTATATTGTAAAAAAAATTAAAAGTTTTTTATCATTATTATTTTCAAAAAAATATTAACCACTACTTTTAGAAAACTAGGTTTCTTCAATCCATTTACTATTATTTCCCTTTCCAAAATCTCATATTTTCATTTTTCAAAACTGATTATTTTCACACTAGTTTTTTCAATTCAAAAAAACTATTTTATAATAACATTTCAAATTACATTTTAATTCTTAAAACACAAGCATTTAAATCTTGAATAATAAGACCTTTTAAAGTGATAAATAACTCAATTTGGAAGCCTATTTAAGTTAGTTATATAGTGTTTCATTGTGGTATATTCTAGTGAAGATACTTTTATTGAATATTCATGAAAAATTTCTCTATCAATTATGTTACAAAATGATTATAAAATTTCAAAGAATACACTTATAGCTTTCATACCTATTGAGATAGATAATTTTTTATTGAATTATAATGTTTATAATACTTTGTTGTATCTAATCATAAGAAATATATATTATCATATTTACACACTAAAGTTAGAAATAAAATCTATATGAATTTAGAAACAACATAATTCATAACATTGAAGGTACTGTAAACTTAAAGGGTGATATTGCATGTGGAGTATCAAAATTTTGATTTTGTACCTAGATAATTAGTGGATAAAATATATAAAAGTTTTATAAATACTTTTAATGGACTAAAAACATTAGGATATACATGTATTATAGATAAGAAAATTCTAGATAAAACCATAGATATACTTACAAAATAATATAAATCCAAGAGAACTACATTAGATGATACCAAACACATTAAAAATATCAAGGTAGATAAACTCATCAAAACCTTGTTGTAGTAAAAAATTCATCTCAATAGAAATGTTAAATAAAGATGACATGTTTTCTCAATTAGTAAATCAAATGGGAAAAATTATTTAGAGGAGATAATATCATAACAATAATAGTAAAAAATATAGAATAAAATGATATGATAAGTTCAATAATAGATATGAGAAATGGGAATCAAATGAATTACTTTTTTATACCTGAATATCCCAAAGGCCATAATTGTTATTGATTTTTGGATAACCCCCATTAAAGGGATGAGGGGGAACCATTACAAGGCCCATAGGCTTAGATATTACATGCCCTGTAGGCTTAAGAGACATTACATGACCCTAAGGTCTTATGGAATTCAACCAGACTATAACTATAAGGAACTGACCCTCCCCATCATCTGCAGTGTGATAATAGCTTCCACCATCACATCGTCATCTAGCTAAGCTTCTTGTGAAAGAACAGGTTGGTCCTGATGACATAGCCATACCCTCTCATTCTTCTAAATCCATTGGTTCTACTCTAGTGAGTGCACTTGATCTGAATCCTCCCCTGGGGATGCTTCTTTTTTGCAGAGTCTGTCTGGAGTGAAAGTGATAATTCATCATATGAAACTGGTTCATACAATAATGATACCTATAAGATATTTGAATTATTTACAACTACCTATTATAAAGATGAAATGTACTTTATAGAAAAGGTAAGTGAACCTTAACCATAAAGAATTTAAATTCCATATTTTTAGATAAATTAGATAAGGATCCCTTGTATATGAATGAGTTTAATGAATATATTGACTAATTATAGGATCTATATAAGATTCTAAAAATTATTAACTAACCAAGGGATATACTTCCTTGACTAATGAAAAAAATCCACACTATCTACTAAATTAGCAACTTGACCAACCATAATCATTAATTTATCTGATCATTCTAGAGTAATAAAATTAAATAAAAGATTAAAATTCTGAAAAAGGTTGTGTCAACCTTTATAATGAGTATAAATAATTTTGAAAAGTTTTTTTCTTTACATAAACCATTAGAATAAATATTTGTAATAATATATGCATCATCTTCTAGACCAAAGTTCCATCAAAACTATTATGTTCAATAAAATAGAACTTTTTGTGCTTATTTAAAAATTTGAGGGAATTAGAACAATAAATTCTATTTAAATAAATTTTAATATTTAATTAAATTTTATATTACATTTCTAGGGATCTTACTACTCTCCAATATCATAGAATAATGAAATTTTGGGTTCAAAAAATTTTATTAGCTAATATATTTTAACCAAATAACATTTTACTTCCAAAATATTTCATTACATGATTTTTATATGATATATCAAGTACCAGTTATAGAAAAAATCAGTAAATTGATAACGTTTCTTCCTAATATATTATTAGTGAAAAATATAACTTTTAGAAGTTGTATAAATTTTAATCCAAACATATCATTTTCAAAGACAATGTACAAGGATTAATTGTGGTACTATGTGACATATACATTCACAATGAACCTATAATTTCAAATTTTATTTATATTCTTGGTTTAAATAATAATATAATTTGTATTATTGAGATATGTGGTGAGGAAGACTCCAAAATTTTCATGAATTAAAAATTTATCATAACTAATTCATAAGGAGATATAATATAATCTACTAATATATATGATAATTTTTATAACATGGATTTATAAGGACTAAATTATTGAAATATCTCATGGATTATAAAAATAGAATATAATTATTTTAATTTATATTAATAGTTAAGACATTTAAACCTCTATATCTTGGATAATATCTCCATGAAAAATCTTATAAAGTACCCTTCAGAATTAAAATTTAATTATTTAAATTTTTATAACCCTTTCCAATATCAAATAATTTTTAAATAGATAAGAAATGTTTAAACATATAAACCTTAATATTTAGTACATATTTAACTCTTCAAACCAAGTCATGTTTCAAGTATAAGATGAAAAAACAATGTGTATGTGCTCTTTTATGATTATAAAATTTACACTTGAGTTTTCTTTATTTAAAAAAATCACTCAAGTTTTTCAAAAAAAATTCTTCTATTGTTCAAAATAAAAAACACCTTATGATAATCACTATCATGAGTGATCATATAGATGAATTTTTAAATCATGAATTTGAGACTTTTTATAGTGAAAAGGGCATTATAAAAATAAATTGACACCTTGAAGTGCATAAAAAATGGGGCAGTTGAATAGTTGAACGGAACCCTTTAAGAGATAACTTGATCTATGTTGTATGGGTATCAAGTAGCATCATTATTTTGGATTGAGTTTATGAATAAGGTATTTTATACTATAAATCATATTTTATTCAATATGGTTTTAAATAAATATCTTTATAAATAATGGAATGGATAAAAGCCTAAGGTAAGGTGCTTTTGGGTTTTCAGATGCAAGATGTTCATTTTGAATAAATAAGATAATCTTGAAAAGTTTAATATATAATTCAATAAAGGAATATTTCATGGTTATTTCGATGACAACCCTATATTTCATACACTTTATTTCATGATTTATTGCATAAATATACACTTAATACAACCCTAAAAGATCAGGAGGCCTAGTGTATTTGGTTAATAAGGTACATATCATAACAACATGAAACATAAATACAAATATGTAAACTAAAACTCCATAACATGCCCTTAAATTTTCTTGAACTTCTAAAACTACATGGGATAACCAGAGGAAGTACATAAGAAAGGGTGAGATATAAATACCAGTATGAGAATAATCAAATCATAACATGAATAAAGTAATACATGTGAGTTAATAGGAATATCAAGGTAACATAAGAGGGGTGAGAATCATAAAATTTAACATTGAGGTGATATTACATACATGTAGGTGAATACCCTTGAGTGTAAATGAAGATGGGTATTCACTACACAAATGTTTGTCATGGAAGAATCACTGGATAATTTCAGAAACATAACTGGGGTACATAAATATCATGTAAGGTTTTAATGAGATTTAGAGGGATCTATAATTACTTCAAAAACATAATTATAGTAAGAGGGACGTGTAAAAACATATCCCAACATGAACAATTAGGAATCAAAAGGTCTAATATAAAGAAGGTTCTTGAATAAAGTGGATAATGAGAGGATCGTTTACCTTGATATGGTGGTTATAAAATCTTGGAAAGAGCATATAAAGATATTGGGGGAACCTTGGGATGTATTAGTGAATAATAATGGGAGGTTGTGTGGATTTTTATAGTAAATGAGAGGAGAATTATTTATTAATTTCTAAACGTAAGTTTTGGACTCTATATGATAAATTAATCCAAACCATAAATCAATACATAATTTTTCCCCATGGATTCTACTAAATAAGAGTGAATTTAATTATTTTATAAGGTTAAGAACCTAAATCCTTAAAATAATTCCCTTGGTGATGTGGAAGTGAGTCATGTTTATAAATAATTTATTTTAAAACCTTAAAATATAAAATTTGTTTTGGAGGATTCATTAAGGGTTTATAAAATTAATAAAATAACTTCAATAGCACATTATTTTAAAGTGGAAACATAATTTTTGTTGTGGAAACTATTTATAGTATTTATTACATAATGTTTGGTCTTTCATGATGCTATAATACATATCATATAATTATATCGGGTTTAATTTTTTACCCAAAAATTCGACTGTCTTGGAAAATTATAAAAAATTCACCATTGGATAATATCAACATTCTTATTTCAAAAATAAAATTTATTTTATCAAAATAATTCTCTAAATAAGAGAATTTACACATTTAAATCAAAAAAAATCCATTTATAGAAAAATATTGGTTTTTTGACAATAATAGTTTTATGAACCTTATAAAAATTACATTTGTTTTCATAAAATTATATTATCATTAATATTTAATAAATATTATTTAATAATAATAATATTTTATTAAAATATTATTTATTTTAAAAATTCATGAATTCATCAAAAGGATTGTTTTGATTGAAACTATATATTTCCCAAATATATGATTTTTGTTTCACCATATCAAAATCTAATTTTTATCAAACTTATTATTAAATCATCATAAAGTAATAATAAAATATAAATATAATAATTAATTTATAAAAAAATAAAAATACATATATTCATAATTTTAGAGTCTAGATACATAGCCCTATGTTATACCATCGAATTCTTTAAGGGTAAGATGTGCGATGGTGATATTTTCTTACGGTGGTTCATCAAACATGGTTTGGGTTGTGATCTCGATGATCTTGAAATTCTCCTATAAATAGTTTTTCTCATGATTTAATTATTGAATCTCAACTTGGGATTGGTCAAGGAAAATCCTAGTGATTCTATATCTCTTAGAAACTCTAATATATGGGCTTCATAGGGTATGATTCTACTGGTTGAGGCCATCGATTCCATTATCCATGGAAATTTGATTTATCATAACCCTATATATATATTAATCATATGATAACTATAAAATGACTAAACCATCAATGTTTATGATGCTTAATGTTATTTAAAATATGATAGGATATAACTTATAATGGTCCAAAATAATTAAGGTAGTGCATTTTATTTCTATAATTTCATTTCTTAATAAGTAATTTACTCATTTAAAAAATAAATTTCATTTATAAATGTTCAGGTTGTTTCATTACCCCCCCTTATGAAATTTCACCCTTTAAATTTCATTCATACATTAAAATAGATGAGGGTACTTTGATTTCATCATCTCTTCTAGTTCCCAAGTCACATCCTCAAACTTGTGGTTTCACCACATCACTTTGACCAAGTGAGTTTTCTTATTTTATTAAACCTTGTCTCTATGATCTAAGATCTCAACTGGATTCTCCTAGTATGAAAGATAATTCTCTAATGGTACTACCTATAGATTCAATACATGTGTTGGGTTTGATATATACTTCTTCAAGAGGGATAAATGTAACACATCATGTACTTGAGAGAGATTAGGTGTGAGTGCTAGTTGATAAACCATCACTTTGATATGATCAAGGATCTTGAAGGGTATGATGTATCTTAGACTAAGACTTATATTCTTACTAAACCTCATAACTTTATTCCATAGTGATATATGAAGGAACAATTTATCTCTAACCTCAAAATCTTATTCTCATTGAAAATTATCGGCATAGATTTTCTATCTAATTTTTGTGGATTTCATATAACTCTAAATAGTTTGAACATTCTCTATCATTTATTAGATAATATTGGGTCCCATAGGTTTCCTATATCCAACTCCATCATATCATGTTAGAGTCCGAAACATCTTCCCATATATAACCTCATAAGGGGTCATTTGAATTCTAGAATAGAAACTATTTTTATATGAGAATTCCACTATGGGAAGGTGTTGATCCCAACATCCTTGGAAATACATTTAATAATATCTCAGAATATCTTTTAGTGTTTTAATGGTTATTTCTGAATGATGATATTTATAAGGGTGATAAGTAGTACTGAAGCTCGGTTTTATATCCAATTCTTAATTAGATACAATAGAGATTAGAACTTCATGCAATCTTACCACTTACCTTATGTATATCTTGGTGAGTTGGTCAAGAGGGGAATATTCATTAACAAAAATGAAATAAGATAAGTTTTTATGGTGATTGACTACCACCTAGATGGATTTATTACCTTTAGTGGTCATGGGTCATCCTATGATGAAATCAATGGTCAGGTTTTCCAATTATACCCTTATAAGTTTTTCATTTATCCTCAACTTTTTAACATAACAAGCATCATGATAAAAATTATTCAATATCCCTCTTCATGTTATCCCACCAGAAGTTTTTATTCAAATATATATACATCTTAGTGCTTCCTAGATTAATAGATAAGTATGATCTTTGTACATCATCCAAAAGTTCCCTCTTAAGTTATAGTTTCAATAGGACACATATTTAGGTTATAAACCTTGTAACTCAATCTTTAGCAAAGTTGAACTCCAAAATATTCAATAAATTTTTATAGTAGAGACTCATCATCCTCTTGGTCCTCCTTGATCCTCTCAAGAATAAATAATTGAGTAGTCATGATCAAGGTAGTATGAAGATCCTTTTATTATTCCTGTGTATATATTATGCATGTCCAAGAATATTGGATACCTTACAATTCCAATCATGGATAGTGTTGAATGAAAATTAAATTTTTATTATTCAAACACTTTAATGGAAAAAGTGAGAAACCATGAGATCAACCACAAAAATAAATAAAAAAATTCATTAAATTATAGTTTAACCCTACCATATTTAATCTCTCTAAATAATTTACAAGTTATATTGTTTACCTGGGTGTCTGGTTCATCCATTAAAATATCTTCAAACTGAAACACCAGCTTGTCCCAAGATAGGATATACTCATAGAGGCTAATCTTCCCATTATTTAATCCCCCAACTAAAATAGGGTCCTTATTTTCGATCCAAGTATACTACTCCTCTTTGAGATTCACCCTCAATGAACTCCCTATAATTATATTGTCTTCTTATTAAGTAGCATTAAGTGACAGAACATGTTTAATAACTTATTCTTCTGAGCTCAAAAGCAATTCCAGTGACTGATCAAGCACATCACCTAGCTTCTACTACTGACAAGAATCCTTGGGGGGAGGCTGGGTTTCGTTGTCCATCTGATTGTCTTTAAACATATTCACTGATTTTGTCTCTATTAGAAGTGGAAAATAGGAGTAATCCTTTCTCAATTTTCATATGCCTCTCCAGCTCCTACTTCTCCTCGGGCATGATAGCTTACCACCCTGAACTGCATCCTCTATTTCACCTGAAGAATATTCATTATTAGATTTGTTCCTGGGGACATTATTTCCATCCATGGAGGGCCTAATCAAATCTTCCTTAGACTCATGAACTTGATCATCATTAGGAAATCGTTCAAAGAAATTTCCCAGCTCAATGACTACCACCTCCCTTCTAGGACTTGTCCTAAAGCCTATAGAATTACCCTCCTGGGTTCTTTATAAACCTATGCCTAGACTATAACACTAATACCTCTCCTTAGGCACACCACCTCATCATATGAAGCACCCAAGGGAGTCATGATACCTTCATCATACACTATTTGAGACTTCTTTGTAGGTTTATGCCCACTACCACCCTGAGGACCCTCAAGTAATGGAGGGTCCTCATGTGCACCCCCTAAAAACTAATTATCACCTGGAGGACCTAATTTTGAATGAGTAATATATGATCTTCAATGTTTTTCACTTATATATTCTACATTTCCATAATCCACAACTGCTCATGAAGATCTCACCAACTTTAAGTCCCATTTCAACCTGTCAAATTTTTCATTATCCTTCAGATCAGGAGGTAACACCTATGTTTCTTTCAGCATCATTACATCACCCAAACTCATAGGACCAACCTCCTTTTTAGGAATTTAATCAAATCCATTATAGCCCAAGACAGCTTCCACATAAGGCTCGATCACCGTAGCTCGTGCCTCCTATGTTAGACCTTTTAGATGTTCCTTCTCATGAGGATTCAATTGGTCCATTGTAGATCCATCAGGATTCCTCAGCTCCTACACCTTATTTCTCAGAGACCCACTATGATAGACACAAAGAAATATTTCCTAACTAGTTTCAAGACACAAAATAGTCTATCCATGACTCAAATTTAACAGCTTGCCTCCACCGAAATTCTTATCCATCTGTTATCTACACCCAATCCACCAGTGACTTGGAGACATCTACCTCCACAAAAATGCAGGGACAAATGGGATGAAAAACTACCTTTATTATTCAATCAGAGAACAAGTAATGACTAACCAGGTTCCCAAAAATACACAAAATAGAGTGGTTTTATAAGGGTAGAGGTAATTCAAGGAATCTTACCCAGATATCCATAGTCAAATTATCTCACTGCATATGAAATTTGAAGTTCAACTGAATATGATAGAAGAAAGATCACTTAAACCAATTATATATCATGTATTGGGTAGTTCTACTCATATATCTTTAATTGGATAGAGGAATAATCTATCACTTTTTCATCTTACATGAGTATGAAAACCAAGACTTTTTTGGACACGTCATTGTAGATCCAAAATCTTTCCCCACTGGTGGGTAATGTGAGCATGGGTGTATTGATTAGCCTCTTATTCAGTTATTTAAATATCTATTTTCATTCATAATTATAGAAAAACTTCACTCCATTTTGATTTATCTTGGTTAGTGGGATTTATAATCATGATAATTTTCTTAAAAATCGATGATAGTACCAAGATAATCCAAGGAAACTGCAGATTTCTATCATAGAGGTTGGTCCAGACCATCCTTCAATTGCCACTATTTTTGAAGGATCCATGTATATCAATTTTTTGGTGATAAATTTCCCAAGTAATGTTACTTTCTCTATCCAAAACTCACATTTTCTATACTTTGTATTCATCTTTTCTTTTTGAAATGACTTTAGTAAAGAATAAAAATGCTCTTCATGATCCCCCTTGATTTTGATGTAAATAATAATATCTTCTATAAAGACTACCATAAAATTTTTAAGGTAATCCCTAAATACTCTACTAATTAAGTCCATGAAATGTTTTGGAGTATTAATGAGTCCAAATAGCATCACTATGAACTCATATTTCCCGTACCTTATAAAAAAAGCAGACTTAGAGATATCCTTCTTCTTCAACTTTACTTAATAATTCCTAAACAAATATTAACATTAGAGAAGTAATGGGATCCACATAATTAATCAAATAATTCATCAATCCATGGAAGATGATACTTTTTCTTTATCATTATTGTTTTGAGTTCATGATAATCAATGCAGAGGTGCATTGACCCATCTTTCTTCTTGGTAAATAGGACCAGTATACCCCCACGGTAAATCACTTGGATGTATAAACCCTTTATCTAGATTCATTGTAGTTACTTATTCATATCCTCATATTAAATAATGGCCATTATATATATAGTTTTGGATATTATCAAATCATCAAGTGTAATTTCTATTGATAACTCAACCTCTCAGCTAGGAGGAAGACTATGAAATTCTTCGAGAAACACATTGATGAATTCTCTTATAATAGGCATGTAATCAATGATAATCTTTTTCTTAGTCTCAATAATTTTAGCTATATATGATTTCTCTTAAGGAAATAATATCCATGATTGAGATAACGATATCAAAGGAGATATATCCTCTTTCTTACACTTGTATGGAACCAGATGGTGATTTTCAATGTAGAGAGTGATTTCCTTTTATCAACAATTAATGATACAAGTAAAGATAATCCATGCCTATAATAGAATCAAATTCTTGTAAATCATGTATCATAAGGTTTTCTTTGAAATTTCGTACACAAATTTTGATAGGATATGAGTTATATACTTGGGATACAATAATTTCCCAATTTTTCATTTTCACTGATATCTCTACTTACATTTTTTATGGTGGTGTTTGAATAGTTATACTAAACTTTAATGATATTAAGTAATGTATAGAACTATAATCAAATAATATATTCACTATCCTTGAATGAATAACTAGCTCACCTGTCACCACTTCATTTTCAGGATCCACGTCAGCAGTTTTGATGGAATAAGCTCCCCCTTTCTCTCAAGACCTTAAAGGTTGTTGTCATTGGTTATCATTGAAAACCCTTGGATTACTATATTGATTTTCATAATTTCCTTTTTCATTGTAGTTGAAACATTGGACAATAGGATGAGGGTTGACTATAACATTTTTTTCTACAATCACATTAGTTGGTTTCTCTCGTCAGTAATCTCTAGATAGGTGTGTTTTTTTACTTAAATTATTTCCATATATCCTTTAGATAATTTTTAGGATGCTTATTCCCACACTTTTTGACAAGTGGGATGCTGTGCTTTCTTTCCCCATGATAATTTTCCATCATACTACCAGAATTAAAATCTGTTCTCCTGTTTTTATCTCCAGACCCATGAGACCATTGAGATTCATTGATATCCATTTTGACATTGAGGGAACATCATACAATTTCCTCGTAGCTATTAAAGTCTCAAATGTCCAATACTTCTCATATACTCATATTTATCTCACTAATGAAGTGGTTAACTTTACTTTTAGGAGAAATGAGAAATTCAAAGGTGTATCATGCAAGTCTTTTGAATATTTCCTCACACACCTCAATGGACTCATTTTCCTTTTTATTGAGGGTAATTTAAACCTATCCATTTTAAGTTAAAAAATTTTGGGAAAATATTCATCAAAAAACACTTTTTAAAATTATTTCAACTCTATCACATTGATATATTACTCAGGCTTCATATTTTTTATCAATGTCCACCATTGATCATTTTTCCCTCTATGTGATAAATAGATAACATGACATTCACTTTCTCCAAGAATTCAAGTATAGAGAAGATATTTTCAATTGATTTCATCCATTATTCCAAGATTGAAGTGTCATAAGATCCATAGAAATTTAGATGTATTTATCACATAAAGGTCTCAATTGAAACTTACTCCTTCTTAGGTGGATGTGGGTTATCCCCCTAATTCATGTTTCTATTAAAAACATGAGTTAATTGGGAAATTATTTCCATAAATTTCATGACTCCTTCTCTCATCATGTGGAGCATCTCATTTGGGAAGTTAATACATTGCTCGTCACACTAGTTTTTAGCTCAATTCCTAATATTTCCAACCATTGACTAAAAATAAAGAAAAAATTAAGGATGATAATTTTTAAACTACTAAACACATAAATAGGAAACCATTAACATTAAAGGTATAGCTCATAAATGAAATGTATTCCTTAACTTGTGAATTTCTAGGTGTCAATATAAGTTATACATGATCTATTTCCAAACATAAATTATTATGGGAATTTCTCCCCTTAATAATGGTTCATAATAATCTTTTGAATTTAAAAAATCATATCCCCTAGGAGTGTAAATAAATTGTGAAATAAGGCCACTTTTTTTTAACTAGGTGGTGATTGAGTTCAGCTCAATGCTCCCTTTTCAGGGTTATTAACCCTAGGTATAACTATGCCAGAGCCACATTAGCTTATAGTATCTAGAAAGGGATGTATTTTATTGGAAGACACTTACTCTATACTTTACCAAAATTTAGGTATATTTTCCTAATTTTAATATTATCCTTTAGGCTTTCACTAGAGTTTTCTAATCTTAATCCACAAAAATAATATGACTTTACTTTGGTACTAGCTATGAAAACCCCATATCTTTCATACACTTTATTTAATGATTTTTTTCATAAAGATACACTTGATACACCCCTAGAATATAATTAGGTATAGTATATTTGGGTAATTAGGTAAATATCATAACAAATTTAAACATAAATAAAAATATGTAAACTAAAACTCCGGAACATGCCCTTAAATTTTCTTGATCTTATAAAACTGAACAGGATAACCCGGGGATGTACATAAGAAAGGGGTGAGCTATAAAGTCGAGTAAGTGAATAATAAAAAAATAACATGAATAAATTAATAAATTTTACTTAATAAAAATATCAACAAAACATAAGAGTGTTGATAATCATAAACTTGAAAATTGAGGAATGATATAAGATGATAACATAAAAGGAAAATTGGGAATGTGGCAACAACATAATACATGACATCATAAGCATAAGTAAAATCTATCCGCCGAGACATCATAACATAGTGTGGTTAGGATAACCTCTTTTGAATCATACATTTCATCTCATGAGATAAAAACATTACCCAATTCATTAAATTACTATATAATTTTGGGACCACCCGTCATATTCATATCGTGTACATGAAAAAGTGTGCCACATAGATCATGAAACATAAGAATGAATTTCATCACTTTTGATCCCATGATTAAGGATTTTGAGTTACATAGATGAAATTTTTAAATAAATGAATTATAGTTTCATATATTTGAATACTCTTTAGTGGAATTGGGTATGGTTATTCACTTCACAAATGTTTGGCATGGAAAATCACAAGATTATTTCAGCAACATAACAGGGATACATAAAGATTAATGGAAGGGTTTATTGAGGGTTAAATGGGTCTATAATTACTTTTAAATAATAATTAAATTAATATGGATGTATAAAAACATATCCCAAAATGAAAAATTGGGAATCAAAAGTCATAATATAAAGAATGTGCTTGAATAAAGAGGAGAAGGAGAAAATCCCTTACCTTGAGAGGGCACCTCTAAAATATTGGGAGGAGATTATTAAGAGATTGGGGTCACCAAGGAAGAGATATAGAGTGGTAATATCATATTAATTTACTATCAATATGGTTCTGAGTGAAGATTAATGGGAGGTTGGGTGGGTTTTATAGCAAAAGAGATGGGAATTCTTTATTAATTTCTAAACATAGGTTTTGGACTCTATATGATAAATTAATCCAAACTACAAACCATCCCATGGATTTTTCTCATGGTTTCTACCAAATAGAAGTGTATTTATTTATTTTATTAGTTTAATAACCTAAATTATTAAAATAATACCCTTGGTGATGTGGAAGCGAGTCATGTTTATAAAGAATGTATTTTTAATCCTTAAAATATAATATAGGTTTTGAAGGATTCATTAAGGGTTTATAAAATTAATCAAAAAAATTAAAAAACACATTATTTTATAGGGAAAACAAAATTTTGGTCATGGATATTATTTATAGTATTTATTACATCACTTTTGGTCTTTTATTATTTCATAATCCATATCGTATAATTATACCATATTTAATTTCTTACCCAAATATTCGACTGTGTCAGAAAAATATGAAAAATTCACTGTTGAATAATTTTGAAATACTTATTTAAAAAATAATATTTATTTTATCAAAATAATTCTCTAAATATTATAATTTATACTTTTAAATCAAAAACATCCATTTATTGAAAAATATTGGTTTTTTTAGAATAACATTTATCCGACCCTTATAAAAATTACATTTCACTTCATAAAATTATATTATTATTTATATTTAATAAATATTATTTAATAATAATATTTTATTAAAATATCATTTATTTTAAAAAAATCTTGAATTCATCAAAAATAGTGTCTTTATTGAAACTATATATTTCTCAAAAATACAATTTGTGTTTCATCATATCAAATTTTAATTTTTATCAAACTTATTATTTAATCATTATAAAGTGATAATAAAAGATAAATATAATCATTAATTTATAAAACAAATATATACATATTTATACTATTAGGGTCAAGATACATACCCCTTTATTAAAGTAGTGAATTCCCTAAGGGTAAGGTGTGCGATGGTGATATTTTCTTGGTGTGGTTCAACAGATGTGGTTTGGGACGTGATCTCGATATGCTTGAAATTATCTCATAAATGTTTTTTATCATGATTTAATTATTTAATCTCGACTTGGTATTAATCAAGGTCAAAGTCTAGTGATGTTATCTCCCTTGAAATCTCTAATAAATGGTCTTCATAGGGTATAATCCTACTGGTCAAGGACATTTCTTCCTTTATCTGTGTTAAGTAGATTTATCATTACCTTATATATATACTAATCATATGATAATTGTATAATATTTATACTATCATTGGTTATTATGCTTAATATTATTTTAAATATGATAGGATATAACTTATAAGAGTCCAAAATAATCAATGTAGTGGATGTGTTTTCTATAATTTCGTATCTTAATAAGGAATTTACACATTTAAAAAAAGGAATTTCATTTATAATTGTCCATTTCATTACAATTTCACACCATGTAATAAATAATGAGTCTTCAAAAAAAGTCCACATACTATAAAATAAATGGTAAGCATTTAATTTAATGAAATAGATTATTTTAAAAAAATATATAAAATTATGGATGATTAAAATGATCAGGATGATATTTTAAAAAAATCCCTCTCCTTTATAAAACCATTGGTAAAATATTTGAAATATAAATTTTGTAAACTAGATGCTGGGTGTCCTATATAAATAGAATAGTCATCATCTTTTCTTAAATTTTATATATTTTGATGAATCTTTCCATTGAAAATGTTTTGTTGATGTGAATTGAATAATAAAAATCATAAGTTCATTACATATTCAATATGAGCACCTTATATTTATATCTTAGTTTAAACCTACAATGGAAGATAATGATTTATGTGAAGAAAACTATATTATGGTTATATATGTGGAGCTCTATTAGTTTGAACAAAAATAATTTGTGGTTGTTAGTGAACCATTTCAATGATTTTTTTATTATAAGAACAAAGATGTTCTTCCAAAAAAAGTATGATGAGAATGAAATGATTATACAAAATAAATCTCAAATTATTACTAAAGGACATAATAATAAAGAGGGTATAGATTATAAATAAATTTTCATCCTAGGCACATGTATTGAGTTTATTTGGATTCTACTTGGATTTAACAATCATTTAAATTTTTCATTATTTCATATGGATATGAAAATTGATTTTTTAAATAGTTTAATTCATGAAGAATTTTATGTTGAACAACATTAAGGTTTTAAAAATCCTCACCTGCAAAACTATATTTTTAAAATTCCAAATGTACTTTACATATTAAAAAAAGATATGAGAGACAGTATGAATGATTATCTAGTTTTCATTTTAAAAATGGTTTTTAAAAGGAACGAAAATTCCTAGTATTTCAGTAAAGAATCTTTTAAAGTTATTTCAATCATAAAAATCTATGTATATGATATAATTTTAAAATAAAATCAAAAATAATTGGTTGATACTTTTTGTAAACTTGTGTAAATTGAGTTTTATATGAGTTTGATGGGTTATCATAATTTCTCTATTGGTTTTAAAATTTCTCAAAAACTATAATTAGATATTTTAAATTAGAAAAATTATAACAAATATTTATTGAAATGTTTTAGTTTAGACCATGCTCCAAGTACTAGTACATTGGTAAGTGCTTCATGTCAGATAAATATGAATGAAGTTAAAAAACTGTTATATTATAATCTTTATATGGTAATTAGAATAACCTTAATCTACTTGATGGTAAGTCAAACATACATCATGTTCTTGATGTTATTTTTGATTTTTTAAGAAGATATGAAATAATATCATTTAAAATCCATAAAATGAATTTTATGGCATTTGGAATGAATGTTGGGCCTTATTTTTCTTTATAATTCCAAATCAAATTTCTCTTAAAAATCTTATTTAAATATTTAATTTTTAAGATGAAGACTATATAGAGAAAATATATTTTTAACATGTCACTTTTTAGGAGAGTCTCTAATTTATTATTATACTAAGAAATAATACTCTATAATGCTCTCAACTACAGAAGAATAATATGTGGAAATTGGTAATTTTCATTCCTAGTTATTTTGGATGAATCACACTCTGATATAATTTAGTTTTAATTTCAAAATACTATGGTTATATTTTATTAAATTAATTCCATTTGATTTTTGAAAATTTTTGACACATCACTCATGAGAGAAGTTCTTGATTATAAATTGTGTAGTGAAGCTATACAGACTCCCTATAGGTACAAAGGGATTAGTAACACATTAACTATAAGTTCATCAGGTCATATCCATAATTATTGTCAATTAAGTCCACTATCTAAGTCTATTATTGTGATAATTAACAAAAAATAAGTTTTTGTGAAATAAAAAGCAGCAAGTAACATGAAATAGGTAGTAAAAAACAAGCTATGTGGATGTGTGAAGGAATATGTGATTAATTACAAAGGTTTTAAGAATAAAATGAGGAATTAGTGGTGTGTTTTTTATTGGTTTCATTACTTCATGTTACCTATTATTGAATTGGTCTTCTCATTCCTAACACACTCACTCTTACTTTCCAAATGCTCTCTCAAATCACTCTTTAGCTTCTTAGTGCTATCGTAGGACCCTATAAGGTTTTCTATTCTAACTACACCAACAGAATTATGATATTTATGTTTTTCATAAGTGTTCATTATACTCTTTAGACATGGTAATACTTCATATAACTAAGTCCCAACTTCAAGTTCATGGTATTGGATTTACACTTTCATTACTTCACCCTCTCCCCTATAATATCCTACAAATTGATCATGTTATCAGATCATTAAGAAAATAAGTAAAATATAGGTATAGTTTGATTCATTTAGTTATTATAATAACTCAAAAAATATACCTTACCCCTCCCCAAAATTTAATTATAAACTCACACTCAACATAAAATAATTAAAAAAATAAAGAAGAATAAGATTCTCTTATGGTCATGGGTGTAGCCTCCTCCAATAGCCTCGATCTCCAACCCCAAAGTCCCCTTTGATTATAGATCATCTCCTCCCATTCCATTCCCCCTATTCTCTATAATGTAAATTCATTAAGTAATTTGTATGCTATTATATAATCATACCATGTTGGTTTTGAGTGATGATATTTATCCATGTAGCTAACAACTTGAATTCCCTTGGTTAAGTTCCACTCCCTTTTCCAAAATGGGTCATTTTATCTCCCCCTTGGATTAGATACAATTTATCCAAGTTTTTAATTCATTTCTTGATTTATTTTGGAAATAATGTGTTGGGAATATTTTAGTCCCCTATGAGTTGTTAATGTGCTCCATGTGGAATCTTCATAGATCGATGACCCCAAATTATTAATCTATCTTCATTCCTATTAGATCAATCCTTATGATTAGTTTAATAGTGATTCATAGCTAAATAAACTTCTATGATACTCTTGAAAATTCACTATAGTAATTATGAATTTATATTTTAATGAATATTTTATAGTTAATGTAGCCAATGCTAGAGCGTGTCATTATATTGGCTCGATAACATATTCTTGAGTTAGTCTCCTCTAGTATCTATTGGAACATTAATGTATCATGCATTGTGACTATTGGAGTTGATGTCTTAGGACCAACTATTTATACTTTTTTTTACATGTATATTCAATGATTTTAATATTAATAAAATATCTTATTACATATTTTTCATTATTCTACATAAATTTAATGTAATAATTTCTTGAAGTATTTGTTACATTGATAAGGTCATAGAAGTTCCCCACTATGAAAATATCCTTGAATTGACATGATGATATTCTTAAATATAGTTATACAATCAAATAACACTCTATGATGGGACACATAGAACATCATTTTCAGGTGTAAGTACTTGTAATAGGACGAGGCTTCTTCTCATGAAGTTCACACTTGGTAATCTCTGAGATGGTATATTATGAGAACATATCCACCAGTAGAAATTTTTTAAGTTTTGGTTTCATTATATATTCCTATCTTCGAGTGTGTGTAATGGTCCTTAGACTTTAATATTATCATTAATGCATTTCATGACTGGCGCACTTAGATTTCCTAATGAAAACCATGACGACATATGTTTTTAGCGAGGTAGGGTAGGTTGGGTGAATCATGATTGATGTGTTATTAATGGATAAGTTGAGGGAGTATTTGTCACTTCTATATTTATGGGAGATAATATTTCATCCCTTTAATTATAATAGAACCATAATATTAAATTACATGGTCATGGTGTATCGACATGTTTATTTCAGATAGTCAAAGAAATAAATATCAAGCATATTGGTTGGTAACACAAATGTGCAACCCACTTGATGAGATATTTTGAAAAGGGTATTATATTATAGAGTGATAATTTGTATGTGGTTTTCATCATTGCGACATTATGTTCTATATCTTGGGTGCCTTGACCCATTTTTAAATAGTAATCTTAGACTTTAGACAGGACTACCTAATGCCAGTGAGAAAGAATACTAGAGGGTCACATACTAATTGTTTTTATTGATCTCGATTAAATTTTATTTGAATTTAATTAATATAAAATATATATATAATTCTCAAGACTAAGGAATAATTTTATTCATGATTTATTGGTCGCAAATATTTATTGATGAATAAAATGTTTAATATTTATTCATGTGTTTAATAAATTTTAAAGGAGTGTGAATGGACCAGGACTGTGTCTAGTGGTAAATATTAATTAACAAGTATGTTGAATAATATTTATTATTGTGCAAGTTGGCACATTCCAAAAATAATAATATTATTTTTATTTTTATGCGATATGGGATTTATTAAATGTTATAGTATTTTTTAAGAGCTGGAATGAAATTAAATAATATTTTAACCTACACCCTAGCCATATAAATAGATAGTTATATCTACTGTGTGAGATGGTACAAAAATAGAGAATCATTATGCATAATTAAATTCTCTCTCGGATCCTTCTCTCTCCCTATCGAGAATGAGAAACTCAAGAGAGATTCCTTTAATACCAAAGGACAAGTGGTCAACATGAACAATGAAAGACAAATGATTCACTGCACTAGTAACTGGAAATTGATTGGCATTGCTGAGAGATCAAAGGAGTGTGTTTGGATCACTACTAAAGAGATTCTACAGTTATATCCTTGCATCGCAATGAAGTAAATCCAAAAAGGTTCTTTTAGATGATCAACATCTTTAATGAAGAAAGGATCCTAAGAGAAGGTATTTATTCTCTTTATATCTAAATAAATTAATAATAAATTTAATATAAAATATCCTCACTTGGGGTTTCAAGAAACTAAATATTAAAAGAAATTTTAATATATATCCAACTACTGCATGCTTCCTTTGGTCCTAGAACCTACAAGTGGTATCAAATGGAGGTCATGTTTTAAATTTAGAATTATTTATTTAACTGTTGATCTATATAAAATTGTGGTTGAATGTTTATTTTATGTTATTCATTCTTTAATTGAATTTAAATTAATATTTTATCAACATATTAATCATGTTCATTTAGTTTTTTATTTTCTCAAAGGTTTAATAATAGATAAAGAATGACCGGAGATTCCATTGGGAAGTGTAAAAAAATTACTAGTAAAACAAGGTTACACAGTGTGTAGTTGGAGTAAATTTTGTGTAACCATGTGAACTACACTTTTATATACCACAGGATGCATGAAAAATAAAGCAGATAATTACATGCAATGAATATATTTCACACAATTTATAGATTGGGACAGTCAGGTACATAGCATGTCGGATTACATGACATTTAGTTGTTGTACACATCATGTAATCTACATGGGTTAGCAGTGTAAATAACATAATATGTGTGGTCATTATACACATTAAAACTGTTTGAGACTGAAATAATGGATCATTTATGATATACATGACATGTATGTAGTGTACACAGCATTTAGTTAACCATTTCCCGCATTTGAAATACACACTGATCCATTCTGTGAGTTATACAAACACACAATATGCATGGTACACAGTGTGCAGTCATGACTGATGAACACATTGAGTTATTTGGTGGGTTGTATGGTCACATGACATTTGGACCACATAGTGTGTAGATTAATTGTACATGTTGTATAGTCTATCCAAGATACATTCCTAAAACCAGGCATTTATCCTAGGCACACATAAACTGAATACACAGCGTATATCTAGCATGTACATGTCATGTAGTCTAATCGATTCAACACGCCAAATCCCCAAGCATGTAACCCAAATACAAAAAAAAATAGGTACATTTTATGTAGCTGGATAGTACATGTTGTGTTGTCTCCCAACTACTGGAATAATTAAATTACATTAAATTAAAAATTGAATAATTAAAAACTTATTTTATTGATTAGAACCTGTTTTGATTGATAATTTAATAATGGTTATAAATAATTTTAAATTCTCAATTTATTTATTTTAATAAATCTATTATTAATGGTTCTATCATTTATTTTCCATTAATGCCTTAATGATGGTTATCTCTAAGAGGATTAGGATAGTCATTAAGATGAAGGGGAATTAATTAATTAATTAATGTAATAGAGTTTATTTTAATAATAAATAATGAATATAAATAAATGTTAACCGTTTTACTTTTGCATATATATTTCATGTATGACCATTAATGAGCTTGAACAAGACCATCGTATGTGTTAGTTGTTTTAATTTAATTGATTTCATGAGTTTTCAACTATTTAATATTAAATTAATCTTGATATCCTGGGATTCATCCCAACCTACATTATTATGTAGGATCTGAATGTCCAAGGACATTTATGAAATCCCCTTTTAACAAATCCTTTGGTTCTCTTCACCTATTTATGATTTATAAATGATTTTAATTAATAGAGTTTCCCAAGATGCATGGAGGAAGTTCAAGATGAAAAAATAATGATTCTAACCTAGGTGATACACAGCTGGATAGGTGGAATGTTGTAACTCATTCTAAGACTAGAAATATAAGTTATTTCCCATAGGTCATAGGTTCATTTAATGTCTTCTCATTAAATGAACCATTATAAAATATCAAGAACAATTCATTTAATTAATTAATTATTTATTTCTATGCATAATTTATTTTATGGATGCAAGACTACGATCCCATAAATAAATTAATTGATGTGAAAATATGGAATTTAAATGAATGGATTATGTATAAATGATTTATTCAACATAGTTAATTAATTAAGTAAAATCTATTTAATATTAAGGGATGTAAAGGATAAAACAAGATAAAACTTAAGCATGATAAATTAAAATCCCTTAATTAAATACTAAGTTAGACTTGGAATTCTATTAATTTATTAGGATTGATATCCTTAGAACTAAGTGTTTAACCAACCCTCATTGGTACACTTACTTTTAACATAGAGTTCTTATGAAGGGTATGGGTTTACTTAACCATATTACATCAAGATAAGTATCCCTCACTAGACTTGATTTAACTTGGAGGAATGTTTTGAGAAAATCCAAATCAGGATTTTAGGATTGGGGAGTCCACTCAATGGATCAAGGAACTACAAGCCCGCAGTTGAAAAATACCTTCCTATCTAAATACCTTCAAGGATATTGAACAACCCTCATTGGGATTATGAGAGGGGGCTTATAGATCCTTAATAATATAATTTCCTAGTAACTAGACATTCCAAGTTCAAAAGTGTGGGCTATTGGGTCTTAATAAAATAGTGGGAGATTTAATAAAAATAATTAATTTATTATTTATCACATGATTTTTAATCAAGAAAAATACTAATAATATTCAATTTAAAATTGTATAATAAATGGAAATATCATCATCCACACTATCCCTATGATCTGAATTGGAGAAATACAAATTCATCACTGGAAGTAACTTCCAGGAGTGGTTTAGATTCCTTCAGGTTGTGTTGTTCCATAAAAGTAAATCTTAAATGCTATAATCCTCAATAACTGATCCACATACTAAGGAGGGAAGTGATAAATAGTTTCTTATCTATGAAAAACATATGAATGACATGATCAGAATTCAATGTTTGATGTTATCCTCTATATCTAGTGAACTCATGAAGTCTCTTGAAAACATAGATGCATATAGAATGATCGAGAACCTTCATGGTATTTACTAGGAGAAAGCTAAATAGTAACAATTTTAGATTTCGAAGATTCTCTTTCAGAGTAACCTTGTATAGGGCATGCCAATTGTTCCTCGTGTAGTCAACATCATTGGATAAATTGAGTGTTTAAA
Organism: Viscum album; assembly: GCA_963277665.1. Lineage (NCBI taxonomy): Eukaryota > Viridiplantae > Streptophyta > Magnoliopsida > Santalales > Viscaceae > Viscum > Viscum album. Next base: position 443,506,858 of record OY728135.1, on the reverse strand, counting down.
CTCATCTATGAGATATGGATTGATCTCATTCTTTCATCACTCCCTCAGTGCTTCTCTATATTTTTTATAAATTTTAATATACATTAAATTAAGAATTCACTAAGTAATCTTCTCACACTTCTTCTCTAAGTAGATAAGAAGACAAATCCTGAAAATCCTTTCATAATTATGGTGAAAAAATGGAAAGGGAAACAAAATATATCTATGACCAAATCTTCTTCATTCCCTTCCAATAAGAGGAGGATCAAGGTTAAATATAGGGAATAGGATTTTGTTTGTTTTACATGTGTCAAGAATGTCCATTGGAATAAAAAATACACCCAGTCAAATAATTAAGGGGAAGCTTTAGATCTATTTGTTATCGAGTGAAATTTATCTATTTCTACAAATTTTCTATTAGATACATATTATGGTTCCCACATATGTATTCAAATATAAGAACTGATTATATTCAAAATAATTGATCAAGGGGAGATAGATATGTGAGTAGCCAATGGAGCTAAACTTACTGTTGTAGATTTCGAGGACTATCACCTTGCATTGCCAATAGGAATGATCTTGGTTTTGGAAGATTTTTATTTTGTACCATTTTTTACCAAAAACATTATTTCTATATCTAGAATTTATATAGATGGATTTATTTTCAAATTTAAGAATAAATGTTTCTTATTTTATAAAGATTGAATTTTTCAAGGTAAGGTGCATTTAAATAATGGTCCTTATGTGTTGGATTACACAAACCAAGTATCAGAAATCAATAACCAAAAATACTTCACATGAATCATACCACACGCAACTTTAGCATCACTGGATAGGTCATGTAAATGAAAAGTGCTTGACTAGATTATAAAGAGATGTATATTTAAATTATTTTGAACTAAAATTGCTTGGTGCATGTCATGCATGTTTACAAGGAAAAATGACCAAAGACTCATTTAATGGAAAAGGTAAAAGGGCCAAAGTTCCTCTTAAATTAGTTCATACTGATGTTTGTGCACCATTTCTTATTGAATAAAGGGGCAGGTACTCATACTTCATAAATTTTACTGATGAATTTAGTAGATATGGATATTTATACTTAATGAGGTATAATTCATATTATTTTGATGAATTCAAAAAATACAAGAATGAATTTGATAACCATCTTGGTAAGAATATTTAGAAACTCTACTCAAACCACGCTGGAGAATATCTTAATCAATACTTTATTGATTATTTATGGGATTTTGGGATTCTATTTCAACTCACTCCTCTATATACATGTTAGTGTGATGGTATAAGTTAAAGGAGGAACCAAACCTTATTAGATATAGTGAGATTGATGTTAGTTCATGTGAGTCTTCTATTATCATTTTGGGGATACACATTACAAACAAAAACATAAATAATAAAACAAGTGCCAACTTAAGAGACATACAGTATAACATACCAATTATGGGATAGAAATAAACACTTGTTTTCATACTTACATGTGTGGGGTTGTGAAGCGTTTATTAAGTCCTATTTAGGTAACAAACTTGCACACTAAGGCACAAAGTGTACCTTTATCGGATATCTCAAGGAAACAATGGGATATTACTTATACGAACCCTTGGAAAAAATTAATAGTGGAAATACATTTTTTATTCCTTGAGAGGGAGAACATCTTTAAAGTGATAGTGGGAGAAATATATAATTTGATGAATTTTAGGCTCAATGTATACAAAAGTTAGAATAGGAACAGATTCCACAAATCCCTATAGAATAAGAAGTTATTCTAAAGTCACAAGTATTTCATATGAGTACAAGAGAGGTTAGAGAAGAAGAACAGTATGATTTTCTAATCACCAAGGATGGAGGATCATTATTAGTTGATAATAATGATCCTCTAACCTACAAATAAGTAGTAAGTGGAACAGATGCTTTCAAGTGGAAATAAGACATGAATTATAAAATGGATTACATATACCAAAACCAATTCTAGATTTTGGTAGATCCTCCATTGGATTCAAATCCCATTTTTTTTAATGGGTAATCAAGAAGAAACTGGAATATGTCTATATGACACAAACTAAAGGGTTTGTGACTCTATAAGATTCTAACAAGATATTAAAATTACAAAAATCCATTTATGGATTAAAGAAATCATCTGGGTTATAGAATATTTATTTTGATGAATCCATACTGAAATTTGGTTTCATAAAGAACAAATTTCATCCTTGTGTCTACAAATGGTTTAGTGGGAGTGCATTCATTTTATTAATATTATATTTTGATGACATATTACTCATTGGAAATGAAATACTAGTCATGAAATATGTTAAGTCCTAGTAGAATAAATCCTTTTCCATAAAGGAATTAGCTGAGGCATCAAATATTATTGGGATTAAGATCCATTATGATATACCCAAGAGACTAGTTGGCCTAATTCGAGGTATATATATTGAAAAGATATTGAAGAGGTTTAGTATTAAACAATACAAGAGGGGACTATTTTTAGTGCCACATGGAATTAATCTTTCCAGAAAAATGTTTCCTCATACACATGTGGAAAGAAATATAATATAAAGGATTCCATACATTCCAGTGATTGGGTTAGTCATGTATGTTATACTATGTACTAGTCTAGATTTCACCTACTCATGTGGTAGGAAGATATCAAGCTGACCCATGTGACCACCATTGGATGGCATTCAACACAATCCTTAAGAACATAAGGTATACTAAGTATATATTCTTATTTTATGGAGTATATGAGTAACTAGTAATCATAGGATATGCATATGCTAGTTTCCAAATAAATCATGATGATATGAAATCACAAACGGGTATATCTTCATGTATAATGGAGGTTTTGTGTGCTGGAAGAGATCAAAGATGGTTGTTGACGTAGATTCTATAGAAGAGTATGAATATATTGTGACTTATGATGTAGCTAAAGAAGTGGTATGGATGCACAACTTCATCCAAGATCTTGACATGGTTCCTAGCAATAAATATCTTATCACACTCTATTATGATAATACTATAATGGTGGCTCTCGCAAAAGATCCAAGGTCACATCAGTGGATGAAGCACATAATTTGAAAGTATCATATCTTGATAGATTTTTCTCAGAGAGGTTAGGTTTTGGTAAATTATATTTATACTAAATAAAACATGGGGGAACACTTAACTAAATTATTGACTCAGTGGAAACCTGATTATCATGTGAGTTCTGGTGGACTAAAATTCGCAGGCAGTTGGCTCCAGTCTAAGTGGGAGTTTGTAGGAGTTGGTATCCTATGACCAAATATTTGTACATTGATTACATGTATATTTGATTATTTGAATATTAATAAAATATATTATTATATATTATCCATTGTTCTGCATTAATTTTATTTAATAATTTCCTATAGTGTTTGTTGCATTAATAAGGTCATAGTAGTTCCCCGCTATGATGAGAACCTTGAAGTGTTATGATGATAATCTCAAATATAGTTCTACGGTAAGATAATATTCTATGATGGGACACATAGAACTTGACTATCAGGAATTAGTACTCATAAGAGGATTATACTTCTTCTTATGAAGTCCACACTTGGTAATCTCCAAGATTAGAGATTATGAGAACAGACCCGCCAGTAATAATTCCTCATATTTTTGTGTCATTAGAGATTCCTATTTATGAGAATGTGTAATGGCCCTTATACCTCAATATTGTCATTAATGAACTTCAAGACTCACACAGTTAGATTTTATGAAGAAAACCATGATTACATATGTTCATGATGAGGTAAGGTACGCTGGTTGTGTCACGATTGACATGTTATTAATGGATAACTCAAGGAAGGATTTGTCCCTTCCATATTTATGGAAGTTGATATCTCGACCCTTTGATTGGAATATAACTGTAACATTAAATTCCATGGACATGGTGTATCAATGTGTTTATTTCATAAATTTAAAGAAATATGTATCGAGTATATAGGTTGGTGATAGAAATGTGAAACCTACTTGATGAGATATTGTGAAAAATCTATTATATTACACGTGAGAATTTTAATGTGGTTGTTGTCATTATGACATTAAGTTCTTTATTTTGGGTTCCTTGACCCATTTCTAAACAGTAATCTTAGAATTTAGGCATGCCCCCCTAATGCCAATGAGAAATAATTCTAGAGGGTCACACACTACGTGTTTCAATTGATCTCAATTAAATTCTATTTGAATTTAATTAATAGAATAAATATTATTCTAAAGACTGAGAAATAATTTTATTTATTTTTTATCTATTGCAAATATTTATTGATGAATAAAATATTTAATATTTATTTGGGTGTTCAATAAATTATAGAGGAGTTCAGATGGACCAAGACCATATCTGGTGACAAATATTAATTTACAAACTAGATAAATAATATTTGTTATTGAGAAAGTTAGTACGCACCACAAAATAATAATAATTATATTATTATTATTATATGACATGGGGTATATTAAAGGTTATGATATTGTTTAAGGGATGACATGCAATTAAATAACATTTTAACCTAAACTATAACTCTATAAATAGACTGTTATGTCTATTGTGTGGGATGGTATAAAAATATAGAATCATTGCACATAATGAAATTATCTCTCGACTCCTCCTTCCCTCTCCCTCTCAAGAATGAGAAGTGTGAGAGAGATTATTTCATGACCAAAGGATGAGTGATCAACACAAACAACACAAGACAATCAATTAATCATGCTAGAACCTTGAAATCAATGGCATTTCTTGAAGATCAAATAATTACGTGTATATCACCACTAGAGGGATTCTACCCTTGGATCATCACATCGTAATAAAGGAAATATGAAAAGGGTCTTTTAGAATATCAGTATCATAAACAAATAAAGGATTATAAGATGATGTATATATTTTATTCATATCTAAATAAATTAATTATAAATTTAACATGAAAAATCCTCACTTGAGGTTTTAGGAAACTAAATATTAAAATAAATTTTAATATATCACTCACCACCGCACACTTACACTATAAGAGGAACCAATAGTGACCTCACAGTGTATTTTAGTACTGATGTATTCTATATAAGTAATATGGGTCATTTTAGTGTTAGAATATCCTCAGGTTGTAATGCCATATTTTGTTTTGTCTGCAATATAACTTCAACCCTTTGATTTTTTGATTTCAAGTAAAAAAACATCATAGTACTAATTACATTGTGCATGATCTCATATCTGGTGTTGTCTCTCTATATTATGATGGAGCAAGGATGACATATCAAGTGCCTTCTTCATACTATGTTGGAGCTAGAATATCCTTGCGGTGATGTTCACAGGCTTATATTGGAATGCTAGTATACTCTCAAGTCATGATTCTCGATTCCATTAGCCCTAGAATATTCTGAAACTCCTCTTCACCACATTATTTTTTCCTCAATGAATGATAATATTTATATTTAGAACTATGTTGGTGTTTTGGAACATCCTTAAGATAATATTTCAGACTATGTTTGCAGTGGAACATTTCCTGAAGTTCACACTATATTAAACAATTTTCCCCAATCATAACCATAACCTCTTTTGGTTTTAAAATACCCAGGTTCTTTCCTTGCACAAAAATGCTTTCAAAAATAAATAATTTATCTAAAAAAATTATAATTCAAAATATATATTTTATGAATGAAAATTAATTGAAGGATATATAGAATTGATATTTTATTTCCAAAACTAGTAGAATTCAATAGAATACTATTTTATACCAAAAAATCATAGAAAATTACATAAATGAAAAAAAAAACAAAAAAACAATGAAAAAATTGTACAATACATGAATTACATTGATGTTAGACTTTATTTTCTTTATTATGCATAGAAAAAAACATAATCTTAAAATTATCATAACATAAAATCAACTTATTGACATTTTTATAAACCTTTGAATTATGAAACATCTAAGTTCATTAAATTAAAGAGACTGATGATTTAATTAAAATAACCACTTTCCATATTTCTGTTTATCCTTTAATAGTGAAAAGATCCTCAAGATGAGGGGAGTTTATAGTCTTGTAAAAAGTTATTTCACCTCTTTTTTAAACTTGAATTATTATTTCTAAAATCGTTATAGAAAGTGAAATGAAAATATATATAAAGATGTTTATCTATTGATAATTTATGAATCATAAAGGAAACAATGATAAAATTTCTTATTTAGAAATTAAAATTTTAAACATTTTAAGGTAAAAAAATTATCATTTAATTTTTCCTAATTTTAATTTGAAAATAAAATTGATATCTTCAAAGAAGATTATCAATCAAATGATTGTGATTTTTTAATATTTTCTAAAAAACAATATTCGATCATCCAAGTGTCCTATAATAAATATATTATAAAATTTGTTCATGTATAAAGTGTAATCAAACCCAATTACTTCTCATGATTATAAAGACTCAAATATCTACAAAAAATACTCTATATACATGATTTCGTTGCATGTTCAATATAATTAAAGTCACTCAAGATATGTCTTCTCCTTCAGTGACTATAGTCAACTATGTCATTTTTATGGTGAGATTAATTAATCTAAGTGAAATAGTAGTAGAAAAGATTAGATATGAAAGGTTGAAATAACTGGAGTGGTTTGAAAAGTACACATCCCTATTGAAACAAGACTTCGAGTTTCATAAGTGGAAGTTGACTTCCCTACCATATAAGTAGTGTTATCCTCACTGTATTGAATTTTTTTTATCAATTCTATTGTACTTTGTCTTATGATAAAATAATAGGAGTTAAGAAAGAAAATTTAACTATAAAATGAAACCAATTTTCATTGAATATAGAGCAGTTTGTAAATGAGATAGGTATTTTATTAAGAGGAGAATTTATTTTGGTTGTAAATAAATTTTTGGAGAAGGAAGGTTCTTTTAAGTGAAAAATTCCTAAGTTATAATTTTTCTAAGCATTACACAAGGACACAAAATGAATTATTTTGGTATAAAACACATCATTTTTTTCAAGTGGATCCATACCATTAAGTTCTATGAAAAGGATATATTGATACAATGAAAGTTCAAGATATATACATTTTGGATCACTTAGTGAATATGTTCCCTTTTAAAATTATATATTTTATATAATATTATATTGAATTTTTTTATTCAAGAGTACTAATAAATAAAACTCCTCTATATAGTATAATAATAAAAAGAGTTGTTCTAAAACTGTTGGTTGGATTTAATGTTGTTTCTCTCAAAAAAATTTAAAGGTTTAGGACAATATAATTAATGAGTATATCATCATCAAGACAAAACTAGTCTATAATAGTCAAAATAATTTTTATGTTTATCTTAAAATGTAAAATCCATCTCATTTTCAATGAAGAAAATATTTTTAGGAGTCAACTAGTTAATTTCTAGAATAATTAAAGGAAGACAATATTAAACTATCAAATGGGGATGATGAAGTAATGAATATATTACCTTTCAAGTAATGAGGAGAATATGAGATATATAAAAAATAAAATAAATTTGGTATGATATTTATCAAATAGGATCCCAAATAAGTAAGTTATAAGAGGCAGGATTTAAAGGACATAGCTACCCATAAAACCTCTTGTAAGAATCAAAGAAAAATTAAAGCACTTGGATATGATTTTAAGGAATGTGATAGATAATTTTTACCAATAAAGACAAAGTCTCATTCAAACACTGATCAAATGAAAACCCCAATCAAACATTCTAAGTAAATGAAATTGATAGAATTGAAATCCATAGAAAAGTATTTTAATAAGAAGAATTAAAGAGTGATTCTTCCTGTTATTTCTATTATAGAGTAATTTATCAAAGAACCAACATTTATCGATCTACCAAGAAATAAATTGGTATACACTAATTCTCTAATTGGAAAAGGAAAAAGAAAATTCATGGTAGTGGATAAAAGTTATTCCATGTTGTCATCAAAAAAATCATCATACTACTCATAAACTAATAAATCTAGTCCTACTATAGTTGAGAGTTTAGAGGCTCTATAATATGTATCTTCAAGAGAAAAGGGGTGGATTTAAACCTTTTTAGGAACTTCAGAAAAACATGCAACTTCTCTGAAAAAGGTAGTAACTATAGAAATTAATCAAGAATCATTTACACCTGAGCCAGTATGAATGAGGAATTTTAGTACTTTTTATTTACCATTTGATCATTCATTATCATTAAATAATATATATTTTTATATGTTTATCAATAAAATATTTCCAAATAAATCCCCCTATAAATCTCCTAAAATGAAATATACTTCTAAGGAAGAATATTCAAAGAAAACGTCAGAAGAAGAAAAATTGAATATTGATATTTTATAAATAGATAAGGAAGGTTTAAATAATGAATATTTGGTAAATAAATCACACTAATCAAATCCAAAGTCCCCTAGTGATATTTTATAATAATCACCTACTAGTGAGATCTTAGTTAAGATGGATAAACACCTTGAAGAGAGTTATCTAAAATTTATGCATGTGCATCCTGATTTTTTCAATATGAAAGAACATGTATTAGTTGATATGTTATATAATATAAAAAGGTTAAGAATTAATTAACCATAAATATATATATATATATATATATTTAGAATGTTCAAGATGTTATCAATACTATCAAGTATGAAATTAAATATTGATGTGATGAAGACTTAATTTACTAATATTTAAGTGAATTCCGTTAATATTTAAACACAAAATATTATTATTAAGGAATAGGTTGATATCAAGGATGTTCTATTTTATTATAAATAAGATCAGAAAGAGAAAATGGAGATCGTCGAGAAAATGTATAAATATATTGAGGGAATGGAAGAAATGATGAATGAATTACAGAAGCACAATCAAGATCTTGAAAAATTAATTGGGTAACTTGAAAAGAAATATTGATCTTGAATTTTTTTTAATATTATACTTATTGGTTACTTTCAATGAAAATTTTAGTTTTTAATTCTATTTTTGTATTCTATTTTTTATGTATGTTTATTTTCTTTAACTCAGACTTCATTTTCCCCTTAATTTTAAAAATCACAAAGGGGTAGAGGAAGTATGGTAAGAAATATTTTATACTTTATAAAAATAAATATAGCTTTAAATAATAGGTTTGTATCTATATTATCATTTCTTTATGTTATTTACTTCAAAAAATCATTAACATTGTCTTTGAAATGATTCATAATCCATTATAATATAACTTATTATGTCTTATTATAGTTAAATGGGGGATATTGTTGAGTCACTATTTAAATTATAATCTTTATATCATTAATTTTGATTAATAACAGCACACATATCTATTTTATTGATGTATTTAACTGAAAAAATATATTAGTACTTAGTGGTGTATGGAAATTACGCATAGTATTGAGCCTACTAAACTAAATGCCTAATATAGTAAATAATTTCTTATATGGACTATGACTACTTGATATAATGCATACCAGAATATACTTAAGAATGAAGAAGTTTGTAAAGAATTGAAAATAATGAAATCTGGTTGAATTCATTATATAAATAATGATGTATGAATGTAGATATTAAGATAAAAACACAATATAAGTTTTAGGGATCTATCGAACACTTAGTAAAACCAATATTCTCATTGAATTCATTAATATTATAGTAAACACTTTGAGTGAGAAAATAATAAGAATATTCATAAAGTCTTGAAAACATCATATATAACACCCTGATATTTTTATTACATATTTCTCTTTAAATAATTTTATTTCTTTGGTATCTTTTGTTGCACGCAACACCGAGTTTAAACGAACTATGATTTACTACTAAAATATTATTATTTTAACATGACCATTATAACATAGATATTGAATTAGAGGATATTAATAGGAAAAAACATATTATTAAATATAATTATTTATTAATTCTTATGAAATAAACACTTAATTTTTAGTAAAATCATTTTACTCTTCAAAAATATGTTTTCTTCAAAAAACGCTTTTATTGCATTCTATAAGAAAATAAATATAATTAATTTTGAAACTTTTGTAAAATTTATTTGAGAAAATAAACTTCATTTTTGAATTCAGCATGTCAAAATTTTCTTATGGTGAATTTTTGATAATTTTCTAAAAAAATAAATTTTAATGAATAGTGAAAAATACATATTTATATTGAAAACTGCATTTTATTTTATATAATTTACAAAGTAAAATTCTATTTTAGATTAGTTTTAAACTATAATTATTTAATTTTGATTATAAATAATCTATAATTTGTCTTTTATAGGAATTTTATACATGAATTTAGTATAAAAACATTTTATACTTAAAATAGGAATTTTTTAAAATGATTTTTTTTTCTTTGTGTTTTTTAAATTTAATATTAATTAGTCCCAAATTTATTAAATATACCCCTTTTATTTTTGGTCAATATTAATAATAACCTTAATATTTTTTTACCACGGTTAAGGGTAAATCGGGCAATTAAGGGTAAAAAAATATAATAGGGATTATAAAATTACCTTAACACTTTTTTAAATTATATTTTATGGGTTATTTTGGACCATAATCATAAATGGGTATAATTTATGACCTATGGGATCCACTTTTTTGAAATTAAGACCTTTAAAGTATTTTATTTAAATAAAAATCAAAGATGTCACACTATTGTTTTTAATAAGTATAGAATTTTTAATATGTGGTTATCCAAAAGATATGTTAAACTATAAATAGTATTTTAAAATATAAATTATTTATATTCATCTTGATAATTTACTTTTAATTTTTTAGGGAAGAATTAATTACCTGAAATTCTTGCACAACACTGATGCAATAATTATTCATTTAATGGAAAAATAAAATAAATGATATTAAAAATATTAAAATAAATATAATTTAAGATATTTAATGTTATACATGAATTTTATTGATGAAATTGATATTTTTTGGATATAATAAAATATTTTTTTATAGTTTGACATATTTTTTTAATATTTTTAATTTCAAAGTAATGTATAGTGTCAAAAATGACAATAATGATATTTCATTAATATAATTTTTTATTAAATTGTTTAAAAATTACAAAAATTTTATATAATCAAAAAAGGGATAATATATGTTGAAAACTTTCATCATATTTTCATTTATGGTATATTTTTAAGCATTTGGATCTATAATAGTCTTATTGTATTTTAATATTTTGAGAAGTTCCAAAAGTTCCCCTCACCTCAATAATAAAAGGGTACTCGTTCATTCACTTATTTACACCAATTTGAGTCATATAGATAAGAAAAATATACCTATTTCTCTAATAAAAATCCTTATTTAATTTATTGTGGTTCTAGACCTTCCAAAATACCTACCCTAGGTCCATTGAGATAAGTTATAATGGAGCGCCTTCGTAGAAGAGGTAATCGTATTTACCGACTCTTTCAAATTTATTTCTTCTTATACATCGTATAAATATGTTATAATAATCCTAAAATAATATATCCAATATCATATATATATTAAGATGTTATTATTATTATGAGACAACCATATTCCACCTTTTATCCAACTAATGAAAAATGAAAGTATCGTGTGTGCATATATATGACTGATCATCCCCATATAGTAGTGTAATTCATTTTGCATCACCAAATTACTTGTATGATTATAATGATGGAAATAATTGATATATATGATAATTATTACATGATATTTATTCTTTAAAATTAATATATCATCAATTTCTCAACCCATTCACCATTAAGGTAATGATATTGTCGCTCATGCGTACATTCGTCCTACCGTCTCCATGAAGCGATTCGACTCATTTTGCATATCCAAATTTAAATAATGGTTATAAAAATGTATTAAATCATTAAATATTATAATTATATTATTAATAACATTATTTTTATGATGATTCTATATCCCACGTAGATGAACTGGAGCTTATGTGACAAAATATGCATGAAAAAATGAAGCAGTTAACACCCAAAACAATGATAATAATGAAATATTATTAGCAAGAGAGTGGTAGGAGGTTATATAAGGATTATATATGATATAATAAATAAGAATGTTTTTCTAGTATAAATTAATAACATGATTTAATCCATTATACAGGATGTTAAATTGCTTTTAACTAAAGGAAAGCGCAATGTAAGGGATCTCTCTGAACCTCCATATTTTCATTAGGTTACGTTTTATCTCTCTTAAACTTAATTAATCTCTTAATTATTCTTATATAATTCTCATATATTGTGTTTATATGTAAAAAAATATGTATTTATCATAATTAATATTTATTTTATGTGTAATTACATGTTTTAAAAGGTTCCCTTATCAATTGCTCTCAATAAGCAAACCCGATTAACGGGGAATTCTCCATTTCTTACCCATTTTCAAGAACACTCCCAAAAATGATTTAAACTTACAATATTTTTATAAAATCACTCAATTTATCATTAAAAACTATTTTATTTCACTTCTGGTTTTATACAAATAATTATTCATTTATCCTCTTTAAAGTCTCTTTACTCTTTTCCCTAAAACCGTATTTAAGCGGCACATTTCTAATGTTAGATAACCAATATATTTCATGTTTTCAATTAAGTTGGACATCGCTATTATTAATGTATTATTATTGTTTATTTATAAGTGACCAATAATTATTTAAATACCTTATTTCATGAATACCATTATTATACACCCTTTGGTTATGACTTATGACAAGATTACGATACCCATTTCTTTCCATGGGTAACCCTTATGTTTATTACTTATGTTTGATTATTTATATGGAACACATATGCATTAAAATGTTATGATGGGTGTGCCTAGATATAATTCCAATTAATTGGGTAATGTTTTATTCTCAGGATGCATTATTTATGGGATTAGGGAGTAAACCTAATCTATTATGAGACTCTATCCACCATGTGATATAGTCTTAGCAGCTGGCCTTGACTCATGTTTATGTCATGTTATATATTGATTTGATTATATGATTCCATGTTCTCTATGTTGTGATTACATATGTTTATTCATTATCCATGCCTTTTATTTTATCATTTTATTCCTTTTAACTCATGTGCTAAGCTTCAATCTCATGTTTATTCCCTTACTAGGCTTTTTAGATCATCCCTTTTTGTCTTTATATTCACCAGGTTATCCTATATAGTTATAGGAGCTCAAAGGGAGTTAGGAGTTCCTTATGTAGATTAATAAAAAGATTTTTTATTCTATTTTCATTTTTTCTAATTGTGTACCTAGTATTCCAAATACACTATAATTTTTTATCCTCGGTTTATATTTCATAGATAATTATGCTTAAAATCATGTAATAATGTGTGTAAAAGGCTTGGGTTACTATAGTTGGTATCAAATGATGACCTAGTTATTTTTGGGGATTAAGCCTAGAAAAGTTTAGTAAGAACCCTATGGATAATTATATCACCATGGATAACCTATATTTAAACTTAGGAAATAATAAGTTAGGATATACTTTTCATTTATAATTTTATCCTTATATGTTCATATTTTCCTTTTTATATTCTCATTAACTAAGTATTCAAGACTTACTAATTTTATTTTTTCATTTAATGGATATAAATATGAGAACTAGTTCTAACAACCAATGTGATAAGAAATGTGATGATTTCCCTAATGATATGCCAAAACTGGTGGGAATGGGAGCTCAGAACTTCATGATAGTGTCAGCTCAACTGGCTCAAGTTGTGAATAATAACTTGAACTGTATAAAATTCTTCATTTCTACAAAAAAATAAAAAGTTGTGGTTAAATAATTTATGATACAAATGCCTCCTATATTTAGTGGATCTTTTAATACCCTAATCATATAACAATGGATTAACTCCATTGAGAAGAAATATGTGATCCTCCAATGCTTATAAGAAGAGAAAGTCATGTTGGTGGTCTATTGTTTTGATGGGGAAGTAGATCATTAGTAGACACTAATAAAGAACACAAAGTCTAAAGATTAAATTGATTCTATGGATTGGTAAGGATTCATGAAAAAAAATTAAAAAAATATTTTCCCCGAACTCTCCATATTAAGATAGAGAGGGAGTTACTCATACTGAAACAAAATGAATATGAGTCTATTAGGGTGTACGAGGAAAAATTTATAAGGATTTTATGATATGCCTTCAGCTTTGTCATAAACACAGAAAGAAAGGTGGTTCTCTTCTTTAGTGGATTAAAACCAATTCTATGAAAAACTTTGGTGATTTTAGAATTTGATGGATATGGGGAGATTGTTATTTTTTACCTTATGATTGAGAAGGATATTGGAGAATCTCAACGGTCTCGTGGGCTCAGAGATAAAAAGAGGAATATGGATTTTAATATGGGAGGATTAATAGATAAATCCCAAGGAGTAAAGAAAACCCAATATCCCATATTTCAAAAATATGGGAAGAATAATCCTAGGAACTGTCTAAAGGGAACCAGAAGATGCTTAAAATGTGTAAGAAAATGGAATCAGGATAATCATTGTTGAAGGGATTTGTATAATTTTCTAATGTGTAATAAAAAAGGAAGGTTCAGATCAAAACTCAACTACAATACAGTGTTTCAACTATAAGGAATATGGGAATTATATGATCCAATTCCCTAATCCAAGGATTTTGGATACAATCAATGACAAAAACCTCCAAGGTAGAAAGGAAATTAATATGTTATCACTAATATTATAATGGATCCTAACAATGATGTGGTGAGATGTATGCTAGTTATTCATTCAAGAATAAGAAACATACTTTTTTATTCTGTTTCTATGATTCTTTCGTATCTTGAAAGTTTAGTAGAACTATTCAAACACCACCTCAAAATATAAAATTTAACTTTTCTATGAGAATATATAATGGAGAAATTATTTCATATAAAGTATATAACTCCTCCTCAGTCAATTTTTATGGATTGAACCTCCCAAAAAATATCATCTTACTTATTTTGGTGGAGTTTGATGCTATATTTATCATGGATTGTCTATCATTATACAAATACAACATCAACAATCAGGATAGGGATATCACTCTTCACATCTTGAGGAATCCTCCAATTATGTACAAGTGTAATGAGGAGGGTGAATCTCCTTTAGAATCATCAAATAAAGAGTGGATATTATTGTCTTATGAGAAAGAATATATAGATCAATTGATTGAGGCAAAGGAGAATATTATTCTTGAATACATGCCCATTGTGAGAGACTACACTAATGTATTCCCTAAAGAATTGTCTGATATTCCTCCTAAACAAGAGGTTGAGTTCTCAATTGAACTTATACCTATATATCCTCACATATAAAATACACCTTATAAGATGGTCACCATTGAGTTAGAAGAATTGATGAAGAAGAAAATCTAGTCAAGGCTTTTATATGCCCGATTGTTTCACCATGGGGTGTTCTAGTCCTCTTCATCAAGAAGAAGGATGTATCAATGTGTCTCTGCATTTATTATCATGATCTTAATAGAATAATGATAAAAAATAATTATCCCATACCACAAATATATGACTTTCTCAATTAACTATGTGGGGCCAAGTATTTATCTAAGGTGGACCTTCAGTCAGGATATCACTAATTAAAGGTGAACAAGGAAGATATTCATAAGACTACCTTTTGAACAAGGTATAGACACTATGAGTTCATAGTAATTCCCTTCAGACTCGCTAATTCTCTAGAAATTTTCATGGACTTAATGAATAGATTCATTATATGTTACCATGACAAATTTGTGGTAGTATTTGTAGATGATATTCTTATATACTCCAAGATCATGGAAGAGCATGAGGAGAATTTGAATACTATAATAAATAATTTTTGAATGGAGAAACTATATGAAAATTATAGTAAATGTGAGTTCTGGATAGAGTAACTATCATTCTTCAGGAATTTTATCGCTAGAAAAGGGATATTTGTAGACCCTTCTACGATAAAGGTAATTTAGGAGTGGCCCAGACCAAAATTTGTAATGGAGATCCATAGTTTCCTCAATCTATATGGGTATTACTGATGATTTTTTAGGAACTTCTCATGATTGTCAAACCCACTAACCAAGATGACTTTGAAGGGATTAAATTTTGTCTGGACCAATGAATGTGAAGACTGATTCAAAGATTTGAAAAAGATTCTTATCACTACATCAGTACTTACACCACCCATAAGTGGTGAACTCTTTATGGTATACAGCGATGAATCAAAGAATGGATTAGGCTGTGTACTGATAAAAATGATAAATTCATAACCTACATATCAAGGCAGCTAAAAGTTTATTATCAAAACTATCCCATGATGATATGGAGTTGGTGGCTGAGATATTCGTATTGAAAATATGGCAGAATTATCTCTATGGGGAGAAGTATGAAATATATATTTATCACAAGATCCTCAAATATATATTCATATATAAGGAGATTAATATATGCTAGTGAATATAGTTATAGATCATCAAGGATTATGACTTGTCAATCCATTACCATCCTGTTAAATCAAATAAAGTGAAATATGCTCTAAGTAAAAAGGATCCTACAACTTTATCAATGATGAGAATTGAAAAGGATCCAATATTCTCAAACTTAAAAAGGATGGATATGGGAATCATAAGGGAAGAAACACAATCATTCCTTTCTAAAATTATTTCTCAACCATCCCTTATAGAGAAGATAAAGGATTCTCAAAGAAATGATGTGGAAATTCATAATAAGGTGGAATCTATCAGAAATGGGAAATACTCAAAGTTTGAAATTGATAAGGAAGGAGTTGTAAGATTTGGGTCATGACTATGTGGACCATCAAATCCAGAGATAAACAGGGATATTTTGAATGATTCACATAGCACATCCTTTTCCTTCCACCTAGGAGCACAAAAATGTATCGAGATCTCTAAGAGAACTATTGGTAGGATAATATATAGAAGGAGATCGCTGAAAATATATCAAATTATTTGGTATGTCATAAAGTGAAGACTGAAAGTAAAAAATTATAAGGTGATGATTCAACCATTACCTATACCTACATGGAAATGGGAAAACATCACCATGGACTTTGTCACTGGAATTCCAAAGACATTTAGATGAAATTATTCCATATGGGTTGTTGTGGATCATCTTACAAAGAAAGCTCACTTATTTCAATTTGAGAGGACTTATCACTCGATCAACTTTCATGGATATACATCAAAGAAGTTGTGAGGCAATATGGAATACCATTATTGATTGTATCTAATTGAGATCCAATATTTACCTCTATTTTCTCGAAAAGTCTCCAAAATGCTCTAAACACTGAGCTAGACTTCAATATGACTTATCATACTCAAACTGATGACCAGTCTAAGTAGACCATTTAGACAATGGATTATATGTTGAGAGCATACTCAATGGACTTGAAAGGAGTATGGGATTAACATATTACACTGGAATATTTCTCTTACAATAATAGTTTCCACTTAAGAATCTAAGTGGCACCATATAATTCCATTTATGAGAAGAGATGTAGAACTCCTTCATTTTGGGATGAAGTTGGAGAATATAAACTACTAGGACCTAAAATGGTTGAATAAATGGTAAAAAATGTAAATACCATTCAACAGAACATCAAGTCTATGCAAATTAAATATAAGAGGTATGCATACAATCATCAATAGGATTTAGAGTTTGAGGTTAAGGATAAGTTATTACTCCATATATCTCTATAGAAGTGAGTCTTGAGATTTGGAAATAAGGGAAAGTTAATTCTTAGGTACATTATCCCCTTTTAGATTCTTGATCACATCGTATTTGTGGCATATTGAATAGAACTTCCACCAACCATGTCTCGAGTACATTATTTATTCCACGTATCCCTCCTAAGGATTTACATACTAGATCCCTCACATTTACTGAATTAAGAGGTGGTACAACTGAAAAATGATCTCTTTTATGAGGAGAATTTGATAAAGATCATGTACTGTAGAGATAAATTTCATTGTAATAAGACCACTCACCTAGTTTAAGTACTATAGAGGAACCACAAATATGAATACGTGATATGGGAACTAGGGGAAGAGATGAAGAATAAGTACCCCCACCTGTTTTCAACTTAGTATGTAAAATGAAATTTTTAGGGTAAAATTTCATGGGGGGTATTTTTACACCCTAAAATTTTTATAAAACATTTCTCTTTACATAATTTGATTTCTTTGGTATCTTGTGTTGCATGAAACACTGCGTTTAAACAAACTGCAATATATTATTAAAATATTATTACTTTAATATGGCCATTATAACCTAGATTTTGAATTAGTGGGTATGAATAAGAATAACCATATTATGAAATTTATTTATTTATTAATTATTTGGAAATAAACACTTAATTTTTAGTAAAATAATTTTATTCTTTAAAAAATATGTTTTCTTTAAAAATGATTTTATTGATTTCTATGATAAAATAAATATAATTAATTTTGAAAATTTTAAAAAATGTATTTGAAAAATTAAAAAAACATTTTTTTATTTTTCATTTCAAAATTTTCTCAGGATGAAATTTTGATAATTTTCTAAAATGTTTGAAATTTTAATGAATAATGAAAAATACTAATTTATATTGAAACTGTATTTTCTTTTAAAGTATTTACAAAGTCAAGTTTTATTTTGAATTAGTTTTAAAATTTAATTTGTCCATTTTTATTATAAATAATCTATTTTTTTCTTTTAAATTATTTTTAATCATGGATTTAGTATAAAAACATTTTATAATTAAAATGGTAATTTTTCAAAAAATTTGTTTTTCATTATATTTTTTCAGTTTAATATTAAATTAAAATTTTCCAATTATAAGTTTTGAATTTTTAAAAATGGATTATATATTAGGAATAAGTAGGTATAAATCTATTAAATATACTCCTTTTATTTTTTTCAATATGAATAAGAACCTTAAAACATTTTGTTACCATAGTTAAGGGTAAATCATGTAATTAATGGTAAAAAAATATGATAAGGATTATAAAATGATCATAAAATTTCATAAATTATTTTAGATAAATAATTTTCAAAAAAATATCCATGGGTCAAATTTGTGACCTTTTCAAGCCACTTGGTTGACATTAAGACCTTTATAGTATTTTATTTAAAGAAAAGTCAAAGATGTTGCACTATTGTTTTTAATAAGTATAACATTTTTAATATGTAGTTATCTTGAATATATGTTTGACTATAAATATTATTTCGAAATATAAATTATTTATCTACATCGTGATAATTTATTTTTAATTTTTACGGAAGAAATAATTACCTTAAATTCTTGCACAGTACTGATACAATAATTATTCAATTAATCGAAAAATCAAATAAATGATATTAAAAATATTAAAATAAATATAATTTGAGATATTTAATGTATTAAAAGAATTATATATATTACCATGACATTTTTAGTATATAATAGAATAATTTTTTATAATTTTAATTATTTATTTTATGTTTTTAAATTCAAAGTAATGAATAGTATCAAAATTAACAATAATGATATTTCATGAATATAGTATTTTATTAAATTCTTTAAAAATATAAAAATATTATATAATCTCAAATATGATAATATATGGTCTAAAATGTCATCCTATGTCCATTTATGGTCTATTTGGAAGCATTTGGATCTAAAATTTTCTTATTATCTTTTAATATTTTGAGAAATTCCAAAAAGTGCCCCTCACCTCAATTATAAAAGGAAACCCCTTAATTAACTTATTTAACCCACATTGAGCCATATATCTTGACCTAATTCTAACTATTTCTATTCTAAATATCCTTATTTAAGATCTTTTGGTTATATCCTTTCCAAAATACCTACCATAGGTCCCTTCAGAGAAGTTATAAAGGAACTCCTTCGTAGAAGAGGTAATCATCTTTACCGACTCTTTCAAATTTATTTCTTCTTCTACATCCTCTTAATATGTTATAACCATAAAAAAATAATAAATTAAATATCATATATATAATTAGATTTTATTCTTATTATTATACAACCATATTTTACATTTTATATATCCTATGAAAAACAAAATCACCGCTCATGCGTACATATGGTTTTTCGTCTCCACGTAGCAATGTAATTCATTTTTCATCACCACTTTACTTGGATAGTTATAATAATATAAATAATATATATATATATATATTATTCTTATGACATGATATTTATTATTTAAAATAAATATGTCCTCAATTGCTATACTCATTCTCCATTAAGGTAATGATATTGTCGCTCGTGCGTATGTATGACCTACCGTCTCCACAAAGCGATGTGACTAATTTTTCATATCCAAATTTCAATAATAGTTATAAAAATGTATTAAATAATTAAATATTATAATTATATCTTTAATAAAATTCTATATATGATGAATCTATATCCTATACACATGAACTGGAGCTTACGTGACAAAACATGCATGAAAAAGTAAAGCAGTTAACACTTGAAACAATGGTAATAATGAAATATTATTAATGAGTGGGTGGTAAGAGTTTATATAAGTATTATATATGATATAATAAATATGAATATGGTTATGGTATAAATTAATAACATGCATTAAAATATTATACAGTATGTTAAATTTCATTTAAATAAAGGAAAGCGCAATGTAAGGGATCTTTCCAAACCTCCATATTTCCTTTGGGTTACACTTTTCTCTCTCTATTTGCCTAAATTTATCTATTAAATATTATTATATAATTATCCTATATTTTTTTATATATACCACACATATTTATTTATCTCAATTAATCTTTATTTAATTGTAAATCACATGTGTTAAAAGGTTCTCTTCTCAATTCCTCTTGATAAGAAAACACGATTAAAGGGAACTTCTACGTTTCTTACCCATTTTCAAGTACACTCTATAAAATTATTTAAATCTAAAATATTTTTATAAAATCACTCAATTTATCATGAAAAACTATTTTAGTTCAATTATGGTTTTATTCAAATAATTATGTCTTTATCCTCTTTAAAAACTCTTTATTCCTTTCCCTAAAACCACACTTCAGTGGCACATTTCTAATGTTACCTAACCACTATTTTTCATGTTTTAAATTAATTTGGACATAATTATTATTGATATATTATTTTTTTTACTTTATGAATGACTAATAATTATTTAAATCCCTTCTTTCATGGATACCCTTGTTACATGCCCTTTGGTTATGCCTTATGATAAGATTATGATACCCATTTATTTCCATAGGTAACCCTTATGTTTATTCTTTATGTTTGATTATTTATGTGGAACATGTATGCATGAACATGTTATGATGGGTACTCCCAGATAACACTCAAATTCATTGGGTAGTATTTTAGTCTCCTGAGATGTTATGTATGGGATTTGGGAGTAAACCTAATCCATTATGGCACTCTATCCACCATGTGATAAAGTCTTGGTAGTTAGGCTTGAATCGCGTTTATGTCATGTTATATGTTACTAACAATTTCCTATGTTTCAATTATCATTTTATTCCATGTTCTATATTTTATTTTTCCATATTTTTATTCATGATCCATGCATTTTATGTTATTATGCTATTCCTTTTAACTCATGTGTTAAGCATCAATCACATGTTTATTCTCTTAATAGGATTTTTAGCTCATCCATTTTTGTCTATGTATTCCCTAAGTTATCCTATGTAGTTGTTATAGATCAAAGGGAGTTAGGATCTCATTATGGATATTAATAAAAATATATTTTATTCTAGTTTCATGTTTTCTAATTATGTACACAGTCTTCCAAAGACACTAGAATTTCTGATCCTTGGTTTGGGTTTTATAAGATAATTATGCTAAAATAATGTAATAATATGCATAAAAGGATCGTGTCACTATATGAGAGGAAAATTAGATGATCCTTGATTACTGAGGATTTTAAACTGACCTCTCTAATGGTCATATTTGTATGTTTATAAATTAGGTTGGAAGATTGAGATTTAAGATAATTTTGCACATATTGTTTTTCTTTTCTTTTTTGTTTCCTATTTTAAACATTCCTTTTTATACCTATGTTTTTATCCTTATGGTTTAATTTTCAAGGTGTGGGGATTTTTTTAGTATTCATTTACTTATCATCTATAAATCTATTAATCAAAGAATTCATCATTGTGGAATTGTTTGTAAAAGGATCACTAGATTTAATCAGAGTTATATTATCCTGGTGTGGGTTTAGATCATCCAATCAATTTATATTAAAAGAGAATAAGTTTTAGGTATTAAGAACTTAGTGTGTCCAACTAGTTGATAGATAATGGATTATGGTATTATTAACCCACACATCTTTAATATTTTGTGTTCTTGCATGTTTACTTTAATAACATTATAAACTTTATTCAAAATTCTATTGTATTTATAATAACTTTATATTTTTGGATAGAACTAAGTTTTATATCATGTTATGGGTTGAATTTACCTTTTTACACTAGATTGAAAAGTCTATAATATCCAGACTTACACACATTGTTTATAAATCTTATTCACTTTTGATAGGTGTTTACTTAAAAGTTTTTAAATATTCAATTCACACCATCTTGAAGTTACATTAATAGAATAAAATCTTGTCATTTTCTTCTTCTTTTATGGTGATACATTCAATTGTTACATTGAAAATTTTTTCCATAGTTTTTTTTAACATTAAATTCATTATACTTCATTATTATGACTAGATGGTATTCACATAGATAATCATACCATTCGATTAATAAGGGAAAATTATTATATGTATATATATTACTTGATTCCATATGGACAACCTTTATAAGAAAATATTTATTAAATATTATTCAAATTATTTAAAATATTCATTATTTAACATTATTCCAAATATTATATATTCAATTTTATGTTATGTTGGAATGAATTAAACAATTTTCATGATGAGTTGAACCCAGAATTATATAACCCCTAAATGCATTGGTATGTCTTATGAGATAACTAATATTGAGTAATGATAGTCTCCTTAATCTTTTTTATGATGTCTTGGAACAAGGACTTTATGATATGTTTATTATTTCCATAATTATCAATTCCCATCATTATGTTATTCACTCTTTATGATAATAATATATTCATTATAATATTCTCATGTATTCTTTTATATGACTATATTTTCTTTCTATATTATATATATTGAGTGTCTGAACTTACCCATTTTTTAATTTTCTCTATTTTCCCAAGTTATGAAGAATAACAATATGTATGAAGTTATATGGGTAGTAAGGAAAATGAATAATTATTATATTTATCTATAAAGAAAAATTTCTAACTTTTATAACTTGAATTTCAAAAAGAATGAATTTAGAAGATAAGTTACAGAATCAAAAGGAGGTTAGTAGTAGTGGAACTCAATTGAAGTGGTGGGTTTAAAATACAAGGTTCGGAATGGTGGAAGGATGAGTTCTTGAAGTTGGATAACTATTCACTTGGAGTTACTAGGATTCAGTTTAATCATCAGGTTTCTTGTGGTGGCCTTAGATGATGTGTATGGTGGAGTGAATATTTTAGATGGTGATGGAACCTGTAACATTGGTTGGACTCAACTATAAATAGTTATGGTTGTTCACAACTTTTTTTCTCTTCTTCTATTTCTAAAAAAGAAGTAGTGTTTCCCCCATGGAGTAGGGAAATTCCCAAACCACATAAACTCTTTTGTTTTCATTCTATGTGAGTGTGTTTCTCTTACCTCTTTGCTCACTCTGAAAAAAAAATCTATGATTAAGTGTGTCAATTTGGTACATGGATAGAGTTATTGGTATTCTAAGTTCTGAACAAACCATTTTCATGCATTGATACTATAGAAACTCATTCTATACTATCCTTTATTTATATTATTTAACAACTTAAAAATTATATTACATAATATTCTCCCAAAACCCAAGAACCAAATGGTTTAGTGTCTTTGAAGAATGGATACATAAACACCTAATTTACACTCTTATAAAAATTTATCCATAATCCAATTTTAAAAAAACTCTTCTAGATTTCTCATAACTTATACACATCTTAATAATTTGGGGAAGGTAAAATATAATAAGGGGTGAGATCAAATGCTTATTAAGGGAATAATCATAGTATAACATGATGGTGAGACAATAAATATAATTCATGAGGCATAATATGAGGTCATAATGAGAATGATCTTAAGAATGGAATAATGATATAAGGAAATGACTTCATAACATAATGTAATCATAAACATGTGTAAATAACATAAATCATGATGTCATAAGCATATGTCAAGGACAATTTCCAAGACAACATAACATAGGCTAACAACCATCGTAATCATGGTACGCTATGGGTAACCACCATCATAACATAGTGTGTTATGGCTAACCACCCATGAACCATCCCTTAGTATGATTGGGTTAAACCACCCTTGCACCATTTATAGCATCTCATAAGAAATTAACATTATCCAATGCATTGGAGGGCTATAACAAACCTACCTATCATAATTTAGGCTAACCGCCATTATAATACATGCATGCATATATGTTTCACATCAATCATAATATTAAAAAGAACCCGTGGAAAGAAAATGGGTTTCAAATCCCCTTTAAATGAGTTATATTCATTAATACACCCATAAAATGATAAACCCATGGATAAAAAATAGGTATTCAATGAAATTAAGTAACTTTCTAGGTAAATATCATTAAATAAATATAATAAAGCTTATGGTATTTACAATATAGAGGTAAAGGGTATACAATTAATTCAATAATTCCCCAAATCAATTAATATATGGAATTTAGGTCAAAACCATTCAATAAAAGGAAGGAAATATTAAGATTTCACCAATGAAAGGCATTGGATGAAAAATAATTTTCCATATTTTTGGATTTTTAGCTAGACAAAAATAATGTTAGAGGAACATTAGAGAGATCACTTTAGAAAATAAGAAATATCCTTGGTCATTTGAAAAAAATACAAATATAACATTTTATAAATCTTAGTGATAAATAATTTTATCTATAAACCATGAAAACATAGATAATAAGTTTCATGGAAAATGAAAAAGGTGGTAGAAAGATATGTTCATATAGTAACGTGTAAAGAGATTATTTCTATCAAAAATGACCTATTCAGAAAACATTAAAATTATTTTATTTTAAAACATTTGAAAATATGATAAAATAATTTTAAATTTAAATTATTCAATTATTAAAGAAAATGTGGTTTTAATCCAAAAAAATGTGAAGTAGAAGGTAAAAATACAGGCATGTATGAAATTCCATTTTTGTGTATTTAATACACTTTTATTGAAAAATCCAAATCATTTGAAAATATTTTAAAAAAAAATTTTAAAATAAAGGTGAAGAGAAAACAAAACTCACCAAGGATAACCAAAGGATAATAAAATGATTTTTTTCATACAAATTCCCCAGATGGGTTATCATCTTTGAGAAAACTTGATTTTCCTTAAAATAAGGTTGGAAATCAAACTTTTATGGCTTGGGTGGCCATTTAATCGCAAATTTAAATGGTTGTATCATGAAAATAATTTGGAAAACCACATGAAATTATTTAAAAATAATGTTAAAATACTTTCATATGATAGAGTATACACCACTCCAGAGTAAAAAAAGTAGTGATTAGGGCATGTTTCTCAAAGAAAGGAAATTGAGATGTTAAAATATTACAACTTGAGTAAAAAATGAATTAAATGATCTTAAATGATAGATTGAAAAATGAACACATAAATTACTTTATTATGGGTTATTTATGATAAAATAATCCAATGGGGAAATATTTACGCAATAATATGAACATTGGGTGCAAAACAAATCAGCATGCCTCAATGAAAGGAAATTGAGACAAAAAAACTCTTACAAATTTGGAAACATTTTAAATAAAAGTTTATAAATAAGGGATCATTAAATATAAATTTAAATACCCTAAAAAACTCTAATTATTATAGGATAAGTAAATGTGGTCACAATTACACCATGTAAAAGGAAATTTGGTGCATTATGAGAAATATGTCCTGAGTAAAAATTAAGACTATAAACCCTTACCTTATTTCATTTTTTAGTTGATCACACTCTAACATATTTTAATAAAAGATTAACTAATGTAATAAACTATTTAAAAAACTTAATCATAAATATTATATTTTATAATAATTATTCATAATTATTTATTATTAATACATTAATTAGTTGTAGCATATTTTGACTATCGGGTGTTGATAACTTTAAATACTTTGCGCATATTTGATAATGTTGATATAATTAACCATAATTTGATACCAAATTCATAATTAATATATAAATTATTATTATTTAATATTAATATATTATATTTATTTATTATTTTATTATTTCATTCCATAAGTGTTTTCAATATGTAGTGCGAAAATCAAATTGGTATTGGTTTATTTCGGTAGTTTTTAATGACCGAAGATGATATATTAAATTAGAGTTATTTTTCTTATATAAATTTACCAAAATCAAATAATAATGATAATTATATTATTAAAATATAATAATATTATTATTTTTTTTACCATAGTCATCCATGATCAAATTTTAAAGCATCGTTCGTGTTGGTGGTTAAATTATCCAAATCATGAACATCCTTTGTCTCAATGGGTATGGACAAGTACGTTTTTCAATTTAAGAAATATTATTATATCATAAGAATCATTATATTATAATGTTTAACCATATTTGAATATGTTTATATAAATTATGAAAACCTAGATGAAAAATTAAAAATGTTTCATCGTGGAGGTGGTAGTCTACACGTATGCACAATTAGTGTTCTCATTTCTCAATGTGTGGGAGGGGGTAAAGGTGGATATTAAATTTAAATTTGAGAATGATAATTAAATTATATAAATAATATTTATTCATAATAAAAACCATTAATATCATCCATTAAAGTTGGTAATGATAAACAAATGATGTCACTTCGTGGTGGTGATAGTCAGCGCATACACACTAACGACATTCTTTTGTTTTTCTTAGTGGATGGAAATGAATAAATGATGGTTGTGACACTAATATAAAAATATGTAAGTATATTTATTATATTTATATCATTATATAAAAAAATTTAGGGGTTTTTATATTAAATATATTTAAGGAAAATAATAAGGATTAAGTGATTCTCACTTTTGGACCTTGAACTTTATCTTGAAAGTATCTTTAGAAATAAAGGGATTAGACTAAGGGTGGAAAGGGGCTTAAGAAAGTGTGAGGGAGTTATATTATATGATATTTTTTCATATTTTCAAGTAAATTTTGAATGTTTGGTGTATGTTTGAAAGGTTTTAAGTGATCCCCTTTTATAATAGAGGAAAATGACACTTTTGGAGATACCATTTATATTTTAATAATGCAATGACACTATTCCAAGGTCAATGGATCCAAATTTTGAAAATAATGGATTATGGGGTTTATTTAGGTAAATAAATTTTCAAAAAATTCTTTCCACACATGTTTTAAACATTTTATAGGGTTTTTACCATTATGTTTTTACATTCTATTCTTTACTTTTAAACTAGGTAATTAGTTTTTAACTAAGTGATTTTATATTTTATTAAAAATATAAAATAACCCATATAAAAAAAATTGGTGTTATAGAACTAAATTTAACCTATATTAAATATAATTCAATTTCTAAAAGTTATATAATTAATTTTTAAATTAAAATAGATAATGTATAAGAACATTGTTTTGGAAGAAAAATGGCATTTTAACCGTTATGGATTCTTAATATTATTTTGTACTGATTACCAATTAAATGAGTGTTAATATATTTATTTATGTTATTATAAATCATTTTATATTCAAGTATTTTAATTTATTTTATTTTATATAAATTCCATGATATTAATAAAACAATAATTTTAAAATAATTGTTTCATCATTATCATGGTAATTAGCATTAATATTAATAACCTAAATTTTATACCTAAAAATTAAATTGTAAATATTAAATAATATAAAAATAATTATCTCAAATATAAGAATAATTTTATCAAATTAACATCCTATTTGTATGAAAATTAATCTTAACGTTAGCACATGTAACGTGTAACAACTCATTTTTACGAAAAATGTAATTTTAAGCATAAAGTAAATGTATAGGATGAAATTATCAATGTTATTGAATATAATGGTATTAAAATTATTATTATTGATCAAATAATATTTATTTTAATGTGAAATAAATTTTTAACAAAATTTCTCAATGTTCAAAGTTAATTAAATAAATGAAAAATAGTTTTCATAAAATATTACTAAATTTTCTAAAATGTTATACATTAATTTTAAAAAGTGAACATAGTATTTTAAAATAATTTATTTGAATTTATAATATTTATTTATTTATTTATAGTAAAAAATCAAAAAAATTCAGGTCATGATGTCTTAAAACTGACTATATTTACAAAAAATGGTATGTTTCATTATTTACCTAAAAATTGTTTATTTTAGAAAACCCCCAAGAATTTATACTTAGATAATTTTGATATTTTATATTAAAAAATTATTTTTATTTTATCTAATTTAAAATATAAAATTTTTATATTTTTATTTTAAAATAAAATAAAAATATATAAAGATAAACTGCTTTTATTGAAAAATGAGATTTTAAAACATTAAGTGTTTTTAATATTATTTATTAATATTTTTTCTAATTTAAAGAATGTTAATATTTTAGATCATAGATTTATTTATTATGTGTTATAATAATAATATTGTAAATTTGATTATTTTAATTTACTAAACTATCATTATTTTTTTAGTTCAGTGTTGCGAGTGATAAAAGTTATAGAACTTAGTGTTTATCTAAAGGGAATTATATAGTAAAAAAATTTGTTGTTATATTATACCCCCTTAAATAAATTATTTCATTTAAATTTTAATTATATCTTGTTTATGAAAATAGGTGATGATATTATTAATATATTCATGATTCTAGATTTAACTTTTAATATGGAATCTACCTTATACTCTTAATCTAGATCAAGATACTTCTCTTTACTCAAACAATATCGATACAATAACATACAAATATATGTATATTTCATACTCATATATTATCCAAAATATATCCCTTATTAAACTATCTTAATCACCATGACATAAAACCACAACAAAATCATATTTTTCTTCCAAAAATCAATCCTATCTACAATCCTCAAATAAAATCACACACAATACAACATATACTGTTAGGACCAATAGGGGCATGTATACCCTGAGAGGGGGGGTGAATCAGGGTATGGATATTCTTTTTCAAAGTTTTTCCTACCCCACTGGATCTTGACCTCTTTATTACAAGGGTCACTTTGTTTGCTCTTGTGTGTAAACTATGATCACTTATTTACTTATTTATCTAATGATGATGCTTTGAATGCAATGTAGGGAAGCAAACAGGCAAACACAGAGATTTTTACTTGGTTCACCCTCACTGGGCTACGTCCAAGGAGCATACGCCGACAAGTTGTCGGTCGTACCAAATTCCACTATTCTTCACTAGATGTGGATACAAAGTTCGGGCTAGATCACTTCTATGCCCAGGCTCACTGCCTTTACAATGTTTAGGGTCAGCTCACTGCTTTCCCAAGGGTCACTCCCTATTTCTCTCTCTCTGGCTCACTACCGGTGGAGAGGATCACCTACTTCCTCTTCCTAAGCTCACTGCTCCATAAGGGAATCCACTCACAGTTTATAGACCTGTAGGTCTCTTTATTTGCATGAATGAATGCATCTTCCTCAGTGTGTAGATGCTCTGTTGAAGTACAACTTTCACCCGTAGATGAATATCTCTTTGTACCAAAGGTATCGGGCAACGTACCAGCTTCCATGCAGTCCGAGAAGCACTGCTGGAACAAAACCTTACTTAGCGCGCAAGTCAATCTCGGCGCGCAAGTATCGGCGCGCAAGTCACAATGGGCACGCAAGTCCTCCTCAGACACTTGCGCGACTCAAGATTCCTCAACTCTAAACTTGCGCGACTCTCTTCCTTTTACACCCAAACCAATATTGGCGCGCAACTGCCAATCGGCGCGCAACTTCTAACACTGGCGCACAACTTCAACTACTGGCGCGCAAATTCACCTGCGCGACCCACACTCACTACTTCCGCGACCACCACACCTGCACGATGGGAGCTCTGATTTCTCAAAGTGTTGAACTCCGTTGAAAATGAGGAGGGGTGGTCTAATATTTATAGGCAATCTGACCACCCTGCGTGACGGCGCGCAAGTCACCTGCGCGACCCAGTTTCGGCGCGCAAGTCTTCTGTCCTTTTGGACACTTGTGCGACCAACTCCCAAACTTGCATGAACCGACTTCCTTGGCCATATTTTGATCTTCTGATCTTGAAAAACATATGGCGCGCAAGTTTCCTATTCTCCAAGTCCTCGGCGCGCAAGTTCCTTTGCCAAAAACACTTTTCTTCATCTGCCGATTTTCAGGCCCAAAAATTTGGCAAACACTGGAAAACGGCGCCACCTTGTATCTGTTCTTTTGTACCACCTCCAGATCATCCATTCCTTTTATCGACGTTCTTGAATCAAACATGGATCGTTGACCTCAGCTCTTGAACTCGACATTCCACCATGAAATCCTCTTTGTCAACAAATTTGTATGTCATTGTTTTGATTTGTCAACAATCGCTGCTCAGATCTCCACTTTGTCAACAAACACAATCACCTCAAAAATGCTTCAATAATACCTTGAGGGATTTTTTCCCAACAATCTCCCCCTTTGGTTTTGTTGACAACTCTTCCAAAACAAAGATACGTCATTGATTCTTCATCCTCCACTCGCCTCATTGCGATTCTAATAGCGATCAAGGATTTACTCAACACATACTCTAAGCCCACATGAGCAATGCTCGGCGTGAGAAACAATAGTAAATGAAAAATTCATCAATGAATCACTTTATCTCTGACATCCACTGTTGACACCAAATTGATACCAATTTGTACTAAACTGATACCAATTGTTGATGGGCTTGTTGGAAGACCAATGTTTGGTTTGGAAATATTCTTACCACTTTCCAACACCACTCTTCTGCTTTTATCACGATCCTCAGCTGTCGTGATATCTATTCTTTGATCGATCACTTCTAGCATCATCAGATTTAATACACTCTCCCTTTCTCATTGCTCCCCCTTTCTGGATGCTCCACCTATCAGCTTCTCCCCGTATCTGTCATGATTTCTCAAATAGCCACACTGTCTCCCAATCACTATTTTCTCCCCCTTTAACAAACACTATTTTCTCCCCCTTTTTCAATGAACCCAAAGGTCACTCCTTTGTATTCTGTAACAGAGTAGAGAACACAAATCAGCACATTAGAGAAAAAGACATCATACCTCGGGGAGAGGGGGGTCCCACATCCACACTATTTCAAGTGCGGGGAATCGACTGAACTCCCAGATCAAGTCGATGCCTCTCAAAAGCTTCCTTGGGTAAGGCCTTTGTCAGAATGTCTGCAACCTGTAGCGCTGTAGGGACATACTCTAATTTCACGATTCCCTGCTCAACCTTCTCCTTAATGAAATGACACTTTATCTCAATGTGCTTTGTCCTGGAATGATGGACAGGATTTTTGCTAAGATTTATAGCACTTGAGTTATCACACTGGATTCCGATCGGAGACTTCACTTCAACTCTCATATCTTCAAGCTGCTGCTTCATCCACAATAAATGTGTGCAGGCTTGAGTGGCCGCAATATACTCAGCTTCTGCGGTGCTCAATGAAATGCAATCTTTCTTCTTGATTATCCAAGAAATACACAATCCACCAAGATAGAAAGCACCACCTGACGTTGATTTCCTATCATCCGCTGAACCGGCCCAGTCTGCATCAGTATATCCCAATAATTCTGTCTGAGATTTTTTATTGTATGTCAAGCTGAAGTCCACCGTGCTCTTGATATACCGAATTATTCTTTTCACTA
Organism: Viscum album; assembly: GCA_963277665.1. Taxonomy (NCBI): domain Eukaryota; kingdom Viridiplantae; phylum Streptophyta; class Magnoliopsida; order Santalales; family Viscaceae; genus Viscum; species Viscum album. The sequence goes on along the minus strand of OY728135.1, from coordinate 443,474,934 downwards.
CGAGCATGTGACTTTCCTTGGGATTACTCTGATATCTCGCTGCTTGGAATGTGGCGAAAATAATATCAGGCCTTGTTGCAGTTAAGTACAACAGCCTTCCAATGATTTTTCTGTATTATGTGATATTAACTGCCTTTCCATCCTCATCTTTTGATAATTTCATCCGGGTAGCCACCGGAGTCTTCATCTCCTTGGAATTTTTCATTCCAAACCTTCTCAGGACCTCCTTGGCATATTTAGATTGAGAAATGAATGTTCCATTCCTTCCTTGTGTTACCTGTAGACCAAGTAAAAACGTTATCTCTCCAATCATTGACATTTCAAACTCATTTTTCATGAATTCGGAAAACTGTCTTCACTGAGCTTCATCTGATCCGCCAAATATTATGTCATCGACATAAACCAACACCATCATCCTTTGATTACTATCATTACTGAAATAGAGATTGTAATCAACTCCTCCACGCTAAAAACCAAGCTTCTTCAAGTACTGATCAAGCCTTGAGTACCATGCCCTTGGTGCTTGTTTCAGCCCATACAATGCCTTCTTCAACATGCAAACTTTGTTCTCATCCTCATGAATGAGAAAACCATCTGGATTCTCAATATACACCTCCTCTTCTAGAACACCATTCAAGAATGCAGATTTGACATCCATCTGGAACACTTTGAACTTCCTTTGCACTTTGATGGCTAGGAATAATCTTATTGTCTCCAGCCTTTCTACCGGTGCAAATGTCTCATCAACATCAATTCCCTCGATCTGGGAGTACCCCTTGCACACTAGATGTGCTTTGTTCCGAATAAATGTGCCATCTTCATTCATCTTATTGCGATAGACCCATTTGGTCCCAATAACATTCTTGTCTGCTGGCCTCGAAACAATCTCCCATGTCTGGTTCTTCTCAATTTGATCAAGCTCTTCATTAATAGCCTGAACCCAGTTTTCATCTTCAGCTGCATTGGAAAAACATTTTGGCTCCACCTGAGATAAAAACTATGTTTTTTGTAATGATTTCATTCTTCGAGTCTAAGCTAGAGATAACTAATCACCAATAATATTCTGCATGTCAATTTTAGCTCAACTCTTTGACTGTTGTGCAGATGAGGATTTTTCATTTCTAAATCAGCATTAGTCACTTATGCTTCCCCATTGTTGCTTTCTTCCTCATCACGTTTATCAGGAAATTTCTCACTGTTTGATTGTTCAGTGAAATCATTCCTTTCAACTACTTCTCACATCTTCTTGGTATCCTGAAAACAGTCAGCTGATACCAAAATGTTAGATCAAAATAAATAAGCATGAAATGCTTGATAACTGCTTCTTCTCCCATAGTATGTCTTCTCTCGATAGACAACACTTGAGCTGGGTCATCCAATTATTTCCTTGATGGATCTGGCATCTGATTTTGTTGTTGAATTCTCCCCCTATGTTATGCAACACTTCCTGGGGTTAGACCCACTGTTTATACATATAAACAGCATTCTTCTCCTGCATCATTTATTCTAATCTGGCACTCAGCATCAAGCCATTAACCAAATCTCTAAGCCTACTGAGTTGGAACTCGGTGTAGGAAACAAGAGACAAAGTCAATAACACAATCACTTCCTGTTGTTCTCTCACTTCCTGTTGTGCTCTGTTTCTCCCTTTTATCATCAACTTTGATAACTAATTTGAGTCAATCAAAACACTGAAGCATATCATGTTTCCATTTTTCATCTTTAGATGCCACTTCCCCTTGGATCGTATCTCCCTAAAACCTGAAACACATCAATAATCAGTTAATAGCATTTATATACATAGGGAGAGGGGGTTTAGTTTCTCGAATCCTCAAAACGAGGATAGTGGTTGATCCTGACGAGTCAACCCTTTGACATTTTCTTGGAGGGAATCACACTCCTTTCTTGCTTCCTCCAGCTGCCTAGCCAACTTCAACTGTTTTGGCCATATGACTAGGCATTCATTCCCTACATTCTGATCCTTTTTCTGATATGTAGATTTGGTAGGCTCGGCCTTTCTCACCGCTTGGGGTATAAACCCACTAGTACACATTTCCTTCTTTGAGGTTCTACCAAAATTCCATTTTCCTTGATTATTTCTCTGAGTAGGAACCTCTCTATTTGGCATCTTCCCTTTCTTCTTCTACCATCTTAGGGGTCTTCCTCTTTCCTTCACTTCTCGCTGAGAAACACGACATGTGTATTTTTCGATGCATTCTTTGTTCATCATTCTTTTATCAGATTTCTGAGTCACCACACTCTTTTTCGCTGGTGGTGATTCCTCTATTGAACATTAATTCTTCTTTATCACAGCTAGAGTAGATCTCCCCTTAATCTTCCAGGTTTTTTCACATTATCTCCTTGAGAGAGGTTGTGAGTACGACAGAGGAGGTGATTGATACACCTTTCGTTCAGCTCCATGTGATTCCCCTGAGGCTCTAAGCCTAATTTTCACCTTACCACTTTGTCTCCCAGTGTATAATTTCTCATTATGTACCACTGGAGTTGGTAATCTATTTCTCGGGTCTTTTTCCTTCCCCGCTTTCTTCTTGCTGCACTGTCTGGCCAAATTCCCATGATCAGAACATATGAAACATTTTCTATTAAAAGCATACCTCATTTCATCACTTCTCTACTGAGATGTTGATGCAACTTGTTTTCTTCTTCTGGCATCGATCTCCTGAGCTTCCTGACACATACGCATGGTGTGTCCCATCCTTCCACAGTAATAGCATTTGATGAATGTTCTCCTCTGAGAAACTCTTCTCTCTGATTTATCATGATGCTTCTTCTTATTCTCAAATTTAGTAATGTCTCTGTTTTCACAGCCTGAAATGTATTCCAGAGCCTCTGAACAGAAGCTTTATGTGTGGCCATGAATCCCACAGAAATAGCACATGTCATCACTACTTTTTGTAACTGTCCTTTTAGGCCTATCTCCAGCACCTATAGGATTTCTTTCACATATGGAACTGTTCACAGCTCTCTTTCTATCTTGCATGGGAGGGGATTCATCAAATCCGATACCAGCTTTTCCGAAACGTGCTGGTCTTTGAGCTGAGAAAATATTCTGTTGTTTCTCTTCAGAAATAGCATATCTATTCTTCATTTTATCATCACCTGCCAAAGGTTGGTCAAATAATAAGTGTAGTGCATCCTTCAACTTGGGCTTATCTTCATATTTAGATTTCTCCATTTCCTTCTTCACTGATTCTAGCTCTTCTTTCAACTTCTGAATCTTTACTTTACTTGATTCAAGTTCAGCATCAAGTTCTCTCTTGAGATACTTTCCTCTACTCATCTCAACTTACAATTACCGTGTAAGCTTTTCCACCACTTCACTTTGCTCCTTTACCTTTAATTTTTCTTGAACAACAGAATCTGAGAAACATGAATTCTCTTGTTGTAGCCTTTGATTCTTCTGAGCTAGTTCAGAAAGCTGTGTCACAAGATCATCATTTTTAGATTTCAGATTCTGAACTTCATCTGACTTTTGACTCTCTTCATAGTCATCAGCCTTTTGTTTTCCTTTTATTTTAGCCATCTTTTGGAGTTCCTCAGCTTGAGAATCATTCTTCTCCTTTAGGTCAGTTGTCACATCAATAAGCCTTTGATTTAAGCCTCTTAGCTTGTTGACCTCAATCTCCAATACTTTGATTCGGATATCTTTAGATTTGACTTCTTCGGTGTTTCCAACGTCACTTGGAATATCAGGTTCTTCGATGCGCTTGACTTGATCTTTAACTTTTCTATTCAATCTATCGATCTCTCTTTTCTGTTCTTCAATCATAATCTTATACTCACCAACTGATTCTGAGTTCCCTGGTGCTGATAACTTGAGTTCCTCAATTTTATCCATCAACTCAGACTTCTCTTCTTCCTGCTGCTGCATATAGAGTTTGGCATCGTGAACAACTTTGTTAGCTTTCTTGGTTTTGGATCTCCAAACATCTATCTCTCCAAGAGCAGCCTCTAACTCAGCTTTCATATCTATTCTTCCTTCAATTATTTCTTCTTCATCATCACTTTGAAGTTCATGTACTTCACTCATTCATGCATCATGCTTGAGTGAATCAATATTTTCCCTGTTAGATTTATCCAGACCTTCCTTCAGTAAGCTGTTTGATTCTTTTAAATGAATCACACTTTTTCCATACACACTTCCACAATGAGGAATACCACCTGACTTCTGCTTCTTCTTGGATGTTTTTCCCTTTGCCATGGCTCACCGAGATAAGAGCATACTGATTCTTTAAACACACAGATCGACTACACCAAGTTGGAGAAAACAAATTTGATAAAAGAAACCTCCCTCTGATACCAATTGTTAGGACCAATAGGGGCATGTATACCCTGAGAGGGGGGGTGAATCAGGGTATGGATATTCTTTTTCAAAGTTCTTCCTACCCCACTGGATCTTGACCTCTTTATTACAAGGGTCACTTAGTTTTCTCTTGTGTGTAAACTATGATCACTTCTTTACTTCTTTATCTAATGATGATGCTTTGAATGCAATGTAGGGAAGCAAACAGGCAGACACAGAGATTTTTACTTGGTTCACTTTCACTGGGCTACGTCCAAGGATCATACACCGACAAGTTGCCGGTCGTACCAAATTCCACTATTCTTCACTAGATGTGGATACAAAGTTCGGGCTAGATCACTTCTATGCCCAGGCTCACTGCCATTACAATGTTTAGGGTCATCTCACTGCTTTCCCAAGGGTCACTCCCTATTTCTCTCTCTCTGGCTCACTGCCGGTGGAGAGGATCACCTACTTCCTCTTCCTAAGCTCACTGCTCCAAAAGGGAATCCACTCACAGTTTATAGACCTGTAGGTCTCTTCATTTGCATGAATGAATGCATCTTCCTCAGTGTGTAGATGCTCTGTTGAAGTAAAAATTTCACCTGTAGATGAATATCTCTTTGCACCGAAGGTATCGGGCAACGTACCAGCTTCCACGCAGTCCGAGAAGCACCGCTGGAACAAAACCTTACATGGCGCGCAAGTCAATCTCGGCGCACAAGTATCGGAGAGTAAGTCGCAACGGGCGTGCAAGTCCTCCTCAGAAACTTGCGCGACTCAATCTTCCTCAACTCCAAACTTGCACGACTCTCTTCCTTTTATGCCCAAACCAATATTGGCATGCAACTGCCAACCGGCGCGCAACTTCTAACACCGGCGCACAACTTCAACTACTGGCACGCAAATTCACCTGCACGACCCACACTCACCACTTGCGCAACCACCACACCTGCGCGATGGGAGCTCTGATTTCTCAAAGTGTTGAACTCCGTTGAAAATGAGGAGGGGTGGTCCAGTATTTATAGGAAATCTGACCACCCTACGTGACGGCGCGCAAGTCACCTGCACGACCCAGTTTCGGCGCGCAAGTCTTCTGTCCTTTTGGACACTTACGCGACCAACTCCCAAACTTGCGCAAACCTACTTCCTTTTCCATATTTTGATCTTATGATCTTGAAAAACATATGGCATGCAAGTTTACTATTCTCCAAGTCCTCAGCGCGCAAATCCCTTTTCCAAAAACACTTTTCTTCATCTGCCGATTTTCAGGCCCAAAAATTTGGCAAACACTGGAAAACGGTGCCACCTTGTATCTGTTCTTTTGTACCGCCTCCAGATCATCCATTCCTTTTATCGAAGTTCTTGAATCAAACATGGATCATTGACCTCAGCTCTTGAACTCGACATTCCACCATGAAATCCTCTTTGTCAACAAATTTTTATGTCATTGCTTTGCTTTGTCAACAATCACTACTCAGATGTCCACTTTGTCAACAAACACAATCACCTCAAAAATGCTTCAATAATACCTTAAGGGATTTTTGCCCAACATATACCTTAATACCAATATGTGATAAAGTTCTCCAAAATATTAATCTATTATAAATACCATGGATATTAATACTATCTAATTTACTTCTTCCAAAATCACTCATCCCTTTATTTCTTAAACAACAAGAATATATTTAACCTAATTATTATCCATCCTCAATCATGTGTTCTTCAAGAGTTATCAAAAATATATAAAATTTCCCTAAAATTGCTCTTCAAGGTAATATATACCATTAATCAAATCATCCCCAGCCATTAAATAAAAATTACTAAATAACCATCCTGAGATGATTTGTTTAATTCTTAATAACTTTTACAATACCAAAAAATTTACATCGATAAATATCACTTCACTGGTGAAAATATCTAAGAGCATCAAGATCTAATTTCTTTTAAAATATCAACCTCACAAACTTAGGTGAGTCTATATAACTCTATTTTTTATTATAATAATAATATACTAAGATTCAACCATTCAAGTATAATCCATATTGGTTTCTAGATACATACCTTTCTCTACATTATTTTCATGATCCTATTTCAACCAAACACTAAAACCAAAATTGTTATGATAAAATATAAAATATGAATAAGAAAACTTCAATACAATGATTTCTTATCTAATAAATCCTTTATTTTAAACTATGAAATAATTCAATCAACCCATAACTATATCTAGGTTATCCAAGGAAATTTTCTTACTAGGTTTTATAACCATACTAGTTAACATTATACTCAAATATTTCATAATGGTTTGTTAAATAGAATGTGAATTAACCAAATCATATCCCCCAGAATTATCTATATAGGTACACAATAAAGACCCATTCACCGTGCAACGGAATGATGATTGAGATATACTCGACCAACTCTTTTCAAGGTTATTTCCCATAGATGAATTTTCATTAAAACCATGTCCACTTTCCAGTACCTATACAATTATGTAATTGTCAGGTAAACCATATAATATCTACTTTACCAAAACTATAGGATGTTATCCAAATCATAAGATTATCCCTATGGTTTTCACTAGGCTTATTTTTAACCTAAACCCAAGGTATTTAAACTAATCTCTAAAAATAACTAAACCCTACCTTGATATCGACTATAACAATTCACACTGGACTAGACTTTATTTATATAATTTAACAACTTAAACATTATATTTCATAATTTTCTCATAAAACCAAATAACAAAAAGGTTTATTTCCTTCAGAGAATATATAAATAAACACATAATTTACACCCTTGTAAACATTTATCTATAAGCATAGCTAACCATATTGGAAGAATGAGAGGGTATGGAAACTTCCATCGGGACCAGGAACCATGAAACTTTGCACGGGGCAATGCTAACTGATCATCAATTCAAGTTGGAGAGCTAGGAAATCAATTATGCAGATGTTGGGGAGGGGTAGTTCTAGTGGGTTGGTCTTACGGGTCATGTAATGAGTATTGTATTCTTATGGGCCTTCAGGTCATGTATTGACCTTCGGGCCATGTCACGCCTTGTGCCTTGGGCCTATGGGTCATGTAAGGGTTCCCCTTTAACCCTTAAAAGAGGTATTATCCATAATAAAATAAAAAATAAGGCCTTAGGGCCATTCGGGTATAACCCAACCCTTTTAAAACTCTTCTATATGTCTCATAATCTATACACATATTCATAACCTAGGGAAGGAAAAACATAAGAAGGGGTGAGATCTAATTCTCAATAAAGGAATATTCAAAAAATATAATAATAGTGAGATAATAAATATAATCCAAGAGTAATAACATGATATAAAAGAGAGAATTATTTTAAGCATGGAATAATGACATGAGGAAATGATATCAAAAGATCATGTAATCATAAACATGTGTAAACAATATAAATCATGTCATCATAAGCATATATCGGGGATAACTGCCATGACAACATAACATAGGCTGACTACCATCATAATCATGGTATGATCTAACTAACTACCATCATAATATATTGTGTTATAGCTAACCAAACATTCACTATTCCTTAGTATTCTTGGGTTAAACCACCCTTTTACCATTCGAATCATCTCATGAGACATTAACATTACCCAATTAATTGAAGGTCTATAACAAACCCATCCATCAAAACATAGTCCAACCTCCATCATAATATGTACATGCATATATGTGCCACATAAATCATTATATCATAAAGAACCCATGGAAATAAAGTGGGTTTCAAATCCTCTATAAATGGATTACATTCATAAATCCAACCATAACATGACAAGCCTATGAATAAAAAATGGTTATTCAGTGAAATTAAGTAACTTTCAAGGCAAATTACATTAAATAAATATGGTTAAGATTATAATATATTACATTTTATAGGTAAATTTTATATAGTTAAGTAAATAATTTCCCTAATCAATCAATGTATGTAATCTAGGTGAACACCCTTCAATCAAATGAAGGAAATAATGGGTGTATGATAAGGAAAAGGCATTGGATGAAAATCGTGTTTTATACTTTAGGATTTTTTACTATAAAAAAATATTTTTTGAGGAACATTAGAGAAATAACTTTTGAAAATGTAAAAATATCATTTGTCTTTTGAAAAAATTTAAAGGGAATATTGATCGCACCGCGATTCACTGTTTTATTTTCACCCTTACACCATTGTGCTAAACTTGTTTTGTATTGCAAATTTAAAATATAAAAACAAATTTAAATTCATTTTTGATTAATTTATTTTGTTTTTATCACTTTTAAAATGGGAAATTATACTTGTTTTGATATTTTCATTGAAGGCGGCGGTGATTTGGAGGCCCTGGAGATGATCTAGAAGAAAAATGGGTCAAACTACATGGCATCCCATGGACATATATCCACTGTTTTGGTAATTAAAAGACTTATGTGCATCCAAATGGGATGAAACTTTGTTTTCATCTCCAAAAATTCATGTTATACAACCCATATCAAGGAACCTAAGCCCAATTCGTCCATCTGATGTCCCATCCGAACCATTCTGTCCAAGGGATAGAATCTTCATGAATTCAAAAGTTTGGTTCGGTCTTTTAACCATATCTCCCAATACGGATGTATAATGGCCTAAATATTTTACATGGAGATAGTTAATAGTCCTTAAAACAACTATCCTCTTTTTTTAAGTCGTTATATGGCTTTTTACTATTCCAAAACTGAGACACAATTGGTATCTCAAAAACAGGGTACTCAAAACCATGTTCCATTTTGGCTATAAAAAGGAACCATGGTTACCTCATTTGTAAGTTCGAACCATGAGCCAAGATATGACATTTTTGAGTCCTAGAGGATTCTCCTAATCATCTTAGAAGTTATGTAGGCCCTTATCCTCATAGGGGGGTCAAGGATGAAGAAGGAGTTCCACCCGACTTTCCTCCTCCTCTAGATGTTGGGCTAATTGGTGGGTGTTCGTTGTGAGGGAGCTACACATCTTGTAAAGGGAGTTCTGGAACTTGTGCTAATATTTGTTTGATTTATTTTTGGTTTGAAAACATTTCATTTAGAAGTATCTTACTTTGATTTATCTTTTTTTGATTTAACTGAATGAAATTATCTTTAATTTTAACCAATTGGTGTGTGGTTTTGAGTGTGTGACTTGAGTTATTTCGATTGGACAACACAAGAATCTTTTTCTTCCCCAATTATTTAATATTTCAATTTTCTTTGGAATTTATTATACCATGCATGAGATATGTACCTTAGCTATACGATTGTCATGGTAAGGTTTGGATCAATGTGCTTTGATATAAAAGCTTGGAAATTAATCGGGATTCTGATTAATTTCAACCAAAGACTTACAAAAAAACCCTAATTAATATCCAAGTACAATGAAATTTAAAGGTGTGTAGTGAACTTACAATGAACCCTTTATCTCATATTTTTCAAAATCCACTTTATTTATCAAATATTAAACTCTTTAAATCAAGTCATTTTCTTGAAACGGTTTTCAAAACCACCCCCCTCTTTTAGTAATTTTTATTAAAAATATACACTCAAAACCAATAAACGTTCCTTGAGAGACGACCTAGGGTATGCCCTAGACTAAGAAATATTCTTTAAATAACTATCAATTTGATGTGTCCTGACAATGCAGTCAAATATTTTATAAATATAAGTGATAAATACTTTCCTTTAAAAACCATGAAAATAAAGAGAAGAAGTTTCATGAAAAACAAAAAAGTTGGTGGAAATATATGTTCACATGGTAACATGTAAATAGATTATTTATATTGAAAAAACCATTCAAAAAAATTAAAATTATTTTCTTTTAAAACATTTGAAAATATGGTCAAAGAAGTTTAAAATTAAGTTATTCGATTTTTAAAGAAAATATGGGTTTAATCAAAAAAATGTGAAGTGGAAGGTAAAAATATGAGGATTAAATAAATCTCATTTTTTATATTTAAAAAAAGTTTTATTTAAAAATCCACATTTTAATACCTTTAAATTCTAAAATAATAACATTTTATTAAATATCATGTGTGACACGCAACACCAAGCATAGAATGGAACATAACATCTTGATAATTTACGATATATTCATTTTAAAATAGATTCAATCTCTTCAATATATTACATTACACACAAAATTTAGTTTATATTGTGTTACATGAAATAATGATTTTCTTTGATTTCTTGAATTACATGCAAAACCATGTTTTACTGAAAAACCAAATATTATTAATATTTTTATTTAAAATGATAGTTTTCTCCTAGCCGTTGGAATAGAGGGTATGAATTGGATTAACTAACTTATGAAAATATATATTTTACAAATTTTTATTATTTAACTATTAACTAGTAATAAAATAATAATATTTTAATATAAAAAGAAATATTTTTAGAAAAACTTCATTTTTCTAAAAGATGGTTTAGTAACACTTTGCACACATAATTTATAATTAATTTTTAACACTTTTTAGAAATTTAATTTTATAAAATAAAATTATTTTTTAAAATATTAATACCGAAGTTTTATTAGGGTGAATTTTTTGTGTTTTTCTAAAAAGTTACATTTTTTGATAAATAGTGAAAAATACTGAATTTTAATTGAAAACTGTATTTTTATTTAAATAATTTATAATGTTAAATTATATTTTGAATTGTTTTTAAATTAAAATTTGTTCAATTTTTTATCAATTAATTTAATTTAGGTCATTGGAATAATTTTATTATTGAATTTTGATATAAAAACATTGTAAACTTTTGAACATTTTCACTTTAGAAACCCACTTTCTCACATCATTTGTGGGATTAATTTTAAATTAAATTCTACCACTTCTGTGATTTGAAGAAGGAAAAATAGATTCCATATTTTTAATAATAATAATTTATATTATCTAATAATTTTAACTTAATTTTTTACCATAATTATTAGTGAAAACAGTTAAATTTAATTATCAATACTAAGGTTAAAACATGGTTTTGTACATTACATGTGTTTGTATTAAACTTAATTTTACACACACATAGGGTTTTTATTTAATAAAATTGATTTAATATTTAGAATAAAAAGGTATAAATTATCTAATAAAACTCATTTTAATTTTATTCTTAAAGGATAAATTACCTAGGTAAATAAAAAGATACAAGTTACCATGGTAAAAAACTAAAAGGGGTAAAACTAAGTAAAAATAAAGAATAAAGAATAACATGATAAAAATGTGTTTATTTTTATGTGTTAGAGGTTTTTATAGACCACATAAACTCTAAAATCCATTATTATTCAATTTTTGAGGCACATGAGGTAAGGTTGACCTCCAAAAAGTGAATACTTTTGGATATTTACAAAAATGTCACTCCTCCTCAACTATAAAAGGGAACTCACCCCCACCCCACCCACATCTTCACACTACTCAAGACATTTGGATCAACAAAAACCTACCCAAATAACTTCCCAAAATCACTACCCTTACACTAAAAGCCTTATTTTGGGAATAAATCCTCCTTAGGAAGGATTTTGTGCAAACCTAAGAAGATTACCCGAAGAAGATGTAACACTCTTCAACGAGCTTTTTTATTTTATTTCATTCTCCACCTCATACAATTTTTATTATACCATGATGATATAATAACCTCAGTATATTCCATATAATAATATGTTTTTTATAATAAGGTAATGATCTAAAACCACCTACACTTCCATCAAATGGGTTACTAAATCATTGTTCGTGTGTACAGCAGACTACCACCTTGCGAACCGATGTCATTCATTTCTCCATTAGCATCTCTCAAGGTTGGGTATTATGATGGATCTAAAGTATATATATGATATTTATAACATATTTATACCTTTTTAGTTACTATATCATATATATATATTTATTTATTTATATTTACCTTCCATTATGTAGGAGATATGATAACATCGCTTGTGTGTATGGCGGACTACTGCCTTATTAACCGATGTGATTTGTCTTTCACTAATGCTTCATATGGAAGGTGATAAAGATAAATTTAATGATTATATGAAATATAAATGATATAATTATGATATTAATGAAATATTTATTATTATTTAAGTTAATATATATCATTTTATTTCTTTTCTTTTCACTCATGTAAAGATGATAACATCATTCGTGTACGTGTGGACTACCGCTTTCACAAGGTGATTTGAAGCACTTTTCATCACCACAATACATGGATGATATATATATATATATATAAGTATATAATATGGTATTAATGATATTATTATCATTCTATAAATTTAAAATATCACTTACCTCCTTTCCATAAAGATCATTAAAAATGAAAACGCTACTCATGTGTACGTATGATCTACCGTCTCCATGATTGTAATGTACTTCATTTTTCATAACCATCATTCATTATTTATTATAAAAGTATGATTCATAAAAAAATATGATAATTATTTCATTATTATTATTCTATAGGTGATATAACTATATAATATTCACAATAACTGGATCCTTTATAATAATGCACGAATGAGAAAACCAGGCAATTAACACCTGAAACAATGAAAATAATGAATGATTATTAATGAATGGGTGATGAGATGTTATAAAAGGATCACATATGATATAATATATACTAATATGGTTTTTTTATTATTTAATAGCATTTCTAAAACAACTATATAAGTGGTTAAATCTTGTTCACCGAAAAGGACATGTGACGTATGGTATTTCCTCTCAATTTACATTTCTTTGAGACTTATTTGTTATTAGTCACAAATTCAATTTTATGTGGTGTATATATTACCCCTTTGATATGTAATATCATGATTCATTAATAATTCATGGTATTTTAAGTTTCACTTTGAATTATATCATACAAGTGTATTTAAATTTAAATTTACCAAGTGTAAAAGTTATTATATAATCTTGTTTTGTTTTGTGATTGTTAAATTTATCTTTAAAAATTAACTTTCTTATGATCATTTTTCATTAGAAATTAAAAATATCTTAAATATCCATATTCTTGTATGATGGATATGATTATTCCCTAAACCATATATCATTTTTACGTACAGTTTCTACTTTAAAAGTTATTTGATTAACTGGGGAAATATTGATAAATTTGTATTCTTTACTCAATATGGATATTTGATAAGGTGCATTGTTCATGAATTAAATCGATTATTCAATACATGAAGAATGTTTTGGATCTATAGTGAGGGTTGGGGACTAGTATAATATATTCCCCTTATGTATTAGTATGTCTCATGAGACAAATCATTTGGATAAATTAAATAGGTTTTTACCTTTAGTTTAAACCATCTTGTGAAAGGTATTAATGATATAGGTATCATGTTCCTGAGACATGACATCAAATAATTAAGAATTTCCTTCATTTATAATTTAGTTATTATTATCCATGATATTTTCTCAATGATATGATCTATGGATTCATTTCATTATTAATTTATTGATTAAATGGCATGATTTTTTAATTATTTATCATACTATATTGATTATGCCTTATGTGTTCATGTAGTAAAATTATTTAAATGTAATGTGCATTTGATTATTCACCTATACATGTCGATTATTCTTATTGATTCATGATATCTTCCATTGTACTTAACCCTTACTAATCATTTAAGATCACCCTTATTATGTTTCCTTTCCTTAGGTTGTGAAGATGAATCCTTTGAATGAGTTTTCAAGGATGCTGAGCATTTTTTATTGTTATGTACTATGTTTTATTTTCTATCACCAATGTAAAATGGGTGTCATGTATGTATATAGTTCTTCCAAAACTACTAAACTGATCAGTACTTTAGGATTTGACCCATTTTATCTATGCCAATGTAATAAAGTAAGGAATCGCATCCTGCCTACTAGGGTCAGGGTTGTTACAATTGGTATTAGAGTAAGTTTATTAAAAACCTTGAGAATTATATTAAGAATGGATTTAATACTCATGTCCAATATAGAGATTTCCCTACTGAGGGAGCTAATATAGCTATTATTAGAACTAATCAAGTTATGTATATATTAGGGTAACTTAATCAGGTTATGAAAAATAACCTTTCCCAGATGGATAAACATATTCCATAGTAATATTCTCCTATGTTGGATTGATTTATACTATTGAGGCCCCCATTATTTAGTGGGACTACTGGTCCAATGGTAGCTGAGTAATGTATTAAATCTCTGGAGAAGATATTTATGGCATTGGGATGTTTTGAAAAGGAAAAGGTCACACTTGCAGTGTATTATCTCAAAGGCGATGTTGATCAATGGTGGTCGTTGATCCAGAATACTAGGGAGTAATAAGAAATAGAACTCATGGAATGGAAATATTTTAAGGATAAATTCTTTGAAAAATATTTCCCTTATGAGAAACAAACCAATATGAATAGAAATTTCATTATATTAAAGAAAGAGGAAAAATAAAGTGTTGTGGAGTATGAAGCTACCTTTACAAGGTTAGCTGCGTATGCTATAGATTACATAAGCAACACAAAGTACAAGATTGACCATTTATTTGAAGGGATTAAGAAAAGTCTCTAATGGGAGCTGGTCTCTCAAACTTTTTCTTCATATGATGAAATAGTTTTATATTCTATAAATACAAATAAATAATTCTCCAATTCTTATGGCTTCAATTAGAATAAATAAAAGAATATGTTGGTAGAGAAAATAATGGATAAAGGGAAGAAGGGAAAGAATGATTTTCCCACATGTGATAAATGTGGAAAAATCACCCTAGGAAATTATTGAAAGGATTAGGAGTTCGTTATAAGTGCGAATAAGAGGGTCACTAGTCAAAATAATGCAAAGGAAAGAAAGAAAACATTATTATTAAGTGTTTTAAATATAAGGATATGGGGCACTATACAAATGAATTCCCCAAGCATCAAGGGAATATACCTTATAAAAATCTAAGGGATCAAGTTCAATATTATGTTATTGATACAACGGAAGTGGAATAATTAATGTTCTTATGTATTTATATCCAAGAAATGTGTTGTAAAATTATTTTATTGATAATATTCTCATCTTAATAATTATGAAATATGTAAGGATTACACTATAGTACTATTTCATTGTGGACTTGAGAACAAATGTTGAACGGTACTGATTACCAAGAAAAATGATTTAGTGTAATTTTTAACTTCTTGTAAAATGCATGATTGATGTAAATATAACCATTAATATGTTCATGGTGTTAAGATAATTATTTTTGGATAAAAATATGATTGATATGGATAAAGTAAATTTGATAGTACTGACTACCTTGGAACTAATTAATGATTTGTTGATAAAGTGGTTTATGTTATCATTCATGGTGTTTACAACATTTTTTTATTTAAGTAATATATCCAATAATCTTTGTTTTATTTAATGAATAAGGAATCATTCATGATTTCAATAAGGTTTCTTGGTAATTCAAGTTATTACCATGTTTCAAGAAAATACATAATAAAGGTATTCACATGTTTGGTATGTGATGATTAAGAGATACTTTATGTTGGTTGGGGTATTGATGGTAAATTAATTTTTTAAATTCAGTGACATTATTTATAAAGTGTTGGATCATAATCTTTTTTAAATTTTAACCATTTATAAAATGTTTTAAGTTAAACTTTACATTAGGTTTTAGAGATTAATGTATTACTTCACCAAATGAAGATTTATGAATATTAGATAAATTTTTCTAACCATATTGGTTTTAGAAAATATTTTAAGACAAATAGAAATAATTTACACTCTTTTATGGATCTTATAATCCATTAAAAGGGAATTTTAGTGCTTCAGGAATAAAAAATAATTTTAGGGCATACATTTCATAGAATAAGGGATGAATTGGAAATTATTTAAGGCATAAAAAAATGATGAAATTGTGCTTATAAAATATAAATGTGCCAAGAAAGTATATTAATTTATATTCTTAAATAGTAAAATAATTCCTCAACTCTAGGAAAAGGTTCTTGAAACAAAAATTTTGTCATTTTATCATCATTTCTAATGATATCAATGACGTTTTTCACACCTTTTTGATTTATGGTTTTGTGGTCGTTAACCTTAAATGGATCACCAACTTTATTGTGATCAATGAACTTAATCACTCTCTATTAATCCTTGGTAATTGGTATTTTCTTTCATATCAATTTTTTAATTCCCCACCTATGTTCTCCTACATTGAAACCTAGTTATGTGATTATTACATATGATCTATATATTTCCCATTCTATATCATTAAGTAAAAGTTTTATTAAAACTTTTTAAGAAGTGGGTTTACCAATAATGGTATTTTAAATTTCCAAACAATTGATTTCTGATATCAAGTTTAAATTGTGAGGATTCAGTTTATTTAAGGTGGGGATAATTTAAAACCCTAAAATTCTAAAAGAATAACATTTTATTTGATAGCATATGTGATACCTAGCACTAAGCATAAAAAGGAATATAAAATCCTGAGACTTTGTAATATATTTATTTTTATACAAATTCAATCTCTTCAATATATTTTATTATACATAACACTTAGGTTTATGTTTTTTTATTTTTCTAAAAAAATTCATTTTTTGAGGAATAGTGAAAAATACTGAATTTTAATTGAAAACTATTTTTCTTTTAAATAATTCATAATGTTAAATTATATTTTCAATTGTTTTTAAAGTAAAATTAGTTTTAATTTATATAAATTAATCAAATTTATTTAATTTTAATAATTTTCATATTGATTTTTTATATAAAAACAATGTAAACTTTTGAACATTTTCACTTCAAAAATATGCTTTCTCGTCGTGTTTGCAAGATTAATTTTAAATTAAATTATTCAAATTATGTGAATTAAATATGAAAAATTGATTCCATATTTTTAATAATAATAATTTATATTATATAATAAGTTCAAATTAATTTTTTACTATAATTATTACTGAAAACAATTAAAATTAATTACCACGATTAAGGTTAAAATAGGGTTTTGCGCATTTCATGCATTAGTATTAAAATTAATTTTACACACATATAGGAATTTTATTTATTAAATTGGATTTCATATTTAGAATAATTTATTATAAATTATCAAATAAAACTCATTTTAATTTTATTCTTAAAGCATACATTACCTAAGTAAATAAAAAGATATAAGTTACCATGTTAGAAAAACTAAAGGGATAAAATTGAGTAAACTTAAAGACTAAGGAATAAAATGATAAAAATGTGTTTATTTTTGTGTTTTAGAGTTTTTTATCAAACAAATAAACCCTCCCCTACATTATTATTCAATATTTGAGGCACATTATGTAAGGGAGACCTCCCAATAGTGAATACTTTTGGGTATTTACAAAAATTTCACTCCTCCTTAACTATAAAAGGGAACTCACTACCCACACTTTTTCACACCTCTCAAGATATTTTTCTTGATAAAAAGCTACCCAAATAACTTGAAAATTTCCCTAAACTAATAATATATTCCTAATTTTTGGTATAAATCTACCCTATGAAGGATTTTGTTCAAATATAAGGAGATTACCTAAAGAAGAGGTAGCGTTCTTCAAAGAGAAATTTTATTTTATTTTTTTCTCCGCCTCATCCAATTATTAATCTACCATGATGATATAATAAAATTTGTATATTAAGTATACTGGTATTTTTTATAATAAATTAATTACCTAAAACCACCTCATCTTCCATCAAATTGGTTAAAAAATCATCATTTTTGTGTACGGCGGACTACCGCCTCGCAAACCAATGTCGTTGGTTTTTTCATTACCACCTCTCAAGGTTAGGTATTATGATGGATATAAAGTATATATATGATATTTATAACATATTTATATCCATATAGTCACTATATCATATATATATATATATATATATATATATTCTTAACTTTCATTTCATAGGATATATGATAGCATCGCTCGTGTGTACGGTGAACTACCACCTTGTGAAATGATGTGATCTTTCCTTCACAAACACTTAACATGGAAGGTGATAAATATAAATTTAATTATTATATGTGATATAAATTAAATAATTGTGATATTAATTCGATATTTATCATCCTGAAAAGATAATATATATCATTTTCTTTCTTTCCACTTCACTCATGAAAAGATTATAACATTATTCGTGTACTTGTGGACTACCTCCTTCACGAAGCGATGTGACTCTCCTTTCATAACTGAACTATATGGATTATATATATAATTATATGATATTTTATTAATGATATTATGATAATTTTGGAAACATAAACTATTATTTACCTCTTTTCCATAATGATCATTGAAAAATGGAAACGTTATGTGTACGTACGGCTTATCATCTTCATGATTGTAACAAACTTCCTTTTTCATAAACATCATTCATAATTGATTTTAAAATTATAATTAATGTAAAAAAATATGATAATTATTTCATTATTATTATTCTATGTGTGATATAACTATATAATATTCACAATAATTGAAACTTTCATAATAATTCACGAATGAGAAAACCATGCAATTAAAACCCAAAATAATGAAAATAATGAATGATTGTTAAAAAAATGGTGATGAGGTGTTATAAATGTATAATTTATGATATCATAAATACTAATATATTTATATTATAAGTTAATAAAATTTTTAAAACCTCTATACATGAGGTTAAATCATGTTCACCCAAAAGGACACGTAAGGTAAGGGATTTCATCTCAATTTACATTCCATTGAGACTTATTTGTTATTATTCACCAATTCACTCCAATTCACTTTTATATGGTTTATATACTTCCCCTTTAACATGTAATATCATGATTCATTCATGATTTATGGTATTTTAAGTTTCAATTTAAATTATCTCATCTAAGTATATTTGAATTTAAATTTACTAAGTGGTAAAAGTTATTGTACAATCTCATTTTGTTTTTTGATTGTTAACTTTATCTTAAAATAATAACTTTATTATAATAATTTTCATTGGATATTACATTTATTTTAAATATACATATTATTTTATGATAGATATGATTTTTTTCTTAAACTGTATACCATTTTTACATACGGTGTCTACTTTGAAAGTTATTTGATTAACTCGGGAAATATTGATAAATATGTATTCTTTACTCAATAAAAATATTTGATAAGACACATTGTTCATGAATTAAATCAATTATTTTATATATTAGGAATGATTTGGAACTATAGTGATGGGTAGGGAATAGTATAATATATCCCATTGATGCATTGGTAGGTCTTGTGAGATAAATCAGTTGGCCAAATTAAACAGGTCTTTACCTATAGTTTAAACTATCTTGTGAAAGGTCTTTCCAGTAAAGGTATCATGTGCCTGATACATGACATCCAATAATTAAGAATTTTATTTATTTATAATTTATTTATTATTATTCATGGTATTTTTACTATGATATTTTCTATAGATTCATTTCATTCTCAAATTATTGATTAAATTATATGAGTTTTTAGTTATTTAACATGCCATATTGATTATTTTTTATCTATTCATACAGTCAAGTTATTTAAATGGAATGTGTTTTCATTTATTAACCTTTCCATTTTGATTATATTTATTGATTCATCATTTCTTCCATTGCACTTATCTCGTACTGAGCATTTGAGCTCACCCTTATTCTGTTTCCTTTCCCCATGTTATGAAGATGAATCCTTTGAATGAGTTTTCAAGGATGCTGATCATTTTATTTTATTATGTACTATGTTTTATTTTCAATTTCAAATTTAAAATGTGTATAATTTATGTATATTTTTCTCCAAAAATAACTGAATTGATTATTCCTTTGGGATTGGACCCATTGTATCTATGCCAATGTCATAAAATAGGTTACCAGCTCCTGACTACTAGGGATGGGGTCGTTACACACATTGTTTAAAAAATATTATAACTTAATTTTAAAACAAAGGTGGTGAGAAATAAAAAAACCCAGAGTATAACCAAAGGAGAATAAAATGATATTGGTTTTATACAAATTCCCCAGATGGGTTATCCTCTTTGAGAAAACTTGATTTTTCTAAAAATATTATTAGAAATCACACTCTTATGAATTGGGTGACCATTGAATCAAATAGGTAAATGATTGTATCATGAAAATAATTTGAAAATACATATGAAATTATGGAAAATAATTTCAAAATAATTTCATATGATATAGTATACACCACTCCAAATTAAAAAAAAAGTAGTGATTAGGGAAAGTGTCTTGATGAAAGGAAATTGAGATGATAAAATATTACAACTTGAGTAGAAAAATAATCTAAGAATCGTGAAGGGTTTATTACAAAATTAACATGTAAATCACTTTATTATGGGTGAATTGTGATGAAATAATCCAATGGGGTAGTATTTACACAA
Source organism: Viscum album (assembly GCA_963277665.1). NCBI lineage: Eukaryota > Viridiplantae > Streptophyta > Magnoliopsida > Santalales > Viscaceae > Viscum > Viscum album. The sequence continues at coordinate 443,454,258 of OY728135.1, read as the reverse complement.
TAATAAGAACACTAGGTATAAATTTATCATGCCTTAATGAAAGAAAATTAAGAAAAAAAACCCTTTCAAATTTGGAAACATTTAAAATGAAAGGGTATAAATAAAGGATCATGAAATATACATTAAAATAACATTAAAATACTAAAATGATTATAATATAAGTAAATGCGGTATCAATCACACCGTATAAAGGAAAATTTGGTTCATTATGATAAATATGTCTCAAGGATTAAAAATTGAGACCATAAACCCTTACCTTATTTTCTTTCTTAGTTAATCACACTCTAACCACTAGTAAAACAAAAATAACTTACTTAAAATCCTATTACATAACTATAATAATTAATTCCCTTTTATAATCCTCATTCATAATTATTTTTAATGAGTATATTGATAATTTATAGTGTATTTTGACTATCGAGTATTAATAACATTAATTATTTTTTCCATGTTTGATAATATTGATATCATTACCCATTATTTTATACTAATTTCAGTATTAATATATCATTTATTAATATTTAATATATATCTAATATTTATTTAAAATTTTATTATTTCATTCATTAAGTGTTTTGGATACGTAGTGTGGAAACCTATTTGGTAACAGCTTATTTCGGTAGTTTTTAATGATCAAACATGGTATATTAAATAAGAGTTATTTTACTTGTATAATTTTACCATAACCATATATTAATTATTATTATATTATTAAAATATAATAATATCATTATTTTTTTCTCCAAGTCATCCATGATCAAATTTTAAATCATCATTTGTTTAGGTGGTTAAACTATCCAAAACGTGAGCATTCTTTATCTCAATGGGTGAGTATGGTCAAGTAACAATTTTTTTTGAAATAATATTATTATATCATAAGTATAATGATATTATCATGGGGAATCATATTTTAATATTTTTAGATAATTTATGAAAATTTAGATGAAAAATGATTCACATTGTGGTGGAAGTATGCACATACGCACAATTAGTGTTCCCATTTCTCAACGTGTGATAGGGGTGAAGGTGGATATTAAATTGAAAATTCATATTCATAATTATGTGAGATATATAATATTTATTTATCATTAACACCATTAATATTATCCATTAAAGGTGGTAATTATAAACAAATGACATCCTTCGTGGAGGTATTATTCTACACATACACACTAACGATGTTCTTTTCTTTTTCTTAGTTGGTGGAAATGAATAAATGATGGTTTTTGTAATAAAAATAATTTTATTGGATTAGTCCTTTTGATATTTCTTTTCATATATCTGGATTTATCCTCAGATTTGGTGTAATTTTTGGGTGTCTCGGGACCACCAAAATGAATATATTAAAGATATTAATATATTTTATTTCACATGTGCAGATGATTTACCATTGTTAGGGACCTCAGATGTAAAATATGAGATAATGGTTGGTTATAGAACATGGGGTTTACCTTATAAGTGACATAACATTGCTCGATATTAGGCATTTTATGGATCTTTATCATTGGAGGATATATAAAATAATTAAATTAAATTTTTTTATTTTCCAACCTAAATCACTCTATAAATACACCACTAAATAAATTCTACAGAGTTACCCACATAACCCTGGGAAAATTGATAGGATCCTTGGATGTTCTTCATTAGTGAAACACATCAAAGGGAGATGGGAGATTGGATTGAGGTGGATTGAGAGGTATGGAATGCAATGGGTCTTGTTTATCATTTTAGAATGCATTCTTCACCAATGATCGGTCCTTAAATGATGTAGGGATTGTTATTTTTTAATTCCACCATCTTGATTAAATTTTTAAATCATGGATATTATCTACTTTATTTTTTATTGGGAATTGCAGATTCTTCACATGAGATCGATATATGAATTAAATTATTTAATCCAATTTAATCTTGATATGCCATGATCTCACCCAAGAAATCCCTGAATTTTTAATTGTTGGCCAATAACATTTATCCAATGATGGATTTACCTTTTTTCTTGTTAATTTCTCCCCAATAATTCTTCGTATCCTTCATCATTGGACCATATGGTCATAGTTTGACTTGTTGGGCTATGTTCGAGCATGATCAAACCCCTCGATATGTAACAACGATGTGAACAAAAGAAGTTTTAGTGACTTTGGGATGGATCATAGTGAATTTATGGTTGTGGGTTATAGATTCAGGTTTTGAAACCCTATATGGAAATGGTTCATGTGATGGGATCTCAAGGAGTGATCGAATTTTGATTTTTGGCCAACGAAGGCTGATAATCGACAGTAGAAGGTGTTTTCCTTTAATTTTGGGTGGTCAAACATTGGATTTTGAGGTGTGTAAGGTGGATCAGGAAACCAAATGAAGGATCTATACTTTCTATGAAAAACATGACTACACGCTATGTAGTGTAGAAGAACACATAGCATGTTCTTTTTATTTTATGGTGTCTAGGGTTTGGGAGGACATGTTATGTAATATAAGAGTACATAGGAATTCCCATAGGTACATGGCCATGGTCAGATACACGGGCACGACCCAAAGTACACTGGCACATCTAAGAACACACAAGAAGGCCTCGGGTGGTTGAGACGCATTGTGTACCACCTATACATGCCATGTAGTATGACATGGATTCCCAATCCACATCCATAGGAGAAAATGGATGGGCAATGATGTGGGGTCACACACCGTGTGGACCCCCATACACATCTTGTATTCCCTCTAGAACTTCTTCCTCTCATATCTCCTTCTTTGGGAATTTAATTTTGTCACACTAGTAGCCTATTCTAGGTTTTTCTAACATAGAACATGATGGTGACATTTATTATGTCATAAAAGATATGATTTCAGGTTTTATGAGCATGACTCATCTTTGTAAGACACTTGACGATGACAGTGATCAGGGAAGGATCATCAGAGTGATGTTGGGGTTGGTACTCCCCTATTGCACCAAGGTGTGGATCCACAATATTCTATATGTACATAGAGATGGTACTCCCCTACACTGGTTGTGGGTCCTCTATCTATAGAGTGGTACTCCCCCATATTTGAGCTTCGGAATCATATGGGTCCTCCATTAGAGATGTGGCTCCCTCTACTGTGGAGCATAGTAGCTAGGAGTGGGATCCTCCACACAAATTCTGGTGAGGTTTCATTTGATGTTGGGCATCAGATATGGACTTTTGTAGCTTCAATAAGACTCTTAAACTTTGAATAGGATATTATATGGATATCTTATTTCTCTCTCTACTAGGTTTCTTTATGATAATATTGTATCTATTGGGTTTCTTTTTCCCTCTTGATATGTGGTTGAGCTGACTACTTCTATCATATCTTTATATTTCTCCTTTTGTGGTTCTTGGGGCATCCTACTGGGTATATATATACTCACCCTTGCACAATATTTTCTCACACATTTCATGTCTTTTTTAGATGATATTCAGATTGACAGAGACGTCGGTGGATCTTAGTGATACTTGGGTGCATTGAATGCATAAAGTGGTCGGGAATTGGGGATTATGATCCAGGATCTCTTGGTTTTCCTTTATTTCAGTTGTTATCAGGTTGAGACTTCATTTTTGGCTGGGTATGTATTTTTTTACTTTTGATTTGGTTTTATTCTATAATAATCATATGTATTATCTAGAGTTTATTGAATTCATGGTTTTACTCTAAATGTTATAGTCTTTATATTATTCTTATACACTTTTACATGGATATGGTTGGGTTCATTTGTAAAGTTACATTATGAAAAGGATTTCCATTTTATTTATTCCTTCTTATCACTTAGTGTCAGGACCTTACTAATTGGAGGCAGGCTTGGGAACTTAGTACATGAATCATATAGGATTGAGTACTTTTTCTATCCTTCTTGATTCAGCATACTGAGACATCAGTTGAAAGGAACTTGGTACATGAATCATATAAGATTGAGTCCTTTTTCTATCCTTTTTTATTCAACTCCCCATATTTATATACTCATCTAACCTTGGTATGACTTGATTACTTTCAGGATTCCTCCATAAATACATCCATCTAGATTAAAAATATAGTATCATAATGATGATATGATAAGTGATGAGGACTCGGTTATGGGGCCATCCTAATAGGTGATTCCTCTAGGAGGTGATTCCTCTATGAGGGAAGGGAGAACCACCCATGCCTATCGAGTAGTAGATAGTACCAGAAATTTAGGATGATGATGCGCACAGTCTTAGAAAAAACTATGAGTTTTAGCATTATATACCACAATGGTTCCACAGAAAGTCAGGTCCCCAGGAAGCAGAGCATTGGATTGAGTTTGTGGTTTGAGTCTACAGGCTATTTTAGATCCTGATGGATCAGATAGTTGTGCTAGCATCCAGCCCTTTCCATGGAGAAGTTGAGTGCTTGTAGAGTTTTTTTACAAAGACTCATGATGAGATGACACTCTCATAGATAGACTTATAACAACTATTTCATGAAGAGTATTACCCCTCATTCTTGCACTCAGTATGGATCTAGGAGCTTCTTGAGCTATAGTAGGGTAGTATGTCAGTTTTTGAGTATTCCATGAATTTTATTGTCGTCAAGCGATACTCCCTTGATATGGTGTGAGATGGGTTCTTCTGAGTGAGGAAGTTCAAGATGGGTATCTGCAGAGAAATTTGTGCCAGTGTGGTCTCTTTATGCCTGCCAACATATACTGAAGTGATAGAGAAGAAGATAGTTACTGATAGCTTACTAGTAGAGGGATTTCAGTCAGTTGGATTCAGTGGTGGAAATTATATAGATGAGTCATCAAAAGAAGCTAGTAGATGTCAAACATTGAGGTTTAGGCATAGTAGACATACTAATTATCAGACTTGGATGCGATTACATGTGACTTAAGGATTGTGTAGAGGATCTAGTTATCTCATAGAGGGTTGATGATTTTATTATGATTGAAGGGTTCACTTAGCTCATGATTTCCTGACCCATCATGTTGAGCAGTATAAGAAGAAATTAGATAAAATACTATATAAGAGGAAACACTATGATCATGGATCACCTAGGTGGGGCTAGGGTGGCTCGTAGGGAGGTTTTGTTGGCATGGGAGTAGGATAAACTCAGTAGGGAGGAGAATTTGGTGGAGGATGACACAACAAGATACTCCCACCACCACCAATAGGTGTCCCACGTTAGGCTCAAGGATTTGTAAGATATGGATGTGGATAGTTATAGGCCATAGAGGGCTATGATATGTGATTATTTTACACTTCATTTATTACTGTTAGAAAAAAGTGTGAGTCATTACTTCATCTCCTTATACCTGGTTTGATATATGAAGCTACCATTTGAGACCTTAGCCTAAAATTTTTGTCTTTAGGTACATATAGGGAATTCCTGTTTAATTTCACTTATCTACCGGTAGTGCAAGTTGGCACTTGGTGAAGAGAGTTTCTCATGAGATCTCTTAGTTATCATGATGAAATATTATGATGTATTCTTGGGTATGGATTGATTTTCCATAGTTCAAGGCCATATTTACTATCATCATATATGGGTTATATTCCTTCAAACATATGGGATGAGATTATCCTTTATAGGTGAGAGAGATATCATGGAAGAATGGGTGGGTCTTATGAGTAAGAAGTTGCAACCCATCGCCCATCAGTAGGTGATTTTGTCCCTTGGCGGAGTAGTATCTTCAGGCATTTATATTTATTCAGGTAATGGAGGAATCTTTAGACATATTCCTCAAAGATTTTATATGACTACCTCTAAGGTGGGATATGGAATTCTACATTGACTTTCACCTAGGACCACACTAATATCCTCTAAAGTATATCATATGCCCCTAATGATCTTCAGAAGCTGAGGGTGTAGTTGGAGGACCTTCAAGAGAAGGGTTTCATCAAACCCAATGTGTCCCCTCAAACATCTCCAGTTTTGTTTGTGAAAAATGCAGATGGGATTTTGAAGTTTTTTGTTGATTATCGACACATGAACTAGGTAATAAAAAATAACAAGTACCCCTTGTCAAGGATTGATGACCTCTGGCTATTTGTAAGGATCGAGTTAGTTCTGAAAGATTGGTCTCAAGTCTGACTACCACCAGTTGAGGTTTTGTGAGGCTGATATTCAGAAGATGTAAGTTTTATGTTTCCATATACACTATGAGTTCCTAGTGATTCATTTTAGTGTGATAAATTCCCCCACTATGTTTATGGATTTGATGAAATGGATATTTTAGCCATTCTTGGACCGATTTGTGATTATCTTCATAGATGACATACTCATTTAATATAAATCAGAGGATGAGCATGCAGAGCATCTGAGGATGGTCCTAGAGTTACTTTAGGATCACTAGCTATATGGTAAGCTCTCAAAGTGCTAGTTTTGGATCTATGAGGTTTAATTTTTGGGGCATATCATTTCTGATAATGGTTTATCTATGGACCAAGTAAATATTGATGAAATTCTTGATTGGGATCCACCCAAGTTCATGACCATTATGTGAAGTTTTCTTGGATTAGTAGGGTACTAAATGAGATTAATGGAAGAATTATCTAGATTAGAATCCCCTTTTACCACCTTGATGCAGAAAGGGTAGTCATTTATCTATACTGATCAGTTTCGAAGAGCCTTTGAGGAGCTAAGGCTGAGGCTTACCAATGCCCCTATGTTGAGACTACTACAGATGAGCATGGATTACATAGTTTTTTTTTAAGCCTCTAGATCTCTGATCATGTGTGTGTTGATTCATAGGTAAGAAGCAATCACATATGGGTTGATGTATTTGAGGCCCCATGAGTAGAACTGTATGACTCATGACCTAGAGTTGGCAGCGGTAGTCTTTTCTCTGAAGATGTGGTGGCATTATCTTTTGGGTGAGTGTTTTTTTATTTACTTTGAACACTAAAGTCTCAATTACATCTTAACTCAGAGGATTATTAAACTAAGAAAGAGGTTATGGTTGGACTTTCTGAAGGACTATGACTTTGAGATAGTCTATACTCCTAGGAAGGGAAATGTGGTGGTAGATTCCCTTAGCAAGAAGTCTCATTCTCACTTGGTAGAAGAGGTATCTAAGTAGTTGGATAATTTTTAGCTGACCCAGATGTAGGATAGAGGTGTAAGTTTTCTTCAATTAATGCTGGTGACTCCTCCACTTCTTCAGAATGTGTGAGAGGCTCATTTAGGAGACATCGAATGTGAGGTTCTATATAACCAAATATCCTCAAGAGATTCAACAGATGGATTCTCTAAAGGAGGGGATAATTTTATCCATTTCTGGGGACATACAATGGTTTTAGTCACATCATGATATGAGGTGATGAGGGAGTTTAACACATCCCCCTTAGTTATACATCTTGGTGTGATAAATATGTAAAAGTTCCTTCAATGGTAGTTTTGGTGGGATGGCATGAGGTGGAGCATAGCTGAGTTCATCTCTCAATGCCTCACATGTCAGCAAGTGAAGGCTGAGTACCAGGTTCCAATGGGTTTTACATAGCCCCTTGATATCATATATTGGAAATGGGATGAAATTTACATAGATTTTGTGATGGGGATTTCTTGGATAGTTAGATTCCACAATTTTATCTGGGTGATTGTTAAACAACCCCCAAAGTCTATACACTTCCTTTCCATTAGGGATCAGAGTTTGGTGGAGAGCCTAGGGAAGTTTTACACATAGGATGTCATCTGACTCCATGGGATAAACTTGATAATTATCTTTGACCATTATTTTTTGTTTGCATCATGTTTGTGGAGAGGCTTTCAGGAGGCCTTTGAGATCCATTTGAGGATGAGTATAGTGTTTCACCCCCTGAAAGATGGGTAGACTGAGCAGAATATCCATGTGTTAAAGGATATTCTGAGAGCCTTCATGTTGGGATATGGCTGGAACTAGGAGTATCACTTTCCATTGGTATATTTTTCTTATAATAACAAATATCACTATACTATCAGCATGGAACCTTTTTATACCCTGTATGGGAGACCTTGTAGGTCACACTTATGCAAAACTGAGGTTGGAGAGACATCTCTTGTTAGGACAAAGATGGTGTAAGAGATGATGGATAAGTTTCAGGTGATCCATGAGAGTATGAGTACATCCCATATTAGACATAAATCTTATGAAAATTGACATAATATGACCTTGGAATTCAAGTAGGGAGACCATGTTTTTCTGAGATTCTCCCCATGATGATGATTTTGGAGTTTTATATAGGTAGGATAGATATCCTCGAGATTCATTAGGTTATTTAAGATCCTATGGATTGGTGGAAAGGTTTCTTACTACTTATACCTACCTCCACAGTTGGAATGAGTGCATGAAATCTTCTATGTGTCACATCTGATGAGGTATGTGTATCATCCTATGTACATTATTGAATGGGGTGAGCTAGACATCAAGAATTAATCCACCTTCACGAAGTACCTAGTGGAAATAAAGGACCTGTAGGATAGGATCTTGATTGGATAGAATATCCTTTTGGTTTGTGTGCATTTGTATCATCAGATCATGCAGGAGAGATCTTGGGATCATGAGATCGAGTTTTTGGCTCAGTATCCCCACCTTTAATGTTTAGATTATGCTTTTTTGGGTTGAAAATCCTTGAAGTAGGGGATAATGTAATGACTCTAATTTTATTGGATTATTCCTTTGAATATTTCTATGCATATATCTGGATATTTCCTCAGAGTCGGTACATTGTTTGGGTGTCTTAGGACCCCTATAATTAATATATTAAAAATATTAATATATTTCATTTCATTTTCATGCATCATTTCAATGTTATTAGATTTTCCATTTTTCAGGACCTTTGATGGAAAATTTGAGACCACATTTGGTTTTGAAATGTTGGGTTTACCTTAGGTGCAGTATCACATTTGTCGGCATCGGGAATTTCATGAATATTTCTCATTGGTGGATATGTTAAATAATTTAATTTAATTATTTTATTTTATTTTACAACCTAAATTCCTCTATAAATACACCCCTGTATAAATTATCTAAGGTTAGCCACATAACTCTAGGATAATTTAGAGGAGCCTTGGACTTCGTTGGTGAAACGCATTGGAGGGAGATGGGAGATCATATCGAGGTGGATAGAGAGGCAATAAATGCAGTGGGTCTTCTTCATTATTGGAGAATTAATTATTCACCAATGATTAGTCCTTAAATTAGGTAGGGCATAATATTTTTATACTCTTCCCTATTGGTTAAATTGTTAAAGTATGTATTTTATCTTCTTTGTTTTTTACTAGATATTTCATGTTCTTTGCATGAGCCCGATATATGAATTAAATTGTTTAATCCAATTTAATATTGATATTCAATGATCTTGTTCTAGAAATCCCTAAATTTGTAATCATTGGTTGAGAAATCTTTTCCAATGATGGATTCACCTTTTTTATTGTGCATTTCTCCACAATAATTCTTTGCATTATTCTCTATTGGCTTTGTGGTTGCGGTTCGACTTGTCGGGTTGGGTTTGAGCACGATCAAACCCCTAGATATGTGATGGTGATGCAAATGATGAAAGACTTAGTGAATTGGGCATAGATCACAGTGTATTCATGGTTTTGGGTGATGTATTAAAGTTTTGAAACCCCGAATGGTGACGGTTCATATGACAAGATCCCAACGAGTGATCAAATTCTGATTTCTGGCCATTAGAGGCTGGAAATTGATAGTTAGAGGCATTTTCCTTCAGTTTCGAGTGGTCAAACGGATGATTTAAAGGTAGTGAAGGTAGATCAGGAAAACACATGATGGATCTGGAGTTTCTATGAAAAATGCAACTACATGTCATGTAGTGTGTAAGAACACATGGCCTGTTCTTCAGATTTCATAATGGCTAGGGTTTTTAGCCGAGTTAAGGATCACACACCATGTGGCCAGGACCACACGTTGTTTGAACCTACCTGGTTATCCAGGCCATGTTCTAGCTACACACACCCAATACCCCATGTGGGAGGACACATCATGTACTCTGAGAGTGCACAAGCATGCCTAGGGGTATACAGCCATGGCCCGGTACTCGAGCATGGCCAGGTACCTAGGCACGGATCGAAGTATAAATCCATGGACAGGAGCACATGGTCAGGCCTCGAGTGCTTGATACATTCCATGTACCACTTGTACACACCATGTAGTATGACATGGCTTCCTAATCCATTTCTAGAGGAGAGAAAGACCAAGCAATGAGGTGGGGTCACACACCATGTAGACCCCCATACACATCGTGTATTCCCTCCAAAATTTCTTACTCTCATATCTCCTTATTCAGGAACTAAATTTTGATCTATGAGTATCCTATCCTGAGTTTTTTTCACATAGAACACAATGTTGGCCTTTTGTGGCATACGATATGTTATGTGAGGTGTTCTAATCATGATTCTTCTTTAGGCGATGTTTGACGATAACAATGACCAAGGCAGGATTATTAGAGTGATGTTAGGGTTAGAACTCCCTTGTTAAACCAGGAAGCTAGTCTCCCATATTCTGTATATGGATAGATACAATACTCCCTTTCACTGGTAATGGGTCCTATATCTAAAGAGTGTTACTCCCTTATCTTCTATATCTGGCAGTGTGTAGGTCCTCTATTGGAGGCAGGCTTGGGGTTGTAACGACTTGACATGCCGCTGGCCAAGTGGGTCCCGGTGGGTCAGGTCATTACAGTTATACCACTAATATAATAACATATCTATATAATAATGATATTTATTTCATTATATAACAATGTTTATATGGGTTTGTAGGAGATATATTTAAGGAAAAGGGATAAGGATTGAGTGATACTCACTTTGGGACCTTAAACATTCTCTTGAAAGTCTTTTTGGAAATGAAGCACTTAAACAAACTAAGGGTGGATAAGGGATTAATAATGTGTGAGGGAGTTAAATTATAGGATATTTGGGTATATTTTCAAGTAAATTTTGAATGGAATGTGAAAATTTTAAAGGTTGTAATTTATCCCCTTTTATAAGAGATGAAAATGGAACCTTTGGAAACACTCTTTAAATTTTAATAATGTCAGGACACTATTACAAAGTAAATGGATCCAAATTTTAGAAATAATCAAGTGTGGGGTGTATTGGGATCTATAAATATTCAAAAAATAATTTCCACCCATGTTTTAAACATGTTATATGGTTTTTACCATCACATTTTTACAGTTTACTCTTTTAATTTTAAACTAGGTAACTAGTTTTTAACTAAGTGATTTTATGTTTTATTAAAAAAAATAACCCATAAAACCAAATTTGGGTTTTATTGAACTAAATTTAACCTCTATTTATTCAAATTCATTTTTTTAAAGTTATAAAATTAACTTTTAAATTAAAATAGACATTGTGTAGAAAAACTGTTTTAGTAGAAAAACGACATTTTGACCATTTTGGGTTATTAATGTTATTTAGTATTGATTACCAATTAAATGAGTGTTAATATATTTTTCTATGTTTTTATAAATAATATTATGTTAATTATTTAATGGATTTTAATTTAATTTATTTGATAAAAATTCTATGATATTAATAAAACTATAATTTTAAAATAATTGATTCACCATTATCATGGTAATTAACATTAATCCTAATATTCTAAATTTTTTACATAAAAATCAAAATGGAAATATTAAATAATATGAAAATTATTATCTCAATTATAATAATCATTTTAGAAAATTAACTTTCTATGTGTGGGGAAATTAATTTTAACATTAGCACATATAACGTATAAAACCCATTTTTAAGAAAAAGTATTTTCAAGCATAAAGTTTATATATATAAAACATTATAAATTTTATTGATTATAATTATATTAAAAATGAAATTATTGATCAAATAATATTTATTTGAAAGTGAAATAAATTTTTAACCTAATTCTCTCGTGTCCAAACTTAATTAAATAGACAAAAAATAGTTTCTATAAAATATTACTAAATTTTCTAAAATGTTATACATTGATTTTAAAAATTGAAAATAGTAATTAAAAATGATTTATTTCACTTTATTATATATATATATAGTAATTTCAAAAAAATTCAATTCATAATGTCTTAAAATTGACGGTATTTGCAAAAATCGGTATGTTTCACTATTTATCTAAAAAACATTTATTTTAGAAAACTCCCAATAATTTGTACTAAGGTAATTTTAAAATTCTAAATTCAAAAATGATGTTTTTTTTCTAATTTAAATTATAAAATTTATATATTTTTATTTTAAAATAAAATAAAATATATATAAAGATAAACTACACTTTTATTGAAAAATGACACTTTAAAACATTAAGTGTTTTTAATATTATTTCTTACTATTTTTTTATAATTTAATGGGTATCAATATTTTAGTTCATATATTTATTTATTATGTGTTATCATAATAATATTTTAAATTTGATTAATTTAATTTACTAAAGTATTGTTATTTTCGTTTGAGTTTGGTGATGCGATTGAAGAAAGTTAAAGAACTTGGTTTTTATATAAAGGAAATTATATAGTAAAATCTTAGGTCCTTACATATACATTCTTGAAGTTTTGAACTTTATTCCATAGTTTAATTTTTTGTAATGTATCTTTATTATCTTTTTTTTATCACAATGGGTGGTATAAGAGATTGTGTTTAACATGTTTTAATGCGCTTGATTTTGATAGCTGACACTTCTAGGAATACCTCTTATCTTTATGCTTTCTATTCAATGAGAAATCTATTCAGAATGAATGGAATTATAAAAAGGAATGTTTTTTACTAAAAAATATAATGGGTTGGATTTTGAATTTTTGAGGATGCGTATTGAATAATATTTTTTCTAGAAATATCTTAAACTTTTATCAAAGGGGTTAAACCAAAATTAATGGAGAAAATGAAATGAGAAATACTCGACAAGAAAGAACTAGGAGCGGTTCAAATGATGTTGGTATAGAATGTCACTTTCAATATTTAGGAGGTGAATACCACTAGATAGGTGATGAAAACTATATAAAATATTTATTAAAATACAACCACTGTGAAGAAAGTGTTTCTAATGTAGTGATTATTAGACTTGGATATTTCTAAATTAAAGTTGGTAGTATATTATTTTAATAACTTTAACATGATTTGGTGTTATTAGGAATCAATGGGAGTGATTTTTGGAGAGTTATGTGGGATCTAGTTCTACTTTCATTACTCTTGGAATCATAGGATGTGATGGTTACCGTTTTAAGTAACTCTAGCAGTAATACTGACATAGTGTTTAAGGATATTCATAATCTCATTATAAATGAGGATATCGGGAGAAAGAAAGTCCCAGAACCTGTTGTGGTTGTGATTAATGCAGAAGGTAGAGGATGTTATGTTAAATGGAAAATTCATAAGAAATATAAAGATATGAAGTAAAGAATCTATGAAAAAAATTATTGGACCTAGAACCATATGCTAGAATTGTGGGAAGAAGGGGTACTTGAAGAAGGATTGTAGAGATAAGAGCATTGATTTTGGAAGATTTGATTCTAAAAATTCTATAAATACTAGAGTTGATAAGGAACGAAATTTAATTTTAAGTGTTAATATTCTATTATAATTATGGATTATTGATTCAGGGTCTTCATTCAACTCTATGTACAGGTGAGGAATCATGAAAAAATATGTTTATGAATGGTTTAATAAGGTATGTCTTACAGATGATCAATCTCATGAGATCATGGGAAAGTGTGATGTGAAAGTTTAAATTTTAAATAGAGGCTTACTGGAATTTCAAGGAGTTTGGTATATACTAGATTAATGGAAGAACCTAATTTGAATAAGTCATCTTTATGAAGTGGGATTCAGTACAACTTTTATATATGAAGTGTGGAAGATCACATGAGAATCTATGGTGGTGGCTAAACGTTGGATCAGTGTATCCTGGTCTATTTGGATTATTTTGGGATGAATTCTAGTGGTCGTAACATTGTATTAGTGTGTACTTTCGGCCACCATTCACTATAGAACAGTAGACTTACTATGTTTTTGGTGGCATGGTGCTTCACCTTCATTATTATCTCATTCAATCTTGGGTTTCGGTGTGTGTGAAACATTAAAACCTCCCTATTATTATATTCCTTATTTTAGTGAAGTGATTCTGAATCTACATAGATGTAGGGATTATTCCTAAACCACATAAATCATTGTTTCCATGTTTATATTCTTATTCTTATTTTTTTCTATGTTTTCTTCATTTGAAAACCTATCTATCATTGTGACTCTCGGTGTTTCCCCAACAACTGGTATCATAGGTTGAGTTTGGATTTTTGAAATTTAATGATTAATATGGAATAATTAAAATTAAATATTGAATGATTCAATGGAACTTTCTTTAGCTACTGGAGGATGTATATTAAAGACTACTTTTACCAGAAGAAATTGAATTTTCTACTTCTAAGTGTAAAGCCAATGGACATGGAGCAGACTGAGTGGGACCTAATAGATTGATAGGTTATACGATTTGTGTGCTTTACATTGGCCAAAAACATAGAGTTCAATATTAGATAGGATAATATTATGGTTTGGATGATGAAATCTCTCACAAATATATACGAGAAACCTTTTGTGTCAAACAAAGTGTACCTAATGTGATGATTGTTCAATCTGAAAATGATTGAAGGGAAGATTGTTTCATATCATGTCAACTAATTCAGCACCATCATAAGTTATTTGAAATTGGTGTTAATTGAACTTGATGATTAGGTATGTTCACTGGTTTTACTATCTTCATTACTTGACAGTTGGGATGTGACTGTAACATCTGTGAGTAGTTATTCAGGGAATAAAAAGTTGATTTTAAAGGATGTGCAGGACCTGATCCTCAATGAGAATAATAAAATAAGAGAAATTGAAAAATTATTTGGTTTTTCTCTAAATGTGGAAGGAAGAGGAATATATGTATAGTTATACAAATGAAAAGGATGATCAAAATCAAGAGGAAAGAGTCGAGACATGGAAAATGGGGTTAGTCCAACCTACTGGAATTATAAGAAGAAAGGACATGTCAAGAAGGAGTGAATAGAAAAACGGAAGGTGCCTAAAACTAATGTAGTAGATATAATGGTTGAAGGAATTGATGATGTGTTTCTACTAATCATGGATAGCCATATAGAGTCATAGATTTTAAACTCAGGGGAATCTTTCCATTCCACATCGAAGGAGGTTTTCTTAAACAATTTTGTTTCTAGAAACTTTGGCAAGGTGTATCTTAATAATGATGAGCCCTTACAGATCATGGGTAAGGGAGATTCATGGATAAAGTCCAAAAGTTGGAGTTTTCTAGTTCTAGAAAATGTGAGGTATATCCTTTGATGAAGAATAAATCTTATTTCTATTAGGAAACTTGATAATCTAGGTTTTATTACCACGTTCACAAGTGCTGCATGGAAGATTACCAAGGGCGATATGGTCATAGATCATGGACTAAATAATAGTACCATGTACAACATGATAGAAACTTGCATAGACATGATTTAATCGATAAATTTTATCAGGTATTCACAACTATGGTACTACAGGCAAGGTCACATGAGAATGGGATGAAGGTGATGAAAACAAAAGGAATGTTACGAAGGATGAAGTTAGTGGATTTTTTCCTATGTGAAGATTGTATCTTAAAAAAGTAAAAGAATGTATCTTTTGTGAAAGGATGTAGAACACTGAAGGCTGGGAAGCTAGACCTAGTGAAAATTGATGTTTGGGGGCCTAGACTAGTATATTCCCTTAGAGGGTCACGATATTATGTGACATTTATCTATGAATAAATAAGGTATGATTTTACTTTCTAAAAATAAAATATGATGCATTTAAGGGGTTTCATAAGTGGAATTCCATGGTAGATAATGATTCGGGAAATATGGTGAAATGTTTTAGGTTTTACAATAATGGGATGTATATAAGTAAGGATTTTAGAGAATTCATTTCTAATAATTGAATTTGATGGGATAAGACTATTTCAAGTATTTCACAACAGAACAATGTAGCTTAAAGGATGAATAGGACACTTAATGAACATTCTAAGAGTATGAAGTTGCACTCAGGATTACTTAAAACCTTTTGGGATGATTCAATAAGCATGGAAACATATCTCATCAATAGGAGTTCATCTAAACCAATGGGAGAATGCCTACCTAGTGAGCTATGGTCTGGAAAGGAGGTAAGTCTCTCACATCTATGAGTCTTTGTCTATTTGGTATATATACATATTAATGATGATGTAAGGTACAAGCTTGATGCTAATTCTAAGTCATGTTTCTTTATTGGTTGTGGTGCTGAGGATTTTGGTTATCGCTTTTGGGATGATCACAACAAGATGAACATCAAAAGCCAGAATGTGATATTTAATGAAGGTATCACGTACAAGAATCATCACACAACTAAATTTGATAGTGGGAATAAATAATTAGAGTTCCAAGATTAAGTGGATATTGAAGTTATACTTGATCATGTTATTCCAAAACTAGTGTATCCTACCCCCCATGTGGATTTGAGGATATCAAAAAGAGTGATAAGGCCTATGCAGAGGTATTCACCATCCTTATATTATTTTTTATCAACCGATAGTGGAGAACTATAATTTTTTAAAGAAGAAATGCAATTGAATGATTTGAGCAAGTGGTAGTTGTCTATTATGTAGGGGATGTCTTCATTACATGGAAAAAATACTTAGGAGTTGACACCTCTACCATAAAGAAAGAAAGCATTGCATAAAAAATGGGTATATTGGGTCATAGAAGAACATAATGTAAAGAGGAGGTACAAGGTAAGGATGGTGGTTAAAGGTTTTAAATAGAAGTAAGGTGTTTATTTCAATGAAATTTTCTCACTTGTAGTAAATATTACCACCATCCAAGTGGTTCTTAGTATTGTTTCATCATAATACTTATACCTTGAGAAAATTGATGTGAATACTACTTTACTTCATGGAGATTTGAAGAAGGAAATCTATATGCAGTATCTATTGGAACATACTGAGTTAGGGAAGGAATACCTAGTGTGAAAACACAAGAAGAGATTATACAGGTTAAAGAAAGCGCCCATGAAGTGGAACAAAAAATTTGATACATTCATGACTAAAAATGTATACAAATGATGTGGCATTGATCAATGTTTCCATATCAAGTTTTTTAGTGATGGATATATTATAATGTTTCTATATATGGATAACATGATCATTACAAGATCATGAATGCAAAGGATTGATGAGATGAAAGGGTAGATGGATAAGGAGTTTGAGATGAATGATCTTGAAGAAATGGGAAATATTTTAGGGATGAAGATCAAGAGTGACTTCACAACTAGAACCTTGATGTTATCACAAGTTGAATACATTGAAAAGGTTTCGAGATGATTCAGTATGCTGGAATCAAATCCAACCTCCATTCCCCTAGTGATCCATTTCAAATTATCTAAGCATCAATCACTGAAGATAGCAGAAGTGTTTGAATATATGGAAAAGGTTTTATACTCATCAATTGTTGGAAGCCTAATGTTTCCCAAGGCCTGTACTTGAATTTACATTGTTCATGTAGTGGAAGTTGTGAGAAGGTACATGGATAACCCTGGAAAGCAACATTTTGAAGTTGTGAAATAGATATTTAGATACTATAAGGGAAGAAAGGAATTATCTTTTTTCTTTAGGAAATGAAATTCATTACAGGGGTATGTGGATGCTAGCCTTGGAGTTTATGTTGATGGTAGGAGGAATACCACATGTTATGTATTTATGTGTGGATGAATTGTAGTAATTTGGATATCATAGTTATATAATGTGATGGCATTATCCACCATAGAGGAAAAATATATTATTGTAATAGAATCCAGTAATGAGATGTTCTGGATAAAGAACTTTTTGGATGAGTTGGTTGAAAATTGAGAAAAAAATGTATTGCACTCTGATAGTCAAAGTGTTATAAATATTGAAAAGAAACTATAATTTCATGCCCAGATGAAGCAAACTCAGTTGAAATAACATTTTATCAGAGGATTGATGTAGGATGGACTGTTGACATTGTAGAAGATTCATGAAACCAAAAATACGGCTGACATTTTAACAAAGACGATGGTAAAATAGAATTTGAGGCACTTTTGTGCCTATGTTGGTCTCCACTAATGAATGGTGTATGAGAGGAAAAATATAAGAGGACACTATGGGTTCACAAAATAGAAAACAACTTGTATTTCATGAATCATCAACTTGAAATTGAATTTTTGAATGGAAATAATACATTGGTGAGTAAATAAGAGGAGGATTTTGGATAAAGTAAGTTATCTAAGTTAGTAGCATCAAAGCAGTTCAATTTAGTGGATCGAGCTCCAAGTGGTATATTATTGGATTGGTATAGTCTAATATGTTTGGATTATGTTTGGGTTGAATGCTTGTGGCCCATACTTCACACCAAACCAAAACTCTCACATATAGAGCTCAATAGTCATCTCATTGGGGTTATAATGGGAAACACGCCCCTACTTTGGGGTAAGGGGTAAAAGGTTTCCAGCCCAAATTTTGGGCAGTTGTAGAAACTTTGACCGACTAAAGTAGAGATGAACAAGGAACACTGATAGGGCACTATAGCAATGTAAACTATGGAATAGTTACTCTAACATCTAAAACTTGAAGATAGAGGTAATGTAGCACCATGGATTTCTATCCACCATCCACTGTAGTATCTTGGAATTGGGTGGTTGTAACACTATAATAGTGCAGACTTCCAACCACCATTCACTATAGAAGAATGGACTTATTGTGTGGTTGTTGGAAGAATGCTTCATCTTCTTTATTAGCTCATTCAAGCTAGGGTTTTAGTGTGTGTAAAACTCTGAAACCTCCCTATAATTCTTCTCCCACTTTTAGTGAAGCGACTCTTCTTCTCCGTAGATGTAGGGATTATTCCCTACCCATGTAAATCATTGTGTCCAAGTTCATATTCTTCTTATTATTTTGTTATGTCTTTTGTTTATCTTTAAAACTATATGTTGATGTGACTCCTAGTATTTTTAAAACACTAAAGGTGTTAAATATTGAACATTATATCTAATGAGAAAGTTATATGGAGAAATGAATACTGGAAAATCAACTTATATAAGTGTGGAGTTGTAAAATTGTTTTATTGGGAACATGAGTGAGAATAAAATATGAGTCTTATTAGTAAAAGGCATACTAAATATTATTCACATGGAGTATGGATCATGTGATATTTGTATCCTTAGTAAATAGAAAATGGTTTCATTTATTACAAATGAAAGTAAACCTAAGACTCGGAAGATAAAGCTTATTCACATGGATATTTGAAGGCTAACTCCAATTCATTCTCATTGAGGGTCACTGACTATGTTACCTTCATCAATGATGTGACATAGAAAGTGTGATTGTATTTTATTAATAAAAAATAAAAGGTTTTCATAATTTCTATTTGATAGAGATACATAGTGGAAAAAGAGACCAAGATGAAGCTGAAGTGTCTATTATCTACTAATAGAGGTGAGTATGGAAGCTGATAGTTTCAAAGGTTTTGTTGGAGAAAATGAATCTAGCTTGAAAATGTTGTGCCTATAACCATTGTTTTGTAATAGTGGGTTCCCTAAACCCAACTTGATTAGTACTTTTTGATTACCATACCATGTATACAATGAGTTATACATGATGTACACTTACCATTATAGTATTGATATTTCTACATATACTATTTAAATGGTAATGCCAATAGATTATTTATTGTATCAGAAGGTCATAGCAATTCCCAGACTATAATGAAAAGCTTGAGATACTATGATATTAATCTTAAATATATTTCATATGGTATAGATACATCATTAGGACTGTACACAGTTAATATATGACTATCAGGTGTTGGGGGCTCATAATCATTGAGAGTTCTTCTCATGAATTTCACACTTAGTGATCTCTAGTATGTGAGATCATGAGGATAGACCTACCAATGGTTACATCATATGTTTTAGGTGTCATTGGTTATTCTTATCTATGGACGTGTGTATTGGTCTCCTAACTTGAGATCATTATAAATGTGTGTCATTTGATCACATACTTTTATGTAAGGAAAAAAACCATGATAATGAATTCATGGTGAGGTAGCTTGTGTTGGGTGTGTCATTGTTGGTATAGAATTGGTTGAATGGTTAAGATAGAATTTTTTTTTGAGTTGAGGAAGTAATATCTTAGTCCTGGTTGATCAAGATTGTAATACCTTCATAAATACTTGGACAAGGTAGTTGAAGGTAAGTCTATATAGTTAGATCAATAAATAATAAATCTATAAAGGATGATGACATAAGTGTGCGTTTTTCTTTATGAGATGTCTAAGATAAATAGATTATATTACACAATGTGTGTTTGTAGGATGGTTTTAATTTCTAGGACTATTCCTTATCTCTTTAGGGGTCTTGATAGGTTTCTAAACTCATCTCTTAGTCTATAAATAATATTCACTATTATTGAGATAAGGGCCTAGAGGATCACACACAATCTCACATTTAAGATTCTTACCTACTCTAGTGAATATGAATATTTGACATGGTGGGACCCACCATGAGGCCCGAGAGTTTTCCAAGTAATTGATCACCGATAAATAAATAAATTCATTATTATTTGAGTATATATTAATTGGGTTGAATTTATTTATTAAATTTATTTATAATTATTTAAGTAAATTCATGGAATAATATTATATGAATGAATATTATTTTAATATTCAAGGTTCATTTAATATTAAATGGAATTATGAATTTAGTAAATGACTCTATCTTATTATTAATATATTTAATATATATTAAAAGTATTTGATAAAATATAAATAATATTTATGATGTAGTTGGTTTTTCATAACTGTTTATTTATTTCTTATTTAGTGAACATTTTATTTTTAGGGGCCAGGGAACCCTTTTTGGGTATTTGAACCACCCACTATATAAGAAGGAGAGAGACATTCATTTAGAGACTATTCATTCCAATAAAATGTGAGCCTCTCTCTCCTCCTACTTCCTAGAGAGAGAAAGTCTCTCTCCGAGTGATCGATCTAAGAACATCTTTGACGGATCAAAGGGACAGGATCGAGGTGATTGTCGCGATGTTGAAGGATCCGTTGGAGCTCTACACTGGCATCCAAAATTCAACGGATGGAAATTGTGTGGATTATTGAAGTGTCTGTGTATGATCTAGAGGGGTTCGTCTTTGAATCCTTCGAGCAATGATTGCTAGGGACAGGCTGCAGTCCATTGTTATTTATTTGGAACAAGGTATTTGTTGAATTTTATTTTTGTGCTTCGATTAATTCACATGAGATCCTTGGACCTCTATTGCGGCTCGGATCATTAGGGACGACAATTTTTGTCACTCCTATGATAAAAATTTTAAATCTTTGGCTAACTGGCTTCTGCCGCACACCCCGATACCATCAATCAGTATCAAAGAGATCACGTTTATTTTATGAGCTAATAAAAAATAATTTGTTTTAAAATAATTATAGGGTTTTAATTTGGTCCCAACAGATCTGACCGTAATTAGATCCGGAGTCGGGTGGTCAAATTTAAGGTCATCCAAAAAAATTTATGGAACGAAAGTGGTTGTTTTTTGGATTTAATTTTTTTGAAGAACAATATATATATTTATTATTGTTATTATTTTTTTGGGAATTATGATTACCCCAGTGCGGTGGTCGGAGATGAATCCAGTGACCTAGTTCCAACCAGAATAGCCATATCCGGCTGTATATGATTCCTCTGGTTGTAAAATAAACACACAAAAAAATATTTTTGTTTCAACTGCCTATTTTAGGGTTAAGAAAATTTGTATAAAACTAATATAATAAGTGTTGGTTTAACCTTTAATACATGAAAAATATATAAAATGGTTTTTCAAAATTCTATACATAGGATTTTCTATAACAAACATTTTTATAAGTTTTAAAGGGGGGTGCTACTTCCTAACACAGAGAAAAAAGTGAAAAAAATAAAAAGGGGGGCTACCTCCCCTAGATTCTCTAGAAAGATAGACCACCTCCTCCTTTTTCACTCGATCGCCACCTCCTTCCTCCCAATCCATTGCCGCCTCGCTGGCACCCTCCCACCAAACCCCACTCTTGGTCATCCTGCCCTAGTGTTGTCGCAACGTCTTGGACCGCTGCCTCCCCATCGAGTTCTGATGCCACCTCCACCTGTAGTGGGTCCTACCGTCATGGGCTCCTCCCACATCACCACCACTATGTCGCCTTGAAATGAGGTAGGCCCATCGGCCCCTCGCCTGGACTGCCTCAGACCACCACATACCTCCTCAGCCAGCTCGAGCATCATCATCACACATCAGACCACTCTCCTCAGGTGTTGCCTCACTATCTCGGTCCACTGCACAAGGAGAAACATTGGCCAGCCCCACCATTGAATGGACACCGATTCACTACCACCGATCCTAGTGACCAAAACCCCCAACCATATTTGGTACTCACACGCAACCCCAATCGAGGTACCCATGTCTAGTTCGGTCAACCAGCACAAGTATTTTTTGACCCAAACTACCCCATAATGGGCTTGGGTGGATCATCCTAACCTGGAATAGTTTAGGGTGAGTTTTCCTAGCCTGGAATACCCCTACACGGGGTCATCCTGGCCTAGAGCAAGCTTGCACGGGGTTGAACTGACCTGAATTGGCCCCACACGGAGTTCTGGGGCCCAAAGTAATTTTAAAATATAATCAAAATTAATTTATTAATTTTAAATTATAAAAATAATAATTTTAATATTTCATATAATTTATTTAATTTTGGGTCGAAAATTAAATTATTTAATTAATTTAATTTTGGGATAAAAAATAAATTAATAATTGGACCGAATTAAATTAAATTATTTGAATTTAAATTAACCATTTAATTTATTTAAATTCCCTCATAATTAAATTTATTACATTTAATTTTTATCGCACTTACTTTTACCCAGTGATCGGTCTTGAGCAGTGACCAACTTTGCATGTTTGGTTTATTTTATTTAGTTATTTATTACCTACGTGAAATGGTTGTAATAATTAATTAATTTTATTGATGATCTATGCATCATCATTTTTTATTCAATTTGTATAAGGGTCTTTGTATTCATCATTATATGTATATACATTACACTTCCTTAGACCCTCTTGCATGTGTGAGAGTACATTTATATTCCGAAAATGACGCTGTAAGTCATGGACCACACCAAGTTGAGGTTAAATCCTGACGAGAAGTGGATACACTGGATAGGGGACGAGCTGCATCATGAGTCAATACCTAACTCGAGTATGATTCCCCTAGCTCATAGTTGTTCCATTAAGTTTAAATGGATCAACCGATATTAGATGCTCAAGAATAGTTGGGTAATTTATTTCCTTTATGCATTGTTTATTATTTTATGTATGTGCATGGTTACTATGAAAAACAATATAAAATAATAAACAAATAAAATTTATAAAGAAGTGATGAATGTATTCTATTAATGTTCAATTGTGAGAATGAAAATATATTATGAATATATTAATAGAAATGGATTATATTCATTGAATAATATTAAGAATCCCTTGAATAAATAATAAGTCACAAATGCATTCCATCATTTGAATTTGAACAAAATGAGGTGCACAGGGTGCTCGTCATCCATATTTGAGGGTACCTTCTAATACTAGGGAGTTCTTATGGGAGCTATGTGTTGAATTAACTAGCATAGAAGTAAATAAGTGGCCATAGCTAGCTTGTTTCATCTTTAGAGGCAACAGTTGAGTAAATCAAGTTTTAATTTTAGAATTTGGGACTTCACTCGATAGATCAAGGAGTCACAAGTTAATGCAGTTGGTTAGTCAAATGCCTACCTTGAACTCTATGAGCAGTGGTGTAGCCATAACTTGTACACTATGTGAATAGGTTTCAAGGATCCTTACCACTAGAATACTCAAGCGATGGAGTATTCCAATTCTAGTACAGAGGGTTTTTAGAGTTTTATAAAAATATTGGGAGACATTTAATCATTTAATTAATTAATAAATAATGTATAAATCGGTAATCAAGATAAAAAATTACTAATCTAAAAGATTTTGTTTTTGTATAAAATGTAAAGAAATATCACAAGTACACTATGATAATTAATGTAAAAAGAAAATTTCCTAACCGGAATGAGTTTCCAAGAGTAGTATTGGCTCTTGCGCAAAGTACTGCGATATTGGAAATTCATGGTACCAGTGTCCCTAATACCTGTTAATCCACCTTAGGAAGAGAGAGAATAAAAATTATTACAGGAGACTCACATATAATGCATATGATGGTTATATCATAATGCTATCATCAACATCTAATTTAATTTATGGACACAACATCAGGGAATTTATGATATTACATGTAGTATCGTCTCCAGGAATCTTGCGAGGAGAAAGAGAAGTGAAGATATGAATGGGTGATGATTACAATGGATATGTGTAAATATGAAAGATGGATCACGATCTTTCAATACATCTTGTTCTTATATCATTTTTACCCATATACTCCATTTTTATTTAAGATTACAAAATGAACAGAATGGAGTAAACACTTCATTTCCTTTTGGGTAAGGTTCACCAAGTAAATAAGAACTTAAAGAAAATTTGATCATTAGTTATTATGGTGAATAATTTTAAATACAATGTGAAAATTCCAATGTAAATATTAATGTCAAAGGAACCTTAGAAATTTTCTTCAAATAAAATAGGTATTAAATAGGAGTTTATTTTCTTTTTATATCATTAAATAAATCTATGAAAGTTTAAATGCAATGAACTTAATCAAATAAGTAATTAGTCACTTATTACATAGGTATATTCATTAATTGTATGCGATGTTTATTTAATACTTATTGGGTATTAAATAAAATATTTCTATCACATATTTTTATTGAAATACAATAGCCAAGTAAGTATATAAATGTTACAAGAAGTAAGGTGTGTTCTCCAAGTGGTTGTGAAAGGGTGGTTCCTAAGTCAGCGGTGAGAAGTACACAACTTCTATATTACCAATCTTAATGTTTCAAATTAAAATTTTGTTAAGTATTACCAAAACATTAATATCACATATCCATTGGAAAAAATTGTACATTATTCCAATTTTGGAATGAATGTTTTTTGTGGTGTCTAATACTCAACTAATAGTTCAATAATACTTGAATCATTGGAAATACATGATGAATATATAATGTAAGAATTACTTACCCAGTTGTGGTGGGATAATAATTTTTCAAAAAAAAATAAATAGTTCTCAAAGATATACCCAGTATGGTTTTAGAATATGGAGTTAAAGACTATAGGTATTATCGATATGCATATATACTTAGTTTTAGAAAAAGAAACCTTTTTAAAATAAAGTTAAGTCACATAGATTTTTGAATTATTTCATCTAAAGAGCATGAGATCTTTCAAGGTTAAGATAGTGGTGAATATTGTCATGACCTGAACCAAGCCAGAGCTTGAGCCTCAACTACCCTAATACCGCCTCCATAGGCTAGGGGTGGCAACAAGTGTAGAAGACATAACTAACTAAAGGAGGCATTTACCTAAGAACCTGTACACACACACAACCAACTCAATGAAAAAGTGCATAGGGAGAAATTAAAAGATGCAACACTGTTATAAAATCAACCAAACATGCATGAACCTACAGATGGTAATAAAACTATGGTAGTGTAAATTGAAAGTAAAGGGGGAAAATACACACCCAACCCAAAATATATCCTAACCTAACAAAATTGTAAAAGTAAAAACTAAGAGATCCCATCTCCTAAATCCCAATCTATGACCACTATATGTGGTCCAAGAACCCTATATCCCTAAGATCATATGAAGTCACGGTCAATATATCTATCATCTTCAAAAGCCACGACACTTGTGGGAAAATCTCATATAGGGGTGATTATATACATACCCAATAGAACACCCTGAAAGGGGTGAAGGGGGAGTAGTAATAGATAGAATGGAATATAAAGATAGTAGATAGCACAAGGTACAGTGAAAGGGTACAGATCAACCCAATAATATTTAAAGTAAGCTTGTCCAAGCACAAGGGGATAAACATAGTGAGTAGATGAACTACCCTTCGATCCTTTTCCACCTATAGAAGGAGAGTATACTCATCTAACCATGAGAAGCTAGAAATAGAAAGAATGTGGAATACCTTGCATGTATTCACCTCTCTTGGAATGAGATCATTCAAATCCAAGGGGTGGATACAAAAGAAAGTGTGTGTATATATATATGATCAGTCAAAGAAGCCCATATGAGAGAGTAAGTGGATCTCAATATCATATATTAGCCTAAGAAGAAGAGTCTCCAATAGTTCCAAAAGTCCAAAAATGATGCCCAAAATCCCACACACCTACTCTAAACACACAAGTATAAGGAACCCATTCACCACACCTTGATACTATCCACTTTGGGCGGCACTCACTTTCCCACATGGTTTTGGGTCATGTCAAAAAAATGCATCTTTATGGTGAAATTGTCCTTTTTCCTTGTGATTCCAATGCTACATCAAACCACATCTCATCAATATGTCACATAGTTGAGGGGGCACAAACTCTAGGTAAGGATCATATGACCTGGTACGATATAAGGGTCCTATTTTGATAGTCATTGAGGAACTCCACTGCCCAACCCTACTGGAGGGTAACACTTGGGAATGTTATATGGGAACTCCACTTCCCAACTTCTCTGAAGCGTAATGACCAAGATAAGGTCATCAGGGAACTCCACCACCCAGCCCTGCTTGAGGGTAACACCTGAAAGAAGTTGTTGGGGAAATCCACTTCCCACCCCTGTTGGAGGGTAACGCCCAAAAAAATTCATCATATAACTGCACTATCCAGTCATGTTGGAGGGTAACACCTGAAAAAATCCATCAAGGAACTTCACTTCCCAACCCTACTAGAGGATAACGCTTGGAAAGGGACCTTGAGGAACTCCATTACCCAGCCCTACTGGAGGGTAATGCCCAAAAATCTTTGTTGATCCTATATGATCGCTGCCATCATCGGGTGACGTCTCATTATTTTACAAGACCTAAAAATTTCACATCATATCTCAAAATCCCCCACAGATGGAACCATCACTTTCTACATAGAAAAACACTAAGGATAGGCTTCTCACAGGCCAAAATTTGAGTTCAAACGAAGGTGATACGAATGATGGAAGTTTTCTCGAAAGAGATCAAGGGGTAAGTGGTGTGTGATGGGACCCACACAACATATAGTCCCACTTCATAGCCTACCCATATCCCTATTCAGCATATCGATCCCACCTGTGTAGGGGTACACACCGTGTAGGTGGAATACATGGCATGTCCAACCTATCTGGGGACTGGGTTGTGTACTGTTGGTCATGTCTATATACTTGAACCCCATTTCTTTGTAATTTGGTACACAGAATGTGGCTTCACATGGGATACCTCTCATTTGGTCAAGATGTGTCTGTGTATTCAGAACATGGCATGTTCCTGACTGTGTGATCCGTCACATGGGTAACTCACATAGAAAAAGTTGGTACACAGCGCATTGAGGTAATTACATGTCGTGTCATCCTTATGGGTTTCCAAAAACCTATAACTATTATAGGAGGGAGATACATGACCTGTGTTCTTCCTATTATATGTAGTATAGTAGGGTTTTATGCATAAATGTCATATTTGATCCCATGCTTTGAATCTACATGATCCTCCACTGGTTCCTCCTTGAATCTTTCTGAAAATCATAGATTTGACTAAAAAAATGGATCTCATTCATTGCTCACCGTAAATCAGCTACCGGAAGTCAATGAGGGTTTTTTCATTCATTTTGCACACTGTCTCACCACAATTCACTATGATCTTGATGATTAAACACTAGATCAGTCATCCTCACCTCACAACGATCCTAGATCTATGATATGTTCATCAAATTGTTTTTGTTTCATCAATTTTTCATGAATCTGGGGGTCTGATCGAGCTTAGTACCTTCCAACAAATTCGATCCAAGATCGTGGGGATCTAAAAGGAAAAGAACGTAAAGAATCAAGAGAACAAATCACCAAAAACCAAGTTTTAAACATACTTGGACAAGAATTCCTGTCAAATGATCAAGAATGGGCATACCGAGGTTATAAAAACATTGATTAAACAACTTAAATATGATACATAGGCTCATAAAAAGGCCACAGGTGGAACATATCCAAGAAAGAGAATGGATATACTTAATCATTTAATCAAAGGGCATAAGAACACTAAATGAAAATCCCTACCTCAGTTTTGGATCGATCACTAGTGAAGAACACACCCATCAATGATTTTAAGGAATCTGATGTGTTTGTTACATCTGACCTGATCTGATTCAAGAGATTCCTCATTGTTCTATAAAGGGAATAGAGAGGATCTCTCATCGGCGGATTCCAAAAATTATGATCCAACCCTAGCAAGGTTTTCTAGGATGATATACTTATAATATTGTCTGTTACACTAAAAAATCAACTAATTAATTAAATCATTAATTCATTAATTCATTAAACACACTGTCAATGAGAAAGGGGTCTGAAATTCCTGCATTGACTCGTTTTATATCACTCCTAGTGTAAAAAACGCATTAAAAACCCAACTGTGATCTCAGATTTCTGATACAGTCAACCATTTAAAAGTTATCACGTTTTCTTTAAGAATATTTTCATAATCAATATAAAATATCTTTAATATTTTTATAAAATTAATTTTGATCACATAGGGCCTTAGAATTGCACCCATATCAGTTCCTAGTTCTATAAATATATATAAATATTTCAATGTCTTACAAGACAAAAAACAAGTCTCTACATAATTTTATCCTTCAGTATTTTCATCCCTAAAAAGAAAAAACTAGGAAAACAACTCAGGAAACTGATCCCACACTTGTATCTCCCACTCCTAGTAAATCTCATTCATGTTTCCATGCTACCAAATCATGCGAAGTAAAGGGATGGTCCATCCATGAAAGGTCCTCTACTACTGATCCTCAATTGCTATTGAGTGCTCTACAAAGGTGGCTCATCCTCGATATCTAGCTCATCCCAATCGATAACATGCATAGGGTCATGCACGTATCTCCTCAGCAATGACATGTGGAATATGTTGCGTTCCTTCTCCAGCTATGGTGGTAGGGAGAGGTGGTAGGAAACCTCTCCAACCCTTTGCATGATCTTGAATAGCCCGATGAACCTTAGGGATATCTTGCCTCCTCGGATGAACCTCTACAATCCTCATCATGGGGAGACTCATAATAAAACATGGTCTCCCTACTCAAACTCCAAGGGCCTATAAAGGCAGGCTACATAATATTTTTTTATACTCTAGGTCGTCCTCATCCACTCTCAGATGACATGGACCTTCTTTGTTATCACATGCACCATCTATGGGACCACAAGATATGACTCTCTAATCTATGTCTAGCATAAGGGTGACCTGTAGGGTCTTCCGTATAGGGCCTAAAAAGGTTCGATGTCAATGGTAGAGTGGTATATGTTGTTTTACGCAAACTCTACCAAGGGAATATGGTCTTCTCAGCTCTAGCCGAAGTCTAACAGGAAAGCGCTCATCATATCCTCCAACAACTAGATAGTACACTCGGTCTTCCCATCAGTCTAGGGGTGAAAGGTTGTACTCATCTGCATCTTGGTTTTGAATGACTTCTATAGGACTCTCCAAAAATGTGATGTAAATTGTGTCTCATGGTCAGATATAATCTTCAAGGGCCCCTCGTGAAGTCGAATGATCTTCTGTATGTATAGCTTCCTCAAACTCTCCATCAAACTCTGCTCCCAGATAGCAACAAATTGAACCAACTTTGTGATTCAGTCTACTATCACCCAGATGGTGTTATAGCCCTTCATTGTTTGTGGAAATTCTATGAAAAATTCTATTGATATTTCACCCCACTTCCACTCCAAGATATCAAGAGGCTGAAAAAAATCAACTAGAACTTCATTCTCATCCTTCATCCATTAGAAAGTAAAGCACCAAGAGATGAAGTAATCTACTCTTCATCTCATTTCAGGCCACCAAAACTATCGTTGAAGGTCTTTTTACATCTTCCTCACACCAAGATGTAAAACTAGGGTAGAAGTGTGGAACTATCACATCACCTCCTCTAGTATCAGGACTGGAACCATTATTCTCCCATAGAACATGATAATGTGATTACCTACTTAATAATATCCATTTGGTGCATATCCTATGGATATATGATCACGTAAGACCTTGTAGCCAATGTCTCCCAGCTGGGACTCTCTCTCACACTCAAGGAGAAAAGGACTCAAAACCATTGACTAAAGAAATTTTTTACCCTCCTACTCCACCAGGGTCAGCTGCAGGGAAGCTAACTGATCTGAATCTTCCTTCACTAGGTGAGCATAGGACTTCCTACTAAGGTAATATGCTAAAACATTTTCCTTCCCTGGTGTATAAACTATCTCAAAGTTGTAGTCCTACGAGAACTCCAATAAGCATCACTACCTCAAGTTTAGGTCTCTATATGTAAAGAAGTACCTAAGACTCTGGTGGTCAGAGTAAACCACGAACCACTCTATAAAAAGTTATTTCCTCCAAATCCTCAAGGAAAAGACTACCACTACTAGATCTAGGTCATGAGTTTCATAGTTCTGCTCATGGGGCCTTAACTACCTCAATTTTTATGTGATAATTATCTATTGTTGCATGATCCTGAGGAATCTCAATACACTAAAAACTCAACTCCTTTCTCTAGTAGTCTCAATAATGGATCACTCATCAGCCTTTTCCTCAAATCCTCAAATTCCCTTTAACAATACTCAGTCTAGGTAAACGGATTCCCTTCCTGTGTCCGGGTGGTCAAAGGGGAAGCGATTCTAGAGAATTATACCATAAACCTCCTATAGTACCTTGTCAAGCTAAAAAAAATTCACCTCTGACACATTATTGGGTGGATCCCAAGAAATCATTACATCGATCTTTGCAGGATCTAGGGCTAAACCATTCTCATAAATGACATTCCCTAGAAAGTTAACCTCATGAATCTAGAGCTGGAACTTCAAGATATTTTCATAAATATGGTTCTCTCGAAGAAAATAAAGAACCATCCTAAAATTCTATGCATGTTCCACCTATTATGCATAGTAGATGAGTATGTTGTCGATGAAAACAATAAAAAACTGGTCCAAGTATAACTGGAAGATTTGGTTCATCAAATCCATAAACATGGTAGGGGTATTCATCACACCAAAGGGTATCACTAGGAACTCATAGTATCTATAGTGACATTAGAATGACAACTTTGGAATATCATCCTCGTGAACCCTCAACTGGTGGTAGTTAGATCTAAGATAGATATTTAAGAAACATTTTTCACCTCACAACTGGTCAAAGAGGTCATCAATCCTTGGAAAGGGGTACTTTTTCTTTTCATGGTTTGGTTTAGGAGATGATAATCCACATAAATCCATAAGCTACCATCCACATTTTTCATGAACAACACCAGATCTACCTTGGGGGACACACTGGGTCTAATGAAACCTTTCTCACGAAGGTATTCTAACTAAAACTGTAGCTCTCAGATCTCGGTAAGTGCCATCTGATATGCCAAATAAGATATCATATTCATGTTAGGTTGCAAATCAATGAAAAACTTCATCTCTCTCCTTATATGTAGTCCTAAAACATCTTTGGGAAAGAGATCCATATAATCCTCCACAACTGAAGGAGCTTAGATGCCTGAAGATCCTGTTACACTAAGGGATACACTCACCAACTAATGGGAGATTGGTGGCATCCTCCTACTCACTAAACCCACTTTCCCTACCATGATATCTCTATCACCAGAAAAGGATAATCTCATCCCATAAATGTGTAAGCATCTGACTAGTCTGCGGTGACAGTTGATCTAGTCCCATACCATAGAAAGTTAATCTATACACAATATTACCTCATATGGTTTCATCGTGATGACCAAAAGGTCCCACATGAACCTTTATCCCCTAAACGATAGCTCTCACTACCGGAAAATAAAATATACAAAAGAAGTGTTCCCTGTAGAAACCTCAAGTCGAAGCTGTTGTGCTGGCACCCCTATTAGGAGATCCAGATCTTACACTAGGAGTATCAAGATAAAATAATGGATGGAACCTATGTCTACTCTAATCATCTCATGTGTTGCGGGGTCATGAGCCTCCAAATCCTACAGTTTTTCACAGCCTTGGCCGCCAGCTCCCTGAGACTAACACGGGCTACCTAGTGGTGGTGGTGGTTGGAGGATATCATACCAGTTTCTACCACCCACAGCTCCTCCTACTCCTATACCAGCTCTATATCTCTAGGGACCACCCTATCCTTACCTGGTAGATCCCTAATCATGGTGTTTCCTATACCATGGTGGTCCATTAGCTATATTCTTGGGATACTCAGCACGTATGGTTGGGTAGTCTCGTACCATGTGACCTCACACATCACAAGTAAAGCAATGTACCTCTCTGGGTTTCCCTTCCACTCTGTGATGTCTCAGCCCCATATGACAATGTGAATGAGCCTTCTTGAAGAAGGGTCTACTGCTTCAAGATCCTGGTGCTTGGAATCTGCTAGCTACTGAAGATGACTCAGTTCTAGGATGCCCACTACTATGTTCAAGTGCCTGAAGTCCCTCTAACAGAAATCTCTTTATCACCAGTTCCTGTTTCAGCACCTCAACATAGGTGGGGATGCATGAGAGAGCAATTTTGGATTAGATATCTCTATAGAGTCCATGATAAAATTTTCATGCTTAGAATTATCCATCCTAGATCATGTTAAGGGAGTAATTTGTAAGTTCTATAAACCTCACTATGTACTTAGCCACCATTATCCATCTCTGCTGAAGTTCCAGTAGCACATGGATCTATACTGAGCATATACAGGAGGGGTAGTACTCCTCATGGAATAGCCACTAGAATTCATCCCAAAAGAGAGTCAACTCATCGTGCATTTATATAATGAGGATACACTAGCACCCATATACTCCATGGAAAAGGATGGTTTCCAGTGCCATAACCTAATATGTCAGGGTTTGAACAAGCCTGAAGATATAGACCACTGAATCTCATCAATCCTCTACTGCCTAAGGATCTGGCTCACCATGGAATCTTAGCGGTCTCTAATGCTAGAACTCGCGGAGTGCACTAAGCCAGAGCACATCCTCAATCTTATCAATTGGGATGGTCTTCTGCTCGATAGGTGGAGGTTCTTATACCTACCAACTTGGAGGAAGGGGGTCACAAGATGGACTCTGAACTGAGGCCTCATTGCTCATAGGATTGTCATTATGAACCAGAGCTTGTATCCTAGATGGATCTCATCATGGAGGCATCCTGAAAGTTATCAAGTAGTATCACAGTCAAATGAGAATATATATATCAACAATAATGAGGATATGACTCAAAAAGGAAAATCAAAGACTCAATCTTATATTATGCATGTACCATTAATCCCTGCAATAAATGCCACAACATGCTGAATCGACAAGCAGATGGTCAAGGTCCTGATGAATGGATGTGTCATCCGTCGTACCATCATTGGACTCCCTGGCTTGAGAGATGCACTCGAGACACTTTTCCATTGTTTCCCTAAACCCAACCAATCCTTTTTAAGGGGATATACCCAAACAATGTCCCAAGGAATGAAATTTCTCTGATACTAATCTGTCATGACTCAACCAAAGTAGAGGATCAAGTTGAAACTAACCTAAGCCCACCTTCATAGGCTAGGGGTGGTGACAAGCATTGAAGGCAAAACTAACTCAGGGAGGCCTTTTTCAAAGAACCTGTACACATGAACACAACCAACTCAATGAAAAAGTGTAGAGGGAGAAAGTAGAATATGAAACACTGCTATAAAGTAAACCAAACATGCATGAACCTATATACGGTAACAAAGTATGGTAGTGTGAACTAAAAGTAAAGGGGAAAAAATACACACCCAACCAGAAATATGTCCCAACCTGAAAAATTTGGAAAAGTAAACAGTTAGGGAGTCTAGATCATGAATCTCAAGTTATAACCATTGTATGTGTTTCAAGCTCCTGTTATCCCTAAGCTCATTTGAAGTCACGGTCAACCTGTCAGTCGTATGAAAAAGATATTCCATGTGTGGCAAAATCCTATGCAGGAGTGACTATATAAATACCCTGTAGAATTCCCCAAAAAGGGGTGAAAGGGGAGAAGAAAGAGATACAATGGAATATAAAGATAGTAGATAGCACAAAGTATAGTGAAAGAGTACAGCTCAATCCAATAAGAGTGAAAGTAATCTCACTTAAGCATAAGTGGATAAACAGAGTGAGTAGATAAACTACCTGTCGATTCTTCACCACTTATAGCAGAGAGTAGACTCATCCAACCATGAGAAGCTAGACATGGAAAGCACATTACATACCCCACATGTCTTCACATCTCTTGAAAGGATATCATCCATATCCAAGGTGTGGATACAAAAGAAAGTGAGTGTATATATATATACTTAGTCAAATAAACCCAAATGAGAGAGTAAGGATATCTCCATATCACAGCTCATCCTAAGAAGAAGAGTCTCTAATAGGTCCAAAAGACCAATAATGATTTCTATTATCCCATGTGTCTGCCATAAACACATAATTCTAAGGAACTCATTCACCACACCTTGATATTATCCACTTTGGGCGTCACTAACTCCCCCGCATGGTTTTGGATCGCATCACAAAAAAGTGTTTCAGTGGGAAAAGTGTCCCTATTCTTTGTGAGTCCAAAGATACATCAAACTACGTCTCATACCTATGCCACACAGTCGAGGGGACAAAAACTCTAGGTAATAATATCATGCCCCAGTACGACAGGAGGGTCCTATTCTGATAGTCAATGAGGAGCGCCACTGCCCAGCCCTGCTAGAGGGTAACACTTTGGATTGTCATTGGGTAACTCCACTGCCCAACCCTGCTAGAGGGTAATGTCTAGGAGAAGCTTGTTAGGGAACTCCGCTACCCAGCCCTGGTGGAGGGTAATGCCCAAGAGAAGGTCATTAGGGAACTCCGCTACCCAGCTCTACTAGAAGGTAACGCCCAGAAGAAGTCGTTAAGGAACTCTATTTCCCAACCCAATTAGAGGGTAAATCCCAGAAAAAAATCTTTGAGGAACTCCACTTCCTATCCCTACTAGAGGGTAATGCCCATAAAGGGATCTTGGGGAACTCCATTGTCCATCCCTGCTAGAGGGTAATGCCCGAAAATATCTGGTGATCCTGCATGATCATTTTCATCATAGAGTGTCGCCTTAATGCGTGCCAATCCCAGAAAATTTCACATCACTGAGGAAACTATCATTTTCTATGCAAAAAAACACTCAGTATAGGCTACTTTCAGCCCAAAATCCAAGTTCAAGTGAAGGAGATACAAATGATGGAATTTTTCTTGAAAATGATCAAGGGTTACATGGTGTGTGAGGGGACCCACATAGCATGTGGTCCTACTTCACAGTCTTCTTATGTCCCTGGTTGGAACATGGATCCAAACCATATAGGGGTACACATTGTGTAGGTAGAATACATGGCATGTCCAACCTATCCAGAGACTAGGTCGTGTGCTGCTGGTCATGTCTATGTACTCAGACCTCGTGTCCATGTACTCAGACCTCGTGTTCATGTACTCTTTTACATGATGTGTGGCTTCACATGGGATATTGCCCATGTGGTCAAGTCGTGTATGTGTATTTGGAACATGGAATGTGCTCAACCATGTGTTACATCACACGGCTCACTCACATGGAAAAAGGTGGTACACGGTGTGTTGAGATAAGTACACATTGTGACATCCCTATGAGTTTCCAAAACCCTATCATCATCATAGGGGGAGCTACACACTATGTATTCTTCCTACCATATGGTGTGTAGTCAGGTTTTCTATAGAAATCATAGATCTAATCATGTACTTTGAATTTTATCGATCCACTACTAATTCCACCTTGAATTTTCCTGAAAATCGTGGATTTGACCAAAAATCATGTATCTCAGTCATTTCTCACCAGAAATCAGCCACCGAAAGTCAATGATGGTTTCACCATCCGTTCTGCATATGTTCAATCCTACATTTTTCATGATATTGATGATTAAACAGTGGATCGGTTATCATCACCTCACAAAAATCTCAGATTTATTCTTGGTTTGTCAAATTGTCATCATTTCATCGATTCACCATGAATTCGGGGGTCTGATCGAGCTCGGTACCTCTCGGAAAATTCAAACCAGGACCACAGGGATCCAACCGGTGAAGATCGTAAATAATCGAGGGAGAAAAGCACCAAAAACAAAGTTTTAAACATCATTTTACAAGAGTTCTTGTCGATGATCAAGAATGGCATACCAAGGTTATAAAAACATTTATTAAACAACTTAAATTCAGTACATAGGCTCATGAAAAGGCCACAGGTGGCGCAGATCCAAGAACAAGAATAGATCTGCTCAATCATTTAATCAAAGGGTGTAAAAACACCAAATGATGAGTCTTACCTCAATTTTGTATTGATCGCTGGTGATGAACGTGCCCTTAAATGATTCAAAGGAATCTGATGTGTTTGTTACATCTCATCTGATCTGATTCAAGAGCTTTATTGTTGTTCATTGAAGGGATGAGGGAGGATCTTTCGCTAGCAGATTCTAGAAATTATGATCCAACCCTAGAAATGTTTTCCAGAGTGATATACTTTTAATCTTATCCACTGCACTGAAAATCAACTAATTAATTAAATAATTCATTCATTAATTCATTAAATGCACTGCCAATGAATGAGGGGTCCGAACGTCCTGCACTGACTCATTTTATATCACGCCTAGGGTAAAAACCACGTTTCGAACCCAACCGTGGTCATGAATTTCAGATAAGATCAACCATTTAATAATTATACTATTTTATTTAAGAATCTATGTATTCACAATATAAAATATATTTAATATTTTTATAAAATTAATTTTGAGCACACCAAGTCTCAGAATCACACGTCGTCTTAGTGCCTAGCTCTGGAAATATATATAGAAATATTTTAAAGTCTTATAAGAAAAAAAATGGCCCTCTAAAAATATACTTCATAAAATTTCTTTAAGTGTTTTTTGAGGAATGTGAAAGTGAAGTGTCGAATATTCATGGTCAAAAGATATGAGTTTTTTTGATCCCGTGTGCTAAAGAATATCTTGAACAAGTATTCATCAATCATTGTAATGTAGTGTAGAGAAATTATTAAACACACATTTCCTTATACACAACAAAGTTATGATTTTAATAAGGAGGGTCGATGATGATTCTTACATGTTAACATTGATCAATAAAATTTAGTGTGTATCAATTACTAAACATACATTTTTATACACATCAGATACATGATGTAAGTATAAGGTGTATCAATGTTGTAACTTATATTCATTGTAGATACTTACATATTTTTTTGAGACATGAATCTCAAATAATGGAGTTATCCTATAATAATATGACAACTATCATGAAAAATGGATATCATGTGAATTATAGTATGATATAAATTTTTTATTTCATAACAACATTGTGTTTGAATTAAAAGTTTTTGTTAAGGATATAAACAAACTTGCATCATGAAAAACAAAATGTTCATGTAAAGTAATTATCTTAAAAAAAATTAGGATATTACATAAATACCTATGATATAAATATTATAGTCAAGTGATAGACTGTATTTCTATAAAAGGGTGAACATATATACTTGAGATAGTGGGGAAAATATTGACTTGGGTTTAGTCAATGCTCTATATGCACAAATAATTGACATAGGAACGAGTTCCATGAGAGGTGTAGAAGAGGAATGTTCTAGAGACACATACTTTGTAGGAAGGTTAAAACTATAGTGATGGTTTTATATGCACCATAGTTGGTGATAAATTATTCATTAAGAATAATAAATCCTAAAACCAGTATATGGTAATCGAATAAAGTTGACAAGATAAATTAAAATTCAATAATTGGTTCCATTTATCAAAGTATTGGGGGTTATTATTTTGAATGTTGTATTAGGTATTCAAGTGAGACTATACATGGATGGTAAGTGTGGTACCGATGAGGATTGATTGCACTACTACAAAACTGGGTTTTTATAGCACCACCCTTTATCAGTGCTAAAAAAAGCACTGATAAAGCCCCCCCCCCCCCTTATCAGCACTTTTTTTAGTGCTGTTAAAGGGGACCCCTTTATCAGTGCTTTTTTTAGTAGCATTGATAAAGGGAGGATTTATCAACACTTTTTCCTAGTGATAATAAATTTTATATTTTAAAAAAAAATCATGAAAATTTATATATTTTTATATAAGTATATTTATATTGATATAAATATAATACATATTTTTTAAATATGTTTTAGATAAGTATAGATATACTATTACATTTAATATATAAGAAATTTTGTGAAAATGTATTTCAAATATTTTAAAAATATTATTAATTAATAATTTGTGAATTATAATTGATTAATAATTATTTAATAACAATTTGATGACACAAAAAATCAAAAAAAATTATAAAAGATCTAAAATAAGTTGAAAATGTAACTAAACTTCAAATGGCCATAACTTTTGATCCGGGTGTCCGTTTGAGCTCAACAGCATATCAAATCGAAGCCTGCAATGAGCTCTACGTGATAGTTGCCCAAGGGAACCTTCTATCACATTTTTTAGGCCAAAAAAGGGCTAGAAGGCCTCTAAAACGGAGTTTTTAGTCGGGATACCTTGATTTGTTAACATTCAAACAGGTATAACTTATGATCCAAATGTCTGTTAGGATTTTACTACATATCATACCAAATATTGTTTCATTTTCTTCGATTTTACTAGTTGTGGAGTTGAAACAGGATTCTGGATTAGAATTTATGGTCGTTTTAACATTCTATGGATTTTCAAATACACATATATATGTATTTATTCATAAATATGTGTGTGTATGTCTGTGTATGTCTGTGTGTGTTTGTGTGTGTGTGTGTGTTGTATATATGCATGTATGTATTTATTTATTCATTTATAAACACACACAAAAACATATTTTATAAATGTATTTAAAACTAATCTTATAAATATATATTAATATACAAATAAATATACGGATAAAAAATTATAACTAAAAATATATATTAATATACGAATGAATATATATATATACTAATATATGAATATATATATATATATATATGTATTAATATAACTAAATATATTTATATTAATATCAATGTATATTAATATACGAATAAATATAACTATATATATATAAATAAATATCAATACATATTAATATAAAAATAAATATATATATATATATAATTATATATGAAAAAATATATATACTATTATATGAATAAATATATATGTATTAATATAACTAAATATATTTATGTTAATATGAATCTATATTAATATAAGAATAAATATAACTATCTATATATAAATAAATAGATATATCATTAAATAGAGAAAAAAAACTAAATGGCTTAGTGGTAAAGGTGTAGGCGCGCAAGGGGGGAGGTCGCGGGTTTGAGTTCGGGTGGAAGCAAGGAGGTGTGTGTGGGTGGGGGATGCGCGGGAAGGGCAGCGCGTGGGAGAGTGTGAGGGGGGTCTGCCTAGCACTAATAAAGGGGGTGTCAAGCGCTGTTAAAAGCTCCCCCTACATTATATAATTCTTTTTTATTTTTTTATTTTTTTTACTTTTATCAGCGCTAAAAAAAAGAACTGATAAAGGACCCCTTTTATCAGTACTGATAAAAGGGGTCTTTTATCAGCGCTTTTTTTAGGGCTGATAAAAAGTGCCTTTATCAGCACTTTTTTGAGCGCTGATAAAAGGGACACCCTCTTTATCTTCTCCTCGATTAACAGTTCTTTTTTAGCATTGTTAATGCAATTTTATAGCTCTGATAAAAGCCATATTTGTAGTAGTGTTGGTAACGCCAAGTCTTTATGCCTAAATCCATTAGAATTTTACTTGTCATAGCTAATTTATATTATCATTTTATTGAGATTTGAATGTCAATACTACCAATTGTAGAAGGTTTCTATACGATGCAAATAGAAAGGGATGGTGACATCATAGAATGACAATAAGGGGTGAAAGTTATTGAAATCTAGTTTAGTATTGAAGTAAGTAACAAGATCATGGAATATTCATTTGGAATGAATTGATTCCATGTGACTAAAATAGGTTAGTGGGAACGCTAATGTTTTTAAGTAAAATATGTTTGATAAAATATGGAAAATAATTTTTGGTCTTACAATTAATTGAGAACATGATGAAAATAACTCTCCAGATATTTAATTAAAGTAGAAACATAAGTTCTAGGGAACTTTATCTATTAAGGTAGACCTAACTGTTACTTAGACCAAGTCAATAGTACATAAACTGAAATGGTATTTAAAAATACAACTTGGAACAATTCGAGAGATAATTGTTACCAGTGTCACATGGCATATATCTCTCCAAGAAAAAATGCATAGGCATAGGAGGAGATTAAATAGAAGATTATAATTCCATATGTGACAGCAATGGATCTATCATGTGTGTCATGTTATGTAATAAAATTGATATTACTATCACATATTCTATTGTAGGAAAATATTAGTTATATCTAAGAGACCTACAAGGGATGCAGTCAGAACTATCCAATTGTACTTGAACAAGTACAAAAGGTATGTACCTGGTATATGGAGAGGAAGGGATACTAGTTACAAGGGGACACAAACTAGTCTTCCTTTAGATCAATATGATCTAATATCACAATCTAGATAAGTTGATGAACAATAGAAGCTCATTTAATCCATCGGTATCCATATCTAAAAATATCGAGTATGTTGTGCCTTATCAGATAGCTAATGAAGTAGTGTATAATACGTAATGATTTTTTCAAGTTCTTGGAATCCTTCCTAGTAAGTAAAGTTTTATCATTATAATAATTCTATTACTATTATTATCCAAGATGTAAAGTTATGACCATGGATAAAAATGAATATAATAAGGGATTACATCTCTTGATGAGTCTTATTCAAGCAATTGAGGTCACACATAGCATAATAGCAATGTAGTGGAGACGTGGTAGACCCAACAACTAAAGACATGACTTAGAAAAAACATGAACCTAATCATGTGAGATCTGAAAATGATAGTTATCAATTTGGATATAGTATAATTGGGAGTGTTGTAATAGTGGGTGCCTTATACCCAACTTGATCGGTACTTTTTGATTACCATAACATGTATACAATGAGTTATACATGATGTACACTTACCATTATAGTGTTGATATTTTTTCATCCACTATTTAAATAATAACGTATATAGATTATTTTTCATATCAAAAGGTTATAGAAATTCTCATTCTATAATGAGAACCTCAAAATACTATGACATTAATCTTAAATAAATGTTATATGGTCTATATACATCATACTGACTGGACACAATTGATGTCTGGCTATTAGGTGTTGGGGGATTATAAGAATTTAGGCATCTTCTTTAAAGTTCACACTTTTTGATCTCTAGTAGGTGAGATCATGAGGATAGACCCACCAAAAGTAGCACCACATGATTTAGGTGTCATTGTTTGTTCCTATCTACAGACATGTGTATTAGTCTCCTAACTTGATATCATTATCAATGTGTGCCATTTAATTGTGTACTTTGATATAAGGAAAAAACCATGAAAATAAATTCATGGAGAGTTATCTTGTGTTGGGTGAATCATTTTTCATGTGACATTGGTTTAATGATTAAGATATAATTTTTTACTTCTGATCTGAGGAAGTAATATCTTGGGCCTAGTTGATCAGGATGGTAGTGCCTTCATAAATCCTTGGTCAAGGTAGTCAAAGGTAAGTATGTCTAGTTAGATAAAAAAAATAAATCTTGAAAGTATGATGACACAAGTGTGTGTCCTGCTTTATGAGATATATAAGATAAAAATATTATATTACACGGTGCATGTACGTCAGATGATTTTTATTATTATGACAATTCCTTATCTCTTTAGGGGATTTGATGATTTTCTAGACTCTGCTCTTGGTCTATGAATAGTATTTAATTTTATCAAGATAAGGGCCAAGAGGGTTACACACAATAGCACATTTAATGTTTTTCCCTATTCTGGTGAATATGAATATTAGACATGGTGGGCCCCACCACAAGGTCTAAGAGTTGTCCATGTA
The DNA here is from genome assembly GCA_963277665.1 of Viscum album. Lineage (NCBI taxonomy): Eukaryota > Viridiplantae > Streptophyta > Magnoliopsida > Santalales > Viscaceae > Viscum > Viscum album. The sequence goes on along the minus strand of OY728135.1, from coordinate 443,412,073 downwards.
ATCGATCACTGATGAATAAATAAATTCATTATTATTTGAGTATAGAATAACTGTGTTGAATTTATTTATTAAATTTATTTATTAAATGTATTTATAATTATTTAATTAAATACATAGAATAATATTATATAAATGAATATATTTTTAATATTCAAGCTTCGTTGAATATTAGTGGGAATTACAAGCCAAGTAGATGACTCAATTTTAACACATAATACATTTAATATATATTACAAGAATGTGATAAAATATAAATAATATTTATGACATAGTTAGTTCATCATAACTATTTATTTATTTCTTATTTAGTGGGTGTTTTATTTCCAGGAGTCGGGGAACCCTTTATAGGTATTTGAGCCTCCCACTATATAATCAGAAGAGAGACATTCATTCCGAGACTATACATTCCAACGGAATGAGATCCCCTTTCTCCTCCTACTTAATAGAGAGATAAAGTATCTCTATGAGTAATCAATATAAGAATGTATTCAATGGATCAAAGGAATGAGATCGAGGTGATCGTCATGACACTGAAGGATTCATCAGAGCTCCACGCTAGTACTCAGAATTTGACAAATATTAATCGTGTGGATTCTTGAAGCATGCTTGGATGATTTATTGGGTTCAGTTTCGGATCCTTTTAGAAATGGTCGTCAGTGGTGAGTTGTATTCAAGCATGAATCATTTTTAACAATTTATTTGTTTGGTTTTATTTTTGTTCTTTGACTAATTCACACGATATCCTCATACCTCTATCGGGGATCAGATCTTCGGAGATAAAAATTTTTCTCCAGTAATAAAAAATTTAAATCACCAACTCACCAGCTTCTACTGCATTCCTTGGTACAATAGAACAAAATGGTCTGGTGGAATGGATGAATAATATTTTAAATTTTATAGCTCAAAGAATGAGGTTACATTCAGTTTTTTTCAAAGGAGTTTTGGGTGGAAGCTTAAAATTATGTTGTTTATATTATAAATCAGATTCCTTCTAAACGATTGAGGTGAGAGCTTCCAGAAGAACTATGGACCAGAATACCAGTTGATTTTTATCACTAAAAGGTTTTCAAAAGTTTGATGTACTTCCATGTGGATGTGAGGGAAATGAATAAGATTGAAGTGATATCCCAATTATGTTTTGTTGTAGGGAATGATGATGAAATTTGATTTTAACTCTAAAAAATGATAAATGAAAAGTCATTAGAAGCTAAAATGTTCTCTGTAATGAGAAGAAGTATTAAAAATTGGTGGCAGATACTATTAATATAAAATAATTGACTAACCGTGTCCAAGTTAATATAAATGAAATACCAAAAATTATGGAATGTTTAGGAAGTACATAAGTTTTGGAAGATACATCAAGGTCGTAAGTACCATAATGCTCTAGGATTTTAGAATCTTATGTTAGAGTTTTAGAATGTAAAAATTTTAAATAAGAAATTTTGGAAGGAGAAAAACCTCAAGTTAAATTGAGGAGGTCTACCAAGATTAGAAGGATGATGAAATGGTTCAAACCATATCTTCATTTATTGCTTCTTACTAATGGTGTAGAACCTAAAATCCATAAAGAAGTGTCAATTTTGAGTGATTCTAGATAGTGGGAGTTAGCAATAAATTTTGAAATGGACTCTTTATATATAAACAGAACATAAATATAATAGAACTATGACCAGGGAAGAAGGAATTGCAGAATAAATGGGTCCACCGATTGAAAGAGTAAGCATATGGTAGGAAATGATATAAGGATATGATATCTTTTAAATACTTTGAATAAAAAAATTATGTATTTCTTAGAAATATTTCCTCCAGTTTTTAAGAAGATAAAAATCCAGATGATTCTTATCCTGGTTGCTTCAGAAAGACTACATATTGAACAATTATATGTGAAAATGACATTCATTCATGGTGACTTTGAGAAGGAAAACTATATGAAGTGGTCAGGAGGTTTCTTGAAAAACATAACAGAAGAGGTGTTGTGCAAGCTCAAACAGATTTTGTATGGGTTGAAGCAAACACCCATACAATGGTACCATAAGTTTGATGTATTTATGGTAAATAAATATTTTTTCTAGAGATATCTAGATTATTATTGCTATTAAAAGGTGTTTGTAATGTCTTATACGTCTCGATCCATTAATTTATTTATTTTTTTGGGTGTTGGAGGTGTTTTGGAGTAGGCTTGATGTGTGGTGGTTAGAGGTGCATCATAGCTGTTGCAGGATATTCACATCGTGAATGGTTTACATGACATGAATTAGTGATTCATGGATTGTGTAGATGGTTGGTTTCATGGCTTGTGTGTAGGCTAAGGGGGGGGTTGTGAAATGAATTCACATCGTGAAAGGTGAATTCATGATGTGTAATTAAATCAGATTGAGGCAAAATGATTTTTGGTGGAAGTTGGTTTTTGGGAAAACCCATGAAATTCAAATCTTGAATGGGTTACACAATGTGAAAGGGTCAGGATTCTAGGTTTTAAATTATTTTATTCAGCTAAACTCCTCTTAATTCAGTCAAACATCTCTCTCTCTCTCCTATGTCTCTCTCTTCTATCTCTCTCTCTCCTATCTCTCTCCCTCTCATTTCTAGGAAAACCCTAGGAAATTTTTTTAGATTCTCTTTAACCCCTTCCTCTTACCTTGATTTGTTGGTTTCGGTGGATGCCTATTGACGATCAATGATAAGCCCTTATCTTCTTATTGGTTTCTTTCTTCTATTATTATCTTGGGGATCCGCTATGGTGGTGTGGTTTTGGTTTGGGTTGTGAGTTAGTTTATGTTTTTTATAACCCTTGATGTGGTGTTGGTTGATTTTGGGTTCTGTGTGCAGTTATCATTTGTAAGCATTTCTTCCTCACCCTATGGTGTGCAGTAAGATCAGAAAGCTTCTTTGAGGTAGGGAATCTCTTATTTCTCACTTTTTTGTATCATTAGGGAGAGTTTTACTCCTTTTTATCTATAGGGATGGTTTTTTATGGCCTAATCAAGAAAAATTAATCATTTAATTGAAATTTAAGGGGAAAGGGGAATGATTATCATGATTTTATAGCTTTTATAATTATCTTGATATTTTAATTACATGTGATAAATTCCCTACTAAAAAATTTGTTCATTGGGGGATTAATTTGAACTCATTTGATATGTTTTGTGGAGATATTGTTGTTTAGTTGTTGTGATATCCCCCTAAAATAGAAATTTGATAACCACTTATATTTAGTTAATAAAATGGTTTCTTGTGAATTTATAGCTTGCGTGATAACACCCCTAAAATAAAGTGAAATATGATAAAATCCCCTTTGTTAAACCTATAAAATGAGCTTTGATGTTTTTTGATGTATAGATGTGTTGTTGGGAGGCGATGTGTGGGGTGAGGTGTGGTTTGATGGGTATTCTTTTAGGGCGGTGAGGTGGTGGTTTTTTTGTCATGATTTTAGGGTAGTAATGTGATGGTTTTTTTGTCATGATTTTGGGTGGAAAATTTATAGTTTTTTTTATGATTTTGGGAAGGTGAGGTGATGGTTTGTTGGCTGCGAGTTTAGGACAGTGAGGCGGTAGTTTGTTGGCTGTGATTTTGGGGTGGTGAAGTGGTGGTTTGTTGGATGTAATTTTTGAGAGGTGAGGTGATAGTTTGTTGTTCATGATTTTGGGGAAGCGAGGTGGTGGTTTGTTGGCCATACTTTTGGGGAAGTGAGGTGATGGTTTGTTTGGTTATTCTTGTGGGGTGGTGAGGCGATGGTTCAATAGGATGATAAGCTACTTTTGATGTGTGGTTTCATTTGTTCTAGTTGTCTAGGTAGTATTGGAAATGAATAATAATATTAAATTGAAATGGTTGTGGATTGGTTTCGTTAATGGGATGGAAATGTTTAACGAATGTTGAGCTAAAATGGGAAGTGTGGCTGAATGTGAAAATGGTTTATGAATGTAATAAATGGGCTAGATAATGAAATTTTTAGTGAAAAGTGGAAAGTGGTTTGTGGATATTATTTTCTTCCGTGATGTCCTGCATTTATTAGTGGCAGAAAAAGTGGAAATGTTGCGAGGATGGGTAGATATTTTTTGAGCTGGTTAATGTTTTTTTGTGAACCCATAGGATGGGATTGTGTGTAGCTATTATATATACTTGTATATTCCTTATGATTTCTATACACACACCACCCATGTCAATCACTATGTGTTGACTGTAACATCCCAAGTAAGTAATGAATAATAGATATTTTTATCTATGTCTATTAATGAATTAGATAGTGTTTTAGAGGCATAAAAAGAAAATAAATACAATCTTATGCATGGAATACACTAATGTTCTTAAAAGATTGTTTTACTGACTTTTGAGGGCAAAACCTTTTTAAATCAAACTTTTGAAAATTTTATAATCTATATTTGTCAAAATAAACATATTCATTATGATTGGGACATTGAAATTTACATTGGATAATTTTTTGGTATTTTTCAGACAATGTTCATTTTTTAATGAATAGTGAAAAAATACTGCATTTTACATCAAAACTGCTTTTTCATTTAATTTAATTATATGGTTAGATTATCCTTTTAATTTTTATTAAATTTTAATCTGAATATATTTTTACCATTTAATCCAATGGTGGTAATTTGAATCAATTTCACTTTGAAATTGGACTTAAACTAGTGTCAATCTTTTGATACTTATTGTTTCATAAAAACACGTTATTTGTCATGACAGCGGGAATTAATTATTAAATTAATTAATGTAACTTATATGATTTGAATTTTATAAAATAGACATCATTTTTGAATTCATAATATCAAATATAGCTTAGGGTGAAGTTTTGGTATTTTTCTGAAAAACTTCAATTTTTGATGAATAGTGAAACCACTAAGTGGTAGTTAAAGAAACTGATTTTTCGTTTAAATGAAACTTTGCCACTTCTGTGATTTTATTTTCAAAAATCTGACATACATGGTTGTCATTAAGAAGTAAAATGTGGTTCAATGAGATTAAAATAATTTTTTGGTGAATAGTAACTTATTAAGTTTTTAATCGCGATTTGAGGTAATTAGTGTAGTTTAAGGTAAAAAATAATGCTTTAATAAAATGATATGAGCTTGAAACATGTCCTACCCTCATTGGATGAGTCATGGCCGACCAAGACAATCCATGGGTAAACTTGGGGACCCCATGGAGCCACTTTGGTTGGGAAATGACATAAATAACTTTTTATTTAATGTAAAAGTAAAAATGACACAAACATGAGATGTTTTACTAAAACAATTATTACATGGGGTTATAAAGATCAGATTTTTGATTATAAATATTCATTGGAAATATAAAAAGATTTCCTACATCATAGTATTTGTTTTATAATTTTTATACTTTAAATAAATTAAATTATTTATGACATCATGATGATGCAGCGATGACCTCATTATTTAACGATTTAAATAAAATGGAATGATAATGTAAAATCTAAGACCTACACATGGAAAAAACCTATTGGATGGGTGTATTTCGAACCATTATCACCTTATACTCGAAATACATCAATTTGAGACCTCTTAAATTCGAATACCATTTTAAAATAAAGTGACTTTTCTTTACCTTCCAAGAGTGCCCCTCCTCTCCTCTTATAAAAGGCCCCCACCTCTACCTCCTTACCCACACTCCCAAAGCCTTTGACTCGGCCAACCCCTGCCCATTTTGTCTATCTATATCCCTCTATTACTCCTTAAAGCCTCACATTGGGCAGAAGTCTTCCCAAGGAAGCCTTTGAGCTCAAATCTAAGAGAGTTGCCCGATTTTCAGGTAATGTCTTCTTTTGAGTCCTTTTGTTTGATTTTGCTTCTCCAACCCCCTAAACTCTTTTTATTCTTTTCTTTTGTAACAACTCCAGTATCCTCAATATACTAGGATGTTTTTATAATAAGTATTAGAGATACAATTACACACACCTACATCTAATGGTTAAAGGACATATTGTTTCTGTGGATGGTGAATTTATGCCTCCCGAAACGATGATTGTTCAACATTCTTTTAACACCTTCAAAGGTGGACATTAAGATGTCACTATATTTATATATGATATATAATATGTTTATTTTTTCCTTAAGATTCTGTATTTTTCATTTTGGTCATACCTTTATGGTTTCCATTATGGGTAAACGCGATATCTTCATTTAAGGAAGTGCGGACTACCGCCCCCTCAAAGTGATTTGATTCGTTAAATACCATATGTGGGATGTATAAAGGATGGAACTATGATATTATATATGATATTATACTGGAATTATAATATACCTTTATATCACTATGATTCCATTCTATAAAATACTAAATAGAAATGAAAGTAGCGTTCATGCGTACGTACGGCTTACCGTCTCCATGAACGGTGCATTTCATTTCTTACCTCTAAATGATTATGTAATATTATAAATGCATGTATATACTGGATATATATGATATATACATCATTATTATAATTCTGGATATAATGGATACATGAACAACATGTAATTATAAAGGGTTTATTTTTTACTCAAGTACCAATGATCGTTAAAACGACCGTTATTAACTAAAATAATTACATAGTGTTCATGACATGGCAATAAGTGATATAAAAGGAATAATGAACTTGAAAAAGGTTATTAAACAAGTAGAAATTAACTCAAGTTTATTATTCAGGAGATTAAAGAACGACCGAGTCAAGTCAGACCCGAGGTATGGGACTTCGTCTCAATCTCCTTTCATTGAGGCATATTTTGTTTTATACACAACCTTCTTTTATATGGTGTATAAACCCCTTTGACTTTTACATTTATTCAAAAGGAATCTTTTTTATAAGAAGCGTTTACTAAACGACAAAAGGAAATGTTTTTGTCGTACGTATGCGGCGACAACGACTTCTCCGCCGCCATGACCATTATTTGAGTTTCGGCTTCCTCTACAAGCCATACTTTTTTTTAAAAGAAAAATAAATACCATGTTTTACTTTTCTTTTATTTTGGTATTGAAAATGGTTTTCATAATGTTTTTATATCAATGTGTTGTATTGATATCTTGTGATTGAAAGGTGGAAATGTTATGTTTCCTTTATGCATGTTTTATGTGATATGATTATGTTGAGGTTCTTGGGCATTATTATGAAGACGGGTGGTTCCGTGATAAACTAAGGGCAGGTGAGCCCGATATAGCTCTCCAATGCATTGGGTAACGCAAAGGAGTGAAATGTTAAGGTTTCTCCGAAGATATTTAGGTAATATACTGTGATGGGTATTCCAAATGTAACCAAGAGGGTTACTCCCTACGTAAGAATGTTATGAATGCCTCAAGTTACCTTTATGTCTTATGATTTCTATGATTTATTCATGATTTGATGAGGTATGTTAAAGTGCTTATGTTTTATGGGTAAAGTATGATTTTATTCTTATGTATATATGTACCCATGTTTCCTTTCCATATTTTTTATATCCCTTACTGAGCTTTTTATGCTCATCCCAAGTTTTTTGAAATGTTTTTCACAGGTCAAGGGAAAGGTACATGATATGATGATAGTGTCAAGGAAGTGTCAAGAAAGAATCCATGTTTTATTTTAAATATGTTTCCATTGATGGGAAAGAAGAATACTATCTTTATGTAAGCACTTTGTTTATATGTGGAATGTAATGCAAGTTTTATGATCTAATTCTCTAAAACTCTAAACCCGAAAAGATCCTCAATGTGTAATCTTGTAATAACTCAAGATTAAGTAAGGTTTAAGGCTGGGGCCTTATAGTTGGTATCAGAGGTCGGTTTAGATAACTTTAGGAGTTATAATTCTATTAAATGATTATCCAAAAATATATTTTTTATGGTCAAATTGAAATGATATAGCATTTGAAGATTACCATGTTGCTTCATCTAAGACATGTTTGTTCAGAATGGTTTTCCGCAGAGGAAACAGGGAAGAAGTTCTAGGAAGGCATGCAGAAGGAAATAACCTTCTGAATCAGCATCCTGAGATGGTCGGAATTGGAACTAAATAGTTTTTTATAGTAATGGCGCAGTTGACTCAGGCGATAAATGGCGGTGGTATCCATACACGAGATCAGCCAGATCAACCGCAGAGGAACATGTCAGTGGTGGAACATTTCATGAGGCAACATCCCCCATCATTTAGAGGATCATCTGACCCTATGCTAGCTGAAGGGTGGATTAAAGCACTGGAGATTATTTTTTATGTCATGGGGTGTTCAGAAAATCAAAAGGTTAGTCTTTCTATTTACCGTTTGGAGGGTGAAGCAGATCAGTGGTGGTCGATGGTTAAAAATATCAGGGACGCTGATGAGATTGATGCTCTCGACTGGGATGAATTCAAAGGTATATTTCTTGAAAAGTATTTTCCTAGGGCTATTCGAATTAGGATGGAAAAACAATTCTTGGAATTGAGGCAAGAGGAAGACTCAGTGGCTACCTATGAAGAAAGGTTCACTCGATTGGCAAGGTATGCTCCAAATTTTATCCGAGACCTTGATAGTAAAATCAATCGTTTTTACTCAGTATTAAAGCCAAAATATCGAAGGGCATTAGCTTCTCGTGAGTTTAAAAGTTATGAAAAGCTTGTTCGATGTGCTGAGAAGGTGGAAATGGAGTTTTCAGATGATCAAGTGTTCTATAACAACCAGCAGAAGAAGAGACCAAGGTGGCAGGAGAAAGGGAAGAATTCTTTAAAAAAGTCTGATGGTAAGAAATCTAAGTTTCCAGTTTGTGATAAATGTGGAAAAAGGCATGCTGGGGAATGTCTTCTGAATTCTGGAAAGTGCTACCGATGTTGTAAGATGGGACATAAGGCTCATGATTGCACTGAAAAAGATCAAGGTGAAGGTAAGACCAAATTTGATTTATAGTTAGTGAAATGTTTTAAGTGCAATGATATGGGTCACTATGCAAACGAGTGTCCGACAAAGAGCTTGAGTGATGGGAAGCAGTTATACTACAAGCAGAAAGGGGTGGTGAAATCCTTTGCAACTACTTTAGAAGATGTCGGGCCATCAAATGAAGTTGTATCAGGTACTTTGTTTGTTTTTTAAGATTATGTCAGTGTGTTGTTTGATTCGGGGTCTACACATTCTTTCATCTCTGAAACCTTTTCTAGTAAAATGTGAATACCATCTCAAGAAATGACTCCTGAACTTTTGGTAAAAACACCTGGGGGAAATGTTGAGGCAAAAAGAATTTATAAGAATCTTCCTATCCTTATCTGTGGAAAGAACCTACTTGCAAACCTTATTTTTCTACCTATAGTAGAGTTTGATGTTATCCTGGGTATGGATTGGCTCTCTATTTACCATGATAAGATTGACTGTAGAGCTAAAGAAGTTTATTTTCAGAAAGTCCTTCAGTTTGTGTACAATAATGAACCCTTACTTTTGATAAATTATCAAGAGGCCAAGAAACTTGTAAAAGATGGAAATGAATGTTACCTTGAACACATCATTGAAAATAAAGGAACTGTTCAGATTAATGATGTGCCAGTGGTAAATGAGTATCCTGATGTTTTTCCTGATGAGTTTCCTAGAATAATACCAGATCAGGAAGTTGAGTTTATTGTTGACTTAGTTCCTGATGCTAAGCCAATTTCAAAACCCCCTTATCGAATGGCTCAAATTGAACTTTTAGAGTTGAAGGAGCAATTGCAAGATTTATTAGAGAAAGGTTTCATTCGACCTAGCACATCACCATGGGGTGCTCCTGTTTTATTTGTTAAAAAGAAAGATGGTTCAATGAGACTTTGCATTGATTATAGAGCCTTGAATAACATCACTGTTAAGAACAAATATCCTTTGCCTTATATCGATGATTTGTTTGATCAGCTCCAGGGAGCTCAGTATTTTTCAAAGATTGACTTGAGATCGGGGTACCATCAGCTGAAGGTAAAGGAAGCAGATGTTCCGAAGACCGCGTTCCGTACAAGATATGGCCATTATGAATTTGTAGTAATGCCTTTTGGGCTAACCAATGCACCTGCTGTATTCATGGACTTAATGAATATAATTTTCCATGAGTTCTTGGATAAGTTTGTGGTGGTTTTAATTGATGGTATTTTGGTGTTTTCTAAAAGTAAAGAGGAGCATGAAAGACATTTAAGGGTTATCTTGCAAACCGTAAAAGAAAAGAAACTGTATGGAAAATTCAGAAAGTGTGAGTTTTGGTTGCAACAAATTTCTTTCCTTAGTCATATTGTTTCTAAATATGGGATAACTGTTGATCCTGCAAAAACAAAGGTTGTTGAAGAATGGCCAAGACCCACAAATGTAACTGAGATTCGTAGCTTCCATGGTTTGGAAATCTATTACAGAAGGTTTGTTAGAAATTTTTCACGGTTATCTAGTCCAATTACTAAGCTAAATCAGAAGGGTGTTAAGTTTATCTGGACAAAATAATGTGATGATTGTTTTCAGGAATTGAAAAGAAGATTGGTGAATGCTCCAGTTTTGGCACTACCTTCCAGGAATGGTGAGTTTGTTATATATAATGATGCTTCATTGAAAGGACTTGGTTGCGTCCTAATGAAGAATGATCAAGTAATTGTTTATGCTTCACGACAGTTGAAAACTCATGAGGTAAATTACCCTACACATGATTTGGAATTAGCTGTTGTTGTTTTTGCTTTAAAAATTTGGAGGCATCATTTGTATGGAGTAAAGTTTGAAATATATACTGATCACAAAAGTTTAAAGTATATATTCACTCAGAAAGAGTTAAACATGAGACAGAGGAGATGGCTAGAATTAATCAAGGATTATGATTGTACAATTCATTACCATCCAGGAAAATAAAATAAAGTGGCTGATGCTTTAAGTCGAAAAAGTAATGCTTCTTTAGCAATGTTGCGTTTGGAACGTGATCCTTTGGTTAAGGATTTGATTAACTTTGGCATAAAAGTTGTTGGTGCAGGAAGTTCTTCTGTTTTGTTTCAAGTATCAGTGAGATCATCTCTATCAGATAGAATCAAGCAAGAACAGAAGCAAGACAGTGAGTTGTAGAAAAAGGTAGAGCTGGTTCAGAAAGGTAAGTTGCCTGAATTCAACATTGATAATGATTGTGTTTTGAGATTTGGGAAGAGATTTTGGCTGCCTTGTGATTCACGGTTGAAGAGAGAGTTGCTCTGTGAAGCTCATAGTTCTCCGTTTTCAGTTCATCCTGGCAGTACTAAGATGTACAGAGATCTGCGGGAGTATTACTGGTGGGATGGAATGAAAAGAGATATTGCTGATTTTACTGTGAAGTGTTTGACATGTCAACAGGTTAAAACAGAGCGGCAGTTACCGAAAGGGATGCTTCAGCCTTTACCAGTGCCAGAGTGGAAATGGGAGAATATATCTATGGACTTTGTTGTGGGATTACCGAAGACATCTTGAGGTAATAATGCAATCTGGGTTATTGTTGATCGCTTAACTAAATCTACTCATTTCCTTTCTATATGAGATACTTTTTCCTTAGATCAAATTTCCCGTTTGTATCTTAAAGAGATAGTCAGGTTACATGGAGTTCCCCTCTCCATTGTATCTGATCGTGATCCCAGTTTCACTTCTAACTTTTGGAAAGGCCTTCAGAAGTTGTTGGGTACTGAATTAAATTTTAGTACAGCTTTTCATCCTCAATCAGATGGGCAGTCAGAATGAAAAATTCAGACATTGGAGGATATGCTACGTTCTTTCTCTATGGATTATCAGGGAAGTTGGGACCAACATGTTTCTTTGGTTGAATTTTCATATAATAACAGTTTTAATTCCAGTATACAGATGGCACCATTTGAGGCGTTATATGGGAAGCGGTGTCGAACTCCAGCTTTTTGGGATGAAGTGGGTGAAACGAAGATGATGGGACCATAATTGGTAGAAGAGTTGGCAGAAAAAGTTCAGCTGATTCAGAAACACATGAGAACAGCTCAGAGTAGGCAGAAGAGTTATGCGGATAACCGGAGGAAGGATCTATCTTTCGAGGTAGGTGATCATGTTTTTCTCAAGGTTTCTCCTTAGAAAAGTGTGATGAGATTTGGTAAGAAAGGAAATCTGAGTCCAAGGTTTATTGGACCATATGAAATTCTGGAGAGAGTTGGATCAGTTGCATACCGGGTGTCTTTACCTCCGAGTTTATCTCAGGTACACAATGTTTTTCACGTTTCGATGTTGAGAAAGTATATTCCAGATCCATCTCATGTTTTGAGTCCAGAGGTAGTTCAGCTATAAGAGAACCTATCTTATGAGGAACAACCGATCCAGATTCTTGACCACAGGGAGCAATTGTTACGGAATAAGGTGATTAACCAGGTAAAGGTTTTGTGTAAAAACCACATGATGGAAGAGACAACATGGGAATCTGAAAATGCAATGAGGGATAAGTACCCCCATTTATTCGATAAGTAAATAAATTGTGGGGACGCAATTTTCTAAAAGGGGGGAAGGATGTAACATCCCAAGTAAGTAATTAATAATAGATATTTTTATCTATGTCTATTAATGAATTAGATAGTGTTTTAGAGTCTTAAAATGAAAATAAATACAATCTTATGCATGGAATACACTAATGTTCTTAAAAGATTGTTTTACTGCCTTTTGATGGCAAACCCTTTTTAAATCAAACTTTTGACAATTTTATAATCTATATTTGTCAAAATAAACATATTAATTATGATTGGGACATTGAAATTTACATTGGATAAATTTTTGTTATTTTTCAGACAATGTTCATTTTTTAATGAATAGTGAAAAAATACTACATTTTACATCAAAACTGCTTTTTCATTTAATTTAATTATATGGTTAGATTATCATTTTAATTGGTCATAAAGTGTAATCTGAATATAATTTTACCATTTAATCCAACGGTGGTCATTAGAATCAATTTCACTTTGAAATTGGACTTAAACTAGTGTCAATCTTTTGATATTTATTGTTTCATAAAAACATGCTATTTGTCATGACAGCGGGAATTAATTATTAAATTAATTAATGTAACTTATATGATTTGAATTTTTTAAAATATACATCATTTGTGAATTCATAATATCAAATATAGCTTAGGGTGAAGTTTTGGTATTTTTCTGAAAAACATCAATTTTTGATGAATAGTGAAACCACTAAGTGGTAGTTAAAGAAACTGATTTTTCGTTTAAATGAAACTTTGCCACTTCTGTGATTTGATTTTCAAAAATCCGACATACATGGTTGTCATTAAGAAGTAAAATGTGGTTCAATGAGATTAAAATAATTTTTTGGTGAATAGTAACTTATTAAGTTTTTAATCGCGATTAGAGGTAATTAGTGTAGTTTAAGGTAAAAAATAATGCTTTAATAAAATGAGATGAGCTTGAAACATGTCCTACCCTCATTGGATGTGTCATGGCCGACCAAGAAAATCCATGGGTCAACTTGGGGACCCCATGGATCCACTTTGGTTGGGAAATGACATAAATAACTTTTTATTTAATGTAAAAGTAAAAATGACACAAACATGAGATGTTTTACTAAAACAATTTTTACATGGGGTTATAAAGATCATATTTTTGATTATAAATAATCATTTGAAAGATAAAAAGATTTCATACATCATATTATTTTTTTTATAATTTTTAGAATTTAAATAAAGTAAATTATTTATGACATCATGATGATGCAGCGATGACCTCATTATTTAACGATTTAAATAAAATGGAATGATAATGTAAAATCTAAGACCTACACATGGACAAAACCTATTGTATGGGTGGATTTCGAACCCTTATCACCTTATCCTCAAAACACATCAATGTCGGACCTCTTAAATTCGAATACCATTTTAAAATAAAGTGACTTTTCTTTACCTTCCAAGAGTGCCCCTTCTCTCCTCTTATAAAAGGCCCCCACCTCTACCTCTTTACCCACACTCCCAAAGCCTTTTTCTCAGCCAACCCCTGCCCATTTTGTCTCTACACATCCCTCTATTACTCCTTAAAGCCTCAAATTGGGTATAAGTATTCCCAAGGAAGCCTTTCAGCTCAAATCTAAGAGAGTTACCCGATTTTAAGGTAATGTCTTCTTTTGAGTCCTTTTGTTTGATTTTGCTTCTCCAACCCCCTAAACTCTTTTTATTCTTTTCTTTTGTAACAACTACAGTATCCTCAATATACTAGGATGTTTTTATAAGAAGTATTCTAGCTACACTTACACACACCTACATCTAATGGTTAAAGGACATACTGTTTCCGTGGATGGTGAATTTATGCCTCCCGAAACGATGATTGTTCAACATTATTTTAACACCTTAAAAGGTGTCCATTAAGATGTAACTATATTTATATATGATATATAATATGTTTATGTTTTTCTTAATCTTCTTTATTTTTCATTTTGGGCATACCTTTATGGTTTCCATTATGGGTAAACGCGATATCTTCATTTAAGGAAGTGTGGACTACCGCCCCCTCAAAGTGATTTGATTCGTTAAATACCATATATGGGACATATAAAGGATGGAACTATGATATTATATATGATATTATACTGAAATTATAATGTACCTTTATATCATTATGATTCTATTCTATAAAATATGAAATAGAAATGAAAGTAGTGTTCATGCGTACGTACGGCTTACCGTCTCCATGAACGATGCATTTCATTTCTTACCTCTAAATGATTATGTAATATTATAAATGCATGTATATACTAGATATATATGATATATACATAATTATTATAATTCTGGATATAATGGATACATGAACAACATGTAATTATAAAGGGTTTATTTTTTACTCAAGTACCAATGATCGTTAAAACGACCGTTATTAACTTAAATAATTACATAGTGTTCATGACCTAGAAATAAGTGATATAAAAGGAATAATTAACTTGAAAAAGGTTCTTAAACAAGTAGAAATTAACTCAAGTTTATTATTCAAGAGATTAAAGAATGACCGAGTCAAGTCGGACTCGAGGTATGGGACTTCTTCTCAATCTCCTCTCATTGAGGCATATTTTGTTTTATACACAACCTTCTTTTATATGGTGTATAAAACCCTTTGAATTTTACGTTTATTCAAAAGGAATCTTTTTTATACGAATCGTTTACCAAATGACAAAAGGGAATGTTTTTGTCGTACGTATGCGGCAACAATGACTTCTCCACCGCTGTGACCATTATTTGAGTTTCGGCTTCCTCTACAAGCCATACTTTTTTTTAAAAGAAAAATAAATACCATGTTTTACTTTTCTTTTATTTTGGTATTTAAAATGGTTTTCATAATGTTTTTATATCAATGTGTTGTATTGATATCTTGTGATTGAAAGGTGGAAATGTTATGTTTCCTTTATGCATGTTTTATGTGATACGATTATGTTGAGGTTCTTGGGAATTATTATGAAGATGGGTGGTTCCGTGATAAACTAAGGGCGGGTGAGCCCGATATAGCTCTTCAATTCATTGGGTAACGCGAAGGAGTGAAACTTCAAGGTTTCTCTGAAGAGATTTAGGGAATATACTGTGATGGGTATTCCAAACGTAACCAAGAGGGTTACTCCCTACGTAAGAATGTTATGAATGCCTCAAGTTACCTTTATGTCTTATGATTTCTATGATTTATTCATGATTTGATGAGGTATGTTAAAGTGCTTATGTTTTATGGGTAAAGTATGATTTCATTCTTATGTATATATGTACCCATGTTTCCTTTCCATATTTTTTATATCCCTTACTGAGCTTTTTATGCTCATCCCAAGTTTTTTGAAATGTTTTTCACAGGTCAAGGGAAAGGTACATGATATGATGATAGTGTCAAGGAAGTGTCAAGAAAGAATCCATGTTTTATTTTAAATATATTTCCATTGATGGGAAAGAATAATACTATCTTTATGTGACCACTTTGTTTATATGTGGAATGTAATGCAAGTTTTATGATCTAATTCTCTAAAACTCTAAACCTGAAAAGATCCTCAATGTGTAATCTTGTAATAACTCAAGATTAAGTAAGGTTTAAGGCTGGGGCCTTATATTGACACCCATATATTCACATGGAGGATGTTTTTCTCAAAATACTGGTGATGAGGATGGATGGATGGTTACCCTCTCTTTCCCACTCTCTCTTTTAGGTGAGTAGATATGAACATGATATGATGATCAGAGGTTTGTTAGTGAATTGGGTGATGGGCCATGTGTTTTTTAGAGAGATGTGATATGTCTCTGTTATGGGGAATCTTATGGTGGGGGTCATTCATGGTGGTAGTAGGGCACAAGGTTGATGTCCTTTATGTTCACGATATCCTACTACTCTGGTTATGGTAGTGGTTGTGATTTGATAGACCATGTGTCTTCGGGTGAGATGATATGTGACCGTGCTGTGGGGAGGTGTCTTAGGTGTATAAGGGTGTGATGTGACGTGATCGTGTTGTGAGGTTGTGGTATGTGTTATTAAAAAGATATGGGAGCCCTAGGATGTATTATGTTGGGGTGTGAGAGCATCAAATCAGTGGGAAAGTAGTGTGGGGTACCCTTTATCGATATTCCTCATATTATGTTATTATACTTGGCTTTCATGATTTGGTTAGTGTGCCTTGGGGAGATTGGGATGGATTGTTGACATGTTTAGGTGTTTTTGGTTCTGTTGTTTTCCCATTAGTGCATTAGTATGCTTTTTTCACATGTACATGAGAGACTTCGGTTTTCCTACTGAGTATACTTGTATGCTCACCCTACATATATAAACTGATTTCCAGGTTTCCATGAGGATTATGTAGATCATGTTGGATATCATTAGCTCGTGCCCTTTTGAACAGTTTTTTTGTTTCTGTTTTACCTTTTTTTTAGTATTTACTTTTGGAGACTTTAATCTATAGCATTTTTATTTATACATGCACGGTTGGGTAGTTTTGGTTTCCTTTTTATATTATGTCATGGAGTTGTTTGTGGATGATTCATCTTATCTAGTGATCCTATATTATTATAAAGGGTAATGTATCACATTTCATGCGATTTTTATACCCTTGGTGTTATTCACCAACCCAGGGCCTGCTGGATGTGGGACTCAGGGGGACACTATCTCTCTCCTCTCATTGCGGTATCTTTGGAGGGGGGTCATAACAGTGTTCGATGATGTAATATTCATCATAATTCTCTTATAAATGGATGGTATTATCATGGTGGGTCCAAATATGAAATTTATTAAGTAATTTAAAGCTAATTTGTTCAGAAGGTTTGAGGTGAAGGATCTTAGTGAATCCAAACGAATTTTGGGGATAAAGATTAGAAGGGACTAGAAGACCAAAATGCTGGCCTTGTCTCAATAAAAGCACATTTAGAAGGTATTTAAATGATTCAGAATGTCTATATCTAAGTGTGTGACTACCCCACTGATCGGATATTTCAAGTTATCTAGAAAGAAACATCTAGAATGAAAGATGAGGATAAGTACATGGAAAAGGTTTGGTTTTCATCAGTGGTTGGAATTTTAATGTATGTTATGATTTTTACAAGGTCATCATAAAGTGAGTTTTCAGATATCTAAAAGTAACATTCCTATAGAAATGGTTGGTATTTCCCATGGCTATAAGTCTCTTATATCCACGGTCAAAAAAAATTTGTAGCTATATGTTTACCCATATCACAGTATGAAAATTTTTTCCATGTGGGAAGGACATGGGGAAGGCCCTATAGCCACAAGCACGCCATCGCCATGACTATAGGGGAGGATATTTATATGGGTTCTCATAGCCCGTGGAAATATCCTATGATGTGGAAGCCTATTTCCATGGGCAACATTTTCATGTAGTTATAAGGGAGATATAACCATTGGAATAGTTGCCTATGGTAATAGGCTTGAACATTGTAATTAGCGTAACAATTATAATAAAATATATTTAAAAAAATTAAATATATATAAATATATTAATATATATAGTAGATAAGTGTTACAGTGTGACGTACGCCTATCATAGGGCGTGGAAAAAGAAAATTATTTTCCTAACACAACACAATGGTTGACTGGGTTCTTCTCACTTGAGGATATTTCTCATTTGTTCACTCACTTTCTCTATTTCACCTAAACTATTTATATTTTTTTATTATTTTATGAAAGCAACGATGAATTTGGGTTTTTGTTTATTTTTTAAAAATATTGAACTGTATGAAATATGAAAATTTAAACTATAATAACTTGAAATGATAAACAGAATGAGTTAATAAAGAAATAACTTGGTCTTAGGTTCAGTTTTGGGTTCAATCATTATTCTTATTTAGTTTTTTAATTTTAGTTTGATAATCCAAACATGAATTTTCATGATGAATTAATATAATTTTATTTAGAAATTTTGAAATATCGAATGCCTTAATTAATCAAAATTCCACCTCCTCCTGTAATCAAGGATGATGATACACCTTGGTCTACAATGTGGCATCTTCCAGGACCCATCTCTATCGATGTCATTTCATCCATTGATTCACTCAACTCCATCATGTGAATATCTATCCAATGAAGAGATTAAATAAAATAAGAGAAGTAGATTTAGTATCATGTCATGGGGGAAATTTTCCACACCCATGCATGCCACTCATATATACCACAAATATAAAATAAACTTTAAAAAATAATTCAATAACACCTTGAACTCCCTCAAGATAAGCCTCAGGTTATCCCCTCATTGTTGAGGGTAAGAGATCAAAATGGTGGAAAGATGGAAGATAAGTGAATAAAAATAAAATAATAGAATAGGGTTATATATAGAATAAAATAAAATAAAATAAATTTAATAAATCTAAATGGGATGAATGAGAAGAGAATAAAATAATAGAAGAAAATGATTATGATGATGGGTGGTGTGAAACACAGTTATTAAAAGAACAATTCATGCATAAATTTATTTAATTGAATAAAATTAAAATTAAAATTAAAATTAAACTAAAATAAAAAATGATAAAATAAAATATGAATAGTAGCATGGTGGTCTCGGCCTTCTCCTTGCGGTGGGTGTAGACTCTCATATCGGTGGGAAAGGCTTCATTTTATAGGCAGTAAGGGAAGACATCTCAGTTGCTTCCTCCTACAAGATCTCCCTTGTATATCTCCTCTTTAAATATTTGAAATTATATCTTCAAAGCTATCAAAGATTTTGAATATTGTGTGAGAACCATGGTTAATATTTTTAAATCGCTCAAAGGAATTGGGGTTTCCTTTCTTTAGTGAGGACTGTGGAAGCACGGGCATCATAGCCTTCAGAGTTTCATAGATCACATTCCCAACTTCGATGTGGTAGGACAAGGTGGCATTTGTGGAGTATAGTGGAGGGGTAGTAGTGGAATCCTCTTCCTCCAACATTCAAAGTGGCCATAGGAGCCTTGAATTGATCTTCACGGTTGTCATATGAAGTTATAGATGTAATACATGGTGGTGGAGAGGCTCAACAGTGAAGGATGGATTGACCTTGTACTTTGGGGTGGTCAGTCATGGTGTCTCTGGATGTTTGCAGCGGCGGTGGTCGTTGAAGATGAAGGACGAGCGGTGGAGTGCAGTAGTGGATTGTGTAAAAGGGTGAGCATGTGTGAGCTAAGGTCGAACGATGATGTTTCATTGAGTGAGGAATAGTAACCGTGGTATTTTATCCCACGTCAAAATGGGAAGATGATGGGTGAGTGTATATAGGCCATTTCATGGATGCATCACCACAATGAATTCGATTGGGTGTCGGAGGACGCTCATCGCTTCCACAGACTTCCCCATCCTGGTAAGTCCTTCCTCTAATATCCACATGGTCTTGACCGCCACATGCATGTGCATTCTATTGCACAAGCTATGCATGCCCCACAAATTTCACCGATGTATGCCCCCATTCACAGGGTTGATACCCCCGTGTACCCTTGTGCCTTAGGAAGGCTCTCCTGATGTCTGTCTTGGCCGGTTGTCATCACCTTGAGGCTAGCCATGTGGCTTAAGGGATACCTAGTTGAGGGATATCCCTTGACCTAAATTTTTTCAAACACTTGAAAATGAGAGTTTCAAATTCACTAAGTGAAATTTATCACATTAGAAAAATTCAACAAATTCCATAATTAAATTCTAAATTTTAAAATAACCTTCTTTTACTCATTCAAATACATTTTTATTCCTTATTTCAAATTACCCATCATTTAATTAAAACATTGACAATCATGGGTATTATTCAATGAATGTCATTAAAAATCATTGAAATTTGATCAAAAATATGCATGAAATTTATGTCTGTAAAATACCCCCACACTTAAACTATGATTTTTATAAAGTATAAAATCTTAAAATTAAATTAAATAGGGAACCATTGTTATCAATATTCAAATTTCAAAGTAATAAAATCAAACAATTTTCAATGTCAAATAAAATTTTCAAAAATCCATATAAAATATTAATTTAATTTCTTAATTTTCAAAGAAATAGTCAAATCATGCATTTTTTTTTCTTTTGAAATTGATAGAAAATTATCTTATTATTCATTCAATTTCCTAAATTTATTATTATTAAACACCCAAATCATGATTTACCTCCCTTTGAATATTTTCTCTCATCACTCATGATATAATTTAAGTAGAGTTATGCTTATATCATGAGAACACACTCCTTATCCATTTGATTGTAAAGGAACTATTTTCTCCACTTTGTAAAGACAAAAGTCACATAAAATCCCAAGGGCTTGAAATTAAGGTTCAAATGTATTTGAGGCTTAAGGTTGGTAGGAATTTTTGTTTTAAAATTTAAGTCTCAAGGAAGAGGTTTATCTCTTAAAGCATAAAGCATGATATTAAATGTGAAATTGTAATGGAATTATCCCCTTCTAAGTAGAAACTCTAACTTCCCCTAAAACTCAAAGTAATGTTCATGATCAAATGAAGTATAATGAATTATTTTTGTGCCCTCTTGAATTTTTTTTCTAATTTTATACTTTTTTTCAAAGAACTTTTTCATATATTTTTTTCTTTTTTGAAATTCGTGTTTAGAATAAACCTCACATCCACCACCTAAACACATGTGATAAAAATCATCGATTTAGTAATTGTAAATTTTTATTCTTCCAAATCATAACCCATTTTTTCATTTTTTTTTCTTTTTTTCATTTTCTCTTTTTTCAAGTGGGTAAAAACAGAGTAGTTAATAAATCAAAAACCTTCTTCAATTACCATAGTATCACCCCCACCCCAACACTTTTTCATTACAATTTATTTCATCCCTTCTAACATGACTCCCTTCACCCCCAAACTTCAACTTAAAAATATCATGAAAATACTAAGAGGAGGTTATGAAAGGATAAAAATGTCTTGAAACATGGATCATTCCTAACAAGGTCATTCATGGTTTCTATGGTTTAAATAGGGATTAATGTAAAGGTGGTTTTAAAGGATAAGGGATTTTAAAAATATGAATCAAACATTTTAAATGTGTTTTTTCCTAATCATTTCTTTGATAAGTTCAACTGAAAGTTATTATAGGTGAAATGTCCCAAGATCACTCAAGAAATATGATCAAGATAAAATAGGAAGTACTTGGTCTAGAAATCCTATCAGGAATGGGAGTTATAATATTAGACAATCAATCAAGGCATGAATAATAATAAAAATAAATTCAAGTTAATTTCATAAATTCAAATCATGAAAAATGTTTAGAAAATTTCATTTATATGAATCAACTAATTTCCTCAAATCATGAGTCTTCATTTTAATATCCACGCTTCTCTTTAATCATTTGATTCTCCATTTTACTTATTCAATTTCATTATTCATTGAAATATAAAACATGGAATCACAGGATTTTTAAGAAACTCATGTCTCCTATATAATTCAAGTAAATCATAAATTCAAATGTGGGCATGCAATTTTCTAGTTTAAAGCTCAAAACATGTTGTTGGAAAAAAATATAGAAATTTTAAATGATAAAAATTAAAAGTGAAATTCCTTTTATATTAAGCTTGATCCTCTTTCCTATATGGTTGTTTGGGGATTCCTTATGCCATCATCATCCTATAAAAGAAAATTACTCAATTAAGCACAAATATCGTGTCATTTAGGCTCAAAAAGATAAGAGGGAGTGGGATGTATGATGGACTAATTATAAAACTAAAATTGAAATATAAATTCTTAGAAAGTAAGTAAAGGATAATTATTGTTATAATCCCCCAAGTGGGACCTAAATTTTTACTACCTCTGGAGGGTAGTACCATCTCTTATCCAAATTTAGTTAGTGGATGAAGCTTCTTGGATTCTAACCACCACATGTGGCTTTTACCAACTTGTGCTTCTTCCTTCTTGGTAAATAATGATCCATAGATAGAGTATACCAAATCCATACCCTTCACAATTAAGTACAGATTTCATGGATGAGGTAGGATGATGTATGAATCATCCTCTTACTGGGTTTCTAATTGTGAAACCTCATCCTTCTCTTATAGTGTTGACTCAATATGGGATACATGAATTGAATGTTCAAAGGGAAAGTAAACAAGTATTAGTACTTGAATAAAATTTGAATTTGAATTTGAATTTGAATTAATGAGAAATTTCTCCCTTTTAAAATGATCATCCTCCATATTTATTTCCTTAGTCTCAACTACTTTGATCTCTTCATGGGATTCTACAAATATATGTTCATCAAAATCAAGGAGCTCTATGTGCTTCTCAGAAGGTGCATGTTCTTTTTACTTGTATTACTCTAGGGAAATGTAAGTCTCAACAGAATCTGTATAATAAAAATAGTAGGGAGTAATGTACAATTCAATTTCAATAAAATCAGTAGATATGGACTCAAGTAAAGGTTCAACTACCTGATTTGGTTTGGATTCAACTGGTTCTTTAGTTGAAAGTGCCTCCTAGATTTGAGTGGTAGAAAATGAAGGCAGGTAGTTAGGATACTCTATTTTTACTTCAAATTTCACCAATTGGGTGGTATATTTATTTAATGGTGATGGATATTATTCTTTTAAAGGTATGGTGATATCAATAAGTTCTTCATATTCATTCCAAAATTCATCCAGATCTTGTTGATCTCCCACATGTATCACAACAGGAAAGTCTTCTTCCTTTTACTCCTCATGGTCATCCTCAATTTGGTTATCTAGATGGTTGGGTTGTGGATAATATTCAATATTGGACTCATTTTCATGGATTTCCTCAGATAAATCAGTATATAGATGTGGATCATCTTATGGTTTAGGTTCAAGTTAGAGCATCTTTGATGATGCTTGGAAATATATAGTTATATGATCCATTTTTCCTTGTAGATTTTTCACCATCTCTTCAAGCTCTTTAATATCATATTGGAGTTTTTTTTAGCCATTTGTTCCTAAAATTGATCTAGGTAACTTATTAAAAAAGTATTGGGAGAAAACAAGGATGACTCTACTTGTGTCTCAGACACTTCTTGATAAAATTCTGGGAAGTATTCCCAAAATTAATTTAACTTTATGGCCAATCCTTCAACCACTGGTTGTTTCAAGGGTATTTTTAAGATCATGGATGAGTCCCTTGAATTGATCCTCTACGATGATTTATAT
Organism: Viscum album; assembly: GCA_963277665.1. NCBI lineage: Eukaryota > Viridiplantae > Streptophyta > Magnoliopsida > Santalales > Viscaceae > Viscum > Viscum album. The sequence continues at coordinate 443,388,578 of OY728135.1, read as the reverse complement.
TAGATTTCCCCTAATTTGTCTGTAAATTAAGGCAACACTAGATTTTATAGTTCAGAACTATTCAGTTACTAGTTATTGCACCTATAAGTAGTTAGTCCATACAGAATAATAATCATTTGAATACATCATGGAAAAAGAATTTTTAGTTTTTTTTATTTTTTTTTAAAGAAAATAAATCTATCTAAATTGTAAAAATGGAAAATTTTCATGAAATACTGATTGTATCCTTGGAAACAGTGTCGATTTTAACGTATGCCTATCATAGGGAATGGAAAAAAGAAAATTATTTTCCTAATACAACACAATGGTTAACTAGGGTAATCTCACTTGGGGATATTTTTCAGTTGGTCACTGACTTATTATATTTCATCTAAAATATTTATATTATTATTATTATTATTTAATGAAAACAATGATGAATTTGGGTTTTTGTTTATTTTTTAAAATATTGAAATGACATGAAATGTTAAAATTTAAACTATACTAACATGCAATACTAAACATAATGAGTTAAAAAATAAATAACTTGGTCTTAGGTTTAGTTTTGGGTTTAATCATTATTCTTCTTTATTTGTTTAATTTTAGTTTGAAAATCCAAATATGAATTCTCATGATGAATTACTATCCCTTTACTTATAAATTTTGAAATCTTGAATGTCTTAAGCAATCTAAATTTCACCTCCTCCTGTAATCAATTTTGATAATACACCTTGGTCTAGGGTGTAGCATCTTCCAGGACCCATCTATATCGATGTTTTTTCATCCATTGATTCTCTCAACTCTATTGTGTGAAGAGTTATCTAATGAATATAGGTATAAGAGATTAAACAAAATAATAAAAGTGTATTGAGTTGCATGTCATGGGGGAAATTCTCTACACCCATGCATGCCACTCATATCTACCTCAAACATAAAATAAGATTTAATAAATAATTCAAGAACACCTTGAACCCCCCAGGACAAGCCTCAGGTTATCCCCTCATTTTCGAGGGTAAGAGATCAAGATGGTGTAAAGACGGAAGAGAAGAGAATAAAAATAAAATAATATAAAAGGTAGAGGGATAGAATAAAATAAAATAAAATAAATTTAAGAAATTTAAATGGGAAGTATGAGAAAGTATTAAAAAAATAGAAGAAGAAAAAAAGATAATGATGATGGATGGATGGATGGAAATTCAATTTTTAAAAGAACAATGGATGGATTAATTTATCTAATTAAAGAAAATTAAAATTAAAATTAAAATAAAACTAAAACAAAAAAATGATAAAATAAAATAAAAAAAGATGAACAACGGCGTGGTGGCCTCAGCCTTCTCCTTACAGTGGGTGTCGACTCTAGTATCAGTGGGAAAGGATTCATTTTATAGGCAGCAAGGGTGGACATCTCAATTTCTTCCTCCGGCAGTATCTCCCTCTAATATCTCATATTTAAATATTTGAAATTATATCTTCAAATATTTCAAAGATTTTGAATACAGCATGAGACCCATGATTGAGATTTTTAAATCACTCGAAGGACTCAGGGTTTCCTTTCTTTAGCATGGACCATGGAAGAATGAGCATCATAGCCTTCAGAGGTTCATGGATCACATGCATGGCTTCTACGTGGTAGGGAAAGGTGGTATTGGTGGAGTATGGTGGCAAGGCAGCGGTGGAGTATGGTGGCGGGGCAGCGGCGAACTCCTCTTCATCCGACCTTTGAAGTGGCGGTAGGAGACTCAAATTGATCTTTATGGTGGTTAGAAGAAGTTGTATAGGTGATCCACGATGGTGAATAGGCTCAACATTGAAGGATGGATTGACCCACTGCTTTGGGGTGGTTGGCCATAGCGTCACTATCTATTTGCAGTGGCAGCGGATGTTGAAGACAAAGGATGAGCGGCGGAGCACGGTAACGGCTTGTGTATGAGGGTGAGCGTATGTAAAATGAGGTTGAATTATGGAATTAGGGTAAGTGAGGAATAGTAACCACAATATTTTATCCCATATAGAAATAGACAGAATATGAGTGAGCGCATATAAGCCATTTTTCACCTGCATCACTGTAATGAAGTCGATTAGATGTTGGAGGACACTCGTCGCCATCGCATACTACCCCATCTTGGTGAGGCCTTCCTCACGTAGCCTCATGGGCTTGACCACCAGGTGCATGTGCAGTCTCTTGTGTAAGTTATTCATGTCTCACAGATTTCACCACCACGGGCCCCTGTGCACGGGTTTGATGCCCCTATGCACCCATGTGCCTTAGGTAGGCACTCCCAATGGCTCTCTTGGTTGGTTGACCTCAGTATGAGGCTATCCATGTGGCTTGAGGGATTCCCGGTTGAGGGATATCCCTTAGCCTAAATTTTTTCAAACATAGGAAAATAAGAGTTTCAAATACAGTGATTAAAATTAATTACATAAGAAAGATTCAACAAATTCCACAATTAAATTCTAAATTTTAAAATAACCTTCTTTTACTCATTCAAATCCATTTTCATTCCTTATTTAAACTTACCCATGATTTAATTAAAACTTTGAAAATCATGGGTATTATTTATTGAATGTCATTAAAATCAATGAAAATTGATCAAAAATATGCATGATATTTATGTCTGTCATAATGTAATGGTAAATTGTCTCATGTAACTCACTAGAGACCTGGGTTTGAAACCCACCAGTGTATTTTTTTCTAGGAAACCCTATAACCACAGTCACTTGACCATGGTTATAAGTGTAACACCTTATAACCATGAGTTATAGCCACAGTCATCACCTGTGATTATATCCCATAAGGCTATTACAATGCCAATAACGTCTATGGGCATTGTGAGTGTGGATGCAACCTATATGCACGACCACAAGGGATGTAGTCATGGGCTATGACCATGGCTATTACCCATTTTTTCTGTAGTGTTTGTGGTGAATCAAGGAAAGGAACACAGAGGGTTTATAAATTGGATTCTCTGATATCTCAAATAAATAGAATAATTATCCTTGTGTTTTTTAATGGATGATTTGTTACAAGGATATATTGATGTGAACTTTGGTGAAGATATGGACATAGAGAAGAGTACCACCATATTTGTGTTTACCTTTGTAGGAATGGCCATATATTAGATGTTTGAGCTGCAATCAATATTTGTACTTTCTACCATGGAAGTTTAGCACCCGACCATTACAGAAGAAAAAAGGGATTGGGATTGACTGAAGTGTTTGTTGGAGGAACTTGGAAGGTGGAAAAAATATAATATTGTTCTGTAATAGTTGAAGTGTATTCAATCTTGTGAAGAATTTTAAGTTTCACTCACATAACAAAACACATTCAACTGATGTGTCACTTCATCTAGAGTTTTTGCAAAACAGAGTGTTGGAACTATGGAAAATTTATAAAGGTAGGAATTTGGAAGATATGGTGACAAATTTTATAGTCTGAGAAATTTTGGGGTGTTGTTGTGCCTCGATAAGTCTTGTATGACCAAAATGAAGGGGAAGAAGATTCATTTTTTATTGATATAGAAGAAGGGGATTCAAAATATAGATTGTGTAATTGGAATAAGTTTGGAAATAGTAGAACTTGATGAAAGAAATAGGTTCATGAGATAGGGTTTAGAAGGGCCCAAGGATGAGTTCCTAAAAATAGGATCATGGTTCACAAAAAAAATTGGGATTTGGTTCAGTCAGCAGATTTCTAGTGGTTGTCTTAGATTATGTGTACGATAGAGCACATATTTTGGATGGTGGTGGAACCTGGAAAATTGGATAAACTCTGTTATGGGGTTCACTTAGTAAAGTGTTGATCGTTTTGTATTTTTCGTCTTTTTTTTCTTATTCCATTTTTAATAAAAGCATTAGTGTTTCTCCCATAGAGTATGAAAAGTCACAAACCATGTAAACCCATGTGTTATCATTTTGTGTGAGTGTGTGTGTTTCTCTTGCTTGTTTGATTGATCTAAAAAAAATTATGTTGAAATTTGAGGATTCAGTGTGTGGATGAGGTGCTTGATCTTCTCATTCCTAAATACACCATTTCAAGTGTTTCTTCTTTTCAAAATTTTCCACATTTATTCCATAGTTTAAAGTTTTATAAATTATCTTTTAGATTGTGGTGTTTTGAGAACAATAATGAAAATGATGTTTAAAATTTACTATATGTTTTTAATATAATCCAAAACTTACATGTGTATCCAGTCTCTTAAAGCCTTATAAACTTTAGATCTTAAGTATGAATTCTCTTGAAATCTAATTACCATGTAATAAATAACCATCGACTTTGGATGAATAAGTTCATGGGAATTATAATTATGATTTAATGGTGTCCAATGAATGATGATCCTCATAAGATTCACTTCCAAAATTATATTTGATTTTAACCATTAATCATACTTAGAACATATAGATTGGTTTAAATATTTTATCACAGATTCTCATAGCTTGACCAAATTATATAAAATTAAATAATAATGTTGTCCAATACATTTCTTTTAATTCTCATAAATTTTTTTATCCAATTGTTGTTACCATTATAATTTCACAATAATATTTTATTAATACAAATTATTCATTCATAAATTATATATGTGCGTGCATTCAGAAATAGGTTTCTATAATTTATCCCTCTAAAATATTAATTCCAAGTTAATCCCCTATCTTCACCTTCAACACTCCTTGTGTCATCGATACTCCTTGTGTCGTCATAGTTTCATGACTATGGATCACGATATCAAAAACCCTAGAAAGGTTAAGAGAAAGGGAAAGGTGATTGTGTGCTTCTAAACCTCCTACACCATGGGTTGATATATATTTTTTTCATTTTATTATATAGGATTGTGGGTTCCATGGTTTATTCTTCTCTAATCGGGGTTTGTTGAAAAAGTAAAATTCATCTTTATCTTTTAGAATTCCATCTATTCAAAGTATGGAATCCTGGTGTACATCAGATAGATGAAGTAGAAGAACTTCAGTGTGACCCCTCTTTCTATAAATCACTTCACACATTTCATGTTGTCTAGTCTTATTTAAGGTAATCAACTCATCCTAGATATCATATGTTTATGTTTTCCGATAATTGCTCAGGAATTTGGCTAGTTTTTTCATCGCCTTTCACACTTTATCAGAGTACCTACAAGAGTCTATTACCATTATTTAACCAATTTATTTCATTTAAGTTTCTTATTTTCATTAATACTTACTGATTTCATTACCCATGAGATCCTATTACCATTTCGGTGTTACTATTTCAATTTCACAACAATATGTTATTAAAAAAATTAGTCATTTATAAATTATATGTGTGTGTGCATTCAGAAATAGGTTTTCAGGATACATCCCTCTAAAATCCTATTTCTAAGTGATTCCCTCATCTTTTCCTTCAACACTCCCCATACCGTCGACACTCCCCATGCCATCACAGTTTCACAAATACGGCTCGAAATATCAAAAACCCTAGAAATGGTAAGATAAAGGGAAAGGTGATTGCATGATTCTATTACTCTTACTCCATGGTTTTATATATTCTTTCTCATGTACTTGACTAGGATTATGGGTTACATTGTTTATTATTCTCTAACCATGGTTCATTGAAAAGGAAAAGATCATCTTCATCTTTTGGAATCTTGTCTTTGTTGATCAAGGTATGAAAGATTTGTATAGATCAGACAGAGGAAGGAGAAGAACTTTAGTGCATCCCCTTTACCTACAACTCCCCCATCTTAACCTTTGAAACTACCCATGTCATTGACACTCCCCACGCCATCACAATTGCATGACTATGGATCATCGTATCAAAAATCCTAAAAATGTTAAGAGAAAGAGCAAGGTGACTATACACTTCCAGTCCTCCAAATACATGGGTTGATATATTTTTTCCCATTTCCATTACTAGGATTGTGGGTTCCATGGTATATTCTTCTCTAATTAGGGTTCATTGAAAAAGGAAAGCTCATCTTCATCTTTTGGAATCCCATCTTTTCCGATAAAGGTATGGAAGCCATGTGTAGATCAGATAGAGGAAGGAGAAGAACTTCAATGTGACCACTCTTACTACAACTCCCATCACACCTTTCATGTCAGATATACTTTTTTGAGGTATTTTATTCATCCCATAAATCATTTATTTATATTTTTTTTCATGTTGAAGTTTTATGATTCAATGTGTAGCTGAGGTGCTTGAGATTCTCTATCCTGAATACACCATTTCATGTGTTTATTATGAAGTTCCAAAGGATCTAATAATAACTGAGAAGGGGGTTTAATCATTTGTTTTCTTTTTATAAGTTTCAACACTTTTAGAAACTTAACCCCTAGAACCTATTAAGATTCATTATCTTATCATCTTTTTTGTAAATACTCTTGAATGAAAAAGTAGGAAAGTAAGTAAAGAATGTGATATTTACAAGGTTTGACCTTAGTGTGACAACCTACATCCTTGAAATAGACACTCTCACGGGTCTATGTATATTCACTATTATAAATAAGTGAATAAAACTTGTGTCGAATCCTGTTAGACACCTTTTATCTCCTGATAGGAGTGATTATACTGACTCCTGTCAGTTTACAAAATTTTCTTACAAAGAATTTAGTCAAAAAAAAGAATAAAGTCTTTGTTCAAACTACTACACAAATTATCTATCTAGATACTTGGTCTTATGTGGCTAGGTCCAATTCTATCAGTCTAATTGACTCATTATAATGGACTCATTAAGATAAACCCTTTTTTCAAACTACACTTCTCAAACTCTACTCAACTGCTCAGTCCAATCTTTCTTAGTCTGATCTTCCTTAGTCTGGTAAGAAAACTTTCAGTTATCTTATATTCTAATGAGATATCTATTTGGAAAGATAACTCTAACACATATTCTACAGTGCTCTGCCTTTTCTGTTCATGTAAAATTTTTCAAAGTATGAATGTATTGTGCTTCTATTTATAGGCATCCCAAAATTAAAAAGGTAGGAAACTGAAAAACTTTTCCCACTTACTCAAATTAAAAAAACCTTCAAAATTCACTCATATTTGAACTTCATGTTTGAACACTTCAACTCTTATGGAACCTTCTTAAATAATCTTGAGTCTTCTTAGTAATTATCCTTCTAGAACTTCCTAACTTTTCTTTAGTATTATGGAATTTCCTCAACTCATTATGATGGAACTTCCTCATCTCGTTATGATGCAACTTTCTCAGCTCATTATAATGGAACTTCCTCAGCTTATTACGATGGAACTTCCTTAGCTCATTCTGAATTGACTTTCCTCATTAGAGTTAGTCTGATTTACTTTCTTCCTCAAAGTCATCCTAATTTACTTTTCTCCTTATAGTCAATCTAATTGACTTTAATCCTCAGAGTTAGTCTGATTGAAGTTCATCCTTAGAGTCAGTCTGATTGAATTTCCTCCTCAGAGTCAGTCTGATGGAATTTCCTTCTCAGAGTCAGTTTAATTGAATTTCCTCCTTAGATTCAATCATATTGACTTTCCTCCTCATAGTAAGTTTTATTAACTTTCCTTCTCAGATTTAGTCCGATGTAATCCTCATAACTATGGAATTCTCATTATGATTGAATTCTTATTACGATGGAAATTCCACTCTGCAACTTTTAAATTCTTCAAAATTCATCAGCTATAACTCATTTAGAATTCTAAAAAACTTATGTGTCTGGTACTTCTGGATTTGATGAAAATTTGTATTGATTCATGGAACCGATAAAATCTTTATGATTCCTCCATTTCTTCAAAAACTTTTATCATGAGAGTTTTCATGATTTATAAGAAATTCAAGATTGGAAATGTATAATCTTATTTAATGTTAAAAAGTTTAATAACTTTTTAACTCTATACATCAATTTATTCATTCAACCTCTTCAGTAACATTTTGACTTTATACCTCTATAATTTCTTTCAAACAAACATCATGTTTAATAGATATTGAACTTCATGTAAATGGATCTGAGATCAATGATGTTTCTAATCAAAAACTTTAACTTTTTGATGACTTCTATGACTGGTGCTACTCAATATAATACTTTGTGTCTGGTGATTCTCAACTCAATCCTCTACATCAAAAAAAATAGGTTTCTTAAAAACAAAACTTTTCTCCCCCTTTATTCTTAGGTTCAAACATTCAAAAACATCCACCTATTTTTCAAAACAAAAATTTAAAAATGATTATTTTTCAACAAATACAAAAAACTTTGTTAAAATAAAACATCACAAAGGTTCTTTAATCTCCCCCTTTGTATTTTTTTGAAAACTTTCGTTAACAACTTTTACAACTCAACATTTTTCAAACGCTTAGACTTTTTCACAAATTTTTTTTAAAAAATCAAAGTTTTAAACTTTTATCAAAACATGGTATTTATCAAAAGAGAGTGTCATGACACCATACTAGTGGATAAAGTAATGATTTTGAAGTAATTCCATCCATCGGTGAAAAGAAAATTTTGTATCCATGTAAAGATAAACTCCCGCTTACTTTTATCTTTTCTCACCTTTTTTTATCCCCATTGATTATTATCTCCCCTATTATCTAATAACCATAGCTTTAGATTCATAAAATAAAGATAAGTAGAAACTTATTACAAAGTAAAAAATTATTACAAAGTAAAAATTTGTTACTTTATATCCCCCTTTGTCGACATAATCCAGATAATGGTGGGGGACTTCCTTATGAGATTTAGGAATCTATTAGAGGAGGTTGAACATGAAGTTGTAGCCTCAACTCAATAAACTTTTCTTTTGGCATTGCCTTTGTGAAGATATCATAAATTTTATACTTTGTTGAGATATATTCCATCAAAACATCTCCAGTAGTAACTTTCTATTTTATAAAGTGATAATTTATATCAATGTGTTTTTATCTTGAATGTTGGATAGGATTTTTAGAAAGATCAACTACACTTTGATTATCATAAAGTATCTTCCATGGTTTAGAAACTTTTACTTTCAAATATTCCAGATAAACTTTCATCCACAACATTTGTATACAAGATCGAGTAGCCACAACATATTTTGATTCTATTTTTCTCAAAGTTATTGAACTTTGTTTCTTACTATGTCAACTTACACAACATTCACCCAAGAAAAATGTTCTTCCTGGGGTTGATTTTCTATCATTACAATCTCCGGCCCAATCAGCATTAGTATAACCATTAAACTTCATCTCATAATTTATTTTGTATAACATCCCATGTGAAGTTTTTCCTTTAACATATCTCATAATTCTCTCTACTTTTAACATATTTGATTATTTTGGATTACTTTGATACGTGGAACAAAAATTCATAGCATAAAAAATATCAGGCCTTGAGGCTATAAGGTAAAGTAGAATTCTTATCAACTTCCAAAATTCTTTCTAATTCACACTTTTTCTAGACTCGTCTTTACTCAACTTTATCCCCACTGAGATAGGAGTAGAAATTTCTTTGGATTCTTCCATGCCAAACTTTTGTAACAAATCCCCGACATACTTTTCTTGAGATGTGAAAATGTATGTTTCTTTTTGTTGAACTTGTAAACCAAGGAATAATGTTAATTATCCTAACATTGAAATCTCAAAGTTTTTTTTCATTTCTTCAAAAAATGTTTTAGAAACATCTTCTCTATCCCTAGATAAAATCATATCATCCACATAAACAATTACAATTAGAGTTATGGAGTCAAAATCTTTCACTTATAAGTTTCTATCAACTTTTTCTTTAGAAAAAATCAATATTCTCAAAAAAAAATCAAGATTAGAATACCATGAACATGGAGATTATTTTAACCCATACAAAGCTTTATATGATCTATAAACTTTGTTTTCATCCTCATCAAGTAGAAACCCACAAGGTTGTTCAATGTAAACTTCTTCTTAAATTTCTCTATTGAGAAATGTTGACTTTACATCCATCTGATATACTTTTCAATTCTAGTAAGTAGCCACTGCTAGAAATATTATAATAGTTTATAACCTTGAAATAGGATCAAATATTTCATTAAAATATACACATTCCACCTATTAATATCCTTTACAAACAAGCCTTTCTTTGTTTCTTGAAACTTATCCATGTTCATTCAACTTGTTTCTGTAAACCCATTTTTTTCTGATAATATTTTTACCTTTCGTACATAGAACAAGTTCCCATGTTTCATTTTTGTCAATTTGATCTAACTCTTCATTCATAGAATTCACCCATTATTTTTTTGAATAGATTATGAAATTGATTCAGGTTTAACTTTTGAGATGAGTGAAGTTTGATTTTCTAATCTCAACTTTCTTTTGTTTTTAACTTAAGCCTTCCAATTCCCAAAAATATTTTCAATCTCAAAATTTTTCTGTAAAGTAGTAAATTTCAGAGTTCTTATTCCTACTTCACTTTCCTCATCACATGATTCATCAAAATATTCATTCACATTACTTTTCTCACTTTCATTTTCATTGGAAACTTTCAGATTTTATTACTCAACATTCCGAGTAACATTTTTTAAAGAAGTTGGATTCTCAATAACTTTCACATGATATGAGTCCACCAATTTTTGTAAACATTTGTTCCAGAATTTGTAACTTCTTATATTGGGTGAATAACCCATAAAAGTTACTTCCTCAACTTTCTCATCAAACATTACCATATCTGGATTTTTTATTTTAAGTAAACATGGACTTCTAAAAAATTTTAAGTACTTCAATGAAGGTTTTTTATTATACCCCATTTCATAAGAATTCATTTTGGATTTTTACCTTAACAAACATCTATTCTGAACATGTACAGTAGTACTAATAACTTCTCTCTAGTATAACTTTGAAAGTTTTCATATTGATAACATGCTTCTTCCCATTTCCACCAAACTTATATTCTTCTCTTTTGTAACTCTATTTTTTTGTGGGGTATATAGAGAACTATACTGATGTTTAATACCATGATTTCTAAGAAACTTTTCAAAATTATTTCTTGTAAACTTTGTTCCATTACCTGTTCTCATCTTCTTTATATAAACCCTCATTTATTTTTTAACATATTTTCTAAAGACTTTGAACATTTATGTAAGAACCCGAATCTTTATTTCAGGTACGCCTTTCCTTTTTGTGGAGATTTTGAGAAAAATAAAGTTTCTGGAAATTTTTGAAGTACACACCATGTACTTTCTGAGTACACGTCGTGTATTCTTTTCCTGCTCGAATCCATGTACTGGCTATGTCTGGGCCACACACGCGGTGTGTAGGGGTGACGTGGAGGCCGATTTTGGCGGAGTATGGAAAGACCTAGTACATGTCGTGTACCCTAAAATTACACGTCATGTACTTTATTTTTTTCACTAAATGGACCAGGGTCGCGCCTAACGCACAGAAACGTCTTCTTCTAGGTTCCGTTCATCTGAGAGCACCGAGGATCCGTGAATCTTTGATGAGCTCCCACCTCTTCGTTCGTTCTCTAATTCGAGCATGGTCGATTGCGTTGGAATCACAGTGGTGAGTTCTTCCTTTTTCTTGAGCCTTGTTTTCCAATTCCTCCTCCTTCTCAAGATATTGTGGGTTGAACATTTTGGGCGTTTTCTCAGATCTATGACATTTGGGGGAGAATCAGTCGTTGTGGTTCAAGTATATTGATCTCCTAGGATCAAGGTAGGTGGTTTGTGCCTTTTTGTAGAATGTATTTGAGTATCTTCTGCAATTTCGCCAATTCCCTTGAACGGGAATTGTGTGTTTTCCTGTTTTGCCCTTGATTGATTGTCTGCTTACTTGATTACTATAGTAGAGGGTTACCTTTGTGAATAGAGTAGTTTTTTCTATACTCTATATTTTTTTCATACTTTTTTTGCCTGTTAGGCGTTTTTCCAGTTTCCATTCCAAGTTGTAGGATAGTGGAACTATTGTGGTGTTTTACTACTAAGCCCTAGAATGATAGCCAAGTATTTCTTGAGGTTTATTTGGGTGATACACGCGCGCTGAACATGTTTATTTCACACAGGACTATGAGAACCTAGTGTAGTATACCATAAGAAGAATGGACGTAAGGGCTTATCAAGAGTGTCTTTTAATACGATGCGATACCACAGAGGGAATTGACGATGAGTGCTTCCTCAGAGAGTCTGCAGTTCCTCGACGCGGGCCACAGGAGGAATGATATGTTGAGTGCTTCCCCAGAGAGCCTTTAGTACGATACGAGACTATAGGGGGAATTGACGGTGAGTGCTTCCTCAGAAAGTCTACTCTTAGCTGAATCAGAGTGGTGATATTGTGGGTGCCTCCTAGGGGGTTGCTAGTACTTGTAGGTTGAACCATAGGGGTTAGGCTGTGAGAGCTAACCAGAGGGTTACCTGTTTTCTACTTGTTGCTGGTTGTTTACTTGTGTACTTTATATGCTAGAACTGTGGATTGTAGCTGTTGTGTGCTTTTCTGTTTACTACTTCCTGCACTTTTACTTGCCCTGTATTCATTGACTGTTAGGCACAAATCTTTGGGTGATTGCCTACTGGAATTGTATCTCACACCCTATTTGGACCATGCTTTTGGGCCCAAGAAGATTATATTATTGTAGGTATAGATAAGGTCAAGCGCCCTTCTACTTCAGGTTCTTGATTACTGTGGAGCTGGAGAGCATGGGACCAAGCCGAGGCTTACGATGCTGAGGAGTTGCTCATCTGTTTTTCTTTTGTACTTTGGCTTAGTACTGTATTCATCATTGTGACTTGTTTGGATGTTTTCCTAGACATATATGTATCATGCATCATTACATATATTCCTACTCCAGTTGTTTATTTGTTATCCTTCCACTGTTCATTAATTACTCATGTATGTATGTCTACTGCTTCTGCTATTGTTGTTATTTGTTTTTCTTTTCCGCTGTGTACTCTGCCAATGAGGGAATAGTTTCCTCACTATCAGACCCAAGGCCCTCGCTGCTAGTCGGCAACCTCTGGCATTTGGAAAAATGCGCTTGAGGCCATGTAACCAACCGAGTACGGGGCGCCTCTAGGTGGCTTCTAGAACCGGGACGTTATAAAGTGGTATCGAAGGGGTTATTTTCTCTTGATTTACTGTTTGGAGCCTTTATCCAGGTGTAGGATAGATTCGGTACTTGGTGTTAAGCTGTGCTCGGGAGTAGCTAACCTGTGTACAAGGAAAAGCCATACTACCTCGATTATTGCAGTTTTCTGGTTTTAAGATTTTACGGTTGATATGATTTCACCTAGAGTGATTCACATATTTGTGTTGTTATTGTATTGACTATTACGGTTCTATTTATTTTGCAACCCGATGAGATGAGGGTATGTCATCTCATGCATCATATAGGCACTCGTAGAAATCACATGTCATTCACTCTTGCCATGCCATCTAGGGTGCATTAGCGATTGCATGCTTTTGTAATAGACTTTGTATAGATTATGCATGCTGTTGTGATATATGCTTGATAGAATCTATGCTGCCTTGTTAGAGGATTTTTTTTATTCTACCTTGCTTAAATAAATGCCAAGTTTTGATTCGTAGGGAGTATGGGCCCTCACGAATCGGAATTTGGCACCTCTCTGCCTTGTTTTCTATGTTTTATGGGCTCCTGTGCAGTTCTGAGCTACTACCCAGAAAAATCCAGAATACATAGTGTGTACTTTTGACCACACGCCGTGTAGTTTTTAGACCGTGTCACTAACCGTGTGATCAGGGACACGCTGTTGTAGAAATAACTTCAGGAACACACTGTGTACGGTAGGTACATGTCGTGTAGTCCGGAGCCGTGTACCCGGCCGTTTCACTAACAACACGGGTCGGGGAATCTCAAGTAGAACACGCCGTGTTGTAAAGGAACACACCGTGTAGTCCTGTCCAGGTACCCGGCCATGTCACGAATAACATGGGTCGGTGTTACCTTCTCTTAGACACGCCGTGTTATTTTAGGAACACACTGTGTAGTCTTTTTCAGGTACCTGGTCGTGTCACGAACAACACAGGACGGTATCACCTTCACCTATATATGTCGTGTTTGTTCGGAACACGTCGTGTAAGGTCCATCCGTGTAGACGGCCATGTATTTAATAACACGGGACACCGAAGCCTTGTCTAGTACACGCCGTGTTTGTTAAGAACACACCGTGTAGTCTCGGGTTAAGTCGGACCATGTGGGTTAGCCGTGTAAAGAGACTTGAGCAGGGGAATAGTTCTCAAGTACACGCCATGTGTGGGGTCAACACGCCGTGTAGTTTGAGGTGTTACATGACCTTTAGGGTAGGGGTACACGCCCATGTCAGTGGCTTAAAAAGACACGATGTGTAGTTTTTATACATTCTGTATAGTCGTGTTTTGTAAACTTGTGTGTTTTACTTCCCCCGTTCTCGTTTTGTACTCCTGTGTTTTCTGTCCTTGTTTTTCTAATCTAAGGTGTGATTTTGACCTTTCATAGATAGGCCTCTGAGATGTCCTCTGGTTGTACGTCAGTTGTTAGGCAGTGACCAAACACCAGATATGGCTGATCAGGGACTTCCTGCCGATCCTCCGGTCGGGCCAGCCTTGGCACCGACTGTCATACCAGTTGCAGGTGCTGACACAAAATTCAGGAAAGGTTTTATGAGGATGATGTAGACCTTTCAGGGAGAACCTCCTCCTGCCATGACTATGGCAGACTTGACGCGGGTTTTCCAGCAGCAGCATCCTCCTACCTTCTCGGGGGAAGGAGGACCTCAGGCTGTAGAGTCATGGCTAGAAGCCATGCTGACTATCTTTGAGCATCTGGAGATGCCTCCAGAGAGGTGGGTAAAGATCACTACCTACATGCTCTGAGACTCCACCAAGAGGTGGTGGGACATTATCTCACAGGCGGTTCATCAGTAGGTTATGGATTGGGAGGAGTTTCAGCGCGTCTTTTATGACTACTTCTACCCGGAGACCCTGAGGGCCGACTGAGCCCGGGAGTTCATGAGCTTAGAGTAGGGTACTCTTTCTGTCATGGAGTATTCCTCTCGTTTCACTGAGCTGCAGCATTTTACACCCCTCTGAGATGGGATTGGTGTGTTCTTAGCAAGGAAGTTTGAGGATGGTCTCAGGCGGGAGATCTGCTTGCAGGTGAATATATTCCAGTTGACTTCCATCACTTCCATCGTCAACCAGGCACTGATTGCAGAGCGCAATCTGAGAGACTCTGGAGCTGTGAGATAGGGAGGTTCTTCTTCCAGAGCTATTTTTCCTCTATATGACAGCAAGAAGCGTCGTAGGGAGTCTACGCGCGGTGATCCAAGGAAGCGAGATGCATTGTCAGGCAGCCAGGTGATATGCTACCAGTGTGGCCGGTCATGGCACATGAGGCCACAGTGCCAGAGGGACCCCGTGGAGTGCTGATCTTGCGGCAAGATGGGTCACCTTCAGCATTTCTGCCAGGTTTTCTCACTAGTATCTGGTGACCGGGGTTCTTCCATAACTCCTCGTTCAGGAACAGCACCACCAATTTCTCACCAGTCAGGGAACTAGAGTTCTTCCGGCCGTTCGGGGCGAGGTGGAGGTCGAGGTCGTGGCAGGAAGCCACCAGTCCCTCAACACCAGTAGGGTGGATCAGCTCAGAGCGGTCAGCCAGGGGCGTAGGGCCGCGATGCAGACCAGTCTTTCGCCGTAGAGAAGACCTATCAAGAGAAGGATTCCGGACCTTCTACAGTTCGAGGTACGATTTTAGTAGCCTCAGTTTTATCTTTAGCTCTTTTTGATACTGGTGTTATGCATAGCTTTATCTCTGTTGTCATTGTGGAGATCCTTGGTCTCTGTATCTTTTCTTTTGCCAACTCGTTGACACTAGACACACCTTTGGGGATAAGGACATCTAGTGTATGTCAGTGTAGAGAGTGCCCTCTCTAGGTTGCAGGGTATCGTTTCTTATGGGATCTCTACGTCCTAGAGATGACAGGCTATGATGTCATTATTGGGATGGACTGGTTGGTTCCCTTCTAGGCATTCGTCGACTGTTATCACCACAGGGTGAGTTTTATTTCACCAGAGGGTGAATCTTTTCTTTATAGAGGAAAATGTGATGTTCAGGCGAGTCGAGCAGGACTCGAGCATCATGGTCTAGGAAGGATGATAGCCCAGATTTCTAGTCTTTATCTGGATGATCATGGGACTTCGCAGTCAGACTTTCCTCTAGTGGTGGATCATTTCCGGGACATCTTTCTAGAGGACTTTTCGGGTTTGCCTCCAGGGCGTGAGGTATACTTTTCTATTGAGCTTGTTCCAGGAGCAGCACCGGTGTCCATTCCTCCTTATAGGATGGCTACACCTGAGTTGCAAGAGCTCAAGAAGCAGTTGGAGGAGTTGTAGGAAAAGGGTTTCATCCAACCCAGTACTTCTCCTTGGGGTTCGCCTGTTCTGTTTGCGAAGAAGGCAGACAGTACCCTTCGGCTTTGTGTGGATTATCGGAAGTTGAACCGGTTGACGGTCAAGAACCGATATCCCTTACCGAGGATCGATGACCGCTTTGATCAGCTTCGAGGAGCCCGGGTGTTCTCGAAGATCGACTTGAGGTCCGGCTATCATCAGTTGCATGTTAGACCATCAGATATACCTCTGACAGCCTTCAAGAGCAGGTATGGTCTATACGAGTATACATTCATGTCATTCGGTCTCACGAACACGCCTACAATTTTCATGGCACTGATGAACTGAGTGTACCATCCTTACTTGGACTCCTTTGTCGTGGTCTTCATGGACGATATCTTAGTGTACTCTCACACTCAACATGACCATGCCACACATCTTGAGATCATTCTGAGTACATTGAGAGAGCATCATCTTTATGATAAACTCTCGAAGTGCCACTATTGGATGGATCAGATTCACTTCTTGGGTCATGTCATCTCAGAGGGAGGAGTATCTATGGACCCAGAGAAGGTGAGATCTGTAGTTTCCTGGGAGCATCTGAAGAACGTTTTTGAGGTGCGGAGTTTCTTAAGGTTGGATGGATACTATAGACTCTTCATTCAGGACTTCTCATGCCTAGAAACACCTTTGACAGGTCTGACCAAGAAGGGGGCGAAGTTCTTATGGTCAGATTCTTGTGATTCAGCCTTTCAGGAGCTGAAGGGAAAGCTGACATCAGTACTGATACTAGTCTTGCCAGAGCCAGGAAGGAGATACACTGTCTATTGTGATGCTTCAAGTATCGGACTAGGCGTTGTGCTTATGCAGGGAGATGGAGTCGTTGCGTACGGGTCTCGGTAATTTAGACCACATGAGAGGAACTACCCTACGCACGATCTGGAGTTGGAAGTTGTTGTTCATGCCTTACGCTGTTGGAGACACTATCTTATGGGAGAGCACTTTATGGTCTTCACTGACCATAAGAGTCTCAAGTATATATTCACTCAGCGTGATCTGAATCTGAGGCAGTGCAGGTGGTTCAAGTATCTTTAGTCTTTTGATTTCGATCTTGCTTATATGCTAGGAAAGGGAAACGCAGTGGCAGATGCATTGAGTAGGAGAACTCAGATTCAGGCAGTTCAGGAGGCCAGCAGTGAGTGGCAGCTTATGGCTCTATTCTCTGAGATGCATCTGGAGGTGTACGATAGACAGGGACAGACCTTCCTATCTTCTGTAGCTGTTACCTATGCACTACTTGATCGGGTACGAATGAGGCAGCTATCAGACTTAGAAGGCTTAGTTCTGTGGGAGAGTGTGTTAGGATAGGACCCTCTTCCTAGATGGATAGTGGGCGAGGATGAGATATTTCATTTCCAGGGACGTGTATGGGTGCCATCAAACATACACGAGGAGCTGATGTGGGATTTTCATTCCTCGGTCTGGGCAGTTTATCCTGGCATCACTGAGATGTATCGAAATCTTCATCGCCAGTACTGGTGGCTAGGTATGAAGAAAGATGTTTCTGGTTTTGTCATGATATGTTCTACCTGTCAGTAGGTGAAAGCAGAGCATCAGCGACCAGCGGGGCTTTTACAGCAGTTACCCATTCCGGAGTGGAAGTGGAACAATGTTGCGATGGACTTCGTGACCGGGTTACCGAGGTCACCTCGGGGGAGTGATGTTGTTTGGGTTGTCGTCGACAGGCTTACACAGGTTGCACATTTTTTTCCGATCAAGGAGACCTTCAGTGTTGATGATCTGGGATGACTGTACATCAGAGAGATCATTTGTCTGCATGGAGTTCCACACTCTATTTTTTCATACAGGGATGTGCATTTTACCTCTCATTTCTGTCAGGGACTTCAGAAGGCCTTGGGTACACAGGTACTTTTGAGTACAGCATACCATCCTCAGACGGATGGCCAATCCGATCGTACGATCCACGTGCTTGAGGATATGCTCCGATCTTGCATTCTAGACTTTGGCGGTTCTTGGGAGAAGTATATCCCTCTAATGGAGTTCGCCTACAACAACATTTTTTAGGTGACTATTCAGATGACACCTTATGAGGCTTTGTACGGTAGGCCATGCCGATCACCCTTATGTTGGTTGGAGGCAGGAGA
This sequence comes from Viscum album, assembly GCA_963277665.1. Classification (NCBI taxonomy): domain Eukaryota; kingdom Viridiplantae; phylum Streptophyta; class Magnoliopsida; order Santalales; family Viscaceae; genus Viscum; species Viscum album. Next base: position 443,370,169 of record OY728135.1, on the reverse strand, counting down.
GGCGGCTTTGCTGGGACCTCGTCTTGTTTAGGAGACTTCAGAGCAAATAGAGCTGATTCGGAAGAGGATGGATACAGTACAGTCTCGGCATAAGTCTTATGATGATCGGCGGAGACGACCTCTGGAGTTCGAGGTCGGGGATCAGGTTTTCCTACGTGTCGCACCGAGGTTGGGACACAAAAGGATTCGGAGACACGGTAAGCTTTCACCGCAGTACGTCGAGTCTTTTGAGGTTTTGGAGAGAGTTGGTCTGGTCACCTATCTGTTGCAGTTACCAGGCCATGCATGACGTCTTCCACCTCTCTTAGCTCCGACGTTACTTTTCAGGCCATTCTCATGTCTTTCAGCCCGAGGAGGTTGATCTCGAATCAGATGCATCGTTTGAGGAGCATCCCATCCGAATTGTCGATCGCAGTACGAAGGTTATCCGTGGGCGATCTGTCCCTCTTGTATGGGCGTTATGGCAGCATGGGCGAGTACAGGATGAGACCTGGGAGAGGGAGGCCGATGTATGATCGCAGTGGCTAGAGCTGTTCGGGGTTTCTTCTTCTACGCCTCACTAGGGAAATTCGGAGACAAATTTCTTTAAGGGGGGAAGTTTGTAAGAACCCAGATCTTCGTTTCAGGTATGCCTTCCCTTTTTCTGGAGTGTTTGAGAAAAATAAAGTTTCTGGAAATTTCTGAAGTACACGCCATGTACTTTCTGAGTATATGCCGTGTACTCTTTTCCCGCTCGAAGTCATGTACTGGTCATGTTTGGGCCACACACACGGTGTGTAGGGGTGACGTGGAGGCCGATTTTGGTGGAGTACGGAAAGACCTAGTACACGCCGTGTACCCTAAAAGTACACGCTATGTACTTTCTTTTTTTTCACTAAACGGACTGGGGTCGTGCCTGACGCACAGAAACGTCTTCTTCTAGGTTCCGTTCGTCCGAGAGCACCGAGGATCTGCGAATATTCGACGAGCTCCTGCCTCTCCGTCCATTATCTGATTTGATCACGATCTATTGCATTGGAATCGAAGCAGTGATTTCTTCCTTCTGATTGAGCCTTGTTTTCCAATTTCTCCTCCTTCTCAAGATATCGTGGGTTGAACGTTTTGGGCATTTTCTCAGATCTACGACGTTTGGGGGAGAATCAATAATTGTGGTTCAAGTATATTGATCTCCTTGGATCGAGGTAGGTGTTTTGTGCCTTTATGTAGAAAGTCTTTGAGTATCTTGTTCAATTTCGCCAATTACCTTGAACGGGAATTGTGCATTTTCCTATTTTTCCCTTGATTGATTGTCTGCTTGCTTGATTGCTATAGTAGAGGGTTACCTTTGTGAATAGAGTAGTTTTTGTTGTACTCTTGATGTTTGCCGTACTTGTTTTGCCTGTTAGGCATTTTTCCAGTTGCCATGCCTAGTTTTAGGATAGTAGAACTGTTGTTCTGTTTTGCTGTTGAGCCCTAGAATGATAGCCAGGTAGTTCTTGAGGTTTATTTGAGCGATACACATGCACTGAGCATGTTTATTTCACACAGGACTGTGAGAACCTAGTGTAGTAGACCGTAGGGAGAATGGATGTAAGGGATTCTCCAGAGTGCCTTTTAATACGATGTGAGACCACAGGGGGAATTGACGATGAGTGTTTCCTCAGAGAGTCTGGAGTTCCTTGACATGGGCCACAGGGGGAATGAGACGTTGAGAGCTTCCCCAGAGAGCCTTTAGTACGATACGAGACTATAGGGGGAATTGATGGTGAGTTCTTCCTCAGAAAGTCTAATCTTAACTGAACCAAAGGGGTGAGACTGTGGGTGCCTCCTAGGGGTTGCTAGTACTTTTAGGTTGAACCATAGGGGTTAGGCTGTGAGAGATACCCAGAGGGTTACCTATTTTCTACTTGTTGCTGGTTGTTTACTTGTGTACTTTATATGCTAGAACTGTGGATTGTAGTTGTTGTGTGCTTTTCTGTTTACTGCTTCCTACACTTTTACTTGCCTTGTATTCATTGACTGTTAGGCACAAATCTTTGGGTGATTGCCTACTGGGATTGTATCTCACACCCTATTTGGGCCATGCTTTTGGTCCCAAGTAGTTTATATTACTACAGGTATAGATAAGGGAAAGCGCCCTTCTACTTCAAGTTCTTGATTACTGTGGAGCTGGAGAGCATGGGACCAAGCCGAGGCTTGCGATGCTGAGGAGTCCCTCATCTATTTTTATTTTGTACTTTAGCTTAGTACTATATTCAACATTGTGACTTGTTTGGCTGTTTTCCTAGATATATATGCAGAATTCATCATTACATATATTCCTACTCCAGTTGTTTATTTGTTAGCCTTTCACTATTCATCGTTTACTCGTGTATGTATGTCTATAGCTTCTGCTATTTTTGTTATTTTTTTTTCTTTTCTACTGTGTACTCTACCAATGAGGGCATAGTTTCCCCACTATCACACCTAAGGCCCTCGTTGCTAGTCGTCATCCTCTGGCATTTGGGGAAATGCGCTTGAGGCCATGTAACCAACCAAGTACGGGGCGCCTCTAGGTGGCTTCCAGAACCGGGACGTTACAATTTCTATAGACTCTGACTTGTGTTTCATAAACATGATGTTTTCATCTAAGTGAAATCATTAATTAAAGTAATAAAGTAAAAAATCCCCTTTTGTTGATTGATATATCATCATACCACATAAATCAAAATTAATAAGTTCATGAGGTCTGGTAAAATGAATACCAACTCTCTTATTACTTATATTAGTCATCTTACCTTTCTCACAAGTTGCACAAACATCTTTTTCTCTTCTTTTAAATTCTAGAAATTTTTTAACAGCATTAACATTAGAAATATTTTTCATGTTTTTCTTCCCAAGGTGTCCAAGTCTTCAGTGCCACAACTTATTTTCATCCTTATTACTTAAGTAACAGGAGTTGTTAAATTATCTTATTTGGAAGAGATTCCCACTAGTTCTTTCTCCTTTTATGATAACTTTTCTATCTTTCACACTTTTGATAACATAATAATATTTTCTAAAGATCACTTATTTTCCATCATCACAATGTTGACTTACACTGAGTAATTTATGCTTTAGTTTATCAACAAATAATACTTCCTTAGATTTCAACTATTCAACTTCAATCTCTATCATTCTAATTCATTGGATTTTTAGATAATTATCATTCCCAAAGGTAACGACACCTCTGTCATGATTTTCAACATGTTTTAGGATTTTTAAATCACCTTTCATGTGTAAAGAACAAACACTATCAAGTATACATGTTTTGTTCTTTTTTACTTGCTTTCAAGGAAGTCGCAATAATAAAGGCTCTTTCTTCAACTTTCTTCATTCATGCTTCTTTTTCTTGTCTTGTATACAAAACTTTTCCTGGAAGAGTAGTCATAAATTCTTCATAAATATGACCCATTTGATCACATGTTTCATAAAATTCTTCCATATAGTCAAACTGATTCTTCATTGGAAAGTTTCTAACATCTTGAGAATTCACTTTTTTAACTTTATGTGAGTTAGGAAAGTTACCCATTATACTTTCACTATTTGTTCCACTCTGCTCAAACCTTCTTTTACATAGAGATAATTTAGGCCAAAAATTATAATCCTTGTTCCCATAGATTCCACAGCACCAAAAAAACCATAAAACCTTGATTTTCTATTGAAGTAAGATCTTTCTCTATAGAAACTTTGTTGAGGTTGATAACTTCTTCCTTCTCTAAAAATCTCTGAACACGGGTCATGTTTCCTCCTAAGTGAGTTTTCATCTTTTTTAGATGAAATAAATTTCTCACATAATTTTTCTACTGAATATTTCCCAACACTTTTTTTGGAACCTAAAATGTTAGAAAAATACGATGAAACATTATTTTTGGTGGGTGACGATTTCACCTGATTCTTGATTTGAGCTCTCTCAATAGTTTCAGAATTCTAATATTTTACTTTTGAATCTTTTTTTGAAGTTTACATTAATCTTTATTAAGGTATTTTCAGCCTCGATAAGTTTTTATTGAGACTTGTTAACTTTATCTTCCTTGATAAGAAACTTCTTATTGAGATCTTTAACCATCTTTCCCTATTTAGTAATTATAAGTCTTTAACTTGATATCTCCTGGATGTATTATTCTCCTTGATTGAAAGCATCATTTTCACCCTTAGAAAATTTTCTATTATCTTTCTTTATCATTATTATTTCTTTCTTGAGAGATCTGTTTTTCTCAAGACATGCAAAAAATTCTGTTCTGAGCTGATACTCTCTATAAGATTCTTCGCCTCCTTCTTCTTCACTATTTTAAGAGTCTTCAACTTTCTCAACTTTTTTAATGAATGTTCTGGAATTTTTTAAACTTTCATCCTATGAGGAATTGTTTTCAGTTGATTCTGATTTAGAATTATTACATAGCATACTTTTTTGTCTCTAGTGAACTTCTTCTTATATTTTTTGGATGATTTTTCTTATTTATAACTTTTTTCCACTTCTTCCATTGAGGTCTTTCATTAGAATCATCTTTATATTCTATAAATTTCTTCTTGGAACAATTCATAGCAAAGTTTCTGATTCCAACACACTCAAACCATTTGAGAGGAATTTTACCTCCATAATTTCCTCTTTATTTTTGATAGTTCTTAGATATATGAGACATGATTTTATTATTCATCTTATCATCATATTTATCTTCAGATTCACAAGGATCAACATCTTTAACATATTGTATTTTCATTTTTCTTATGGATTCAAAATCTATTTCATCTTTTATCTTATTTTTTAACATTGGCACTTTACTCAATTCATAAGAAACAATAAAGTTATGCAATTCATCATAGATAAATCATCCTTATTTATAAAGAGGAAATTTTAGAATCAAACCTATCCAGAAAGTTTCTCATAAGTTTCTTCACAATTGTATAATCTTCTAGTATGTCTTTGAATCCCCTGATGTTGCAAATGATTTCATTTACTCTGGTGAATTATCCATCAATAGTTTCTTCATCTCTCATTATTATGTCTTCATACTCACTACATCAAATTTGTAGCTTTCCTTCCTTCACTTTAGTATTCCCATCGAAAATACTTTCCATCTTGTCCCACATACTATTTGAAGTTTTGAGGCCCATCACCTTCATATAAAAATTTTATGATAAGGAAATAAGGATATAATTTCTATATTTTCCATCAAATTTTATATTTCTATTATCATAAAAAGTCATTGGGGCATCTTTATCAAAATATGTAAACCCAATTGTAGCAGCATCGACAACTTTCATGCTAAGAGATAGGGGATAAAGAATCATCCTATTTTTTCATCCATAATAATTTTTTCTATAAAATGCAGTAATTCCTTTAATGTTAATAGAATTGATATTATCCATGATAAATATTTAACAAGGGAAACTTACCTCAGAAACTAATTGAAGTTCCAAATGATTGAATAACAAGTGAGAATAGGGGGTTTAATCAGTTGTTCAATTTTTTTAAGTTTCAAAAATTTTAGAAACTTAACCTCTGAAACCTGTTAAAGTTCATTACCTTATCATATTTTTGTAAATAATCTTACATGAAAAAGTAGGAAATCAATTAAAGCACACAAGATTTACAAGGTTTGGTTTCAGTGTGAGAACCTACATCCTTACCATTGCCACTCCCATGGGTCTATGGAAATTCACTATTATGAATAAGTGAATAAAAATTATGCCAATTATTGTTACAAACCTTCTATCTCTAAATAGGAATGATTATACTAACTCTAGTTAGTTTAAAAAATTTTCTTACAAACAATTGATCCAAAATAAAAGAATAAATATTTTGTTGAAACTTCTCCATAAATGCTCTACTCGGATCCTCAGTCTGATATGGTTGGGTCTGAATCTATCAATATGATTGAATCATTATGATGGATTCATTATGATGAACCCTTTTCTTAAACTACACTTCTCAAACTCTTCTTAACTGCTCAGTCTGATCTTCCTCAATCTTATCTTACTTAGTCTGGTAAGAAAAATTTCAATTGTCTGATCTTTTAACGAGATATCTGTTTAGAAAGATAACTCTGGAATATATTCTACAATGATACACCTTTTCTGATCATGTAAAAGTTTGAAAAGTATGAATGCACTATGCTCCTATTTATAGGAATCCTGTAATGTAAAAAGTGGGAAACTGAAAAATGTTTCCCACTTACTCAAATTCAAAAACCTTTGAAATTGACTCATATTTGAACTTCATGTTTGACTGCTTAAACTCTTCTAGAACCTTCTTGAATCATCTTGAGTCTTCTTAGTAATCAGCTTTCTTGAGTTTCCTACATTTTCTTCAGTACAATGAAACTTCCTCATCTCATTACGATAGAACTTATTCATCACAATACAATGCAAATTCATCATCTCATTATGATGGATCTTCCTCAGCTCATTATGATGGAACTTCCTCAGCTCATTCTGAATTGACTTTCCTCATCAGAGTAAGTCTGATTGAATTTCCTTCTCAAATTTAGTTTGATTGACTTTCATCCTTAGAGTCAGTCTGATTTACTTTCCTTATCATATTCATTCTGGTGTACAGAGTCAGTACGATTGACTTTCCTCCTCATAATTAGTCCGATTAAATTTCCTTATCAGAGTCATTCTGATGGAATCCTCATAATGATGTAATTCTCATTATGATATAAAATTCACTCTAAAACTTTGAAATTCTTTAAACCTCATCAATTATAACTCATTAAAACTTCTGAAAATTTCTATGTTTGGTACTTTTGGATCTGATGCAAACATTGTCTCGATTCCTAGAATCGATATAATATTTATGATTCCTCCATTTACTCAAAATATTTTATCATGATAGTTTTCATGATTTATGATAAATTAAATATTGAAAAAGCATCATCTGAATTAAGGTTAGAAATTTTAAGAACTTTCTAACTCCTGAAATCATTTTCTTCATTAAACCTCTTCAGAAACATTCTTACTTTCTAACTCATCAATTTCTCTCTAACAAAAATTATGTATGATAGATATTGAACTTTATGTCAATGGATCTAAGACCAATGATGTGTCTAATCAATAACTTTAACTTTCTAATTAATTCTTTGATCAGTTTTTCTCAGTCCAATACTCTACGTTTGGTGTTGCCCAGTCCGACCCTCTGTGTCCATAAAACAACTTTATCAAAAACAAAACTTTTCTTACCCTTTTTTTTGGGTTTGAACATTTAGAAACTATCACATATTTTTCAAAAAAAATATTTTACAAAATATTTGTTGTCAAAAAATAAAAAAAACTTTATTAAAATAGAACATCACAAGGGTTCTTTAGCTTATTTTCAAAAAAAATGGGATTTATTCCATAGTTTGAAATTTCAGAAGGTATCTTCTAGATCGTGGTGTTTTGAGAACAATAATGACAATTATATTTAAAATTTTCTATAATTTTATAATGTAATGTAGCACTTACATGTGTATCTAATATCTTAAAGCATTCTAAATTTGGATCTTGAGTATACAGTCTCTTGTAATCTAATTAACATGTAATAAATAACCATTTACTTTGGATGAACAAAGTCATGGGAATTATAATTATGATTTAATGGTGTCCAATGAATGATGATTCCTATAAGTTTTATTTCCAAAAATGTATTTTATGTTAATTTTTCATCCTACTTGGAACATATATATTAGTTTAAATAGTTGATTACAGATTTTTGTAGCCTAACCATATTATATGATAATGAAACAATGATTTTTCTAATACATATTTTTTTAATTCTCATCATTTTTTTGTCTAACCAATGTTACCATTGCAATTTCACAACAATATATTATTAATAAAAATTAGACATTTATAAATTATATATGTGTGTATATTCATAAATAGGTTTCTAAGCTCCATCCCTCTGAAGTTCTAATTCTGAGCGAATCCCCCATCTTCGCCATCGACACTCCCTATGCCATCATAGTTGTATGACTATGGATCACAGTATCAAAAACCCTAGAAAGGTTAAGAGAAAGGAAAAGGTGACTCCGTGCTTCTAGTCCTCCTACTTCATGGGTTGATATGTTTTTTCTTGTTTCTTTAACTAAGATTGTGGGTTTCGGGGTTTATTATTCTCTAACCAGGGTTCATTGAAAAAGGACATCTCATCTTCGTCTTTTGGAATCCCATATTTGATGGTCAAGTTATACCATCCTTTTGTAGATCAGATAGAGGAAGGAGAAAAAATTAAGTGTGACCCCTCTTCCTATAACTCCCTTTATCCCTCACATGTTGGATGGACTTATTTTAGGTATTCAAATCATCCCACAAATCATTTGTTTATGTTTTTCAATGATTTCTCATGAATATGGCTGGGTTTTTTAGCATCTTTCACACTTTTTTAGAGTACCCATGAGAGTCTGTTACCATTATTAAAATAATTTATTTTGTGACAGTTTATTATTTGAATTAATACTTGTTAGTTTTATTACCCGTGAGATTCTATTACCATTCTGGTGTTACCATTTCAATTTCATAACAATGTGTTATTAATACAAATTAGTCATTTATAAATTATATATATGTGTGTGCATTCCGAAATAGGTTTCCATGTTATATCCCTCTAAAATCCTAATTCCAAGTAAATACCCCATATTCACTTTCAATACTTCGCGTGCTTTCAACACTCCTCGTGCCATCACAGTTTCACAACTATCGATCTCAGTATCAAAAACATTAGAAAGGTTAAGAGAAATGGCAAAGTGATCATGGGTTTCTAGTCCTCCTACTCTGTGGGTTAATATATTTTTTCTTGTTTCCTTGACTAGGATTGTGGGTTCCATAGTTTATTCTTCTCTAACTAGGGTTTGTTAAAAAGGGATATATTATCTTTATCTTCTAGAATCTCATCTTTTTCGGTCAGGGTATGGTAGCCTGGTGTAGATTAGATAGAGTAATGAGAAGAACTTCAGTGCGACCTTTCTGCCTATAACTCTCCTTTCTTCACCTTTGACACTCCCCATGTCATCAACACTCCCCACACCATAAGAGTTACATGAATATGGATTGTCTTATCAAAAATCCTAGAAAGGTTCAAAGAAAGGGAAATGTGATTGAGAGATTATGGTCCTCCTACACCATGGGTTGATATATTTTTCCCATTTCCTTGAATAGGATTGTGGGTTCCATGGTTTATTCTTATCTAACAAGGGTCCATTGAAAAATGAAAAGTCATATTCATCTTATTGAATCCCATATTTTTCAATCAAGGTATAGTAGACTAGTGTAGATCAGATAAAGGAAGGATAAGAACTTTAGAGTGACCCCTTTGCCTACAACTCCCATTATGCCTTTCATGTTGGTTATCCTTGTTTGAGGTATTCTACTTATCCCACAAATCATCTATTAATAGTTTTTATCATGTTTAAATTTGATTATTTAGTGTGTGGTTGAGGTTCTTAATCTTATCAGTCTCGAATACACCATTTCAGGCGTTTCTTATTTTCAAAAGTTTTGGGATTTATTCCATAGTTTTAAGTTTCAGAAGGTATATTTTGGATCATGGTTTTTTTATTACAATAATGACAATGATGTTTAAAATGTACTATAAGTTTGTAATTTAATTCAACACTTACAAGTGTATCAGTCTCTTAAAGCCTTCTAAAATTTGGATCTTGAGTATGCAGTCTCTTGAAATCTAATTACCATGTAATAAATAACCATCAAATTTTGATGAACAAAGTTGTGGGCATTATAATTATGATTTAATGGTTTCCAATGAATGATTATTCCCATAAGTTACATTTCCAAAACTATATTTGATTTTAACCATTAATCATACTTGGAATGTATATATTGGTTTAAATAGTTGATTGCAGATTCTCATAGCCTAACCAGATTATATGATAATTAAATAATAATTTTTTCCAAAAAAAATTCATCAATTTTTTTCCAACCAGTGTTACCATTGTAATTTAACAACAATATGTTATTAATATAAATTAGTCATTTATAAATTATATATGTGTGTGCATTCAAAAATCAGTTTGCATGCTCCATACCTCTGAAATGCTAATTCTGAGTGAATCCCCTACCTTTACCTTTGATACTCACTACGATGTCAACACTCTGCACACCATCATAGTTGCATGAATATGGCTCACAGTATCAAAAATCCTATAAAGGTTAAGAGAAAGGGCAATGTGATCACGCACTTCCAGTACTCCTACTCTATGTTTTGATATATTTTTTCATGTTTCCTTGACTAGGATTGTGGGTTCCATGGTTTATTCTTCTCTAATCAGGGTTTGTTGAAAAAGGACAGCTCATCTTTGTCTTCTGGAATCCCATCTCTGCCTATCAAGGTATGGAAACCTAGTGTAGTTCAGATAGAGGAAGGGGAAGAACTTTAGTCTGACCCCTCTTCCTATAACTCCTTTCATGCCTTTCATGTTGGATGGCCTTTTTTGAGGTATTCGACTCATCCCAAAAATCAATTTTTTATGTTTTCTGCTAATTTCTTAGGAATTTGGCTATTTTTTTGTTATCTTTCACACTTTGTTAGAATACCAGTGAGAGAATATTACCATTCTTAAACTAATTTATTCCATGAAAGTTTATTATTTTAATTTATACTTACCAGATTCATTACCCTTGAGATTCTTTTACCATTCTGATGTTACCATTACAATTTCACAAAAATATTTTATTATTAAAAATTAGTCATTTATAAATTATATATGTGTGTGTATTCAGAAATAGGTTTTTGGGCTCCATCCCTCTAAAATCCTAATTCTGAGAAAATCCCCCATCTTCACCTTCAACACTCCCTACGTCGTCAACACTTCTCATGTCATCACAGTTTCACGACTATGGATCATGGTATCAAACCCCCTATAAAGGTAAAGAGAAAGGGAAAGGGGATTGAATGCTTCTAGCACTCCTAATCCATGGGTTGATATATTTTTTTCATGTTTCCTTAACTAGGATTGTAGGTCCCATAGTTTATTATTCTCTAACTAGGGTTTGTTGAAAAAGGACAGCTCATCTTCATCTTCTAGAATCTCATTTTTTTCGATCATGGTATGGTAGCCTAGTGTAGATCAGATAGAGGAAGGAGAAAAACTTCAATGTGACTCCTCTTCCTACAACTCCCCCATCTTTACATTCAATGATCCCTACGCCGTTTACACTCCTTGAATTATCTAGGTTTCATGACTATGGATCACTATATCAAAACCCCTGGAAAGGTTAAGAGAAAGGGAAAGGTGATCATGTGCTTCCAGTCCTCTTTCTCCATGGGTTGATATATTTTTTATCATTTATTGACTAAGATTGTTGGTTCCATGGTTTATTCTTCTCTAACCAGGGTACGTTGAAAAAGGATAACTCGTATTCATCTTCTAAAATCCCATTTTTTTCAGTAGAGGTATGGAATCATGGTATAGATAAAATAGAGAAAGTAGAATAGTTTCAGTTTGGCCCCTCTGCATACAACTCACTTCACGCCTTTCAAGTTGGTTGGCCTTGTTTTAGGTATTCAACTCATACCAGAAATAATCTTTTTATAGTTTTTTCCCTATTTAAATTTGATAATCCAGTGTGTGCATGAGTTTCTTGATCTTCTTAGTCCTAAATACATCATTTAAGGTGTTTCTTCTTTTCAAAATTTTCAGTCTTTATTCCACGGTTTGAAGTTTCAGAAGGTATCTACCAGATCATGGTGTTTTGAGCACAATATTGACAATGATGTTTCAAATGTACTATAAGTTTGTAATTTAATACAACACTTAAATGTGTATCCAGTCTCTTAAAGCCTTCTAAACTTTGGATCATGAGTATGCAGTCTCTTTCCATATAATTACCATGTAATAAATAACCATCGACTTTAGATGAACAAATTCATGGGAATTATAATTATGAATTAATAGTGTCCAAGAATTATTATTCCCATAAGTTTCATTTCCAAAACTATATTTTATTTTAACCATTAATACTACTTGGAACGTATAGATTGTTTTAAATAGTGGATTACAGATTCTCATTGCCTAACCAGATTATATAATAATGAAATAATAATTTTTTCAAGTATATTTTTTTTAATTCTCACCAATTTTTTTGTCCAACTAGTGTTACCATTGTAATTTCACAAAAATATGTTATTAATAAAAATTAGTCATCAATAAATTATATTTGGGTGTGAATTCCTAAATAGGTTTCCATGATCCATCCCTCTAAAATCTTAATTCTGAGTGAATCCCTTATCTTCTCCTTTGACACTCCCCATGTCTTCGACACACCCCATGCCTTCACAGTTTCACAACTATGGATCACATTATCAAAAACCCTAGAAAGGTCAATAGAAAGGTAAAGGTGATTACATTATTATACTCCTCCTACTCCATGGGTTGCTATATTTTTTCCCAATTCCTTGAATAGGATTGTGGGTTCCAAGGTTTATTCTTCTCTAAATAGGGTTTGTGAAAAAAGGAAAACTCATATTCATCTTATGGAATCCCATCATTATTGTTCAAGGTATGATAGCCTGGTGTAGATTATATAGAGGAAGTATAATAACTTTAGTTCAACCCCTCTCCCTATAAATATCTCCACGCCTTTCTTGTTGGCTATCCTTGTTTGAGGTCTTCGACTCATCCCACAAATCATCTCTTTGTGTTTTCTACTGATTTCTCGGGAATTTGGATGGATTTTTCATCATCTTTATCACTTTATCAGAGTACCCATGAGAGTCTAGTATCATTCTTAAAATAGATTATTTCATGATAATTTATTATTTTCATTAATAATTATTAGTTTCATTACACGTGATAGTTTTTTACCATTGAAATTTTGCAACAATATGTTATTAAAACAAATTAGTCATTTATAAATTATATATGTTCATGAATTCAGAAATAGGTTTTTATGCTTCATCCCTATAAATTAATAATTATGAGATAATACTCCTTATTCACCTTCTACACTACCTACACTTTTGACACTCCTTGAATCGTCACAATTTCAGGATTATAGTTCACATTATCAAAAACCCTAGAAAGGTTAAGAGAAAGGTCAAGATGATCATACGCTTCCAGTCCTCCTACTCCCTGGGTTGACATATTTTTTCTCGTTTCCTTGACTAGGACTTTGGGTTCCATGGTTTATTATTCTCTAATCAGGGTTTTTTGAAAAATGATAGCTCATCTTCATCTTCTAGAATCTCATCTTTGTCAGTCAAGGTATGGCAGCCTCCTATAGATTAGATAGAGTAAGGAGAAGAACTTCAATGTGGCCTCTCTACCTACAACTCCCCCATCTTCACCTTTAACACTACCCACATAGTCGACACCCCCTACACCTTCACATTTTCATGATTATGGGTCATAGTATCAAAACCCCTAGAAAAGTTAAGAGAAAGGGAAAGGTGGTCGCAAGCTTCCAGTCCTCATACTTCATGGATTGATATAATTTTTACTATTTTTTTGACTAGGATTGTGGGTTACATGGTTTATTATTCTCTAACTGGGGTTCGTTGAAAAAGGATAGCACATATTCACCTTTTAGAATCCCACCTTTATCAGTCAAGGTATGGCATTCTAGTGTAGATCAAATAGAGGAAGGAGAATAACTTCAGTGTGACCCCTCTACCTAAAACTCCCTTCACACATTTCATGTTGGCTAGCCTTGTTTGAGGTATTCGTCTCATCCCACGAATTATATGTTTATATTTTTTCCATGTTGAAATTTGACGATTCAGTGTGTGACTAAGGTGCTTGATCTTCTCAGTCCTGAATATACCATTTTAGGTGTTGCTTCTTTTCAAAAGTTTCATGTTTTATCCCACAGTTTGAATATTTAGAAGGTATCTTATAGATCATGGTGTTTTGATCACAATAATGACAATGATGTTTAAAATGTACTATAAGTTTGTAATGTAACATAACTCTTACATGTGTATCTATTCTCTTAAATCCTTATAAACTTTGGATCTTAAGTACGCAATCTATTTCAATCTAATTACCATGTAATAAATAACCATAGACTTGGGATGAAAAAATTCATAGTCACTATAATTATGATTTAATGGTGTCCAATGAATGATTATTAAAATAAGTTTCATTTCCAAATCTATATTTGATTTTAACCATTAATCCTACTTGGAACGTATAGATTAGTTTAAATAGTTGATTACAGATTCTCGTAGCCTAACTAGATTATATGATAATGAAATAATAAATTTTTCCAATAAATTTTTTTCAATTCTCATCAATTTTTTTGTCCAAACAGTATTACCATTATAATTTCACAACAATATGATATTAATACAAAATTTTCATTTATAATTTATACATGTGCATGCATTCAGAAATAGGTTTATGTGATCTATCCCTCTGAAATCCTGATTCTGAGTGAATCCCCCATCATTTACTTCTACACTCCTTGCATCGTCGACACTCCCCATGCCGTCAGGGTTTCACGACTACGGCTCATAGTATCAAAAACCCTATAAAGGTTAAGAGAAAGAGAATGATGATCGTGTGCTTCCAATCCTCCTCCTCCATGGGTTGATATATTTTTTCCCATTTACATGACTAGGATTTTGGGTTCCATGGTTGATTCACCTCTAACTTAGGTCTATTTAAAAGGGACATCTCATCTTCATCTTTTGGAATCTCATTTTTTTCGGTCAAGTTATAGAAGCCTAGTGTAGATTAGATAGAGGAAGGAGAAGAAATCCAGTGATACCCCTCTTTCTATAACTCCCTTCACACCTTTCATGTTGGTTGGCCTTGTTTGTGGTATTAAACTCATCCTACAAATCATCTGTTTATATTTTATGCTGATTGATCATTAATTTGGATACTTTATTCATCATATTTTTCACTTCGTCTAAGTACCCATGAGAGTCCATTAGCATTCTTAAACTAATCTATTTCTTGATGGTTTCTAATTTTCATTAATACTTATCTGTTTCATTACCAATGAGAGTCTATTACCATTCTGGTGTTACCATTTCAATTTCACCATAATATGTTATTAATATAAATTAATCATTTATAAATAATATATGCACATACATTCGAAAATAGGTTTTCATGCTCCATCCCTCTAAAATACTAATTTCTAGTGAATCTCCCATCTTCTCCTTCAATACTCCATGCACCATCAATATTCCCTGTGCCTTCATAGTTTCATGACTATGGATCGTAGTATCAAAAACCCTAGAAAGGTTAATATAAAGGGCAAGGTAATTTCACGATTCCAATCCTCCTACACCGTGGGTTGAAACATTTTTTTCTCATTTCCATGGATAGGATTCTGGGTTCTACGGTTTATTCTTCTCTAACCAAGGTTTTTTGAAAAATAAAATTTCATCATCATCTTTTGGAATCCCATATTTGTCGGTCAAGGTATGGCAACGTGGTGTAGATTAGATAGAGGAAGGAGAAGAACTTTAGTGTGACCCCTTTTACTACAACTCCCCCATATTCACCTTCGACACTCCCTGCACCGAAGACACTCCCCATGTCATCACAGTTTCACAACTATGGCTCAAAATATCAAAAATCCTATAAAGGTTAATAGAAAGGGAAAGGTGATCATGCACTTTTAGTCCTCCTAATTCATGGGTTGATATATTTTTTCTTGTTCCCTTAACTAGGATTGTGGGTTCCATGGTTTATTCTTCTGTAGCCAGAGTTCGTTGAAAAGGGATAGCTCATCTTCATCTTCTGGATTCCCATATTTTCCTGACAAGGTATGGTATCCCAGGTAGATCAGATAGAGAAAGGATAATAACTTCAATGTGACCCCTCTTCCTACAACTCCCTTAACACTTTTCATGTTGGATGGCCTTGTTTTATGTATTCGACTCATCCCAAAAATCATTTTTTATAGTTTTTTCTGTGTTGAAATTTGATGATTCAGTGTGTGGTTGAGATGCTTGATCTTCTCAGTCCTGAATACAACATTTAAGGTGTTGCTTATTTTCAAAAGTTTTGGGCTTTATTAAATAGTTTGAAGTTTAATAAGGTATCTTCTGGATCATGGTGTTTTGAGAACAACATGATAATGATGTTTAAAATGTACTATAAGTTTGTAATATAACGCAACGCTTTCATGTGTATCCAGACTCTTAAAGCCTTCTAAACTTTGGATCTTGAGTATGCAGTTTCTTGCAATCTAATTACCATGTAATAAATAACCATCTAATTTGGATAAATAAATTCATGGGAATTATGATTTAATGATATCTAATGAATGATGATTCTCGTAAACTTCATTTCCAAAATTTTATTTGATTTCAACCATTAATCCTACTTGTAACGCATATATTTTTTTAAATAGTTGATTACAGATTCCTATAGCCTAACTATATTATATGATAATGAAATAATAATTTTGTCCAATACATTTTTTTTAATTCTCATCAATTTTTTTGTCCAACCGGTGTTACCATTGTAATTTCACAACAATATGTTATTAATAAAAATTAGTCATTTGTGAATTATATATGTGCATGCATTCAAAAATAGGTTTTTGTGCTCCATCCCTCTAAAATACTAATTCCGAGTGAATCCCCCATCTAAGCCTTAGACACTCCCCATGTCATCAACACTCCCCAGGCTGTCATAGTTACATGACTGTGGCTTGTAGTATCAAAAACCTGAGAAAGGTTAAGATAAAGGACAAGGTGATTGGATGATTTTTTTCCACCTACTCTGTGGGTTGATATATTTTTTTCCCATTTCCTTGAAAAGGATTTTGGTTTCCATGGTTTATTCTTATCTAACAATGGTTTGTTAAAAAAGGAAATCTCGTCTTTGTATTTTAGAATCTTATCTTTTTCAGTCAAGGTATGGCAGCCTCATGTAGATCAGATAGAGGAAGGAGAATAAATTCAGTGTGAACCCTATGAGTATAACTCCCTTTAATACTTTTATATTGGTTGTCCTTGTTTGAGGTTTTCAACTCATCCCAAAAATCATCTTTTTATGTTTTCCACTAATTTCTCAGGAATTTGGCAGGTTTTTTCATCATCTTTTACACTTCTTCGGAGTACCCATGAGAGCCTATTACCAATATTAAACTAATTTATTTCATGACAGATTATTATTTTCATTAATACTTACCATATTCATTACCTATGAGATTTTATTACCATTCTGGTGTTACAATTACAATTTCACAACAATATGTTATTAATAAAAATTGGTCATTTATAAATTATATATGTGCGTGCATTAGTAAATAGGTTTTTGGACTCTATCCCTCTGAAATCCTAATTCTGAGCAAATCCCTCATCTTTTCCTTTGACACTCCCTATACCATCGACGCTCCTCATGTCGTCACAGTTGCATGACTATTACTCTTAGTATTAAAACCCTTAGAAAAATTAAGATAGAGGTAAAGGTGATCGTGTGTTTCTAGTCCTCCTACTCCATGGTTTGATATATTTTTTATCGTTTCCTTAATTAGGATTATGGGTTCCATGGTTTATTCTTCTCTAACTAGGTTTCATTGAAAATTGACATTTCATCTTCATCTTCTAGAATCCCATATGTGCCTGTCAAGGTATCACAACCTTGTGTAGATCAGATAGAGAAAGGAGAAGAGCTACAGTGCGACCCCTCTGCCTATAACTCCCTCGTCTTCACCTTTGATACTCCCTATGTCGTAAACACTTCCTATGACATCACAGTTGCACGACTATGGCTCACGGTATCAAAAACCCTGGAAAGGTTAAGAGAAAGGGTAATGTGATCATGCGCTTCTAGTCCTCCTAATCCATGGGTTGATATATTTTTTCCCATTTCCTTGACTAGGATTGTGTATTCCATGGTTTATTCTTATCTAACAAATGTTCATTGAAAAAGGACAGCTCATCTTTGTCTTCTGGAATCCCATATCTGCTAGTCAAGGTACGGCATCATAGTGTAGATCATATAGATAAAGGAGAAGAACTTCAATGTGACCCCTCTGGCTATAACTCCCTTCATACCTTTCATGTTGGTTGGCCTTATTTGAGATATTCTACTCATCCCACAAATCATCTGTTTATAATTTTTTCCAAGTTGAAATTTGATGATTCGGTTTGTGGTTGAGGTGATTGATCTTCTTAGTCCCAAATACACCATTTTAGGTGTCACCTCTTTTCAAAATTTTCCATATTTATTACACAGTTTCAAGTTTCAGAAGTTATCTTCTGGATCGTGGTGTTTTGAGAAAAACAATGGAAATTATGTTTAAAATGTAATATAAGTTTGTAATGTAACACAACACATAAATGTGTATCAAGTTTCTTAAAGACTTATAAACTTTAGATCTTGAGTATGCAGTCTCTTCAAAAGTACCATGTATTAAATAACCATAGACTTTGGATGAACAAAGTCATGGTCATTATAATTATGATTTAATGGTGTCCAATGAATGATGATTCCCGTAATTTTCATTTCCAAAATTGTATTTGATTTTAACCATTAATCCTACTTGGAACATATAGATTGGTTTAAATAGTTTATTACAGATTCTCGTAGACTTACCAAATTATATGATAATGAAATAATAATTCTTTCCAATACATTCTTTTTTAATTCTCATCATTTTTTTTGTCCAATCAGTGTAACCATTGCAATTTCAAAATAATATGTAATTAAAAAATATATATAAATTCTAAATTATATATATATATATATGAGAGAATTTAGAAATGGTTTTTCATGATCCATCCCTCTAAAATCATAATTTTTATTGAGTCCCCCATCTTCTCCCTTGACACTCCCCACACAGTCAACACTCCCTGCATCATCACAGTTTCATGATTATGGATTGTAGTATCAAAAACCCTAAAAATGTTAAAATAAAAGACAAGTTGATCACGTGCTTACAGTCCTCCTACTATGTGGGTTGATATATTTTTTCCCATTTCCTAGACTAGGATTGTGGGTTCCATGGTCTATTCTTCTCTAACCAGGGTTCATTGAAAATAGACAGCTCATCTTCATCATCTGGAATACCATCTTTTTTAGTTAAGGTGTGGCATCCTGGTGTAGATCGGATTGAGGAAGGAGAATAACTTTAGTGAAAACCCTCTGCCTACAACTCCCTTCATGCCTTTTATGTTGGATGGCCCTGTTTGAGGTATTCAACTCATCCCACAAATCATTTGTTTATGTTTTTCGCTAATTGCTCTAGAATTTGGCTGGGTTTTTTCATCTTTCTCACTTCTTCATAGTAACCATGAGAGTCTATTAACATTCTTAAACTAATTTATTTTGTGAAAGTTTCTTATTTTTATTAATACTTACCGGTTTCATTACCCATGAGAGTCTATTACCATTATGTTATTACTGTTGCAATTTCACAGAAATATGTTATTAATACAAATTAGTCATTTATAAATTATATATGTGTGCACATTCAAAAATAGGTTTTCATGCTACATCACTCTAGAATACTAATTATGAGTGAATTCCCCATCTTCACCTTCGACACTCCCTGTGTCGTCGACACTCCTTGCGCCATCACACTTGCATGACTATGGATCACTGTATCAAAAACCCTAGAAGGTTAAGAGAAAGGTTAAGAGAAAGGTCAAGGTGATTTCACCCTTTAAGTCCTCCTACTCCATGGGCTAATATAATTTTTTCTATTTCCTTGACTAGGATTATGGGTTACATGGTTTATTCTTCTCTATCCAAGGTTCATTGAAAAATGACATATCATCTTCATCTTATGGAATCCCATATTTGTCAATCAAGATATGGCAGCCTGGTGTAGATCAAATAGAGGAAGGAGAAGAACTTTAGTGTGACCCCTCTGCCTAAAACTCCCCCATATTCGCCTTTGACACTCCTTGTGTCATAGACACTCCCTGTGTCATCATAATTGCATGAATATGGCTCACGATATCAAAAACCCTATAAATTTTAAGAGAAAGGGTAGAGTGATCGTTCACTTCTAGTCCTCCTACTATGTGGGTTGATATATATTTTTCCCGTTACCTTGACTAGGATTGTGGGTTCCATGGTTTATTCTTCTCTAACCAGGGTCCTTTGAAAAATGACGGCTCATATTCATCTTCTAGAATCCCATATTTTTTAGTCAAGGTATGGCATCCTAGTGTAGATTAGATAGAGAAAGGAGAACAACTTCAATGTGACCCCTCTTCCTACAACTCCCTTCAATCCTTTCATGTTGGTTGGCCTTGTTTGATGTATTTGACTCATCCCAAAAATCATCTATTTATAGTTTTTTCTATGTTAAAATTTGATGATTCAGTGTGTGGCTGAGGTGCTTGATCTTCTCAATCCTGAATACACCATTTCAAGTGTTGCTTCTTTCCAAATTTTCAAGATTTATTCCACAGTTTGAAGTTTCAGAAGGTATCTTCTGGATTGTGGTGTTTTGAGCACAACAATGATAATGATGTTTAAATTTTACTATAAGTTTATAATGTAACACAACACTTACATGTGTATCCAGTCTCTTAAAGCCTTCTAAACTTTGTATCTTGGTTATACAGTCTCTTAAAATCTAATTACCGTGTAATAAAAAACCATCTACTATGGATAAAAAAAGTCATGGGAATTATAATTATGATTTAATGGTGTCTAATGAATGATTATTCCTGTAAGTTTCATTTCCTAAATTGTATTTGGTTTTAACCATTAATCGTACTTGGAACATATAGATTGGTTTAAATAGTTGATTACAGATTCTCGTAGCCTAACTATATTATATGATAATGAAATAATAATTGTGTCCAATACATTTTTTTTAATTCTCATTAATATTTTTATCCAAATGGTGTTACCATTTCAATTTCACAACAATATTTTATTAATAAAAATTAGTCATTTATCAATTATATATGTGTTTTTATTCAGAAATAGGTTTTTGTGCTCCATCCCTCTAAAATCCTAATTCCAATCAAATCCCCCATCTTCACCTTCAACACTCCCCACACTGTCGACACTCCCTGCTCCATCATAGTTGCATGACTATGGATCTCAATATAAAAAACCCTTGAAAGATTAAGAGAAAGGGTAAGGTGATTACTTGATTCCAATCCTCCAACTTTGTGGGTTGATATATTTCTTCTCATTTCCTTGGCAATGATTGTGGGTTCCATGGTTTATTCTTCTCTAATTAGAGTTCATTGAAAAAGGATGACTCATATTCATCTTCTCGGATCCCATATTTTTTAATGAATGATGATTCCCATAAGTTCCATTTCCAAAGTTTTATTTTATTTTAACCATTAATCCTACTTGGAATGTATATATTGGTTTAAATAGTTGATTACAAAATCTCATAGCCAAACCATATTATATGATAATGAAATAATTGTAACATCCCAGGTAAATAAAGAATAAGACATATTCATATTTATTAATATTTGTGAATTAAATATTAATTTTAATTTAAAGGGGATTCTATGTTTTATGGCGTACCAGATACGGAACAACGGGTTTCTTTGAAATCTTACGTTGCACACAACGTTGAGTTATACTGAAAAATAATAATATAATATTATTATTTTAAATGGTAGTTAACGCCTAGTCATTGTATTGGTGGTAATGAACAGAACTAATTAAAATATGATTACACATATTTGTTAAATCTTTTTACATTTATCCAATAAAATTTAGAGGTTTAAAATGTGAATGAATCCAATTTTAAGCACAAATACTCTAATATTCTTTAAAAGGTCGATTTATCACCTTTTGATGGAGAACCCTTTTTAAATATAGTTTTTTTCACTTTTATATATTATATTTGAAAAAATAAAATTCTTCTTTATTATTGGGACATCAAAATTTACTTTGGATAAAATTTTGGTATTTTTCCGATAATGATCATTTTTTAATGAATAGTAAAAAATACAGCATTTTAATTCAAAACTACCTTTTAATCTAATTTATTTATATGGTTAGATTATCTTTTTAATTGATTTTAAATTATAATTAGATTATTTTTTTACTATTTAATCCAATGTTGTTCATTGGAAGTAATTTAACTTTGAAATTAGACATAAACAAGGGTCAATCTTTTGATAGTTATTATTTCTTAAAAACACGCTTTTTGTTTTGACAACGGGAATTAATTTTAAATTAATTTCTGCCACTTCTGGGTTTAGAATTTATAAAAATGGATTAAATTTTTGGAATCAAGAGGTCCAAATTGTGTAAATAGGTAACTTTTATTTTTATATATTTAAATATTTACTTCAGTAAATATCTTATTTACCATGGTTAAGGGGTAAATCTGGTAAATAAGGGTAAACAAATATTATTATAATAATATTAAATTACCGTAACATGTATCTTATTCCTATTGGTTGATACATATCCGACCATGGGCATCCTTGGGTCGATTTTAGGATCCCATGGATCCACTTAAGAGTGACAATGACACTTTATATTAATTAATTTAAAGTAAAGGAAAAAATGACATAAAAATATCTTTTAGTAAATCAATTTTTACATGGGGTTATATAATTTATATATTCAACTATAAATATTCATTTAAAATCTAAAAATATTTTCTATATCATGGTATTTTTTTATAATTTTTAGACATCAAATAAATAAAATTATTTATGACACAATAATGATGCAGTGTTTACCTCGTTAATGAATGATTTAAATAAATAAGATTATAAAAATTAAAAAAATATCTAAAACCTATCAAATTATTATTGGATGATTTTATTTCTAACATGAGTCATCTTATATTCGAATTTAATGAGTTTTGTATCTTTAGAAACTGAAAATAATTATATAATAAAATAATATTTTCAAACTTTCCTAAAGAGCCCCTCCTCCCCCTTATAAAAACTCATCACTTATAACCCATTCCTCACACCTATAAAGCCCCTTGGATCATCTAACCTCTACCTAAATAATATCCCTACATCCCTCTATTCCACTTAGAATCCTTACCTTAGGAAGAGAGCACTTCAAGAAATCATTTTGGTTCAAACCAAAGGGAGTTACCCGATTTAAAGGTAACGTCTTCTCTTAAGTTATTTTATTTATTTTACTTCTACAACCCCCTAAACTCTTTTTATTCCTTTATTTTATAAAAACACCAGTATCCTCAATATACTAGGTTGTTTTTATGAGAAGGATTCTAACTAAACTTACACACACCTCCGTCTAATGGGTGAAGAACATACTATTTCTATGGACATCGAACTACTGCCTCACGAAACAATGATTGTTCGATTATCTCCTAGTGCCTCTTATGGTGGCCATTATAATGGAACTATATTTATATATAATATATAATATGTTTATGTTTTCTTTATGCTTCTGTATTTTTTATTTATATCATACCTTTATGGTTTCCATAATAGGTAAATACGATAATTTTATTTGAGGAAGTGCGGACTACCACCCCCTCAAAGTGATATGACGCATTCATACCATACATGGAACGTATAAAGGATGGTGTTAATAAACTTAAGTAATGTAAATAAAATATTATATTATAATTTAATAATAATATACCTATGTATCATTTGGTTTTCATTCTTTTTAAAATGAAAAATTGAAATGGAAGTAGCGTTCATGTGTACGTACGGCTTACCGTCTCCATGAACGATGAATTTCATTTTCATATATCCAAATGATATGGACTATTTAAATAAATATATACTGGATATATATGATATATATGATATATAAATCATAAATATAATTCTATAGATAATGTAATTTTGACCACATGGATAATTTATAATTATAACAAGTTCATTTTTAACTCAAGTTCCGAACATCAACAAAATGTCTGATATGAACTCAAATAATTAACTAATTGTTATAGCAAGGTAATAAGTGATATAAAAGGAATAATAAACTTGAAAAAGGTTCTTAAGAAAGTATAATTTGACTTAAGTTTATTATTCAGGAAATTAAAGAACGAACGGGTCAAGTCGGACACAAGGTAAGGGACTTTGTTTCAATCTCCTTTCATTGAGGCATATTTTGATTTCTACATAACTTTATTTTATACGGTGTATAAACCCCTTTGAATTTTACTTTTATTCAAAAGGAATTTTTTTTCTACGAATAATTTTACTAAATGACAAAAGGAATGTTTTTAATGTTTTCGGCAACAATGACCTCTTTGTTACTGTAATCGTTATTTGGCTTCCTTTATAATCCTCAATGTTTTTTTAATGAAAAAGGAAACCCCTTATTCTATTTTTGGGTGTTTTGGTATTGAAAATGATTTTTGAAATGGATTGACTATTTCAATATCTTGAAATTATTTCTTGTGATTGAAAATGAAATATTATTAGTGACACTACCACAAAACTGGGCAAGGCCAGCACCAGCCTTTATCAGCGCTAACGAAAAAGCGCTGATAAACGTACCCCTTTATCAGCGCTTTTTTAGTAGCGCTGATAAAGGGGGGTCTTTATTAGTTCTTTTTTTAAAAGAGTTGATAAAGGGTCTACTTCTAAAAAAATCATTAAAAAAATATATTGATATTTAAATATATAGATATAGTTATATTGATATAAATATAATATACAATTTTTAAATATATTTTAGATAAGTATAAATATACATTTACACATAATATACTTAATATATAAGATATTTAGTGAAAATGGATTATAAAAAAATTAAAAAAATATTTTTAATTAATAATTTGCTAATTATTATGGATTAATAGTCATTTAATAACAATTTTAAGACTAAAAAAATAAAAAATAAAAATCCAAAATATGTTGAAAACGCAACTCGAACTTCAAGCAGCAGTAACTTTTGATTCGGGTGTCTGTTTGAGCTCTACAGCATATCAAATCAAAGCCTGCGATGAGATCTACGCACTAATGATTAAGAAAAAGCCTCTGTCACATTTTTCGAGGCCAAAAAAGGCCCATAAGGCCTCCAAAACTGAGTTTTTAGTCGGGATACCCTGATGTTTTAACATTTTGTGGATTTTTAGCCTTGTTTAAGGGGGTATTATTGGATTTTTTTTGGTGGGGACTAAATTTATTCCAAGTTATTACATTCATATTGATATTATGTCTTTAGAATTTTATTATTTTTTATAATTCACTTCTATTTATAATCAAATATATAACAATATATACATATTTTTTATATATTCACACATAAAAATTTAATTATAAATATAAATAATAAAATATATTTACATATAAAATATATTATCTTTATCTAAATAATAAATAATATCCATTTTATTTAAAATTAAAATATAGGAATATTTATATACCTATATATTAATCTAATTATATATATATTAATATAACTACATATATATATTCATATAACTATAAATATATATATTAATATCACTATAAATATATATATTAATATAACTATATATATATTAATATAACTATATATATATATTAATATAACTATATATATATATTAATATAAATATATGTTACTATACGAATAAATATAACTATATATATATATATAAATAGAGATATCATGAAATGGAAAATAAATCAAAATAGAGGAGTGGTAAGGGCTTAGGTGCGCAAGGGGGAGGTCTCGAGTTCAAAACCTGGTGGAGGCTAGGGCACGCTCATGGGGCTGGATTTGGGGGGGGCTAGCGCTGATAAAGGGTGGAGGGGGTGTATGTGGGCACTGGAGGGGCTTGGAAGCATTGTAAAAAGGGGGGCTCAAGCGCTATAAAAGCCCCCCCCCCCCCCCGATTGGTAGGATTTTTTTAATTTTTTTTAATTTTTTTTAAATTTTTTTTTTACTTTTATCAGCACTGATAAAAGGCGTCTTTTATCAGCGCTAAAAATAAAGCACTGATAAAGGACCATTTTATCAGCGCTTCTTTTTAGCACTGATAAAAGACCCCTTTTATCAGCGATTTTTTTTAGTGCTGATAAAAGGGGTCTTTATCAGTTCTTTTTTTAGCGCTGATAAAGGGGACCCCCCTTTATCTTCTCTGGCTTTAACATCGCTTTTCTAGCTCTATTAAAGGCCATTTTTAGTGCTGATAAAAGGGGTATTTGTAGTAGTGTGAAATGTTTATATTTTCAATATTTTATTTGTTATGATTTTATAGTGGTACTTGGACATTTGACGGGTGGTTACGTGATAAACCAAATGACGGGTGGTGCCATGATAAACCAGGATGGGTGGTTACATTGTAATCTCCAATACATTGGGTATGGAATTCATCCGTATGGATATTCCATTTAGTGATATGTGTGGAATTCGACTGTATGGTTATTCCATTTAAGTATGTTTATGTCCCAAGTTACCTTTATATGTTATGTGTTATTTCTATGGGTTTATGGTAATTTTTTGGTTAAAAATTGTTAAGAAATGATATTTTATTCAGTGAATAGTATTTACTACTTTAGAAAGGTGAAAGTTATTACTTATGATTAGGTATTCATGGTTTACTTGTTATTTTGAAAAACTAAGAGTTTTCCTTCTTTGTGTATCCCTTACTGAGCTTTTTATTCTCATCCCAAGTTTTTGAAATGTTTTTCACGGGACATAAAGTGGAATAGGGTCAAGGATGAGATCAAGGAAAATCATGTTGTCTAAAACATGGAACTAGACATGACTCTTTTTTTAAAGAGTTTTTATTTTATGAAAAAAATAGATACTGAGTAGAAGTGTCTACATGTAATATTTAAGTTGTTATGTATATGTTATGACCTAATTATCTAAATCTCTAAATCTAAAAAGATCATTAATGTGAATTATTAACTTAATTCAAGATTATGTAATGTTATAAGGCTGGGGCCTTATAGTTGGTATTAGAGGTCGGTTTAGAAAACTTTAGGAGTTAGAATATTGTTAAATTAATGTCCATAAATTAATTTATGGTAATATTGAAATGATATAGCATTTACATATTACCATGTTTCTTTGCCTAAGATATTTCTATGTTCAGAATGGTTTTCTGCAGAGGAAACAGGGCAGCTATGATGGGACGACATTAGGAGGAAGACAACCTTTCAAATCAGCAACCTGAGATGGTCAGAATTGTAATTGAATAGTTTTTTGTTGTGATGTCACAGTTGACTCAGGCTATAAATGGTGGTGGTATCCATGCACGAGATCATCAGGATCAACCATATAGGAACATGTCAGTAGTGGAGCATTTCATGAGGCAATTTCCCCCATCATTCAGAGGATCATCTGACCATGTGCTAGATGAAAGGAGGATTAAATCACTATAGAATATTTTCGATGTTATTGGGTGTTCAGAACATCAAAAGGTTAGTCTTGTTGTTTACCGTTTTGATGGTGAAGCTGATCAGTGGTGGTCGATGGTAAAAATCATCAGGGATAGTGATGAGATTTATGCTCTTCTTTGGGATGAATTAAAAGGTATGTTTCTTGAGAAATATTTTCCTAATGTGTTTCATCTTAGGATGGAAAAACAATTCTTGGAATTGAGATAGAAGGATGACTCAGTGGCTGCTTATGAAGAAAAATTCACTCAATTGGAAAGGTATACTCCAAATTCCATCCAAGATCTTAATAGTAAGATAAATAAATTTTACTCAGGACTGAAGCTGCGATATCGAAGAGAATTAGCCTATTGTGAATTCAAAAACTATGAAAAACTTATCAGATGTGTTGAGAAGGTAGAAATTGAGTTTTCTGATGATCAGGTGTTCCAAGAGAGTAAACAAAAGAAGAGGTCCAGTTAGCAATAAACGGGAAATAATTCATCAAAGAAGCCTTGAGGTAAGAAAATTAAATATCCATCTTGTGATAAGTGTGGTAAAAACCATCCTGGAGAATGTTTATCAAAGTATGGAAAGTTCTTATGGAGTGGTAAGTCTGGTCATATTGCTCATAACTGTAATTAAGATGATCAAGAAAGTAATGAAAATCCAACGGTAATATGTTTTAAGTTTAATGAAATGGGTCATTATGCAAATGAGTGTCCAATGAAGAACTCAACTGAGGGAAATCAGTCGGACTACAAGAAAAAAGGGGTGGTGAAATCCTTTGCAACTACTTCAGAAGATGTTGGGCCATCAAATGAAGTAGTATCAGGTACACTATTTGTTTGTTCAGATTATGCCAATGTATTGTTTGATTCAGGTTCTATACATTCTTTCATTTCTGAGAAGTTTTCTAGTAAATTTGGAATTCCAACTCAAGATATGAATCCTGAACTTATGGTAAAAACACCTGTAGGAAATTTTGAGACAAAAATAAAACATAATAACTTTCTTATCCTTGTGTGAGGAAAGAATCTACCTGAAAACCTTATAGTTTTGCCTCTAGTAGATTTTGATGTTATTTTGGGCATAGATTGGCTTTCTATTTATCATGCTAAGATTGAATGTAGAGATAAAGTGGTTTATTTTCAGAAAGAATTTCATTTTTTCTATAATAATGAACCCTTACTTTTGATAACATATCAGGAAGCTGAGAAACTAGTAAAAGATGCAAATGAATGTTACCTTGCACATGTTGTTGAAAACAAAGGAACTGTTCATATTAATGATGTGCTCGTGGTAAATGAGTATCTTGATGTTTTTTCTAGTGATTTTACTAGTATAATACCTGATCGGGAAGTTGAATTTACTGTTGACTTAGTTCCTAATGTTAATCCAATTTCAAAACCCCCTTATCGAATGGCTCAAATTGAACTTTTATAGTTAAAGAATCAATTGCAGGAGTTATTAGATAAAGGTTTTATTTGACCTAGAACATCACCATATGGTTCTATTATCTTTTTTGTTAAACAGAAAGATGTTTCAATGAGACTTTGCATTGATTATAGAGCATTGAATAACATTACTGTTAAGAACAAGTATCATTTTCCTCATATTGATGATTTATTTGATTAGCTCCAGGGAGCTCAGTATTTTTTGAAGATTGACTTGAGGTCGAGGTACCATCAGTTGAAAGTAAAGGAAAAAATACATTCTAAAGACCGCATTTCATACTAGATATGGCCATTATGAATTTTTAGTTATGCCTTTTGGTTTAACCAATGCACCTACTGTATTCATGGATCTTATGAATAGAATTTTCCATGAGTTCTTGGATAAGTTTTTGGTTGTGTTCATTGATGATATTTTGGTTTATTATAAAAGTAAAGAGGAAAATGAAAGTCATTTAAGGGTTGTCTTTAAAATATTAAAAGAAAAGAAATTGTATGGGAAATTTAGTAAGTGTGAGTTTTGGTTACAAAAAATTTCATTCCTTGGTCACATTATTTCAAAAAATGGCATAACTGTTGATCCTGCTAAAATAAAAGTTGTTGAAGAATATCCAAGACCCACAAATATAACCAAGATCCATAGTTTTCTTGGTTTATCAGGTTATTAATAGAGGTATGTTGAAAACTTTTCACGGTTATCTAGCCCAATGACTAAGTTAACTCAAAAAGGTGTTAAGTTTATTTGGACAAAATAATGTGATGATTATTTTCAAGAATTGAAAAGAAGATTGTTGAATGCTCTAGTTTTGGAATTACCTTCTAGAGATGGTGAATTTGTTATCTATAGTGATGATTTTTTGAAAGAACTTGGTTGTGTGCTTATGTAGAATGATCGGGTAATTTCTTATGCTTCACGTCAGTTGAAACCTCATGAGTTAAATTACCCTACACATGATTTGGGATTAGCTGCTGTTGTTTTTGCTTTAAAAATTTAGAGGCATCATTTGTATGGAGTAAAATGTGGAATATATACTGACCACAAAAGTTTAACGTATATATTTACTCATAAGGAATTAGACATGAGATAGAGGAGATGGTTAAAATTAATCAAGGATTATGATTTCACGATCCATTACCATCAGAGAAAGGAAAATAAAGTGGATGATTATTTGAGTCAAAAAAAGTAATTCTACATTAACCATATTACGTTTGGAACAAGATACTTTGATTAATGATTTGATGAAATTTGGCATAGAAGTTTTTGGTGCAGGAAATTCCTTTATTTTGTTTTAGGTGTCAGTGAAATCATCTCTATCAGACAGAATTAAGCAAGCGCAGAAGGAAGATAGTGAGTTACAGAAAAAGGTAGAGTTGGTTCAGAATAGTAAGTTTCCTAATTTTAACATTGATAATGATTGTGTTTTGAGGTTTGGTAATAGATTATGTGTTCCTTGTGATTCATAGTTGAAGAATGAGTTGTTATGTGAAGCTCATAGTTCTCCGTTTTCAGTTCATCTTGGCAGTACTAAGATGTATAGAGATCTTTAAGATTATTACTGGTGGGATGGAATGATGAGAGATATTACTGATTTTACTGTGAAGTGTTTGACTTGTCAACAGGTTAAAGCGGAGTGGCAATAACCGAAAGGGATGATTCAGTCTTTATTGGTGTCAGATTGGAAATGGGAAAATGTGTCCATGGATTTTGTTGTGGGATTACCGAAGACTTCTTAAGGAAACAATGCAAGCTGGGTCATTGTTGATCGATTGAATAAATCTTCTCATTTCCTTCCTATTAGAGATACTTTGTCTCTAGATCAACTTTCTCTGTTGTATGTTAAAGAGATAGTTAGGTTACTTGGAGTTCCCCTATCCATTGTATCTAATCGTGATCTCAGGTTCACTTCTAACTTTTGGAAAGGCCTTCAGAAGTCGTTGGGTACTGAATTAAATTTTAGTACAGCTTTTCATCCACAATCAGATGGGCAGTCAGAACGAACAATTAAGACATTAGAAGATATGTTATGTGCTTATTCAATGGATTACTAGGGAAGTTGGGACCAACATCTTTCTTTGGTTGAATTTTCTTATAATAAAAATGTTCATTCCAGTATACAGATGGCTCCGTTTGAGGCATTATATGGGAAGTGGTGTCGAACTCTAGCTTTTTGGGATGAATTAGGTGAAAGGAAGCTAATGGGACCAGAATTGGTAGAAGAGATGGCAGAGAAAGTTTAGTTGATTTAGAAGCACATGAGAATAGCTCAGAGTAGGCATAAAAGTTATGCAGATAACCAGAGGAAGGATCTTTATTTTGAGGTAGGTGATCATATCTTTCTTAAAGTATCTACAAGGAAAACTGTGATGTGTTTTGGTAAGAAAGGAAAGTTGAGTCCGAGGTTCATTGGACCCTATGAAATCCTGGAGAAAGTTGGATCAGTTGCCTACATAGTGGATTTACCCCCAAGTTTATCCCAGATACACAATATTTTTCATGTTTCAATGTTGAGAAACTATTTTCCAGATCTATCTCATGTTTTGATCCCATAGGTAGTTCAGTTGGAAGAGAATCTCTCTTATGAGGAACAACCAGTCCAGATTCTTGACCGTAGAGAGCAAGTGTTGTGGAATAAGGTAATTCATCAGATAAAAGTTTTTTGGAAAAACCATATGGTTGAAGAAGCAACATGGGAATCTGAAAATTCTATGAGGGATAAATACCCTCACTTATTTGATAAGTGAATAAAAATTGCAAGGACGCAATTTCCAAAAGGGGGGAGGATGTAACATACCAGGTAAATAAAGAATAAGACATACTCATATTTATTAATATTTTTGAATTATATTAATTTTAATTTAAATTATATGATATGTTTTATGGATTACCCAATACGGAACAATAGGTTTCTTTGAAATCTTACGTTGCACACAACGTTGATTTATACTGAAAAATAATAATATAATATTATTACCTTAAATGGTAGTTAACGCCTAGCCTTTGTATTGGAAGGAATGAAAAGAACTAACTAAAATATGGTTACACGTGTTTTTTAAATCTTTTTACATTTATCCAATAAAATTTAGAGGCTTAAAATGTGAATAAATCCAATTTTAAGCACCAATGCACTAGGTCAATTTAACGCCTTTTGATGGAGAACCCTTTTTAAATCTAGTTTTTTCACTTTTATATGTTCTATTTTACATAATAAAATTCTTATTTATAATAGGGACATCAAAATTTACTTTGGATAAAATTTTGTTATTTTTCTGATAATGATCATTTTTTAATGAATAGTGAAAAATACTGCATTTTAATTCAAAAATGCTTTTTAATATAATTTATTTATATGGTTAGATTATATTTTTAATTGGTTTTAAAGTGTAATTAGATTATTTTTTTTACCATTTAATCCAATGTTGGTCATTGGAAGTAATTTTACTTTGAAATTAGACATAAACAAGTGTCAATCTTTTGATAGTGATTATTTCTTAAAAATACACTTTTTGTTTTGACAACGAGAATTAATTTTAAATTAATTTATGCCACTTCTGTGTTTAGAATTTGGAAAAATGGATTACATATTTGGAATCATGAGGTCCAAATTGTGTAAATAGGTAACTTCTATTTTTAGACATTTTAAATATTTACTTAATATTTTATTTACCATGGTTAAAGGGTAAATCTGGTAAATAGGGGTAAGGAAATATTATTATAATAATATTAAATTACCCTAACATGTGTCCTATTAATATTTGTTGATACATGTCCGACCATAGGAATCCTTGGGTCTATTTTGACCCCATAGAGCCACTTAAGAGTGATAATGACACTTTATATTAATTAATTTAAAGTAAAGGCAAAAATGAGATAAACAAATATCTTTTAGTAAATCAATTTTTACATGGGGTTATATAAGTTATATCTTCAAATATAAATATTCATTTAAAAGCTAAAAATATTTCCTACATCATGGTATTTTTTTTATAATTTTTATACATCAAAAAAATAAAATTATTTATGATAAAATAATGATGTAGTGTTTACCTCATTAATGAATGATTTAAATAAATAAGATTATAAAAATTAAAAAAATATCTAAAACCTTTCCAATTCTTATTGGATGATTTTATTTCTAAAATTAGTCATCTTATATTATACTTTAATGGGTTTTGGATCTTTAGAAACTGAAAATCATTATATAATAAAATAATATTTTTAAATTTTCCTAAAGAGCCCCTCCTCCCCTTATAAAAACCCATCACTTCTAACCCATTCCTCAAACATCTCAAGCCCATTGGATCGTCCAAACTCTACCTAAATAATATCCATACATCCCTATATTCCTCCTAAAAGATTTACCTTAGGTAGAGATCACTTCAAGAAATCATTTTGGTTCAAACCAAAGGGAGTTACCCAGTTTAAAGGTAACATCTTCTATTAAGTTCTTTTATTTTATTTTACTTCTTTGACCCCCTAAACTCTTTTTATTACTTTATTTTATAAAAAACCATTATTATCAATATAATATGTTTTTTTATGAGAATTATTCGAACTACACTTACACACACCTCCATCTAATGGGTGAAGAACATACTATTTCTGTGGACGGCGAACTACTGTCTCACGAAACAATGATTGTTCGATTATCTCCTACCGCCTCTTATTATGGCAATTATGATGGAAATATATTTATATATGATATATATTATGTTTATGTTTTATTTATTCTTCTTTATTTTTCATTTATATCATATCTTTATGGTTTCCATAATAGGTAAATGCGATAATTTCATTTGAGAAAGTGCGGACTACCGCCCCCTCAAAGTGATATGACTCGTTCATACCATACATGGAACGTATAAAGGATGGTGTTAATGAACTTATGTAATGTATATAAAATATGATATTATACTGGAATAATAATATACCTATGTATCATTTGGTTTTCATTATTTTTAAAATGGAAAAATGAAATGGAAGTAGCATTCATGCGTACGTATGGCTTACCGTCTCCATGAACGGTGCATTTCATTTTCACATATCCAAATGATATGGACTATTATAAATTCATATATACTGTATATATATGATATATACATCATGAATATCATTCTAGAGATAATGGAATTTCGACCACATGGAAATTTTATAATTATAACAAGTTCATTTTTAACTCAAATTCCGAACATTGACAAAATGTCCGATATGAACTCAAATAATTAAATAATTGTTATAGAAAGGTAATAAGTGATATAAAATAAATAATAAACTTGAAAAAGTTTCTTAAGAAAGTAGAAATTAACTTAAGTTTATTATTTAGGAAATTAAAGAACGAACGGGTCAAGTCAGACACGTGGTAAGGGACTTCGTCTCAATCTCCTTTGATTGAGGCATATTTTGATTTCTACATGACTTTATTTTATACAGTGTATAAAGACCTTTGACTTTTACTTTTATTCAAAAGGAATGTTTTTTCTATGAAGCGTTTTACTAAATGAAAAAAGGAATATTTTTAACGTTTGTGGCGACAATGACCTCTCCACCGCCGTAATCGTTATTTGGCTTCCTCTATAAGCCTCAATGTTTTTTTAATGAAAAATGAAACCACTTATTTTGTTTTTGGGTGTTTTGGTATTGAAAATGATTTTTGAAATGGATTGATTATTTCAATATCTTGAAATTATTTCTTATTATTTCAAATGAAATGTTATTAGTGAAATGTTTATATTTTCAATATTTTATGTGTTATGATTTTATAATGGTACTTGGACATTTGATGGGTGGTTACGTGATAAATAAAATGATGTGTGGTGTCATGATAAACTAGGACGGGTGGTTATGTTATAACCTCTAATGCATTGGGTATGGAATTCGGCCGTATGGCTATTCCAATTAGTGATATGTGAGGAAGTCGACCGTATGGTTATTCCATTTAAGTGTGTTTATGTCCCAAGTTACCTTTATATGTTATGTGTTCTTTCTATGGGTTTTATGATAATATTTTTGTTACAAATTGATAAGTAATGATATTTTATTCATTGAATAGTATTTACTACTTCATAAAGGTGAAAAATATTACTTATGATTAGGTATTCATGGTTTACTTGTTGTTTTGAAAAACTAACAGTTTTCCCTCTTTGTGTATCCCTTACTGAGCTTTTTATGCTCATCCCAAGTTTTTGAAATGTTTTTAACAGGACATAAAGTGGAATAGGGTCAAGGATGGGATCAAGGGAAAGTCATGTTTTCTAAAACATGGAACTAGACATGACCCTTTTTTAAAGATTTTTTATTTTATGAAAAAATGGATACTGAGTATAAGTGTCTACATGTAATATTCAAGTTGTTATGTATATTTTTTGACATAATTTTCTAAAGCTCTAAACCTGAAAAGATCCTCAATGTGAATTATTAACTTAATTCAAGATTATGTAATGTTTTAAGGCCGAGGCCTTATAATAATAATTTTGTCCAATACATTTTTTTAACTCTCATCATTTTTTTTATCCAATCGGTGTTACCATTGAAATTTCACAACAATATGTTATTAATACTAATTAGTCATTTATAAATTATATATGTGAATTAATAAATAAGTTTATGTGCTCCATCCCTCTGAAATCTTAACACTATGTTTGGTGATATGTTAGTAAAAGAAAAGAAATGATTTCATAATTCATAAGAGAAAATAAAATAAAATAAATGATTTTGATTTCTCTTCATTTTGTTTGGATACATGATTTAATAAAATAAAAGTAATGATTTTCATTTTTCTCCATCTTATTTGGTGAAAAATTTTAAAACCAAAGAAAATAAATTATTTTGATGTACATGACTCAAATAACCTTTATTAAAAAATAAAATTTTGTCACTTTTTCCCCATATTTTAAAATAAAAACATTGTTTTAAATTTTCTTTAATTTTTTTTATATCGCAATAATCATATATACATTTAATGACAAAAAATATATTAATACAGTTAATTAATTTTTTGAAAAAATTGTTTAGTTACAACAAATTATATATTAATTAAAAAAATTACCTAATCAGTATACACAAATATTTTACATTAATTATATTTTACTTTGATGCACTATTTTCATTACAGAATCATTTTTTAAAACATTTGTTTTCAATAAGTATCAAAATATTAATATGCAAACATATAAGACATAGAAAAATATTATTTACATATAAATTAAAATAAATATAATTTTAAATATTAAATATCATATATGAGTAAATATAATTTTATATAATTTATGAATAAATATCAAACTAAATATTATTTTATCATTAACGAATTAATATTAAAATAAACATAATTTTATCATTTAAGAATAAATATAATTTTCAAATAAATATAATTTTCTAATAAATACAATTTACAAATAAATATAATTTTATAAAAATATAAATATATGAATAAATATAATCTTATAATTTATGAAGAATTATTAAAATGAATATAACTTTATCATTTACGAATAAATATAATTTAAGACTATATAAATTTATAAATATAATTTGAAAATAAATATAACTTATGAATAAATATAATTTTGTCATTTTGTCATTTATGAATAAATACTAAATATAATTTTATCATTAATGCGTAATTAAAATAAATATAATTTTATATTATTTTAAATTTCAACAACTATCAAAAGTATTTATATAAAAAACTTAAAATATTTATATGGAGACTATTTATATATAAATTATCAAAATTAATTATAAATCATGTTGAAATTAGAAAAATAATTGTTTGTTATTGTTATTAATAATTGCAAATA
Source organism: Viscum album (assembly GCA_963277665.1). Lineage (NCBI taxonomy): Eukaryota > Viridiplantae > Streptophyta > Magnoliopsida > Santalales > Viscaceae > Viscum > Viscum album. Next base: position 443,333,755 of record OY728135.1, on the reverse strand, counting down.
TGATAATTCATATAAATACTAATAAAAACATCATAATAACATAAAATATGTTGAGGGATTAAAAAAATCTACATCATTACTTATTTACTTACGAATCGCCCCAATTCTGGGGTGATTTTAATCCTTCAGTCAGAGAGAACCCCTTTTCTCCTTATTTTTCGCATTTTTCTCTGTCGAATTTGAAGTCAACAAACAGGGAAATCACTTTCAATTGTTCGGTTTCATTCCATTTCCTATAGAATCACGCTTACCAAATGAGCTGTAATTATGAGCAAATCCCCAGTCTTCGCCTTCGACACTCCCTGCACCATCGACACTCCCATCGCTGTCATAGTAGCACGACTATGACTCACAGTATCAAAAACCCTATAAAAGGTTAAGAGAAAGGAAAAGGTGATCACATGCTTCCATCCCTCCTACTCCGTGGGTTGATATATTTTTTTCCCATTTTCTTAGACTAGGATTATGGGTTCCATGGTTTTTTCTTCTCTAGCTAGAGTTCTTTGAAAAGGGCATCTCATCTTCATCTTCTAGAATCCCATCTTTACCAATGAATGATGATTTTTGTAAGTTTCATTTCCAAAACTGCATTTTATTTTAACCATTAATCCTAATTGGAATGTATAGATTAGTTTAAATAGTTGATTACAGATTCTCGTAGTCTAACCAAATTATATGATAATGAAATAATAATTATTTCTAATACTTTTTTTTAATTCTCGTTCATTTTTTTGTCTAATCAGTGTTATCATTGCAATTTCACAACAATATGTTATTAATACACATTAGTCGTTTATAAAGTATTTATGTGCATTAAGAAATAGGTTTTTTTGATCCATCCCTCTGAAATCTTAACATTATGTTTGGTGATATATTAGTAAAAGAAAAGAAATGATTTCATAATTCATAATAGAAAAGAAAAGAAAAGAAATGGTTTTAATTTATCTTCATTATTTTTTGATACATTATTTAATAAAAAAAAGTAATCATTGTCATTTTTATCCATCTTATTTGGTGATAATTTTTAAAACCAAAGAAAATAAATTGTTTTGATATAAATGACACAAATAACATTTATTAAAAAATAAAATTTTGTCACTTTTTCCCATATTTTAAAATAAAAATATTGTTTTAAATTTTCTTTACAATTTTTTATATCACAACAATCATATATACATTTAATGTCAATAAATATATTAATAAAATTAATTAATTTTTTGAAAAAAATGTTTAGTTACAAAAAATAATATATTAATTAAAAAATTACATAATAATTATACGCATTTATTTTAAACTAGTTATATTTTACTTTGATAGATAGTTTTTATTACATATTCATTTTTTAAAAATTTTAATTTCAATAATTATCAAAAATATTAATATGTAAACATACAAAACTTGAAAAAATATTATTTACATATAAATTGAAATAAATATAATTTTAAATATTAAATATCATTTATGAGTAAATATAATTTTATATAATTTATGAATAAATATCAAAATAAATATAATTTTATCATTGATGAATAAATATTAAAATAAAAAAAATTATCATTTAAGAATAAATATAATTTTCAAATAAATATAATTTTTGAATAAATACAATTTAAAAATAAATACAATTTTATAAAAATATAAATTTATGAATAAATATAATATTGTTACGCAGCTGGTGGCTGCATAACATTTCAACACGGGTGGGATGCCTACCCCCACCAAACCCTTTCCGCACTGCCTATAAAAGGTAGTGCAACCCCCTCTAATGTTTTTTTATTTGGAGGAAGGAAATCCTCTAATATAGAGGAAGAAGTGTGATCATCAATAAAAATTTGTTTTCCTTTTACCATTCATCTCCCTCTGTTATTATAGTTTTTACTCATTTCAAATTTGTTTTCTCAACACGTTATCAGCATGAATCCTCAAAAAAGAGAAAGGTGTGTTTTTGTTTTTTTTTCACCGCCTGGCTGGACGGTTCTAATTATTTATCCTTTTTATCTTACTTTTACCACCAAATTGGACAGTTTATGTGGTTTGTTTTAATTACCACCATAAAGGTCGGTTTTCTGCCTGTTTAGACTATTTAAATTTATTTATTTTGCTCCGCATGATTGGATGGTATAATTAATAAATTAGTACATGCAAGAAATTTTTAAATGAGTAACGTGATACTGATGTATTTATTTCAAATCCCCACATGAAATATTTATTAATCGATTAGGGTGGGTTATATATATATAATATTAAATGATAATATTAACCTGATTTTAATGATTTCTAGTTATCATCATGTCAAATCTCACGAAGCTCGAATTCACCACTCTTGACATTACCAGAAATAATTACATGTCATGAATGATGGATGTGTAAATTCATCATGGATCAATGGATCTCACAGAAAAAATTAAAGAAAATAATTTACAAACCCTTTAGAATAAATAAAATGTAATGATCTTTCTCAAAATACATCTCAATGAGGATTTGAAATGTGAATACCTCACAAAAAGAGATCCATACAAGGTTTGGAAGAGTTTGAGAGGTGTGATCATCAAAAATAGGTTGTTCTTCCAGCAACCTATGATGAATGGAATGTTTTGCGCTTCCAAGACTTTAAAAGGGTCATTGATTACAATTCTACCATGTATAGAATTGTATCACAGCTCAAGTATTGTGGTATTGGGATTATAGATGTTGATATGCTTGAAAAGACATATATGAAATTTCGTACATCTCACATCACCCTATAACAACAATATCGCTTACGGAGGTATTTAAAATATTCAGATCTCATATCACCATTAATTGTAGTATAGAAGAATAGTGATCTTTTGATTAAAAATCAGCAGTCTCATCCTACTGGTTTAGCGATAATATTTCCTGAAGAAAATGGTATTTTTATGAAAATAATCATGGAAGAAGTCAGGGACATGATTCTTGTGGTGGATGTGGTTTTTGCGATAGACGCATTTGAGGATGTGGTTGTAACCATGAGCCTTCTTGAAATGAATATTAGAATCAAAGAAATATCATCTCAAACACTCTGAGGAATCCTGAAAATTCCTACTATCAGTGTGGTTTTAAGGGACATTGGTCTCGAGTTTTTCGAACCCCCAGAGCATCTTTGTAAGCTATATAAATCATATCTTGATGAAAAGAAGAATGCACCACTCTTTATTGGGACATCCTATAAATAGAAATAAAAGGCAGTGAATTTTATTGAGAATCATAAGCTATCAAATAATGATTTCACTTACCTCGAATCGGGTGATTTTACTTGTGAATTTGATGAGATGATGGATGAAAATAATTCAGAAAAATTATAGTAGTTATGATATATGATATGTCGTTTTGTTCAGTATGTTTTATATTTTGTATTTTGTATTATTTGAATTTCACAAGGTGTTTCTTATAATGTTATTCTGTTTACTTTGAAACATTGAAATGGATTGCTTAAATGGGACAGATATTTGCATATCAGATAGTGGAACAACACACACAATTCTTAAGAATAAAAAATATTTTTCTAATCTTAAATAAACAAGACCAATTATGAATAGTATATTAGGTCCTATAGATCTGATAGAAGGGACTGGTAAAACAAGTTTTTATTTACCCAATGAGACATGATTTTTTATAAAAGATGCGTTGTTTTCCCCATAGTCCAAAAAAACTTGTTAAGTTTCAATGATATATACCAGCATGGGTATGATACTCAAATTATATCTGAGATAAATGAAAAGTACATGTGCATTACCATTAATAAATTCGGTAAGAGTCATGTGCTATAAAAACTACTAAAATTATCATCTAGATTGCATTATACATATATAAGTACGATCGAAACACATATGGTAGTAAAGAATGGACCACAAATTGTTAATTTGTGACATGACTGATTAGGTCATCCTGGTTTAGGAATGATACGGAAAATAATTGAAAATTATCATGGATATTCAGTAAAGGTCCAGCAGACCTCTCCATTAAGAAAAATTCAATGTGAGGTTTGTTCGCTTGGGAATATGATCGTGGGACCATCTATAGCTAAAATTAAGGGCGAAATACTAGCCTTTCCTGAACAAATTCAAGGGGATATATGTTGACCAATTCATCCATCATGTGGACCATTTAAATATATTATGGTATTAATTGATGCAGTAAGCATATGGTCACTTGTATGTTTTCTCCCAACTCATAATGTTGCATTTTCACATTTTCTTGCCCAAATAATTAAATTGAGAGAACAATTCCCTAATCATTTCATAAAGAAAGTAAGGCTCAAAATTTTTAGAGAGTTTACCTCTCAAATTTTCAATGATTACTGTATGGAAATGGGGATTACTGTGGAGAATCCAGTCACCCATATGCATACACAAAATGGTTTAGCTGAATCACTAATAAAACGCCTCCAACTTATTGTTAGACCATTAATAATGAGAACAAAGTTATCGAGCTTTGTATGTGGTCATGAAATATTGCATGCCTCGACATTAATTCACATCAGACCAGTGCATATCATAAACACTCTCCACTACAATTGGCTTTTGGCCAAGAGACAGACATTTCCCACTTAAAAATCTTTGGTTGTGTAGTATATGTACCAATTGTTCACCCAAAATGTACAAAGATGGGATCTAAAATAAGGTTGAGAATTTATGTAGGATATGAATCATCATCCATCATCAGATATCTTAAACTTCAAAATAGTGATGTATTTACAGCACATTTTGTTGATTATCACTTAAATGAAGAAGTATTCCCATTATTTGGGGGAGAAAAGAAATAAAGAGAGGAGATTTCCTGGATTGTGAAAACATTATCTTTTCTTGATCCTCCCACCCAGTAGTATGAGATTGAAGTGAACAAGATATTATATTTTTAAGAACTACCACATCAATTGTGTGATGCATTTACTGATTCAAAGGGTGTGACTAAATCACATATACCGGCTATAAATGCACCGACTAGAATTGATGTCTTGAAGACACAATTACATAATGATGTTACAGAAATCTCAAAAACATACCTGAAGAGTGGAAGACCAATTGAATCTAAGGATATAAATCCTCATAAAAGAAAAGGGATGAGTATAATTGAAAACCCTGTTATGGAGGCATGTGTTCCATAAGAAATACATAATTTAAGTATTCTTAAAGAAATACATTTTGAGAATCATAAAGATAATTCACAGGATATAGAAAACCCTAAAGGTTTGGAAAATAATAGAATCTCTCTTAATTATACCACTATAGGTCATTTATGGAATCAGAGTAATATGAAAAATATTGATGAAATATTTTCATATTCTATGTCACAAGATATAGAAAATGAAGACCCTGAACCGAGGTCTGTTATGGAATGTCAAAAATGAACTGATTAGAATAAATGGAAAGATGAAATGCAAGTTGAATTAAATTCACTTAATAAGCTAAGAGTTTTTGGACATATCATGCTCACACCAGAAGTTGTGAAGCCTGTTGAATATAAATGGTTTTTTGTGCATAAGCATATTGAGAAAAACAATATTGTAAGATACAAAGCTTGTCTTTTCGCACAAGGTTTTTCTTAGAGACCTAGAATTGATTATTATGAGACATATTCTCCTATTATGGATGCTATTACTTTTTGATATCTAATCAGCCTTGTAGTAGCTAATAAGGCTAATATGCATCTTATGGATGTTGTTACAACTTATTTATATGGGTCAATTGATAATAGTATATATATGAGAAACCCTAAAGGATTAAAGATACGTGAAGTATTGAAATCAAAACCCAAAGACCTATATACAATTAAATTATAAAAATCCCTATATTGATAAATCAATCTGGGCGTATGTGGTATAATCATTTAAGTTAATATTTGTTAAATAAAGGGTATGTAAATAACCCCATATGCCCATGTGTTTTTATTAAGCAAACAACATTTTGATATGTAATCATTGTATTTTATGTTGATGATTTAAATATCATCATAACTTCAGAAGAGATCAATGAAGCAATGAGAATCTTAAAGGATGGATTTGAAATGAAAGACCTAGGAGAAACCAAGTATTTTCTTGGATTACAAATTGAGTATATACCAAGCGGTATATTTTTACATCAGTCAAATTACATTTAAAAGGTATTAAAATGCTTTAATATGGATAAAGTAAATCCTTTAAGTACTCTAATGGTTGTCCAATCTTTAAATACCAATAAATATCAATTTTGACTTTGTGAAGAAAATGAGGAGTTGGTTGGTCCAAAAGTACCATACCTCAGTACTATCAGATCACTAATGTATCTTGATAATTGTACTCATCCTAATATGTCTTTTTCTACTTATCTATTGACAAGATTTAGTTCAGTCCCTACACGAAGACACTGGAATGGTATTAAACATATTTTTTATTATCTTTGTGACACTATTGATTTGAGTTTATTATATTATAACAAATCAAAAAGGAAGATAGATGGTTTTGAAAATGAAAGTTATTTATCTGATCAAAATAATGTGCAATCACAAACCAGTTATGTGTTCACAGTAGGAGGTACGATCAAATCTTGGAGATCACAAAAGCAGACACTTGTCACAATGTCTTCAAATCATGCATAAGTGATAGCATTACATGAAGCATGTCGAGAATGTGTTTGGTTGCGGTCTATGACTCAATACATTCGAGCGGAAAGTGGATTGACTATGGATAGTTGTCCAACCATTTTATTTGAAGATAATGTTGTGTGCTTTACATAGTTGAAGGGAGGATTCATCAAGAATGGTCTGACAAAACACATACCACTGAAATTTTTCTCCTTCACACAAGAGTTAATGAAGAATGGAGATATCAACATGCAATATGTTTGATCCAACAACAACATTGCAAATATAATTACAAAGGCACTATCAACCGTCATCTTTAAAAAGTTTGTAAATAATATAGGGATGTGTAGATTAGAAAATTTGTAATGCAATGTAACTTTTGGGGGGGTCTACGTGATTGTACTCTTTTCCTTATTCTGGTTGTTATCCCACTGGGTTTTTACAGAAAAGGTTTTTAATGAGGCAGTAAAAAAACACATATGATATTCGTAGAGGTTTTAATCCCAAGGGGGGGTGTTAGGAAGCCGGTGGGTGCATAACATTTCAACGGGGGTGGGCTGCCCACCCCCACCAAACTTTAATGTTTTGTGGTTTGGAATAAGGAAATCCACTGATAGAGAGGGAGAAGCGTAATCATAAATAAAAAATTATTTTCCTTTTTCTATTAATCTCTCTTAATTATTCTAGTTTTTCCTCATTTCAAATTTGTTTTCTCAATGAATATTATAATTTATGAATAATTATTAAAATGAATATAACTTTATCATCTACGAATATATAAATTTATAAATATAATTTAGGAATAAATATAATTTGAAAATAAATATAACTTATGAATAGATATAATTTACGTATTCTATATGCACTTTAAATTTAATTTCAGTAATTATGTTTCTTATATACATGTATGCTACACTTTTAGTTTATTGAAGTTTTAGTTTATCCAAAAACATACCAACAACACCATTGAACAATGACAATTATATTTTGTGTTTGGCCTGCTGGTAACTCTCCCCCTTTATTACTGCATAATCCTTCCCCTTTTAATCACACCATAATCCTTTTTCATTTCCTCTATAATGAAATTGAATACATAGTTATGCCTTAAAATTATTTTTCTATATCAAAAATTATTACAATATTTTTAGCATACTCTATAGTTTTCATTCTAAATGTCCCGTTTTTATTATATTTTATTATTAGTATTATATCTAACATTTTATACACAAATAAGATTTCTCATTTTTTTCCCTTGAAAATGCATGGGGATTTAAATTGTCTCAGGTTGGACACCTGAACCTGACCCTCAGGTTGGGGTTTTTGAAGAAAATTCCCCCGTTATGCATTTTGGGGGGGTTATGCTACCACTACTGTAAATTCCCATCGAAATTTCCCCTGGAAATTCCCATCGAAATTTCCCCTGGAAATTCCCGTCGAAATTTCCTCTGGAAATTCCTGTCTAAATTTCCACTGGTAATTCTCATCTAAAATTTCCACTGGAAATTCTCGTCTAAATTTTCAGTGTAAATTTCAAGAAAATTTTTCCTATGAAAATTTCCATATGAAATTCAAACTTCTAATTTTCACTTAAAATTATAATAAAAATATATTAATACATATGTAAAAATATGAAATTTTTTACAAAATATTTTCATTCCAAATTTTCATTAAAAACTTCAGGTATAAAATTTAGGGATCCCTAAGAAACTATAAACACTTCATAAATCATGTATAAGTAAAAGATTTTATTACCAAGATACTCATTCTGCAAATTTCTAATGACAACATCAAATGAAAAATTCTAGTTCAAATTCACACTATAAATTACAATGAAGATATGTTAATACATAAATAAAAAATGTAAATTTTCACTGAAAATTTATATTGAGAATGTAAACTAGAAATATTTAGTGAAAATTTCCACAGGAATCTTTTAGTTCAAGGTTCGAATCAAATTTCCAATGTATATTTTCAATGTATATTTTTCACTAGATATTTTCATTTAAAATTCAATTCGAATTTGCACAAAAAATCCAATAAAATTTCAATGTATGATGAAATTTTCAATGCAAACTAAAATTATATAAAGAAACACATAAAAATACAAATATACATGATAATATTAAATTATATATTTCAAGTTAAAATTGTATTGTGGAAATTTTAAACTCCTATATACAAACATCCAAGTAAATTTGCATTGGCGTTTGGTGTTTTATGTTTACATTGTAAATCTTCACTCATATAAATCAATGATGAAAATATTTAGCACAAATTCACAGTACAAAAATTGACTGAATAAAAATGTACATGCATACATATATGTTTATTTATAAATATAAATATACAATATAATTTTCAAGTGAAAAATCACATTGGAAAGTCACACAATTCCATTGAAAATTTTCAATGAAAATTCACAATGAAAATTTATAATTATCAGTGAAACCAATGTGTATTGAAGCAACATCATTCCAGGTATGATTATCATTTTTCAATGTTCTTCATTATTCATCACATGTTGGATCAGTCGGGGATAGATTTGGAATGTATCTTGTTTCTTTCTTGTTATCTTGTCTCATAAGATTACCCTCTAGTAATCTTCAAATACATTTTGAAAATTTCAGGGCTAGTATACAAAAATAAAAACTAAAAATTTGTAATGAAAAATTACAATGAAAACTTGAAAAGAAAATTTTCATCTTAAATTTTCATTTTCAATGTCTATTAATATTATAAGGGATATTATATTAATATACGATTAAAAAATGAAAAATTCCAATGTAAATTTCAATTAGAAATATCCATTGAAAACTTCCATTGGAAATTTCCAATGCTTATTTCCTACACATCATATGTATCCTATTGTAAACATATTGTTTATTTTTTCATTGGTAATTTATAATACAAATTTTTAGTATATGCATACATAACGTATTAATATATAAAAAACAATGTAAATTTTCACTGAACATTTTCAATGAAAATTTTCATTGACAAATTTCACTACACATTTCCACTAGAATATCTTAGCCCAAATTTTCACATTGATTTCCATAGCACATATTAGATACATATTTTCCACACACTATATATTTCTTAATATAAATATACAATGTATTTTTTGAATGAAACTTTATAGTGCAAATTTATGATAAATAAAAAAAGCATTGAAATTTTGATTATCAAAAAATAAAATTTTCATTACAAATATATTAATATATAAATAAACAATGTAATTTACCGATAAAAAAATTCTAATGTAAATATCCATTGAAAAATTTCATAGGAATTTTACAAGGGAAATTTTCATCACTTATAGTTCTAATTCAAATCTTTCTACTACATAAATAAAAAATGTAAATTTTCTTTCAAAATTTATATTGAAAATGTCCACTATAAACATTTAGTGTAAATTCTTGCTAAGAAGTTTTCATTCAAATTTCCACTTAAATTCCCAATGAAAATTTATATAATGTTTGTTTACATTTTTATTTCAAATATATTAACACATAAATAATTTATTGAAAAATTGAATTATAAATTTACTATGAAAATTTCTACTGCAAACTTTCACTGGAACTTTGCAGTGCAAACTTCCAATGCAAATTTCCATTGCAACCTTCAAATGTAAATTTTAAGGGAAAAATTCCGGTGGAAATTTGCAGTGCAAACTTATACTAAAAATGTTCAGTGTTGATATATTAATACATAAATAAAAAATATAAATTTTCATCAAAAATTTACATTTACTCTGAAATCTTTTCCACTGAAAACTTTTAGTGAAAAATTTTATTCACATTTCAATTTATTATATTTTTATTTATTTTTATTATTAACACATTAACAATATCTTTGTTATTAATATTAAATAAAAACTATTATTAAAATGTTACTTAATAAACAATGTTATTAAATATAAAATATTTAATTAAAATATATTGATTAGATTAAAATTTTATGTCACATAAATTCATTTCAAAACATTTAAAAATATCTAAATATAAACTAACGTATCATATTTTTATTTATCTTTATTATTAATAATTTATAATAATAGTTTTTATTAAATAATTTATATTTAAATTTGTTATTAATATTTTATAATAACATTTTTAATTAAAAAAATTATAGTTATAATTTATTTAAAAACATTTACATGGGACGAAGGGTATTATGGTCCAACCGTTTAAAATTTATTAATTTGTTTTTTAAAAAATGATGCACAAAAAAACAGATCTCACGCCATGTTTTTATTTTTCCAAGTGGGGAGTCATCCCACCATGTACCTTACCCTCAGGTCCACGTGCGAACCTGAGATGATAATTTTCAAATGCACGGGGGAATACTAGTTCATATACATATTAATAAAAAAACATCATAATAAAAATAAAATATGTTGAGAGGGATAACATAGGAATTTTTAAAATAAATATTCATGCTTCTTTCCTTTGGAATCAACCCAATTGTAAGGTGATTTGAATCCTTCAAAGAAACCCTTTTTCCTCATTTCTTTGTTGAAATTGAAGTCGCCAATTGTTCGGTTTCGTGCCATTTTTTGCAGAATCCTGCCTGCCAAACGAACTGTAATTCTGAGCGAATCCCCCATCTTCACCTTCAACACTCCCCGGGCTTTCAAAACTCCCCACGCAGTCTAAACTCTCTACGTCGTCACAGTTTCATGGCTATGGCTCACAATATCAAAAACCCTAGAAAGGTTAAGAGAATGGGCAAGGTGATCACACACTTTCAGTCCTACTCCATGGGTTGATATATTTTTTCCCGTTTCCTTGTCTAAGATTGTGGGTTCCATGGTTTATTCTTCTCTAACCAGGGTTCGTTAAAAAAGGATTGGTTGTCTTCATCTTCTGGAATCCCATATTTACCATTCAAGATATGGCAGCCTAGTGTAGATCAGATAGATGAAGGATAATAACTTCAGTTCGACCACTCTACCTACAAATCCCTTCACGCCTTTCATGTTGGTTGGCCTTGTTTGAGGTATTGGACTCATCCCACAAATCATCTATTTATGTTTTCCGCTGATTACTCAGAAATTTGGTTGGTTTTTCTTCATCTTTCACACTTCATCAGAGTACCTGTGAGAGTCTATTACCATTCTTAAACTAATTTATTTCGTGATAGTTTCTTATTTTCATCAACACTTACCGGTTTGATTTATGCTTTTTTCAGTTCATCCAGTGACTCGCTTAAGAAGTGTAGGTTTCCTGCTTTGATGAACAACCAATTTCTAAATAAAAAATAAGCTGCATTATAAAAGTTAAATGCTCTCCTTTCAATTTTCTAAAACAAATCAGAAAGGAAGCTGGACGGTTTTGCAGATGCAGGTTATTTATCTGATTCTCATAATGAGCGATCACAAACCGATTGTGTGTTCACAGTAGGAGGTGTGGCCATATCTTGGAGATCACAAAAGTAGACACTCATCACGTCTTCAAATCATGAAAAAGTGATAGCGTTACTTGAAGCATGTCGATAATGTGTTTGGTTATGGTCTATGACTCAACACATTCGAGTGAGAAGTGAATTGACTATGGATAGTAGTCCAACAATTTTATTTTAAGATAATGTTGTGTGCATTACATAATTGAGGGAAGTATTCATCAAGAATGATCATACAAAACACATACCACTGAAATTTTTCTCCTTCACACAAGAGTTAATGAAGAACGTAGATATCAACATGCAATATGTTTGATCCAGTGACAACGTTGCAGATATATTTACAAAGTCACTACCAATCGTCATCTTTAGAAAATTTGTACATAATATAGGGATGCATAGATTAAAAAATTTTTAATGTAATTTAAGCACATGATCCTCAGCCCGGTTTATGAGGACTCCTTAAGTTCATCCAGGTGACTCGAGATCAAATCCAAGAGAAGGCATATTTACGGGGTACTGTAGCAGTATTGTAGCAAGTACTGTTTGTCACTGTAGCAACCGAGACTATTCCCCTGTTTGGGCCTTCGGGCCACCGATTTGGTCCCCAAGTCCTTAAAGGCCTTCGAGCCACCCAGGCCTTCGAGTCAGTAAGGCCTTCGGGCCACCTAAAGTCTTTTGGGCCACCATAAGTGTAGATTCAAACCAGACAACCTACATAGAACAAGCTCCAGAAGAATGATGACCTAGGAGCTTACACTACAACAGAAGCTAAACGGATTGCAAGAATGAGAGGGTATGACACCTGCCATCGGGACAAGCTTGTGCATGCATGGGAAAAGCCTAGCCAAATAGACATGCGAAGGTGGAGAACTGATTTCACGATGAAGATGCTGGGGAGGAGCAGTTCCATGTAGTTAGTATGGGTTGTATGTAATGTTTGAAGCCTACGGGCAATGAATTTCTCTAAGGCCTATGGTCCATGTAATACTTACGCCTATGGGACTTGTAAGGGTTCCACCTTACCCCTTGAAAGGTGGATTATCAAAATCAATAAAAATGAAGGCCTTCAGGCCATTGGAGGTAATGCAATGTAACTTTCAGGGGGGTCTACGTGACTTTACTTTTTTCCTTATTCTGGTTTTTATCCCACTGGTTTTTTTCAGAAAAGGTTTCTAATGAGGCATTAACAAAACACGTATGACATTGTTAGGAGGGTGCATCCCAAAGGGGAGTGTTAGGCAGTCGGTGGCTGTATATCATTTCAAGGGAGGTGGGCTTCCCACCCCCACAAAACCCTTTCTTCAGTACCTTTAAAAGGTAGTGCAACCCCCTCTAATGTTTTTTTATTTGGAGGAAGGAAATACGCTAATAGAGAGGAAGAAGTGAGATCATCAATAAAAAATTGTTTTCCTTTTTCTATTCATCTATCCCTATTATTCTAGTTTTTTTTCATTTAAAATTTTTTTTCTCAACACGTTATCAGCATGAATCCTCAAAAAGGAGAAAGGTGTGTTTTTGTTTTTATTTTCACCGCCTGGCTGGACGGTTCTAATTATTTATCCTTTTTCTCTTACTTTTACCACCAAATTGGATAGTTTATGTGGTTTATTTTAATTAATGCCATAAAGGTTGGTTTGCCACCTGTTTAGACGGTTTAAATTTATTTATTTTGCTCCACCTGATTGGATGGTATAATTAATAAATCATTACATGCAAGAAAGTTTTAAATAATTAATGTGATACTGATGTATTTATTTCAAATACCCACATGAAAGATTTATTAATTGATTAGGGTGGGTTATGTATATATAATATTAAATGATAATATTAACCTGATTTTAATGATTTTTAGTTATCATCATGTCAAATCTCGTGAAGCTCGAATTCAACACTCTTAACATTACCAGAAATAATTACATGTCATGGACGATGGATGTGGAAATGCATCTCAGATCAATGGATATCACAGAAAAAATTAAAGAAAATAATTTACAAACCCTCTAAAATAAATCAAATGCAATGATCTTTCTCAGAAGACATCTTGATGAGGGTTTGAAATGTGAATACCTCACAAAAAGAGATCCATACAGGCTCTAGAAGAGTTTGAGAGGTGTGATCATCAAAAATAGGTTGTTCTTCCAGCAACCCCTAATGAATGGAATATTTTGTGCTTAAAAGACTTTAAAAGGGTCAGTGATTACAATTCAGACATGTATAGAATTGTATCACAGCTCAAGTACTATGGTATTGGGATTAAAGATGCTGATATGATTGAAAAGAAATATATGACATTTCATGCATCTCACATCACCCTAAAACAACAATATCGCTTATGACGGTATTTAAAATATTAGAATCTCATATCATCATTACTTGTAGTAGAGAAGAATAGTGAGCTTTTGATTAAAAATCATTAGTCTTATCCTACTGTTTTAGCGGTAATATTTCCTGAAGCAAATGATACTTTTATGAAAATAATCATAGAAGAAGTCAGGGATGTGATTCTCGTGGTGGATATGGTTTTGGCGATAGACGCAGTTGAGGACGTGGTTGTAACCATGTGCCTGCTCAAAATGAATATTAGAATCAAAGAAATATCATCTCAAACACTCTGAGGAATCCTGAAAACTCCTACTATAGGTGTGGTTTTAAGGGACATTGGTCTCAAGTTTGTCGAACCCCCATAGCATCTTTCTAAGCTATATAAATCATATCTGGATGCAAAGAAGAATGAACCACACTTTATTGGGACATCCTATAAATAGAAATAAAAGGAGGTGAATTTTATTGAGAATCATGAGCCATCAAATAATGATTTCACTTACCTAGAATCGGGTGATTTTACTTATGAATTTGATGAGATGATGGATGAAAATAATTAAAAAAAATTATAGTAGTTATGATATATGATATGTCATTTTGTTTTGTATGTTTTATATTTTAGATGTTGTATTATTTGAATTTCACAAGGTGTTTTATATAATATTATTCTCTTTACTTTGAAACATTGAAATGGATTGCTTAAATGGGATAGATATTTGTATATCAGATAGTGTAACAACACACACAATTCTTAAGAATAAAAAATATGTTTTTAATATTAAATCAACAAGACCAATTATGAATACTATATCAGGTCCAGCAGATCTGATAGAAGGGACTGGTAAAAAAAAAAATTATTTACCCAATGACACACGATTTTTTATAAAAGATGTGTTGTTTTCCCCAGAGTCCAAAAGAAACTTGTTAAGTTTCAATGATATATAATTGCATGGGTATGATACTCAAACTATATCTAAGAGAAATGAAAAGTACATGTGCATTACCATTAATAAATTTAGTAAGAGTCATGTATTATAAAAAAACACTAAAATTATCATCTAGATTGCATTATACATATATAAGTACGATCAAAACACATATGGTAGTAAAGAATGGACCACAAATTATTAATTTGTGGCATGACTAATTAGGTCATCCTGGTTTAGGAATGATTTGAAAAATAATTGAAAATTCTCATGGATATTCAGTAAAGGTCCAGCAGACCTCTCCATTAAGAAAAATTCCATGTGAGGCTTGTTCTCTTGGGATACTAATCGTGGGACCATCTCTAGCTAAAATTAAGGCCGAATTTCTATCCTTTATTGAAAAAAATTAAGGGGATATATATGGACCAATTCATCCATCATGTGCACCATTTAAATATTTTATCGTATTAATTAATGCATCAAGAAGATGGTCAAATGTATGTTTGCTCCCAACTCATAATGTTTCATTTTCACATTTTCTTTCCCAAATAATTAAATTGAGAGCACAATTCCCTAATCATTTCATAAATAAAGTAAGGATTGATAATTCTGGAGAGTTTAAATATCAAATTCTCAATGATTACTGTATGGTAATGGGGATTACTATGGAGAATCCAGTCACCCATATGCATACACAAAATGGTTTAGCTAAATCACAGATAAAACGCCACCAACTTATTGTTAGACCATTAATAATGAGAACAAAGTTATTGATATCTGTATGGGGTCATGCAATATTTCATGCCTCGAAATTAATTCACATGAGACCAGTACATATCATAAACACTCTCTACTCCAATTGGCTTTTGGCCAAGAGCCAGACATCTCCCACTTAAAAATATTTGGTTGTGTAGTATATGTACCAATAGCTCCCCCACAACGTACAAATATGGGATCTCAAATGAGGTTGATAATTTATGTAGGATATGAATCCTCATCCATCATCATATATCTTGAACCTAAAACTGGTGATGTATTTACAGTACGTTTTTTGATTGTCACTTAAATGAGGAAGTATTCCCATTATTTGGGGGAGAAAAGAAATAAAGGGAGGAGATTTTCTGGACTGTACAAACGTTATCTTTTCTTAATCCTCCCACCCGGTAGTATGAGATTGAAGTGGAAAAGATTTTATATTTTTAAGAATTGCCAAATCAATTGCCTGATGCATTTAATGATTCAAAGGGTGTGACTAAATCACATATATCAGCTATAAATGCACTGACTAGAATTGATGTCCCGAAGACACAATTACATAATGATGTTATAGAAATCTCAAAATCATGCTTGAAGCATGGAAGACCAATTGGATATAAGGATATAAATCCTCAGAAAAGAAAAGGGATGAGTATAATTAAAAACCACGTTATGGAGTCATGTTTTCCAGAAGAAACGCATAATTTAAGTATTCTTAAAGAAATACATGATGAGAATCATAAAGATAATTCACAGGATATAAAAAACCCTAAAGGTTTGGAAAATAATGGAATCTCTATTAATTATACCACTATAGGTGATATATGGAATCAGAGTAATATGAAAAATATTGATGAAATATTTTCATATTCTATGTCACATGATATAGAAAATGAAGACCCTGAACCAAGGTCTATTATGGAATTTCAAAAATGGCCTGATTAGAATAAATGGAAAAAAGCAATGCAAGTTGAATTAAATTCACTTAATAAGCGAAGATTTTTTGGACATATCATGCTCACACCAGAAGTTGTGAAGCCTGTTGAATATAAATGGCTTTTTGTGCATAAGCGTATTGAAAAAAAATGAGATTGTAAGATAAAAATATTGTCTTGTCACACAAGGTTTTTCTCAGAGACCTGGAATTGATTATGAGGAGACATATTCTCCTATTATGGATGCTATTACTTTTTGATATCTAATCATCCTTATAGTAGCTAATAAGGCTAATATGCATCTAATGGATGTTGATACAACTTATTTATATGGGTCACTTGATAATAGTATATATATGAGAAACCCTGAAGGATTCAAGATACGTGAAGTATTGAAATCAAAACCCAAAGATCTATATTCAATTAAATTACAGAAATCCCTGTATTGATTAAATCAATCTGGGCGTATGTGGTATAATAATTTAAGTGAATATTTGTTAAATAAAGGGTATGTAAATAACCCCATATGACCATGTGTTTTTATTAATCAAACAACATCTGGATATGTAATCATTGTATTTTATGTTGATTATTTAAATATCATCAAAACTCCAGAATAGATCAATGAAGCAATGATAATCTTAAAGGATTATTTTGAAATGAAAGACCTAGGAGAAACCAAGTATTGTCTTGGATTACAAATTGATCATATACCAAGCGGTATATTTTTACATCAGTCAAATTACATTGAAAAAGTCTTAAAATGCTTTAAAATGGATAAAGTAAATCCTTTAAGTACTCTAATGGTTATCCAATCTTTAAATACCAAGAAAGATCAATTTTGACTTTGTGAAGAAAATGAGGAGTTGATTGGTCCAGAAGTACCATACCTCGGTACTATTGGATCACTAATGTATCTTGCTAATTGTACTCATCCTAATATATCTTTTTCTACTTATATATTGACAAGATTTAGTTCATCCCCTATAAGAAGACACTGGAATGGTATTAAACATATTTTTCGTTATCTTTGTGACACTATTGATTTGAGTTTATTATATTCTAACAAATCAGAAATGAAGATAGACTTTTTTTCAAATGCAAGTTATTTATCTGATCCACATAATGTGCAATCAAAAACCAGTTATGTGTTCACAGTATGAGGTACGATCATATCTTGGAGATCACAAAAGAATACACTCGTCACAATGTCTTCAAATCATGCATAACTGATAGCATTACATGAATCATGTCAAGAATGTGTTTGGTTATGGTCTATGACTCAATACATTCGAGTGGCAAGTGGATTGACTATGGAAAGTAGTCCAACCATTTTATTTGAAGATAATGTTGTGTGCATTACATAGTTGAAGGAAGGCTTCATCAAGAATGATCGGACAAAACACATACCACTGAAAATTTTCTCTTTCCCAAAAGAGTTAAGGAAGAACAGAGATATCAACATGCAATATGTTTGATCCAGCTACAATGTTGCAAATATATTTATAAAGACACTATCAATCATCATATTAAGAAAGTATGTACATAATATATGGATGTGTAGATTACAAAATTTGTAATGCAATGTAACTTTCAGAGGGGTTTTATATGATTGTACTCTTTTCCTTATTCTGGTTGTTATCACACTGGGTTTTTTCAGAAAAGGTTTTTAATGAGGTAATAACAAAACATGTATGACATTGGTAGAGGTTTGCAACCCAAGGGGGGGTGTTAGGCAGTCGGTGGGTGCATAACATTTCAATGGGGGTGGGCTTCCCACCCCCACCAAACTCTAATGTTTTGTGGTTTGGAGGAAGGAAATCTGCTAATAGAGAGGAAGAAGTGTAATCATCAATAAAAATTTGTTTTCCTTTTTCTATTCATCTCTATTAATTATTCTGGTTTTTCCTCATTTAAATTTTGTTTTCTCAACAAATCTTATAATTTATGAACAGTTATTAAAATGAGTACAAATTTATCATCTATGAATATATAAATTTATAAAAATAATTTACAGATAAATATAATTTTAAAATAAATATAACTTATAAATAGATATAATTTACGTATTCTATATGCACTTTCAATTTATTGTTAGTCACTATGTGTCTTCTAAACATTTATGCTACACTTTTAGTTTATTGAAGTTTTAGTTTATCCAAAAATATGCCAACAACTATATTGAACAATGAAAATTATATTTCGCGTTTGGCCTTCTTGTAACTCTCCTCTTTTATTACTACATAATCCTTCCCCTTTTAATCACACCATAATCCTTTTTCATTTCCTGTATAAGGAAATTGACTACACAGTTATGCCTTAAAATTATTTTTCTATATCGAATATTATTTCTATATTTTTAGCATACTCTATAGTTTTCATTATATATGTCCATTTTTTATTATATTTTACTATTAGTATTCTGTCTAACATTTAATACACATATAAAATTTCTCATTTTTTTCCCTTCCAAATGCATGGGGATTTAAATTGTCTCAGGTTGGACACCTGAACCTGACCCTCCTGTTGTGGTTTTGGATGAAAATGCCCCCATTATGAATTTTTTGGGGGTTTTTTATACTACCACTGCTGGAAAATCCTATCGGAATTTCCCCTGGAAATTCCCATCGAAATTTCCTCTCGAAATCCCTATCTAAATTTCCACTGGAAATTCGCTTCTAAATTTCCACTGGAAATTCCCGTCTAAATTTTCAGTGTAAAATTTCAGTGGAAACTTCCTATGCAAATTTCCACATGAAATTTACACTTCTAATTTTCACTTAAAATTACAATGAAAATATATTAATACATAAGTAAAAAAATGCAATTTTTTACTGAATATTTCCATTCCAAATTTGCATTAAAAACTTCAGGTGTAAAATTTAAGGATCCCTAAGAGACTATAAACACTTCATAAATCATGTATAAGTAAAAGATTTTATTCCCAAGATACTCATTTTTCAAATTTCCAATGCCAACATCGAATGAAAAATTCTAGTTCAAATTCACACTATAAATTACAATGAATATATGTTAATACATAAATAAAAAATGTAAATTTTCACCAAAAATTTACATTGAGAATTTAAACAAGAAATCTTTAGTGAAAATTTCCACCAGAATATTTTAGTTCAAGATTTGAATCAAATTTCCAATGGAAATTTTCAATGTATATTTTTCACTAGATATTTTCATTTAAATTTCAATGTGAATTTGCACAAAAAATCCAATAAAATTTCAATGTATGATGAAATTTTCAATGAAAACTAAAATTACACAAAGAAACACATACAAATACAAATATACATGATAATATTAAATTATATATTTCAAGTTCAAATTGTATTGTGTAAATTTTCAATGCCTATATACAAACATCCAAGTAAATTTTCATTGGTGTTTGGTGTTTTACGTTTACATTTTAAATATTCACTCATATAAATATATGATGAAAATATTTCACCCAAATTCATAGTACAAAAATTGACTGAATAAAAATGTACATACATACATATATGTATATTTATAAATATAAATATAAAATATAATTTTCAAGTGAAAATTCATACTGGAAAGTCACACAATTACATTGAAAATTTTCAATGAAAATTCACAATGAAAATTTATAATTATCAGTTAAACCAATGTGTGTTAAAGCAACATCATTCCAGGTATGATTATCAGTTTTTAGTGTTCTTAATTATTCATCACATGTTGGATCAGTCGAGGATAGATTTGGAATGTATCTTGGTTCGTTCATGTTATCTTGTCTTATAGGATTACCCTCTAGTTATCTTCAAATACATTTTGAAAATTTCAGGACTAGTATACAAAAATAAAAACTAAAAATTTGTAATGAAAAATTACAATGAAAAATTGAAAAGAAAATTTTCGTCTTAAATTTTCATTTTGGATGTCTATTAATATTATAAGGGATAGTATATTAATATATGAATAAACAATGAAAAATTCCAATGGAAATTTCAATTAGAAATATCCACTGAAAACTTCCACTAGAAATTTTCAATGCTTATTTCCTACACATCATATGTATCCTATTATAAACATATAGTTTATTTTTTCATTGGGAATTTATAATAAAAATTTCTAGTAAATGCATACATAATGTATTAATATATAAAAAACAATATAAATTTTCACCGAACATTTTCAATGCAAATTTTCATTGACAAATTTCACTACACATTTCCACTAGAAAATTGTAGCCCAAATTTTCACATTGATTTCCATAGAACATATTAGATACATATTTTCCACACTATATATTTTCTAATATAAATATACAATGTATTTTTTGAATGAAACTTTATAGTGAAAATTTCTGATAAATAAAAAAATCACTGAAAATTTGATTATCAAAAAAGAAAATTTTCATTACAAATATATTAATATATAAATAAACAATGTAATTTTCCAATAAAAATGAAAATTTATAATGTAAATATCCCTTGAAAATTTTCATAGGAAATTTACATTGGAAATTTTCATCACTTATAGTTCTAATTCAAATCTTTCTACTACATAAATAAAAAATGTAAATTTTCTTTGGGAATTTATATTAAAAATTTCCACAATAAACATTTAGTGAAAATTCTCGCAGGGAAGTTTTAGTTAAAATTTCCACTTAAATTCCCAATGCAAATTTCTATAATGTTTGTTTACATTTTTAGTTCAAATATATTAACACATAAATAATGTATTTAAATTTTGTATTATAAATTTACAATAGAAATTTCTACTGTAAACTTTCACTGGAAATTTTCAGTGCAAACTTCCACTGTAAATTTCCATTGCAACCTTCAAATGGAAATTTCAAGGGAAAACTTCCGGTCGAAATTTGCAGTGCAAACTTATACTAAAAATGTTCAGTGTTGATATATTAATACATAAATAAAAATTGTAAATTTTCATCAAAAATTTATATTTACTCTGGAAGCTTTTCTACTGAAAACTTTTAGTGCAAAATTTTATTCGCATTTTAATGTATTGTATTTTTATTTATTTTTATTATTAACATATTAACAATATTTTTATTATTAATATTTAATAAAAACTGTTATTAAAATGTTATTTAATAAACAATGTTATTAAATATAAAATATTTAATTAAAATATATTGATTAGATTAAAATTTTATGTCACATAAATTCATTTTAAAACATTTAAAAATATTTAAATATAAACTAACGTATCATATTTTTATTTATCTTTATTATTAATAATTTATAATAATAGTTTGGATTAAATGATTTATATTTAAATTTGTTATTAATTTTTTATAATAACATTTTTAATTAAAAAATTATAGTTATAATTTATTTAAAAACATTTACATGGGAGGAAGGGTATTATGGTCCAACCATTTCAAATTTATTAATTTGTTTTTAAAAAAACCATGCACAAAAAAATGAATCTGGCGCCACATTTTTATTTTTCCTTGTGGGGAGTCATCCTACCATGTAACTTACCCTCAGGTCCATGCGCGGGCCTGAGATGATAATTTTTGAATGCACGGGGGAATACTAGTTCATATAAATATTAATAAAAAACATCATAATAAAAATAAAATATGTTAAGAGGGATAACATAGGAATTTTAAAAAAAAATCTGCACGTTTGTTTCCTTCGGAATCACCCCAATTGTAAGGTGATTTTAATCCTTCAAAGAAACCGTTTTTTCCCGTTTCTCTGTCAAAATTGAAGTCTCCAATCGTTCGGTTTTGTGCCATTTTACGCAGAATCCCACCTGCCAAATGAGCTGTAATTCTGAGCGAATCCCTCATCTTCGCCTTCGACACTTTCTGCGCTGTTGAAACTCCCCACGCTTTCAAAACTCCCCACGCCGTCACATCTACACGTCTATGGATCGCAATATCAAAAACCCTAGAAAGGTTAAGAGAAAGGGCAAGGTGATCGTGCGCTTCCAGTCCTACTCTGTGGGTTGATATATTTTCTCTTGTTTCCTTGACTAAGTTGGTGGGTTCCATGGTTTATTCTTCTCTAACCAGAGTTTTTTGAAAAAGGATAGCTCATCCTCATCTTTTGGAATCCCTTCTTTGCCGGTCAAGGTATGGCAGCCTGGTGTAGATTAGATAGATGAAGGAGAAGAACTTCAGTGCGACCCCTCTGCCTACAACTCCCTTCATGCCTTTCATGTTGGTTGGATTTGTTTGAGGTATTGGACTCATCCCACAAATCATCTATTTATGTTTTTTGCTGATTGATCAGGAATTTGGATGGTTTTTCGTCGTCTTTTGCACTTCATCAGAGTGCTTGTGAGACTCTATTACCATTCTTAAACTAATTTATTTTGTAACAGTTTCTTATTTTCATCAATACTTACCAGTTTGATTTATTCTTTTTTTAAGTCATACAGTGACTCGCTTAAAAAGTGTAGGTTTCCTACTTTATCAAACAACCAATTTCTAAATAAAAAATAAGCTGCATTATAAAAGTTAAATGCTCTCCTTTCAGTTTTCTTAATCAAATCAGAAAGGAAGCTGGACGGTTTTTCAGATGTAGGTTATTTATCTGATTCGCATAATGAGCAATCAAAAACCGGTTGTGTATTCACAGTAGGAGGTGTGGCCATATCTTGGAGATCACAAAATCAAACACTCGTCACGTCTTAAAATCATGCAAAAGTGATAGTGTTACATGAATCATGTCGAGAATGTGTTTGGTTGCGGTTTATGACTCAACACATTTGAGTGACAAGTGAATTGACTATGGATAGTAGTCCAACAATTTTATTTAAAGATAATGCTATGTGCGTTAAATAATTGATGGAAGGATTCATCAAGAATGATTAGACAAAACACATACCACTGAAATTTTTCTCCTTCACATAAGAGTTAATGAAGAACGGAGATATCAACATGCAATATGTTTGATCCAGCGACAACGTTGCAGATATATTTACAAAGTCATTATCAATCATCATCTTTAGAAAATTTGTACATAATATAGGGATGCATATATTACAAAATTTGTAATGCAATGTAAGCACATGAGCCTCATCCCTGTTCGTAAGGACTCCCTAAGTGCATCCTGGCGACCCGAGATCAAATCCAGGCAGAGGAATATTTCTGAGGTACTGTAGCAGTACTTATTAGGTACTGTTTGGCACTATAGAATCCAAGACTATTCCCCCGTTTGGAACTTTGGGCCACCCGGGACTTCGAGTTGGTAAGGCCTTCGGGCCACCTAAACTCCTTCGGGCCACCTTAAGTGCAGATACAAACCAGACAACCTACAAGGAACAAGCTCCAGAAGAAGGATGAGCAAGGAGCTTACACTATAGCAGAAGCTAAATGGATTTCAAGAATGAGAGGGTATAACACCTGCCATCGGGACAAGCTTGTGAATGTATGATAAAAGTCTAGCCGAACAGACATGTGAAGGTGGAGAACTGATTTCACGATGAAGATACTGGGGAGAAGCAGTTCCATGTAGTTATTCTGGGTTGTATGTAATGTTTGGCTCATGGGATTACCCTCTAGTTATCTTCAAATACATTTTGAAAATTTCAGGGCTAGTATACAAAAATAAAAACTGAAAATTTGTAATGAAAAATTACAATGAAAACTTGAAAAGAAAATTTTCCTCTTAAATTTTCATTTTGAATGTCTATTAATATTATAAGGGATAGTATATTAATATATGAATAAACAATGGAAATTTCCAATGGAAATTTCCATTAGAAATATCCACTGAAAATTTCCACTGGAAATTCCCGATACTTATTTCATACACATCATATGTATCCTATTATAAACATATAGTTTATTTTTCCATTGGGAATTTATAATACAAATTTTTAATATATGCATACATAACGTATTAATATATAAAAAACAATGTAAATTTTCATTGAACATTTTCAATGCAAATTTTCATTGACAAAATTTCACTAAATATTTCCACTAGAAAATTGTAGCCCAAATTTTCACATTGATTTCCATAGCACATATTAGATACATATTTTCTACAAACTATATATTTCCTAATATAAATATACAATTTATTTTTTGAATGAAACTTTATAGTGAAAATTTCTGATAAATAAAAAAAGCATTGAAATTTTGATTATCAAAAAAGAAAATTTTCATTACAAATATATTAATATATAAATAAACAATTTAATTTTCCAATAAAAATGCAAATTTCTAATGTAAATATCCATTGAAAATTTTCATAGGAAATTTACAGTGGAAATTTTCATCACTTATAGTTCTAATTAAAATCTTTCTACTATATAAATAAAAATTGTAAATTTTCTTTGGGAATTTATATTAAAAATTTCCACTATAAACATTTAGTAGAAATTCTCGCTGGGAATTTTTAGTTCAAATTTCCACTTAAATTCCCAATTCAAATTTCTATAATGTTTGTTTACATTTTTTTTTCAAATATATTAACACATAAATAATGTATTGAAAATTTGAATTATAAATTTACTACGGAAATTTCTACTGCAAACTTTCACTGGAAATTTGTAGTGCAAACTTCCACTGCAAATTTCCATTGCAACCTTCAAATGGAAATTTTAAGGGAAAACTTCCGGTTGAAATTTGCAGTGAAAACTTATACTGAAAATGTTCAGTGTTGATATATTAATACATAAATAAAAAATGTAAATTTTCATCAAAAATTTACATTTACTATTGAATCTTTTCCAATGAAAACTTTTAGTGAAAAATTTTATTCAACTTTCAATGTATTGTATTTTTATTTATTTTTATTATTAACACATTAAAAATATCTTTGTTATTAATATTTAATAAAAACTACTATTAAAATGTTATTTAATTAACAATTTTATTAAATATAAAATATTTAATTAAAATATATTGATTAGATTAAAATTTTATGTCACATAAATTCATTTTAAAACATTTAAAAATATCTAAATATAAACTAACAAATCATATTTTTATTTATCTTTATTATTAATAATTTATAATAATTGTTTTTATTAAATGATTTATATTTAAATTTGTTATTAATATTTTATAATAACATTTTTAATTAAAATTTTTTATATTTATAATTTATTTAAAATCATTTACATGGGAGGAAGGGTTTTATGGTCCAACTATTTCAACTTTATTAATTTATTTTTTAAAACACAATGCACAAAAATAACGAATCTGGCGCCACGTTTTTTTCAGGTAGGGAGTCATCCTACCATGTACCTTACCCTCAAGTCTACACGTGAACCTGAGACGATAATTTTCGAATACATGGGGGAATACAAGTTCATATAAATATTAATAAAAAAACATCATAATAAAAATAAAATATGTTAAGAGGGATAACATAGGAATTTTTAAAAAAAATCTGCATGCTTGTTTCCTTCAGAATCACCAAAATTGTAAGGTGATTTGAATCCTTCAAAGAAACCCTTTTTTCTCTATTTCTTCGTCAATATTGAAGTTGCCAATCGTTCAGTTTTGTGCTATTTTCTGCAGAATCCCGCCTGCCAAACGAGCAGTAATTCTGAGCGAATCCCCCATCTTTGCCTTCGACACTCCCAGCGCTGTCGAAACTCCCCAGGCTGTCAAAACTCCCTGCGTCGTCACAGCTGCACGTCTATGGTTCGCAATATCAAAAACCCTAGAAAGGTTAAGATAAAGGTCAAGGTGATCGCGCGCTTCCAGTCCTACTCTGTGGGTTGATATATTTTTTCCCTTTTTCTTAACTAAGATTATGGGTTCCATGGTTTATTATTATCTAACTAGGGTTCGTTGAAAAAGGACAGCTCATCTTCAACTTCTAGAATCCCATCTTGGTGGTCAAAGTATGGCAGCCTGGTTTAGATCAGATAGATGAAGGAGAAGAACTTCAATGAGACCCCTCTGCCTACAACTCCCTTCATGCCTTTCATGTTGGCTGGCCTTGTTTGAGGTATTGGACTCATCCCACAAATCATATGTTTATGTTTTCCGCTAATTTCTCAGGCATTTGGATGGTTTTTTTTCATCTTTCGCACTTCATCAGAGTGACTATGAGAGTCTATTACCATTCTTAAACTAATTTATTTCGTGATAGTTTCTTATTTTCATCAATACTTACCGGTTTGATTTATGCTTTTTTCAAGTCATCGAGTGACTCGCTTAAGAAGTGTAGGTTGCCTGCTTTAACAAACAACCAATTTCTAAATAAAAAATAAGCTTCATTATAAAAGTTAAATGCTCTCCTTTCAGTTTTCTAAAACAAATCAGAAAGGAAGATGAACGGTTTTGCAGATGCAGGTTATTTATCTGATTCACATAATGACCGATCACAAACTAGTTGTGTGTTCACAGTAGGAGTTGTGACCATATCTTGGAGATCACAAAAGCATACACTCATCACGTCTTCAAATCATGCAAAAGTGATATTGTTACATGAAGCATGTCGAGAATGTGTTTGGTTGTGGTCTATGACTCAACACATTCGAGTGACAAGTGAATTGACTATGGATAGTAGTCCAACAATTTTATTTGAAGATAATGCTACATGAATTACATAATTGAGGAGGGAAGGCTTCATCAAGAATGATCGGACAAAACACATACCACTGAAATTTTTCTCCTTCACACAAGAGTTAATGAAGAACGAAGATATCAACATGCAATATGTTTGATCCAGTGACAACGTTGCAGATATATTTACAAAGTCACTACCAATTGTCATCTTTAGAAATATTTTACATAATATAGGGATGCATAGATTACAAAATTGGTAATGAAATGTAAGCACATGAGCCTCATCTCAGTTGGTGAGGACTCCTTAAGTGCATCCAGGCGACCCGAGATCAAATCCAGGTGGAGGCATATTTATGGGGTACTGTAGCAGTACTTTAGTAGGTACTGTTTGGCACTGTAGAAGTTGAGACTATTCCCCCGTTTGGGCCTTCGGGCCACCCAGTCCTTCGAGTCAGTAAGTCCTTCAGGCCACCTAAAGTTCTTCAGACCACCTTAAGTAAAGATACAAACCAGACAACCTACAAGGAACAAGCTCCAGAAGAAGGATAAGCAAGAAGCTTACACTTCAATAGAAGCTAAACGGATTTCAAGAATGAGAGGGTATGAAACCTGCCATCGGGATAAGCTTGTGCATGCACGAGAAAAGCCTAGCCGAACAGACATGCGAAGGTGGAGAACTGATTTCACGATGAAGATGCTGGGGAGGAGCAGTTCCAAGTAGTTAGTCTGGGTTGTATGTAATGTTTGGCTCAAAGGATTACCCTCTAGTTATCTTCAAATGAATTTTGAAAATTTTAGGACTAGTATACAAAAATAAAAACTGAAAATTTGTAATGAAAAATAACAATGAAAACTTGAAAAGAAAATTTTCATCTTAAATTTTTATTTTGAATGTCTATTAATATTATAAGGGATAGTATATTAATATATGAATAAACAATGAAAAATTTCAATGGAAATTTCAATTAGAAATATCCACGGAAAACTTCCACTGGAAATTTTCAATGCTTATTTCCTACACATAATATGTATCCTATTATAAACATATAGTTTATTTTTTCATTGGGAATTTATAATAAAAATTTCTAGTATATGCATACATAACGTATTAATATATAAAAAACAATGTAAATTTTCACCGAACATTTTCAATGAAAATTTTCATTGACAAATTTCACTACACATTTCCACTAGAAAATTGTAGCCCAAATTTTCACATTGATTTCCATAGAACATATTAGATACATATTTCCCAAACACTATATATTTTCTAATATAAATATACAATGTATTTTTTGAATGAAACTTTATAGTGAAATTTTCCAATAAATAAAAAAACCATTGAAATTTTGATTATCAAAAAAGAAAATTTTCATTACAAATATATTAATATATAAATAAACAATGTAATTTTCCAATAAAAATGCAAATTTCTAATGTAAATATCTCTTGAAATTTTTCATAGGAAATTTACATTGGAAATTTTCATCACTTATAGTTCTAATTCAAATCTTTCTACTACATAAATAAAAAATTTAAATTTTCTTTGGGAATTTATATTGAAAATTTCTACTATAAACATTTAGTTGAAATTCTCGCAGGGAAGTTTTAGTTCAAATTTACACTTAAATTCCCAATGCAAATTTCTATAATGTTTGTTTACATTTTTAGTTCAAATATATTAACACATAAATAATGTATTGAAAATTTGAATTATAAATTTACAATAGAAATTTCTACTGCAAACTTTCACTGCAAATTTTCAGTGCAAACTTCCACTGCAAATTTCCATTGCAACCTGCAAATGGAAATTTCAAGGGAAAACTTCCGGTCGAAATTTGCAGTGCAAACTTATACTGAAAATGTTCAGTGTTGATATATTAATAAATAAATAAATAATGTAAATTTTCATCAAAAATTTACATTTACTCTGGAAGCTTTTCCATTGAAAACTTTTAGTGCAGATTTTTTTTCACATTTCAATGTATTGTATTTTTATTTATTTTTATTATTAACACATTAACAATATCTTTGTTATTAATATTTAATAAAAACTATTATTAAAATTTTATTTAATAAACAATGTTTTTAAACATAACATATTTAATTAAAATATATTTATTAGATTAAAATTTGATGTCACATAAATTCATTTTAAAACATTTAAAAATATCTAAATATAAACTAACATATCAAATTTTTATTTATCTTTATTATTAATAATTTATAATAATAGTTTTTATTAAATGATTTATATTTAAATTTTTTATTAATATTTTATAATAACATTTTTAATTAAAAAATTTATAGTTATAATTTATTTAAAATCATTTACATGGGAGGAAGGGTTTTATGGTCCAACCGTTTCAAATTTATTAATTTGTTTTTTAAAAAACGATGCACAAAAATAACAGATCTGGCGCCACATATTTTTTTTTAGGTGGGGATTCATCCCACTATAACACCCCAAGCTTCCACTGTATGCTTCTCTTTGAATAATACAGTAGCGTGTGTTGTACGCAACTTCGAGTTCTAACACACCACAACCAATCAAACTAGCTGTTATAAATAGTAATACCCACTTTTTAAAATTTTATAAATTTTATCCCTCAAATTTTACTTCATTTTTTAATTTATAATATCGAAATTATCCTAGGGTAGGATTTTGGAACTTTTCGGATAACATTTATATTTTGATGAATAGTGAAAATTACTAAATTTTAATTAAAAGCAACTTTTTAAATCGAAATAATTAATAGTGATAAATTATGAATTTGAGTGGTTTTAAAATATATTTAGATATATTTTTATTATTTAATACAATGTTGTTCATTGGACATAATTTCACAATTAAACTGGACATGAACAAGTGTCAATATTTTGATAGTTATTATCTCTTAAAAACACGCTTTTTGTTTTAACAACAGGAATTAATTTTAAATTAATTTCTGCCACTTCTGTGTTTTGAATTTGGAAAAATGGATTCCATATTTGGAATCATGATGTCCAAATTGTGTAAATAGGAAAATTTTATTTTTAGACATTTTGAATAATTACTTTGGTAAATATTTTATTTACCATGGTTAAAGGGTAAATCTGGTAAATAAGGGTAAAAAAATAATATTATAATAATAATAAATTACCCTAAAACGTGTCCTAACCTTATTGGTTGATACATTTCCGACCATGGGCATCTTTGGGTCAATTTTACGACCCCATAGAGCCACTTGTAAGTGATAATGACACTTTATATTAATCAAGTTAAAATAAATACAAAAATGACATAAGCATATATCTTTTAGCAAAAAAAAATTACATAGGGTTATATATGTTGGATTTTAGACTATAAATATTCATTAGAAAGCTAAAAATATTTCATACATAATGGTATTTTATTTATAATTTTTAGACATTTAATAATTAATATTATTTATGACAAAATAATGATGCAGTATTTTCCTTATTAATGAAAGGATCAAATAATTGGTATTATAATTGTTAAAATTAATATAATTTGAAAGTTTTGATGACATACATGAATTTTATTGCTTAATATGACATTATATTATTTCTTAAATGAATTTTTTTCGAATTAATAAAGTTCTTAAGACTTTAAAAAAAATCAATTATTGAATAGTGTCAAAATTCACATAAAAGAGTTTTTAAAACAAATATTATATTATTAATTGATATTAAATTCCTAAAAATCTAAGGTCCGGACAAGAGACTTATATCATGATATGTGTATCATTAATGGACCACTTGGGGGTTTCTTGGATGTATATAGTAAGTTTATTAACTATATAATATAAAAATACAAAGTGACATGGTAAATGTTAAACTAATTAACTAAGAGTTAAAACTAAAAGATAAGGTTAATATAGTAACCCAAACCTGTCTAAAACCTATTGGTTGAGTGGTTTTCGACCTATACCCACCTTAAACTTTAAATAATCTGCTTTGGAGCCATTAGAAACCGAATATTAATTTATTATCAAATAATATTTCTAGCTTTTCCAAAGGTGCCTCTCACCCCTCTTATAAAAGGGCACTCCCCCTTCTCACTAATTCACACATTAAAAGCCTTTTGGATCGGCCAACCCCTGCCAAAATACTCTCTCAAATTCACTAACTTCAACCTAGAGGCTTTAGTTTGATCAGAAAGCCAACCTAAGGAGCTCTTTTTATCAAATCAAAAGGAAGAACCCGAAGAAGAGGTAATGTTTTCACCACCCTCTTTCAAGTTCCTTTCTTCTTCCACTTCTTCTTTATTTGTTATTCACATTATAAAATAATAACTTCAGTATCTTATATATACTGTGATGTTATTATAAATATGTTACAACCATATTCAGTATTCTATCCATCTTTTGAATGACGTGTCACCATACGTGCGTACGTACGGCTTACCGTCTCCACGTCGTGGTGTAATTGTTATTCAATAAATTATTATTTGGATGGGTATAATAATAATGTGTAATTCATATAAATAATAAATATAACATGATAGTGATTTTTTATATATGATATACCATCCAATTATATATTATTTTAATATCAAAAGAATGATATTGTCATTCATGCGTATGTACGGACTACCGTCTCCACGAACGTGATGAGATTCATTCTCCATCGTATCCATTAAAGTATAATTATCATTTTATGATTAAAAATAATTTTTAAGGACTTGATATCATTCTTGATATGAATAATATACAACCTATCCATAACAAACACGGCTTATGTAACAAAACATATATGAGTAAGTTAACACCCGAAACGACGATAATACTAAGATATTATTAACAAAGCAATGTTAAAAGATCATATATGATATCATATTAATGTATATGATTCTTGTATAATTTAATAACAATTATTTCACCATTATATAGGAGGTTAACCTACCCCCAACCAAGGAAAATCACAAGGTAAGGGTTTATTTCGCAATCTCTTCATTATCTGAGGTTGTTTATACGTAATAATCTACTGGGACTTCTTTATCATCCACATCCATGTTTCTTAAAAATGTATTTCAAAACATTTTTACTATTTACTAGAATATGGTTTAAATTAATTTATACCCTTTTTTGACTTTTTATAAGAGGTTTATAAAGGAATCTTTCTGTCTTTTTCCAAATAAGGTCCTTTTTAACCTTTTCGACAGAATTAAGGTAAGAGTGTCTTTTTTAACTTATGCGGTGGGTGCGGCTATTTTCCACCGTTATAAAATCTTCGAAGCTTCCCTTAAAATATTATAAGAAAATTTTCAAATTAAATGTTTTATTTTATAAATATGTGACTTTTAAATGAATTCAAAAAAATAGATATTTCTCTCAAATAGTTTTGATTTCATCTATGTCAACATCCTTTGATGGATTTTAAGCTTATTTAAAGTTGATTTATTATGATACAAAAATTCTATATTGTATTTAAGGTTTTGTGATATGTTTGACTGTGGATGTGTTATTTTTATACCATTCATGGTTTATGGATGAAGTATTTTCATTTCGTATGCTAGTTTTAATACGAATGTTTATGTTATGTTTAAACCTTTTCATATGGGAATGCATTGGACTTAATAAGTGACGGGTAGAGCCCACTGTAGCTCCTCGATACATCGGTAGGTCTCATGAGACAAACTAGTGTCTTGGCACAAGGCCTTGACAAAATCTTATTTTTAGTCTTGGCACGAGGCCTTGACTATGTGGTTATGATAGTATGGCATTATGCATTCCGTCATTATGAATGTGGTTATTGATATTGCATGTGATTATTTGACTAGTAGAATATCCGTGTGAATAAGTATATGGAATTATTTCATTTTATTTCTGCCATATTATGTTGAAGTTCAAGTTTTAAAAGGATTTTGTTTTAGTTATACATTTCCTTAAATGTTTATGTTTGTTTATGAAAGTTTCCCCTATATTGTTATCCTTACTGGGCATTTGAGCTCACCCCTTTCTATGTTTTATTTTTCCCAGGATGTGAAGAAGTATTTTATGAATGACCTGCAGGGATAGTATGAGGGGATAAGAGTGTGGACTATGGAGACTATATTGTTGTAGTTTTTATTTTATGATGTAATGTAAACTTTATGAATGTATCTAGTTATTCCAAAGCTACTAAACTAATCGGTCTTTCGAGACTTGATCTTTCTTGTGATCATTCTAATGTTATGTAATAATGCACCGACTCTGGGTAACTGGGGTTGGGGAATTATAGTTGGTATCAGAGGAAGTTTAGTACAAACCTTGGAAGGTAGATTTAGATAAACTCTGATTAGAGAACATAGACCTAAGATGGACTTTGAGGATTAGTATAGAAGAACTTCCTAGAATTTTGGTGTTATAGAGATTTTGTGAGTTTTCCGAGCAATAAATCCCTATTTAGATACGAGCAGGTAGAGGCAGCTCTGGCACAGATGTAACTAGGGGTAAAACCCGAAAACACCGCTTTGAGTTAGACTCGAACAGGAACTGGTGCACGACAACGGGCCTTGCTGCACTCTTGGTTACGACACTCCTGGGGGATATGCTTAGGATAACTCTCATTTTCTTTGCAAATAATTATGAAGGGTTTATGAGTATATACTTCCTCAAAGAAAACATTTTTATGATTATGGATTATATCCATAAATAGTTCAATTTATGTTAAGTGTTTTATAAGTATGGAATTATGTATTTTGATTCATAAATCGATCTAGTTTATGCCATTGTTTAGAAATGGCTCCTAGTGGAAGAAATGGAAACTGTATCAATGCACGCACTCCATGTAGGGATTTCCCTCCTGCTCAAGATAATTATAGTGGAGCTGGTGATGCAACTGGTGCTGATCAGCTAATCACCATACTGGGAAAACTCACTCAGGTTATGAATAATAACCTTACCCGTATGGAGCACCCTGATCCGCAGCGTGGAGGATCAATGTTAGATCGCTTCATGAGGAAACAACCACCAATGTTCAATGGGAGTACAAATCCCTTAGTAGCTGAGCAATGGATAAATTCCTTAGAGAAAATATTTCAGGCTTTGGGGAGTAGTGAAAGGGAAAAAGTTATCATGGCAGTTTACCGCCTCACTAGAGATGCTGATCAATGGTGGTCATTGATTCAAAAAACGAAGGAAGATGATGAAGTATCAAAGATGGAATGGAGGGAGTTCAAAGATCTGTTTTTAGAAAAATACTTTCCTCATGACCATCGAGCAGATATGGAAAGACAATTTTTGAGTCTAAGACAAAAGGAGGATGAGAATGTCACAAAGTATGAGGCTAACTTTACAAGGTTAGTAAGGTATGCTGGAGATTATATACGTAAACCAAGAAGTAATATTGATCGTTTATTTGATGGGTTAAAACCATTTCTCCGTCGAGTATTAGTCTCACAATACTTCTCGTCATACGAAGACATTGTCTCATGTGCTATCAAGACAGAAAAGGAATTCTCTAAGTCTTATGACTTTAAAGCAAAGTAAGAGAAGAAGAGATCTGCTGATCAATCTGGGAATGGAAATAAGGGGAAGAAGGGAAAATTTGAATATCCATCCTGCAGTAAATGTGG
The DNA here is from genome assembly GCA_963277665.1 of Viscum album. Classification (NCBI taxonomy): domain Eukaryota; kingdom Viridiplantae; phylum Streptophyta; class Magnoliopsida; order Santalales; family Viscaceae; genus Viscum; species Viscum album. The sequence goes on along the minus strand of OY728135.1, from coordinate 443,298,778 downwards.
GAAGAAACACCCCGGTACTTGCTTAAAAGGAATGGGAGTCTGTTACAAGTGTGGTGAAAAAGGCCACCAAGCTCGTGATTGCAAGGGGAAGAAGGAAGCTACCGATGACCAATGCTACAATTGCAGGGAGATGGGACATTATGAAAATGAATTTCCTAATCATCAGGGGAACTTACCTCATAAAAGTCCAAGGGATCAAGGCCAAGCTTATACTATCACTACTGCTGAGGTAGAAGCTCCGAAAGATGTGGTGGCAGGTAATTTAATGGTTTCCTCAAGTTTATCAAATGCATTATTTGATTCTGGATCATCGTATTGTTTCATATCTTCCCAGTTTGCTAAGAAAATTAGATATTTCCAATTTGATTTAACAAGGGAGTTGTAAGTTAAAACTTCTAAGGGAAGTATCATTGCAATAAAGTTTTGTGAACCAGTCCCCAGAGCACATAAATGTTCTTTATCTGCTAATCTCATCGTCATACCTATGATTGAGTTTGATATAATCCTCGGTATAGATTGGCTTTTGGACTATGATGCGAATATTTATTATAAGAATAAGGAGGTTACAATTTTTGATTATGATGATAAGGAACACCTTATCTTTAGAGCTGAATCGTCACCACCTAATTCTTATCTAGATCCACCCCCAGTAGCTCAACTAAATTCAATTATTGGGGAGTAAGAGAATGAAATGACTATGGGTGAGGAAAGGAATGTTCAAATAGAGGATGTACCTATTGTGAAAGAATGTGTAGATGTGTTTCCGGAAGATTTACCTGGACATCCTCCAGAATGAGAAGTTGAGTTTTCCATTGATTTAATTCTTGGATCAAGGCCTATATCGAAGACCCCTTATAGAATGGCCACTGTAGAATTAGTTGAACTAAATAAAAAACTATAGGAATTGAGTAATAAGGGATTTATTCACCCTAGTGTTTCTCCATGGGTAGCCCCTGTTCTTTTTGTTAAAGAGAAAGATGGATCTATGAGGTTGTGTATCGACTACAGGGAGATCAATGCTATAACAATAAAGAACAAGTATACCCTACCTCACATTGATGATTTATTTGACCAACTTCATGGAGCTCAATACTTTTCAAAGATTGAACTTCGATTTGGATACCATCAGTTGTGTGTAAAGAAGGAAGACATTCCGAAGACAGAATTTCGAACAAGGTACGGGCATTACGAGTTTACGGCAATGCCTTTTGGGATGACTAATGCACCCTCTGTATTCATGGATCTAATGAATAGAGTTTTCAAGGAATATCTCGATGATTTTGTGATGGTATTTATTGATGATATATTGGTATACTCCAAATGCTACGAAGATCATGAAAATAACTTGCGCGTTATCCTGAAGACTCTGAGAAGACAAGAATTATATGGGAAGTTTAGCAAGTGTGGATTCTGGCTTCAGGAGATTTCTTTTCTTTTCCATATTGTCAATAAAGATGTAATATCTGTTGATCCTTCTAAGACCAAGGCAATACAATAACGGCCAGCACCTACGAGTATAACTGAGGTACGCAGTTTTATTGGTTTAGCAGGTTATTATCGACGTTTCGTCCAGAATTTTTCCCGATTGGCTAACCCATTAACAAAGCTCACACGTAAGGGGGTTAAATTTGTTTGGAAAAAAGAGTGTGAAGAATGTTTTGAATAACTGAAGAGAAGATTATTCAATGCTCCTATATTGACTCTACCATCGTAGAATGATGGGTTCGTTATTTATAGTGATGCATCAAAGAAAGGACTTGGTTGTGTCCTTATGCAGAATGATAGGGTTATTGCCTATGCATCACGACAGTTGAAAATTCATGAGCAAAACTATCCTACTCAAGATCTCGAGTTAGCAGCTATGATCTTTGCTTTGAATATATGTAGACACTACCTCTATGGTGAAAAATGTGAGATTTATACTGATCACAAGAGTTTGAAGTATATTTTCTCACAAAAAGAACTCAACATTAGGCAAAGGAGATGGCTTGAATTACTCAAGGATTATGATTGTACGATACACTACCACCCGGGGAAGGTAAATAAGGTGGCAGATGCTTTGAGCAGAAAAGATCATGGAGTTATGAACAATATGAGAATTGAAAGGGATCCAATTTTCATGGATCTAGTGAAGATATACATGGTAATAACCATGGAAGGTGAAACATCAATGCTTTTTCAAATGGTTTCCAAACCATATTTACTAGAAAGGATTAAGAGTTCTCAGACCGATGATGAAGAATTCCAAAAGAAGATTAAAGCTATGAATGATGGGAGATTGAGGGACTTTGTGTATGAAGAAGGAATTTTGAAATTCGGGAAGAGACTTTATGTTCCCGATATACCTGATTTAAAAAGGGAATTGTTAGATGATGCTCATAGTTCCAATTTCTCTATACACCCTAGGAGTACCAAAATGTATAGAGATTTAAAGGAACATTTTTTGTGGGATCACATGAAGAGGGAGATTGCTGATTTTTTGTCAAGATGTGTGGTTTTTCAACAAGTTAAAGCTGGAAGGCAACAGCCTGGAGGAGTCATGCAACCTCTTCCCATACCTGAGTGGAAATGGGATAATATCACTATGGACTTTTTCGTGGGACTACCAAAGACTCCTAGAAGGAACGATACAATATGGGTCGTTGTTGATCGTCTTACCAAGTCAGTGCATTTTCTTACTATAAGGGAAGATTTACCACTTGAACATTTAGCAAGACTATATATTAATGATGTTGTGAGACTTCATGGAGTACCCCTATCGATTGTTTCGGATTGAGATCCCCATTTTACTTTGAGATTCTGGAAGAGTCTTCAGAAGGCCTTGGATACTGAACTTCATTTGAGCACTGCTTACCACCCTCAAATATATGGACAATCAAAACGGACTATTCAAACCTTAGAAGACATGTTGAGATCTTTCTCACTTGACTTTCAGGGTATGTGGGATCAATATTTACCTCTGGTAGAATTTTCCTATAACAATAGCTTCTATTCAAGTATTCGGATGGCACCATATGAAGCGTTATACGGAAAGAGATGTTGCACACCAACCTGTTGGGATGACGTTGGCGAAAGAAAACTTGTAGGCCCAGAACTGGGGGAGGAAACGATGGAAAAGGTTAAGGTAATCCAAAACCACATCAAAGCAGCTCAAAGTAGGCAGAAGAGCTATGCTGACAACTGAAGAAAGGATTTGGAATTTCATGTGGGAGATCATGTTTTCTTGAAGGTATCTCCATGGAAGGGAGTTATACGTTTTGGCAAGAAAGTTAAATTGAGTCTCAGGTACATCGGTCCTTTCGAAATTCTAGAACGAATTGGGGTTGTAGCTTACCGTTTGGCAATGTCGCCAAATCTCTCTAAAGTTCACGATGTATTCCACATATCACTGTTGAGAAAATACATGTCTGACCCAACGCATGTACTCACCTATGAGGAATTAGAACTAGAACCCGATCTATCTTAATGCGAAGAACCCATCAGGATTCTTGATACAAGAGAACAAGTTCTGAGAAACTGGATGACTCGTCTGGTAAAAGTTCTATGGAGAAACCATAAGATGGAAGAGGCAACATGGGAATACGAGGAACTTATGATGAAGAACCACCCGAGTCTTTTTATGCAATAATATTCTTGAAATTTCGAGGATGAAATTATTTGAAGGAGGGGAGAATGTAACACCCCAAGCTTTCACGGTACGCTTCTCTTTGAATAATACAGTAGCGTGTGTTGTACGCAACTTCGAGTTCTAACACACACCACAACCAATCAAACTAGCCGTTATGAATAGTAATACCCACTTTTTGAAATTTTATAAATTTTATCTATCAAAATTGAATTCATTTTTGAATTCGGAATATCGAAATTATCCTAGGGTAAAATTTTGGAACTTTTCGGATAACATTTATATTTTGATGAATAGTGAAAATTACTAAATTTTAATTAAAAACAACTTTTTAAATCGAAATAATTAATAGTGATAAATTATGAATTTGAGTGGTTTTAAAGTATATTTAGAATATATTTTTACCATTTAATACAATGTTGGTCATTGGACACAATTTCACAATTAAACCAGACATGAAAAAGTGTCAATCTTTTGATAGTTATTATCTCTTAAAAACACGCTTTTTGTTTTAACAACGGGAATTAATTTTAAATTAATTTCTACCACTTATGTGTTTTGAATTTGGAAAAATGGATTCCATATTTGTAATCATGATTTCTAAATTGTGTAAATAGGTAAATTTTATTTTTAGACATTTTGAATAATTACTTCGGTAAATATTTTATTTACCATGGTTAAAGGGTAAATCCGGTAAATAAGGGTAAAAAATAATATTATAATAATAATAAATTATCCTAAAATGTGTCTTAAACTTATTGGTTGATGCATGTCCGACCATGGGCATCTTTGGGTCGATTTTGGGACCCCATGGAGCCACTTGTAAGTGATAATGACACTTTATATTAATTAAGTTAAAATAAATACAAAAATGACATAAGCATATATCTTTTAGAAAAAAAAAATTACATAGGGTTATATGTGTTGGATTTTTGACTATAAATATTCATTAGAAATATAGAAAGATTTAATACATAATGGTATTTTATTTATAATTTTTAGACATTTAATAATTAATATTATTTATTACACAATAATGATGCAGTATTTTCCTTATTAATGAAAGAATCAAATAATTTGTATTATAAATGTTAAAATTAATATAATTTGAAAGTTTTGATGACATCCATGAATTTTATTTCTTAATATGACATTATAGTATTTTTTAAATGAATTTGGTTCGAATTAATAAAGTTGTTAAGACTTTAATAAAAATCAATTATTGAATAGTGTCAAAATTCACATAAAAGAGTTTTAAAAATAATATTGTATTATTAATTGATATTAAATTCCTAAAAATATAAGATTCGGACAATAGACTTATATCATGATAGTTGTATCATTAATGGACCACTTGGGGGTCTCTTGGATGTATATATTAATTTTATTAATTATATAATATAAAAATACAAAGTGACATGGTAAATGTTAAACTAATTAACTAAGAGTTAAAACTAAAAGATAAGGTTAATATAGTGACCCAAACCTGTATAAAACCTATTGTTTGAGTGGTTTTCAACCTATCCCTCTTTAACCTTTAAATAATCCACTTTGGAGCCATTAGAAACCGAATATGAATTTATTATAAAATAATATTTCTAGCTTTTCCAAAGGTGCCCCTCACCCCTCTTATAAAAGGGCACTCTCCCTTCTCACTAATTCACACATTCAAAGCCTTTTGGCTCGGCCAACCCTTGCCCAAATACTCTCTCAACTTCCCTAAATTTAACCTAGAGGCCTTATTTTGATCAGAAAGCCAACTTAAGGAGCCCTTTTTATCAAATCAAAAGGAAGAACCCGAAGAAGAGGTAATGTTTTCACCACCCTCTTTAAAGTTCCTTTCTTCTTCCACTTATTCTTTATTTGTCATTACCATTATAAAATAATAACTTCAGTATATTATATATACTTTGATGTTATTATAAATATGTTACAACCATATTCAGTATTTTATTCATCCTTTGAATGACATGTCACCATATGTGCGTACGTACGGCTTACCGTCTCCACATCGTGGTGTAATTGTTATTCAATAAATTATTATTTGGATGGGTATAATAATGATGTGTAATTCATATAAATAATAAATATAACATGATAATTATTCTTTATATATTATATACCATCCAATTATATATTATTTTAATATCAAAAGAATGATATTGTCGCTCGTGCGTACGTACGGACTACCATCTCCACGAACGCGATGAGGTTCATTCTCCATCATATCCATTCAAGTATAATTATAATTTGATGATTAAAAATAATTGTTAAGGACTTGATATCATTATATATATTAATAAGATACAACTTATCCATAACAAACATGGCTAATGTAACAAAACATATACGAGTAAGTTAACACCCGAAACGACGATAATACTAAGATATTATTAACAAAGCAATGTTAAAAGATCATATATGATATAATATTAATGTATATGATTCTTTTATAATTTAATAACAATTATTTCACCATTATACATGATTTTAACCTACCCCTAACCAAGGAAAAGTACAAGGTAAGGGTTTATTTCGCAATCTCTTCATTATCCGAGGTTGTTTATACGTAATAATCTAATGGGACTTCTTTATCATCCACATTCATGTTTCTTAAAAATGTATTTCAAAACATTTTTACTATTTACTAGAATATGGGTTTAAGTCATTTATACCCTTGTTTTACTTTTTATAAGATTTTTATAAAGTAATATTTCCGTCGTTTTCCAAACAAGGTCCTTTTTAACCTTTTCAACAAAATTAAGGTAAGAATGTCTTTTTTAACTTATGCAACGGGTGCGGCTATTTTCCGCCATTATAAAATCTTCGAAGCTTCCCTTACAAGATTATAAGAAAATTTTCAAAGTAAATGTTTTATTTTAAAAATATGTGACTTTTAAATGAATTCAAAAAAAGAGATATTTCTCTCAAATAGTTTTGATTTCATCTATGTCAACATCCTTTGATGGATTTTAAGCTTATTTGAAGTTGATTTATTATGATATAAAACTTCTATATTGTCTTGAATGTTTTGTGATATTTTTGACTTTGGATGTGTTATTTTTATACCATTCATGGTTTATGGATGAATTATTTACATTTTGTATGCTAGTTTTAATACGAATGTTTATGTTATGTTTAAACCTTTTCATATAAGAATGCATTGGACTTAATAAGTGACGGGTGGAGCCCGCTATAGCTCCTCGATGCATCGGTAGGTCTCATGAGACAAACTAGTGTCTTGGCACAAGGCCTTGACAAAATCTTATTTGTAGTCTTGGCATGAGGCCTTGACTATGAGGTTATGATAGTCTGGCATTATGCATTTCATCATTATGAAAGTGGTTATTGATATTGCATGTGATTATTCTACTAGTATAATATCCTTGTGAATAAGTATATGGAATTATTTCATTTTATTTCTGCCATATTATGCTGAAGTTCAAGTTTTAAAAGGATTTTGTTTTAGTTATACATTGCCTCAAATGTTTATGCTTATTTATGAAATTTTCCGCTATATTGTTATCCTTACTGGGCATTTGATCTCACCCCTTTCTATGTTTTATTTTTCCCAGGATGTGAAGAAGTATTTTATGAATGACCTGTAGGGATAGTATGAGGGGATAAGAGTGTGGACTATGGATACTATATTGTCGTAGTTTTTATTTTATGATGTAATGTAAACTTTATGAATATATCTAGTTATTCCAAGGCTACTAAACTAATTGGTCTTTCGAGACTTGATCATTCTTGTGATCATTCCAATGTTATGTAATAATGAACCGACTCTGGGTAACTGGGGTCGGGGTGTTACACCCACCATGTACCTTACCCTCAGGTCCACGGGCAGACCTGAGACGATAATTTTCGAATGCACGGGGGAATACTAGTTCATATAAATATTAATAAAAAAACATCATAATAAAAATAAAATATGTTGAGAGGGATAACATAGAAATTTTTTTAAAAAAAATCATGCTTTCTTTCTTCGAAATCACCACAATTGTAAGGTGATTTGAATACTTCAAAAAAACCCTTTTTCCCCATTTCTCCTTTGAAATTAAAGTCACCAATCGTTTAGTTTCATGCCATTTTCCACAGAATCCCGCTTGCCAAACGAGTTGTAATTCTGAGTGAATCCCCTGTCTTTGCCTTAGACACTCCCCACGCTGTCGAAACTCCCTACGCCATCATAGCTGCACGTCTATGGTTCGCAATATTAAAAACCTTAGAAAGGTTAAGAGAAAGGGCAAGGTGATCGCGCGCTTCCAGTCCTACTCCATGGGTTGATATATTTTTTCCCATTTCCTTAACTAAGATTGTGGGTTCCATGGTTTATTCTTCTCTAACCAGGGTTTTTTGAAAAAGGACAGCTCATCTTCATCTTCTAGAATCCCATCTTTGTCGGTCAAGGTATGGCAGCCTGGTGTAGATAAGATAGATGAAGGAGAAGAACTTCAGTGCGACCCCTCTGCCTACAACTCCCTTCACGCCTTTCATGTTAGTTGTCCTTGTTTGAGGTATTGGACTCATCCCACAAATCATCTCTTTATGTTTTCCACTGATTTCTCAGGCATTTGGATGGTTTTTCGTCATCTTTCGCACTTCATCAGAGTGCCCGTGAGAGTCTATTACCATTCTTAAACTAATTTATTTCGTGACAGTTTCTTATTTTCATCAATACTTACCGGTTTGATTTATGCTTTTTTCAAGTCATCAAGTGAGTCTCTTAAGAAGTGTTGGTTGCCTAATTTAACAAACAACCAATTTCTAAATAAAAAATAAGTTGCATTATAAAAGTTAAATGCTCTCCTTTCAGTTTTCTAAAACAAATCAGAAAGGAAGCTGAACGGTTTTGCAGATACAGGTTATTTATCTGATTCACATAATTAGCGATCAAAAATCGGTTTTGTGTTCACGGTAGGAGGTGTGACCATATCTTGGAGATCACAAAAGCAGACACTCGTCACATCTTCAAATCATGCAAAAGTGATAGTGTTACATGAAGCATGTCAATGTGTTTGGTTGCTGTCTATGACTCAACACATTTGAGTGACAAGTGAATTGACTATGGATAATAGTCCAACAATTTTATTTGAAGATAATGCTATGTGAATTACATAATTGAGGGAAGTCTTAATCAATAATGATCATACAAAACACATACCACTGAAATTTTTCTCCTTCACACAAGAGTTAATGAAGAACGGAGATATCAACATGCAATATGTTTGATCGAGCGACAACGTTGCAGATATATTTAAAAAGTCACTACCAATCGTCATCTTTAGAAAATGTGTACATAATATAGAGATTAATAGATTACAAAATTTATAATGCAATATAAGCACATTAAGCTCAGCTCGGTTGGTGAGGACTCCTTAAGTGCATCCAGGCGACCTGAGATCAAATTCAGGCAGAGGCACATTTCCAGGTACTGTAGCAGTACTGTAGCAGGTATTGTTTTGAAATATAGAAGCCGAGACTATTCCCCTGTTTGGGCCTTCGGGGAACCTAGGACTTCAAGTCAGTAAGGCCTTCAGGCCACCTTAAGTGCAGATAAAAACCAGACAACCTACAAGGAACAAGCTCTAGAAGAAGGATGAGCAAAGAGCTTACACTACAGTAGAAGCTAAACAGATTTCAAGAATGAGAGGGTATGACACCTGCCATCGGGACAAGCTTGTGCATGCATGAGAAAAGCCTAGCCAAACAGACATGCGAAGGTGGAGAACTGATTTCACAATGAAGATGTTGGGGAGGAGCAGTTCCAAGTAGTTAGTCTGGGTTTCATGTAATGTTTGAAGCCTACAGGCAATGAATTACTCTAAGGCCTATGGGCCATGTAATACTTACACCTATGGGCCTTGTAAGGGTTCCACTTCACCCCTTGAAAGGTGGATTATCAAAATCAATAAAAAAATGAAGGCCTTCGGGCCATTGGAGGTAATACAATGTAACTTTCAGGGGGGTCTACGTGACTTTACTTTTTTCCTTATTCCAGTTTGTATCCCACTGGGTTTTTCTGGAAAAGGTTTCTAATGAGGCATTAACAAAACACATATGACATTGGTAGGAGTGTGCATCCCAAAGGGGAGTGTTAGGCAGTCGGTGGCTGCATAACATTTCAACGGAGGTGGGATACCCACCCCCACCAAACCCTTTCTGCACTGCCTATAAAAGGCAATGCAACCCCCTCTAATGTTTTTTTATTTAGAGGAAGGAAATAAACTAATAGAGAGGAAGAAGTGTGATTATCAATAATTTTTTTCCTTTTTCTATTCATCTCTCTCTGTTATTCTAGTTTTTCCTCATTTCAAATTTTTTTTCTCAACACGTTATCATCATGAATCCCCAAAAAGGAGAAAGGTATGTTTTTTTTTCACCACCTAGCTGGACGGTTCTAATTATTTATCCTTTTTATCTTACTTTTACCACCAAATTGGACAGTTTATGTGGTTTATTTTAATTACCACCATAAAGGTCGGTTTGCCTCCTGTTTAGACGGTTTAAATTTATTTATTTTGCTCCGCCTGATTGGATGGTATAATTAATAAATCAGTGCATTCAAGAAAGTTTTAAATAAGTAATGTGATACTGATGTATTTATTTCAAATCCCCACGTGAAAGATTTATTAATCGATTAGGGTGGGTTATATATATATAATATTAAATGATAATATTAACCTAATTTTAATGATTTTTAGTTATCATCATGTCAAATCTCATGAAGCTCGAATTCACCACTCTTGATATTACTAGAAATAATTACATGTCATGGACGATGGATGTGGAAATGCATCTCGGATCAATGGATCTCACAGAAAAAATTAAATAAAATAATTTACAAACCCTCTAAAATAAAGAAAATTAAATGATCTTTCTCAGAAGACATCTCAATGAGGGTTTGAAATGTGAATACCTCACAAAAAGAGATCCATACAATCTCTGGAAGAGTTTGAGAGGTGTGATCATAATGAATAGGTTGTTCTTCCAGAAACCCGTGATGAATTGAATGTTTTATGCTTACAAGACTTTAAAAGGGTCAGTGATTACAATTCTGTCATGTATAGAATTGTATCACAGCTCAAGTACCGTGGTATTGGGATTACGGATGCTGATATGCTTGAAAAGACATATATAAAATTTTGTGCATCTCACGTCACCCTACAACAACAATATCATTTACGATGGTATTTAAAATATTCGGATCTCATATCAGCATTACTTGTAGTAGAGAAGAATAGTGAGATTTTGATTAAAAATCACCAGTCTCATCCTACTAGTTTAGCGGTAACATTTCCTGAAGAAAATGATATTTTTATGAAAATAATCATGGAAGAATTCAGGGACGTGATTCTTGTGGTGGATGTGGTTTTGGCGGCAGACGCGGTCGAGGACGTGGTCGTAACCGTGAGCCTGCTTGAAATGAATATTATAATCAAAGAAATATCATCTGAAACACTCTGAGGAATCTTGAAAATTTCTACTATAGGTGTGGTTTTAAGGGACATTGGTCTCAAGTTTGTCAAACCCCCCGAGCATCTTTTTAAGCTATATAAAGAATATATTGATGCAAAGAAGAATGAACCACACTTTATTGGGACATACTATAAATAGAAAGAAAATGATGTGAATTTTATTGAGAATCATAAGCCATCAAATAATGATTTCACTTACCTCAAATCGGGTGATTTTACTTGTGAATTTGATGAGATGATGGATGAAAATAATTTAGAAAAATTATAATAGTTATGATATATGATATGTCATTTTTTCTGTATGGTTTATATTTTAGATGTTGTATTATTTTAATTTCACAAGGTGTTTCTTATAATATTATTCTCTTTATTTTGAAACATTGAAATGGATTGCTTAAATGGAACAGATATTTGCATATATGATAGTGGAACAACACACAGAATTCTTAAGAATAAAAAATATTTTTCTAATCTTAAATCAACAAGACCAATTATGAACACTATATCAGGTCCTACAGATCTGATAGAAGGGACTGGTAAAACGAGTTTTTATTTACCCAATGAGACACATTTTTTTATAAAAGATGTGTTGTTCTCTCCAGAGTGCAAAAAAACTTGTTATGTTTCAATGATATATACTAGCATGGGTATGATACTCAAACTATATCTGAGAGAAATGAAAATTACATGTGCATTACAATTAATAAATTTGGTAAGAGTCATGTACTAGAAAAACTACTAAAATTATCATCTAGATTGCATTATACATATATAAGTGCGATCAAAACACATATGGTAGTAAAGAATAGACCACAAATTGTTAATTTGTGGCATGACTGATTAGGTAATCCTGGTTTAGGAATGATGTGAAAAATAATTGAAAACTCTCATGGATATTCAGTAAAGGTCCAGCAGACCTCTCTATTAAGAAAAATTCCATGTGAGGCTTGTTCGCTTGGGAAGCTGATCGTGGGACCATCTCCAGCTAAAATTAAGGCCGAAATGCTAGCCTTTCTTGAACAAATTCATGGGAATATATGTGGACCAATTCATCCATCATGTGGACCATTTAAATATTTTATAGTATTAATTGATGCATCAAGTAGAGGGTCACATGTATGTTTTCTCCCAACTCATAATGTTTCATTTTCACATTTTCTTGCCCAAATAATTAAATTGAGAGCACAATTCCCTAATCATTTCATAAATAAAGTAAAGCTTGATAATTCTGGAGATTTTACCTCTCAAATTTTCAATGATTACTGTATGGAAATGGGGATTATTGTGGAGCATCCAGTCACCCATATGCATACACAAAATGGTTTAGCAGAATCACTGATAAAACGCCTCCAACTTATTGTTAGACCATTAATAATGAGAACAAAGTTATCGAAATGTGTATGGGGTCATGAAATATTGCATTCCTCGACATTAATTCACATCATATTAGTGCATATCATAAACACTCTCTACTCCAACTGTCTTTTGGCCAGGAGCCAGACATCTCCCACTTAAAAATATTTGGTTGTGTAGTATATGTACCAATCGCTCCCCCACAACGTACAAAGATGGGATATCAAATGAGGTTGAGAATTTATGTAGGATATGAATCCTCATCCATCATCAGATATCTTGAACCGCAAACTGGTGATGTATTTACAGCACGTTTTATTGATTGTCACTTAAATGAAGAAGTATTCCCATTATTTGGGGGAGAAAAGAAATAAAGGGAGGAGATTTCTTAGATTGTGCAAACATTATATTTTATTGATCCTCCCACCCAGCAGTATGAGATTGAAGTGAAAAAGATTTTATATTTTTAAGAACTACCAAATCAATTGCCCGATGCATTTACTAATTCAAAGGGTGTGACTAAATCACATATACCGGCTATAAATGCACCGACTAGAATTTATGTCCCGAAGACACAATTACATAATGATGTTATAGAAATCTCAAAAACATGTTTGAAGCATGGAAGACCAATTGGCTCTAAGGATAGAAATCCTCAGAAAAGAAAAGTAATGAGTATAATTGAAAACCCCGTTATAGAGGCATGTGTTCCAGAAGAAACACGTAATTTAAGTATTCTTAAAGAAATACATGATGAGAATCATAAAGAGAATTAATAGGATATAGAAAACCCTAAAGGTTTGGAAAATAATGGAATCTCTATTAATTATACCACTACATGTGATATATATAATCAGAGTAATATGAAAAATATTGATGAAATATTTTCATATTCTATGTCACATGATATAGAAAATGGAGACCCTGAACCAAGGTCTGTTGTGGAATGTCAAAAACAACCTGATTAGAATAAATGGAAAGACGCAATGAAAGTTGAATTAAATTAACTTAATAGGCGAAGAGTTTTTGGACATATCATGCTCACACTAGAAGTTGTGAAGCCTGTTGAATATAAATGGTTTTTTGTGCATAAGCGTATTGAGAAAAACAAGATTATAAGATACAAATCTTGTCTTGTCGCACAAGGTTTTTCTTAGAGACCTAGAATTTATTATGAGGAGACATATTCTCCTATTATGGATGCTATTACTTTTCGATATCTAATCATCCTTGTAGTAGCTAATAAGGCTAATATGCATCTTATGGATGTTGTTACAACTTATTTATATATGTCACTTGATAATATTATATATATGAGAAACCCTGAAGGATTCAAGATACGTGAAGTATTGAAATAAAAACCCAAAGACCTATATTCAATTAAATTACAGAAATCCCTGTATTTATTAAAACAATATGGGCATATGTGGTATAATCATTTAAGTGAATATTTGTTAAATAAAGGGTATGTAAATAACCCCATATGACCATGTGTTTTTATTAAGCAAACAACATCTGGATATGTAATCATTGTCTTTTATGTTGATGATTTAAATATCATCAGAACTCCAGAAGAGATCAATGAAGCAATGAGAATCTTAAAGGATGAATTTGAAATGAAAGACATAGGAGAAACCAAGTATTGTCTTAGATTACAAATTGAGCATATACCAAGCGGTATATTTTTACATCAGTCAAATTATATTGAAAATGTCTTAAAATGATTTAATATGGATAAAGTAAATCCTTTAAGTACTCTAATGGTTTTCCAATCTTTAAATACTGAGAAAAATCAATTTCAACTTTGTTAAGAAAATGAGGAGTTAGTTGGTCCAGAAGTACCATACCTCGGTACTATCGGATCACTAATGTATCTTACTAATTGTACTCGTCCTAATATATCTTTTTTCTACTTATCTATAGACAAGATTTAGTTCATCCCCTACACGAATACACTATAATGGTATTAAACATATTTTTTTTTATCTTTGTGACACTATTGATTTGAGTTTATTATATTCTAACAAATCAGAAAGGAAGATAGATGGTTTTTCAAATGCAAGTTATTTATCCGTTCCGCGTAATGCGTAATCACAAATCAGTTATGTGTTCACAGTAGGAGGTGCGATAATATCTTGAAGATCACAAAATCATACATTCGTCACAATGTCTTCAAATCGTGCATAAGTGATAGCATTACATGAAGCATATCGAGAATGTGTTTGGTTGCGGTCTATGACTCAATACATTCAAGCAGCAAGTGGATTGACTATGGATAGTAGTCCAACCATTTTATTTGAAGATAATTTTGTGTGAATTGCATAGTTTAAGGAAGGCTTCATCGAGAATGATAGGACAAAACACATACCACTGAAATTTTTCTCCTTCATATAAGAGTTAATGAAGAACGAAGATATCAACATGCAATATGTTTGATCCAGCGACAACATTGAAAATATATTTACAAAGGCACTATCAACTGTCATCTGAAGGTTCCGGGCGCAGTGGAAGCGCGTGGGTGGATGTGCCCACTTGGCTTTTTCTCATTAACAATGATCAATCTAGGATCAATACGACAATAAACGTCAGTCTCCATGGATCAAATCACAGAAATGGAGAAAGAAACGGAAACTCCCAGAACCACAAAGTAGGATCTTTACAGGTTGATTATAATTAATTTAATCAATTGAAAATAAATACCTTTTGGGTGTTCTTTCTTCGTTGATGTTCTTGATCACATTTCGATGTGATTCGTTGTTGCGTCGCAGAAGCCAAGTGTATACTTCCTCTAGCGGTGATCCACACATGTACCTCATATCTTGGGACGTCGCCAAAGGAGTCTCCGGGTGTTATCATGGGGAAACCTTTGCTTGAGTTTTCCACCTTAGATCGTCTTGATCCGATGTAAGAGGATCTCTCTCGGTCTTGAGAGCGTTCTTGGAGGAAGAGGTTCTTTCAGCCTTGAAAGAATTCTCCAGAGTTGTAGTGCACAATGATTCTCTTGTGTGTCCGAAAAGAGTTAGCGTTGTGAGGATATTTATAATCAGGTTTGAGGTTGTAGAGTTATGATAATAAATAAACGTGTTACGCGTTTTATTTATTTCATTGACTCTTATTTAAAACCCCATGTTGAATAATTAATTCCTTGACATGCGCCCACGCTGATTATAATAAATATCATTTAAAACAATATTATATCCTCAAAATCCTGACTGGAAAAACTACACGACGTGTACATTTAATGTACACGGCGTGTATATTTTGTTTTAATTTATTCATTTACTTTCCATAAAGAAAACTACATAGCGTGTAATAATTAATACACGGCGTGTACTTCTTTTCCAGGAAAAACTAAACGACGTGTAATCTTTAATGCACGGCGTGTATATCTTGTTTTTCATTTCCTTATTCCTCCAATCATTAAAACGATTTAGACTTCCTTGAATAATTATTAAACCACGTACGGGAGTAATCTTTATTCTACTTGAGATACTTGAATACACTTAGTGTGTGACCCACTAGGCCTCTTTCTCGTTGGCATTAGGCGAGCTTTCCTAAAGTCCAAGATTACTGTCTAGCAATGGGTCAAGGCACCCAATAGAAAGAAGTTGACACCGCATTGACGTATCACCTCATATGAATGATTACTGTGTAATTTAATCCCTTCATCTCAATATCTCATCAAGCAGGTTTCATGGCAGTGTCATAAACCTATATGCTTGATCCGCTGTTCTTTGACTACCTGAAATAAACTCGTCGTTCACACCATGGACATGGAATTTAATGAGACAGTTCTATTTCAATCAAAGGGACGAGATATCAACTTCCATAAATGGAAGGGACAAATCCTTCCTCGACTTATCTATTAACAACATGTCACTCGTGATGCACCCAATGTAGCCTACTTCCTTCCAACTGTCTGCGTAACAGTTTTCGTCAGTAAATCTAAGTGTGCGAGTCATGACATGAGTTAATGATAATCTTCCAGTCTAAGGACCATTACACATGCTCGTAGATAGCAATGTCGGATGACACCAAGACATGAGGAATTTCTACTGGCGGGTCTGTTCTCATAATCTCCCATCTTGGAGATTACCAAGTGCGAACTCCATGAGAGAGAGTCTCGTCTTCTTACGAGTACTCGCACATGACAGTCTATATACTATGTGTCCTATCATAGTATGTCATCCAACTATAGAACTTTATTTAAGAATATTGTTATATCATTTCAAGGTTCTCATCACAGCGGGGATCTGCCATGACCTTATCAATGCAACAAATATTCCAGGACATTATTATTACATTATAGTCATGCAGAACAATGAATAATATATAATAGGTAAACATTCATGTAATCAAAGTACAAAATAGTTGGTTCTCAGGACACCAACCCTTACAAACTCCTACTTGGACTAGATCCAACTGCCTATGACTTTTAGTCCGCTAGACCTCACATGATGATCATGTTTCTACTGAGTCAAGGCTTTAGTCAAGGGGTCTGCCACGTTGTCTTCCATGGAAATACCGCTCACTGCAACTTCACCTCTCTGAGAAAAATCCCTCAAGATATGATACTTCCGAAGTATGTTCTTTGTCCGCTGATGTGACCTTGGCTCTTTTGTAAGTGTCACCGCTGTAGTATTATCACAATAGAGTGTGATAGGATCTTTACTGCTCGGTACTACATCCAGCTCTTGGATGAAGCTTTGCATCCATACTGATTCTTTAGCTACCTCAGAAGCTGCGATATACTCGGACTCCGCTGTAGAATCCGCCACCACACTTTGCTTTGAGCTCTTCCAGCTCACTGCACCTCCATTTAAACTGAAGATGTATCCAGTCTGCGACTTCATGTCATCTTGATCAGTCTGGAAACTAGAATCTACATGTCCTCTGATGACTAGTTCCTCACCCCCTCCATAAACCGGGAACATATCCTTAGTACACCTCAGATACTTAAGGATAGTCTTGACTGCCATCCAATGGCGGTCTCCTGGATCAGCTTGATATCTGCCTACCGCACTTAATGCGTAAGCAACATCTAACCTCGTACATAGCATAGCATACATGACTAACCCAATCGCGGATGCATAAGTGGTACTTGCCATTCTCTTTCTTTACTCATGTGTCTGAGGACACATTTTCTTGGAAAGATGAATGTCATGTGACACTGGCAATAATCCCCTCTTGTACTGTTCCATACTGAATCTCTTCAGTATCTTGTCAATGTGTGTACTTTAACTCAGGCCCAGCATTATCTTGGATCTATCACGATGGATCTTGATCCCAAGAATATATACTGCCTCGCCCAAGTCTTTCATGGAGAAGCATTTATGCAACCATGCCTTAACTGAGTGTAAGAAAGGTACTTCGTTTCCAATTAGTAATATGTCATCAACATATACTGTAACACCCCAAGATTTCATAGTGTGTTATTTCTTCAAAATAATTCAATAACTTGCACTACACGCAACACCGAGTTCAATCACACCATGACTTACAAAAAAAATCCATTCAAAAGAGGTTATGAATAGTATTATCTAAATTTTAAACTTTATATAATCCTTATAATTTTAGAATCCATATTATGAGTTTCTTAGATATAATGCAAGAACAAATTCATTTTCAGTATTGCACTTTTATCAACTTTTAATAGTGAACCCTTTTTAAATACAATATTTTAAACTTTTTGACTAAATGGGGAAATCAAAAATTTAAAATGAAACATCTCAAGCTTCCACGGTACGCTTTCTTTGAATAATACAGTAGCGTGTGTTGTACGCAACCTTGAGTTTTAACACACACCACAACCAATCAAACTAGCCGTTATGAATAGTAATACCTACTTTTCGAAATTATATATATTTTATATTTTAAAATGGACTTCATTTCTGGATTCGGAATATCGAATTTAGCCTAAGGTGAAATTTTGGTACTTTTCGGATAACTTTCATATTTTGATGAATAGTGAAAATTACTAAATTTTAATTAAAAACAACTTTTTTAATCAAAATAATTAATAGTGATAAATTATGAATTTGAGTGGTTTTAAATTATATTTAGAATATATTTTTACCATTTAATATAATTTTGGTCATTGGACATAATTTTACAATTAAACCGAATATAAACAAGTGTCAATCTTTTGATAGTTATTATCTCTTAAAAACACGCTTTTTGTTTTGACAGTGGGAATTAATTTTAAATTAATTTATGCCACTTCTTTGTTTTGAATTTAGAAAAATATATTCCATATTTGGAATCAGGATGTCCAAATTGTGTAAATAGGTAACTTTTATTTTTAGACATTTTGAATAATTACTGTGGTAAATATTTTATTTACCATGGTTAAGGGTAAATCTGGTAAATAAGGGTTAAAAAATAATATTATAATAATACTAAATTACCCTAAAACATGTCCTAGACTTATTGGTTGATACATGTTCGACCATAGGCATATTTGGGTCGATTTTAGGACCCCATGGTGCCACTTGTAGGTGATAGGGACACTTTATTTTAATTAAGTTAAAATGAATACAAAAATGACACAAGCATATATCTTTTAGATAAACAATTTTTACATAGGGTTATATATGTTGGATTTTATATTATAAATATTCATTAGAAAGATAAAAAGATTTCCTACATATTGATATTTTATTTATAATTTTTATACATTAAATAATTTAATTTATTTATGACACAATGATGATGAATTAATTACTATAATAGTGAAAAATTAAAATAATTGATATTATAAATACCCAAATAAATATAATATGAAACTTTTAATGCATTAAAATAATTTTATAGGATAATATGATATATTAGGATTGATTTAATTTACTTTTTTCGAAGTAATAAATCTTTTATGAGTTTCACAAAAATTAACTATTGAATAGTGTCAAAATTGACATAAAAGAGTTCTTAAAACCAATATTATATTATTAATTGATATTAAATTCCTAAAAAACTAAGGTTCGGCCAAGAGAATTATATCATGATAGTTTAATCATTAATGGACCACTTGGGGGTCACTTGGATGTATATAGTAAGTTTATTAACCATATTATATAAAAATACAAAGAGACATTGTAAAAGTGAAACTAATTAGCTTAGAGTTAATACTTAAAGATAAGGTTAATATAAGTACCCAAACCTGTCTAAATTCTATTGGTTGAGTTGTTTTCGACCTATCCCCACCTTAAAATTTAAATAATAAACTTTGGAGCCATTAGAAACCGAATATTAATTTATTATAAATTAATATTTCTAGCTTTTCCAAAGGTGCCCCTCACCCCTCTTATAAAAGGGCACTCCTCCTTCTCATTTCTTCACACCTTCAAAGCCTTTTAGTTCGTCCAAACTCTGCCCAAATACTCTCCCAACTTCCCTCACTACAACCTATAGGCCTTAGTTTGATCATAAATACAACCTAAGGAGCCCTTTTGATCAAATCAAAAGGAATAACCCGAAGAAGAGGTAATGATTTCACCACCCTTTTCCAAGCTCATTTCTTCTTCCACTTCTTCTTCCTTTGTTGTTACCATTCTAAAATAATGAATCCAGTATCATATATATACTGTGATGTTATTATAAATATGGTACAACCATATTCACTATTCTATCCACCCTTTGAATAACATGTCACCATACGTGCGTACGTACGGCTTACCGTCTCCACGTCGTGGTGTAATTGTTATTCAATATATTATTATTTGGATGGGTATAATAATGATATGTAACTCATGTAAATAATAAATATAACATGTTAATGATTCTGTATATATGATATACCATCCATTTATATATTATTTTAAAAGAATGATATTGTCGCTCGTGCGTACGTACGGACTACCGTCTCCACGAACGCGATGAGATTCATTCTCCATCGTATCCATTCAAGTATAATTATCATTTGATGATTTAAAAAATAATGTTTAAGGACTTGATATCATTCTGGATATTAATAATATACAACCTATCCTTTATAAACATGTCTTACATAACAAAACATATAAAAGAAAACAAGTAAGTTAACACCCGAAACAACGATAATACTAAGATATTATTATCAAATCAATATTAAAAGATCATATATGATATCATATTAATGTATATGATTCTTGTATAATTTAATAAAAATTAATTCACCATTATACAGAAGTTTAACCTACCCCAACCAAGGAAAAGTACAAGGTAAGGGTTATTTCACAATCTCTTCATTATCTGAGGTTGTTTATATATAATAATCTACTGGGATATCTTTATCATCCACATCCATGTTTCTTCAAAATGTATTTCAAAACATTTTTATTATTTACAAGAATATGGGTTAAAGTCATTTATACCCTTGTTTGACTTTTTATAATAGGAATCTTTCCGTCATTTTCAAAACAAGGTCCTTTTTAACCTTTTCAACAGAATTAAGGTAAGAATGTTTTTTTAACTTATACGGCGGGTGCGGTTATTTTCCACCATTATAAAATCTTCAAAGCTTTCCTTACAAGATTATAAGAATATTTTCAAGAAAATGTTTTATTTTATATGGCTCTTAAATGATTTCAAAAATAGAAAGAGATATTTCTCTAAAAAGTGTTTTGATTTCATCTATGTCAACATCCTTTGATGGATTTTACGCTTATTTGAAGTTGATTTATTATGATACAAAACTTCTATATTGTATTGAAGGTTTTTTTGATATGTTTGACTATGGATGTGCTATTTTTATACCATTCATAGTTTATGGTGAAATTATTGACATTTCGTATGCTAGTTTTAATACGAATGTTTATGTTATGTTTAAACCTTTTCATATGGGAATGCATTGGACTTAATATGTGACGGGTGGAGCCCGCTATAGCTCCTTGATGCATCGGTAGGTCTCATGAGACAAACTAGTGTCTTGGAACAAGGCCTTGACAAAATCTTATTTGTAGTCTTGGCACGAGGCCTTGGCTATGTGGTTATGATAGTCTGGCATTATGCATTCCAACATTATGAAAGTGGTTATTGATATTGCATGTGATTATTCGATTAGTAGAATATCCATGTGAACAAGTAAATGGAATTATTTCATTTTACTTTTGCCATACTATGTTGAAGTTCAAGTTTAAAAGGATTTTGTTTTAGTTATACATAGCCTTAAATGTTTATTCTTATTTATGAAAGTTTCTGGTATATTGTTATCCTTACTGGGCATTTGAGCTCACCCCTTTTCTATGTTTTATTTTTCCCAGGAAGTGAAGAAGTAAATTATGAATGACCTACAGGGATATTATGTGGGGATACGAGTGTGGTTTATGGAGACAATATGTTGTAGTAATAGTTTTTCATTTTATGATGTAATGTAAGACTTATGAATATATCTAGTGTTTCCAAGGCTACTAAACCAATCGATCTTTCGAGATTTGATCTTTCTTGTGATCATGCCAATGTTATGTAATAATGCACCGACTCTGGGTAACTAGGGTCGGGGCGTTACAGTTGGTATCAGAGGAAGTTTAGTACAAACCTTGGAAGCTAGATTTAGATAAACTCTGATTAGAGCACGTAGACCTAAGATGAACTTTGAGGATTAGTGTAGAAGAACTTCCTGGAATTTTGGTATTGTAGAGATTTTGTGAGTTTTTCGAGCAATACATCCCTGTCTGGATACGAGCAGGTAGAGGTGGCTCTGGCACAGATGTACCTAGGGGTAAAACCCGAAAACACCACTTTGAGCTAGACTCGAACGGGAACTGGTGCACGACAACGGGCCTTGCTGCACTCTTGGTTACGACACTCCCGGGGGATATGCTTAGGATAATTCTCATTTTCTTTACAAACCATTATGAAGGGTTTATGAGTATATACATCCTCAAAGGAGACATTTTTATGATTATGGATTATATCCATAAATAGTTCAATTTATGTTAAGTGTTTTATAAGTATGGGATTATGTATTTTGATTCATAAACTGATCTAGTGTGTGCCATTGTTTAGAAATGGCGCCCAGTAGAAGGAATGAGAACTCCAGAAATGCACATGATCCAAAGAGAAGGAAGGATCATATCTTTCATGGTCTTAAGCTAGAATTTATAAGAGAAATAGTCTCCCATGTATTATCATCATATGAAGAAATAATATCATGTGTTGATAAGATAAGTAAAGAGTTTACTGAGTCCTATGGCTTTGAAGGGAAGAAAGAGAAGAAAAGGATGGAAGAGAGAAATATGGATAAAGGGAAGAGGGAAAAGAAGAATTTTCCCATATGTGGTAACTGTGGAAAGAAACACCCTGGAACTTTCCTGAAAGGAATGGGAGTTTGTTATAAGTGTGGAGGAAAAGGGCACAAAGTACGTGACTGCAAGGGTAAGAAAATGGTTTTAAATGTACAATGCTTCATTTGCAAGGAGTTTGGACACTACGCGAACCTATGTCCCAGTCATCAGACTATGCCGCAAATGATGTTATTGGATAATAATCAAGTTATGATACTACCACAGATAAAGAGGAATGATTAGAGTTCTTATGTTGATTATGTCAATTGAGTGTTGTATCAACAATGTACTTGTTATAATAATTATGGAGTATATAAGGATTGTACTGCAGTACTATTTCATTAAGGACTTGAGATTGTGTGGAACAAAGAAAAGTGACTCAATAGCAGGATAAATTTTTGGAAAATATATGGTTGAGAGAATGATAAATCATAATATAGTTCTGATACTGAGGTAGTGATTTTGGAATAATATGTGATTGTTTTGGATAAATTATATTGGATATTCTTGACTACCTTGGAACTGATTAATGATTTGTATATTCCATCATTGTTGGGGTTTAAAACATTTTTGGATTAATGAAGTATATCCAGCATTCTATATGGAATAAGGGAGCATGAATGTAATCAATAAGGAATATGGTAATACATGATGAAGGTATTCATATGCTATTATGGGGTAAAAAGGATCTATATTATGTTTAACTTCCTTATAAATGTTGGACTGTGAGTTTGGACAGAAGTATTTTGGATAGTTCTAGTTTGGATTATTTTGGATTGCCATAAAAGGACAACCCGGAGGTCGGGCGGCAACCCGTCGCGTCCGGCAAGGCTGCGAGACTTGAACCCGCAACCGAAGGGCGACAAGGGTGTATCACCTACCACTGGCCCACGAGATGTCCTGGATTAAATAATGTAGTTTTTATTAAAAGATCTTGTAGATGAATTATAAATTCGTTTATTTTGGAACCCTATACGAATAGTGTAAATAGAATTTTTTTACATTCTATTATCTTTTAGAGTGAAAAATGAGTTTGTGGTAGAAATTTATTAATGGATAAAACTCTAATTATAAAGTAAGTATATCTCCTTATGATCTTAGCCAATCTCATAAATAAATTCCTCAATATTAAGAAAAGCAACTTAGAACAAAAATGTTTTCCTAGATGGTACCTTAAATCATCACTAATTTATGGCTTTGGGATTGTTGGCCTTTTCATAGCCATGTTCTCTACCACTCTCCATCAGATAATTGATGGTTAGATTTTTCTTCCATATCCATATTTTCCTACATGGAACCCTAGTATGTGTTATTTTCGGTAATCTTTATACTTTCGACTCTTTATTTTAAATAGAGGCCTCATTAATTCATTTTTCGATGTGGGATTTCAACTAAGATATTTTGAAACGTCAAAAATGTGTTATCCTAATACCCTATGTTTTGTTGAACCGATGGTATTTCAAATCATCATAGATTGATGAATTTAAGGACCTCAATTTTATACTTGTTTGTGATTGATGACCTCAATCACTACCTATAAATATCTACGTTTTTTCTCCAATTATATGTCTCTAATTGCCACCAATGTTCTCCTAATCGAGATCATAATTTGGTGGTGACCCTTTCATTTCTCTTTTCCTCATATTAAGACTAAATTTTAGTAACCCAATTTCTGATGTGGGTTTTCCCACAAATATATTTTCTATTTTCAACCTTTTATTTTCGAAGAACAATTTCAAATTGCGAGGACGCAATTTATTGAAGGAGGGGAGAATGTAACACCCCAAGATTTCATAGTGTGTTATTTCTTCAAAATAATTCAATAACTTGCACTACACGCAACACCGAGTTCAATCACACCATGACTTACAAAAAAAAAGCCATTCAAAATAGGTTATGAATAGTATTATCTAAATTTTAAACTTTATATAATCCTTATAATTTTAGAATCCATATTATGAGTTTCTTAGATATAATGCAAGAACAAATTCATTTTCAGTATTGCACTTTTATCAACTTTTAATAGTGAACCCTTTTTAAATACAATATTTTAAACTTTTTGACTAAATGGGGACATCAAAAATTTAAAATGAAACATCCCAAGCTTCCACGGTACGCTTTCTTTGAATAATACAGTAGCGTGTGTTGTACGCAATCTTGAGTTTTAACACACACCACAACCAATCAAACTAGCCGTTATGAATAGTAATACCTAATTTTCGAAATTATATATATTTTATATTTTAAAATGGACTTCATTTCTGGATTCGGAATATCGAATTTATCCTAAGGTGAAATTTTGGTACTTTTCGGATAACTTTCATATTTTGATGAATAGTGAAAATTGCTAAATTTTAATTAAAAACAACTTTTTAATCAAAATAATTAATAGTGATAAATTATGAATTTCAGTGGTTTTAAAGTATATTTAGAATATATTTTTACCATTTAATATAATGTTGGTCATTGGACATAATTTTACAATTAAACCGAACATAAACAAGTGTCAATCTTTTGATAGTTATTATCTCTTAAAAACACGCTTTTTGTTTTGACAGCGGGAATTAATTTTAAATTAATTTCTGCCACTTCTATGTTTTGAATTTAGAAAAATGGATTCCATATTTGGAATCAGGATGTCCAAATTTTGTAAATAGGTAACTTTTATTTTTAGACATTTTGAATAATTACTGTGGTAAATATTTTATTTACCATGGTTAAGGGTAAATCTGGTAAATAAGGGTTAAAAAATAATATTATAATAATACTAAATTACCCTAAAACGTGTCCTAGCCTTATTGGTTGATACATGTTCGACCATAGGAATCTTTGGGTCGATTTTGGGACCCCATGGTGCCACTTGTAGGTGATAGGGACACTTTATTTTAATTAAGTTAAAATGAATACAAAAATGACACAAGCATATATCTTTTAGAAAAACAATTTTTACATAGGGTTATATATGTTTTATTTTAGATTATAAATATTTATTAGAAAGATAAAAAGATTTCCTATATAGTGATATTTTATTTATAATTTTTAGACATTAAATAATTTAATTTATTTATGACACAATGATGATGAATTAATTACTATAATAGTGAAAAATTAAAATAATTGATATTATAAATACCCAAATAAATATAATATGAAACTTTTAATGAATTAAAATAATTTTATAGGATAATATGATATATTAGTATTTATTTAATTTACTTTTTTCGAAGTAATCAATCTGTTATGAGTTTCACAAAAAACAACTATTGAATAGTGTCAAAATTGACATAAAAGAGTTCTTAAAACCAATATTATATTATTAATTGATATTAAATTCCTAAAAAACTAAGGTTCAGACAAGAGACTTATATCATGATAGGTTCATCATTAATGGACCACTTGGGGGTCACTTGGATGTATATAGTAAGTTTATTAACCATATTATATAAAAATACAAAGAGACATTGTAAAAGTGAAACTAATTAGCTTAGAGTTAATACTTAAAGATAAGGTTAATATAAGTACCCAAACCTGTCTAAATTCTATTGGTTGATTTTTTTTAGACCTATCCCCACCTTAAAATTTAAATAATAAACTTTGGAGCCATTAGAAACCGAATATTAATTTATTATAAATTAATATTTCTAGCTTTTCCAAAGGTGCCCCTCACCCCTCTTATAAAAGGGCACTCCTCCTTCTCATTTCTTCACACCTTCAAAGCCTTTTGGTTCGGCCAAACTCTGCCCAAATACTCTCCCAAATTCCCTCACTACAACCTATAGGCCTTAGTTTGATCAGAAAGACAACCTAAGGAGCCCTTTTGATCAAATCAAAAGGAAGAACCCGAAGAAGAGGTAATGATTTCACCACCCTTTTCCAAGTTCATTTCTTCTTCCACTTCTTCTTCATTTGTTGTTACCATTCTAAAATAATGACTCTGGTATCATATATATACTGTGATGTTATTATAAATATGGTACAACCATATTCAGTATTCTATCCACCCTTTGAATAACATGTCACCATACGTGCGTACGTACGGCTTACCGTCTCCACGTCGTGGTGTAATTGTTGTTCAATATATTATTATTTGGATGGGTATAATAATGATATGTAACTCATGTAAATAATAAATATAACATGTTAATGATTCTGTATATATGATATACCATCCATTTATATATTATTTTAAAAGAATGATATTGTCGCTCGTGCGTACGTACGGACTACCGTCTCCACGAACGCGATGAGATTCATTCTCCATCGTATCCATTCAAGTATAATTATCATTTGATGATTTAAAAAATAATGTTTAAGGACTTGATATCATTCTGGATATGAATAATATACAACCTATCCTTTATAAACATGTCTTACGTAACAAAACATATAAAAGAAAACAAGTAAGTTAACACCCGAAACAACGATAGTACTAAGATATTATTATCAAATCAATATTAAAAGATCATATATGATATCATATTAATGTATATGATTATTGTATAATTTAATAACAATTATTTCACCATTATACAGGAGTTTAACCTACCCCAACCAAGGAAAAGTACAAGGTAAGGGTTATTTCACAATCTCTTCATTATCCGAGGTTGTTTATATATAATAATCTACTGGGATCTCTTTATCATCCACATCCATATTTCTTCAAAATGTATTTCAAAACATTTTTATTATTTACAAGAATATAGGTTAAAGTCATTTATACCCTTGTTTGACTTTTTATAAGAGGAATCTTTCCGTCGTTTTCAAAACAAGGTCCTTTTTAACCTTTTCGACAGAATTAAGGTAAGAATGTTTTTTTAACTTATACGGCGGGTGCGGTTATTTTCTGACATTATAAAATCTTCAAAGCTTTCCTTACAAGCTTATAAGAATATTTTCAAGAAAATGTTTTATTTTATATGGCTCTTAAATGATTTCAAAAATAGAAAGAGATATTTCTCTAAAAAGTGTTTTGATTTCATCTATGTCAACATCCTTTGATGGATTTTACACTTATTTGAAGTTGATTTATTATGATACAAAACTTCTATATTGTATTGAAGGTTTTTTTGATATGTTTGACTGTGGATGTGCTATTTTTATACCATTCATAGTTTATGGTGAAATTATTGACATTTCGTATGCTAGTTTTAATACGAATGTTTATGTTATGTTTAAACCTTTTCATATGGGAATGCATTGGACTTAATATGTGATGGGTGGAGCCCGTTATAGCTCCTCGATGCATCGGTAGGTCTCATGAGACAAACTAGTGTCTTGGCACAAGGCCTTGACAAAATCTTATTTGTAGTCTTGGCACGAGGCCTTGGATATGTGGTTATGATAGTCTGGCATTATGCATTCCAACATTATGAAAGTGGTTATTGATATTGTATGTGATTATTCGATTAGTAGAATATCCATGTGAACAAGTAAATGGCATTATTTCATTTTACTTTTGCCATACTATGTTGAAGTTCACGTTTAAAAGGCTTTTGTTTTAGTTATACATAGCCTTAAATGTTTATTCTTATTTATGAAAGTTTCCAGTATATTGTTATCCTTACTGGGCATTTGAGCTCACCCCTTTTCTATGTTTTATTTTTTCCAGGAAGTGAAGAAGTAAATTATGAATGACCTGCAGGGATATTATGTGGGGATACGAGTGTGGTTTATGGAGACAATATGTTGTTGTATTAGTTTTTCATTTTATGATGTAATGTAAGACTTATGAATATATCTAGTGTTTCCAAGGCTACTAAACCAATCGGTCTTTCGAGATTTGATCTTTCTTGTGATCATTTCAATGTTATGTAATAATGCACCGAATCTGGGTAACTAGGGTCAGGGCGTTACATATACTATTAGGAAAACAACTGCACTTCCACTAAACCTCTTGTAGACACAAAGCTCACATTCGTTCTTAACAAAGCCAAATTCCGTTACAGCTTCATCAAAACGAATGTTCCATGACCTTGATGCTTGCTTTAATCCATAAATGGATTTCTGCAACTTGCATACCTTGTTGGCATCCTTTGGAGTCACAAACCCTTCAGGTTGTGTCATGTAGACATCTTCCTGGAGGTTCTTGTTAAGGAATGTTGTTTTGATATCCATTTTCCAAATTTCAAAGTCATGCTAAGCGGCAATGGCCAATAGGATTATGATGGATTTCATCATCGCAACCGGTGAAAAAGTTTCATCATAGTCAGTTCCTTGGCGTTGTCTAAAACCTTTTGCAACCAGTCGTGCCTTATAGGTGTTGACTTTCCCCTCCATATCCTGTTTCTTCTTGAATACCCATTTATTACCAATAGGCTTTACATCAACTGGAGGATCTACCAAAATCCAGACTTGGTTTTGGTACATGGAATCCATTTCAAAATTCATGGATTCTTGCCACTTGGCAACATCTGTACCTTCAACTGCTTCCTTGTAGGTAAAATGATCATCATTGTCAACCAATAATGATTCACCATCCTCGGTGACAAGAAAATCGTATCATTCTGGTTCTCTCACCTCTCTCGTGCTCCTACGTAGTTCTTGTGTCTCTAGAACAGATTGTTCTTCCACGGGGCTTTGTGGAATCTGTTCTTGTACCAACTCCTGTGTATCTTGAGCCTCTACTTCATCGAAGTCTATCTTGCTCCCACTATCTCTTTTGGAGATGTGCTCCCTCTCAAGGAATATGGTGTGTCTTTCCACTGTAACCTTTTTATCTGAGGGTTGTATAGGTAATATCCCCATGTTTCCTTGGGATATCCTATAAAGATACACTTTGTACCTCATGGTGTAAGTTTGTTACCTGAAGAGGCCTTAACAAATGCTTCGCTACCCCACACATGTAAATTCGATAACATGGTTTTGCGTCCACTCCATAACTCGTATGGAATACCATTTATCGATTTAGTTGGTACTTGGTTTAGTATGTGCATTGTTGTTTGCAATGAATATCCCCAAAAGGATAATGGAAGACTCACATGACTCATCGTTGATCTCACCATGTCCAATAGGGTGTGGTTCCTCCTTTCACTTACACCATTCCACTGCGGTGTGTAAGGAGGAGTGAGTTGAGATAGAATCCCAAACTCCCGTAAGAAATCAATGAAGTCCTGATTAAGATATTCTCCTCCTCTGTCTGAGCGGAGTTTCTTAATCTTCTTACCAAACTGGTTCTCAACTTCATTCTTGTATTCTTTGAACCGATCAAAAGAATTTGACTTATACCTCATTAAGTAGATATATCCATATCTACTAAAATCATCAGTAAAAGTTATGAAGTACGAGAACCCACCCCTTGCTTCAACTGGAAATGGTTCACACACATCTGTGTGAACTAATTCTAGAAGCTCTTTATCTCTTTCACCTTTCCCACTAAATGGGGCTTTGGTCATTTTTCCTTGTAGACACGCATGACATACACCAAGTGGTTTTAGTTCGAAAGAATCTAAATACCCATCTTGATGTAATTTTGTCAAATGTTTCTCATTGAAATGAACTAGCCGGTGATTCCAAATTTGGGTGTGGTATGATTCATGTGAATTAACTTTGTTATCGATTTCCATTACTTGGTTTGTGTAGTCTAACACATAAAGGTCGTTATATAAATGTGCCCTACCAAAACAAATGTTATCTTTATAAAAATAGCAACATCCACTTCCAAACTTGAAGATGAATCCATCAGTATCTAATATGGATACTGAAATAATGTTTTTTGGTTACAAAGGGTACATAATAACATCCTTTAAAAACCAAGACCATCCCAATAGGCAATGTGAGGTGGTAGTCCCCGATAGCTACAGCAGCAAGTCTGGCTCCATTGGCTGCTCGTAGATCTACCTCCCCTCGATCAATCTTCCTGAATCTACTTGG
Source organism: Viscum album (assembly GCA_963277665.1). NCBI lineage: Eukaryota > Viridiplantae > Streptophyta > Magnoliopsida > Santalales > Viscaceae > Viscum > Viscum album. Next base: position 443,268,188 of record OY728135.1, on the reverse strand, counting down.
TTCCTGTATTTGGATACAGATGTGAGTACCACAATCAGTATCTAATACCCAATTAGTAGAAACAGATAGATTGCATTTGATAACAAATGCACCTGAAGCTTCCCCTTGCTTCCTTAGCTGGGTGTAGTTTTTCTTCTAGTGGCCCTTCTTGCCACATGCGAAAAAAACAGCATCATTTTACTTTTCCTCCCCTTTGATCTTCCTTTTCTTGTAAGGCCTTGAAGAATATTTGGGATTAAAGCTCTTCGACTTCCCTTTACTTTTATTCACCATGAGTACAGAAGGCTTTTCACGCTTCATGTCATTGTCCACTTGGCGAATAAGGATAAGAAGATCAGACAGAGACTTCTCAATGTTGTTCATGTTGAAGTTCATAACAAAGTTTGAGAAGCTCTGGGGGAGTGATGCGAGAATGAGATCGATACCTAGTTCTTCAGGGAATTTAAACCCTAGAACCTCCAAGCGCTCAATGTAGCCAATGAGCTTGACTGGATGAGGCCCATCTGGGGAACCCTCTCCAAGCTTGCTCTGAAATAGAGCCTTGGATATCTCAAACCTTTCCTGTCTTGCTCTCTCCTGGTATAGAGCACGGAGGTGCTCGAGCATGCTATAGGCATCCATGTCTTCATGAGACTTCATGATCTCACTAGACATTGATGATAGCATCAAACATTGAACGTCAATTGCATCGTTCAAATGTTGATCATAGACTAGGAAATCTTCATCACTCGCCCCTGGGGCAGGGGAATCAGGAAGTTAGGACTCCAGCACGTAAAACTTTCGTTCATGGCATAGGATAACCAGAAGGTGACTAAATCATTCCTAAAAGTTACTGCCAGTGAGGATGTTGTCTTTATCCAGAATTGATCGCAGAGAAAATGTGGTTGATATGTTTTTCATTTTGATTCTACAAATTGAAAGAGCAGATTTATCAGTACTTTCTTGATTACATTTTATGAGAAATAATAAATTTTATTAAGTCTCCCACTATTTTATCAAGTCCCAATGGCCCTCACCATTGAACTCGGAATGTCCAGTTGCTTTGACATTCTAGTGGCAAGGATCCATATTCTCCTTTGCATAACCCCAATAAGGTTTGGTCAAGCTATTTGAAGGTATTTAGGTAGGCAGTTCTTTGCCAACTGTGAGCTTACAGTTCCTTGATCTGTTGAGTGGACTCCCCAATCCTGAAATCCTGACTTGGATTTCCTCAACTCTTGCCTCCAATATTACATCAAGTCTAGCAAGGGCTACTCCTCTTGATGTAATATGGTTAAGTCAACCTAAAACCTTTCATAAGGGCTTCCTTTATAAAAGTAAGTGTCCCAACAAGGGTTGGTCAAACACATAGTTTTATTGAGTCTTTCCCTTAATCAGATAACAGAAGGCTAAGTCTGACTTAATATGTTATTGAGGGATTTTAATCCTTTATACGTAGTTTTGCATTATCACATGCCTATTAATATTAAGTGATGTTTTCTTAAGTGATTAACCATGTTCTGATAATTTTTACGCATATTCCAGTTTTTATTTTATTTCATCTTTGCATGATTGTTCATTTTATTAACTATGTGATCACGACAACACATACATAATAAATAAACCATGTAATTTAGACAGAAATAAAATAAGATGGCATGATCATGAGATTCTATTGGTTAGCTTATCTAGCGGTTTTGATAAGCTAACCCAAACCTAGGGAAAAACACCTTGAACTCGGTGGTTCATGTTTTGCAGCTCCCACCTGTCCACCTTTATATCTTCTTGCGTCGGTTTCGCCTCGGCTTCGGGATTTGAACCGTCTCCTCTAGCTTGGGATATCCTCCATTATATGGGTTTACATTAAAGAAACCATGGGCATGCAGGCCCTACATTTTATTAGAAGAAGGCTCGCAGGCCAACAAATTTAAATTAAATAAATTTAAATGAAACCATACACACACAAAGGGTCTTTGGTCTAGCTCATGATCATCCATAGCATGCAACGACATTTACGCAAATTTAGAATTCAAATTCTTTTAATCGTTCTTTCATTTAAGATAAGTCGCGCTCGAATTCAATTAATTATGATCTTATAATTAATCAATTCTTTATCTTAAATTCCTTTCTGAATTTCCTTGAGATTCTTCTCATCCATATTCCTTGTACGGGTCTTTGTACATTGGAGGAAACCTGGTGAAATTCCATTTCTGGAAATTACACGGCGTGTAGTTTATAATTACACGGCGTGTATTTCTTTTCACTCTTTATCCAAAGTACACGCTGAGGGCTTTGGCGTGTTTTTTGTACTTTGGAAATTTTGGAGTACATAGTGTATAGATAAATCATACATAGCGTGTACTTCCTTGTTACGTGGTAACCAGCCTGGCGATCCCGTGTACGCAGTACGTAGCTTATCCTTGTACACGGTTTCACCTGGGCCGGAATGGACTACACGGCGTGTTGCTCCAACATACACGCTGTGTATTCCGGTTTCCACATGTCGTTCAGTTCTGTTCAACACGTCGTGATTAATACTTAGGCATATTCAATTCACACGGCGTGGTTTGGCGGACCAGTGTCGGTTCGTTGAACCTAAGTACACGGCGTGTAGTTTTAATTACACGTCGTGTAATCCCGTGTTGTACAGATAGAAAGAGCGTCTCCTCCGGATGAGTTCCTCGTTTTTATTTTAATCAAAATTAAAATTAAAAGGTCGTTTCTGTGATGTGAATCGAGAAACGAAGGAGGAAGAACATGTCTCGTTTATTCAGATTTATAGAATGATTTATTTCGAATTGAATCAAATATAAATGCATAAATTATCAATGAAAATTAAATAACTATAATCAACATTGTAACCTCGCTCTGATTCCATTTGAAGGTTTCGGGCGCAGCGGAAGCGCATGGGTGGATGTGCCCACTTGGCTTTTTGTCATTAGCAATGATCAATCCGGGATCAATATGACGATAAACGCCAGTCTCCACGGATCGAATCACAGAAATGGAAAAAGAAACGAAAAGTCCTGGAACCACAAAGTAGGATCATTATAGGTTGATTATAATTAATTTAATCGATTGAAAATAAATACCTTTTGGGTGTTCTTGTAACGGCCCGAAATTTTGAATAAATCTTGTTTCCTAATTTCATGTGTTATTTTATTTTATTTTTATACTCAACAAAAATGTTTTATGTGATAAACATGATTATAATTAAAATGAGACCAGTGGGTTTTGACTGTTATATGACCATCGGTCAATATGACCGCTGTGAACAAAATGTTTTGATTATTGTATCTAAATATAAGTAATCTTGGTTAATTATTATAGAAAGAAGATTTGATGGCGTCACCTAGTAGTCTTGGACCGATCGAAGCCCATCTAACAGAGCTTGGGAAGGAGGTAGCACCATTGGGCTTTGCTCTGGACCAAATCCAAGTCGAACTTCATCATGTGAAGCTAGAACGGAATCGCCTTCGCGAGAAGTTCAAACTGATAGAAATTACTACTCGGGCAATGTTGACTGAGCCGCCCCAAGATTCTATCACCCTAGAACACCTTACTCTTAGGTCCTATGCTGGTATTATAAGGGGATATGTAATGAGACCGTAACTGCCTTGTGTAATTCTTGTTTAAATAAAAATTGGGATTTCTTCTTATGATGAAGTTTATGAATTTTCAAATGACCGGATAAAAATAGTATGCATATTTTTGATGAATTTTCAAAAGGATATTTTAAAAAAATGTTTATGTAAACCTTAAATAATTTAAAATGTGTAATGATTTTCAAAAAATGGTCTTCTACAATTATGTCCAGTACGAAATTTAGAGTCTAATAAGATCAACTTGATTTTTGATGAATAGTAAATTGTGAATAGTGATTTTACGCTTAGGATTAGTAATATGACCAAATGGATTAGTAATCTCACTTAAAGAAAGTTTTAAAATAATGTAGGCACATTGATTAAGTAATGTGATTCAATAAAATGGTTAAATAAAGGTTTCATAAATTATTATTCAAGTATTAGTTTTTTCGGGTGAATAGTGTTTTTTAATTAAAAATTAAATTAAAAATATTTAGAAAATTATTTTTATAAAATGGATTTTATTTTTGAACTCAGAGCACCGATATTATGTTATGGAAATTTTTGGGGTTTTTTCTAAAAATAATGAATTTTTGGTGAATAGTGTATTTATTTAAAAAATAAATTAAAAATACATAGAAAATTATTTTTATAAAATGGAGTTCATTTTTGAAATCAGAGCATTGATATTTGGTTAAGGTGAAATTTTGGGATTTTTCTGAGAAAGTTGAATTTTCAGTGAATAGTAAAAATACAGTTTTAGGATTTTGGTATGTTTAATGACATCATAACTGTGTCATGATGATGTCATGGGATCTTTTAAGGGTTGTCCGGCCAATTGTGATGAATTATTGTTTTGGGGGCCCCATGTGGCCTAACTCCATGATAAATTCCAAGGGAGAGCACATGGGTTTGAGAAAAGCACATGTGAGGTGTCCCTTGGCCATTAATGCCTTATCCCCTCACTTTCCCTATAAATACCAACCCATCCTCTCATCTATTTCGACTCCTCACTCTTCCCCAACGAATTTATGGTCTCATTACCTCCCAAGGAGTCCTCCCAAGGTGCCCCCAAGCCCTCAAGGTCCCAACCTTTGAGGTTTAAGAGTTACATTTTAAGGTAAGGGATCCGACCTCTCTCTTTCATTTCAAGTAATCTCTTTTATGTCATTCCTTTTATGCTCCATGTTCTTATGTTGGAGGATGTTCTTATATACTCCTCTTACTGCCATTTTCATGTTAATATAATGATATATCCCCTCTTACTCTCATTATTTCGTTTTATGAAGTTTTAAGTGGCGCCGTTAGGCTGCCGAAATTTTTGTAAGGGATTCTTTCTCCCTTCTCATTTTTCAAGATCTATTTTCATATAAAGTATTTCATGTTCCTTTTTTTATTATGTTGGGGTATTATATCTAAATTTATCATACTGATCTTTTATGATCATATGATGAGAGACCCCATTTGATCGCTTCAATTCAGTATTTTGAAGTTTTAAGTGGCGTCGTTAGGCTGCTGAAATTTTAAGTGGTTCTTCACCCTTCTCGTTTTGAAGTTCTACTTTCATGTCAATTCTTTAAAGTTCCTTTTTGTTATGTTGGGGTATTATCTCTATATCTATCATACTGGACTCTTATGTTCATATGATGAGAGACCCCATTTGATCTCTTCAATTCAGTATTTTGTTGAAGTTTAAGTGGCGCCGTTAGGCTGCCGAATTTTTAAGTGGTTCTTCACCATTCTCGTTTTGAAGTTCTACTTTCATGTCAATTCTTTCAAGTTCCTTTCTATTATGTTGGGGTATGATCTCTATATCTATCATACTGGACTCTTATTTTCATATGATGAGAGACCCTATTTTACCTTGTCAATTCAATTTTGTTGAAGTTTAAGTGACGCCGTTAGGCTGCCGAATTCTCACAAGAGAAATCTTTTTTTTCTTCCTTTCATGTTCTTCATTTCATATGGTATATTTTCAAATTTCATTACCATGTTCTTAAATCTCTTATATTTTGTCCCTCTACTGTTTTATGGGTCATTTATGAATGTTTGACCCATGTCCCCTCTCTTCTCAATGTTTTCTAAAACCTTGTAACATAGTCGTTATGCTGCAGAATTTTCGTCTCAAAATGCCTCTCTCTATTTTCTAAAAATTATTTTATGTTATAAAGTGAATACTCAAAGATCTTATTTCTACAGGGGTATTCACATATATATCAAAATTTTCTATTTTAAATTCTGAGAATTACATACATGAAACCCTCTTTCCCTTTCCGTGGGTTTAAAGTGACGTAAAGATCATGTCTTTAAAGCAGTTTTTAAAACGTTATGATTATGAAATGAAACCCATTTATTTTATGCTATATGGGTTATTTTTGAAATGTTTGATGATGATATATGTGTCTCACATGATAATAAAGGCAAATTTAAGGGTGCGCCCTAATAGCGCTCCAATGCATTGGGTAATGATGTAACCACTAGAGATTACAATTTTCACGATACCTTGGTGAATAACCTTGGTAATTTTCAAATGACACCTTGGGGATGGACCTTGGTGATATGTTCATGATTGTCTATGTTAAATGATGTAGCCACATCTTCAAGTTATGAAAATGTTATTTTTTATTATGATATTCCACATGATTTTTTTTATCATGCCTTAAAGTTCTTGTTCATGACATAGTTGATGTATCTCAAGTTCACATGTTAAATGTTTCCCTTGTTTCCCTTACTGGGCCTTCTGCTCACCCTTTCTTTTGATGTATGCTCCCAGGTTATGTGATGCCGTAATGAACCTAGGATGAACATGAGGAGAAGCCTTTCAAGTCTTTTAGAAGAATGTTTTATGTTTTCATGTTTTAAGTTCCTGGTTTCCAAGACACTAAACCTTAAAGATCCTCAGTTTTGTATAATGTAATGAAAGTTTATGTGATAAAAAGGCGGGATGCTATAGTTGGTATCAAAGGATGGTTTAGTTATTTGTGGAAATTAGGATATGAAAACTCTAGGAAGAACCCTATAGAAAAGTTTAAATATAGGAAATCTTCCTGGTATTTTGGTGAGTATTGAGTAAGGGGTTGCCAAGAAAATACATCCCTGTCTGGATACGAGCAGGTAGAGGTGGCTCTGGCACAGATGTACATAGGGGTAAAACCCGAAAACACCGCTTTGAGCTAGACTCGAACGGGAACTGGTACACGACAACGGGCCTTGCTGCACTCTTGGTTACGACACTCCCGGGGGATATGCTTTGGTAAATTCATAAGCTTGGTATGAACCATTGTTAAAGGAACAAAGATAAAATAAAATAAAGATTCACATAAGAATATATGATCATGTATAACCTAGATGGGAACCTAGGGGATCACAAGTTAGTGTATACTTTTCAACTACAAGTTATGCTTATATGCTTTAAGTTTCTTTTCATGATTATTGGCTAAGTATTTAAGCCCCTAATTATAGTTTCTTTTCTTAGTTAATGGCTGGAAATGGAAGAACATGTCTCAACAACCAATGTGATAGGAAATGCTACGATTGCCGTATTAATATGACAGTGATGATTAGGGGATTAAAATATGATTTTTATTTTGGAAGACGTTCATTATTTTAGGGAACCATATTTGATCTATGTAAATAGATTACTACAGTATTTTCATTGAGGAGTAAGGTTGACTTATATTTTGAAGAATCGATGAATTTAAGGTGGACTTATAGTAATTTAGGTTACTTACGGGAATGATTAACCTATCTTGGGTAAAATATGTTTAGGTTAGCTACTTTTGTTATAAGATATTAGGAGTGGTTGATGTTGTTTGAAGATGAACAATGAAGTCTATTTTGGAAGACTATGTTGTCAAATCTTTCTTGTATTTGGGTTTCAATCTTAGTTTGGTTTATTTTGAGGAATCTTAAGGACCATTATTTACGGAATGGTCTATGATGAACTTTGGGTAGTACCATGGAACTTTGAAGATTTAAAATTAGTTTCCATTCCTATGGGATTCTTTTTGAAGAGTTGTTTTACCTTACCCTTTCTATTTTTTTTTGGGATAATGTTTAAAGATAGAAGAAATAGATAGTTGATCTTTTATGGATTATGTGATTCTCTAGAAGATGATTTCTGTGTTTTGATGAGACCAAGTAGTTTTGAATGCTCATCGTTTGGAGAAAAAATTAGTTTTGGTATAAACTTTTTAAAGTATGAAACTCTACATAAAGATAGATATATTTCCTTATGTTTTTGTTCTACGTTGTAAATGAATTCCTCAAAGTTATGAAAAGGAATGTAAAAAAAACGTTGTTGGTTTACGTTTCCTACTGGGTAATCAAAGACCGCTTACACACATCATAATTTTGGGATTTTCTGGTGGTTAACTTCCTCCTAATCATGTTTTCTATCACTCTCCTTTAGAACGTGACCCTTTGTTTTCTCCTCCATGTCCATGTTTTCTACATGGAATTCTAGTATGAGTAAACTCGGGTGGCCTTTGTACTTCCTTTTCTTTCTTTTAAAGTAATGGTGTTACTGACTCTTTTTCCGATGTGGGACTTTCAATGAAATTTCAAAACCCAATTTTAAAAATTGCGAGGACGCAATTTCTTAAGGGGGGAAGATTGTAACGGCCCGAAATTTTGAATAAATCTTGTTTCCTAATTTCATGTGTTATTTTATTTTATTTTTATACTCAACAAAAATGTTTTATGTGATAAACATGATTATAATTAAAATGAGACCAGTGGGTTTTGACTGTTATATGACCATCGGTCAATATGACCGCTGTGAACAAAATGTTTTGATTATTGTCTCTAAATATAAGTAATCTTGGTTAATTATTATAGAAAGAAGATTTGATGGCGTCACCTAGTAGTTTTGGACCGATTGAAGCCCATCTAACAGAGCTTGGGAAGGAGGTAGCACCATTGGGCTTTGCTCTGGACCAAATCCAAGCCGAACTTCATCATGTGAAGCTAGAACGGAATCGCCTTCGCGAGAAGTTCAAACTGATAGAAATTACTACTCGGGCAATGTTGACTGAGTCGCCCCAAGATTCTATCACCCTAGCACACCTTACTCTTAGGTCCTATGCTGGTATTATAAGGGGCTATGTAATGAGACCGTAACTGCCTTGTGTAATTCTTGTTTAAATAAAAATTGGGATTTCTTCTTATGATGAAGTTTATGAATTTTCAAATGACCGGATAAAAATAGTATGCATATTTTTGATGAATTTTCAAAAGGATATTTTAAAAAAATGTTTATGTAAACCTTAAATAATTTAAAATGTGTAATGATTTTCAAAAAATGGTCTTCTACAATTATGTCCAGTACGAAATTTAGAGTCTAATAAGATCAACTTGATTTTTGATGAATAGTAAATTGTGAATAGTGATTTTACGCTTAGGATTAGTAATATGACCAAATGGATTAGTAATCTCACTTAAAGAAAGTTTTAAAATAATGTAGGCACATTGATTAAGTAATGTGATTCAATAAAATGGTTAAATAAAGGTTTCATAAATTATTATTCAAGTATTAGTTTTTTCGGGTGAATAGTGTTTTTTAATTAAAAATTAAATTAAAAATATTTAGAAAATTATTTTTATAAAATGGATTTCATTTTTGAACTCAGAGCACCGATATTATGTTATGGAAATTTTTGGGGTTTTTTCTAAAAATAATGAATTTTCGGTGAATAGTGTATTTATTTAAAAAATAAATTAAAAATACATAGAAAATTATTTTTATAAAATGGAGTTCATTTTTGAAATCAGAGCATTGATATTTGGTTAAGGTGAAATTTTGGGATTTTTCTGAGAAAGTTGAATTTTCAGTGAATAGTAAAAATACAGTTTTAGGATTTCGGTATGTTTAATGACATCATAACTGTGTCATGATGATGTCATGGGATCTTTTAAGGGTTGGCCGGCCAAGGGTGATGAATTATTGTTTTGGGGGCCCCATGTGGCCTAACTCCATGATAAATTCCAAGGGAGAGCACATGGGTTTGAGAAAAGCACATGTGAGGTGTCCCTTGGCCATTAATGCCTTGTCCCCTCACTTTCCCTATAAATACCAACCCATCCTCTCATCTATTTCGACTCCTCACTCTTCCCCAACGAATTAATGGTCTCATTACCTCCCAAGGAGTCCTCCCAAGGTGCCCCCAAGCCCTCAAGGTCCCAACCTTTGAGGTTTAAGAGTTACATTTTAAGGTAAGGGATCTGACCTCTCTCTTTCATTTCAAGTAATCTCTTTTATGTCATTCCTTTTATGCTCCATGTTCTTATGTTGGAGGATGTTCTTATATACTCCTCTTACTTCCCTTTTCATGTTAATATAATGATAGATCCCCTCTTACTCTCATTATTTCGTTTTATGAAGTTTTAAGTGGCGCCGTTAGGCTGCCGAAATTTTTGTAACGGATTCTTTCTCCCTTCTCATTTTTCAAGATCTATTTTCATATAAAGTATTTCATGTTCCTTTTTTTATTATGTTGGGGTATGATCTCTAAATTTATCATACTGATCTTTTATGATCATATGATGAGAGACCCCATTTGATCGCTTCAATTCAGTATTTTGAAGTTTTAAGTGGCGCCGTTAGGCTGCCGAAATTTTAAGTGGTTCTTCACCCTTCTCGTTTTGAAGTTCTACTTTCATGTCAATTATTTCAAGTTCCTTTTTGTTATGTTGGGGTATTATCTATATATCTATCATACTGGACTCTTATGTTCATATGATGAGAGACCCCATTTGATCTCTTCAATTCAGTATTTTGTTGAAGTTTAAGTGGCGTCGTTAGGCTGCCGAATTTTTAAGTGGTTCTTCACCATTCTCGTTTTGAAGTTCTACTTTCATGTCAATTCTTTCAAGTTCCTTTCTATTATGTTGGGGTATGATCTCTATATCTATCATACTGGACTCTTATTTTCATATGATGAGAGACCCTATTTGACCTTGTCAATTCAATTTTGTTGAAGTTTAAGTGACGCCGTTAGGCTGCCGAATTCTCACAAGAGAAATCTTTTTTTTCTTCCTTTCATGTTCTTCATTTCATATGGTATATTTTCAAATTTCATTACCATGTTCTTAAATCTCTTATATTTTGTCCATCTACTGTTTGATGGGTCATTTATGAATGTTTGACCCATGTCCCCTCTCTTCTCAATGTTTTCTAAAACCTTGTAACATAGTCGTTATGCTGCAGAATTTTCGTCTCAAAATGCCTCTCTCTCTTTTCTAAAAATTATTTTATGTTATAAAGTGAATACTCAAAGCTCTTATTTCTACAGGGGTATTCACATATATATCAAAATGTTCTATTTTAAATTCTGGTAATTACATACATGAAACCCTCTTTCCCTTTCCGTGGGTTTAAAGTGACGTAAAGATCATGTCTTTAAAGCAGTTTTTAAAACGTTATGATTATGAAATGAAACCCATTTATTTTATGCTATATGGGTTATTTTTGAAATGTTTGATGATGATATATGTGGCTCACATGATAATAAAGGCAAATTTAAGGGTGCGCCCTGATAGCGCTCCAATGCATTGGGTAATGATGTAACCACTAGAGATTACAATTTTCACGATACCTTGGTGAATAACCTTGGTAATTTTCAAATGACGCCTTGGGGATGGACCTTGGTGATATGTTCATGATTGTCTATGTTAAATGATGTAGCCACATCTTCAAGTTATGAAAATGTTATTTTTTATTATGATATGCCACATGATTTTTTTTATCATGCCTTAAAGTTCTTGTTCATGACATAGTTGATGTATCTCAAGTTTACATGTTAAATGTTTCCCTTGTTTCCCTTACTGGGCCTTCTGCTCACCCTTTCTTTTGATGTATTCTCCCAGGTTATGTGATGCCTTAATGAACCTAGTATGAACATGAGGAGAAGCCTTTCAAGTCTTTTAGAAGAATGTTTTATGTTTTCATGTTTTAAGTTCCTGGTTTCCAAGACACTAAACCTTAAAGATCCTCAGTTTTGTATAATGTAATGAAAGTTTATGTGATAAAAAGGCGGGATGCTATAGTTCTTTCTTCTTTGATGTTCTTGATCATGTTCCGATGTGATTCGTTGTTGTGTCATAGGAGCCAAGTCTAGACTTCCTCTAGCGGTGATCCACACGTGTACCTCGTATCTCGGGACGTCGCCAAAGGAGTCTCCGGGTGCTGGCGTGGAGAAACCTTTGCTTGCGTTGTCCGCCTTAGATCGTCTTGATTCGATAGAAGAGGATCTCTCTCGGTCTTGAGAGCATTCTTGGAGGAAGAGGTGTTGGGTCGGAAAAAAGCGGGGAATGATGGCAAGAGGGGGGGGTGAATTGCCTTTTAAAAAATTGATTAACAAATTAAAAATCAAAGTAAAGATGCAGCGGAAATAAAGAGGCAAGACACACAAAATTGATAACGGAGTTCGGCCAAAACCCGGCCTACGTCTCCGCTCCCAACTCAACCGTTGAGAGATTCCTACCGCTTGCTTTTCAATGGTTTTAGCAAGAAACCCACTAGGCTTTGAGGTAGCACTAGGACCTATTACAGCTTGCTTTTTGTGGTTTAGTAAGAACCCACTTGCTTTTGATGGTTTAGCAAGAACCCACTAGCCTTTTTAACTGGTGAAGGCTAGCTCACCGACAACTCAAGCCTTTTAAAAGGAAAGGCTTGAAGAAACCTCTTCACACCTTAATGGTGGTGTGAAACCCAAAAGAAAGGGAGGATAGAGAAAAGGTTGGGGTTTGTAGGCACAAACCCAATTTTAAAGCTCAAACTAAATAAAACAATAAAACCCGTATGTGAGGAAGACTTGGGCGCCAAGGTATGATGGAGTTGATGTAGCGTGCTCTCCCAAGCTTCTTGAGGTGCTCCTTGGATTGGAAGTTGGATTGGAGCAAGGAGGATCCTTGAAGGTGGAGCGCCTGAGGTTCGCCAAATGTGCAATAATGTGTCCGAGCGCTTGGTATGTGATCCAATTTGTGTCCGGGGCTTCCTCAGCCTTTATTTATAGGCATGGAACCCTTGGGGAGGCTTCGGAGCCGTTGGAGAGGTCTTCGGAGCCGTTGGAGGCCAAAAGAAGGTTGACTGGTCAAAGCCAACGGCTAGTTTGACCAGGGCTACCGGCTGGCCGGTACAGGTCCACCGGCTGGTCGGTGCCTTGCAAAAAGGAAACTTGTTCTGCCCAGGAGCCACCGGCTGGCCGGTGCTGAGGCCACCGGCTGGCCGGTGGGGAGACAGTAGCTGGCACTGTTGGGGCTGGATGCCACCGGCTGGCCGGTGACAGAGCCACCGGCTGACCGGTGTAACCTGGCAGTGGGCAATGCCTCTGCCAGGTCCACCGGCTGGCCGGTGCCATCACACCGGTTGGCCGGTGGACTGAATTTCAGTCCACTTGAGATGCTTTCTTGGGCCATTCCTTTGGCAATCTCTTGCCTATCATCCACAACACTTAAAACACAATATTAGATAAAAAAGAAGGTGATTGTGATCATGAAAATCAAACAACGAGGGGAACGAGATGTACAACAATCTCCCCCTATTTTGATGATCACAATCACCAAAACAATTAAAGTAAAAAAAAACTGAAATTGAAAGGAATGCTTTAAATGATGAAAAGGATTCTCCCCCAATCAATCAAGAAATTTCTCCCCCTTTGTGATTATCAAAATAGAATGGGGCATAAAACTTGATTGAGGGAAACGATGAAAAACGAGATTTTAAATCAATTGAAAATGATATCAATTGTTGAAAATTTTGAAATGAAAATTGAATAACAGTTTGAATTGAAAGTTTTGAATCAAAAATTGAATAGAAAATTTTGAATTGAAAATTTTGAAACCAAGAGTTGAAATTGAAAGTTGGAATTGAAAATCTTGAAATAACAAAAAAGCTTAAAAGATCCTAACTCCCCCTAAATAAAAACAAAAAATCACCGGGGAGAGGGATTTTGAAAAGAGATGATTTTCGGCCCGGAGAGACTCGCTAGAAGGGATTTTTCAATCCATACTTGTCTCATGGCGGGTCTTCTCCTATAGAATTCGTCCGAATAAAAAATCGATTTGGGTTGGCCGTACCGGGCATTTTTGCAATTACACTCATAAATGAGGTGCCCGGGTTTTTTACAATAGTTACAAAATTTAAATTCGGAGCTCCCCCTTACAAAAACAGTGGGTGCATGGGAGGAGGAAGCTATATTGGAATATCCTAGCCCTTGGGTGGTTCTAGAAATTCGTTGGGAACCTAGGATATTGTTCAAATTTTGTTCCCCTTGGGTGAACTTTGCTAGGGTCTCCCTTAGGTCTTTGATGGTTGATTCCATGGAATCAACATTTAGAAAATTTTGGATTTTTAGGGTGAGTTCCTCCTTCTCTTTGAGAAGTTGCTCTTTTTCGGAGGAAAGTTTTTTGAAAGATTTTTTTAAAGCAACAAATTTTGACGAAAGTTCATGAAAACCATTTTCTAGTTGGTCTCTAGCATATTGGAGATCCTCATAGGATAAATGATTTAAAGAATTTGAATTTGAAGAACAAGAGGATGAGGAGTCGGAAGATGTTACCTCATGACATGCCATTAGGAATTTCGTACCGCTGTCGCTCGAGGAGGAGGAGGAGGATGAGGTGTCACTCCATGTGGCCTTGAGGACCTTTTTCTTTCCTTTTTCCTTTTGCGTGGCCCGTTTTTTGTTGAGTGGGCAATCGGGCTTGTAATGGCCCTTTTCGCCGCACCCGTAGCATTTTACCTTGGGCTCGGATCTTGCAGTGGGTTCTTGCTTTCGATGCTTGCGGGATTTCTTCTTCTTGTGCTTCTTCATAAATTTGTGCATTTGGCGGGCGAGATTCTCCATTTCCGAGTCGCCGCTTGATGATGAGGAAGATGAGGAAGATGAGGATGATGAGGAGGAGCTTACTTCTTTTTGTACCTTGAAGGCAATATTCTTTGGAGTCTTGATTGGTGTGCCCTCCTTTTGAGCTTGCCTCCTCATCGTAATCTCGTACGTCATTAGGGATCCGATGAGCTCCTCTACCGGCATATTTTTGACGTCCTTAGCTTCTTGGATCGCCGTCACCTTTGGTGCCCATGAGCTCGGAAGGACCCATAGGATCTTCTTGACCATCGCTTCAGCTGAAACATCATCACCAAGAGATTTCCTTCCATTGCACACGTCAGTAAAGCGAGTAAACATATCGGAAATAGACTCATTTGAATGCATAGAGAAAGACTCAAAATCCTGACGGTACATGTCCAATCGAGTATCCTTAACTTTGTTAGTGCCCTCATGGGTCACTTCCAATAGTTTCCAAATTTCATGAGATGAGGTGCAAGTGGAAACTCGGTTGAACTCATTTCGGTCAAGGCCGCAATGTAGAGCGTTCATGGCTTTGCCATCAAGCTCAAAATTTCTAATGTCGGCTTGGGTCCATTTGGATTCGTCGGGGGAAGACAAAGAATAACCTTGCATGACAATTTTGTAAATAGGATATCCTATGCTTCTTAGAAAAGTAATCATTCGTGTTTTCCAATATGTGTAATCGGTTCCATCGAAGTATGGAGCCCGAGTCATGGAATACCCTTCGGGTGCTTGTGAGAAAGAAGCCATCACTATGGATTTTTCGTTTGTAACCGGTTAAGGTATTACACAAACGCCTCCTCTGATACCAATTGTTGGGTCGGAAAAAAGCGGGGAATGATGGCAAGAGGGGGGGGTGAATTGCCTTTTAAAAAATTGATTAACAAATTAAAAATCAAAGTAAAGATGCAGCGGAAATAAAGAGGCAAGACACACAAAATTGATAACGGAGTTCGGCCAAAACCCGGCCTACGTCTCCGCTCCCAACTCAACCGTTGAGAGATTCCTACCGCTTGCTTTTCAATGGTTTTAGCAAGAAACCCACTATGCTTTGAGGTAGCACTAGGACCTATTACAGCTTGCTTTTTGTGGTTTAGCAAGAACCCACTTGCTTTTGATGGTTTAGCAAGAACCCACTAGCCTTTTTAACGGGTGAAGGCTAGCTCACCGACAACTCAAGCCTTTTAAAAGGAAAGGCTTGAAGAAACCTCTTCACACCTTAATGGTGGTGTGAAACCCAAAAGAAAGGGAGGATAGAGAAAAGGTTGGGGTTTGTAGGCACAAACCCAATTTTAAAGCTCAAACTAAATAAAACAATAAAACCCGTATGTGAGGAAGACTTAGGCGCCAAGGTATGATGGAGTTGATGTAGCGTGCTCTCCCAAGCTTCTTGAGGTGCTCCTTGGATTGGAAGTTGGATTGGAGCAAGGAGGATCCTTGAAGGTGGAGCGCCTGAGGTTCGCCAAATGTGCAATAATGTGTCCGAGCGCTTGGTATGTGATCCAATTTGTGTCCGGGGCTTCCTCAGCCTTTATTTATAGGCATGGAACCCTTGGGGAGGCTTCGGAGCCGTTGGAGAGGTCTTCGGAGCCGTTGGAGGCCAAAAGAAGGTTGACTGGTCAAAGCCAACGGCTAGTTTGACCAGGGCTACCGGCTGGCCGGTACAGGTCCACCGGCTGGCCGGTGCCTTGCAAAAAGGAAACTTGTTCTGCCCAGGAGCCACCGGCTGGCCGGTGCTGAGGCCACCGGCTGGCCGGTGGGGAGACAGTAGCTGGCACTGTTGGGGCTGGATGCCACCGGCTGGCCGGTGACAGAGCCACCGGCTGACCGGTGTAACCTGGCAGTGGGCAATGCCTCTGCCAGGTCCACCGGCTGGCCGGTGCCATCACACCGGTTGGCCGGTGGACTGAATTTCAGTCCACTTGAGATGCTTTCTTGGGCCATTCCTTTGGCAATCTCTTGCCTATCATCCACAACACTTAAAACACAATATTAGATAAAAAAGAAGGTGATTGTGATCATGAAAATCAAACAACGAGGGGAACGAGATGTACAACAAGAGGTTCTTTCGGACTTGAAAGAATTCTCCAGAGTTGTTGTGCACAACGATTCTCTTGTGTGTCTGAAAAGAGTTGGGGTTGTGAGAATATTTATAATCAGATTTGAGGTTGTAGAGTTATGACAATAAATAAACACGTTACGCGTTTTATTTATTTCATTGACTCTTATTTAAAACCACATGTCAAATAATTAATTCCTTGACATGGGCCCACGCTGATTATAATAAATATTATTTAAAACAATATTATATCCTCAAAATCCCGACTGGAAAAACTACACGGCGTGTATTAATAAATACACAGCGTGTACTTGTTTTTCATTGAAAACTACACGGCGTGTACATTCAATGTACACGGTGTGTATATCTTGTTTTCATTTATTCATTTCCTTTCCATAAAGAAAACTACACGGTGTGTAATAATTTAATACAGGGTCCGAAAAGAGTTAGCGTTGTGAGGATATTTATAATCAGGTTTGAGGTTGTAGAGTTATGATAATAAATAAACGTGTTACGCGTTTTATTTATTTCATTGACTCTTATTTAAAACCCCATGTTGAATAATTAATTTCTTGACATGCGCCCACGCTGATTATAATAAATATCATTTAAAACAATATTATATCCTCAAAATCCTGACTGGAAAAACTACATGACGTGTACATTTAATGTACACGGCGTGTATATCTTGTTTTAATTTATTCATTTACTTTCCATAAAGAAAACTACATAGCGTGTAATAATTAATACACGGCGTGTACTTGTTTTCCATGAAAAACTACACGACGTGTAATCTTTAATACACGGTGTGTATATCTTGTTTTTCATTTCCTTATTCCTCAAATCATTAAAATGATTTAGGCTTCCTTGAATAATTATTAAACCACGTACAAGAATAATCTTTATTCTACTTGAGATACTTGAATACACTTAGTGTGTGACCCACTAGGCCTCTTTCTCGTTGGCATTAGGCGAGCTTGCCTAAAGTCCAAGATTACTGTCTAGCAATGGGTCAAGGCACCCAAGAGAAAGAAGTTGACGCCGCATTGACGTATCACCTCATACGAACGCTTACTGTGTAATTCAATCCCTTCGTCTCGATATCTCATCAAGCAGGTTTCATGGCAGTGTCATAAACCTATATGCTTGATCCGTCGTTCTTTGACTACCTGAAATAAACTCGCCGTTCACACCATGGCCATGGAATTTAATGCGACAGTTCTATTTCAATCAAAGGGCTGAGATATCAACTTCCATAAATGGAAGGGACAAATCCTTCCTCGAATTATCTATTAACAACATGTCACTCGTGATGCACTCAACGTGCCCTACTTCCCACCAACTGTCTGCATGACGGTTTTCGTCAGTAAATCTAAGTGTGTGAGTCATGACATGAGTTAATTATAATCTTCCAGTCTAAGGATCATTACACACGCTCGTAGATAGCAATGTCCGATGACACCAAAACATGCCGAATTGCTACTGGCGGGTCTGTTCTCATAATCTCTCATCTTAGAGATTACCAAGTGCGAACTCCATGAGAGAGAGTCTCATCTTCTTATGAGTACTCGCACATGACGGTCTGTATACTATGTGTCCTATCATAGTATGTTATCCAACCGTAGAACTTTATTTAAGAATATTGTTATAGCATTTCAAGGTTCTCATCACATCGGGGATCTTCCATGACCTTATCAATGCAACAAATATTCCAGGACATTATTATTACATTATAGTCATGTAGAACAATGAACAATATATAATAGGTGAACATTCATGTAATCAAAGTATAAAATAGTTGGTTCTCAGGACACCAACCCTTACATCATCTTTAGAAAGTTTGTACATAATATAGGGATGTGTAGATTACAAAATTTGTAATGCAATGTAACTTTCGAGGGGGGGGGGTCTACGTGATTGTACTCTTTTCCTTGTTCTAGTTGTTATCCCACTTGGTTTTTCCGAAAAAGGTTTTTAATGAGGCAGTAACAAAACACATATGACATTGGTAGAGGTTTGCATCCCAAGGGGAAGTGTTAGGCAGCCGGTGGGTGCATAACATTTCGACGGGGGTGGGCTGCACACCCCAACCAAACTCTAATGTTTTGTGGTTTGGAGGAAGGAAATCTGTTGATAAAGAGGAAGAAGTGTAATCATCAATAAAAATTTGTTTTCCTTTTTCTATTAATCTCTCTTCATTATTCTAATTTTTCCTCATTTCAAATTTGTTTTCTCAACAAATATTATAATTTATGAATAGTTATTAAAATGAATACAACTTTATCATCTACTAATATATAAATTTATAAATATAATTTACGAATAAATATAATTTGAAAATAAATATGACTTATGAATAGATATAATTTACGTATTCTATATGCACTTTCAATTTAATGTCAGTCACTATGTGTCTTCTATACATGTATGTTGCACTTTTAGTTTATTGAAGTTTTAGTTTATCCAAAAACATGTCAACAACTCCATTGAACAACGACAATTATATTTCGAGTTTGGCCTGCTGGTAACTCTCCCCTTTTATTACTACATAATCCTTCCCCTTTTAATCACACCATAATCCTTTCGCATTTCAGGTATAATGAAATTGAATACACAGTTATGCCTTAAAATTATTTTTCTATATCAAATATTATTTCTATATTTTTAGCATACTCTATAGTTTTCATTCTATATGTCCCGTTTTTATTATATTTTACTATTAGTATTATGTCTAACATTTGATACACATATAAGATTTCTCATTTGTTTTCCCTTGCAAATGCATGGGAATTTAAATTGTTTCAGGTTGGACACCTGAACTTGACCCTCAGGTTGGGGTTTTGAACGAAAATGCCCCTGTTATGCATTTTTGGGAGGTTTTTTATGTTACCACTACTGGAAATTCCCGTCGAAATTTCCCCTGGAAATTCCCGTCGAAATTTCCCCTGGAAATTCCCGTCGAAATTTCCCCTGGAAATTCCCGTCTAAATTTCCACTGGAAATTCCCGTCTAAATTTTCGGTGGAAATTTTCAACAGAAATTTCCTATACAAATTTGCACATGAAATTTACACTTCTAATTTTCACTTAAAATTACAATGAAAATATATTAATACATAAGTAAAAAAATGCAATTTTTTACTAAATATTTTCATTCCAAATTTGCA
Source organism: Viscum album (assembly GCA_963277665.1). Lineage (NCBI taxonomy): Eukaryota > Viridiplantae > Streptophyta > Magnoliopsida > Santalales > Viscaceae > Viscum > Viscum album. Next base: position 443,248,550 of record OY728135.1, on the reverse strand, counting down.
TTAAAAACTTCAGGTGTAAAATTTAGGGATCCCTAAGAGACTATAAACACTTCATAAATCATGTATAAGTAAAAGATTTTATTCCCAAGATACTCATTCTGCAAATTTCTAATGCCAACATTGAATGAAAAATTCTAGTTCAAATTCATACTATAAATTACAATGAAGATATGTTAATACATAAATAAAAAATGTAAATTTTCACCGAAAATTTACATTGAGAATTTAAACTAGAAATCTTTAGTGAAAATTTCCACCGGAATCTTTTAGTTCAAGGTTCGAATCAAATTTCCAATGGAAATTTTCAATGTATATTTTTCACTAGATATTTTTATTTAAAATGCAATGCGAATTTGCACAAAAAATCCAATAAAATTTCAATGTATGGTGAAATTTTCAATGCAAACTAAAATTACGCAAAGAAACACATACAAATACAAACATACATGATGATATTAAATTATATATTTCAAGTTCAAATTGTATTGTGGAAATTTTCAACGCCTATATACAAACATCCAAGTAAATTTGCATTGGTGTTTGGTGTTTTACGTTTACATAGTAAATCTTCACTCATATAAATCTATGATGAAAATATTTAGCACAAATTCACAGTACAAAAATTGACTGAATAAAAATGTACATACCTACATATATGTTTATTTATAAATATAAATATACAATATAATTTTCAAGTGAAAATTCACACTGAAAAGTCACACAATTCCATTGAAAAATTTCAATGAAATTTCACAATGAAAATTTATAATTATCAGTGAAACCAATGTGTGTTGAAGCAACATCATTCCAGGCATGATTATCAGTTTTCAGTGTTCTTCGTTATTCATCACATGTTGGATCAGTCGGGGATAGATTTGGAATGTATCTTGGTTAGTTCTTGTTATCTTGGCTCATAGGATTACCCTCTAGTTATCTTCAAATACATTTTGAAAATTTAAGGACTAGTATACAAAAAAAAACTGAAAATTTGTAATGAAAAATTACAATGAAAACTTAAAAAGAAAATTTTCATCTTAAATTTTCATTTTGAATGTCTATAAATATTATAAGGGATAGTATATTAATATACGAATAAATAATGAAAAATTCCAATGGAAATTTCCATTATAAATATCCACTGAAAACTTCCACTGGATCGGATCTGCTTCTCCTCTCTTGCTTGACGGTTTGAGGCAGTGATTTCTTTGTTGTGGTGGCTTCGCTCGACTAGCGCGCACTTGTGTCTGCCTATCCAAGGTGGCATAGTGTTGAATCTGCGCCTGAGTTCCAGCCTCGGCGGTCCGAGATCGGCACCTCGTCCACAGATCTGGGCATTTGGAGGTTTCTTCGTGGATCTTCCGGATGACGGCGGCGGGATCTATTTCGGGATGGAGATTGGGATTTCTCTCAATAATCTGGTGATGTTCTTTGCTTGTTGCGTGTTTGTCAGCTGGTTTGTTTTTTGGATGATTTCTGGGATGGGGACTGTTTTGAGCCGACGCGTTTTGATTTGGCGGTAATGCTTCGACCGATGCTTTCGGATAAATCTTCTTCACCTCCTGCAATCTTCTATGCAAGAGTTTTGTTTTGGATTTTTCGGATTGGTATGGGAGGTTCGAGGAGCTGTTCTTGGAAGTGTGGTTGTGTGGCATTGTTGTGTCTGTGGCTTTCATAGCCTGTTTGATGGTTTTCTGCGTTTGGATCTTTGTTCCTGGTGTTTTGTGGCATGGGACGGCGACGCTTCCCGGTGGTTGGTCTTGCCGGAAACTGTTCCGGTGGACAATCGACGGGCGGATGCTCGGTTCGAGGCGGCGGTGCGTCAGTTGGACCGCGTGCGTACGGAGTATCTGTCAGGCGATTTGGGTTTGATGATGTTAGGTTTTTAATTTTGAATTTGAAGTTTTGAGGTGTTTGATGGTTTATTGTTCTGCTTGGCTTGATGTCTGTATTGGGTACCGGTATCCTTTAAACCGGCTTTCTGAAAATTAAAAAAAAAATGGTTTGCAACATACATAACGTATTGATATATAAAAAACAATGTAAATTTTCACCGAACATTTTCAATGCAAATTTTCATTTACAAATTTCACTACACATTTCCACTATAAAATTGTAGCCCAAGTTTTCACATTGATTTCCATAGCACATATTAGATACATATTTTCCACACACTATATATTTCCTATTATAAATATACAATGTATTTTTTGAATGAAACTTTATAGCGCACATTTCCGATAAATAAAAAAACCATTGAAAATTTGATTATCAAAAAATCAAATTTTCATTACAAATATATTAATATATGAATAAACAATGTAATTTTCCAATAAAAATGCAAATTTATTATGTAAATATCCATTGAAAATTTTCATAGGAAATTTATAGTGGAAATTTTCATCACTTATAGTTCTAATTCAAATCTTTGTACTACATAAATAAAAAATGTAATTTTTTCATACTAAATATTGTTTCCATATTTTTAGTATACTCTATAGTTTTCATTCTATACGTCCCGTTTTCATTATATTTTACTATCAATATTCTGTCTAAGATTTGATACAAATATAATATTTTTTATTTGTTTTCTTTGCCTTGCAAAATATTAGTTCATATAAATATTAGAAAAAAACATCATAATAAAAATAAAATATGTTAGAGATAACATAGGAATTTTAAAAAAGTTTCCGCACCCTTCCTTCGGAATCACCTTCAAAGAAACCTTTCTCCCCGTTTCTCCGTCGAATTTGAAGTCGCCAAACGAGCTGTATTCGGAGCGAATCCCCCATCGTCGCCGTCGACACTCCCCCGCGCCGTCGACACTCCCCCGCGCCGTCGACACTCCCCCGCGGCGTCGACACCCCCCCGCGCCGTCCACACTCCCCCCGCGGCGTCGACACTCCCCCCGCGGCGTCGACACTCCCCCGCGGCGTCGACACTCCCCCGCGCCGTCGACACTCCCCCGCGCCGCGTCTATGGGTCGCAGTATCAAATACCCTAGAAAGGTTAAGAGAAAGGGCAAGGTGATCGCGGGCTTCCAATCCTACTCCGTGGGTTGATATATTTTTTCTCGTTTCCTTGACTAAGATTGTGGGTTCCATGATTTATTCTTCTCTAACCAGGATTCGTTGAAAAAGGACAGCTCATCTTCGTCTTCTGGAATCCCATCTTTGCCGGTTAAGGTATGGCAGCCTGGTGTAGATCAGATAGAGGAAGGAGAAGAACTTCAGTGCGACCCCTCTGCCTACAACTCCCTTCACGCCTTTCATGTTGGCTGGCCTTGTTTGAGGTATTGGACTCATCCCACAAATCATCTGTTTATGTTTTCCGCTGATTGCTTAGGAATTTGGCTGGTTTTTCGTTGTATTTAGCACTTCATCAGAGTACCCGTGAGAATCTGTTACCATTCTCAAACTAATTTATTTCGTGACAGTTTCTTATTTTCATCAATACTTACCGGTTTGATTTATGCGTTTTTCAAGTCATCCAGTGACTCGTTTAAGAAGTGTAGGTTGCCTGCTTTAACGAACAGCCAATTTCTAAATAAAAAATAAGCTGCATTATAAAATTTAAATGCTCTCCTTTCAATTTTCCCTTCTAGTGATAAAATGACACTTTCGCTGATTTGATCTCTTTCACTCAATTTACTTGATTTTCCTGAACACTTATCTTTTGTTTCCCTGACCATATTTGTTTCAGCTTTGATATTCTGCGTGATCAATTGGGATTGATTCGTACTGATTTCCCACACACAATATATTTTGTATCAGGGACTCAGGTGAGCTACATGGCCTCTTAGTTTAGTTCTGTATGACCATCTCCCACCCAAAACCCCAAAATGGAGCAAGGTTACTTCAAAATGAAGTAGCTGCAGTGAAAACCCCTCCTCCAACCATTCCTCCAATTTTAACTCCAAAAAGAATATTCTTTGAATATTTCTATTATTTTTAATTAAATATAACCTATTCCTATACAATTTTTTCTTTAAAACTAAAATAAAACTGTTTATTGCAGCCACAGCGCAATACCATATTTGGCTGTTTCACTGTAGTTCCCCTTCAAAATAATGCTGGATATAATGCTGGGTTGGAGGGGGATTTTAATGTCAAAATGGCATCCCGACGCCATTTTGACATTTGGTTGAAGACGTTCTAATGAGTTAAACGATATGTTTAAATGATAAAGGCTCGTGTTATTCTTAGTTCAAAATTTGCAATTTTTTTCATCCATAGCGTTACGGTCACCATTTGACAGGCAGAAAGAGCCTCTTGGAACTCAGTTGGGTTATTTAAGCTGTCAAACATTTCTGGGAAAAGGCGCGAAGTTGTGAAAAATAAATCTGCTGCTGATGGCTCTGAAATTGGCAGTGATGGAAGTGACAGTGATGAAGATGATGAAGAGGAGGTGCTTGGCGGATCTCAGACCCCAGTTTTGCAGGTTACCTTTTGTTTTGATCGATTCACCATTTTTTTTATTTACATTTAAATCCAAATTATATCATTCTCGTGTCACCGTTGCCTTGTCTCAGTTGTTACCTATCTCTTTACCGCTTCTATGTGCATTAACAGTTTCGCAAGGTTGCACATGAAGGATGTGTCAATCGTATACGTTCCATGACTCAAAGTCCCCATATATGCGCATCTTGGGCTGACACTGGACATGTGCAGGTTAGTCTTGGTAAATTCTATACTTTGAACACCTTTCATATCCTGCAACTTCTTTTTTTTCTCTGGGTGAGGGAACTATGTAGATTGTCTTACAGAATACCGGGAATGGAAAATTCAAGAAAATGATAATAAATCCAGTTTTCTTGGGTTTAGTGACCAGCAGAACCTTGATTTTATGAGGGATTCTTGGGACCTTAAATTGTTGCGTTCTAATTACTGGCTGTTCAACTATAGGAGACTTTTATGTTTGCATATTCATTTCAATAATGCAAATATAACTTTTGTGTGGCATTATGGCCTTGCAAAATGCTGACGATTTGCATTGCTTCCACTTCCACAGATATCTCTAAATAAACAGAAAAATGGATGTGCTGCTGTTTTTTGTCCTTTTAGGGAAAGCAAACAAGACAAATTGAAGTTCCTTTTTAAAGATTGGTAGATTAGTATCCATGTGAATGGCGGGATTACCAAATTATCTGTTCAAACATACCGCGTTTCTTTCACCTTCGTGACAAGAGCATCCAGTTGTGCTTCAGGAGTAGAGTTGTACAAAGTCCAAAGTTGTTAACATGAGACATGTCATAAGTTATTTACTTTTTGGGATTTCAATACGAGTAAAAGCTTAAACTGGTCTAACATTAACAATACTTTGATGGATGCTGTTTTTCACTAAGAGATTAGTCAACCAAGCTTTACTCGTTATTGCGTGTTTTTGTTCTGTATAGTTGTCTTTTCATTAATTCACTGGACATATGTTTCAAATATCACTTTGGATATCTCTCTGCAGTCGTTGTCTTTTCTGTTGTGTTTAAGAATAATTATTAGACATACCTTTTGAGCTGCTGATCTTTTGCTCTCTTTGTCATTGCCACAGCTTGAGTGCAATTGAAGTTTCTTTTTAGAGATTGGTAGATTAGTATCCATGTGAATGGCGGGATTACCAAATTATCTGTTCAAACATACCGCGTTTCTTTCACTTTTGTGACTAGTGCATCCAGTTGTGCTTCAGGAGTAGAGTTGTACAAAGTCCAAAGTTAACACGAGACATGTCATAAGTTATTTACATTTTGGGATTTCAGTACGAGTAAAAGCTTAAACTGGTCTAACATTAACAATGCTTTGATGGATGCTGTTTTTCTCTAAGAGATTAGTTAACCAAGCTTTACTCGTTATTGCGTGTTTTTGTTCTGTATAGTTGTCTTTTCATTGATTCACTGGACATATGTTTCAAATATCACTTTGGATATCTCTGTGCAGTTGTTGTCTTTTCTTTTGTGTTTAAGAATAATTATTAGACATACCTTTTAAGCTGCTGATATTGTGCTCTCTTTGTCATTGCCACAGCTTGAGTGCAAGGAATGGTGTTCTGGTCATTTTGTGTTTCTGTAGTTTCTGGTTTTTGTTTTTTAAAGGAAACAGACAAAAGTGGCAATCAATATTTTATGCTGTTTTGGAAATCCACTGTTCTGCCTGCAGGCTAAAAGTTACTGCATCATTGATGTCTGTTTAATAGGAATAATTTGTTGTTTTCCAGCTCTCTTGTGTTACATGGACTTGGATAGCAATATTCTATATGAATAATAGGTTGGTGAAAATTTAATGTCATAGTTGTTACCTTTGGCTGTATGGATAATTAAGCAAAACAACACACACCTGGTAAGCATGACTATCGTCAATCCCCATGCAGGTCTGGGATTTAAGCTCTCATGATTGATGTTTGTTTAATAGGAATAATTTGTGGTTTTCCAGCTCTCTTTTGTTGCATGGATAGTAGTAATATTCTATATGAATAATTGGTCAGTGAAAATTTAATGTCATAATTGTTACCTTTGGCTGTATGGATAATTAAGCAAAACAACACACCCAGTAAGTGTGACTATCGTCAATCCCCATGCAGGTCTGGGACTTAAGCTCTCATCTAACTGCTTTATCAGAATCAGAGATGGAAGTTGGCCAGGGGGATTCTTCGGTTCATAATTTGACACCATTGATTAATTTTGGAGGCCACAGAGATGAAGGTTATTCTATGGATTGGAGTCCTCTTGTCCCTGGAAAGTTAGTAACTGGTACTGCCATTTGTTTAATTGATGCATCTTCTTTTTGTATGCCATCATTTTGCTTTATTATATTTCAAATTTATGCTAATGCTTCTATGATTTTCATTTTAAGGGGATTGCAAGAATTGTATTCACTTGTGGGAGCCCACATCTGGTGCCACATGGAATATTGATCATCAGCCTTTTACTGGACATGCTGCAAGTGTTGAAGATTTACAAGTATGATTTAAGCTTTAATGCTGGTAATTAGGTGTTGCTTATGTTTCTAAAACATTTGTGCTCTTTAAAATTTATGGGTTTTTTGTGGGGATTTTCACATCTGAGTTTTTTTTATCCGTGGTGGGTAAAGAAAAGAAGACTATGATTATCTGTTTTAATTGAGAACTATCCTTCAATTTGATGTCGTGTTAATTAACGTTCTCATGTGCATATTAATGCATGCATATTAGCCACATGATATTGCATGTTTTACAGATGAAAGATAATGCACATATAATCTATAGAATATAATGCACACACAACATTCATATGATGGTAAATACCGTGCATTGATGGTTGACATATACTTCAAAGACTTTTTATGCAAAGCACATGCTCACATAGTAGATAATTATGTGAGATGCGCATGGATTACATACATGGCTTGCCCATTATCCAGGAACAACATCTAATAGGTTGTGGGTCCATGCGAGGTATGTAAATGACATACCGATTAAGTAGGGGTGAACAATTAATTGCTTCAATTGTTCGAAAAGCCAACTAAACCAACTTATATTTGTCAACTAACTGAGCTGACCAACTTAGTTGTAAAATTGGCAGCTGAATTATAACTGGTTAAGTTAAATTAAGTTGGTTAAACCAGCTATATCGACTTAAATTTCCAAGATTACTGAACTGGTGTGGCATTTTTGTGAGTGTTTGATGTTTGTTTTGTTTTTTCATAAGCAATTTAAAATATTTATTTGACAAATATATTTGGTTAAAGCTAGTTTATTTGGTTTTCCAACTCAAAACTAAAAGCTGACCAACACAACTGATTTAACCAACATATTAACTGATTAAACGGATTTGCAGAAAAAAACTTAATTATCCAATTTGTGCATGTACAGTGGAGCCCAACAGAAGCCCATGTATTTGCCTCCTGTTCTGTGGATGGGAATATTGCAATATGGGACACACGCCTAGGGAAGTCGCCTGCTGCTTCCATCAAGGCACATAAAGCAGATGTCAATGTCATGTCATGGAACCGGTACTTGGCTTAAATTTTGTTGGCAAAAGATGATTGCTTTCACTGGTATCGATAATTCTGGCTCTGTGCATGAAATTAATCAGGCTTGCCAGTTGCATGTTGGCATCGGGATGTGATGATGGTTCATTTTCTATTCGAGATCTTAGACTGCTCAAGGTAAGCTTTGGGTGGAAAATATCGTGGTAGCGACTATTGCTGTCCTTTAATTGACGGCTTGTACTGACCCGCCTTTGTTTTTGTGACTAGGATGGTGATTCTGTGGTGGCACATTTCGAATACCATAGACATCCAATAACATCCATCGAATGGAGCCCCCATGAAGCATCGACCCTGGCTGTTTCATCATCGGACAACCAGCTAACGTGAGCTGTTTTGAAAACCGAACTCATCCTCAAGCCTTTTTTTCCGGGTTCATTTCACCAGTTGTGAAATTTTGTTTGACTCATCATCAGAATCTGGGACCTGTCCTTGGAGAAGGATGAGGAAGAGGAGGCCGAGTTTAAAGCTAGAACAAGGGAGGAAGTAAATGCCCCGCAAGATTTGCCCCCACAGTTGCTTTTTGTTCATCAGGTGGATGTCTTCTCTGGTCAACTGCTGCTAGGTTTTGCCCAGTATTGATGCTGTTTTGAAATGGTGTGCAGGGCCAGAAGGACTTGAAGGAACTTCACTGGCAAACTCAGATCCCAGGGATGATACTTTCCACCGCTGCTGATGGGTTTAATCTGTTGATGCCGTCAAATCTTGAATATACCATTCCTGAGGCTTCTTGAGGAGGAACCTGGTTTGTTTTTTAATTTAAGAGTGCTAAAGACGCCTTTGTTTTATTTTAACGTTTTGTATTCAAAATGTTGTTTTTGTACTCCGTCCACTTGAATTTATTGCTCAATTGAAGCCAAGTTGTTCTTATGAGTGTTTTGCATCTTGCCATTCAAACGGCATGTTGCTGGCTCGTTCAAGCGAAGGAGCCATGGCTATTTCATGAATGTGTTTACCAGCACGATCTTATGGCCCGCCCAACAACTTTATTCAATCCAGGGGACCGACAATCCAGTATAGCTAGGATTATGATGCGTAAAATAGATCTTATGGCCCGTTGGATTGTAAAATCTTAAAAAAAACAGGTTAGATTTTTTTGAAAAATCCATTTTTATCTTTCTTTTATTTCATACATACAGGTGTAATCTATTATAAAATAATACAATCTTTTTAAGATTTAAAATAAAAAAATTAAAACGTTTAAACAATTAATGAAATTAAATTATACGTAAAATAGATATTTGTTGTGTTTAACATAAACGGTAAATTCATAATTTTAGAAAACTTAAAAAGAAAAATAATTATAATTCAAGAAAATAATAATTTTTCATAAAATTAGAAAAAATACTTCTCAGTAAAAAAAATTAAAAAAATATAAAAAATTAATAAATTTCAATGTCTATAAAATATAATGATTTATATTTATATCAATTTATAAAAAAATAATATCTAAAAATATAAATTTCCTATAAAGTACTATTTTTTGAAACATATCACTTTTTTATTTTTTAATTAATGTTAAAAAGAATTAATTATTGCAAGTTTAAAAAATATTTTTTGTGAAAGACATTAAAAATAAGTACATAAAAAAATATAACAAAACATTATTAGATTTAAAAGTTTTATAAAAATATTGTTTTGAAATAACAAAATTTTCTCAAATAAAGAGATACTCTTTATTTTTCAAATGTATAGACATTTTTATGGTGTAAATTTTTAATGGCATAAAAACAGTATATTTTTAAATGAAAACTAAACATTAAATTATAAAAGATAAAAAATACTAATTTGAAGAAAAAAACACATTTTTATTTAAAGAGGAAAATGCCAATGAAGTATTTCCATTATAAAAAACAAACCAAATAAAAAAGGGTAAAATGTGAAAAAAGAATTTCAATGAAAAATTGTACTAAAAAAGTTTAATGGAAAATTATGTTTGAAAATTCCGCAAATTATCGTCTCCCGCACCCTCTTGAAAATTCTACTAAATAGTTGAAATTTTTAATGGAAAATTTCTCTAGAAAATCTTTTAGAAACCCCACTAAAAATTTCATTGCAAAACTCAATTCAAAAATTATATATTAGAAAAAAACATTGGAAAGTCGGTTGGAAAAATCCATTAAGAAATTTTACTAGAAAAATCTAATAGAAAAAAATCATTGACAAATCAATTGAAACCTGTCATTGAAAAATGTTATTATAAAAAACAAATCAAATTCAATGAAGAATTTATGTGAAAAACTCATGTTAAAAAATTCATTAAGATTTCCAGTGAAGTTCCAGTTGAAGTTCTACAATACAAAAAAATATATATTTATAAAACTACAAGATATATTAATAAAAATTAAATTCTAATAAATATATTTATATTAAATGCAATTATATATAACATGTATTACATTTTTTACATAAAATTTATAAAAAATATATATAATTTAACAATTAAAATGTATATAATACATGAATAAAAACGTAAATGAAATGTGTATATTTAAGAAAATTTATAATAAATGCACTTATAAGATATATTGAATTATATTTTTATAAAATCTGTATAAATAACAATTATAAATCCATTAAGAGTTCCCGTGGAAATTCCAATAGAACTTCACAATACAACAAAAATTTGTATTTATAAAATTGCAGAATATATTAATAAAAAATAAATTCTAATAAATAAATTTATATAAAATGCAATTATATAAAATATGTATTACATTTTTTAAAATAAATTTTATAAATATAATGTAATTTACTATTTAAAAATGTATATAATACACGAATAAAATGTAAAAAAAATGTATATATTTTAGAAAATTTATAATAAATGCACTTAGAAGATATATTAAATATATTTTTGTGGAGAATTTGTATAAATAACAACTATAAATCCATTAAGAGTTCCAATGGAAATTCCAGTGGAAGTTTGAGTGGAAGTTCTAGTAGAACTTCACAATACAAAAAAGTATATATTTATAAAACTACAAGATATATTAATAAAAATTAAATTCTTATAAATATATTTATATTAAATGCAATTATATATAATATGTATTACATTTTTTACATAAAATTTATAAAAAAATGTATAATTTACCAATTAAAATGTATATAATACATGAATAAAAATGTAAATGAAATGTATATATTTCGAAAAATTTATAATAAATGCACTTATAAGATATATTGAATATATATTTTTACAAAATCTGAATAAATAACAATTATAAATCCATTAAGAGTTCCAATGGAAGTTCTCGTGAAAGTTTCAGTGAAAGTTCCACTCGAAGTTTTAGTAGAACTTCACAATACAAAAGAAGTATATATTTATAAAACTACAGAATATATTAATAAAAACTAAATTCAAATAAATATATTTATATAAAATACAATTATATAAAACATGTATTACATTTTTTAAAATAAATTTTATAAATATAATATAATTTACCATTTAAAAATGTATATAATACATGAATAAAAATGTAAATAAAATGTATATATTTTGGAAAATTTATAATAAATGCACTTAAAAGATATATTGATTTTTTTTTTAAATCTGTATAAATAACAACTATAAAATTCATTAAGAGTTCCAATGGAAGTTTCGGTGGAAGTTATAGTGGAAGTTCCAGCGAAACTTCGCAATACAACAAAAGTATATATTTATAAAACAACAAAATATATTAATAAAAATTAAATTCTAATAAATATATTTATATAAAACGAAATTATATAAAATATTTATTACATTTTTTAAAATAAATTTTATAAAAAAATACAATTTACCATTTAAAAAAGTATATAATACATCAATAAAAATGTAAATAAAATGTATATATTTTGGAAAATTTATAATAAATTCACTTAGAAGATATATTGAATATTTTTTTTTTGCAAAATCTGTATAAATAACAACTATAAATCCATTAAGAGTTCAAATAGAAGTTCCAATGGAAGTTTCAGTAGAAGTTTCAGTAGAACTTCACAATACAACAAAAGTATATATTTATAAAACTACAGAATATATCAATAAAAATTAAATTCTAATAAATATATTTAGATAGAATGCAATTATATAAAATATGTATTGCATTGTTTTAAATAAATTATATAAAAAATAATATAATATACCATTTAAAAATGTATATAATACATGAATAAAAATGTAAATAAAATGTACATACTTTGGAAAATTTATAATAAATGCACTTATAATATATATTGAATATTTTTTTTGCAAAATCTGTATAAATAATAATTATAAATCCATTAAGAGTTTCAATGGAAGTTTCAGTGGAAGTTCTAGTGGAAGTTCTAGTGAAACTTCACAATACAACAAAAGTATATATTTATAAAACTACAAAATATATTAATAAAACTTAAATTCTAATAAATATATTTATATAAAATGTAATAATATAAAATATGTATTACATTTTTTAAAATGAATTTTATAAAAATAATAAAATTTACCATTTTAAAAAGTATATAACACATGAATTTTAATGTAAATAAAATATATATATTTTGGAAAATTTATAATAAATGCACTTAAAAGATATATTGAATATATTATAATTAACAACTATAAATCCATTAAGAGTTTCAATGGAAGTCCCATGAGAAGTTCCAGTGGCAGTCCCACCGGAAGTTCCAATGGCAGTCCCACCGGAAGTTCCAGTGTAAGTCCCAGCGGAACTTTCTATGGAAGTCCCATCGGAAGTTCCAGTGGAAGCCTCAATGAAACTTCTAGTGGAAGTCCCACCGACACTTCCGGTGGAAGTCCCACCAGAACTTCACAATACAACAAAAGTATATATTTATAAACTATAGAATATATTGATAAAAATTAAATTCTAATAAATATATTTATATAAACTGAAATTATATAAAATATGTATTATTTTATTTTAAATAAATTATATAAAAACAATATAATTTACCATTTAAAAATGTATATAATACATGAATAAAAATGTAAATAAAATGTATATATTTTAGAAAATTTATAATAAATGCACTTATAATATATATTAAATATATATTTTTACAAAATCTGTATAAATAACAATTATAAATCCATTAAGAGTTACAATGGAAGTTCCGATGGAAGTTCCAATGGAACTTCACAATACAACAAAAGTATATATTTATAAAACTACAAAATATATTAATAAAAATTAAATTCTAATAAATATATTTATATAAAATGGAATTATATAAAATATGTATTACATTTTTAAAATAAATTTTATAAAAATAATATAATTTACCATTTAAAAAAGTATATAATACATGAATAAAAATGTAAATAAAATGCACATATTTTGGAAAATTTATAATAAATGCACTTAAAAGATATATTGAATATATTTTTTTTGAAAAATTTGCATAAATATCAACTATAAATCCATTAAGAGTTTCAATGGAAGTCCCATTGAAAGTTCTAGTGGAACTTCTAGTGGAAGTTCCAGTAGAACTTCACAATACAACAAAAGTATATATTTATAAAACTATAGAATGTGTTAATAAAAGTTAAATTCTAATAAATATATTTATATAAAATGCAATTATATAAAATATGTATTACATTGTTTTAAATAAATTATATCAAAATAATATAATTTACCATTTAAAAACGTATATAATACATGAATAAAAATGTAAATAAAATGTATATATTTTGGAAAATTTATAATAAGTGCACTTATAATATATATTGAATATATTTTTTTGCAAAATTTGTATAAATAACAACTATAAATCCATTAAGAGTTCCCGTGGTACTTCACAATACAATAAAAGTATATATTTATAAAACTACAAAATATATTAATAAACATTACATTCTAATAAATATATTTATATAAAATAAAATTATATAAAATATGTATTACATTTTTTAAAATAAATTTTATAAAAATAATATAATTTACTATTTTAAAAAGTATATAATACATGAATAAAAATGTAAATAAAATCTATATATTTTGGAAAATTTATAATAAATGCACTCAAAAGATATATTGATTTTTTTTGCAAAATATGTATAAATAACAACTATAAATCCATTAAGAGTTCCAATGAAAGTCCCATTGAAAGTTCTCGTGGCAGTCCCACCGGAATTTCCAGTGGCAGTCCCACCAGAAGTTCCAGTGGAAGTCCCACCGAAAGTTCCCTTGGAAGTCCCACTGGAAGTTCCCTTGGAATTCCCACTAAAAGTTACCAGTGGCAGTCCCACCAGAAGTTCTCACGACCTCTCGAGGTTGACGCTGAAGAAGACGTAGCCGTTGGAGGATAGGCCGATGGCACGATGAGGTAGGAGGAGATGGGGGGACAGGTGAGGGCCTGAGCAGAACAGATGAGAGATGGGAGTAACTGGATGACAGAGGAGAAGCCCGACTACTTTGCCATCGATTCAGCCTCCAAGGGGTCCATCATGAATTTGGGCCACTCCATTGCCATTTGGATTAGGAGGATGAATCCGAGAGACAAGTGGTCGAGGAGAAAGAGGTAGGAAGTAAACCCAAATCATCGAACATCCCACATTTAGTTGGCAAACAAAAAACTAGGGAAAAAGAAGTCCCTACAATGATATTATTCATATTACAATAACAGATTCTATTCATACTGTAATAAATTTATTTATTCTTCCCAAAGAATTCAAGATTAATTTAAATATTACAAATTTTCATAAATTTATAACATTTTGAACATCTAGAAAAAAACCCCTCTCTAAGTGCATCCATGAGACCCAGGTTTAAAACCAGGCGGATGCATAATTTCGGGTTACTATAGCAGTATTGTAGCAGTACTGTAGCAGTACTGTGCGGGTACTGTAGCATGTATTGTAGCAGCCAGAACTATTCACCTTGGGCCACCAGTTTGATCTTGGAGTCCTTAAGGCCTTCGGGCCACCCAGACCTTCATGTCAGTAAGGCTTTCGAGCCACCTTTAAGGCCTTCTGGCCACCTCAAGCCCTTCAGGCCACCTCAAGGTCCTTAGGGCCACCTGATATGCAAATGCCCAGACAAATTCTATAAGGAACCAGCTCCAAAGGAGGATTCAAGAGCATGATACATTCACCAGAGCAGGGCTGGCAGATTTGGAAGAATGAGAGGGTATGACATTGCCATCGGTACCAGGCCCGTGCATCTCTGCACAAGACATCTAGCCGAACAACCATGCAAAGATGGAGAGCTAATCATGATGTAGATGCTGGGGAGGGGCGGTTTCAAGTAGTCACAGTCTGTATGATTTCCTTAAGACCTACGGGTCCTGTAATGTCTCCAAGCCTACGGGCAATGTAATCTCTAAGCCTATAGGCCTTGTAAGGGTTCCCCCTCATCCCTTGAAAGGGGGGTTATAAAAAATAAATAAAAAAGAAGGCCTTCGGTCCATTCAGGAAATACATAATATGCAATGTATCTAGATTTTATAAAAGATCTTGATTAATATACAATCATAGCAATATCCAACAAGATAAACGTGAAAAAACACCAAACACAAGAAAAACAAGTTTACATGGCTCAATCATAAAGACCAACACCGATAAAGGATAAAACAAACATACCACTAAGACAATATCCCAAGGAAATCGTAGATTATGTTCCCTTAGATGGATTTTGCAATGAATTTTACATACAACAACACAATAGGTTTATACACACAAGATTAATGGAATTTGTAGAGATTTATGACATGACTCAATCCTACCCATACCCCTTACTAGATCGATTATGCAATCAAGAGTCACCCCAAGTCCAACTTCAATTAGTACGAGGTTAATAATTAGCATCAAGGGTATAAACACTCAAAAAAATACATTGCTTTTTTTAACAAGTAAAGGCTAACACCCCATTTTTTATCAATGAAAGGAAGACCTATTTTCAACAGAGTTTTAAGGTAATTATTACATGAAACAAAGACCCAGTGGCTCAAATTCCCATTACAATTTGATATCTTGAAGGCCTTGTGACCTGATTGTAGGATCCAGGCACATCAGAAGCGCGTTGGTGGGTTTACCCAACTTTGATTTTTAGCATTAACAATGATCAATACGAGATCCATCATGATAATAAAACACCAGATCTTTAGAATAGAACGAAGAACGAAAAAGAAAGAGGGGAGTCCCGTAACCGTAGAGAGGATCATCATATGTTGGTTATAATTAATTTAATTATTGACAAGAATTACCTCGATGGAATTCTTTCTCCGTTGATGTTTCTGGTCATTATCCGATGTGATCCATCATTGCATCGTAGAATCAAAGTGTAGGATTCCTCTAGAGATGATCCACACGTTCTCCACTTATCTCTGGACCTCACCGAAGGGATCTCTGGGTGCTAGCGCGGAAGATCCTTTGCTTGCGATGTCTGCCTTTGATTGCCTTGACCCGATGGAGGTGGATCTCTCTCTCGTAGCTTGAGAGCGTTCTTGGTGGAAAAATAATTCTCTCTTGGCTTGAGAGCTTTTCCAAATCCATTGTACACAACCACAAAAAATGTCTAGGATAATGAGAAGTATATAATTATGATTTTAAGTACATAGAATAATAAAATGAATTAATTACCTGAAAGCATTTATTCATTTCATTTAATTCTTAGTAATACCCCATGTCTAATAATAACAGTTGACTATTATTATTACTTGACATGCTCCCAACGAATTATACCTAATATTATTTAATTAAATAAATAATATTATTTCTCATAAATTCCCAGAAAAAATAAACGGCGTGTATATTTAATATACACATCGTGTACTTTTATTTTTCTATTTTTATTTATTTCCTCCACCAAATTTATTATACATTGAATAATGGCTATTTATTTCTAAAATAAATATAACTACATTACTCACTAATAAATATATTATTTCGACTACAATATATTCTTTCGAATAACTATTGTCAAAATAAATGTGATCAGACATCCTTAAATAATTATTAAACCACAATCGGGAATAATCTTTATTTAACTTGTAAAATTAATATTTAACTGAGATACTTGGACACACTTAGTGTGTAACCCTCTAGGCCTCTTTCTCAGTGGCATTAGGTAGAGCCTGCCTAAAGTCTAAGGTTAGCGTCTAGCAACACGCCAAGACACCCATAGAGAAAGAAGTTAACGCCGCAATGACATGTTGCCTCCTACAAATGCTTACCGTGTAATGTAATCTTTTTGTCTCGATATCTCTAATCAAGTGGGTTACATGATAGTGCCATCAACCCATGTGCTCGATTATTCTTTCTTTGACTTCCCAGAATTGAACTTTCCCATTCCTCACCATGGCCATGGATTTATTTAGGCTATATCAATTCCATCAAAGGGCCTGAGATATCTACTTCCGTTATGGAACAGAAGAGAAAAATCCTTTCTCGCATTATCTATTAATGCAGTATCACTCGTGACGCACCCAACGTATCCTACCTCGTTGCGAACAGTGTGTCATCACCATTTTTATCAATACATCTAAGTGCATGAGTTGTAATGCCCATTAATAATAATATTAAAGTCTAAGGACCAATACACACATACGTAGATAGAAACATTCAATGAAACTATGAAATGTGGATTTCCTACTGGTGGGTCTCGTTCTCATAATATCCTCCTGGATATTACCAAGGGCGCACACCATAAGAAGGTGCCTCAAAGTTTTATGAGTCCTCACCCCTAATAGCCTCTATTATTTGTGTCCCTCAAATAACATCATCCGGCCATAGAACATATATTCAAGAACATTGTTATGGTATTTCCGGGTTTGCATCATAGCAGGGATCCACTATGACCCTTTAATGCAACAACTATCCTTAGGACATTATCACATGAATTATCACGCAGAAGAACAATCAAGATGTGATAAAGTATTTATTAATTAATAAAGTACAAAGTAGTTGGTTCTAGGCCACCAACTCCAACAGACTCCCACTTGGACTAGAGCCAACTGCTAACAACCTTTAACTCGCTATCTCTCACATGATATTCATGCTTCTTCTGAGATTGACCTTTAGTTATGGGGTCTACCACGTTCTCTTCTATGGACACTATGCTCACTATAACTTCACCCCTTTGATAGAAATCTATCAATAGGTGATACTTCTAGAGTATGTGCTTTGTCCGTTGATGTGACCTTGGTTATTTTTCAAGAGCCAACGCTACAATATTATCACAATACAACATGATAGGATCTTTACTGCTAGACACCACATTAAGCTCCTGGACAAAGTTCTGAATCTAGACAGATTCCTTGGCTGCATCAGAAGCCGCTATATATTCGAACTCTGCTGTAGAATTAGCAAAAACTGGTTTCTTTGAACTCTTCCATATCACAGATCCTCTATTGAGACAAAAAACATATCCTGATTGCAACTTTAGATCGTTCTAATATGTCTGAAAACCAGCATCAACATACCCTCTGATGAAAAGATCCTCATCTCCTCTATACACCAGGAACATATCCTTATTTGTTCTCAGATACTTAAGGATATTCTTAACAGTAGTAAAATGCTGTTCTCCTGGATCTGCTTGATATCTACCTACCGTGCTCAGTGAATAAGAAACATCAAGCCTGATACATAACATGGCATACATGATGGATCCTATAGCCGAAGCGTATGGGATCTTACTGATTCTATCTTTCTCTTATTGTGCCTGAGGACACATTTTATTATAAATATGTAGGTCATGTGACACTGGAACCAATCCCCTCTTGGATTGTTCCATACTAAATCTCTTTAGTATTTGGTCAATGTATGTACCCTGACTTAGTCCAAGCATCCTCTTGGATCTATCACGAATGATCTTGATACCTAGAACATAGGCTGCTTCACCCAAGTCCTTCATGGAGAAACACTTGTTCAACCAGTCCTTAACCAACTATAAGGCTGGTACATCATTTCCAATAAGCAATATGTCATCAACATATACTATTAGGATAACGACCACATTCCCATTAAACCTCTTATAAACACATGGCTCACATTCGTTCTTAATGAAACCAAATTACTTTATGGCTTCATCAAATCAAATGTTCCATGACCTGAATGCTTTCTTTAATCCATAAATGGATTTATGCAACTTGAAAACTCATTTGGATTTACCTGATGTCACAAACCCTTTTAGTTGTGTCATATAGACATCTTCCTGAAGGTTCCTGTTAAGGAATGCCATTTTGACATCCATTTTCCAAATCTTGCAGTCATGGTAAGATGCTATGGAAAGTATGATTCTTATGGATTTAAACATGGAAACTGGAGAGAAGGTTTCATTATAGTCAATTACTTGTCACTGTCTAAATCCTTTAGCCACTAGCCTTGATTTATAGGTGCTAACTTGACCTTCCATGTCTAGTTTTCTCTTGAATACCCATTTGCATCCAACAGGATTTACATCAACTGGCTCATCGACCATAACCCAGACTTAGTTCTGATATATGGAATCCATCCCAGAATTCATAGCTTCTAGCCATCTTGTGGATTCAGAGTTTTCTACTGCTTCCTTGTAGGAGAGAGGTTCACCATTGTCCAACAATAATGATTCACCATCCTCGGTGACTAGGAAACAAAATCTCTCTGGTTCCCTTACCTCTCTTGAGCTCCTATGCAGTACTTGTGTTTCTGAAACCTCATCCATGAGGACATGTGGAACTTGTTACTGTACCAACTCCTGTGTATCTTGAGCATCAACTTCATCAAATTCAATCTTGCTCCCACTATCCTTTTTGAGGATGTGCTCCCTCTCAAGAAAGACAGCTTGTCTGGAGACAATTAATTTCTTGTTTGAAGGTTTATATAGGTAATATCCTTTCATTTCCTTGGGATATCCTATAAAGATACACCTCATGCCCTGGGGTGCTATTTTGTTACCTAAGAAGGCCTTAACAAATGCCTTGCATCCCCATACACATGTGTGCGACAAAATGAGTTTCTTTCCATTCCATAACTCGGAGGGAATTCAATTTTCTGTCTTAGTTGGTACTCGATTTAATGTGTATACTGTAGTTTATAATGAATATCCCCAAAAGGATAATGGAAGATCTGCATGACTCATCATCGACCTCACCATGTCCAACAAGGTGCAGTTCCTCCTTTCACTAACACCATTCCACTGTGGTGTATAAGGACGAGTGAGCTAAGATAGAATCCCAGACTCCCGTAGAAGATCGATGAACTCTTGGTTCAGATATTCTCCACCTTGATCCGATCAAAGTTTCTTTATCTTCTTACCAATATGATTATCTACTTCATTCTTTAACTCCTTAGATTTATTTAAGGACTCTGACTTATACCTCATTAAGTATACATAGCCATATCTACTCAAATCATTAGTAAAAGCAATGAAGTAAGAATATCCACCTCTATCTTCTACTGGAAATGGTCCATACACATTCGTGTGCACCAATCCTAGAAGCTCCATGGCCCTTTCACCCTGTCCACCGAAAGACGACTTGGTCATTTTACCTTGTAAACAATATTGACATCTATTAAGTGGCTTTAGCTCAGTAGAGTCTAAATAGCCATCTTGGTAGATCTTTTTCAAGCGCTTCTCATTTACATGACTGAGACGATGATGCCACAACTGGGTGATGTATGAGTCATGTGAGTTTGTTTCATTATCGATTTCCAACACTTGGTTTTTGTAATTTAATACATACAAACCATTATTTAAATGCGCCATACCATAACATACGTTGTTCTTATAAAATAAGCAACCCTTATTCCCAAACTTGAAAATAAATCCATCCATATCCAAACATGATACATAAATTATGTTTTTGGTAACACTAGGCACATAATAACAGTTATGTAAAACCAAAATCATCCTAGTTGGCAATGAGAGGTGGTAATCACCAATAGCCAACGCAGCCAACCTTGCACCATTGGCAGATCGAAGATCCACCTCTCCTTTGGAAATATTTTTAAATCTACTTGGTTCCAACATTTGAATACAAATGTGATCCCCACAAGCTGTATTTAATACCCAATGTGTAGAAATGGAAAGATTACACTCAATAACGAAAAAACCTTTAGCATCCCCACATTTTTGGGTGCAATTCCTCTTCCAACGACCTTTCTTGCCACATGAAAAACATACCGCCTCCTGTTCCTTGCCTTGACTCTGTATCTTCCCCTTCTTGGAGGGATGACGCTTGGGGGCTTCAGACCGTTTAGAAGTATTTGACCTCTTTGCTTTGTCCTTCCTTTTCCTATTCACTGTAAGGACTACGGGTTTGTCATGCCCCATGTTCTTATCTACCTGGCGAATTAAGGTCAGAAGTTCTAATAAACTCTTCCCATTATTTCTCTTGTTATAATTGAAAATAAAGATAGAGAAGGTATTGAGCAGTGATGATAGGATGATATCTATACGCAACTCATCTGGGAACTAAATCCCTAATATGTCCAGGCATTCAATGTAGCCAATAATCTTGACTACATGGGGCCCAACTGGCATAGACTCTCCAATCTTAGTTGTAAAAAAAGCATTGGAGATCTCATATCTCTCCTGTCTCGCCTTCTCTTGGTAAAGATCCTTAAGGCGAGACATCACGCTATACGCTTCCATGTTTTCATGTTGCTTCAAGAGCTCATTAGACATGGATGATAGCATGAAACATTGGACATCTGTGGCATAATCTATATGTTTCATATAGAGAGATAGTTCCTCATCACTGGCCTCTTTCCCAAGTGCAACTGGAACAGGCTCTTCCAGTACATACAATTTCCTCTCATGGCGAAGGATGATGCATAAACGCCTCTGCCACTCTTGGAAATTGGTGTTGGTGAGAGGGTTTTCCTTCTTGAGTATGGTTCACAATGATATGTTTTAAGTCATTTTATTGTTGTTTCTACAAATTAATATGAACAGAGTTTTAATACTTCATTATGATAAAACTGATACAAATAAATAAATTAATACTTATCAGTCTCCCACTATTTTATTGAAATCCAATAGCCCTCACCATTGACTTCGAAATATTATATTGCCTGAATATTCTAGTGGAAAGGATCCATATTGCCTTTCGCATTACCCAAACTAGGGTTGTTCAAGCAACTTGAAGGGTTTTAGGTAGGCATTCCAAATTCCAACTACATTAACTCGAAGCTCCTTGATCCGCTGAGTGGACTCCCCAATCCTAAAATCCTTTTATTTTGGATTTCCTCAACCTTTGCCTCTTGGTCACACCAAGTCCTGCTATGGCAGTCAACCCTTGATGTGAACCAAGTCAAGTCAACCCAAAACCTTGAATTATAATTCCCCGATAATTGAAATCACCCCAACTAGGGTTGGTCAAGCACTTTGGACTATGGTTCGATTCTAACCAAGATTATAGAAGGCTATACCGACTTAATATTTATTTAAGGGGTTTTATCCTTATTTGTAAATTTCCATTTTATTATATTTGATTAAATTATTATTAATACTAATTGGGATATACTTAAGTGATTAACCATGTATAAGATAATATTTACGTATAAGCCAGTCTTATTTTAGTTCCATCTTGCTTGCTTGTTTAATTCATTAATTGTGTGACCGTGACAACACACCCACAATAAATAAACCATACAACTGACAAAAATAAAATAAAATGTATGATCATGAGCTTGTTCTATTGGTTAGTTTATCTAGTGGTTGATAAACTAACCCAAGACCTAGGGTAGAAACACTTTGAACCTTTTGGGTTCGTGTTTACAGCTTTCCACCTGTCCACCTTTGTATCTCCTTGGATTGGTTTCACCTTGGCTCCTAACTTGAGCCACCTCCACTATCTTGGGAGCTTCATCCATTACATATGATTTTATCTTACACATAGGTGAGAGGTAAAAGGGGGTTTTACATAAAAGAAACCTTGGGCACGTAATCCCTACATATTAATGAGGAGAAGGCTCGCAGACCAAAAATTTAATTTAAATAAATAAATTAAAAGAAACCATTCACATACAAAGGTCTTGGTCTAGCTCATGATCATCCATGAATGCAATGATATTTACACATAAATAAAACTATCATTTAATTCATTAATCGTTATTGTTTAAGATAAATCATGCTCGAATCAATTAATTATATTTAATTAATCAATCCTTTTATCTTAAACCCTTTTCTGAATTTCCTTGTTATTATCATCCATCATAATTTTAAACAAATAAATTCATTTAAAATTATCTTTGTACGTAACTTGTACCTTGGAGGCAACCCAGTGAATTCCCATTCATAACTACCCAATGAGTAGAAATGAACATTACACAAATGTTAAATTAACACACATATATAAAACACCTATCACATGTTGTGCCTCAGCTTTACACCTACACTATGGTACACGTCTCAAGGGTTTGTACAATACAATAATTAATTTTAATAAATCTGTGTAATTTGGATGAGTACACGGCGTGTAGTTCCGATTACATGGTGTGTACTTTTGTTCACCATCCATCCAAAGTACACACCCGGGGACATGGTGTATAGATGTACTTAGGAAATTTTCAGAGTACACAGTGTGTTCAGTGGGACACACGCCGTGTAGTGTCCGCGTTACACGGTTTCCAGCCAGGCAAGTCGTGTGTGGGGTACACAGTCCAACCTTAACCCAAAGGGACTACACGTCGTGTTCAGTGGACCACACGGTGTGTAATCTGGTAACCTTGTGCCACCTAATCCTGGTCAACACACAGTGTCATTTATGACTTAGGAATACTCCAACACATGGCCTGATTTGGCGGACCAGTCCAATGTATTGAACCTAGACTACACAACGTGTACTTCTAAATACATGCAGTGTATTCTGGTGTTGTACGACCAGGAATTTTTGGAACCTCCGGATGAGATCCGCTATTTTATTTTAATCAAAACTAAAACAAAAATTTGTTTCTGTAAGGTGAATGAGAAATGAGAGAGGAGGAACAAATCTCAAGATTTAGATTTTAAAGAACGATTAACTTGAATTGAAACAACTAAATTATTAAATACGTAAATCACCAAAAAAAACTTAAATAATTATAATCAACGATATGACCGCTCTGATACCACTTGTAGGTTCCGGGCACAGCGGAAGCGCATTGGTGGGTTTACCCAACTTTGATTTTTAGCGTTAACAATGATCAATTCAAGATCCGTCACAATAATAAAATTCCGGATCTTCAGAATAAAATGAAGAATGAAAAAGAAAGAGGGGAGTCTCAGAACCAAATAGAGGATCATCATATGTTGGTTATAATTAATTTAATTATTGACAAGAATTACCTTGATGGAATTCTTTCTCCGTTGATGTTTTTTTTCATGATCTAATGTGATCCGTCATTGCATCATAGAATTAAAGTGTATTATTCCTTTAGTGGTGATCCACACGTGCTCCACGTATCTCTAGACCTCACCAAAGGGATGTTCGGGTGCTAGCACAGAAGAGCCTTCGCTTGCGATGTTTTCCTTCAATCGCCTTGATCCGGTGGAGGTGGATCTATCTCTCGTAGCTTGAGAGCGTTCTTGGTGGTAAAATAATTCTCTCTTGGCTTGAGAGTTTTTCCAAATCTGTTGTGCAAAACCAAAAAAAATGTATAGTATAATGAGAATTATATAATTGGGATTTTAATTACATAGAATAATAAAATGAATTAATTACCCGAAAGCATTTATTCATTTCATTTAATTCTTAGTAATACCCCATGTATAATAATAACAGTTGACTACTATTATTACTTGACATGCACCCAACTAATTATACCTAATATTATTTAATTAAATAAATAATAGTATTTCTCATAAATTTCCAAAAAAATACAGAGCGTGTATATTTAATATACACGGAGTGTACTTTTATTTTTCCATTTTTCTTTATTTCATCCACCAAATTTATTAGACCTTGAATAATACCTATTTATTTCTAAAATAAATATCAATGCATTACTCGTTAATAAATATATTATTTCCCCCATAATATATTCTCTCAAATAACTAGTGTCGAAATAAATATGATTAGGAATCCTTAAATAATTATTAAACCATAATCGGGAATAATCTTTATTTAACTTGTTAAATTAATATTTAACTGAGATACTTGGACACACTTAGTGTGTGACCCTCTAGGCCTCTTTCTCAGTGGAATTAGGCAGAGCCTACCTAAAGTCCAAGGTTAACATCTAGCAACACGCCAAGGAACCCATAGAGAAAGAAGTTAACGCTGCAATGACGTGTCACCACCTACAAACGCTTAACATGTAATGTAATCTATTTATCTCAACATCTCTAATCAAGTGGGTTGAATGCTAGTGCCATCAACCCATGTGCTCGATTATTATTTCTTTGACTTCCCAGAATTGAACTTGCCCATTCATCACCATGGACATGTATTTATTTAGGCTATATCATTTCCATCAAAGGGCCTGAGATATATACTTCTGTTATGGAACAGAAGGGACAAATCCTTTCTCGCATTATCTATTAATGTAGTATCACTCATGATACACCCAACATATCCTACCTCGCTGAGAATAGTGTGTCATCAATAAATCTAAGTGCATGAGTTGTAATACCCATCAATAATAATCTTAAAGTATAAGGACCAATACACACGTCCGTAGATAGGAACATCCAATGACACTATGAAATGTGGATTTCCTACTAGTGGTTCTCGTTCTCATAATATCCTCCTGGATATTACCAAGGGCACACACCTTGAGAAGGTGCCTCAAAGTTTTATGAGTCCTCACCCCTAATGGCCTGTATTATTTGTGTTCCTCAAATAACATCATCCGACCATAGAACATATATTCAAGAATAGTGTTATGGTATTTCTAGGTTCTCATCATAGTAGGGATCCGCTATGACCCTTTAATGAAACAGCTATCCTTAGGAAATTATCACATGAATTGTCACGCAGAAGAACCATCAAGATGTGATAAGGTATTTATTAATGAATAAAATACAAATTAGTTGGTTCTTGGCCACCAAATCCAACACCGAATACCCAAGATGAGGACCCAAACTTCGCATCATAATCCCAGTCTTCTTGCTGCGACCCCGCTTATCATCAATATATATGTCATGAAACATCCACTACTACCGAACTGGGCTATCTCAATGCTAGAAATAGGCTTTGTAAGCACTAAAAAACTTTGACAATCGAAGTGTCCTTAAAAGCGCTCGACCTTTATCAGCACTAAAAAAACTTTGATAAAGACCCCATTTATCAAAGTTTTTTGTTTATCACTGATAAATGAGCCATTTATTAATACTTTATTTTAACGATTATAAAGTCCATGACACCTGATGCAAAACATGCAGCCCTACAACACCCTTATAACAGAACCAGATTAGAAAAATATAATCAAATTGGAATGAAAATATTATAGAAAACTATATTGAAATACAAATATAACATTTCACCATCATTTAAATTCAAAATTTACATACACAATATTTATATTGATGTGATATTTACAATTAATAAAAAAAAATTAAAACCAGTATAAAAAATCACAACTTTTTCTCAAACGATCAACCTTCGTACAAAAACTTGTCCCTGTAATAAAACTAATGTTTATTTTAATAATAGTACATAAAAAATAAACAAATTATAATTTTAATGTTATATAATCCACATACGATAAATTATATTGTTAATTATTACATATATTAATGATATTATCAGTTATAATATTAATTATATTATGATTATATTGTAAATTTTATATTAATTATTAATTATACTATCAATTAATAATTATATTATGAATTATTAATTACATTGTTAATTAATAATCTATATAAATTATATTGTTAATTACTGAATATATTAATGATATTATCAGTTATTATTTATCTTAATTACGTAAAGAGTTGTTAATAATTATATCATTAAACTAAAATGATATTTTTATATTGAAAACATGCACTTTGAGTCACATTGACAAGATTATGTGTCAGATTGATGCATGGTCGATTATTACATGGCACAAATGGATTATGGATCGGTGTCCTAAAGTTTGAAAATGATCCGAGGTTGTTTGATTAGTTATGAAAATGTGACATGCGTTTTAAACTAAAATGACGCTTTTATATTGAAAACACACAGTTGGAGTCATATCGACCGCATCATGTTTTGGATTGATGCGTGTTCAATTCCTACACACCAAAAATGAATTATGAATTATTTTTCTAAAGTTTCAAGACAAGTCGAGATCATTTTGGCTATATGATGTGCATTTTACACTTAAATGATACTTTTATATTGAAAACACACACTTGGAGTCATACAAGACACATCGTGTGTCAGATTGATGTGTAGTCAATTACTACATGCCACAAATGAATTATGTACCATTTTTGCTCATTTTCTCAGTTTTGACAACATGACACACATTTTACACTAAAATGACATTTATATTGAAAACACATACTTAGAGTCATACTGGCCACATCGTGTGCTTGATTAATATGAGATCAATTCCTATATGTCTCAAATAAATTATGAACCATTTTACTAAATTTTGAAAACAACCTGAAATTTTTTGCTCAGTTTTGGCTATGTGATACATATTTTAAACTAAAATAACACTTTTATATTGAAAACATGCACTTTGAGTCGTACCAGCCACATCATGTGTTAGATTGATGTGCAGTCAATTCCTACACATCACAAATGGATTATGAATTATTTTCCTAAATTTTGAAAACAATCCGAGCTTGTTTTATCAGTTTTGACAATGTAACACATGCTTAAAATGACACTTATGATGAAAACATGAACTTTGATCATACGAACCACATCGTGTGTTGGATTGATGCGTGTTCAGTTCCTACACTCTATAAATGAATTATGAATTGTTTTCTTAAAGTTAAAAGATGATTTGATCTTGTTTACTCAGTTTTGGTTAAATGACACTTATATCAAATGAATTAAGGATCATTTTCTTAAAGTTTGTAAATAATCTGGGCTCATTTGCTTAGTTTTGTCTATGTGACATGATTTTTAAACAAAAATGGCACTTTTATATTGAAACACACACTTTAAGTCATACCAGCCACATCATATATCTGATTGATGTGTGGTTAATTCCTACATATCACATATAAATTATAGTCCATTTTACTAAAGTTTGAAAACAATATGATCTTGTTTTCTCAGTTTTGGATACGTGACATGCATTTTACAAAAAATGACATTTTTATATAGAAAACATGAACTTTAAGTCACACCAGACACATCGTGTGTTTGATTGATGTACAGTCAATTCTTACACATCAAAAATTAATTATGGATCATTTTCCTAAAGTTTGAAAACAATCTGAGTTCATTTTCTCAATTTTGTCTATGTGATGTGTGTTTTAAACTAAAATGACATTTTTATATTGAAAACACACACTTTGAGTCATACCAACCACATCGTGTGTTGTATTGATGTGAGATCGATTCCTACACATGTCAGATGAATTAGGAATCATCATCCTAAATTTTGAAAACAACATGAACATGTTTTCTTAGTTTTAGGCATGTGACATACATTTTAAACTAAAATGACACTTTTATATTGAAAACACACACTTTGATTCATACTGATTACATCATGTGAAAGATTGACGTATAGTTGATTCCTTCACATCACAAATGAATTTTTTATTAGTGTCCTAAATTTTGAAAATATTTTGATCTTGTTTTCTTACTTTTTGACAACATGATACACATTTTAAATTAAAATGATGATTTTATATTGAAAACACGTACTTGGAGTCATACCAGCTACATTGTGTGTTGGATCGATGTGAGGTCAATTCCTACATAAAAAAAATGAATTATGAATCATTTTACTAAAGTTTCAAGACAATATGAGCTTTATGACCAGCTTTAGCTATGTGATGCATGTTTTAAACTAAAATGACGCTTTTATATTGAAAATACGCATTTTGAGTCATATTGACCACATCATGTGTCATATTGAAGTGAGGTTAATTCATATATATATAAAATTAATTATGTATTAGTGTATTATAGTTTGAAACCAATATGAGATTATTTTCTCAATTTTGTCTATGTGACGCATGTTTAAACCTAAAATGAGACTTTCATATTGAAAATGCACACTTTGAGTCATATCAACCACATCACGTGTTAGATTGATGTGCGGTCGATTCCTACACATCAAAAATAAATTATATATCAATTTTCTAAATTTTAAAAACAACCTGAGATTTTTTTCTTGGGTTTGTCTACGTGACATGCATTTTACAGTAAAATGACACATTTATATTGAAAACATGCACTTTGAGTCATACTGGACACATCATGTGTTGAATTAATGTGAGGTTGATTCATAAAAATCATAAATGAGATATGGATCATTTTTATAAATTTTTAAAATAATCTAATCTTATTTTCTTAGTTTTTTCTATATGACGTGTGTTTTAAACTAAAATGACACTTTTATATTGAAAACACGCACTTTGAGTCACATTGGCCATATCGTGTGTCTGATTGATGTGCATGTAGCAACCTGACCCCAGTAAGCCTGGAGCTAGTGTCTAATACCATTACATTGGAACGATTACAAGGAATAAAATTATGAAGGACCTAAGAGTTTAGTAGTCTTTGTAAACCAGATACATACATGAGTCTTATATTAAAAATGAATACACTAATTACAACATATTTTTTTTCTAAATTATAAATTCAAGGCTAATAACTTT
This sequence comes from Viscum album, assembly GCA_963277665.1. Taxonomy (NCBI): domain Eukaryota; kingdom Viridiplantae; phylum Streptophyta; class Magnoliopsida; order Santalales; family Viscaceae; genus Viscum; species Viscum album. The sequence continues at coordinate 443,218,861 of OY728135.1, read as the reverse complement.
ATTCTATCTATAATATATATGCATATCTTTCTTAGTACATGTCTTGGATTCCTTGTGAAAGAAAAAAAATAAGGGTGAGTTCAAATTCTTAGTAAGGATTCAGTATAGTGGAAACAATAATGAATCAATGAGTATAATCAATATGGCAAGGTAATAACTGAACACACATGCCATATAATCAATAAATTGAGAAGGAAGTGCATAAAAAATATGGAAAGGTAAGAACTAGAAATACATTCCATTCAAATAACTGGATAAGGCATAATTCATATTGTAGGGTAAATAACTAAAACACATTCCATTTAATCAATGAACTAAGAATGAAATGCATCTATAGATAATGTAAAAGAAAAAATCTAATAGATAATAATAACTGAATACTGAATGAAGGAAATGATTAATTATCAAACGCCATATTTCCCAGGCACATGAAACCTTTACCATCAATACCTCTCACAAGATGGTTTAGCATACCACTATCAAGACCTTTCACAAGACATTTTAAATATGTGGGTATAAACCCATATATTCTATTTGGAAACGAACTTGAAGGGTTTGTCACCAACTAATTTCATCTTATGAGACTACCAATGCATTGAGGGGATTACTTTAAATGGTCCCTAACCCATGTATTTCATGCTCAAAGCATTCCTCATATATCAAATAATAGTTTTATTTAAAAAACAATGTATCTTATCAAATATCTATATTGAGTAAAGGATAAAGATTTATTAATATTTCCCTAGTAAATCAAATAATATTAAAAGTAAAAACTTAATGTAAAATTGGTATATGGTTTAGGTAATGAACACATCCATGATAAATGATATGGATAATTATAGGAAATTCAATGTTCAATGATCATAGAAAATTAAATATTTCAAGGGGACTATAAAAATGAATTATAAAAGTGAATGTCAATATTATCCTTAGTCAAATCAATCAAAAATCATCCAGAGGAAGAATAATGATGGTATCAATACAACATATCCCAAGTGGAGTAAAAATAAATGGTTTTTGTTGTTGATGAATGGAAATATTATAAAAAGATATTTTAAAAACATTCTTGAGGAAAATATCCTTTTTATTTTGAAAATAATTTTCTTTGAAAATAAATTTTAAAAACATTTTCTTTAAAAATAAACCTTTTAAACTTGAAAATTAAGCTTAAAAAAATGACATAGGGTGATTCTATACATGCCATACAAGGTAAAAAGAACATTCCTTTTGCAAGGTAAAAAGGTTAGAAAAGTTCCTTGTTTGGAAAATGAAAAAAATATTCCTTTGAAAATATTTATAAAATAAAAAATGGTAAAAATTTATTTAATAAATAATTTTGTAAAGGTTAAAAATATTTTTTGAATACCTTTTTAGAAAATGGAGTTTTTAGAATAAAACAAGTTCTTCAACTAATAAGAGAAATGAAGTTGGGTTTTATTTAAAACATTTTGAGTAACAAAGAGTGGAAAAATGGTACTATTACTCAGAAAAGTTCATAAATAACCAAAGGGGAATAAAATTAAAGGTTTTATTGTCAAATGATCATATAATTTTCTTTAATGGAAATTCAAGAGTAAACAATCTCAAATAGAATGAGATTGTAAAATAAACCCTTAAAAAGACCATAACATTGAAGTGAGAATCAACCAATTAATTTATTACGTGTATCAACTATAAATACACATAATTTGAGTGGGAATACATAAATATATGGTCAAAGTCATTATACACATAATCATATAATATTAATGATAACAAGGAAGTAATATAATCCAATGAAAAGAAATTAGGTTATGAAATTTCTTTACCAATTGGTAACATTAAGTGTAAATATAATTAGATGAAAAATTAAAATTTAAACTCAAAATATCATGAATAATGAATGAATCATGATATTACATTTCAATGTGGTAGTATGTACACCATATATAAAAAATTAGATGCACAACAATAAACTATGCCTTAAAGAATGAAAATTGATACAAAGCAACATACTTTAACCTCATGTATAAAGGTTTTAAGAATATTAATAACTTATTATAGAACCATATTAATATTTATGATATCATATATTATCTTATTATAATATGTTATTATCCATTTTTCATAATCTTTCATTATTTTCACTATTTCAGGTGTTAATTTCCTAGTTTCTCGAGTAAGTTTTGAATTGTTATTTATTATTCCTATTAATTAGATCTTGATTTAATCATCTAAATAATTTGAAACATGATTTAATTATCATATATATTCAGTATATATGTATTTATTATAATCCACAATATTTGGATATTGGAAATGAAATGCACTATTTATGGAGACGGTAGGCCGTACGTATGCATGAACGATACTTCCATTTCTTTGTCATATTCAAAAGAATGAAAAGTGAATAAAATATGTGTATATTATAATTAAATTATAATATTTATTTCATATATGTAACATATTTTTTTTCAAACTATCTTTAATATATTCCATGTAAAGTGTGAACGTATAACATCGCTTTGAGGAGGCGATAGTCCACACATCCACAAACGATGTTATCATATTTACACAAAATGGAAATCATAAAGGTATGCATTATATAAAAATTAAATAAGAATAAATACATCATAAATATAATATATATACTATAAAAATAATAAGTCCATCATTATTATACACCTTGAGAGTTGGTAATGGAAGAACGAATGACATCAGTTTGTGAGGCAGTAGTCCACTGCACACACGAATGATGACTGCGTATCCCATTTTGAAGGATGTGTGTGAAATTGTAGGTTGAAATATTAGCATAAAAAATATCATTATATTTAAGATACTAAGGTTATTATATAGTAATGATATAATAATAAATTAAGGGGTGGATAAGGAAATGAAACAAAAGTGATCATTGGAGAATGTTACCTCTTTTTAGGTTACTCCATTTGGTTTATACCAAAAGGATTCCTTGGTTAGATTTATTCCCAATGAGAGGATTCTAGGATGAGTGGAGGGATGTTTAGGATATATTTAAATATATTTTGGTCAAACCAAAGTGTCTTTATAGGTGTGAGGATTTGGGAGGGGTGAGTGCCTTTTTATAGTGGAGGATGAGTGACATTCTTATAAATTTTTTAGAAGGGAATTCCACCCATGTTTTTCCCATGCCAAGAGGCTCAAAAAATGATCCAAATTAGAGAAAATGGAGGATAGGGTAGATATATGAACAAAAAATGACTTTTGGACAAGTGTATAGGTCATTTTAGCCCTTAAGTTTTGCAATGACCCATGTTTTTGAGCCAAGGTGAAATTCCAAGGGAATTTAAATTTTGGCATTTATTGGACAAGCCGTTACTTGAAACAAGATTCAGAACATAACTATGAGATTTGAAACACTTAAATTTGTTTTTTTATATGTGGTTTAAGGGCTTAAAGGTTTTTCAGGTGCTTTTTCAAGTTTCAGGAGTGTCAGACTCAAAAAACTCAAAATGGAAGAGGTCTAACAGAGGCGCATAGTTTGTTGGAAACCATGAGGTCCTCAGCAGAAAACCGTGCAGTCTATATTAGAGAAGTAGAAACTCCCCACATGGGATTCACATGGTTTACCCCTATTCACCCAGTTTGGATGGTTAGTTCCATTTAGGCAGTACCTAATCACTATTCATCACACAGTTGGCGCACGGTTAGGGTAACCATGTGGGTCAAACCCTACGAGGTGGTTTCTTAAGGAATGTGTGCCACATGGTTGGTGCACAATTTGGTCAAACTGTGCAACCTAGTTTTCAAGGGTAAAATTACTATTTTTACCTTAATGAAAATTTAAATTTCTTTCTTTATTTTATCCTACTCCTCCAGCGACATGAGGCTCTCCTTAGCACCGTGGGGTTCCTTCTCCAATCCTACTCTAGGATTTTATGTAACTTCTTCATCCATTGTTAGAATCAATCACTGTTTTTCTCTATGGATATGCATCGGTAAGATCTTCAATCCTTTATAATCCCTTTTCAAGTTATTCATTCCATATTCTATTCTATTTTTGTGCGAACTCATTTTTCCTATTTTAGGGTGAAGGCCTATTTCTTAGATTTCTTCCAAATCGGACCGAATTAGACCTTGATATTGGATGAGTAGACTATCCTAAGCACGATGTAGGTGGCCTATGAATTTTTCCTTAAATTTCCATAATTTTATTAATAGTTCCATTTTGGTGTACTATAGTGACCCTAGCCTTTTACACATACTATTACATGATTTTAAGTATAATTAAACATCAAATTATAAGCCAAGTATCATAAAGTCTAGTTTCTTGGAGATTAGGTACATAATTAAACACCGTGAAACCAAAATAAAAATATCTTCTATTTAATCTTCATAATGAGCTCCTAAATCCATTGATCCCTTATATCAGCATAGGATAACCTAGGAAATGCATGAACAAAAGTAATAAGCTAAAAATCCCAGTAAGGGAATAAACATAGGAATAAAACATAACACATGGGTTAGAAGGCATATCATGTTTACATAAAGGCATGAAACATGAATAAACATAAGGAATAATAACATTTATAACATGGGAACATATAACCATGACATCATAAGAATGTGGAAACAATATATAACATGACATAAATATAAGTCAAGGCTATCTGCCAAGACATGGTGGACAAAGTCCCATAAAGGAATCAGGTTCACTCCCTGTCCCAACATGACATATCATGAGACTAAACATTACCCAATTAATTGGAGCACTATATGGTCACACCCATTATAACATGTTCATGAACATGTGTTCCACATGAATAATCATACATAAGGAATCAAAAATAAACACAATGGTTTCCCATGGAAAGAAATGGGCATCGTAATCATGTCATAAGGCATTACAAATGGGCGTATCATAAAAGTGTGCATAAAAGAATGGATTTATAACATAAATGGAAATTAATAAAATAAAATAGGCATATATAATGATAAATGGTGTCCAACTGAATTGAAAAAATTTTAAAATAGCTTTTAAGAGACAGTAGAAATGAAACATTTTAGTGCGGTTTAAGGAAAGTATTAAAGAGAATTCAAGGTGGAAAAATGCATATTTGATTTCATAAAAAAATGAAAAAAGATAGTTATTAATGATAAAATGAGTTATTTTAGAAAAATAATTGTGGATTAAAACAAATTGTGGAGTGTACTTGAAAATGGGTAAGAAATTGGGAAGTTCTCTTTAATCAGGCTTGCTTTTTTCGAATGATTTGTGAAGGGAACCTTTTTAAAACATGTATATCCCCGAAAATAAGGATCAAATGATCTAGATAAATAATTTTGGAACATATAAATAGAATTTATAAGAATTAAACAAAAATAAAGAAGCATTAAATTAGAGTGAAGAGAGAGAAATAGTAACTCAAAGTAAAAATGGGGGTTCAGGTAGAATCCCTTACCTTATGTCTGAAACAGTTCTGCACTTGATCTTAAAGTCTGGGATAATCAAATTAAGTCCATTAATTAATTAATTCATAATTTTTTTTACATTTATTTGATTTATTATAATCTTATTAAGTTCATTTTTGGTCTTTTTTATGAGTTATAATGTTTAATTTCATCATTCAGGAGTGTTCGTTTTCTTGGTTTTCACGATCGGTTCACTTGTATATGTAGGTTCCGGGCATATCGGAAGTGCGTTGGTGGGTGTACCCAACATTAATTTTAGCATTAACAATGATCAATCCAAGATCTATCAAGATAATAAAATGCCAGATCTTCAGAATAGAATTAAGAATGAAGAAAAGAAAGAGGGGAGTCCTGAAACCAAAGATAGGATCATCATATGTTGGTTACAATTAATTTAATTAATTGAAAAGAATTACCTTGATGGAATTATTTATTCATTGATGTTTCAGGTCACGATACGATGTAATCCGTTGTTGCGTCATAGAATCCAAGTGTAAGATTCCTCTAGCGGTGATCCACACGTGCTCCACGTATCTCTGGACATCGTTGAAGGGATCTTCGGGTGCTAGCTCAGAAGAGCCTTCTCTTGTGATGTCCGCCTTCGATCGCCTTGATCCAGTGGTGGTGGATCTCTCTCTTATAGCTTGAGAATGTTCTAGGTGGACAAATAATTATCTCTTTGCTTGAGAGATTTTCCAAATCCATTGCGCACAACCCCAAAAAAATGGCTAGGCTAATGATAATTATATAATTGGGATTTTAATTACATAGAATAATAAAATGAATTAATTACCCAAAATAATTTATTTATTTCATTTAATTCTTAGTAATACCCCATGTCTAAAAATAACAGTTGACTATTATTATTACTTAACATGCACCCAACGAATTATACCTAATATTATTTAATTAAATAAATAATATTATTTCTCATGCATTCCCAGAAAAAATACACGGCGTGTATATTTAATATATACGATGTGTACTTTTATTTTTCCATTTTTCTTTATTTCCTCCACCACATTTATTAGACCTTGAATAATGGCTATTTATTTCTAAAATAAATATCACTGCATTAATTGATAATAAATATATTATTTCACCCACAATATATTCTCTTGAATAACTATTGTCGAAATAAATGCGACCAGGAATCCTTAAATAATTATTAAACCTTAATCATGAATAATCTTTATTTAACTTGTTAAATTAATATTTAACTGAGATACTTGGACACACTTAGTGTGTGACCCTCTAGGCTTTTTTCTCAGTGACATTAGGTAGAGCATGCCTAAAGTCCAAGGTTAGCATCTAACAACACGCCAAGGAACCCATAGAGAAAGAATTTAACGCCACAATGATGTGTCACCTCCTGCGAACACTTACCTTGTAATATAATCCCTTTGTCTCGAAATCTCAAATAAATCGGGTTGCATGTTAGTGCCATCAACCCATGTGCTCAATTATTCTTTCTTTGACTTTCCGAAATTGAACTCTCCAATTACTTACCATGGACATAGATTTATTTAGGCTATATCAATTCCATGAAAGGGCCGGAGATATCTACTTCTGTTATAGAACAAAAGGGACAAATCCTTTCTCGCATTATATATTATTGCAGTATCACTCGTGACGCACCCAACCTATCCTATCTCACTGAAAATAGTGTGTCATCATAGTTTTCGTCAATACATCTAAGTGCACGAGTTGTAATACCCATTAATAATAATATTAAAGTCTAAGGACCAATACACACATCCACAGATAGAAACATCTAATGACACTATGAAATGTGGATTTCCTACTGGCAGGTATCGTTCTCATAATATCCTCCTAAATATTACCAAGGGCGCACACCATGAGAAGGTGCCTCAAAGTTTTATGAGTCCTCATCCCTAATGGCCTGTGTTATTTTTGTCCCTCAAATAACATCATCCAGCCATAGAACATATATTCAAGAACAGTGTTATGACACTTCTGGGTTCTCATCATTGCAGGGATCTGCTATGCCCATTTAATACAACAGCTATCCTTAGGACATTATCATATGCATTGTCACATAGAAGAAAAATCATGATGTGATAAGGTATTTATTAATGAATAAAGTACAAAGTACACCAACTCCCACAGAATCCCACTTGGACTAGAGACAACTGCTAAAAACCTTTAACCTGCTAGCTCTCACATGATATTCATGCTTCCGCTGAGATAGGCCTTTAGTCATGGGGTCCGCCACGTTCTCTTCCGTGGACACTCTACTCACTGCAACTTCACCCCTTTGATAGAAATCCCTCAAGAGGTGATACTTTCGGAGTATGTACTTTGTCTGTTGATGCGACCTTGGTTCTTTTGAAAGGGCCACCGTTGTAGTAATATCACAATACAAAGTGATAGGATCCTTACTTATAGGAACCACATCAAGATCCTAGAAAAAGTTCCAAATCCAGAAGGATTCCTTGGATGCATCAGAAGCCACTATATATTCAGATTCCACTGTAGAATCAGCGAAAACTGGTTTCTTTGAACTCTTCCAGCTCACAACTCCTCCATTGAGATAGAAAACATATCCAGATTGCAACTTTAGATCATTCTGATCCGTCTGAAAACCAGCATCAGCATACCCTCTGATAAAAATCTCCTCATCTCCTCTATACACGAGGAACATATCCTTAGTTCTTCTCAGATACTTAAGGATAGTCTTAACAACAGTCCAATGCTGTTCTCTTGGATCTTCTTGTTATCTGCCTACCATGCTCAGTGCATAGGCAACACCAAGCCTGGAACATAACATGGCATAAATGACGGATCTTATAGCCGAAGCGTATGGGATATTACTCATTCTATCTTTCTCTTATTGTGTCTGAGGACACATTTTCTTAGAAAGATGGAGGCCATGTGACACTGGAACCAATACCCTCTTAGATTATTCCATACGAAATCTCTTTAGTATCTAGTCAATGTATGTACCTTGACTTAGTCCAAGAAGCCTCTTGGATCTATCATGAATAATCTTGATCCCTAGAATGTAGGCTTCTTCACCCAAGTCCTTCATGGAGAAACACTTGTTTAAGTAGTCCTTAACTGACTGTAAGACTGGTACATCATTTCCAATAAGAAACATGTCATCAACATATAATACTAGGATAATTATCACATTCCCATTAAACCGCTTATAAGCACATGGCTCACATTCATTCTTAATGAAACCAAATTCTTTAATAGATTCATAAAATTGAATGTTCCATGACTTGGATGCTTGCTTTAATCCATAAATGGATTTCTATAACTTTCAAACCCATTTGGCTTCACCTGGTGTCACAAAACCTTCTGGTTGTGTCATATAGACATCTTCCTAATGGTTCCCATTAAGGAATGCTGTTTTGACATCCATTTTCCAAATCTCATAGTCATGGTAAGCTGCTATGGAAAGTATGATTCTTATGGATTTAAACATGGAAACTAGCAAGAAGGTTTCATCATAGTCAATTCCTTGAAGCTGTCTGAATCCTTTAACCACTATCCTTACTTTATAGGTGCTTACTTTACCTTTCATGTCCAATTTTCTCTTGAATACCCATTTGCATCCAACAATATTTACATCAACTGGCTCATTGAACAGAACATAAACTTGGTTCTGATACATGGAATCTATCTCAGAATTCATATCTTCTATCCATCTTTCAACTTCTGAGCTTTCTAATGGTTCCTTGTAGGAGATAGGTTCATCATTGTCCAACAATAATGATTCACCATCCTTGGTGACTAGGAAACCAAATCTCTCTGGTTCCCTTACCTCTCTTGAGCTCCAACACAGTACTTGTGTTTCTGGAACCTATTCTATGGGGACTTGTGGAACTTGTTCCTGTACCGACTCCTGTGTATCTTGAGCATCAACTTTGTCAAAGTCAATCTTTCTCCCACTATCCTTTTTGAGGATGTGCTCCCTCTCAAGAAAGACTGCTTGTCTAGAAACAATCACTTTCTTGTCTGATGGGTTATATAGGCAATATCCTTTCGTTTCCTTAGGATATCCTATAAAGATACACCTCGTGCCCTAGGGTGCTAGTTTGTTTCCTGAGAAGGCCTTAACAAATGCCTCGCATCCCCATACATGTGTGTGAGACAAAGTGGGTGTCTTTCCATTCCATAACTCAGATGGAATTCCATTTCCACCTTAGTTGGTACCCAGTTTAATGTGTATGCTGCAGTTTGTAATGCATATCCCCAAAAGGATAATGGAAGATCTGCATGACTCATCAACGACTTCACCATTTCCAACAAGGTGCGGTTCCTCCTTTCACTAACACCATTCCACTATGGTGTATAAGGAGAAGTGAGCTGAGATAGAATCCTAGACTCCCGTAAAAGATCGATGAACTCTTGGTTCAGATATTCTCTACCTCGATCTGATCAGAGCTTCTTTATCTTCTTACCAAGAAGATTCTCTACTTAATTCTCGAATTCCTTAAATTTCTCTAAGGCTTTTGACTTATACCTCATTAATCAGACACAACCATATCTACTCAAATCATCAATAAAAGTAATAAAGTAAGAATATCCATCTCTAGATTCTACAGAGAATGGTCGACACACATCCATGTACACCAATCCTAGAAGCTCTGTATCCCTTTCACCCTATCCACCAAAAGGCAGTTTGGTCATTTTACCTTGAAAATAAGCGTGACATCTATCAAGTGGTTTTAGCTCAGTAGAGTCTAAATAACCATCTTGATAGAGCTTTGTCAAGCGCTTCTCATTTACATGACCGAGACGGTGATGCCACAACTAGGTGATGTATGAGTCAGGTGAGTTTGTTTCGTTATCAATTTCCAACACTTAGTTTTCATAATTTAATACATACAAACCATTATTTAAATGTGCCATACCATAACATATGTTGTTCTTATAAAATAGAAAACCCTTATTTCCAAAATTGAAAATAAATCCATCCATATCCAAACAAGATACAAAAATTATGTTTTTGGTAACACTAGGCACATAATAACAGTTATGTAAAACCAAAATCATCCCAGTTGGAAATGAGAGGTGGTAATCACCAATAGCCAACAAAGACATCCTTGCACCATTGGCAGATCGAAGATCCACCTCTCCTCTGACAATATTTTTAAATCTACTTGGTTCCTACATTTGAATACAAATGTGATCCCCACAAGCTGTATCTAATACCCAATGTGTAGAAATGGAAATATTACACTCGACAACGAATGCACCTTTATCATCCCCATGATTCTGGGTGCATTTCCTCTTCTAGTGGCCTTGATTTCCACATGCCAAACATACTGCCTCCTGTTCCTTGCCCTGCCTCTGGATCTTCCCCTTCTTGGAGGGATGGTTGTCGGGGACTTCAGACCATTTATAAGTCTTTGTCCCTTTTTCCTTGTCCTTAATTTTCTTATTCACCATAAGGACTACGGGTTTGTCATGTCCCATGTCCTTATCTACCTGGAGAATTAAGGTCATAAGTTCTGATAGGCTCTTCTCATTTTTTCCCATGTTGTAGTTGAAAATAAAGATAGAGAAGCTCTTGGGCAGTGATGATAGGATGATATCTATACAAAACTCATCTGTAAAATTAATCCCTAATATGTATAGGCATTAAATGTAGCCAATAATCTTGAATACATGAGGCCTAGCTAGAACAGACTCTCTAAGATTTTTTGTAAACAAATAATTGGAGATATCATATCTCTCTTGTCTCCCCTTCTCTTGGTAGAGATCCTTAAGGTGATACATCATGATATACACGTCCATGTTTTCATGTTGCTTCAAGAGCTTATTAGACATGGACAATAACATGAAACATTGGACATATGTGGCATCATTAATATGTTTCATATAGAGAGATAGTTCCTCATCACTAGCCTCTTTCCCAGGCGCAACTGGAACAGGATCTTCCAACACATACAATTTCCTCTCGTGGCGAAGGATGACGCTTAAATTCCTCTACCACTCTTGGAAATTGGTGCTGTTGAGAAGGTTTTCCAACTCAAGTATGGTTTGAAATGATATGTTTGAAGTCATTTTTCTTGCTGTTTCTACAAATTAAGATGAGAAAAGGTTTAGTACTTTATAATGATAAAACTGAGACAAATAAATTAATACTTATTAGTCTCCCACTATTTTATCGAAATCTAATAGCCCTCACCATTGATTTCAGAATATTATGTTGTATAAATATTATAGTATCAAGGATCCATATTGATCTTCACATTACCCCAACTAGGGTTGGTTAAGAAACTTGAAAGGTTTTAGGTAGGCATTCCAAATTCCAACTAAATTAACTCGTAGCTCCTTGATCTGCTGAGTGGACTCTCCAATCCTGAAATCCTTTTATTTTTGGATTTCCTCAACCTTTGCCTCTTGATCACACCAAGCCCTGCTTTGGCAGTCAACCTTTGATGTAAAACAAGTCAAGTCAACCCAAAACCTTGAATTAGAATTCCCTGATAATTGAAAGCACCCCAACTAGGGTTAGTCAAGCACTTTGAACTATGGTTCGATTCTAACCACGATTATGGAAGGATATATCGACTTACTATTTCTTTGAGGTATTTTATCCTTATACATAAATTAAAATTTTATTATCTTTGATTACATGCTTTTTAATATTAAGTGGGATATGCTTAAGTGATTAACCATGTCTAAGATAATATTTACGTATAAGCCGGTCTTATTTTAGTTCTATCTTGCATGCTTGTTTAATTCATTAATTGTGTGATCATGACAACACAACCACAATAAATAAACCATGCAACTAATATAAATAAATTAAATGATATGATCATGTGCTTGTTCTATTGGTTATTTTATCTAGCGGTTGATAAACTAACCCAATACCTAGGGGAGAAACACCTTGAACCTTTCGGGTTCGTGTTTATAGCTTTCCACTTGTCCATCTTTGTATCTCCTTGGATTGATTTCACCTTGGATCCTAACTTGATTTGCCTCCACTAGCTTGGGAGCTCCATCCATTACTTATACATTTATCTCACACGCAGGTGAGGGGTAAAATGGTTTTTACATAAAAGAAACCTTGGGCGCGCAGACCCTACATATTAATGAGGAGAAGGCTCGAAGGACAACAAATTTAATTTAAATAAATAAATTAAAAGAAACCATTAACATACAAAGGTCTTAGTCTAGCTCATGATCATCCATGCATGCAATGATATTTACGCATAAATAAAACTAGCAATCAATTCTTTAATTGTTCTTGTTTAAGATAAATCATGCTCGAATCAATTAATTATCTTTAATTAATCAATCCTTTTATCCTAAAACCTTTTATAAATTTCCTTGAGATTCTCATCCATCACAATTTTAAACAAATAAATTCATTTAAAATTATCATTTTACGTAACTTGTACCTTGAAGGAAACCTGATGAATTTCTATTCATAACTACCAAATGAGTATAAATGAACATTACGCAGATGTTAAATTAAACACATATATATAAAACACCTATCACGTGTTGTGCCTCAGATTTACGCCTACACTATGGTACACATCTCAAGGGTTTGTACAATATAATAATAAATTTTAATAAATCTGTGTAATTTGGATGAGTACACGGCGTGTAGTTTTGACTAAACAACATGTACTTTTGTTCACCATCCATCTGAAGTACACGCCTGGGGACATGGCGTGTAGATGTACTTCGGAAATTTTTGGAGTACACAGCGTGTTCAGCAGGACACACGTCGTGTGGTATCAGTGTTACACGGTTTCCAACCGGGCAAGCCGAGTACGGGGTACATGGACCAACCCTAGCCCGAAGGGACTACATGCTGTGTTTAGTGGACCACACAGCGTGTAATCCAGAAACCATGTCCCACCTGTTCCTGGTCAACACACGGTGTCATTTATGACTTAGGAATACTCCAACACACGACCTGATTTGGCGGACTAGTCTGATGCATTGAACCCAGACTACACAACATGTACTTCCGAATACACACCGTGTATTCTAGTTTTGTACGGCCAGGAATGTTTGGAACCTCCAGATGAGATCCTCTATTTTATTTTAATCAAAATTAAAAGAAAAATTCATTTCTGTAAGGTGAACGAGAAATGTGAAAGGAGGAACAGATCTCGAGATTCAGATTTTAAAGAACGATTAAATTGAATTGAAATAACTAAATTATTAAATGCGTAAATCACCAATGAAAAACTAAATAATTATAATCAATGATATGACCACTTTGATACCACTTGTAGGTTACATGCACAACGGAAGCGCATTAGTGGGTGTAATCAACTTTAATTTTAGTGTTAAAAATGATCAATACAAGATCTGTCACGATAATAAAATGCTGGATCTTCATAATAGAATGAAGAATGAAAAAAAGAAAGAGGGGAGTCCCAGAACCAAAGATACAATCACCATATGTTGGTTATAATTAATTTAATTAATTTACGAGAATTACCTTGATGAAATTCTTTCTTCGTTGATGTTTCTAGTCATGATCCGATGTAATCCGTCATTGCGTCATAGAATACAAGTGAAGGATTCCTCTAGCAGTGATCCACACGTGCTCTACGTATCTCTGGACGTCGCCAAAGTGATCTCCGGGTGCTAGCACGGAAGAGACTTCGCTTGCGATGTCTGCCTTCGATCTCCTTGTTCCGAGGGAGGTGGATCTCTCTCTTGTAGCTTGAGAGCATTCTTGGTGGAAAAATAATTCTCTCTTGGCTTGAGATATTTTCCAAATCCGTTGTGCACAACCCCAAAAAAATCACTACTAAAAATTCGGGCTATAGCGACCGCCATTGACGGTCGCTATAGGCCTCTAGAGACTGCCATTGGCGGTCTCTATAGGCCTCTAGAGACCACCCAACGACCACCATTGGCGGTCTCTTTATCCTCGTCGCAATAGGCCAACAGCGACTGCCAATGGCGGTCGCTTTAGTTGGCCGAAATTCCGGCCTACAGCGACCGCCTAGCGGTCGCTCTAGGATGCCTGCCGGGTCAACATTAGCTACCACCAATGGCGATCGCTGTAGGTGGCCGAAATTCTATCCTACAATGACCTCCACTGGCGGTCGCTAATGTTGACCCGACAGACAGCCTATAGCGACTGCCACAGGCGGTCGCTAGTCTGGGAATTTTTTTTTTAAAAAAATTCACAGTGTATATAAATGAAATATTTTTAAGATTAAAAATGTGTTTTATTATAATTGAAAATAAATAAAATACATTTATTTAAGGTTGTTAGTGAAAGAAATATATATATATAATATTAAATAAAGTATTTTTCTTATTCATCCAATAGGTTTGTTAAGAATATGGTAATAATAAATCAAATATTATGCTTAAAATTTGTATTTCTCTAAAAAGGTAATTTTACTACCTCTTAATGGAGAGCCTATTTTAAATATAAATTCTAGCACATTTTTTTTTATTTCAATATAAACTTATCTTTTTAAAAATTTAACATAAAAATGTGTTAGGGTTAATTTGTGGTATTTTTTGTGGATTTTAATTTTTTTAATGAAATGTACAAATTGAGTTTTTTAATTCATGGTGAAAAATCAGAGATAAAACAAGGTAAAAATCATAAAAAATGGAAAACAATTTCAAACAGCATAAACATCAAGATCATCATAAACAATAAATGATAAACGTGCTTCAACGATCCGAGCAAGTCTATCCATTTCAATCTTCCGCTTCAATAAACCTACAATAAGACAAAAAAAAAAACAACTAAACAAAACAAACATAAATTAGAAATATTTATTCAGTTATTATATACATATAATAAAATTAAATCTAACATCAAATCATGGTGCTATAATAATTTAAAACCCCCAATTTAAGAAATGCTATCATTTCAGGATTTTTTTTCTTATTTGGTTTAGTTTATGAAATTGTTTTGTTGTCTAAAAAGAAATGTTCTCCACGCGCACCACACGTCCAATGGGCGTTCTGTCCCCTCCTACATGTCAGAAATAATATTCTCATTGTTTTCATGTGGTTTCAGGTCATTCGGAGCACGTTTGCTCTGAATTCGACCGTCTCACGATGTTTTGGTGTTTTATGACTCCGTAAACGCGTTTCCAGTCACCGCGGTCAAATGACACCTCCAATTGACATACCGTCTACCCGAACATTTCACAATTCACACAACGGCTATTTTCGTATGATTTAATGGCATTCAGAGGCCATTCGGGTGGTTTTGACCCCCCAACGTGCCCTTTTAGCGCGCGCCGAGCTGCTGAAAATGACATAATCGGTCGTACCGTGAGCACCGCATGTCTGATGGGAATTCCGTCTCCTCCTACACATCACAAATAATATTCCTACTGTTTTCGTGTGGTTTCAGGTTATTTGGAGCACATTTGCTCCGAATTCGACCGTCTCACGCCGTTTTGGTGTTTTATGACTCCGGAAACGCGTTTCCGGTCACCGCGGTCAAACGACACCTCAGATTGATGTGCAGTTTGCCCGACCATTTCACAATTCACACAAAGGTTGTTTTTGTATGATTTCATAGCATTACGAGGTCATTCGGGTGGTATTGACCCCCCAACACGCCCTTTTAGCGCATGCCGAGCTGCTGAAAACGACACAATCGGTCGTACCGTGCGCACCACACATCCGATGGGTGTGCTGTCTCCTCCTACATGTCACGAATAATATTAATATTGTTTTTGTGTGGTTTCAGGTTATTCAGAGCACTTTTACTCTGAATTCGACCGTCTCACGCCGTTTTGGTGTTTTATGAATCTGGAAACGCGTTTCCAGTCACCGCGGTAAAACGACACCTCCGATTGACGTGCCGTCTATCTGACCATTTTAAAATTCACACAATGGCTGTTTTCGTATGATTTCATGGAATTCCAAGGTTGTTCGGGTGGTTTTGACCACCCAACGCGCCCTTTTAGCGCGTGCCGAGCTGCAGAAAATGACACAATCGGTCGTACCGCGCGCACCACATTTCCGATGGGTGTTCCATATCCTCCTACATGTCACGAATGATATTCCTATTGTTTTCATGTTTTTTCAGGTCATTCGGAGCACGTTTGATCTGAATTCGACCGTCTCACGCCGTTTTGGTGTTTTATGACTCCGGAAACGCGTTTCTGGTCACCTCGGTCAAACGACACCTCCGATTGACATGCCATCTGCCCAAACATTTCAAAATTCACACAAAATCTATTTTCGTACGATTTCATAGCATTTCGAGGTCATTCGGGTGGTTTTGACCCCCCCAATGCGCCCTTTTAGAGCGCACCGAGCTGCTGAAAACGACACAATCGGTCGTACCACACACACCGCATGTCCGATGGGCGTCTCGTATCCTCCTACACATCACAAATAATATTCCTATTGTTTTCGTGTGGTTTCAGGTCATTCGGAGCACGTTTGTTCCGAATTCGACCGTCTCACGCCGTTTTGGTATTTTATGACTCCGGAAACGCGTTTCCAGTCACTGCAGTCAAACGACACCTTCGATTGATGTTCTGTCTACCCGAACATTTTAAAATTCACACAAAGTTTGTTTTTGTACGATTTCATGGCATTCCAAGGTCGTTCGGGTGGTTTTGACCCCCCAACGCGCCCTTTTAGCGCGCGCCGAGCTGCTGAAAATGACACAATTGGTCGTACCGCGCGCACCGCATGTCCGATGGGCGTGTCGTATCCTCTTACACATCACGAATAATATTCATATTGTTTTCGTGTGGTTTCAGGTCATTCGGAGCACGTTTGCTCTGAATTCGACCGTCTCACGCCGTTTTGGTGTTTTATGACTCCGTAAACGCGTTTCCGGTCACCGCGGTCAAACGACACATCCGATTGATGTGATGTTTTCCCAACCATTTCAAAATTCACACAATGGATATTTTTTTATGATTTCATGGCATTCTGAGGTCATTCGGGTGGTTTTGATCCCCCAACGCGCCCTTTTAGCGCGCACCGAGCTGCTGAAAACGACACAATCGGTCGTACCGCGCACACCGCACATCCAATGGGCATTCCGTCTCCTCCTACTCATCAAAAATAATATTCCTATTGTTTTCATGTGGTTTCAGGTCATTCGGAGCACGTTTTCTCTAAATTCGATCGTCTCACGCCGTTTTGGTGTTTTATGATTCTGGAAATGCGTTTCCGGTCACTGCGGTCAAACAACACCTCCGATTGACGTGTCGTCTACCCAACCATTTTAAAATTCACACAAAGACTGTTGTCGTATGATTTCATGTCATTCTGAGGTCGTTCGAGTGGTTTTGATCCCCCCAACATGCCCTTTTAGCGCGCGCCGAGCTGCTGAAAACGACACAATCGGTCGTACCGTGCGCACCGCATGTCCGATGGGAATGTTGTCTCCTCCTACACGTCACGAATAATATTCCTATTATTTTCATGTGGTTTCAGGTCATTAGGAGAACATTTTCTCCGAATTCGACCGTCTCACGCCGTTTTGGTGTTTTATGACTCCGGAAACGCATTTCCGGTCACCGCGGTCAAACGACACATCCGATTGACGTTCCTTCTGCCCGAACATTTCACAATTCAAAAAATGACTGTTGTCATACTATTTCATGGCATTCCTAGGTCGTTCATGTGGTTTTAACCCCCCAACGCGCCCTTTTAGCGCGCGCCGAGCTGCTGAAAACGACACAATCGGTCGTACCGTGCGCACCACACATCCGATGGGCATGCCGTCTCCTCCTACACATCAAGAATAATATTCCTATTGTTTTTGTGTGGTTTTAGGTCATTCGGAGAATTTTTGCTCCGAATTCGATCGTCTCACGCCATTTTGGTGTTTTATGACTCCGAAAACGCGTTTCCGGTCACCGCGGTCAAACGACACCTCCGATTGATGTGCCGTCTACCCGACCATTTCAAAATTCACATAGTGGCTATTGTCGTACGATTTAATGGAATTCTAAGGTCGTTCGGGTAGTTTTGACCCCCCAATGCACCCTTTTAGTGCGCGCCGAGCTGCTGAAAATGACACAATCGGTCGTACCGCCTGCACCACACGTCCGATGGGTGTACCGTCTCCTCCTACACATCATGAATAATATTACTATTGTTTTCATGTGGTTTCAGGTCATTCGAAGCATGTTTGCTCCGAATTCGACCATCTCACGCTGTCCAGGGTGCGGGGGGGGGGGGGGGGGGGTGTTCGGGGTGCGGGGAGGGCTGTCCGGGGTGCGGGGGGGCTGTCCGGGGTGCGGGGCAGGCTATCCCGGGTGCGGAGGGGGGGTGGGGGCTGTTCAGGGTGCGGGGGGCTGTCCGGGGTGCGGGGAGGGCTGTCTGGGGTGCGGGGAGGGGCTGTCTGGGGTGCGGGGAGGGCTGTCCGGGGTGCGGGGGGCCTGTCCGGGGTGCGGGGGGCCTGTACAAGGTGCGGGGGGGGGGGGGGGTGTCTAGGGTGTGGGGAGGGCTGTTCGGGGTACTGGGGGGCTGTCCGGGGTGCGGGGAGGGATGTCCGGGGTGCTGGGGGGTTGTCCGCGGTGCGGGGAGGGCTGTTCGGGGTGTGGGGGTGATGTCCGGGGTGCGGGGGGGGGGGGGGGGGGGCTGTTCAGGGTTCGGGGGGGGGGGGGGGGGCATCTGGGGTGCATGGAGGGGCTGTCCGGGGTGAGGGGAGGGCTGTTCGGGGTGCGGGGGGCTTGTCCGGGGTGCAGGGAGGGATGTCCGGAGTGCGGGGGAGGGCTGTCCGGGGTGCGGGGAGGGCTGTCTGGGGTGCGAGGGGCCTACCCGGGGTGCGGGGAGGGCTGTTCGGAGTGCGTGGAGGGGGGGGGGGGCTGTCCGGGGTGCGGGGGGGCTGTCCGGGGTGCGGGGAGGGCTGTCCGGGGTGCGGGGAGAGCTGTCCAGGGTGGGCTGGGGACTACAAATAGTGAACCTCAGCTCATTCATCAAAAACAAGTTTAATTGTTTATATTAGGAATCACATGGTTTTTTCAAAAATATTACAGAACATGCAATTGAAAACATTGAAGAATTAAATGAACAAAAAATATACAAATCATTAATCAGTTTCATGGTTACTTCTCAATTTGTGCACACAAACATTGCATCAGGCCAAAACACACATGATACCCCCAAATCAGAAAAAATATCACTAGAAACCCAACCTAATTATCAATAAAAATCCCACCATTAAAAATAGAAACACACCTCGTGAATATGATGTGTCATGCGTGGTCATGAATACTACCTCCATCAGGTGGGTCAGGGGCCTACAACAACAAAACATTATGAATATTTTCATAACAAAAATAATATAAATTAAATAAATAAATACAGTATAAACCTGCATTTTCTGATCCCCTGCACCATAAACTAGATGCACATATTGCCTTAGTGCTCTAACCTCAGCGATCAATTGCGCATTTACCTCCTCGGAAGTAGACAACCGTGCCTCGAAATCTGACAACCGCTGTGTCATCTGAGCAACAGCAGGACTGACAACCACAATGCATGACACTACAGAATGAGGAATCCATATTCCATAGGTCAAACTATATCCATGTCTGTCCCGACCAATAATGCGATGAAAGATCTCATCCCTTCGCATGGGAAGCTGTCACTGGTCCTCTGGAAGATGTTCTAACTCAGCTTCAAATTGAGCCTGTGAAATATTTAAATATATATAAATATATTAATATACAGATTTTATGTAAGTATTAGTAATGAGTACAAGCACTTACTATCAATGCTGCAGCCTCTGGATCATTGCGATCACGAGTCCTCATCCACACCGACATTTTATCAGTCGGTGCACCTTACTCTCGCAACTATATATGAATAGAATATAAACACAAAACCATATTAATTAATAAATTAAAAAATGAATAATAAATACCTCATGTCGGATCTGAGACACATGAAGAGTCCCGAGCCTGTGAGGTGGTCCCTGCAACGCTCGATTCTCAGAATGGCATGTTGACACCTACTATATTGAATTCATTCAAATTTAAAACAAATCACACATTCTTGAAAATATATATACCAAAATAAATATACAAACCACGACACCCTCAGTAGACCAATATGCAACTAAATCACGCCACTGAGCCAGGAGGACACCTCTCGTGACTTTTTCCAGAATGTCTGGGGCACCCACATTTGGTACCCAGTGGTCCCTCTTGACTTTGCCTTTATAGCATTTCCACATCTTACGGCATTTTCTCATACACACTGGCCGAAACTCATCGGGGCATACTTTCAAATTGTGCTATTAAAGAAAAAAATCACATATGTTATTATTGTTTATACATAGGGAATAAAGTAAAATGGTCTTCTTACCTGAACCTCCCTCCAAAGATGATCTAATGTGTCCTAAGGGATAGAATCCTAGTCACGCGTGGTCAATGGAAATTGATGTGGGTCACATATGATATGACCCAGCTGGTGAATAAATGCATGGGCATTCCATCCCACAGGATGAAATACCTCATCAAATGAAACATCAAAAGTCGTGTCGGAATTCCATGATAATATGCCACGACCAGGGCCACTCTTGCGAGAGGAAGAAGCAGTCGAGTCTGATCCTGTTGAAAACAATTTTATATATAAATTGACAGATGTTATAAATATATATATATGTTTATCAATTACATAAAAATAGAGACAATGACATTCAAACATACCTCTACCTTGAGATGTAGATGCCTCAGATGGATGATGTGGATCTGCTGCCTCTTCCCCTGACATGCCTGCAGTCATGGAAAACATTAGTAAGGGGACTATCCAAAGTGTCCAAATGATAAATTGGTTTGTTTAAAAAAAAATCAAACTTGTACAGTTTTTAATCAAACAAAAAGGGATTGAATAATTAGTTGTGAATGAATTTTAAAAAATCAGAAAGTTAACAAAATAGATATACAAATTATGTAAAAAACCAATCAATGCATAGCCAAATTTCAAATTGAATTAATAAAAATTTAAGCAGCACATGAACCAAATGAAGAATACCGTAATGGGAAGATACACTGACAATAAAATCAATATAACATGAGTTAAACCACCCTAAATATTTATAACTGAATAAACTTCCAAAAGTGAGGATTAAAACTTACAAGGATTTATAAAATGGTTAGATAATTTATGATATCCTAGGTTGAATAGCAGGAAAACAATTATACCTTTCATTAAGCATGCAAATTGACCGTTTCTCCTTCAACAGTTGATCTGACCCAATAAATATCTTCTTCACATTGAACTACGGTATGTTTATCAAGCTGTTGGGAAACAAAAGGAACAGTCTTGGGTTCATCTTGTTCAAACACAAACACTCCTCGCCGATACATTTTTACAACAACTTTCCAACTTGGATTCGAAGGCAAAGTAACAAAGAATACTTGTTCCGCTTGTGATGTCAAAATGAAAGGTTCATTATCAACTCGTTCATTTCTGTATAACATATAGTTAAAATTCACCAATGAAAACTGATATTGATCGACTTTACATCCATGCACTGGATCAACCCAATTACACTTTAACAATATGTACTTCAACCCGTGTGTGTATAAAACTTCAATGATGTCTATCAATTGACCATAGTAATAACCAGAATCGACAAATGGAAAACCGATGCCACTGTTTTGTGTTGCTCGTTTGTCGTCAACATCTTTAATGCGAAATCGAAAACCATTAGCATCTATAGATTTATAATGACGACCCGTTATAGATGGACCCTCATCCAGTTGGATAAATTCTTCAGTTAGTGTGGGGTCCCCTAACTCCCTCAGCTTATGAACCTACATAATTCATAGAATTCAATAATGATATATACAGAAAGAAATTATTATAATACTTCACTCATAATGAAAATCAATTTATATGTACATAATCCTTGAACCAATCATGAAATGATGCATAATGATATTGTTGAATTTTCAACTCAGTCACACGATACATCTCTTCTTTTATCTCATTAATGTGTTTCCTACAAATGATAACGTGATGTTTAAATGATCAACTTATGCAAACAAAACATGTAAAAGTTAAACAATAAAAGTGATAAGATACTTACTGCATTAATGGTGCAACTGATGGAGTATTGAACAAGATATATCGATGTGCTTGTATCCACTCAATGTTGTCCATATCATATGTGGTTCCTTCTCCATCTGGACTATCATGAATCCAAGAGGGATTATCTAATTTTGTTTCAACATCCGTAAGATATTCTGCACAAAAAGTAGTACACTCATCCATCAAATAACCATTGGATATTGATGCCTCCGGATAAGCTCTGTTGCGTACAAATCGTTTCAATGTACTCAAATACCACTCAATAGGATACATCCACCTAAATTGCACTGGACCAGCAGCCATTACTTCATCAGTTAGGTGCACTGTCAAGTGGACCATAACATCGAAAAATGAGGGGGGAAATAGTTTCTCAAAGTGACAAAGTGTAAGTAAAATTCAGTCCTGTAAACTTTTTAAATCACCCATTCGTTGATTTCTTAAAAAAATCTGTCTAAAAAAATTACTCATATCAATCAACGACTGAACAACATTGGGGGATAAACAATCACAAAATGCGATTGGAATCAACTACTGAAGTAGTATGTGATTGTCATGACTTTTCAACCCTTGCAATGTCTTGCTCATCAGATTCACACACTTTGAAATATTAGAAGAGTAACCATCAGGCACCTTGAGCATCTTCAAAATGGAAAGAAATGTCTCTTTCTCCTTTGTAGTCATCGTATACTGTGCAACAGACATATATGCATTGTTTCCCTCAGCTAACTGTAAATGCAACTGTTTCCTTAAGCCCATTTCTTCCAAATCACGGCGTGCATTAACATAGTCCTTTGATTTTCCACTGACACCTAAAATGGTCCACAATATATTATCACAAACATTTTTTTCAATGTGCATGACATCCAAATTATGCCTCAGCATGTTAGTTTTCCAATATAGAAGACTATAAAAAATACTTTTCTTTTTCCAAATGTGACTGCGCTGCCTACTCGCAGCACGAATATTACGTACTGGAGGAGCCACCAAATCCCGAATTTCATATATTATGTGGATTTTTTCTTCCTCAATCTGCGATAACATTTAGACTCCTATCATGATCTTTGGTGCTGGGATGAACTCTCTAGAACCATCAAATTCCACTCTGTCCTCTCTGAACCTGTGCTGAGGGGGGAGAAAACATCTGTGACCCATGTATGCCCATTTTTTGGAATGCTTAAGCCATACAGATTTTTTACTTTTGTTGTAACAAGGGAAAGAAAATTACCCTTTCGTACTCCAACCTCATAAATTTTCATAAGATGGGAAGTCATTGATTGTCCACAATAAAGAAACCTACAGTTTGAACATTTCATTCGTTTTACAGTCATAAGTCATCACACTATCGCCCCAAAATTCATTCAACTCATCAATCAATGGCTAAAGATAAACATCAATATTATCCCCCAGACTTTTAGGTCCATCAATAAGAGTGGAAATTAATATAAATTGTTGCTTCATACAAAGAAACGAAGGAAGATTATACGGAACCAACACCACAGTCCATGTGCTATGAGTTTCACCAAACATAGAATTGAATGGATTGAAACCATCTGCTGCTGTTTCGGACAGAATCCGGGGATGATCTCCTGGACGGGAGATTCAAACGTTCCGATCGGTTTCTAACGGGTTTGTTCGTAGAACCGGAAACATCCAATGATTCCACATCCGTTTGGACCTACTTTCCAAAGGCAGGCGCTCATTAGCTTGTGGACTAATGAGGCTTAGGAATTTTCATTGGTCGAGAGGATGGGAGGTCGGACTCATCACACCTTTTTGAGGGGAATTATTGTCTACTCCGGGACTCTCTTTATAGATTTAAGTTATGTTCGTGAATCCTTATTACATTACCAAGTATAAAATGAGCTTTCCTTTAGTTTTAACAATCAATGATCAAGTATGCAAGAAATTTAGAGAATCTTTTATATGTATTCGAGGTTCTTCATCAATAGAGAATCATATATATTTGTTTAGAGATTCTTGGTCAATGGTATCCTTCAAAACATTTATATAAAAGTCTCTTGGTCATTATGATGACCAGGCTGGTTTTAAAGCCACTCAGTGGGGCACTTGAAGTTTATCGTCATTCAGAAGGACAAAGATTATTTCAAAGTTGGGATCGAACCCATAAATGGGCTACCTACGTATCCTTTGTTTTGAAAAAGGAATCAGAACCCACGTAGTTCGAGAAATGGAGTATGATGTTTATGATTGATGGCTCAAAGATGAATGTCATAATTACTTTTACACTCTAAGCTCACGTGAGTCATGCTCGGTGTGAGAAACAAGAGGTATTGGTAAAAATTAGACAATTGTGCCATGAAAGATGCAATCATAAGAATTTGTTTGGGGCTTATGTATGGATGACTGCCCAGATAGATGAAGGTTTAAGATTTACTTTTAGGGAGAAAATCCATGAACAGGGTCCATAAAGTTATATGTGCTTCATGGAGATTTAAATACTCTAATCTTGGGGCTTACTCCTAAGGAGGATGCCCAAGTTAGGAGGTGACTTATGATTGGGTTTTACTCCTAAAAAGGAAACCCAAATCAAAGGTAAATTAGGACTGGTTAAGAGAAATTTAAGGGACTTGGGGCTTACTCCTGAAAAGGAAGCCCAAGGTTATGACTGAGTCTTATTCCTGAAAAGAAGACTCAAATTAGGGATTAAGGTTTGGGGCTTACTCTTGAGGAGGATTCCCATGATTAGAGAACTTGATTGGGGCTTACTCCTGAGGAGGATTCCCAAGATTGGGAACTTTAAGAATTTGGGGCTTACTCCTGAGGAAGATGCCCAAATTAAAGGATTTATAACTGGGGATTATTCCTGAAAAGGAGACCCAGGTTAGGATTTTCTCATCTTAAAGGATGAGGTTGAATGAATGAACTCTCCATATTTAGTGACATAAGGATATTTAAATCACTGGACTTTGAGAGATATTCCACAGAATTCCTTTCAGATAAAGAAGTCAAATCAAGAAATCATGCCATAAATGGCTTTGAAGAGTGTCTTGAAGACTGAATCTGGAAAAGGAAAGGTGAAATGACTTAAGAGGGGTAAAAATGGGCAAGATGGGCACCCAAAAAGATAGGGGCGCGCAAGTCTTGCAAGGCGCGCAAGTCTTCCGTGGGCGCGCAAGTATGGTCGCGCAGGTATACCTGCGCGGCACATGTTGTACTTGCGCGATTTTCAACCAGCACTGAAATACTTGAGCGACTCTTTTTTAAACCCTTTAGAATTCTCTTGAGGTTCTTCCAGAAAAGGGACGCGCAAGTTATATTGAAGGAAATAAGTTGGCGCGCAAGTGTTTGATGAGTTTCAACACTTAGGCCTTCCTTCTTCTCTTTAGATCTTCCGTTCTAGGTAAGAAATTACCTTAGAAGTGTTCCGGAATCTTTGAGAAGAGACTTGGGCGTCGGGAGCTTCAATTTGAGTTTCTGGAAAAAGATCCTCCCGAATGGGGGGCCCACAGGATCTATTTATAGGCAAAAGAAGACCCCGGGCGGTTACCGGGCGGTTACCACTTAGGTCGCGCAAGTCACCTGCGCGACCAAGGGTGTCGCGCAAGTGTACTTGCGCGACAGTGATAAAACTTTCACGGTGCATTTGCTTTTGATCCTGTGTTCATGCCTTTGTCGATTTTTGATGTTTTCTTCAAAGGTTGAAATCACTTTGAGCTCAGATATTCCCTTTTCCGATCTTTAGATTCTGTGACGAAAGGAGCGTCAACAAAAGTCCCCCCTCAGAGTTGGATCCGGAGAGAAATGAGGATTTGACTCTGAGGAAATCGAATCCCTCCAAAGGAAAAGGGTGGCGCGCAAGTCTGCAGTGTGAAGAGGGCGGCGCGCAAGTTTGCGTCGCGCAGGCCCTAAGTGCTCTGGGTACGGCGCGCAGGTAGGCCTCCGAGCCTATAAATACACCGCTTTTGGCCGGGGATACCATCTGATTCTGAATTTCTCGAGCTCTCGCCGCGCAGGTCACCTAAGCCGCGCAAGTCTGCTCTGTTTTCCTTGATGTCGCGCTCCTGTAAAGGTATTCGTACTTGCACGGTTTAGACTTGCGCGTCCAAAACTTGCGCGGCACCCGAAATACTTGCGCGCCATTGTTTAGATTTGCGCGACTTAATGCCTTGGCCATTTTTTCCGAATTCTTTCACAAACTTTATGAAAAATAAACCCATTTAAGAGTTAAATTTGTTCAACTTTTGTGCAGATTCAATGGCTCCTAAGGGAATTAGAACGGCTGATGAACTGGCTAGCAAGCGGATTGATGACATGATGAACATTATTGGTCATGTTTACTATGATATCTGCGACAGCACTTTCCCAGATTTGGATAAGTACTTGAAGAGATATCATCTTAATTTCCCACAGAGCATCTACCTGTCTCTGTGTGTTCATGGTCATCTGCAAGGAGTCAATGTTCCAAATGCAAACAATTATACACCTGAGATGCAGCTGCACTGCTACTTCTCTATTTCGGTTATGCTGTGCATTAAGAGTAACAACAATGGTGTGAACTTTCAAATTCTTCCTCCATGTCATTTCCTTGCAGATATGAAAATGGAAAACCCATGGGCTGAAATGTTTTCTACTAATGGTTGGTGTAGAGAAGAAAAACATGATATTAGAGCAATATCTGAAAAGAGTACTCTCTCTAAATGGCTCTTTACTTCCAATGCTCCATTCTCAAATCCATGTATCCATCTTCCAAGTCTCTTGGACAGAAACAGAGTCACTGTTTGATCAGCAGAAAATTTTCTCAAACCGCACTCAAGAACATCCTTTTACAATTGTTCCAAGAAGAGTTGGTATCACTGCATCTCTTATTGTATCCAGTTGAATGAATGAGTTCTAGGTGGTTGCTAATGAAGATCGGGATGCCGTAAATCAAAATGAAGTGTTATGTTGAAAGCCTCTGGTAATTCTTGAAAAAGAGAAGAGACTCCAGTCTGTGGATGTCCTTCTAACTCTTGTGTATTAATGAAAAACACTTTCGTCTTCAATCATTTGTACCTGCATTCTTTTCACTACCTGCTTCAAATTTACTTAAGCCAATGGGCTTAGTAATCATAGTTTGATTTTTACTAGGATTATTACAAATAACCCTACAAACTTTGAATCTTTTAACTGCTCAATATTACCTAAATCATACAAAAAAATGTATATTTAGTGAGCTGGAACTTGACTTTTATTCAGAGTTCCTTTGTCTTTTGTGGGCAGTTTGAATTCATGCACGCCGGACATAAAGGGGCTAATGTTTAAGGTCGAAATAGCTTTGACCGAAAATGGATTAAAAAAGGATTCAATTCCTTGACAATTTATCTGAAAACATATTACCATACTCAAGTATGAGAGAAAAAAAAATGTAAACTATGGCTTAAGAATATTTGAATCTGAGGAATGATATGAAAAAAGATCTAAAAGGCATTAGAAGAAGTAGTTTCCAAGAATGAAGTTACTATTATTTAACAAAACCCGTTAGGGGGTTGAAATATGTAGGGCCACCTATGGGCATTGGCTGCATGGTCAAATAAATAGCATCTTTTGGCTGACAAGTCTGTTATGTGGACTGTTTATGCAAGGCCACCTATGGGCACGTGCTGCATAGTCAGGCAAAAGAACTCCCAGAAATTTACTTTCCTAGTGCTAAAAGCCAGTGAAAGTTTATGGAGATTCAAATTTTCTAAAGTATAGAGTTTGTTGTATGGAATGAGGTACTTGAATATGGAGAAGATATTTCCGAACAAGAACATCGAAGAACTGGATGAATATCACTCCTACGAAGGTCTGACCCAAACGTAGGGAAGAAGAATAAACCATAGACTTGAATACTTTCAGATCATGAAAAAGGATATGGGACAAATATGTTAAGGATGGCTATTTTTTGCGGATCCCTACATATTGTCATTTAAGACAAATAAGGACAAAAGAGGCATTCTTCTCAAGAATGAAGTTACTATTATTTAACAAAACCCGTTAGGGGGTTGAAATATGCAGGGCCACCTATGGGCATTGGCTGCATGGTCAAATGAATAGCATCTTTTGGCTGACAAGTTTGTTATGTGGACTGTTTATGCAAGGCCACCTATGGGCACATGCTGCATAGTCAGGCAAAAGAATTCTCATAAGTTTGACATTTTTGTGACTAGAAGTCAGGAAAAAAGGGGTATGAAGATCTGAAAATATTTAAGGTTAGGATTATAACACATAAATATGGGTATTGTCCAATGTATATAGAGATACATAGGTCAATGAAAACCATAATCATGTTGTGGCTGGGTCCTAAATTGAAATTTTGGACTTCACTACGTATCTCATAAGAATGAGAATCAAGCCATACGTAGTTATTGAAATGCAGTTTAACGTCGTGCAGGACGAAAGGATGAGTGATCTTAGTTTAGGGTCATAGAATTTGGACCATAATAATGAATACACAGTGTGTGTTTTCATGAGGACTTTTTAGCCAAGGGACTGAAAGTGAAATTTGGGGTTAGGCCCAAAAGACTTGGGACTGGATTCGAGGGACACTCGAATGTTCCTACGTATCCCATAAGGATGGGAATCAAGTCCACGTAGTTCTAGAATTACCCTTTGTACAAATTTGGTTCGTACATGTGAAGGGTGAAAGGGGACTTTAGTGCAATGATGGTTTAACCTAAGATAAAAAGTTCAGGCATTACCATGTATGCACGTAGTCTTTTGAAAATGAAAACCATGATTGAAAAAAAATCAATGTCAATAATAGTTCTCTCTCAAATGAGGAAATCAAAGAATATTGTAGTTTATTGTTGTACCGGACAAAAGTGTTGTATAGTTTAACGTCGTATAACAAGGACGAAAATGAATCAATGTAAAGATATTGATTCTAGGGGCGGTTTCACAAATCAACATCATATGAGATGGTGGTGAACCGATGTAAAGAGATTGTTTTTGGGCTTGAACCCTGGGAGGTTGCCTACATACCCAGCCTGGAGGTCAAGGATCAAAGTCCGTGTAGTTCAATGAAAGAATGAATTAATGATCAAGTTGTTCTTGGGGACAATGATCTAATTAAAATGTTGTTGGGACTTACACATGGTTAGCGGCCCAGAGAGAGTGTTATGGTTGATGTTCTCTCTAAGCCCACGTGAGTCATACTCGATGTGAGAAACAAGAGGTAATAACAACCTTAACGATGCACAGTTTAATGTCGTGTAGGACCTAAAAAAGGGACTATGCAGTTTAAAGTCTTGCAGTTAGGACTATTGGTGCTGCACAGTTTAGTGTCATGTAGCAGGTAAAAAATAACAGTTTAATGTCATGTAGGACATATTAAGGACT
This sequence comes from Viscum album, assembly GCA_963277665.1. Classification (NCBI taxonomy): domain Eukaryota; kingdom Viridiplantae; phylum Streptophyta; class Magnoliopsida; order Santalales; family Viscaceae; genus Viscum; species Viscum album. Next base: position 443,189,101 of record OY728135.1, on the reverse strand, counting down.
TTCTGTACAGTTTAGCGTCATGTAGTTAGGATAATGGGGACAATACAGTTTAACGTCATATTGGACGAAAGGGGGATTGTGCAGTTTATTGTCATGCAGTAAGGACAAAAGAGTGTACTATTTTAACGTCATGTCGGACGAAAGTGCGAATAGTTTAAGGTCATATGCATGGACCGTGGATGGTGCAGTTTAATGTCATACTGGACTTTTGAGATTATATAGTTTAACGTCTTTCCGGACGTGAGGGACTTTTATACAGTTTAGCGTCATGTAGTTAGGACGTCACAGTTTAACGTCTTGCTGGACATAAGGGATTTTCAAATAGTTTATGGTCATATACATGGACCAGGGATGATGCATTTTAAGGTCATGCTGGACGGTTTAGGGAATTTTTTCACAGTTTAATGTCGTGTGGGACGAAGTTGCAGTTTAAAGTCATACTGGACCATTGCTGTACGGTTTAAAGTCATGTAGCTAGGACTAAGGTGAACCAATATGAGGATATCAGTTCTGGGGACTTTTTACAGTTTATCGTCATGCTGGACGTTGAAAGTGCCACACAGTTTAATGTCATGTTGCTAGGACACAATATAGTTTAATGTCATCTCGGACATAATAGTAACCAATGTGATAGTTTAACGTCATGTTGGACGATAAGGGAACTAACACAGTTTAACGTCATGCTGGACGATGAAAGTGCCACACAGTTTAATGTCATGTTGCTAGGACAAAATATAGTTTAATGTCATCTCGGACATTGAAGGTGACACAGTTTAACGTCATGTTGGACGAAGTTGCAGTTTAAGGTCATACTGGACCATTGCTGTATGAACCAATTGTAAGAGTCTTGGTTCTGGGAACAATATTTTGTGTTTATACAAAATACTTCTTTAGAAATCTGGTATTAGTTGGAGTCGTGATGTGTTCTCCATCCATTGAGATCAGAGAATACGCTCCATTGGAGTAGACCTTATGTATTGAATAAGGTCCTTCCCATTTTGGTTCAAGATTGGGAGGCTTCTTTCCTGGTATCATTGGTGCTCTGAGAACCAACACCAATTCTCCCTGAATGAATGAACGAATACGAACTTTTTTGTTAAAAGCTCATGCTATCCGATTCTGATAGATTTCCAAGTGGTGCAAAGTGCACAATATTTTCTCATCTAACTGTTCCAATTCATTCAACCGCTTTTGGGATTGCTCATCTGTTGATAACTGATCACAAATGGCTATTCTTAGTGAGGGCAATTGAACTTCAATTGGAAAGACTGCTTCTGTTCCATATACCAATGAATATGGAGTTGACCGCGTTGCATTGCGAGTGGTAGTCCGATAAGCCCATAAAGCATGAAAGAGTTTATCAGGCCATGACCTCTTATCTTTATCCACCATCTTTTGCAGTATATTTGAAAGAGTCTTGTTGAAGGCCTCTATCTGGCCATTAGCCGCTGCATGATATCGAGATGAATGGTTAGACTTAATGTTGTATTCTTGATACAATTTCTTTACCTCAGAAGAACAGAAATTGGTGCCGTTGTCCGTCAATATGGTATGAGGGACACCAAATCTAGTAATGATGTTAGACTTGATGAAGCTAACAATGCATTTAGAACTGACTTCTTTGAGAGGTACTGCCTCTGCCCATTTGGAAAAGAAATCAGTAGCAGTAAGAATGTACTTAAACTGCTTGGCCGTAGCTGAAGGGTAAGGTCCCACCACATCCATTCCCCATGTGGAAAATGGCCATGAGTATTTAGCTGTATGAAGCAACTCTGGAGGTTGATGAATGAAGTTGGCATATACTTGGCATGAATGACACTTCTTTGTGAAATTAACACAATCTTGTATCATTGAAGGCCAAAAGTATCCAAGCCTTCGAATTTGATCAGACAGTCTATGTCCAGACTGGTGGGCACCACAGACTCCTGCATGCACTTCTTTTATGACAGCCATTGTCTCTTCACCATCAATACATCTGAAGATAACTCCATCAAAACCACGTTTGTAGAGAATTTTCTCAAGGTGGTTTGGGCCATCATAAAGAGCAAAATTGACCACACGTCGCCGAATTTGTTCTTTCTCGGCTCTATCAGGTGGAAGTGTTCCATTTTGAAGGTATTCCCTGAGAGGTGACATCCATCCTGTAGTATGACCATACGGTTCAGGAATGGGACTAATTTCATTAATTTCCTCTGTTCTGACTTGAACATAAGGTGAAATTGCACGACGGTGGGCAATACAGATGGTTGTTTCGTCCCGATTTGGATCTGCTAAAGCTGTGGCTATATTAGCCAGTGCATCAGCTTGAGCATTTTGTGATCTTGGGACATAAGAAAATGTCGGTTCTGAAGGTAATTCCGACATTAACTCTCTGACATAATCATACAAAGGTATTAATTCTTCTTTTCTGATGGCATAATCCCCATTGACTTGTTTGATTACCAGGTCTGAATCACCTTTCACCTTTAAGTGATTCACTTGCGCTTGAAGTGCTAACTCCAAGCCTGTAATGAGAGCTTGATATTCAGCTTCATTATTGGTACCACCTTCCCACAACAAAAAGGAATAAGGTAACACTGCCTTATCTGGAGAAATGAGCACAATTCCTAAACCAACTTTGTTGAATTTAGGATTTTCCATTTTCTTCCCTGTTGGACTTCTAGAAGCACCATAAAAATACATTTCCCATGTTTGAGTACTCTCTTGAATAGAGAAAACTTCCTCATCAGGGAGTTCGATATCTGAATACGTGTCTTCCACTGAAGGATGTTCAGCCAGGAAATCAGCCAGAGCTTGGCCCTTAATTGCCTTTTGAGACACATACTGAATGTCGAACTGCTGTAGAATAACCGCCCACCTTGCCAGACGTCCTGTAAGCATTGGAAGACTAAGGATGAATTTGAGTGGATTATTACGAGATACCAATTGGACCTCGTGATGTTGCAGGTAGTGTCTCAGTTTCTGAACTGCAAAGATTAATGCTAGGCAACACTTTTCAATACTTGAATACCGGTTTTCTGCTTCAAGCATAGTTCTACTGAGATAATAGAGACTATTTTCATTCCCAGCATCATTCTTTTGATCAAGAAAGGCACCCAATGATCGCTCTAAAGCTGTCACATAGAGGATAAGAGGTCTACCCTCAATAGGTGGCATGATTACTGGAGGACTCAAGAGGTATTTCTTGAGAATATCAAATGCTTTTTGACATTCTTCAGTCCACTGGTAAGTGACTCCTTTCTTCAATAATTTGGTAAAGGGTAAACTTTTGCCTGCCAAATTGGCGATGAAACGCCGAATATAGGCTAAGTGTCCTTGAATTCCTCTTAATTATTTCAAATTCTGAGGAGGTGACATACCAAGGATTGATTTGGTCTTCTCAGGATCAACTTCAATACCACGATGGTGTACAACAAAGCCGAGGAATTTTCCTGAGGTTACCCCAAAAGCACATTTTAAGGGGTTCATCTTCAAATTATGTTGTCGAAGCTTGTGGAATATGACTTCCAAATCAGCCAAGTGATCAAAACATTGTTTGGATTTAACCACCAAATCATCTACATAGCATTCAACAAACTTCCCTAGAAAAGGTTTGAAGATACGATGCATGGCGCGTTGATATGTTGCACCTGCATTCTTTAAACCAAAGGGCATCACCCGGTAACAAAACACACCTTGAGGAGCTCTGAAGGCTGTATATTCCTCATCTTCTGGGGCCATTCGGATCTGATTATATCCAGAATATCCATCCATGAAAGAAAGTACTTCATATCCAGCCGTCGCATCAATTAAGAGTTCTGTAATCGGAACTGGGAAATCATCTTTAGGACAATACCGATTAAGATCTCTGAAATCGATGCAAACCCTAATTTGTCCATTCTTCTTCTTTACAGGGACAATATTAGCCAACCACTTGGGATATTGAACTTCTCTGACGAAGTTAACTTTGATAAGCTTATCCACTTCAGCCTCAATTTTGGAAGCGTAGGTTGAGTGTGTTCTTCTCGCGGCTTGCTTGAATCCTCGATGTTCTTTTGGAAAACCCAAATGATGGGTTGCAACATCAGGATCAAGGCCAGACATCTCTGTATAATTCCAAGAAAAAATATCTTTATTTTGCTTTAGAAAAGAAATATACATCTCTTGCTCTTCAAGGGTCATGGATGCACTAATTAAAGTGGGGCGTGGATCTTTCTCTGTACCCAGATTTACTTCTCTGAGTTCATCCACAGTGGTAGAGATACCCTCTTCAAATGCTGGAGGAGCATCTCTAAGATCTTCCTCTTCCTCTTCATCATGTGTTATTTCTTCCGTTTCTACTTGCAAAGTATATGAAAAAAACGAAATTCTCATGATCATAAGAGATGTCAAAATTTTCACATTTTGAAGAAGAAGCTTCCATTTCCGACCCTATTGATGATAAAGGGTCTTCTTTGGGAATCAAAGAGGAGATGATGGATTGAGAATAGACATCAATATTCACATCTGGTGTTGCTATAACTTCTTCTGGTCTAATTAGAGAAGTATAGACTTGTTGGATTTCAGCAGACGAAATAAAAACGTCACCACTTGTGCTTTCATCACTGCTTGGTAAGTTACCAATTTCTCCCATGTTGTCTGGCTCGATTGACGTAATTGACATTATGGATCTTTCCATAAGAGTATTTTGATTTGGGCCTATTTTGTCAATTTGACTGATAGGTAACACATAATCTGTACTCACATGTGAAAATGGATTTATTGGAATTTTTTCCAAACCATATGGAGCATTAACTTTGGTAATTTCCTTCATTGTAGATTTTTCTCTTCCCTTCATGTGATAAAATTCCGCCTCAATGTATTGAGACTCACATGTCTAGAACGGGGCCTTATCACCATACAATGTTCCAACTTGACCATCAAAACAGTATTTGAGACATTGATGGTATGATGACGGAATAGCTGCATGCTGATGTAGCCAGGGTCTTCCAAGCAAGATATTGAAAGCTGAGTCTTGATCAACAATCATGAAATCCGAATTGGAAACAAGATCTCCAAACTGAGTTCTGAGTGTAACTTCTCCCAGTGGTTCTTGTTCATTTTTATCATATCCTTGCAACATCATGGTAGAAGGAGATAAATCAGATTCTGTGAGGCCCAATCGACGAAGTGTACGAATGGGCATGAGGTTGACTCCTGAACCATTGTCAATGAGAGCTCTTCGAACATCTATACCATTGACTTTTCCAGATAAGTACAAAGGTTTTATGTGCCCATGCACAACATCATCTTCATCTTTATCAGTAAAAGATATCACTGCATGGCATTCTGCAGGATTATTCTCTATGTGATAGATTTCAGCTGCAGCAATTTCAGCTTCAAACTCCTGAGGACTTGACAAAGCTTCGATGAGTGCTTCCCGAAGATCTTTTGACAGATTCAAAGCATCCAAAATTGATAACTTGGATGGTACTTGGGCCAAGTGTTTCAATATATCATACTTTTGATCTAGAGGTCTGCGTTTCCCAATAGGAATATGCGGTTTAGCAGGTACCTTGGAAGCAGATGATTTGGAAGCTGATGCATCTTGTATTGAAGCTGGCAACATCCTTGGTTTTGGCAGATTAGACTGATTAGATCCATTTACTTGCTGAGATAAAGAAGATGGAACTTTTAATCGGTCTTCCAAAATAACTGTGCCGAAACTGAGTTGGCCATTGGCAGAAGAACTTGCTTGTTCTTTTTGAGCTCGCTGAAGGGCTCTACCACGAGTTTCTGCTGCATATACAGTGCTAGCAGGGGTAAAATTAGAGTAGTGGCTTCGGAAAGATCCACGTCTTCCCCTATATCCTGAACCTCTAGAACTTCCTTGGGTTCCCTTATTTGATACAGGGAATTCAGGCTCATCAAGACTGGAATATGAATCTGTTAATTGAATCATATTAACAGAACCAAAGATTAACTCTTCGTCTGATAGAGACTCTTCCTGGTTAGCCTGTTTAGGCTGTGCCGTTTGGTGGGACGGTGCTCGTGGCTTTGAAGTAGATGGCATGAAATCTGCCAGAGTCAAAGACAATTTAGGCTTTGCTACATACTCATCCTCTTCTGATTCCTCTTTCTTCTTTGAATTGCGCTGCCCTTTTGAGGATTTCTCTTTTGATGGAGGCTTTACTGCAGCTTTTGTAGGAGACACAATTGGCTTCTTCAATTGTGTTCGCAAAATGGAATGGGTCTGATTGATTGTCTTTCTTACCATCCAATCATCATATTTTTTTTGCAGTTTTGCTTTTGACTTCCTGCCACTCGCCTCCTTCCTCTGGATCTGTAGCGGTAATACACGCTACATGAGCTGAAGAACCCTTCAATTTGACTTGTCCCAAATCGACCATCTTTTGCAGGAGGTCTTTAAAGACAAAACACTCCTGGATGGGATGCCCCAACATTTGATGAAAGGGTCAATAATTGGGACGGTCTTCATCTCCTTCCTTGTTTGGCCTCTTGGGCACTGGTAATTGAACCAAATTATTTTCCAGAGCTGAAATGAAGTAACCAGGAACTTGCTCACTTCAGAAAGAGTATGTTTTACTCTTCATATCCTCAAATTGTTTTTGTCGTTGATCTTTGGGATCATTTGGACGAAAAAGCCTTTGTTGTTGGCGTTCAGGAGGTGGAGCCCTTCGAGAAGATGAAGGTTTTGAAGTAGAAATAGGTACAGGTGCTTGTTTAAGCATAACTGTAGCAGTTTCTGCTTTACCCATTCTTCTTCCTGGAGCTGATGGAATTACACGAGATTTAACCTTAGCCTGTATAAGGGAATCTTCAATCTGTTGAGCGATTGAAGTAAGGTCTCGAAACCCTCCTGTGTATTTCACAGGGATCAATGGCGTGTGTAATTCGTCACGCAAATTTGCCACACAGATTGGCAACAATTCCTCCTGAGGGAGTGCTAAACTCAAGGAATACGTTAATCTCTTCCAACGAGCAATGAAATCAGAGACTCTTTCATTCTCCCTTTGCTTTTAGTTTGTAAGATCGAAAACTGTCGTTTTTGGAAAAGTTGAGCTAAACTGAAGAAGGAATTTTTGACAAAGATCCTCCCATCCGATGACTGATCGGGATTGCAAGCTTGTATACCAGACAAAAGCTGGTCCTTGCAAGGTTCGCACGAAGCATCTGAGTTTCACTGCTTCTTGCTGCTCTGGAGTTCCCATCATAGGATCACAACATGACACGTAATGCGTCAAATGTTGTTCAGGGTCGCCTGATCCATTGAAAGTAGGGAAAACAGGGTTTCCAAAACTGGATGGAGGAGAAATTGAATCTACCCATTCAGGGTAAACTTTCTTTTCAGGTTGAACTTGCACCCGTTTCCCTTCCATAGTTTCTAACCGAGCTGTCAATGACTCAATAGTCACTACTGGAAATAATATATTTACCAACGGTTGAGAAATGTTGGGAAAGGTTGGAAAACCGTTGGTATAACATATACCAACAGTTCTGCCAACCGTAGGTAAGTAAGCCGTTGGGAAAAACATTTCCCAACGGTTTTCAGCAAACCGTTGGCATAGGGTGGAGATAGGTGGGAAAAAGGTTTGCCAACGGTTTAAAACCGTTGGCACAGGGGCTTCATGTTTTTCCCAACGGTTTGGTAAACCGTTGGCAAAAACCCCACATCTACTCTTTCCCAACGGTTCTAAAACGTTGGGAAAAGTACTAATCTACAATTTCTATGCCAACGGTTCTGAACCGTTGGCATAGCCTCTGCTGGGCAAATCACCCAGCAGCTCCCCAATTTGCCCAGCAGCTCCCAACCAGGTCTCCAATTTGACCAGCACCACATCTGGTTTTGTGGGTTCCCTCTCATTTTTCAATCCAATTATTGTACCTGCAATAAACTAACACATACATATATAATTATTGTACCTGCAGTAACCAACTAACACTTACATATAGAGAACAAATTCATACACGTTTAACATATAATGGTAGAACTATACACATCCATAATTAAATTAGAATTGATAACGTAATTATAAACATAAATAATTCATTTAGATTTAAATTTAAAATGTAGATGACAATTATATGTGGAATCTAGAAGTCAATTCATAATTTGATCTGTTTTTTTGTATACCATATATTTTTACCTAAAGTAATGTCCGTTTTAAACATAATACATACACCTGGAGTGCTACCGTCCACAACGTGCCTCAGATTGAGGCAGGGTTGACTCATACACGTCACATATGACCCATGGATCGTTGTGCTAATGTATCGACACAATCCAAATGCGTTTGGTCGGTTTTCCGTATGCTAGTTGATGTTTTTCAATTAAAATGACGTAATTTTGAAACAAAAGGCAGACACTTTGAGTGGTTCTAGCCACACCGCACCTCATATTGAGGCGGTGTTGACTCGTACACGTAACATATGACCTATGGATCGTTCTCCTAAAGTTTCAATGGAAACCGAATGCGTTTGGTCGGTTTTCCGTATGTACTTAAATTGTTGTCCATTTTAAGCAAAAGAGACACAGTTGGAGCGGTGTCGGCCACACCGCTCCTCAGATTGAGGCGGGATTGACTCGTACACGTCACATACGACCCGTGGATCCTTTTCCTAAAGTATGGACACAATCCGAATGCATTTGCTCCATTTTCCGTATGTCATTTGATGCTTTTCACTTAAAATGATGTCCCTTTGAAACAAAAGACAGACACTTTGAGTGGTGTCGGCCACACCGCGTCTCCAATTGAGGCGGGGTTGATTCGTACACGTCACATATGACCCATGGATCGTTCTCCTAAAGTTTCAACGGAAACCGAATCCGTTTCGTCGGTTTTCCGTATGTACTTAAAATGGTGTCCGTTTTAAACAAAAGAGAGCCACTTAGACTGATCTCGGCCACACCATGACTTGGATTCATCCCGGGTCAGCTCGTACATGTCACATATGACCCATGGATCGTTGGGATAAATTATCAACAAATTCGGAATGCGTTTGGTTGGTTTTCCGTATGCCAGTTGTTCTTTTCACTTATAATCCTGTCCATTTTAAACAAAAGAGACACAGTTAGAACGGTGTCGGCCACACCGCTCCTCGGATTGAGGCAGGATTGACTCGTACACGTCACATACGACCCATGGATCCTTGTGATAAAGTATCGACACAGTCCGAATGCCTTTGGTCGGTTTTTCGTATGTCACTTGATGCTTTTCACTTAAAATGACGTCTTTTTGAAACAAAAGACCGACACTTTGAGTGGTGTCGGCCACACCGCGTCTCCGATTGTGGCGGGGTTGATTCGTACACGTCACATATGACCCATGGATCGTTCTCCTAAAGTTTCAACGGAAACCAAATCCGTTTGGTCGTTTTTCCGTATGTACTTAAAATGGTGTCCATTTTAAACAAAAGAGAGCCATTTAGACTTATCCCGGCCACACCGCGACTCGGATTCATCCCGGGTTGGCTCGTACACGTCACATATGACCCATGGATTGTTGAGATAAATTATCAACAGATTCGGAATGTGTTTGGTCGGTTTTCCGTATGTCAGTTGATGCTTTTCACTTAAAATGACGTCCTTTTGACTTGAAACCACCGTGCAACATTCTAATTATTATTCGTGACGTGTACGCGCAGACGAAACGTCAATCGGATGTGCGGTTTGCGCGGTACGGCTCAATATTCGTGTTTTAAGTGATGCGCGCGCTTCGTAAACGCGCGTGAGGGGGGTCCAAACGGGCCGAACGATGTCGGAATGACCTGAAATCAGACGACAAATATGGGTGAGTGATTTCTGAAGTGGTCGAGTAGACGGCACGTCAATCGGACGTGCCCTGTGCCCGCGGTGACCGAGAACGCAGTTCGGGTGTCATAAATGGCCAGAACGGGCGTCCAACGGTCAAATTCATAGCGGACTAACTCATATTGAGCTGAAACCACCGTGGAACATTCTAATTATTATTTGTGACGTGTACGCGCAGACGGCACGTCAATCGGACGTGCGGTTTGTGCGGTACGGCTCAATATTCGTGTTTTAAGTGATGTGCGCGCTTCGTAAACGCGCGTGAGGGGGGTCCAAACGGGCCGAACGATGTCGGAATGGCCTGAAATCAGACGAAAAATACGGGTGAGTGATTTCTGAAGTGGTCGAGCAGACGGCACGTCAATCGGACGTGCCGTGTGCCCGCGGTGACAGACAATGCAGTTCTGGTGTCAAAAACGGCCAGAACGGGCGTCCAACGGTCAAATTCATAGCGGACGGCCTCGGATTGAGCTGAAACCACCGTGTAACATTCTAATTATTATTATTGACGTGTACGCGCAGACGGCACGTTAATCGGACGTGCGGTGTGCGCAGTACGGCTCAATATTCGTGTTTTAAGTGATGCGCGCGCTTCGTAAACGCGCGTGAGGGGGGTCCAAACGGGACGAACGATGTCGGAATGGCCTGAAATCAGACGACAAATACGGGTGACTGATTTCTGAAGTGGTCGAGTATACGGCACGTCAATCGGACGTTCCGTGTGCCCGCGGTGACCGACAACGCAGTTCGGGTGTCATAAACGGCCAAAACGGGCGTCAAACAGTCAAATTCATAGCGGACGACCTCAGATTGAGCTGAAACCACCGTGAAACATTCTAATTATTATTTGTGACGTGTACGCACAGACGGCATGTCAATCGGACGTGCGGTTTGCGCGGTACGACTCAATATTCGTGTTTTAAGTGATGTGTGCGCTTCGTAAACGCGCGTGAGGGGGGTCCAAACCGACCTAACGATGTCGGAATGGCCTGAAATCAGACAAAAAATACGGGTGACTGATTTCTGAAGTGGTCGAGTAGACGGCACGTCAATCGGACGTGTCGTGTGCCCGCGGTGACAGACAACGCAGTTCTGGTGTCATAAACGGCCAGAACGGGCGTCCAACGGTCAAATTCATAGAGGACGGACTCGGATTGAGCTGAAACCACCGTGGAACATTCTAATTATTATTCATGACGTGTACGCGCAGACGGCACGTTAATCGGACGTGCGGTGTGCGCCGTACGGCTCAATATTCGTGTTTTAAGTGATGCGCGCGCTTCGTAAACGCGCGTGACGGGGGTCCAAACGGGCCGAACGATGTCGGAATGGCCTGAAATCAGACGACAAATACGGGTGACTGATTTCTGAAGTGGTTGAGTAGACGGCACGTCAATCGGACGTGCCGTGTGCCCGCGGTGACCGACAACGCAGTTCGGGTGTCATAAACGGCCAAAACGGGCGTCATACAGTCAAATTCATAGCGGAAGACCTCGGATTGAGCTGAAACCACTGTGAAACATTCTAATTATTATTCGTGACGTGTACGCGCAGACGGCACGTCAATCGGACGTGCGGTTTGCGCGGTACGGCTCAATATTCGTGTTTTAAGTGATGCGCGCGCTTCGTAAACGCGCGTGAGGGGGGTCCAAACCGGCCAAACGATGTCGGAATGGCCTGAAATCAGACGACAAATACGGGTGAATGATTTAGGAAGTGGTCGAGCAGACGGAACGTCAATCGGACGTGCCGTGTGCCCGCGGTGACCGACAACGCAGTTCTGGTGTCATAAACGGCCAGAACGGGCGTCCAACGGTCAAATTCATGGCGGACGGCCACAGATTGAGTTGAAACCACCGTGGAACATTCTAATTATTATTCATGACGTGTAGGCACAGACGGCACGTCAATCGGACGTGCGGTTTGCGCGGTACGGCTCAATATTCGTGTTTTAAGTGATGCGCGCGCTTCGTAAACGCGCGTGAGGGGGGTCCAAATGGGCCGAACAATGTCGGAATGGCCTGAAATCAGACGAAAAATACGGGTGACTGATTTCTGAAGTGTTAGAGCAGATGGCACGTCAATCGGACGTGCCGTGTGCCCGCGGTGACCGACAACGCAGTTCTGGTGTCACAAACGGCCAGAACGGGCGTCCAACGGTCAAATTCATAGCGGACGGCCTCAGATTGAGCTGAAACCACCGTGGAACATTCTAATTATTATTCGTGACGTGTAGGCACAGACGGCACGTCAATCGGACGTGCGGTTTGCGCGGTACGGCTCAATATTCGTGTTTTAAGTGATGCGCGCGCTTCGTAAACGCGCGTGAGGGGGGTCCAAATGGGCCGAACGATGTCGGAATGGCCTGAAATCAGACGACAAATACGGGTGACTGATTTCTGAAGTGTTCGAGCAGACGGCACGTCAATCGGACGTGCCATGTGCCCGCGGTGACCGACAACGCAGTTCTGGTGTCATAAACGGCCAGAACGGGCGTCCAACGGTCAAATTCATAGCGGACGGCCTCAGATTGAGCTGAAACCACCGTGGAACATTCTAATTATTATTCGTGACGTGTAGGCACAGACGGCACGTCAATCGGACGTGCGGTTTGCGCGGTACGGCTCAATATTCGTGTTTTAAGTGATGCGCGCGCTTCGTAAACGCGCGTGAGGGGGGTCCAAACGGGCCGAACGATGTCGGAATGGCCTGAAATCAGACGACAAATACGGGTGACTGATTTCTGAAGTGTTCGAGTAGACGGCACGTCAATCGGACGTGCCATGTGCCCGCGGTGACCGACAACGCAGTTCTGGTGTCATAAACGGCCAGAACGGGCGTCCAACGGTCAAATTCATAGCGGACGACCTCGGATTGAGCTGAAACCACCGTGGAACATTCTAATTATTATTCGTGACTTGTAGGCATAGACGGCACGTCAATCGGACGTGCAGTTTGCGCGGTACGGCTCAATATTCGTGTTTTAAGTGATGCGCGCGCTTCGTAAACGCGCGTGAGGGGGGTCCAAATGGGCCGAACAATGTCGGAATGGCCTGAAATCAGACGACAAATACGGGTGAGTGATTTATGAAGTGGTCGAGCAGACGGCACATCAATCGGACGTGCCCTGTGCCCGCGGTAACCGACAACGCAGTTCGGGTGTCATAAACAGCCAGAACGGGCGTCAAACGGTCAAATTCATAGAGGACAGACTCGGATTGAGCTGAAACCACCGTGGAACATTCTAATTATTATTCGTGACGTGTAGGCACAGACAGCACGTCAATCGGACGTGCGGTTTGCGCGGTACGGCTCAATATTCGTGTTTTAAGTGATGCGCGCACTTCGTAAACGCGCGTGAGGGGGGTCCAAACGGGCCGAACGATGTCGGAATGGCCTGAAATCAGACGACAAATACGGGTGAGTGATTTCTGAAGTGGTCGAGCAGACGGCACGTCAATCGGACGTGCCGTGTGCCCGCGGTGACCGACAACGCAGTTCTGGTGTCATAAACGGCCAGAACGGGCGTCCAACGGTCAAATTCATAGCGGACGGCCTCGGATTGAGCTGAAACCACCGTGGAACATTCTAATTATTATTCGTGACGTATAGGCACAGACGACACGTCAATCGGACGTGCGGTTTGCGCGGTACGACTCAATATTCGTGTTTTAAGTGATGCGCGCGCTTCGTAAACGCGCGTGAGGGGGGTCCAAACGGGCCGAACGATGTCGGAATGGCCTGAAATCAGACGAAAAATACGGGTGACTGATTTCTGAAGTGTTCGAGCAGACGGCACGTCAATCGGACGTGCCATGTGCCCGCGGTGACCGACAGCGCAGTTCTGGTGTCATAAACGGCCAGAACGGGCGTCCAACGGTCAAATTCATAGCGGACGGCCTCAGATTGAGCTGAAACCACCGTGGAACATTCTAATTATTATTCGTGACGTGTAGGCACAGACGGCACGTCAATCGGACGTGCGGTTTGCGCGGTACGGCTCAATATTCGTGTTTTAAGTGATGCGCGCGCTTCGTAAACGCGCGTGAGGGGGGTCCAAACGGGCCGAACGATGTCGGAATGGCCTGAAATCAGACGAAAAATACGGGTGACTGATTTCTAAAGTGTTCGAGTAGACGGCACGTCAATCGGACGTGCCATGTGCCCGCGGTGACCGACAACGCAGTTCTGGTGTCATAAACGGCCAGAACGGGCGTCCAACGGTCAAATTCATAGCGGACGACCTCGGATTGAGCTGAAACCACCGTGGAACATTCTAATTATTATTCGTGACTTGTAGGCATAGACGGCACGTCAATCGGACGTGCAGTTTGCACGGTACGGCTCAATATTCGTGTTTTAAGTGATGCGCGCGCTTCGTAAACGCGCGTGAGGGGGGTCCAAACGGGCCGAACGATGTCAGAATGGCCTGAAATCAGACGACAAATATGGGTGAGTGATTTATGAAGTGGTCGAGCAGACGGCACATCAATCGGACGTGCCCTGTGCCCGCGGTAACCGACAACGCAGTTCGGGTGTCATAAACAGCCAGAACGGGCGTCAAACGGTCAAATTCATAGAGGACAGACTCGGATTGAGCTGAAACCACCGTGGAACATTCTAATTATTATTCGTGACGTGTAGGCACAGACAGAACGTCAATCGGACGTGCGGTTTGCGCGGTACGGCTCAATATTCGTGTTTTAAGTGATGCGCGCACTTCGTAAACGCGCGTGAGGGGGGTCCAAACGGGCCGAACGATGTCGGAATGACCTGAAATCAGACGAAAAATACGGGTGAGTGATTTCTGAAGTGGTCGAGCAGACGGAACGTCAATCGGACGTGCCGTGTGCCCGCGGTGACCGACAACGCAGTTCTGGTGTCATAAACGGCCAGAACGGGCGTCCAACGGTCAAATTCATAGCGGACGGCCTCGGATTGAGCTGAAACCACCGTGGAACATTCTAATTATTATTCGTGACGTATAGGCACAGACGGCACGTCAATCGGACGTGCGGTTTGCGCGGTACGGCTCAATATTCGTGTTTTAAGTGATGCGCGCGCTTCGTAAATGCGCGTGAGGGGGGTCCAAACGGGCCGAACGATGTCGGAATGGCCTGAAATCAGACGACAAATACGGGTGACTGATTTCTGAAGTGTTCGAGCAGACGACACATCAATCGGACGTGCCGTGTGCCCGCGGTGACCGACAACGCAGTTCTGGTGTCATAAACGGCCAGAACGGGCGTCCAACGGTCAAATTCATAGCGGACGGCCTCATATTGAGCTGAAACCACCGTGGAACATTCCAATTATTATTCGTGACGTGTAGGCACAGACGACACGTCAATCGGACGTGCGGTTTGCGCGGTATGGCTCAATATTCGTGTTTTAAGTGATGCGGGCGCTTCGTAAACGCGCGTGAGGGGGGTCCAAACGGGCCGAACGATGTCGGAATGGCCTGAAATCAGACGACAAATACGGGTGACTGATTTCTGAAGTGTTCGAGCAGACGGCACGTCAATCGGACGTGCCATGTGCCCGCGGTGACCGACAACGCAGTTCGGGTGTCATAAACGGCCAGAACGGGCGTCAAACAGTCAAATTCATAGCGTAAGGCCTTGGATTGAGCTGAAACCACCGTTCAACATTCTAATTATTATTCGTGATGTGTACGCGCAGACGGCACGTCAATCGGACGTGCGGTTTGTGCGGTACGGCTCAATATTCATGTTTTAAGTGATGTGCGCGCTTCGTAAACGCGCGTGAGGGGGGTCCAAACCGGCCTAACGATGTCGGAATGGCCTGAAATCAGACGACAAATACGGGTGAGTGATTTCTGAAGTGGTCGAGCAGACGGAACGTCAATCGGACGTGCCGTGTGCCCGCGGTGACAGACAACGCAGTTCTGGTGTCATAAACGGCCAGAACGGGCGTCCAACGGTCAAATTCATAGCGGACGGTCTCAGATTGAGCTGAAACCACCGTGGAACATTCTAATTATTATTCGTGACGTGTACGCGCAGACGGCATGTTAATCGGACATGCGGTGTGCGCCGTACGACTCAATATTCGTGTTTTAAGTGATGCGCGCACTTCGTAAACGCGCGTGAGGGGGGTCCAAACGGGCCGAACGATGTCGGAATGGCCTGAAATCAGACGACAAATACGGGTTAGTGATTTCTGAAGTGGTCGAGCAGACGGCACGTCAATCGGACGTGCCGTGTGCCCGCGGTGACCGACAACGCAGTTCTGGTGTCATAAACGGCCAGAACGGGCGTCCAACGGTCAAATTCATAGCGGACGGCCTCGGATTGAGCTGAAACCACCGTGAAACATTCTAATTATTATTTTTGACGTGTAGGAACAGACGGCACGTCAATCGGACGTACGGTTTGCGCGGTACGGCTCAATATTCGTGTTTTAAGTGATGTGCGCGCTTCGTAAACGCGCGTGAGGGGGGTCCAAACGGGCCGAACGATGTCGGAATGGCCTGAAATCAGACGACAAATACGGGTGAGTGATTTCTGAAGTGGTCGAGCAGAAGGAACGTCAATCGGACGTGCCGTGTGCCCGCGGTGACCGACAACGCAGTTCTGGTGTCATAAACGGCCAGAACGGGCGTCCAACGGTCAAATTCATAGCGGACGGCCTCAGATTGAGCTGAAACCACCGTGGAACATTCTAATTATTATTCGTGACGTGTAGGCATAGACGGCATGTCAATCGGACGTGCGGTTTGCGCGGTACGGCTCAATATTCGTGTTTTAAGTGATGCGCGCGCTTCGTAAATGCGCGTGAGGGGGGTCCAAACGGGCCGAACGATGTCGGAATGGCCTGAAATAAGACGACAAATACGGGTGAGTTATTTCTGAAGTGGTCGAGCAGACGACACGTCAAACGGACGTGCCCTGTGCCCGCGGTGACCGACAACGCAGTTCGGGTGTCATAAACGGCCAGAACGGGCGTCAAACGGTCAAATTCATAGCGGACGGCCTCGGATTGAGCTGAAACCACCGTGAAACATTCTAATTATTATTAGTAACGTGTAAGCGCAGACCGCACGTCAATCGGACGTGCGGTTTGCGCGGTACGGCTCAATATTCGTGTTTTAAGTGATGCGCGCACTTCGTAAACGCGCGTGAGGGGGGTCCAAACGGGCCGAACGATGTCGGAATGGCCTGAAATCAGACGAAAAATACGGGTGACTGATTTATGAAGTGGTCGAGCAGACGACACGTCAATCGGACGTGCCGTGTGCCCGCGGTGACCGACAACGCAGTTCTGGTGTCATAAACGGCCAGAACGGGCGTCCAACGGTCAAATTCATAGCGGACGGCCTCGGATTGAGCTGAAACCACCGTGGAACATTCTAATTATTATTCGTGACATGTAGGCACAGACGACACGTCAATCGGACGTGCGGTTTGCGCGGTACGACTCAATATTTGTGTTTTAAGTGATGCGCGCGCTTCGTAAATGCGCGTGAGGGGGGTCCAAACGGGCCGAACGATGTCGGAATGGCCTGAAATCAGACTACAAATACGGGTGAGTTATTTATGAAGTGGTCGAGCAGACGGCACGTCAAACGGACGTGCCCTGTGCCCGCGGTGACCGACAACGCAGTTCGGGTGTCATAAACGGCCAGAACGGGCGTCAAACGGTCAAATTCATAGCGGACGGCCTCGGATTGAGCTGAAACCACCGTGCAACATTCTAATTATTATTAGTAACGTGTACGCGGAGACCGCACGTCAATCGGACGTGCGGTTTGCGCGGTACGGCTCAATATTCGTGTTTTAAGTGATGCGCGCACTTCGTAAACGCGCGTGAGGGGGGTCTAAACGGGCCGAATGATGTCGGAATGGCCTGAAATCAGACGAAAAATACGGGTGACTGATTTCTGAAGTGGTCGAGCAGACGGCACGTCAATCGGACGTGCCGTGTGCCCGCGGTGACCGACAACGCAGTTCTGGTGTCATAAACGGCCAGAACGGGCGTCCAACGGTCAAATTCATAGCGGACGGCCTCAGATTGAGCTGAAACCACCGTGGAACATTCTAATTATTATTCTTGACGTGTAGGCACAGACGGCACGTCAATCGGACGTGCGGTTTGCGCGGTACGGCTCAATATTTGTGTTTTAAGTGATGCGCGCGCTTCGTAAATGCGCGTGAGGGGGGTCCAAACGGGCCGAACGATGTCGGAATGGCCTGAAATCAGACGACAAATACGGGTGAGTTATTTCTGAAGTGGTCGAGCAGACGGCACGTCAATCGGACGTGCCCTGTGCCCGCGGTGACCGACAACGCAGTTCGGGTGTCATAAACGGCCAGAACGGGCGTCAAACGGTCAAATTCATAGCGGACGGCCTCGGATTGAGCTGAAACCACCGTGCAACATTCTAATTATTATTCGTAACATGTACGCGCAGACGGAACGTCAATCGGACGTGCGGTTTGCGCGGTACGGCTCAATATTCGTGTTTTAAGTGATGCGCGCTCTTCGTAAACGCGCGTGAGGGGGGTCCAAACGGGCCGAACGATGTCGGAATGGCCTGAAATCATACGACAAATACGGGTGAGTGATTTCTGAAGTGTTCGAGCAGACGGCATGTCAATCAGACGTGCCCTGTACCCGCGGTGACCGAGAACGCAGTTCGGGTGTCATAAACGGCCAGAACGGGCGTCCAACGGTCAAATTCATAGCGGACGGCCTCAGATTGAGCTGAAACCACCGTGGAACATTCTAATTATTATTCGTGACGTGTAGGCACAGACGGCACGTCAATCGGCAGCATTTCCTGTAAAAAAGAATTCATATAAGTCATTTTGTCATAAACAATTCAATAGGATTGAACTTTAATAGAAAATACATTTAAGTAAATGACAAAGGAAGAAAATAATCATGGTATCAACTACACATGTGAAAAAAACATACTAATGTGTTATTGAAAAAATGTAAAACCAACAAGAACTTAATGTGTTATCACATCAGAGCATGCCTCATCCCATAACCATATTAGTAGGGTATCCTCATATGCGATTTACCTTTTTGAATTAATATGCACTTCCTCACCAGGTACCTGAGTAGATTTCATAGATATAACCATCTCACATCCTGTAGGGCTTCATTATGTATGATCATCCCACACCCCCTGGACAGCCCCCTGAACAGCCCCGCCCACCCCCGTGGATAGCCTTTCCCACCCTCGTGGACAGCCCCGCCCACCCCCATGGACAACCCACCCCCGTGGACACCCCCTACCCCCTAGACAGCCCAACCACCCCCGTGGACAGCCCACCCACCCCCCTCGACACCCCTTCTCCCTATGGACAGCCCCCACCCCCTTGGATAGCCCGCCTACCCCCCTGGACACCCCTACCCCCTGTGGCCAGCCCACCCACCCCCCCTGGACAGCCCGCCCACCCCTCCTTGACAGCCCGGCCACCCCCGTGGACAGCCCGTCCGCCCTTGTGGACAGCCCGCCCACCCCCGTACCCCCCTAGACACCCCGTACCCCCCCGGGATAGCCCCGCCCACCCTCCCAAACAACCCACACCCCCCTCCCCTGTAACCCCACCACCACCACCTAGACATACCAACCCCCCTGGACACCCCACACACCCATCCCCCACCAGGACACCCCACTCAGACCCCCAGGACAGCCCACACCCCCTGGACAGCCTCGCCCACCCCCGTGGACAGCCTTTCCCACCCCGTGGACAGCCCCGCCCACCCCCGTGGACAACCCACCCACCCCCGTGGACGCCCCCTACCCCCTAGACAGCCCAACCACCCCCGTGGACAGCCCACCCACCCCCCTCGACACCCCTTCTCCCTATGGACAGCCCCCACCCCCTTGGATAGCCCGCCCACCCTCTGGACACCCCTACCCCCTGTTGCCAGCCCACCCACCCCCCCTGGACAGCCCGCCCACGCCTCCTTGACAGCCCGACCACCACCGTGGACAGCCCGTCCACCCTTGTGGACAGCCCGCCCACCACCGTACCCCCCTGGATAGCCCCGCCCACCCTCCCAAACAGCCCACACCCCCCTCCCCTGCAACCCCACCACCACCACCTAGACATACCACCCCCTTGGACACCCCACACACCCCTCCCCCACCATGACACCCCACCCAGACCCCCAGGACAGCCCACACCCCCTAGACAGCACCGCCCATCCCGTGGACAGCCTTTCCCACCCCCGTGGACACCCCCGCCCACCCCCGTGGACACCCACCCACCCCCGTGGACAGCCCCTACCCCCACAATCGATTATCCAAAACATATCAAATTGGTTTGAACACAATCCATAATTCCCACAATCCATTATCCAAACATAGAAAAAATCTCACATGATGCTCGACCATTGGAAAATAATTAAAAATCACCAACACCTCCTTCCAAACATAGAATACAAAAAACATTAACAGAATACAAAAACATTAAAAAATCTCACAATCCATTATCAAATTGATTTCATGAGTAATATCAAATTGGTCTGATTTAGATGTTTTGAACACTCTCCTTCCAAACATAGAATACAAAAACATTAAAAATCACCAACACCTGGATAATCAATTAAACTACCAACACCTGGAAAAAATCTATTCATTAAAAAAACTACAACAATATGGTTGAGATCAAATTTCACCTATTCGTATGGGGTGTACCTGTTGGGATGGGGGTACTGGTGTTCGGATTCGCGAGAGCAGTGGAGTGAGATGGGGTTCGCGAGAGCAGCGGAGTGAATAGATTAGGGCTCTGTCCGAATGGGGAGAGCAGATCGCGACCTGCAATTTGGGGGAAACCTTTGCCAACGGTTTATAAAAACCGTTGGCAAAGGCACACATTTCCCAACGGTTTACAGGAACCGTTGGGAATGTGTGAGTTTGAGCTGCCTTTTCCCAACGGTTCCATTGAACCGTTGGGAAAGGTCTCCTTTTCCCAACGGTTCCAGTGAACCGTTGGGGAAAGTTCTGCTGAAATTCTCTTTTCCAACAGTTTTCTTAAACCGTTGGTAAAGACTCACTATCCCAACGGTTGGGAAAAAGCTAAATTCCAGTAGTGAGTAGTTATTAACTTTTGAGAAACATCAGGTTGAACTTGGTTTTGGGTAGGTGCAATGAATGGAGTTTTGACAGACGTGGTGGTTGGTGCTGCAACTGATGGTAGTGCTGCCAACCGTTGTTGAGTTTGACCCGTAGGATTAGACCTCTGAGGGTGTACTGATAAAGGAGGATATTCCTGATCCATCTCAGTAGTTACAACAAATTCCTTCGGTTGTCGGACTTCAGAATTTTTAAGAAGAAGACTACTCTGAAGTAGTTCTGCATTCAACCTTCTTAATTCTTTCATTTCTTCCTCCTGTTGTGCAAACCTTTGCTCTAATGAGAGCGATTGACCTCCTTCAGAGGAAGGGTGAGAAGTAACCTGATTCTTTCCTTTCCCCTTATTGGATCCTTTTCGGATATAGGGAAGTGGGTTACTTGAAGGAATACCCAGATTTTGGGTAAGCCTTTGATTACGTGTGCGCACACCTTCTTCATTTAGG
The DNA here is from genome assembly GCA_963277665.1 of Viscum album. Taxonomy (NCBI): domain Eukaryota; kingdom Viridiplantae; phylum Streptophyta; class Magnoliopsida; order Santalales; family Viscaceae; genus Viscum; species Viscum album. The sequence continues at coordinate 443,167,752 of OY728135.1, read as the reverse complement.
TCTGTGTGCGCAACTTCTTGAGCAGGAACCTCTTCGTCTGATCCTTCTGATTGAGCTTCATCTGGTGAATCAGCAGCAACGACATTGATGACATTAATGGATGCATATTGCATAGAATCCTTTCTATCAACATTTATGTGATATTGTCTTCTTCCATGTCCATGATGAGACATGGAATTCCGTTGACTTGATCCCTTAGGAACTTCTTCGTGAACCGTCACTTGGAGAGAATCTCCTGATAGCTTGGCTCTTCGTTCCTCTTGAGGCTTCTTCCCTAATCGAGAGAATACTGACTTTCTCTGAGGGAGGGATTGAGGATTTGAAAAAGTCCCCAGTCCGGTGGACTGGGGATGTTCCTGCTGCTTCCGCTCAACTCCTCGAATCCCATTTGTTGACTCTGAGGGTTGGGTTAGAGAAGTCCCCAGTCTGGCAAGCTGGGGTGTCTCTTGACATGCTATGTCTGAGATCTTCTTAAAATCTCTCTTGATCTTGCGAATCTTAGTTCGGAAATTAGCTGGATGCATTAACCTGTATCCACTTTTATCACCTGGTTCAACAGATCATTGGATGATTTCCGAAACTTCTGTCATTTGATGACGTGTTTGCTCCAGACGAGAGGCTTGTGCAATATTCTCGCCTGCTTGATGTAGGAGCAATTCAACAACTTGTTCTCTATATACTTGATTTTGAGAGGAACTAGTTGAAGCCTGTTCTTGAGCAAGATTTTGATTATGAACAAAGCCCATTGACTGTGGCCGGCCATGGGCAATAACATTGCATGAGACCATTTTCGGCGGGCTTTGTTGACCGGAAAGCACTGTGAAATGTAGTACTCCGTGAACACCCCATCCTCTGATATGAACATCAGATGGAGAATTGGAAATTAACTGACGCAATCTTCTTAGTGCGCCAATGCATGAACGTTGAAGGGTTCTCTGTTGCTTTTCAGCCTTCAGATACCGAGAGACTGATAGAGATGCCAAATCAATCTGGCGTTGTAACCCTTCTATTATCTTAATATGATTTTCATAATCACCATAAGATAATACTTTCTTCTTCAATTGACAAAGAGTCTTCCATATGTTGAGACGAATATCATGGATTCCATCATCCGTCAACATCTTTGGAATGTCGTACTGGGAGTCAGCCAAAGGCCAAAACATGACTGGTACTTCACCTTTTTCCAGTTTTTTCCTCATGTTCAGCATTTCCTCTTTATCATTAAATGAAGATTCTTCTACCTGTTTGGACCAGAGTTGGTGTTTCCTTGTTGTTTCATCGGATTCAACAAGATTGGTAGAGATATCACTATTCATGCTGGAAGATGAATGACCTGGGGATGGTTAGGAGAATAACCTGAACCCCAGGCTATCTTCTGATGGAGAAAGAGTTTCACCTGCCGATAGTAAAGCATCAGACATGACTGGTTTTACGTTTTCAAGTGGCTCGAGATAGGAGGGATTTCTCGTCACTATATTGCCTTCTGAAGAATTTTCGAGACAACGTGAATCACTACTGCGGAGAGGACTTTCGCAGCGAAGTTCATCACCATGAGGAGGACTGTCATGATGGGTTACAACAAAAGATGAAATCTCTTGCTCCTTGGCCTTCTGACCACACAGAGGGTTCCTGTGGCTCTCATCTGAAGAAGAAACTTCAAGATTGACCGAATTTTCATGAAGAAAGTCTTCATGAGGAAGTGTCTGTTGAAGACCTTCAGAATTAATGTTCCCGTTATTGGGAACTGAGGGAGTAGAATCTTGAATTCCGACAGATAAATGTCTGAGGGCTTCAAGAACTCCAGCATCGAGAAAGGCTTGGTTACAGATTGGCCTTTGATCTCCTGACTGTGCTGAGCGGATCTTTTTCTTAGATGCCTTCTTACTCGCTTTAGAAACCACTTGATGACGAAAGTGATTGCTCTGAGCAGGTGTATGTGCCTGATCAGGAAAGATGGTCAGGTTAGGCTGACGATCTCCACTCAAATCAGGTGTATGTGCCTGACTTGGTTGTCCGTATGATATGGGGGAGTATGCCCCATAACCCTCTTGGACTGGAACAGATGTGTGTGTCTGTTCCGGAGTGAATTGTTGATGTGTCACTCCATTGCTAGGGATAGATTTATGTGTCTGTCCCTAAGATGATGCTGAAGCTGTTATGATATCCTGGCAAGCATCCAGAATATGAGCAGGAATTTTCTTCTGCTCTTTCACCATTGACAAAATATGTTTGGTGACTTCAGCCGCCGGAACGGGGATATAAGTCCATTCCGGGCTTGGAGTAGGTGTATGTGCCTACTCTTGTCCTCCTTTTCCTGTCAGTGAATCCTGAAAGTACTCAAGTGTGGAGGCAGAGAGTTTAGTCTGCCCCCTGTTTGTCGTCGGGACTTTCCGATTGACTTCTCCGTGCGCTACCAAGCGAGACTGTTGGTAGGCCTGATTAGTATTAGCAGGTGTATGTGCCTGCTGATTACACTTCCCCAAACGCGGTTGACGAGATCCATCATATGTAGTCAGACGAGCCTACTGACTAACTGATGATGTATAAGCAGGTGTATGTTCCTGCCTATGTTACTCCGCCGGAATTGCCTGGCGGGATAGGCTTGATGCTGCCAGACGAGTCTGCTGGACAGCGGAATTAAAACGAACAGGTGTGTATGCCTGCTCATTGTTTGCCACCAAGTTAGGTTGGTGGACTTCTCCGGAGATGGCAGGGATGACAACCTGCCTATTGTTCACCGGATTCTGTCTCTGGCGGTTCATCTTGCCTGCTCGGGTTCGAGGAACCTGAGCTGAATGCCTGGAGTCGGTACCCTCATCATGTTGAGGGTGCACTACCGCACGAGTCTGGCGGCGATTGTTGATGGGATCCCTTGAGAAGGACTCCTTTCTTTTTGAATTAAGGTCCTGCGAGACCTTCTCATTCACTTCCTCAGAGTAAGGGAGTGAATGGAAATTGCGTTCCAGGGATAACGACCCGAAACGGTTGGAGACGGTAGTCAGCACCGCCTGCTTCTTGATTGCTGGCCGCCGTTGTCCGGACGACTAGGTAGAATTGTTAACCTGGAGGGCTTGACGAGCGGCCTCCAGAGTTGGGATAGTACCGTTGCGACGGTACTCCTTAACTAGTGCATTAGAAACACAGCGTTGAAGACGCTGAGTTGGTGATGTCATCCTCAGAGCGGATGACGTTCCAGCAGGAGTAGCAGCATTGGTTTTCACAGCAGCAGACCTCACAGTAGAGGTGTTTACAGCAGTAGTATTCACAGGGGTGAATTTAAGGAAAGCCATTTTGCAGAAGATCTTGAGAAAAGAGTGCCTGTTCCATTGTAACAGACATAATCAAGATGAATCCGGCTACTGCATCTTTTGGATGAGCATATGTCAATGATTGCTTTGTTGGCCCAAGGGGCCTAACAAATAAGAAGAACATCATTTTAACTTGGTTAAGGATTCACGTCGGGTCACCATTTTTGTTTCGGACGGAATCCGGGGATGATCTCCTGGACGGGAGATTCAAACGTTCCGATCGGTTTCTAACGGGTTTGTTCGTAGAACCGGAAACATCCAATGATTCCACATCCGTTTGGACCTACTTTCCAAAGGCAGGCGCTCATTAGCTTGTAGAATAATGAGTCTTAGGAATTTGCATTGGTCGAGAGGATGGGAGGTCGGACTCATCACACCTTTTTGAGGGGAATTATTGTCTACTCCGAGACTCTCTTTATAGATTTAAGTTATGTTCGTGAATCCTTATTACATTACCAAGTATAAAATGAGCTTTCCTTTAGTTTTAACAATCAATGATCAAGTATGTAAGAAATTTAGAGAATATTTTATATGTATTCGAGGTTCTTCATCAATAGAGAATCATCTATATTTGTTTAGAGATTCTTGGTCAATGGTATCCTTCAAAACATTTATATAAAAGTCTCTTGGTCATTATGATGACCAGGCTGGTTTTAAAGCCACTCAGTGGGGCACTTGAAGTTTATCGTCATTCAGAAGGACAGAGATTATTTCAAAGTTGGGATCGAACCCATAAATGGGCTACCTACGTATCCTTTGTTTTGGAAAAGGAATCAGAACCCACGTAGTTCGAGAAATGGAGTATGATGTTTATGATTGATGGATCAAAGATGAATGTCATAATTACTTTTACACTCTAAGATCACGTGATTCATGCTCGGTGTGAGAAACAAGAGGTATTGGTAAAAATTAGACAATTGTGCCATGAAAGATGCAATCATAAGAATTTGTTTGGGGCTTATGTATGGATGACTGCCCAGATAGATGAAGGTTTAGGATTTACTTTTAGGGAGAAAATCCATGAATAGGGTCCATAAAGTTATATGTGCTTCATGGAGATTTAAATACTCTAATCTTGGGGCTTACTCCTAAGGAGGATGCCCAAGTTAGGAGGTGACTTATGATTGGGTTTTACTCCTAAAAAGGAAACCCAAATCAAAGGTAAATTAGGACTGGTTAAGAGAAATTTAAGGGACTTGGGGCTTACTCCTGAAAAGGAAGCCCAAGGTTATGACTGAGTCTTATTCCTGAAAAGGAGACTCAAATTAGGGATTAAGGTTTGGGGCTTACTCTTGAGGAGGATGCCCATGATTAGAGAACTTTATTGGGGATTACTCCTGAGGAGGATTCCCAAGATTGGGAACTTTAAGAATTTGGGGCTTACTCCTGAGGAAGATGCCCAAATTAAAGGATTTATAACTGGGGATTATTCCTGAAAAGGAGACCCAGGTTAGGATTTTCTCATCTTAAAGGATGAGGTTGAATGAATGAACTCTCCATATTTAGTGACATAAGGATATTTAAATCACTGGACTTTGAGAGATATTCCACAGAATTCCTTTCAGATAAAGAAGTCAAATCAAGAAATCATGCCATAAATGGCTTTGAAGAGTGTCTTGAAGACTGAATCTGGAAAAGGAAAGGTGAAATGACTTAAGAGGGGTAAAAATGGGCAAGATGGGCACCCAAAAAGATAGGGGCGTGCAAGTCTTTCAAGGCGCGCAAGTCTTCCGTGGGCGCGCAAGTATGGTCGCGCAGGTATACCTGCGCGACACATGTTGTACTTGCACGATTTTCAACCAGCACTGAAATACTTGAGCGACTCTTTTTTAAACCCTTTAGAATTCTCTTGAGGTTCTTCCAGAAAAGGGACACGCAAGTTATATTGAAGGAAATAAGTTGGCGCGCAAGTGTTTGATGAGTTTCAACACTTAGGCCTTCCTTCTTCTCTTTAGATCTTCCATTCTAGGTAAGAAATTACCTTAGAAGTGTTCCGGAAGCTTTGAGAAGAGACTTGGGCGTCAGGAGCTTCAATTTGAGTTTCTGGAAAAAGATCCTCCCGAATGGGGGGCCCACAGGGTCTATTTATAGGCAAAAGAAGACCCTGGGCGGTTACCGGGCAGTTACCACTTAGGTCGCGCAAGTCACCTACGCGACCAAGGGTGTCGCGCAAGTGTACTTGCGCGACAGTGATAAAACTTGCGCGGTGCATTTGCTTTTGATCCTGTGTTCATGACTTTTTCGATTTTTGATGTTTTCTTCAAAGGTTGAAATCACTTTGAGCTCAGATATTCCCTTTTCCGATCTTTAGATTCTGTGACGAAAGGAGCGTCAACAACTGCCAATCCCAATAGGACATTAAAAACATCATTAGAAAAGTCAGGATGTCTCTTATCAAAATCCTTCCATGCATGATAGTCTGTCGGGTGGGTTAACATATCAATTTCATGAACTCTTTCTGCATTCCATCTCATTAAATTAGAAACTTTAGATGACATAAAAAATCTTTTCAACCTTGGTTTAAGGGGAAAGTAACACATTTGTTTTACAGCAATCGGTTTCCCCTGTATCACAATTTGACTTTGATGAGTCTGATTTCCCCTGTTCACTTTCCACCTAGAAGCACCACAAACCGTACAAATATCCAAATGGGAAGTTTCCTTTCTAAACAACATACAGTTGTTTTCACATGCATCTATGGTCTCATATGTAAAACCTAAGTTCTCTGTCAACTTACGAGCATGGTAATACGACTCAGGAATCTTAGCATCGACAGGAAGAACCTTTTTCAATAACACCAACAGCATGTCGAATGATGTGTCTGACCAATGATTCAAAGTCTTAAAATGAAACAACTCCATGATAAACGACAATTTATTGTAATAAGTACATACATGATATAATTATATTTTTGTATCATCAAGTGCTTCATAAAACCTCCTAGAATCACGATCTGCACCAGAGTGAAGATTTATCTCACCGGTCTCAAGATTCTGGATGTCAATGCCTTCAGGATCCAAGCCACGTACCATTTCAGTAAGCATTTCATGCATTGGATTATTCATCCTTGCATTAACATCCATCTGAACTACATCCGTATTTTGAAAATGAACATATTCTTCTCCATGATGAGTACAACTCTTATAATTTTTCAGAAATCCATTAAAGAATAGGTGCTCCCTCACAGTATCTCGTGTGAATTGATATCTGTTAGCACATTTTCTACATGGACAACTAATATAGTCACTTTCAAATCCTCTGGTGAAGTTAATAAACTGCATAATTTCATTGAAATATTCTATAGACGTTCGATTTGGAAGATCAATCCAACTCTTATCCATAATAAGATCCCTATAACAAACATTTACACAAGACTTATTACATTTTCATTTTTCATATCAAATATATTTAAAATAAATACTAATTAATTATTTGTGAACCATTTATAATTAATGTAAGTGAAAGCCCATGTCATACCTGATTACACAACAAACCTGGAAGGTAGGGGAGACGAAGGCGGTGCTGCGAGGGAGAGGAGAGGCAGCGGAGGGGAGCTGGAGCCGGAGGCGGTGCGGCGAGGGAGGGGACGGGCGGCGATGACGACGGGGAGCTGGAGGAGAGGAGGTGGTGAGGTGGCAACTGTGCAGCGAGGGTGGGATGACGAGGGAGGGGACCAAGGACAGGGGGAGCCGAAGTTGACAGACGACAGTGGAAAGGGGACGAGTAGCGGCCGTGCGGGGAGGGAGGGGACCGGACGGCGGCGGTGCAGCAAGGGAGAGGACGGTGAGGGAGGGGACGGGTGGCGGTGGTGCGGTGAGGGAGGGGACAGAGACGGAGGGGATGAGGGTTGGCGGGGTGCACGGGGGGGGGGGGGTGTCCGGGGTGTGGGGGGGGGGGGGGGGGGCGAGGGGGCGGAGGGCCGAGGGCAGAGGCCAAAGGCCAGAGGGGTTGGAGGCCGGAGGGGCTGGAGGCCGGAGGTGGGTGGCGGGAGGCCAGAGGGCAGAGGGAGGCCAGAGGGCGGCCGGAGGGCTGCCGAAGGTGGGTGGCGGGAGGCTCGAGGGAAGAGGGAGGCCGGAGGGCAGCTGGAGGCGGAGGAAGGCCGGAGGAGTGGAGGGCAGGGTGGAGGGCGGCCGGAGGGCAGACGACGGAGGGCGGAGGCCGACCGGGCGATGGGGGATGACGGCGAGGGAGGGCGCACGGTGACGGGGCAGGGCGCATGGCGACGGAGGAGGGCGGCGAGGGAGGGAGCGCGACGGCGGGGGAGGGCCCGCAGCGAGGTGAGGGAGGAGGAGGGTTCGGGGGGGGGGGGGCACTGAATCCGCGAGGCGAGAGGAGGGTTCGGGGGGGGGGGGGGGCGCCGAAGCCCCCCCCTTTTTTGGAAAAACCTAGCGACCGCCAGTGGCGGTCTCTATAGGTAAGGGGGCTCCAAAGCCCAATTTTCTAGTAGTGAATGGCCAGGCTAATGAGAATTATATAATTGGGATTTTAATTACATAGAATAATAAAATGAATTAATTACCCGAAAGTATTTATTCATTTCATTTAATTCTTAGTAATACCCCATGTCTAATAATAAAAGTTGACTATTATTATTACTTTACATGCGCCCAAAAAATTATACCTAATATTATTTAATTAAATAAATAATATTATTTCTCATAAATTCCCAGAAAAAAATACACGATGTGTATATTTAATATACACAATGTGTACTTTTATTTTTCCTTTTTTTTATTTCCTCCACCACATTTATTAGACCTTGAATAATGGCTATTTATTTCTAAAATAAATATCACTACATTACTTGCTAATAAATATATTATTTCACCCACAATATATTCTCTCGAATAACTAGTTTAGAAATAAATGCGACCAGACATCCTTAAATAATTATTAAACCACAATCGGTAATAATATTTATTTAACTTGTTAAATTAATATTTAACTGAGATACCTGGACACACTTAGTGTGTGACCCTCTAGGACTCTTTTTCAGTGACATTAGGCGGAGCTTGCCTAAAGTCCAATGTTAGCATCTAGCAACACGCCAAGGCACCCATAGAGAAATAAGTTAATGCCACAATGACATGTCACCTCCTATGAATGCTTACCTTGTAATATAATCCCTTTGTCTCGAAATCTCAAATCAAGTGGGTTGCATGCTAGTGCCATCAACCCATGTGCTCGTTTATTCTTTCTTTGACTTTCCAGAATTGAACTCGCCCATTCCTTACCATGGCCATGGATTTATTTAGGCTACATAAATTCTATCAAAGGGCCTGAGATATCTACTTCCGTTATAGAACAAAAGTGACAAATCCTTTCTCGCATTATCTATTAATGCAATATCACTTGTGACGCACCCAACATATCCTACCTCACTGAGAATAGTGTGTCGTCACCGTTTTCATAAATACATCTAAGTGCGCGAGTTGTAATACCCATTAATAATAATCTTAATGTCTAAGGACCAATACACACATCCGCAAATAGGAACACCCAATGACACTATGAAATGTGGATTTCCTACTGGCGGGTCTCATTATCATAATATCCTCATGGATATTACCAAGGGCGCACACCATGAGAAGGTGCCTCAAAGTTTTATAAGTCATCACCCCTAATGGATTGTGTTATTTATGTCCCTCTAATAACATCATCTGGCCATAGAACATATATTCAAGAACAGTGTTATGAAACTTCCGAGTTCTCATCATAGCAGGGATCTGCTATGAACCTTTAATGAAATAGATATCCTTAGGACATTATCACATGAATTTTCATGCATAAGAACAATCAAGATGTGATAAGGTATTTATTAATGAATAAAGTACAATGTAGCTGGTTCTAGGCCACCAACTCCAACAATATACATGTATGAAAGATCATGTAAAGTGAGGTTAATTATGAATAATTGAAATTATATGTTATTAATGATATTAAATAGGTTCAATTGGTCTTATATATCATTTGGTTATATGTAATGAGGATGAATCATTATATAAATAGTAAAAGATAATCATTTGGGTTAATTTTGGTGGTTTTGACCATAACTAACTCGTTTTATTTTATCATTTAGTATTATGTAAATATGTTAGTTACAGAACATAAAAAAAGGTTATAACATACATTTTATAATATGTTTCAACCATTATAATGGATTTATTACCATCCTTGAAGGTGGTGAAGGAAAATGAAAACTTGTCATCCTTGAAGGCGATAAAAAAACACCTTACGGAAGACGTTTCCATTTATAGAATAAAGGGGATAGGAGAAGAGGTTTGATTTTAGATTTTTTCATTATAATAACATTACAGTATATATAAGGTACCAGTGTTATCATGCCACTTGGATGAGGGGATGTGATAATAGACTAAGAAAAAGAAAATAAATAAAAAGGTAGGTTATATATATATATTATACAGGCTACAACAATAAAATGGTCCAGGGACTTGACCCCATGACTGGTGCCCCACACCCCAACCCCCTACCACCCCTTTAATTCCTCCTCCTTGAGAAAAATAAAATACTTGAAAAGAAATAAAAATTATAAAAATAGGATTTTACCTCTTGAATTCCTCCTCCTTGAGTACCTCATTCGGGAAAAAGTTTTGGTCTTTTGATGAGACCAAAGGTTCCTGGATGTGAAGGAGGGGATTGGGATGAGATTTTAGTAGAATTTGGATAAGGTTAAAAGCTTGTGAGGTGTGAGGAGAATAGGTGAGTGGTGGTATTTATAGGGAAGGAGAGGGGTGTTTTCTCACCAACAAGCCCATACCCGAGTGGTAAGGTCTCCTGCTTGGCATCCAAGAGACCTGGGTTCAAAACCGGGTGGAGGAGAATTTACGGGTTATTGTAGCAGTACTGTAGCAGTTACTGTTCGGTACTGTATCAGCTGAAACTATTCACCCGATTTGGGAATTCGGGCCACCGGTTTGGTACTACGGGTCTCCAGGGCCTTCAGGTCATCAAAGGCCTTAGGGCCATAGGGCCTTCGGGTCACGTAGACCATGGAGTAGCCCAGTTCACATAGAACAGGCCCCAGAATAGGATTAGAGCAATAGGAGTAGCAGCCAACAGATGCAGAGCGAACCAGATTGGAAGAATGAGAGGGTATGGTGGCTGCCATCGGGACCAGGCACTGTGCAGCTTTGTACGGGGAAATTCGAGCCGATCATAAATGCAAGGTGGGGAGCTAGGTAATCAATGACGCAGAAAGCTGGGGAGGGGCAGTTCAAGTGGGCTGGCCTATGGGTCATGTATTGGGCATGGTATGCCTCTGGGCCTTCAGGTCATGTATTGCGGGTTTGTCAAGCCTTGTGCCTTGGGCCTACGGGTCATGTACGGGTTCCCCTTAAACCCTTAAAAGGGGGATTATCCATAATAAAAATAAAAAAAGAAGGCCTTCAGGCTATTCAGGGGAGAGGGGTGTTTTCTCACTATTTTATTAATTAGTTTATTATTTTACCTCAAGAAAATAAATACTAATGATTACATGAATAAATAAATTAAATATAGAAGTATAATTTGATATTATTATGCTTACATTAAAAATGACTCAATGAATAGTATATTTAACTTATAATGTATATATATTGTAAATTAACGTATTTTACTATTCACAATAAATTCAAGTATTTATGAAAAATCCCAAAAATTCACCCTAACCATTTTTTGACATGTAGAATTAAAAAAAGAACTCCATCTTATGAAAATAATTTTCTAAATATGAGAAATTTAATTTTTAATTAAAATCGTCATTTACTTGGAAAATACCAATTTTAAATTTATAACTAATTTTATAACACTTTGAAAAATTAATTAGGGTCTTATAAAATTATCCTATATTCATAATACAACAAAATATTAATTTATGAGTATGTTTTATGCAAATAAAATTTCTTTTAAATCATTATATTAATTATAAAATTGTAATTAAATATTTATGACTTACAGACATACATACACTTAATTAGTAATATTTAAAACATTTATTTACATATAATATGATATAATTATATCATATTTCATTTATAATATTTCTAAATTATATTTATACTTTCATGGGTGAGGTTACTATTCTATTGGCCGGTTTACTATTCATAAGGGTCATGTTACTATTTTGAATTCCAGGTTACTATTTCATTAGTATAGGTTCCTTAACTTATAAAAATACCTATTATTTCATTCATTATTCATTTATAAAGTTTTTACTGTGTTCTTAATGTGATTTTATGTGATTTATGACATAATTATAAGAAGGTAATTTTCATTGATATAATTCCAGGACATTACATTCTTCCCCCTTATGAAATTCCACCTTTGAAATTTTGTTTTACATTCTAAGATGAAAATAGGTGTGGTTACTTCTCCTTCATCACTTCCTCAGGTTCCCATATTTCCTCTTCATACTTATGGTTCCAACACAGTACTTTGAATAGGTGAGTGATCTTGTTTCATAAAACTGTATCTTTACGATCTAATATCTTCACTGGATGATCCTCATAAGAGAGATAATTCTCCAACTATACCACCTTTGAATTTAGTACATGTGAGGGATCTGGTATGTACTTCCTCAAGAGGGATATGTGGAATACATCATGAACTTAAGACATGGTTGGTGGAAGTTCTAGTCAATAGGCCACAACTCTAAAACTATCAAGAATATCAAAGGGGCTGATGTACCTAGGATTCATCTTTCCTTTCTTCCCAAATCTCATGATCCTCTTCCATGGAGATATGTAAATGAATAACATGTCTCTAACCTTAAAATACAGGCCCCATTGACGATTGTATTCATAGATCTTCTATCGACTTTGGGTTTCCTTGATGTGTTGTGGAATGGTTTTCACTTTTTCTTAAACCATTTTAGGTCGTAGCATCTTAAGCTCACCAAATTCATCCCAACACACCGGTGTTATGTATATTTTCCCATAAAGGGATTCATATGAAGCCATTTGGATGATCAAGCAGAAACTATTGTTGTAGGAGAATTCGACCAGTGGAAGATGTTGGTCCCATCCTCCCTTGAAGTCCATAGAACATGCTCTCAACATGTATTCTAGTGTCTGAATAGTTAAATTAGATTGGACATCAGTTTAAGGATGATAGGACGTACTGAAGTTCAACTTAGTGTTCAGATTACATTGGAGACTTTTCCAAAACTTGGAGGTGAATCTTGGATCTCGATCGAATACAATCGATAGTGGTACTCCAAGCATCCACACCACTTCTCTGATGTATATCAATACAAGTTGATCGAGTGAGAATTCCTTTCAAATTACGATAAAGTGAGTTGTCTTTGTGAGATGATCCACAATAAACCATATAACATTGTTTCCTTTAGATGTCTTCAGAATTCCAGTGACAAAGTCCATGTCGACGTTTTCCAACTTCCATGTTGGTATGGGTAATGGTTGCATTATCCCATTAGACCTTTTCTTTTCAGCCTTCACTTGCTGACATACCAGACACTTTGATGTATATTCAGTGATCTACTTTTTCATATTGTCCCAACAAAATTTCTCCTAGAGATCTCGATACATCTTTGTGCTCCCTGGATGAATAGAGAAGGTTGAGCTATGTGCATCATTCAGAATCTCATTCTTTATCTTTGGATCATAATGTATACATAGTCGTGTCCCAAATCTTACAACTCCTTTCTCATCAATTTTAAATTATGAGGATTTCTCTTTTCTCATATTTTCCACTTTTTTTTTTAAATTTACACATCATTTCTTTGAGAATCTTTTATTCTATCCATAAGGGATGGTTGGGAAATCATTTGAGAAAGGATTGAGGATGTTCCTTAATGATTCCCATGTCTATCCTTTTCAAATCTAAGAATATTGGATCCTTCTCTATTCTCATCATTGATAAAGTTTTAGGATATTTTCTACATAGAGCATCCACCACCTTATTTTATTTACCTGGATGGTAGTAGATTGAGAAGTCGTAATCTTTGACAAGATCTAACCATCTTCACTAGCGCATATTAAGATCCTTCTGTGTGAATATATATTTTATGATCTTATGATCAATATATATTTCACACTTCTCCCTATAGAGATAATGCCTCCATATTTTCAACAAAAATATCATAGCTTCCAACTCTATATTCAAGAAGAGATTGACTCGGATGCGGCTCGACTTGTCTCCTTGGCGGTGATGCCCTAACGGAGCCGAAATCGGCTCCCACCTTCCCCATTCCCGCTGTTGGAAGGGGGGAGGATCTCACATCGCCTCTCCTGGATTCGACACATCGTCCTTTCTCCCCTTGCTCAAACCCTGTTGCTCATCCTCAGTTCCCAACAATATCGCTAAGTCCGAAGGTTCTTGACCTCTTTGATGGCTCGCCGCAACTTCTGTTATCAGTTTTGGAGTTCACAGAAGCTTCAAGTCTTTTGGAGCTAACTCTGGTGGCTCGATTTACGCATCGAAGACCCATGGTGAACGATTTTGACCGGTTCGTCTCTGAATCCTGGGGGTTTCATGAACGCGCGATTTTCGGTCTTCTTGACAACCGAAATCTGATGATTCGCTTTGGCTCAGAGGATGATTTGATTCGTGCGTGGTCCAATGCTCCGTGAAAGTGCCTCGGTTTCAGGTTTTTCCTCTTCCAATGGACTTAAGATTTTCATATGAAAAGGGATCCCTCTACAGTCTCAATTTGGGTCAGTTTTCCTGAACTCCCCTTGCCATTCCAAAATCCTTCTATACTTCAAATGTTAGGGAATATGGTAGGAAGATTCTTGTGTTCCGATGAAAGAACACTCTCTGTCAGCCATTTGGTTAAACCACGCATATGTGTGGAGGTCGATGTTTCCAAGCCACCAGTGGAGTGGGTGTGGGTTACGGTTGGTGAAGAATTCTGGTGCAAACAGCCGGTGCTCTTTTAATCATGGGCGGATCATTGCAAGCTGTGTAGGTGATTGGGGCACCTGGATTCTAGTTTCAGGCGCAGAACCAACTGTGAGGGAGTTTCTACGAGGGGTAACAATGTGACAAAGTCTCAGGTGGGAGGTGATGCACCCCGCCTGAAGAGATATTTGGTTGATTGAAAGGATACTGAGCAGGAGCCGCTGGATATAGGGAAGGCCGAGGGGACTCGCGGTGATGAATTCTTGATCAACAGAGCAACTCCACCTCATCCGGAGGCAACTCATGAACATGAGGGAATGCATTTGGAGGCAACGGAGGAAAGTAGTTCTGAAAAAGTTCTTGACTCCTCAAAACAAGGCACTCCAATTGGCTGTGAACTAACTCAGAATGACTCAAAGCAGGGTACTCCAACCGAGATGGTGGGCCACTGGATCACAGGACAATGACAGACTCATGAGGCCATCCAAACCTGTAACCAATTTGATGGCCTGGTAATTGAAGGGCTAACTCAAGACCGGGATAATGACATGGATGATCGGATAATATGTGGGACAGAGTCTGATGAGGAATACCCTTGCTATTTTTCCGAGGACAATGCGGGAGGGAAGCATAGCCTGTACAATGTAAGGAAGAAGAAGGGACAAAAATCTAACCGGGATTCGAGAAGTTGCATCTTGACTAAAGAGAAGAAAAGAAAAGGGCGCAAGGGTTACTCGTTCCTGCCAAAACCAATGGAGACCAGGTTAGGAAAAAAAATTAAATCCAAGGAGTTGGAGTGCATGCCTGTTTCTATTGTTAATACCTAGGGAAACCCCAAAGTAGTGAAACCCGATTTTGGTGAGACCAATGCAGACAAAACTGGTGTGGAGGAGGTCAGTAATGGGAAATCCTCGGGACTTCTTATGCACTCAGAGGAATAAATGGTGGAGGAGCTTATCACTATCAATGCTACACAAGAAGAGGCTGACTAGATGATGAGAAGAGTGCTTTGCGTGGTTACTAATGGTGAGCAGGCTGCTTGGATCGACAAACAAGACCTTATATTGATTAGGGGTTTCAATGAAGGGAAGATAAGTAAGGAAGAGTACATTCAAACATGGGAGATTATGGACGATCGCTTTGAGGTCATCATCAATGACGATCCATATACACAGGTGCACACTCTCTCCTGGAAATTATTTAGGGAGGATCTCTCTAATAGGCTTAAGTTCTGTTTTAATGGTTTTGTGATTTCTTATGAGGTCTGTCCTCCTGGTTGAATTTATGAGGTTTCTCACTTTTCTTTAAAAGTGTTTGCTAATAAAAAGTTAATTTTCAGTCCAGTCCAACTCCAGATCATTCATGGTATAGTTTTTCTCATGAATTTTCAACTGGATTTATGTGTAGGCCATCACTTTATCATTTTTCATCATCACACAACCTAATCCCTTATTTGAAGCATCACTATATATCACAAAGAGTTCCCCACTTTTCACAAGTGTGAGTAATAGTGCATTGATAAGACTCTTCTTAAACTCTTTTAAGTAATCTTCACATTCACTAGTCCAGAAAAACTTCACTCCCTTCTAAGTAAACTTGGTTATTGGGTTCGAAAATTATGAGAAGTTATTCACAAATCATTGGTAATACCTAGCTAGACCAAGTAAACTATGGATATACATTACATATGTTGGTCTAGGAAACTATTTGATTGAATTTTTCTTGGAAGGGTCCACAAATATCCCTTTTTTGGTGATAACATGCCCCAAGAATGATACTTACTCTATCCAAAACTCACATTTATTGTACTTTGTATATATTTTCTACCATTTCAAAGTTTTTAGCATAGTGTTCAAATACTTCTCGTGTTCCTCCTTGCTCTTGGAGTATATCAGAATATCATTAATAAAGACTACCAAAAATTTGTCGAGGTAATCTCTAAAGACTCTATTCATTAAATCCATGAAAATTGATAGAGCATTAGTGAGTACGAATGGAATCAATATGAACTCATACTGTTCATACCTCATTCAAAAGACAATCTTGGGAATATCTTCTTTCCTCACCTTTAATTGGTGATATCCCGACTGAAGGACCACCTTAGAAAAATAACTGGCCCCACATAGCTGATCAAACAAGTCATCTATTTGTGGTAGGGAATATTTTTTATTTATCATGATTTTGTTGAGATCGTGATAATAAATTAAGAGGTACGTTAATCCATCCTTCTTTTTGACAAAGAGGAATGGTGCACCCCATGGTGAAGCACTCGAGTGTATAAAACCCTTGTCCAGATTCTCCTGTAACTGCTTCTTTAGTTATTCCAGCTCAATAGTGGCCATTATATAAGGTTTCTTTGATATAGGTAGAGATACAGGAATAAGTTCAATTGAGAACTCAACCTCTTGATCAGGAGGACAATCGAGAAATTCTTTAGGGAATACATCAGTATAGTCCCTCACAATGGGTATGTGTTTGAGCATGATTCTCTCATTTGTCTTAATCATTTGAGCTAGATATGATTGATCATAAGACTATAATATCCCCAATTGAGATGATGATTCTTAACGAGATTCATCTTCCTCATTAAACTTGTATAGAATTGGAGGATTCTTTGGGATGTGAAGAGTGCTCTCCCTTTCCCAATAGTAGATGTTGTCTTTATATAAAGATAGCCAATCCATTCCCAATATAGAATCAAGATCTACCAAAGGGAGTATGAAAAAATTTTCTGGGAGGTTCAATCTATAAACATTAACTGGGGATGAGTTATGAACTTTGGATACAATAATTTCTCCATTTAAAGTTCTCATAGATAACTCAACCTCCAAATTTTGAGGTGGTGATTGAATAGTTCTATTAAACTTGAAAGATATGAAAGAATGAATAGAACTAGAATAAAATAGTATGTTCACTATTCTTTAATGAATAAACATTTCACTTATCACCACATCATTGTTGGGATCCACTTCAATAGTAGTGATAACATATTCCCTTTCTTGTTACCTTGGAGGTTGTTATTGTTGATTTCCTTCAACAACCCTTGGCTTAGGGTAATGACTTGCATAATTCCCATGTTCCTTATAGTTGAAACACTATACTATAGGCTGAGTGTTGATCTGATCCTTCCTTTCTTCTTTTTCATTAGTTGGATTCTTCACATCCCTTCAGAAATTATTATCCCTATACCCCTCTCTTCCACATTTGAATCATCACTTGGTTCCCTTTAAGTTGTTTCCAGGACGTTTCTTCCCACACTTTTAACACATGGGATGTTGAGTCTTCTTTCCATCATGGGATTTATCTATCAATACACCCATATTAAACTCCATTTTCCTATTTTTATCACCAGGACCACAAGAACACTGAGAGTCGTCGATCTCTATTTTAACCTTAAGGGCATAAACAACAATATTCTCATAACTATCAAAGTCTCGAATCACTAAAACTTTTCATAGACTTGGATTTAGTCCTCTAAATAAGTGATCCACATTGATTTGGTGTTCATGATAAATACATAGGTGTATCTTGGAAGCCTTGTGAAGTTTTCTTCATACGCCCTGATAGACTCATCTTCCTTCTGCTTCAGTCTAAGGAATTACCATTTCGTCTTGAGTTAGAGGGTTCGGGGAAAATATTTATTGAAAAATATTTTCTTTAATTCCTCCCAATCCACGGAATCAATTTCCTCTTTGGAATTTTCATTCTTAATCAATGTCCACCACTAATCATCTTACCCATCAAAATGATATCCCGCCAACACAACTTTCTCTTCTTCTAAGCACTATAGGATAAAGAATATCTTCTTAATGGAGTTAATCCATTATTCCATGAGGAGGGGATCAGAAGACCCACTAAACATGGGAGGCCTTTTCCACATGAATTATTCAATGAAAAATTTATCTTTCTTAGGAGAAGGAGGGAATTCCACATGATTCAAGTTATTATTCATAACTTGAGCCAACTGAGCAAGTACTATCATAAAGTTTTGAGCACCTGTTCCCATTATATTTGGCATTTCATTAGGTCAATAATCACATTTCCTATCACATTGATTGTTGGCACGTGTTATTATATTTCCCCCCATTAACTAATAAAAATAAATTTCAATTAGGGGGCCTGAATACATAGATAATAATCATGTAAAAAGAAACATTGAACATAAAATTATAAGCTTGTAAAGAAAAAGTATATCCCAACTTGTGATTTCTAGGTTTTAATATAGGTTATCCAAGATCTATTTTTTAACATATACTCTTATGGGAATTTTTTCCTCTAATAATGGTTCGTAATGAGATTATTAATTTACCAAAGAATATCCCCCAGGAGTGTCAAACTAGGTGCATAATAAGGCCCGTTTTCATGTACCAGGTTATCCTAAGTCAAGAACGGGACACCTTGTCAGATTTGTTAGTACTAGGTATATCTATTCTAAAATAACATCCACTTATAATATCTAGACAGTGATGTATTTTCTTGATAAACCACTTACTCTATACTTACCAAAATTTAGGTATGTTTTCTTATACTTAGTCTTATACCTAAGGTTTTTTCTAGAGTTTTATAATACTAATCCCAAAAATAACTAAACCTCCCTCTAATACAAACTATAGTGACCCTAGACTTTTACATGCACTATTAAATGATTTTAAGCATAATTAAGTATCAAATTACAAGACAAGGATCATAAAGTCTAGTGTCTTGGAGATTAGGTGCATAACTAAACATCATGAAACCAAAATAAAAAAATATTTTATTTAATATTCATAATGATATGCTAACTCCAATGAGACCTTATATCAGAATAGGATAACATGGGGAATACATGAAAAAAATGGATGAGCTAAAAATCCCAGTAAGGGAATAAGCAAAGGAATAAACATAACACATGGGTTAAAAGAAATATCATGATGACATAAAGGCATGAAAAATGAATAAACATATGGAATAATAACATGTATAACATGCGAACATATAACCATGTCATCATAGGAATGTTTCAACAATATATAACATGACATAAACATGAGTCAAGGCTAGCTTCCAAGAATGCTAAACAAAGTCTCATAAAGGAATCAAGTTCTCTCCCTATCCCAACATGACGTCTCATGAGACTAAACATTACCCAATGAATTAGAGTGATATCTGGGTACACCCATCACAAAATATTCATGAATATGTGTGCCACATGAATAATCATACATAAGGAATCAAACATAAACATAAGGTTTACCCATGGAAAGAAATAGGTATCATAATCATGTTATAAGGCATTATAAATGGGAATATCATAAAAGTATCCATGAAAGAATGGATTTAGAACATACATGGACATTATTAAAGGAAAATAGAAATATATAATGATAAATAGTGTCCAAATTAAGTGAAAGAATTTTAAAAGAGTCTTTAAGAGTTATTAGAATTTAAACATTTTAGTGCGGTTTAAGGAAAGTATTAAATAGAATTCAAGGAGGAAAAATGAATATTTATTTTCATAAAACCAGAAATGAACCAAGATAATTATTCATTATAAAATTAGTTATTTTAGAAAAATAATGGTGGATTAAAATAAATTATGTAGTGTACTTGAAAATGAGTAATAAACTGGGAAGTTCTCTTTAATCGAGCTTGCTCTTTCTGAAATATTTGCGAAGGGAACCCTTTTAAAAAATGTATATCCCTGAAAATAAGGATGAAATGATATGTATAAATTATTTTGGAACATAGAAATAGAATATATAATAATTAAACTAAATAATCATTACATTTGAGTAAATAAATATAAATAGTAACCTGAAAGAAAACTGGGAGTTCCGGTCGAATCCCTTACCTTATGTCCGAAACAGTTCTGCGGTTGATCTTAAAGTCATGGATAATAAAATTAAATACATTAATTAATTAATTTAGAACCTTTTATACATTTATTTTACTTATTATAATCTTATTAAGTATTTTTTTCCTTTTTTATGAGTTATAAAGTTTAATTTCAACATTCGAGAGTGTTCGTTTTCTTGGTTTTCATGATCGGTTCACTTGTATACATGTATGAAAGATCATGTAAAGTGGGGATAATTATCCAGAATTGAAATTATATGCTATTAATGATATTAAATAGGTTAAATTGGTCTTATATATCATTTGGTTATATGTAATGATGATGAATCATTAGATAAATAGTAAAAGATAATCGTTTGGGTTAATTTTGGTGGTTTTTGACCACAACGAACTCATTTTGTTTTATCATTTAGTATTATGTAAATATGTTAGTTCAAAAAAATAAAAAGGTTATAAAATATATTTAAAAATATGTTTCAACCATTATAATGGTTTTATTACCATACTTGAAGGTGGTGATGGAAAATTAAAACTTGTCGTCCTTGAAGGTGATAAAACAACACCTCACAGACGACGTTTCTATTTTTAGAATATAGGGGAGAGGAGAAAAGGTTTGATTATGGATTGTTCCATTAGAATAATAAAATTACTATATATATAAGGCACTATAGTTATAATTCCACTTATATGGGTGTAGTTTATGAGAGAATAAGAAAAAGAAAATAACTTTAAAAGAAATTAAAACAATAGAAAGAGGATTTTACATCTTGAATTCCTCCTCGTTGAGAACCTCCTTAGGGAAAAGGTTTTGGTATTTTGATGTGAAGAAAGGCTCATGGACTTGGTGGATGGGATTGGGAAGATATTCTAGTATAATTATGACAATAATAAAATCTTGATAGGTGTGAGGATAAGAGGTGTTGAGTGGTGGTATTTATAGGGGAGGAGAGAGAGGTGTTTTCTCATTATTTTATTCATTAGTTTATTACTTTTCCTCAAGACAAGAAATAGTGACGATTAAATGAATAAATAAATAAAATAGTGAATTATAATTCTATATTATGGTTATTACATCAGATATGACTAAAGTAATAGTGTATTTAACTTATAATGTATACATACCATAAATTACTGTATTTTAATATTCACAAAAAATTCAAGTATATCAGAAAAATACCAAAAATCCACCATAACCATTTTTTATGTTTATAATTCAAAAATGAACTCAATTTTATAAAAATAATTTCCTAAATATGTGAAATTTAATTTTTAATTAAAATCATGATTTACTTGGAAAATACCAATTTTAAAATTATAACTGATTTTATAACACTTTGAAAAATTAATTAGGGTCTCATAAAATTATCCTATATTCATAAGACAAAAAAATATTAATTTATGAGTACATTTTATGGAAATAAAATTTCTTTTAAATCATTATATTAATTATAAAACTTTAATTAAATATTTATGACTTACAAAAATACCTACACTTAATTAATAAATTTTAAAACAATTATTTACTTATACTATGATATAATTATATCATATTTTCATTTACAAGATTCCTAAATTTTATTTATACTTTCATGGTTGAGGTTACTATTCTATTGGATGGTTTACTATTCATAAGGGTTATAGTACTATTCCAAAGGTCAAGTTATTATTTCATTGGTATAGGTTCTTTAATTTCTAGAAATACCTCTTATTTCATTCATTCTTCATTTATAAAGTTTGTATTGTGTTATTAAAGTGATTTTATGTTATTTATTACATAATTATAAGAAGGGAATTTCCATTTATAGAATTCCAGGTCGTTACACATGCGTCGGCCTTTACCGAGCGACGACTTTTAATCAGTTCTTTCATATTAAATTGATCGTTGCATCTAGATACGCTTCTTATGATCCTTTTTATGTAAATTGAGAATGTAATCCTCGACCATAGACACCCCATGGGTGTGTCATATTTAATTGGACCTTTATATTAATTGTTTAAAATTCTCGGGATGCCTTCTAATCATTCAACTTAGATTTTAAATGCAATTTCCCCATGTAATTGAAAGCCCAATTGATAAAAACCCCTCCTTAGTGCCCCACTAAACCCTTAAATTGATTTTCTATGTCTTAGTAGTTATTCTAAAATGAATTCTTTGGTGAATTGAATAGTGATTCTTGAATATGATTCTTGTTTATATTAAATTAATTGTTTAAGAAAAAATATCATGCTTTTATAATAAAAACCCTCAAATGAGGTGCACTATATTCAAAATTACAATGTGATGTTTAGTGAATTTCATCTTGCTTGGAATTATGACATTGATGTTTTCTATGTTTTTATTTTGTTAAGACATATGGCATGTTTTGTATATGTCCTTCTTTGTTGTTCCATAATGGATTACCTATCCATTATATAAATGTTAAATGAACTAGTGCAACTTATAAGTGCCTGACCTATTTTATAAATTGAATAGATTGGAACACTCCTATCTAGATGAATAATGACCCAAGATCCTCTTAAGGTATTGGATTTCTGTATAAATGACATTGCCTATGTGGAAAATTTACCCAATCATTGAGGGAACCTCCTAAGTTCCCCTTTTCCTTGTAAAATGAAATTCCTTATTTTGATAAACTCAACAAAATGTGTTAATTTGAATATATTTTTCATGATAGATTGATTTACTTGCAAGTATCAAAGTGGTTCATCAATTGATTAAAATGTGGAAGGCCACACCTAATGTCAATTCCCTTCCTCAAATGAACTGGTTTAATTAAATGGAATGGGTTATGAAGTATGGTAAGGCCATGCACTTATTTATGTCTTATTAAATGCTTATCTTGTATTATAATGTTTTAAGTGGAATTTAACATGACTAAAGGGACACATTAGAGATGTTTCCTCATGTGTTATGTTATGAAAATGAATATTCCTTATCTATATATATAGGTATGGTAAGCATGAAACATGAGAGGTATTACCTCATGTGTTATGTTATAAATATGTTTATTCCTTACTTATATATAGGATTGATAAATAAGTTGCATGATAAGTTTTACTTCATTCCTTATATTATAAATTAATACACATTTCTATAGGATGTGTATGATGTTAATGGGTGTTGAGCATTGAGGATAATGATGCTCCCTTACATCAGGTGTTGAGTATGGAATCTCACACCAGTGATACTATATGAACGTTGGGATGAGGAACAATGATCCCTATTTAGAGTGTTGACATGATGGATACCTCACCATCCCAAGTGTCGTGAATGAAGTTTCACACCCTATTGAGATATATGTCATGCACCCTATTGATTGAGCTTATAATATCGTTTAGATTGGTTATGGATGGATGAATTATGACCAGTCTAACCAGCAACTAGTATTCCGAGTATATGGCCACTTACATCCACACGTAATTGGTTCATATTGGTGGATACAATATATAACTAAAATACATATATAATTATTAATATATATATATAGTTACTATTCAAACATATTTTATCGAGAATGTGTCGAAGCTGGTTGAGTCATCCAGGTGTCCTACTAGAACCTGATCCAACCAGTGTTTATTTATTTATTTTAGTACTGTTTATTTATTATTATTACCTGCACACTATTTTACTTTATATTCACAGACTGGATTTAGTCATAGACACTGTGGGTGGTAACCTACTAGGATTTATATATCACACCCTACTTGGGATGCCATTTTACTTAGGTACCCAAGTAGACCTTATGTTTGCAGGACTATGGTTGATTGCTTGTGCTGTTTAGCTTGTACTTGGGAGTTAGGAGCACATGACCGAGTTGGAGATCAGGATGCTTATGGAGTTCACCCTCGGGGATTTTACTTATTTTATTTATTTATGTATGCGCCTATATATTTTAGCATGATATATTTCAATTGTTTCAGATTATGTAACATCATCTGGACATGCATGCATTCTTGTATATTGAAGTTGTCCATCTTTTATATTCAGTTGTTTTTATTCTTCCATTTCTCTATATTTTATTTAGTATTTCTTCCACTTTTTTTTATTATTTACCTTCTAATATACCTCTGTGCTACTCTAATATGATGGTATAGTATCCCCACTATCATCTCCTTAGACCCTCGCTACTAGTCGGCAGCCTCTGGCATACGGGGAGGAGCGCTTGAGGCCACGTGACTCACCGGTCCGATGACCGTCTTAGTGGTCAGCTGGGTTGGGATGTTACAAAGTGGTATCACAGGTTGTTTCATTTCCTTTGTCCTACCATTTTGGGCTTGTATCCTAGAGATTAGAATGTGTTAGTGCTTGGTAAATAGTTGTGTTTGGGACTGATCACCCCACCCACAGGGAAAAGTCCAAGTGGCTAGGGCTAGGAATATTGTTCGTGCTATTTGCTATTATAGTTTATTGTGATTTAACCTTGAGTGACTGGTGTACTTTATTATTCTTATTGATTTATGGAATTTATGGTATTTTTTCTTTGGCCCAGTACAATAAGAAAGAAGCATTGTATGCATCGTATTAGGCACATATAAATTCACATGTCATGCATATTCCATTCCATGTAGATGCATTTATAGATTACCTATTATTTTAGATTTCATGCCTTGAGTGTTATGCCATGCTTAGTTTGTACCCATTTAGGTAATTTTTAGCATGCTAATCTGATTCCATGCTTAGGTTATTATATTCCATGCTACCTTTCAATATCATGTTCTTCTATCTTTACTTCTTGTGATATCATGCTAGCCTTGTTTTAATATGTAAATGGTTTCATGAGATGAATTTATTATTTGTTATTAAATAGTAATTTGTTTTTGGTTCTAAGGTATACAGGTGCCTTATAATTGGGAAAAGGTAACCTGTATACTCGAACCATATTTGATCTTTATACATGTTTAAAAACCTTTGTTTAAATGTGAAAGCTGCTAAAGTTCAAATTGTAAAGTTAAATTGGTTTTGATTAATGAGAGCCAAATGCCAAACTGTAAAGTGTATGGGCGGTTTATGGATTGGTAGATGTCCACCCATATAATCAAACCATTATATATAACCATGATATATTTTTAAATGGTTGTCAATGTAAGAGATATTAAATTTTGATCTAAAATAAATCAATTTCCTCTATTAAGGATTGCGACTCTATCACACGAGCATGACGATCGTGTGATTAGATTCTTAAATGAATAACTAGACCCAAGTAGTTAAGTTGGGGAATGTTTCTAATGAGACAACCTAGAATGGGTGTTTTAAAATTTAATAGTTAAGAAATTTCTATTGGGTTGCACTCTGATGAAACTAGGTTGGCTTAATGGGACCCTCATAAGTCTCCTTATCAATTATAACTTAAAAAAGGAATTTAATTCATAAATTGACTAATTATGATGATATTTCAATAAATGTTAATGTTTAGAAAGGAATTTTGATAATACTTTCTTGTTATGCCTTGGTGTTTTATTTTAAATCTTTTAAATGTTTAAAGGTTTAATGTAAATTAATATAATGATATTAAAATGGAACCTGAAGTGGTGTCCTTCATTTAAAACCTCGTGTAAGGGTAGTCAAATGACTCTTTGAGTTTTCTTAGAATGGAACCACAATCATTTTCCATAGGCCTATTTTTCCTTTTAGCAATGGATAAAATAATAGGCACTTGACTCTAGTGACTTTCTATTTGGTGTGAACTAGTGATAGGGTCGATGCTTATGCTTTCTTAAGAGGATAGTTAGTGTTAGGTATCACTATTAGAATGTAAATACCTTGCTAAATCCTATGTTTTTTCTGATGTTTGGAGCTGTTCAAGTGCTGTTGTCCCTAGTAGGACTCTTAACTTCTAAATGACACCCTTGTTCAGACGGGTGGTCATGTTTTTCTTAACTCTTGTTATGGGTGTAAACATCAGGTAATGCTCGGTTTCAGTAGGTTTGACATGGATAGGGAATTATTGACCACTTAGTAGGTATTGTGATCCATTTTTTATTCCTTAGTGATGGACAACTTGATATTTCTTCATCTTGGATAATGGTCATATGGGGTCGTATGAATCGAGACTAAATATCTTGTACGAACCACCTAATAGTTGGATGCATAGGGAGAATAGCCTATAGAAAGTATCTAGGATGTTTCATCTTGCTTGTGAAACCTTAGGGTAGTATGCGTTAATATACGTGGTACCCGTCAAGTTTCTAAATGATGTAATTAGCGATAAAACAACATCTCACAGATGATGTTTCCATTTTTAGAATACAGGGGTGATGAGAAGAGGTTTGATTATGGATTTTTCCATTAGCATAATAACATTAAAATATATATAAGGCACTGTAGTTATCATTCCACTTGGATAAGGGGAGGTGAGGAGAGAATAAGAAAAAGAAAATAACATGAAAATAAATTAAAATAATATAAAGAGGATTTTACCTCTTGAATTTCTCCTCCTTGAGAACCTCCTTCGGGAATTTTTTTTCATATTTTGATGAGACTAAAGGATAATAGACATGGGATAGGGGATTGGGAAGATAATTTATCATAATTTGGACAAGAATCAAAGCTTTAGAGGTGTGAGGATAAGAGGTGTTGAGTGGTGGTATTTATAGAGGAGGAGAGGGGTGTTTTCTCATTATTTTATTCATTAGTTTATTATTTTGCCTCAAGACAAGCAATAGTGATGATTCCAAGAATAAATATAGTAAATAGATAATTATAATTCTAAATCATAGTTCTTACATTAGATACAACTCAATGAATATTGTATTTAACTTATTATGTATACACACAATAAATTACCGTATTTTACTATTCACAAAAAAATTCAAGTATTTCAGAAAAATCCCAAAAATTCACCGTAAACATTTTTTGATGATTAGAATTAAAAATTGAACTCCATTTTATGAAAATAATTTTCTAAATATGATAAATTTAATTTTAAGTTAAAATCATCATTTACTTGGAAAATACCAATTTTAAAATTATAATTGATTTTATAACAATTTGAAAAATTAATTAGGGTCTCATAAAATTATACTATATTCATAAGGAAAAAAAATATTAATTTATGAGTCCATTTTATGAAAATAAAATTTCTTTTAAATCATTATATTAATTATAAAATTGTAATTAAATATTTATGACTTACAAAAATACCTACACTTAATTAATAATTTTTAAAACATTTATTTACTTATACTATGATATAATTATATCATATTTTCATTTACAAGATTCCTAAATTTTATATATACTTTCATGAGTGAGGTTACTATTCAATTGGCTGGTTTACTATTCACAAGGGTCATATTACTATTCCAAAGGTCAAGTTATTGTTTCATTGGTATAGGTTCCTTAACTTCTAGAAATACCTCTTATTTAATTCATTATTCATTTATAATGTTTTTATTATGTTCTTAATGTGATTTTATGTGATTTATGGCATAATTATAAGAAGTAAATTTCTATTTATATAATTCCAGGTTATTACACATGTGCTGACCTTTGCTGAGCGATGCCTTTTAATTGGTTCCTTCATATTGAATTGATCATATCACCTAGATACACTCTTTATGATCCTTGTTATGTAAATTGAGGATGGAATCCTCAATCATAGACACCCCATGGGTGTTTCAGATTTAATTGGACCTTTATATTATTTTTTTACAATTCCCAAGATGTGTCCTAAGTGTTCGAATTATATTTTAAATGGAATTTCCCCTTTTAATTGAAATCCAAATTGATAATGATCCCTACTTAGTGCCTTTATAAACCCTTAAATTTATGTTTCATGTTTTGGTAGTTATTATGAAATGACTTCTTTGGTTAATTGAATTTTGATTATTGAATATGGTGCTTGTTTATACTAAATTAATTTTTTAATAAAAAATTTCATGTTTTTATAATAAAAACACTCAGATGAGGTGCATTGTCTTTAAAATTACAAAGTCATTTTTAGTAAATTACATCTTTATTGGAATTATGGAATTGGTGTTTTATATGTTTTTGTTTTGTTAATACATATGGAATGTTTTGTATGTGGCCTTCTTTGTTGTTCCATAATGGATTACCTCTCAATTATATAAATGTTAAATAAACTAAAGCACTTTCTAAGTGCTTGGCCTATTTTATAAATTGAATGGATTTTCCCACTCCTATCTAGATTACTAATGACCCAAGTTCCACCTAAGGGATTTTATTTCTATATACATGACATTTCCCTTGTGGAAAATTAACCCAATCATTTAGGTAACCTTCTAAGTTACCCTTTTCCTTGTAAAATTAAATTCCTTGTTTTGATAAAATTAAGGACATGTGTTAATTTGAATAGATTGTTCACAATTTATTGCTTTCCTTGCATGTATCAAAGTGGTTAATGGATTGATTAAAATGTGTAAGGCCACACCTAATTTCAATTCCATTATCAATTACCCTTTTTCAAATGAAATGGTTTAATTTAATGGAATGGGTTATGAAGTATGGTAAGTCCATGCACTTATTTATGTATTATTAAATGATTATCCTGTATTGTAATGTTTTAAATGGAATTTAACATGACTAAAGCGACACATTAGAGGTGTTTAATCATGTGTTATGTTATGAAAATGAATATTCCTTATCTATATATATATATAGGCATGGTAAGCATGGAACATGAGAGGTATTACCTCATGTGTTATGTTATAAAGATGATTATGCCTTATTTATATACTTGCTTGATAAATAAGTTTCATGATAGGTTTTACCTCACTCCTTATATTATAAATGAATACACATTTATATGGGATGTGTACAATGGTAAGGGGTGTTGAGCATGGAGGATAATGATGCTCCCTTACATCGGGTGTTGAGTATGGAATCTCACACCAGTGATACTATATGAATGTTGGGATGAGGCACCATGCTCCCTATTTAGAGTGTTGAAAAGATGGCTCACTCACCATACCAAGTGTTGACGTCTCACACTCTATTGATATGTAGGTCATATACCATATTTCTTGAGCTTATAAGCTCATTTAGACTGATTATGGATGGATAAGTTATGCCTAGTCTAACCAGTGACTAGTATTCTGGGTATATGGCCACTTGCATCCACACGTACTTGGTTTATATAGGTGGATGACATATATAAATAAACTACATATATAATTATTAATGTATATATAGTTACTGTTTAGACATATTTTACTAACAGTGTGCCGAAGAAGTTCGAGTCAGTTGGGTGTCCTATTGGAAACTGAGCCGACTAGTGTTTATTTATTTATTTCAGTACTGTTTATTTATTCTTATTACCTACACACTATTTTACTTTATATTCACAGACTGGATTCAGTCATAGGAAATATGTGTGGTAACCTACTAGGATTTATATCTCACACCCTGCTTAGGATGCCATTACACTGGGGTACCTAAGTAGACCTTATGTTTGTAGAACCATCATTTATTGCTTGTGTTGTTTAGATTGTACATGGGAGTTAGGAGCAGAGGACTGAGCTAGAGCTTGGGATGCTCATGGAGTTCACCCTCAGGGATTTTACTTTTATTTTTTATGTATGGGACTGTATCTTATAGCATGATGTATTTCAATTATTTCAGATTATGTATCATTATCTGGACATGCATGCATTCTTGTATATCAGATCTGGCCATTTTTATATTCAGTTATTATTATTATTTCATTGCTCTTTATTTTATTTATTACTACTTTTGCTATTTTTTGTTATTTTCCTTCTGATATACCACTTTGCTACTCTAATATGAGGGTATAGTCTCCCTGATATCACCTCCTTAGACCCTCACTGCTAGTCGGCAGCCTCTGGTGCACAGGGAGGCGTGCTTAAGGCCATGTGATTCATCGGTATAATGACCATCTTAGTGGTCAGTCGGGTTGGGATATTACAAAGTGGTATCATTAGTTGTTTCATTTCCTTTGTCTTACTATTTTGGACTGGTAGACTTGAGATTAGGAATGTGTTATCACTTGATAAATAGTTGTGTTTGGGACTGATCTCCCCACCCTTGAGGAAAAGTCCAAGTGTCTAGGTCTAGGACTATTGTTCATGCTGTTTTCTATTACATTTGATTGTGATTTAACCTTGAGTGACTGGTGTACTTTCCGATACTTATTGATTTATTGAATTTATTGTATTTTTTCCTTAGCCTTGTATGATAAGGATTAAGCATTACATGCATCATATTAAGCTCATAGAAATTCACATGTCATGCATATTCCATTCCATGTAGAGGCATTTATAGATTTCCTGGTGTTTTAGATTGCAT
Organism: Viscum album; assembly: GCA_963277665.1. NCBI lineage: Eukaryota > Viridiplantae > Streptophyta > Magnoliopsida > Santalales > Viscaceae > Viscum > Viscum album. The sequence goes on along the minus strand of OY728135.1, from coordinate 443,137,485 downwards.
GCCTTGAGTGTTATTTCATGCTTAGTTTGTACCTGTTTAGGTAATTTTTATCATGCTAATCTGATTCCATACTTAGGTGATTATATTCCATGCTACATATTAATATCATGTTCTTATATGTTTACTACTTGTGATATCATGCTAGTCTTATTTTAATATGTAAATGGTTGCATGAGATGAATTTATTGGTTGTGATTAAATGAGAAGCATTTTTTGGTTGTAAGGTGTATGGTCACCTTATAATTGGGAAAAGTTAACCTGTATAATTGAACTATATTTGATCTTTATACATGTTTTAAAACCTTTGTTTAAATGCGAAAGCTACTAAAGTTCAAATTTTAAAGTTTAATTGGTTTCGATTAATGGGATCCAAATGCCAATCTATAAAGTGTATGGATGCTTTATAGATTGGTAGATGTCCACCCGTATAATGGAACCATTATATATGACCATGATATATTTTTAAGCGGTTTTAAATGTAATAGATATTAAATTTTGATCTAAAATTAATCATTTTCTTCTATTAAGGCTTGTGACTCTATCACACGGGCATGGAGATCATGTGATTAGATTCTTAAATGCAAAACTGGACCCAAGTAGGTCAGTTGGGGAATTTTTCTAATGAGACAACCCACCATGGGTGTTTTAAACTTTAATAGTTAATCAACTGCTATTGGGTTGCACTCTAATGAACCCAGGTTGTCTTAACGGGACCCTCATAGGTCACCTTATCTGTTATAACTTAAAAAAGGATTTTAATTCATAAATTACCTAATTATGATGAGATTTCAATAAATGTTTTTGTTTAAAAGGGAAGTTTGATAATAATTTCTTGTTATTACTCGGTGTTTTGTTTTAAATATTTTAAATGTTTAAAGGTTTAATGTAAATCAATGTAATGATCTTAAAATGTATCCTAAAGTGGTGTCCTTTGTCTAAAACCTCATGTAAGGGTAGTCAAATCACTCTTTGAGTTTCTTTGGAATGGAACCACAATCATTTTCCATATGCCTCTTTTTTTATTTTTACAATGGCTTAAATGATAGGCACTTGATCCTAGCGACTTTCTTTTTGGCGTGACCTAGTGATAGGGTCGATGCTTATGCTTTCTTAAGGGGATAGACAATGGTTGGTTTCACCATTATAATGTAAATTCCTTGCTAAATCCTATGATTTTTTTGACATTTGGTGCTGTTGTCCCTAGTAGGAATCTTAAATTCTAAATGAAACCCTTGTTTGGATGGGTTGTCATGTTTTCCTTAATACTTGTTATGGGAGTACACACCAGGTAATTCTCAGTTTCAGTAGGTTTGACATGGCTAGGGAATGGTTGATCGCTTAGCAAGTCTCATGATCCCTTTTTAATTCCTCAGTGATGGAAGAATTAGTATGCCGTCCTTTAGGATAATAGTCGTATGAGGTAGTATGACTCGGGACTAAATATCTTGTATGAACCACCTAATAATTGGATGCATAGGGCGGACAAACTATGGAAAATATCGAGGATGTTTCATCTTTCTTCTCAACCCTTGGGGTGGTATAAGTTAATATACGTGGTACCCATTGAGTTTATAAATGATGTAATGAACCAGTTTAGTTCAGTGTAATTATTGTGACTTAGGATATTGAGTACATTCTTGGGTCATCTCCAGAGTAGAGTGGCCTAGGTGTTACAGAATCAAGTTCTTCCCAATGCTCGATATGACTTCCATAGAATCAAGTGTTTCACACACTGGTCAGGTTGGTTCTATCTTTCATGAAAAATTATGTGGTGTGGTGATCATGGATTTAAGGAGTGTAACACATACGTTTATGGAGGTTCTAACCTAGTGCGCTTGTGATCAACTGGTTTATCTCTTTTTTTGATGACTAGGAAACTCCTAAGGTGGGAATAATTGCATCAGTTCTGGTGAATACATGTCCTTTAAGGTAGAATGAAAAAAACCTAATAGGACCATTGGAAATGGTTGATATTTCTTTAATTCCCTTGAGACTTGGATTTTTTGAATTATATCAGTTATTACTCAGCAACACGACATTGTTGTGGTTGGCTATGTATGCAACCTTTGAGAAACATAGTTGGCTTTAGATGGGATTTGGTGGTAAATCTTGAGCGATCACGAGATGTCTTGGGTGGTAAAGGATTGTGGTCATCCAATGGTGATGCATCAGTAGGTGAATCCAATATTATTTCAAGAAGTCAAATAGTAGTGGTTTGACTGTTCTTCTTTTAGATTTCTTGGTTTCCTCTTAGTGCACTCTTCTTAAAGAGATGAGAATATACCCTATCTTGACTCTGTCCTTGATGTAATAAGAGAGCATCAGTCTTATGTCACACTTAAGTTTTAAAAGTTGTTGGGCTTGATATGTAATCTCTATTAGAGTTGCACACCATATGAATGGTTTTATTTGAGGATTGGTTAGACCTGAGTGATACTTGGGTTCCCATGTAGGAACACCTTTGATGAGCTCCTGGACACCAAAAATTTTCCTTTAACTTAAATTCCAGATGGATTCCACTTTGGGACCATTCAATGATATGATGTTGACATTTTGGATTTATGCCGATGTCTCACTTGTAAACATGGAGTATGAATACCTTAGGCTAGTTCCTTGGACTCTGGTTTAATAAATCCTAGGTTATGCCACACTTGTTGTTAGGATCAGAGGTGACATTTAGAGGGTTTTGTTTCTAGTGGGATGCATCTAGGTCACACCCTTGTTCATGATGAGACATAATAGTTTAAATAACCTGTTGGTAGTTTAATTAGGGAACATCACTGGAAGTCAGGTATAGACTTTTTTGAATGAGTTTGTGAAAAATTCAAGATGACTTGGAAGAAGGTGTTTTGGTTTTGTTTGTAGTATGCCACTTTTATAATCCAATCATTGTGGAAATGGCCTTACAAAGACAGCTAGACTTGTTTTTCTCTTGTTTGATAAATACAGTTGGAGAATAACCACTTTAAGTAGGCTGTCGGGTGAAGGAGGGTGTGGTGTAAAGGTCGAAAATGTGTTTTGAGGAAATCCCATGCGATCGGTTTCAGTTTGGTTGCTTGGTTGTAACACCCTGACCCCAAAAGTTTGGAGCCAGTGCATTATTTTAAAACATTGGAATGATTACAAGGAATCAAATCCTAAAGGTCCAATCAGTTTAGAAGTCTTGGAAAATAGATTACATTCATCAAACTTACATTACAATTCAAAACATAAAATAAAACATAGATAATCCTTTGAGAACACCATTATTCTCCAAGCTTAACCCTGTATATAAGTCATAATAAACTTCTTGGAATCCTAGGAGAATAAAACATAATAAAGGGGTGAACTCAGATGCTTACTAAGGGTTAGAATAAAACAGAAGATATTATGAATAAATAATCATAAACATTAAGGAAAGATGTATAACTGAAACACAAGACCTTTAAACATAATCTTGATCATAAAATGGAAATAATAAATAATACCATATAAAATAAGCTTAACCATAGATATTCTAATAGTTGAATAATCAAATGGAATATCCATAACTAATATCATAATGACGGAATGAATAATTCCAAGAATCTTCACTATCAAGATATATCCTCAAGATAAATACTATCAAGATCTATCCTCATTACAGTTTAAGTTTGTGGGTAGAAACCCATCTGAATTGTGCAAAGATCTATCCACCTGAAAATGTTAAACTACTTTTAAAACAAAAGAGAAGGGGTTTTCACCCCCTAATTTCATCTCATGAGACCTACCTATGCATTGAAGGGATATAGTGGGCCCCATCCATAACTTACTAAGTCTAATACATTCCTCATATGAAAACAGTGAAACATAAACAACATAATTATTCGTATTAAAAACTAGTATATGAAATATGAATACTTTAACCATAAACTAAGAATGGTATATAAATAGAACATTCATAATCAAAATTATCATAAACCATTCAATAAAAATAAGTTGAGTGATATCATAAAATATCAACCTCAATCAAGCATAAGATCCAATAAAGGATGTTGACATAAATGAAAATACTCTAATAAAAACATTAAAAAATTCTTGAGAGAAATAACCAGTTTTTACTTTTAAAATCATTTAAAAGATAAAAAATTATAAAATAAAAAATTTATTTTTAAAATAACCTTTTAAGCTTATAATATAATCTTTAAAATGTTAAGGTGTCATAACAACAGAAAAAGACGCTCACACCGTATAAGTTAAAAAAAATTCTTCTTAAACTTTGTCAAAAAAGTTAAAAAAAGTACCTCGTAAGGAATATGATTTTTTTTTCCTTTTATAAAATAAAAAATGGGTAAAAATGTCTTTAATTTTTTTTAAAATAATATTAATAAATTTCTGAAATATAATTTTAATAATCATGAACATGGAAGATAAACATGTCCCAGTATATTCTTACGTAAAAACAATCCCGAATAATAAAGAGATTGCGAAATTAACCCTTAACTTGTACTTTACTTTAGTATAGGGTGATTTAACCTCATGTATAATGGTTAATTCATTTTATTAAATTATATAAGGACCATATATATATTTATGATATCATATATGATCCTCTTATATCATTTCGTTAATAATATTTTAGAATTACCATTATTTCGGGTGTTAACTGTTTCGTTTTTTCTATGCATGTTTTATCATGTAAGTCATGATTCTTATGAAAAAGATATATTTTATCCATATTCATAATTCTATCAAGTTAATAAACATTATATTTAATAATCATATGAATTTTACAATCATTATTTAATGGTTAACTGGGAGAATGAATCTCACTGTGTTATGGAGATGATAGGTCGTAAGTACGTACGAGCAACAATATCATTCCATTGATGGTTAAAAGGTATGAAATTGGATGGTATATTAATTATAAAAAATAATTATAATTTTATATTAATTATTTATATCAATTATACTCATCATTATACCCATCCAAATAAATTAGTATTGAATAACAAATTACACCACGATGTGGAGACAGTAAGCCGTACGCACACACGCATGGTGATATTGTTATTCATAGGATGGATAAAAGGAGGAATATGATTGTACCATAATTATAATAACATATAAGAATTTATATTATACTATATTTATTACTTTGGTATGGAAACAACATAGGAAGAGGAATTAGAAGAAGTAAATAACTTTGAAAGTGTTGATAAAACAATTACCTCTTCTTCAGGTATCTCAACTTGATTTGCACAAAAGGACTCCTTAGGTTCAATTTATTCCAAAAGTATGGTATCTAGGATTAAGTGAGGGACGTTTGGAGGAGATTTGGGTAGGTTTTGGATGAAAAAAATGGCTTTATATTTGTGAATAAAAGAGAAGGATAGGTTCTATTTTATAAGAGAGGGGAGGGTCACTTTTGGAAACTCCAAATCTATTAATTTATTATAAATTTATTTTCGGTTTCAAATAGATAAAAATTGAGTTATTTATAGGATAATATGATCATGGGTCTAAATCCTCTCAACCAATTATTTTTAGACAATTTTATGTCACAAAAGTAACCTTATATTTTGGATTTGACCCTTAGTTAAACAGTTTAACTCTTACAGTGTTTACTTGTCTTTTTATAATGTAAGGTTAATATAGTTACTATAAAATGAAAAAATAACCCCAATTGGAAAATTTATGAAGTATTTAACATTATAATAGTTATTTTTATAAACCTTATATTTTTATGTATTTTATAACATTTAATAAAATATTATTTATTTTAAAGTATCATTTATGTCAATTTTAATACTATTCAATATTTTCATTTTTAAAAATATAAAACCAACATGATAACTTCAAAAAAATACTTAAAATATCTCAATAACATGTATATTTTATATATAAAATTCTTTTATGTCATTAATTAAGTAAATTATATTTATTTTAATATTTTTAATAAAATTTATTTGATATTTTTATCAATAAATTAATTTATGATTCACTATTGTGTTATTATTAATGGTAATTATTTAATCTCTAAAAATTATAAATAAATTATTATAATGTAGATAATTATTTTAGTTTTCCAAATACTATTTATGATCAAAGTTATCTTCTGATGATCTCAATATTAAAATTATTATACTTATAAGAAATGAGAGTGATATTTTGTCAAATTCATTGATTTTAATAATATTCATGTCATATTCATGAAAAAGTTCCCATTAAATAATTAAATTTCTAACCTTAGATGATAAGGGTCTATTTTAGTCATCCAATAGGATTTTTATACATGTTACTGTAATTTTATGATATTATTTGTACCTTTAATTATTCGATTTACCCTTAACCGTGGTAATATTGTTTTTACTAAAGTTACTATTTATAATATCCAAAAAAACAAAGGAAACCTATTAAAATAATTTGGAAATAATGATTAAAAATATGAAATATTTTTTAAAAAATTTTAAACACAAAAAGTTGTAGTAATTAATTTAAAATTAATCCTTGTTGACAAAATGAGAAAATGAGTTTTTTAAAAGTAAAAACCATCAAAAGATTGACAAGTGTATATCAAACTTCAATGCGAAATTACTTATAATGACCAAAATTTGATTAAATGGTAAAAAATTAATATAATTAGAGTTTAAAACCAATTAAAAGTATAATCTAACAATATAAATAAATTAGATGAAAAACAAATTTTGAATTGAAATGCAGTATTTTTAACTATTCATTAAAATATGAAAATTATCCGAAAAACTCCAAAAATTTATCCAAACTAAATTTTAATGTCATGATTCCAAATAAGAATTTTATTTTTCCAAATTAAATATATAAAAGTTTCAAATATTGTATTTAAAATGGGTTCTCCATTAAAAGGCGACAAAATTACATTTTTTGAAAAATACTTCTTTTATTTGAAAAATTGAATTTTTTCTTATATCATACATAGAAAATACATAAGATGAAAGTTGAAATTATATGGAATATATAAAATTCAAAATGTGGTTAATAATATTTATAACCACTAATTTAACTACTATTTTATATTTATATTAAATAATAATATTTTGGTAGTATATTGCTGTTCGGTAAAATTGGGCCTTACGTGTAACGCAAGAAAACTCATTGTTGTGTATAGCGTAAGATTAACATAGTTTTATGTAAAAATAAATCAAGAAAAAAATTATATTTATTTAGAAATAAAAACATTATAAAGTCTCAGGGTGTTACATTCTCTCCTCCTTCAATAAATTGCGTCCTCACAATTTAAACTCGGGATCGAAAACTAGGGGTTTGACATTTCAAAACATATTTGTTTAAATCCCACATTGAAAAAGGATCAATGAGATTCGCACTTTAAAATAAATAAAGAGAAGTATGAAGGTCACCAGATATAATACAAACAAGAGTTCCATATATGAAAACATGGACATGAAAGAAAAATCTAACCATCATGTTCTGATTAAGAGTGATCGAGAACATGATTAGGAGAAATTTAACAATCAAAAATCTCTAAATATGAGATGATCTATGGGAAATTTTGATTCATAAAAAAAGTAATAGGATATAATTTTTGGTTTCAAGATCCTTTTCCTAGAGTTTAATAATTAATTTATTTCATAGACTAAGAACATAAAGAAGCATACTTAATTGACAAGTAGAGTTTAATCCTTCAACTAATTCCTACCACAAACTCATCTTTATCTTCAACAGATAATAAAATTAAAAAATATTATATTTATATTAATCATATAGGGTTCAAAAAACGAACTGATACTTCATCCTTCATACCATTTAAATAAAGGAAACTGTGTTATACTGACCAGGACATCACGTAGGTTAGTGGTAGGTGATGCACCCTTCTCGCCCTTCAATTGCAGGTTCAAGTATTGAAGCCTTATCGGATGTGATGGGTTGTCACCCAATATATGGGTTGTTATTTTTCTAAATCTATATTATTATAACAATACATAAGTAACCTTCATATGTTAAACATTATAGAAATTTTTTATCCTCAAACAATAATATCCAATGTTCAACATAATCCATTCCAAATTTGAGACTCAACTAAAATAATTCTGTATAAATTAGCAGTCCAATAAGGTCCCTAAATTTCCAAAATCAATCTTAACATAATATTTTTCTCAAAAATAATGTTTATATTATTATCACATACCAAAAAATATGAATACCTTGATCACATTAAAACCTTCATGCTTCAAGATCCTTAAATAAGAAGTACTATAATACAATCCTCATATATTCCATAATTCTTATAACTAGTACATTAATAATAAAATATTCAAATTACATAATTCTTGAATCCCAAAAACACAAATACATTAATTATTCAGTTTTGACTATAGTAACGACATAAGATTAACCTTTATCCCTTTGACTTTATAAGCTACATTTCCTTGACGCTTAGGGTATTTATTTGCGTAGTGCCCCATTTCACTATAGTTGAAACACTGAATATCAGTATTTTCTTTCTTACCTTTGCATTATTTTTCCCAGTGACCCTTTTCTTCACACTTATAACAAACACAAAATCCTTTCAAGAACTTGCCAGGGTGATTCTTTCTATAATTATCACATGTGGAAAAATCATTCTTTCCCTTCTTCCCTTTATTCATCTCTTTCTCTTCCATCCTATTCTTCTCTATCTTTACCTTAAATAAATAAGACTTAGAGAATTATTTCTCTATCTTGATATCATGTGAAACTATATCTTCGTATGATAAGATTTTTTAGGATACCAAATCCTAAAAAAGAAATGTATTTAACCCATCAAATAAACGTTAAATATTACTCCTTGTGTTACATATATAGTCCGTAGCATGCCTTTCTAACCTTATAAAGTTGGACTCATATTTCACAACATTATCATCTTCCTTTTTCCTTATACTCATAAAGTACCTCTCCATATCAGCTCGCTAATCATGAGGAAAGTATTTTTCTAAGAAAGGTTCTTTAAACTCCCTCCATTCCAAATTTTCTACTTCTTAATCTTCCTTAATGTTTTGAATTAATGACCACTATAATCCGCATCTCCTGAGAGATGGTAAACTATCATGAAAACTTTTTCCCTTTCATTAATCCACAAATAAAGAAATATTTTCTCTAAGGAACTTATCCATTTCTTAAAAAAATGGATTTTTATTCCCATTGAATTTTGGAGGTTGTTGTCTCATGAAGCTGTATAACATTGATCCTCTGCATTGTGAATCAGGGTGCTCCATATGGTTTAGGTTATTTTTTATAACCTGAGTTAGCTATCCCAATATGATTATTAGATATTCAACACCAGTTGTATCACCATCTCCACTATCATTATCTTGTAGATGAGGGAAATACCTACATGGATTACGTGCATTGATACGATTTCTATTTCTTCCACCAGGTTCCATTTCTAAATAATGACATTCACTAGATTAAGTTATGAATCATAATGCATAATTTTCAAAATATGAAACATAAATAGAAAAATTTATTCATGTCTAATATCATAATCATAAACATGTTTTCTTTTGGGACATATTTACTTTTAAATCCTTCATAATGAGTTGCAAATAAAATGTGAATTATCCTAAGCATATCCCCTGAGAGTGTCAAACCAGGTATGCAGTAAGGCCCATTGTCATGTACCAGGTTACCCCAAGTCAAGATCGGAACAAATTTTTAGAGTTATTAGTCATGTACCAGGTTACCCTAAGTCAAGACCAGAACACCTTGTCAGAGTTATTACTCCTAGATATATCTATGCTAGAACCACATCCCTTTGTAGTATCCAGATAAGGATTTATTTTCTAGGAATAACCACATAATATCTATATTACCAAAGTTTTAGGATGTTATTCTATACTCATACTCAAAGTATATCTTAGGGAAATGTTCCATAATCTATGTTTTCTAAATCTAGTTTCTAAGGTTGTTTCTAAACTTACTCTAATACCAACTGTAATGCACTAACCTTAGAATCCCAAAGCTGGTGAATTATTTTAATACATTGGCATGATTATAAGGAATCAAATCCCAATGGACCAATCAATTTATAAGTCATGGAAAATATATTACATTTATCAACCTCACATTAAAATTAAAAACATAAAATACAATGTAAATAATCCTTTGAGAACACTATTATTCTCCTAGCTTAACCTTGCATATCATTCATAATAAACTTCTTGTAATCCCGAGAGAATAAAACATAAGAAAGGAGTGAGATCAGATGCTCAATAAGGGTAAACATATAATAGAATATATTATGAATAAATAATCATAAAACTTAAGGAAATATGTATAACTAAAACACAATCCCTTTAAAAATAATCTTGATCATAACATGGAAAGAATAAATAATACCATATAAAATAAGCATAACCATGAATATTCTACTAGTTGAATAATCACATGGAATACCTATAAATAATATAATAATGAGGGAATTTATAATGCCGGACATCTACACTATCAAGATATATCTTCAATATAGATACTATCAAGATCTATCATCATGAAAATTTAATTATATGGGTAGAAACCCATATGAATTGTGTCAATATCTATCCTACTAACAATGTTAAACTGCTTATAAAACAAATGCAAAGGGTTTTTCGCCCAATAATTTCATCTCCTAAGACCTATCGATGCATCAAGGGGATATAGCAGGCCCCTCCCATCACTTAGTAAGTCTAATATATTCCTCATTTGAAAATGGTGAAACATAAACAACATAATCATTCATATTAAAAACTAGTATACAAAATATAAATACTTTAACCATAAAAGAAGAATGGTATATAAATAGCACATTCAAAATCAAACTGATCATAAACCATTCAATAAAAATATGGTAAGTGATATCATAAAATATCAACCTCAATCAAGCATAAGATCCGACAAAGGATGTTGACATAGATGAAAATACTCTAATAAAAATATTAAAAATTTCTTGAGATAAATAACCTTTTTTAACTTTGAAATCATTTAAAAACTAAAAAATTATAAAAGAAAACATTTATTTTTAAAATAACCCAATAATATTGTAAGATAAGCTTTAAAACATTAAGGCATCACAACATCAGAAAAATCCATTCATGCCGTATAAGTTAAAAAAACATTCTTCTCAAACTTCGTTAAAAAAGTCGAACAAAGTACCTCGTAAGGAAAATAAAAAAAATATTCCTTTTATAAAATAGAACATGGGTAAAAATTTCTTTAAACAACTATAAAAGAATAGTAAGAATGTTTTGAAATATATTTTTAATAATCATGTTCATGAAAAATAAATATGTCCCAGTAAATTCTTACGTAAAAGAAATCCCGAATAATAAAGAGATTGCGAAATAAACCCTTACCTTGTACTTTAATTTAGTCAAGTGTGAATTAACCTCATTAATAATGGTTAAATCACGTTATTAAATTATACTAGGACCATATACATATTTATGATATCATATATGATCCTATTATATCTTTTCATTAATAATATTTCAGTATTACCGTTGTTTCGGGTGTTAACTATTTCATTTTCTTATGAATGTTTTTTCATGTATGTCATATTTATTATGCACATGATATATTTTATCCATATAAATAATTATATTAATTTCATAAAAATTATATTTACTCATCATATTAATTTTATAATCATTATTGAATTGTTAACGGGGAGAATGAATCTCACCGCATCGTGGAGACGGTAGGCCGTACGTACACATGAGCGACAATATCATTCTCTTGATGGTTAAAAGGTATAGAATTGGATGATATATTAATTACATAGAATAATTATAATGTTATATTCATTATTTTTTTATCCATTATACTCATAATTATACCCATACAGATAAAGTAGTGTTGAATAACAAATTACACCACAACGTGGATATGGTAAGCCGTACACACACACACATGGTGATATTATTATTTGTATGATGGATACAAGGAGGAATATGGTTTTACCATAATTATAATAATATCTCATAATGTATATGATACTAGATTTATTACTTTGGCATGGAAACAACATAGGAATAGAAGTAGAAGAATAAAAGAACTTTTAAAGTGTTGATAAAACAATTACCTCTTCTTCGGGTATCTCAATTTGATTTGCACAAAAGGACTCCTTAGGCTGGTTTTCTTCCCAAAGTATGGCCTCTAGAATAAATTGAGTGAAGTTTTGAGGAGATATAGGCATGTTTTGGCTAATACAAATGGATTTAGAGGTGTGAATAAAAGAGAAGGATATGTGCTCTTTTATAAGAGAGGGGAGGGGTACTTTTGAAAACTCAAAAACTATTAATTTATTATAAATTGATTTTCTTTTAAAATAGATAAAAATTGAGTTATTTAGAGGATAAGATGATTATGGGTCGAAATAATCTCAACCAATAATTTTTATACAAGTTTAGGTCACAAAATTAACCTTATCTTTTGGATTTAACCCTTAGTTATATATGGAATCCATGAAAATATTAAAGTTAATCTAACAATATAAATAAATTAAATGAAAAAGCAGTTTTGAATTAAAATGCAGTATTTTTCACTATTCATGAAAATATTAAAGTTACCAGAAAAATACCCAAAATTTATCCAAACTAAATTTTTATGGCCTTACAAATAAGAAGTTTATTTTGTCGAATTAAATATATAAGTGTCAAATATTGGATTTAAAATGCGTTCTACAATAAAAGGCGATAAAATTATATTTAAAAAAAATACTTCTTTTATCTGAAAAATTGAATTTTTTCTTATATCATGTCTAGAAAATAAATAATATGAAATTTAAAATTATATGGAATATATAAAATTCAAAATGTGGTTAATACTATTCATAACCGCTAATTTAACGACTAGATTATATATTATATTAAATAATAATATTTTATTTATATATTGTTGTTCGATAAAACTTGGCCTTGTGTGTAATGAAATCCAACTCATTATTGCGTGTAGCGTAATCTTAACATAGTGCTACATAAAAAACAAGCAAGAAAAAAAATTAAATTTATTTAGAAATGAAAATATTATAAAGTATATGAGTGTTACATTGGGGCTCGACCGTTTCTTTCTGATGAGGCCCTGATATGACCTTACATGTAATCGGGATTTACTTATTAAATAAATCACATCGAAAGCATTGTTAGAACACTTAGGGCGTGCCTCGTAGGAAATTCTGATGGTGGAGGTGTCATGGTTCAAAATTGGCCCCTTCTGATGTAAAAGCATAAGGTGGGGAGCACTTTCATCCATATGTTTAACGAGATGACGGCGTGATCATGTATCTAACTAAACAGGCTCATGTAAGCACCATTTAGGCGTTTTGGTTGGCGGAATAATGTTGGATTGGGTTTTGATGGCTTAAGTTCCATTGGTTTAAGAAATTCTTAGAGGTGCGTTGGGCTTTTGGAAATGAAATGAGACCATTTCAAAGAGTCTTCACAACCCTCATATGTAACACCCCAAGTTTTTATAAAGATAAATAGAAATGCATTGAACTTTGTTTTAAATAGATATTTTTAATTAGCCTTTAAAACATAACTTTTCTACTTCTATATTCTGAATTTCAAGAAAGTGTCATCTACAATTATGTTCAGTATGTTATTTGGAGTCTATTGGAACCAACTTGTTTTTTTAGTGAATAGTAACGTACCCTTATGAATAGTAATATGAATAGTGATATGACCCTAATGAATAGTAAATTTTATTATTATTTTATTTTCTTAAAGCAATAAGATAATGAGATCTTAATTAATTTTTTAATATGAAATAAAACTAGTTGTGCCTTAAAATTGTTATTTTTTTGAATTAACTATGCCTTTATTTAAAAATTAAATTAATAATATTTAGAAAATTAATTTTGAAAAATGGAGTTCATTTTTGAATTCTACACATTGAAAAATGGTAGGGGTAAAGTTTTGGGAATTTTCTGAAATTCAATAATTTTTGGTGAATAGTGAAATACGATAAAATACCGTATAATCAAATTATCAGTTAAAATTCACTATTTATGACATCATAAGTGATTCAAGGACACTTGGTTCGAACTCACATGATATTATTACTATTTAGGGCCACTTTCATTGATATTGTTCATAGTCTTGATAAAAATATTATAATAATGATTAAAATAATCTAAAATACCTCCCCTCCTCCACTATAAATACCACCCTCACTCCCCTTTTCCTCCCACACCTCTCAAGCCTTGAGAATTGTCTAATTTCTGCCAAATTCCTTCTCCAATATTCTTCCCCACATCCTAGATCTTCTGGTCTCACCAAAAGACCAAAATCAAATCCCTTAAGGAGGATCTCAAGGAGAAGAGATCAAGAGGTAAACATCCTCTTTTATTTTCTTTCTTTTATTTCATTTTATGTTATTCTCTTCCATTACCTTTGTCTTGTGTTGGGATATTTCATTAAATATTCCCCCCTTACTGTCCATATCTTGTATGAATGATGAGACATTCCATTCCTCTCATCAATCTTGTTTTTATGAAATTTTAAGAGACGCCGTTAGGCTGCCGAATTTTCGTGAGAAATTTCTCAAGATTTTCTTTTATTTCATGATTCCTTTTTCTTCTTTACTCACTCCCTCTTATCCAAGAGGAATGAAATATCCAGAATCATGTATATTCATGATGTTCTCTTGTTTATGGAAAATTCCTCATCAGTATTCTTCTCATCTTCCACTTATTTAAAGAATAAAAAAACATTGTCCATTTGTGTCGAATTACCGACATCGTGGATGATGTATTTTCAATTTCCATTAATTATTTCTAGACTGGTCATGAAACCATTTATATGGTTGAACCAGGTTATAATATATTTTTATGACTCATATATGGTTCTATAATTCTTTTTTACTCATGGTTCTAATCTAAAAGACAAAATGAGGTTGTTATTATCAAAGAACCACTAAAATGATATAAACGAACATCATTAATGTTTTAACTTATAAGTAATTATCATATAAAGAATAAAAGTGATAAATGGTATAAATTATGGTATTGGAAATATGTAAATACTACTCCATTCCAATTCTGGAGTTTCACTTCCAATCAACAAGAACGATTCATCATGAACCGATTGTGAAAATCATAAAAGAATTCACCCAAAATAATGCAAGGAACAAAATAGTAACAATTAAGGGGTGAAATGAGGTTATGAAATGACCATATAAGATTCTATAAACAAGAAAATGTTTCTGTAAAAAATACTAATAACACTCTTTTAACCATTATACAGGAGGTTTAAGCAAGTTTGAAGTAAGACAAGCCTAAGGTAAGGAAATTCTTAACCCGATTTCCATTCTTTGGGTTAACATTCTACTTCGTCATTTATGTGGTATTTAAATTGTTTTTGTGATGAATTATGATTATAATATGTTTAAAAATGTGTATTTATAGAGTATATACGTATTACATCCACTCTATTAAGTCTCACTTCAAGTATATGATGTTTATGAGGGACTTTTCTTCTAAAACCCTCTTTTAAAATTTTGTTTTTACAAAATTCAAAAGCAATGTTTTTATGCTATTATTAATGTTGTATGATTATGTTTTGGTTCTTTGGAATTTTTTATGATTAAGGGTGGGACCTATATTTCCCTCCAATGAATTGGGTATGAGTATGTTGGAGGCCGACCGTATGGTTACTCCAAGTGTAACTGCGATGGTTACACAAAGTAAGGTAGCTGTGAGGGTTACAAATTTTAAGGTAGCAAAGATGGTTACAAGATTATGTAAGTAATGCCCCAAGATACCTATATGATTATATTTATGTTCTCATGTTTGTGTGGATCTTGTTTAAATATCATGTTACACGAAGTAAGTATTTATGGGTGAAAATCATGTCTTTTGAAAATGTTTTCATACGTTATGAGTATTCATGGACTAATGTGATTTTTCCTTCTTTTCCATCCCTTAATGAGCTTTTGTGCTCATACCAAGTTTTTAAATAATATTTCATAGGTTAATGGATGTGTAATACAAGGACAGAAGACATGTTACATGTTGAAGAATATTTAAGGAGTCTTGTTCTAAGTTTTAATGTTTTATATTTTGAGAAAAATGGAAACTGTTTTTATGGTATCCTCTATGTATCAATGTGTAATGTTATAAATGTTTTGTACCATTTATCTAAAGATATAAACTTGAAAAGATCCTCAATGTAAAAGGAAGTGTTTTCTTGACTAAATTCAAGATTATGTATGTAATAAGTTCGGGTTCCTATAGTTGGTATCAGAGGATGGTTTAGATAACTTTAGGGGTTAGGGTTATGTTAATAGAATACCATAAATGATTTTCACTCTATGTTTAATTTGTTATAGCATTTAAGGATTACCATGTTGCTTCATCTAAGAAATGTTTGTTCAGAATGGTTGTCTGTAGAAGGAATAGGGATGCTGAAGAGGAGAGGCACCGACAGAATAACATCCTTCCTGATCTACAGCCCGGAATGGTAGGGATTGGAACCGAGTAGTTTGTGATAGTAATGGATCAGTTAACACAGGAAATAAATGGTGGTGGCATCCATGCAATAGAACCAATAGAGGTACCACAACGGAACATGACAGTGGTGGAACATTTTATGAGACAACATCCTCCTGCATTCAATGGATCTTCTGACCCAGTGGCAGCTGGAGGATGGATCAAAGCCCTTGAAAAGATATTTTATGTTATGGGATGCTCAGGAAATCAAAAGGCAAGTCTTTCCATTTATCGTTTTCAAGGGGAAGCTGATCAATGGTGGTCAATGGTAAGGAATATCAGGGGTAGAGAGGATTTTGATGCCTTAGAGTGGGATGAATTTAAAAGTCTTTTCCTTGAAAAATATTTTCCTAAGGTGGTACGACTTAGAATGAAGAAGCAATTCCTTGAATTGAAACAGAAGGAGGAAGATTCAGTGGCTGTGTATGAAGTGAACTTCACCCGAATGGTGAGGTATTCCCCAAATCTTATTCTATATCTCGATAGAAAAATTAACTGCTTTTACTCAGGATTGAAGCCAAGGTATCGAAGGGCGTTGGCCTCCAGTGAATTCAAAAGTTATGAGAAACTTGTCCGATGTGTTGAGAGGGTAGAGATTGAGTTTGCTGATGATCATGTGCATTTTGGAAACAAAGAGAAGAAGAGGTCTAGTTGGAAAGCAATGGTCAAGAATCAACTAAAGAAATCTGATGGTAAGAAAATACAATTTCCAGTTTTTGAAAAGTGCGGCAAGAAGCACCCTAGGGAATGTCTTAGCAAAACTGAGAAGTGTTTTAAATGTGGTAAGTTTGGACATATGTCCCAAGATTGCAATGAAAATGATCCAAAGACTAATCCTGATAAGAAAACTATAAAGTGTTTTAAATGTGGTGAGATGGGTCACTATGAAAATGTCTGCCCAAAGAGAGATCCAAATGATGTAAAGAAGCTAGACTATAATCAGAAAGGTTTAGTGAGATCCTTTGTGACTACGTCAACAAATGTCGGGCCATCCAATGAAGTTGTATCAGGTACTTTGTTTGTTCACTTAGATTTTTCTAAAGTTTTGTTTGATACGGGGTCTACACATTCCTTCATCTCTGAGAAATTTTCTGGTAAATTGGAAATATCACCTCAACAAATGAGACCTGAACTTGTTATTAAAACACCAGGGGGAAATGTTATAGCAAAGAGGAATTATAAAAATCTTTATATTGTGGTATATGGAAAGACTTTACCTACAAACCTTGTTGTTTTACCCTTAGTCAAGTTTGATGTTATTCTGGGGATAGACTGGCTTTCTGATTATCATGCTAAGATTGACCGTAGAGCTAAAGAAGTTATTTTTCAGAAAGAGTTTCAGTTTGTATAAAAGAATGAACCCATAAAATTGATAACATATCAGGAAGCTGAGAAATTATTGAAAGATGGAAATGAAAGTTATCTTTCTCATATTTTTGAAAACAAGGGAACTATTTAGATTAATGATGTACCAGTGGAAAATGAATACCTTGATGTTTTTCCTGAGGATTTACCCGGTGTCATACCTGATCGAGAAGTCAAATTCACAATTGACTTAGTTCCTGATGCTAAGCCAATTTCAAAACCCCCATATTTTATGGCTCCAATAGAACTTCTTGAATTGAAAAATCAGTTGCAGGATTTTCTTGTCAAAGGCTTCATTCATCCCAGCACTTCACCATGGGGAGCCCCTGTTTTGTTTGTTAAAAAGAAAGATGGTTCCATGATACTTTGCATTGATTATAGAGCTTTGTATAACATCACTATTAAAAACAAGTATCTTTTACCTCATATTGATGACTTGTTTGATCAGCTCCAGGGAGCTCAGTACTTTTCCAAGATTGACTTGAGATCCTGATACCATCAGCTGAAGGTGAAGGAGGATGACATCCCGAAAACATCCTTTCTTACTAGATATGGGCATTATGAATTTGTTGTTATGCCGTTTGGGTTAACTAATACACCTTCTATATTCATGAATCTTATTAATAGAGTATTTCATGAGTTCTTGGATAAGTTTGTGGTTGTATTTATTGATGAAATTCTGGTTTTTTCTAAAAATAAAGAGGAGCATGAAAAACATCTAAGGGTTGTTTTACAAACTTTAAAAGAAAAGAAACTATATATAAAATTAAGCAAGTGTGTTTTTTGGTTGAAACATATTTCTTTTATTGGGAACATTGTAAATAAAGATGGAATAACAGTTGATCCTGTCAAAACAAAAGTAGTTGATGAATGGACAACACCCACAAATGTTACAGAGATTTGTAGTTTTCTTGGCTTAGCAAGTTATTACCGACAGTTTGTTAAGAACTTTGCACAGTTATCTAGCCCGATAACTAAGTTAACACGGAAAGAGGTTAAATTTGTTTGGGCAGAGGAATGTGATATTTGTTTTCAGGAACTAAAGAAGAGATTGGTGAATGCTCCAGTTTTGGCCTCACCTTCCCGAAATGGTGAGTTTGTCATCTACAGTGATGCTTCTTTGAAGGGACTTGGTTGTGTTTTGATACAGAATGATCAGGTAATTTCCTATGCTTCAAGATAACTTAAACCTCATGAGAGAAATTATCCCACACATGATTTGGAATTGGAAGCTGTAGTTTTTGATTTGAAAATATGGAGGCATCATCTATACGGAGCCAAATGTCAAATATATACTGACCATAAAAGTCTAAAGTATATATTCACTCAGAAGTAATTAAACATGAGGCAGAGAAGATGGCTATAACTGATAAAGGATTATGACTACATGATCAATTACCATCCTGGAAAAGCAAACAAAGTAGCGGATGCCTTAAGTCGGAAACATCATGCATCATTAACCATGCTACATTTGGAACATGATCCCTTGATTAATGATTTGATGAATTTTGGCTTAGAAGTTGTTGGTGCAGGGAATATATCTGTTTTGTTTCAGGTTTCAGTGTAGTCTTCGTTGTCAGACAGAATTATGAAAACGTAGAGGGAAGACCGTGAGCTACAGAAAAAGGTAGAATTGATTAAAATGGGTAAGTTTCCAGAATTTAATCTTGATAAAGATTGTGTTTTAATATTTGGAAAAAGGTTGTGTGTGCCTTGTGATTCCTAGTTGAAGAAAGAATTATTGTGTGAAGCTCATAGTTCTCCATTTTCTGTTCATCTTGGAAGTACTAAGATGTACAGAGACCTTTGGGAGTATTATTGGTGGAATGAGATGAAAAGAGATATTGCTGATTTTACAATGAAATGTTTGACATGTCAGCAAGTTAAAGCAGAGCGGCGGTTACCGAAGGGGATGCTTCAGAATTTTCCAGTTCCAAAGTGGAAATGAGAGAATATATCCATGGACTTTGTGGTGAGACTAACAAAGACTTCTTGAGGTAACAATGCGATTTGGGTTATTGTTGATCGGCTAACAAAGTCTGCACATTTTATTTCTATTCGAGATACAATGAATTTGGATCAAATTTCTCGATTGTACCTCAAGGAGATTGTTAGGTTACATGGAGCTCCTCTTTCCATTGTTTCTGACCGAGATCCCAGGTTTACTTATAACTTTTGGAAGGGACTTTAGAAGTCGTTGGGCACAAAGTTAAATTTTAGTACAACTTTTCATCCTCAATCAGATGGGCAGTCAGAACGAATGATTCAGACTTTGGAGGATATGCTTCGAGCTTGTTCAATGGACTATCAGGGATGTTGGGATCAACATCTTTCTTTAGTTGAGTTTTCTTATAATAATAGTTTTCATTCCAGTATTCATATGGCACCTTTTGAGGCCTTGTATGGGAAGTGGTGTCAGACTCCAACGTTTTGGGATGAAGTTAGAGAAAGAAAGTTGATGGGGCTAGAATTAGTTGAAGAAGTGGCTGAGAAAGTAAGGATGATCCAACAACACATGAGGACAAATCAGAGCAGGCAGAAAAGTTATGCAGATAACAGAAGGAAAGACTTCTCTTTCGAGGTAGGTGACCATGTTTTCCTTAAAGTCTCTCCTTTGAAAAGTGTGATGAATTTCGGTAAAAAAGGAAAGTTAAGTCCACGGTTCATCAGTCCTTTTGAAATCTGGGAGAAAGTTGGAACAGTTGCATATCGTATAGCTTTGCCTCTGAGCTTGTTTCAGGTACACAATGTTTTTCATGTTTTGATGTTGAGAAAGTATGTGCCAGATTCATCACATGTCTTGAACCCAGAAGTAGTTCAGCTGGAAGAGAACCTTTCTTATGAAGAGAAACCAGTTTAGATTCTTGATTGAAGGGAACAGGTATTGTGGAACAAGGTAATCTACCAGGTAAAGGTTTTGTGGAGAAACCACATGATTGAAGAAGCAAAATGGGAGTCTGAAAATGCTGTGAGGGAAAAATACCCTCAGTTGTTTAATAAGTAAATAAAATTGTAAGGATGAAATTTCAAGAAGGTGGGGATAATGTAACACCCCAAGTTTTTATAAAGATAAATAGAAATGCATGGAACTTTGTTTTAAATAGATATTTTTAATTAGCCTTTAAAACATAACTTTTATACTTCTATATTCTGAATTTCAACAAACTGTCATCTACAATTGTGTTCAGTATGTTATTTGGAGTCTATTGGAACCAACTTGTTTTTTTGGTGAATAGTAACATACCCTTATGATTAGTAATATGAATAGTGATATGACCCTAATGAATAGTAAATTTTATTATTATTTTATTTTCTGAAGGCATTAAGATAATGAGATCTTAATTAATTTTTTAATATGAAATAAAACTAGTTGTGCCTTAAAATTGTTATTTTTTTGAATTAACTATGCGTTTATTTAAAAATTAAATTAATAATATTTAGAAAATTAATTTTGAAAAATGGAGTTCATTTTTGAATTCTACACATTGAAAAATGGTAGGGGTAAAGTTTTGGGAATTTTCTGAAATTCAATAATTTTTGGTGAATAGTGAAATACGATAAAATACCGTATAATCAAATTATCAGTTAAAATTCACTATTTATGACATCATAAGTGATAAAAGGCCACTTGGTTCGAAATAAAATGATATTATTACTATTTAGGGACACTTTCATTGATATTATTTATATTCTTGATAAAAATATTACAATAATGATTAAAATAATCTAAAATACCTCCCCTCCTCTACTATAAATACCACCCTCACTCACCTCTTCCTCCCACACCTCTCAAGCCTTGGGAATTGTCTAATTTCTACCAAATTCATTCTCCAATATTCTTACCCACGTCCTAGAGCTGCTGGTCTCACCAAAAAACCAAAATCAAATCCCTTAAGGAGGATCTCAAGGAGAAGAGATCAAGAGGTAAACATCCTCTTTTATTTTCTTTCTTTTCTTTCATTTTATGTTATTCTCTTCCATTACCTTTGTCTTGTGTTGGGATATTTCATTAAATATTCCCCCTTACTGTCCATATCTTGTATTAATGATGATATATTCCATTCCTCTCATCAATCTTGTTTTTATGAAATTTTAAGAGACGCTGTTAGGCCGCCGAATTTTCGTGAGAAATTTCTGAAGATTTTCTTTTATTTCATGATTCCTTTTTCTTCTTTCCTCACTCCCTCTTATCCAAGAGGTATGAAATCTCCAGAATAATGTATATTCATGATGTTATCTTGTTTATAGAAAATTCCTCATCAGTATTCCTCTCCTCTTCCACTTATTTAAAGAATAAAAAAACATTGTCCATTTGTGTCGAATTACCGAGATCGTGGAAGATGTATTTTCAATTTCCATTAGTTCTTTATAGTCTGGTCATGAAACCATTTATATGGTTGAACCAGGTTATAATATATGTTTTATGACTCATATATGGTTCTGTAATTATTTTGTACTCATGGTTCTAATCTAAAAGACAAAATGAGGTTGTTATTATCAAAGAACCACTAAAATGATCTAAACGAGCATCATTAATGTTTTAACTTATAAGTCATTATCATATAAATAATAAAAGTGATAAATGGTATAAATTATGGTACTGGAAATATTTAAATACTACTCCATTCCAATTCTGGAATTTCACTTCCAATCAATAAGAACAATTCATCATGAACCGATCATGAAAATCATAAAAGAATTCACCCAAAATAATGCAAGGAACAAAATACTAACAATTAAGGGGTGAAATGAGGTTATGAAATGACCATATAAGATGTTATAAACTAGAAAATGTTTCTGTAAAAAATACTAATAAAACTATTTTAACCATTATACAGGAGGTTTAATCAATTTTGAAGTAAGACAAGCCTGAGGTAAGGAAATTCTTAACCCGATTTCCATTCTTTGGGTTAACATTCTACTTCGTCATTTATGTGGTATTTAAATTGTTTGTGTGATGAATTATGATTATAATATGTTTAAAAATGTTTATTTATAGTGTATATACATATTACATCCACTCTATTAAGTCTCACTTCAAGTATATGATGTTTAAGAGGGACTTTTCTTCTAAAATCCTCTTTTAAAATTATGTTTTTACAAAATTCAAAAGCAATGTTTTTATGCTATTATTCATGTTGTATGATTAAGTTTTGGTTCTTGGGAATTGTTTACGATGAAGGGTGGGACCTATATTTCCCTCCAAATCATTGGGTATGAGTATGTTGGAGGTTGGCCGTATGGTTACTCCAAGTGTAACTGCGATGGTTACACATAGTAAGGTAGCTGTGAGGGTTACAAATTTTAAGGTAGCCAAGATGGTTAGAAGATTATGTAAGTAATGCCCCAAGATACCTCTATGATTATATTTATGTTCTCATGTTTTTTTGGATCTTGTGTAAATCTCATGTTACACGAAGTAAGTATTTATGGGTGAAAATCATGTCTTTTGAAAATGTTTTCATACGTTATGAGTATTCATGGACTAATGTGATTTTTACTTCTTTTCCATCCATTACTGAGCTTTTGTTCTCATCCCAAGTTTTTGAATGATTTTTCACAAGTTAGTGGATGTGTAATACAAGGAAGTAAGACATGTTAAATGTTGAATAATTGTCAAGGAGTCTTGTTCTAAGTTTTAATGTTTTATATTTTGAGAAAAATGGAAACTGTTTTTATGGTATCCTCTATGTATCAATGTGTAATGTTATGAATGTTTTGTACCATTTCTCTAAATCTATAAACTTAAAAAGATACTCAATGTAAAAGGAAGTGTTTTCTTGACTAAATTCAAGATTATGTATGTAATAATTTCGGGTTCTTATATCATAGGTTAGGTTATGTTTTCATTATTTACAAAGGATTATCGAGGATGAGAAGTTCTAAGGTAGGTAGGTTGTAATGACCCATGATTTTGAGGCAATGTGAAATTCCAAGGGAATTTTAATTTTGGCGTTTACTGGATGGGCTGTTCTTTGAACTAAGATTTGGAACATAATTACAAGAGTTATAACACTTCAATGTGTTGATTTTAGATATGGTTTAAGGCATGAAAGGTTCCTCAGGTGCTCTATCAAGTTTTGGGAGCATCAAAATCCGAAAACTCAAAATTAAAAAGGGATGATAGAGGCACACGATTTGTCTGAAACCGTGCATCCCTCAATAGAAAATCGGGCGGCCTATATTAGAGGACCAGAAACACCCTGTACGGGCTACACACGGTCTACCCAAACCATGTTCCAATCCTACATGGTTATTAACACTTATGAAGTTCCTAAGTATTATTCATCACATGGTTAGAGCATAGTTAGTGCGGGTCAAACCGTGTGAGGTAGTTTCTGAAGGAATGGGAGCCGCACAATTGGCACATTCTTTGGCTAAACCATACAACCCAATTTTTAGGGGTAAAATTAAAATTTTTCCCTTAATGAAACTTTAAGTTTCTTTATTTATTTACTTCTACTCCTCCTGTTGCATGAGTCTCTCCTTGGAACCAAGGGGTTCCTTCTCCAAGACTATTCTAGGATTTGATGTAACTTCTTCATCTGTTGTTGGAAGAGATCACTGTCAGTCTCTATAGATCCGCATCAGTAAGATATTTGATCCTCTCTAATATTTTTCAAGTTATTCAGTCCATATGCTGCATTATTTTGGTGTGATATCATTTTCCCTATTTTTATGGTGAAGGCCTATTTCATATATTTCTTCCAAATCAAACCGAATTAGACCTCGATATTGGATGGGTAGATCATCCTAAGAATGAGGTAGGTGGTGTATGAACTTTTAATTAAATGTCTATCATTTTATGAACAGTGCCGTTGTGCTGCATTCTGGACTTTACTGGGCGACGACTTGTAATTTTTTTCCTTCATATTAAATTTATCATCACATCTAGAAACACTCCTTATGATCCTTATTATGTAAATTGAGGATGAAATCCTTGATCATGGACACCCTGTGGCATTCTAGATTTAATTTTACCTTTATATTAATTTTTTAAAATTCCTAGGATGCCTCCTAAGTGTTCAATTTAGATTTTAAATGGAATTTCCCCATGTAATTGAAAGCCCAATTGATAACGAACTGTCATTAATGCCATTTTAAACTCTTAAATTGATTTTCCTTATTTTGGTAGTTATTCTTAAATTAATTATTTGGTGAATTGAATTGTGATTATTGAATATGATGCCTGTTTATGTTAAATGAATTGTTTAAGAAATAATATCATGTTTTTATAATAAAACCCCCTGGATGAGGTGCATTGTCTTCAAAATTACAAAGTGATGTTTAGTGAACTGTATATTTCTTGGCCTTATGGAATTAATGTTTTATATGTTTTTGTTTTGTTAATACATATGGAATGTTTTGTACATGGCCTTATTTTTTGTTCCATAATAGATTACCTATAAATTATATAAATGTTAAATGAACCAGATCACCTTCTAAGTGCTTGGATTATTTTATAAATTGAATGTCTTAGCCCACACCTATCTAGATGGTTAATAACCCAAGCTCCTCCTAAGGGCTTGGATTGAAATATAAATGAAATTTCCCAAGGAGAAAATTTACCCAATAATTGAGGTCACCTCCTAAGTACCCTTTACTCTATAAAATTAAATGCCTTGTTCTGATAAACTTAATGACATGTATTGATTTGAATAGATTGTTCATGATGGATTAATTTCCTTGCATGTATCAAAGTGGTTAATGAATTGATTAAAATGTTAAAAGGACACATCTAATGTAAATTCTATTATAAATTACCCTTATTCAAATGAAATGGTTTAATTAAATGGAATGGGTTATGAAGTATGGTAAGGTCCTGCACTTATTTATGTCTTATTAAATGATTATCATGTATTGTAATGTTTTAAATGGAATTGAACTTGACTAAAGGAAAACATGAGAGGTGTTTCCTCATGTGTTATGTTATGAACATGAATATGACTTATATATATATATATAGGCTTGGTGAGCATGGGACATGAGAGGCATTGCCTCATGTGTTATGTTATAAAGATGATTATGACTTTCTTATATATATGGGCTTGATAAATAAGTTGCATGAGAGGTTTTGCCTTATTCTTTATATTATAAATTAATTTTCCTTTATATGGGTTGTGTATGATGGTAAGGGGTGTTGAGAATGGTGTATAATCATGATCCCTTACATCGGGTGTTGAGTATGGCATCTCACACTAGTGATACTATATAGACGTTGGGCTGGGGTGCCACACTCCCTATTTAGAGTGTTGACTTGATGGATCACTCACCATCCCGAGTTCTGTGCATGACGTCTCACACTCTATTGGGATGTAGGGAATGTACCCTACTTCTTGAGCTTATAATATCATTTAGATTGGTTATAGATGATTGAGTTATGCCCAGTCCAACCAACAACTAGTATTCTAGGTATATGGACACTTATGTATACACGTACTTGGTTCATATAGGTGGATGAAATATATAACTAAACTATATATATATTTATTAATATATATATTGTTAATGTCTAGAAATCTATTACTAGTAGTGTGCCAAAGTAGGCAGAGTTGGCCATGTATCATATTGGAACCTGATTTGACCGGTGTTTATTTATTTATTTTAGTACTATTTATTTATTCTTATTTACTACACACTGTTTTACTTTATATTCACAAACTAGATTCAATCATAGATAGTGTGGGTGGTAACCTACTAGGATTTATATCACACACATTGCTCGAGCTTCCATTGCACTGGGGTACCTGAGTAGACATTATGTTTACAGGACCATGGTTGATTTCTTGTACTATTTATCTTGTACCTGAGAGTTAGGAGCACAAGACTGATCTAGAGCTTGAGATTCTTGTGGATTTCTCCCTTAGGGATTTTACTTTTTTCTTTATTTACATATTGTCCTGTATCTTGTAGCATGCTGTATATCAATTGTTTTAGATTATGTATCACCATATGTACATGCATGAATTCTTATATATTAGAATTTTCTATATTTTATATTCAGTTATTATTATTATTATGTTGCTCTATCTTTTATTTATTACTGCTTCCTCTATTTTCTATTATTTATGTTTTGATATACCACTGTGATACTCCGATATGAGAGTATAGTCTCCACGCTATCACCTCCTTATACCCTCACTACTAGTCAGAATAATATGGAATATAGGGAGACATGCTTGAGGTCATGTAAATTACCAATTTGATGACCATCTTAGTGGTCAGTCGGCTCGGGACATTAAAAGTTTAAGGTTTAGTCCATTGTTAAGCTAATTTTTCTTTTAATCGCTCTAATTAATTTTAATCACTTTCACTAATATTTTTGGTCAAAAACTAAGTTGAACTTATTATACATTATAAATTATGATGATTCCAAATATAAAATCCATTTTTACAAATTCCAATCACACAAGTGGTATAAATTAATTTAAATTAAATCCTATAGATGGGATGACAAAGCGATTTTTAAAGTAAAAATGTTCAAAAGTTTGAGATGATTTTATATACAATTTCATAGTGAAATTGATTACAATTAGCTAAATTGGATTAATTGATATAAAATTTATCTAATTAATTTTAAAACCAATAAAAAATATAATTTATCATTTTATATAAATTATATGAAAAGGAAGTTTTGAATTAAAATTTAGTATTTTTCACTATTCATAAAAAATGAAATATTTTATAAAATACCAAAAATTAACCATAACCTATTTTTGATGTTTTTATTTCAAAAAATAAGTTTATTTTTTCATATAAAATTTATAAAAGTTTCAAAATTCAGATTTAAAATAGGTTCACCATTAACAGGTGGTAAAACTGCCTTTATAAAAATATAGGTTTTTAGGCATAATATTTTGGTTTGTTCCTATATTATGACTATCAAATCTATCAGATGAATGTAAAAAATATTTAATTGAATATATAATATATATATTTAATTAATATCATTCACTAATATTAATTAATTTAATTTATTAAGATAATGTGCCTTTGGATCATAAAAATAATTTTTTATAAAATAATTTCCTTTATATTCATTTGGTTTCTATATTCATTTATAATTAATATGGATAGGTTTTATATTAATATATTAAATAATAAATTTTTTAATAATATATTATTATTTGTTAAAACTTGATCTTGCGCGTAATGAAAACTATCGAATAAATTCATTCTTCTGTGTAACACAAACTAACTCAGTGTTGCATACATTATAAGATATAGAATAGATTTATTTAAAATATTAAATTTATCATAAAGTCTTGGGGAATTATATTATTTTCCATGCTGGGTGTTTCATGTCATACATGCTATTAAATACAATGTTCTTACTTTATAATTTTAGGGTGTTACATTCTACCCACCTTAATCAAATTACATCTTCGCAATTTAAACTTGATCTTCGTAATATAGGGTTCGATATTTGAAAATTAAATTATTGAAGCCCCACATAATGGTAAGAGTTAATAAAATATCCTCTTAATAAGATAAAATTATAAGTACAAAGGTCACATGAAATAATATATAACTAGGTATCTAAGTAGGAGAACATTAGTGGAAAGTGGAGATATGTACATGGAGAAAAACACAAATATTTATAGAGGATGATTGAGGTCATTGATAAAAAACACATGAATTATCAATGAAAATTTAAGGTCCTCAAATTAATAAATCTATGTTGAATTAAAAGACAACCGATTCAACAAAAATTAAGGTATTAAGATAACATTTTATTTTAAGATACTTTTTCTAATGTTAAGGAATTATTTTATTGACCAAGAATCTAAGGAAATATACTTACTTGATAGGTTTCAATTTCATATGAACAATTTCATATTTTTTCCATGACTAAATTAAATTATAATTCATCCCTCTACTCCAAGAAATGAATATAAAAAAATGAATCTTTTTTTATTCCCAAAGCACTAAAATTTACTTTTTATGGATTGTAAGATCCATAAAACAAGTTATTACATTTGTCTCTAACTATTTTACAAAACTAATTTTTTTAATAAATTAATATATAAACTTAGAAAGTAACACTACTAGTTCATCATTAATATTTATTCATCAAATTGTTTAGCTAAAAGAAATGAGACATTAAACAGGACATCATGTAGTCTAGTGGTAGGTGCAAAACCCTTGTCGTCCTTTATTCATGGGTTCGAGCCCCACCACCTTGCCTAATTTTATGGGTTGTGACCTAGTATATAGGTTTTCCTTTTTATAAAACCATATTGATATAATTTAAAAAATAAATATGATAGAAATATTTGAAATTTAATCATCAAATACCCTTCTAACTAAGGTTTTCAATACAACTTTTTTTTTCAAAGTCTAATAATCATATTTATACATATACCCTAAAATTTATCAATACATTTAAACTTATGTAAATAAAATTTAAATGCATTATTTCTCAAATAAATTTCCCACTAAAATATGTACTAACCTAATGAGTTGTATTGCCCTAAATTTCTTCCAAAAATATCACTAATCTTGGTAAACTCCCAATACATAAAACCTAAAAAGAGGTGTTTAAGATTTATAACTTATGATAAACCTTAATCTCATAATACTATTATGTAATCCATAAATCTTAATTTAATAAAGATATATGTTATTCTATGCTAATCCTCAGTGTATATCTTAGGGTTATGTTCCCTAATCTATTTTTTCTTAAATCTAGTTCCCAAGGTTACTACTAAAATTCCTTTGATACCAACTGTAGAAACTCGACTCTAGTAAGACCAGAGCCGGTGTATGCTACCATTACATTAGAATGATTGAAATTAATCAAAACCAAAAAATACTGAAGATTTTATTAGTCTTGGTAAACCATATTCATAGATGAGTCTTATATTAAAAATGAATACACAAATTACAACATGTTTTTTTATAAATAACAACTTTATAGAAAAAAACTTTATTACATCTAGAATATCCATGAATATATTTCTCAGTACACATATTGAATTCTTAGAGAAGGAAAAAAATAAGGGTGATCTCAAATGATCAATAAAGATTAAGTATAGCGGAAGCAATAATGAATCAATGGGTATAATCAATACAGAAGGGTAATAACTGAACGCACATGCCATATAATCAATAAACTAAGAAGGAAGTGCATAAAAAATATGGAAAGTTAATAATTGGAAATACATTACATTCAAATAACTAGATAAGACATAATCAATATGGTAAGGTAAATAAATGAAACACATTCCATTTAATCAATGAATTGAGAATGAAATAAATCCATAGATAATGTCAAAGAAAAAAATATCATGGATAAGAATAACTAAATATTGAATGAAGGAAATTCTTAATTATCGAACGTCATGTTTCCCAAGCACATTATACCTTTACCGTCAAGATCTTTCATAAGATAGTTTAGCATACTACTTTGAAGTCCTTTCACATGATAGTTTAAATTTGTGGGTATAAACCCATCTATTATTCTTGGAAACAAAATTGAAGGGTTTTTCTCTTACTGATTTCATCTCGTGAGACTACTGATGGATTGAGGGACTTACTTTAAATAGTCCCCAACCCATGTATTTCATGTCCAAATCATTCCTTATATATCGAATAATCAATTTAATTAAAAAACAATGTGCCTTATCAAATATCCGTATTGCGTAAAGGATAAAAATTTATCAATATTTCCCCATTAAATAAAATAAATTTCAAAGTAAACACCATATATAAAAATGGGATACATTTTAGGCAATGAACATATCCATGTTAAATTATATGGATAATGAGGGGAAATTCAATGTTAAACAATCATAGGAAAATAAATATTTCAAGGGGACTATAAAAATGAATCAAGGAAGTGAATGTCAATATTATCATTGGTTAAATCAATCAAAAACCATTTAGATTAAGTATAAGGATGATATCAATACAAAATATCCCAATTATAGTAAAAATAAATGGTTATTGTCATTAATGAATGGAAATATTATAAATTGATATTTTAAAAAAATTCTTGAGGAAAATATCCTTTTTATATTGATTCTTTTTTTTGAAAATATTATTCTTTGAAAATCACTTTTAAATAAATTTTATTTAAAAATTAATATTTTAAAATTTTAAAGGAATATTCAAATAAATGACAATGGGTAATTTCATACATGTCATATAAGGTAAAAAGAAAATTCCTTTTGTAAGGTAAAAAGGTTATAGAAGTTCATTATTTAGAAAATGACAAGAATATTCCTTTGAAAAAATTTGTAAAAGAAAAAAGGGTAAAAATGTATTCAATAAATCATTTTTAAAAGTTAATTTTTTAACTTTTTTTTAGAAAATGGAGTTTTTAAAAGAAAACAGGTTCTATGAATAAAGAGAGAAATAGATTCAAGTTTTCTTTAGAAATTTTTCTAAAACATTTTGAGTACCAAAGAGTGGAAAAATGGAACTATTACTTGGAAAAGGTCATAAATAACCATAGTATAATAAAATTAAAGGGTTTATTATAAAATTATGATTTTATTTCCTTTAATTTAAATTCAAGAGTAAACAATCTCGAATAGAATGAGATTATGAAATAAATCCATAAAAGACCATAACATTGAAGCGAGACTCAAAAAATTAATTGATTATGTGTATTAGATGTAAATAAAAATAAGGTAAGTGAAAATACATCAATATATGGTCAAAATAATTATACACATAATCATAGACTATTAACGATAATGAGGAAGTAATATAACACAATGAAAAGGAATTGGGTTATGAAATTTATTTACCAATTGCTAACATTAAGTGTAAATCCTCTTAAATTAAATAATTCAAATTTAAACTCAAAATATTATTAATAATGAATGAATCATGATATAACATGTCAATGTGGAATTATTTACACCATATATGATAAATTAGACGCAATAATAAAGTATGCCTCAAAGAACGAAAATTGAGATGAAGTCCCTTACCTTGCATTTCATTTTGGGTGAACATACTTTAACCTCATGTATAATGATTTTAATAATGTTACTAACTCATTACAGAACCATATTAATATTTATGATATCATATATGATCTTATTATAATATCTTATTACCCATTTGTTAGTAATCTTTCAATATTTTTACTATTTTGGGTGTTAATTGCCTAGTTTCTCGAGTAAGTTTTGACTTGTTATTTGTTGTTCCTATTATATAGATAACGATTTAATCATATAAAGAATTTAAATCATGATTTAATTACCATATATATTCATTTTATATTTATTTATAATAATCCATAATATTTGGAGATTGTAAATGAAATGCACTGTTCATGGAGATGGTTGGCCATACGTATACGTGAACGCTACTTCCATTTTTTTGTCATATTTAAAAGAATGAAAAGTAAATGAAATATGTGTATATTATTATTAAATTATCATATTTATGTCATATATTCCACAAATTTTTATTAAAACCATCCTTAATACATTCCATGTAAATTGTGAATGTATCACATCGCTTTGAGGAGGCAGTAGTCCACACGTCCACAAATGATGTTATCATATTTAAAAAAATAGAAAGAATAAAGGTATGTGTTATATAAAAATTACATAAGAATAAATAAATAATAAATAAAATATATATTATATAAAAAATATGTACATCATTATTCAACACCTTGAGAGTTGGTAATGGAAGAACGAACGACATTGGTTTGCGAGGTGGTAGTCTGTCGTACACACGAACAATGATTGTTTATCCCATTTTGTTTGATGTGTGTAAAAGTGTATTTAGAAATATTAGAATAATAATATATCAGTTTATTTAAGATAATTATTTTATTATATATGAATGATATAATAATAAATGGAGGGGTAGATAAGGAAATGAAATGAAAGTGATCATTGGAGAATGTTACCTCTTCTCGGGTAACTCCTTTTTGTTTATACTAAAAGGATTCCTTGGTTGGATTTATTCCAAAGGTGTGGTTTATAGTATGAGGGGAGGTGTTTTTAGGATAGATTTTGGTATAGTTTTTTCAAGATAATTTGGGTTGAGAGGTGTGAGGAAGTGGTAGGGATGAGTTCCTTTTTATAGTGGAGGACAAGTGGCATTCCTGTTAATTTTTGAAAAGAGAATTCCACTAATATTTTTACCATGTCAATTGGATCCAATAATGGTAAAAATTATATAAAATGCAATATATAGTCATAATATGAACATAAAATGGATTTTGTAAAAGTTTCTAGGTCATTTTCTCCTTAAGTTTAAGGTTTAGTCCCTTGTTAAGCTAATTTTTCTCTTAATCATTGTAATTAATTTTAATTAATTTCACTAATATTTTTGGTAAAAAACTAAGTTGAACTTATTAGAAATTATAAATTATGACGATTAAAAATATGAAATAAAATTTTCAAAATTAAAACCATATAAGTGGCTGAAATTAATTTAAATTTAATCCCGTAGACAGGACGACAAAGAGGGTTTATAAAGTAAAAATGTTCAAAAGTTTGAGATGTTTCTATATTCAATTTTAAAGTGAAATTGATTATAATTACATAAATTGGATTAATTTATATAAAATTTATCTAATTAAAATTTAAAATAAATCAAAAATATAATTTATCCTTATAAATAAATTAGACAAAAAAGCAGTTTGAATTAAAATTTAGTATTTTTCAATATTCATAAAAAAATGGAATATTTCTAAAAAATAAAAAAAATTCACCCTAACTTAATTTTTATGTTTATATTTCAAAAAATAATTTTATTTTTTCATATTAAATTTATAAAAGTTTCAAAATTCATATTTAAAATAGGTACTCCATTAAAAGGCTTTAAAACAACCTTTATAAAAATATATGTTTTTATGCGTAATATTGGGGTTGTTCTTATCTTATGAAAATTGAATCTATCAGATGAATGTAAAAATTGTTTTATTGAATATATAAAATATATATTTCATTAATATCATTCACTAATAGTAATTAATTTAATTTGTTAATATAAAGTGCATATGGAGGATAAAAATAGATTTTTATAAAATCATTCCCTTTATATTCACTTGGTTTCTATATTGATTTCTAATTAACAGGTAACCAAAGGATTAAACTATATATTTTTATAATTTAGTTAATCCTATTTATAACTTTCAATTTAATATCTAGGTTATATCTTATTATATTAAATAATAATATTTTTATTAATATATTATTATTCGATAAATCTTGGTCTTTCATGTAACAAAAACTATCAAACAAAGTCATTCTTGCGAGTAACGCAAGATAACTCAGGACATTATATTCTTTTCCACTCTTAGTGTTGACTGTCATACACACTATTAAATATAATGTTCTTACCTTAGAATTTTGTGGTGTTACATTCTCCCCAGCTTAATTAAATTACATCCTCAAAATTTATACACTATATTCATAGTATAGGGTTTTATATTTAAAAATTCCATTATTTAAGTCCCACATCATGATAAGATTTAATAAAATATCCTCTTAATAAGAGATAATTATAAGTACAAAGTTCACATGGAATAACATATAACTAGGTCCCTAAGTAGAACATTAATGGAAAGTGAAGATACATACATGGAGGAAACACTTAAATATTTATAGAGGGTGATTGAGGGAATTGATCACAAATAAGTTAATGGTAAATGGAAAGTTTATCTCCTCAAATTCATAAATCTATATTGATTTAAAAGGCCATTGGTTCAACAGAAATTAAGGTATTAGGATAACATTTTATTTCAAGATACTTTTCCTAATATTGAGGAATTATTTTATTGACAAAGAAAAAAGAAAATATACTTACTTGAAAAGTTTCAATTTTATATGAAAAATTTCATCTTTTTTTTTTGTGATTTTATCAAATTCTAATTAATCCCTTTATTTAACTAAATGAATATCCAAAAATGAACTTTTTTTTAATTTCTGAAGCACTAAAATTTACTTTTTACAGATTGTAAGACCTATAAAACAAGTCATTATGTTTTTATTTAACTATTTTCCAAAACTAATATTATTAATACATTAATATATAAACCTAAAAAGTAACACTTCTAGTTCATCATTAATATTTATTCATCAAATTTTTTATCTAAAAGAAATGATACATTAAACAGAACATCACGTAGGCCGGTTGTTGGCGTGAAACCCTTATTGTCCTTCAGTCACGGGTTCAAGCCCCACCTCTTTTCTGGATTTGTTGAGTTGTCACCTAACATAAAAGTTTTACTTTTTTTAAAACCACATTAATATAATTTACAAAATAAATATTTTGGAAATAGT
Organism: Viscum album; assembly: GCA_963277665.1. NCBI lineage: Eukaryota > Viridiplantae > Streptophyta > Magnoliopsida > Santalales > Viscaceae > Viscum > Viscum album. Next base: position 443,102,397 of record OY728135.1, on the reverse strand, counting down.
TGAAATTTAATCATTAAATACCATTCTAATTAAGGTTTTCAATACAACTCTTTTTTTACAAAGTCTAATAATATTATTTGTATATATACCCTAAAGTTTATCAATACATTTAAACTTATGTCTATAAAATTTAAATGAATTATTGTTCAAATAAATTTCCCACTAAAAAATGTACTCATCTAATAAGTTATGTTGCCTGAAATTTCTTCCAAAATATCACTAATATTGGTAGACTCCCATTACATAAAACCTAAAAAGAGGTGTTTAATACTTATAACTTATGATGAAAATTAATCTCATAATCTTGTGATGGAATCCATAACTCTTAAGTCAATGAAGACATATGCGATTCTATGCTAACCCTCAATGTATATCTTAGGGTAATGTTCTCTAATCTATGTTTTCCTAAATCTATTTCCCAAAGTCACTACTAAACTTCCTTTGATACCAAATGTAGGGACCCGACCCCAGTAAGCTCGAAGTTAGTGTCTACTACCATTACATTGGAATGATTACAAGGAATCAAATACTAAAGGACTTAAGAGTTTAGTAGTCTTGGTAAACCAGATAAATACACGAGTCTTGTATTACAAATGAATACACTAATTACAATATATTTTTTTCTCTAAATAATAACTTAGAGGATAATAAATTTATTCCATCTAGAATATCTATACATATATTTCTTAGTACAACTATTGGATTTTTGGGGAAGGAAACAAAATAAGGGTGAGTTCAAATTCTTAGTAAGGATGAATTATAGCAGAATTACTAATGAATCAATGAGTATAATCAATATGGAAAGTTAATGACTGAACACACATGCCATATAATCAATAAACCAAGAAATAAGTGCATACAAAATATGGAAAGGTAATAACTGGAAACACATTCTATTCAAATAAATGGATAAGGCATAATCAATATGAAAATTTAAATTATTGAAACTCATGCCATTTAATCAATGAACTGAGAATGAAATGCATCCATAGATAATGTCCAATAAAAAATATCTTGGATAATAAAATATAAATACTGAATGAAGTAAATTATTAATTATTTTATGTTATGTTTTCTAAGAACATGATACCTTTATCATCAAGACCTTTTACAAGATGGTTTAGCATACTAATATCAAGACCTTTCAAAAGACAGTTTAAATCTGTGGGTTGAAACCCATCTATTATTCTTAGAAACAAACTTAAAGGGCTTGTCTCCAACTAATTTCATATCAAGATACTATCGATGCATTGAGGGGATTACTTTAAATGGTTTCCAACCCATGTCTTTCATGTTCAAATCATTCCTCATATATCTAATAATTTACTTAATTAAAAAACAATGCACCTTATCAAATATCCGTATTGAGTAAAGGATACAAATTTATAAATATTTCCCCAGTAAATCAAATCACATTAAAAATAAAAACTATATGTCAAATGTTATATAGTTTAGAAAATGAACATATCCATGATAAATTATTTGGATAATGATGGGAAATTTAATATTCAATGATCATAGGAAATTTAATATTTCAAAGGGACTAGAAAAATGAATCAAGGAATTGAATGTCAATACTATCCTTAGTAAAATCAATCAAAAACAATAAATAGGAAGAATAAGTATGGTATTAATAAAATATATCCCAAGTAGAGTAAAAATAAAGGGTTTTTGTCATTTATGAATGTAAATATCATAAAAATATCTTTTAAAAACATTCTTGAGGAAAATATCCTTTTTTATTTTGAAAAACATTTTGAAAATCCTTTTATTTTAAAATAACCTTTAAAAACATTTTATTTAAAAATTAACCTTTTAAACTTGAAATGTAATCTTAAAATAAATAATGATGGGTAATTCTGTACATTTCATGCATGGTAAAAAACATTCTTTTTTCAATATAAAAAGGTTAGAAAAGTTCCTTGTTCGAAAACTACAAGAAGGTTCCTTTAATTTTTTTAAAAGACAAAAGGGTAAAAATTTATTTAATAAATAATTTTGGAAAGGTTATTTTATTTGAATTTTTTTATATAAAATAGGGTTTTTAGAAGAAAATAGGTTCTCTGATTAAAGATAAAAATGGAGTCAGATCTTCTTTAAAAAATTTTCTAAATAATTTTTACTGCCGAAGAGTGGAAAAATGGTACTATTACTTAGATAAGTTCATGAATAACTAGAGTAGAATAAAATGAAAGGGTTTATTAGAAAATGATCATATAATATCCTTTAATAAAAAATCAAGAGTAAACAATCTTGAATTGAATGAGATTGTGAAATAAACCCTAAAAAAGACCATAATATTGAAGTGAGACTCAACCAATTAATTGATTATGTGTATCAACTATAAATAAAAATAATGGAAGTGTAAATACATTAGTATATGATCAAAATAATTATACATATAATCATATAATATTAATTACAATGGGAAAGTAATATAATCCAATGAAAATGAATCGGGTTATGAAATTTCATTACCAATTGGTAACATTAAGTGTAAATCCACTTAGATGAAATATTTAAAATTTAAACTCAAAATATAATGAATAATGAATGAATCATTTTCTTACATGTTAATGTGGCAGTATGTAAACCATATATAATAAATTATAATGCACAACAATAAAGTATGCCTCAAAGAATGGAAATTGAGACGAATTCCCTTACATTACGCTTCCTTTTGGGTAAAAGTCCTTTAACCTCTTGTATAATGGTTTTAAGAATGTTAAAAACCAACTATAGAACCATATTAATATTTATTATATCACATATTATCTTATTATAATATCTTATTACCCATTTTTTGTAAATCTTTCATCATTTTCACTATTTTGGGTGTTAATTTCCTAGTTTCTAGAGTAAGTTTTGACTTGTTATTTGTTGTCCCTATTACTTAAATAATTATTTCATAAACTATAAAATGTAAAACATGATTTTATTATCATATATATTAATTATATATGTATTTATAATAATCCATAAAATTTGGTGATTGGAAAATAAATGCACCGTTCATGGAGACGGTAGACCATACGTACACATGAACACTACTTCTATTTATTTATCGCATTTAAAATAATGAAAAGTAAATGAAATATGTGAATATTATAATTACAATATAATATTTATGTAATATATGTAACATATGTTTATTAAAATAATACTTAATACATTCCATGTAAAGTGTGAATGTATCACATCGTTTTGAGGAGGCGGTAGTCCACACATCCACAAACAATGTTATCATATTTAGAAAAAATGGAAAGCATAAAGGTATGTGTCATATAAAAATTACATAACCATAGAGTAATCATAAATATAATATATATCATATAAAAACAATAATTATATCATTATTAAATGCCTTGAGAGGTGGTAATGGAAGAACAAATGACAACGATTTGCGAGGCGGTAGTCTTCCATACACACGAACAATGATTGGGTATCCCATTTCGATGGATGTGTGTGAAAGTTTAGTTATAAATATTAGAATAAAAATATCTCAGTATATTAAAGATAATTATGTTATTATATATGAATTATATAATAATAAATGAAGGTTTGGATAAGGAAATGAAATGAAAGTGGTCATTGGAGAATGTTAACTCTTTTCGGGTAACTCCTTTTGGTTTATACCAAAAGGATTCCTTGGTTGGATTTATTCCCAAGGTGAGACTTCTAGGACGAGGGTAGGTATTTTTAGGATCTATTTGGGTAGATTTTTTATATCCAAAGTGGATTTATAGGTGCGAGGAAGTGGTATGGGTGAGTTTCTTTTTATAGTGGAGGAGAAGTGATATTCTTGTAAATTTTTGAAAAGGGGATTCCACCAACATTTTTCCAAAGTCAAGTGAATCCAATAATGTTAAAAAGTAGAAAAAATAGAGTATAGGATATAAATATTAACCTAAAATGGATTTTGGACAAGTTTCTAGGTTATTTTGTCCCTTTAAGGTTTAATCCATTGTAAAGCGAATTTTTCTCTTAATCGCTGTAATTAATTTTAATTACTTTCACTAATATTTTTGGTCAAATACTAGGTTGAAATTATTAGACATTATAAATTATTATGATTCCAAATATATAATCCATTTTTAAAAATTTCAATCATATAAGTGGAATAAATTAATTTATATTTAATCCCGCAGATGAGACGACAAAGCGGATTTTTAAAGTAAAAATGTTAAAAAGTTTGAGATGTTTATATATCCAATTTCAAAGTGAAATTGATTCCAATGACCTATATTGGATTAATTGATATAAAAATTATCTAATTAAACTTTAAAACTAATCAAAAATATAATTTATCCTTATAAATAAATTAGACAAAAAAGAATTTTTGAATTAAAATTTAGTATTTTCACTATTCATCAAAAAATTAAATACTTCAGAAAAATACCAAAAAAAATCCATAGTCTAATTTTGATATTTATATTTCAAAAATGAAGTTTATTTTTTCATATTAAATTTAGAAAAGTTTCAAAATTCAGATTTAAAATAGGTGCGTCATTAAAAGGTGGTAAAACCACCTTTATATAAATATAGGTTTTTATGCGTAATATTGGATTTGTTTTTATCTTATGACTATCAAATATATCAGATGAATGTAAAAAAATTTTATTTAATATATAATATATATATTTCATTAGTATCATTCAATAATAGTAATTAATTTACTTTATTAAGATAAAGTGCCTTTGGAGCATAAAAATAGTTTTTTATAAAATCATTCCCTTTATATTCATTTGGTTTTTATATTCATTTATAATTAATAGGTAACTAATGAATTCGACTATATATTTTAATAATTTAGTTAATTATATTCATAACCATTAATTTAACGACTAGGTTATATATTATTATATTAAATAATAATATTTTTAATAATATATTATTATTTAATAAAACTCGGTCTTGTATGTAACACAAACTATCAAACAAAGCCGTTCTTGTATGTAACACAAGCTAACTCAGTGTTACGGGCATTATAATCTATAGAATAGATTTATTTAAAATATTAAATATATCATAAATCCTCAAGATGTTATATTCTTTTCCACGCTTAGTGTTGCATGTCATACATTCTATTAAACACAATGTTCTTTAGAATTTTGGGGTGTTATAGTGTGGTTGATTTCTACATTTTTAAAATGAATTATGGATCATTTTTTCTAAAGTTTTAAAACAATTTGAGATTATTTTCTTGATTTTGGCTATGTGATGTGTGCTTTAAACTAAATGAAACTTTTATATTGAAAACTCGTACTTTGAGTCATATGGGCCACATCATGTGTTGGATTGATGTACGATCGATTTCTACACATAAAAAATGGATCATGTATCGATTTTCTAAAGTTTGAAAACAATACAAGATCTTTTTCTCAGTTTTTACAATGCGACATGCATTTTAAACTAAAATAACACTTTTATATTAAAAACATACACTTGGAGTCATACCAGCCACATCATGTATTGGATTGATGTGCAGTCAATTATTACATGAAAAAATGAATTATGGATTATTTCTTAATGTTTAAGGACAACCGAAGCTTATTTACTTGGTTTTGGCTATGTGACATGAGTTTTACACTAAAATGAAACTTTTTTTTATTGAAAATAGGATCTTGGACTCATACAGACCACATTATGTGTTGGATTAATATGAGGTTAATTTCCACACAACACAAATAAATTATGGATCATTTTCCTTAGGTTTCAAGATAATATGAGCTCATTTAATCTGTTTTGGATATGTGATTCGTGTTTTATACTAAAATGAAATTTTTAGAGTGAAAACATAGACTTGGATACATACTGACCACATCATGTGTCAGATTTACATGCAGTCAATTCTTAGACATATCAAATGAATTATGGATCTTTTTCCTAAAGTTTGAAAACAATATGAGATAATTTTCTTAGTTTTGGCTATGTGATTCATGTTTTAAAATAAAATGATGCTTTTATATTGAAAACACACACTTTGAGTAATATTAGACACATCATGTGTCAGATTAACGTGTGGTAAATTCCTACACATCACAAGTGAATTATGAATTATTATCCTAAAGTTTGAAAACAATAAAATCTTGTTAGATCACTTTTTGACATATTACATGTGTTTTAAACTAAAATGACACTTTTATATTGAAAACACACATTTTGAGTCATATTGAACACATCATGTGTCAGATTGATATGCTATAAATTCCTACACATCAAAAATGAATTATATATTGGTTTCTTAAGGTTTTAAAATAATCTAAGATCATTTTATCATTTTTGGATACATGACACACATTTTAAACTAAAATGAAACTTTTATATTGAAAACACACACTTTGAGTCATACCAACCACATCATATATCAGATTGATGTGAAGTCATTTACTATACATTAAAAAATGGATTATGCATTATTGTATTAATTTTTGTAAACAATATGATCTCATTTTCTTAGATTTGGAAATATAACACATTTTTTAACTAAAATGATTCTTTTAATCGAAAAACCTGTACTTTGGTTCATACTGGACACATCCCATGTCGTATTTATGTGTGGTCGATTCCTATATGAAAAAAATGAAATATAGATCAATTTACTAAATTATTATGATAATCCGAGCTCATTTTCTCAGTTTTACAATGTGGCGTGTGTTTTAAAGTAAAATGACACTTTTATATTGAAAACATGCAGTTGGATTCATAAAAGATAAATCATTTATCGGATTGATATGTGGTAAATTCCTACACATCTAAAATGAATTATGGACAGTTATATTAAATTATGAAAACAATATGAGATTATTTTATCTATTTTGACAATATAACATGTGTTTTAAACTATATTACATCATAGAGAACAACCAACATCTCAACATTTTCAACTTAGAACCCTGGTTCAGCTTCCTTCAAAGTTAATTACTCAATTCTAATTTGAGAATTGGATTGGGATATGGGTGAGAAATATTTATTAGAATTTATAGTATATTTCATTGTCATGTCTTTGGTTGAATCAAATGTGAAAGTAATGGAATTAATCTTGCTTCTTCACCATGGAGGTGGAAGCGATTGTAACAGGGACCAGATTTTTTTTATAAACTAATAAAAATAAAAAAATACAAAAATTCAAATTATTTGGCTAGGATCATGGAAGTAACTTCCCTAGTAGTTGGTAATATGTCTTTATATTTGTGGTTAGAAGGATCATTGAGCCATTTAACTCTCTCCATTATATCTGTTGCAACCTCAGAGTCCAATCTATCATTTTCATGATCATCTTCAGACATGTTACTAGCTCTGCTAGAATTCATAGGGAATAAGCCTTTGTGAAACTTCTCCTTGAGAAATAGATGAAATCTTTATTTCTTTTCTGGTTTATCACAAATGCATTTTTCAGTTTCTACCAACTCATCCTAACCCCTAAAATAAGGAAGTTAGTGAAAAATTGAATTTTATTTCATGAACAATATTATCTAAATAATTATGATACAAATGCTTCAAATCTCAATTGTATCTCTAAGGCTATAGTCTATAATAAATCACATACATAATATGTAATCACCTTAACTTGACGTTGGAAAACATTCTGACACCATGTACTCTTCCCACTCATCTCTAAAAAAATTTACTTCTTCTTTTCAGTACGTATAATGTTGAAAGTCCTAGTAGTACTAAGAGAATATAGATAAACAAACGATTAAAAAATATTTTAAATAAAATTTTAATTAACTTTGAAAATTACCTATTCGAGGTTGCTATTTTTTTGATGGTATATAATATCCTTCATAAATTTGAAAACACAATATCCACGATCATTCCCATTATTATTTTTTAAAAATAGTGTAAGAACCCGATTCTTATTTTAGAAGTACGAGCTTCTTCTTTTCCTTTTACTTAAGTGTTTTTGAGAAAATATGGAAAATGGGAAAAATCCTAAATTTTGGAACTAGAGGCTGTGTACCTTATCCACACGCCGTGTACTTTTGTCCGTGTTGGGATGAGTACACGAGGCGTGTAGCCATGCCGGTGATGAAGGGTGTAGGAACTGACTACACGCCGTGTAGTGGTACCTTACACACCGTGTAGTCAGTCGGCAGGCTTGAACAGTAAGGTGGTGGCGTCGCCGCTAGTTGGGCGACAGTACACGTCGTGTACTCTAGAGTACATGCCGTGTACTCATGTCGATGTATGAACAGTGTGGCGGTGCCGCTATTTGAACAGTTAAATGAAGGGAGTACACGCCGTGTACTTTGAAGTACACGCCGTGTAGTTTGTTTTTTCGGCTTAAAACAGGCAGTAGCCTCCTCATTTGGCAGAGGAGGCACTTGAGCCATTTTGGATCCAAAGGAGGAGGCCAAATCTTTGAAGATCCACCGGGCATTCGTCTAGAATCTGTTTCGGCTTCGGACGATCTCGTTGGAACCACACGGGTGAGCCCTCTCCCCTCCTGGTACCGTTCTTGCCAATTCTTCTCCTAACGTAAGTTATTTAGGTTTGAATGAGTTTTGTTCTTTGTCAGATCTACGCTGTTCTTGGCGTTTCTGGAGTCGGCGTTCATGTATAGCGTTCGTTGGCATATAAGGTAGGTGGATTTGTGTTTAATTTTCTAACTACTGTGTATTTTGTGCGTTATTGTGCCACGAACCCATGTTGGGGTGTCGTGTGGCTGAGGCCGTTGCTATGTTTAATGCCTAGAAATACATAGGTGATTAAATTGTGATGTTAAAATGCTGGTTGGGATCGTTGCTTGGATCCGGAACCACCCCGGGGTGTGTTTCTCTGTTTAGCCGTTTGGCCAGGATACCCGAGGGTATGCCTTCAAATTAGTAATTGTAGAATTACCTTGGGAGGAATTTCTTGTTACTGCCTGTTTACCTGTTGGGCATGTCCCGGTTACCTGTTTAGCCTGAGGGCGTTTTTGTATTTAGCCTGAGGGCGTTGTTGTGATTAGCCTGAGGGCACTGCACTATTTAGCCTGAGGGCTGTAGTATTTCACCTGAGGGAAACCTTTCATGCCTGAGGGCTTGACTTCTGTGCCTGAGGGCGAAACTTCCTACGCCTGAGGGAAATTTTTGTTACGCCTGAGGGCTATACCAGCGGGTTAGATTCTGCTTACCTGAGTGTAAGGTTTTGTTTGTCTGAGGACGTGGACTGTTTACCTAGAAATTCACTGTGGTGGTTTCTAATATTTAAATGGATTAAATGGATAATGAAATGGAAATATAACTGGTAATTAGTTACTTTTGAGTACTTCTTACTTTATTTCATTTTACTACTGCACACTGTTGTTGCATGCTTACACGCAGTTGGGCACGGGCCTTTGGTGGGTGCCTACTGAGATATATTTCTCACACCCTGTTTGGGTCACGCTTTTCGGCCCAAATAGATTACATTGCTGCAGGTGTAGATAGGGGAAAGAGTCCCTATACAGGTACTTGACTGTTGCTGAGGAGTAGGAGGGCATGGGACCGAGCCTAGGCTCACGATGCCGCTGCTAGCTGTTTTGCTTATTTTGCTGTACTCTGTTTTCTGCTGTACTGTATTGATGTATAACATGTTTTGGCTATTTTCTTAGAACTTGAAACATGTAGCATCATCACTTATATACTGTTGTTTATATCCACTGCTGTAGTTATTTTAGTTGTGTATGTTTACTGCTTCCGCTATTGTTGTATGTTTATTTTGGCATTCCGTTGTGCTACACTTTTGACAAATGAGGGCATAGTTTCCCCACTATCAGACCTGGGCCCTCGCTGCTAGTCGGAAGCCTCTAGAATTTGGGGAAATGCGCTTGAGGTCACGTGGCGAACCGGGCTCGGGGCACCCGTTGCGTGGCACCTGGGTCCGGGACGTTACAAAGTGGTATCAGAGGCAGTTCTTTTCTTTGACTTACTATTTGGATCCATAGTCAGATTTAGGACGAACGGTAGTTGGTAATAAGCTGTGCCTGGGTGTAGCTAACCCGTGTACAGGGAAAAGCCATTCTACCTCATACTTTTCATTCATTGATCTTGAAATTTTTACGGTTGATATGTTTTCACCGTTGGGTGACGCACTTGGATTGTGCTGTTTATATTTTTTCTGTGGGTTCTATTTAGTTGCAACCCGATGAGATGAGGGTAAGCCGTCTCATGCATCATATAGGCACATGATAGATATCACATGCCATGCATAGTTTTCATGCCATGTAGGTGCATTAGAATTTGCATGTTGTTGTGATAGTTGTAGTGCTAGTAAAGTATGCTGTTGTGATAGCTGCTTGATAAATACCTACCTTGTGATATGGTATTATTGTTTGAGCTTGTTTATAGAATGGACGCCAAATTTTGGTTTTTGGAGAGTATGGGCCCCCATTGACCGGAATTTGGTGGATCATTGACTGGTTATTGGTTATAACACAAATAAGATGTAAAACTTTGATTCGTGGGGTGTATGGGCCCCCACGGGTCGGAATTTGACACTTAGGTGTTGTTTTCCATATTTTCTGGGTTCCGGAGAAGTTTCTGAGGCATACTATCTGGAAAACCCAGAATACACGCCATGTAGGACCTCATACACGCTGTGTGTGTTCTTTTGTTCGGGAAGAAAAATGAACTTTTTGAGTACACGCCGTGTACCCTGAGTACACGCTGTGTAGTCTCTTCCCGTGTCAAAAACTGTGTGGGCGGTGACATGGGGTAGGGAAGGGCTTGGGTAAAACACGCCGTGTAGTTTTGTACATGCCGTGTAGTGTTGACCCAGAGTCCGGCCGTGTAACTAACAACACGGGTCGGTGAACTCCTTGACAGAACACGCCGTGCCAGTTATAGACACGTTGTGTAGTGTGACCTGGGGACTTGGCCGTGTAACTAACAACACGGGCCGATGTCACCTCTCCCTGAGCACACCGTGTACCGTTGGGACACGCCGTGTTGGCTTGTCCGAGGACATACCGTGTGGAGTTAGCTGTGTGGCTGGGAAACGGGGTGCTGTACACGCCGTGTATGGTTGTAACACACCGTGTAGAGTCAAGCCGAGTAGTCGGCCGTGTCACAGATGACACGAGAAGTTGTAAAATAACACCATACATGCCGTGTAGATATTATACACGCCGTGTAGTTTTGTGGAATAGAAACCGTGTGGCTTAGCCGTGTAGAAGGACCCGAGCAGGGGAAAGGAAGTCAAGTGTATGCCGTGTAGTCAGTGTACATGCCGTGTAGTCTTGTTTTGAAAATTTTGAAACACCTTATTCCTCTTGTTCCTTTGTGGTTCCTTCGTTTCAGTCTTAATAATATTGAATCTAAGGCGTGCTTTTGACCTTGTAGAGTCATGCCGCCTAGACGACCGCGAGTTGTTTTCCAGGAGAGAGGCGACAATTATACTCCGGAGATGGTGGGCCATGGGCTACTAGTTGATCCACCAGCAGAGCCAGATGCGGCACCAGCTGTTATACCAGACACAGGCGCGGAGGCGCAGTTCCATGAAGGCTTATTACGGTTCATGCAGACCTTTCAGGGAGCACCGCAGGCTGCCACATATATGGCCGACCTGATGCGTATCTTTCAGTAGCAGCATCCGCCTACGTTTTCAGGGGATGGAGGACCACAGGCTGCAGAGTCTTGGATAGGATCGATGAAGACTATTTGTGAGCATCTTGAGACGCCTCCAGGGCCGAGGGTCAAGCTCACAACTTACATGCTGCGTGATTCTGCCAAGAGGTGGTGGGATGTTACCACCCAGTCAGAGCATCACAAGGACATGTCATGGGAGGATTTTTAGGCAGTCTTATATGACTTATTCTTTCCCGAGATGCTGAGGGCAGATAGAGATCGAGAGTTCATGAATTTGTAGTAGGGTGCTATGTCGGTGATGGACTACTCTGCTCATTTTACATAGCTTCAGCGTTTTGCACCCGTGCTAGTGGGTGATGAGACGTTGAGAGCCAAACGTTTTGAGGATGGTCTTCGGTATGACATCCGAGCGCTGGTAAATGTTTTCAGGTTGCCTACTGTACACGTGATTATGAACCAGGCATTGATTACAGAGAGGAACCTGCGGGAATCGAGTGGTGTGGGCCAGGGCGGTTCAGCACCAGTTACTGGTACTATTTCTGCTGGCAAGAGGAAGAGACAGATGGACTTCTCTCAGGGTGGCAGTACCAGCCAGGCATCTTCTTCAGGTGGACCGGTCAGGTGCTACCAGTGTGGCAGAGAGGGGCACAAGAGGCCGTAGTGTCCACGAGACCTAGTGGAGTGCCGATCTTGCGGCAAGATGGGTCATCTGCAGTGCTTTTGTAGGGCGTTTCTACCAGTGGATAGTGAGAGGGGTTCTGTACAGACTCCGCGTGCGGGAGCAGGAACAGTGGCTTCTTAATAGTCAGGGAACTAGAATATGTCGAGGTGTGCAGGAAGAGATGGTGGTCGTGGCCATGGTAGTCAGACACCAGGACCGCAGAGGCAACAGGGCGGGACAACTTAGGGTAGCCAGGCTGTGTCGCAGGGCCGCGACACTGGGCATGCATATGCAGTGCAACAGACCCAGTAGAAGCAGGATCCCGGACCTTCTACCGTCAGAGGTACTATTCTAGTAGCTTCTGTCTTGTCTTCAGTACTTTTTGATACGGGTGCTACACATAGTTTTGTATCTGTACTTGCTGTGGAGAGCCTTGGGCTCGGTGTTTCTACTTCTTCTGATATCTTGACGCTAGACACTCCATTGGGGACTAGGACGATTGGTGTGCATCAGTGCAAGGAGTGCCCCCTTGAGGTTGGTGGGTGTCACTTCCTTTGGGACCTCTATGTCCTAGAGATGATGAGCTATGACGTCATTCTCAGGATGGACTGGTTGGTTCCCTTTCGAGCCTTTGTATACTGCTATCGTCGCAGGGTGCGTTTCACGTCACCAGAGGGCGGGGAGTTTCTATACAAGGGCGAGTGGGATGTTCAGGCGAGTCGAGCTGGACCAGAGCATCATGGGCGAGGTGGAGTCACAGCCCAGATTGTGAGCTTATATCTGGATGACTAGGGGACTTGTCAGACGGATTTCCCTCCAGTTGTCGATTGTTTCAGGGATGTCTTCCTGGACGAATTTTCAGGTCTACCTCCGGTGCGCGAGGTGGATTTCTCTATTGAGATTGTGCCAGGAGCAGCACCGGTGTCCATTCCTCCTTATAGGATGGCCACGCCTGAGTTGCAGGAGCTCAAGAGGCAGTTAGAGGAGTTACAGGAAAAGGGTTTTATCCGACCCAATACTTCTCCTTGGGGTTCTCCGGTCCTTTTTGCGAAGATGGAGGATAGTACCCTCAGACTTTGTGTGGATTATCGGAAGCTGAACCAGTTGATGGTTAAGGACCAATATCCCTTATCAAGGATAGATGATCTGTTTGATTAGCATCGTGGAGCACGAGTGTTCTCAAAGATTGACTTGAGATCCAGATATCATCAGCTGCGCGTTAGACCATCTGATATACCTCTCACAGCTTTTAGGAGTAGGTATGGTCTATATGAGTATACGATTATGCCGTTCGGACTGACGAACGCGCCAACAATTTTCATGGCTCTGATGAATCGTGTGTTCCATCCGTATCTTGATTCAGTTGTGGTAGTATTCTTGGACGACATCTTGGTGTAATCTCACACTCGACATGACCATGCCACCCATCTTGAGATCGTATTGAGTACACTAAGAGAGCATCAGCTATATGCTAAGCTCTCTAAGTGCCACTTTTGAATGGACCAGATTCACTTCCTGGGTCATATCATCTCAGAGGCAGGAGTTGCAGTGGACCCAGAGAAGGTGAGAGCAGTAGTTTCCTGGGAGCAGCCCAAGAATGTGTTTGAGATACGGAGTTTCTTAGGGATGGCTGGTTACTACAGACGCTTCATATAGGACTTCTCCCGCTTAGCAGCACCGTTGACAGGTCTGACTAAGAAGGGTGTGAAGTTCGTTTGGTCAGAAGCTTGCGAGACAACTTTTCAGGACCTGAAGAGAAGGTTGACATCAGCACCGATCCTGATACTCCCAGAGCAGGGGAAGCGCTATACAGTTTACTGTGATGCATCAGGGATTGGGCTGGGAGACGTTTTGATGCAGGTCGATCGAGTTGTTGCGTATGGGTCTCGGTAGTTGAGGCCACATGAGAGGAATTACCCGACGCATGATCTCGAGTTGGATGTAGTTGTTCATGCGTTGCGCTGTTGGAGACATTACTTTTTGGGAGATAATTTTGTGTTTTTCACCGACCACAAAAGCCTCAAGTATATCTTTACTCAGCGTGACCTGAATCTGAGGTAGAGAAGGTGGGTCAAGTACCTACAGTCCTTCGATTTTGAGCTTGCCTATACACCTGGTAAAGGTAATGCAGTAGCCGATGCACTGAGCAAGAAGACTCAGATACATGCAGTGCAGGAGGCCAGTGGTGAGTGGAAACTCATGGCTTTGTTCTCTGAGATGTATCTGGAGGTGCATGACAGTCAGGGGAAGAATTATCTTTCCTCGTTATCTGTGACTTCTACCCTCCTGGACAGAGTGAGGATGAGGCAGCTATCAGTTTCAGAAGTCCTAGTTCTACGGGAGTCGGTGGCAAGTGAGGACCCTCCTCCCGGTTGGATGATAGGCAATGATGATGTTTTACGTTTCCATGGACGTGTATGGGTTCCAAGGGATATACGCGAGGAGCTGATGCAAGAGTTCCATGTTTCAGCTTGGGCAGTTCATCCTGGGGTTACCAAGATGTACCGTGACTTGAGACGTCAATACTGGTGGCCGGGTATGAAGAGAGAGATAGATGGTTTTGTTACGAGGTGTTCCACCTGTCAGCAGGTGAAGGCAGAGCATCAGAGACCAGCTGGGCTGTTACAGCAGTTTCCCATTCCAGAGTGGAAATGGGATGATGTCGCGATGGATTTCATGACGGGATTGCCGAGGTCACCTCGAGGCAATGACACCATGTGGGTTGTTGTGGACAGACTCACGAAGGTAGCTCACTTCTTGCCGATCAAGAAGACCTTTGGTGTGGATGAGCTCAGAAGGCTTTATATTCGAGAGATCGTACGTCTTCATGGGGTCCCTCGTTCTATCGTTTCAGATTGGGATGCCCGCTTTACATCTCGTTTCTAGCAGAGTTTTCAGAGGGCGCTGGGTACACAGGTGCTTCTGAGCACATCATACCACCCTCAGATAGATGGCCAGTCAGAGCGGACGATACAGGTGTTAGAGGACATGTTGTGCGCATGCGTCCGAGACTTTGGGGGCTCGTGGGAAAAGCATATACCCTTAGTCGAGTTTGCCTATTACAATAGTTTTCAGGAAACTATTGAGATGACACCATACGAGGCTTTATATGGTAGGCCATTCCGATCACCTTTATGATGGTTAGAGGCAGGTGAGGCAGCTTTACTAGGGCCACAGATCATGTAGGAGACATCTGAGCAGGTCCAGTTGATTCGGAAGTGGATGGCTACTGCGTAGTCTCGTCAGAAGTCTTACGCTGATCGCCGCAGACGACCTTTGGAGTTCGTGGTCGGGGATCAGGTTTTCTTGCGTGTTTCGCCGAGGCTGGGACACAAACGGATCAGGAGACAGGGTAAGCTTTCACTGAGGTATGTGGGACCATTTGAGATTCTGGAGAGAGTCGGGCTGGTTGCCTATCGGTTGCAGTTACCGTAGCAGTACCGAGCCATGCACAACGTCTTCCATGTGTCTCAATTGCGTCGCTACCATTCAGACCCGTCTCACACCTTTCAGCCAGAGGAAGCTGAGATTCAGCATGATGCGTCCTTTGAGGAGCATACGATCCATATCGTTTATAGGAGCACGAAGGTTCTCCGAGGCCGGTCAGTTCCTCTCGTACGGGTGCTATGGCAGCATGGCCGAGTGCAGGATGAGACCTGGGAGAGGGAGGCCGACGTACGTGCTCAGTGGCTAGATCTGTTCTGAGCTTTCTCTTCGCCACCCTTGAAAGGGAAATTCGGGGACGAATTGCTATAAGGGGGGAACTTTGTAAGAACCCGGTTCTTATTTTAGAGGTATGAGCTTCTTTTTTCCTTTTCCTTAAGTGTTTTTTAGAAAATATGGAAAATAGGAAAAATCCTAAATTTTGGAACTACACGCCGTGTACCTTATCCACACGCCGTGTACTTTTGGCCGTGTTGGGATGAGTACATGGGGCGTTTATCCATGCCGGCGATGAAGGGTTTAGGAACTGACTACACGCCGTGTAGTGGTACCTTACACGCCGTGTAGTCAGTCAGAAGGCTTGAACAGTAAGGCGGTGGCGTCGCCGCCAGCTGGGCGATAGTACACGCCGTGTACTCGAGAGTACATGCCGTGTACTCATGTCGACATATGAAAAGTGTGGTGGTGCCTCCATTTGAATAGTTAAATGAAGGGAGTACACGCCGTGTACTTTGTTTTTTCGGTATAAAACAGGCAGTAGCCTCCTCATTTGGAAGGGGAGGCACTTGAGCCATTTTGGAGCCAAAGGAGGAGGCCAAATCTTTGAAGATCCACCAGGCGTTCGTCTGGAATCCATTTCGGCTTCAGACGATCTCGTTGGAACCACACGGGTGAGCCCTCTCTCCTCCTGGTACCGTTCTTTCCAATTCTTCTCCTAATGTAAGTTATTTACGTTTGAATGGGTTTTGTTCTTCATCAGATCTACGCCGTTCTTGGGCGTTTCTGGAGTCGGCGTTCGGGTATAGCATTCGTTGGCATATAAGGTAGGTGGATTTGTGTTTAGTTTTCCAACTGCTGTGTATTTTGTGCGTTATTGTGCCACGAACCCATGTTGGGGTGTCGTGTGGCTGAGGCCGTTGCTATGTTTAATGCCTAGAAATTCATAGGTTATTAAATTGTGATGTTAAAATGCCGGTTGGGATCATTGCTTGGATCCAGAACCACCCCCGGGGTGTGTTTCTCTGTTTAGCCATTTGGCCAAGATACCTGAGGGTATGTCTTCAAAGTAGTAATTGTAGAATTTCCTTGAGAGGAATTTTTTGTTACTTCTTGTTTACCTGTTGGGCATGTCTCGGTTACCTGTTTAGCCTGAGGGAATTTTTGTATTTAGCCTGAGGGCGTTGTTGTGATTAGCCTGAGGGAACTGCACTATTTAGCCCGAGGGATGTAGTATTTCGCCTGAGGGCAACCTTTCGTGCCTGAGGGATTGAATTTTGTGCCTGAGGGAGACACTTCCTACGCCTGAGGGCAATTTCTGTTACGCCTGAGGGCTATACCTGCGGGTTGGATTCTGCTTACCTGAGGTTAAGGCTTTGTTTGTCTGAGGACGTGGACTGTTTACCTAGAAATGTACTATGGTGGTTTCTAATATTTAAATGGATTAAATGGATAATGAAATGGAAATATAACTAGTAATTAGTTACTTTTGAGTAATGCTTACTTTATTTCATTTTACTACTGCACACTGTTGTTGCATGCTTACACGCAGTTGGGCACAGGCCTTTGGTGGGTGCCTACTGAGATATATTTCTCACACCCTATTTGGGTCACGCTTTTCGGCCCAAACAGATTACGTTGCTGCAGGTGTATATAGGGGCAAGAGTCCCTATATAGGTACTTGACTGTTGCTAAGGATTAAGAGGGCATGGGACCGAGCCTAGGCTCGCGATGCCACTGCTAGCTGTTTTTCTTGTTTTGCTGTACTCTATTTTCTGCTGTACTATATTGATGTATAACATGTTTTGGCTATTTTCTTAGAACTTGAAACATGTAGAATCATCACTTATATACTGTTGGTTATATCCACTACTGTAGTTATTTCAGTTGTGTATGTTTACTGCTTCCGCTGTTGTTGTATGTTTATTTTGGTATTCCGCTGCGCTACACTTTGACAAATGAGGGCATAGTTTCCCCACTATCAGACCTGGGCCCTCGCTGCTAGTCATCAGCCTCTGGCGTTTTGGGAAATGCGCTTGAGGTCATGTGGCGAACCGGGATCGGGGCACCCATTGCATGGCACCCGAGTCCGGGACGTTACAAATAGCAAAAACATTGACCAAAATAAGTAAATTGTTTTGAAATATGTTTTAATAGAAAAATATTACTATATGTACATTAATCTATTTCCATTTGAAGAAATCCATAGTTTTTTTTGTTCTATCACTCATCTCATACCATGATTTTTCCAATATTTATAGACATCACTATCATAATAAAATTATTCTTAAAACACAAACTAAAATGTATAATTTGATGTTTATTTATAAAATGTTTATTATATTGCATTAAAAATTCACAATGGACTTCATGTGTGGTCAATTTGTTTTGGAAATCCATGCTTTGGATCTAAAAATAAACATTAATGTTATAAAAATTGATTATGATTAGCGTCCAGTTCTTCTTAATAAAATATATAGAAAAAATTAATGGGAAAAAGAAAAATATATTTTATTTGATTAGATTGCAGAGTTTTACCCTTGGATTGTAGGAATCAAGGGGATTTTTTTGTCTATTATCTTCTTTTCCAATATAATGCTTATTTAAATTTTTTATTTTCAATTTATTTCAATTATAATGATTTTTTTTTTGTATAAATGATAGAGGGTTTATTGAGTCCAAATATTTCTTTACAAGGTTTTTCCTTTATATAGTT
This sequence comes from Viscum album, assembly GCA_963277665.1. Taxonomy (NCBI): domain Eukaryota; kingdom Viridiplantae; phylum Streptophyta; class Magnoliopsida; order Santalales; family Viscaceae; genus Viscum; species Viscum album. The sequence goes on along the minus strand of OY728135.1, from coordinate 443,083,808 downwards.
GTAATATATACTCTTGTAGAAAATATGAATAGTTATTAACTATAATGAACATAGTAGGTCATTTTTTGGACAATATGATTATGAAAATAAACCTCATATATTTATTTAGAACTAAGACTCTTAACCATTCAAATTTTATAACCTCATTTATGCTATTGAGACCAACCGTGTCTGTAATGGATGCTATAAATATTTCTTCTTCATATTACATGTAGGACATATTTTCTTCTTTAAATTTTGTTTCCATTTTAACTTATAATGTCAATATATGTAGTAGTGTAACTAGTGGGGTAAATGTAATCTCAAAAGGTCCTTTTGATTTTTTGGTTGATCCACCGGATTGTCTTGATTTAAACTTCCATTTTCCATTTGTTTTGTCTGTTTGTAATACTATAACTCATTTTAGACCTTTTATCATTAACTATTAAAGGTTTTTCATTTGAAATAAATTATTAAATTCACAACTCATGTATATTTATATGATTAAACACCCATTCTATGAAAGTTCTAATAGAATTATCAACCATGGTGACATCCAGATCATTAAGAGGAATATGTAACTTGGTGCTTGAATCGAGAGATACTTCAATCCACACTCTCACATGATATTTTGGGAGTTTTATATCCTATATCCTATCACCTAGGATATTTTACATCATACCCATCACAAAAGATGATGCATGAGTGTTGATAGATTTAAATCACATACAACTTCACCCTGTATAATTTTAGTAATATAAAGTTTTCAAAAGTTTTTGATTCGCATTTAGGAGAAAGATTTATAAAAAAATTGATTCCCTTATGTAAAACAGGCACCTGAGTGGAATGGATAGCCTTAAATCGAGTGGGGTTATGTGGATCTTCATGTACTAATCATTGATCTACTATTGGTTAATTTTTTGATCCTTTCACATGTATTGGTCTTCCAAACTAGACTGAGAAATAATATATTTTAATGAATCTATCAATGATGTCATGCCTTTCATTATCTCATATGTGTCCATTTATGGATTTGTCTTCTTGAAATATATATGAGGTGGTACTCCAAAACCTATATATCTAATACATCCATACTATTCTAACCACTTCAAAGATCTTGAAAATAGTTTTTATCCAGATACAATGGATGTTAATTATTTTATCTAAACCATATAAAAAATCTACAAAAATAAATATAAATTTTTATATAATACTTTTATAAAGAATAAAAAATTACTATTATGTCATACTTACACATGATTCCCATAATGCTTGTGTGTTTTCATCTACTAGTTTTCCCTATTTATTTACATGATCCTCCTTCTAAAGAACATGATGTGGGATGAAAGTGGATTTGGATTCTGATTCATCAATCTACATATAAATAAAAGAATATATATTGTTTCATATCACATAAAAATGTTACTATATATTTTAAATACATGCTATTTTCTTTTCAAATAAATTATACCCCATCCTTACTTTATGGTAGGGGTATATTATTTTTGATGCACGTTTCATATTTCCAACACTCCTTTGTTGTTTTATAAGTTAAATTTTATAAATCAAAGTGGATAAAATAAATAATGTTAAATAAAATATTATCAAATAAAATGCACCTGAAATGATTCTTCATTATAATGACTAATAAAAAATTTCTAGGTTTCTAGGTTTATAATTTGTGCATATGTAACTGGTGGGTGGGGTTTTACTTTCTCCTCAACATCCTTAAGATGATTATTTTTAAAAAGTGTTCAGAAGCCTCTATGATCTTTTCGAGTGACCATTAAGACAAATTTATTACAACAATCATCTATAATAGATGAACTCTACAAGGGATAATGAAAATTAAATCAATATTTCATTATATAATTATTTGATAAAATAGGGAAATTATATTATAACATTACCCTAATATGTTACCAAATGGTAGCTTTCAATGCAATCATGACATTATTCCATGTATCTATATCAATTTTCATATGCATTATTATTGTGACCCCAATGTAAATAATGGAAATTGATTTTTTTGGGGTCAATAGGTTGGCCATTTTAATTCTAACTAACCTCAAATTTTATACCTTTTACATTTTCCTAAATAATTTTAGTTAATACGGTGATGCTATACCATTCTATTTTTTTTCAACAACATGTTACTGATCCCCAAATAATTCCACAGTTTTAGAATCAATAACGTGTTATTCCTCAGGATTAGTAACATTAGTATATATAGAAGTCATTATCTACATGATTCGTCCAATATTTAATTTAGATTATGTTAATGTAGTAGATCACATATAATATTATGAGGAAAAATATAGTATATTAAAAAAATTTTTAACCTTATATTTGAGTTATATCTTTTTTATTTAAAGGTTAAAGGGATTTGGATCCTCTAAAAAGTATCCAAATCCCCTCCTTATGGTATCCTCTAATGTACAAGACGTTGTATACATTGTGAACTTCATGAAATGATCGTGATCTCCCAATAAAAGGGTCATCCTCAATTGAATTTTCATCTAACCCTATAGTTGTTTTGGCTGCGAACATAACAATTGACCAATTCTTGTTTTTTGGATTTGGGATATAAAATACTTGCACTGCTTGTGATTCAATTGTTATGGGTTCTTCCTTATACTATTCTACACTGAAATTCACCTTCATGAAGTCCAATTCATCAACTTTCACTATACTCCTATTGTCAACCCATTTGCAACAAAAAATTGGCACATGAAATGTTTTATAATTCAACTTGTATATCTGTTAAATGATGCCAACATATGACATATTCAAATAATTTAGATTTATATCCTTGTAACCGAATACATGCATCACTTCCACCACAAGATCAACTCTACTATTTTGTATCATACTACATTCATCTTATTATTTTACATAGAATGTATAACCATTAATTACAAAAACAATATAATATAAAACATTTAAATTTGGTCCCCTGGCTAGCCATCAAAGTTGTTCAACAATTTAATTTATATTTGCAGATAAATCTTTATAAATATGATCCCAGAACCATCCTATAAACTATTTATTATGAGCATTTGATATATATCCTTCATCCCTTAATGGAATCAATTTTCTAAAGAGTAATTTGCAGGCTTCAACATATGGAGAAACCTTTACACTATTATATAAATTTAAAAGGTTAGATTGCTCTTACTCTATAATGGTAAGTGAAAAAAAATATATTTCATAAATCCATTCACCTAGAAGGCATCCGGTGTGATGATATTTTTGGATATCAATGCTATCAACATCTGATAGGTAATCGGTACACGATTCAATAGCTTTGTGACATAATGAGCCTAGTTCATAAAAAAGTGAAAAGTCTAGTTGGCCTCAAAGCCTTAAGCATTCCTCCCCATATTCTAGAGGCTACTGAATAACACCAAGGGTGTGTGGTGGTACAATGTGGATACTATACCCTATTTATTAGAGTATAACACAATGGTAAATAAATCAGTGGAATAATAAATAAACATAGTGGAAGTAGAGTAAGGTCGTGGAAATAAACCATATAGACAATAGATAATAAACATAAATTAGTAAACAATACTATAAAAGGATGATGAAATTACTATAAAAAATATGAAACAAGCAGACATGGTAACAGACATACTATTGTACCAATTTTAAAAAAAGAAAAAAAACCAAAATAAAATATCTACAAGAGCATCCTAAGCATATGATTAATCATATTCTCCCAAGCTCCCATCCTATAAGGAAATAAAATACCCATATTTGGGAACTTCCCTTTATCCTTACTCGCATCCATGAAATCTACTTGGGTACCAAACAGTGGCCTGAATAGGGTGTGAGTAAAACTCAGTAGGCCACCACCAATGTTGTTTAAATCAAATCCAGTTTATGAATATAAAATGTAATAGTGTGAAGTCATAATAAATGTAAGTTAATAAAATAAATAGAAACCATTTCATGCTTAGTATCATCATGGGATACACACCAGACCCTACCTACTTCAGCGAATGCTGTATGTCTATCAGAATATGAACTTTTACTTAATATAGGAACCTAAGGATTATATTCAAGGATTATGAGTATAAGAATCACAAGGGATCAATGGGATACCCATGAAATCCATGACTTTTGGAAGTTGATCCCACTCACAATAATTAACTAAGATGTTGTTCTATTAGGTTTGAGTGTAATACAAGGGGAAAAAATTTATCATTCCACTCATAGGAGTCTCCAACTGAGCCTGAGGAACAAGTACAAGGTAACTTCGTGATAAAATTGATTGGAATCCAAGGAGATAATCTAAGGCAATTTATGTCATAATACATCAAGCTGAATCCATAGAGCTCATACCAATCATTAAAAATTTCTATAGTTTACAAGTTAATTATTAGTGTTTAACAGAGGGATTAATGAATATAATAAATTTACTAAATCCAAGTTTGGTCTACCACCTAGAATTCACATCAATGAACCATTTTTCATCTTATGAGTTCACCCAAGACATTCTAGATCAGGAATCCAAATCTTACTCAAGATAGGAAAAACCTATAAAAGTGTCATCAAGGCCTATAAAAATAATTAAGCATAAGATAATAAGTGATAAAAAGTCCAAGTGAAGTATCCATGCCACTTAAAAATTCAATAAATTCATTTTGGGTTATTCCTTTTATAACTGTTAAATCAAAAACACCCAACATGTGTTTTAGTTAAGAGAAAAAAGGGTTGCCAAGGCTATTTAATCGTACTCACCCCAATGGGTGGTTCTATATAAGGTCATTAACCTAAAATTACATCAAGGGTCTCATGGAATATCAAATTCATGATATAAGTGATTTATTAAAGTGATTACACATTTTAGGAGAAATCCACAGAAACTATTCTGTGTGGAACAATCACACAATTTATAAACAATGATACTTTTAGGGAAAAGTAATAGACCACCCACATTATCCCTATATGAGACTCCTCATCTGGTATTGACCTCATATTTGGGATGGAAATATTTAAATTATTAAACTAGAAAAAATACCTAAAAACAGGTTATATTATATCACATAGAGATAACACCAAATATAGATAATAAAAATAATAAAATAAGGTAAAGGAGTATTATACTTATCGAGGGTGATCCAACATGACTAACGATGAAGGAAAAAAATTCCAGATGAGGGAGATACACAAAAACCAAGAAGAGGGAGAGGGGAGTGGTTCTTATGACTACTATGTAAAAATGGGGAGAAGAAAGTGAGAAATTAGAATTTAATGAACAAAGTGGAAAAGGTTAATTTCTAGAACTTTTAATAGGGCACACAGTTTGTCTATACTATTTTCCAAACCATGTGCCAATCGTCTATACCTAATATCTAGGAACACCATACCTCACATGTTCATGGTGAATAATTAGATAAACTATGGACCTATAAAAAATTACATAATTTTCACATTTTATTAGACCCTTCTACATGGTTAAACTAACCATGCTCTTCCCTTTACGGGCCACATGGTTGATGTGCATGGTTAGAAAAACCGTGTGCCAACCATGTGTACCACACCCTAACCTTGGTTTTCCTTTTTTATTTTATTTATTTATTGGATCTTGATCTCATTATTGGTTTTCAGGTAGATTTCCTGGTTGAAATTTTTTACATTTGGAGTTTCCTTTAAAGTTTTCATGTTGTGCATGGTTAAGGTTCATGGTTTAGAGGGAAACCATGCAACCTATTAATATAAGGATCATTTTTAGTTCATTTGTTTTCTATCATTTTTTGTTGAATAGTTTACACACAGTTTGTCACAAATTGTGTGGGTTATAGGAGTAACTTTGAAACTGTCTTGGGGTGTCAATGACCTGGTGCATGGCTTGCATACAATTATAGGAAATCATGTGGAAATCATGCAAGGGTATCTGTTATCATGATAGAACCAAGTGGCATGGTTGGTGCACGGTTACTTAGATCATGAATCCATCCCATCTGAGGGTGAATAGATTACAAATGAGGGAACATGGTTGGCACATGATTTCTAAACTTTGTGGCTAAACCATGTGAGAATATGGTGTCTTTCCAGTAGGGTTCACACAATTAATGTATGATTTGGTAAACTGTGCAGCCTAACTGTAATGAACTCAAAACTAGTATCATGGAGATGGTGCCTCATTACATTAAGTTTGAATGTATACATGATTAAAATAACAAAGGATCAATCAGTTTAGTAGTTTTGGAAAACTAGATACATATATGATACACAATTTACATTGGGAAAATAAAGTAAAGCATAAAAAAGTAAAATCTCAACATCCTTGAAACTAATTCCAAGAATTCATCTTCATAACCTGGGGAAAGAAAACTAAATAAGGGTGAGCACAAATTTTTAGTAAGGGTTAAGTATAGTGTAATATATCATGAATAAATAAATAACAATAATAAACATGGAAAGGTAAATGACTGAACACAAATGTCATTTAATCAATAACTTGAGCATAATATGAAAGGAATAAAAATGATCAAATAATTCCATATAAATGATCACATGAGCTCAAAAATTTACCATGTGTACTCTAACTAATTGAATAATCACATGTAATATCAATAATTATGGAATGCATAACATCGTATATCTGTGTTATCATGATCTATCCTCAAGATAGTTATTGTCAAGATCTATCCTTAAGAAACTTAAGTCTGTGGGTAAAACCCATCTTATTTGGCCAACTAATTCATCTCATGAGACTACCGATGCATTTAGGGGATTAAATTAACTGACCCCCAACTTGTGTACTGCATGTAAAAAGAATTACTCATATATTGAATAATCTATTTAATTCATAGACAATGTGCCTTATCAAATATTCTTATTGAGTAAAGGATATAGATTTATCAATATTTCCCTAGTTAATAAAATAAATTTCAAAGTAAAAGATGTATGTAAAAATGGTATAAGGTTTATGAAATAATCATATACATTACACAATAATATTTATATTTAATATAAATTTAATTTCCAATGAAAAATGATTACAAAAAGTGATTGTTTCAAGAAAAGTAAATAATCAAAAAAGGAAGTGAGATTGTACAATAACTTTTACCACTTGGTAATTTTCAATTCAAATATCCTTGAATGAGATAATTAAAAGTGAAACTTAAGATACCATGAATTATTAATGAATCATGAAATTACATTTCAAATGGGTAGTATATACACCACATAAAAGTGAATTTGTTCATAAAAACAAATAAGTATCAATGAAATGCAAATTGAGATGAAATCCCTTACTGATTTGGTAACTTTTGAATCAAAAACCCCATGAAATAAAGATACTCAAATAGATATGTAAACCCCAATATTTTTTATTATAAGAAATATAATAAACATTCTTGGGTAGTATATACACCACATAAAATAAATAGGTGGTAGAGATGATATATGTCTCATGGAAGTAAAAAGTGAGGCATAAATCCATTACCTCACGTTTCCTTTTGATTGAACATGATTTAAACTTCTTTATAGTGGTTTAAAACATGTTATTAACTTATAACAGAACCATATTAATATTTATAATATCATATATGATAATTTTATAACATCTTATCACCCATTTGTTAATAGTATTTTATTATTTCCATTGTTTAGGGTATTAATTTCCTTGGTTTCTCATGTGTGTTTCTTCATGAAAGATCTATTGTGAATATTATATATTTATATAATTTTTAGAATAATAATAATGAAATAATTATCATATTTTTACATTAATTATACTTTTAAAACCAATCATTAAATATAGTTACAAAAAATAAAGTATGTTCTGATCATGGAGATGGTAGACCGTACGTACACATGAGTAACATTTTCCATTTTTCAACGATCATTATGGAAAGGGTGTAAGTAATATTTTATCTTTATATAATGATAATAAATTCACATATACCCTATTATTTATTTAAGTATAATTATATATTTTTAGGTTGGGATAGATATAACGAAGACAAAGACATAAGGGTGTGTGTGTGGGGGGGGGGGTGAATTATGGTTTTCAAAACTTTGACAGATTCAGAACACCTCTCTTGGTAAGCAACATTCCTTTCCTTTTCTCTAAAATATGAGTGAGTAGTGAAAATAAATAAAGGAAATGAACATAGTGATGTATAGTGGTTCAAGGAACAAAGATCCCTTATTCCACTCCACTAACACTCAACACCACAATCTTGGTGATTGTCACTAGGTCCTCTTATCCTAAGACCTTCAAAATATACAACTGAGTGCAGGAAGTTGACACCTTTACAATAAGGCTAAATAAAGACTTCTGGTTTATTTACATGAAACCTAATATTCAAAAATTATTACAAGAAGGTGATAATTAACCACAAATGATTACGAGAAGATAAAATGGTAATAAATCAAAAGAGTTTGATTTGTTTGATGATACAGGCTAAACTGCAAAACTTTCAGCAGCAACTGACAGATGAAATAAGATTTTCAATGTAGCACAAAAACATATAGATCTTTAATGTTTGCACATTATTTCTTCAAACCCAATAAAAAAAAATTACAAACAAATTTTTAAACATGAATTTCTCTAAAGTGTATCTTTACCAATATCTTCATTATTCTTTCATAGGAAGATGTAACAAATAAATGCAGTAGTAGAGATGAAAAAAATAGTGATTAAATTAGATAGATCTAAACATGTATGTCTTAAAAGTGTAGTTTTTAAGGAAACAACACACAACTTTTTCTGTAAATTAATATGTGTAAATCTACATATATTTCTAATGAAGAACATATTGATATTTATATAGTAGGATGAATAGCTTAAGGTCAAACCAACTCTAGAAATATCATATAATAAATTGAGAATATTTGAATTAAAAAACATTTAAGAGAGTCATAAATTCCTATAATAATAGTAACATTTTAATCCATTGAATATGAGACTTTAAAGAAATCATAACGAGCCTTTAAATTGGTCGTAAAAAATATTTGAATCAATATTTATTTCCATCAAGACCATTGTAGAAATCTAGGATAATATTGCAGATTTAAAACTTCATTGTTGAATAGTCAAACATAGGGTTCCTTCATGTGACGAAAAAAAATAGGGTTGACAATATACAGTTGATTACCAAAGTAGGGTTGATGTACCATACATTTTTTCCTCAAATGTAGGGTTGCTTCTGAACGTAGGGTTGATGAACCATACTTTACCGACAATATAGGGTTTATAATCCATACACACTGTTCTGAAGGTAGGGTTTATTCCTTATTCTATGTTTACCAATTTAGGTTTTGAGAATAGTGTTTTTGGAATATGTTAAATATACATTCCATCATTTTATCAAATATCTAATGCAAATAAAAGTTTGGAATATAATTTTAAAATAAATATTTCAATGAATATTAATTTCCTAAAATTAACTTCAAGTAATTTTATTAGTAAAAAATATGTGTGTGTTTGTGAGCATCAAAACCAAAAATAAATTAACAAAATTTTTGAATTAACACATGCTCGACAATCTCCCCCTTTTTGATGATCACAAAACCCATAATAAAAATAAATAACATTTTAAAACAATTCTTTGAAAAAGAAAAAATAAATTTTCCATCTTTTTCTTTGTATAATATTTCTTTCATAAATAAAAATATGCCCTAATATAAGGATTAGATCTTCTTATATATTAAATGAAATGAGGATAAACACAAAATCTCAGAGAACTATAAACTTCCCCCCCTTTATCATCCCTTTATGAAATTTTTCTTTTGTAGAAAACTTCTCTATTAAGACAAGGATATTTATAAGGAATAAATTTATCTAACTTTATGAGCATAGTAATAAAATTACAACATAAAAATTATCCCCCTTTTTGTGACATAAAAAATATAATAACAGTAATTAAATCCCACTAAATTTATGTTTTTTTAACAAAGATAAAAAGAAATTTAAACAACGAGATTTCAAGAATTAAATGATTATTTGTTTTAAACCCCCCCTGAATCATCGAATATCGTATTATTTTAACAAACTTTCTTCATAATTAATGAAAAAAATTAGATTCATTATTTCATAGGAAAAATAAAAAGGAAAAAGAAATTATGAAGCAATTAATTTCACTATTTTACTTAAACAATATAATTAAAAATAGTAATAACATTGATTTTTATATGAACAGAAAAAAATTAAGTGTTTAAGAAAGAGTAGAATATTCCTCTAAACCTTTAAAACTGTGAATTTTATCACTTAAATCAGCTAAAATTCTTGACAGTTCTTCTAATATGTTTTGAACATTTTTTTCTTTGATAAGATGAAGAAGAACAGTGTTTAACTAGAAACAACTTTAGTTTATCAAGATCGAGCTTTGTAACAACTTATTTTCTGATAAGCTTCATTTGAATTAGTATTTACACTTTGAAATATTCATAATATAATTTTTTGATTGAACTATCTTTTAAATTATGATACTCCTTTTGTAACTAATCAAAAATAACTTTTTATACTGACACTTTCTATAGATCATCATATGACTTTCTAGACACATCCAAATCAGCCTCTGACTTCTCTTTTTCTTTATTCAAAGAGAAAACTTTAAATATAATAATTTCATAAGATATTTTAAATGAAGAAAATTTCAATTCTTTAGAACTATAAACTTCTCTATTTCTTTTAGAAGAATTTTCACACAAATCTTCAACTAGACGAAACTGACTATTCTTTTAATGGGTAAGAAGGATTACCTTTTACCCTCTTGTGAGAAATATTTTATTCTGAACTTTAATTACTTGATCTCTTCATATTTATATGATTGGTTTTTAAAATTTGTTTGAGGAAGATATTTCTAAGAAGAATAAGAATAAGGAAAAAAATGTTTTTAAGAATAAGATGAAATGTTTGGATCTGACAAAATATAGACAACATACTATTTTTTTGAGTTGAAAAATACAGAACAATCATTTCAAAAAGACATGTTATATAAGAATAATTTTTATGATTATGTAACTAAATAAAATTTTAAGAAAAAATATTTTCTTTTGAAAATGAAAACATAAAAATTTCATAACAAACACTGTATTTTCAAACTAAATATTTAACTAAATTATTATTTAAATATCATAAAAAAACTTGATTTATATAATAAAGAAGATTTTTTTGAAAGCTTTGAAAAATAACTTTATTTTCCTATATAACAAAATTAATTTACCAAAAGTATACAAATATTAAAATAAAATAATTTCTGGATTTGTGACTTTAGTACTGAGGATTTTTGATAATGAACTACTTCATAGTTGTTAACTCCTTAAATATATACTTTAACATATATCCATCTATTTACCACTTAAATATTTAACTATATAGCTTATTGTAATAATCCTAAAAAATATCAAATTCAAGTTCTTTTTGTTACCCATATTATTTTTGGGTCTAGCAGTGTTAACAATTAAATTTTTAGGTAACCAAACTTGTTTTTGAGTGGTAATTCTACAATTTAACATATCTTTTGAGAAATGAGAACTTTTAAAACCAAAAATTTGTAGTTTTCTAAAACACCAATCATTTGCATAATGACCATTAGTACCATAATAGAAACATTTAATAGTAGACATTTTTTTACTATTTAAACTAGGAACAAAATAATTTTTATATAGTTTCAGACTTTCACTATTACTTCCTATTCCAAATTTTCCTTTTGGTATTTTATTTTATCCAAGGATTTGATTTAAATATTTTTCTCTTTTCATTAATATACTAGAATCTTTTTTTAAAATCATAAAATTCAACCATTAATTCTTTAATATTAATGTTATGTAAATCACAATAAATTTTAGAAGCATTAGATTTTAAATCTATAATCTATTTTGATAAATTTTATTTATCTAATAGAAAAATATCATAAGATTTATTAAGTTTTCTATATTCTTTCTTTAATGATTCATATTTCTATTATAACATAAAACAATATTTTTTAACTCATCATCAAAAAGTTCTCCAGAACTAGATTTTTTAGAGTAAGAGGATTGTACCTTATCAGTATCGGTCATTAGAGATATAAGTTTATACTAAGCTTCTGAATTTGAAAAAGATTCACCATATGAACTTGAAGTATTAATCCAGGTAGCTTTTAAAAATTTCTTTCTTTTCCTTTCACAATTGTATTTACTTTTATCTTTTAGTAAAGTATAGTTATACTTTGTATAAATTATTTCTTTACATTCACAAAATCTATCATCTTCAGTTCCTTTATTTTTCTTTATGTATAGTTTTTTAAATTTTTTAACAAGATCTAATAGATATTTATCTGAATCTGTACAATTTGAAACACATGATTCATCATTTTTAGTCACAAGAGAGGCTTCTTCATTTTTGATATGAATTTCAACTTCAACCTATATCTCTTCATACATCATAAAAGTCTTAATAAAGTCCTTCATTTTCAATTTATTTATTGATGTAGACATGTATATAGGTTCAGATATTCAATTAAACTTTGTAGGTAGTACTTTGAGTAATTTTAAAATTTGATATGATTACAAAATTTAATTTCTTAAAGAAGAAATATTATTTAAAATCTCTGTCACCCTTCCATTCATATGATTGATAGTTTTATTCTCATCAATTTTAAAAGTATCTAACTTTACCTTTTTAGTATTATATCTTATGTGTATCATATTTTCAATTCCCTTATAGTAAATAGAAATTGTCTACCACATCATATATGAAGTAGAACATTGAGGTACTCGGTTAAATTATTTAGTTCCTAAAACACACACAATAGCATTCACATCTTTTGAATTGAGATTATATTATTTTTCTTGATATGTACACCAATCTTCAAAATCTTATTTTGTAATCTCATAAGGCATAAAAATATTTAAATAAACCCTTATCCCAATATTTTTCAAATAAATAATCATACGATCTTTCTAGTATCCATAATCATTACTATTAAAATAGAGTGCACAAATCATCGATATACCTTCTCTATAATCATCCATTTCATAATGTCTTTGTCTTAATCTTTAACTCAGGATTGTTAGAGCTAGTAAAATAATATGTAGAACCTTCAGATACTACTTGTTGTTATCAAATAGGTAAAAGAATAATATACCAGAAGATACCTATATTTGATACCTAATGTTAGATCAGGATATATATAATGAAGACAAAGACACAAGATGAGGTGGGGGGGGGGGTGAATTGTGGTTTTTAAAACTTTGACAGATTTATAACACCTCTCTTGGTAAGCATAATTACTTTCCTTTTATCTCAAAGATGACTGAGAAATGAAAATATATAAAGTAAATGAACACAATGATGTATAGTGGTTCAAGGCACAATGATCCCTTATTCCACTCCACCAACGCTCAAATCCACGAGCTTGGTGATTTTCACTAGGTCATATTATCCTAAGACATTAAAAATCTTCAACTAAGTACAGGCAGTTGAAAACTTTACAATAAGGCTAAATAAATCCTTATGGTTCTTTTACAAGGAACTGAATATCCATAGCTTAATATAAGAATCTAACACTTAACCATGACTGAGTATGAGCAGCTAAAACTCAAATAAATCAAAAGAGTTTGATTTGTTTAATGGTATAGGTAAAAATTCACAGCTTGTAGCAGCAACTAACAGATGAAATAATATCTTTAACATAGTATAACAACATATAGATTGTCAATGTTTTCATATGGTTTCTTCAAAAAACAAAAAATAAAACAGCAGATATATGTTTAAACATGAATGTCTCCAAAGTGTATCTTTACCAACATATTTATCATTCTTTCATAGGAAGATGTAACAAATAAATACATTATAAGTGATAAAAACAACAATGAATAAATCAGATAGATCTAAACATGAATGTCTCCAAAGTGTAGATTTGAAGGAAACAACAATTTTTTTTTCTATAAATGAATATGTCTAAATATTTATATATTTTCAATGAATAAAATCTCAATATTTATACAGTAGGATTAACGACTCTGGGTCGAACCAGCTCCACAAATATTTCACAACAAATAATGAATATTTGAATTAAAAAAAATTCATGAGAGAGATAAATTCCCATAAGAATAGTAACTATTTAATCCTTTTAATATGATACTTTAATAAAATAATAATGAACCTTTTAATAGGTATTAACATCTTTGAATCGATCTTTATTTCTGTTAAAATTGTTATAAAAATCTCAGATAATATTGTGGATTTAAAACTTCATCGCTGAATAGTCAAACATAGGGTTACTTCACGTGACAAAAAACATATAATGTAGGGTTGACAACATATGGTTGATTACCAATGTATAATTGATTCACCATATGTTTTCTTCCTCAAATATAGGGTTGCTTCTGAACATAGGGTTGATAAACCATACTTTCCTGATACCATAGAGTTTATGATCCATATGTGATGTTCTAAACATAGGGTTTTTTCCGTATGATACACTTACCAATGTAGGGTTAAGAATAATTTTTCTAGAATACGTTAAAGATGTGTTTTGTCATTTTATAAATATCTTACTTTAATCAAAGTCTTGAATATAATTCCGAAATAAATATTTCAACGAATATTAATTTCCTGAAATTTACTTAAATTAATTTCATTAGTAAAACAAACGTGGGTGTTTGTGAGCATAAAAAACAAAAATAAATTATGGAAGTTTTCAAATAAATAAATTCTTAACATATATTTCATTCAAGTGGCGTGGTTATTAAAAAGGATTCACATCACTTCGTGAAGGAGATAGTCCATACGTACACGAACGATGTTATCATCTTTAAGTATAAAATAAAATAAAATAATATATTATATTTAAAGAATGATGAATATGTTTTTAATATCATAATAATTTCATTTATATAACATATAATCATTAACATTATTCCTTGTCACCTTCCATGTAAAGTTTTAGTGAAAGACAAATCACATTGCTTCACGGGGTGGTAGTCCGCAGTACACACGAGCGACGTTATCATGTCTCCTATAGAATGGAATGTAATAAGTTATATATAATTTAATGACTCTAGAGGTGTAATAATTATATATATAATATATATACTTTATATCCACCATCATACCCAACCTTGAGAGGTGTAAATGAAAAAACGAATGACATTGGTTTGTGAGGCGGAAGTCCGTCATACACACAAATGATGATTTTGTAACCCATTTGATGGAAGTTTGAGATGGTTTTAGGTCTTGATATTTTTATAAAAACATCATGGTATATGGAATATACTGAGTCTATTATATCATCATGGTTTAATTGAAATTCAAGGAGGCAGAGAAAGAAGTAAAATAAAGACGCTCGTTGATGAACATCACCTCTTCTTCAGATATCTTCCTTTGGTTTGCACTAAAACCTTACTAGGTTGAATTTATGACAAAAAAAGGATTACATTATGAGGGTAGATAATTTGAGGAGTTATTTGGGTAGGATTTGTATGATCCTAATGGCTTGATAGGTGTGAAGAAGTTAGGGGAGTGAGTTCCCTTTTATAGTTAAAGGGGAGTGAGATTCTTATAAATACTCAAAAGTATTCACTATTGAGAGGTCAATATTACCTAAAGTGGATGAAAAATTGATAATTTAAGGTAGGTAGGGATTATATAGTCTATAGAAACCTTCTAAAAATAGTGAAACACATTTTTTAAACATCTATTTCCTTAACTTCTAAGCTTCCTTATTTTTACCATTTTTGGTTTTCATTATGATAACTAATTTTATAACCTAGTTAATTTATCCATTAATACTAAATTAAAGTGAGACTTATTAGATAATTTATACCAACTAATTATAAATATTAAATCTAATTTATCAAATAAAAATCCTTTGTGTGTTGATAATCTATTTTAACATAAGCACACATAACGTGTAAAACACCGCTTTAACCTTAGCTGTGCTAACAAAGTTTTATTATTATTTAGGGGTTAATATATTCATTATAAAAGAAAAATTATTCCATTAATGTAGAATAGTTTATATTTATTTTAATTTAAAAATAACTTGATAGTATATAGGTTTTTTAGTAATTTTAATTCATTTAATAAATAACAATTTATCATAAAATAACATTAATGTCAATTTTAACATTATTAATTTAAATTGAATTTTAAAATATCAATGTAATAATGGAATATGAATATATTATGTGAAAACTTGTGTATCATGATATATTCATAAAAAAATAACAATAATGGAAGACAATAATTCATTCAATTTACTTCACTTTCAATATTTTTAGTATTATTTATTTTATTTAATTGTTAACTAAATAATTACTATGTTGGCATTTCTTAAGTATTTAAAGTAATCATTTCATCTCAAAAAAATTAAAATAAATTATCATGATAAAAAAATAATTTATATTTTAAAAGTATATATATAACCAAACACATGTTTTTTCCTATCCTAAGGCTTTATAGATATTAAAAGTATGAAAAATATCTTTTTTTTCTTTATTTAAATTATTATATATGTCATATTCAAAGTAAAGTGGAAATAAATTTCCATATTTCAGAGAATTTTATGGCCAAGGTTGAAATAAACTCATTTAGTAAAATTTATATAATAATTCCGGTCATTTTCACTCTTATCATTCTAGTTTAACCCCTTAGTAAATAAATTTTTACCTTAACCATGACAATTATTTTTACTACATTCACTATTCATTTTGGTAAAAAATTATGTTAAATTATTATAAATTATAAATTATTCTGGTTCCAAATTTAGAATCAATTTTTCCAAATTC
Organism: Viscum album; assembly: GCA_963277665.1. Classification (NCBI taxonomy): domain Eukaryota; kingdom Viridiplantae; phylum Streptophyta; class Magnoliopsida; order Santalales; family Viscaceae; genus Viscum; species Viscum album. The sequence goes on along the minus strand of OY728135.1, from coordinate 443,067,092 downwards.
CATTCACAAAAGTGGTAAAATTTAATTTAAAATTAATCTCGTAGATGTGATGAGAAAATAAGGTTTTTTAAAGAGAAAATGTTCAAAAATTTGGAATGTTTTTATTTCAAAATTCAATATGAAACTGATCCCAATAACCTATATTAGATTAATGTATGTATAAATGAAATAATTTTACTTTAAAATCAATTCAAAATATAATTTAAAATTATAAATCATTTAAATGAAAAGAAAATTTTTAATTAAAATTCAGTATTTTCACTATTCATAAAAAAATAGAATATTTCAGAAAAATCCAAAATATTCAACCTAATCTAATTTTGGTATTATGATTTCAAAAAATAAATTTTATTTTTTAAAATAAATTTTTGAAAATTGTTAAAATTTAATTTTAAATAAAGTTCGCAAAGCGTGACTAAATCATGTTTTGTTTAAACACAGTGTTGCGTGTAATGCAAGCTATTGAAAAGATTAAATTTATTTATCAATAAATATATTGTAAAGTATCAGGATTTTATATTCCCTTCTATTATTGGGGTTTCATGTCACATATTCTATTGAATAAAATATTACTCTTAGAATTTTGGGGTGTTACATTATCCCCACCTTAAATAAATTGCACCCTCATAATTTAATCTTGATCTCGATAATCAAAGGTTGATATTTGAAAATACCATTGTTGAAAAACACACATCATAAAGGATTAAAAACTATCTTCTTAATAATAGATATAGGGAGTATGAAGGTCATTTGTAATAACACATAACTAGGACTCTAAGTAGGAGAACATTGGTGTCAAGTGAAGATGTAGACATGGAAGAAAAATATAGATAATTACAAAGAGCGATAGAGGTCATTGATCAGAAACAAGTGAATTATTAATGGAAAGTTAAGGGCCTCAAAACTATAAATCTATAATGATTTAAAGGACCATATGATTCATCATATATGAATGTAATAGTATAACATTTTTGTTTCAAGATCCATTTCTTAAAGTTGAGGAATTATTTTTCTATCTAAGAATATAAGAAAATATACTTACTTGATATATTTCTATTTCATAATAGAAATTTCATCCTTTGGTTTTTCTTTGATAAATTTCTAATTTATACCTTACCCCAAAGAAATGAATACCTAAATATGAATTTTTTATTCCCAAAGAACTAAAATTTAGTTTTAAAAAATTTCAATATCCATAATAGAATGATAATTCATTCCTTTGATATCTAGTTATTATTATAAAAAAATAGTCAGCATATGTCATCTAATATGCATAAATCTCTATATGGTGAGGTAATAAATTAGCCTCTAAAACCTCATCCAAATTAAAACTTAAACCATTTCATAAATGTTTAACATTATGATCCTTCGAAAAGATTATGATCTAAAACTTTATAATGAAGTTCACTGAATTTCCAAAATGATATTATCATTAATATCTTAGAAACATGAAGTAACTCTTAATCACCACATACCAAGCACATGAATAGCTTCATCATGTATTCTCATGAAGCATGGTAATAACCTTGGCCAGCAATTTTTTTTGGTATTTTATAAAAGAAACTTTTTGGAAAGTGGTAACCATAAAAAGATCCAAATCAACACACATTCAAAATCAACCACATCTCAATTTCAAAATTCAAACCTTCAAAAACAAATCAACCATGCACCTTGAGCCACAAACACGGACTTGAAGCACGAGTCCTCTCGATTTCTATGCCACCTCAAGCCACGACCTACCTCGAAACAAACACCATGTGGTTTCTGACTTATCCTCCTCAACCAGATCGCCGACGAGCTTCATCTTCACCATCGCCGTCGAAGGACCAGCATTCACACCACTGTCGCTTGACCCGCGATCCACACAGCACCACACCAACATCAACAAATCCAAAAACCATCACCAAATCAACAGAAATGAAAAAAGCATCAACAAGAAACCATCACGATTTCACCCCAACCGGTCACAGGAACTGGAACCATACCTTTACCGCGATGCCACCACACACCACCAAGAACATCGCAAAACCATTTCTGAAAACTGAACTCAAACCAAAAGATGAAAACAAAACCAGATCTGGGGGCCACCTGAACAAACCTCCACTCCACAAGCCAGATAAGGAGAGCCCATAGCTGCCTTCATCACTGAACCCAAAAGCCAGATCCTCCCAGAACCTATAGATGACACGACCCACAACGACATCCCCAGGTCTTAGCATCTGAACCCGCCTCTTGGACCAACACCGCGACGCAGAGAGAAACCCTAACCAAACTACAGGTTAGGGTGAGGAGACGGCTAGGTCACGAAGAGGTTCACCGAAGAGGATGAGCCTGCATGACGCTGCCAGAGGACGAATCCACACCACGAACACATCGAGCAAGGAGCTGAGAAGAGATCCAGACGACCTGGGGTGGAGAGGAGGAAGGCAGTGGCGGGAGAAGACCTAGAGATGCGAAGCCCCTTACGGGCTCATCTCACATCCAACTGTCCATGGTAATAACCTTAATTACCATAAAACCTTGTTAAAAATATGTATTATTATTTATTAATTAAGTAAAACACAGGTTATTGGATATATTCCTTAAATCCAAAAATGTTTTTAACCCCATCAATAATAGCATAATCCACTATATCAACAAATCATTAATCATTTCCAAGGTGGTCAGTACTATCCAATTTACTTTATCCATATCAATAATCTCTTTATCCCAACATCATCATCTCAATATGAAGAACATATTAAGTGTTATATTTACTTCAACCGTGTAATTTTCATGAAGTTCAACTTTCCACCAAATCATTTTTCTTTTTCATCAATACCGTTAAACACATGCTTTCAAATTATTAACAAAAAAGTACTCTAGTATAATCCTTCTAAATTTCATAATTCCGATAATCCAAATATCATTGATAAAAATACTAAAATGAAATAATTATTGAATCCAAACACAAGTACATTAATCATTCCCCTTCATCTATGGTAGAAGCATAATATTTACCATGACCCATTAGCTTCTTTTGATGTATATTCCTTTGATTCTTGGGGAATTAATTTACATAGTTACTCATATCCTTATAGTTGATGCATTAAACATTGGAAAATTATTTATTACCCTTGAAATAATGAGAATGGTGTAATTTGTCACCACACTTGAGGAAAAATACTTTTCCTCTTAAGTATATATCAAGGTGTTTCCTTCCACAATTATTACATGTGGGAAAATACTTCTTACCCTTCTTCCCTTTATCCATATTTTTCTCTAACATCCTATTCTTCTGTTGCTTCCCTTTAAATCCATAATACTTGGTTAATTAATTTTCTATATTTTTAGAATATGATACTATGTCCTCATATGATGAGAATGTTTGGGAGACTTACTTCCCTTCAAAATATCGAATTAAAACCATTAAAAAATGACCATTCTTACTCTTTGGATTATGAGAATTGATGTGGTTCCCATTCCTTTTTCTAGGCACCATTTATAAATAATTTAATACACTAAATTATATTATATAATTATGATACATAATTAATAATACCAAAAATAGTTAAATACTTAATATAAATTAAAAAATTTATACATAGCTAATATTATAATCATAAACATGGTTTCCTTGGGGATATCACTATTTTAAAATCCTTTATAATGGTTTTTAATGAAAATATCAATTATCCTAAGAATATCCCACAAGAGTGTCAAAGCAGGTGCATCGTAAGGCCCATTACTAGGTACTAGGTAATGCTCATGTCAATCCCGGTGTACCTTTTTTAGAGTTATTACCCCTAAGTACCTCTGTGCTAGAACCATGTCCACTTGTATTATCTATAAAGATATGTATTTATAGGAAAAACCATATAGTCTATAATTTACCAAAACTTTCAAATTTTATTCTATAATTATCCTCAAATTCAATCATAGGGTTATGTTCTCTAATCTATATTTTCCTAAATATATTTTCCAAGTTTTCTACTAAACCTGCTATGATACCAACTTTAACGACCCCGACCCTAGTATCCCAGAGCCGGTGCATTACTACATTATATTGGAATAGATACATAAGTAAAATCCCAAAGTATAAATCCGTTTTCAGTTTTGGAAAACTAGATACATACATGATACCCATTTTACATTAGGAAAAGAAAATAAATTATAAAAAAATTAAAAGATCAGCATCCTTGAAACTAATTCCAAGAATTCATCTTCATAACCTGGGGAAAGGAAACTAAATAAGGGTGAGCTCAAATGCTTAGTAAGGGTTAAGTATAGTGGAATATATCATGAATAAATAAATAATAATAAACATGGAAAGGTAAATTATTGAACACAAATTTCATTTAATCAATAACTTGAGTATAATATAGCAAGATAAAAATGATCAAATAATTCCATATAAATAATCACATGAGATTGAAAAATGACCATGGATACTATAAATAATCAAATAATCACATGGAATATCAACAATTATTGAATGAATAATTTTAAACATATGAAATATCAATATCTATCCACAATATAGTTACTGTCATGATCTATCCTCATGATAGTTTAAGTATGTGGGTAGAAAACCGTTCGATTTGGCCAACTAATTTGTCTCATGAGACTACCGATGCATTGAGGGGCTTACATTAACTACTCAAAAACCCATGTATAAAATTTCCAAATCATTAATTATATATCAAATAATCTATTTAACTCATAAACAATGTGCCTTATCAAATTTCTATATTGAGTAAAGGATACAAATTTAACAATATTTCCATAGTTAATTAAATAACTTTCAAAGTAAACACTATATGTAAAAATGGTATACAGTTTAGAAAAAAGTCATATCAATCACACAATAATATAGATATTTAATATAATTTTAATGTACAATAACAAATTATTACAAGAAAGTGATTGTTTTAAGAGAAAGTTAACAATCACAAAAGGAAGCGAGATTGTACAATAACTTTTACCGCTTAGTAATTTTCAAGTCAAATACCATTGGATGGTATAGTTCAAAATAAAACTTAAAATAATATGAAGTATTAATGAATCATAATATTACTTGTCAAAGGGGAAGTATATACACCACATAAAATTGAATTGGTTTATAAAAACAAATAAGTCTCAATGGAATGTAAATTGAGACGAAATCTCTTACCGATTTGGAGATTTTTTAATCATAAACCCCATGAAAGAGATATCCTAAATTGGGTATGAAAACCCCAATATTTTTAATTATAAGAATATTAATATATATTCATGGTCATTATATATAAAACATAAAGGGAATATGTGGTGAAGATGACACGTGTCTCACGAATGTAAAAAGTGAGACAAAAATACCTTACATCATGCTTCCTTTTGATTGAATGTGATTTAATCTATTATATTGTTGTTTTAAACATGTTATTAACTTATAAAATAACCATATTAATATTTATAATAACATATATTATCCTTTTATAACATCTTATCACCTGTTCATTAATAATTTTTTTTATAATTTCCATTATTTCTAGTGTTAATTTCCTTGGTTTCTCATGCGTGTTCCATCATGAAAGATCTATTTATTTCACATATTATATAATTATATGATATAAATAATAATAATAATCATGGAATAATTATCATATTTTTAAATCAATTATACTTTTGAAACCAATCATGAATAATGGTTACAAAAAATGATGTATGCTACGATCATAGAGACGGTAGGCCATACATACACATGAGTATAATTTTCCATTTTTCAATGATAATTATGGAAAGGGTGTAAGTAATATTTTATATTTAAATAATGATCATAATTTCATATATACCACATTATTTCTTTAATTATAATTATATATATCATTCATGTGGTGTGGTGATGAAAAGAGAGTCACATCACTTTGTGAAGGAGGTAGTCCACACATACACGAATGACGCTACCATATTTAAGTGTAAAATAAAATAAAATGATATATTATCTTTCTAGAATTATTAATATGTCATTAATATAATAATTATTTCATGTATATCATATATAATCATTAACATTATTCTTTATCACCTTCCATGTAAAGTGTTAGTGAAAGACGAATCACATCGCTTCATGAGGTGGTAGTCTACTACACACACGAGCGACGTTATCGTGTCTCCTATGAAATGTAAAGTAATAAGTTATATGATATAATGAATTAATAGTTATAATAATTATATATATATATATATATATTATATATATTTTATTTATGAAGGCTCTAGGTTCAGCAGAAGCATGTGATGGGTTGTGCCCAAATTTTCTTTTTGTCATGATCGATGATCAATCCAAGATTTACAAAATGATAAAAATCATGATAAATAGAATTGAATCAAAGAATATAGACAAGGGATATATTTATGGAACCATAGAGTGTATCATCACATATTATTTGTAATCAATTTAATTAATAAAATAATTACCTTGTTGGAATTATTTCTTCGTTGATAGATCTGAAAATAGATATGCATTGTACCTTCATTGAATTATAGGAATCAATAGAAGATTACATCTAACAGTGATCTAAAGGTGTTCAAAAAATATCTAAATGTCACCACATGAATCTTAAAGTGCTAGCAGGGAAGATCCTATCGCTTGCGTCATCCGCCTTTGATCGCCTTGAGAACTGCTTACAAAGCGTTCTCCTTGATCTATCTTGATTTGAGAGTGGGTGGTGGAGCCATATCACTCTCCATTATTGGGACTATTCTTGGAGAAGGGAGCTCTCTAGGGATTAAGAGGATTCTCCAATTCCATTGTGTATAACCAAAACAAAATGAATTGGATCTTTTAGAAAATAATATAATTGGATTTATATACTATTAGGGTTAAAAAAATAATTGCACAAGTTCCATTTATTATTTATTTAATACCTATAGAACCCCATGTCAAATAATAATAATAATATTATAATTTATCGACATGTGATTAACATGAAAATTAAATTAAATATTATTTTATCAAATAATATTCAATATTTATTATTTTTCACCAGAATATTAAACTTGGTTCTCCATTCCTCCACAATATTTATCAGGCCTTGAATAATGACTATTTATTTATTAAATAAGCATCACTACATTATTCACTAATAAATAAATAAATATTATATTCACTAAATAAAAAATAAATATTTATTAAATATTTTTCTCACATTATATTCTCTTGAATAACTGGTGACATAATAAATATGATCAAGTAAACATGAATAAGAATAATATTTATTCAACCTATTAAATAATAAATAATAATAATATTATTTAACTGAGATTATGGATATACTTAGTGTGTGACCATCTAGACCTCTTTCTCTGTGGAATTAGGGGAATCAGTCTAAAGTCAAAGGTTAGCATCTAGAAACACAAAAAGGCACCCATAGAGAAAGAAGTTAATGCCGTAATGACATAATACCTCATACAGACACTTATTATGCAATATAATCCCTTTATCATGATATCTCTAGTCAAGTAGGTTGCATATCGGTGCCATCAATCTATGTGATTAATGTCTCTTTCTTTGACTTCCTGAAAATTGAACTTTCCTATAGAACACCATGGACATGGATTTATTTAGGATATATCATTTCAATCAAAGGGCCTGATATATCAACTTCTATTAAAGAACAGAAGGGAAAAATATTTTCTCATATTATTCATTAATGGAATATTACTCGTGAAGCACCCAACATATCCTACCTCACTGCGAACATCTGTTGTCATGGTTTTCATCAATACATCAAAGTACACAACTCATAATACTCATTAATAATAATATTAAATTCCAAGGGTCAATACACATGTCCATATATAGGAACATGCAATGACACATATAAATGTGGGTTTCCTACTAGAGGGTCTCATTCTCATAATATCTTACTAGATATTACCAAGGATGTACACCATAAGAAGGTGAATCAAAGTACCATGAGTCTCCACCCCTGATAGCCTATATCATTTGTGTCACTTAAATGATATCATATGGCTATAGAATATATATTTAAGAATAACATCGTACCACTTCTAGGTACTCATGATAGCGGGGAATTGGTATAACCTTTTAGTGCGACAACCACTCTTAGGATATTATCACATACTATGTTACACATAAGAAAAATCATGATGTGATAAATATTTTATTAATATTAAAAAATATGAATACAAGTTATTATAAAGTAAACTGAAATTGGTTCTAGGAAACCTACTCCAAAAAACTCCCACTTGCACTATTATCACAATACTCATGCTTTTGTTGAACTATGCCTTTAGTCAAGGGGTCCTCCACATTCTCTTTCATGGGTAATCTTGTTACTTCAACTTCACCCCTTTAATAAAAATCCCTCAAGAGGTGATACTTCTAGAGTATATTCTTTGTCCATTGGTGTGACCTTGACTCTTTTAAAATATCCACTGCTACAGTAGTATCACAATACAATGTGATAGGTTCTTTACTACTAGGAACTACATCAAGATCCTAGACAAAATTCTAAATCCAAATGGATTTCTTGACTATATCCGAAGCCGCTATATACTCAAAATCCGCTATAGAATCAACAACAACTGGATGCTTTGAACTCTTAGAACTCATAGATCCTCTATTGAGATAGAAAACATATCTTGACTGAGACTTCATATCATTCTGATCTGTCTGAAAACTAGAATTAGTATATCCCCTGATGACCATCTTCTCATCTCCTCCATACACTAGGAACATGTCATTAGTTCTTATAAGATACTTAAGGATAGACTTAACAATATACTAATGATGTTCTCCTAGACCTTCTTGATATCTTCCTACCATGATTATTTCATAGGAAACATCAAGTATATTATATAACATGGTATAAATTATTGATCCTCTTTTTGAAGATTATGGTATCTTAATCATTATATATTTCTCATGTTGTGTTTGGGGACACATTTTCTTATAAAGATATAAACCATGTGACATCGAAACCAACACCCTCTTGAATTGTTCCACACTAAATCTCTTTAGTATCTGGACAATATATTTACTTTGACTTAGTCCAAGTAGCCTATTGGATCTATCATGAATGATCTTGATCCCTATAATAAATGATACTTCACCTAAGTACTTCATAGAGAAAAACTTTTTAACCATTCCTTAACATATTGTAAGAATTGTATTTTATTTCTAATAATCAATATGTCATCTACATATATTACTAGGATAACAACTGCATTCTCATTAAACCTATTATAAACACACAAATCACATTCATTCTTAATGAAACTAAATTATTTTATGGATTTATCAAATTGAATGTTTCATGACCTAGATGCTTGCTTAAATCCATAAATGGATCTCTACAACTTTTAAATCCTTTTGGCATCACCTAGAGTCACAAACCCTTCTAGTTGTATCATATAGAAATCTTTCTGAAGGTTCCCATTAAGAAATGTAGTTCTTACATCTATCTTCCAAATCTCATAGTCATGGTAAGATACTATATCAAGTATAATTATGATGGATTTAAAAATGGAAACTGGTGAAAAAGTTTAATTGTAGTCAATTCCTTAACACTATTTGAACCTTTTAGCCACTAGACTTGATTTATAGGTATTTAAATTACCTTCCATGTCCAGTTTTTTATTGAATACCCATTTAAATTCAATGAGATTTACATCAATTGGTGCATCGACTAGAACCCAAACTTGGTTCTGATACATGGAATCCATTTCTGAATTCATGGATTCTTTCCATTTTGAACCTTCTGAGCTCTATACTACCTCCTTGTAGGAGATAGGTTCATAATTGTCAACCAATAATGTGTCACCATCTTTGGTGACTAGAAAACCATATCTCTCTGGTTCTATTACCACTCTTATTCTCTTACAGAGTACTTATGTTTCAAGACCCACTTCTTCCATGGGGACCTATGGAATCTGTTCCTATACCAACTCTTGTATATCTTGAGCATCAACTTCCTCAAATTAAATCTTTCTCCCACTATCCTTTTTGAGGACGTGATTCCTCCCAATAAATATGGCTTGTCAAGTGATAGTAAATTTCTTGTATGAGGGGTTGTATAGGGATTATACCTTTATTTCCTTGGGATATCCTATAAAGATACACTTTTTGACCTGGGGTGCTAGTTTGTTTCCTGAGAATGCCTTAAAATATTCCCCACAACCCCATACATATGTGTGCAACAAAACGGGTTTCTTTCCACTTCATATCTCAAAAGTAATTAAATTTTCCACTTTAGTTGGTATTCGATTTAATGCATATATCACAATTTTTAATGAATATCCCCAAAAGGATAATAGAAGATCGACATGACTCATTATCGATCTTACCATGTCTAAAAAGGTACAACTCCTCATTTCACTAACTCCATTCCACTGTGGCGTATAAGGTGGAGTGAGTTGAGATAGAATCCCCAAATCCCGTAGAAAGTCAATAAAATCTTGGTTAAGATATTCACCACCTCAATCCGATCAAATCTTCTTTATCTTCTTACAAAGTTGATTCTATAATTCATTCTTGAATTATTTGAATTTCTCAAAGGACTCAAAATTATACCTCATCAAGTAGATATGGACATATCTATTCAATTCACTAGTAAAAGTTATGAAGTAAGAATACCCACCTCTAGATTCCACTAGAAATGGTCCACACACATTCGTGTGTACCAATCCTGAAATATCTGTGGCCCTTTCACCTCATCCAAAGAATAGTGGTTTGTTCATTTTTACTTGCAAACAAGCATGACATCTTTAAAGTGGTTTTTTCCTAGACAAGTGTAAATAACCATCTTGAGAGAGCTTTGTAAAATGCTTCTTGTTTACATAACCAAGATGGTAATGTCATAGTTAGGTGTTATATGAGTCATGTGAAAATGATTCATTATCAATTTACAATACTTGGTTTTCATAATTTAATACATAAAGAACTTTATTTAAATGTGTCATACTGTAACATATGTTTTCCTTATAAAAGAAATAACTTTTATTTATAAACTTGAAAATAAACCCATCTGTATCTAGGTATGATACATAAATTATGTTCTTGGTAACCGTCAATACATAATAAAAATCTTTTAAAACCAAAATAATTCCTATTGGAAATGAAAGGTGATAGTAACCATTGGATAGGGAAGCTAGCCTTGCTCTATTGGCATCCCTCAGGTCCACCTCCCCTCTAGAAATCTTTCGAAATATACCTGGTTTCTACATTTGGATACAGATGTGAGAACCATAGTCTTTATCTAATACGCAATTTGTAGATATTGAAAGATTACACTCAATAATGAATGAACCTTTATATTCCCCTTTCTTCTAGGTGCAGTTCCTCTTCTAGTGTCCTTGATTTCCCATGAAAAATATACTGCCTCCTTTTCCTTTCTCGGCCTCTAGATCTTTATCTTCTTGGAAGGACGATGCTCAGGATCTTTAAACTTGTTGTGAGTCTTAGGACCCCTTTTATTTTTCACCATAAGGACCATAGGTTTATCATGCTCCATGTCCTTATCCACTTAGAGAATCAAAGTAAGAAGTTCTGAAAGACTCTTCTAATTATTTATCATATTGTAATTAATAATAAAACTAGATAAGGTCTTGAGTAGTGATGAAAGTATGAGATATGTACGCAACTCATCTGAGAAATAAATATCTAAGATATCTAAGCATTCAATATAGCCAATAATATTGACTAAAAGAGGCCCAACTGGTGAAAACTCTCTAATCTTAGTTGTGAACAGAGTATTGGAGATCTCGTACCTCTCTTGTCTCGCCTTCTCTTGATATAGATCCTGAAGGTGAGACATAATTCTATATGAATCCATGTACTCATATTTCTTTAAAATCTCATTGGACATGAATGATAGCATGAAACATTGAACATCTGTAGAATCGTTCAAATGTTTCTCATAGAGTAGTAACTCTTCATCACTTACCTCATTACCAGGTGTATTTGGAATAAGTTCTTCCAGCACATACAATTTATTTTCATGGTGAAGGATAACGCGTAAGCACATTTTCTATTATTAGAAATTTATATTGGTGAGAAGGTTATCCTTATGAAGCATGGATCACATAGATATGTTAGATTTCATTTTAATGTTGTTTCTATAAATAAGATTATAATAACTTTAGTACATTAACCGATAAAATTTAAACAAACAAATAAATATTAAATTTATTAGTCTCCCACTATTTTATCTAAAACCAATATCCCTCACAATTGGCTTAAAATATCCTATTTATTAGAGGCAAGGATATATATTTCCATTCTCATTACCCAAACTTTGGTTGGTCAAGAAACTTGAATGGTTTTAGGTAGGAATTCCAAATACCAACTGCATTAACTCATAGTTCCTTGATCTGTTGAGTGGACTCCCAAATCCCGAAATCCTAAAATTGTATTTCCTCAACCCTCACCTCTCGGTTACACTAAGTCCTACTTTTTAAGTCAACCCTTTATGTGAACTAAGTTAAGTCAACCCAAAACTTTAAGTTAGAATTACCCAATAATTTAAAGCACCGCCAATTTGGTTGGTCAAGCACCTTGAACTATGGTTTTCTTTAACTGAAGTAGTTGAAGGCTATGCAAACTTAATATATTCAATTGAGTGATTTTATCCTTTATGCGTTAATTTCCAATTATTATCTCTATAACATGATTGTTAATATTAAGTTGATTTACTTAAGTGATAAACCATGTAATATATAATATTTATGCATAAGACAATTTATTTTAGTTCTATATTTCTTTCTCGTTAATTTCATTAATTAATGTGATCACGAAAAAACATCTATAATAAAATAATCATGAAACTTGACAGAAATAAAATAATAAAGTGATATGATCATGAAATTTTACCGATGGTTAGTTTATCTAGTAGTTGATAAACTAACTATTGACCTTGGGGAAAAAACACCTTGAACCAATTAAGGTTTGTGTTATAGCTTTCCACCTATCCACCTATGTATCTCTCTTGGATTGGTTTCTCCTCAACTCCAAATTTGAACCACCTCCACTAGCTTGGGATCTCCATCTATTACATATGATTTTAATCACATGAAGGTGAGGGGAAAAGGGTTTAAATAAAAGAAACCATGGTCATGTACACCCTTAAATAATAAGAGTAGAGAATTAATGCATACCAAAAATTTAATTTAATAATAAATTAAAAGGAAACCAATATCATACAAAGGACTGGTCTATTCTCATGATCATCCACATTCATGCAAAAAATTATAGATTTTCTTACAACTATCATTAAATTATTAATCGTTCTTATTTAAGATAAATCATGCTTGAATACATTAATCACCATATTTAATTAATCAATTATTTTATCTTAATTCTCTTCCAAATTTCCTCAAGATTCTTATCTATTATAATTTTTAAAAAATTAAATAAATTTATTTAAAATTAACTATGTATATAAATGTACCTTGGAGGAAACACGGTGAATACCCATCCAAATCTACCCAACATGTATTATAATCATATAAAATTTATTCTTGTGACATATAGCATACACGACTTATCATGTACTTTCATGATGTGTAGTATCAACTTAATTATTACATGAATTACATGTTTTTTATGTAACATGTCATGCTTTAATGTATATGGAGTAACAACTATAATGCGACTCATAAATGATATGCAGATCTGAACATTACACATATATTAATTAAACACACACACACAGACACATATGTATATATATATATATATATATTAAAATCCATCACATGGAGTGTCCTATAAACTTAATGACCACATGCAATCACATGTCGATAAGGTTTACACAGCATAATAAATAAATTTTAAATCTATGTAATTTAGTATAAGTGCATGGAATGTACAACCAAGCTACATGGCATATACATCTCTCACCATGTATTCGAGGCACATTCCTAGGGAATATTCATGTAAAATGTTTCTCAGAAAATTGGAGTACACAACGTGTATAAGTGACTACATGACATGTGGTCTCTGAGTTACATGGTCACTAGTTAGGTAGGCTGTGTATGGTAATACACAGCCCATCTGTGACTCAAAGGGACTACACACCATGTATGTGGGATACACGACATGTACTCAGGTTGACAATGCACCACCCTGGCCTAGTCAACATGCAGTGTAAGAAATAAATACACCATGTGTCATTAATACACACAGTTTGAATTAATTTACTAATTAATTCCTGATGCATTGAACAAAATTACATGGAGTGTAACTTAGGTTACACGACATGTACTCTTGTGTTATCTGGCTAGAATACTGGGAAAATCTGGATGAGTTCCTTAATTTTATTTCATTCATAAAATTAATAATATTGATTATATCTATGAGAAACAAAGGAGGAAGAAGAAGATCTCAGAATTTGGATTAAAAGATTGATTAAACTTTAAATAAAAATGAAATTAAAAATGTGTAAATCAATCAAAGATCTTTAAATAATGAAAAATAATTATGTGACCGCTCTGATACCCCATGAAGGTTCTAGGAATAGTGGAAGCATGTGACGACTAGTGCCCAACTTTGCTTTTTATCATGATCAATGATCAATATGAGATTTACCCAACGATAAACATCCTGATCTATGGAATTTAATCAAAGAATATAGACAAGGGATAGAATGTCAGAACCAAATAGAGGATTATCACATATTATTTATAATCAATTTAATTAATTAAAAAATTAACTTATTAGAATTATTTCTTCGTTGATGATGGATCTGAAAATAGATCTGCATTGTACCATCATTGCGTTATAGGAATCAAGAGCATATTACCTCTAGCGGTGATCCACACGTGTTCCATAAATCTTTGAATGTTATCATAGTATTTTTTAGGTGCTAGTATGGAATATCCTATCACTTTCATCATCCACATTTTATCGCCTTAAGAACTGATTCCAAAGTGTTCTCCTTGATCTATCTTGATTTGAGAGTGGATGGTAGAGGAATATCGCACTCCATTCTTAGGATTGTTCTTGGAGAATGAATATCTCTAGGTCTTGAGTGGATTCTCCAAATCCGTTGTGCACAACAAAAAAATGAATTGGCTCTTTTTGAAAATAATATAATTGGTTTTATATAATTCTAGGGTTAGAATAAAATAATTTCACAAGTGAAATTTATTATTTATTTAATCCCTATAGAACCCCATGTCAAATAATAATAATAATAATATTATTATTTATCATCATGCGTTTAACATACAAATTACATGAAATATAATTTAATCAAATCATATTCAATATTTATTATTTGTCACCAAACCATTAAGCTCTGTCCTCTATTACTCCACAATATTTATCAGGCCATGAATAATGACTATTTATTTATTAAATAAATATCACTTCATTATTTTCCAATAAATAAATAAATATTATATTCACTAAATAGAAAATAAATATTTATTAAATATTCCAATCTCATTATATTATCTTGAATAACTGGTAATGAAATTAATGAAATCAAGCAAGCATGGGTAATTATTAAACCATATACGGGAATAATATCTATTCAACCTATGAAATAATAAATAATAATAATATTATTTAACTGAGATTCTGGATACACTTAGTGTGAGACCCTCTAGCCCTCTTTCTTAGTGGCATTAGGCGAAACAGCCTAAAGTCTAAGGTTAGTATCTATCAACATGAAAAGGCACCCATATAGAAAGAAGTTAATTCCGAAACAATATAATACCTCATATGGATGCTTACTATATAATATAATCCCTTTATCATGATATCTCTAGTCATGCATGTTGCATATCAGTGCCATTAACCTATGTGCTCGATGTATCTTTCTTTGACTTCCTGGAAATTGAACTTGCATATAGAACACCATAACCATGAATTTATTTAGGCTATATCATTTACATCAAATGGCCTAAGATATAAACTTTAATTAAAGAATAAAAGTGACAAATCCTTTCTCACATTATTCATTAATGCAATTTTACTCGTGATTCACCTAACATAACCTACCTCCACTCAAACATCTGTTGTCATGTTTTTCATCAATACATCAAATTGTGAAACTCATAATACCCATTAATAATAATCATAAGTCTAAGGATCAATAAATATATTCTCAGATAGAAAAATCCAACGACACATATAAATGCGGATTTCCTACTGGTGGGTTTCATTCTCATAATATCCTACTGGATATTACCAAGGGTGTACACCATGAGAAGGTTCTTAAAAGTACTACAATTATCAACCACTGATAGTCTATATCATTTGTGTCCCTAAAATGATATAATTTGGATATAGAACATATATTTAAGAATAGTGTTGCGAAACTTCCAAGTTCTCATCATAGAGGGGAACTGCTATGACCTTTTAGTGTGACACCTACTCTCGGGACATTATCACAACTATGTTACATAGAAGAACAATCATGATTGATAAGGAGTTTATTAATATTAAGAAATATGAATGCAAGTTATCATAAAGTATATGGAATTTGGTTCTAGGGAACAAACTCCAGCAATATCCATTATCATACCCAACCTTGATAGGTGGAAATGGAAAAAACAAATGACATCAGATCGTGAGGTGGTAGTCCTCCATACACACGAACGATGATTTTTTAACATATTTTATTGAAATTTGAGATAGTTTTAGATCATGAACTTATTATAAAAAAAATAAATTTATATGGAATATAATGAGGTTATTATATCATAATGGTTTAATAAAAATTGAAGGAGGTGGATAAATAAGTAAAATGAAGACCGTCATTGAAGAACATTACCTATTCTTCGGATATGTTTCTTTGGTTTGCACTACACCCTTACTAGGTTGGATTTTTGACCAAAACAGGGCTTTTAGGAAGAGATAAGGGAAGTTTGGGATTTATTTGGTTAGGTTTTGGATGAGACAAATGACTTGAGAGGTGTAAAGAAGTGGGGAGAGTGATTTCTCTTTTATAGTTGAAGAGGAGTGAAATTCTTGTAAATACTTAAAAGTATTCACTATTGGGAGGTCAATATTACCTAATGTGGATCCAAAATTGATAATTAAATTTGGGTTGGGATGATATGGTCAATAAAATCCTCCAAAACACAATGAAACACATGTTTTAATTTTTTTTCCTTAACTTCTAAGTTTCCTTATTTTTACCATTTTGGATTTTCATTATGGTAACTAATTTTCCTACCCAGGTAATTTCTCTATTTAGAATAAATTAAAGTGATAATTATTAGATAATTTATACCCACTGATTATAAATATGAAATAAAATTTATCAAATAAAAATCCTTTGTGTGTTGATAATTTATTTTAACATAAGTGCATGTAATGTGTAAAAACGCCTCTTTAACATTAGTAGTGCTAACAAAGTTTTTTACTATTTAAAAGTTAATATATTCATTATAAAAAAATTGGTCCGTGGATGGAAAATAGTTTATAATTATTTAAATTTAAAAATAAATTCGTATAATATAGGATTTTAGTAATTTTAATTCATTTAATAAAATATAATTTATTAGAAAATAATATTAATGTAGATTTTAAAATTATTCATTGAAATTGAATTTTAAAATACAAAGACAATGATGGAATTCAAATATATTATGTTAAAAAATGTTTAAAATGATATATTCATCTATAAAAATAATTTAACATAATAATTCATTCAATTTACTTCACTTTTAATATTTTTAGTATCATTTATTTTATTTAATTTTTAACTAAATAATTACCGTGTTGGCATTTCTTAAGAATTTAAAGTAATTATTTCATATAAAAAAATTAAAATAAATTATCATGATTAAAAAAACTAATTTATATTTCAAAAGGATATATATAACTGAACATATGTTGTTTTTTCTCTACCCTAAGGCTTTATAGATATTAAAAGTAATAAAAATATCTTTTTTTGTCTTTTCTTTATTTAACTTATTATATGGTTCATATTCAAAGTAAATTGGAATGGAATTTTCATATTTCATATAATTTTATTTCCAAGTTCAAAATAAACTCATCAAATAAAATTTTGATAACAATTTAGGTCATTTTCACTCTTATTATTCTAGTTTAACCCTCGATAAATCCATTTTTACCTTAACCATAGTTATTAATTTTTATTGTATTCACTATTCATTTTAGTAAAAAATTATGTTGAAATAATTATAAATTATTAATTATTATGATTCTAAACTTGGAATTATTTTTTCTTGATTCAATTCTCATAATTGGAAAGATTTAATTTAAAATTAAGCCCGTAGATGCGATGAGAAAGCCGTTTTTTTAAGGAGAAAATATTCAAAAGTTTGGAATGTTTTTATTTAAAAATTAAATATGAAATTGATCCCAATAGAATAAATTGAATTAATGGAATTATAATTGAACTAATTATAATTTAAAACCAATTCAAAATATAATTTAACATTATAAATTATTTAAACAAGAAAACAATTTTCAATTAGAATTCAGTATTTCTCACTATTCATCAAAAATGAAATATTTTAGAAAAATATCAAATATTCAACCTAATAGAATTTTGGTATTCAAATTTCAAAAAAAAAAAAAAATGTAACACCCCAAGCTTCCACGATATGCTTCTCTTTGAATAATACAGTAGCGTGTGTTGTACGCAACTTCGGGATTCTAACACACTACGACCAATCAAAGTAGCCGTTATGAATAATAATACCCACTTTATGAAATTTTATAAATTTTATCTCTCAAAATGGAATTCATTTTTGGATTTGTAATATCGAAATTAGCCTAGGGTGAAATTTTGGTACTTTTCGGATAAATTGTATATTTCGATGAATAGTGAAAATTACTAAATTTTAATTAAAAACAACTTTTTTAATTGAAATAATTAATAGTGATAAATTATGAATTTGAGTGGTTTTAAAGTATATTTAGAATATATTTTTACCATTTAATACAATGTTTGTCACTGGACATAATTTCACAATTAAAACAGACATAAACAAGTGTCAATCTTTTGATAGCTATTATCTCTTAAAAACACGTTTTTTGTTTTAACAACGAGAATTAATTTTAAATTAATTTCTGCCACTTCTGTGTTTTGAATTTAGAAATATGGATTCCATATTTGGAATCAGGAAGTCTAAATTTTGTAAATAGGTAAGTTTTATTTTTAGATTTTTTGAATAATTACTTCGGTAAATATTTTATTTACCATGGTTAAAGGGTAAATCCGGTAAATAAGGGTAAAAAATAATATTATAATAATATTAATTTACCCTAAAACGTGTCCTAACCATATTGGTTGATACATCTCCAACCATGGGAATCTTTGGGTCGATTTTGGGACCCCATGGATTCACTTGTAAGTGATAATGACACTTTTTATTAATTAAGTTAAAATAAATACAAAAATGACATAAGCATATATCGTTTAGCAAAAAATTTTTTACATAGGGTTATATATGTTGGATTTTCAACTATAAATATTCATTAGAAATATAAAAAATTTCCTACATGATGGTATTTTATTTATAATTTTTATACATTTAATAATTAAATTTATTTATGACACAATAATGATTCACTATTTTCCTTATTAATGAAAGAATCAAATAATTGGTATTATAAATATTAAAATAAATATAATTTTAAAGTTTTGATTCCATAAAATAATTTTATTGATTAATATGACATGTTATTATTTCTTAAATGATTTTGGTTCTAATTAATAATGTTGTTAAGACTTTAAAAAAAATTAATTATTAAATAGTGTCAAAATTGACATAAAAGGGTTTTTTAAAAAAATATTATATTATTAATTGATATTATATTCCTAAAAATCTAATGTTCAGCCAAAAGACTTATATCATTATAGGTGTGTCATTAATGGACCACTTGGGGGTCACTTGGATGTATATAGTAAGTTTATTAACTATATAATATAAAAATACAAAGTGACATGGTAAATGTCAAACTAATTAACTAAGAGTTAAAACTAAAAGATAAGGTTAATATAATGACCCAAACCTATCTAAATTATATTGGTTGAAATTATTTCGACCCATACCTACCTTATACTTTTAATAATCCACTTTGGAGCCATTAGAAACTGAATATGAATTTATTATAAAATAATATTTCTAGCTTTTCCAAAGGTGACCCTCACCCCTCTTATAAAAGGGCACTCCCCCTTCTCACTAATTCACACATTCAAAGCCTTTTGGATCAGAAAAACCCTGCCCAAATACTCTCTCAACTTCCTTCACTTCAACATAGAGGCCTTAGTTTGATTATAAAGGCAATCTAAGGATCCATTTTGATCAAATCAAAATAAAGAACCCGAAGAAGAGGTAATGTTTTTCACCACCCTCTTTCAAGTTCCTTTCTTCTTAAACTTCTTCTTTCTTTGTTATTCCCATTATAAAATAATAACTCCAGTATCTTCTATATACTGTTATGTTATTATAAATATGGTACAACCATATTCATTATTCTATCCATCCTTTTAATGACATGTCACCATAGGTGCGTACGTACGGCTTACCGTCTCCACGTCGTGGTGTAATTGTTATTCAAAACATTATTATTTAGATGGGTATAATAATGATGTTTAATTCATGTAAATAATAAATGTAACATGATAATGATTCTGTATATATGATATACCATCCAATTATATATTATTTTAATATCAAAATAATGATATTGTCGCTCGTGCATACGTACGGACTACCGTCTCCATGAACGCGATGAGATTCATTCCCCATCGTATCCATTCAAGTATAATTCTCATTTGATGATAAAAATAATTTTTAAGGACTTGATATAATTATGGACATGAATAATATAAATCCCATCCATAACAAATATGGCTCACATAACAAATAATACAAAGAAAGACGAATCCGTTAACACCTGAAATGATGATAATACTAAAATATTATTAACAAATCAATGTTAAAAGATCATATATGATATCATATTAATGTATATGATTATTTTATAATTTAGTAACAATTATTTCACCATTATACAGGAGGTTAACCTACCATCAACCAAGGAAAAGTATAAGGTAAGGGTTTATTTCACAATCTCTTCATTATCTGAGGTTGTTTATACGTAATTATCTATTGGGACCTCTTTATCATCCACATCCATGTTTCTTAAAAATGTATTTCAAATAATTCTTAATATTTTAAATACTATGGGATAAATTCATTTATACCCTTTTTTACTTTTTATAAGAAGTTTATAAAGGAATCTTTCTGTCATTTTCCAAACAAGGTCCTTTTTAACCTTTTCGACAGAATTAAGGTAAGAATGTCTTTTTTTAACTTATACAGCGGGTGCGGCTATTTTATACCATTATAAACTCGTCGAAGCTTCCCTTACAAGCTTATAAGAATATTTTCAAAGTAAATGTTTTATTTTATAATTATTTGACTCTTAAATGATTTTAAAATAGAAGGAGATATTTATCTAAAAAGAGTTTAGATTTCATCTATGTCAACATCCTTGGATGGATTTTAAGTTTATTTGGAGTTGATTTAGTATGATACAAAACTTCCATATTGTATTGAAGGTTTTGTGATATGTTTGACTGTGGATGTTATATTTTTATACCATTCATGATTATGGTTAAATTATTGACATTTCATATGCTAGTTTTAATACAAATGTTTTTGATATGTTTAAACCTTTTCATATGAGGAATGTATTGGAATTAGTAAGTGACGGGTGGAGCCCGCTATAGATCCTCGATACATCGGTAGGTCTCATGAGAAAACTAGACATGGAATTGGCCAAGGCCCTTTCCCAATTTGATTTATGGTTTTGGCCGAGGCCTTAATCATTTTAGACGTCTTGGCCGAGGCCTTGACAAAATGTTTCAGAATGTCCGACATTATAAATTCTCTCATCATGGAAATAATATTGATGGTTCATGTGGTCATTCGACTAGTAGAATACCCATGATTATGTTTTATTGTGGAATTATTGACTCATCTCATATTCTTTCCATAAAATTATTCATGTTTATTATTGGTAAAGGCACGTGGTTTCAATTATTTACCATGATTAATATTTATGTCATTTTCCACTATATTACTTACCCTTACTGAGCGTTTGAGCTCACCCCTTTCTTCTGTTTAATTTTCCCAGGATATGAAGAAGTTAGTTATGAGTGACTAGAATGCATAATCTAGGAGACTTGGATGTTTCTAATGAAATATATTTGTGTTGTGTTTCTTTTCAAGTTGTAAAGTTAAACTTATGTATGAATATTGTTTCCAATAATACTAAACTGATCGGTATTTCGAGATATGATTCCATTATGATCATGCTAATGTTATGTAATAATGCACCGACTCTGGGTAACTGGGCTCAGGGCGTTACAAAAAATGTTTATTTTTTCAAATAAAGTTTCTAAAAGTGTTTAAATTTAACTTTAAATTAAGTTTCCAAGGTGTGACTAAACTGTGTTTTGTTTAAACCTGGTGTTGCATGTAATGGAAGCTATTGAAGAGATTAAATTTATTTAAAACTAAATATATCATAAAATCTTGGTATATTATATTTCCTTTTACACATAGTTTTTCATGTCACGTATTAAATAAATGTTATTATTTTATAATTTTGGGGTGTTACACTAACTGTACGACTTACCCAAATTCTCTAAAAGTTGAAATTTAAAGTTTTCCCCTATTATGTTTTAACCCAATTTCAACCCCTATACTCCCCCATTCATTCGAGTGTACCCTTATAAGCGTATATCAACCACCATTTATCCTACTCCTTATATTTAATCTCCCCCTTGGTTATTGGGTAGGTTTCTTTGGTTTTTTGGGTGTTTTTATCCTCACATATTCTTCCCCTCTTGGTTCTTTATTCTTATTTGGATTGGTCCTCTATTGTATGAACCCTATACTGAGGGTTGGATTAAGTGGGGTTTTTATATTTATGTCAGGGGGTGCAGTTTGTTTCTTGGGCCTTGATCTTCCCTATTCCAGAATTTTTTCACATTTATACACCATTGAGGTAGGTGTTCTTATCCATTTAATTTTTGAAACAAACCATTTGATGCTTAATATTTACTAAATTAATTTTAATTATGTTCTTCGTGGTCAAAGTGTGTTATGATGAATTGATATGACTTTCTATGTGGGTGGTTTGATGAAAAAGGTGGTTTAAAAGGAATTTATATAGAATGCCTATATATATTCAATGTATAGGTATGCAATGTGTTTGATAAAATGATAAGTGGCCTTTCAAATGACTTTTGGTGTTTTGAAATTTTGTTTTTACTTTATTGTATTTGGTGAACTTGGGATGGAAAGTAGAATTGTTCTTTACATGGGTTTTTTTCCTTTTTGTGGATTTAGTGTTTATGTGAAACCTCTTGTGTTGTATTGTGATGATACCTTATGTTTCTTTGATTGAACCCTAAAAATTCTTATGTATGTCCATATATACTCTAGTGTGATATGTGCATGCCCATATTTTCACGAGGTGTACCTATAGATGCATGCAAGAATATAAATGGTAAATTACATAGAATATCTATTTTCCCAAAACCCTGTTTATCCTCAATTTTTTTTCTAAATTTATAAATGTTTTCTAAATATTTTATCAGGTTTTAAATGTCTCCCAAATTAAGTTTTAAATTGCATTTTCTAAATATTTCTTAGAAGTCCTATTTTTCACCTTGGAAGTATTGTTTGGATAACATATTGGTTTCAAAAATGGTTTTAGATGAAAGATGTTTTCCTTAGAAATGGTATCATAGTTAAAATGATAAGGTCCGTTTGGTACATTTGGACTTTTCTTTGGAAAATAACTGACAATTATCATATACTTAGGCTCAATTGTCACTTTGAAATGTTTCTTGGAAAATTGGTTTAATACACTCAGGATGTGTAGGCCCATTTAGAACTTGTAAAATGTTTTCTATGTGATGGGAACCCCCATAATTATTCTCCATTTAGTGAGGGTTTTTGCATGGATGGTTTCAGGAAGTGGTAAAGGCATGAAAATTTGGATCTGTGGTTTATAATTATTTTCAAGCATGTGATGACTTCCTCATTCCCCCTATAATATTATCACAGGATCCTATATGTCATTTAGTGGGTAAAGAGATAATTACTATATAGAACCTAATGAGATGGACTTAATCCACCATGGTAAACATATGGACATAGTGGGAGTACCATTGGTATTAGGCTACAAGAGCATCTAGGTTAGTGATAGACTACAGATTATATCATACATAAATAGATAGTTCCGAACCAAGTACGTATAGGGACACCTATTGGGATATTTAGGACATTTCCATGACTATTATAATATATTTTCCAGTATTGTTTTGCGGCACCTCGTTTCTCTTACTCTGGTTACATGTATCTTTATATACTTATGCTTCCTATCTTTCTTGTGGAATTTATCTTTGGTATACCCTACTACTTATGTTTAATTTTGATCCTCTTTTTATATGCATGTACTTGAGTTATGGTTTTCTTTGGAATTATTTTCAAAACTGGGGTTTTATAAGAGAAATATATTTTAATGTAAATCCATGTTTGTTTTTGAAATATATTTTGGGAAATCTATACATAGTTCTTTTAAATGATAAAAACCTATTTTATAACTATATTTCCAAACTAGTGTTAATGGGATATTTTGAGAAATGGCGTGTATAGACTCTATGGTGCTTACCTATTGGGTTGTTTTATGCTCACACCCTACTTATGAAACTCGACATCAATATACCCAAGCTGTTTTATAGGTTTAGGTTATTGTTCAAGTTCACCCATGGAGCAGGTTAATATTGTGGATAGTGGTGAACAAGAGGTCACACAAAGATTGTTCCTGGTTCTAGTTTGGTTATAGTTTATCATTTTTGGTATATTGTATTTGGTTTCTTGTTGATATTTATTTTATATTTATTGATTTGTGTATTCTAGTTATTATGCATGCTCTGGTTTTTATGATGTTTATATTATTGGGTGAAACCATCCCCAATAATTATCTATGATACCCTAATACTTGTTTTCAGCCAGTGGGTATTGGGTAAACACTTTAGGACTTTCCACAGACTGGTTCGAGTGACTGGTTCACAGGTTGACCTGAGATGGTTTGTGAAAAAATAGTATTAGATCAACCATTTATTTTTTGGAGTTTCAGGCAGACTAGGGATAGGATCATTGGGGCCAAGAGGTAGGTCATGTGTTGGTTCCTGATCACCACCACTTGTAATGAAACCTGATTCTCTAGAAGCAGTTGAGTTTTGAGTCTTTCATTTTTATCTTATGATTTTATGTGTTTTGAGGGATAAAAATAGGAGTGAGATGGAGTCACATGGTGAGATTACATTGTATAGAGAACCATATGGAGCATGAGTACATGGTTATTCATGCTTCCATTGGTAGATTAATGCTTAGTACATGGTCTACTAAACCATGCAGTTGAGTTATAAATGACCACTAGTATACTATTTCAAAGGTTTCAATATTAGTGATGTTATGGATTTGATTTTGGTTAGTGTGAGTGGATTTTAAAATAAAAATTTACTTATAGAATTGGTTTTCATTTAAAAAGGACTTCTTTCCTAATGGGATGTGTAGATTCAAAGGGAAATTGGAAATTGGGTTTTGGATTTTAAAAGTGGATAATATGGAATGGTTTTTTTGTCTAAGGGGACTTGAAATGGGAAAGTTAGATTTGAAAATGGATTTATTATTTTAAAGTGGTTGTGGGATATTAAATAGATTTTCAATTTTTTTTTGGCATTTTAATTGGTTTTGGAAGTGGAAAATTGTAACTTACCTGACCTGGAATCCACCAAACCGGTGCACTGATCCAGGTCTCTACATGAACTCAAGTGCGCCTCCCCATAAGCCATAGGTTGCTGACTAGCAATGAGGGTCCAAAAAGGTCATGCGGGGAGACTGTACCCTCTTTACCAGAGTAAGCCATAGTAAAAAATAAATATAATAATGGAAACAATATGTAATAACCAATGAACATGAATAAACAACCATTTCCCAAAACTAGGTGAAAACCATATCTAATAGTAAGTATGTCATGTCATGCTAATAGTTCCAAGTGAAAAAAACCCAAAATAAATACAACAATTGAACTCCCAAAATGGACCTGACTCTTAGTCCAAATCCTTATCCATATACATTCCAAGTCCAACTCAACTCCCATGCATGGAGCATTTTATCTTATTCTGAACTGCAAGCATGAAAACTACTCAGGTACCCAATGGTGGCCCGAGTAGGGTGTGAGTACAACTTATTAGTCCACTACCAATGGTGTCTACAAAATATTCAATCAAATAAATCGTGCATGCAAGTACTAAATAAATAACAAGTTAATAAAGAACAGTCCAAGTACCATTAGTTAACAACCTTTACTTTGACCATTTCTAACCTTAGTACCAAATTCATTATTTGAATCTTCTTAATTACTTAATTCATTATCAACATGTGTTCCATGGGTTGGGAATTTACATCATTCACACAAGGGTTCAAGGAATTCATCAATATTCATAAGGGAATAAGTAACATCCCTATCTCACTAGGGGTAAACACATCACAAAAACCACATTATCCTCACCTAGAAGCCTTAGTCCGGGTGGAATGTAAACATTAGGGGAATAGAACTCCATACCCTTACCTAACCCATTCATTATAGGGTGGAGTTTAGAGCCTCGATATAACTTGAACCATGGGTGAAGATCCTCAGTCAATTCCCCACTCTACCAAGCCATGTGCACATGCTTATACATACCCATTCACCTCACATACCATATCACAATCAAACACAACAAATAAAAATAAAAATATTAATCCAAAACAATAAAAATGGGAATAAATATTATGCCATAACCCCTTAACACTTTTCCATTTACATTACATTGTTCTTTAGCCCAATTCCCATTTCTTATGCCTAAATTCATTAAGCATATCCATTGGTTCCCACACCTTAACCCATTTAACATATTCAACCATTTCCATATGTTAACTCACATAACCCACTAATAATTTCCCATGTATTAATCACCTTATGAATTTCAAGTACAAATCACAATCCATTTGGTGTATTCACATTAATCCCTTTAAACCCATTTTCATGCCCCATACCATTCATCATATTCAAAAATTCCTTTATATTAACCCATTAATCATATTAATCAATTCAAAATCCCTTATAAAATATAGGTACACTATCAATATTCTATTTTCAACCCAACTAAACATATTAACATGTTCAACAAGGGCTCTACATTATCACGGATCAATTCCACACTTGACTCTAGCAATTCCTGGGTTTAGGAATGTAGGTTTACCCCATGGGTGGCCCAAATTGGTCAAATATTCATCAATGAATCCCATGGGGATCACGAGGAGTTAAAATAATCATTCTTATGTTCATTTTACCAAAACTCACTAAAAAATTTCAAAGCACAACAAGAGGGAAGAAAGAACACATACTCAAATGCAAAAAAACCACTTAAAAACTATGGGATATATTGTGTAGACCACCTACCTAGAATCCTCTGATGAATGCACTATTAATAATTAACTTATATCTGGATTAAAAAACCATTGAATCCTTAACCTATATTACACTGGAAAATAGGTTTTATGTCTTTGAAATAAGATTTCCCAACCTACAAGCCCTAATACGAAAAAGGGAAGAGAGGACAAGATTAGACTTACCCGGAGCTTCAATGCGCAGCCAGTGGTGATCTAAACAACCTATAAATTAGAGAGATTGATCCTTGGGAAGATTGGGTCACTTGAGTTTGTAAATAGGGTTTCAAGGGAGTAAATGAGGGAGAAATTCGGGTGAGGGTCTTAAAATCTCATAATGAAAACACTGTAATTTTTTCCAACTTTTAAAGGGGCACACAATTTACCCGCACGGTTTTCCAAACCCTATGAAAGCCACTATCCAAGGGAAGTTGGGTCACATGGTTAGCTGGGGAGACCTTCATGGTTTAAAAACTATTCACCAACCGTGTGATATGACATTGTCCAAGATTGTACAGTTTTTCTGGGAAGGCTGCATGATTTACTTAACAATGCGCCAACCATGCACCTTGAATAGATTGGCCTGAATTCCCTTCCTTTTTTGTGAACCGAACCCCCATAACACCCTTGAGGAACCCCATAATCCCAAGAAACATTTCATTAACCCCAAAACAAGGGATATAAATTGAAAATTAAATAGATACATACCTTCATGAAGTCTGGGATCTTACAACCTCCCCACCTTATAACAACTCTTCCTCAAGCCGCACTTCCGAGAATCATTGAGACTCTGAAGAAAAGAGATTGGGTCACTGAGGCCACATATTCAATTACCACTCCCAAGTTTCTTCCTAAACATTCTCATGCTACCATATAATGAAAACTAAAGGCACAACCTTTCCCCACAAGACTTTCTCACTACAGTCCACGATACGAACTGGATGCTCCTCAAAGGATGCATCAACCTCAAGATCTACATCTTCAATGGTAACCACACAAGATGGATTAGGGTAATATTTACAAATATATGAAACATTAAATAAATCATGAATTTCACGTACTATGTCATGTAGAAGAACAATAATGATGTGATAAAGTGTTTATTAATATTTATCCAATGGATACAGGTTTATAATAATGTACAAATAAGTTGGTTTATAGGGCACCAAAACCAACAAATTGGTAGGATCAAGTTATTATAAATTGTATTAGAGACAATATCAAACTCTAAGTGTAAAGGAACTGCATAAGTTTAGGGTGTGGGGTATATAATGAGGGAAATATGCTTTAATGGGGTGTATAATGTAATATCCCTAGAAAAGAGATACTTAAAGGAGTAATTTTCACTACCCATTAAAATAAGGCGTGGATTTATTTTATGGAGATTATTTGATGAGAAATACATAATTAAATATTATTGTCCTGGAGTAGTGAAAGGAAGGGTGATCACTTGAAAAGTTTCCCATGTTGTGTGTTAGAGATGGAAAATCACACTAAAAATACTTTTGTTTTCCTATAGGGATAACTGTTAATATAATAAGTGGTAGTTGAAGAACATAGAGGGGCCAATATATGGGAAAATATATGTTTGCAGGGAAACTATTTGTGTTTAGAGGGTATGGACCCAAGGGCCATATGGGATGGTAGGGGTGATTGGGCTGGTCGAAGGGGCTTTATTGTTACTATTGGGCCAAAGAAAACTATTGTATCCTTTATTTTTAAAATCACAATAATCTTGATTTTAGTTAGTGTTAACTTGTAATTTTTCATTTAATTTTTTAATGTGAATAATTAATATATGATTCTTTAAAATTTACTGAATTGAATTCTCATTATTGTTAAAATAATTTTTAAGCTACATTGAACTACTTTATTTAGACATTAGAGTTCTGTGATGGTGTGCTAATCAAATGATAGAGATTGAGGCTGCATTAATTAAAAGATGGTGTTTTACATTCAACTTTTATGCAAATCATACCCAAATATCTTGGTTTTTGACCATTTTATTTTATTACAGCATCATCTATAAATTAGACCAAGGGATTCATGGAGTAGAAGTTAGAAGGAACAAGAAGGTGTTAAGCTATATTGAGCTTGCATTTGATTTGATGTTTGTATCATCTTGATGATTTGATCACTTCCTTATGTAATTATACTTTTAGTAATTTTTTTTATAAGAGCTACAAATGTGTGAGGTATCTTTGTAAAGCTCTTATTATTTTCCTTTTAATTGTTTATTTTTTGATCCTTATAACCAAGGAGGTTCCGATATTGAAACCTAGACTAGTTGATCTCTTAGAATCAATGAGATTCTAGGGAAAAAATATTATTTTTTAAACCCTCATGTTATATATAATCGTGGAGCAGACTCGCTATTGATTTTTAGATCAAAGAGGTGTTTGGGGGTAAAATGGCCAGTGTCAGAATTTTCTATCAAAGAGATTCCTAGTGTAGAATCTGTGGCTATCAATGCACTTACTGTCAAAGAATTTTTGGGTTTGGAAGTTGGTACCTTCCAACAATTTTACAATCAAGGAAGTTATGGTAATAGAGTTGGGATACCTAGGGACAACTCTATCAATCCTCCTACTTCTTTAGATAAAAGAGAAGGGTTTTGTTGATTGGAATCAGATTAGTAATATTAATATCCTTTAGGGGTTTCAATATTGTTATCCAGAACTTTGTGCATTGTTTTTACATTGTTGTCTTAAAATATTCAATTCTTAAATATGTTTATAAAATAATGTTTATTTTATGATTTCATTATTTACACTACTTATGTACTGTTTTTATGTTTAAAATTTGATATACTCTGATTAATTATAAATTATAATTTCCAATATACTTTCATATTAAGAGGGATGGAATTTTCATGTGTACATTTTATTTCAATTTCACCCCTCTTATAGTTCCATATCTACATATATTTGAAAAATATTTAAAATATAGTATCAGGTAATTTTATTTTATTTTATTTGTTTCTCATATATGGGACATGATAGAATGATATAGGTTTGTTGGTACTTGAAATGTACACTGACCTTATTCTTTTCAAACACATGTATGGTGGAAGTCTAAGTAACCAAAAATGGGATTGTGATATTTGGTTTTTATATGTTATTATTTTATGATTTTAAGAAATATGATATTGTGAGTTATGGTTTATTATTTTACTATTGGCCTGGTTTTGAATGAGGCATTCATAAATATATAATATACATCACATAAGTTAATATGTCATGTGCATTCTTGTGTATGATTGGTAAGTATATTCCTCATAATTTGCTTAGTAAAAAACTTTAAAACATTTTTTGAGAAATACTTTTAATATAGGGTTTCAATAATTTAAAGCATCAATAATAAATTAATCATTATTTTATAAAATAATTTATTTTTATCACCTTACTTAACTCAAACTCAATTTTGAGTAAAATGTTTGAGAAAGGTTTCGAATAACATTTTTTTAAAGATAACAATAGGTTTTTGTGAATTAACATGTCAATAATAAAGTAATTAGTGTTTTATTTATTAATTTATTGGTATTATATTATTTATTTAACTCTATTAGGATGATATTATTTATATTAGAACTTTATAGTAGTCTTATGAGATATGAATATGAGTTAGAGATATAGGTTTAAATGATACCATTTTCCTTGATATATAACTCAGGGTAGATAAATTTGAATATATAGGTGTTATAAAAAGGACCTTTTTTAGTTGTGTGGAGATAGATTGTGATCCCTTGGATTAGTGTTAGTGTTTTTTTTTGTATGAGTTTGGGATAAACTAAGGTAAGGTTAATGTTTGTATGTGTTTTCCCTTGATTTCACATGGATGGAATGCAAAAATAGTTCTTTTAATAAATGATTGGTGTATCAAAATGTTGATATGCAAGATTTATAACCTAGTTAAATAGGTGTATAAGTCTGAGATCGATGCGATAAGGCTCATAATGGGTTGATATGAATAGTCAAATAGATATTACAATCATGTATGCTTGTTTGTATTCATTAAGTTTCATCAACATTGAGGATGAGTTTCTCATCTCAAGAGGGTTTTTAGGAGATATTGGGACTTGTTTAATTATTCATAAGTGGAAATGAACCCTTAGGTTGTATATATAGGGAGATCCAATGTATGTGTATTTTATATAAAGTGCTATATGAATTTTTTATGCCTTTGATAAAGGACTCATGAAAAAATAAGAAATGATGGTTAGGTTCATCTATGGTTTATAAAACTATTTCATATATGGTTTTTTCTTATTAGGACCTTATAAATAGTAAATTAGGTTTGGATATCCCAATTCAGTTTTTAATGGATTAGTACTCCTAGGGGGTTACATATGACCATGATTGTATTTAAACTGGAAGGTGACATAGGTAACCAACGGTTAACCATAAAGCTAGAAAGAGGTTGTAGAGGACCATCTTGGATATATTTCCACTATCTCTTTTATAAGGTTTTCAATCAAGATACAACATGATTAGGAATGTCTCAATAATTCATGGAGCTATATTATCCTGGATATTAGAGAGATATGAAGTTATTGAAGTTGGAAGATTTTTCTACATCATATCAACTTTATTGGAAATGAATTCATTAAAACCGATACTTTAAAAGGGGATAAATGATTTTTTGTGGGCATATCTATAACTATTTTTACCTTAAGGACTACTATGATTTATTCAAGTGGACACTATTATAAAGGGTAGAGGTTTCTTTTATCTTTGATTTCATAGAGAGTAATATGATGGATGGGTAGAATTAGAATCTTGATGATGATATTTGGGATATCAAAGGTTTCAATAGCCACTTAGATGGGTATGAATCTCTTTAACCATGATTAAAGTGTTCTTTGGAATCCTATATCAATAATAACCAAAGATTAATCATGGTTATAGGAAGATAATGTTCCTAAATGAAAGATTTTTAGATAAGTGGATGGAGTTTCTCAGTATCCCTAACATGATTGCAATATGTATTAAAAGTATTTTTAAGAACATAGGCATCATGGTTTCAAAATATCTCTATTTAGGGTAATGGTTGTGTGAATCAAAATAATACCCTTTGACCTAGGTAGTGGTTTTTGAAGTGAGTTAGCATAGTTATTATGAGTATGGATCATGACCAATGGGGATTGAGTGATGAAAAGAACCACTATCATCACTGATCAATGAGTGAGAAATAAATATAATACTATGGTAGGTATTACACCACCAATTATTCAAGAACACAACCCTTGTTACGAGTGTATAAGGGTGAATGTCATGGGTGATGTGTTAGGAAAACGTCTATTAGAAATGGTTGATGTTTTTTTATTACTTATATATGAAGGTGAATTAGTTGTACTTCATGAGTGGGGTAATTGTTGAGTTCCTTTTCTAGAGGTAGTGTTCAATTGGATTCCGATTGTGTAATAATCATAAAATTAGAATTTGATTAATGGATTGGTAAAATATTGATTAATTAGAAATAATTTCCAAGATGTGAATGATACCCAAATTTTAGTATTGTTTTGAAATTATTAATTAATATTAGTGTGTTTAATAATTTACTAGTATGGAATTTGAAAATCAATCCAGTGATGAGCTTAAGAGTGAGAATATTAGTGTATACCAAGAAATTTTGACACTAATACCATTAATATTAATTAACTAATGAGTTAAATGGATCTTAATTTTTAGATAGAGAATTTTTTATGGAAATTTCAGTGATTCTTAAGTGTAAATATGAATGACCATTATCCTAGATCTCATTAGAAACATCAAATTATACAAGTTTAATATTAGAAATATAGATTTATATAAATATATATAGGTTTGAAAAATCATTATTTCTAAAGTATGGAGTCCTTCAGTGTATCATTATGTAATCCATTAGTGAATTCAAGTGAAACTAGTATGGTGGAGCATCATTGATATATTTTAATGCATGATAAATAATAAATAAATCGGTTTGTAATTAGGAATTTCATTCAAGGGGTAGATGATGAATATTAAGGACCATAATATGTTTTTTATGATAGAGGCAATTGCTAGAATCAACTGAGGTATTCATAATTTTTTGGATACTAAGAATGTGATGTAGTTTTTATTTTAGAGGGTAAATTGAATTTGATAAATTTTTATTGGAATTCACCAATGATGAAAAATCATATGGTGGGAATTTTTAATGAACCATATAAAAAAGTTTTTGTGTAATTGGATATAACTTAGATTAAGTGAGTTTAGATGCTGGTATTAATATTTAGATTTTTTTAAAGTTAAAGGAATGAAATAGGGCTTTAAAGAAGTTAGATGATTTCAATGCTGACTCAAGGATCTCAGTTATGGATGGATTTAGGGGGAATTGTAGTAAAGGGATGAAAGTAACATCGGGTATTATTTGGGTATTTACTAGGTACTGGATGTGGTTAGTGGTAGTAATAATATTTTATCATATATTATTGGGTACTCGATGGTGATGTATTAGGTACCTGTTATTTAATCCAACAGAAGTGGTGTTTTTTACGTGATCATCAAGTACTTGATGCTTGGGTACCAGGAATTTGATGGCCCACTGAAGTGTTCTTTAAATTTATATTGAAATGAATTTTTTATGAAAACCTAAGCACTCGCACACCTACCCTTACCCTTATTTAATTCTACTGAGACACCCAGGGAGTTTGATTAAAACATTCCACTGAACTTTTCTTCCCCTTCAATATTCTTCATTAATTTTTTGATCGATGATTTGTCTATGGAAGTGGGATTCTAATGGTAATTGTAATCCAAAAAACCTATCATCTATCTATTTTTTCTGCTATTTATTATTATATCACTATAAATACGTATCTTTGGGAGGGTGATGTATTTTTCCACTTATCTAATTTCAGGAAATCAAGGGTGATTCATGTCATGATAATGGATATAATTTCAATTTTTAGTGTAGGCTAGCTGGTCCCTTGTATTTTCTATCAATTTATATTTGTTTATATATATGGAATAATAGAGAGTAAAGGTTAGTGGGTGTGTGTGACCTAAAATCAAGTCAATAGGTCTTAGGGTGTTCGTGTTAGGTTGAGTATAGATTCTCTATATTATGTTAGACATACCACTTATAGAGCTTCTTAATTTTTTACCACTAATAAATTATGTTAAAATGATATTATTTAGGATAGTTAGACATAGAAACCCAGAATGTTGTTTTACCTTTAATTATGTCTTATATGTAATGACATGGAAATTTTTCTTCTATTATTAAGGGATCTCTTTCCTCTGAATAGTTTTTATTATGTTTTAAAATAAAATCACATAAAATCCCTTTAAATTTCCTTATAACTTCATACATCATGAATAAATTTATACTAGTACAACTAAAAGAAACAATGGGATATACACCATAAAGAATAGTACAATCACTACAAAAAACTCCGTAGTCTTGAAATACACCAAGAAGATCTCCCCTATATAAAGATTGTAAAAAGTAAAATAAGAATTTGGAAAACAATAGACATTTTCAACAGATGTGTAAGAAACATTGTAAGTGAAGTAGTGATTAATTATGAGAGCATGATAGGATGTTTATATAGAGATATGACCATTTGGAAAGATGAGGTTGGCCAATATGACTGGTGGGAATTATGATAATTAATTAAGAAGACGACTGGTCAATATTATTGTTGTTGGCACAATATTGTGACCATTGAGATTATTTTATAAAAAATATATAAATATTTAATTTAGATTAAAATTATATAATATTAAAAATTAATATTTTTTTAATAAATTTAATTTTATTGAAATTATATTATAAAACACATTTAGATGAAAATATAAATTAGCGATGTCCTAAGTAATTTTTATAATTGTCTAAAAGTTATTAATGTCATAAAAATGGTTAGTCTTCAAAAAAAGGTATTTTATTTAAAATAAAATATTATCATATTTAGGGTATAATTTTGATAAAATAAGTTTTTTTCATTTTAGCACATTAGAATTAGCTCAGGGTGAATATATGATATTTTTTTTGAAAAAGATGATTTTTGGGTTTAAAAGTGAAAATACGAATTTTATGAAATATGATAAATCTTATGATTTAATTAGTAAATGATCAATTTTTAAAATTTATTAATAACCATTATTAATAAAAAATTATTTTTGTAAATAATGTGTTATATTTAGAAATACATGCTTAACATTCTTTTAAAAATGATGATTTTAAATGTTTTTTATCAGTTATAAGCGTATCAAATTAGAAATGTTTTTTACCACTTTAATAAATTGAATTAAGTAATATTGATTAAATATTTGGAATTATGAGATCCAAATTAGGTAATAATGTCAATTTTATTTTTAAATATAAAAATTTTACCACGGTAAAAAAAGAGTTACCGCGGTATAGGTAAAATAATATAGCGAGATAAAGTTAAATGCTAAAAGGTTAAAATACCTAAAAAACAAATCATTAAATGGGTTTTTGATGTTTTCATGAACTAAATCAGTCTTTACAACATTAAGTGTAAGGACTCGACCCCATTTGCCCAGAGCCGGTGCCTTATTTGATTACGTTGGCATACATACAAGGAATATGAATCCCAAAAAACCGAGTAGTTTAGTATTATTAGAAATAAGTTACATACATAAGTTTTTCATTACAACATGAAGGGAATCAAAACACTATTTTATTCCACTAGAAACATTACGTCTCCTAGATTATGCTTGTAATTAATTCATAAATTACTTCTTCATGTCCTGAGAAAATGAAACACAAGAAAGGGGTGAGCTCAAACGCTCAGTAAGAGTAAGAAATACACCGTAAGATAATATAAACATTAGACATGGTGAATAATTGAAAACACATGCCTTTAATAACAAACTTGAAACACATTATGGAAGGAATATGAGATGAGTAAATAATGCCATAATAAAACATAATCATGGGTATTCTAAAAGTCAAATAACCACATGAACTTTAAATTACTAGCTTCATAATGAGGGAAGTGCATATGCCCGACATTCTGAATCATTTTTTATGGCCTTGGCAAAGACGTCTAATGATTAAGGCCTCGACCAAAATCCATATCACATTGGGAAAGGCCTCATCCAATTCCACGTATATTTGTCTCATGAGACCTACTGATGCATCGAGGGGCTATAACAGGCCCAAACCATCACATAATAATTCCAATTAATTCCTCATATTATTGGGTACAAACATAAAAAACATATACATTCATATTGAAACTATTATATAAAATGTAACTATCTTTCCCCAATCATTAAACATAAAACACTAACCATTATGAGTAATATGGTAAATGGTTTTAGGATAGATCATCCACAATAGAGTTAGTCATAAAACATTAAATAAAATATGGTAGATGACTTCATAAATGATTAAACCCAATAATACAATGGAATCAACAAGAGTGTTGAATTTAGATGAAAACACTCTTATAAAATCATTAAGCAAGTCCGGAGATAAATACTCTTTTATTTTGAAAAGAAGAGTTCTTTTGGAAAAATATTTGTATAAAACCATAAGTAAAGTAAGATAGTATTTTCATAATAAAATGAGTGATTTTATAAAGATAATGGTTACCAAAAACAGATTATAGAGTGACCTTGAAAATAGGTAAGAATTTGAGAAATTCCCTTGAATCAGGCTCGTATTTTTGAAACAATTTTGAATATTCCTTTTACAACATGTAACTATCCATAAAATAAGGATGGATTATGGTTTTTAAACATATATATGATACTAAAACAGAATATATGAGGAGTAAATAACAATACATAAGAATTTTATTGAGGTATTTAGATAATGAAAGCATCCCGAATGAAAATGGAAGTTCGGCTGGAAAAACCCTAACCACTTTGAAATCAAACGATTTGTATGCCCCAAAAATTAATAATATAGAAATTATAGATTTAATACCATGAATATAATGATATTAATGATATGTGAAATCAATGGCCAGTATACATACACCATAAAAAAGTATTAGTAGTGCATATGGAAAATCTCACGAAAATGGAAGTGAGATGAAGAAACCCATACCTTAACTCCAAACGTGTTCTTCTCTCGAAATTAAGATCCTGGAATATGACATTATACTTATTAATAAATTATTTAAAAACCTATTAGAGATTTATTTAATTTATCATAGTGCTGGTTTGTTCATTTATAACCTTATTGCTAAGTTATTATATTGAATTTTGTTGTTCCGGGGTGTTCGTTTCCTTTATTTTCATAATCGGTTCACTTGTTTTTAAGTAATGGAGTTCATGTGGAATGGTTATAAATATCCAGGATTGGAATTATATATTATTAATGAACATAAATAATTGATAATGGTCATTTATATCATTTTGTTACATGGAATGAGGATGAATCGTTAGATGATAACCACTTCGATTATTCGACGGTATTTGGATTATTATTAACTAGTTTTGTCACATAACTTAATTATATGTAAATATTCTTGTTCCTGAATATTAATTATATTATAATACATATATTATAGTCTGTTTCAACCATAAATATGGTTTCATGACCAATAATTAACAAAGGCTATAAATTTGAACCTCATGGACATTGATTTCGTTTATAAAAATAAAAGGGAGGGAGTAAGAGTATTTATGATGGTTCTTCCATCCACATGATATAATTCCAGTACATATATTATAGTGGAGTTATCATGATCATTTGGATAGAGTATGTGAGGAGAGGATATCAAAAGAAGATAAATTGAAATGAAACCAAATGAAAAAGAAGGGTGTTTTACCTCTTGAAATGACCTCCTTGGGAAACTCATTAAGGGAAGGGGTTTTGGTCTTTTGGAAATACCAGAAGCTTATTGGATGTGGGGAGAGACTAGGGAAGGGTAATTGGTTAGAACATTGAGGAGATTCAAGTCTTAGAGGAGTGAAGATAAGAGTGAGTGGTGAGGGGTTTTTATAGTGGATGAGAGGGGTAAATTTTGAATATTTAATTCATTATTTTATTATTTCCCTCCAGACAACCAATAGTGTTGTTTCATTTTACCCCTAATAGTAATAAGTGCATGTGAGTTCAAAAAAAGTGTCCTTGCATCACTTGTGATGTCATGAATAGTGTATTTAACTGATAATTTATATATACGGTATTTTATCGTTTTTCACTATTCATAAAAAATTCTAGAATTTCAGAAAAATCCCAAAAATTCACCCCTACCATTATTCGACATGTATAATTCAAAAGTGAAATACATTTTTCAAAAATAATTTTCTAAATATTATTAATTTAATTTTTAAATAAAGTCATAGTTAATTTAAAAAATAACAATCTTAAAGTGTAATTAGTTTTATTTCTCACTGAAAATCTAATTAATATCTCATTATCTTATTACCTTAAGAAAATAAAATAATAATATTATTTACTATTCATAAGGGTCATATTACTATTCACATTACTATTCATAAGGGTATGTTACTATTCACCAAAAATCAAGTTTATTCTATCAGACTCCAAATAACTTACTGGACACAACTCTAGATGACCATTTTTCGAAATTCAAAACATAGAAGAGGAAAATTTATTTTTAATGGATAGGTTTTGACTATCTCCTAAATAACCTAGTGTTGTTTCAAAGGAACATAGTGCTGAATATAATGTATTTAATAGAAGCATACCATAAAATGTTTGAGGTGTTATATTATTCCCTCTATCGAAGAATTGCGTCCTTGCAATTCATTTCATAACCACAAAAGAAAGCTCTTTGATGTTCTTACCACATATCCCATCGTAGAGGATCGTCAGGTGAATTCAATGGAAAACCCAAATTGATGCTCAAATCCTCTAGTTCTCTGACCCAAACACACCTCGGATAGAAGGGGTTGAACTCTTGCATCGAACACTCGGGCTTCCAAAGGGAGGATCGAATAGTGCAAAGTTTGGAAATGTCTGAATGGACCAACACACGAAGAACTCGCCGAAATATGTCTCGAATGAGGACATCTAAGTTGTAGACATTGTTGTATAGGCTGAAACTGAGGAGTTGATACATGCGGTCCACACAAAGGTTTCCCTCTGAAGTAGCTTCTTGAAAACATAACCTGGCCGTGTAGTTTTGGCCTAGGGTGAAACATAGGAAAAGCCCTTCGTGGTATTTTCCTCTTCACCTAAACTTAAATAATTATGTTGTGGCTATTCCGTAGTAAATAGAAGCATTCCCTTGATAGTTGCGGAGAATTTCCGGACTATTTGTCACTTCATATAATTTTTTACACGTCTTTCGCAAGTTTGCGAGAGGTAGGTACTCCTCTTAATAGGTTTTGATCGCAATAATCTCCAGTACCTCTACAGGAAGAGATAACATATGGGTTTGTCCTTTCATCTGAAAATTTATTATGAAATTTCACTTAGTTATACTCATTGAAAATTATAGCTGATTAAAGGATAACAAAAATAAGAGAGAACAAGTTGTATTCTTATATAACCACTAGTTTAAAAAGTAAAACAGGGCTAATGGTTTCCCCAGTCCCCCAATACACGAATCCCCAACCTAGTTCAAAGATTTAAATCTCCTAGAACTATATGAAGCACTAGACACACGTTACTTATGAAGTCCCTTTACCGGGAACACCACCGATGCTAGGGTGATGACGACCTCAGGTGGATTCCTAATGTAGTATTCAGCTGCTCGATTTCCTTAACCCAGATGCACTGCAGACAGCTAGGGTCGAATCTGTGCTTAAAGCACTCAAGCTTCCATAGAGAGGTACGAGAAGTGTAGAGGTCATAAATTTTAGTGGGGACTAAATCCATATAATTCCCATGCACCACATCATTATTGAAGATATTAATGTCATAAAGTTCTCCATACATACTAAAACTCAGGATCTGGAATAGGTAGGCCACTCGATGGTCACCATCCAAAGAAGCTTCTAGAAATTTACCCACAGCTCAGTAGTTATCAGCCATAGTGAAACATAGAAAAAGAGATTCATGATACTTCCCTTTTATCCTATATGAAGAAAATTGTGCATATGTAATACGATAATAGACCAGATTGATTCCATGGTAAAGATGGATAATTTTTGGACGATTCGATACCCGATTGAGTAGTTTACAAGTCAGACATAAGTTGGCATAGGGCTGGTCCTCTTCGGAGCATGTCTTGACAATTATAGTCTCTAACAACTTGGTAGGTAGTGATAAAATATTGGTTGGTTGGCTCATATCTTCTATCTGAAAAGTTTTATTAAATGAAAAATTATAATGGAAAATCCATTTTAAACCAAGTTAATGTTTTATATAAAAACATATCAAGATAGAGAATACAACATCATTCATTTAGACATGATTAATAAAACTCCAGAAATTACACAATCACTTGATTCCTTTCACAAAATACTAGTATGGACTTCCTGATGTCCTCTAAGATTACTCCTTATAGATTCCACCGATATTGGGGATTTCCCCAGTTTTCAGACAAGCGGATCCCCAAAGAAATTCCAAATTCCTCTATCTCCTTGGTCCAGATGCAACGTGTGCAACTAGGGTCAACCGCATGTGGACATCTAGAATTTAGATTGAGAGAAGCATGTAGGGTATCAAGTTGAGTGACATCAGTATGAACTTGATGCTGATAATGAAAACAGGTCGTCTCGTTCTCAAGGGCTTAAAAGTCCACAACTTGACCACGAAGTCCGTAGGTCAAAATCTGACATAGATATACTGCCCGGAGGTTGCACCCTTATGCAGCCTCCTCAAAGTTCTCAAGAGAAATGAAATTATTAGTTAGGGTAAAACATTTAATGATACCCTCAAAGTATTTCCCTTGTCATACATAGAACAGGAATTTTGTGCTCATCATGAGGTAATAGACAAAACCTTCTCCATGGTGAAGTTGGAGTACCCGAGGAGAGTTGGATACTCAGTAGAGGGTTTTTCATGATAAACGAATATTTTCAAAAGTCTCATAGTTTTATACACATGATTTTCCAACTATGGTCTATAATACTTATGTTGGAATAGACAAAAGACAAGTACATTCATTTTCCATCTGAAAATTAAGAAAACATCTCTCTTAGTATTGTTTAAGTAATTTTTTAATTGTTTAGTTCTGGTTTCTAAAGTTATCCAAACCAAATCCTCTGAGGAAAAATTTAAATTAAACTCCCTAATAATGGATATTAAGGAAAATGTGAATTTTCCAAATCGTATCCCCCAGGAGTCTCATAACCAAGAGTGCAGCAAGGACCATTTTCGTGTACCATTTCCCATTCGAGTCTAGCTCAAAGCGGTGTTTTCGAGTTTTACCCCTAGATACATCTGTGCCATAGCCACCTCTATATACTCGTATCCAGACAGGGATGTATTTGATTGAAAGATTCCACATAATATATTCCTTACCAAAATACCAGGACATTATTGTATGTATATCCTCAAAGACTAACTTAGGGACTCTTCCCTAATTCTACATTTTCTAAATCCAGTTTCCAAGTATTCTACTAAACTTCCTCTGATACCAACTATAAGGACCCGACCCCAGTTGCCCAGAACCGATGCCTTATTTGATTACGTTGGAATACATAAAAGGAATATGAATCCCGAAAGACCGAGTAGTTTAGTATTACTGGAAATAAGTAACATACATTAGTTTATCATTACAATATGAAGGGAATCAAAACACTATTTTATTCCACTAGAAACATCATGTATCCTAGATTATGTTTGCAAGTCATTCATAAATTACTTCTTCATGTCCTGAGAAAATGAAATAGAAGAAAGGGGTGAGCTCAATCACTCAATAATAGTAATAAATACAACGAAAGATAATATAAACATTAGACATGGTGAATAATTGAAAACACATGCCTTTAATAATAAACTTGAAACACATTATGGCAGGAATATGAGCTGAGTAAATAATACCATAATAAAACATAATCATGGGAACTCTAATATTCAAATAACCACATGAAATTTCAATTACTAGATTCATAATTAAGGAAGTTCATATGCCAGATATTCTGAAACATTTTTTCATGGCCTCGGCCAAGACGACTAATGATTAAGGCCTCGGCCAAAATCTATATCACATTGGGAAAGGCCTCGGCCAATTCCATGTCTATTTGTCTCATGAGACCTACCGATGCATCGGGGGGATATAGAGGGCCCCACCCATCACATAATAAGTCCAATGAATTCCTCATATGAGTGGGGATAAACGTAAACAACATATACATTCATATTGAAACTATCATATGAAATTTAAC
Organism: Viscum album; assembly: GCA_963277665.1. NCBI lineage: Eukaryota > Viridiplantae > Streptophyta > Magnoliopsida > Santalales > Viscaceae > Viscum > Viscum album. The sequence goes on along the minus strand of OY728135.1, from coordinate 443,024,349 downwards.
TATTTTCCCCAATCATTAAACATAAAACACTAACCATTCCAAGTAATATGGTGAATGGTTTTAGGATAGATCATCCACAATAGAGGTAGTAATAAACCATTAAATCAAATATGTTAGATGACTTCATAAATGATTAAACCCAATAATACAATGGAATCAACAAGTGTGTTGAATTTAGATGAAAACACTCTTATAAAATCATTAAGCAACTCTGGAGATAAATACTCTTTTATTTTGAAAAGAAGAGTTCTTTTGGAAAAATCTTTTTTATAAAACCATAAGTGAAGTAAGATAGTATTTTCATAATAAAATGAGTGATTTTATAAAGATAATGTCTTCCAAAAACATATTATAGAGTTCCCTTTAAAATAGGTAAGAATTTGAGAAACTCCCTTGAATCGGGCTTGTATTTTTGAAACAATTTTGAATGTTCCTTTTAGAATGTGTAAATATTCATAAAATAAGGTAGGATTATGGTTTGTAAACATATATATGATACTCACATAGAATATATTAGGAGTAAATAACAATACATAATAATTTCATTAAGGTATTTATAAATTGAAAGTATCCCGAATGAAAATGGAAGTTCGGGTGGAAAAACCCTGACCACTTTGTAATCAAAGGATTCGTATGCCCCAAAAATTAACAATATAAAAATTATATATTTAATACAATTAAGATAAAGATATTAATTATATGTAAAATCAATGTTCAGTATACATACACCATACAAAAGTATTAGTAGTGAATATGGAAAATCACACAAAAATGGAAGTGAGATGAAGAAACCCTTACCTTAACTCCAAACGTGTTATTCTCTTGAAATTAAGCTCCTGGAATATGAAATTATACTTATTAATAAATTATTTAAAAAACTATTAGATATGTATTTAGTTTATCAAAATTTTGGTTAGTTCATTTATACCCTTATTGCTAAGTTATTATATTGTATTTTGTTGTTCTGGGGTGTTCGTTTCCTTTATTTTCATAATCGGTTCACTTGTTTTTAAGTAATGGAGTTCATGTGGAATGGTTATAAATCTCTCGGATTGGAATTATATATTATTAATGAACATAAATAATTGATAATGTTCATTTCTATCATTTTGTTACATGGAATGGGGGTGAATCGTTAGATGACAACCACTTCGATTATTCGGCAGTATTTGGATTATTGTTAACTAGTTTTGTCATATAACTTAATTATATGTACATATTATGGTTCCTGAATATTAATTATGTTATAATACATATATTATAGTCTGGTTCAACCATAAATATGGTTTCATTAACAGTAATTAATAATAAATTTAAGAACGAAACTTCGTCATCCATGAAGGCTATAAATTTGAACCTCATGGACGTTGATTTCATTTATAAAAATAAAAGGAAGGGAGTAAGAGTATTTATGATGGTTCTTACATCCACATGATATAATTCCAATACATAGATGATACTGTATTTATCATGATCATTTTGATAGAGTAGGTGAGGATAAGATAGCAAAAGAAGATAAATTGAAATAAAACCAAATAAAAAAGAAGGGTGTTTTACCTCTTGAAATGACCTCCTTGGGAAACTCCTTGAGGGAAGGGGTTTTGGTCTTTTGGAAAGACCAAAAGCTTCTTGGATGTGGGGAGAGACTAGGGAATGGTAATTGGGAAGAACATTGAGGAGATTCAAGGCTTAGAGGAGTGAAGAGAAGAGTGAGTGGTGAAGAGTTTTTATAGTGGAGGAGAGGGGTAAATTTTGAATATTTAATTCATTATTTTATTATTTCCCTCAAGGCAACCAATAGTGTTGTTTCATGTGACCCCTAATAGTAATAAGTGTATGTGAGTTAGAACCAAGTGGCCTTGAATCACTTGTTATGTCATGAATAGTTTATTTAACTGATAATTTGTATATACGGTATTTTATCATATTTCACTATTCATAAAAAATTCTAGAATTTCTGAAAAATCCAAAAAATTCACCCCTACCATTTTTCGACATGTAGAATTAAAAAGTGAAATAATTTTTTCAAAAATTATTTTCTAAATATTATTAATTTAATTTTTAAATAAAGTCATAGTTAATTTTAAAAATAACAATCTTAAAGTGAAATTAGTTTTATTTCTCATTGAAAATCTAATTAAGATCTCATTATCTTATTACCTTAAGAAAATAAAATAATAATATTATTTACTATTCATAAGGGTCATATTACTATTCATATTACTATTCATAAGGGTATGTTACTATTCACCAAAAAATCAAGTTTTTTCTATCAAACTCCAAATGAATTACTCGACATAACTCTAGATGACCATTTTTCAAAATTCAAAACACTGAAGAGAAAAATTTATATTTAATGGCTAGGTTTTGACTATCTCCTAAATAACCTAGTGTTGTTTCAATGGAACACAGTGATGAATAGAATTTATTTAATAGAAGCATACCATAAAATGTTTGGGGTGTTACATTAAGTTTCAGCCAAAACCATTTGAAATAATTCCACACAATTGCAGTTACCCTTAAATAAACAAATAAATCATTTTTATTCACTTAATGCCACTCCTCCTCAAGTATAAATACCACCTTTCCACCACCACTCTTCACTCCAAATTCAAAATACATGAAGTTATGATATTTTAACATCCTAAATATTCCCTATAAGGTTTAACTAAGGTGTATCAAATGTATTAGGGATTCCCCTACATGATTTAGGAACAGACACTTCAAGCTATGGGAATCCTCATTATCACCATTTTCATTCAATTACATTGTTATTATGTGTCTTATAATTTTCCATATTATTTATTTTTATTAATTATCCTTTTTTATTTCCTATAATTTTAAAAATGGTGTTTTTTAAATGGTATACCTCTAATATCTATCATTTTTATTTTCCCACAATCCATATTCTATACTATTATGTTTCCAAAATCATTTCATGACTTTTTATCATTTTGAATATATATTTTCATATTGTGAATACCCAAACTACTTCTATTTCCATGGAAATTTACCAATATGTAAATGTATATTATTTATTCTAGGGTATACACATATTAAACCCATATTCCATTTTCATGGGCTAAAAATGATGTTTTTCTCAATAATTTTAAGCAATTTGTATGGAATGTTTTTTATATAAAAACATTTTATTTATTTCCATGGGTTATTAATGAAATTATTTACTTTATTCTCAATGTGGATCACATGATTTAATAAATATGAAGGGTTCACAATGATATCACTCCAATTATTTGGTAAATAATTAATCTCTAGAGATGAGATGCTTACGATACCTTGGTGAATAACCTTAGTAATTATGATTTATGACACCTTAGTGATAAATCATGGCGATATTATTATGAATATCCAATTTTTATATTTTATCAACACTTAAATATTATGATTCATGTTATTTATATTATAATATACCTCATACTCATATGATAATTCCTTATTTATATGCCTCTTTATCACATTCTATGTTTTTTACTTTCTTTATTCCCTTTCATGGCTTTATGCTCACCAATTTATTTGATGTATGTCCCCCGGATTTGAGACAAGGTAAGAGTAAAATAAATCCATCATGAAAATAAATTAAGTAGGATCGAGAAAGAGGATATCCATTTATAGATTAATACACAAAATATATCAATATATATCATTTGTTAATTGTTATTATTGAAAAATATGAGATAATCCATATAGTATTGACATCATTTGTGCCTTTGACTTACACTTGTTATAACATCTTGGTACTTTAACAACCTATAAAGATTAGTTCTATAACAAGGATTTTACATTTTTACATTTAAATGACCTTTTAGGTTTATTGTGTTGGAGAACTATTAAAAAAATTACATAAAAAATAGGAAATTTGTACACAGTGTGCACTTTCTCCTCAAAAATAGGGATTTAAGTTTGCACTTTTGTTTCATTAAATAAACTTTTATTTATTTAAAGAAGATCCTAAAATAGAATATTTGACCTTTCTATAGTTCTTACTCATCCTTATATCCTATGAAAAACATTTAAAAATATGGGATGAGAAAAAAATTAACGAGGGACATAAAAATAAAGGAATTATGTTATCTTAGTGAAAACATGAATGCCCCAAAAAATTCTCACCTTATTCCTAATAAAACATTGAGTTTATAGATAAAAAATTTAGACATGTTAAAATAAACCTTTTCTCAAAGAAAAAATTGATAAGACATTATTAAGCATAGAAAACCATGAAGGCACCTTGAGGCATGTGGGAGCTCATGAAAATATTTTAAACCCTTTACCTTTAAATATTTATAAATTTTACTTATCTCCTGAAATAAAAATATTTCCATAAAAATTATTTATCAAGAATAGTATAGGTATACAAGATAATCATATTCATAGTCTATGTTCACTCATGCTTAACCAATGAATAAAATAACGGAGGCCTAGTAAATTCCATAGGGGTAACCTACCTGGTTATCCCCATCACTTTCATTTTTGAAGACTAATCATTACCCAATTCATTGGAGATCTATAACAAGATCACCTATATTTATGAGATATATCAAGATTAAATATAATCATATATAATTATAAATTACCATATCATGTAAAAAAATTCCTAATCTTGTAATTTTTATCCTAAAACCCTTGAAAAACTCATTCGAACCCATTCGTAACACTCTTTCTATTTTCTAAAAATCATAAAGATAAATATCCTATTTATTTAAAAATTCTTAAAAATGAAAAGTAACCAAAATAAAGGGAATATGATATAATTTAAAATACCATGTTAACTTGTATAGTAATCATGACAATGAATAATGACTATGACTTTGAGAAAATACATTCAAGTCATATATGTTAAAAACATTATTTTTATACATTTTTAAAAATACAAAAAAACCCATATGGAAATTCATTTCTCAACATTTATAAATAAAGTCAAATATATTAAAAATTAATTCAAAAAAATTTTAATCCTAAATGATTAAATTATTTAAACATTAAAATGAATGTTGATATGGAAGAAAAATAGTTTAAAGGAAAACATTAAAAAAAGTTTTTTAAAAGAAAGCCACGTACCTTAATCATGTTTAGATTCATACATTCTCCAAATACTAAATAATAAAATTATATTAGTTATTTAATTTATTAATAACCCTTTTATTTCCCTTACATTACCATTATTAACTGTATTTTATTTACTACCACATTTTATATAGTTACTAAAAGGGTTAAGTGCACGTCGAACATTTTGGAGTGTTCGGTTTATAACCTCAAAACAACATCTGTGTGTTAACCATGGTCAAAGCAGTTATGATACCATTATCTAAAATTTATTGAACATATTATAATTATTATTTTTAAACCGTAAGTAAACTTTTAAAATAATCCATGTAAGGAAGTCATGAAAAATGAATCACATTGATTCATGGTGACAATTGTCCATATATATACATGAACGATGTTTTCATTTTTATACTGGGTGAAAAGTGAAATAAAGTAGATAATATTTTACTTTTATAGAATAATAAATATATTATAAATCTCATATTTATTCACCATTTCAAGAATTTTGATCTTCCTTATAAGGTGAAAATAAAAAACGAATCACATCACTTCATGGAGGTGGTAGTCCACACGTACACACGAGCGATGATATCTTTTTCCAATAGACGGAAGGGTATGAGATTAATTAACATAATAACTTTAAATAATCATAATTATTTTTTAAATATTATATGTATTCATTTCATCCATGATTTTAACCATTTTATGTGTTTCATTTATAAAAAATGAAACACATCACTTTGTCGAGGTTGTAGTGCACAAGTTTGTACAAGGGATGTTTTCATTTACTCTAGGAAGAAAAATGAGGTGAAAAAGTATTATAACAAAAACATAATAACATTTATAAAAATTTAAGATATTTATTTTATTATATAATCAAGGTTAAGTAACTTTTGAAGGTTCTGGGAACAAAAATAAACATGAAATACTCAGTTAATAATTATACCTCATCATTAGAAAACCTCACTTGGCTTACACCTCTAGCCTTCATAATCTGGTATTATAGTGAGACCAGGAACTATATGAAATTTGGAGGAGATATTTAACGAACATTTTGTAGCTATTGTCTGATTTAGAGTTCTAAAAGTTTGTAAACAAGAAAGGATACGAGGATCCCTTTTATAAGTGAGAGGAATAACACACTTGAAAATACTTAAAACATTTAAATATATTATATATATTTCTCAATGAAAAGTGTAAAAAATATAATTATTTTGAATGTAGGATTATAATGAGTCTAAATCCTCTAATGTGATCAAATCTAAACAAGTTTTTATGATATTTTTAAACTTATCACTTATATTTATCCTCTCGTTAACTTTTTTAACCGTTACTGTGGTGAAAATGCTTTACCAAAGTTTCTATTCCTAAGGGATAAAAATGAAATTGAAATTATTAAAAAAGCTTAACATAATAATTCTAAATATGAAATACATTTTAACATATTTTATTTTTATAATTGGTAAAAATTAATCATAATGTAAATACACAAATGACAATGATTTTTTTAGAAAAATTCCCTTTTTATACATAATAATGTTTTTATAAAAAAATAAAGTATAATTATGATTAATATGAAATAATTTGTATTATTTTTAGTATAATTGGAATAATATCACCATAATAACAGTCAAAAATATAATTATACAACAAATACTTGAACATATATGGAAATTTTAGTAAAAATCACTATTTTTCACTATCCATTCAAAAATCAATATTTTCAGAAGAAACTAAAAAACTAACCCTAAGATAAATTAATTTGGAATATTCTAAAAATGAATTAATTTTTTCTAAAATTAAAATTATTAAATCATGAAATTTAACTTTTAAATAAAACCACATCATATATAGAGAAACAGTTTAGTTTAATAATGTTATTCATTTATCGATCAAAAAATTATATAAAATTATTTGTATAACTATTAAGAATATGAATCCAAAAAATAAATACTTTTAAATCATAATATTTATTTAATTATAGGATTAATTGGGTTGTTATATTCTTCCCCCCTTCAAGAAATTTCATTCTCACAATTTTATTCATGACTTAAACAAGTGAGGTTATTTTTCCCTAATAGCCTTTTATGATTCTCATGTCACTTCCTACTTTATGCGATTCTTCCATAAAAACCTATCCTGGTGAAAAAAATTATTTTATAGTACGTGATATCTTAAATCCAAAATAAGAACCAAATTTTATTCATAGGAAATATTCTCTTCCTATAGTACCATCTCAGGTCTCAAAACATGAGATGCATTAGGTACATATTTCCTTAGAAAAATACATGAAACACATCATATACCTAAGATAAACTTAGAAGGAAGGACAATAGATAATCAATTGATCCTAAATGTTTAAGAATTTGATAATTTCTAATAATCCCCAAACATAAATTTCCATTTTTACCAAAATACATTACACTTTTCCAAGGAAAAACATTAAAAAACATTATCTCCTACCCCAAATGAGAAAAATTTCTTCCAGTTATCTATAAATTTTTCCCCTACTTTGAGCTACTCACATATGGAATTGAATCATCTTTACCATCTCAACCATATCTTCTACCAAATTTGGTCCCAAAAACTTCCTTTCTTCAACTTCATCCCAACATGATGGAGTTTTACACCACTTTACATATAATGCCTCAAAATATACCATGTGTATATTGGAATAAAAAAGGTTATTATATGAATATTAACACAATGTGATATTTTTTTCCCAATATTTTTGATAATAAAAAGAGAAATCCAGATGCATATCTTCCAAAGGTTGAAATTTTTTTCTTTGACTATCTATTAGATTATGGATGGAAAGTTGTAATAAAATTTAATTCAATACCTAATTAATTTTAAATTACTTTCCAAAAATTTTAGGTATTTATGGGATCATGATAAAATAAAATAGAGAGAGGTACTCTATTTAATATGACTATGCCTTTGTGATAAAGTCTAACAAGTTGATCCAAAGACACAATATCTCGATTATGAAGAAAATATGCATATTTAGTCAAACAAACATCAATAAAACAAATCGAATTATTAACCAAAGATGTATTTGGTAATACAACCCCCAATTACATGTATATATTATCTCTATTCCATTTAATAATTATAAAAGGATAAAGCAACCCCTTTGGTAGTTGTTAATATACTCTAACCTGTTGAAAAGTCAAATATTTCATGGTAAAATTAGTAATATCCCATTTCATTACATACACTGATAATATTTTTGATTTCAATTGTTACAACATGATATTTTTTATTATATTTATCTTTAAATAAATTTAATTTCTTTTGTAGCATGTGTTACACGCAACATTGAGTTTAAACAAACCATAATATACCATTTAAATATTATTATTTAAATGTCTCCATTATAATCAAGCTGTTAATATTGGTGGTATGAATAGGAATAAAGAAATTATGAAAAAATATGTATAATGGTTTTATATAATGAAAATACATTGACTTATTTATAATAAATAAATACGTAATTTTTAGTAAAGTCATTTTAAGTTTAAAAAATATATTTTCTTTAAAAATGGATTTTATGACTTTTTTTATAGGAATATTATAATTAATATAAACCACTATTAGAAATTTTATATTATAAAAATAATACCTTTTTTAAAATAAGCATATCAAAATTATATTAGGAGGTAATTTCATGATTTTTCTTATAATATTGGGTTATCAGTGAATAGTGGTAAATGCCGATTTTTTTAAAAGTATAATTTATTTTAATTGAAAAGACCTATAATTATTTAAATTTAATCTAAAATTAAAATAAGAATAATTTAGTTAGAAATAATTTAATTAATTTAATTTTAATAATCATTATACCTGATTTTTGGTATATGTTCATTTTTTGGGCTTAAAAACGCATGTTAAATAAAAGTCTGTTTTCATTATGTTTTTATCTTAATTTAATTTTTTTATACTTATATGAGTTTAATTTTATAAAATGTATTCTTTATTTGGAATCATAATAATTTATATAATTTAATATTGTTAACATAATTTTTGGTCATTATGAATTTTAACCATAGTAAATATTTGCTACCTTGGTAAAAGAGGTAAAATTGGGTTAAAACCATAAGGTAAAACATTAAAATTTCTCTAACACATCAATTTATCCTACTAGACGACTAGTTATCATACAAAGTTTTTCTTAATGAGTTAAATAATGTATTTAAATCATTATTTTTAATCTGGTAACCTAAGATGGACTTTTGTGTAATATAAGTTATATTTTATTCAAACTAAAAACAATTTTTGAATTTTTGTATTTAATGGAATTATTGGAAGATTCAAATCAGATCTGAATTAAAAAAAATTTATAAAAAACTACATGTTTCTATTATTTATTGAAAAAAATTTGGAAACAAATTTATAACTTTATTCCAAGGTAAAATGATTTTTACTCTTAAATTCTTTAATTTCCCTGTAATCGGTTTTCAGGAATTTTTATTTCTTATATTAAAATCAATCGCTTCCCCTTATAGTAATTAAATATCATAAAATTTATTATAAATTTTTAATCCTAATATCCAAATTCAGTGATAAGTCCAATTTTATTTTATTTTCATATAATTAAGTTATCATAGTAAAAACACAAATTATCATGGTTAAGGTTAACAAGAGTTTGAAGTGTTTTTAACTAAATGTTAAAGATTAAAATTTATCCTAAAATTTCCCAAATTCATTTGAATGAATTTTTTTCTACCCTATAACATCATATCTTTAAATTTGGGTTTCTATTCCATTTTTCTTTTATTTTTGACTCTATAAAATTTGACTAAATGAAAATGTAAAAAATTCCCCGTTCATTCTTTTATTATATTTTATATTTTGTGACAGATATAATAACAAATTATAATTAGTGATTAATGGTTATTTGAAATAAGAATGGTTTTTTTATCATTTTAATTTAATTTTAAATTTTAGTGATGAAATAATTACCATGAATGTTAACACAACGCTGACACAATTCTTTTGAAAGGAGTAGAAAAATAAATTAAATGATTTTAAAAATATAAATTTAATTATGTTTGAGTGAGTTAAAGTATCACATGAATTATATATATAAATATAATTTATTAGAGATTTTTAAGAAATATATATTTTAATTCCTTTACTGCATGTTGTTTTCAGAGTCAAATTTAATGAATAGTTCAAAAAATGAAATTAATGATATTTTATAATAAATTATATATTATTAAATGGTATAAAATTCATAAAAATCTTTTCTTTAGAAAAATTAATGTTATATGGTTTAAAATTTCAACCGTTTCCTATTTATTGGTCAACTGTCCTTTTATGGTAACATTCTTAACCCTTAAAGGGTGGAAAACATTGATTTTGTAGTAATTTTACGAAGGGTTAATGAATGATTAAACTAAGAGATAAGGGTGAAAACGTAACTAAAAATTGACAATTTTTTTTTGTATGATTGTATTTTGACTCAACACCATATTATTTTCAAATTATATCAATTTTGATTGAATTTGGAGTCATTTATCCATGGAAATTAAATTATATCAATTTTATACTTTAATTAATTGCTAAAGTGCCCCTACTTTAATTTTAAAAAGGAATCTATAAGAAACCAATAATAATTGGTGTTTGCATGTGTTGTGTGTGGGATTCATTGTCAAACTTATCACTATCAACCCTGGTGAGTTGTTGTGTTATATTTTTTGTTTCTATTGACATGGTGTGGGGAAGCATGTCAGATTTTATGTTCACCATGTCAAAGACTACGTGAGATGATGTTTTTTCCGATAGAGGGAAAGTGGAAGAGTGTGAGATGTAATTTACGAGGCCAAAACATAGATCATGGTAGTACTGAGAGAAAAAATTTCAAATTTCCCCTATTTTACTTAAACCGTCACAATGCGGTTTGTGACATCACATGGATGTATGAAATAAAGTAAATTTTATCATAATATCATTGAAACATAATAAATTTGGTATCATAACAAAATAATAAATAAGAATAATTCATGACTAACTTCTAAAGAAACATCACATGGTGGACAAAGTCTCATAGTGGATTAGGTTTACTCCCTAATCATATAAATAAATACTCATGAGACAGAAACATTACACAATGCATTGGACCACTATATAGGTTAAGCCATGATAACATGTACATGATTATGTGTGAAAAAAATGGAAATAGATCATAATGAATATACATAAGAATTACCCATGGAAAGAAATGAGTTTCATAATCATTCCTCTAATAATAATGAAAAGATATTTCTCAAAGAAGGCATTTGTGAATCGAATGTAAGGCATGTATTACCCCATCAAAGGAAGGGATAATAAGATAGGTATATATGAGAGAGAAATATATACATATTTTAAAAGAATTTCAAAACATTAAAGAGATATAGAAAGTGAGTCAGAGAGATAATGGTCATAACTTGAAGAAAAAGGGTGGTTTATATAGATCCCTTACACCCATAAGAAAAACATTTTTAGTTATCAAAATATATAAACCCATTTAAAACCCTTTTTAAAAATACCTAGAGTAAGGGTAAAGAGGGTTTTTATTTGAATAAAATAATGAATATTATGAGTAAATTAAAATATTAAATAATGGTTACAGTGGTAGGAAATGTAATTGATGTCGTATATGTTAAAATAAAACATTCATTTTGAATTTTGTAAAGAAAGTCAAAACCTTTCATATAGAATATGTAAAAAATAAATTTTTGAGAACCATTGAAATAAAGTTAAAAGAGACATAAAATGTATTTTATAATTCATTTATGACCATATAAATACATTATTAAAATAATTTTATGAATATGGTCCTAGAAAAGAATGATTTAGAAAATAAATCTTTAAAACCTTTAAAATCTGGTTATTAAAGTAAAGTTCCCCCTATGTAAAAACATAAAAATATTATTAAAAAAAAAATTAAATGAAATTAATATATGGTAAAAAATTACCTTTATAACCCATTTAAGCATAATTTATTTATTGAAACATTTATAATAATATGGAAAAGGAAGAAAAAAAGTTGGAAGGGAAATTTTAAAAGATGGGTTTTTAAATGAAAGTCCCTTACCCCGAGTCTGAATCATCACATACATTATTTATCTTGTAGGAATAATAAAATTATTTTAGTTATTTAATTTATTAAGAAACTTTTTGAATTTTATTATCCCTTTTTATTTTCTTTATTACCATGTTATATTCAATTACTTAATCATTTAATCACACGTCCGATGTTTTGATGATATTAGAATTATAAGTCTAAAATGAATTAAGTAGGTTGTACATGGTCAATGTGGTTATTATATCATCATATAATGAATAATAATAATTAAATAATTATCATTTTTATACTCTAGAACTTTTATAACCAACCATGAAATATGGTTTTGGAGAATGAACTTCGTTTCAATCTTGAAGACGATAGGTCATACGTACGCTTGGGTAACATTTTCATTTTAAAATGATAATGATAGAAAAAAGGTAAGTGTTATTTTCTCTTTACCAAATGATAATTATATCAGGAATATCATTTTATATCTTTAAAAAAATTTATTTATACCATCCATGTTATGCATTAATGAAAAATGAATCACCTTGCTTCATGGAGGGTTAATCTACACATTTGCACGAACAACACTATCATTTTTAAATGAATATAAATCTTAGAAAATATATGATAAATTAATTTCCTATAATGAAAAATATGACATTATTATCATATATATACATTAAATCCATCATCCAAAGTAGTCTTGAGAGGTAATTATGGAAAACAAATTATATTTGTTCGTGAGGCGATGGTCCACCGTACAAAAGAACAATGGATTTGTTTTTCATTTGATGGAAGAGGAGATGGATATAGGTTATTTAATTAACATAATAACACATTATTACATGTTTTATAATCATTTTATTATATCATAATTGTTGAATAATAGTTTAAGGAATTGAAATATGAAATAAAAAATGCTCGGTTAAGAATGATACCTCTTCTTGAGACAACCTCTTTAGGTTTATACCAAAATACTTCCTAGGTGGATTTTCTAGTAAAACCAAGGAATCTAGTAGGTCTTAAATGAATTAATAAAGATATTTTATCATGTATTGGAAAATTTAAAAAGGCCTTTGAAGTGTGAATAAAAGAGGCGAGGAGGTTCTCTTTTATAAGTGAGGGGAGAGGTACTTTTATAATCTATTAAAATAGTAAATTGATATTAATAATTTTTCATTTAATGAATGATAAAATTGATAAAATTATAATATATTGTGATTATGGGTAAAAAATATCAATTAATAAAATTTTCACAAGTTTATATTAGGTTTTTACTCTAATCTCTTTGTTTTAACCCACACTATCCTTTTTTGATAATTACCATTATAACATTGTTTTTTACTCTTTAGGGGTCAAGATAGTTACTATGAAAGGAAAATTGGAAAATAAATGGACCTAGGTTGATATTTTACACAATATATAAATAAATTGTCCAAATATAGGATTTTTATGAATTTTAAATCATTTAATAAAATATTATTCATTATAAAGTATCATTAATGTTATTTTTGGAAATATTCATTTAATTTGAATTTGAAAACAACATGAAAATAATTGAACTAAAATATAATACTTTCATAGATAACTAACATGTAATATTTAGATAAACATTTCTTGGAATACAATAATTCATTTAATTTATATTATTTTCAATAATTTTTAGATAATTTATTTTATCTTTCTATTAATTGAATAAATACAGTATGAGTGTTGTGTAAACATTTAAGGTAATTAATTCATTATTAAAAATTATAAATAAATTAATTTGTTAAAAAATAATTTACCCGTAAAATTAATATTTATAACTAAAAATAAATTTTTTATCCCTGTCATAAAATATTCATATTTTTAAAAGCAAGAAAGTGACATTTTTTGTCTTCATCTTTTACTTGAATATTACGAATGTCTAAATCAAAGAAATATGGAACCAAGTGATCATATATTAGAGTATTAAATAGAAAATAATGAAATAGACTCATAAAATAGGATAAATTAAAGTGTTAGGTTCAATTTTTTTGTCTTTTTTATATTATTTTTAACCTTAATTACACGCTTTCCCTTACCGCGGTGAAAAATATTTACTATAGTTACTATTCATAATCATTAAAAATAAAAGGGGCATATTTAAATTTTTTTACCTCATTATTCGAAATATTTAATTCATTTTTCATGATGAAATTCAAACAAGTTTTTTAATTTATTTTAAAATTAAACCCATAAAACACGATGAAAAGCGATATTTCTGGAAAATGCCTTTAAAGTATTAAAAACAATTTAATACAAAATTAAAGTGTAAAATCAATTCTAAGGACTATAATTATATTATATTTATTAAAAATAAACTAAGGTAATTTTAAAAATACTCTCAACAAGAATATTACTTTTTAAACACCTTAAAATAAAATATAGTTTTCAATAAAAATTAGTATCTTTTCACTATACATTGAAAAATAAAACTTTTCATAAAAATATAAAAATTTCACCATAAAATAATTCTAATATGATTATTTAAAAATGATATTTTTTGTATAAAATTTATAAAATATCTAGAAATTAATTATATTATTTTCTCACAAAAAGAAACAAAATCCATTTATGAAGAAAATATATTTTTGATGAATGAAATGACTGCTAATAAAATGGGTGATTATTTACTATTAATTTATCATTAAATTTATATTTTGTAGAATGTTTATATATATTTCATAAATTATTTAATCCTATCCATACCCACTAATTTAACGACTATGTTATAATGGTCACTTTTAAATAATAATATTTCATGTATCATTTAAGATTAGTGTTGAGTGTCATATATACTATCAAATATAGTTTTCCTTTTCTAAGAATATTAGGGTGTTATAATCTTCTTCTCTTTAATAAATGTTTTCCTTTCAATTTGAAATTGGGCTTGGTAAATGATGGTTTGACATCTAAAAATACCTTTTTTGAAATCCAAATCATAGAAAGGGTTAACAAAAATTCCTCTTGAAAAGAGGGAAAAAGAAATATGATGGTCATCATGTAAATAGGTTTACAAATATGCAAAAATTAGTGGGAAGTGAAAAAACGTACATGGGGAAAAAAATATAATGTCCAAATAATTATAGAGAGTGATAGAGATCATTTATAATAAGAAAGTGAATGATCAGGATAAAGTTAATGACCACAAAACCATAAAATGATGATGTGTGAAAAAACATCATTTCATCATCAGTATTTGTAAAAGGATAAATGTTTTGTTTAAAGATCCATTTTATAGAGTTTGAGTAATTACTTTACCATATATAAGAAGAAAAAAATTAAATATACAAACATGATAAATATAATTTCATCTTTTAATCAATTTTCACTACAATCTCATCTTTTTCTCCAAAAGATGCATCTTCAAGAGTATTTTTTTTTGTTTTTTTCCTAATGCACATAAATCATCTTCTAATGGACCACATAATTGAAAAATTATTATAATATATTCATATTATCTTTATACATTATCTAATGTGGTTATCAGATGATAATTCTCATAATTAAATAACCATCATTTGAATAAATACAACATTGACCCCCAAACCTTCTATAATAACAGAAAAAGATCAACTTATATCACTAGATAAATAACTAATCATAAAATTATTCAAAATTTCACAGACTATGTTTAGAACCCAAATATTAAAATCTAAAAATAACATTCATCACTCTAAATATATCATAATAAATATTTATGTGCCCAAATCATATAATCTCCATGATATGCTAATTATTTTCATAAATAACACGAATTACCATTAAAAAATATTAAAATAATATATTCTTCCAAAATATAATTCAACCATTATTGAAAAAATAAAATCCCATAATATTCTATTTACCCAAATCATATATTGTTCCAAAAAAAGTGAACTTCTGAAATAAAATTAATAACATGATCACCAAATCACTTTTCAATCCCATGGTTATCTCTATGATAAAAAATATGTTCCAAAAATAAACATAATATTTATCCATCACATCATTTTTTTTAAATTTAATATTGAGTAAGACATTGCAAAATTCATTGGTATATGATTCACCCTTGTCTCCCTTCAGTTGTGGATTCAAACCCTATGACCTAACTAGATATGACATGTTTTCATTTTTACTAAAAATATATTAATATAAATATTATAACATCCCAAGAAAAATAATATTAATAATAAAATATCATATAAAAACTAATGTTTATAAGTACCTTTTAACTATTTAAAAGGTAATTCTTCCTAAAATAATACCTTATACTGAACCTAAGGGTTATATATACCAAAATCCAATAAAACCTCACCCAAAATTTCATTAATCAAATTAACATCCTATAACATAAAACCTAAAATGTGGTTTCTATGAATTTGATATTTTAGTACCCATGGTTTCTGGTATATAACCCTTAATTTATACTTTTATAGTTATAAAGTGTAAGGGTGTAAGTTGGGAGAGTTTCGAGAACTTTGGACATATTTTTGGGGCTAAATGAAGGTCACACCAGCAATACACGACTTGTCCAAACCGTGCGAAATTCCTAGGAGAAACTGTGCATAATGTTCTTCATGAGGTAGTAGCTCCAACATAGTTAGAGAATGGTTTGGGGGGACCATGCAAGGGGAGTATGTAAGGGTAGTATATACCATATAGTTAGCACACAGTTTGCCTAACCGTGAGGCCAAACCATATGGGGAGTCAAATCTATATCCTTAAAAATAGGATATCACTATTTTTTTCCATAACTCACTATTTTTTTACCCAAATAGACCCTAACTGGATGTTTGTATTATGAAAAGGTCTAAAAGGGTTTTCCCATCTATTTGGTGGAAATCTGAAGGCTTCCCTTGGTGATTTGAAGTCAGATTCTTGAGGTATGCGATCGTTCTTCATCGTTCTTGATCAGCTTCTTAGATCTACTTCTCATATCTTATTAGTTTCTTATATATACACCCATTATGGGTATATATATGAGTTAAGATGCCAAATAAGTTGATATTTGGTCTTGATCTTTCTAGAAAAGGAGATATAAGGTGGTTCCGTGAAGAATCGTCCTGGTTTTCTTAAGCATTCATTATTTTTTGTCAATTTTTGTCAAAACCTTTAAGGTAGGGGGATTCTCTATTGACTCCACCTAGTAGAATTGGTGGGAATGATTTAAAATTAATTTCCTTGTGATGAATTTATCATGAATTTCCTAGTTATTAATTTTTTGAAACCCTCTTTGGTGATGATTTGGTAAATTGTAAAAATCTGGGAAATTGGGTGTTTTGAATAAGGTTCTTTTATTCTTGGTTTTAAAATGTTGATTTTAAAATGGGATTTTTTTGGAATTGTGGAACATTTATTAGATTAAATTTTTTCAATAAAGGGGATATTTTATTGAAATGAAATTGTTGTTTGAAATTGGTTTATTCCTTGGTTTTAAATAAAAGTATAGTTTTATTGAAATGGTTTGAAATGGTTATATGGAATGGTTTTGGAATAAATTAGGTTTTGTGTGAGTTAATTTTTAATGTGACTTTGAATAAGGGACATGTACTATTGGGGTACAAGGTGTGTGACCCTAGATCGGGGGCTTGTGTCATTGGGACATAAGGTAATTAGACAAGATATTGCTCATGAGTATGGAACTGTTGAACAAATCATGCATGTGGGGATTTGTTGTGAACTATGGAATGAGTATGGAAAAATGATAATAAGAATTGGTTCTTAAGCATTGATTAGTTATTTTGGGGGAAAATAATTTTCTAGAAATTGGTTTCATTTAGTTTTGTTTTGACATGGTTGTAAATGGTTTTTGGAACATGTTTATATTTTGTTATAAACCGTTTTGAGATATTGTTTCATATGAACTATTTTTTGTAAATGTTTCTAACTCTTTTATCCTAATGGTGTGAGTATGGAAGTCATTGAGTAAAACCTAATGTGTTTTATACTCACCCCTTATTTGGAACTTTGGTGCTTTTTCATATGCTATCTTCTGAGATAGAAGAAAAGGCAACGTTTGACACATTTTTAGCACTACCTTGTGATACTTGGGATATTCGGTGATTGTGGAGATTAGAGCTTGTGGATGATGGAGTCTTGTGGTCTCTTTAGAGTCTTTAGTTTTTTATCTTCTGTTTACTTTGATACTTGTTTTGTCTTCCGCTGTTTCACACTTTGATGTGGTTTTGAGATACATGAAGTTTTTTAGTTGTCTATATTTTGTTCATGCATCATTTAGTGAATGGTTGGGTTATGGTTTGTTGGTTTATCAGTTTATTTTTTAAAGTTTAAAACATTCCCCACTTGAATTTGCAGCCCTGCAACATTTTTTCTAGCCTTTGGCACCATGGGGATGTCACTTAAGGTCAAGTAATGGCTTGTTTTAATCTCAAGGCAATGAGAATTAGTAGGTAATTACAAATGGTATTAGTGTGGTCCTTCCTTTGTGGTAAAAATGGTATCAGTTTGTTCATAAATTTCCTAAAAAGTAGTCATCAGTGTTCTTGGTCTTGGAGTTTAAATTCCTTCTTGTCTATTCTTTGGGATAGAATCTTAAAAAGGAGTAGGATTGGCGGGACTTGAAATGTATATCATAAAAGGATGTAGCTAAACCATTTATATTAAACATCAAGTTACTAGGGGGTTGGGTGCATAAGTGTTTGGAGACACTTATAGGATTTTGAAAACTCATTGTCATGGGTTTATCCAATGAGACGAGCAAGAAATGAATTGTAGAGGAATTAATTCCCACTAGGAGTGCATACATCATTTCGAGTAATGATTCATGTGTGAAAAAGTGTTTCTTTTTGAAAAAGTATGAAATTATTTTCAAATGAAAGACTTTGAAAAATCATGGTTGATATATTTTTAAAATGGTTTTATTTTCAAAAACAAGAATAATATTTTTCAAAAATGGTGGAAATGGAAAAAGGGTTTTATTGAGAAAAAAATGTTGTGATAGTTGATGTGATAGAATTTGAAATTCTAATTCATCAGTTTCTAGAGAGTGAGATTGATGGGGTTTGTTGTTGGTTTAGAAAATGGCACCTGGTAGGCATCGTAGGAACCAACCAGAGGAAGCTGCAGAGAATGTGGTTGTACCTGAACCACAGGTGAACCAAGAGCTAGTTTAGAGTATTGTCCACGATTTTCAAGCTATGGATACAGGGAACTAGAGGAATGAGACAAGGCATGTGGATCATACCATCCATTTCATGAAGCAGAATCCACCCATATTCAGGAGTGATTCTAAACCAAAAAAGGTAGAGGTGTGGCTATATAGGATGAATTGTATTATATATTTCATCGGCACACCATCAGAGATCAAAGTCAAGTTAGAGAGTTATATGCCCGAGGATCTTGCATGACTGTTGTGGGATTTAGCGGTGCTGGATAAATTGGATGAAGGCCTTACATGGGAGGATTTTCAAGAATTGTTCAATAAACAATTCCATAATCATACGTTCAAAATCCAAAAAATTATGGACTTGTTTATCCTGAATTAGGATAATCTCTCTGTCACAGAATTTGCAGCTAAATTCATGAATTTAGTTCTCTTTGCACCAGAATTTGTGGAAAGTGTGCCCTTGAAGGCCCACATCTTCAAATCGGGGCAAATAAAGGAGATTCGATTGAAGATTGTAGTGCTCTATATTATTGATTATATAGAGATAGTGAATAGAGTGAAAATTGATGAACGTGATATCTTAGGATCTATGGGAGGAGGTATGATGATACCTATAGGGAATCGAGGGAACTCAAACACTGGGAGAAAGTGAAAAACGTACACCTATTTCCAAGTTGGATGTGAAAATTAGAATCAGGTGACTGGATTAGTGAACCTTCCTCCATGACCCAAAGAAAATCATGTTGTTTTCAATGTGCATAAATCGAGAGTGTAAGAAAAAACTTAGAGCATGCCATAACTGCAAGAAGATGAGGATTCTTTAGTTCTATTGTCATAGTGCTCCAAGGATAGGTGCTCGAGATACTTCTTAGGCATCACAAGCATCATATGATTTGATAGGGAAAGGACAACAGAATTAGTCACATCAGCAGAGAAGATCTAGACATGGTGATTCTAGAAATACCATGACTCCTCAACCAGGGAAAATTTAGAAAGGAAATAAGGAGAAAAGTGTAGCGATGAGGCAATTGTATGGAGCTGAGATGATGTTTGTTGATGATCAGGCTGGACCATCTATGGTGAGAGGTACAATTATTATGAATTATACACTTGTGCAAGTGATCTTAGATACTGGTGCATTTCATTGTTTCATTGCTTCTTGTGATTTTGATTTTCTATGTTTAAAGTTGGAAATGATGCCTTCTGTTTTAAAACTGAAAAATCCTCTCGGTGAAAGAGAATGTCAATACTTTGTGTGTATAGCATGTGATATAACTGTTGATGGAGCTGAGCTTAAATGGAACTTCTCGATGTTGGACATGGATGTCCATGATGTTATATTGGGTATGGATTGGTTAGAAATGTTCAAGGCTCACATAGATTATTATAGGATAACAATTAGTTTCATGAATGAGGATGGCATAAAACATCTCTTCAAAGGAGAGAGGATGGTAAAGAAAGGTAAAAAGAGCTTGTTGGCATCGATGGTGGGAATGATCTCTTATCAGTTAGTAGCGTTGACTTTGGCACTAATGGAAGAGCTTAAGGAAAATAGTTTTCCAGTAGTTGTGGATCAATTTCCAAATGTCTTTCCTGATAAATTCTTAGGGTTACTACCTATAAGAGAAATGGAGTTCATGATTGATCTCCTTCAATGGACCAGTCCTATTTTCCTTTCGTCTTATAGGATGGCGCGAACAGAGTAATGATAATTGAAAGTGAAGTTGGAGGAATAGGAAAGAAAGGGTTTAATTCGACCAAGTACGTCTCTGTGGGCACCACCAGTCTTGTTCATGAATAAAGTGGATAGAACTATTCAGCTATGCATTTATTATCGTATTCTAAACCAATTTATGATAAAGAAAGAATATCCACTTCCATGCATTGATGAACTATTCGATTAATTAAGTGGAGATCGATAGTTCTCCAATATTTACTTACAATTACGATATCACCAATTGTGAGTTCAGAAATAAGATATTCCAAAGACAACTTTCAAAAGCAGATATGGCCACTACGAATATGTATTTATGCATTTTGGTCTAATGAAGGCACCAATGGTCTTCATGGATTTGATAAATAGGATATTTTAGTGATATCTAGACTAATTTTTGTGGTGTTTGTGGATGAAATCTTGGTGTATTCAAATACAAGGGATGTAAAGAACCATAAAATTCAAAGAAATGTTTTTTCTTAATTTTCTTGGGAATTTTACAAGAACGCTGTTTCTGACGGAACCTGATTCCAAGGCCCAGTGTGCCCGGAATCATTTTCCGAAGTTTGGCTCGGGTACGTTCAGCGAATGAACGAGTGGGTTTTTCTAACTTTTGAACCGGTGCTCAGAATCGAATTCTGAAAGCATCGATGGAATCACAACACCAGTATTTGCTTAGAAACACCTTTTCCGGAGTTACGTTTTCTCGGGTGTGGTTTTTAATTTTTGGGGTTAAGTTAAGAAAATAAAATAAAGTGGTGCAACAACTTTATTTTATTTCACTTAAAGCCACTTAAATCCACTTAAAGCCACTTAAGCTAAGTTTAAGTGGATAGGGTGGAACCCAAAATATCCAACCCTCTTGGTAGGATATTTGTGAGGTGGGGCCCGCATGAGCCCCAACGTTTCTTTTCCTCTAAGTAACGCACCCGCAAAAACTCCTCTTTAATGAAAGTCAACTGGTGCGTTTTCTAAAACTCTTAACGCTCTTATTAATTGGAGAGTTAAGACGTTACCATTAATTCACTAAATTAATGGTTCGTTTCTTAACTTGTTTTTCAAATTGTTGGCATGTAAATAAAATAAGACCAACGCATGTCTTTCTTGAGGATTTCTCGTTGAGTGGATTTGGATAAGACTCTAATGCTTGAGATCTTCATCCTCCTTCACGAAGAACGCGAAGAACGCCGAACCCTCGGAGATCGACGATGCGACGCCGTGTTCTGCGATGCCGATGATTCTCCTTCTGCGACGCTTCTTCCGTGACGTTTCTTCCCCGCAACAATCTCCGATCATCAACTGCTTGAGGTAGGGGATTACGGTTCTCAAATTCTTTGTGGATTTTATCCTCAACATGGGTTTAAACGTGCAATTAAATCTTTGTGTTTTCTTTAACCATCGGATATCGTCGACGCGACGCCATGCACCGTGACGACACGACGCCCCCTTCCGCGACGCGACGATCCTCTTCTTCCGCAACGGTCAATCCCAGGAAAAAATCATGTCCGACGACAATGACGAGGTAGGGGTTGATTCTTTTAAATATTTGTGATTTTTACCCGCGGCATATGATTTAAAATTGTTGTGAGACTTTTAAAACTGCTAACTCAGTGGGCGCAGACTAACGAACAAGTCCAAACCCACCGCCCCTTTCGTTCTTGGTGCGCGAAACGACGAACGTTGACAAAGCAGGCCGCACGGGCGATGCGGGGTCCTCGCAGAGAAGGACGGACCCCGGGAGGGCCTTTGGCGAAGAAGTCGTGAAATTCCGACCACCGGAACTCATCCGATGGTCCGCGGAGCAGCCCGCCGGCACGCCTCGCCGGCACGGTGGCGCCGGCGGCAGGAGGCTGCGGCGCCCGGCGCGCCCCAGGAAGGAACCGCCGCGGATGAAGCCGCGACGGTAGCACGCGGTCCCGCGACCACGCAGGACTGGAGGAGGACGGGATGTGGCGGACCGGCCGCGTCCGCTGCCAAGGGCGGCCCCACGTGGGTCCGTGGTTCCCTCACGCGGGGGCAGCACGCCCCCCGCTCCGCTCGGCCGTAACCGGCCGAGCCGACCTGCCGGGCGGCCGGGCCGCGCCCGCGCCGGCCAGGCCGGGTCGTGCCCAAGCCGGGCCGGGCCACCCAGGCCGGGCCGCGCCGGCCTGGTTGGTCCCAAACCCAGGTCGGGTCGACCCAAGGGGGGTTGGGCCGGGTCGGTCCGGGCCCAGACCCCCCGTTTTCAGACCTTTTCGGTCTGTTGCCCATAACTTGAGCTACGGGCCTCCGATCGACGTACCGTCAGCGCCGATGAGATCCTTGGACCGAGACCGTCATTTTGACATATCGCACTGAAGGTTTCAAAATACTTTAGGTTCGGCCAGGTTGGTTCGTACACGAAACCAACTGGGCCCTCGGAGCGGAAACACTCGTAACTTGAGCTCCGGACGTCCGATTGACATGCTGTCGACTTTGATGGATTCCTCTTAGTGACACAGATCTTTTGGCTTACTCTGCCCGAGGTTTGGACGCAGGTGGAGTACGGTCGGGTTGGTTTTGACTTAAAAACCAACCTGGCCCCTGGGACGAAAAAGCCTATAACTCTCAGACCGGGCGTCCGATTGACGCGCCGTCTGCGACGTTGAGTTCCTGTTGAAGATACAGAACTTTTGGATACATCAACTCCGGAATATGTTTTAGTTGATGTATCAGCCTCTCAGCTCGTGGAGCGGACCCTCCCGAACGATCTTGCTGTGTGCGGGAACCCTAGAGCTGGCTGCGTCTGCGACGACAGTGAAGATAGTACGAGAATCCTCCGTGGGATCGACAGTGACCACTACGGTACTTTTTGGGATACATCAACTCTGGACTACATGTCAGTTGATGCATCGACCTCTTGGATCGTGGAGTGGACCCTCCTGGAACGAGCATGCTATGTGCGGAAACCCTAGAGCCGGTTGAGACTTGAAGACTGCTGATCGAATGACATGGTGTGTTACGGATAACCCAGTGGGAAGCGCTTGGTTGTAGCAGCAGACCCACGGCGGAGGAGTGCTTGGTTGTAGCGGAAGACCCGCGGTACTCAAAAGAAGGAGTACCTATGGAGGCTATGAGGGGGAGCGCTTGGTTGTAGTGGCAGACCCACGACAGAGGAGCGCTTGGTTGTACCGGCAGACCTACGACGGAGGAGCGCTCGGTTGTAGCAGCACGAGGAGCGCTTGGTTGTAGCAGCAGACCCACAGCAGAGGATGTCACGACCCATCCTTGGGGCCCGCGCCGTGACTACCCCAAGCCCGCCTTCCATAGGCCAGGGGCTGGCGACTAGCACCAAGGCGTAAATCCCGGTAAATGGAAGGCATTGCCTTTGTAAAGTAAACAAACACCACAGAGCAAGCAAGCAGAAGAAGCAACCACTAAGTAAAAACTGAGTACAACAGTAAGTGCGCAAAGTAAGTGGGCCAGAATACAAACCCAAACTGAAAGTAGAGTACAACTCGAAAGGGAGAACAACAAATGAAAAGTAAAGCCGCAACGTCGAGCCGTCCACTAGAAGTCCCACCTGAAGGATGAGTACAGATAGCCTCCACTGCTCCTCAGATCCAGCCGACCGCTCCGAGTACGTCCCACCCAGTGGTCCACCTCGAGGTACCGTCCTGCTCCGCAAGCCTCCACCACGATCAGCGCTGTCCCTTGTCTATAACCAACACAGCGTAGTGCGGGCATAGCCCGTGTAGGGGTGAGTATAAGCTACTCAGTAGGGACCCTGAGACCCCCGAAGGTCTCCTAGAATCCAAAAAGGATAAACCACAAAGGGAAGATGCAATCACGAAGTAACATCTGACACTGCTTAGGTATATGACCATACATATACCTAAGTCATCAATTCTCGTTCGACTCCAACATCCAAGCCCAAGTACAACCCAGTCCACACATGAAAGCAAAACGTAAATCTACATAGGATAGCACAACACAATCCACAAAGGAAAGAAAACAGGGTTTCAGCTCACACAGGTACTTCTTTGTATGACGATAAAGATGACCAGATATTGCCACTGATTCATCTAAGCCGTCAGACCCACAAAGGATCGATAGGTACTAACCCCCGCAATGACCCACAAAGGATCTGACCCACAAAGGATTGATAGGTAACTAACCCCCACAATGACCCACAAAGGATCTGACCCACACAGGATCGATAGGTAACTAACCCCCGCAAGACCCACACAGGATCAGACCCACACAGGATCTGTAGGCGCTGGCCCACACAGGACCGCTGAGCATTGACCCACACAGGATCGGACCCACACAGGATCGGTAGCACTGACCCACAAAGGATCGCTGAGTGCTGTAGTCGTCGCCGTCGAATCCACTGAGGATCTCTGCACAGTCGTCATCGTCACAGTAGCAGTCGCAGCCAGCTCTAGGGTTCCCACACACAACAAGCTCGTTCGTGAGGGCCCGCTCCACGAGCCGAGAGGCTGATACATCAACTGACACATAGTCCAGAGTTTATGTATCCAAATGTTCTGTATCGTCAACAAGAACTCTACGTCGCAGACGGCGCGTCAATCGGACGCCCGGTCTGAGAGTTATTGGCTTTTTCATCCCAGGGGCCCAGTTGGTTTTTAGGGCAAAACCAAACCGACCGTAATACACCTGCGTCCAAACCTCGGGCGGAGTAAGCCAAAAGATCCGTCTCACTTAGAGGGATCCAACAAAGTCGACGGCACGTCAATCGGACGTTCGAAGCTCAAGATATGAGCGTTTCCGCTCCGAGGGCCCGATTGGTTTCGTGTACGAACCAACCCGGCCAAACCCAAAGTATTCCAAAACCTTGAGTGTGATATACCGAAACGACCGCCTCGATCCAAGGATCACATAACTGCTGGTGGAGCGTCGTTCGGAGTCTCATAGCTCAAGTTATGAGCAAAAGACCGAAAAGGTCCGGAAACGGGGGGTCTAGGCCCGGACCGACCCGGCCCGACCCCCCCTGGGTCGGCCCGAACCGGGTCGACCCGTCCGGGTCTGGGTCTGACCCGACCGGCACGGCGCAGCCCGACCCGTCCAGGGTGGCCCGGCCAGGCCTGTGCGCGACCCGGCCCGGCCGGCGCGGGCGCGGCCCGGCCGCCTGGCGGCTCGGCCGAGATGGCCGAGCGGGTGCAAGGGGGCGCCGCCCCCCTTGAAGATTCCACGGCCCCGCGTGGGGGGCCGCCTCTCGCCAACGGACGCGGAAATACCGCGTCCTGCCTTCGGTTCCGCGCGGCGGCTCCGTCCGGCGGCACGTTGGGGCGCCGCCGGTGGAGTCCGCGGGCCACCGGAGTTTCTCCTGTGGTCCGATTTCATTTCCGTCTGCACCGTAGCTCATCCTGGGTCCCATTCTTCACTACGGAATCAGAAAATCGTCTCTGCAGCCCATTTTGTCAGCGTCCGCCATTATACACACCAAGAGCAAAAGGGCGGTGGGTTTGGACTTGTTCGTTGGTCTGCACCCACCGCGTTAGCGGTTTGAAACAACACCATAATTCCCAGGAATTAATAAACCTCGACCCGCAAAAATAATCCACGGACCAACTTGTTCATTTGGTTGGTCCGCGTTCTTGCCTTGGAGGAAAACAAACATGGGTATTATCATTTTCAAAACGACCCC
Organism: Viscum album; assembly: GCA_963277665.1. Lineage (NCBI taxonomy): Eukaryota > Viridiplantae > Streptophyta > Magnoliopsida > Santalales > Viscaceae > Viscum > Viscum album. The sequence continues at coordinate 442,997,747 of OY728135.1, read as the reverse complement.
TCCCTCGTCGTAGCTGTTGTCGAACAAGAGTTCTTCGCGGAATTGACCGTCGCGGAAGAAGAGGATCGTCGCGTCGCGGATGGGCATCGCGTCGTTGCGGAAGGGCGTCGTGTCGACGATCTCCGAGGTTTAAGGACATACAAATTTCATTATAACAATCAAATCCATGTTGATGTTATAATCCAAAAAGAATTAAAAGGACCGAAATCTCTTACCTCAACGGATGATCGAAGATTTGTCGCGGAAGAAAGAACGTCGCAGAAGAACGTTGCGGGAGAAGAATCGTCGGCATCGCGGTACGCGGCGTCGCATCGTCGATCTCCAAGGGTTTGGCGTTCTTCATCGCCCTTTGTCGGAGGCCTTCGTTCTTCGCATTCTTCGCGTTCTTCATGTTCTTCGTGAAGGAAGATGAAGATATTTAGAGATTCTCCAAAGGTTTAACACAACAACCAGATAATAAAATAAGTCCTCCTCTTATTTTATTATCAACTAAAGAATTTGAAAATAAGGATAAGTAACGAACAATTAATTCACTGAATTAATTGCAACGAACTTAACCTCCCAATTAATAGGGGCGTTAAGAATTTAGAAAACACGTCAGTTGACTTTCATTAAAGACGAGTTTTCACGGGTGCGTTACTTAGAGGAAAAGAAACGGTGGGGCTCGTGCGGGCCCCACCCCACAAATATCCTACCAAGAGGGTAGTATATTTTGAATTGCACCCTATCCACTTTAACTCATCTTAAACAGCTTTAAGTGGCTTTAAGCGGCTTTAAGTGAAATAAAATAAAGTTTTTCGTACCACATTATTTTATTTCTTAACTTAAAGCCCAAAAATTAAAAAACCACACCCGAGCAAACGCAACTCTGGAAGAGGCGTTTCTAAGCAAATACCGGTGCTGCAATTCCATTGGTGCCCTCAGAATTTGATTCCGAGCATTGGTTCAAAAGTTATAAAAACCCGCTCGTTCGTTCACGGAACGTACCTGAGACAAACTTCGGAAAATGATTCCGGGTACACCGGGCCTTGGAATCAGGTACCGTCAGAAACTGCACTCTTGAAAAAAAATCCAAAGAAAATTAAGAAAAAAAATTTCCTTGAAATTTACAGGTCTTTGCATCACTCCCACCTCAGGGTTTTACGTCCCCGTAAAGATACATCATAAGCTAGGGAAACAAACGTGGGTACTGAGCACGCATCTGAGCCTCCCTCTCCCAAGTGCTCTCCTGGAGGTTTCCGTGCTACCATCTGATGCACACTAGAGGAATCGACCGTCCACGCAGGACCCGCTCCTGTCAATCCTCGATCTCCACTGGAACCTCCGAAAAAGTCTCCCCATCATCCACATCTAGCTCCCCATGGTCAATGATGTGCATCGGGTCGTGCATGTTTCTCCTCAGCTGGGATACATGGAAGACATCGTGCACCCGGTGCAACTGAGGTGGTAGAGCCAGGCGATAAGCCACCTCGCCAATCCTGCTGAGGACCTGGAATGGTCCGATGAAGCATGGAGACAACATGCCGCCTCGACCAAATCTCCGTAAACTACATCGAGGTGAGACCAGAAAGAAGACGTGGTCGCCATCCTCTTACTCTAGTGGCCTCTTCCTCCTGTCAGCATAAGACTTCTGCCAGCTTTGAGCTGTCCTCATCCGCTCCTGGATGACCTGGACCTTCTCTGTCATGGCCCGGACCATATCTGGTCCCACAAGTGCTGACTCCCCAGGGTCTGTCCAGCACAAAGGAGATCTGGAAGGTCCGCCGTACAACGCCTCGTACGGTGCCATCCCGATGGTGGAGTGGTAGCTGTTGTTGTACGCAAACTCCACCAAGGGTAGGTGGTCCTCCCATCTGTGACCAAAGTCGAGGACACATGCGCAGAGCATGTCCTCGAGAGTCTGAATGGTCCTCTTCGTCTGACCATCCGTCTGAGGGTGAAAGGCGGTGCTCACACGTAGCTGCGTCCCGAACGCCTCCTGCAACCCCTTCCAAAGCTGAGAAGTAAAGCGAGCATCTCGATCGGAGACGATAGATGATGGCACACCGTGAAGCCGTACAATCTCCTGAACGTAGAGACGTCCCAAGCTCTCCACTGAGCCCTGCTCTCTGATGGGTAATAAGTGATCCGACTTGGTGAGTCGGTCGACAATCACCCAAATGGAGTCGTGACCTTTGGAAGTGCGTGGAAGTCCAGTCACGAAGTCCATAGATATCCCATCCCACTTCCACTCCGGGACCTCCAAGGGCTGTACCAAGCCTGCTGGTACCTAATGCTCTGCCTTCACCTGTTGGCAGGTGAGGCATCGTGAAACGAACTCTGCCACAACCTTCTTTATGCCTGGCCACCAGTGCTGTCATCTGAGATCCTGGTACATCTTTGCCACTCTAGGATGTATCGCCAAAGGAGATGTGTGAAACTCTCTCAGCACCTCCTCCCGTAAAGCGAATGGTACCAAGGTACGTCCTCTGAAAAGGACGTCGTGCTCTTCTCCAATGAAGAAACCATCAGGTGACTATCCTGAGGATATCTGTGCACGTCGCGTCTCACAGTCAGTGTCCCCACACTGTGCCTCTCTGACCCGCTGCAGTAGTGGAGGAGTGACTGTGAGAGACTGGAGGAAGGCTGCTCCATCTCTATCCACGAAGGATATCTGCAAAGAGGCTAGCTGCTCTGTCGCCTCCTCAAGTAGCTGAATTCCTGTCCTCCTACTGAGAGCATCGACTACCACGTTCCCCTTCCCAGGAGTATAGACTATCTCAAATTCATAGTCCTGGAGGAACTCGAGCCATCGCCGCTGTCTCAGATTCAGATCCTTCTGAGATAAGATTTATCTGAGACTCTGATGGTCAGAAAAGACTGTAAAGCACTCACTCATCAGATAGTGTCTCCATGTATTCAGAGCGAAGACCACTGTTGCTAACTCCAGGTCATGGGTAGCATAGTTCTGCTCATGCGAGCTCAACTAACGTGATCCATAGGCGATCACTACCCGCTCCTGCATTAGGAAACATCCGAGTCTAGTCCCTGATGCATCACAGTAAACTACGTACCCTACTCCCTCCTCAGGAAACCTCAAGATAGGTGTGCTGGTTAATCTCTGTCTCAACTCCTGGAAGCTCTGCTGACATCTTTCTAACCACACAAATGGTTTCCCCTTCTTTGTCAAAGATGAGAATGGTGCCACAACTCTGGAGAAGTCCGACAAAAATCTCCAATAGTATCCATCTAGTCCCAAGAAACTCTGCACCTCCGTCACGATCCTGGGTGGCTCCCAAGCTAGCACTGCCTTGATCTTCGCAGGATCCACTGCAACTCCCGCCTCAGAGATGACATGTCCCAAGAAGTGGACCTCACATATCCAGAACTGACACTTCGAGAGCTTTCCATAAATCTAGTGCTCTCGGAGTGTGTCCAGTACAACCCGCAAGTGGTAGGCGTGCTCCTCCTCAGTCGTCGAGTATATCAAAATGTCGTCGATGAAGACCACAACAAATCGATCGAGGTATGGCTGAAAGATCCTGTTCATGAGGCCCATGAACATAGTTGGAGCATTGGTTACGCCGAATGGAATAACCAAGAACTCATAGTGGCTATACCGACATCTTAAGGTCGTCTTCTGCACGTCCTCGTCCCGAACTCTGAGCTGATGATATCCTGACCTAAGGTCTATCTTCGAGAACCACCGTGCTCCCTTGAGCTGATCGAAGAGGTCATCAATCCTCGGTAGCGGATACTTGTTCCTCATCGTCACCTGGTTCAGGCGACGATAGTCGACACAAAGTCACAAGCTCCCATCCTCCTTCTTGGCGAACAAAATCGGGGAAGCCCAGGGTAAAACGCTGGGTCGGATGAATCCCTTTCCCTACAAGTCCTCCAACTGTACCCGTAGCTCTCGAAGCTCAGCGGGGGCCATCTGATATGCTGGAGTCGATATCGGGGTTGTCCCGGGGTACAGTTCAATATAAAAGCCTACCTCTCTGCGAGGAGGTAGTCCTGGAACGTCGTCGGGAAAGACGTCCGCATACTGATCCACCACTGCAGGAAAACTAGGACTCCGCACGTCAACTGCTCCTAGGATGAGGCTAGACAACTGATGATTGATGGGCTGTCCTCTCCTCTGCGGAAGTCCATCCTGTGCTGCGAAGGCTCCATTCTCTCCGGTGAAGGTGAACCTACTCCCTTCGGTGCGTACACATCGCACCTTGTGCCTAATACAGTCGATCTGAGCATGGACTGTAGATAACCAATCCATTCCCAAGATGATGTCATAAGGCCTTGACGCCGCTACAAGAAGATCCCAGCCGAAGCTCTCGCCTCCTAGAGTAAGCTCACACTGCCGGCACCAGTGCGTGATCGTCGAGTCTGCTCCCGTAGGAGTCTCTAGCCGTAAGGATCGAGCCAACGACTCTGTCGGAATCTCCGAGCTCTGAACAAGGGCAGCAGCTATGAAAGGGTTACTCGCTCCTGTGTCTATAAGAACTGCAGAAAGGGTGGAATAAACACAGACCGAACCTCGAATCATCTCGGGCGCGCCGTGGTCGTAGGCCTCCGCTGCCTGGAGCTGTGCCTGTCTCTGCCCGCCAGCTCCCTGTGGTCGGGGTGGACCTCCTGGTGGTGGTGGTGGTAGAGCCTCAAAGCGTCGCCCACCACCTGCTACTCGACTAGCTCCTCTGCCTTGTCCGCCTAATCCCTGCGGACCGCCACGGTTGACCCTCTGCCTCTGCCTGTGTGGCCCCTCAACCGTATGCTGCTCCTCGGCACGGTGGGTCAGGCAGTCACGAGACATGTGACCCTGCCCGCCGCATGTGTAGCACTGCCTACCTCTCGAAAGACTGGCTCCACGCTGTGTGCCCCGCACTGCTGAGCCAGTGTCCTGAGGTCGTCTGCGTGAGGGTCTGGTCTGCCTGGACCCCTGAGTCATCTGTCGACTGCCTGCCGCAGAAGACTCTGCTACGTGCCGCCCCATGGTAGGTCTCGCTGCTGATGAAGGCTCAGCAAGGAAACTCTCGATCAAAAGGGCTCACTCCAGTACTCCTGCCTGAGTAAGAATGCTGAGGGAGATCAGCGATACCCGGATCTCATGTCTCAATCGCTACTCAAAGGTCCGGGCCTGGAAGAATGAGTCCCGTACAATGTCGGTCGAGTAGCGCGAGAGATTGGTAAATCTCTCCGAGTACTAGGCGACCGTTAAGCTGCCCTACCACAACTGAAGAAGCTCCTGAATGCGCACCGCACGGAGGGTGGCCGGGACAAACTCCGAGCGGAAGAGGCTCTCAAAATCCTTCCAGAGAAGAGATGCCTCATCGTGCACCTGGAACATCAAGCTCCACCATCGGCCCGCTTCTGCGTGTAGTAGGCTCGCTGCGAGGATCACCATGAGGTCTGCTGGTGTCCTCACTAACCGAAAAACTCACACCACTGCCTCCAGCCAGTCCTCGGATGCCTGGGGGTCCGTCTCCCCGCAGAACCTGGGAGGTCGCTGGAGCTGGAACTCATGAAGTGCACTGAGGCGACGTGCATCGTCAACGGCTGGTGCTGGAAGCATCGGTGGCTCGGTGGGTAAAGGTACCGCCGGTGCCTCAGCTGTCAAAGGGCCCTGCACCGAGGCCTCGTCGCTCGACGGGCTGTCGTCTCGCTCAACTCTCGGAAACCAAGCTGGCTGCCATCATGGGGCCATCCTGAAAAGAAACAGGTGCGCCACGGTCAGAAAAGTATACCTGGTGAGCTGACACAAAGTAATCACAAAGAGAACTTGAAACACACACACAATTAATGTTTTCGTGCATTAAGTCGGAAATCAGAAGTCAGGGTCCTGGTGTACGGATACGTCGGCCGCCGCACCAACACTAGACTCCCAGGACTGATAACCACACCCAATACGCTAAACACTATTGCTTCACATAGAAAAGATCAGAGTCCATGGTAGAACCGAACGCCTCTGATACCAATTTGTCACAACCTGTCCTCGGGGCCCGCGCCGTGACTACCCCAAGCCCGCCTTCCATAGGCCAGGGGCTGGAGACTAGCACCAAGGCGTAAATCCCGGTAAAGGGAAGGCATTGACTTTGTAAAGTAAACAAACACCACAGAGCAAGAAAGCAGAAGAAGCAACCACTAAGTAAAAACTGAGTACAACAGTAAGTGCAAAAAAGTAAGTGGGCCAGAATACAAACCCAAACTGAAAGTAGAGTACAACTCGAAAGGGAAAACAGCAACTGAAAAGTAAAGACGCAACGTCGAGCCGTCCACTGGAAGTCCCACCTGAAGGATGAGTACAGATAGCCTCCACTGCTCCTCGGGTCCAGCCGACCGCTCCGAGTATGTCCCACCCAGTGGTCCACCTCCAGGTACCGTCCTGCTCCGCAAGCCTCCACCACGATCAGCGCTGTCCGTCGTCTGCAACCAACACAATGTCGTGCTGGCATAGCCCGTGCAGGGGTGAGTATAAGCTACTCAGTAGGGACCCCGAGACCCCCGAAGGTCTCCCAGAATCCACAAAGGATAAACCAGAAAGGGAAGATGCAATCACGAAGTAACATCCGACACTGCTTAGGTATATGCCCATACATATACCTAAGTCATCAATTCTCATTCGGCTCCAACATCCGAGCCCTAGTACAACCCAGTCTACACAGGAAAGAAAAACGTAAATCCACATAGGATAGCACAACACAATCCACAAAGAAAAGCAAACATGGTTTCAGCTCACACATGTACTTCTTTGTATGACGATAAAGATGACCAGATATTGCCACTGATTCATCTAATCCGTCGGACCCACAAAGGATCGATAGGTACTAACCCCCGCAATGACCCACAAAGGATCTGACCCACAAATGATCGATAGGTAACTAACCCCGGCAATGAGCCACAAAGGATCTGACCCACACATGATCGATAGGTAACTAACCCCCGCAAGACCCACACAGGATCGGACCCACACAGGATCTGTATGTGCTGGCCCACACAGGACCGCTGAGCGCTGACCCATACAGGATCGGACCCACACAGGATCAGTAGCACTGACCCACAAAGGATCGCTGAGTGCTGTAATAGTCGCCGTCGAATTCACTAAGGATCTCTGCAGAGTGGTCGTCGTCACAGTAGCAGTCGCAGCCAGCTGTAGGGTTCCCGCACACAGCAAGCTCATTCGGGAGGGCCCGCTCCACGAGCCGAGAGGCTGATACATCAACTGACACATAGTCCAGAGTTGATGTATCCAAAAGTTCCGTATCGTCAACAGGAACTCAACGTCGCAGACGGCGCGTCAATCAGATGCCCGGTCTGAGAGTTATTGGATTTTTCGTCCGAGGGGCCCGGTTGGTTTTTAAGGAAAAATGAACCCGACCGTACTCCACCTGCATCGAAACCTCGGGCGGAGTAAGCCAAAAGATCCGTCTCACTTAGAGGGATCCAACAAAGTTGACGGAACGTCAATCGGACGTCCGAAGCTCAAGATATGAGCGTTTCCACTCCGAGGGCCCGGTTGGTTTCGTGTACGAACCAACCCGGCCAAACCCAAAGTATTCCGAAACCTTTAGTGTGATATACTGAAACGACCATCTCGATCCAAGGATCGCATTTCCATAGACAGCGCGTCGTTCGGAGGCCCGTAGCTCAAGTTATGAGCAAAAAACCGAAAAGGTCCGGAAAAGGGGGGTCTGGGCCCGAACCGACCCCCCCCCCCCCAGGTCAGCCCGAACCGGGTCGACCCGTCTGGGTCCGGGTCCGACCCGACCGGCGCGGCGTGGCCAGGCCCAGCCAGGGTAGCCCTGCCAGGGTGGCCCGGCCCGGCCTGGGCGCGACCCGGCCCGGCCTCCTGGCGGCTCGGCGTGATGGCCGAGCGGGTGCAAGGGGGCGCCGCCCCCCTTGAAGATTCCGTGGCCCCGCGTGGGGGGCCACCTCTCGCCAATGGACGTGGCAATGTCGCGTCCTGCCTTCGGTTCCGCGCGGCCACGGAACTGCACCCCGCCGCCTCGGCTTCAGCCGTGGCGGCTCCGTCCGACGGCGCGCCAGGGCGCCGCCGCCTCCGGCCGCCGGTGGAGTCCGCGGTCCACCGGAGTTGCTCCAGTGGTCCGATTTCATTTCCGTCTGCGTCGTAGCTCATCCCGGGTCCCGTTCTTCATTGCGGAATCAACAAATCGTCTCTGTGGCCCGTTTTGTCATCGTCTGTCGTTCCGCACACCAAGAGAAAAAGGGCGGTGGGTTCGGACTTGGTCGTTGGTCCGCACCCACCGCGTTAGCGGTTTGAAACAACACCATAATTCCCAGCAATTAATAAACCTCAACCCGCAAAAATAATCCGCGGACCAACTTGTGAATTTGGTTTGTCCGCGTTCTTGCCTTGGAGGAAAACAAACATGGGTATTATCATTTTCAAAATGACCCCTACCTCGTCGTAGCTATCGTTGAACGAGAGTTCTTCGCGGAATTGACCGTCGCGGAAGAAAAGGATCGTTGCGTCGCGGAATGGCGTCGCGTCGTCGCGGAAGGGCGTCGCGTTGACGATCTCCGAGGTTTAAGAACATACAGATTTAATTATAACAATCAAATCCATGTTGATGTTATAATCCACAAATAATTAAAAGGACCACAATCTCTTACCTCAACGGATGATCAAAGATTTGTTGCGGAAGAAATAATGTCGCAGAAGAACGTCGCGGGAGAAGAATCGTCAGCGTCGCGGTACGCGGCGTCACGTCGTCGATCTCCGAGGGTTTTGCGTTCTTCGTCGCCCTTCGTCGGAGGCCGGCGTTCTTCGCGTTCTTTGCGTTCTTCGCGAAGGAGGATGGAGATCTTTAGAGATTCTCCAAAGGTTTAACACAACAACCAGATAATAAAATAAGTCCTCCTCTTATTTTATTATCAACTAAAGAGTTTGAAAACAAGGATAAGTAATGAACAATTAATTCATGGAATTAATTGCAACGAATTTAACCGACCAATTAACAGGGGCGTTAAGAATTTAGAAAACGCGTCAGTTGACTTTCATTAAAGATGAGTTTTTGCGGGTGCGTTACTTAGCGGAAAAGAAACGGTGGGGCTCGTGCGGGCCCCACCCCACAAATATCCTACAAAGAGGGTAGGATATTTTGAATTGCACCCTATCCGCTTTAACTCATCTTAAGAAACTTTAAGTGGCTTTAAGCGGCTTTAAGTGAAATAAAATACAGTTTTTCGTACCACATTATTTTATTTCTTAACTTAAAGCCCAAAAATTAAAAAACCACACCCAAGCAAACGCAACTCCGGAAGAGGCGTTTCTAAGCAAATACCGGCGCTATGATTCCATTGGTTCCCTTAAAATTTGATTCCGAGCACCGGTTCAAAATTTAGAAAAACCCGCTCGTTCGTTCACTGAACGTACCCGAGCCAAACTTCGGAAAATGATTTCGGGCACACCGGGCCTCAGAATCAGGTGCCGTCAGAAAATGCATTCTTGTAAAAAAAATCCAAAGAAAATTAAGAAAAAAAAAAATTCCTTGAAATTTACGGGTCTTTACAGAGGAGCGCTTGGTTGTAGCGGCAGACCCATGGTGGGAAGCGCTTGGTTGTAGCAGCAGGCCCACAGTACTCGATAGGTGGAGTACTACAGCAGTCCAAGGTTAGAGGGAAGCACTTGGTTGTAGTGGCATACCCACTGAACTTGATAGAGAAGGAGATTCCAAATAGCTATGGTTTCAACTTCATGATCGATCCTGTGTGGGTCATTGCGGGGGTTACTACCTACCGATCCTTTGTGGGTCTGACGGCTTAGATGAATCAGTGGCTACATCTGATCATCTCTATCGTCTTACGAAGAAGTATACCTGTGTGAGCTGAATCCTGTTTTGATTTCCTTTGTGGATTGTGTTGTGCTATCCTGTGTGGATTAAGTTTTGTTTTCCTGTGTGGACTGGGTTTTGTTTTCCTGTGTGGACTAGGTTGTACTTGGGCTCAGAAGTTGGAGCATAATGGAATTGATGACTTAGGTATATGTATGGGCATATACCTAAGCAGTGTCGAATGTTACTTCGTGATTGTATATTTCCTTTTTGGATTACCCTTTGTGGATTCTGGGAGACCTTAGGGGGGTCTCGGGGTCCCTATTGAGTAACTTATACTCACCCCTGCACGGGCTATGCCCGCACTACGTTGTGTTGGTTGCAGACAACGGACAACGCTGATCGTGGTTGATGCTTGCAGAGCAGGACAATACCTGGAGGTGGGCCACTGGGCGGGACGTACTCGGAGCAGATGGATGGACCCTAGGAGCTGTGGAGGCCATCTGTACTCACCCTTCAGGTGGGATTTCCAGTGGACGGCTCGAAGTTGTGGCTTTACTTTTTATTTTCTATTTTTCCCTTTCCAGTTGTACTTTACTTTTAGTTTGGGTTTTTATACTAGCCCACTTAATTTTCTGCACTTACTGTTGCACTCAGTTTTTACTTAGTGATTACTTCTATTACTTTCTTGCTCTATGGTGTTTGTTTACTTTACAAAGGCAATTCCTTACCTTTTATTGAGATTTATGCCTTGGTGCTAGTCCCCAGCCCCTGACATATGGAAGGCGGGCTTGGGGTAGTCACGACACGGGTCCCGAGGACGGGTCGTGACAAATTGGTATCAGAGGAGTTCGGTTCTACCACAGAACACAAGACTCTGATCTTTTTCTATGTGAAGCAATAGTGTTAAGAGTATTGAGTGTGGTTATCAGTCCAGGGAGTCCAGTGTTGGTGCGGTGGCTGACGTATCCGTACACCAGGACCCTGACTTCTGATTTCTGACTTAATGCACGAAAACATTGATTGCCTGTGTGTTTCAAGTTTTCTTTGTGATTACTTTATGTCAGCTCACCAGGTATACTGTTCTGACCGTGGCGCACCTGTTTCCTTTTCAGGATGGACCCACGATGGTAGCCAGCTAGGGTTCTGAGATTTGAGCGTGATGACAGCCCACTGAGAAATGAGGCCTCGGTACAGGGCCCTTTGACAGCTGAGGCACCGACGGTACCTTTACCCACCGCGCCAACGATGCTACCAGCCCCAGCCATTGACGATGCACGTCGCCTTAGTGCACTACACGAGTTTCAGTGCCAGCGACCGCCCAGGTTCCGCGGGGAGACGGACCCCCAGGCAGCCGAGGACTGACTGGATTCAGTGGTACGAGTTTTCCGGTTAGTGAGGACACCAGCAGACCTCATGGTGATCCTCACAGCGAGCCTACCGCACGCGGCAGCAGGCAGATGGTGGAGCTTAATGCTCCAGGTGCACGATGAGGCATCTCCTCTCTGGACGGATTTTGAGAGCCTCTTCCACTCGGAGTTCGTCCCAGCCACCCTCTGTGCGGTGCGCATCCAGGAGCTTCTACAGCTGCAGCAGGGCAACATGACAGTAGCCCAGTACGCGGCGATGTTTAACGATCTCTCGCGCTATTTGATGGACATGGTACGAGACCCATTCTTAAGGGCCCGAACCTTCGAGCAGGGGCCTAGGAGAGAGATCAGAGCTTCAGTTGTTTCTCACAGCATTCTGACACAGACATGAGTGTTGGAGCGAGCCCTCTTAGTGGAGAGTTTCCTTGCTGAGCAGTCTCCAGCAGCAGGACCCACCACTAGCCGACATGCGGCAGAGTCTTCTGCAGCGGAAAGTAGACAGATGACGCAGGGGTCCAAGAGGACTAGACCTATAGGTGGTCGACCGTGTGACACATGATCGTTTGTGCGAGGTACCCAGGGTGGACAACAACTTACCATGAGCGGACAGTGTTACTCATGCGGCGGGGTTGGTCACATGGCTCATGACTGTCCGACCCGCCTTACGGATGACCAGCAGATGAACGAAGGACCTCCCAGGCAGAGGCAGAGGTTCGATCGAGGTGGAATGCATGGATCAGGAGACCGTGGAAGGGGAGCTGGCCATGCAGTTGGAGGTGGACGACGCTTCGAGGTGTTACCACCACCACCACCAGGAGATCCACCCCGACCGCAGGGAGCTGGTGGACATGGGAGAGCTCAACATCAAGTTGCTGAGGCCTACGATCATGGAGCTCCGAGAGAAGATGGAAAGGAGCGGGACTAGCTCCAGACCTGGAGACTTTTGTTTATGCTGCTTCTAGCGTTGCTGACGTTTGTTTGTAGATGTTTTGTGCCATTGTACTTTGATCTAGTAATAAAAGACACCTTCCTTTTGGCGTTTACCTTCCTATCCTCTCTTTGTGTTGTTACTAAGAGGTTCCGATTTAAAAACCGTTGACTTAACCCTCACTTTGAGATACCTACTGGAGGAGACCCAATGACCACACACTGATGCCGACAGTGTGACTCAACCCTTGGAGGTGAGAGTAGCGGTTGGATCTTTGGTAGTAGCGTCGAGGCCTTATGAAGTCATCCTTGATATGGGTTAGTATCATCCATGACGGGATTGACTGTATTAGGCAAAGAACGTGGTTCATCCAGGGGATGAGACCAGATTTCTCTTCTCGACAAAGAAGAAATCTCAGCAGATCTTGTAGGACCAGAAAGCTCCAAGTCATCCAAGAGCGGATGAGGACATCTCAGAGCCGGTAAAAGTCTTGTGCTTATAGGAGGCAGAGATCACTAGAATTCAGGTTTGGTGACCATGTTTCCTTACAGGTCACACCTCGACGTGAGTTACAGAGATTTGGCTGAGGCAGCAATTTGTCTCCACACTTCATCGGAACATTCCAGGTCCTCAGCAGGATTGGAGAGGTGGCTCATCTCCTGGCTCTACCACCTCAATTGCACCGGGTGCATGACATCTTCCACGTATCTCAGCTGAGAAGATACGTGCACGACCCGACGCACATCATTGACCATGGGGAGTTGGACGTTGATGATGGGGTGACGTTTGTGGAGGTCCCAGTGGAGATTGAGGATCGACAGGAGCGGGTCCTACGTGGATGGTCGATTCCTCTAGTGCGCATCAGATGGTATCACGGGAACCTCCAGGAGAGCACTTGGGAGCGGGAGGCTCAGATGCGTGCTCAGTACCCACTTTTTTTTCCCTAGTTTATGATGTATCTTTACGGGGACGTAAATCCATGAGGTGGGAGTGATTTAAAGACCCGTAAAATTCACGGATTTTTTTTTCTTAATTTTCATGGGAATTTTACAAGAACGTAGTTTCTGACGGCACCTGATTCTGAGACCCGGTGTGCCCGAAATCATTTTCCGAAGTTTGGCTTGGGTACGTTCAGTGAACGAACGAGAAGGTTTTTCTAAATTTTTAACCGGTGCTCGGAATCGAATTCCGAAGGCACCGATGGAATCGCAGTGCCGATATTTGATTAGAAACTCCTTTTCTGGAGTTGCGTTTGCTCGGGTGTGTTTTTTAATTTTTGGGGTTAAGTTAAGAAAATAAAATAAAGTGGTGCGACAAGTTTATTTTATTTCACTTAAATCCACTTAAAGCCACTTATGCTAAGTTGAAGCGGATAGGGTGGAACCCAAAATATCCTACCTTCTTGGTAGGATATTTGCGAGGTGGGGCCCGCACGAGCCCCACCATTTCTTTTCCTCTAAGTAACGCACCCGCGAAAACTCCTCTTTAATGAAAGTCAACTTGTGCGTTTTCTAAAACTCTTAACTCTCCTATTAATTGGACAGTTAAGACGTTACCATTAATTCACCGAATTAATGGTTCGTTTCTTAACTTGTTTTTCAAATTGTTGGCATGTAAATAAAATAAGACCAATGCATGTATTTCTTGAGGATTTCTCGTTGATAGGATTTGGAGAAGACTCTAAGGCTTGAGATCTTCATCCTCCTTCGCGAAAAACACGAAGAATGCGAAGAACGCGAAGAACGCCGAACCCTCGGAGATCGACGACGCGACGCCGTGTTCCGCGACACCAACGATTCTCCTTCCACGACGCTTCTTCCGCGACGTTTCTTCCCCGCAACAATATCTGATCATCAACTGCTTGAGGTAGGGGATTACGGTTCTCTAATTATTTGTGGATTTTATCCTCAACATGGGTTTAAACGTGCAATTAAATATGTGTGTTTTCTTTAACCCTCAGAGATCGTCGATGCGACGCCGTGTACCGCTACGACGCGATGCCCCCTTCCGCGAGGCGATGATCCTCTTCTTCCGCGACGGTCAATCCCGCGAAGAACTCACGTCCGACGAAAACGACGAGGTAGGGGTTGATTCTTTTAAATCTTTGTGATTATACCTGCGGAGTATGATTTAAAATTGTTGTGAGACTTTTAAAACCGCTAACGCGGTGCGTGCGGACTAACAAACAAGTCCGAACCCACCGCCCCTTTCGTTCTTGGTGTGCGAAATGGTGGACGTCGACAAAGAAGGCCGTACGGGCGATGCAGGGTCCTCGTAGTGAAGGACGGACCCCGGGAGTGCCTTTGGCGAAGACGGCGTGAAATTTCGACCACCGGAACTCATCTGGTGGTCCGCGGAGCAGCCCGCCGGTGCGCCTCGCCGGCACGGCGGCGCTGGCGGCAGAAGGCGGCGGCGCTCGGCACGCTGCCAGAAGGAACCACCACGGCTGAAGCCGGGGTGGCAGCACGCGGTCCCGTGACCGCGCGGGACCGGAGGAGGATGGGACGCGGCGGCCTGGCCGCGTCCGCTGGCAAGGGCGGCCCCACGCGGGGCTGCGGTTCCCTCACGCGGGGGCAGTATGCCCCTCGCTCCGCTCGGCCGTAACCGGCCGAGCCGACCTGCCTGGCGGCCGGGCCGCACCGGCCGGGTCAGACCTGGACCCGGGTCATGTCGACCCGGTTCGGGCCGACCCAGGGGGGTTGGGCCGAGTCAGTCCGGGCCCAGACCCCCCGTTTTCGGACCTTTTCGGTCTGTTGCACATAACATGAGCTACGAGCCTCCGATCGACGTAACTTCAGCGGCGATGCAATCCTTGGACCGAGGCGGTCGTTTTGACATATCACACTCAAGGATTCGGAATACTTTGGGTTCGGCCGGGTTGGTTCGTACACGAAACCAATCGGGCCCTCGGAGCCGAAACACTCGTAACTTGAGCTCCGGACGTCCGATTGACGTGCCGTCGACTTTGATGGATTCCTCTTAGTGAGACGGATCTTTTGGCTTACTCCGCCCGAGGTTTGGATGCAGGTGGAGTACGGTTGGGTTGGTTTTGACTTAAAAACCAACCGGGCCCCTGGGACGAAAAAGCCTATAACTCTCAGACCGGACGTCCGATTGACGCGCCGTCTGCGACGTTGAGTTCATGTTGACGATACAGAACTTTTGGATACATCAACTCCGGACTATGTGTCAGTTGATGTATTATCCCCTCAGCTCGTGGAGTGGACCCTCCCGAACGAGCTTTATGTGTGCGGGAACCCTAGAGCTGGCTGCGTCTGCGACGACAATGAAGACAGTATGTGAATCCTCCGTGGGATCGGCAGTGACCACTACGGTAATTTTTGGGATACATCAACTCCGGACTACATGTCAGTTGATGCATCGACCTATTGGCTCGTGGAGTGGACACTCCCGGAACGAGCATGTTGTGTGTGGAAACCCTAGAGCCAGTTGAGACTTGACGGCTGCTGATCGAATGACATGGTGTGTTACGGATAGCCCAGTGGGAAGCGCTTGGTTGTAGCAGCAGACCCACGGAGGAGGAGCGCTTGGTTGTAGCGGCAGACCCGTGGTACTCAACAAAAGGAGTACCTCAGGAGGCTATGAGGGGGAGCGCTTGGTTGTAGCGGCAGACCGACGACGGAGGAGCACTTGGTTGTAGCGGCAGACCTACGACGGAGGAGCGCTCCGTTGTAGCAGCACAGGGAGCACTTTGTTGTAGTAGCAAACCCATGACAGAGGAGCACTTGGTTGTAGCGGCAGACCCATGGTGGGAAGCGCTTGGTTGTAGCAGCAGGCCCACAATACTCGATAGGTGGAGTACTACAGCAGTCCAAGGTTAGAGGGAAGCACTTGGTTGTAGCGGCATACCCACTGAACTTGATAGAGAAGGAGATTCCAAATAGCTATGGTTTCAACATCATGATCGATCCTGTGTGGGTCATTGCAGGGGTTAGTACCTACCGATCCATTGTGGGACCGACGACTTAGATGAATCAGTGGCTATATATGATCATCTCTATCGTCTTACGAAGAAGTATACCTGTGTGAGCTGAATCCTGTTTTGCTTTCCTTTGTGGATTGTGTTGTGCTATCCTGTGTGGATTACGTTTTGTTTTCCTGTGTGGACTGGGTTGTGTTTTCCTGTGTGGACTGGGTTGTACTTGGGATTGTAAGTTGGAGCATACTGGAATTGATGACTTAGGTATATGTATGGGCATATACCTAAGCAGTGTTGAATGTTACTTCGTGATTGTATCTTTCCTTTGTGGATTACCCTTTGTGGATTCTGGGAGACCTTCAGGGGTATCAGGGTCCCTACTGAGTAGCTTATACTCACCCCTGCACGGGCTATGCCCGCACTATGTTGTGTTGGTTGCAGACGACGGACAATGCTGATCGTGGTTGAGGCTTGCGGAGCAGGATTGTACCTAGAGGTGGGCCACTGGGCGGGACGTACTCGGAGCGGATGGATGGACCCTAGGAGCTGTGGAGGCCATCTGTACTCACCCTTCATGTGGGATTTCTAGTGGACGGCTCGAAGATGTGGCTTTACTTTTCAGTTTGTATTTTTCCCTTTTCAGTTGTACTTTACTTTTAGTTTGGGTTTGTATACTGTCCCACTTACTTTTCCGCACTTACTGTTTCACTCAGTTTTTACTTAGTGATTACTTCTGCTGCTTGCTTTATCTGTGGTGTTTGTTTACTTTACAAAGGCAATGCCTTCCCTTTTACTGAGATTTACGCCTTGGTGCTAGTCTCCAGCCCCTGACCTATGGAAGGCGGGCTTGAGGTTGTCACGAAACGGGCCCCGAGGACAGGTCGTGACAAGGGATGACCACAAGGAACACCTAGAAATAATGTTACAAATCTTAAGAGATCACCGTTTGTATGGAAAATTATCAAAGTGTGATTTTTGGATACATGAATTAAGATTTCTTGGCCATATAATTTTGGATAATGGTGTTTCAGTTGATCCTAGAAAGATAAAAGTAGTTATATCATGGAAACCACTAAAGAATGTCTTTGAGATACAAAGTTTTATTGGTCTAGCTAGTTACTACCGATGCTTTGTTCGTGATTTATCATAACTAGCTTTTCCAATGATAACTCTGACAACGAATAATGTTCCATTCCAATGGAAGAAGGAATGCGAGAAGTCTTTCCAGGAACTAAAATTTTGTCTTATATCTGCACCTATCTTGAGTTTTCCAGAATCAGGACAAGGGTATGTGGTGTACTGTGATGCTTCGGGATCAGGGTTGTGATGTATTCTCATGAAAAGAAACCATGTGGTTGCTTATGGTTTAAGGTAGTTGAGATTTCATGAGAAGAATTACCCAACACAAGATTTGGAGTTATCTTCATTTTTACATGCTTTGAAAACGTGGAGAAATTATCTCTTTGGTGATAAATTTAATGTGTTCACGAACCAAAAATCTTGAAACACATTTTATCACAATGATATTTGAATCTAAGGCAAAATATATGGATGGAGTATCTCTAGATGTTATAATTTGACCTGATGTATACACCAGAAAAAGGGAATTCAATGGCGGATGCATTGAGTAGAAATTCATATGCTCCGTTAGCGAAAGAAGAATCAGATAAATGGAAGTTTATATTGGTCCTAGACGACATGAATGTGGAATGTGAAGACCGAGGAGATGTTGAAATTTTCTTTTCCTCTATGCTTATTCCTGATTTGGTAAATATGGTCAAAGAGGCACAAAAATCTGATGCATAATGTCTAGGTATGAGTTGAAAACTCAATGTTGGGGAGAACATTAAGGGCTGGAAACTTGATGGGAGTTCAATTTTGTGTTTTTTAGATCATATGGTTATACCTATGGATTTTTAGGAATAGCTCCATAATTCTTAGCACTATTTGAGTTGGGATGTACATCCCGGCATACAGAAGACGTATAAGGCATTGAAGGCACTGTTTTGGTGGAGAGACATGAAGAGAAAGGTGGTCGAGTTCGTTTCTAAGTGCTTAACTTGTCAGTAAGTTAAGGAAGAGCATCATAAACCAGCATGTATGTTGCAGTATTTACCTATCTCAGTGTGGAAATGGGAGATGATAATGATGGATTTTGTTACAGGTATCCCAAGAATGGTTTGGAAACACAATTCCATTTGGGAGATAGTGGACCGACATACCAAGTCGGCCCATTTCATCCCTATTCGTGAAACTCATACCATGTAGGATTTGTCATAAATCTATATTCGAGAAGTGGTATAGAGGAATGGTGTACTAGTTTCAATCATCTCAGATAGAGAACTAAGGTTTAGATCTCATTTTTGGGAAATCCTTACAAAAATCCCTTGGGACTTAGCTGAATATGAGCATATCGTATCATCCTCACACAAACATGCAATCTAAGAGGAGGATACAGATATTGTAAGACTTGTTTCGGGCTTGTGTAATATATTTTGGTGGAACATGAGAACATCATATACCCTTGGTCGAGTTCTCATACAATAACAACTATCATTCCTCAATACATATGGCTCCATTTGAATCACTTTATGGGTGTCCTTGTCAATCTCCACTGTGTTGGGTGGAAACAAGTGAGACTTCTCTAGTTAGGCCAAGCCTTGTCCAAGAAACAACAGAGAAGATCCAGTTGATTAAAAATAGTATGGAGATGGATTAGAGTCATCATAAATCATATGAAGATCACTGTCGAAGACCGTTGTAGTTCGATGTGGGTGATCATGTCATCTTGATGATATCTTCAAGGCTTGGACATCATTGTTTCAGGATGCAGGGAAAGCTATCTCCTAGATACAGTGGCCCTTTTGAGATACTGAAACTGGTTAGAGAGGTGAAATATCAGTTGGTATTACCACCATGGTTTAGTTCAGTGCATAATGTGTTCTATGTATCTCAGTTGAAAAAGTATCGGCCTGATCCTGACCATGTGCTCAGATGAGATCACGTTGACCTAGATCAAAATGATTTGTTGATACATATCTTGTTACATATTGTAGATAGGAAAGATAAATTATTTCATTGAAAAATAATTGGTCTTGTATGGGTTTTATGGCAGCATGGTAAGATTCCAGAAGAGACATGAGAGTGTGAGAAGGAAATCAAAGAGTAGTGACCATAACTCTTTCAGGGCAGTGAATGCTTCCAAATTTCTAGGGACAGAAAGACCAATGGTAGGGAGAATGTAGTACCCCCTGATTTCTGGTATGTAACCCTTACTGGAAACTTTTACGGTTATAATGTGTAAGGGTGGAGGTTGGGATATTTTGGAGAACATTGGAAGTGTTTTTGTGGGCTTAATGAAGGTTGCACGAGCAGCACACAGTTTATGCAAATAGTGCAGAATTAATTGGAGAAACCATGTATAGTGTTCTTTATGAGGTAATAGCTCCATCTCATTTGGATCAATGTTTGTGGAGACCGTGCATGGGGAGGTTGTGCGGGCAGTATCTACCTCAAAGTTTGTGCACAGTTTGCTTAACCATGCATCCAAACCATGCGTATAGTCAAATTTAGATCCTTAAAAATATGATCTCACATGTTTTTTCCATAACTCACTTGTTTTTGACCCAAATTAGTCCTAAATTGGGATTCTTATTCTCCAAAGGTCTAATAGGGTTCTCCCATCTGTCCGGTGGAAATCTAAATCCTTCCCTTGGTGATTTGAAGCTGGATTGTTGATGTTTGTGATCATTCTTCATCGTTCTTGATCAGTTTCTTAGATCTACTTAGATATAATTCTCCTTTCTTCTTGGTTTCTCATATCTACACCCATTATTTGTAGATCTATGAGTGAGGATTCCAAAAAATTCAATATTTTGTCTTTATCTTTCTAGGAAAATAGACTTAAGGAGGTTCTGTGAAGAATGGACCCAGTTTTCTTAAGCGTTCTTCGTCTGTTGTCTAGTTTCTTCAAAACCTTTGAGGCAGGGAATTCTCTCTCGACTCCACTTAGTAGAACTGATGGGAATGATTTAAAATTTATTTCCTTATGATGAATTGTTCCTGAATTGGATGTTTATGAATTGTTGGAAACTATCTTTGGTGATGGTTTGGTAGATTGTAGAAATCTGGAAAATTGGGTGTTTTGAATAAATGGATTTTGTTCTCGGTTTTCAAATATGGATTTTAAAATGGGGATTTTCTAGAATTGTGGTACATGAATTTGATTAGATGTTTTCAATAAAAAGGGGATGTCTTATTGAAATGAAATGGTTGTTTGAAATTGGGTTGTTCTTTTGTTTTCAATAAAAGTATAGTTTTATTGAAATGGTATGAAATGGTTATTTGGAATGGTTTTGGAATACATTGGGTTTTGTGTGAGTTCATTTTCAACATTCCCCTGAATAAGAGACATGTACCATTGTGATACAAGGTGCGTGACCATGGATCAGGGGAATATTTCATTGGGACACAAGGTAATTGGACAAGAGACCGCTCATGAGTATGGAACCATCGAATGAAGAATTCATTTAGGGATGTGTTTTGAACTATGGAATCAATATGCCAAAATGATAATAAGAATTGGTTTTTAATCCTTCATTAGTTATTTTATTGAAAAATAACATGTTGGAAATTGGTTTCACTTAGTTTTTTTTCACTTGGTTGTAAATGGTTTTTGGAACTTGTTTATATGAACTGTTTTATGTAAATGTTGATAACTCTTCTATCCCAGTGGCATGATTTGGTAATTCATTGGGGAAAACATACTGATTTTTATAATCACCCCTAATTTTTCACTTTGGTGATTTCATAGATGCTATCTTTTAGGACAGAGAAAAAGGTAACGTTTCACACATTTTTAGCACTACCTCATGATACTTGGGATGTTCGGTGATTGTGGAGCTTGGAGCATGTGGAACATGGATTATTATGGTCTCTTAAGAGTCCTTAGTTGTTTATCTAGTATTTACTTTGATACTTGTTTGGTCTTCTACTGTTTCACACTTTGATGTGGTTTTGAGATACATGAAGTTGTTTTGTTGTCTTTCTTTTGTTCATGCATAATTTAGTGAATGTTTGGGGTTATGGTTTGTTGGTTTATTGGTTTATTTCATAAAGGTAAAATCATCCGACACTTGTATTTGTAACCCTTTGACATTTATTTATAGTCTTTGGCGCCTTGGGGACATTGCTTAAGGCCCAGTAATGACTCATTGTACTCTAAAGACAATTATAATTAGCGGGTTATTATAGATATTATGATCAGCTTTAAACTCATAAACCCATGATGGTATCCATAAGTCTTATATTAACTTCACCTAAAAACATCATAATCTCAAAAGTAATCTAAATGTTTTTTTATACCAACTATAAGGACCAAATTAAAATATTACATAATATTAATTTTTAATTCAATGATTCATTTTATTACACCCTAAATATCTCTTAGGTTTACTGTTTTATATAATTAATCCATCACCCAGACAAATTAATATTACATCACCAAGTGGAGACTTCTACTTAGTATCCATTCTTCAGGATAAATTTCAAGGAAATATCACATGGTGGAAAAAGTCCCATAGTTGATTAGGTTTACAGAGTAATCCCATACATCATGTCTCATGAGACAAAACAATTACATAATTTATTGGAGTGCTTACTAAGTGCATCAATAATAATATGTAAATGCTGATGCTTACCAATAAAGGAAATAAATTATAAGTCATAAACATAAGAATTACCCATGTAAAGAAACGATTTTCACAATCTTACCTCAAATCATAATAAAAAGATATTTCTTAAATAGGATATTTGAGAAATGAATATAAGGAATATATTACCCTGTCAAAGGAATAGAGAATAATATAGGTATATATTTGAGAGAAATATATTCATAATCTAGAATCATATAAGAAAATTCAAGAGAGATAGAAAATGAGTTAGAAATAGAATTGTCATAACCTAGAGAAAAAGGGTGTTTTAGAGGAATTTGTTTCCAGATATTTAAATATCCATTCAATTTAAATCTATTTTTAAAAATACATAAAAAAAATAGAAAAATGGATTTTATTTTAATAAAAAAATAACTATTTTAAATAAACCCAAATATAAAATATTGGTTATGACCATTGGAAAATCCATTAATGTCCTATACATTAAAATAAAAATTTCATTTTGACTTTGGTAAATGAAGTCAAAACCTTCCATATAAAATATATAAACAATATTAATTTTTAAAACCATTTAAAGAAAGTAAAAAAAGACATAAAATTTAATTTATCATTCATTTATTTCCATATAAATACCATAATAAAATAATTCTTAGAATATGGACATGAAATAGAAGGATTTAGAAAATAAAATTTTAAAACCATTAAAATGGATTTCAAATGTAAAGTGTCTCTTACATAAAACCTTTAAAATTTTACTTTTTTAAAACATTGAAATGATAGTTTAATATAGTAAATAAATGATCTTTATAATACATTTATTCATAAATAAAAATTTTAACAAAAAATTTATAAGATGGACATGGAATAAATAGAGTTGTAAGAGAATCATTAAAATATGATTATTTAATAGAAAATCCCTTACCTTGAGTCTGAATCATCATGAAAATTGAATATTTATTTTGAATAATAAAATTGTTTTAATTATTTGATATATTAATAAAAATTTCAATTTTATTATCCCATTTTATTCTATTTATTATCATGTTTTTTACAATTACTTAATCATTTAAGTTGACATCATACGTTTTGATGATATTCATATCATAAGTCCAAAATGATTTATGAAGGTTAACTATGGTCAATAAGGTCATTATTTAATCATATAAATATTAATAATCATTAAATAATAATCATTTTTATATATCATTTATTCTTTTAAAACCAACCATGAAATATGGTTATAAAAACTAAACTATGTTACAATCATGGAGGCGGTAGGTCGTACATACACATAAGAAACATTTCTATTTTCCAACGATCCTGAAAAAAGAAGGTATATTTTATTTTATATTTATATAATGATAAGTATATCATAAATATCATATTATTTATTTAAATATTCTTATATATACCATCTATGTGTTGTATTAATGAAAAACATCACATCGCTTTGTGGAGGTGGTTATCAACAAGTATGAACGACTGATGTTATCATATTTCCATCAATAGAAAGGTAAAAAAATAATTTATATATTATTTTTAAAAAATAATAAATATTTATTGAATAATATATATATATATACACATATATATATGTTAAATCCATCATCATAAATTTCCATTCAAGATGATGATGGAAAACAAATCACATCTGTTCGTGAGATGGTAGTCTGTCGTACACATGAACGATGGATTCGTTTACCATTTGAAGGAAGATAGGATAAATATAGGTTCTTCCATTAAAATAAGAAAATATAATTATACATGATATAATGGTTGTATTATATCATCATTATTGAATAAGATTTTGGGTAGGCAGAAGAAGAAAAAAATACAAAATGCTCAGCTAAGAAAGATACCTCTTCTTTAGGAAACTTCTTTAGGTTTACCCCAAAGCCTTCATATGTGTATTTTGTAATTAAAAAATCCTCTATGACATAGTAAGGGTAAATTTATTTGAGATTTTATTGGAAAAAAAATTCTTTTATGCATGAGTAAACAAGGATAGGAGGTTTTCTTTTTTAAGTGAGGGGATGGGAACATTTAGAAATTCATAAAATATTAAATTAATATAAATTAATTTTAATGAAAAAATGATCTAAACTGATATGATTTGAATATATAACGAGTATGGGTCTAAATAATATCATCACATAAAATTTTGACAACTGCATGTTATGTTTTTACCCTTATCTCTTTGTTTTAACCCCCGTTAACCCTTTTTGACTATTACTATGATAACAAAGATTTTACTCTATAGGGGTCATGATAGTTTCTAAAAAAATAAAATAATCCAAAAAATGGATCATTATTGATATTTTAAACCTATACTAATAAAATTTCCAATGAAATTAATTTTATAAATTTTAAATCAATTAATGAATTATTATTTATTATAAAATAACATTAATGTCTTTTTGGAGCTATTCATTTAATTTGACTTTGAAAACAACATGAAAATATGAAATTAAAATCTAATACATTAACACATCAGTAAAATTTTCTATTTAGATATAAAATTATGTTATACAACAATCCATTCAATTTATTTTAATTTTAATATTATTAAATTCATGTATTTTATTTTTATATTAATTGACTAAATATTATGTGAGCATTGCACAATAATATAAGGTAAATATTTCATTACTAAAAATTAGAAATAAATTATAACTATAAAAAAATACATTACCTTTAAATTTATTATTTATAATCTAGAAAAAGTTTTTATCCCTATCATAAAATAATATAGTTATTAAAAGTAAGAAAGTGGCATTTTTTCTTAATTATTTACTTAAATAATATAAAGGTAAAAATAAAAGAAATATGACCCCAATATTCGAGAATTGGATGGAAATGGGTGAAATAAACTAATAAAATAGGATAAAGGTATGTGTTTGGGTCAATCTTTTTTCCTTTTCATATTATTCTGGACCTTAATTACCCGATTTACCCTTACCATGGTGATAAATATTTACTATAGTTACTATTCATTATGGATTAAAATAAAATGGAACTATTTAACAAATTTGGACTTCATGATTATGAATATGTAATTAACTTTTCAAGATTAAATTCACTTAATTGGTATAATTTAATTTATTTTTAATTTAGAAAACATGATGAAAAACAGTTTTTTAGAAAAATGTCTTTTTAAGTTTAAACATGTTTTTATACCAAATTCATGTATAAAATTAATTAAAATGAATATAAATTTATTATAATTAATAAAATGGAACTCATTAAATTTTAAAACTAATAAAAAATTGAATATTACTTAGTAAATACTTTAAAATAAAATAAAATATTCAATAAAAATCATTTTTTGTTCACTATTCATTAAAAAATCAAACTTCCTAGAAAAAACTCAAACTTTCACCATAAGTTAATTTTGATATAATGATTAAAAAAATTATAAACCTTTTTTTAAATAATTTCTTTAAATATTTATTTTAATTAATTATAATATTTATTTAAAAGAAATAAAATCTATTTTTGAAGGAAATGTATTTCTAAAAAATAAAATGGATTTACTAAAAATTGAGAGATTATTTTCAAAGAATTTATTAATAAATTTATATTTATTTTTAACATTATATATATTTCATAAATAATTTAATCCTATTCATTCTCACTAATTCAATTGTTATGTTATAATGATAATATTTAAATAATAATACTTCATGGTTCATTTAGGCTCAGTGTTGTGTGTCATATAGTCTATCAAACATAGTTTTTTTAAGAATCTCAGGGTTTTACATAAAATTTATCCAAGATTTTAAAAAATATGATTAGATGAATTTATTTTTACCCTATAACATATTATATTTGAATTTGGGGTACTTTGGTACCATTTTTATTTGATTTTGACCTTTATAATATTTAATTAAAAGATAGATTCAAAAATATCACTTTATTGAATTTAATATATATGATATTTTATGATAGAGATAATAAACAATTATATTTTGTTATGAATAGTTATTTGAAAAATGAATTAATTTTTTTTTCATAGTAATTTTTTTAAATTTTCAGGGATTAAATAATTACATTAAATTCTTATGCAATGTTAACACAGTTCTTGTGTAAGCAGTAGAAAAATCAAGTAAATGATTATAAAAAAACTAAAATTAAATTTATTTGGGTGATTTAGAGTGTTAAAATTTTTTTATAAATAATTATAACATATTATGTTTTTGACAAATATTTATTCTTGAATTAATCTGTGATTATACTGATTTCAATGTCCAATTAAATGAATAGTTCAAAAATTAACATTAATGATATTTTATAGTGAATAATATTTTATTAAATGATTTAAAATTATTAAAAATATTATATTCAGATAATTTAATGAGATATGGTTTAAAATATCAACCATGATCTATTTTTTGATCAATTTTGGGTAACATTATTGACCCTTAAAAGGTAGAAAACGTTGATATTGTAGTAATTATAAAAAGGGCGAACAAGAGGCCAAAAGGAAGAGATAAGGGTGGAAACATAACCGAAATTTATCCAAAATTTATTTTATGAGATTATTTAGAATCATTATTATATTATATTTAAATTATATCAATTTAGTTTCAATTTTCTATGAAAATTAATTTATATTAATTTAATACATTATGTAATTCCAAAAGTTCCTCTCCCCTTATTTCAAAAGGGAACCCCATATCCTCTCCACTACAAACTTTAAGAACCATTTGGTTCAAAAAATACCTACCAAAATTACTTCTTAAAATTATTTACCACACTCTAGAGGATTTATTTTGGGTAGAATACCAACCTTAAAGGGATTATGGTGTAAATAAAAGGAGGATGTCCAATAAAGAGGTATTGATTTTAACTGATTTTTTTGTATTATTTCTTATTCTAACTCCATCAAATATTATTCCAACATTATGAAATAATAAAAATAATATATTCCAGATACTTACATTTTTTATGTTAATGTAATAACCTATATCTATCTCCTTTATCCATAAAATGTAAAATGAATCCATCATTTGTGTGTACGGTAGACTATCGCCCCCACGAACCGATGTAACTCATTTTCCATCATCACCTCTCATGAATGATTATAATGATAGATTTAATATATATATATATATATTATATTATTGAAATAATATTCATTTTGGAGAGATTATATATATTCTCTTTTCTTACCTTCCCATCCAATGAAAATGATAATGTCATTCGGGCGTACTTGTATATTACCACCTCCAGAAACCGGTGTGATTCGATTTTCACCACCACATAAAATGAATTGTATATATAAGTGTAATTAAAAAAATAATATGATATTTATGATATAATTACCAATTTTTAAATATAAAATAATACCTACCTTTTTCCCATCATGATCATTGAAAAATTGAAATGATACTCATGCATACGCATGACCTACCATCTCTATGAGTGAAACATAGATCATTTTTCACAAACATATTTAATGGTTTGATTTAAGAGTTTAATTTATGCTTAAAAATGATAATTATATCATGATTGTAATTTTTTAGATGGTGAAGAAATTATCACATTGACCATAGTTATCATTCTGAAGTTGTTTTGAAATTATAAACTGAACGTCCTCAAAATACCAGATGCAGACTTAACCGATTAAGTAATTAAATATGTCATCGAAATAAATAAAAATAATGGTATAATTTTAAAATTTAAAAACAATTAAAATTTTATTAAAAATTAAATAATTAATATAATTTTATTATAAAGGTGTTAAAGTACATACATAGAATGTTTGGACTCGAGGTATGTGTTTCTCATTACACTTTTACTTCTATGTGACATATTCTATACTAACAATTTTTTTGTGGTTTATAAACTATCCATTTTATATGTTATATAATGAATCTATTTAAATTCATTATATTTAATGTTTCATTTGAAATTATTTCTATCATGGGGGTTATGAATTAAAAGTTACCACATTGGTAATGGGTTTCTTAAATCAATTTCTATTCATTTGGTTATATTTCTACATTATTGACTACATTATTCCATGATTATATTTAAAATGACCTATTATCTTATTATGTTATATTTATATATGTTTTTTGGATTAAATATTTTCACACATAATCACTCCATAGATTAATTATTACTACAATTATATGATATTTGTAAGGGGTTATTTCACAAGATCATCATTATTCAATATTATTTACGTTTAAGTATCCATTAAAGGAACTATATGATGTTTATATCTAAAAATAATATATTTTATTCTATTTTGGTTACTATTATAATTACATTTTTTCCTTTTGTTTCCTTATTTTAAGTACTTGAGAGACCAAAAAATGTTATTTATAGAAAACTGACTTTGTTTTCTTTTCGATCAGGAATTTTTTTATTCCATTTCAACATTTTCATTAGAATGTTTTAAAAGATGTATTTACTAATCAAATATTATTTCTTTAATTAATTATTCATCATTTTTTAATTTTTATAAAAAATATCTATGGAAAATTCTTGTCATATTCTGAATGAGGTACTTTTTGGATTTATTTTCCTGAAAACGTGAAATGAGTAATATTTTTAAAATATCTTATATGAATTAATTTTTCAATTATCATGACCATTCAATTATTCTAAGGTTACATTAAAATTTTCCATTTTTATTTTCAAAGAAAATACTTTTCCGTATATTCTGGAAATTTTATAAATATTTTTTAAAAAAATTAATTTTCAAATTGAAAAGGGTTTCTTAATCAAGAATATTTTTAATGATATTTTTATTCAAGAATGAAAGAAATTATTTTAATTCAAGAAAGAAAAAATTATTTTAATTATGATATTCTGGGGATTGGTTGTAATTCTTCTATCCTTTTTCATTATATATATGGTTTATGATCATTTTGGATGGGAAAGTATTTACATTACCTATGGTTTTTATTCTAATATGGTCATTTATTGATTGTTTAGTCATATGGATTATGTTGTATTTTTATTCAAATGATGAATTCTTCAGACTTAGTAGGTGATGGGTTAATCCAAGTTATAGAAATCCCCTCGTTGAATTGATAGATCTCATGAGACAAACTAGTTTAGGTATTTGGTTCACACCTTACCCATCAATTTAAGATACATTGGAATGAGGCCTTGACAGTATGTTTATGATGTATTGGTACAATTCCTTAACTATAAGTTTAAGATGTCTGATATTATGAATTTAATCCTTATTAAGTCACTTATTAATTACCATGTAATTATTTTAATAGCTATGACATCCACAGGTAAGTTTCAAGATCATGTGATGTTTATATGGAATTATTCATTCATCACTTATTTATGATATATTATTATTAATGATTAAGTTATTGATTAAATGGAATGTGTTTTTCAGTTATTTACCCTTCCATATTGATTATGCCTCAGTTAATCAAGATAAATTCATTTTTACATAACCCTTGATAAGCATTTTACATCACCGTTATCTTTGTTCCTTTCCCACGTTTACGAAGAAGGAATAATTGAATGAGTTCAAGGATGAAAAATAATTACTCTCACTATGTTTTATCATTCATTACTAATGTAAAATGGAAAAAATATATGTATCTTTTTTACCAAGACTACTAAAATATTTGTTCCTTTGTGATATAATCGCTTGAATATAGTTCCAATGTTTTAAAGTAACCATCGACTCTAGGATACTAGGGTCAGGGTTATTACAGTCTCTATAAATCTTAGTGATTATATGATAAATTGAAAATTGAGAGCTATGAGATTTAATAAATAATTATTTCTTAAATTAGGGATCACAAATATCATATTTCCTCTTTCCAAATTTGATAACACCTTTTTTTCAATGTTAAATTCATGAAACTTACCCTTCTTAACAGACATGACTCTTTATTTCAAAACCCAGCCTTCCTTTTTTAACATTATTAATTATATATGACATGGATGACTACACTGACACCCGAACAAAAAGAGAGAATGTTCCTATATATATATATATATTTACATTCAAAAATTCATAAAATTATTAACAAAAGGATAATATTCTAAAAATAACATGGTTAATGATATATTATCATTTGAATTAACGGATCGACTACCTTGTTTTGCTTTACCTAGATGATAGTGAACAATGAAATCATAATATTTTGTCAATTAAAACCAGCTTCTGTTACTCATATTAATTTTTTTAGTTAATATATACCTTAAACTTTTATGGTCATTATATATTTTCACATTTTATCCCATATAAAATGTGACACAATATTTTTAAATAAAAACATACTATTTTAATCTCAAGATCAGGTGTAGGGTAATTTTTCACATTTAGTTTTAATTGGTGTATTGAATATGCAATTACTTGATCATATTGCATCATTACACAACCAAGTCCCTTAAAAAATCATTATTAAAAATAATTAATTCACCATTTATTATTAGAAAGGTAAACACTAGAGCATTAATCAATATTATTTTCAATTCTTGAAGACGTTCATCACATTCCTTTATCTAGATTAATTTAATTCCCTTTCAAGGTAAATTAGATAGTGTGATAGGTAACTGATAAATGTTTTAAAAAAACCATCTATATTAACCCAATATTAAAGAAATTTAATCTCAATGATTTTTTAGGCCTTATCAACTCTTACAAAACATTAACTTAGAAGGATAAACCGTTATGTAATATTTAGAAACAACATCCTGAAGAAATGAAATATTATGTAACCAAAATTCATATTTTATTAATTCTATATAATTTTTTTTTCTTTTAAAATATATAGACTAATAATTTGATATATTCCATGATCCTCATAAAAATTTTAATAAACAAGAATTTCATTAATGACAACTAGAATAAATTTACAGAAATACTCATGGAAACCTATATTCATAAGTTTAAAAAATACCAAGAGTAAATTATTCATCATAAATGTCATAACCATAAAATCCTAATCCCCATACTTAGTACAAGACATAATCCTAGGAATGTCTTATTCCTTTACCTTTATCTGGTGGTAATTAGTCTTGAGATCAATCTTTAAAAAAATTATGAGCTATATAGAGATGATCAAATAAGTTATCTATATGGGTAAATGGATATTTCTTCTTTGAAGTGATGTTATTGAGTTCTCCATAACAAATGAAATGTCTCATATAACAATACATATTTTTATAAAAAAATGTTATAACCCTATGTTAATGTGATAGGGTGGATGATACCATTATCAAGAAAATATTGTAACTGCATTTTTAATTAAAAAATTTCAACCGTATCCATTCTATTAAGGGTTTTTTAATTTTTTTAGCATCAAGAACTAATTCAAATATAAATTAAACCACCTATTTAGGAATAAAACTTGAAAAATCATTGGTAAATAAATCTATATACTCATTAACTACTATAATATCACTAATTTTAACACCTAATTTCTTTTCAACAATATTTTTAAGATAAATTTAACTTCTATAATTTATTCATTTATCAACTAGTTGATATGTTATTAAAGGAATGAATTCATTATTATATAGAAATTGAAACTCATTATAAAAAATAACTTCTTTATCTTTGTAAACTATGTTAGCATGATAAACTGAAATCCAATAAATACCTATAATAACATCAAACTCTATAATGATAAATAAAATAATGTTTTTTGGAAAAACCATTCTATATATGATAACATGAATATTTATATAAACTATTTTTTTCTTTATAGTAGTCCCACGAGTTTTTACCAAACATCATGATTTCATTTCATGAGATTGTATTTTATTTTTAATTTTAAATTTTTATATATAAAATAATGTGTAGATACCAATTAAAAAAATTAATTAAAATAATTTGAATAAACAAGTAATTTACATTTCACCACTTCATTTAAGCTTCCCTCATATACTATAGTAGCAGATAAAGAGTTTTTTGATCCATTTTATTAATGATATTATTGATTCCAAACATAAGAAACTAAATTTGGACATGGATTAATATAATGTACCAACTCATTACAATTAAAACATCTTATTCCTAGTGGATTATCTATTTTCATATTATTTTTTGACCATAACTATTTTCCTTATAGTTATGAGCTAAATGACCGAGCTTACTAAATCAATAAAACTTCCATGACCCTATTAAAAAATATTTAATTTTTTTCCGCATTTAGAACATTTGGGGGGGGGGGTATTACCTCTATATTTATTAGTTTAATTATTCTCTATTACATTCCACCATGATTTATTATTACCCATTTTATCATGAAATACATAAGTTTTAAAAAACTCCATCTTAATATCATCAACACAACAAATCATGTCCTCATAACTTTTGTATTCATCAGAGGATAAATATATTTGTGAAATTATTTTTAGACATATGAAGAAGCTATCAATTTCAATATCATAGTCTAGAATTAAATTTGGTTAATACCAAGATAATCTAGTAAAATTATCTTCATAAGAAACCACAGAGTATTCTTATTTCTTCATCAATTCAATAAATTTATTTTCCATTTTAAGTAAAATAAATTTAGGAAAATACTTATCAAGAAAAATATCATTAAATTATATACACTTCATGGAATTAATACCATAATTCTCTTTAGTATTATTTATAGGATACCAACATTAATAAAATTCACCTTTAAATTTATATCTAGAAATAATTACCTTTGGAGGTTTTTTACATCAAAAAACATTGAATATTTAATCTCATTCATTTACCCATCCTTTGGATTTAACCAGGTTTGAATATCCACTGAAATATGGGGGAGCTGTTTCATGACATGCTCCACTATATACATATTCCTATATAGACAATTTAATTTTACTCTTTTATGGGTGCCACCATTAATAGAATTTTTCAACTAAGTTAAAAATACCATAAAATATTCTATTCTAATCATTCCAGGTTAATTATTTAGAAGTTCATTATCCTATTGACACCTTCTTACTTTTGAATCCATATTTAATATATGGAAAATCATTATTAACATACATGAATTATATGAATAAAAATTGAAATATTTAGAATCAATATCATTATAATAGAAACATAAACTTAAATTTCTTAATAGTGTGTTTTAACATTATTTGAACCTCTAAATATATCTAAACCATTCTCTGATACCAAATATAATGACCAGTTACTTTAACAACCCATAAATATGAGTTTTATAGAAATTATTTCACATTTTTACACTACTATTATGTTTTTCACTTAATGTTTTATACAATTAGTAAAAAAATTCACAAAAAAGTGGACACTTTCACATAGAATTCATTTTTCAACCAAAATAGGGATTCTATGTTTACACTCATGTTTCATTCAATACACTTTTTATTCTTTTAAGACGAGACCAAAGTAGAATGTTAAACATTATTATAGTTCCTAATCAACCTTAGATCCCATGGAAAATATTTTAAAATATGGGATGAGTAAAAAAATATTTTTAGGAGACAAAAAAATAAGGGAATCTAGTTGGTCCAAGGAAAACATGAAATGCGATGAAAATACTTACATTTTTTACCAATAAAACTTTAAGAACATAAATAGAACATTTCCACATATGAAAATCTAACTTTTCTCAATGAAGTTTTTTAACAACACATTATTAAGGATAAGAAAACCTTGAAGTGACCTTAATATATGTGGGGAATCATGAAAAAATTTCAAACCTTTCACCTTTAAAAGTTTTTAAACCTTTTTTACCACATTAAATCAAAATATTTCCATAAACCCCCATTTCACATTAATAATATAGGTATCTTGTAGCAGAATATTAATAAACCATGTTTATTAACGTTTAAACAATTTAAAAAAAACTGAGACCTTGTTAATTCCAATGATTAACCTATATGGTTATCTCCCTCATTTTCACCTTCAAAATATAATCATTACCCACCGCATTAGAGAGCTATATTTGGATCACCCATTTTCATGAGCTATATCAAGTTAACTCATCATCATATATAATTCTGAAGAACTGTATCATGAATAAAAAATTGTAATATTTCATTTTTTCTTCATAAAACCATTGAACCATTCATTTGAACCCATAAACAGAACACATTCCATTTTTTCATTATCATAAGGTGAAATATCCTTTTTATTTGAAAACTCTTAAAAATTAAAAATTTACCATAGATAAGGAATAAAATATACTTTGAAATACAATCTTAGATTTTATAGGAATATGGATAATGAACAATGACTATGATGGAAGGAAAAGGTGGTCAAGGAGTATACGTTGAAAGACATCCTTTTTACACTTTTGTAAAAAGTAGAAAATGAACCATATGGAAAATGTTGTAAATATTACTTTATAAAAAATTATAAATAAAGTAAAATATATTTGATAATGACCTTTATCAACATTTAAAGCATAAAAAATAACATTCATCAAACATTTAAAATAACATTCTCATGGTAGAAAAAGGGTTTGAAGGAAAAGTTTTAAACTATATATTTAAAAGACAGTCCCTACCTTAAGTCCCATCTAGATTCGTTTTTTATCTAACTATTGAATAATAAAATTATATTAGTTATTTAATTTATTAATTTTTTTTATGTTTATTAAATTATAATATTTCATTTTATTTCATTTGTTAGCATGTTTTATTTTTTCACTGAAATGGTTAAGTCCACATTTTATGTTTTTATAACCTCAAAACAATATCGGTGTGTCAACCATGTTCAAAGGGGGTATCATTCCATTACCTTGAACATATTAAAAGTGAAATTATTATCATAATTATAACTTAAATATATTTACTATGTAAGGAAGTCATGAAAAATGATTCACATTATTTTATATAGATGGTTGTTCGTACATATGCATGAAAAATATTTTCATTTTTATTATAGGTATAAAATAAATAATGTAGATAATATTTTAATTTTCTAAAATAATTAATATTTTATAAATTTTATATTTATTTTTTATTTTCATCCTTATGAATATCCTTGTGAGGTGTAAATGAAAAATTAATCACATCATTTAGAAGAGGTTGTAGTCCACACACATGCATGAGTGACATTATCATTTTAAAATATAGGGAAGGGTAAGAACGTAAGTAATATTTTTTTAGAATAATAAATAAATAATTAATATAATATATATTCATCTGATACATCATTATAACTATATATAACATCTGGTGATGAAAAAGGAAACACATTGCTTTGTAGAGGTGGTAGTCGACACACATATACGAGGTTTTTTTCATTTACCATATGTTGGAAAAAAGATGAAACCATAAACGTAATAATATTTTCATATATTTAATATTTTTCTATTAATATTCCATCATAGTTAAATAATATTTTATGTATGTGGAGAAATAAATAAAAATGAAACATTCAGTGAAGAATTATATATCTTCTTTGGAAAACCTCCCTTTTCTTATACCTTCAGCCTTAATAGGTTTATCTTTTGGTGATAACAAGATCTATATGACATGTGGAGGAGATTTGGGAAGTAATTTTTATAGATATTGGATGATTTTGAGTCCTCATAGGGTATGGATAAGTGAGGATAGGATGTTACCTTTTATAAGTGATGGGAGTGACACACTTCTAAATACATAAAAATTTAAATATATTATATGTATTTCTCAAAGGAATGTGGAAAAAAATTAAAATATTGTAAATATAAGATGAGGATTAGTCATAATAAACTCATAAAATCAAATTAAAAAAATGATTTTATGATATTTTAAACCTTATCTATTAGTTTTAACCCCTTGCTAACTCTTTTAACCATTACTGTGGTGATATTGTTTTACCTTTGTTACTATTCATAATGATCAAAAATGAAATTGAAATTATTATTAAATTTGAACCACCTGATTAAAAATATGTTTTTTACTATATTAAATTTAAATAATTAGTAAATTAATTTTAATGTTTGTATAAAAAACACAATGAACATAATATTTAAATAAAATGTATTTTTAAGCATAAAAAGTATTTTATAGAAAAATAAAGTATAATGCCAATTAATATAGCATTAATTGGATTATGTTTATTAAAATTGGACTAATGTAACTATAAAAAATGCAATATAGAAGTTATAAATTAAATACTTGGAAATAAAAGATAGTTTTAATATAAATCAACATTGTTGTATATTCACACAAAAAACAATCATTCTAGAAAAACCCCAAAAATACACCCTATGATAAATTCAATATGATGATTCAATAAATTAATTAATTTTTTTAAATTAAAATTAAAAAATCATGGAATTTAACATTTAAATAAAATCATGTAATATATGGGAATAAATTATTTAAATAAAACAATTATTTTTTTTTCGATTAAAAAATTATATAAAATTATTTATAAATCTTTAATGAATATGAATTCATAAAATTAATAATTAAAAACCATAATATTTATTTAATTTTAGGATTATCTTGGTTTTCACACTTGATATTTTTAGAAGAGGAAACATTTT
This sequence comes from Viscum album, assembly GCA_963277665.1. Classification (NCBI taxonomy): domain Eukaryota; kingdom Viridiplantae; phylum Streptophyta; class Magnoliopsida; order Santalales; family Viscaceae; genus Viscum; species Viscum album. The sequence goes on along the minus strand of OY728135.1, from coordinate 442,961,629 downwards.
TATGAAAACATATGGATGATTTGAACACACAACACCTTTTATTGCTTATATATTTTATTATTAAAATTAATTTCCATGATTAATAGAAATTTTTAAAAGGAATATATGATTCTTTCAATGATTTATGAAATTATTGATAAATATTCAAAAAACATTGACACCATTGATTCAGTAGTTGTTTCAATTTAATATTAAATTAAATCTTCAATAGTTGAATTATTTTATTAAATATTATTTAATATTCATTTAGGAAAAATAATAAATATTATTAGGGTAATTTTATTTTACTTAAATATGTTATATTTAATTAATGATCTTATAATTATTATTTTAATTAATATAAAATACTAATTTGAAACATAATTATATGTAGAAGTATTCCATTACCTTCACCAAGATCTTATAAGTAAACACACACACAGAAACATATTTTATAAGTTTAAATAAGTGAGTAAGATCATGATATATATATATTTATATTATAACTCTATTTATATAAAATATGTTATATATATATATATATATATATATTTCAAAGAGTTAGATAATAAATCCTCACACACATGCTTGTTTGATTAACCAGTAACATTTATGATCCCCAAAGACTCTCTACCTGGTTGATCATAACCACCCATAATATCTTTTTGAATGAATGTGGTAACCTATTGAATTTAATTATTTTATAATATATTAAAAATAATACTTTACCAATATATTTTCTTGAATGCTATATGATACATATGAAATCATATAGATCATTTACATAGTAGGCTACATTTTTTCAATGATATGACATGTGTCACAATATTTCACTCAATCTAGTATGTTCAATATCAATATTATTCACATAATGTTTTGGATAGTCTTTAAAATCTTAATTTTGTTTAAATAATTAAATATTTAATATACATGATCTTTTATATAGTAAAATACCATGGTATCTATAAATTTCCTTCAAGTGATCATTTATATGATTACCAATTCCATATTGAGGATTCATTCATGCTGTATGTGTTATTTCTATTCTTGTTAATTATAAAAAACATTCACCTCCAAAAAAAATCATGGGATAAAGAAATCATCAAAAATATAAAAAAACATGAAAAATGATAAAAAATAATTTTTTTAAATAAATTGAAAATTATATTTTATGTTCTAATCATATTAGAAGACCCACGCTAAAAAATAAAAATATCCACAAAAAATCTAAGGAAAATTTAAAAAATAGCCAATTTAAAGGAAATAAATAAAATATGAATATCTAGAAGATAATTTCATACTATTTTTTGATTATACAATGAAAATTATTTGATATAAATAATCAAAAAATAGACAAAAATTGGGGGGATCACACATTCAGATACACTATCCCGAGACAATACGAGGGCCGAAGTCCATACTATAAAAGAACCACAAAGTTCAAATAAAAATTGCCCAAAAAACAAATAAATAAGAATCCCAAGATCATGAACCCACCTTATGTGGCCTCACATTCCACCATCACATGGCCTTAATCCTCCTTCAATCAATTAACAAATTCCAGCAAAATGGAATAGATCTTTATGGTGATAATGGTTCGTAAATTCCATCATATGTTATTCCCAATAATAACCTTCTCTACCAACCATTAATGGTTATCATCAATTTTCCTACTAGAATCCTATATACGTTGTTTAACCACTAAAAACCTATTGAAAATATAAAAACCTTGTAAAACCATTCATCTTTGAACACAACCAAGGAGAGTCAAAAAAGGCTAAACACACTGGAGAATTAGAACATAAAAAATGTAAACATGGAAAAATAGATTCTTATAAATTATTTTATAATCCTCATTATCTTTCACAATTGATGAAACCTATAAGTCCAACCCCAATATGAAATCTTCGAATTAGATGCAAATGTGGACCCTAAAAACAACTAGAGTTGTCTTAAAGAATCCAACTTCTTTAGAGGTTGAAAACGAGGGTGATGATCCATGGAAAGGTTAACAAAAAAACTATAAAAAATTGAATATAGCCAAAATAGAACACAGCTTGACACCATTGAGTTATAATAGATAACCAAAAATAAAAAACACAAAGGCATAACAAATGAACACCACATAGCTGAAAATATTACCAAGAAGTTCTTCTCTTTTAATAATGTGGAACTATTAAACATGAAGTCAAAAAATTAGAATAGTGAGATTCCAATAGGGGACCTATTATTCACTAAAACATAAAAAATATATCCACCAATGAACGTTTATATTAATTCAATTAAATAAATCCCAATATATGCCTCATTCAACAGAATAGGTCAACTGTAGATTAAATGAAGACTATAAAAACATGCTCAATAAAAGGAAATAATAGATGTAAAAAACACACACAAATTACAACCCAAAATCATCCATTACATCCATGAAATATGATAAATTAGATCTTTTGACTATAAAAATGATAATACCTTTAAAAAACTTAGCCATAGTTGGATAAATACTTCCAAAAAAAACGTTAATGGGGTTGACAACCACTCTATCTTCAAACAACTAGTCTCACCACATCATAACAGTATGGAAGAAGAAATATCTAAATCAAAAATCCAATTACACTGTGATTTATTTGATCATAGATATTCCAATGTATATCCATTTCCCCTTAACCATTAAATCTACAAACCATCTCTATACATGAGTTTCCATAGAAGACACAAACAAAACACTACTCATAACATTATAATAGTGAACTCAACTATTTGATTAATCCAACCCAAAATTAAGACTATTAGTTCCCTAAAAATCCTAAAAATGGAACCTTGATATAGAACCCCACAATCCAAAAATCTATTCCACAGTGAAATCCCCTCTAAATGACACCATTAAGCTCAACAAGGGAGAAATAAAATTAGGGGTGAGGGGAAGCTGAGGTGGTGGAAAGGAAGCACTACATCTTCGAGTAAATACACTGATCAAGGTAATATAACTCAAAAAAACAAACAGAATAAGAAGAAAATTGAAAAATTAACTTAGAATAAGAAAAACCCGTTACAAAATAGAATGATCTAAGACATAAAATTATAGGGTAAGATCAAATCTCCACTGACCAATCATGCACTAAGAGATATCTCGATGGATATATCTTATTGCATAAAACATAATTAGAGACTTATAAATTTCATAAAGAGAATTCCAAGGGTTGGGGTATCACATCCCCTACAGATTAAAAAAAATTGTTCTTCCAAATTATATATAAAATTATAAATAATATGAAATATCTATATTACTAAATATATTAAAAAAATAATTTTTTTTCATTTTCTCATTCTCACTAAGTCGTAAACCTGTATTAATTCATCTTTAACATGATCTTATTACTAATACAATACCATTAGAGCATTATGAATATAAAAAAATATTGTTTTACACTCTCTATAATATCAATGGTTTTCTTATTTTACATACCTTACTCAAAATTTCATTATATTTAATTTTATCCACAAAAAATTGGAATAGATGTAATTTTTTACTTCTATTTGGTAAAAAAATATTATAATAAAAAAATGATGAACATTCATTATGGGTAAAAACTGCATGACTACCACAAGATTCTTGAATTATATAATAAACCTCAGAGATAGTTGGTTCTTCTAAATAGAATGATACATGACTGAAGATGAATAAATTATTATCAATATATATTTATATAAACTAAAAAATAGAAGGTTTGAAATATCTAGTAAACATGTTATTTTTTATAGTTATAATTCAAATTAAATCTTTAGAAAAGATGAAATACATATTTAAAATATTCATTAACTATGTTTATGTTATATGTACTAATTATTCTCTACTAAAACCTCTATTAGGCTAATATCAATGATATGAGTGACCCATAGTGCTTGACTCTAATAAGATATTGATTAGAGACCGATGTTGGGGGTATATAACATGGAAAATATGAGTCGTTAACCTATTATGAAAAACCACCAATCAACACTATCTCTCTATATATAAAAAAACAAAAAAATCACATCAATAAAATAAAAATGAATATAATATCATATGAAACAAAAGGAAATCATGTCTCTATAGTTAATACTAAAAAACCAGTTCCAAAAAATATAGTGACTCCTATAACATTAGATAAAAACTACATTATGATTCATTATATTCCAACTTATTATTTAAATCCATATTAAAAATTTATATAAAAAATAAGTAGATGTAGCGGTGAACATATAATTACACTCAGTAGGTTCCTCTCTAGAAATTAAAATGTAAATATAGAAGAATCATACAAAATATTTAATGAATAAACAATAAACCCAAGTCAGGTTCCATCCCTATTAAACTTCTAACACATCTCACTATTGGATCAATCTTTAAAACTATATAAAAATATATGTAATATAAGTCTTGAATATATAGAAAAAGTTGAAATTTTTACCTGATTTCCCACAAATATAATCACCCATATATCCTAATGACATATATCATTGTGTAAGTGACCCATATGTTTCTTGATTAGGATGTAACTCAATTTTGAGTTTTTAGATCCCTAAGATATCTCCAAGGGTAAAACAGTAAACATACACAATATAAAATTTTATAAAAATTCCATGATGATTCCATTAATACTTTGGTGTCGTGTTCAACTTCATTATAAGATATCATGAAATTTCAAATGTGTAGGGCCTTAACAAAAAATATGTTTAAAAAATATTTTTTTACCATATGTGTGTTTTGTTGGGTATAATTTATTAAACCTCTAGAACAAAGAATATAATTGGAATACCATCACCACAGTTGGTTCTAAAATAGTGGTTTTACCCCCAGACCAATGTTATTTGAGTTTGTATCAGTACCATCAAGTGTTTGTAGTGTCATGTGGATTAATTAATTAATTAGTTAGTTAATTAATTAAGTTATTGTTGAAAAAACCCAAGGTGATCTCCAATACTATCCTTTTTGGAGTATCTCTAGGGTTTTGTTTATTTTTATTTGGTATAAACTAAGATATAGAGAGGGAGAGATGGTGTATTGATCTTGGTGGATGCACTATTGAATCAAGGAACCAAAATTGGGTCACACAGATGAATGAGACCCCAAATTTGAAAATGGATGCTAGTATTCTTGACCAATGGTCAATCCTTTATTGAGGTATGGATTATTTTTTTATTACTCTGTTATGCAGTTTTTTGGGTTGGGGATGATGGATTAAAATTCGATTATTTTTGAAATATTTTGGGACGGTTAATTATATATTTTTCCTCAAAACCAACAAAATTTATTAAATTATTCTTTCTAACATCATGAATTACAATGTGTGGGGTAGCATATGTCACATAAAAAAAATATCACAAAAAAATAAATTAAAAAAAACAAGAACAAAAAATATTTACATGGTTTAACAATGTTCTAACTCCATGGGAGAAAGTGGTAAATAATTCTATTTCTATTCTCTGGATAAATCATTAGATGATTAAATTTACAATACATGGGTAAAACCTCACAATTTATAAGAGTAAAAATAAATGATTACATGCGCGGTTCTCCTACCCTTGAATTCTTTTATTCACCATTATCATCAACATACAATGAACCAATGTTCCTATGATTAATTTCTAAATAAATATCTCATATTTTCTTTATAATTGAGAATAGCCCTAATGAAGCCCCTCACAACCAATTTGAGGTAGTAGATAGACTTTAAATTTCCTTGTAGGCTTCCAGCTTCTCTTTTTGTAGAATCTTTTCCATTAAATCAACCCCAATATCATTAGTATATATTTTTTTCAATTTTCAAAAAATATTTTTCCAACAAATTTTATATCCCATGATATCAATCATCGATATGTTTGGACTTGGAATGAAATGTTGGATTCTTACCAAGATAAATCATGCTCTAAATATCACATTGGAGAGGGTAATTTTCTTAAATTTCTCCTAGATTCTGTTGAAACTTCTTCATCCTCAGTTCTCGTTGAAATCTTATGTGATTTTAAAATACATCAATTTAGTGGTAGACAAGGAACCACAATTATGAAGCCATAATTTCCATGAAACGACCCCCTGTAAATAATATTAGGTGTCGAGATATAGATTTATGCATATTTACCTCTAATATAATATATGCATATGTATATCCTTTCAATACATGTTTATCACTTCCAAAACATAAACAATGACTAGATATACCTTATAGATATATTAATATCCATTTGAAAATTTTTAAATTATTATTTACTAGATTTGATATGAATATTCTAACAACCTAAAAAATATGAGCAATATATGATCTAGTGCACACCATAGCATATATGAGACTTATAACTAGGGACGGATAGGGAAAATATTCCATATCACCTTTATCTTATTTGGTTGAGAGATTCTAGCTTTTATGGATCTTTAAATGAATGAAAAGTTGAGTAACAACAATTTTTTCCCTACACATGTTAAACCTTCCAGGAACGTTTATCATGCACTATTCTTGAGATAGCGAAATCTTGTTATTCTTCCTGTCATGAGTATTCATCATACCATGAATCTGATTTACCTCTCATAAGCATTTTATTTCAAAATAATTGTTCAGACCCTTCTTCAATACTTTAATCTTGGTTATATCATTTCCAATATTCAATATATCATCAACATAAAGTAATAGAATAATGAAATCACCATCATAAGACATTTTTATGAAAACACAGTGATCATTAGTAATTTTTATATACTCATTTTTCTCTAAGAATGAGTCAAGCATCTTATAACATTACCCCAATGCCTATTTCATACCTTATAAACTTTTCTTAAGTTCACATACCATGTTTTGTTTTTGATTTCATATAAAAAACTTCTAGATTCTATATATAAATATACCCATCAAGATCACAATGTAATAATTTTTCCTTTACATACATTTTTTGAGCCTCTAGATTGAGACTAGCTGTGAATCCAAGCCAAAATGTGATAAAATCCATTTTTACCATTGGATTAAAAATTTAATCAAATTCAGTACATTTATTCTGAATTAATCCCTTAAAAACCATCCTGGATTGGTAGCATGGTTATGAGCCACCGTATTCTATTATTATAATGGATACCCAATTATTCTTGATCACCTTATTTCTATGTGGTAAGTCCAATAAATAAAATATGAAATTCTTTTTCAAGGGTCACATCTCCTCTTGCATGGTCTTTATCCATTCCATATTCCACCATCTCTTGATCACATCATCATAACATTATGGATCTCCCCTATCAGTGAGAATCACATACTCATGTAGGGTGCATCTACAAATTGGTTATTTTTATCTAGTGGATCTAATCAAATGAGACTCAAGTGGAATATATTTTGGAATATCGGTTTAAAGAGATATATCCACATATTGAGATATATTACCTAGTGGTGATGTATCATTAGTGTCAAAATTATCTATCACACTATATAGAAGTGATGGTGATGAGACTAGTTCAATATTGACTAGAATTTCCTCATACAATGGATTCTTTGGATTTTCTAGATTCATAAAATATTTAATCATCCAATATTTAAGAAATACTAAATTTATTATTCTAATGATACTTACGTTAATAGGATCCCAAATTTAGATAACTACCTCCTCATGAGCATATTCCAAGAAGAATAATTATTTACACTTTCCATCTATATTTTCCCTCTCATTTTTCAAGATGTTTATAAATTCCATACATCTAAATAATCTCAATAGTTTTCATGAAACATGTTTACCTTACTCAATAACTTTTTGGTATATTAATGTTTAGGAGAATTGATGGAGGAACTTTGATAATATCAACCTTGATCTACATCGTCTCCCCCCAAAAGGTTTCTGGTAACTTTTCATTCAATAAAATTCACTGAACTCTCTCATAGATGGTTTTATTCAACCTCTCCAAAACACTATTATACTAAGGTATCTTCGGTATAAATTCTTCTAGCATGATGCTGAAACTCCTTTAAAATTCCTCAAATAGAACATGGTATTCTCTTTTATTTTCTTCACACACAAACTTCAATTATCTTCCCATTTCTCTTTCCACATTCACATGAAGCTACTTGAAAACATCATTCACTTGATCTTTAGTTTTTAAAGAAAAAGCCTAAAATTTTATAGAATGGCCATCCATAAAGTTCAAAAAATAAGTATATCCTCCAATATTTTCAGTGATCATCATGAATATATTAGTGTGTATCAAAAATAAAAAATTTTCTTTTATATATGTTAAATAACCATGAAATGATAATTATATTTGTTTTCTCATGATACAGTAAACAAAATTATTCAAATGTTTAATTTTGATTAATAGTAGAAGGTATTTTTTAGAGATAATTCTTATTCCTCTCCAACTTATCTGGCCAAAAAGTTTGTTATAAACTTATACAAGAACCTTCTTTTTTGGATTCATTGACTTCTCATTCAAATAGTCTAAAATTTGCAAGGTTTATAAAAATATTTTTCTCACCTTTAAAAATTACAAGGTTACCTTTAGTAAGATTCTATTTCCTATCACCAAAATAAAAAACGTATCCATCATTATTAAAGATTCTAATGGATATTATATCGAGGTTAATATTAAGAATGCTCGTTGAATTTTTTGATAACAACTTGCACCTAATATTAGTCTCCAAAAAAATATTGCTGATACCAGTAATTTTGGTTACACCATAATTTACCATCTTCATGTGACTAAAAATCCTTAATGTGTAAAATGAGAATAAATCTATTTGAATTGTGACATTATAGGAGGCACCTAAATCAATCAAAATTGTAAAATCATGGTTTGAATGTTTGAAATACACTTATAGAATAATAAAAACCCCATCATTTATAACCACAACACCATTATTTTATGGTTTACCTTCCCAATTCTTTTTCAATGCCTTTAACTTCTTACACTCCATGATAAAGTGTCCAGGATTTCCACCATGGTGAAACTTGATATCATATCTTGATCAAAATTTTGACCACTTCCTCATCAATTGATTTTGACCATGGTGTTGTTTTCATCTATATTTTTCATGCCATTTGTTCTTCCCTTGTATTTAGTTAATATGATCCTCTGATGTCATAATAAATTCCTTATCCTTCCTTTTGAAATATTTATTCAAAATTATATCTTTAACCATTTCTAAAGTGAGATTTGCATATGCAGGATAATTTTTGACTTTCATAACAAGTGTGTCCCACACATTTGGTAAGGAATCGAATGTCAAAATTTCATGTAACTCATCACCAGCCATCATTTTCATAGAATTTATCTGAAGAAAATATCGTGGAACTCACATATGTGCTCTAAAATGATGTTCCCATATTTTTAACTGAGGTTTATAAGATGGAGTATCAAGTTTTCTTTATTCGTCATGGTTAACCTTCTATAAATGTGTTTAAATTTTTTCTATAGAACAATGGCATAAAGTTCATTTTCAAAATATTAGAAGATACTATTATTGATAGTTAGTTGAATTTGAGTAGATTACTTTATATTGAGCATGAAACTCTATACATCAATTTGTGGGGTACTGGTAGATATTTATTTTTTACCAAATTGAATATATTCTATTGATTTCATTAATGGATTTTTATGGGATTAGTGGTCTCCACAATGGGCTTCTTTAAATTTTTAATATATAAGTGATATTTCATTTTGGTTTCAATATATCCTAATTAAAATCGGTAAGTTTAATCATGTTATATATTTTTTCATATACTTATTTAGTGAAAATAGCAAATAAAAAATAACAATGCAGATATTTTTAGAATGGTTTAAGTATTTAGAAAGGAATTTTGAATAACAAAAAATATTGTCTGATTTTCCATGTTATTGGGAAAATAGTATCAATGGACGAGATTGATCGATGGTATAGCGAAGACTTGTCTTACCAAAAATTGTACTAGAAAGGTCCTCAAAAAGTTACCACAAGCTTGAACCTTGTCATATTATCCTTGAAGGGGGTACTATAGATCCTCGGTTTTGACATAATCCTTGACCATATCTACTGAATTCATTTTAGCTCTATTGTTGATGTTGTTTATGTCTTTGGAATCATTTTAATGAGATATTCAAGAATTTCACTTCGAAAGTTTTTTTTGATCACCGTGAATTTTCTAATCACTATAAAATGTTCATTTATCATCTAGTTTTCAAACAAACATACTTTGATACCACTTTGTGAGGGTATCCAAAGTTATAAACAACGTATCACATGAAAAGATAAATTCAAAATAAAAAAAATATGTGTTTTATTGGTCTTCCTACTTCACTGGATAAAGGGTAAAAAAATATTTCTCTTTATTTGATAAATCATTAGAGTATTAAAAATATAATTCATGGAGAAAATATTAAATTATCTGAGTAAAAATCAATGTTTTCAATGGTTTCTTACCTCAAATTTAATTATTACACTTGCCACTATAAATTATTTATAATGAATTAAGATGTCCTATTTTAATCAATGAAAAAATCTGACATAAATTTTTTCCTCATTGGGAGTGGCTTCAACACCATGTCATCGATTCTCAGGGAATAATTAATTTGATCATGTGTTCCGAATTTGTTGGGTGACTATCCCAATTTCCATCTATGAGTAATATAGTGTCCATGATGGAGGATCATTGGTGTATAGATCTTAAAATGGCTTGAGTAAGCTGAGGGAGAGGAAATGTTTATCCTACAACAGTCGGGGACATCTTGAATGAGATTTTCCAACCTATCACACAACTGATTGAGTGATAGTCAAGGGACCACCCAATTATAGACAGAGGTAGGACGAAGGGGGACCATAGGATGGAGCACATGGTAGAGTGGAAGGAAGAGTAGTAGAAGGTTGTAGGAAGTTTGAACTATTAACACCACCATCCCTAGGTGGTCCACTCTAGGCTTAGGGGGTTGGTCATTAGGGATGCAGAAAACTGTGAGCTATGGAGGCCTACAACCTCAAGCCTATAAATTTTTTGTGAATTAAAATCTATTCCTTATATACCTTGGCTATAGTACCCATATATATGTGCAATTAATTCCATTATTACCAATTATTTGGTGTGGAACATAGATATTGTTTTGATCCATTGGGTCGACCCTTGCACTTGGAGACTTTGAAAAAGGTGAATCAGTGATTACAAATGTATGATGATTGCAAAATCTAATTATTAGAAGTGAGATCTTTGTATTGGATCTATTTTTTTAGTTATGAATCTTTATGATGGCATGTTAGGGAGGAATGACTATCCACAGTTCATGCCTAGATTGACTCTTTTCGCCAGATGATGTGGCATGTCCTTGGTGATGGGATGTGGTTTTCCTTTTTGGGTTAGAAGGAAACCCTAGAAAAGAAGGATGATATTTGGAATAGTATGGTGAATCCAATTACTCACTAGTTGTATTTCATGACTCTTGGAGTAGTTGATGCTATGGGATACCAATTTCCTACAGTGGTGGAAATGTACTATAAAATACCTCCTAAGGACATGCTAGGATTACCTCCTTACTGGGAGAAAGATTTCTATATTTACCTATACCATGGTAAAACCATAATATCTACACTAGTATATTGGATGTCTCCCATAGGGCTTTATGAGATGAGAGTGCAGTTAGAGGACTTATAAAAGAATAGAGTTATGAGACCCTGTGTTTCCCCCTGAGAAGCCCCAGTGTTGTTCACTATGAAGGAGGGAAAGTTCTTGAGGTTATGTGTAGATTAACGATTCTTGAACCAAGTTAATATAACTAATAAATATCCACTAAATATATTCAATGACATATTAGATCGTTTTATTGGAGTATGATGGTAATCGAAGATTGATCTATGATTAGGCTATCAACAATTGTGAGTATTGTACACGGATATATGGAAGACAACACTTTGATGTCACTATAATCACTATGAGTACTTATTGATGAACTTTAGCATGATTAACTCCCCAAAAGTGTTCATGGGACTCATGAAACATATCTTTTATCGTTTCACATACTAGTTTGTAGTGGTCTTCATCGACTATATCTTACTATACTCAACGTCCGAGGAGGATCACATAAGTCATCTAAGGATGGTTCATGACTTACTCTAGGATCACCATATTCATGGAAATATCATGAAGTGCTATTTATATATTAGATAGGAATTTTTTTTGGGACACTTCATCTCAGAGGTAAGAGTAGTAGTGGACCATTTAAGGTTGAGGTAGTGCTAGCAAGGGAGCCACCCCAGAGTATTACCTAGGTGAAAAGTTTATTTGGGTTGGATAAGTAATATCAGAAGTTTATACCTGATTTATATAGAGTTTCAGCACCCTTGATATTTTTCAACCAAGATTAGAAACCTTTCATGTGGATATAAACGTGATAGAAGTCCTTTTAGGAGTTCAGACAGGGGTTGATGAGCTCCCCCATGTTGATATTTCTAGAGGAAGGTGTCGAGTACATGGTGTTCTATGATGCCTTTGGGACTAGGATATGAAATTTACTTATGAATATGTAGGTAGTGGTTTCCTATGGATCTAGGAAGTTGAGATATTATGAGTAGAACTACATGACCCCTGATCTTGATCTAGGAGCATTAGTCCTTACCCCGAAGATATAGTGTCACTACGTTATAGGAAATAGGTATATCTTATACTATGAACACAAGAGCCTCAAGTATATATTATCCTAATTTACTTGAGAAATATATATTGGATAGAGTTCTTCCATGACTACAACTTCAAGATTATTTATGGACCCCAAAATGGAAATGTGGTGATAGATTCTCTCAATAGGATATATTATTCTCTGTTGTTGGATAAGGAATTAGACTAGTTAGACACATTACATTTTTCCTTAGTGGAAAAGGATGGTTCTTCATATCTTCAACTAATAGCTATTACCCCACCTATTTTATATATTGTTAAGTAATATCAACATGGATGTACTTATTGTGAGATTTACATACTCATATATCCACTAGACTTTCTCATGAGGTATTTTCTAAAGGCAGTGAGCAAGTTATCCTTTTCAGAGGATTCACGATGGTACCAGTGATACTGTGGGAGGAGGTTATGGAGTATTTTCATAAATTCCATTTTAAAGTATATAAACTTATGTAAAATATATACTAGGGCCTCTAACATTAGTTTTGGTTTCCAGTCATGAAGAGATGTGTTGAAAATTTTGTCTCTTGATGCCTTACTTGTCAACAAGTGAAGGATAAACACCAAGTTACAATGGGATTAGGTCAACCCATTGAGGTGCAGGAGTGAAAGTGGGATAAAATATATGTGGAACTAGTGATGGGGTTTACACATATATCCATGGGACATGATACCATCTATGTTATTATAGGTCGACTCACCAAGTCTTCCAACTTCCTAGCCATTCAGGACCAGAGCTCAGTAGAGTGCTTGGGATGCTTGTATACACAAGCGATAGTCTGGATACATTAAGTTCTTTCAACAATAATTTTATATTATGATTCTTTCTTCATATTACAATTTGGGTAGGGGGATTGTGGGAGGCCTTTAGGACTTAGTTGCATTTGATCATGGCATTTCACCCCAAGACTGACGAACACACTGAGTAGACCATTCAGATATTAGAGTAAATGTTGTTAGATTTTATGTTAATCATTGGATGTAGTTGGGATGATCATCAAACCTTAGTATAGTTTGTATACAAGAATAGATACCATTCCACCATTTGTATGAAACTATTTGTGGGATTATATTGGTTACCCTATAGGTCACCACTCTATTGGACTGATCTAAGTGAGTTAGCACTCATGGGTGCAGAGTTAGTGCTTGCTTTGACATAGAAGGTTCAGATCATCTAGGAGTGGATGAGGACTACAAAGATCCATCATAAGACCTATGTGGACTAACAATGGATGCCTTTGGAGTTCGAGGAGGGAAACCATGTGTTCTTAGGTGTCTCACTTAGATGTGTATTATGGATATTTGGCTATGGTGGTAAGTTATTTTGAGATTAATTATCCCATTCCATATGAAATTTATAGTCAGAAAGTTATCACTCATCTTAGATCTAACTCCACAATTAAACTGAGTGCATGAAATCTTCCACATGTCATGAATGAGGAAGTATGTGCATGAACCATCACATGTTATCGACTGTGGTGAGTTGGACATCGAGGATGTGACTATATTTTCTTAGTATCTAGTGGTTATCGAGGATTAGCTGGAGAAGATACTAAATGGGTGATCGATTACCTTAGTTTGAGTTTAGTGGTGTCAAAGGAATCTTCAAGAGAGAAATTGGGAGAAAGATACCCATATTCAAGACCAATATCCTCATCATTTTTATTAGTTTTTTCACTTTTAAAGATGAAAATACTTAAGGTGGGGATAATTTAATGACTCTTATTTTTATATGTTTTACTTCAGAATATTTTATAGATTATTTTTGGATCTAGGATTAGAGACAAAATGATATTCTAAGGCCCGATGAGTTTGAAATTTATATTTGAAAGATATTAAAAATACTAACATCAAGAACATGTAATTTTCTAGAAAAATTGGATTAACCCCTAAATAAGGGATTATACCACAAATATGAGGCCATTGTTGAGTTGAGAGTATGAGATTTATCTTTGGAATGGAATAATATTTCTTCCCATCAGATGTTTTGGTAAAGTGCTATCATGAGAGAAAATAATAAAATAAATAAATTATATTTATTTATTTCTTTTTTTTTGATGCAAAAACCAAGAATCCAATATTTAAACATGGCTATGGACAATCCCAATGGTTATCGATGTAACTTGGGGATTGAGACGAGACGTTGGAGAGGATTCATTGGACGATCATTGAATGATGACATCAGATCGAGATCATATTGATGATCGTGCACAAATAGAGTTTGTGGATCTCACCCACTATGGAAACATAAGACCATTATTCATTAGCAATTGATCTAAAATCCATGTATAATGTTTGATTTGTGTGATTCCATCCCATTTTTTACTCTATTTCAAATGAGAATCAATTATGAAAATAATAATTGATTCATGCATTGATTGTTGATTTATTTACGGTTTATTTGTATGTTCCTATTTATTATTACATCTTCATTCATCTAATTATTCAAAAAATGGATCTATCCAAAGTTAATAGAGGATGAGTTTTGTTCCCCATGTTTTTGGTTTATGGATTTCTCTCATGTTTCTTCACACATTCATCACAGGTATTTTATTTTGCCAATAGTTTGATGGATAATGGGTATATGATCATTGTCTGACCATTATTTTTTGAAATGGATCAATACCATGATTTTGGCTCATGATCAAGGTGTGATGATGATACAGGATGAACTGAGGTTGATTCAAATGGATCAAAGGTTCCCATTATTCCTAGATTGATGTGTGACAGTGATTGTGTGTCGCAATTGTAGTGTTTTATTAGTGGATTCAATGCTCAAATTCAGTTTTCTAATGATAGGGTGGTAGGAAAACCTTAGATACATGATTCTTGGATGGAATTGCGGTGGTGGTAGCTCAGATACATGACAAGAAGAAGAATACGAGGGATCTAGAAATTTCTTGGTTACACAATGAGTAATTCCAGACTACACACCTTATGGGGACCTGGATGCAGCGTTAGGGTTTTCGTGCTTAAGATAAGGATCACATGGTGTGTGGTTCCTAACACATATCGTGCGACCCTCTATTTGTGGATCAGAATGTTACCCATGGTGTATAGGATGTTACATGTCCAGGCACATGGGCTGGTATTTGGGCATTTCAGAAGTACATGGGAATAGACAGACGACACATGTAGGTTGTTAGAACACCTCTACACACCATATATACTTAAGACACACCATTTATGTGGAGATATATATTCTGTTTGTGGAATAATAACACTTAAAAAAGTGATATATATAAATGTTGTTTTCGCCCAGTACACACTATGAACCCCCTTTGAGGTTGTTTGGATCACTTCATTTTTTCAGTTTGGACTAGTATCGATTGAGTGCATTCCATTGGTCTATTACCTTGAGGAAATGATATAGAATTAAGTCCACAAATTTGGTTTATGATCTCTTCTTGAGTATGGGTCTTGGATAGAGTTATTTGTGCCCCTCTATGAGACTGTGGTGTGACCCTCTATCATTCATTATTATATTCTAGGTGGGGTTCATGGAATCTATGTGGCCTCCTTGCATAGGATATTGACCCACCATATATATGGAAATTTCATTTAGATTCATTACATCATTATCATATGATCCCCATAATAGAGAGTTGATCCATGTTGTGTTTTTGGTGTCCCCCAGTGGTCCTGGGTTTGATCACCTATCTATGGATCAATTTCCTTAGAGACCCGTGAATTTTATTAGGAGGGTCCTAATGATCATGACCTATTGGATGAGTGACACTATTAATATCATGTCTCATGGAGTGGGTTCTAACTAAATGATCATTTCCTAGAAGCTTCTTTAATAATTCTATGGCTTGTAATTTGGTTTAGACTGCTTGGAGGTGTAGTGTCCTTCTAGAGAAAATCTGGGCTTTTCATTGATTAATATATTCTTGTTATGATTTGGATACTCTTGATTATCATTTTTAGTTATTTAGGGATGTAATTATGGATATTTCTAATCTCACAACTCCGTGGGATCTATTCTTATATGTCTGGTCTTATACAGAAAAAGACCCCTTTGATAATGTTTGGGAGGATAGTGAGCTGGTGGAGTATGGTTTGGGCAAGAAAAACCAATGTGTTTTTTGGGTGGTTTAATTTTATTGTGTTCCCCCCCTTCAAAGTAGGTTGGAAATTCTATTTTTTTGGGAATGAACATGACCCCTTTATCAATTTCATTGCAATATTAAAGCACTCAAATTATGTGATAATAAATGTATGCATGTATTGGTTTCACTTGTTTTACATTTTATCCTTGTTATGGGCTTGTAGATGTGGCCATGTGTAAATGTACATTAGGATAATGACTCCCAAGTGTGGGATCTTCCTATTAAATATTTTTATCCATACCATATCCCATTGGAGGTGAGCTTGAGGTAGTCCCTTCATGGGCCCCGGTGGGTCAGGTCATGAAAATTATTCTTACTCTTTCTAAAACAGTTTTACTCATCCTCTCTCATAGTCCATTCTATTTTGGGGTATCTACAACATTTATTTTTCTAAGAATACATTAAGAAATAAAATAGAATATTAAATCATTATTAAAATTATCTAAATCATTCACTATCCTAAGGGTTTTGAGTTTATTTCTATAATCATTTTAAACAATAGATTTCCATATTTTAAAATTTCAATTTTCTTATGATTTGTGATTAAGTATATAAATCAAACAAATTCATGAATAATAATCTATAAAGGTAAAATAATAGTTCCCACAATATAGTAAGTATTATTAGAGGGACCTCAAAAATTATAATTCACATATTCTAATGGGGGTTTAAATCTTTATGTAGACCTCTTAAAACTAGCATGTTTGGATTTTCCTAGAGAATAGTCTTCAAATAAGGGAATGCTATTCAAGGTTATATATTTTAAAATTCCTCGATTTATTTGTTCATTAATCCATTTGAACTAAAATATTCAAATATCATATTACATAAAAAATTATTATTTTTCATGGAGGAAATATTTGCATTTAATTGTTTCATATGGTTCTTACCATCTAAGACATATAGACAACTGGTGAGGGTTGATTTCATAATAGTTAGTAACACATTAGAGATCCTAAAGATCCATGAATCAGACCTAAAAGTATACCCATTTTTTTCTAATACACCTAGGAAAATAATATTCCAATTCTTATTAAGCACCCACCTAACCATCTATAAGGATTTGACTAACCCATAATGTAACTCTAGAGAAATAGTCCCTCTACCCATGGTTTATATGTTTTCCTTATTTCCTAGGAAAAACTCACATCTATTAATCATCCTTAGATTAGTGAATTACTCATGTATGGGAAACATATGAAATGAATACCCTAAATCATAGACCCATTCATCACTCATAGCACTAGTATAGACATTTAAGACATCAATAGTAATAAAATATTCCTAAACCAACACATAATGGTATCTATTATTGGTATTATTCTTATAATGGTAAAATAGGGGACAAATTATTCTAATGTTACCTTCTTGTATAAACTGCAATAATTTTATTTACATACCATTTAACCCCGATCGACTTCTGGAAATTATCTCACCTCTTCTTTTCTCCCTCTACTCAGGCCTACCTCTAATATTCAGCCCCTCATAGTTTTACTTAATAAAATTAGGATTATTCTTTTGGAATTATTTAGACAATAAATAATACTTAACTTATTATAGGTTTAAAGAATTCCTACCATATATAATTGATTATTTAATTGAATTATAAGAATCATCTAAATAGGTCAATAGTATGATATGAAAATCCTATTCATCCAACTTAACTTCTAAATTAGTAAAATCAAGAAGGAATTTATTAAAATCATTGACACGAGTCTTGAATATAGTTCCAAGATGAATATGGAAAATATAAAACCACATTTCCTTATATTAACTCCCTACTAAGGTATTTTTCATATATTAATTTTCATGTTTAGATGATATTTGGACAACAATGGATTTATAAGCTACCTCTTGAAGGATCGTATAACATAAATATGACAAAATTAAACTATGAGCCTTCCTCAGAACATTATTTAGGAAATAGAATTTAGTAGTTGCTGAATTTACATAAAAAACAATGAATAATTGTTTTTAGGACCATGCACAGAATTTAGTACCTCATTATGGTCTAGAAACTCATTTATCTTTATCCACCATAGATTGAAATCATTATACCCATTGAATTTTTATATTTATATTTCATCAATACAATTATTCTAGATTGGTGGTCGTGATTCCAATTTTTAGGGGAGATGTTGTTATTTTATACCCTACACAAAATTCATGATCTCTTAATCTAAGTATTAATTTTATGAATTAATTTAAAAAAATTTATTTAAAATTAATCATAAGGGGAAATATAGATTGAAGAATAATTTGATTTAATAAAATTAAAAAACCTAGATATATAATATGTTTTGATCTATTGTAGACCTACCCACCTCCAAAATTAAGGCTTTTATTGAAGAAAATGACAAGGAAAATGTCAAAAACAATGGATTCAAAAGATCATAAGGAGAATAATTAGTGTAACATAAGAGATGAAATAAGTAAATAAAAATCAAGAAATTATATAAGGATATTATTAGATGAAACCAAAACTAAACATAAGTATAGAAGGATACATCATCACACATGGAATTATAAAATAAAACAAATAAAATGTTGAATTAACTTCTCAAGATCCAAGTTAAAATACCAAAACTTGGAAGAAGCTCAAATGGAGCTCAATCTGCTGAAGTCATTCTTCCCATGAGAATTTCCAATGATAAAGGATAAAGATCTACACCACTCACCATTTAAACCCTATACCAAGTAAGGTAATGAAAAATATGATGTACTTTAGCAAAATTAGGGAACCTTGGATGGAATGTCCTTCATGCACTTCCCTCGATCTTTATCACAATGAGAAGAAGATGAAAACCTTTTTACCCTACAAAAATTAATTCAAATAAATTACTAATGATGATCCTTGAGGTGAAATTGTAAAGGTAGATTAGGAGATGGTGATTCGAGTGACTAATGCGAGATATGGGAAATATGAAAATCCCATAAGTGAGAGGCAGTTTGACAATTAAAAAATAGATTACCCTTACATAGAAATACCCCTATATGGAAATTATATTTTTTAAATCAAGGTAATACCCTAACATAGGGAAAGAGATACCCTTAGGAGAGAAATATGACCATTATAAGAGAAAAATATAACCTTCATGTGATCATGATACTTACCCTTACATGAGTGAGAAAAAATTTATTAGAACAAAAATCTTTTTTTACACATGAAGGATTTACCAACATGTAGCCATGTATTTACCTTAATCATATAAGGTATTAAACTTATATATTCAGGAGTACCCTTACACAAGTTTGGTATTAACCTTATGCATGAAATACTACCTTTACACAAGAATAAAGATACCTTTAGACAAAAATAGTATCCTTATATGAGTTAGGATATTACCATTATATGGATAGAAGGGTTACCATACATATATAAGAGTAATCGTACACAAGGAGCAAGTTACCCTTACACAACGTGTTACCATAATAAAAGATTCAAATAAAGGGTAAAGAAAACTTATGAATCCAAATTTGAAAAATAAGAAATTGATTTTGAAATAATACAGATTAATTCAAATTTATTGAAAACTATAAAATGTATACATGAAATAATTCACACTCTAGACACAGGGGGAATATAATAGGGTCTTAGAGAAGGTGATGTGTTTTTTGGGGAAAAGGGGATAAATCCATTCAGTGAGGGCAAGGTTTTAAGGGGAAAGCTACATTAGGGTTTTAGTAAAGAGAAAATAAAATCAAGATAAATTAGAAAAGGGATAAGGAATTTACATGGGAAGTATGGACACATGAGAACCACATAGCTGGGATAGCCTGACATGTGTAAGCATACAAACATATAAAAATAATTTCAATAGGTTTTCTATTGTTAGAAAACCAAAAAGAGGATAATTTTAGGTTTATTTTAATAATTGGATCAAGAGAGGAATAAACCTCATTCTTGCTTTTTTTTTCTACACCTATATAGAAGCGTGAGTGTGGTTCACACTTACATTATAATGTTTACAAAGGATGCGTGAACATGGGCCACACCTCCCACCAAAATAAATTTATAAAGAGAGTCCCCCACTCCATTTCATTTATTCTTACCTTATATTTTCAAGAAAATATCTACCAGATCTCTTTCTCCACAGCTAAGTCCATCTTTTAAGAGGGTAAAATTTCTATTTAAATGCTTTCATTTCATAATATATTTTTTATATTTTTTATATGATTTATTTATTTATATTTTGAGGTTATATGAATTTATGAATTAATGATCTTTGTAAGATTTAATTTCGGTATGATTTAATTTATATTGACTGATTTAAAAAACTAAATATGGTGTTTACATAATTAAAATTTTATAAAATTATATAATTTATATTTTTAAAAATATTATTATTTAAAAAAGTGAATATATTTATAATTTAAATTGAAAATAATTAGATTTTAATATATTTATCTATATATATATATTATATTATATAGTATATTTAATTTAAAATAAATTTAAAATATAATATTCAACACACATGGATAAATAAAGAGAATCTTAATAAATATTTTATAAAAATTATGTCAATAATAATTAATTATAAAAAATATTATCTACATTATTTGAATATAATTATATTTTTATGATATATTATGTATCATATTTAAATTTATTTAAATATACAATATCTTAATCGATATATATATATATATATCTGTGTGTGTGTGTAATATTATTTTATTAATGAAACTAATTTTTTTTAATAATAATATTTTTAAATTATATTAATTATATATAATTATTATTTCAAGGAATTATGTATAAAATGTAAGAATTTAAATTTTTGAAAGCTTAATAACTTTAAGATATGTAGACATGCTTAATTTTTTTATATTGAAAGTAACATAAGTTTGAAATATTTAAAATGTTATTTAAGTGTAAATTATATTACATTTGTTAATTAAATTTTACAAAATTAACTATTAATAATTTTTTAAGTTGTTGTGTATAAATTAAAAATATTTTTATTTAGGTAACTATAGTTTAAAAAATATGTATAATTATATTTTAAAATATTATTAATTAAAATTTAATATATTTATATATATAGTAGATTTAAAATTAAATAAATGTATAATATATTATTGGATGTATAGATAAATAAAAATAATATATTTAATTTCATTAAAAATATATTAGTAATTGTTATTACATACAAACATGTATATCGTAAATTAGTTGGAAAAATTCATATCATTACTGAGATAATATATATTATATTATTTGAGTATAACATTTGGAAAATAATGTTAGGCATTTTTAAATGACATCATTAAACAAAACAATGCATATATATATAATGATATTTAAAAATAGGTAATATAAATATATATATATATATATATATATATTTAGATATTTATTATTTATTATCTATAGTTATATGTAAAGTTACAATATTTAGAATATAATATGTATCCAAAATAATTATTAAGATTATTGTGTCATAACTGATAGATGACATACCAATGTATTATTGAAATTGCATGTCATTTTTTTGGATACGGTTATATAATTTATAATAATTAAATTTTATTCTCCTCATGGATGACCTACATGTTATCCCTCTTTCTAAGTATATGAGGACCTATTTGTACCTGCAAAAATGTTATATATCCCAAACCCCTAGACCCTCTCATTTTCATGTGAGTAACATTGTAATAAAAGGGCATTCAACAATAGGTATTTCTATTTATAGCTAGTTTTTTTTACACAATGAATGAAATGAGACTGATGATTATTGAAATTTTTAATAACAGAGGCTCCAAGAGTTCCCCTAGTTTTAGGTTGGTTTATAAAAAAATTATAAACATTTTCATAGAAGAATTATCAAGATCAAATCATACTTATTTTATCATAAATAATTAAAACATGTTAAACATTTTATGATGTTAGTATACATATATATACTGTTTTATTAAATCTTCATTCTTCGTAATCATGCTTGCATCAATATAATTCAAAAGTGAAATTATTTATACCGATTGGGGTTATTTATATCTATAAATATTTATTATTTATTATATATAATTATAGTTAAATTTAGAATATGTGGAACATAATAAGTATTCCAATAAAACATGATAATATTATTGTGTGATGACTAATCTTGAGATGATTGACCAATGTATGATTGAAATTTCATGTCACATTTTTTCGTATGCTATTATTTAATTTTTAATAATTGATATATCTTGAGTTGATAGAATAATTCATGTTTGAAATTGAATATTTTTTTGTATATGGTTATATAATTTGTAATAATTGAATTTTATTTTCCTCATGGATGACATGAATTTTATCCCTCTCTTTAAGTATATAAGGGATTACATTCCTATATAGAAATTTTATAAATCCAAAACCCCTATACCCCTCACATACATTTGAGTAACATTGTAATAAAATGGAATTTATCAAGAGATGTTTCTATTTTATGTTGTATTTATACACGAAGTAAGAGAGAGATTGATGGTTGTTGAAATATGAGAGAGTATAATCTTCAAGACTTCCAGCCTAGGTTTTGATTGTTTTATCAAATAATTATAAACCAATCCATAGAAAATGGCTCATGATCAAGCCAGAATTATTTAATCATATCCAATTAAAACATGTCACGAATTTGATGATGCAGTATATAATGATTTATTTTAAAAAATTCTAAGAAATCATCTCCCTATAAATATAATTCAATGGTGAGTTAATTTATATCGATAAAGGTTTTAGATATAATTTTCCACCTATAAGAGTGGAAAATCTTAATAAATGTGAAAAATTGGATGATGTTCGTAGGAAGATTCATAGTATCTTAAAATAGAATGTTGATAATGTAATTAATTCAATTATATATTGATATATTCAATATGATGATCGTCAATGGAGAATTGAAAATCATATTCCTGATAAGGAGGATTTTGTGGAGGCATCTTATTTGTTTAGGAAATAGTGTAGTAATTCTTTAATAAAATTATATGCAGCAATTTTTGTTATTGATGAGGTGCGACCTACTATACCCGAACCATTTTATGAGATATCTGTTAAAGTTATCCCTTCACAAAATTCTCATTCATTTTATTCTAATACGAATCTAATGGAAAAAATGAGTTATGAAGAAGATGATCAAAATATAGAAATAATTATATGGGATATCCCTATCAAAACTCCTTATTTAATTAATATGGATTTATCTAATATGGAAGTATATGATGATGAAATAAGATATTATGAATATGATTATTGGGTGAGGAATAAACTTTTTGAGTTTCCTTTGATAGATACACAATAAACAGTTAGTGGTAATCATCCTATATTTTTCAATTTCTTTGTCAAAGGAATATTACTTGAACACTATTTTATGGGGATTCCATTATACCTACTATTTAATTCCCTAGAATTATAGTTAACACCATATATGTTGTAAAGGAGTTTGAATGTAAAAGTTATTTGGAAAATTTGCTAAAGAAATACCATATAGAGTGACATTTTTAATTTGTGGCCGATGAGTCAAGGAAGGAAAAATACCTCATTAAATGTGAAAAATACGATCCAAAATGTAAATTTTTAATGTAGGTAATATATGATATTTTTTTCATGTTGGAAGATAAATAAGTATGAAGGAACATATAATTGTTTATAGCCAAGATTTTTCCAAGATCACTCTTCACTTGATGTTAAGTTTTTGTTAATTGTTATTGTGGAGATGATGCAAATGTTTTAGGATGCTCTGATGTTTCTTTTATATAGGAATGAATAACATAGTTGTTCAAATAAAAGATATACAATAGAAAACCTAGAATGAAAAAAGGAAAGTGTGAAAGTATACGATGATAGGGTGAATCAAATGCAGTGTTTCCACAAATAATGGGATTTTTTGTCTAAAAAATCTGGTTATTGATTTTATATACAACATTGAATATGTATCCCTAAATCATCAAGTTGATCAAACAAAGGTGAAGTTCCATAATCTGGTTTGGTCATTGAGTTAGTGTATCATTGATTTTCCTTATTACAAACAATTCATTCATGTATCTAGAATTTTTTTTACAGAAAACATACAACTGTAGTACTTATTTCTTCCACATAGGATGGTATTTGTGCTCTGCTACCATTTGAATTTTCGATTATTTAAAATCATAATTTTTAATCATGGTTTCAGTTTTTGGCAGGTACACACATGCTTATTAGACAAATCCAAGTAATGTGACTGATATCTAATCACCATCAAGTGATTATAAAGGAAATTAATAGTAATATAGTTTCATAATATGAAGTAAATTAATATAATAAATATTGGATAATAAATATTCAAAGTAATGTGAATAATAATTTTAGAGATGAGTCAATAAATAATGTGATCATAAATTTGGGTATGCTTTGTTATACATATATTTTTTTTTAAAAATTTCTTAAGATCCTTTTAAATACATTGTTATCTTTTTGTTTTAACTTACATCCACAAAAAATAAATTTTAATTAGAAACTTGAAGAAATTTTATGGTCTAATCAATATGTATATGATTATGTGATGCATATTTCAAAGGAGAAATGGTTATTAACATATTATGGTTGTATGAGATATGGAAATATGACCACTAATATTATAGAGTGAATTAATGGTGTATTCAAGGGTGTTAAAAAATTATTGATCACATGGTTAGTACATCAGACATTTTATGGAAGTGTTTAGTACTTTGTTGAATGGTCTTAACATACCTATCATAGGATGCCTCACAGAATGCATTTTGGTCATAATTTCTATAGATACATTGATAAAATACTAAAATATTAATCATCATTTTATGTTTGAACCTTTGACCAGTTAGGGAGCTTGTTTTATGTGACAGAGTTCCATGAACCGCTCATAGGAAAAAGTGGTAAAGTGATAGTGCTCTTACTAGAAAGTATATAATATGATCACATTTCTTTATAGTCATTGAGATATCCCTGTTAATAGGTCATCAAAGCTTTTCTATTAGTGAACTTATTAGGGGAACCGTATATTGAGTTGGTGTATTTTAGGAGCATGTTGGTTGAGTTTTAAGTGATTGTTGGATTCTTGTTGGTGAATTTCATACTTTGAACTTACCTTCCAATCAAATGACTACGATCCCTGGTATATTAGGGTTTCATATTGAGTCCTTTTCATTTGTGGATTCTTTTATTTATTGTTTTTTTATTTCTATCTTGTTAAATTATTGGTTTAAATCAGAAAGTTTTTTTGTTATTTTATACATTTACCTTGTGTTCTAATAATCCAACTATGGTTCCTTATATTACCAGGCTGTACCCTCGAATATGACCAAATTCTACTTGTATCATAAATGAGATCGGATGAAATTGAGAATAGGGAGTGGAACTACGATGAAACATTTATCACATAGAGTGGAATAAAAATAAAAAATTTCCCAAAGTGGTCGGAAGGGGATCTAATTCATATAATATTTGATCGAGTATATGTTTTTTATCATTAATGTGTAATTGTTTTGTGTTCTGACTTGTTTGTATATGGATTCTTTCATTTCTAATTTTTTTAATTTCTTTCTTGGTTATTTTTTGGATTGTTTAATTTATATCATGTTTCATTTATAGTTTGAATCAAAATTAAATTTATACTCTTATAAATTTTAATAAATTTAACACATAAAAAAATGAATAGAAATATTTTCAGCAACTAAATCCATTATCTTTAAATCTATATTTTAAATCACGTGGTCTTTCAAATATATCATGAAGTCACTTATACTATGTAGGAACTTCATCATGGTTGATGTACAAACAATTATTCAAAAATAAATAAACATAACTAGAGAACTTTAAAAAATTAAATTACTTGATTAAGAAAAAAAATAAATCACATATTTCCTTACTTCATTTTTCATCACAATTCTTAATTATGATTGATAATTTTATACTTAATTTTTTTTCTTGTAGTTATTTAAAACATATTTTTCAGAATGTATTGACTTAATGATAAAAATTAACAATGATATAAAATTTAAAGATGAAGGATCCTCTATTTCTCACATTAAAGGGAATACATGATCCATTACTAGTCATAGAGGTAAGTCAGGTTCCTTCTTTGAGCATCCAGAGGTCTCATCGTTTCCATCTTGTTGGACCAACTTCTACCATGGTCCCTCATCTTTATCATTATAGGTTATATGGTGTAGCAATGTGTGATTTCACATTAATTGATCCATAGCTCATTGATTACATAATAGAGAGATATATTCTTGAGGCACATATATTTCATTTTACATAGGGAGAGATTACTATTACTATTGAAGACATGCCCATTATGTTGAGCCTCTCCAATAAGGGTGCGGCTATGATGGGCCGAGATGAGGAAAATTAGTTTGATTAAGTTCACAGAATACTAGTCATTGTGGTCCATTATGATGAAAGCTATATCATCAGGTGTCTATTATGCATGCCACGGATAGATGAGAACTTCACTGATCTAGCTGATGATGCTGATGAGATCACACTGATGAGATTTTCATGTGCATATATTTTTAGACTTATTAGCATCATTATATTCATCGATCATTGAAAAACATTTATACACTTGACATATTTACTTTTATAGGAATATTTGGACCAATCATGAAGGTATAACTGGGGGTTTGTATGCCATTATCATACATACAGAGAATTATACAGGGCATGTCACATCGATAAGATGCAAATTATAAGATGTGTTATTCTTATCTAGATGTGGATATAGTAGAACATACCTCACTTAGCTCTACATGCATGCACTCCATTTGCAGCCTATATTTTATGAGATTCCTCGAGTGGATAATGGTATCTATTTCCTTCCTTATGTGAAAATGAAATGTATAAATTTCTATTGTGAAATAAAAGTATAATTTTTTTATCTAAAGGTGGAGTGAGGAAAACCATTGTTTAGATACAACCAAACATGAAGCATATGCCAAAAAACTTATGTTGTACAGTCATTGAATTTTTTATGTATGTGATTATTAATTATATAGTTAAATTATTATTATGTACTATTTAGGAATTTATTTATTGATTGATTATTTAATTTATTTATATTTTGGGGTTTAGGGATGCAATATATTGAGCCTATTATCTATAGTCTCCTACCTTACTATACGATGATTCTTACTATCAAATCACTCGTCATACCTATGATTAATTTTCAATATTTTTGAGTGGAATCATGTTGATAGAGTTATGTGGAAGTATGTCGTATATTAGCCTATTCTTGCACCACCGGGTTAGTTATCTTCACACCATTCCTTGAAGATATCAGTGAAGTGGAACTTCGATTGGAGGGGATATCATGAATGCTATATTGTGATGTGGGATAGAAGAAATGAGTCCCGATTATAAGGGGAAAGAACAATATGTATTCATATATTAAATCTAATAAATTATAGGACTTGGAATAATATGTCCTCATTGATATATCATATGCGACATGGATAGGGCTATTATTAGTTTGTAATAATTCTTACCTCCAATATTGAATATATATTTTTAATTAAATCTAGATAAATTCATAATTTTTTTTGTAGGATGCTCGTATTACCTAGCTCATTCACATCTCTAATCCCACAAAGGGAGGCACATTTGACTAGGACTATTTTTGTAGAACAATGTGATAGTTGATTCTTGCCATGGATGTGATTTATCATGGGATTCTCATAGATGTGTCAGGTGATACTGAGGGTGCTGAGCCTGATATTGATGTTCCAAGGGATGAGGAGCCTATTATGGATGTAGATATGGTATAGGAGGAGGATGCACATCATGATCAACCAGATGCCTCTCCACTTCCTATTGCACATGAGCCGCAACCATAACCATAACCAGAGGCAAAAGCATAGGAACATGCACAAACACAACCACATGTTATTATTCTAGAGGGAATTGATGCATCATAGTATGTTAGAGTATCAGATTTTTTTGCAATGACTGAGGCTGATTGGTCAGTGTTGTAGTCTTTATTTTCCTCATTTAAGTAGATATCTGCTACACAATATCCATCTTCTTCACATGTTGGTGAGAGTTCTAGTTATTTTCCACTATCCTTTCAACTAGGACAGGGTATGGGTGAAGAGACTATAGAACCACCGCCTATCACATAGGATGATTTAGAGGTTGGTACCAGAGATGCTACACAAGAGGTGCATATGCTAGATCATAGATATTGAGAAACATGACATGGATGCATTATCTATACATTGAGTTGTGGTATGAATAAGAACCTAAGATATCGATGTAGATCAGACTAATACACGATATAATTTTTTTAGATCATTACTTGTACGCTATTTAAAAACCTTATAATATATTATCTTTTGTTACATAAAACAAAATTGATATTATTAGAAATTAATAAAAATGTTTACGAATGAGTTAGAATCATTAATACTAATAACTATATTGGTAATAATAATAATTAATATTTTTTAATTACATTAATACTTCTTAGTATTATTATGCACATTATGTATAAAAAATAATCATATTAAATTTATTATTAAATATTAATGATATAATTATTTCAAATTATTTAATTTTGATGAATATTAAATATTATATTATTAATTATATAGGTAATTAATTAATATAACACCATAATCTTTTTAAAATAATATAATTATTAACTAGTAAATATATTTTTAAATAAAAATTAGTTTATTTATATTATTAGAAAATAAATATTAACCATTATACAATTAGTTATATTTATAAACTAATAATACATTATCAATTGATAATAGATAATACAATTCATAATTAATAAGTAAATTACCTATTAATAAATTTCTCATAATTATATCAACAAAAGTTTCAAAAAGATTTATATTTTTTTAAATATTAGTTATTATACTATTAATTAATTAATAACATAATAATATATCATTAGTTAATAATAAATAATACAATTCATAATTAATAAATATACTACTTATTAATAAAATAAAAATAATTATATCAACAAAAATTTCAAAAATATTTATAAATAAAAATTATAAAAATTATGATTATTAACTATTAATATTAATAACTACATTGGTAATAATAGTAATTAATATTTGTTAATTATATTAATAATTCTTAGTATTAGTATCCATATTATGAAAAATATATAATCATATTATAATTTTTATTAAATATTAATAATATTATTATTTTGACTTATATAATTTTTTTATTATTGATAATAGATATTATATTTTTAATTATATAAGTAAGTAATAAATAATATATACCGTAGTATATTAAAAATAATATATTTGTTAACTAGTAAATATATTTTTTTATAAAAATTATTTTCTTTATATTTTTAAATAATAAATAATAGTTATTATATTCCTTAATAATAAATATCACTATTGATAATTATTTAATATATTACAAATTGATAAATTACTAATAATTATATTGATGAAAATTTCACAAATATTTATATATAAAAATTTATAAATATTAATTTTTAATTAATATTGAAGAAAATCAAAAAATTAAAAATTATTTGGAGCTATAAGTCACATTCATTCCTCTTATTTAAATTTTGTATAGGAGGAATGAACTCGATTCACGCCTCCAGACCTGGGGCCAAGAAGTGTGAACCCCATTCATGCTTCTTCACCAATTACGACAGTGCAAACATGGTTCACACTTCCCTCAAATCATTTTTTAAGACACGCAAAACCATATCCATTTTTCTATATTAATAAAACAATAAAACCTATTAAAAACACCATGAACTGCCTAGAGAAGTGCTGGTAGAATCGGATTTGATGAGATTAAGAAAAATAAAATAAATAATTATAATTAAACCCCAAATGATAGAAACGTGGTCATAGGATCCCACGTACTGTGATTTGGGGTGTGGGATGCATGAATTTATCCCCAATATTTTATATTTATTGATTTTAACAATAATAATAATGTTATTATTATTATTATGAATCTTGAATAATGTTGGACTCCTCATGTGTTAATCATGTTTTAATGATCACAAATCTCATTACTGTTAATTAATCTTGATCTTCAGCGCACATCATGTTTTTAAAATAACAAATCTTATGGATGTTAATTACTCTTTAAAAGTATTATGCATGATCACAATTCTCTCATATATTATCTCTAATGATTAACCTTAACCCATATTCTGCATATCACTGTCTTAGTCCAAATACAGATATTTGTCTAAGTATGGAGACACCGTGAAGGACTCACCGTGACCAGACACCGTGACCACTCACTGTGACCAGACACCATGAAGGACTCACCGTAACCCAGACACCATGACCACTCACCGTGACCAGACACTGTGAAGGACTCACCGTGACCCAGACACCGTGAAGGACTCACCGTAACCCAGACACCGTGAAGGACTCACTGTAACCCAGACACCGTGAAGGACTCACCGTGACCCAGACACCGTGAAGGACTTACCGTGACCCAGACACCATGAAGGACTCACCGTGATCAGTCACCGTGACCACTCGTGACCACTCACCGTGACCAGACACCGTGATCAGACACCGTGAAGAAGACACTATTTCCATGATCACTGTGACACCGTTTCTTAAGCTTTTGTCAATATTATTTTAAATAATGCTAACGGTTATATTTGTTGTTTTTAATGCAATTAATGTTATTTAATGTTAGTTGTTGGCATGTCAGGAAACCGTATCTCGTACCTATGAAAAGGGAATCATTCCTACTTCCAGAACTCGTGGAATATAAGAAAGACTGAGATGCAGTACACAAAAGAGAACGTAACTACAACAACGTGAATATACAACATGAAGAACTTACGTACACCCGAGTGCACTGTGCTGAACAAGAAGGAGATTGCAAGACCTTCAAAGAACTCACATGAGTGAAATCCAATACTGCTGAAGAAAACATGACGAATCAAGACATCCTTCTCACTTCTGAAGAAGACAAGCTGAACTATGACACTCTGTTTTTCAACAGAAAAACCAGAGACTAACTCAGAATCATTCCTTCTAAATCCAACGAGTCCAGAGCTACATTGATAATCACTAGATCTTTCTAAACTCTCATCTATCTTCTCTACGTGATTTATTTATTAACTTTCGTGCAGTGTGGTGTACTATGTATATCTTTATACACACTGTCTCCTGAACTGAACTGAAGGATATCAAAATCCTCACTCAAATTATCTTAACCTTTGTTTACCCACGTCAAATGTGGAAGATGTCCTTGTGTGACCTGGTCTTTGTTTTGTTTCCCACAAAGAACAGTGGTAGAGGTCCCTGCGTGGCTTGGACAGTTCTGTAAAACTGTTGTTAACCCTGATCCAGGGTGTGGATCAAATTTATATATATATTTGAGAGGACTAAGTCTCGTCTTGAGACTGAACCTCTTGTTATATCTGTTGTGCATCTTTTATTTAAGTTTAATGTATATGACATATATCATATTTATTCTGCTTCTATTACTTTAAAATACAAAATTATTTTGAAGCTACTTTGATAGTTAAATTAGCAAGTGTTTAAACTTATTGTAAATCAGTATATTAGTTTCAAAAGTTAGTTTGATCTTGTGGTTAAACTAACTAAGATCTAATCAATCTTTGAGAAGCTAAGTGAACATTTACAATCTGTATAAATTCACTACAGTTTAACTTATTTTATAAATCGGGGGATTTTAACTAGACAATATTTTAACATAAATTTTAATTGGAACTCAATTCACCCCCTATTGAGTGTCCACTCCGACCAACATTTGGTATCAGAGGATTAGTTTTTTGTTCAAAGATTTTTGAAATACTCTGTTTTTGAACTGTGATTTTAGTTTCATATTTAAAGATCTTAAATTTCTGTTAGTTCTAAATTTTTATCTCTTTAAATTGTCTTTCTAAAATCTAGTTATGGATAATAGACTAGAGGGTGATGCTACTAACATGTCACCTTTCTTCAATGGTACAAACTATGCTCAGTTGAAACTTAAAATGAAAATTCATTTAGAAAGCATAGGTTTTGATATTTGGACTTCCATAGAATCAGAATATAAACTTCCCACTACTGCTATATCCACTTGGGATGAACCTACAAAGACTGCTTACAATAATAATTGTAAAGCCATGAATGCCTTGTACTTTGCTTTAGGAGATGAAGAGTTTAACAGAATTTCTTCTTGTAAAACTGCTTTTGAAATTTGGGATACCTTGGGTGTTTCTCATGAAGGAACAACCAATGTTAAAGAAATGAGATTAAATACTTATACTATTAAATATGACAATTTTAAAATGAAAACTGATGAACCTATTTCTGACATGTATCTCAGGTTTAATGATATTTTCAATACAATGAATTCACTTAGAAAAGCTGTTCTAGCAAAGGATCAAATTATGAGAATCTTGAGATGTTTACCAGACCGATGGAGAGGCACATCTGTTTCAATCAGAGAGTCATGTGACATTGTTGCTCTACCTGTCAAAGAACTCATTGGTAAGATTATGATGTATGAGGAAGAGATCAAGGTGAATAAATAGAAAGATGATGAACCTAAGAGGAAATTAGTGGATTTCAAGACTACTACTTCAAAGAGAAAGGACAATGATAAAGCTCAACTACCTACTGATAGTTCAACCAGTGAAAACTCAGACTCTGATAGTGATGCTAAAATGGCTCAGATAGCCAGAAGGTTTAAGAAATTTTATAGGAAGAAGAAACTCTTTGGAAAATCAAATTACAAAGGAAAGTATGACAATAAGGGACATTGGAAGAAGGATTGGAAAAAGCCAGATAAAAGTGATGAAGTTTCCTGTTATGAGTGAAAAAGAAAAGGACATATTAAAGCAGACTGCCCAAAGCCCAAATTCAAGAAGAAATGTGATTACAAGGACAGTAAGTACAAAAAGGCTATGAAGGCTACTTGGAGAGCTTCTGAGGATAGCTCCAGTGAATCTGAAGCTTCTGAGACTGAAACCAGAAATAAGGAAAACATGTGCTTTATGGAAAACACATCTGAGGTAACCCTAGATACTCCTGCTTTAAATTCTTATTATTCTAAAGATAATGCAGAATCTGATTCTGACTCTGAAAACATGACTAGTGAGGAATTGTTTTAATATTGTAATATGCTGGAAGAGACATGAAATGAACTTAAGGAATAATACAAATCATTAAAGAAACCTCATTCTCTCACTACTACTTGTAAAACTAAACTTACTATTGAAAAAGAGAAAAATGCTCAACTGTTAAAGGAGAACACTGAACTGAAAATGTCTAATGAGAAGCTCAGAAAGGATTTAGAGAAATTCACAAATGGAAAGGATACACTAACTCAAATTCTAGGAAAGAATGTTGCACCAAAATACACTACGGGAATAGGCTACAAACCTGGACAAAGACAGTTTACTAAGAATAGATTTATTCCTAAATCTGGACAGAATGCTGCTAATTCTAGTTCTGGACATTTATATTCTTCAACTAGTTATATTCATAGTTATGTATCTAATAAGGTTTATCTTTCAAATTCTATTGATTCTAAAAATTTTATGAGACCCATAAGAAAAATTTGGGTACCAAAAGATTTGATTGCTAACCTGTCTGGACCCAAGAAGATCTGGGTACCAAAATCATTTCCTATCTAAATCTGTTTTGTAGGAAGACTGCTTAAAGAGATCCTGTAGTAAGACCTGGTACTTGGACAGTGGATGTTCAAGACATATGTCTGGAGACTTCTCATGGTTTAAAATCTTAGTCAGAATTGATGGAGGTTTTGTCACCTTTGGCGATAATTCTAAAGGGAAAATCATCGGCTTAGGCCAGATTGGTAACACTGACTCAATATTAATTTCTAAAGTTTTATTTTTTGATGGACTTAAATATAATCTGTTAAGTATTTCCTAGTTATGTGATGATGGTTTTAATGTTAAATTTGAAAATTATTCTTGCAATGTTTTTAATTCTAAAAATGTTTTAGTATTTTCTACCCTGCGAAATAAAAATGTCTATGTTGTTGATTTAAATTTCTTATCCATGCAAAATATTACTTGTTTAAATGCTTTTCATAAAGAGTCTTGGCTTTGACACAGAAGATTAGGACACTGCAATATACACTCACTTAGAAAACTTACTAGGAAGAACTTAGTTAGAGACCTACCCAAAATTGAGTTTCCAAATGACAAAGTTTGTAATCCCTGTCAAAAGGGAAAGCAACACAAAATCTCTTTCAATCCAAAGAAATAAGTCTCAACTTCTCAACCTCTCGAGTTGGTTCACATGGATTTGTTTGGACCATCTAGAGTTTCTAGCTTAAATGTGAAACACTATGTCTATGTCTTAGTAGATGACTTTTCTAGATATACTTGGGTATATTTTCTAGCTCACAAAAGTGAAGCTTGTTCTTACTTTGTTAAATACTCCAAATCTGTAGAGAACCTTAGTGGATTTAAGATTAAAACATTGAGAAGTGATCATGTTCGTGAGTTTGAGAATCATGAATTTGTATCCTATTGCTCACACAATGGCTATAGTCACAATTTCTCTACCCCTAGGACACCTCAAAAAAATGGTGTAGTAGAAAGAAGGAATAGAACCCTGCAAGAAATTGCCAGAACCATGCTTAATGAGTATGACTTACCTGTTTATTTTTGGGCTGAAGCTATAAATACATCTTGTTATATTATCAATAGAGTCTTAATCAGATCTGTTCTTAAGAGGACCCCTTATGAGTTGTGGAACTATAGGAAACCCAAGGTTAACTACTTAAAAGTCTTTGGCTGCAAAGTATTCATTCTTAATACCAAAGATAATCTTGAAAAGTTTGCATCCAAGAGTGATGAAGGAATTTTCCTAGGTTATTCTATTTCTAGTAAAGCCTATAGAGTTTTCAATAAGAGAACCAAGTGTGTGAAAGAATCTGTTCACATCAAGATTGATGAAACTGATCCACATGAGCCTAAAATCTCTCTTGAAAATCTTGAAGAATATTTATCTGTTCTGAACCTTAATGACGAATTAAATGAACCTACTATAAAGACAACCGGTTCTGGAAATTTTCTAGAACCTGCTTCTGTTGATTCCCAACCTGTTGATGAACCTGGAATTTCTAGTCCTACCTTTACTAGATCAACTAGAATTCTAAAGAATCATCCTTTAGATACTGTTGTAGGAAATCTTGATATATGGACACAGACTATAGCTTCTCTTAGAAATCAGGTTGAACATCAAGCCTTCTTGTCACAACATGAACCTAAAAACATTGATGATGCTATTAATGATGAATTTTGGGTAATTTCTATGTAAGAAGAACTAAATCAGTTTGAAAGAAATAAAGTTTGGAATCTTGTTGAAAGACCTAAGGACACTTTCACAATAGGCACAAAATGAGTGTTTAGAAATAAAGCAGATGAATCTGGAAAAATTGTTAGAAATAAATCTAGACTAGTTGCACAAGGCTATAGTTAAGAAGAAGGTATTGACTATGAGGAGAATTTTTCTCCAGTAGCCAGATTAGAATCTATTAGGATTTTACTTGCTTATGATTCACATCTAAATTTCAAACTATATCAAATGGATGTCAAGAGTGCATTCTTAAATGGATATATTGCTAAGGATTTTTTTGTTGAACAACCACCTGGTTTTTCAAACCCTCATTTTCCAAATCATATTTTCAAACTATCAAAAGATTTATATGGTTTAAAGAAAGCTCCAAGAGCTTAGTATGATAGATTAAGTACTTTTCTAATTTCTAAAGGTTTTACAAAAGGAATAGCTGATCCTAATCTTTTTATAAAAAGAATTACAAAAGATGTTTTAGTAGTAAAAATTTATGTTGATGATATTATCTTTGGATCTTCTAAAAATTATTTATGTACTGATTTTTCTAAAATGATGCAAAATTAATTTGAAATGAGTTTAATGGGTGAACTTAAATTCTTTCTTGGTTTTCAAATCTTTCAAAATGATGATGGAATTATTTTAACTCAAAGTAAATATACTAGAGATCTTTTAAAACGTTTTGGATTGGATAGCAAAAAAGTAGTGACACTCCCATGAGTACCACCTGTAAGATGGATCTTGATGAAAATGGTAAATCTGTTGATCAAACCACTTATATAGGAATGATTGGAAGTCTACTCTACCTGACTGCTAGTCATCCTGATATTATGTTTAGTGTGTGTATGTGTGCTCGTTTTCAAACAAACCCTAAAGAGTCACATTTTAATGCTGTAAAAAGAATTTTCAAATACCTCAAGCATACTCCCAATTTAGGACTATTCTATCCCAAAGGACAATCATTTGAATTAGTTAGTTATTCTGATGCTGACTTTGCTGGATGTAAGCTAGATAAAAAAAGCACCTCTGAAACATGCCATCTTTTAGGCAAGTCACTAGTATCATGGTGTAGTATGAAACAAAATTCTGTTGCATTGTCAACTGCAGAAGCTGAATACATAGCTGCTGGAAGTTGTTGTGCACAAATTTTGTGGATGAAACACACATTACTAGACTATGGATATCAATTCAGACATGTATCAATAAATTGTGACAACACAAGTGCTATTAATATTTATAAGAATCCTGTTTCTCATTAAAGGACAAAACATATTGATGTAAGACATCACTTTTTGAGGGATCACTATCAAAAAGGTGATATCACTCTGGAATTCATTGGTACTGAATATCAACTTGCTGATATATTCACTAAACCACTAAATTATGAAAGGTTAGACTAAATCATACATGATCTTGGTATGATTAATCATAAATGAATATCTTACTGATCTTAATGTTTAATACTTTACTGTACTTTACCTTACGATTTCATACTTACTGTTTCTTAGTTACAATTTTATGCTCACGGTCTGACAACTCACTGTCTCACCGTGACTATATAAAATGCTCACTGTATCACCGTGATGACTATAAACTGTCTCATCGTGATGGCTAGTTTTCTATATCACCGTAATACCTACTCACGGTCTCACCGTGAGAATTATGTTTTTTTAACCCGTATCGTGGTAATTTTTATTTCACCGCTATTTGATTTCCTGCGTTTGTGTTTTTATGACGTTTGACATTCCCAAATGATAAAACTTAAGGGTTTTATTCGATTCCTTACCCGAATTCTCTCCTGAAACCTCTCTTCCCTCTCGCCTGAACCTTTAGTGAATTCCAAGGATGAAGCGTCCATCTTCACCATCGTCTGAG
Source organism: Viscum album (assembly GCA_963277665.1). Lineage (NCBI taxonomy): Eukaryota > Viridiplantae > Streptophyta > Magnoliopsida > Santalales > Viscaceae > Viscum > Viscum album. The sequence continues at coordinate 442,923,713 of OY728135.1, read as the reverse complement.
AAGCGCCGCTCTAAGAAACAAAAGAGGATACTAAGGATAGCTCCCGAAGGACCTCTAAACCCAAACCTGGTAAGACATACCGTTGTACCTGAAAAATAGGTTTTCCCTAAATGGTTTCTGTCTAGAAGATCATTAGTTTTGAAAGTTTTAAAAGAACAAGGATGGCTTGAATGGTTCACTGGATAGAATAGACCGATTTACCCGAGGCTTGTATCTCAATTCTATCAGTATGTGAAGTTCTCTTTTGAGTTTGGAGAAAGATTTTTGGTGACCATCTGGATCGATGGTCAGAAGTGCTCTTTCTCTTCAAGGATGTGGGTTGAATGCCTAAGAATTCCACATAAAGGAGTGTGTGAAGATTACCAGAGAGACCCTCCTCCAACAACCAACATCTTTGACCTGGAAACCGCTTTGGAAAATCTAACTAGAAATGGCACCAAGCGAAGGGCAATAGCTGCTGAACTGGATGGGGAGACAAGACTTATGGTCAAGTTCGTTTAGAATTTGGTTAGTCCAAGAAAAGGAGATTTTGCTGTGATGAAGTATCAGGATGTGTTCTTGATTCACCTGTTGAAGAATGGCCATTAGATCAATATGTGTAAGTATGTTATCAACCATATCTGTGAGCTGATCAAAGTAACTTCCAAATCCACCTCCTTGTTTTATTCAAGGATGATTTCAACCATGTTATTTGCAAAAGGGATGGTTGGACCGAATGAAGAAAAATTAGAGGACCTTGATTTCTGCCTACCCATGCCTATCATCAGAAGGATGAAGATTAGTTGGAATCCATGGAAAAAGAAATGGGTTGAGGATAGTGATCAACTGTATACAAAGTTTAATCCTGTTGACTATCCAAGAAGGCCTAAGAACCTAGCTGATCCTGGTTTGGAACCAGATGAAGTGGCTGAGTATTCAGAAGAAGAAGAACAAGAATAAGTAACGGCTGAAGTTCCACCTAGAGAAGAATCTGTAATACCTCCAATGGAAACAATTCCTGTTGAAGAGGAAAGGGTTGTTGTCCCTGCTGTTATCCCTGCTGAAATACCTCAAGGAGAGGAAGTTTTTGTTGAAAAGGAAAGGACTAAGGATCCTTTAGTTGTTCTTCATGAGGAAGAAGCTCATCCCAATGCTGCAAGGAAATTAGTTTTTCCTGGTTCAGAACAGAAAGAAACCTTTGAGGAAGATTTTGTTGAAGAGACTCTTTCTGTTGAGAAAGAAGCAAGTCTGGAAGCTTATCCAGTGGAACAATCGGTTCCTAAGATTATTCCATCTGCTGAAGAAAGAATGGAAATTACCTTTTAGCTGGAAAGGAAAGAGTTTGCTGAAGAGATTTGGGATGATCCTGTGGATCTTGTCCATGAATCTGAACCTCAAGAATCTGAAAGGGAAGCACAAGTTGAGGGGGAGGAAACTCGAAATCTTGATATTGTGGAAGCTGGATCTGCTGAAGCTTCTCAACCTTTTGTCACTTTCTCTGTGCACTCTTAGTATGAGTTCCCAAGATTTTATGATGTGAATGAGTCACAACAAGTGACTGCAACTGGAGTGGATCTTTCTTCTCTGTTTCAACTGAAGTCCTTAGCTCATTCAGAACCAGAACCAGAGCCCCAACCTCAATCTGGATCAGAATCTGAGTCTGAAGATGCCTCTGACCTTCAACCAGAATCTGAACCTCTACCTTTACCTGCATCCTTACCTGATCTTCACTCCTTTGTAACCAAATATGATCTAAAAGTTTTTGGTGATACTTTGTTAGCTAGATTTGAGAAAATTGTCTCCACTCAACCTTGCCCAGTGACTCAATTAAGTCAAGAATATGCATCAATTATATTGGAAAATATTATCTTGCATATTCAACCAAGGATGATCCGAGAAATTCAAGAAGTCAGAGTAGAGAATAAGCTGATAAGTGCTGATGTTGCAAATCTAAAAAGTATGGTAGCAAGTCTGCAGAATGAGTTATCTGTAAGATCAGAGCCTGCTCCTGTTTCTTCCCCTGCACCTGTTGCTGTTTCTCCTGAGTCTTCTGATTCCCTCCTTTCTAGGGAGATTGTGTCTCAAGTTCATCCTTACCTACTTTCTTTTGATTAAAAGATTGGAAAAAGGCACACCAAGATGCTGGAATGCATGATAGAGCTTGTGGATACTCTGAATAAGCTTACAGATGAATACACTAGATGTCTGCAAAAAGTTCTAAAACAGCTCAAAGTTCTAACCGAAGCTGTCAAGGCTTCACCTGCTTCTGGTCAGACCTCCACACCTTCTTTGGATTATTCTATGCTGAGATCCATAATTAAGGAAGAATTTCAGAATGCCTTCAGTAGCTTGGATCTATCTTCTTTGTCAGAAGTGATTAAGAACAGTGATAGAGAATTGGACTTGGTTAGGATTCATTCTAAGATAGCCAATGGTGCTCAACAAGAGATCTCCAAGAAAATAGATTTGTATCTTTCCAGGATTTTCTATAAAAGTGACATGATAGATCACTTTAGATATATTTTGGAAAATCTGAGAATCCCTCCGGTGACTCAAGCTTTTAAATCTTAAGTTCAGAAACTTTCAGAGTTCACCAGATTGTTGGATAGATTTCTGGAGAATAAGGATGATTTTGAAAAGGCTATGCAGTATGGTGGTGAAATCATTACTGATTTCATCAATCTTTTGAAGCCGTATCATCATGTGCAGAGTACTGCTATAGTTTCTCCAGATCCTTCACCCCTTAGACCTGGACTACCTGCCTTAGAATCAACTGCCATGACAGTTAGCCTAGCCCTTTCTCAGATCCGGCCAGTCATTCTTGACCAACCTAAGCCTATATCTTCTACTGCTTCTACTTTGGCTCCATCTATTTTTGAATGTCTACCCTTAACCTCGTTGTCTACCACATCTATTCCTTCTTCTACTTTAGCACCCGCTCCTGCTGCTGATAAAGGCAAGGAAAAAATGGATCCCTAAAGAGTCTAGCGACTGTTTTTCTTTTTTATGGGATTTCATTTCTTGTTTTTACTTCTCATGTACTCTGTATTCTGAATCCTTTGTTTAATGACGACTGCTGAGTTTCATTTCCTTTTCTCTACTTTTTGATAATCCCAAAAGGGGGAGAAAACCTACAGGTATCAGTTCTATAATAGTATAAATGGGGGAGAAAAACTACAAGTATCTGTTCTATAATGTTTTTTCTATGTTAGTATCTTTAATATTACATGTCTTTTATATTCTGCCTATATATGATTTGTGATCATCAAAAAGGGGGATATTGTTGGACTCCTCATGTTTTAATCATGTTTTAATGATCACAAATCTCATTACTGTAAATTAAAATTGATCTTCAGTGCACATCATGTTTTTATAATAACAAATCTTATGGATGTTAATTACTCTTTACAAGTCTTATGCATGATCACAATTCTCTCATATATTATCTCTAATGATTAACCTTAAACCATATTCTACATATCACTGTCTTAGTACAAATACATATATTTTTCTAAGTATGGAGACACCGTGAAGGACTCACCGTGACCAGACACCGTGACCACTCACCGTGACCAGACACCATGAAGGACTCACCATAACCCAGACACCGTGACCACTCACCGTGACCATACACTGTGAAGGACTCACCGTGACCCAGACACCGTGAAGGACTCACTGTCAGCCAGACACCGTGAAGGACTCACCGTAACCCAGACACCGTGAAGGACTCACCGTGACCCAGACACCGTGAAGGACTCACCGTGACCCAGACACCGTGAAGGACTCACCGTGATCAGTCACCGTAACCACTCCTGACCACTTACCGTGACCAGACACCATGATCAGACACCGTGAAGAAGACACCGTTTCCATGATCACTATGACACCGTTCCTTAAGATTTTTTCAATATTATTTTAAATAATGCTAACGGTCATATTTGTTGTTTTTAATGAAATTAATGTTATTTAATGTTAGTTGTTGGCATGTTAGGAAACTGTATCTCGTACCTATGAAAAGGGAATCATTCCTACTGCCAGAACTCGTGGAATATAAGAAAGACTGAGATGCAGTACACAAAAGAGAACATAACTACAACAACATGAATATACAACACGAAGAACTTACGTACACCCGAGTGCACTGTGCTGAACAAGAAGGAGATTGCAAGACCTTCAAAGAAATCACATGAGTGAAATCCAATACTGCTGAAGAACACACGACGAATCAAGACATCCTTCTCACTTCTCAAGAAGACAAGCTGAACTACGACACTCTGTTTTTCAAAAGAAAAACTAGATACTAACTCAGAATCATTCCTGCTGAATCCAACGAGTCCAGATCTACATTGATAATCACTAGAGCTTTCTAAACTCTCATCTATCTTCTCTACGTGATTTATTTATTAAATTTCAAGCAGTGTGGTGTAATCTGTATATCTTTACACACACTGTCTCCTGCACTGAACTGAAGGATATAAAAATCCTCACTCAAATTCTCTTAACCTTTGTTTACCCACGTCATCTGTGGAAGAGTTCCTTTTGTGACCTGGTCTTTGTTTTGTTTTCCACAAAGAACAGTGGTAGAGGTCCCTGCGTGGCCTGGACAATTTTGTAAAACTGTTGTTAACCCCGATCAAGGGTGTGGATCAAATTTATATATATATTTGAGAGGACTGAGTCTCAGATTGAGACTAAACCTCTTGTTATATCTGCTATGCATCTTTTATTTAAGTTTAATGTATACAACATATATTATATTTATTCCGCTGCTATTACTTTAAAATACAAAATTATTTTGAAGCTACTTTGATAGTTAAATTTTCAAGTGTTTAAACTTATTGTAAATCAGTAGATTAGTTTAAAAATTTAGTTTGATCTTGTGGTTAAAATAACTGAGATCTAATCAATCTTTGAGAAGCTAAGTGAACATTTACAATCTGTATAAATTCACTACAGTTTAACTTATTTTATAAATCAAGGGATTTTAACTAGACAATATTTTAACAAAAATGTTAATTGGAACTCAATTCACCCCCCTCTTGAGTGTCCACTCTGACCAAAAAATAAGATAAAATATTTTACATATATGTCATATTGATAAACCATTTGTGGAATAACCATCTTAACATTGAGACCATCAATTCAAAACCAATTTGTGGTACCTAAATATAACACACGACATGATATCTAGATCATTTCTTGTATCACTGCTTATGATTGATGCAACTAAATGCATATATTTAATTTGATACCCAATTTTAATAAATAAATAGTTCATATTGAATATTTTTTCATATAGATCATAATGGAACAACCCATTCATCCATCCAAGACAATTTGAGAAGTGAGATAATAATATTTACGATTTTTTTCTATAATGAAAACAATGAGGTTCAGGTATGACGATCAGAGTATTCTTGGGGCAGGAAATCCTCCCCGGTAGTGTGTTTGTGTTAGATTTTGTGGGTTTTTTTCACCATCCACGGGATAGAGTTGGAATTCCCCTAGTTTGGTTTATGTAGTCCTGAGGCATAATATCATTAACCCGCAGATCATATAGTATTACTAGTCAACCACATACACATGACACAATATCCTCTATTTGTAGAGTTACTCTCCCCATGTCTAAATAACTTATGTTGGGTGCTAAATTATCCACTATATTCAGTATCCCCCACACTTTATTAAGGCCTGGGTTCCACCACCACAATTATTATGAGGTTAGGTAAGTTGCATTACATTGGTAGTATTTGGTTATTTGTCTATGATACCATACTGATAGGCCATTGGGTGTCATACCCCACTCGACATAGAAGTATTATTTAGTGATGAAGGGGATCCCCTTCATGATTTCTAGCAGCGATTTTGTAATTGGAAGTACATGATAAGATCAAATGCTTCAAGACTTGTAACTCCTCAAGCACTATGGGATGTTGTTGTGATTCACTTTATAGTTTTATATAGACTTCAAGCTTTTGTAGACTCTTTTATATTTTGATCTTACATATTTGTTCATGTGGTTTGAATTTCAAATATGGGAGATTAGGTGATATAAACTAGTGACCATGAGAATTATTACTATAGAAGATATCAGGATTATCCTTCATGGTCATTCATCCATTTAATCTTTAGTACTATGTGATTTGAGATGAAATTGCATTCTATTTTTTCCCTTGTATCTTCCTCCCAGTCAGCTCCCATATGAGGAGTTGAGATGATTTGATCATTTGTGTTTCCATAATGGTTTTAGGGGTCATACTTTGTATGTTTATACTCACTCCATCATATAAAGTTTTCCCACATGTATTGATTTTGTGATGATGAAGCACACGTTCAAATACGAGCTAGATATACATGGAGATATCATGGATCATTTGGAGATGAATCATAATGAAACATGCTGGAACTTGTTGGACTGTGGTGGTAGTAATAGAGGTGGTTTCCATTTTGGTTGATGACCAATCTAGGGATACTCATAGTGATGGAAACCCTATGGAATTTGTTTATTGATTTTAGATATTTGTATGAAATATATTTCTTTTATATTTTTCTTTCTAATGATTTATTTGTACTAGATGTATAATTCATATGTAGTATACAGATAAATTGATTGTATTTGTATACTCTACTGGTTTTTTTGATTATTTTTTTACACTGGAGGATTTTATTTATTATAGGTTGATATAGGCTAAACCCTCTCATATTATGTGATATGCTTACTCAGTGCTAGTCACCAGCCCCTATCCTATTGGAGGAGGGAATATGGTGACCCAGTTGGCTCCATACCAGACCGAGCAAGGACCAAGTGTGTCAGTTCATGTCATGTGTACTCTCATACCTTCTTACCTAGTTTATTACCTCCACCACCATGGCACACAACACAAGGAAAAAATTGAATTTATCTTTCAATCCTTTAGACTTAACCTTGAAACGTACCCCTCACCTCCCCGAATCCTTTCCACCCCACCAACAATGGTGTGGATAATCTCAACCCCTTATATATACACATACCATATCCTTAAACTACAATCACATATCATTTCCACATACGAAAACCCTATTCCATAACCTTATACATCATCCACATTCCACAAATGTTAGTATTTGAAATTGTGTGTAATTTATTTATTATTCATTTTTTGATTAGTTATAATTAACTAAAACTTATTTAAATTTAAATTTTCTTAACATCAATATCTTCATAATTTTAATTTTTATATGTTAACTAATTTAAAATGTTTTTCAAATCATATTATTATATGTGTTAATGTTGGACATATTTTAATAATACATTCTAATAATTTTTGTTTTAAAATTTTGTTTATCATATCATTGATATATTTTTAACTTATATGAGTTATATTATTTTATTTTATTAACACAAGTGTTAATGTTTATTTAACATTATTTATATTATATATATATTTTTGAATTTTTTAAATCAATTATTTACCTTTACTAGTTTTAAAATAAATAGTTTATATCATGTTATATATATATTTGTCCTTACAAACACACACACACACACATGCACACACACACACATATATATATATATAGTTTGAATTATAAAATGGGGATTTTATCCTCCCGTGCATCTCTATAGAAACTCATATGCACTCAGAACATCAACTAGTGACTCATCCATGTAGTGCCTGCCTCTCTTTGTTTTCATGCCATAGAAGCAACACACCACAAGCTTCAATATGCAATTAGTCATCTCAGTATCTTGTAGAACCTAATGATACACCTACTTCGGCATAATATCACACCTCTAATCAACAAACACATGGTTTATCTTCTTCACATAGGTAGTATCGTATGCATACATGTATGTTCATATATCCTACCTTCATACAATATGACTTTGTATTTTTTCATATTCTCCTAATTGTTTGACTCTTTGGTAAACCAATCCTACGTTATCATTTTATGTAACCATGAGTTATCATTTTAAGTAACCATGAGTGTTTAAAAATTGATTGTTAGTTCAATGATGTTATCAAAAGACAAAAATAACCTATCGTTAAGCCACAACTAAAATTACTATGAGCTTATCCAAAGTGAATAAAAATAAGGTCAAGTTACCCTAATAACATTTAAAAATACATAAATAATAGTTTATGTGACTATTTTACCATTACTATGATCATGAAGAAACTTAAACTATTTTATTGATTACAGTTTAAGTGATCAAAGATCATCAAGCTATATCATCTTCAAAATATTATGATCATTGATGGTTTATAGTATTATCTAGTTTTCATCATATTATTTTATTTTTATTTTTTTAATTGTTAGCATCAGTTTATGCTATTTTAAAATCAAAATAAAGTCATCAATATTTTATTATAATAGCCAAAAGGAATGTTCTTGTGTCATGACTCTTGAAGAAAAGCCAGGAATAACTAAGTTGTTACTCCTTTACAAAGATAGGATTTTTCCTTCAGGTATTGTAAAATATAGTGTCTGTATATAGGCTATAAAACCTTTAAAAGTGAGTGTTCATAGTGGATATAGATCTTCCCACTGACTATAGAATATTAAAGTTTTTTCTAGGATCATGGTGATTCAAACCACAATAAAAATATATTTTTTATATATCTAATTTCCACAGCACTACATTGCAAAAATAACACTACACTATTGATTCATATATTAAATCACTATGATTTTTTATTTATTTTAAAAAGTTTTAAAAGAAAACTTAAAACCTATAATTTATATTATTTCCACCAATCTAAATCCAAAAATTAGCATTCGAGGGTTGGACCTTGTTAAGGATAGTTTATCATAGTCATTATATTTCCTAATACTAAAAATTAGTATCTAAATCTTTTTCCATTGGATAGAGGTTCTGTTGTTTATTTTTAAATACCATGCTAAAGTAAATATCCTAATCTTGGAAATATAAAGAATAATGTTATGTTGTCAATTATGGAGGTAAATATTGTAAAAAATGGATGGATAACAAAAAATACCTCATTTTTTGATGAAGTGATTATATGGATTAGAATGATCGAATGTAAGCATACTTGAAGAAGGTAAGTGTGGATCATTGAAAAATCATTAAGAAATCATATTAACTACCCAATTTTGTCCCAAATACACTTGTAGGCATTGACTTGGTAAGGTATGTATTGAATTATAAAGTAAAAAAATATTTTGTATAGTGTTATAAGTAGAAGTGCGTGTAACCATGTTTCAGCATGTAAGACAACCCATGATATATAATGAATTCTATATGATAATCACCATGGGATATAAAAGCAAAAAATAATCAAGTTGGTATTTCTATGAGAAAAATACTAGGATTTCAATATGGGAAAAGATGAGTCAGTGAACTAGATTTTCCACCAATTTACAAGTATTAAAGATGGATTGAGTGCACTTAGAGAAGTATTGGATAAAAAACTATAGCTTAAAGAGTACTGAGAGAATTATAAAAATATTCCATGCAAAAATGTGTAAATTGATGAAAGTAAGAATTTTAAGGAGTATACCTTAGATGAACTAATCAGTTCTTTGTTGTAGTATAAACTTGAATTGAAAAACATTACTGAAGAGGAGTCTATAAAGAGGACATGTATTAATTTTAAATATAATCTTAATTAATCCTCTAAATCTTATGAATATAATTTCTAGGAAATTTAAAAAATATAGATCATCTGAGAAATATGTTTTTCATATTTATGTAAAAAATGTGGCCAGATACAATTGGAAAGGATGTTTAAGAAGTAGCATAATAAATGTGATACTAGTAATAAAAAATATTTTTCAATATTAATTTTTTACGGGTGTATGATGAAAGGTCGCATAAAGAATGAATTTCACAAACTCAAACATCAAAAGAAAGACAAAGAAAAAAAGATAAAGGGGAAAAATAATTTTTTAGAGGATGGGAGTATTCAGATAGTTCAGACTCAAGCAGTGACTCAAGAAGTGAACAAGAGACAAGGAAACTTTCTTTGATTTATACACATTGTGAGGCTCCAAATTATTATTTTTGAAATTAATTAATCCTGGTAATATTGATCATAATGATAATTTTTATGATAAAAAAGATACAGATTCTGATTCTTGTTATGATTTTGATTCTTTCATCTCTAAAGGAACACTAATTAACGAAAAAAATGAATTAAAAAATTATAGTATTAGGGTTATTGAAAAATATAATGACATACAAAATTAAAATAAGAAGTTTTTTAAAGAAATTGATATACTAAAAAAATTATATCTATGATGAAACTATACTAAACAAGAATTTTTTTAGTTATTAGAGTTTATCACCAAGGATAAATCAGACTACCTTTGTTAAAATCTCAAAAGGAATTATTTCAAATGTAGCATTATTTAAATATTTAATGCAAGGTAATTATTATAATGAATGATATTTGAGATTTACACAAAAATTTGGGAATACTAATAAATATTTTAATATTTTTTTCTAAATAGACCAAATATATATTCATGAATTCTATTTGAATTCCAAAATTTTATACTACTAATTTGATTGGACCCATGTTAACATTTACACAAAAATTATCTACCTAATTGTTTAATTTCAAGAAATCTTCCATAGAATTCTCAAAGATTCATGGTAATTAGAAATTGGTGTTTTAGAAACATGACATGTAATATTTTTAAATTTCTATCTTTTAGTTCATGTGATGGAGGCCTAGTAACATTTAGAGACTACTCTAAATGACATATTAAAGGTATTGGAGAAGTTTTTTTAAACCACAATTATTTCAAAAGTATTATTTTTAGATAATTTTTAAAAATTTAATAAGTAAATCACAACACTGTGATGATGGATCGAATGTAATTTAATAAAATTTTAAATGTGATGTTTTGAAAAATTAATTGATTTTATTTTATTCCAATAAAAAGGAAAATGTTTACACTATTTATTTTTATGATATAATCAAATGAAAGGTTAAGTGTTTGAATGTTGTACAAGCAGATGATATTCTATGTCATAGGGAACTAGGATGTAAAAACATAAAAATTTTGTATAAGTTTTCAATCCATGAATAGGATATATCAAAAACTAGGACGAATGACATGGTATCTTGATACTTGAGCCAGTCCTAGCATATCATAAAGGGAATTCTCGATCCCCATGGGTTGATGACTAGAACTTGGAATAATTTAAGATCAAAGAGGGAATGAATTTTACAAAAACAATAGCTGAATAAAAAGGATACAAGTCAACATGATCAACACTCCAAAATTGAGGCAATACCATATAAAAGCAAGTAAAATAATACCCGAGTAGATAGAAAAACATCCCAATGGAAACAACAATTTCTACTAGAAAAACATCTTAGAAACTCCTGTGTTACAAGTGGATAACATCTCCACTGATCACCATTATCACTCTACAGTCATAGGGATTAAGAATATCCACCAACTCCAATTAGTGTCTTCCCTTTTCCTAGAAATATCATGAGAAAGTCCAAAAATTCCTGAATTCAAAGGTAGGGTGTGAGATATATATCCCAATAGGGTCTCACCAAGTGTCCCATAATGAACACCATAACAAATAATCCAATTATTCTATCATTTAAATGAATTTAAAAAAGGAATAGTATTTCATTCACATGTTTTAAACTAAACATGATTTCAAATTTAAAGAGATGGTAGATACAACAACACTAGCATAAAATAAAATTTTATATAAAATACTTATATAAAGAATTTGGCATGAAATAAATAGTTAAATAGTACTTGGAAATTATAATAAATTAAAAAAATATTATCACTATTTAAAAAATCCCCAAAGTATATTACTTCAAGTAATAAGATTCTCACACATCTCATTATTGATCTCAGATCAAGATAGGTATGAACACACCATAATTATCCCCTCAATATAGGAATAGATTATAGATAGTCTAGTCCCAAATAGGGGACCCAATATAGATAGTCACACCATAATTGTTTAGTAGCACTTTTCATCGTCAATCTATTGAGAGAGAGTCAAGGTCATTGCATGCTTTTCCCAGTTAACACTAACTACCCATTCCAACATGTACTTTATATAATCAATCAATCAAAAATTGTAAAAATAAAATAGTTCAAATCAGTTCATATTATAATTTCCCAGTTTTTAGTTTTCAACATGCCTTTTTCATCTCTAAACAAAATAGAGGGTTTCAAAAATTCATTCCATTTAAAATAATTTTTCACATTATGACATTTTTCTAAAGGTTTAACATTAAACCAATTAATAAAATCAAGTTCAAAATCAATCTCTATTTCCCCTAAAATCCTCCCCACATTTCAATTTCTTAAAACATGTCATTTTTCCCAAAGTCTATTCCATTTGAAAGCACACATCAAATCCTTTCAAATTAGGTTTTTTTAAACTATTAAAATCTCATTTTAGTTCTATCGAGATAATTTAGGTTTCAATATTAGGGTAAAATAATATGGAATCACCTAAATTTTATCACACAATCAAGGAAAACAACCTAAATTGAATCACCAACAAAGATCAAAGAAAAATAGATAAAGAAACATATTCTACAATAAATATCCAACAAAATTTAGTTTAGATTCATCAATATAATGATCAAGAATCAATCTCAAAGGAGGATAAAAAGTGATATTAGAATAAAATCTAAGAGACAAGATCCACTTTCCTAGAGGAGATCAAACAAGATAAAAAATTCCTTGATCCACCAAGAAAAGGTTTATGAGGAGCCAAAATATCCTCTCGAGAGCCTTTACAACCAAGGAATTCATATTTTGGTCAATTGGGGTGATTAAGCATCTTAAACAGGGGGTTCAAGATATTTAATATTTTTTTGGGGAATTAAAACCTTCAAGAATGGTTATCTGGATAGGGCCGCATTGTTAGACAAACTATGCACCCTAACCATAGACCCTTATTGCTAGGGTGCACATTTTCTCATAATATGGTGTATAGTTTGTCAAAAAATACACCAGCCATAAAAACCCTCACTGTCTGAAGTCACATAGTTTGGAGGGGCTGGACAAATGGTTTGGTGAAACCGTGTGACCCCTTCTAGTGGACCAAAACTTGGATCATGGTTTGTTAGTCCAAACTTCACAGTTTTCCCGAACAATGTGCCAACTATGCACATCCCCTTATACTTTTATAATTTTTCAAATTATCTTGGGATGACCCTAACACAAGACCCAACATAAAGGTGATAAAAAATGACAAATAATACGTAAAATAAGGTAACTATCTATTACAACCTCCCCCGAATATACACATTCTATCCCCAGAAAGCCTATCTATAAGATTCCATGTCAAATAGATGTAGCCACTACTCACTAATAAATTCCCAACTCTACAAAGTTTCATGAGAATCCAAACCATGTTGTAATAGAACATGGATAAAGGGTTTATTCCTCAAATGAAGTACCTTGTCTTAGAATCAATAATCCTAAATGAATGATTAGTCATGGATAAATCAAAAACAACATCAAGATCCTTCAATATTAATACCTGAGATGGGGTAGAAAGATACTTAAAAAGCTATGATACATGGGACACACTATGTATCAACATCAAATGTGGTGGAAGTTAAAAATAATAATCCACTTTACTATCACAATAAAAAACATTAAAAGGTACTACAATCCATGGTGAAATATTCTTATTCTTCCTAAGTCATCAATGACCCAAATGACACGAAACACTCAAAAACACCTGGACACTTAATGGAAATTACAACAATAACCTATGACGGTTAGTATAATAATTTTATCGGCTATGTGTTGTAACCATTCATAGATGACTCAAATGAATATTTTCCATCATTTCTTGGACTAAAATTTTACTAAAAAAATATTTTCACTAATTTTTGACCAACAAAATAGTGATTTACACTACTAGAAATTTATGTTATAGCCACGATTTGGAACCGTGGCTATAAGCCCCAAAACTGGGGCTATAGGGTTAGTTGCGCCCAAATTTACCCTACTGGTAAAAGCGGTCGATGTAGTACATGTAGGGGTCGAATCCACAGGGACCGAAGAAGTAACCTTGAGACACTATGATTTGGTGAAGGATGGGCTCTGAAGTAGCCAACTTTGGGTTTGACTTTGGATGGTTTAAATAACACTAAGAAACCTACGTGAATTCAATTAAAAGAAAATTGGTTGATCTAGGATTATGCTCGGGGTGGATTGAATGAATTTTACTTCTTTAGACAATTTTGGTTTTATTAATTCTTGATGAATCCATTTTTCAAAAATAACACTACCTTCATCATTTTCTGGTTTGGTGCTTACTAAACACAATTAATAATCCCCTATACAATTAGAGAACCAAATTCATGATCTCTCCGAGGTATATGGTCATTTAGTAATTGAATTTAGTTTGCTCAAACACAGTAAAGATGAAGAGTAGAAATAACTGAAGAATGGATGTCTTAAATTAATTATCCAATTAACAACAATTCATTCATAAAATAACATTAAATCCTGCCTTTTCATCCTCCTAAGATCAACCCATTAAAGGGTTAGCCCTCCATTTATGTTATACTCTCAATGGTGGGCGAAAGATGACTAACAAGAATTGGATTGAAGAAATTAAAACTACGGAAATAACGAGCACTCCTCCGTGTGTGTGAATGAAATTCACACCTATGTGTGAACTAATTCACAAAAACACAGAGATATCACTGCGCTTTTTGATAATAAAGTTTTAATAAATGAAATGGAAAATATATAAGATAAATAAGTTTATTAAGAACATAAAGATACAAAAAAGAAACTTACATGGAAATGGAAAACATTACAAAGGAAATTTGGAAGCATAACCTTACAATGAAACAAGAAACAAAAGATGAAAAGAAAAATATCCACCCATATTACCTTCACCACTAGCTCCTTATATAGGAATATTAGGAGCCTCAGGTCCATCCCCCAACAATTAATTCACCCCCCAACAATTAATAGAGTCAAAAGGAGGGTGAATAATCAAAAGGAAATTGATGTTTCGAATTTGACCCGGAAAACTGTCCAGATTTGTCCACCATATTGACGTGTGAATTTGTAATTGAAGAAGTCCAAATCCGGAGGGGTTGTGAAGAAAAATATATTAGTCCATATATACTCTATGATCTGTAAAAATTTCAGGAATTTGGCTCAGCCGTTTGGAAGTTATGGTCGAAGCGCTGGGACGGATTTCTGTGCATTAATGTCGGGTCCACCATTTAAATCTCAACTTCAGATCCCTTTATCATCATGAAAAAATTAGAATTAGCTCCGGCCATAGATGAATAAAATGATCCTCATATATTTATCTTTCTACTGTATAAATTTGAGCTTCATTGGGCTTGGTTTGTGGGCCCCACATTTGTTTGATGGGCCTTAGGCCCATTATTCTTTTTCCAGAAAGTTTCTGCCTTCATTCGCAAAATTTTCTATTTTACTTTGGGATTAATCCATCAGACCTAAAAGATAAAATGTTACAAACAAAAAGATCAATCATATCCCAAAAGTTAAAATTCAGAAATTGAATATTAGGTTGTCCACAAATAAATGAATGATTGGGCCCAAATTTTTATTTTAAACATGAATTGAATTTTAGATGAGAAATGAAGTTCTATTTATGTAATGCACTAAAAACAATGTTTATGGACTTTTGAAAAATGAATATAAAGATATTAACAATTAATATTAGCCACTTTCAATGACTGATCACACCCCCCAACTTGAGTTTTGCTAGTCCCGAGCAAAAAAAATTATAAATATGAAATTCAAATCCCTTTTTCCAAAAACATTTTAATACACATTGCTCACCCAAATATCTAATACCAAAAAAATTATGAAAAACCATAAAAATAATTAAAAACAAGTTAGGTCCATAAGAATATCCCAAGCCCAAGCCCATTCCTTTGTTCAAATTCATCACCACATTTCATCCAATTCCAATTAAACATGATAAAGTGTTGTGCATCATAAAAGATATGGGGCCCATTTTATTGTTTAAGGGGAAAAAATGGAAGCGCTATGTGGGAATCACATTAAAACTTAAGATGAGTATCCATTTTTTTTTATTTTATTTTTAACCACAATAGATATGAAAATACTAACTCTGGGCAAGACAACTATGGGGTCACGATCCCCAAGTGACGGACTCCACACATATTATCAATTTCATGCTCTACAATAGAGATATAAATCCAAACTCCGGGCAAGACAACTATGGAGTTGCGATCCCCAAGTGCCGGATGCCACACATTTGGACAAAACATTGCTCTATGTGGTCATTATTTTTTCATTTTTTTTGTTTTTGTTTTTTTTGTTTTTTTGTTTTTTTGGGATACTAAAATTAAACTAAAAGTGACCCCAGAACACTATGCTATAATGAAAGGGACCCAAGAACTCAAATTTACACCCACGATCCAGTAGATGTGCATTGTGGCATTTTTATCAAGAGGATGAAAATGTAAACATTGAAAAATCACATCGGACAACCGAACTTTCCAAAAACTATGCTCATGAACTTAAACTTGCATTAAAATCAGAATCAAGGCATGAAAAATTTATTTGATATCCAATTTTAGAGTTTGTAATGTGTGTTATCATGTTTATGGTTAATGGAATTTTTCTTTTCATGCATGTTTTTATTCACAAAAAAAAATTATTTTTTATCTCCCCCAAACTTAGAATAACACTGTCCCCAGTGTTTAAAGAAAAGAAAAGTTATAATGGGGTAGGATAGGAGTTAATAGATGAAATTGAGAATGATAAACATGGAACAAATTCACCTGGTTTTTGAAGTTGAAGTTCATGATGCTCAAGATTACTCCTTTGATCTCTTGGGGGATATAGGCACCTCCTTGATTGAAAATGTATCACCCAAAATAGTTCATGAACCATAAAAATAAGGACAAAGTAGACAAAATAGACAACACAATGATTTATTTAATTCCAAGTACCATCATTTTTATGGCTTTCCATGTTTTTTTTAAATCAAACTAATGATACATTGTCTTCTTTATATTTTCTGGGTAAGGTATTATTCCGGGATCACACCGCGCGACACAAATGAATAGAGTGATCCCCTTCATACCCATCTATACTCATAAAAGAAGAACAGGTCAAGAGTCTAATTTTTTTATCCTACAAAAACATAAATAAAATAAAATAAACTGATGATACATTGTCTTCTTTATATTTTCTGGGTAAAGTATTACTCAGGGATCACACCACATGACACGGATGAATATGGCTCTCCCCTTTAATACCCATCCTTACTCATAAAAGAAGAACATGTCAACAGTCTATGATAATTTATTATATGAAAAAAAGGATTCAAAATAATTAGAAAACGTGAAAACCATGGGTTGCCTCCCATGCAATGCTTTTGTTTAACGTCGTTAGCTCGACTTGAACCCCCCAACTTATCAAATTCCAACTTTCAAAATTTTAATTAACCCATATTTCTCCACTTCAACAATATTGATATTGATTGTTTTTTTGAAATTTGGTTCGTATGAAATCCTATTTTCTACAATGATTGGTAAAATCCAAGGAATATCTAAAATGGTTGATCGTGTTTTATCTGGAGTATTTCCTAATATTTCAAGGTTCATTCCTACTTGGTGAGATTTTTGATGAAAATTGATGATAATTGAATGGTCTTGGTTATCATAAATAGAGGGATTATTGAGTAGGTAAGGATGTATTAAAACATCGAGTTCAGTTTGATTGAATTTTCCTAAAGAATAATGATAATTTGAATCAAAAATTGTTTCTTCTTTAAAAAAAATTGAAATAATTGGTTCCTTTTGAAAAGATGATTCATCCCCAAAATATTCCATTTGAATTTAATGAGTGGTTATAGACATAATATTTGTTATATCTCTCAATGGTTCAATTATCAGTGATTCTAAAAAATTGTTATTGGAGCAATATTCCAGACAATCAATCCATGAAGACAAATTTTCCCCTTGTGAATAAAAAAAATTAATTTCCTCTTGATTTAAATACACTTCAACATTTCCGTGATCTTGTTCAGTTATCCCATATCCAAAGGTTAGTTCTTTTTTCAATTCATGGGAGGTTTTTGGGATAAACGATTCATCTATCAATGATGAGGAATGAACATCTTGAGTGGGAACGGGTTCCTCAAAAGTCTTAAAGCTTTGTAATTCTAATCTGAAAGATGAAACTTCTGAATTCATTTTATCCATTTGTTCACACAATTATTCAAGAATTTTTTTAGGATTAGGGTTGATATATGTTTGTATATCATGGACTTCCTCATTATTTATCTTTTCAATCATTCATGATAGGTATGGAAATTGATCTTGTAAACATTCAGCATCCCATTGATTATACATCTCATCTAGTGTGGTGTATTCAATTAAGGATTGGTCAATGAAATTACCTATGTGAGGTGTTTCCCAATATTTATTTCCTACTTGATTACAGAATTGATTTATTAAGGGGTATTTTGGAGGATAATCCATTGGAATTGATTGAACATTGGTTTTGGGTTTTTTTTGGACACACAGAAATAAAAAGGGGAAAAGAGAAGAGAAATTAGGGTGAGAATAGAGAATTTGGGGTGAGAAAAGAAGATGTGGGTCTAAGGTACTTACTTGGGTCCCCGGCAATGACTCCAAAATTTGGTTGCGCCCAAATTTACCCTACTGGTAAAAGCGGTCGATGTAGTACATGTAGGGGTCGAATCCACAGGGACTGAAGAAGTAACCTTGAGACGCTATGATTTGGTGGAGGATGGGCTCTAAAGTAGCCAACTTTGGGTTTGATTTTGGATGGTTTAAATAACACTAAGAAACCTACGTGAATTCAATTCAAAGAAAATGGGTTGATCTAGGATTATCCTCGGGGTGGATTGAATGAATTTTACTTCTTTAGACAATTTTGGTTTTATTAATTCTTGATGAATCCATTCTTCAAAAATAACACTACCTTCATCATTTTCTGGTTTGGTGCTTACTAAAAACAATTACTAATCCCCTATACACATAGAGAACCAAATTCATGGTCTCTCCGAGGTATATGGTCATTTAGTAATTGAATTTAGTTTTCTCAAACACAGTAAAGATGAAGAGTAGAAATAACTGAATAATGGATGTCTTAAATTAATTATCCAATTAACAACAATTCGTTCATAAAATAACATTCAATCCAGCCTTTTCATCCTCCTAAGATCAACCCATTAAAGTTTTAGCCCTCCATTGATGTTATAATCTCAATGGTGGGTGGAATATGACTAACAAGAATTGGATTGAAGAAATTAAAACTACGGAAATAACGAGCAGTCCTCCGTGTGTGAGAATGAAATTCACACCTATGTGTGAACTAATTCACAAAAACATAGAGATATCACTGTGCTTTGTGATAATAAAGTTTTAATAAATGAAATGGAAAATATATAAGAGAAATAAGTTTATTAAGAACATAAAGATACAAAAAAGAAACTTACATGGAAATGGAAAACATTACAAAGGAAATTTGGAAGCATAACCTTACAATGAAACAAGCAACAAAAGATGAAAAGAAAAATATCCACCCATATTAAATTCACCACTAGCTCCTTATATAGGCATATTAGGAGCCTTAGGTCCATCCCCCAACAATTAATGCACCCCCAACAATTAATAGATTCAAAAGGAGGGTGAATAATCAAAAGGAAATTGATGTTTCGAATTTGACCGGGAAAACTGTCCAGATTCGTCCACTATATTGACATGTGAATTTGTAATTGAAGAAGGCCGAATCCAGAGGGGTTGTTGAAGATAAATATCTTCTTCCATCAGTCCTCTATGAGCTGTAAAAATTTCAGGAATTTGGCTTAGCCTTTTGGAAGTTATGGTCGAAATGATGGGACAAATTTCTGTGCATTAATGTCGGGTCCACCATTTAAATCTCAACTTCAGATCCCTTTATCATCATGAAAACATTAGAATTAGCTCTGGCCACAGTTGAATAAAATGATTCTCATATATATATCTTTATATTGTATAAATTGGAGCTTCATTGGGATTGGTTTGTGGTCCCCACATTTGTTTGATGGGCCTTAGGCCCATTATGCTTTTTCCAGCAAGTTTCTGCCTTCAGGCGCAAAATTCTCCATCTTCCTTTGGGATTCATCCATCGGACCTAAAAGATAAAATGTTCCAAACAAAGAGATAAATCATATAAAAAAATTTAAAATTCAGAAAATTAATATAATGTTGTCCACAAACAAATGAATTATTGGGACCAAATTTGCATTTTAAACATGAATTGCATTTTAAATTAGAAATGAAGTTCTATTTATGTAATGCACTAAAAACAATGTTTATGGACTTTGGAACAACGAATATAAAGATATTAACAATTAATATTAGCCACTTTCAGTGACTAATCTCACCCCCCAACTTGAGTTTTTCTAGTCCCGAGCAAAATAAATTATAAATATGAAATTCAAATCCCTTTTTCCAAAAACATTTTAATACACATTACTCACCCAAATATCTAATACCAAAAAAATTATGAAAACCCATAAAAATAATTAAAAACAAGCTAGGTCCATAAGCATATCCCAAGCCCAGGCCCATTCCTTTGTTCAAATTCATCACCACATTTCATCCAATTCCAATTAAGCATGATAAAGTGTTGTGCATCATAAAAGATATGGGGCCCATTTTATTGTTCAAGGGGAAAAATGGAAGCGCTAGGTGGGAATCACATTAAAACTTAAGATGAGTATCCATTTTTTTTATTTTTTTATTTTATTTTTTAACCACAATAGATATGAAAAGACTAACTCTGGGAAAGACAACTATGGAGTCACGATCCCCAAGTGCCGGACGCCACACATATTGTCAATTTCATGCTCTACAATAAAGATATAAAGCCAAACTCTGGGCAAGACAACTATGGAGTCGTGATCCCCAAGTGCCGGACGCCACACATTTGGACAAAACATTGCTCTATGTGGTCGTTATTTTTTCAATTTTGTTTGTTTTTGTTTTGTTTTTGTTTTTTTGGGATACTCAAATTAAACTAAAAGTGACCCCAGAACCCTATGCTATAATGAAAGGGACCCAAGAACTCAAATTTACTCCCACGATCCAGTAGACGTGCGTTGTGGCATTTTTATCAAGAGGATGAAAATGTAAACATTGAAAAATCTCATCGGACAACCGCACTTTCCAAAAACTATGCTCATGAACTTAAACTTGCATTAAAATCAGAAACAAGGCATGAAAAATTTATTTGATATCCAATTTTAGAGTTTCCAATGTGTGTTATCATGTTTATGGTTAATGGAATTTTTCTTTTCATGCATGTTTTTATTCACAAAAAAAAAATCATTTTTTATCTCCCCCCAACTTAGAATAACACTGTCCCCAGTGTTTAATGAAAAGAAAAGTTAGAAGGGGGTAGAATAGGAGTTAAAAGATGAAATTGAGAATGATAAACATGGAACAAATTCACCTGGTTTTTGAATTTGAAGTTCATGATGCTCCAGATTACTCCTTTGATCTTTTGGGGGATATAGGCACCTCCTTGATTGAACATGTATCACCCAAAATAGTTCATGAACCATAAAAATAAGGACAAAGTAGACAAAATAGACAACACAATGATTTATTTAATTCCAAGTACCATCATTTTTATGGCTTTCCATGTTTTTTTAAATCAAACTAATGATACATTGTCTTCTTTATATTTTCTAGGTAAGGTATTACTGAGGGATCACACCGTGTCACACGGATGAATACAGTGCTCCCCTTTCATACCCAACCATACTCATAAAAGAAGAATAGGTCAAGAGTCTAATTTTTTTAACCTACAAAAACATAAATAAAATAAAATAAACTAATGATACATTGTCTTCTTTATATTTTCTGGGTAAGGTATTACTCAGGGATCACACCACGTGACACGGATGAATATAGCGCTCCCCTTTCATACCCATCCTTACTCATAAAAGAAGAACATGTCAACAGTCTATGGTAATTTATTATATGAAAAAAATGATTCAAAATAATTAGAAAACATGAAAACCATGGGTTGCCTCCCATGCAGCGGTTTTTTTTAAAGTCGTTAGCTCGACTTGAACCCCCC
Source organism: Viscum album (assembly GCA_963277665.1). Taxonomy (NCBI): domain Eukaryota; kingdom Viridiplantae; phylum Streptophyta; class Magnoliopsida; order Santalales; family Viscaceae; genus Viscum; species Viscum album. The sequence continues at coordinate 442,901,651 of OY728135.1, read as the reverse complement.
AACTTATCCAATTCCAACTTTCAAAATTTTAATTAACCCATATTTCTCCACTTCAACAAGATTGAGATTGATTGTTTTTTTGAAATTTGTTTCGTATGAAATCCTATTTTCTACAATGATTGGTAAAATCCAAGGAATATATAAAATGGTTGATCGTGTTTTATCTGGAGTATTTCCTAAGATTTCAAGGTTCATTCCTACTTGGTGAGATTATTGATGAAAATTTATGATAATTGAATGGTCTTGGTTATCATAAATAAAGGTATTATTGAGTAGGGAAGGAAGTATTAAAACATCAAGTTCAGTTTGATTGAATTTTCCTAAAGAATAATGATAATTTGAATCAAAAATTGTTTCTTCTTTAAAAACATTTGAAAGAATTGGTTCCTTTTGAAAATATGATTAATCCCCAAAATATTCCATTTGAATTTCATGAGTGGGTATAGACACAATATTTTTTATATCTCTCAATGGTTCAATGTTCGATGATTCTAAAAAATTGTTATTGGAGCAATATTCTGAACACTCAATCCATGAAGAAAAATTTTCCCCTTGTGAATAAAAAAAATTAATTTCCTCCTGATTTAAATACCCTTCAACATTTCCTTGATCTTGTTCAGTTATCCCATATCCAAAGGTTAGTTCTTTTTTCGATTCATGGGAGGTTTTTGGGATAAAAGATTCATCTATCAATGATGAGGAAAGAACATCTTGAGTGGGAACAAGTTCCTCAAAAGTCTTAAAGCTTTTTAATTCTAATCTGAAAGATGAAACTTCTGAATTCATTTTATCCATTTGTTAACACAATTGTTCAAGATTTTTTTCAGGATTAGGGTTGATATATGTTTGTACATCATGAAATTCCTCATTATTTATCTTTTCAATCATTCTTGATAGGTGTGGAAATTGATCTTGTAAACATTCAGCATCCCATTGATTGTACATCTCATCTAGTGTGGTGTATTCAATTAAGGATTGGTCAATGAAATTACCTATGTGAGGTGTTCCCCAATATTGATTTCTTACTTGATTAAAACATTGATTTATTAAGGGGTATTTTGGAGGATAATCCATTGGAATTGATTGAAAATTGGTTTTGGGGTTTTTTTGGACACACAGAAATAGAAAGGGGAAAAGAGAAGAGAAATTAGGGCGAGAATAGAGAATTTGGGGTGAGAAAAGAAGATGTGGGTCTAAGGTACTTACTTGGGTCCCCGACAACGACGCCAAAATTTGGTTGCGCCCAAATTTACCCTACTGGTAAAAGCGGTCGATGTAGTACATGTAGGGGTTGAATCCACAGGGACCGAAGAAGTAACCTTGAGATGCTATGATTTGGTGAAGGATGGGCTCTGAAGTAGCCAACTTTGGGTTTGATTTTGGATGTTTTAAATAACACTAAGAAACCTACGTGAATTCAATTCAAAGAAAAGGGGTTGATCTAGGATTATGCTCGGGGTGGATTGAATGAATTTTACTTCTTTAGACAATTTTGGTTTTATTAATTCTTGATGAATCCATTCTTCAAAAATAACACTACCTTCATCATTTTCTGGTTTGGTGCTTACTAAACACAATTACTAATTCCATATACACTTAGAGAACCAAATTCATGATCTCTCCGAGGTATATGGTCATTTAGTAATTGAATTTAGTTTTCTCAAACACAGTAAAGATGAAGAGTAGAAATAACTGAAGAATGGATGTCTTAAATTAATTGTCCAATTAACAACAATTCGTTCATAAAATAACATTAAATACAGCCATTGAATCCTCCTAAGATCAACCCATTAAAGGGTTAGCTCTACATTGATGTTATACTCTCAATGGTGGGAGTAAGATGACTAACAAGAATTGGATTGAAGAAATTAAAACTACGGAAATAACGAGCACTCCTTCGTGTGTGAATGAAATTCACACCTATGTGTGAACTAATTCACAACAACACAGAGATATCACTGTGCTTTGTGATAATAAAGTTTTAATAAATGAAATGAAAAATATATAAGAGAAATAAGTTTATTAAGAACATAAGTATACAAAAAAGAAACTTACATGGAAATGGAAAACATTACAAAGGAAATTTGTAATCATAACCTTACAATGAAACAAGGAAAAAAAGATGAAAAGAAAAATATCCACCCATATTCCCTTCACCACTAGCTCCTTATATAGGCATATTAGTAGCCTTAGGTCCATCCCCCAACAATTAATTCACCCCCAAACAATTAATAGAGTCAAAAGGAGGGTTAATAATCAAAAGGAAATTGATGTTTCGAATTTGACCTGGAAAACTGTCCAGATTCGTCCACCATATTGACGTGTGAATTTGTAATTGAAGAAGGCCGAATCCAGAGGGGTTTTTGAAGATAAATATCTTCGTAAATCTGTACTCTATGAGCTGTAAAATGTTCAGGAAATGTGGCTCATCCGTTTGGAAGTTATGGTCAAACTGGTCGGATGGATTTTTGTGCATTAATGTCGGGTCCACCATTTAAATCTCAACTTTAGATCCCTTTATCATCATGAAAACATTAGAATTAGCTCCGACCATAGTTGAATAAAATGATCCCCATATATTTATATTTCTACTGTATAAATTTTAGCTTCATTGGGCTTGGTTTATGGGACCCACATTTGTTTGATGGGCCTTAGGCCCATTTTTATTTTTCCAACAAGTTTCTGCCTTCAAGCGCAAAATTCTCCATCTTCCTTTGGTATTCATCCATCGGACCTAAAAGATAAAATGTTCCAAAAAAAAGTGATCAATCGTATCCCAAAATTTAAAATTCAGAAAATGAATATAATGTTGTCCATAAACAAATGAATGATTAGGCCCAAATTTTCATTTTAAACATGAATTGCATTTTATATGAGAAATGAAGTTCTATTTATGTAATGCACTAAAAAAAATGTTTATGGACTTTGGAACAATGAATATAAAGATATTAAAAATTAATATTAGCCACTTTCAGTGACTAGTCAAGGTTTTTAGCCACAATTTGAAACCGTGGATAAAACCCTTCCCATTTCATAAAAACAACCCACCCCCAGCACCCCCTGGATAGTAGCCACCCCCACATCCCTTTCACCCCTTGAACACCCCCCTTACACCCCCTTGAACACACCCCTTACACCCCCTTGCACACCCCTTCCCCCCTGCTGGACCCCCCTGGACAGCAGCACCCCCACCCCCTTGCTGGACCCCATGGATAGCATCCCCATCCCCCACCCCCTGCTGGACTCCCCTGGATAGCAACCCCCCTGGATAGCAGCCCCCCCTGGATAGAAGCCCCCCCTAGACACCCCTGGACAGCATCCCCCCAGCTGGACCCCCCTGGACAGCAGCCCCCTACTAAACCCCCCTGGGTAGAAGCCCCCATGCACCCCCTAGACAACAGCCACCCCTACACATCCCTTGAAACTCTTGCACACAACCCCTCTCACCCCTTAAACATCCCCCTTTCACACCCCTTTCCCCCATACTGAACCCCCCTAGACAGTAGCCCCCCCTGCTCGACCCCCCTAGACAGCAGCCCCCACCTGCTGGACCCCCTGGACAACAGCCCCAACCCCCAACCCCTTGCTGGACCCCTGAACAACATCCCCCCTATAAAGCAGGCCCCCCTACTGGACCCCCTAGATAGAAACCCACGCGCACCCCCTTACACACCCCCTTACATTCCCCTTTCCCCCTACTGGACCCTCTTAGATAGTATCCCCCTAGATAGCAGCCCTCCACCCCCCTTCTAGACCCGCCTGGACAGTATCCCCCCCTGCTGGACTCCCCCGGACACTAACCCCCCTACTGGACCCCCTGGACAGTAGCCCCCCCACCCCTTGATGGACCCCCCTGACAGTAGCCCCAACCCCCTGGACAACATCCCCCCTGCTGGACCCCTTGGACAGCAGCCCCCCTGGACAGCAACCCCCCTACTGGACCCCCTCAGACAGCAGCCCCACTGCACCCCCCTTGCACACCCCTTGCCCCCTACTGGACCCCCTGGACAGCCCCCCCCCCCCAACTGGACCCCCTGGACAGCAGCCCCCCTGCTGGACCCCCCTGGTCAGCAAACCCCTAGACATAATCCCCCAACCCCCCTGGACAGCCCCCCCTGCTGGACCCCCTAGACAGCAGCCCCCCTAGAAAGAATCCCCCCCGCTGGACCCCCCTGGACACCCCCTACAAGACCCCCCTGGAAAACAACCCCCTTACAAATCCCTTTCACACCCCTTGCCCCCTGCTAGACCCCCCTTACACCCCCTGCTGAACCCCCCCTCGAACAGCAGCCCCCCCTGATGGACCCCCTTGCACCACCCCACACCTCCCTGGCTATCCCCCCTATGCACCCCTAGACACCCCCCGGGAAGACCCACCTGCACCCCCTTGCCCCCACCCTGCACACCCCTTGCCCCACTGCCCCACCCCCTTGAACCCCCTCCCCCCTACCCCCTGGCCTGCAAACCTCCCCCTCCCCCTGCCCTACAGACATCCCCCCTACCCCCTGCCCCCTACCCCTGCCCCCTGCCCCCCTCCACCCTGCCCCCTGCCCCGTGCCCCTTGCCCCCAACCCCTGCCCCCTCCACCCTCCACCCTACCCCCTGCCCCTGCCCCTGCCCTAACCCCCTTCCCCCTACCCCTGCCCTGCAGATCTCCCCCCTCCCCCCTCCCCCTGCCCCCTCCACCCCCTACCCCTGCCATGCATACCTCCCCCTGCCCCTTTCCCACCCCCTTGCACCCCTCCCCCTCCCCCTTCCCTACAGACCTCCCCCCTCCCGCTACCCCTTCCCTCCAGACATCCCCCTTCCCCTGCCCCGTGCCCCCTACCCCGTTCCCCCTCCACCATCCCCCCTTCCCCTGCCCTGAAGACCTCCCCCCTGCCCCCTTCCCCATACCCCTACCCTGCAGACCTCCCTTAACCCTTGTCCCTTGTCCCCTGCCCCCTACACCCTCCCCCCTCCCCTCTGCCCCTGCCCTGCAGACAATGTCGAAGATCCTAGATTGCCAAAATTTTCAAAGCCAATGGCATGAAAAAACCATGCAACAACTATTTTTGACTTAAGCTAATCGTAGATTATTATTTCATTGGATGAAGAATGAAATGGTATGAAATCTCATTCTATGCCTACTTTATGACTACCCTAATCATGCTTTATGATTGTGATGGAAGTGGTATGAAAATCACATTTTCTTACCCATTTCTATATCCCATAATCATTTGATATGATATATACATTTATGAAATACATTATATGGTTTATATTCCTTTATGATGGAAGTGGTATGAAAATCACATTTTCTTACACCTTTCTTACCCCTAGCCAGCACCAACACCCCCCCCCCAAACCAGCCCCCTACCCTACACCAGACCCCTGCACCATCACCCCCAAGCCTGCACCTCCACCCCCCTGCACCCCCATCACACTACACAAGCCCCCCCTACACCCCTGCCCCCTGCAAATCCCCCCGGACAACCCCCTTACACCCTCCTGGACAGCCCCCCTACACCCCCATACCCCCCCTGGACAGACCCCTTGCACCACCCTTGGACAACCCCCTTGCCCCCACCCCCACTCATGCAGTATCCCACCACCCCATCCCTGCAACCCCCCCTCCCTGGATAGACCCCCAGCACACCCCCTCCCTATTGCCCCCCCTACAGGACCCCCCTGGACAACAACCCCCACTTACACATCCCTTTCCCCCCTACTGGACCCCCTTGCACCACCCCTGCTGGACACCCCCCTGAATATCAGCCCCCCTGCTGGACACCCCCCTTGCACCCCCCCTGGATACCCCCCGTGTACTCCTGGACAGCCCCCGGAAAGACCCCCCCAAGACCCCCCTTCCCCCACCCTTCACACCCCCTTGCCCCACTGCCCCACTTCCCCACCACCTTGCACCCTGTCCTCCCCGCCCTCTACCCTATAGACCTCCCCCCTCCCCCTCCCCCTTCCCTACAGACACCCCCTGCCCCCCCTCCACCCAGCACCCTACCCCATGCCCCCTCCACCCTGCCCCCTACCCCGTGCCCTGTGGCCCATGCCCCGTGCCCTGTGCCCCCTGCCCCTCCACCCACCCACTGCCCCTACCCTGCAGACCTCCCCCTACCCCCTTCCCCATGCCCCCTTCCACCCTCCCCCTGCCCCCTGCCCTACAGACCTCCCCCTGCCCCCTGCCCCCTACCCCTGCCCCTACCCCCTCCCCCCTGCCCAGTCCACCCTCCCCCCTTCCCTACATACCTCCCCCCTACCCCCTTCCCCCTACCCCCTTCCCTGCAAACCTCCCCCTTCCCCCTTCCCCCTACCCCCTGCCCCTACCCCTGCCCCCTGCCCCCTTCCCTACAGACAATGTGGAAGATCATAGATTACCAAAATTTTCAAAGCCAATGGCATGAAAAATCCATGAAACAACTATTTTTGACTTAATATATCTGTAGATTATGATTTCATTGGATGAAGAATGAAATGGTATGAAATCTAATTCTATTCCTACTTTATGACTACCCCAATCATGCTTTATGATTGTGATGGAAGTGGTATGAAAATCACATTTTCTTACCCCTTTATGTATCCCATTATAATTTAATTTGATATATACATTTATCACATACATTATATGATTTATATGCCTTTATGATGGAAGTGGTATAAAAATCACATTTTCTTACCCCTTTCTTACCCCTAGCCAGCACCAGCACCCCCCCCCCCAAACCAGCCCCCTAGCCTTCCCCTGCCCCCCTACACCAGCACCCCCCTGCACCCCCATCCCACTGCACCATCCCCCTCCCCCCCACACCCCCTTCCCCCTACGCACCCCCCGAATATGCCCCTTTCACCCTCTTAGATAGCCCTCCCTGCACCCCCATTCCCCCTAGAAATCCCCCTTGCACCCCCTTGGATAGTCCCCTTTCCCCCACCCCCACTCGTGTAGTAGCCCACCACCCCCTCCCTGCAGCCCCCCTCCCTGGAAAAACCCCCAAAACAACCCCCACCCCACCTTGCACACCCCCTACACCCTGCACACCCCCTATGAGTCAAAAAAAATCTTTGGAGATGCTCTTGGTGTCTCAAATGAAAGGAGTAAGGATTAAAATTGAAAACATAAATGCAATAATGTCAAACAATCTATAAAAGCATAAACTACCACTGTGAGTTTTCACAGACATCACACCTCCGTTAGAGGTGTTTTATTACAAAACCATGACTTATTTATAAAACAAAACAATTATTTTAACTAACACTTGATCAATAATTTCAATTTAATATAAACAAGAAGAATCAAGAAGGAAACAAAATGCAATTTAAAAAATTCTTGAATTAAAGAGGCTGGGAGAGGGACTCTACCTCAAAGGTGTCAAGCCATGAAAAAGAGGATCCTTATATATATTATCACATGCATAAGCATGGGCTATGTTTTGTTGCTAGTTCTCTGCATATCATGCATCCTTACCCACAGACACATCCTATCACGCGTAAGCATACACACAAGAACCGGCGTGAACCTCTTGCATGACCTATGTAATCTCAACCACTTGAAGGCAACAGAGGAGAACACCATAAAATCTTTATTTATAGAGGATATTCTCGAGGATGGGACCACTATGGAGTGTAAACTATAGAGCGTGGCATCAGATTCGCTGGCACTCATCTCGGTATGACGGGATGTTACTATATTGGAGGTATTCGACCAAGGGTGACCTCCAATCGGCAACCATTTCTATCACCGCATCGGGATTACCCGGGGGCCCTGACGCAGAGGCACCAGTGGTAAGATGGTTTACCTGTGGGATGTCATCGCCATCTGGGGTAACAAGAGATATGACTCTCTGATGCGCCATGTGGATAATCAGATCGTCCTGCTTGGGCTCTGCAAGTGATGCAGATAAGATGGCTAAAGAATCTGCTCGACCGTTCTGTGATAGAGGGACATGGATAACCTCTGGCCAAGAATGGAACTATGCCATTAGCTGGAGAGTGTGTTCTAACAATGGTACGAGCTCTGGATTCCGGACAACATAATCTCCATTGACCTGCTTGATGACTAGCTTGGAACCCCCTTTCACATGAAAATGGGGTACGTCGATCTCAAGGGCCAGCTCGAGACCAGTAATGAGGGCCTGATACTTTGCCTCGTTGTTATTGAAACCTTTCGATAACATGAATGAGTAAGGCAGGAAGGCTTGCGCCAGGGTGATAAAGATGATACCCATACCTACTTTGTTGAGCCTAGGATCATTGAGACTACTATCAGTGGGGCTCCGGGAGGCACTGTCGAAGTGCATCTGCCAACAGAGAACAACTTGATCGACTGAGAGGATTGCCTCATCGGGAAAATATAGGTCCAGGGACAGGTTCATAGAGGTTGTATGGGCAGCTAGAAAGTCTGCCAATGCCTGCCCCTTTATAGCCTTCTGGGGCATGAACCAGATGTCGAAAAACTGGAAGATCACCACCCACCGCGCTAGTCGGCCAGTCAACATGGGGCGATTCAGAATGTACTTCAGTGGGTTTACTCGAGAGACCAACTGTACCTCATGGTGTTGTAGGTAATGCCACAGTTTCTACATAGAAAATACAAGTGCACGATAGCTCTTATCTATGAAAGAGTATATGGTTTCCGTATCAAGGAGAATGCGACTGAAGTAGTAGAGGCTGTTCTCCATCCCCTCATTGTTCTTCTGGGTAAGAAGGGAACCAAGGGTCTATTCCAGGGCGGTGACATAGAGAATCAACGGCTTCCCAGAGAAGGGTGGCATCAAGACCGGAGGATGGATCAAATATTTCTTGATTTCCTCAAAGGTGGTCTGACACTCCTCATTCCACTCATAAGCGGTGCCTTTCTTCATTAGCTGAGAAAAGGGATTACACTTGCCAGCCAGATTCATAATGAATCAGCGTATGTAGGCTAAGTGGCCTTGGAGGCCTCGAAGCTCCCGAATATTTCTTAGGGGAGGCATCTAGCTTATTTCCTCGATCTTATCTAGGTAGATCTTGATGCCCCAGTACCAGACAACAAAGCAAAGGAACTTTCGAGAAGTGACCCCGAAACCACACTTCAACGAGTTCATCTTTAGGTGGAGGGAACAGAGGAAACCGAACACTTTATCAAGGTCCTTGATATGGTCCTGGTGCTGGTGAGATTTGACCACCAGGTCATCCACATAGCATTCCACCAACGTTCTCAAGATCAGCTTGAATATGCAGTACATGGCCCGCTGATAGGAGGAACCTGCATTCTTTAGGACGAAGGGCATAAACTGGTAACAGAAAGTACCTTGGGGAGCCCTAAAAGTGGTAGGCTCCTCATCCTCAGGGGCCATCCGGATCTAATTATATCCAGAGTAACCATCCATGAAGAAGAGGGCTTGTAATCTAGTCGTAGCATCAATCAACAATTCTGTCACCGAAAGGGGAAAATCATCCTACAGATAGTAACAGTTGAGATCTCAGAATTCAATGCAGACTCTGATCTGCTCATTCTTCTTCCTGACTGGTATGATGTTGGCTAGCCACTTGGGGAACTGGACCTCCTTGAAGAAGTTGGCTATGATAATCTTGTCAACTTCGGCCTTGACCATGGCACCATTAGACAGATGCATCTTTCTGAGAGGCTTCTTGAACCCACGATGGTTTTTCGGAAGACCAAGGTGGTGGAAGGCTACCCGATGATCTAGTCCTCGAATCTTGTCATAACTCTAGGAGAATACATCACGGTGCTATTTGAGAAAGACTATGTACCACTGCTGCTCCTCGACGGACATAGTGGCGCTGATCAATGTGGGTCTCGGATCGACCTCGCTACCATGGTTTACTTATGCCAACTCATCGAATGTGGCTGAGATGCCTTCTTCAAAGGCAGGGGGAGCATCCTCTATATCTTCTTCTCCATTAATGGAGAGATATTCCACAAGGGAAGCTGCTTCTGAGCTACCAAATACTAATGGGAGGCTACTACCAGCTTGAGCGGTAGTGGCTATTGCATCGAGGAACTCTGGTGTTGCCGAGATCACAGTGACAAAGGATATTGACCTAGTCCCACATGGTCTCCGGCCTAAGGGGCCACACATGATGATATCAAAGAAGTAGTGGCGCGTTGTCCAGAGCTGACTTAATCCAACCCGATGAAATAGATAGGTATGACACACTACCGTTTCCATGAGCCGGACGTCTCGATACCTGACGGGAGTGGGAGGCTCCGGGATCACTAGAGCCTGGTTCATATAAGAATACGATGTGATCTTCCGACTCCACCTGGATCTGGGAGCATGATTCACCCTTGTCCCGGAAATGACAAAACACTGCCCCATATCGGGGGTTGTGGCCTCCAACCGATGGATTATGAAGACGTAGGTGTCATTCAGGCCTGTCCAAGGGTTGGTCGTAGCGGCGATGGGCTCAACTTCACTTGCCTGGACTTGTTTATCCTTGCTCTTATAATAATCAGCATCCATGTAGCGGGCTTCACAAGAGCCGAAAGGAGATGAATCACCCTGGAGTACACCTACTCGACCATTAAGGGAGTACTTGAGGCATTGGTGATATGATGAGGGGACCGCCACATGCAGGTGGAGACATGGCCAGCCCATCAATGCATTGTACACGGTGTCCTGGATGAAAACCATGAACTCGGTGCTGGAAACTAGGCCACAAAAATGGGTCTTCAAAAGGATCTTTCGGACTGGTTTCTGCTCTTTCCTATCATATCCCTGGATCCTTAAATCAGATGGAGTCAGTTCATTTTCAGATAACCCTATCTTCTGTAGTGTCCTTGTCGGGATAAGGTTGATCTCGGAGCCGGTGTCAACGAGACAACGACGAACCTCCATGACATTGAATTGGATAGTGATATACAGCAGGTGTATTTGACCCTATATGGGAGAGCCTTCATCCTCTCCAGAGAATGAAATGACGGCCTGACATTCGTCATTCTCAATTACTTCAGCATGGAAGGCTTCTATAGCTGCTATCTCTATCTCAAACTAGATGGGGCTCTTTAAAGCCTCAATGAGTGCTTCACGCATATCTGGCGACAGAAGAAGGGATTCAAGGATGGAAATCCTCACTGGGATGCCAGAGAGATGCTTGAGAACATTTTACTTCCACACCAGGCATGGACTTCTGCTTACAGGAGGCTGCTCTATGATGGAAGGAATGGCGGGTCCTGCTGGTTGGACTGGCGGCTGACTGGTACTGGGTACATCACGCTGCTCACTAGTCAAAGCTCGGAGAGTCGCTGTTGGATGAGGAACAGGTGACTATGATCGGCCTGTAGTAGGGCGAAGCTGGTCTAAGTACGACCGAAGTGGCTCTACCTAATACAATAACAAAAATGGTGGTGGAGGCGGACCTGTCGACATCGGATGAAAAGGATGCACATGCTGAGTTCTTTACGGGGCCTACTGTCTGGTCTCAGCGACATGCATGACCAGGCTGGAGGTGCCAACTGATGTGCCCTGACGTCACATATGGCCACAGTTCCACTGACGTTGGCGTGGATGGGGACATTGGGGAGGCTCGCCTGGCACTCCCCCTCATCAGGAGTCATATAGGGATTTACCAACTCGACGGTGTTAACCGAAGTGTACCCTTGACCGTCACTCGAAGAATCATCCACCACTGGGCGGATTCTAGGAGGGATGCCCATCTCTGGGGGAATAATGTCTCCAAGAGTGAGAGATGGAAATGATAGTGGCAGGGCACATTGCTTATTATTGCACCGCCGATGCTTGCTCTACTGGGAAGAGGCCAGCTGAGTCGATGATACAGAAGTGGTGGCCATGGATTCTGAAGGCTCCAGCTGATTTAGGCATGCACGGATAATGCCATGGGCATAGGCGACCATCCTGCGAGCCATCCAGTCATTATACTTCTGGGACCCATGGTCAGAAACCTACTGCCACTATTCTTCATCGTCTCTACTACTATCTAATCTCACAAAGACACCCTCCACTTATGTCGGGGCAGGTCCCAACCTGACTATGTTGTTGTTAATATGGTCTTGGAGCCAGTCCTTGAACACATAACACTTCTTGATGGTGTGCCCTAGGATCCGGCGATAAGGGAATTAGCTGGGGTGATTAGTGAGATGTTCCTATTCTAGCTTTAGACACTCAGGCATTCGTACAATTCTTTTCTCTAAGGCGCTGCAGAAGTAACCAGGAACCTGAGCCTCATCGAATGAGTAGGCCTGATTCCTTCTGTTTAGGAAGGGGGATCTAGGATCTTGACCCTAACGGGGGGCCGGAGGAGTCTTCCAAGGAGGCAGAACTTGATTATGTCACCTAGGTGGTGGAGACGCATTACATGGGGGTGCCTGTCGATTCTGAGGATGCTGCTGGGCTGGAAAGTGTGCCTGAGGTGGAGGGCCTCTGCGAGGCTGTGGGGCCGGTGCTACTGGTAGCAATTCTAGCTGCCTGGGGGCCTCTAACTGGGCCACGGTGGCGGGCTCGGTAATTTCAGCTCTCTTTGCTGGGATTAAAGAAGGTAGCAGGCATTCCTGACCGGCCTGTTGCAGGGCTTTTTTGAGGTGCTAGGCCTTATCCAAGAAGTTTTGGAACCCTCCGGGATAATTCTGAGTGATCAGCGAGGGAACCAGTTTAGTCTTGACATTCCCCATGCACATTGTCAGTAATTTCTCCTGAGTCAGTGGCATGTCAAGGGATTTTGTGAGCCCCTTCAACCAGGCGATGAAGTCCATGACTCGATCATCAGGAATTTTCTTGCACCTGAAGAGGTCTGCGATGTTCATATTCTGGGTTGTAGAGCTAAACTGGTAAAGGAAATTCCTGCGAAGGTCCTCCCAGCTTGTCACAAATCCAACGAGGAGCTGGCTGTTCCAAACGAATGTCTGCCCCTCTAGTTTCTGAACAAAGCAACAGAGCTTTATGGCCTCTTGCTTCGCTGAGGTCCCTAACATAGGTCCACACCTTGAGTTTAAGTGGGCCAGGTGATGCGGCGGGTCCCCTGTCCCATTAAATGTGGAGAAAGTGGGATTCCCTAATCCTGTGGGTGCCAATATGTCATCCACCCACACCAGGTATGGCTTGCCATTAGGTGGGATAACCACTTTCTGCGTCTCTAGTGCCTCTAGGTGAGTGATGAGTGCTGCCATTGGATCATCCGGATGGGGGTCCTGGTTCTGATGGGGATCCCGAATCACGAGCACATTGCTGGGTTCCTCAATGCAGTAGACAAGCTCAACAGCTTGTGGAGCGGCTCGTGGAGCGACCCTTAGGGTGGCTGGAAAAGCCAGGGCAGGATACCTTGGACCGCCATGCCGTTCAGGAGGGTTCGACGAGACATACTACGCCCCCTTTCCATGGGCTCTGACCTCTTCCTTATCAACAAATACAACACGATCAGGGTTGCCTGGGAGAATCTCACCAAGGGGTAGTTATTCCTGCCTCTGCTGCCCCGACCTAGGATCACCGTAGTTGGGTCGGCACTCTACAATGCATTCATCCAGAAGTTCATCAACTATCTTCTTCTGCTCAGCAAGCTGTTGGCACAGCATGGCCTTCTCAGGGTCCTCTTCCATCTTCTACACTGAGGTGGACGGGTCAGAGAGTTTGGAAGCTCCAACATGCTCTTTGCCTTTACTGACATTCCAGCTTAGTACCAATGCCTTGGTGGGTGGAGGGAGACCTAGGAGGTTACTCTGTTGGTGAGTAATCCTCCCTGATGGGTCCAGGGGCTGCGCGCCCTCAGGGGGGATGTCCCCATCGAGAAGTACTAGCTTATTCTCTTCTCCTGACATATCAGTCATATTGACCACCACTCCTCTTGGGGGCATGACCTCACTATCGCCTAGCGAGTCAGGCTGCTGGAAAATCACACTGAAGAGGAGGGCAGTGTACTACCCCCAGCCGAGGACTTACACGTGGGGGTAGCCTCCTCAATAAATTTGCAGAGTGCTTGGAAAATTTGGACGCATTACTACTGGAGGGCCCTATGGTGGCCACCCGACTGAGGGTGCCGGACCGCATGGAGTGTGTCCCAGTCAACCAGGCGGCATTGTTTTACGATGTCTTTGAGGTGCTCTTGGATCCCGAGAGAAGCCACTCGCTGGTGGTGAAGATGGAGGTGAGTCGCCTTGAGGGTCTGGAGTAAACATTCAAACTCTTCTGGGTGAGCAATTTTGGCATATCAAAATTCATCACTACGACCAGCAACAACTTCTAGGGGAAGTGGCCTACTGCGAGGATGGTCTGGAAGATCCTCGACTCAGATTCAAGGTTTGGCCCTTGATTTCCCCACTCGTCAACTGAGGGTGGCTGAGGAACTAGTAGCAGTGCTGGGGCGGGCCGCTGGGGCGGCGGACTGGCCGACGGAGAACACAACGAGCAGGCTGATTGGCCGCCGAATCTTGGGCTATCCTCTGAAGGTTGCGGCGACCTAGGCGCTATATCGCGATAGGATGGAAAGACAACCAGGGCTCCTGACGCAACATCAGCGTCTACCGAGGGTGGGTTATGTCGCGGCTCTTCCGCCATTGACCCCCAAAATAGCTCTGTGGCAGAGGGCGCTTCTGGCGATGATGGCGACAACTGCACGACCGGCCCCTAGGAACATGCCAAAGTCTTGTCCTCCTGGATATACCTTTGGATGCAAATAGGGATCCTGTGGATCTTGAATTCTGGGGGTATGAGGATGATGCGCCTTGTTCCTACCCTAACCCTTGACTCAGAGGGCTGAGGGGAGGGCTCCTGAGATTAATCATACTCTACCTCGGAGTCTAAGAAGCGAACTGGTTTGATTCCCATCCGGCCTTCCCAGAATTCCTCTTGTGGTGGCGGTGACCTGCTCTCCTACCCCTGGGTGGTTCTTCAGGGTTGGGCTTATTTCCCACATGGGGTCCTCCGGCTACACTGTTCTTGGGTGGAGATGGTTTCCACCTGAGGAGGCCCGGGTGCGAGGACCATTGGGATAAATTTCGAAAGGAACACGGGGAGGACCTCTGTGTTGGGAATTGGTGAAGTGGGGTTGGCCTCCACCTCTTCGATTGATGGGGTGAGGAGGACTGTCACCGATTGACATAGGGACATGGGGAGGAACTCCATGTTAGCGAGTGACTAGACATGAAATGTCTCCGTACTCGTAGTCTGCGGTAGGGGGAGCGACCCCGTACCCAGTGCAGTGAGCGCGGGAGAGACCCCCATACGGGGTAGTGCTGTCATGGGAATGACCCTCTCTTGGACTGAAGGTGGCACTGGGAAAACCCCCAAACCAAGGTCGGGAACGGGGAGGACACACACCTTCTATTGTGGTGGCATGGAGTGAGCCTCCGAGCTAGGTGGCACTACTGCAGATTGGTCCACGG
This sequence comes from Viscum album, assembly GCA_963277665.1. Lineage (NCBI taxonomy): Eukaryota > Viridiplantae > Streptophyta > Magnoliopsida > Santalales > Viscaceae > Viscum > Viscum album. The sequence continues at coordinate 442,886,329 of OY728135.1, read as the reverse complement.
CGGCCAACACTTGCACCAACGACTGGGAGAGTCGACCCGGATTTCCTGTGGGGTGGTTGGGGCCTCAATCTAGGTAGGGTGTGGAACTGTCCCTACTCAATGTATGCAGGGAGTTGGAGGTATGAGTCAGCGGTGGCTTGGGCCACAGTAGTCGGTGATGTTGATTCCCCACGGCGAGCGTCCTCTTCCCTTTGCGCCAGAAGTTTGCGTCGGGTCCGATAAACTATAGCCGGTGGTGTAGGCGCATGGATTACCTGCTCTTCAGCTTAGGGAACCAGGCGGCGGTGCTGACACAGCTCGGTGGGGGTCCTTGCTGGGAGCCTTTTAAGCGGGACTCCGATCAGGTTGGCTCAGATATCCCCTACTTCTTTAGTATAGGGGAGGGAACTGTCAAGGAGATCCAGGGACAAGCTCTTGAAGTGATTGAATGTTGGGGTGGGGAGCAGCAGATCCCTATGCATCCCTTGAGGGCGGCATGGACGGTGAGGCACCGCTGCCTCGAGATCTAGGCGGGCCATATACCTGGTGGGAATGACCCCCTCCTCCTCGTACCTGCGTACAAGGTCATTGATTACCCTTCACTGGATAATTTCTGATGGGGAGAGGGGGCGTGGGTACCCAACAGTTGTGGCCATCGTGGCCGTCGTGGAAGAGGTAGAACCGCGCAGGGTAGTCGCATCGATATTTTCCCTGCCCCTGTGCTGGTGGGATGCTGAACGAGCTCCGAATACAACAACTTTATTCCTGAAGTAGGGAGATGAACTCATTAATACTTCTAGGAAATGGAATCGACATCCAGCACCCCAGCACTATTCTGTCTTCCATGGTCGATAAGAGGGATCCACATAGACAATGTCGTAGAATGGAATGCTCAACTTCACAGAATGTCCCAACTCCTGGTGAGTTTCATGTCAGGCCTGCTTGGTGAGACCTGGTACCAGATGACGGGGTCAGATGAAATTCTTATCCAATGATGCTACCAACTTTACTAGCCTCAATGATGAGGAGAAGTACTTCATGTCTGGTTCACTATTTTCTGTTTCTGATGATTTCGCCGGGGACGTGCGCATCCATTACGCAGAGGATGCGCTGCTGTTACCCCACATTCCCGCTTTCCAAAGGTGGGCGGAATTCACTCCTTATTCAGGGATGTCTGCTCCTTGATCGAAATAGGATGATGGGATGTCAGTTCTTCCTTCTGTGGATTCCTCCTCAGATCTCGTCACCTAGTCCGGTTCTCCCTCATAGATTTAAGACGTAGTTCATGAAGGTCTTCCCAACACCATATTTTCATGGAAACTAGTTAATTATGACACTCATGTCAGGAAATTACGAGAGGTCTGGTCAGGGAAGAAACCTTCGGTTAGGAGAGTAGTCACATTGGGGCATCAATGGCGTGTCTTGATGCTGGGGATTGGCATGTCTGTCTTCTGTCCCTTATTATAGGTCTTCTTGATGGAGCAGAATCCTGACGTATCCCACATCGAACGTGGGGAATTGTATGCTATAGGCATGTATCTGAGGTTTTTCTCAGCTTCCCATTTTTAACACACGGTATTCCGCAAGTTTAACATCCAGCAAAGATGGATCAGACTGATCAGAACACTAGCTAGAGTGGATCAGATTGAAGAATCCCCTGGAGGGAACAACAATGTTGGGGCCAACACATGGGTGGCTTCTCGAATGCTCTGATGGGGAATGGGGAATGAAGTGGCATGATCCCACTGGGATGTGGATGCCCGGGTAAGAATCAGGATGAACGATGGATTTGGTCTTGAGCCTTGAAGAGACTTCCTACGTATCCCCATGGCGGGGAATCAAAGTCTGCGTAGTTTGATGATACAGTGGGACACCTGAGGAGGTGGACCGTGAGAATGGATGCATGGATAGGACCTAGAGGAAATGGAACCTCTGGGTTAGGTCATGAGCTTCCCGAGACACGTGGTCTCGAGGGAGAGATCAGGATGAGACATGAGTGATGGAGTTTAACCTCACGGAGGCTTCCTACGTATCCCTATGGTAGGTAATCAAAGACCATGTAGTGCAGGTGGCTGATAAAGTTTAACATCATGCGGGACGGGTATGGGTCTTACACTCTGAGGCGGCCCGATGGTGCTGAGAACTGACGTGAATGGGGTCGGAATGACCGGATGGTGGGCTTGAACCTCGTAGAGGCTTCCTATGTACCGTGCCTTAGCACGGATCAAAGTTTCCATAGTTTAGGATGGAATGTAGTTTAACTTCATGTGGGACAGGGGAATTTGGGGCTTACACTCTGAGGCGGCCCAAAGTTGGAGTCGGTGAACTGACGTGAAGAGGGACCCGGGGTCCATATGGATTGGGGCTTACACTCTGAGGTAGCCCAAGGTGGAAATGTGGATTGGAACACCGACACAGAGATGGTCGAGGTCAATGGTTTGTCAGGCTTGGACCTCGTGGAGGATTCCTACATACCATGCCTTAGCATGGATCAAAGTCCCCGTAGTTCAGGTGGTCAGGGATTATGCTCTAAGATGGCCCAAGGTGGTGGGGCTTGATCCCCGTGGAGGCTTTCTATGTACCATGCCTTAGCACATATCAAAGTCCCCATAGTTTAGGATGGATGGGGCTTACACTCGGAGATGGCCCAAGGTGGTGGGGCTTGAACCTCATGGAGGCTTCCTATGTACCATGCCTTAGCACAGATCAAAGTCCCCATAGTTCGGGTATATAGTTTCACATCATGCGGGACGAGGGTGTTTGACAGTTTAACATCCTACAGCTCAGACGAGGGAATATGAGGATTATGCTCTGAGGAGGCCCAAGGTAGTGGGGCTTAATCCTCATGGAGTCTTCCTACGTACCATGCCTTAGCATAGACCAAAGTCCCCATAGTTCGGGATGGATGGGGCTTATGCTCTGAGACGGCCCGAGGTGGTGAGGCTTGAAGCTCATGGAGGCTTCCTACGTACCATACCTTAGCACATATCAAAGTCCCCGTAGTTTGGGTATACAGTTTAACATCATGCATGATGAGGGTGCTTGGCAGTTTAACGTCTAACATCTCGGATGAGGGAATTTGTGGCTTACACTCTGAGGCAGCCTAAGGTGGTGGGGCTTGAACCTCATGGAGGCTTCCTACATACCATGCCTTAGCATGGATCAAAGTCCTCATAGTTCAGGATGGATGGGGCTTACGCTCTGAGACAACCCAAGGTGGTCGGGCTTGAGCCTCGCAGAGGCTTCCTACGTACCATGCCTTAGCATGAATCAAAGTCCCTGTAGTTCGGGTATACAGTTTAACATCATACGGGATGAGGGTTCTTGGTAGTTTAACGTCCTGCAGCGCAGACGAGGGCATTTGGGGATTACGCTCTGAGGAGGCCCAAGGTGTGTCATGCCTGGTGCCCAATCATAGCTCACGGGAGTCGTGCTCACTGTGAGAGACAAGAGGCAGCAGAGACCTGATGATCACGTCACGAAGGGTGCTTCCATGGGATGTGCAAAGGAGATTATGCGTTGAGTGGCCCATGGTGCCGAGACTTACTCCAGGATGGAGGCCCAAGGGCGGAAAAGCATAGAGGGAGAGGGATTTGGCACCCAGGAAGAGAGGAGGAGTCTCGTTCCCTATTACACCCTCTACTGGCCTTGGGACTGATGAAAGGAGGAGTAGGGATGCTACCACCTGGAAGGAAAGCTAGGGGATTACACCAAGGTGGCTTCCCTACCCCGCAGACAAACACCACTCCAACAAGGAGGATATCATCACATGTGAGGGGTTATCCCATCCCTGTGGAGACAAGTGGCTGTGGAGAATGTCCTAGGTGGGGGGACCCTGCGTGGGAGGCAGGTGGCCGGGTCACAGTTTAACGTCATGTGGTGAGGATGAGGTTCTTGGCAGTTTAACGTCTTGTAGCTCAGACAAGGTGGGATTGCTCCGCACCCCTAGGACTTACATAACTGGTACCCTCTGCCCCTTGTTGAAGGGAAGGCATCGACAAGGCCGTACAGAGGGGGTGTCGTAGAGCGAACCATCAAGGGGTCCACGTTAGCATGGCTATGTGAAGAAGCAATAGCCATTAGTGTGCCTATGCGAAGAAGCATGAGGCGATTCAACACAACGGGAAGGATTTTCCAAGGGAAATTGAAGTTACTTCGTACAAGCCTAGAAGGTCGTACGAGAAAACCATGTATAATTCGGATGCCTGGGGTGCACAAGACACCTGTGAATGGCACCCAGAAGAAGGGAATCGGGCGTTCTCACAAGGGGACGCCCAGGGAGCACCGAGGCGAAGGCCCCTGGAGGATTGTATGCAACTCTTTAGGCTTGCATGAAATAAAGTGTCCTAGCACAAAAAGCCCTGGGTTGGCATGAAATCAGTTCCCCTTGTGCGAAATAGGGGGTTGAGGTTTTACATGCGACTTGAAGGGATTACACGGAAAGGAAGGGATTGCGCATAAAGGAAGGGGTGCGCGCGCAAAGGAAGGGTGTGTGCACAATGGAGGATTGCACCCAGCTTTGGCCGGCCTACACGCAATGGAAGGGATTGTGTACAAGGGGCAGACTCTGAAGGGTTTGGAGTTTAGTCTAAGCCATGTGGATCTCGCAAGAAGGAAGATCTCAGGGTGACTTGGAGTGAAAAAGAACCATACCTGAAGGCCATATTGCACGCGCGTGGAATGCCAATTACGCACACGAGAGGCGGTTTGAATTATTCAGCCCTGAAAAAGAAGGGGGTATCTTTCTATTTATAGGAATCCGACGGTGCAGAATTTAGGGCTACACGAAATTATTATGTGACAAAGGTGGCGACGCGAAAGGTCAACTGCGCGGGGTGTGGGCATGAAATTGTTTCGCGCCAGTGCCTGAGTCTTTTCGTGAATCCCGGTACTTTCTGCATGAGACATCTTTTTTCATGCGCTTCACCCTTTTTTCATACGACACTCCCTATCCCACCAGACCTGGTCTCCGGGTCCGAATATGAATTCACATTTTTATTTCAAAACTTTCTCCAACACTTAATCTCTTTTCGGCATCTACAATATCACTGAACCATTCTTTAATTAAATAGTTATTTTAACTAAACCATGTCAATAACGACCACCAATTTTGAGTTTTCTTTTCGATTAATATATTAAAAGATTGAATTTTCTCATTTGGATTAAATTATATTGGGGGGGTAGGGTTAGAATGATGGGTGAATTTAGGAGGGGGTATAGAAGTGGAACCTAACAGAATTTTATAGATTTTGTAACATGGTACTCAGTGTGGGTTACTGAGTACTCAATGGTGGTGAATGGGGCGGGGGTACCTCTAAAAGGCCACTGGGTATCGGGTGGGCATATGCTGGGTTGATTATAGTCTTATGAAGAGTTTTGTTAAAATATTGTCATTTCATTTGTTATGATATTGTGGAAGTTGGAGTGAAATATGTATATTTTTAATTTTATGGGCCATTTTGATGATTGTTTCTAACATTAAGCATTATATTTACCCCAACATCAAGGGAGGATGGACCTAGAATTGGGATCTTTTGGTGGTGTTAGATTCATCTCAGTAAGAGATTCATGATCCATATATTTTTTGCAAAGGAAATGTGGTTTAGTCATTTTAGTATTTTTCATTCTCTCTCTTTATCTCTTTGCTTACTGTTTAGTGATTTTGAGATTTTATTATTTTCTTAAGTATTTGAGACTCCATTACTTATGTAGACTAATTTTTTCAGTGAAAGGTTGAATACAATTTACTTATATTATTTTTTAACATGTGATTTTTTTATAGATTATGAATTACGTTTATGATTTAATGAATTATAAGGGTTTATTAATATTGATAATTTAGTTTCATAGTTAAAGAATAATTTTATATAATTTATTGAGTGATTTTTGGGTTTTAATGGTGCATCAAAGTGATGAAATTATAGAAACACATGTTTAAATAAATTAATGTTTATGGAGAAAGGATAAATAAATTGTGATTTTGATATAATCATTAAAAAATTTAATTAATGATAAGGGATGATGTTAGAAACTAGTGCTTTGATGAGTAATTTATGTTTTAAAGTTCTACTTGTTGCGTGTCGAATTCATATAATTAATGTAAAGGTTTTTGAGTGTTAATAAATTACTATTTAAAGTTTTTTACTTGGTTTAACTACAATTTATAAGGTAATTTATATGGAAAATCCATGTGTAGATGTTCTAAACACAACCAATAAACATGAAATATTAACTATATGTATTGATAAATTTAAAGATGGAAATCATGAGGCTTTAAAGTGATAATACCTCGATGTAAAGTGTTTTTAGATTTTTATGATCGATAGAAAAAAGGGATAAATTACTACTTAACATTTTTTGATTTATTAATTTGTTCAGGTTCCTTTAAAATGATATTTTGGTGTGAAGCATGATTCTTGAAAATTGAAAATTTATCATTATAGTGTTTTTAGAATTTAATGTTTTTCTTGTGTTATTATAAATATTATTATGATGTTTTTTAATAGATAACTTTCTATTTAATGATAAAGTGATTTTTTAAATATGGAAAAATGTTTAATATGGTTTACCCTATCTTCTATGTTTTAAAAAGTCCCATGTGGTTGTTCACTTATATAGAGACCTATGTCAGGATAATACATGTGATATTGATAAGGAAGCCATGTTTTTGGATTAGCCTTTTGTTTATATTTAGAAGATTATGATATTCCAATTGTATGTAATATTAAGTGATAACGAGCCATGAGTTTGGATAGTTAATCCATGCATGGTATTATAGGTTTTACTGACACTCATTGAAATATTCATAATACTTTTAGTTGATTAAGTTTACATTTAGTTTTATACGGTATACTAAAAATTATATTGTTAAATCATATAAATATGTACATTTTTTATTTATGATTTAGGATAAATCTATGTAATTTTTTGGATTATAGAGGTTTGAACTGAGGTTTATTCTCACTTTTCATACATTCATTCCTTGAGTAAATAAAAATAATGTGTATGATGTAGTGGGTAAAGGAATTAACCCTCTATAATTGGGTGTCATTGTTAGAAGATATATTTTAGTTATATTAGTAGGATTTTTGAGACATGAGGAAGTGATTTTCCATACTATATTTTACTATCTTTTTTAGTTGTAATGTACATCCTTTAGTACATGGGATTTTCTGTATATACTTATTTGGTTGTGCGACTTATATGGGAATGTATGTGATTTATATTATTGTTATTATTCAATTTTTAGTTTAATTTATACTTCTTATTAATATCACATTTTCTCTTTTGATAATTTTGATTCTCTAAACCATTAGAGGGTAAATAGATCCCCAATTGATATCCCCAATGTAACGACCCAAATGTTTGTTAATGAAAATGTCTCTTGATCTAATTAAATATGTGAAATTGTAATACAAAATATGCACTTATTTTGTTTTATGTTTTTGGATTTTAAAATACCATTAATAATTGAGACCATTTATAATATAGTCATTGAACAGTGATCACATGATTAGTATAGATATAGGGATTTGACAAATCCTTTTTTACTCAGAAAAAAGAAGCAATGGCCTCATCCAGTAGACTTTCCCTGTATGTAGCCCATTTATCAGAGATCAGAAAGGAGGTTGCATCTTTGGGCTTCATTCTTGACTAATCCCAAGCCAAGCTTGAATACATTAAGCTCGAGCGGAACCGCCTATGGGAGAAGTGGAAGTTGATAGAGATTGCCACTTGAGCAATGTTATCCGACCCACCCAAAGAGTCTGTCAACATCGCGCACCTTACCCTAAGGTCTTATGTGGGTGTTTTAAGGGGTCATGAAACAAGATAATAGTACTATGATTATGTACATTATTTTTGTATACGATAATGAATGTACTTTCATTTTATTATTGCTACTTTGTAAATAGTTTTTAAAGCACAAATAGTATTTTTAATTAAATATTAAACAAAGAAATCTATTATGAATAATTAAAGTATTTCTTAATTAAATAATATTTTAATAAAATATTTTTGTTATAATTAAATTAATGTGTATTAAAAATAAATGATCATATAATTTTATGAATGCAATTGTAATTTTTATAAAGGTTTGAAATCCATTTTTTTCAAAACCCATGAATTCTTTATAAATGTTGGATTTTATTTCACAAGTAAAAATTAATATATTTAGAAAATCATTTAGATAAAATGAATATTATTTGGGGAATTGAGACATAAAAATTATCCAACAATGAATTTTTTTATAATTTTTTGAGCCAATCAAATTTTTGGGTAAAAATTAAATACCGTATAAATATATAATGTGTTTTATGACATCATAATGACCCAATAGTGATGTAATAAAATACTATAAACTATATTTTCGGCCAATATATGATTTACCATTAAAATAATGTTATTTTGGGTCTGTTTAATTTATTTTACAAAGCTTTAGTGGACCCTCCAAGACTTATATAACATTTTGTATTTTTAAATTGTTTTTCTTGAGAGTATGACTCACCTCCACATAAGAAACCCTTTTATTTTTAGATTTTAGGCCATTGAAATTATAAAATACTTTTTTCCACTCCCCTTTGGTATAAACCATGGGAAAAAACCATGGGATGGTTTGTTTTTTTGTTTAGTTTAATGTGAGGTATCACAAACCTAAATAATAAACAATCCCCCCTCCTTTCCTATATAAACCCACCCAAGCTCCCACTTCCTCTTCATTCAAAGCCTTTTACATTTGTCCAAAATCCTCCCTCCCTCTCTCTGTTATCCTCCCTAGGTTCTCTCAATCCTCCCAAGGTCCCGACCTTTAACCTTTCATAGTTACTCTTCATGGTAAGGGATCCTTTCACCCATCTCTTTTAAGTCCTGACTTCCTTTTTGTTATGTCTTCTAGTTTCCATTTTATTATATAGGGGTATGTTCTTATATATCATTATAACAATCCATTTCATTTCAAAATGATGAGTGACCCTTTATTCTCTCATCAATTTATTTTTTGGTTTGTTAAGTGACGTTGTTAGGCTGCTGAATTTTCGTAAAAATAATCACATTTTCTCTTCCTTTGAATTTCATTTTCATATGGTATTTACTTCAAATAACTATAAAATGATATTAATTATTTTTACCTTGTATCCCCACTATATAATGAGTTATTTATTAGTGGTTTACCCTTGTACCCTCTCTTTTTATTGTTTTCTAAAACCAAGTTATATAGCCGTTATGCTGCAGAAATTTAGTCTCAAATTTAGTCTCTCTTTCTCTCTTGTTTTATTTATGTGAATACCCAGACCTGTTTCGTTTTTATGGGTGATCCTAAATACTCAAAAAATTATATATTTTATTTTTTAATTGGCATACATATATCCCTCACTCCATTTCCATGGGTTATAAATGAAATAACGATCTTATTTTTTTCACTTTTAAAACTTCAAGATTTTGAAATGAAACCCATTTCTTTTATTCTATATGGGTTATTTATAAAATGTTTTATTATGATATATGTGGATCACATGAAATTAAAGACATATTAAGGGTGCACTATTATAGAGATACAATGCATTTTGTAAAGAATATATCTCTAGAGATGATAAGTTTCACAATACCTCGATGAATAACCTTGGTAATTTTTATTACACCTCAGGGTTGAACCTTGGTGATATGTTCATGAATGTCTAAATGAAATTTTGAAGCCACATATTCAAGTTATGTTTCAAGTTCTTTTCATTATTATATTCTTATACTTCAATTTCATATGTCTTTATGTTTTTTTATCAAGTTCTTATTGATATCACAAGTAAACTGATTCCCTTGCTTTCCTTACTGGGCCTTCTAGTCACCCTTTCCTTTGATGTATATCTCCAGGTTATAAGATGAAGTAATTGTACTTAATATAAACCTATGATGAAGCCTTACTAGTGGATTAGAATAATTTTTATGTTGTTTTCATGTATTATGATCCTTATTTCCAAGACACTGGACTTTAAAGATCCTTTGTTTGTAAAATGTAATGAAAAGTTATGTAATAAAAAGGCGGGATGCCACAGTTGGTATCAAAGGGAGGTTTAGTTATTTATGGAAATTAGGCTATGAAAATTTTAGGAAGAACCCTATAGAAAATTTTAAATATAAGAAAACTTCTTGGTGTTTTGGTGAGTAATGAGTAAGTGATTTATCAAACAAATACATCCCTTTCTAGATACAAGCATATAGAGGCGGATCTGGCATAAATGTACATAGGGGTAAACCCAAAAACACCACTTTGAGCTAGACTCAAATGGGAACTGGTGCACGACAACGGGCCTTACATTACTCTGGGTTATGACATTCCCGGGGGATATGTTTGGTTAATCACAAGATTTTTTATGAATCATTATGAAGGAATTATAGAGAAATGAAATTGTTTAAGAATGAAGTTTTAAGACATAAAATCCTATATAGTTACAATATTTTTAAATGAAATAAGTTTCTCTCTATGGTTTTATTCTTTTAGAAAATGGAGGGAAATAGGAGGAACCGTGCAAATGGTGATCACAATGGAACATGCGCTGACGACCCTTCGATGGAATCCAGAATGTAAACATTCATGCGAATGATGAACCAACTGACTCAAGTTGTGGGAAATAACTTGAATCAAGATGAGAGACCAATCTCATCACGAAGGGAACAAATTTATGTTGAATCCTTTATGCATCGACGACCACCAAACTTCTGTGGATCGACCGACCCATTGATTTCTGAATGGTGGACCAGCTCTATAGAAAAGATCTTTTCTGTAATATATAGTTCTGAACAAGAGACGGTTACCCAGGCTATCTATCGCTTAAAAAGAGAAGATGATCAGTGGTGAGAACTGATTAAAAACACAAGGCCAAGAGTGGAAGTTGAATCTATGGAGTGGGAAGAGTTCAGAAGGATATTCTTCAACAAGTATTTCCATCGATCGATGAGAATAAGAATGAAGAAAGAGTTTCTTGACCTGAAGCAAAAGGAGAATGAATCTATGGGAAGCTATGAGATGAAATTCCCAAGGATTTCATGTTACACCTCTAGCTTTGTAATAGATCCAAATGGCAAGGCTGATAGATTCTTCGGTGGACTGAGACCTCATCTACGGAAGAATCTAGCCAACCAAGACTATGATAGCTATAAGGAGATCATGCAGAGTGAGATGAAAGTCGAGCTAGAGTTTTGTGAGATGCAATGGTCTCATAAATAAAATGGCAAGAAGAGATCGATGGAGCCCAACATAGGTAGAATATTTGATCAAGGAAGAGGAGGAAAGCAAGTTAAAATTCTGACGTGTAATAAATGTGGGAAGAAGCATTCGGGGAACTACATTCTCTGGAGCGGGAAATGCTACAAGTGTGGAAGAGATGTCCATATTGTAGGGAATTGTAATAGTGAGGTGAAACCTCAACTTCCAAACACTAAAGAAAATGGGAAGATGGTGCAGTCCCTACCTAATTTACAGTGCTTTTAAGTGTGGATAACATGGGCACTTCTCCAATCACAGTCCAAATCCGTGGGTAGTGGAGGGGAACCACCATCAGCCTTAGCAAAGGCCAAGGGAGCAAGGTTGTTCTTTTTCTATCACGACAGCTGAAGTTGAAGCTCCGAATGATGTGGTAAAAGGTACTCTTGTTTTTGTCTCAAAGCTAGCAAATACTTTGTTTGATTCTGGTTCCACACATCCCTTTATTTCCTCCAAGTTTGCAAAGAATTTAGAATCAACCCCCGATTTGCTAAAAGTAGAGTTATCAGTCAAGACTCCTGGTGAGATTATCCAAGATTCATCAGTGCTTAGAAACACTAGTATTTACCTTGGTGAGAACAATATTATCACAAATCTAGTAGTCATTCCCATTATACAATTTGAAATTATACTAGGGATGGACTGGCTCTTAGAGTATAATTCTAAGATCATATGCAGAAGTAAGGAAATATCAGTAGTATTGAATGGAAAACCTAAAGTTATCTTCCAAGGAGAGATATCTCAACCTGGTCTTTGTCTAGAATAACCCCCTATATCATTTTTTATGGAGTTGATCAGTGAAGAAGAAGGATATTAGAGGGTAAGGATAGAAAATGTCCCCATCATACAGGAATACGTTGATGTATTTCTTAAAGAGTTACCCAGAACTCCCCCAGAAAGAGAGGTAGAGTTCTCCATTGAGCTCGTACTCGGATCTCATCCAATATCAAAGACCCCATATAGGACGGAAAATGTGGAGTTGTAGGAATTAAATAAACAACTCCAAGATCTTTTAGAGAATGGGTTTATCTGACCAAGTGTGTCTCCTTGGGGAGCACCAATACTTTTTGTGAAGAAGAAGGACGGATTGATGCAGCTATACATTAATTATAGATAACTGAATGAGATTATAGTAAATAAAAAATACCCTCTTCCAAGAATTGATAACTTATCTGACCAACTTCATGGGGCTCAATTCTTCTCTAAATTGATCTTTGTTCTAGTTATCATCAATTGAGGGTAAAGAAAGAATATATTCTAAAAAATGCATTCTGATCAAGATATGGGCATTATGAGTTTGTTGTCATGCCCTTCGGACTGACTAATGCACCTATAATTTTTATGGATGTGATGAATAGAGTATTTAAAGACTACGTTGATAACTTTATGGTAGTTTTTATTCTGATATATTCCAAAAGATGCGAGGAGCATGAAGATCATCTAAGAGTTATATTGAAAACTCTATAGAAGGATAGGATTTTAGGAAAGTTCAGAAAATGAAATTTCAGGTTACAACAAGTTTCTTTCTTGGGGAACATTGTTACCAAAGAAGGGATCACAATTGATCCTGCAAAGACAAAAGTTTTAGAGGATTGGCCTCAGCCTATGATAATAACCAAGATTCGTAGTTTACTCGGTTTAGCGGGATATTATAGGAGGTTTTTGAAAAGATTTTCTTGAATTTATATTCCATTAATGAAGTTATCTCCAAAAGGGGTCAATTTCATCTAGATAAAGGAGTTTGAGGAATGTTTCTAAGAGATGAAGAAGAGATTGGTTATTACACCCATGTTAACTCTTCCTTCAATTAGAGAAGGATTCATTATTTTTAGCGATTCATATCTAAAATGGATTGGGTGCGTCCTCATGAAAAATGATAAAGTCATTTCTTATGAATCTCGACAGTTAAAGACTCATGAGCAGAACTATCCTATGCATGATCTGGAGATAGCTATAGTTGTTTTTGCTTTGAAGATATGGATGCACTATCTTTATGGAGAGAAATGTGATATATACAAAGACCATCAAAGTTTGAAGTATATTTTCACACAAAAGTAATTGAACATGAGAAAGAGGAGATGGTTGGAACTTCTTAAAGACTATGATTGTTCAATTCATTATCATCCTAAAAGAGCAAACAAAGTTGTTGATGCATTAAGCAGGAAAGACCCAGTTGTTCTTTCCATGAAGAGGATTCAAAAAGATCCTTTGATCAATGACCTATTAAAATTGGACATGGGAATTATAAGGGAAGGGAAATTATCAACCCTAACCCAAATGATTTCTCAACCATCATTACTAGAGAAGATCAGGAAAGATCAGAAAGAAGATCATTTATTACAAAAAAAGTTTGAGCCTGTGAAGGATGGGAAGTTTCCTGAGTTCAATATTGATCAAGAGGGTGTACAAAATTTTCTTACAAGACTATGTGTTCCATCTATTCCGGAAATAAAGAAGGAGATGATTGATGAAGCTCATAGATCTACTTTCTCTATACATCCTAGGAGAACAAAAAATTTTAGGGACCTTTGTGATAATTATTGGTGGGATAATTTGAAAAGGGAGTTTGCTGACTACACTTCAAGGTGCCTGGTATGTCAGTAAGTGAAGGCAGAGTGACAACTTCTTAAAGGGATATTGAAACCACTACCCATACCAGCATGGAAGTGGGACAATATCACTATGGACTTCATCATTGGTCTCCCAAGAACATCCCACTGAAACAATGTGATATTGGTTATTATGTACCGTCTAACCAAGACTACCCATTTTATCTCCATTTGATAAGACTTATCTCTTGATCAACTTTATAGGATTTACGTGAAGGAAGTGGCAAGGCTGTATGGAGTTCCACTTTCTATCATATCTGATTGTGATCCAAGGTTCACATTAAAATTATAGAGAATTCTTCAACATGCTCTAAGCAGTGAATTGAATTTCAGTACGGCCTATCACCCCCAAACAAATGGACAATCTGAAAGGACTATTAAAATAGTCGAGGACATACTGAGATCATGATCAATGGAATTTAAAGGTGGATGGGATCAACATCTCCCTTTAGTTGAGTTCTCTTACAACAATAGCTTCCACTCGAGCATTCAAATGACACCCTATGAAGATCTATATGGGAAGTGATATGAAACTCCTACTTGTTGGGATGAATCCGGTGAGAGAAAGCTTCTTGGTCCTGATCTTGTACAAGAGATAATAGAAAAAGTCCATGCCATCTAGCAACACATTAAGGCTTCTCAGAGTCGGCAAAAGAGTTATGCTGACAACCGTCGAAGGGACTTGGAGTTTGATGTTGGTGAAAAATTATTTCTTCGTATTTTTCCTTGGAAGAGAGTCATGGGGTTTGGGAAGAAAGGGAAGATTATCCCTAGGTACATTATCCCCTAATAAATCCTTGATCTCGTGGGATCAGTGTCTTATCAACTTTCACTTCCTCCAAATATTGCACAAGTTCATGATGTTTTCCATATATCCCTCTTGAGGAAGTACATACCTGACCCTTCACATGTACTAAACCTAGAGGTGGTACAACTGGAACATGAAATCTCTTATAAAGAGTAGCCGGTGAAGATATTGGATTGTAGAGACAAGGTTCTATGCAGTAAGACTACCAACCTTTTTAAAGTGTTGTGGAGGAACCACAAATGCAAAGAAGCCACGTGGAAATTGGAAGAGTGTATGAGGCAGAAGTACTCACACCTTTTCTCTTCTTAGAGTATGAGTTAAAATTTTGGGGACGAAATTTATTAAGGGGGGAAGATTATAACGACCCAAACATTTGTTAATGAAAATCTCTCTTGATATAATTAAATATGTGAAATGGTTATACAATATATTCACTTATTTTGTTTTATGTTTTTGGATTTTAAAATACCATTAATAATTGGGACCATTTCTAATATACTTGTTGAACATTGATCACATGATTACTATAAATAAATGGCTTTAACAAATCCTTTTATACTTAGACAAAGGAAGTGATGGCCTCATCCAGAAGACTTGCCCCATATGAATCCCATTTATCAGAGCTCAGAAATGAGGTTGCATATTTGGTCTTCGCTCTTGACCAATCCCAAGCTGAGCTTGAATACGTTAAGCTCGAGCGGAACTGCCTACGGGAGAAGTGAAAGTTGATAGAGATTACCACTCGAGCGATGTTATCCGAGCCACTCCAAGAGTCTTTCACCATCACGCACCCTACCCTAAGGTCTTATGCGGGTGTTTTAAGGGGTTATGTAACAAGAAACTAGTACTATGATTATGTACATTATTTTTTATACAATAATGAATGTACTTTCATTTTATTATTGTTACTTTGTAAATAGTTTTTAAAGCACAAATAATATTTTTAGTTAAATATTCAACTAAGAAATCTATTTTGATGAATTAATGGATTTTGAATAAAATAACATTTTAATAAAATATTATTATTATTATTAAATTAATTTTTATTAAAAATAAATAATCATATAATTTTATTAATGCAATTTTAATTTTTATTAAGGTTTGAAAGCCATTTTTGTCAAAACCCATGAATTTTTGATAAATGTCAGTTTTTATTTTAAAAGTGAAAATTAACATATTTATAAAATTATTTAGATAAAATGAATATTATTTCTGGAATCAGGACATCGAAATAATCCAATATTGATTTTTTCATAATTTTCTGAGACAGTCAAATTTTTAGGTAAAAATTAAATACCGTATAAATATATAATGTGTTTTATGACATAATAATAACCCAATAGCGATGTAATAAAATGATATAAACTGTAAGTTCGGCCAATATATATTTTACCATTAAAATAATGTTATTTTGGGTTTTTTTATTTATTTTACAAAGCTTTAGTGGACCCTCCAAGACTTTCAAAACATTTTGTCTTTTTAAATTGTTTTCCTTGAGAGTATGACTCACCTCCACACAAGCAACCCTATTATTTTATGAATTTAGGCCATTGACCTTATAAAATATTGTTTTCCACTCCCATTTGGAATAAACCATTGGAAAAACCATCAGATGGTTTTTGGTTTAGTTTAGTTTAATGTGAGGTGTCCCAAACCTAAATAATAAACAATTCCCTCTCCTTTCCTATATAAACCCAACCAATATCCCACTTCCTCTTCACTCAAAGCCTTTGATGTTCATCCAAAATCTTAAATCCTATCTTTATAATCCTCCCAAGGTTCCCTCAAGCCTCCCAAGGTCCCAACCTTCAAGCATTCAATGTTACTCTTCAATGTAAGGGATCCTTTCACCCACCTCTTTTAAGTAATGACTTCCTTTATGTTATGTCTTCTAGTTTACATTTTATTATATGGGTGTATCTTCTTCTATATCATTATTACTATCCATTTCATTTTCAAATTATGAGAGACCCTTTCTTCTCCCATCAATTTATTTTCTGAACTGTTAAGTGATGCCGTTAGACTGCCAAACTTTCATAAAAATAATCACACTTTCTCTTCATTTGAGTTTCATTTTCATATGGTATTTCCTTCAAATAACCGTAAAATGATATTTTTTATTTTTATTTTTTTACCCCCACTATATAATTAGTTATTTATGAGTGGGTGACCCTTTTCCCCTCTCCTTTTATTGTTTTTTAAAACCAAGTTATATAGTCGTTATGCTGCAAAACTTTCATCTCAAATTCCTCTCTCTTTCTCTCTTGTTTTATTTATGTGAATAACCATATCTGTTTCATTTTTATGGGTGATCATAAATACACAAAAAATTCTATATTTTATTCTGGAATTTACATACATATATCCCTCACTACCTTTCCATGGGTTTTAAATGACATAACGATCTTATTATTATTTTTACACTTTTAAAACATCACAATTTTGAAATGAAACCCATTTATTTTATTATCTATGGGTTATTTATGAAATGTTTGATTAAGATTTATGTGGATCACATGAATGAAAATATATATTAACGGTGCTCCCTGATAGCGCTCCAATGTAGTGGGTAAATAATTTATCTCTAGAGATGACAAGTTTCACGATACCTTGGTGAATAACCTTGGTAATTTTTATGACACCTCAGGGTTGACCCTTGGTGATATTTTCATGAATATATAAATGAAATGTTGAATCCACATATTCAAGTTATGTTTCAAGTTATTTTAATAATTATATTCCTATACTTTCATTTCTCATGTATTTATGTTTTTTATCAAGTTCTTATTGATATCACAAGTAAACTGATTCCCTTGATTTCCTTACTGGGACTTCTGCTCACCCTTTCCTTTGATGTATGTCTCAAAGTTATAAGATGTAGTAATTTTACTTAAAATGAACCTATGATAAATCCTTAAAAGTGGATTAGAAGAATGTTTTATGTTGTTTTCATGTATTATGATCCTTATTTCCAAGTCACCAGACTTTAAAGATTCTCTGTTTGTAAAATGTAATGAAAAGTTACGTAATAAAAAGGCGGGATGCCACACCCAAACCCTTGATTCTAGTCCCCAACATCTAGTGATCATAAGGAACCATAAACTTGTATAGAATTTATAAACTATGTGTCTTCCTACATATCATAACCTTAGTAGAATTCCATGTATCTAGGGGTAATGTGATTATATTTTTGTGATTTATAACTTTGATTTTGGGATATAATAATCACTCAGTTGAGGGTGAGTAGTGCAGTATTCATGCATTATTTTTGTTCATTAGGAAGTGATATGTGTGTGTGCACAAATGCGTTTTTCATTTATTGGTTATTTAAATTTTAATTAAGTAATTATATTTTTAATATACTAATCATTGTTTTAGTGAATAAATATTTAATAATGGAATGATAAACTAGAATGTATGGAATCACCTTATTGATGATATTTGATTATTTTATCATACTAATTACCTTGTCACTTTTTTCTATATGTAAAACATGGATGTATTTGTTTATTGAAGATATTGATTTTTAATGGTAATTGGCATGTTTATTTTTAAATAATTATACAACCTATGATGTAATTTAATGATCCTTGTTGGAAAGAGGTTGAGTAATATCTTTTTTATGAAGGGAATATGGAATTCAAGGTTGAGTATATTACCTTTGTGGGTGATCCTAAGAATCCACTATAGAAGAAGAGTGATGAGATTTTATATAATATGATTTAGAATATGGATGTAAGGCCACATTTTGAGGTTACTATGGTGTCCCATGTTATTCATGACTTTTGAGAACAACATACTATCATATTTATAATAGGTATTAAGCCTCATTTTGTTGAATAGTGTCCAAAGGAAATATATAGGATCTCAAAAACTGCCGATACTCATAATGAGAAGAATTTTATTATTATATTTATTATACATAAGGGATTTTCTCAACATTGATACGATATCCTTGTCTTGAAAAAGAGGGCCAAGGAGCTATCAGGGAGGCCTTCCTATACCATTTCTTCAAGAAGTTATTGCTGTAGACATTGGGGATAGATAGAGGTCTATAGTTTATATAATTTAAGTAATGTAATATATACAGGCTTGAATACTCCTCCACGATTATAGATTTTCTTCACTTTTCTTAGACCTTGGGTGGTGATGATATTTATATGTCTCATAGATTTGGTTATGGGTTAAGGTTTTATATTCTATAAAAGGTTTATCTCTTTTTTACCTATATTTATTGAAGTAGTAAACAAGGCTCCCATATTAGAGAATAATATTGAGAAGTAGAAGAGGGTATCAAAAGGTATATCAAGTATTGGTAATAATATGAATGGATATGAGTATTGTTGGGATAAATAGTGGTCACATGGCTTGGGAAAGACATTTTATTGTTTATATTACAATGGAAATGAAACATTATATTGCTATCAGTGTGACTAAGGAGGTCTTACACAATATATTTTTCCTAGGGATCCAAATGAGTGTCCCTCATATGGAAAGGAAAGAAATATTTCAATACATTCTAGAAGGTTTCTTAGTGGATTGATGGACTTTATTTGGATACTATAAACACACCCCATTCATGGGGTAGTGTATCATATAAAAGAACTATCCATATATCATCTGAGAGGTCAAGTCATGGAGGTGAAAAAGGTTCTTAGGTATAAGTTCAACAAGGGGATACTATTCAGGGTACTCTGGTAGCCTAGGATCAAGGTAAAGGTATAGGGTATGGTCAACATTTTGAAATTTATTAAGCACCAATAGACTATAGAATAGGTTCTTCCAGGGTTAGAGGTATAATGATGGTTACCTACACCTTATATAGTGTGTTTTTTTGATTATGTTACTTCTCATTCATTATGTTTCTTATCTTGTTTCCGATCTGGGTTTGGTAGTTGGGTTTCTATATATAGTTTTATCTATGAATAATTTTTTGGAAAGGAGGGAAGAACCTATCAGGTGATTTGTAGCTTGTTCCAATGATTTTTTTGGATATTTACATATTTGGTATTTATTCATCTTGAAGATGAAAGGATTTGATGTGGTTATTTGGATGGATTAGGTTATTAATTTATAGGAATATATTGATTATTATTAATGACTCAATAAATTTGTTCTATATTGTGATTGTAGTAGTTTTGAAGGATATCAACTTAGGTAGAAGGGATGGTTCTTAGATTAGTCAAATGTGGTTGTAGTAATGTTTTTCCTCCCACAGTTGATCGATATTAAGAAAAATCCCATGGATATTTTGTAGGTTTTCTTCCCAAGTGGGAGGAGGATTTTATAATTGGATTGGTATGAGGTATCGATCCCATCACTATGCTTATTTTCTAAATGGATCTAGAAGATCTCATAGAGTTAACGATATTAATTGAAGAACTTGTATATTAAAAATTCATCAAGAGAGTATGTCCCCATGGTATTCCCCAGTGATTATTTCTATGAAATTATACTAGAGTTTATGATTATGTGTAAATTGTAATAAGTTAAATTAGGTTAAAATTAATATTTTTTCAAAAGGTTGGGGTCGAATCCTTAATTAATTACTAAATAAAATACATCTTTAGACTAGGTAGAGGGAGACCCATTACATATCCCGAAGGCCCAAGGCCAAGTGACCCCTCGGTGATATAATCATAATCTAATAAGGTGTATAGTTGACATTGGCTATCATATTAGATACATGAAGTTCCTTTAATTGTATAAAAATATATTAAAATTCAATTTATATGTTTGCAAGGTCATATTTTAGGGGCATGTTATTTTCTAATTTGGGATATGAGTGGATCCTGAAAAAGTGGTGGTTGTGATGTAATAGAAGTTTATAAATAATAGAATTGAAATTTATAGTTTCTTAGTCCTTATAGGTTATTATCATTTGTTTATTTAGGATACCTCTCCCCTAGCTTTTTTGATGATCAACTTTAATAATTTATGAGGATAATCAAATGAATAAATTAAGGAGAAGAAGAAAATTAGAATACCAATATCTGGAAAAATATACATACAAAAATAAAATCATGAAATATATAGGATGAAGATAACAGTTTATGTACCTTACATCGATGATCTATTTTCACTATCTTCATTATATGAGTTTGATAAAGATCACAAGAGACATATAAATTCGACTCCTCCTTCATGGAGTATCTATAGACTGTACGAAATTACTCATCACATGATAAGAACACTCTCATTAACCATGATATGCTAGTGACTTATTTAAGTTAAGGGTGGAAGGGGGAGATAACTATGGGGCAAGGGGAGTAACAGATAAGGGTGCTCACACACGCACTATCTCAATGGTAGTGGCATGTATATATAGGCATTGGGTTATTCCGGATAATTGCATCTATTTTACATGAATTTTATATAATGTTTGAGTGAAGTATTTAATTATGAATGCTTCATAATCTTCAACTGAATTGATTCCCACCCATTTAATCATACGAATAACATAATGAGAACTTACATGGAGTATTTATCAGATGTTAACATTTAACATTCTACTACCCATGAAAAGTTAGTGTAAAACAATATCACTAAATCATTTTATATGATGTAAACAAACCATCAAATATGATATAGCATAATCATAACACATGTATTAAGTATTTAGGGAACATTGACCCAATGATACTATTATGTATATTTTATTGGTCAATCTATTGATTTTTAATATTTTTCAGTGAATAAAATAATGATTTTTAATTTTTTAATTAATTAATGATAATTTTGATGTGAGGAATTTAAATGGTCAAAAAATAAGAATTTGGTAAGAAGTTCAAATTGGGAATTATTCCTAAAATAATTTTTTAAACATTGTGTTTAAATTTTAGTAAGTTTTTATATTTTTAGGTATTAAAAAAATGAGGCCATTCAAGCTAGCCCCTAACCTCTAGACCACAAGCCACTTTTCTAGGACCATAGGGCCCGACCAGCCATGTAGTAAACTAAGGAATACCTATTGGAAGGATAGTAGCCTACCCCAAGGGGTCAATCCCATGCAAGGATCATGGTGGTGAAATATGTGGGCAAATAATAGTGGGGCTAGAGCCTGGGAGCACCATGTTATGGTGGTGAAACTGACCGGGCGATGAGAGGAGATCATTTCTGGCATGAGGCGGTGTTTGGCGGTGGGCTGGGGTCCTCCGATGTGATGCCCAAACCTTTTTCTCATGTAATAATAATATAATGGTTTTATTCTGTTTAATTTTCTTGTTATCCGAACAAAACTTACAAAATAAACACAAGGCATTTTATTTAATTAAACACCAAAGTGTTTACATTACAGGAAGATCAAAGGAAACCATACTAACCAAAAATACCCACTAAAAACCCTATCAAAGCCACTGGGAGACCAACTAACGCAACAACAAGACCCGGTAAATATAGAAGATCCTTCGGGTCAATCAGAACTAAAAACATCAAGGCCATAACCACAACAGTTTTACTAAGCATTAGGGGTATGACGGGAACCATTTTTGCACCAGGTTGTATTGAATATTGAACACCCTAATACATGTTTATATAGGGCCTTGTTTTGACTGTTTCCCTTAAGTGACTGTTGAGTTCTAATGGCTATAATTATAGCCATTGGTATTTCTATTTTGGTATATTTATTTTTCCAAAATAATTTAAGTATGAATTGAAATTATAATTTTAAATACATAAACTCTTTTTATAAAATCTATAAATGATAATGATTTAATATTTTTAGATACACTTATTATGATTTCAAAATGAGGTTTGGATTTCAAATACTTTTTTTGATAATTCAAATGTGTTGAAAATTAATTATAATTGTTTTAATTATTAATGTTTAAAAAAGGTTTTAATTAAAACTATATCTTTGAATTTAATAATACTAATATAATAATTTGTTAATGATGTAGTAAACATTAATTTATTACATTGTGTTTTTTTAAAACTTTAGCATTTATACAACTAAGGAAAAGATTTAGCTTATAATAGGGAAATCACATCTTGAAGATACCTACACACACACACACACATATATATAAACCTATTTTTATAACAAAACAATTAATGTTTACTTTGTTAAAATTTACGGGAGTACCCCACCTAGCTGAGGGCCACCTTGTGGAAGGCCCTTAAAGACTTGATGGGCTTCTCAACATCTACCCCTGGAAATGGCCCAGGGGCAGTGCGCATGCATGGTGTGTACTAGGTCTAGAGGGAAGGGGGTATAGATACCCCTAAGGGTGTACAGGTGAATGTGCATGGACCAGAGCGCACCACCGTGTGGGGCGGCACTGAGGCGTGGGTGGGGCCAGGGTCATACCCGCAGAAGAGCCCAGTACGGGGCGGTACCGGGAGGGGGGAGGGAGTAATTTGAGCCTCAGTTTGGATCCCCAGGATTATAAAGGAGCCACAGAACTCTCTCCATTTCATTGTGGGATGAGACTTTTAAGGTGAAACAGAATCTGAACTGTTAGATCATGTTGCGCATGATCGAAGCTGTCAATTCTGGTCTGGTCCTCGATTCTAAGTGGTCGTGGTATATCTCCACATTTTTGTGTGCCATACGATCTGTCGTGATCTAATCGTGATCGTCTAAGTTATTTTAAATCACCACATCTCCCTAAGATGTCAGATCACACACGATCTAATCTGAGCTGTCTGTCCTTTTTAAATATCCACATCGCACCCCAGCCGTCAGATTTGGGTGAGATTTAATCCCATCTGTCCATTTATTTTTCTTATTTCCTTCTCCATGGAGCCTTCTTCTTCCTCCATGTGCATTGAAATAGTGGCCATGCAACTTTCTTTTCATTTTTTTCTTCCACACTCATGACCCTGGTGGCCCCTCCTTTCACGCATTTTCCACAATACTGACACCTCAGTCTTATTTTAAACCAATGAGGATAAGTTTTTCCATGAAAATATCATTAAAAATATATTATTTATATTTTATGAATATATCACTTTTTTCACCCGAACCCTACAGGTTCTCCTTTATCTAGTGCCTCCTTCAAGATCCTCTGAACCTCTCCTCCTCCTCAAAACAGGTAAGGGTTCATTACACTTTTCCTACCTTTTTAAAACATGAATATACACTTGTATATGCTGGTATATATATATATATTATACATACACTCATATAATTTTATTCCACCCAATTTTAAATCTGCCAAGTGTTGATTTTTATTGATTTTTTTAAAATGTAAGGGTTTTATGTTTCCTTTCTTTAATTCGGTTTGGGTTTATATATATATACATATAGATGTATACACTTGTATATATGTATATGGTTGCATATAGAACTGCCTATTTCTTCTATCTTGGTGAGCCCTTAATCCTACATGTAATCTTTAATTCTTTATCATGAAAAGGACGTGTGAGGTTTTGTGATTCTATAAATATTTAAATATATATAATCATATATATGTATACAAATTTTATAAACAAAACTTTTTATAATTAATGGCACATTTTGAAATTTAGGAACCCTTATTTTTACTAATGTTCCTAATAATTTAAAAAATGAAAGTGTTAATAAATCTCAGTGTAAGACCATTATATATATATATACTATGTATAATCGGTTATACACATAAATAATCTAAGTATATCGATGTTTCACAAATACATATATGAGATGTTTAATAAATAAGCCTTTTAAATTTTATAAAATTTTAGGGAACCTTGTTAATTAATGTGAATAATATATTAAATTCATATGGGTGTCATTGGATTTTTGGTTTAAACCCTTTAATACATAATGTATATTTGGTTATGTGAATATATGTGTATACATATAAACTTTGATCCTTAATTTTGTTTATAAATTTCCAAGAATTTCTAAGAAAGAATAAAACATTTTGTTTTCGAAGTATGAGTGGTTTTTATTTAAAAATACCACTCTTTATATACACCCCTGTGTATAAACAGATTTACACAACACTAAAATATAATTTTGGATATTTCAAATATTATACTTTTGATGCGTTTAGTGATTATGGAGAATTCATGGGTATAATATTTGGGGTTTTCAACTCTTATATACATATGTATGAATCAATTATTTTCATATATATTAAATGTTATTATTTATGGTTAAATTTCATTATTTTCATTTTTAACTTTATGTATACCCTTGTGATGTGTTATACATAAGAATAACAGTAACAAATGTTTGGGAATCTATGTGTTTAATACTCCACATGAAATATTTGGTTTATCTTTTAATTAATTATGCATCCAGATGAAATTCCAATATGTATTTGATTAATAAGGTTTTAAAATTTAAGGATATCATTTTATGTGACAAAACATGTATTTATTTTAGTTCATTAGTTATTATCACATATGCAATAATCTATTTATCGTACTTCCATTTAATGACATAGTCATGCAGTTCATAGTTTTGAAATTAACACTTATATGCATGATTCAATAAATATATGTAAATGCTTATGAACGAAATTAAATTATTAGGACCTTTTATGGATTAAGTATTAAATTATTCAAGATGGTATGTGACACTTTGAATAATGTGAAATATGAAACCAAGTAATATGTGACACTTGGAATGATAAATGATAAGTAATTCAAGAAATCAAAGTGGTATAAGAACTTTGATTAATATAAATGAGGAATGCATAGGACTTATGTAAGTGTCAAGTGGGGCCCACTATAGCCCCTCGAAGCATTAGTAGGTATCATGAGACAAACTACGGTCTTGGCACATGGCCTTGAAAAAATTATGATCTATGGATTTTGGTCGAGGTGTTAATCATTAGATTTCTTGGCCGAGGACTTGACGCAGTCCTGCATTATAAAATTTCTTCATTATGACTATGTAATTTAATTAACCAAAAGAATATTCGACTAGTAGCATATTCTTGGTTAAAGAACTTATGTTTATGAGAATCAGAATGAAGTAAAATCTTATGTCTTAGTATTTATTCAGCACTCAAAAATTTATTATCCAGTGTATGATTCACAGTAGTAAAGGATAAAATTGAAGTTATTACTTTTATGCGCAAATATGGAAATGTATTACTCTTATTTATTAATTTTTGAACTTGAATATTCACATGTCATACCTACTTAGAACATATTTTACTTATTATTATGAATGATCCTACTTATAATAGAATCATGCTTCCTTATAACTAAGTCAGTATTCCATGAAAAGTGCCCTTATAATTCTTAGACTAAATGTTATGTTATGATACATGTGTTTTATCATTCCTTAGGAAAACGTTTTATGGGAAATTTCAAAAGAATGTTTTCAAAATTTATAATTGGTATATTATGTTATTTTAAAAAACCCCTTATTGGGAATTCGTATGCTCACCCTACGTTTTTTAAATTAAAATTTTCTGGTATCATTTTTATCCGAAGAAGCTTGTCAGAAGTGCCTAGTTTCCTAGATCCTGAACCGTAATGATCCTCTGTATGAGACATGATGTGTAAAATATCAATGTATGTTTTTTAAAAAAATTACACATCATGTTTTAAGGCACTGGCTCTGGGTATTCTGGAGTCAGGCAGTTCCAGTTGGTATCAAAGGTTCAGTTTAGATAACTCTGGAAAACCCGGACTGAACAAATTTTTTTTACTAAAGCATTACTAAGTATGATGTTTTATTAATTTTCATATGGAAAAAGAAAATACCAGTCTTTTGTGTCTTCTTATTGAGGCTTTAGATACCATAGTTTCCATATCTAGCCACGACAGCTTTGTAAACTATGCACACATTCATATGACATACAAACACCTGTACGATGTGTCAAACTCTCCCCATGTACCTCAACTCCCTCGAGGAGCGGGTTTAGACTACCTCTTTATGATGAAAATCCAATTTACATCCTACGAACATCATGGAAAGTACTTCGAGGGTCTTTTTAGATGCTTCACCGCAACATAAGGCATCCCATCCCTCATGGGTTTCCATGAAGCTACAGCATCGGGCGACCTCCACACAACATATATGTTCCAAATCTTGTCCTATGGACATTATGGTCATGTAATAGACTTTGAAATCCTTGAAATTAAGGCCTTTAATTATTTTTATAGAAATCATGTACATACTGATGTCTCTCGGCTTTACACCCCTCATGTCTCACTCTAGAGACACTATAAGTGTAACACCATGAGATTTTATGAGATATATTATATTTTAAATTTCTTTAATATCTTTTGTTGTATGCTACACCAAGATTATCTTTCACTATAAAAAACATTGTATTAGCTTGAAGTATATGCAACCCTGACTTGACTTGCATTACACGCAATCACGACCTTCATCGATAGCGTGTGTTGTACGCAATACCGAGTTTCACTAAACAACGATATATGGTTATAATATTATTATTAACTTGCCGTTATGAATAGTATTAACTATATTTTGAATGTTATAACATTATTATTTCATCTTACACATTTTCTACAACATGGTATGTGAAGAAAATAATTTTTTCGGGTAAAATGAGTATTTTTCAAAAAAATGCAGTTTTGCCGCCTTTTAATGGCGCACCCACTTTAAATATAGTTTTTGACATGTTTATAAGTTAAATTTGACAAAATAAAATTATTATTTGGAATCAGGATATAAAAATTTACTTTGGATAATTTTTTCATATTATTCTGATAACTTTCATATTTTAAGGAATAGTAAAAACACGCTATATTTTAATTAAAAACAACTTTTTTCATCGTAATAATTTATATGGTTAAATTATAATATTGAATGATTTTAAAGTATAAAGAGAATAAATTTTTACCATTTAATATAATGTATTTCATTACCATTGATTTTACATTGAATTCATATGTAAAATCATTTCAATCTTTTGCAATGTATTAACTTTTAAAACCCATTTTCTAAACAACAGGATTAATTTTAAATTAATTACTGCAACTTATGTGTTTTGAATTTCAAAAAATGGATTCCATTTTTGTATTCAGTGGGTCCAAATTATGTTAATAGGTTACTTTTATTTTTTTGATATTATGAATAGTAACTACGGTAATTTTTATTTACTAGAGTTAAAGGTAAATCTGGTAATTAAGTTTAACAATAAGATTATAAAATTACCCTAAAACTTTAAAAAATCCTATTTGATGAATAAAAGTCGACCCATATCACCTAAGGGCCAGACTATATTTATTTCATGGACTTTTGACCATGAAATAATATAATTATTATTAAAACCAAAGAAAGTGACAACATGTCACTCTCTTAAATCTTATAAGTTTAATAATTTCAATTTAGTGATAAACATCATAAAACATAATATATAAATATTCCCTAGAAAGATAATAAAATTATATATATCATATGAATTTATTTATAATTTTTAGGGACTAAATAATATCATTAATTATTACACAATAGTGATGTTGAAATTATTTTATTGATTGAAATATCAAATAAATGATTTTAAAAGTATTAAAATAAATATTATATTAACTATTTAATGTGCTCCACTAATTTTTTAGATAACTATGACATGTTATTAATCTATTAAATCTTATATTTTGAACATATCTTCTGTATATAGTTTATTTAAATTCAAACAAATGAATAGTGTCAAAATTGACACTATTGTTATTTTATAAAACATACATATTATAAAATTATTTAAAAATAAAATAAATATTTGAAAATTATAAATTAAAATTTATATAGTCTACAATGTCATAAAGTATCCAATTTTGGAAAATTAACAACACCTAAGTGATTATTTATAACCATTTAAAATTTAGAATTTTATTACCACAAATAAAATTAAATAGATTAAATAATGATAAATCAAAATGATAAGGTTTAAAATAAGATCAAAACATGTATAAATTTTATTTTTTAATGATATTACAACCCTATCCCATCTAATATTTGAATTGAGTGATTTTTGGAGGTTTTAATGTGGGGTTTGAATTTATATTAAACTAATATTTTTGAGGATTCCAAAGGTGCCCCTCTCCTCCCTTATAAAAGGGAACCTCCTCCCTCTACTATTTACACAATTTAGATCTTTCAATCTCGTCCAACCCCTGAACATTTCCCTTATCAACATATTATAGGTCCTGGTCTTCTTCAAAGACCAATTTTAGTGCCCTAAGAGGAGGTTTCAAAGAGACGCGTCGAAGAAGAGGTATTATCCGTTACCGATTCTTTCAAATTTATTTCTTCTTCTACCTCCTCTTATTTAGTTTTTGAATTATATTGTAATAAAATAATTATCACTAATATACTTATATGTTATTATAAATATGAAACAACCCCATTTCACCTTCTATCCATCCTAAAGAAAACGAAATCACCGCGTGTGCGTACGTACGGAATACTGTCTCCACGCCATGGTGTAATCTGTTTTTCCACCACCACCTTACTTGGATGGGTATAATGGTGTAAATAATAACTAAATATGATTATTATAACATCATACTGATTCTAATATATTATATCATTCACTATAATTCCATTCAATAAATATGGGAACGATATCATCGCTCGTGCGTACGTACGGATTACCGTCTCCACGACGCGATGAGATTCATTTTCCATGTTAACAATTCAAAAAAGATTATAAAGTATATATAATAAGTAATAATGAAATATATGACATATTAATGATACTGATTTTATGTATATGTTATTTACTTACATATATTAAATTTAATAAGGAAACGAAAATAGCGTTCATGCGTACGTACGACCTACCGTCTCCATGAACGGTGTATTTCTTTCCATTTATCGATCTATTATATATATGTATATTATGAATATATATTATATATAAATCATGGTTTATATTCTGGAATTAAGTAATCATGATCTAAGTAATCATATGAATAATTACAAGTCAAAACACGGATGATAAATGAAACGATTTTACCCAAAACGCTGCTTTAACATGGAATTTACAAAAGAACGGGTAATATAAAGTCATAAGTGAACCATATATGATATCATAACAATGAATATGATTATATAATAAGTCAATGACATTATTTAAATCAGTATATAGGAGGTTCGGATACATACGAAGAATATTGGACATAAGGTAAGGGATAATTTAACAATCTCATTTTTATCTGAGTTTTCTTATTCGTAAGTATTTACTAGGGTTATATTTTTCATCCATGTCCATAAAAATGTTTTTCATAAAGTGTTTAAAATTTTTCAATGTATTTTTAAATTCATGTTTACCCCTCTTTGACTTTTACTTTGTGTTATGGATGGAATCTTTCTTTTGTTTACCATACGTGGTACTTTTTGACTTTTCTGACAAAAGTACGAGAAGAATGTTATTTTTAACTTATAAGACATGAAAATATTTTTATGGTTTCATAACGCCTCATGTTCATGAATCTCACTCTACAAGATTTTATGACTATTTTCAACAAAATAATTTTCTTTTTTCATGGCATTTTGTGAAAAGAAAATGATTTTGAAGAAGAATGGATATTTTCCTCAAGAATTCATTTCAAGTGTTTTATCAAAACCATTTTCCATATAAGATGACCTTATTTCATATGTGTATGTCTCAAGTATAATGTCTCTATGATTTACATGGTTTCACTTTTCTTATGATGAAACATCCATTTGTTTTATATGGATTATGTGATGATGGGATGCTGTTTATGAAATCCATTTTATTCTTTGGGTTATGATGAATGTTTTATGTTTATTTTGTGGCACAAGTAATAATGATTTCATCATGAGATGGATGGGACCTATATCTCCCTATAATACATTGGGTAAAGATTTATATCTCATGATATAGACATGGCTGAAACGACAAGTAAATCTGGTTCAGTAATACAGGGCTGGAAGGGCAAGTAAACCCAGTTCAGTAAGAGACTTTGTCCACTAAGATGGTCTTGGCATAAATGCATTGGCTACTATGGAAATCATATCACGTGCTTAATGTTTTTCCACAATTATAAGTTTTATTTCCAATCTATTTTATCATGATTGATGTTCCATTATTATCTATTCCTTACATACTTCCATTGCTCAAGATTTCAATGTTTAAACATTATGTTCATGTTTTTATGTTTAAATGTATATGGTTTGTTTTATTTTCTCCATGCTTACCCTTACTGAGCATTTGAGCTCACCCTTTATATGTTTTCTTTTCCCCAAGATATAAAGAAAGGTTTTAGGTAATAAAACAAAAGGGGAAGATCTTTATTAGAGATGTTGAAGATCTTTCACCATGATTAGAAGATTATATTCCGAGTTTCCAAAGACACTAAACTATTACGGTCCTTTGGTGTCTGTTTTTGTTATGTGTTATGTATTCTGAAAAAGTAATGTAATGTCCATGTACATCATTCTTTGGGTCTCTACAGTTGGTATCAGAGGAAAGGTTTAGTCAACCATTAGAAACTAGGATGCGAGAAATTTAGTGAGATCCCTAGAGATATTTCTAAGGTATGTCTAGGGATGTCCCTAAGGTTAAGTATACGTATAGGTTATAGTCCTAGAATTATGGTAACGATATTATAATTAAACCAAGGATGTTAGATATGGAATGTAATCCCCCTTCATTATGTTTTTACCCTATCATGATGTTTGCCTCACGCTATTCTTTTTGGGTTTTAGATGATGGATTGAACCCGAAGGAACTGTGTTGATCAATGTAATGGATGATGAAATGAATGTACTCCTAAACAAACCAATGTTATGGGAGATGGAGTTCACAATCTTATTTCTATACTTACACAAGATATGAATCATTATGGACTTCCAAATGAGTAGATAAAGGAGCAACATTCTGTTGAATCCTTCATGAGGCAGCGTCCACCTTCATTCAACGAGTCTTCTGATCCATTAGTGGCTGAACAATGGATCAGTACCACTGAAAAGATATTTTCATCTCTACAATGTTCGGAGCAAGATAAAGTCATCATAGCAGTATATCATTTGGAAGGTGATGCTAATCAATGGTGGAATCTTATCAAGAATACGAGGCAAAGAGATGAAATTGAGTCCATGGAATGTGACGAGTTCAAGAACTTATTTTTCAATAAGTACTTCCCTCATATTCTTCGATCAAAGATGGATAAGAATTTTCTTGAACTTAAGAAAAAGGATGATGAATCTGTTGGTATATACGAGGTGAATTTTACAAGGCCTGCAAGGTATGCATCTGGATTTATCATTCAACCTGAAAGAAAATTTGATCGATTATTCAGTGGATTAAAACCAAGTCTTCGAAGGGCATTAGCTATAATATACTTCAGTAGCTATGAAAAAATTGTGCATTGTGCTATCAAGGTAGAACTGGAAATTGGTGTTTCATGTCCATCTCATGGTTTTGACAAGAAATGAAAGATGGGGTTCAAGGAAAAATCTCAAAACAATGGTGAAAATAAGATGAATGTTACTTTATGCTCAATGTTTGGAAAGAAGCATGGTGGAGATTGTCTAAAAGGTACTAGAAAATGTTTCAAGTGTGGAAAATAAGGTCATCGAGTAGTGGAGTGTCGAAGTAATGGAAAAAGGGTTTCTAATGATATGAATAAAGAAAATACTGCAGAGAACGCACCACCAACACTTCAATCCTTCAAGTGCAAGGAAATGGGGCATTATGCTAATCAATGCCCTAATACAAGGGTTAATGATGATCAACATGAGAAACCAAATATGGAAAAGGATAAAGGGAAGTCACAAGCGATCACTATTGGAAATGTTTAGTATAACAATGATGTAGTGGAATGATTACGTGTTTATGTAAGGAGATTCCAAAATAATGTTGTGGAATCTAATTTATAGTACTGTGGAATATTAGAATATCTATGTATTGGTTTATTAAGGTTTTCAATAATTATATGGTACAGGTAACCATAAAAAGTGATTCAAATAATTTGGAAAGCAGATGATATGCGCATAATAAAGGGATAAGGAGAAAATAAATTGTTTGATAGACTTCATGAGCCCATGATTGATATATAGACTAAGTGATATCATGGTTTGAGTATATAGAATTTTTGGGATTTTGGTATGTGGAAAGATTTAACTTTTGACAGCACTCATGTTTTCACTAAGGTTCTATGGTAATTCATGTTTCAAAAGAATACACGATTAAGGTATTCACATGTTTGGAATGTGACCAACAAGATATATCTTATGATATATGGGGGATAAATGATGGTATTCACATGCTCGGTAGATTAAATTTCTAGTAATTGTTTTCTTTATACTATGAGATTGGACATATGTATAAGCCTAAAGATTGGAATGGATTATGTTGGACATAAGATAGTATTGTTTAAGGATATAAAATTTTTCGATATTATTTTTGGAATGTTATAATAGTATAGTTTTAGAAAAAGGACAACCTGCAGGATGGGAGAAAACCCATCACGTCAGACATGGTTGCGAGAGTTGAACCCACAAACAAAGTGTGACAGACCTTTATTACCTACCACTAGCCTACATGAAGTCCCTGGTTAGTAGAGACTAGTTTTATTATATTAAGCAGTATGATATATGAAGTGTAAGTATATTTTAGTAACCATATATGATTAATCTCACTATAGATAGACTTATGTATTTTTGATAACTTTTTCGAACCTTTTTTTGAGACAGATGGAATGACCCATCATTCTATCCCATGACCTGCTAACACTTCACGAATGACAAATTAAACTTCATTTCTTTAAGAGATGAAGTGGAAATTGTCCAAGGAACGACCAACGGTGAGATTGTACCAAAATCAAGAATGTATTTCTTCTAATTCCAATTTCTTCAACTTTACAGAAATGATCTTGAAAACCAAAAATGTTGTATAAGTGCCCTTATATCTAATGAATCAGATGCTACCTTAGATCATTACAAATTTATGGATTTGTGATTGTTGGATTTTTTCATAGCCATGCTCTCTACCACTCTCCATCAGAACTTGATGGTTAGATTTATCTTTCATATCCATATTTTCACCTATGTTCTCCTACATGGAAACCCAGTGATGAGTTAATTTGGGTAACCGTTATGTTTCATACTTCACTTTTTAAAATTAAGTTTTAGAATTCATTTTACGATGTGGGTTTTTACAAATGAAACATTCAAGTGGTAAACAATTTATAACCCTGACGAATTTCGAAGGCGAAATTCATTTTAAGGGGAGTAGAATGTAACAACCTGAGATTTTATGAGATATATTATTGTTAAAATTTATTTCATATCTTCTGTTGTACACTACACTAAGAATATCTTGTGCTATACAAAACACCATATTAGCTTTTAGTATACGCATCCCTGACTTGGCTTGCATTAAATGCAATCGTGACCTTCCTCGATAGCGTGTGTTGTACGCAATACCGAGTTTCACTAAACAATGATATATGATTATAATATTATTATGAACTTTCCGTTATGAATATTATTAACTAAATTTTGAATTTTATAACATTATCACTTCATCTTACACATTTTCTAGAATATGGTATGTGAACAAAATAATTTTTTCGGGTAAAATGAGTTTTTTTTCAAAAAAATGCAGTTTTGCTGCCTTTTGATGGCGCACCCACATTAAATCTAGTTTTTGAAATGTTTATAAGTTCAATTTGACAGAAAAAATTTATTATTTGGAATCATAATATAAAAATTTACTTTCGAAATTTTTTTCATATTATTCTGATAACTTTCATATTTTAATGAATAGTAAAAACACGCTATATTTTAATTAAAAACAACTTTTTTCATTGTAATAATTTATATGGTTAAATTATAATGTTGAATGATTTTAAAGTATAAATGGAATATATTTTTACCATTTAATAAAATTTATGTCATTAGCATTGATTTTACGTTGAATTCATAGGTAAAATCATTTCAATCTTTTGCAATGATTTAACTTTTAAAACCCGTTTTCTTAACAACGAGATTAATTTTAAATTAATTACTGCAACTTATGTGTTTTTAATTTTTAAAAATGGATTCCATATTTTAATTCAGTGGGTCCAAATTATGTTAATAGGTTACTTTTATTTTTTTGATATTATGAATAGTAACTACGGTAATTTTTATTTACTACAGTTAAAGGTAAATCTGGTAATTAAGGGTAAACGTAAGATTATAAAATTACCCTAACACTTTCCAAAATCCTATTGGATGAAGAAAAGTATACCCATATCACCTAAGGGTCGTAATAGATTCATTTCATGGACTTTTAACAATGAAATAATATAATTATTATTAAAACCAAAAAAAGTGACAACATGTCACTCTCTTAAATCTTATAAGTGTAATAATTTTAATTTAGTGATAAACGTCATAAAACTTCGGATATAAATAGTACCTAGAAATATAATAATATTATATACATCATATGAATTTATTTATAATTTTCAGGGATTAAATAATTATCCTTAATTATGACAAAATAGTGATGTAGAAATTATTTTATTGATTGAAATATCAAATAAATGATTTTAAAAGTATTAAAATAAATATTATATTAACTATTTAATGTTCTAAACTAATTTTCTAGATAACTATGACATGTTATTAATCTATTAAAACTTTTAGTTCGAATATATCTTATGTATATATTTTATCTAAATTCAAAAAAACGAATAGTGTCAAAATTGACACTATATTTATTTTATAAAAAGTACATATTATAAAATTGTTTAAAAATAAAATAAATATTTAAAAATTATAAATTAAAATTTATATAGTCTAAAATTTCATAAAGTATCCAATTATGGAAAATTAACAACACATAAGTGATTATTTATAACCATTTAAAATTTAGAATTTTATTACCACAAATAAAATTAAATAGATTAAATAAGGATAAATAAAAATGATAAGGTTTAAAATAAGATCAAAACATGTCTAAATTTGATTGGTTGATTATATTACAACCCTATCCAATATAATCTTCTAATTGAGTCATTTTGGGATGTTTTTATGTGGAGTTTGAATTTATATTAAACTAATATTTTTGGGGAATCCAAAGGTGCCCCTCTCATCCCTTATAAAAGGGAACCTCCTTCCTCTCCTATTTACACAATTTAGAGCCTTAATGATCAGCAAAAACCTTCCCATTTACCTTATCAACCTCCTTATAAACATACTAGAGGTCCTGGTTTTCTTCAAAGACCAATTTTAGTGCCCTAAGAGAAGGTTTCAAAGAGACGTGTCGAAGAAGAGATAATATCCGTTACCGATTCTTTCAAATTTATTTCTTCTTCTACCTCCTCTTCTTTAGTAGTTTCATTATATTGTAATAAATTAAGTATCACTAATATACTAATATGTTATTATAAATATGAAACAACCCTATTTCACTTTCTATCCATCATAAGGAAAACAAAATCATCGCGCGTGCGTACGTACGGAATACCGTCTCCACGCCGTGGTGTAATCTGTTTTTCCACCACCACCTTACTTGGATGGGTATAATGGTGTAAAGAATAACTAAATATGATTATTATAACATAATACTTATTCTATGATATTATATCATTCACTCCAACTCCATTTAATAAATATGGGAACGATATCATCGCTCGTTCGTACGTACGGATTACCGTCTCCACGACGCGATGAGATTCATTTTCCATGTTAACAATTCAAGAATGATTATAAAGTGTATATAATAAGTAATAATGAAATATATTACATATTAATGATACTGATTTTATGTATATGTTATTTACTTACATATATTAAATTTAATAAGGAAACGAAAATAGCGTTCATGCGTACATACGACCTACCGTCTCCATGAACGGTGTATTTGTTTCCATTTATCGATCTATTATATATATGTATATTATGAATATATATTATATATAAATCATGGATTATATTCTTTAATTAAGTAATCATGATCTAAGTAATCATATAAATAATTACAATTCAAAACACGGATGATAAATGAAACGATTTTACCCAAAACGCTGCTTCAACATGGAATTTCCAAAACAACGGGTAATATAAAGTCATATTGAACCATATATGATATCACAACAATGAATATGATTCTGTAATAAGTCACTGACATTAATTAAATCATTATATAGTAGGTTTGGATATGTATGAATCATATCAGACATAAGGTAAGGGATAATTTAACAATCTCATTTTTATCCGAGATTGCTTATTTGTAAGTATTTACTGGGGTTATATTTTTCATCAATGTCCATAAAAATGTTTTTAATAATGTATTCAACATTCTTAAATGTATGTTTAAATTCATGATTACCCCTCTTTGACTTTTACTTTGTGTTATGGAGTGAATCTTTCTTTTGTTTACCGTACGTGGCACTTTTTGAATTTTCTGACAAATATACGAGAAAAATGTTATTTTTAACTTATACGGCGTGAACATATTTTTACGGTTTCATAACGTCTAATTTTCATGAAGCTTACTCTACAAGATTTTATGTCTATTTCCAACAAAATAATTTTCTTTTTGCATGGCATTTTGTGAAAATAAAATTATTTTGAAGAAGAATGGATATTTTCCTCAAGAATTCATTTCAACTGTTTTATCAAAACCATTTTCCATCTATGATGAAATTATTTCATATGTATATGTTTTAAGTATAATGTGTCTATGATTTAAATGATTTCACTTTTCTTATGATGAAATATCTATTTTTTTATATGGATTATGTGATTATGGGATGATGTTTACGAAATCCATTTTATTCTTTGGGTTATGATGAATGTTTTAAGTTTATTTTGTGGCACAAGTAAGAATGATTTCATTATGAGATGGGTGGGACCTATATCTCCCTCAAATGCATTGTGTAAAGATTTATATCTCATGAGATAGAAATGGATGAAATGGTAAGTAAATCTGGTTCAGTAATACAGGTCTGGAACGACAAGTAAACCCGATTCAGTAAGGGACTTTGTCCACTAAGATGGTCTTGAAAGAAATGACTTGGATACTATGGAAATCATATCATGTGTTTAATGTTTTCCCACAATTACAAGTTTTATTTTCAAGCTATTTTATCATGAATGATTTTCCATTATGATCTATGACTTACATACTGCCATTTCTCAAGATTTAAATGTTTAAACATTATATTCATGTTTTTATGTTCAAATGTATAAGGTTTGTTTCATTTTTTCCATGCTTACACTTACTGAGAATTTGAACTCACCCTTTATATGTTTTCTTTTCCCCAAGATATAAATAAAGGTTTTAGGAAAGAAAACAAAAGGGGAAGATCTTTATGGGAAATGTTGAAGATCTTTCACCATGATTAGAAGATTATATTTCGAGTTTGCAAAGACACTAAACTATTACGGTCCTTTGGTGTCTGTTTTTGTTATGTATTAAGTATTCTGCCAAAGTAATGTAATGTCCATGTATGTCATGCTTTGGGTCTCCAAAATAAGTGTACCCACGATATTGAACTAGACTGCTCGGGTTGAATTTGGTTTAGGGATATCGAGAGTTTAAAAATTATTTTGGGGATTCATGTAACCAGTAACTAGGGAAACTATTAGTCCTAGGAGTTGTGTACTGGTTGTTTTTTGAAAACATAACTTTTTGTTTCTTCTTTCTCCTACCTTATAAATGTTTGTGCTTTTGGATGAGTTTCACTGACTGGACATTCATGAAAAAATTTTATTTTCAGATGTAAGGACAAACCTATATCTTATCTCTTCCCATTGAGGTATTAGAGGACATTATTGTCAGAACCTGTATGGAAGAATACCTTCCCATTGCAAACCCTCGAAGAACATGAAAACATATTTATGAGGTATCGAACAATCCAAACATTCTCCACTCCTTCCAAGGGAATTCCTATATCTACCAACGCATATCCCCTATCAAAATCACTGAGTATAGGAGAAGGGGAAAGTACCATAAAGTTATTTTCTTATGCTTTACTCTATCCCAAAACTTCACTGCCAGGTCAAGGTTTCAAGAGGCTTCCATGGAAGGGAACCTTCACGCAGCCTACATGTAATAAATCATGAGATTCATTTTGTATGACCACATCTACGACATTGACATTCTCAGACAAGATACATTCCAATGTGTTCATAGAGAGTTTGTCTATTTGTACATCTTTGAACATTCTACCATTCGAGCCTCCCTCTGGAATCCCAAGTGTGCAATATAAGAGTTTAACCCTTACTGTTCGAGGTGTGTCTGGGCCAGGGAAGTAGAAGAATTGAACACAAATTTGGGTATTCAGCAGACTTCAACTGAGGATCCTCCACGATGGGGGATTTTGTGAATAATGTCAGAGAGTTTTTTAGCATGGTTATATGAAATGAATTTCAAGGACACAATTATTTGTAGGGGGAATAATGTGATGCCCCAAATATTTTTATCATTTAATAATAATATTATGGTTTTATTTTGTTTAATTTTATTTTTATCTGAAAAAAACATAAAAAACAAACACAAGGAATTTTATTTAATTAAACACCGAAGTGTTTACGTTACAACAAGATCAAAGGAAACCATACTAACCAAAAATAGCTACTAAAAACTCTATCAGAACCACTGGGAGACCACCTAATGCAACAACGAGACCCTGTAAATATAGAATATCCTTTAGGTCAATCAGAATAAAAAACATCATGGACAAAACCACAATAGTTGTACTGAGCATCAGTGGTATGATGATCACCATTTTTTCTCCATGTTGTATTGTATATGGAACACCATAATTCATGTTTATATAGGGCCCCGTTTTGACCGTTTCCCTTAAGAGACTGTTGAGTTCTAATGGCTATAATTATAGACGTTGATCTTTCTATTTAGGTATATTTATTTTTCCAAAATAATATAAGTAAGCATTGAAATTATAATTTTAAACACATAAACTCTTTTTATAAACTTTAAAAAGGATAATGATTTAATATTTTCAGCTACACTTAGTATGATATCAAAATGAGGTTTGGATTTCAAATACTTTTTAGATATTCCAAATGTGTTGAAAAGTTTTTATAGGTGTTTTCATTGTTAATGTTTAAAAAAGGGTTTTAATTAAAACTAAATCTTTTAATTTTATAATACTAATATAAGATTTTCTTAATGATTTATTAAACATTAATTTATTATATAGTGTTTTTTTAAATGTTATCATTTATACAACGAATGAAAATATTTAATTTGTAATAGGGAAATCAAATCTTGAATATACCTATATACATATATATTTATACCCATTTTTATAACAAAAAAAAATAAAAGTTTACTTTGTTAAAATTTAGGGGAGTACCCCACCTAGCTGAGGGCCACCTTGTGGTAGAACCTCAAATACATGATGGGATTCTTACCCTCTACCCCTGTTAATGGACCAGGGGTAGTACACATTCATGGTGCATGCAAGGTATAGCGCGCAAGAGGAATAGATACCCCAAAGGGAACATAGGTGTGTGTGCATGGACCAGAGCACACCACCGTGTGGGGCGGCACAAAGGCATGGGTGGGTGTAGGAGCACGACCGCAGAAGAACCCGATATGGTGTGGTACTTAGAAGGGGGAGGGAGTAATCTGAGCCTCGGTTGGGAGACCAGTGCTTATAAAGGAGTCACGAAACTCTCCCCATTTAAATGCGGGATGAGGTTTTTAAGGCGAAACATGATCTGGATAGTTAGATCGCGTCATGCGCGATTGGAGCCGTTCATTTCGGTCCAGTCCTCGATATCTAGTGTCTGCGGTATATCTCCTCATTTTTGGGTGTCATCCTATCTGTTGCGATCTAATCTTGACCATCTGAGTTATTTTAAATCACCATGTCACCTTGATCCATCAAATCACACACGATCTAATATGAGTCGTTCGTCATTTTTAAATCTCTATGTCTCACCCTAACCATCAGATCTGGAAGAGATTTAATCCCAAACATCCATTTCTTTTTAGGTTTTTCTTCTCCACAGTGCCTTATTCTTCCTCCACATGTGTTGAACTAGTACCTATGCTACTTTCTTTTCATTTTTTTCTTCCAGAGTCGTGGCCCTGGTGGCCCCTCCTTTAATGCGTTTTCCACAAGACCGACACCTCGGTCTTAATTTAAACTGAGGAGACTTGGTTTTTCCATGGAAATAGAATTAAAAATATATTATTTATATTTTATAAATACATCAGTTTTTCACTCGAACCCTAAGGGTTCTACTTTCTCCAGCGCCTCTTTCAAGATCCTCCGAACCTCTCCTCCTCCTCAAAACAGGTAAGGGTTCATTACACTTTTCCTTACTTTTGAAAAATTGAATATACACTTGTATATGGTCGTATATATATATATATATTATACATACACTCATATAATTTTAATCCACCTGGTTTTAAATCTTCCAAGGGTTGATTTACAATGATGTTTTTTAAAAATATTAGTGTTTTATGTTTCCTTGCTTTGATTCGGTTTGGGTTTATATATATACATATATACATATAGATGTATACACTTTTATATATGTATATGGTTGGGTATAGAACTACCGATTTCTTCTAAGTTGGTGAGACCTCAATCCTACATGTAATATTTAATTATTTATCATTCAAAGGATGTGTGAGGTTTTGTGATTCTATAAAAATTGAAATATACATAAGCACATATATATGTATATATATTTTATAAGAAAACTTTTTATAATTAATGATACATTTTGAAATTTATAAACCCTTGTTTTTACTAATGTTACTAATAATTTAAAACATGAAAGTGTTAATAAATATCAGGGTAAGACCATTATATATATATACTATGTATAGTTAGTTATACACATAAATAATATGTGTATATCAATGTTTCATAAACACATATATAATCTATTTAATAAATAAACATTTTAAATTTTATAAAATTTTAGGGACCCTTGCTAATCAATGTGACTAATATATTAAAGTCATATGGGTGTCATTTGATTTTTTGTTTAAACCCTTTAATACATAATTTATATTAGGTTATGTGAATACATGTGTATACATATAAACTTTGATCCTCAATTTATTAAAAATTTTCCAAGGATTTCAAAGAATTAATAAAACATGTTATTTTCGAAGTATGAGTGTTTTTATTTAAAAATACAACTCCTTATATACACCCCTCTATATAAACGAATTTACACAACACTAAACCCTAATTTTGGATATTCCAAATATTATTCTTTTGATGTATTTAGTAATTATGGAGAATTCAGGAGTATAATATTTGGGGTTTTCTACTCTTATATACTTATGTATGAATCACTAATTTTCATATATGTTAAATGTTATTAGTTATGGTTGAATTTAATGCTTTTACTTTTTAACCTTATGTATACCCATGTGATGTGTTATACATAAGCATAACAGTAACAAATGTTTGGTCATCTATGTGTTTAATACCCCACATGAAATATTTGGTTTATCTTTTAATTAATTATGAATCCATATGAAATTCCAATATGTATTTTATTAATATGCTTTTAGAATTTAAGGTTATAATTTTATGTGAAAAAACTTTTATTTCTTTTAGTGAATTAGTTGTCATCACATATGCTATAATCTTGTTATCTTACTTTCCATTTAATGACATAGTCATGTAGTTGATAGTTTTGTAATTAACACTAATATGTCTGATTCACTAAATATATGTAAATTCTAAAGAATGAAATTAAATTATTATGAAATTTTATGGATTAAGTATTAAATTATTCAAGTTGGTACGTGACACTTTGAATAATGTGAAATAAGAAACCAAGTAATATGTGCCACTTGGAATGATAAGTGAAAAGTAAGTTAATAAATCGAAGTGGTATGATCACTTTGATTTTTAGAAATAAAGAATGCATTGAATTTATGTAAGTGACAGGTGGGACTCAATATAGCCCCTCGGTGCATCAGTAGGTCTCATGAGACAAACTACTATCTTGGCACAAGGCCTCGACAAATTTATGATTTATGGATTTTGGCCGAGGCTGTAATCTTTAGACGTCTTGGCCGAGGCCTTGACACAGTCCCACATTATGCACTTTTCTCATTTTGACTATGTAATTTAATTAATCTAAAGAATATTAGAATAGTAGAATATTCTTGGCTAAAGAGATTATGTTTATGAGAATTAGAATGAAGTAAAAGATTATGGCTTAGCATTTATTCAGCACTCAGAAATTTATTATCCTGTGTATGATTTACAGTAGTAAATGATTAAATTTAAGTTATTACTTTTATGCGCAACTCTGGCTATGTATTACTCTTAGTTATTAATTTTTTTACTTGCATATTCACATGTCATACCTACTTATAATGTCTTTTACTTATTATTCTGAATGAGACTTCTTATAATAAAAACATGCTTCCTTATAACTCTGTCAGCATTCCATGAAAAGTGCCCTTATAATTCTTAGACTAAATGCTATGTTATGATACCTGTGTTTCAGCATTCCTTAGGAAAATATTTTATGGGAAATTTAAAAATAAAGTTTTCAAAAGTTATAATTTGTATATTATGTTTTTTTTAAAAACCCCTTATTGGGATTTCATATACTCACCCTAAGTTTTTAAACTAAATTTTTCTGGTATTAGTTTTTTTCCAAAGAATCATGTCAGAAGTGGCTGGTTTCCCAGAACCTGAACCGTAACTATCCTCTGTATGGGACACGATGTTTAAAAAATTAATGCATGTTTTTGTTAGAATTTACACATCATATTTTAAGGCACAAGCTCCAGGTATTCTGGAGTTGGGCTGTGACATCTGACCCCCAAATGGATTCATTACTGTTGAGAATGGCACATTGATATTTAAGAACATTCCCTCTATTCTAAAATTTTTATGTGTGACACATTTTATGTGGATACTGTTCATTATTTTAGAAAAAATATATACGGATCATTCAAATTATTCCTGTGACTTGGACACCCTGTGCTACCGTGCTCCTCCACCACTACCACATTCTTCCTTGGCCCATTCCCATTACCATCATTAGGAACCCCCATTTTTGAACCTAAAAGCTCAGATTTGATCCTTGTACAACTATTAAAGTTCCAGAGTTCCATGGATTATCTCATGAACCCTTGATGATCTCCATGTGATAATATGAGGTTCATCCATTCATTGATAAGGACATATGGGGAGGATGATACTTTGTTTCCCTACTATTACACTTCAACAACTGCACTAGTAGGTTGAGCCCCACCGATCAAATCTATAGAGTCCACAAAATAATCCATTGGATACTTTTCCCAATGCTGACATGGGATCCATCATTGAATCCAATGGTGACTCAAAAGTTACCATTAAAGCCTATAGTGACTCATGAGCCACCATTGGATGTTTTTTCCAATGGTGACTTAGGATCCACCATTGGAGCCTGTGGTTAATCATGAGACACTATTGGTAATTTTTCCCATGGTGACTCATGAGACATCATTATAGCCAATGGTGACTCATTACCCACCGTTGGAGCCGGTAATGACTCATGAGCTACCATATGAAATTTTTCCAATGGTGAATAATGAGCCATCATTAGATCCAATGGTGACTTGTGACCCATCATTGAGCCGGTGGTGACTCTTGAGGCACTATTGAGCAGTTTCCACCATCGTTTGCACCATATTTATCCACCACCTATAAACCAATAGACAATCACCTTATAAGTAAGAAGATATCAATTAGAGCTAACCTTCTTCCACTAAATCACCATTTACCACCAATTCTATTGAACATAGATCATATTTTCTGAATACCATTATCCCTATTTTAACACATTGAATCATCTGGACACTATGAATGATAAAATATGTTTTTGATTTAATCCATAGCTCCTTGCCATTGACTAACTAAAAATATCCCACTGTCGATTCACCATGATGAAGATCTAGACTCATATGGATACTATAAAGGATAGATGAGGTCTCACAGATGCTTCCTCAACCTTTATGAACTTGTTTCACTCCTTCATTTCCAAGTCCACATCGCATA
The DNA here is from genome assembly GCA_963277665.1 of Viscum album. NCBI lineage: Eukaryota > Viridiplantae > Streptophyta > Magnoliopsida > Santalales > Viscaceae > Viscum > Viscum album. Next base: position 442,841,796 of record OY728135.1, on the reverse strand, counting down.
GCCCCACACTCCCTTCTTATGATGCCAAATTCCCTCCATGCAAGTAATGGATATTCTATGGGGTGGGGAATACCAAATCCATGTCCATTAGGAGATTTTAATACAACCATGAAATTTGGGTGTTTCCAAATTTACACCTCAAGTCTCATTGATCATAAAGATTAAAATTAAAATAAAGATATTCCAATGGAGAGGAAGATACATGAAAGATTTAAATAAGACCAAAGGAATTACCCACTACCTATAAGAGGGGTGATGAGACCCAAAGGGAAGGGGACCTTCTACTGCTACAGAGAATCTGTTTTAACTACATAATTTTCTTTATGATTTCATTATATATTCTCTCTAGTATACCTCCATTGGTTTCTTTTTAATGGAGGGTTATACCCTTTCCCTAATTGGGTGAAGGGGAGGTGACCCATTATAGTGTTGTAGAATAATTTTTAATAAAATTATTCCATATATTTTGATTTATTAAATGGTTTTCAATTTAATAATTCTGATATTCAATGGGATGAAATTGGGTTTTGTTTAAAATCTAAGAATTATTAAAATTTACAAGATTAAATAAATTTATTCTCCCTCTTATTGGCATCAGAGAACACTAATTTGGTGATCCAGTGTTGGGGAGTAATATACTTAGTGATTTCTAAACACATGGGGAAGACACAGTGGTATAATCTGAGCACTTAGGATAGTCAATTCTTGATTTGGAATTTCCTAGGTGTTTTAGGGGATATCCACTTCACATTTCACAATTGGAAGGAGAATATTCCAACCTAGGAAATTTAGTATGACTATTCTCACTATCAACCAATTTTTAATCAAGGGTGAAAAATGTTATGTAATTATATATCTATTCATTAAATTAATTTACACAAAAAAGAGTTAATTTCAAAAGTTTCCATGATAGCATTACTTAATGGAAGCCAAACCTATAACCCAATTACTATTACCTAAACTAATCTTCAAAAACCAAGTCCCATACTTCATAGTCCTTTAAATTATTGATTTTTAATTTAATTTTTTAATTCATGAAATATTGATTTAAAACACCTCTCTTTGGATATGACTTAGGTCATAACTACTTCTACACACTTAGCAGGAAAAAATATTTTTACACACACCTTGACTAAGTGGTTTCAAAACACGGCACTACTACCAGGTATTACTGTTTAATCAAAACCAAAACCTGTATGACTTGGACCTCCAATGATGAAATTATAGATCTTGACCCTAAGATAGAGAAGACATTTCTTGGAAGGCTTAGGGATATTAACCTATAAAACCACTTTGAAAAAATAAAATTATAAAACTAAAGTGACACATAAGGTACTCACTCTAATCCAACTACAATGGTACTTAACCAACAAAAAAAACTAGGGGACCTTTGCACCTCAAAATTTTCCAATAAAAATAATAAATTAACCATTATTATAAAAAATAATTATTTTTAATTTTTAGTTAATATAATTCCTATGTTACCAATGTTCTATGACCTTGCAAGATAATACCTAAACTGGTACATATAAGAGTTCAACTAAGTATGTGAAAGAATAAATAAAAGAGGAGTGGTAGAGGAACAAGTAAAGTGGAAGGAACTCCATTTTTCACAATAAGTATATATTAAAGAATGGTTATATAGCCTAAAACCTGGGGAAATCCTTTACTGGTAAGGTGTCCAAATAAATTTCATGCAGAGATTCTTCCCAGGATCGCACGATGGCTAGGGTTTCTCCAAGTTTCGGTATCCCCTTCCCCTCTGGACAATATTTGCTCATGGATTTTTCACATGGTTTCGGTCAAGTGAGGGCGTCATCGTTCCTTGTGCATTCGGCACTACATGGCTCGCCCCCTTTGTTGATAACATGTGCTCATTTTCTGGATTCGGTGGTGCGGCTAGGGTCTCTCATTTGGTGCAACCATCTTGGCAATGTGACAGTGATGCTCAGCGTGGATCATCCCATTTCTTCGACATTGAGGATAGGTCTATGATCATCTTCGAGGATCTATTATATATTATCTGGTTTTGTCAGGTGGACAGGTTTTCTTGGTGGTTCGGTGCGCACTCGCCCTTTCTGGCTTCATCGGGCAGCCCGGGTTTCCCAGATCATCCGACGCGATTAGGCGTGGGTCTCTTGTCAGATCTGTAGTACTTTGGAGGGGGGATGTATTAGGTTGTGACCTCTCTATGTTTTTAAGGTTTTATTTTTGGTATTTTGTGATTTGTTTCATCTGGATGGATCCGGTTTTCTTTGTTCTGGTTCAATCTCATTGGCTCTTCTCTTCCCTATCCTATTACCATTCTCATTGCTGTTAGGTTTTAGAACCTAGAAAGGGAGCATCTATGGTTCTGATCAGAGTAGACTCATGCCCATAGCAGTGCTTATGTTTCAGAATGACCCAGATACCCTCATCGATAGTGCCCACTTGGTGCATGGTTGGGCCACCCAGTCCTAGGTGTCGATGGCCTGATTTCATGCTTCTTGGGTTGTCTTCAGGGCCTATGTGACTGTGGGGGTAGGGGTGTTTGAGGAGGAAAGTGTAGTCGGTCCAGGATGACCACTGATGGTGGTTCTTGAAATGATCATTTTGAAAGGGAAAATGGTTTTTTATTGCAAGGTCTATTGGTATGGTGATTAACCTCAACTAAACCAGTGGATCTGTCCACAGAGGAGGTCCCAGAGCTGCTCTTCAATGTTTCAATTCTTTTCGGATTTGGATATTTGAGAGGTTATGACGACAATCATTGGATCAGGCCTATTCTTTGACACAAGATAATTCCTTGCTATTAAGTCTTGCAATGGTGGAGTGATTTTCCTTGCTCATATGCTGGGGAGGGGTAGCCTCATGTGTCAGTTTGGTTTGTCTCACTAGATATTTGGGTTGTTAATTGTTTTAAGTTGATGATGTATTGAGTTCCACCCTTATTACCATAAAATGGGGTTTATCTTTTTGTTGAAAATAATAAAAAAATTGAAGGCCTTTGGGCATTTGGATGAATTAGAAGGAGATCTATGCTATCAGATAGGCTACTGGAGAGACCCTCTATGAATAATGGGAATGATTCAAAAATATATGTGCAATATTTCTACACCAAGATATAGAAGGTCATCAATTCATAGTCTTCTTATACAAAGGGATACTAGAAAATGAGGGAAACCTCTCGAATAAATCATCATTAGGAGCCTTGATTGATAAATTACCGATGTAATCTATGAGCTTAATTCAAAAAATTACTTTGAATTCCCAACAATTTGGAATAAAGGGAATATGTACTCGAAGAATATATGAAGTAAAATCTTATAAATAATTACCATTAATTGAAATAAAACTATAATAATTGAAAACAATGTTATATTCAATGGAAGTAAAACATGTGAACGAATAACCTTCACTGCCTTTGGTATGTGGTTTATGTTCATTACCCCATTACTTCACAGATCAATGTTAAAAGGTAGAGAGTATAGAAATCTATGAAGCTGTATTCCAACCAAGATAGTTTTAATAGAACCAACCATGGTTGGACGAGAAATCCCAATAGGGAGTGGGGGTCAAAAAAGTTAGACTAGACCCCCTTTCTAACAACAATTCCAAAATCCACCCCCTTTCCAACAACCATACAAACAACATTACCAACAAGAAGCCTACACCCCACAACATTTTTGACAAAAATCATATGGCCAGCCCTCATCTAGTGCACCATTATTAGAATAATGGAAAGAAACATATATGAAGAATCAGAAAAATAAATTAAAAGATTTGTCAAAATAAATTTAAGAATCTCATGGACATACTTTCCAAAAACCCAAGAAAACTAGAAAACCAGACAACATTGAACTCAAAGGAAAGTCTGAGCATTATCATCATGAGGATTTGAAAGAAAATCCAAGTATTAGAACCAAATGATTTCCAAGATATCCAAGAAGAATGTGAATATGAAAATTCTAAATATCCTAGATTTATTCATGGAGACAAAACCACCCCACCTACACAAGAGGATAATAAGGAAGAGGAAGAACACAAGAAAATATTTATGAAGGAGAGACAATAAAATCATTTACAAATAAACTAAAGGGAGGGTAAATACATTCCCTTACATTCCCTACAAGATTTATAGAATACAAGAATATTTAGGAAGACAAAATTCAAAAATAAATATATAAAACATTTCAAAATATTGAAATTAATATACCACTATTGGAATCCATAAGAAAAATACCCAAATATTCCAAATTCCTTAATGAAATTCTCAACAAGAGGAATAGGTTGGATGGTAATGAAAGAATAAACCTTGTGAGAAGTGTTACAACCCTGATCACACCACCTTACCCAAAAAATGTCAATACATAGGGACATTATCTATTCCATGTACCATTGGTTCTTTAAATTTTTTTGACTCCTTATGTGATATTGGAACTTAAATTAATATCATGTGTAACTATATCTTTTCTTCCTAAAAAATAGGTAAACTAAATCCCAATAAAGTGGTTTTACAAATGGAACATAGATCTACTGTCATCCCTGCTGAAGTTTTAGATGATGTGCTAGTGGGATTGGAAGGACCGTTTTTTACATCATATTTCTATATACTGACAATCAAGAAAGAAAAAACACTAGGGAATTCACCAATAATTTTGGGAAGAACATTCCTAAAGATGAACAAGAAAATAATTAATGATCATGAAGGAACCCTCACAATAGAGTTAGGAGACAAAAATTTACACTTCAATGTTCTTGAATCCAAGAGGATCCCTTCAAAAAGTCAATCACTATTTGGAATTATCCATGAAGAAGGAATTGCGCCCTAGGGAGACTTAAGAATTAGGAAATAATTTTTAACTTTTGGGGATAAAATTTTTACTAAAAAACCAATGATTAAGTAAACACTCTAAAATTTAGAATTTATACTCAATAGGAAATAACATCTGAATTATATGATAATTTTTTAGAGGAACCTAATATGATACAATTTCATAAGGAAATTCAAAATTTCATCTTGGAAATTTAAATTCAATTACATACATGGAACAACCCCCAATACTGTAACAAAAACCTATACCTTGTGACCTAAAATATTTGTATACTATTGAAGGAGAAAAATTTCAGTAATAATTTCTAAAAACCTATCACAATTCCAAGAGAAAAGTTTTTTCACATTTTGAATAAAAAAATTCAAGTCATAGGATGGATCCTTGGAGACATCCCTACCATATAATTTTACAATATAGAGATTATAGAACTATTAGGAAACCCTAAAATAGAATAAACCCTATAATTATGGATGTTGTTAAAAAATAAATTGAAAAAATGTTGGCAACTCACATAATATACCCAATTTTTGACTCACAATGGGTTATCCCCTTCATGTGGTTCCCATGAAGATAAGTCTAACAATAGTTACAAATGAGAACAATTAATTAATTCCCATGATATTAGATAATATTTTGAGGGTATGAATTTACTATAGAAAACAAAATCAAGTCACCCGAAAAGATCACTTCCCATTCCATTTATAGAACAGATACTATAAAGGTTACTATGTTGGTCATGTTACTATTTCATGGATGGATTTTTTTTGTTATTTTCAGGTACCAATTTACCAAGAAGACTAAAATAATAAATACTTCACAAGACCTCTTGGGACCTTTACATGTAAGTGGATGACCTTTTCCTTATTCAATTTTATAGATACATTCTAGTGGTGTGTGGTAAGTATTTTATCAGATCACATGGATGTATTTCTAGATGTATTCTTGGATAAAATTACAATTTTTGGAAACAATTTTGATCACTCCTTGGGGAACATTGAAAATGTTATAAAAACATGCATAGAGAAAAACCTCATTTTTAACTTTGATTAGTTCCACTTTATGGTCGAAAAGATGACAGTGTGGGGTCATATCACTTAAAAAAAGGCATTTAGGTGGATAAATATAAATTTGAAGTAATCAATTATTTTCCACATACCACATGTGTTTGATATATAAGATCATTTTTGGGCTATATAGATGTTTACAGAAGATTCAACCAAAATATTTTAACATTTATCTACCCCATTCAATTTTACATTTAAAAGATGTTGAATTTATTTTTAATTATGATTATTGAATGTAATTTGATGAGATAAAGGAAAAGTAGGTTACCTAACCAATTATGAGACTACAAGACCGGGGGCACCCATTTGTGTTTTTGTGTGATGCCTCAAACAAAGCTATAGGGGTAGTCCTCTTCCAAATAATTGAAGGAAAAACAAAAGTCATAACATATGCCTCAAAATCCTTGGATGAAACTCAAATCAATTATACAACTACCAAAAAATTATTTCTTGCTGTTGTATTTTCATTGGAAAAATTTAAATCTTATTTAATAGGAACTAATGTAATTTTATTTGTTGATCATGAAACACTTATATACTTGATAAAGAAGGATGATTCCAAAACAAGGTTGGTGATATGGATACTAGTATTAAAATAATTATATATGTATATCAAGTAGAAGAAGGGAGCTGAAAACCAAGTTGCAGGTCACTTTAGTAGACTACAAAGCACTACTGAAATAGAAATTCTAGAATTGTGCCCACCAAATGATCACATATCTATAGAGTAACTATAAATAATGGAAGGTAAATTAAAATGGTATATTGATCTAGTGAATTATTTTTTCCACCTCTTAGGAACATTCTCACCTTAAACATCCCGAAAAGAAAAAATTAAAGCTAAATATAGATTCTTTATTTGGGAAGATCATTTCATGTGTAAAATATATTCTGATCAAGTCATAAATAAGTTATTATCGAAAATTGAAATAGAATATGTGTTCTAATTTTTTCATAAATGTTCTTGTGGAGAAAACATTGGACTTTAATGAATGGGAAGAAATTTTTTGGAACCAAGAATCATTTGGAATAACTTATTTAAAGATGCTCATGAATTTTGTAAAAAATATGAGAAGTTTCTATATTTTTGAAATATTTCAAAATGACAGGAGATGTTACAAAAACCCAAAATTTTTTATGAAATATTTGAAGTGTGGAGAATTTATTTTATTGGAAACTTTCTTATGTATTTTATGAATTATTACATTCTTCTTACTATAGATTATATCCTTAAATGGGTGGAATCTAAGGCCTAAAAAACTGATAATAACCTAGTTGATTATGATTTTGCTAGGACTAATATATTTGTATGTTTTTAGTGCCAAGGGACATCATAAGTGACCAAGGGACACTTTTTAAAAAAAGGAATCTAGAGGATATGATTAAAAAGTATGGGGTGCACCCCAAGACATCTACAATGCATCGGCCTCAATTCACTGGCCAAGATGAAGTGTCCAACAAGGAGATCAAAGGTATTTTTAGAGTAAATGGTTAAACCTAACCAGAAGTATTGCTGCCAAAGACCTGAAAATACCTGGTAGGAATTCTAGATATATTATAGGACACCTATATCTATTATCCCCTATCAGATGGTTTATGGAAAAAGTTTTCATCTATTAGTGAAACTGGAGAACCAAACATATTAGGTTGTTAGATAGATTATTTTTTATTCAGTGAGTACTGATAAATAGAGGAAGCTCGGTCTATAGGAACTAGAGGAAATCAAAAGATAAGATTTCAAAAACTCTAGAATTTACAAGGATAGAACCAAAGAATTATATAAGAAACTGATCCATTAAAAGACCATCCAACATAAAGACCAAGCCCCACTCTATAATTTTTGACTAATTTTAATTATAGGTTATATTAATTCTTGGTGGGAAGGACCTTTTATAGTTAATAATGTCTATTTTTTTGGTGAAATTTAGATTAAGAGAGAAGAGGATGGAAAACCATTCACTGTTAATGGGAGGATTTTGAAACAACTTCCATTGGGATATACCTCAAGAACCGATAGAGGAGCTCAGACTTCTCTAACTTATCTAGTAATTTTTTCCATGAGGTTAGGTTGATCCAATAACTTTATGAAAAGTTACTTAATGGAGGTAAACTATGTTTTATGTTTTCTTAGTATTTTTGATTTGGTCGCCTCTTCCCTTTTTACCATTGTATGAGTTGTTTTCTAGGGACACAAGGTACGAATTCAACGAGAAACCCCATGATTTGAGAATTAAGTGGAGGAAAATCTAGATGGAAAAAAGTATTTTATTCTATAATTATTTATTTTTTCAACTTCCTATATATTTGTGAATATCTATTATGAAAAGGTAATTCCAGTAGATATGTTAAACTAGAATTTTCAGGCCATAATTGAATTTATAATATATTTGACTTATCAAGAAGGCATGAATTCCTTAGTAATCCTGTGATTCCAAGTTTTAAATTTCTATAATAATGGTATTGAATAAGTAAAATGGATAATTTTATGATTAAAATGAAGCATGGATATTAAACCGAGGACTCTTTCTTTGAGGTAATTAGTGGACTTATGTAAATGACATTTTCCTAAATATTTTATCAGATTTGATAATATAATATTCATGTGAATATATTTATTATTATTATTCTTTCCATGAGTGATTGTCCAATATAATATTTCTCATTAGTGAGAGGATTCCTAGACCATGTACTTCCTATTTATCTTGAGCATATTTCTTGAGTGATCTTGGGACATTCCACTTGCTAGAACAAGTATTTGAACTCTTCAAATCTAAGACTGTAAAAAAACATTTAAAATGATTAAGGTAATTATTAAAAATACCTTGTCCTTAAAAGAAAAAATTTAAATCAATCCATGTTTATCCCATATAAACCATGAATTCCCTTGTTATAAATCATCCATGTTTTAAGTTATTTTTATCCATTGCTACACTCCTCTAATTATTTATAGATATTTTAAAGTTGAAGTGTGATGGTTCTATTTTAGGGTGTGAAGAAATGGTTTTGATTTATTTGTTATAGTCATTTTATATTTTCATCTCTTGTTAAAAAAAAATTTAAATATAAAAATATCTATATATATATAAAGAATGTGTTGTGATTTGGGAAAACCAAAAATCACCATTACTAAACCTATTATTTTTATCATATATGGTTAGGTGGTGGATTTGAGGTTTATTATAATAACAACTTTTGAAAAAAAAATGAAAAGGTTATTTGAAAAAAAGGAAAAAATGAGTATAAAAGTAGAGAAAATTTCAAGAGCGTGCGCAAATCATTCATTATGCTACATTTTTATAATAACCATTACATTGAATTTTAAGAGAAGTTAGAGTTGTTACAATTTGGATGGGGTAATTGCGTAGAGATTTTAAATCGGATACCATGCTTAGCACTTAAGAGATAAATCTCTAATTTGAGCCTAATTTGTTTAAAAAATCAATTACTACCAACCTTAATCCTTAGAGACATTTGAACTTTGATAGAAAATCCCTCATGATTTCATGTGTGTTTTGTATTTACAAAGTAGAGAAAATATTTCCTTTATAAGGCTATGTATAAAGAGAATGTATTTATGATATGAGCATTAATCTACCTGAATTTTATCTCGGGCGAAGAGTTAAAATATTAAAAGTGAGGTAGATGATGATTTGGAATGTTTAATTATAATGAATTATGGATCTTGTGTAGATGAAAGAATAAGTTCCATCATTCTCAAAAGGAGACAAGTAAAATCCTAGAGTTAATTGTTTCACTAAAAATTAATAAATTGAATTAATGTTTTATATGAAATTTGAAAATTTTAGTTTACACCAATTTTTTTTTATTTAATTTATTTCAAATTTGAATATTGGTAGAATTGGTACCCTTTTTGTCCTTAATGTTGATATTAAATGATTGAGGACAATCATGGTTTAAGTGTTTGAGTATTTGACACACGGATTCTTTCATGCATATTTTTTGGCCAATCTATTGACATTAAATATTTTTTTTAAAAAACTCATTATTATTAATGATTTAATTAATTAATTTGTATTTTGATGTGTTTAATTGAAATTTACAAAAAAAAAAGAATTTGGTAATAAGTTAAAATTGTGAATTATTCTTTTATTGTTTATTTCTTCACGATGTTAACATTTTACAAAGAGTTTTTATTTTTTAGGTATTAAAAAATATGGGGCCATTCAAGCTAGATCTCAACCTCAGGACTAAAGACCAATTTTCTTGTCCAATGGTGCCTTAATGGCTTTTCATCCACTAAAGGAATGCATGACGGAAGGCAGGAAGCCTGCACATGGGGTCAGACCAGTGAAGGGCCCACAATGGAAGAATATGTGGGCAAATCATAGCTGGGCCCTAGCCCAAGAGTGCCAGACCGTGTTGGTGAGATAGAAAAAGTGATGGGAGGAGAGAGTCTCTAGCATGGGGTGGTGCATGATGGTGGGTGGGGGTCCTATAGACCATGTGTAACTTCATTACTATTAGAGAGTGGGGCTTTGATTTTTAGGCACTCACCCTCCACTCCAGTGTTTCGATGTTGGATGCATTTTATGTGGTTACTCTTCATTGTTTTAAAAACACTTTTCATGGAACATTGAATTTATAACCATGACTCAGACATCCCCATGCAACCACGCTCCTCCACCACTGCCACCTACTTCCTTAGATCGTGGAAACTATCATCATCGGGAACCACTGTTGTCGACACCACAAAGCTCAGAGTCGAGACTTACACCACTACTGAAGCACCCGAGCACCATCGAGTATTTCCTATATTCTCAGTGACATCCATGAGACAATTCAATGCTCATCTATCCATTGATAGGGTCAAATGAGGAGGAGGATCCTCTGTTTCCCAATACCACACTTAAACCACCAAACCAGAAAATTGATCACCACCAATCGACTTTAATGATTTCAACGAAGACAATGTTGGAGAGTTTTCCCAACGGGGACTTGTGAGCCACTGTTGAATCCAACAGGGACTCATGATCCACCATTAGAGAAAATGGTGCCTCTTGATCCACCATTAAAAATTTTTCCCAACAAATACTCGTGAGCCACCGTTGGAGCTGGCAGTGACTCAGGATCCACCATTGGTTTTTTTATAATGGTGATTCATGAGCCACCATTTGAGACAAATGTTCCTCACGAGCCACCATTGGAGCTGACCGTTCCACATGAGACACCATTCCTAATATTTTGAATGGTGATTCATGAGCTACGGTTCAATACAATGGTGACTTTTGAGCCACTATTGAGTCTGCGATGACTCATGAGCCACCAATGAGTAGTTTCCACCTCAAGCTAGACAATCTGTCTTTACCTCCTAAAAAACTCCATAAAATCACCATGGAATATAGAAGATCTCGGTTTGAGATAACCTTATGCAATTGATGGGTCATCTTCTGCCACTACTACTGAACTGTGATCATATTCTCCGATGAACTTCAGACCTGTTTGATGTAACACCCCAAGCTTCTACGGTACGTTTCCCTTCGAATAATGCGATAGCGTGTGTTGTACGCAACCTCGAGTTCTAACACACACCACAACTAATTAAACTAGCCGTTGTGAATAGTAATACCTACTTTTTGAAATCATATATATTTTATATTTCAAAATGGACTTCATTTTTGGATTCGGAATATCGAAATTAGCCTAGGGTGAAATTTTTGTACTTTTCGGATAACTTTTATATTTTGATGAATAGTGAAAATTACTAAATTTTAATTAAAAACAACTTTTTTAATCAAAATAATTAATATTGATAAATTATGAATTTGAGTGGTTTTAAAGTATATTTAGAATATATTTTTACCATTCAATTTAATGTTTGTCATTGGACATAATTTTACAATTAAACCGAACATAAACAAGTGTCAATCTTTTGATAGTTATTATCTCTTAAAAACACGCTTTTTGTTTTGACAACGGGAATTAATTTTAAATTAATTTCTTCCACTTCTGTGTTTTGAATTTGGAAAAATGGATTACATATTTGGAATCAGGATTTCCAAATTATGTAAATAGGTAACTTTCATTTTTACACATTTTGAATAATTACTGCGGTAAATATTTTATTTACCATGGTTAAGGGTAAATCCGGTAAATAAGGGTTAAAAAAATAATATTTTAATAATACTAAATTACCCTAAAACGTGTCCTAACCCTATTGGTTGATACATGGTCGACCATGGGCATCTTTGGGTCGATTTTGGGACCCCATGGATCCACTTGTAAGTGATAATGACACTTTATTTTAATTAAGTTAAAATGAATACAAAAATGACATAAGCATATATCTTTTAGCAAAACAATTATTACATAGGGTTATATATGTTGGATTTTAGATTATAATTATTCATTATAAAGATAAAAAGATTTCCTACATAATGATATTTTATTTATAATTTTTAGACATTAAATAATTTATTTTATTTATGACACAATGATGATGCAGTAATTTCTAAAATAGTGAAAAATTAAAATAATTGATATTATAAATACCCAAATAAATATAATATGAAACTTTTAATGAATTAAACTAATTTTCTAGGATAATATGATATATTAGGAGTGATTTAATTGACTTTTTTCGAATTAATCAATCTGTTATGAGTTTCACAAAAATCAACAATTGAATAGTGTCAAAATTGACATAAAAGAGTTCTTAAAACAAATATTATATTATTAATTGATATTAAATTTTTAAAAATCTAAGGTTCAGCCAAGAGACTTATATAATGATAGGATCATCATTAATGGACCACTTGGGGGTCTCTTGTATGTATATGGTAAGTCTATTAACCATATAATATAAAAATACAAAGAGACATTGTAAAAGTGAAACTAATTAACTTAGAGTTAATACTTAAAGATAAGGTTAATATAAGTACCCAAACCTGTCTAAATTCTATTGGTTGAGTTGTTTTCGACCTATCCCCACCTTAACCTTTGAATAGTCAATTTTGGAGCCATTAGAAACCGAATATGAATTTATTATAAATTAATATTTCTAGCTTTTCCAAAGGTGCCCCTCACCCCTCTTATAAAAAGGCACTCCTCCTTCTCATTTCTTCACACCTCTAAAGCCTTTTGGTTCGGCCAAACTCTGCCCAAATACTCTCCCAACATCCCTCAATACAACCTAGAGGCCTTAGTTTGATCAGAAAGCCAACCTAAGGATCCCTTTTGATCAAATCAAAAGGAAGAACCCGAAGAAGAGGTAATGATTTCACCACCCTTTTCTAAGTTCATTTCTTCTTCCACTTCTTCTTCCTTTGTTCTTACCATTCTAAAATAATAACTCCAATATCTCACATATACTGTGATGTTATTATAAATATGGTACAACCATATTCATTATCCTATCCACCCTTTGAATAACATGTCACCATACGTGCGTACGTACGGCTTACCGTCTCCACGTCGTGGTGTAATTGTTATTCAATATAATATTATTTGGATGGGTATAATAATGATGTGTAACTCATGTAAATAATAAATCTAACATGTTAATGATTCTTTATATATGATATACCATCCATTTATATATTATTTTAATATCAAAAGAATGATATTGTCGCTCGTGCGTACGTACGGACTACCGTCTCCACGAACGCGATGAGATTCATTCTCCATCGTATCCATTCAAGTATAATTTGATGATTTAAAAAATGATGTTTAAGGACTTGATATCATTCTGGATATGAATAATATACAACCTATCCTTTACATACATGTCTTACGTAACAAAACATACAAAATAAAACAAGTAAGTTAACACCCGAAACAACGATAATACTAAGATATTATTATCAAATCAATATTAAAAGATCATATATGATATCATATTAATGTATATGATTCTTGTATAATTTAATAATAATTATTTCACCATTATACAGGAGGTTAACCTACCACAACCAAGGAAAAGTACAAGGTAAGGGTTTATTTCACAATCTCTTCATTATCCGAGGTTGTTTATATGTAATAATCTACTGGGATTTCTTTATCATCCACATCCATGTTTCTTCGAAATGTATTTCAAATTTTTTTTATTATTTACAAGAATATGGGTTAAAGTCATTTATACCCTTGTTTGACTTTTTATGAGAGGTTTATAAAGTAATCTTTCCATCGTTTTCAAAACAAGGTCCTTTTTAACCTTTTCTACAGAATTAAGGTAAGAATGTTTTTTTAACTTATACGGCGGGTGTGGTTATTTTCCGCCGTTATAAAATCTTCAAAGTTTCCCTTACAAGCTTATAAGAATATTTTCAAAGAAAAAGTTTTCTTTTATAATTATGTGATTTTTAAATGATTTCAAAAGAGAGATATTTCTCTCAAATATATGAAAATCCAGTGCAAATGTATACGTATTTAACGCAAGCTTAAAAATGTTTTCAGAAAACCTGAATCTCGAGTTTGGTAGACAGGAAGGGATTGGGAGTGGACCCATCATGGCCTGTAATTAATCGAGAAGTCTCAGAATTAGTTATTTTGTTTTTAGAAGCTTGCATATTGTTTTCAGAAAAACACTGGAGTATATTTTATCAATTTTAAACATAAGTATCTTCTAAAAAAATTGCATCGGTAGGTCTCATGAGACAAACTAGTGTCTGGGCACAAGGCCTTGACAAAATATTATTTGTAGTCTTGGCACGAGGCCTTGGCTATGTGGTTATGATAGTCTGACATTATGCATTCCAACATTATGAAAGTGGTTATTGATTTTTGCATGTGATTATTCGATTAGTAGAATATCCATGTGAACAAGTAAATGGCATTATTTCATTTTATTTATGCCATACCATGTTGAAGTTCAATTTTAAAAGGCTTTTGTTTTAGTAATTCATTGCCTTAAATGTTTATGCTTATTTTGAATGTTCCGCTATATTGTTATCCTTACTGGGCATTTGAGCTCACCCCTTTTCTATGTTTTATTTTTCCCAGGTAGTGAAGAAGTAATTTATGAATGACTTTCAGGGATATTATGAGGGGTTAATAGTGTGGATATGAAGACTTTGTTGTTGTAGTAGTTTTTCACTTTGAAATGTAATGTAAAACTTTATGATTATATCTAGTGTTTCCAAGGCTACTAAACCAATCGGTCTTTCGGGATTTGATATTTCTTGTGATCATGCCAATGTTATGTAATAATGCACCGACTCTGGGTAACTAGGGTCGGGGCATTACAGTTGGTATCAGAGGAAGTTTAGTACAAACCTTGGAAGCTAGATTTAGATAAACTCTGATTAGAGCACGTAGACCTAAGATGAACTTTGAGGATTAGTATAGAAGAACTTCCTAGAATTTTGGTATTGTAGAGATTTTGTGAGTTTTCCGAGCAATACAACCCTGTCTGGATACGAGCAGGTAGAGGCGGCTCTGGCACAGATGTACCTAGGGGTAAAACCCGAAAACACCGCTTTGAGCTAGACTCGAACGGGAACTGGTGCACGACAACGGGCCTTGCTGCACTCTTGGTTACGACACTCCCGGGGGATATTCTTAGGATAACTCTCATTTTCTTTACAAATCATTATGAAGGGTTTATGAGTATATACTTCCTCAAAGAAAACATTTTTATGATTATGGATTATATCCATAAATAGTTCAATTTATGTTAAGTGTTTTATAAGTATGGGATTATGTATTTTGATTCATAAACTGATCTAGTTTATGCCATTGTTTAGAAATGGAGCCTAGTGGAAGAAATGGAAACCGTATCAATGCGCGCACTCCATGTAGGGATTGCCCTCCTTCTCAAGATAATTATAGTGGGGCTGGTGATGCAACTGGTGCCGATCAGCTAATCACCATACTGGGACAACTTACTCAGGTTATGAATAATAACCTTACCCGTATGGAGCACCCTGATCCGCAGCGTGGAGGATCAATGTTAGATCGATTCATGAGGCAACAACCACCAACGTTCAATGGGAGTACAAATCCCTTAGTAGCTGAGCAATGGATAAATTCCCTAGAGAAAATATTTCAGGCTTTGGGGAGCAGTGAAAGGGAGAAAGTTATCATGGCAGTTTACCGCCTCACTGGAGATGCTGATCAATGGTGGTCATTGATTCAAAACATGAAGGAAGATGATGAAGTATCAAATATGGAATGGAGGGAGTTCAAAGATCTGTTTTTAGAAAAATACTTCCCTTGCGACCATCGAGCAGATATGGAAAGGCAATTTCTAAGTCTGAGACAGAAGGAGGATGAGAATGTCGCAAAGTATGAGGCTAACTTTACAAGGTTAGCGAGGTATGCTGGAGATTATATATGCAACCCAATAAGTAAGATTGATCGTTTCTTTGATGGGTTAAAACCATTTCTCCGTCGAGCATTAGTCTCACAATCCTTTTCATCGTACGAAGACATTGTCTCATGTGCCATCAAGATCGAAAAGGAATTCTCTAAGTCTTATGACTTTAAAGCAAAGAAAGAGAAGAAGAGACCTGCTGAACAATCTGAGAATGGAAATAAGGGGAAGAAGGGAAAGGTTGAATATCCATCTTGTGGTAAATGCGGGAAGAAACATCTTGGTACTTGCTTGAAGGGAATGGGAGTCTGTTACAAGTGTGGTGAAAAAGGCCACCAAGCTCATGATTGCAAGGGGAAGAAGGAAGCTACCAACGTTCAGTGCTACAATTGTAGGGAGATGGGGCATTATGAAAATTCATGTCCTAAGCGTCAGGAGAACTTACCTCAGAAAAGGCCAAGGGATCAAGGCCAGGCTTATGCTATCACTACTGCTGAGGTAGAAGCTCCGAAAGACGTGGTGGCAGGTAATTTAATGGTTTCCTCAAGTTTAGCAAATGCATTATTTGATTCTGGATCATCGCATTGTTTCATATCTTCCCAGTTTGCTAAGAAAATTAGATATTTCCAATTTGATTTAATAAGGGAGTTTTCAGTTAAAACTCTTAAGGGAAGTATCGTTGCAACAAAGTTTTGTGAATCAGTCCCCATTAGAGCACATAAATTTTCTTTATCTGCTGATCTCATCGTCATACCTATGATTGAGTTTGATATAATCCTCGGTATGGACTGGCTTTCGGACTATGATGCGAAGATTTATTGTAAGAAGAAAGAGGTTACGATTCTTGATGATAATGATAAGGAACACCTTATCTTTAGAGCAGAATCATCACCACCTAATTCTTATTTAGATCCACCCCTAGTAGCTCAACTTAATTCAATTATTGGGGAGGAAGAGAATGAAATAACTGTCAGTGAGGAAAGGAATGTTCAAATAGAGGATGTACCTGTTGTGAAAGAATTTGTAGATGTATTTCCGGAAGATTTACCTGGACATCCTCCAGAACGAGAAGTTGAGTTTTCCATTGATTTGATTCCTGGATCAAGGCCTATATCGAAGACCCCTTATAGAATGGCCACTGTAGAATTAGTCGAACTAAAGAAACAACTAGAGGAACTGAGTAATAAGGGATTTATTCGCCCTAGTGTTTCTCCATGTGGAGCCCCTGTTCTTTTTGTTAAAAAGAAAGACGGATCTATGAGGTTATGTATCGACTATAGGGAGATCAATGCTATAACGATAAAGAACAAGTATCCCCTACCTCGTATTGATGATTTATTTGACCAACTGCATGGAGCTCAATACTTTTCAAAGATTGACCTTCGATCTGGATACCATCAGTTGTGTGTGAAGAAGGAAGACATTCCGAAAACAGCATTTCGAACCAGGTACGGGCATTACGAGTTTACTGTAATGCCGTTTGGATTGACTAATGCACCCTCTGTATTCATGGATCTAATGAATAGAGTTTTCAAGGAGTATCTCGATGAATTTGTGGTGGTATTTATTGATGATATCTTGGTATACTCCAAAACCTACGAATATCATGAAAATCACTTGCGCATTATCTTGAAGACTCTGAGGAGGCATGAATTATATGGGAAGTTTAGCAAGTGTGAATTCTGGCTTCAGGAGATTTCTTTTCTTGGCCATATTGTCTCTAAAGATGGAATCTCTGTTGATCCTTCTAAGACCAAGGCAATCCAAGAATGGCCAGCACCTACGAGTATAACTGAGGTACGTAGTTTTATTGGTTTGGCAGGTTATTATTGACGTTTCGTCCAGAATTTTGCCCGATTGGCTAACCCATTAACGAAGCTCACACGTAAAGGGGTTAAATTTGTTTGGACAAAAGAGTGTGAAGAATGTTTCGAAGAACTGAAGAGAAGATTAGTCAATGCTCCTATATTGACTCTACCATCGGGGAATGATGGGTTCGTTATTTATAGTGATGCATCAAAGAAGGGACTTGGCTGTGTCCTTATGCAGAATGATAGAGTTATTGCCTATGCATCACGACAGTTGAAAATTCATGAACAAAAATATCCTACTCATGATCTTGAGTTAGCAGCTGTGATATTTGCTTTGAAGATATGGAGGCACTACCTCTATGGGGAAAAATGTGAGATTTATACTGATCACAAGAGTTTGAAGTATATTTTCTCACAAAAAGAACTCAACATGAGGCAAAGGAGATGGCTTGAATTACTCAAGGATTATGATTGCACGATACACTACCACCCGGGGAAGGCAAACAAGGTGGCAGATGCTTTGAGTAGAAAAGACCATGGAGTTTTGAACAATATGAGAATTAAAAGGGATCCAATTTTCATGGATCTAGTGAAGATGGACATGGGAATAACCAGGGAAGGCGAAACATCAATGCTTTTTCAAATGGTTGCCAAACCATCTTTACTAGAAAGGATTAAGAGTTCTCAGACCGATGATGAAGAATTCCAAAAGAAGATTAAAGCTGTGAATGATGGGAGATTGAGAGACTTTGTGTATGAAGGTGGAATTTTGAAATTCGGGAAGAGACTTTGTGTTCCCGATTTACCTGATCTAAAAAGGGAATTGCTGGATGATGCTCATAGTTCCAATTTCTCTATACACCCTGGGAGCACCAAAATGTATAGAGATTTGAAGGAACATTTTTGGTGGGACAACATGAAGAGGGAGATTGCTGATTTTGTGTCAAGATGTATGGTTTGTCAACAAGTGAAAGCTGGAAGGCAACAGCATGGAGGAGTCATGCAACCTCTTCCCATACCGGAGTGGAAATGGGACAATATTACGATGGACTTTGTCATGGGGCTACCAAAGACTCCTAGAAGGAATGATGCAATATGGGTTATTGTTGATCGTCTTACCAAGTCAGCACATTTTCTTGCTATAAGAGAAGATCTACCCCTGGAACGTCTACCAAGACTATATATTAATGAAGTTGTGAGACTTCATGGAGTACCCTTATCAATTGTTTCTGATCGTGATCCCCGTTTTACATCAAGATTCTGGAAAAGTCTTCAGAAATCCCTGGATACTGAACTTTATTTGAGCACTGCTTACCACCCTCAGACAGACGGACAATCAGAACGGACTATTCAAACCTTAGAAGACATGTTGAGATCTTGCTCACTTGACTTTCAGGGTATGTGGGATCAATATTTACCTCTGGTAGAATTTTCCTATAACAATAGCTTCCATTCGAGTATTCAGATGTCACCATATGAAGAGTTATATGGAAAGAGATGTCGTACACCAACCTGTTGGGATGATGTTGGTGAAAGAAAACTTGTAGGCCCAGAACTGGTGGAGGAAACGGTGGAAAAGGTGAAGGTAATCCAAAATCACATCAAAGCAGCTCAAAGTAGGCAGAAGAGCTATGCCGATAATCGAAGGAAGGATTTGGAATTTCAAGTCGGTGATCATGTTTTCCTGAAGGTATCTCCGTGGAAGGGAGTCATACGTTTTGGTAAGAAAGGTAAATTGAGTCCCAGGTACATTGGACCTTTCGAAATTCTAGAACGAATTGGGGTTGTAGCTTACCGATTGGAAATGCCGCCAAGTCTCTCCAAAGTTCACGATGTGTTCCACGTATCTCTATTGAGGAAATACATGCCTGATCCAACGCATGTACTCACCTATGAAGAATTAGAACTGGAACCCGATCTGTCTTATTGCGAAGAGCCCGTCAAAATTCTTGATACGAGAGAACAAGTGCTGAGAAACCGGACGATGCGTCTGGTAAAAGTTTTGTGGAGAAACCATAAGATGGAAGAGGCAACATGGGAACCCGAGGAACTTATGATGAAGAACCACCCGAGTCTTTTTATGCAGTAATACCCTAGAAATTGCGAGGACGCAATTATTTGAAGGAGGGGAGAATGTAACACCCCAAGCTTCTACGGTACGTTTCCCTTCGAATAATGCAATAGCGTGTGTTGTACGCAACCTCGAGTTCTAACACACAGCACAACTAATTAAACTAGCCGTTGTGAATAGTAATACCTAATTTTTGAAATCATATATATTTTATATTTCAAAATGGACTTCATTTTTGGATTCGGAATATCGAAATTATCCTAGGGTGAAATTTTGGTACTTTTCGGATAACTTTTATATTTTGATGAATAGTGAAAATTACTAAATTTTAATTAAAAACAACTTTTTTAATCAAAATAATTAATATTGATAAATTATGAATTTGAGTGGTTTTAAAGTATATTTAGAATATATTTTTACCATTCAATTTAATGTTTGTCATTGGACATAATTTTACAATTAAACCGAACATAAACAAGTGTCAATCTTTTGATAGTTATTATCTCTTAAAAACACGCTTTTTGTTTTGACAGCGGGAATTAATTTTAAATTAATTTCTGCCACTTCTGTGTTTTGAATTTGGAAAAATGGATTACATATTTGGAATCAGGATGTCCAAATTATGTAAATAGGTAACTTTCATTTTTACACATTTTGAATAATTACTGCGGTAAATATTTTATTTACCATGGTTAAGGGTAAATCCGGTAAATAAGGGTTAAAAAAATAATATTATAATAATACTAAATTACCCTAAAACGTGTCCTAACCCTATTGGTTGATACATGGTCGACCATGGGAATATTTGGGTCGATTTTGGGACCCCATGGATCCACTTGTAAGTGATAATGACACTTTATTTTAATTAAGTTAAAATGAATACAAAAATGACATAAGCATATATCTTTTAGCAAAACAATTGTTACATAGGGTTATATATGTTGGATTTTAGATTATAAATATTCATTATAAAGATAAAAAGATTTCCCACATAATGATATTTTATTTATAATTTTTAGACATTAAATAATTTATTTTATTTATGACACAATGATGATGGAGTAATTTCTAAAATAGTGAAAAATTAAAATAATTGATATTATAAATACCCAAATAAATATAATATGAAACTTTTAATGAATTAAACTAATTTTATAGGATAATATGATATATTAGGAGTGATTTAATTGACTTTGTTCGAAGTAATCAATCTGTTATGAGTTTCACAAAAATCAACTATTGAATAGTGTCAAAATTGACATAAAAGAGTTCTTAAAACAAATATTATATTATTAATTGATATTAAATTTTTAAAAATCTAAGGTTCGGCCAAGAGACTTATATAATGATAGGATAATCATTAATGGACCACTTGGGGGTCTCTTGTATGTATATGGTAAGTCTATTAACCATATAATATAAAAATACAAAGAGACATTGTAAAAGTGAAACTAATTAACTTAGAGTTAATACTTAAAGATAAGGTTAATATAAGTACCCAAACCTGTCTAAATTCTATTGGTTGAGTTGTTTTCGACCTATCCCCACCTTAACCTTTGAATAGTCAATTTTGGAGCCATTAGAAACCGAATATAAATTTATTATAAATTAATATTTCTAGCTTTTCCAAAGGTGCCCCTCACCCCTCTTATAAAAAGGCACTCCTACTTCTCATTTCTTCACACCTCTAAAGCCTTTTGGTTCGGCCAAACTCTGCCCAAATACTCTCCCAACATCCCTCAATACAACCTAGAGGCCTTAGTTTTATCAGAAAGCCAACCTAAGGAGCCCTTTTGATCAAATCAAAAGGAAGAACCCGAAGAAGAGGTAATGATTTCACCACCCCTTTCTAAGTTCATTTCTTCTTCCACTTCTTCTTCCTTTGTTCTTACCATTCTAAAATAATAACTCCAGTATCTCACATATACTGTGATGTTATTATAAATATGGTACAACCATATTCATTATCCTATCCACCCTTTGAATAACATGTCACCATACGTGCGTACGTACGGCTTACCGTCTCCACGTCGTGGTGTAATTGTTATTCAATATAATATTATTTGGATGGGTATAATAATGATGTGTAACTCATGTAAATAATAAATATAACATGTTAATGATTCTTTATATATGATATACCATCCATTTATATATTATTTTAATATCAAAAGAATGATATTGTCGCTCGTGCGTACGTACGGACTACCGTCTCCACGAACGCGATGAGATTCATTCTCCATCGTATCCATTCAAGTATAATTTGATGATTTAAAAAATGATGTTTAAGGACTTGATATCATTCTGGATATGAATAATATACAACCTATCCTTTACATACATGTCTTACGTAACAAAACATACAAAAGAAAACAAGTAAGTTAACACCCGAAACAACGATAATACTAAGATATTATTATCAAATCAATATTAAAAGATCATATATGATATCATATTAATGTATTTGATTCTTGTATAATTTAATAACAATTATTTCACCATTATACAGGAGGTTAACCTACCACAACCAAGGAAAAGCACAAGGTAAGGGTTTATTTCACAATCTCTTCATTATCCGAGGTTGTTTATATGTAATAATCTACTGGGATTTCTTTATCATCCACATCCATGTTTCTTCGAAATGTATTTCAATTTTTTTTTTTTATTTACAAGAATATGGGTTAAAGTCATTTATACCCTTGTTTGACTTTTTATGAGAGGTTTATAAAGGAATCTTTCCATCGTTTTCAAAACAAGGTCCTTTTTAACCTTTTCTACAGAATTAAGGTAAGAATGTTTTTTTAACTTATACGGCGGGTGCGGTTATTTTCTGCCGTTATAAAATCTTCAAAGTTTCCCTTACAAGCTTATAAGAATATTTTCAAAGAAAAAGTTTTCTTTTATAATTATGTGATTTTTAAATGATTTCAAAAGAGAGATATTTCTCTCAAATATATGAAAATCCAGTGCAAATGTATACGTATTTAACGCAAGCTTAAAAATGTTTTCAGAAAACCTGAATCTCGAGTTTGGTAGACAGGAAGGGATTGGGAGTGGACCCATCATGGCCTGTAATTAATCGAGAAGTCTCAGAATTAGTTATTTTGTTTTTAGAAGCTTGCATATTGTTTTCAGAAAAACACTGGAGTATATTTTATCAATTTTAAACATAAGTATCTTCTAAAAAAATTGCATCGGTAGGTCTCATGAGACAAACTAGTGTCTTGGCACAAGGCCTTGACAAAATCTTATTTGTAGTCTTGGCACGAGGCCTTGGCTATGTGGTTATGATATTCTGGAATTATGCATTCCAACATTATGAAAGTGGTTATTGATTTTTGCATGTGATTATTCGATTAGTAGAATATCCATGTGAACAAGTAAATGGAATTATTTCATTTTATTTATGCCATACCATGTTGAAGTTCAATTTTAAAAGGCTTTTGTTTTAGTAATTCATTGCCTTAAATGTTTATGCTTATTTTGAATGTTCCGCTATATTGTTATCCTTACTGGGCATTTGAGCTCACCCCTTTTCTATGTTTTATTTTTCCCAGGTAGTGAAGAAGTAATTTATGAATGACTTGCAGGGATATTATGAGGGGTTAATAGTGTGGATATGAAGACTTTGTTGTTGTAGTAGTTTTTCACTTTGAAATGTAATGTAAAACTTTATGATTATATCTAGTGTTTCCAAGGCTACTAAACCAATCGGTCTTTCGGGATTTGATCTTTCTTGTGATCATGCCAATGTTATGTAATAATGCACCGACTCTGGGTAACTGGGGTCGGGGTGTTACATTTGAACTGCTTGATTCATCCAACCACTATAATTAACATATTAGGTTTTGATGGAATCTACAAATGATAACCATTTCCACACAACCAAGATCCCAATAACAGTTCACTATAATGAAGTGCTCAACTAATACGACCACTGTGATGGCTGAATGAGGTTTGATGTCCACTACCACGACCTTCATGCACTCCTATATTGTTGTGTCCACATAAAAAATCCACACAATCCCTTTTACATGACATCAAATACCCTCTATTTATTACATGAATGGGATACGAGGAGGGGCATACAAAATCCATGTCCATTGAGAGATTTTAATACATCCAAGCAATTCGAGTTTTTCCAAATTAACACCTCAAGTATCACAGATCTTAAAGATTCAAATTTAAATGACAATATTTCATTAGGGAGAAATATTCAAGGGCGATTTTAAGAACTCTAAAGGTAGTCTCTGCTATCTATAATAGAGGGTAAAGTAAAGGGGACCTGCTGATTCTACAAAGTATCCTATTTTTACTAATTAATTTTCTTTCTTCTTCCATTTTTTATTCTACCTATTCTTCATCCATCGTTTACTTTTTAATGGAGGGGTATACCCTTTCTGTGACTGAGAGAATGGGATGTGAACCATTATAATTCTAGATTATTAATTTTAATAAAATTGATCTATCACTTTTTATTTTTTAAAAGGTTTTCAATTTATGAATTCAAAATTTAAATGGGATGTGATTGTGTTTTGTTTCAAATATGGGAATTCTAAAAATTTATTTTATTAAATATTTTTTCTCCCTCTTCTTAGTATCAAATCACACCGATTGGGTGATCCAATTTAATGGAGAGAAGTTCATAGTGATTTATAAACACTTGGGGAAGAAAATTTGGGCAAATCTAATCAATTATGGTAATCAATTATATATTTGGAATTTACTTGGCGATCCAAGGGATATCCACTATTCCTTTCACAATTGGAAGGAGAATAGTCCAACCAAGGAAATTTTAGAGGACTTTTCTCATTATCAATCAACTTTTAATCAATATTGGAAAAATATTAGTGAATATTGACCCATTCATTAAACTAATTAACCAAAACAAAAGATTCAATTTCAAAATGGGATATTATAACATTACATTAGGAAAGCCAAACCTAAAACCCAATCTCTCTTCTCTAAATAGATCTTTACAAACCAAGTCCCTTACTACCTAGTCATTCAAATTATATATTTTTAATTTAATTTTTTAATTCATGAAATCTTTATATAAAACACCACTCTTGGGATATGACCTAGATCATACCTACTACTACACCCTGATGGGGAAAAAAATATTTTTACACACCCCATGACTGGGTGGTGTCAAAAATCTAAAGGAGATATTTACTAAATCCATTATGTATGTGATACAATTTTTCTATGTTATATTATATGATAGAGGGATATCATATGGTTCTGATACCCATGAAAGTCATAGTGTATTCCTAGCCATATTTTAAGGCATAATATATGATAATGAGCCACTATCCTTGATTATTTGGGTGACCAGATGATAATAGTTTTCATTCGAGTGATCTTCCCTATGGGATTTCAAAACTAATCTATTTTATAAAATGAAATGCACTAGAGTTTGATGCATTCATTCAAGGGTTTCATGAAATAGTTAAGGCTTTTACTCATGTGTTATAACACATGAACACTCTAGGAGTGTCCTCAAGGTCTCTATATAAAGATACAGTACCCATGTAATGGATATGAGATGATTTTTTGTGTTCTTGGATGAAACTACCTCAATACTATAAGCTTACTTCCTTTTTTTACCTTTACCTGAAAAAGGAACTAGTATGATGTGGGTGATGAGAGGAATCCTCTCACATGAAGATAAATTAAACATAAACAGTGGATACCTCTAGAGGAATTATTTCAATTTCCTTCTTATACCATGATTCTCATTAATAATGGATAAATATAAATTCAATATCCATTTCTTATGTTTGTTATAAAGTCTTCTTCATTTTTATTTTTAAAAAAATTACATTTATCTAGCATAGTTGATCTTGTTTTTTTGTTTCAATATTACTTATAATATGTTTAACAAGGAGTGTTTGATCCTTAAAAACTCAATAGTGGTATAATATTATTTGTATGCCTTTTTATTCTTGAAATCATGTTGTAGAAGAAGTTTCTAAAGAAGAATAAAATGTTATAATACCTATCATAAAATAAGATATAGAAATTGGTTCAGATCTGTTGAATCATGGATTATGATATGGGATATTGCATCCATCGACTTAGGAAAAAGATAATGGATTTATATTAATCATATCATATAAATCCAAGATATCATTTCTAATTATTACACAATTCTGTGGTTTTAAAAAATAGATATCTTTGTATCAACTTTTCAATATCGATGTGTATTGTTAAATATGATAGAGTTATCTCAATGGGAAATAATATTATCATGTATAAAATATGATTAATAGTGTATGGAGGTTTATATATCACAACCCCTCAATCAAAGCCTATGATTCTCCAAGAATCGTTAAATATGATTGGTTTAGAAAAATTAATTTTTTTACTTTTGGATTATGAATTGATTATATAATTTATTTTTAAAAAATATACGTAAATTTATTTTAGGATATTTATTAATTTATATTTTTTTATTAATTAATTAATTATAATGTGTATAATTAGGTAATTAAAAGTTTATGAAACATTTATTAACAAATATTATATAATATTTTGTATTAATATTAATATACATTTTACTAAATTGAACAAAATTAATTTTGATTTAGATATAAAAGTTTTATTTAGAAATTATAAGGGAAATTTATAAAGAGACTATAAATTAAAAAATAAGGCTAAATATAAAGAGCTTATATTTTCAGATTTTGAATTTTTCAAATAATGGGATTTATGTGGGATATTATTCAGAAAACATCAAAATATGTTTCAATGATTTGTTTGGTAATGGTTTGAATATTTTAAATTATGTGATATTAAGATTTCATGAATTGTTTACATAAGATAAATTGAAATATAAAAAGTATATATTCCATAAAATATCATATATTTAAAAAGAAATTTTATCTAATGCATAGTATGAATGAGTTCATATTGTGAGTTCAATATAATGTTTTTATATTAAATATTATGGAATATCCATAACTAATAGATAAATTATAATGCGTTTATAATTATATTTTATTTATGATTTATTAATATGTTTTTATCATGTTTAAATATGTGTATTGTTTATTCATTTAAAATTCATTCCCTTTTTTATTATTCATGGATAGAATTTTCTTTAATGTGAATATGTGTATACTTTAGTTTAAAATGTTTAAAGTAACTCTAGAGATTATCATACATGCATTTAAGGATTTTTTTTCTAGGTAAGATAATGGATTTATTTTCCAACTACCTTGGTTTTATTTTTTAATTAAAGTTATTATCTTTAATTTAGTTACTGAACATAGTTTATAAATATTTGTTAATAATGTTATGAGAATTAAAATCTACCTTGGGTAAAGTGTCCTTGGGTAGAAGGAAATTAAGTTGGACTTCCCACTATCTTAGAGGCTTATACAATTTCTTATAAAGGTGGGGTTAATATATCTTTGACTTTAAGATTACTCATGTGGGGATTGAATATTTCATATAATTTTAAACCTTTAAATATAAATTTCATGTAACTTAAACATGAGATGCATTTGGACATGTTTAAATATGTTTGGACTCTATTTTTGGGTGAGTAATACAAATCGTGAGTTTTTTAAATAGTTGCACATAAATATGGTCAGAACATATTGGTTTTTTGGAAGGAAGAAGATTCCAAACAAAATCAATATAATTATGCATATATAATATGGAATAAAATGAGATGAGATGATGAGATTAAATCCCATTCAAAATTCTAAGTGTTAGATTCCATCCAAAGAATAACTTTTCAATACCACAATCTTTCAGTATGGATAACCCTAATGGATAGTGGGCCATGTATTATCATGTGTAATAAAAGAAAGTAATGAGGTGATCCTAACAGTTATGTTCCTTGTTCATAGAATTTTCCTTAGGTTAAAATTATCTATAAAACCCAAATTGTTTGGATACCGGAGGAAGAGAGTTGAGTCTATATCTATATGATGGATTTGTATAAAGTGTTATCCACTCATCTATCCAAGAATTATATATGATATGATAGACAAGTTTTCTCCACTAGATATATTTATATCTTATTTATGTACTCAAACCAATGTAAATCATGATGATATATGGGTCTTTCCCCACTAATGGGTCTAATGAATTCTAAAGGGGCTATCATTTTAGTGGGAGACCAATTAATAAAATTTCTTATTAAATATATGTAAAACCCAATACTCATTTGATAAATTATTCAATTATAGATTAATAAAATCCTTATAATTAAACTTGTCTTTAGGATCAATCCTTGAGAAGGGGAATCTTAATATAAGAAAGATATAATATTGGTAGCATAAGAAAAGTTATTATGTAAACTAAATTATATGTGTTAAGGTAGTCCCTTCCTAAGTAGCCACTGATTAAATTCAACACCCTAACTCTAGTAACATGATACTAGTCATTATTTTATAAAAATGGTATAAAATACATAGATTAAAATACATTGGATCAAACATTTTAATAGTATCAAGAACTAGATACATAAAGAACATTACATTACATTGAAAACTTCAGATACATTAGTTCAATAAATCAATATTTTTTTAATCCTATATATTAATCATTATGTCATAGATAATATCCATCATGGCTTCTTAGGGAAATGGAAAAAATATAATGGGGTGGGTTAAAATGATCTGTAAGGGATAAAATAAAATGTAATATTTCATTGCATAAGTATGAAATAATTTATTTGAAAAGAATAATTGAATAGAATAATTTCAGAACAGATGAAACTATTAAAATAATGTATCCATGGGTAATATAATAGAAAATAAATAGAATTATATTAATAACTAATCTCATAGTGATTGAATACATAATTACATAAAATGTAAATGAAAATACAACAAATACCCAATCTAGTTTGTCTTGTGAGACATACTGATGCATTGAGGGGATATATAATTCCAAGACCCAGCCATCACATAATAAGTCCAATGCATCCATAATTTGAAGAGAGTGACTAAAAAATACATATCATATTGCTCCATAAGAAACCACATACTTACTCATGGATAAATAACCAATAACATTCCTTATTATTATAGCATACATATATAATGTTAGTAATTATACAATAAATTAAATAGTATGGATATCTAGGTTAATATCTAATAAATCAATATAGAATCTAGAGGATATTCACAATGAAATATAAAGTAAACTTATTAAAAGAATGATAGTAAAGTTGCGGTGTAGGGTAATTTCCTAGAAGAAGAATATCGGTAGGAAGTAGTAATTATGTTTCATAATTATCAATAGTAGGGGACCAATTAAATTTTATATTTATATATTTAATTACTACGTATAATGATCATGTGAATCATCAAAAGCATAATCCATAGGAGTTTCAAACTAGGTGTGTAGTTAGGTTCACTTGTTGTGCTCCGAGTAAAGATTGAGTTAATACCCAACCCAATTTTTTTAGTGTTTTTACCACTAATAAATATATTTTATATCACACATCCACTTTTTTATCCTAATAGGTATTCCATTTATATGAAATCAAACATTTTCTACTTTACCAAAATTTTATGATGGGGATGTGTGAGAAGTATAGGGGATTATAAAGGTGGAATAATGAGGTGGAATGTTAATCCATCATTGATAATGAAATAAATAATTTATAATAATGGAGTATAATAACATTTGTTATTAAAAATAAAGGTAATTGGAAATATTGAAGAAATAAAGGAAGATAAATGTTAGGAAAACTTTGTTCGACATAATAATGACTTAGGAAACGGATATAATGAGAGGAAATAAGTAATATATCAATAAAATTATATCAAATGGAATATATTAACTAATAATTTCAATAATAAAAATATATTAATAAGAGGATAAATTTTAATTGTAATTGAATGTGGAAGGGGAGGATTACGATGCTCTTACTTCAATATAATAACTATGAAAACCCATATCTTTCATACACATAATTTCATGATTTATTATATAATGATACACTTAATATAATACTTGATGATTATGAGTTTTAGTTTAATTGAGAAACAAGGTACATAGAAAAAGAAATTGGAACATAAATAAAAATGAATAAACCAAAACTCTATAAAATGCACATAAATTTCCTTAATCTACTAAAACTTCACGGGATAACCTGGGGACATACATAAGAAAGGAGTGAGATATAAATCCCATTAAGGGAATAATAAAAGAATAAAATGATGAAATTAATATGTTTTATTCAAAAAGTATATCTAGGTAACATAATAGGGGTGATAATCATAAACATGAACATTGAAACATGATATAGGACAATAACATAAAGGTATGATGGGAATGTGAAAACAACATAAACATGACATCATAAACATAATTCAAGGACATTCGATGAGGCAACATAAAATGACTACTTTGGATAATATCCCATGAACCATATATTTTATATCACGAGATAAAAACATTACCAAATTCATATGAGGGCTATATAATTTCGGTCCCACATGTCACATTCATGTCATGAAGATGCATAAGTGTGTCACATAGATGATACAACCTAGGGATGGATTTTATATATTTTAATGAAATGATTAATTATTTTGGTTTAGATAGATATATATATCAATTAAGTATTGGATATATATATATATATCTAGGTGAATACATTTGATTGTAAATAGGGATGTGAATTCATGAAATCAATGTTTCAGATGAAAAGTTACAATATAATTTCGACAATAATACAGGGGAACATAAAAATTATTAGAATGGTTTAGTTAGAGTTAAAGGGGTCTATATTCACATGGAAATCAAACGTAAATTAATATGTATGTTTAAGAACATATACCGACATGAACAATCAGAAATACAAATCCATAATATAAATAAAGTTCTTGAAAAAAGAGAAGGAGAGGATTCCTTACCATGAGAGAGTGATTCTAAAAGATTAGGAGTAGCTTATTAAACTCTTGATGGAACCCTAGGAGGTCTCTAGATAAAAAATTAACAGTAATTTCACGATCCAAGGGTTTTGAGTGATGATTAATTGGAGGTTGTGTGGTTTTTTATAGAAAAAGTGAAGAGAATCATTTATTAATTTCTAAACATAGGTTTTGGAGTCAATATGATAAATTAATCAAATCCAAAAACCATAACATGGTTTTTGAAAAACATTTCTACCAAAGAGAAATAGATTTAATTATTTTATAAATATAAGAACCAAACTATTTAAAATAACACCTTTGGTTATGTAGAAGTGGGTCATGTTTGTAACGAATTTATTTTAAAACCATAATATAAAATATTTTTTCAGAGGATTCATTAATTGTGTCTAAAAATAATAAAATAAATTTGAAAAAAAAATATTTTATATGGGAAAAATAATTTTGGATTTTTTTTATTTATATTATTTATTAAATCAATTTTTGGCTTTTATGATTTCATAATATAGATCGTATAATTATAAAACATTTAATTTTTACCCAAAAAAGTTGAATGTCTTAGAAAAATATAAAAAAATCACTGTTGGATAATTTTGACATGATGATTTATAAAATAATATTTATTTTTAAAAATAATTATTTAAATAAGATAATTTTCATTTTAAATGAAAAACCACTGTTTACTGAAAAATAATCATTGTTTTACAACACAAGTAGCTGGGCCCTTATATTAATTATATTTGAATTTATAAAATTATATTGTCATTTAATTTAAAAAAATTTAATCAGTAATATTATTTTATTAAAATATAATTTAATTTTTATATTCTTGAATTCATCAAAAAAATTTTCTTGATTGAGACTATATATTATCCAAAAATGAAATATGCGTTTCATTGTATCAAAATTGAATTTTAACCAAACATTATTCTTTAACCATTATAATGTAATAAATGATAAATATAATCATTATTTTATAAAATTATACAAATTAAAACTATAATGTTTTGGATACACATGCCTTAATTACACCATAGAATGCCCTATTTTAAGGGGTGTGATTGTGAGATATTCTTGGGGTGGTTAGGCCAACATGGATTGTTTCATAATCGCGATGAGCTTAAACTTATCCTATAAATGGATTTACTCGTACTTAAGTTGTTGAAAATCACCCAGGTCTTGGTCAATGGAAAATAACATGGATGTTATCTCCCTCAAAGTCTTTGATAAAAGGACTTCAAAGGGTACACTCCAACTGGTCGAGGACATCACTTCCTTTGTCTGTGTTAATTTGATTTATCGTAACCTTATTTATATATACTAATAATATAATAATTATATAATGACTATAATATCAATGTTTATGATGTTTAATGGTCTTTTAAATTTTATAGGATATAACTTATAATGGTCCAAAAACCAATGTAGTACATGTTTTTATATAATTTTATTTCTTAATAAAGAATTTATTCATTTAAAAATTGTATTAAATTTATAAATATTTAGGTTGTTAAATTATTCCCCCTTTAGGAATTTCACCCTCAAAATTTCACTCATACACTAAAATAGATGACTCTACTACTATTGTATCACCTCTTCTAGTTCTTAAGTCACTTCCTAAGCTTGTGTTTCTACCACAGTACTTTGACTAGGTGAGTTGTATTGTTTTGTAGAAAATTTTCATTACAATCTAAGATCTTCACTGGTCGCACCTCATATGAAAGACCATTATCTAATGAAACCACCTCTAGAATCATTTCATGTGAGGTGTCTGGAATATACTTCCTCAAGAGGGTTATATAGAACACATCATGTACTTGATATAGGTTAGTTGGGAGTGATAGTTGGCTGGATACCACTCTAATGTGATCAAGGATATTGAAGGTGCCAATGCATATTTTACTAAGCATTCCCTTCTTCCAAAACCACATGATTTCTTCTAGAAAAATATACTAATAGATACATTATCTATGACCTCAAACTCTAGGTCTCTTCAATGATTGTCTGCATATATTTTCAATTGACTTTGATTGGATTTCATATGATGCTCAATATTTTGAAACTTCTCTATCATGTCTTAGATAAGACCTGGTCCCATCTTCTTCCACTCTCCAAATTCTTTCCAGCATATTGGAGTCTAACACCTCTTCCCATATAGAGACTATAATGTTAAAAATTGAAATTGTTATTATATGATAACTCCACTAGGGGAAGGTGTTGAAACAAACATCCTTGAAAATTCATTGAAAATTGTCTCAATATATCCTCTAGTGTTAGAATAGTTCAATCCGACTGACCATCCATCAGGGGGTGATATGTAATTCTGAAAATCATATCCATATCCAATTCCTTTTTAAGTCTTCTCTAGAACCTAGAGATAAACCTAAAATATCAATCATATACAATGGATAGTGGAACTCCATGTAGTGTTAACACCCCCCTTATGTATATCAGGGTGATTTTGTCAAGATAGAAGTATTCTTTGATATAAATGAAATATATTTATTTTATAAGGCGTCCAAAAACCACTCATATGGTGTTATTAGATTTAGGGGTCATGGGGAGTCCTATGACGAAATATATGCATATGTTTTACCATTTCCATATTGGAATAGAAACTAGTTTCATCATACCCTTAGAAATCTTTCATTCATCACTGACTTGTTGACATACCTAGTATCTTGATTCAAATTTTGTAATATCCCTCTTCATGTTATCCCACCAGAATTTTTTCTTTAAGTATCTATAAATCATAGTGCATCCTCAATGAATATATAAGGATGGGATACATGAATCAACAAGAAGTTCCCTATTCATTTCTGGATTGATGGGTCACATATCCATGTTACAAAACATATAAATCCATATTGAGAAAATATTAACTCTAGAAAATTCACTAACTTATTCCATAACACCTCATAATCCTTATAATCCTTCTTGATCCTCTCTAGAATATATGGTTGAGCAATCATTTGAGAAATTTTAAATGAATATCCATTTATTATTACCATTTTCAACCATTGTATGTCCAAGATGAATGGATCCCTTACCATCATCATCATCAATAGGGTTGTAGGAATCCTTCTACTCAATGAATATGCCACATTTTTCACCTTTATAAGATTGAAGTTGATTGTACAATCAAAATACTTGACCAAATCTAAGCACATTCATTGGATCATATTGACCTCCTTTTGTCTGAATATACACTTAAGGATTTTATGATTGGTATAAATATTAAACTTATACTAGTAGATATAATTTCACCAAATATTTTTTGTGAATATCACCATAGCCAATTATATATAATTTTGGGTATTTCAACTCATGGATCTTTAATTGGAGGGAGGAATAGATTATCTATTTTTCATCTCTTATGATTACACTACCCAATCCTTTTTTGGATGCATCACTGTAGGTAAAAAATCCAACTCCAATGATGGGTAATGTGAGAACATGTGTAGTAATTAATGTTTTCATCCTCTCATTAAATAATTCTTCATATTCACCTTTGAGGAAAAACTTCACCCCCTTAAGGGTTATCTTGATTGGTTATCTTGATAATTGTGGGACGTTTCTCACAAATCAATGAAAATAACTCTCTAATCCAAGGAAATTATGGTTTTTGATCATAGATATTTTCCTAGTAAATCCTTGATCTTCCTCTATTTTTAAAAGATCCATATTTATCCCCTTTTTAGTTATAACATTCCCCAAGAATTTTACTTGATCCATCCAAAGGTCAAATTTACAGAACTTTTCATACATCTTTTCTTTTTGCAAGGTCTTTAGTATATCATCCAAATTATACTCATGATCCTCCTTCATTTTTGAGTATGTAGATGCCAGAAAGTCCGTAATTACTAAAGGAAGTTTCGAAATGAAGAATCAAAGTCATATTCGAACTTGGAGACCAAGTCTGGAGGCCCCGGAAGTGTTGCACGAAAAAAAGGGGAATGCACGCGAAAAAAATGGGCCGCGCGGAAGGGGTCTGGGATTCGAAAAAGGTCCCCGGAACAGGCGAACAATAATTGCGTGCCCGTGCCCGCGCGGTTAACATTCCGTGCCACCGTCTCTGGCGCGCAAGTTTTTGCGTGCCACCTGAGATTCCGTGCCACCCGATGCCTATAAATGGAAGGATACTCCATCCATTTCAGGGTTGCGGAATTCTAACCAACTATCGTGCGCGAAATCGGACTTCCGTGTGTGCCAGATGGCCTTTAGGTACTGACTGTTTTTGCGCCACCTTGCCCTAGGATCCACCATTGCGCGCAATCCCTCTGTCTTAAACAGAATTTCAAACCCTTCAGGGTTCCTCCCTTGCGCTCAATTCCTTCTATTGCGTGAAAAACGGTCCAATTGCACACGATCCCTTTCTCCGGGTTTGTCCTTGCCATTGGGTGCAACCTTTTCCACTCGCACACAATTCATATCCCTTGTGCGCGATCCTCCTAGCCACATGCAATCCCTCTTCCCCGATTACGCGCCATCCTGGTGTTTTGCGCGCAAACCATTTCTTTACGCGCAATCCCTGGGACCCCTCACCTTGATGCTCCCCGGGTGCCTCCCTGCATAGGCGCCTGATGTCCTCCTTCTGGATGCCCCGGGCACACATACTGGGCATACACACCATGCGCTATTTTCCCAGGAGACCATCCAGGCTCGTACGAAGTAACCTCAAGGTCCCTTTGGTGGTTTTTTCAGTTGCGTTGCTTTGCGTCATGCTTCTTCGCATAGGCACGCTAACAGCTATTGCTTCTTCACATAGCCATGCTAACGTGGAACCCTCGATGGTTCGCTCTGCGACCCCCCTTCACTATGGACTTTCCGATGCCTTCCCTCCCACAAGGGGTAGAGGGTACTGGTTATGTATGTCCTAGGGTTGTGGAGAAAGCCCACCTTGTCCAAGCTATAGGACGTGAAACTGCCAAGCACCCCGTCCTCAACACATGACATTAAATTGTGATCTGGCCCTGTGCCTCGCACGCAGGTTCCCCCCAGCTCAGGAATTCTTTACACCCACTGGTCTCCACGGGGATGGAATCACCCGTCAGAAAGGATGATATCCTCCATGTTGGGGTGACGTTTGTCCACAGGGGAAGGGAAGCCGCCTTGGTGTAAGCCCCTAGTCCTTCTTGCGGAAGGTAGCACCCATGCACCTCCGTACTTCCCCACCGCCAAGGCCAGCGGAGGGTGCGATAGGGAACGAGGCACTTCCTTTGTTCGGTCCCAAATCCCTCTCCCTCTGTTCTTTTTCGCCCTTGGGCCTCCATCTAAGAGTAAGTCCTGACACCCTGGGATACTCAACACATAAGACCCTCTTCGTTTCTCACGGACACACCCTTTGCGACGTGATCGTCAGGTCCATGCAACCACTTCTTTCTCACACAAAGCATGACTCACGCTAGACTAGAGTGAGCACTGACCCTAACCCCCGCCTATAGAAAACTACGTGGACTTTGATTACCTGCCACAAGAATACGTATGAAGACTCCACGAGGTTCAATACCACCACCCGGTTGTTACGACCTCTTTATGTCAATTCACCAACCACCATGGGCCACCTCAGAGCGTAAGCACCAAATTCCCTCATCCCATATGACGTTAAACTATCCACCCGAATTACGTGGAATTTGATTCCCTACCACGGGGATAAGTAGGAATCCTCCACGAGGTTCAAGCCCACCACCCAGTCATTCCGACCTCTTCACTTCGGTTCGCCAACCACTATGGGATGCCTCAGAGCGTAAGCCCCATCCATCTTCCGTTGTTTGCCGCCTCAGAGCTTAAGCCCCATCCATCCGCCATTGTGGGCCGCCTTAGAGCCTAAGCCCCATCCATCTACCACTGTGGGCCACCTCAGAGCATAAGCACCATCCATCTACCCCTGTGGGCCGCCTCAAAGAGTAAGCCCCATCCATCTGCCATTGTGGGCTGCCTCCGAGTGTAAGACCCATCCAACTACCATTGTCGGACGCCTTAGAGCGTAAGTCCCATCCATCCGCCATTGTGGCCCCCTCAGATCGTAAGACTCATCAATCCCCCATTGTGGGCCGCCTCAGAGCGTAAGTCCCATCCATCCGCCATTGTGGGTCGCCTCAGAGCGTAATCCCCATCCATCCATCATTGTGGTCCACCTCAGAGCGTAATCCCCATCCACCCCCCATTGTGGGCCACCTCAGAGTGTAATCCCCATCCATCTTCCATTGTGGGCCGCCTCAGAGTGTAAGCCCCATCCATCCACCATCGTGGGCTACCTCAGAGCATAAGCCCCATCCATCCATCATTATAGGCCACCTCAGAGCATAAGCCCCATAAATCAGCCATTATGGGCCACCTCATAGCGTAAGCCGCATCCATCCGCCATTTTGGGACACCTCAGAGCATAAGCCCCATCCATCCACCATCGTGGGCTTCCTCTGAGCATAATCCCCATCCATCCGCCATTGTGGGCTGCCTCAGAGCATAAGCCCCATCCATCCACCATCATGGGACACCTCAGAGCATAAGCCCCATCCATCCATCAATGTGGGCCACCTCAGAGCATAATCCCCATCTATCCACCACCGTGGGCCGCCTCAGAGCATAAGCCCCATCCACCCATCATTATGGGCCGCCTCAGAGCGTAATCCCCATCCATCCACCATCTTGGGCTGCCTTAGAGCGTAAGACCCATCCATCCATCATCGTGGGCCGCCTCAGAGTGTAAGCCCCATTCCATCCCGAACTACGTGGACTTTGATTCCCTGCCACAGGGATACATAGGAAGCCTCCATGAGGTTCAAGCCCCTTTACATGATCACCCATCCTGATTCTTACCCGGGATTCCACATCCCGGTGGGATCATTCCACCTTATTCCACTCCACAACATTCAGAAAGTCACCTATGTGTCAGTCCCAATATCGGCATCCCCTCTAGGGTGGTTCTCTTATCTGATCCACTCTCAGTGTTCGGATCAGTCCAATCTTTATCTTCTGGATGTTAAACTTGCGGCATACCCCATGTTAAACATGGGAAGCTGAGGAAAACCTCAGATACATGCCTATGAAATAAAATTCCCTGTGTTCAATGTGGGATGCCTCGGGCTTCCGCGCCCTCGAGAAGCCCTATAATAAGGGAAATAAGACAGACATGCCAATACCCCAGTGTCAAGACACACCAACGATGCCTCAGCTTGACCACTCCCCAAACTGAAGGTTGCTGCACCGACCAAACCCCTTGGAGCATCTTGACAGAAGTAGCGTAATTAACTGGTGTCCATGAAGATATTGAACCCGGATGAGATTCATGAATATGTCTTAAATCTATGTGGGAGACCTGGACTAGGTGACGAGCTCTGAGGAGGAATCCACGGAAGGAAGAACCGACATCCCATCATCCTGGTTTTGATCAAGGAGAAGACGTCCCTAAATAAGGAACGGATGCCACCCGCCTTTGGAAAGCGAGAATGTGGGGCAACAAGACATGCGTCCACTACTGGAAATTCAGGCTATAGCCACGGTTATAAACCGTGTCTATAGGCCCTCAAACCGTGGCTATAGGTAATAGCCACGGTTCCTCGAACCGTGGCTAAGTTTGGCGTGGCTATAGGCCTAGACCTATAACCATGGTTCCAAACAGTGGATTTAAATCTATAGCCACGGTTCAAACCATGGCTATACTAAAGGCCGGACAGAATATACTGCCACGGTTTAAAACCGTGGCATTATGTCTATAGCCACGGTTAAAAACCGTGGTAATAAACCAATAGCCACGGTTTAGAACCGTTGCTATAGGGTGTCCAAATCCATAAAAAAATACCCCCTAGACACCCCCTAGACACCCCTAGACACCCCTGGACACCCCCTGGACACGCCCCTGGACATCCCCTGAACACCCCCCTGGACACCCCCTGGACACCCCCTGGACACACCCGGGACACCCCCTGGACACACCCTGGAAAGACCCTGGACACCCCCTGGACACCTCCTGGACACACCCTGGACACCCCCCAGACACCCCCCTAGTCACCTCCTGCAGACCCCCCTGCCCTCCTCCCCACTGCACCCCCACTGCCCCCTGCACACAGGCCCCCAGCCCCCCCATCCCCCCTACACCCAGCCCTATATCCAACCCCCACCCCCTACACCCATCCCCCTCACTACCCCTTGCACCTAGGTCCCCCTCCCCACCACTGCACCCCCACTATCCACCCCCACACGCACCCCCACTGCCCCCCTGCACCCAGGCCCCCAGCTCCACCCCCATCCCCCCTGCACCCAGCCCTATATCCACCCCCACCCCCTACCCCCTACACCCATCCCCCTCACTACCCCTTGCACCCAGGTCCCCCTCCCCCCCCACTTCACCCCCACTATCCACCCCCACCGGTACCCCCACTGCCCCCCTGCACCCAGGCCCCCAACACACCCCCCTGCACCAGTCCCCCCTACCCCAGCACCCCCTACCCCCCCACCTGCACACCCCCTCCCTGCCCCCCACCTGCGCACACCCCTCCCCCTACCCCAGCACACCCGCTACCCCCCCCCCCCCATGCCCCCACCTGCACACCCCCTCCCTGCCCCCCCATCTGCACACCCCCCTGCCCGGACACCCTCCCCCCTGCCTGGACACCCCCCCTGCCTGGACACCCCCCCAGACCTTGGACACCCCAGGACAGACCCCCCCCCCCCCACTGGACCCCCTAGACACCCTATGGACAGACCCCCCCCATTGGACCCCCTAGAAACCCCTGCCACTTTATATTTGAATGTTGATTGATCAATGAAGTTTGTGGAAGATATTTGAACAAGAATGGGAGACTTGGAGGTGCATTGAGAAGCACAAAATATCATTTTTTTATACAGAGCATAAGCACAAACATATGTTATGTCATACATTTCAGTTCACAGAACCTAAGTTTGCAGACCACTGAGAACAACATAGAACATACATTTCTTGGCACATATTATTTGCGAAATAGGTGGAAGGAATACAAGTTGAAGATGAATAGAAGGTGTTCTGAAGGTTGATAGAAACAGAGGACATACATTTTGTTAGGAATAAAATTGAGAGAGGAGAAAAACAAGATGGTACAATGGTAAATTTCTGTATTGAGAGAAAGTAGTACAGAGAGAGAGAGAGAGTTACAGTTTGGGGGAGAAGAGGAAGAAGTTGAAGAACCATTCACCGAGTCCTTGCATAATCTGTTGAAGGACCATTCGCCGAGTCCTTGAATAATATTTTGAAGTCCAAAAAAGAATACCAGCAATAGACACCACTGCTAGACACCCCTCCCCCTGGACCACCACCCCTGGACACCCTTGGACCACCCCACTAGACACCCCTCCCCCATGCTGGACACCCCTCCCCCCTGCCTGGACAGCCCCTCCCCCTGCTGGACACCCCTCCCCCTACTAGACACTCCTGCCCCTTGCCCCCTGCCCCCTACCCCCTGACCCTGGACACCCCAGGACAGACCCCACCCCAGGACAGACCCCCCCCAGACCCTGGACACACCTTCCAGTCCTGCCCCCCCAAACCCTGGACACCCCAGGACAGACCCTCCCAGAACCTGTACAGCCCCCCAGACCAAGGACACCCCCCATAACCTACCCCCCCAAACCCAGACCCCCTAGGACAGACCCCCCCAGACCCTGGACACCCCAGGACAGACCCCCCCACTGGACCCCCTAGACAACGGATGGATGTCATGGGCTATTTCTAAAAGACCGAATCCGGCTGCTGAAATCAGTAGTAAGTAAGAAGAGGTAAATGAATAAAAATGAATAAAATTTTCCCAATATACTTGGGGAATTTTATTCATCAGCAGGAAGAAGACCAGAAGAACGGTAGCTGGGAGTTCCTTCCCCAGAGGTGGAGAATGATTTTTTTACATAGGATCTTTCTAATATTTAATGGAAGAAAAAGGGAGAGGAAATTAAGTACCTCATTACAAGTAGCAGCATCCAACAAATTCTCTTCCAATGGAATAAAATATTACAAAAAAAATCTATAAACCTTATCTCTCCTCTTGTGGCTTCTAGGTGTCTAGGTGGTTAATAATTTGGTTGAGGTGAGGCTATGGACTCATGGGGGCAAGCATGAAGGAAACTAAGTTGGACTGGATTTTAAGTAGGCTGCTCTTGTTTTTCTGAAGTGGCAGGGCTGATTGGGTCTAAAATAAGTGAGTTGGAATAGTAATTTAGATGAGGGCTTAAAATTTTAAGG
Organism: Viscum album; assembly: GCA_963277665.1. Classification (NCBI taxonomy): domain Eukaryota; kingdom Viridiplantae; phylum Streptophyta; class Magnoliopsida; order Santalales; family Viscaceae; genus Viscum; species Viscum album. Next base: position 442,800,652 of record OY728135.1, on the reverse strand, counting down.
GGTCTTGTTTAATTGGTTAGAATTGGGTGAGGTTTGTAATGGTTTTAAAGTGGGATGCCTGGTGGAAAATGTGGGGTTGGTGGCTTAGAAGTTGAGAGGTGGGTAGGCCTGATTGGTGGTCAAGTTGTTGTGGATGGGTTGCCTAGGTGGATTGAAAAATGGTGGGGGACTAGGAAGGAGTTCATAGTGGCTAAATTGAAGTGGGAGCTTGGAATTGTAGTAGGGCTTGAGTTTGGATTTTTTAGTGAGAGTGGAAATGGCCCTGGAATAGCTGGTTTGATTTTGGTGGGTTGGCCATGGGATTTTTATAGTGCATCAAAAAATAGTCACTAGCAGGGCTTGGTTTGGTGTGAAATTCCGTCAAACGGTTGTGGGAACCATCATGGAAGCAACTACCAAATACAGACCAGAGCAAGTCTCCTCTACAGTGAAGACCCTTCATTGAAACTCTTCAAGAAAACCAGGTCTCCAGTTGCATCTTTGTCCATAACAAACAAGCCCTGTTTGCATAGGCCCAAACAAACCTCCCTTTGCCAGCTTGTGGGGGAAATGTGGGAACTCCAGCATGAAATAGGCCCTCAGAATAGAACAACCTCTTTGTAATTGCATCAAACAGATTGGGTGGAGCCTTTAAAACTCAACTTGGCAGTGATCCTCCTCCTCCAATGAGTGCTACATGAGATGAGGGAATTATGGAAGGAATTTTATCTAAAACAGCCAAAAGCAGACATTGAATTTCCATCACAACAGGCTGATCCGGTTTAGACGACATGTGCAGAGGATGAGGATGATCTGGTTCGGACAACATGTGAAGTGGATGGGGAAAAAGAAGAATTACAGAACAAATATTATGTGATACATGTACAATAAAATATGCCAGACAATTCCAAACCAATGTTTTCAGTTGAATTGAGCCTTTGTACCACCTACTATGCACGTTTTGTGGAAATATGGATGAGAGGCAGCGCTGAGAGGAGATATAGTTTAGGAATGAAGAAATAAAAAAAATTATAGAGCTAACCATTCAATGTTTCTCTAAGGAGGAGTAACCGCCGCAGGGTGTCGTCCTGGAGCAGGGCCAAATCACGGCGTGACCGCAGCGTGACCGCGGCGTGACCGCGGCGTGACCGCGGCGTGACCGCGGCGTGACCGCGACATGACCGCGGCGTGACCTCCTCAGGGTGTCATCCTAGAGAAGTAACCACCGCGGAGTGTCATCCTAGAGCAGGGCCAAATCACGGCGTGACCGCGACGTGACCACGGCGTGACCATGGCGTGACCGCCATAGGGTGTCGTCATGGAGGAGTAACCGCAACAGGGTGTCGTCCTGGAGCAGGGACAAATCATGGTGTGACCGCGGCATGACCGCGACGTGACAGCGGCGTGACCGCAATGTGTTGGCCCGGTCCAGCGACATCTGCGGGGAAACATCTTCCACTTAGTTTCAAATAGGATGATATGGATGGCATGAGAGGATGTTTTCTCAAAAGATTTAAAGAAATGAATGCTAATCTGTGATGAATAGAGGATTGGATGACCCCTGATATACCTAATTCGGTGAGGTTTGGAGATCTAGAAATGTGTAGGAATACCTAGAGGAATACCCCATGGGATCAGGAAAATCACAGGTTATATAACATGTAATCTGACATTACTGGTACTGTGGGACCCCTGGGCTATGGAACTGGGCTTTTGGTTGGATTTAAATATCACATGCCATGTGACATGGTCACACAACATGGGACCCATCTTAAAAGTCTAACAGCACTTAAAGATTGTCTTGGTTCAAACAACTGTTTTAATTAAAATAGAGAAACCCCCTACAGGGATATAAAAAGGGTCAAGTACGATTTGTGCTTTATGACTAACAATGAAATCAAGTATAAGGAAAGCATCAATGCAATAATGTTAAGCAAGGTATACCACTATGAGTTTTCGCAGACAACGCACCTCCGTTGGAGGGGTTTTATTACAAAACCATGACTTATTTATCAAACAAAACAATTATCTGAACTAACACTTATTCAAGAATTTCAATTTTATATAAACATGAAAAATTAATAAGGCAACTAAATGAAATCTGAAACATTCTCGAATTAAATGGGCTAGGAGAGGGACCCTACCTCAACCTCAAGGCGCGTTTGCTTTTGACGACGACAACTCGAATCTTCCTTTTTTCCGCTTGCACGCATATGCAACTTAAGATATATGTAAGGACACCTAGCCCCTATGTACATATTTTCATGGCCAAATATGCACAAGGGGGGCCTTAGATATATGTTTATACTTGAATGTACCCCATTATACTTACACGCGTATGCATTTTTCATATCTATATATAAGCACACCTAGCCCCAATATATATATATATATATATATATATATATTCATAACTATATATAAGCACACCTAGCCCCCCCTAGACCATGGACACCCCTCCCCCCTGGCTGGACAGCCCCTCCCCCTGTTGGACACCCCTCCCTCTACTGGACACCCTTTCCCCCTGCCCCCTCCCCCTATTGGAAACCCCTCCCCCTGCTGCACACCCTTTCCCCCTCCCCCCTATTGGACACCCCCCTGCCGGACACCCCTCCCCCTGCTGGACACCCCCCCATGCCAATGATAAGTACAAAATTGTATAGAAATTCTGCAAGCCATCCTCTATTAATACTTCGTTGAAAGATGCTCTGAAAGGGCAAAATATTAATACCAAACACTATGTTAGAAAAAAATACAAAGAAGGTTAAAAAGAGGTCACCTGGGGTACCAACAACCAACATACATGAATCAAGAAATAGAAAATAGATTGTTCCCAACATTTTTTACCCAACCAGATCATGTCTAGGACCATTATTATAGACCTCACCCTATAGGTTACACATGACATATACTAATAGGGCTTCCACATTTTACTCTACCTGATGTTACACCTATTCATGCTCCTTCCCAGCTAGACATTCCTCAAGGACAGCCCCTCCCCCTGCTGGACAACCCCTCCCCCTACCTAGACACCCCTCCCCCCTACTAGACAACCCTCCCCCCTGCTGGACAGCCATCCCCCATGCTGGACACCCCTCCCCCCCTGCGGGACAGCCCCTCCCCCTGCTGGAAAGCCCCGCCCCTGCCTGGACAACCCCTCCCCCTACCTGAACAGCCCCTCCCCCTGCTGGACAGCCCCGTCCCTTGCCTGGACAGCCCCTCCCCCTGCCTGGACAGCCCCTCCCCCTGCTGGACAGCCCTCCCCCCTGCTGGACACCCCTCCCCCCTAATGGACACCCCTCCCCCCTGCTGGACAGCCCTCCCCTGCTGGACAAACCTCCATCTTGACAGCCCGCCCCCCTGCCGGACAGCCCGCTCCCCTGTTGGACAGCCCCGCCCCCTACCTGGACACCCCTCCCCCTGCTGGACACCCCTCCCCCCTGCTGGACAGCCCTCCCCCCTGTTGGACATCCCTCCCCACGGCTGGACAGCCCTCCCCCCTGCTGGAAAACCCTCCCCCCTGCTGGACAGCCCCGCGCCCCTGCTGGACAGCCCGCCCCCCCTACCGGACACCCCTCCCCCCTGCCGGACACCCCTCCCCCTGCTGGATAGCCCTCCCCTGCTGGACAGCCCTCCCCCCTTGCTGGATAGCCCTCCCCCTACTGGACAGCCCTCCCCCATCCGGACAGCCCCTCCCCCTACTGGACACCCCCTCCCCACTGCTGGACACCCCTCCCCCTTGCCGGACACCCCTCCCCCCTGCCAGATATCCCGCCCCCCTGACTGACAACCCGCCCCCCTGCCGGGTAGCCCGCCCCCTGCTGGACAGCCCCGCCCCCTGCCTGGACACCCCTCCCCCTGCTGGACACCCCCCCTGCTGGACAGCCCTCCCCCCTTCTGGACACCCCTCCCCCCTTCCAGACACCCCTCCCCCTGCTGGACAGCCCCGCCCCCTGCTGGACAGCCCCGCCCCCTGCTGGACAGCCCACCCCCTACCGGACACCCCTCCCCCTGCCGGACACCCCTCCCCCTGCCGAACACCCCTCCCCCCTGCCAGACACCCCTCCCCCCTGCTGGACAGCCCTCCCCCTGCTAGACAGCCCCTCCCCCTGCCTGGACACCCCTCCCCCTGCTGGACAGCCCCTCCCCCTACTGGACAACCCTCCCCCCGCTGGACAGCCTTCCCCCCTGCCTGGACACCCCTCCCCCTGCACCCCTCCACCCTTCCCCCTGTCCCCTGCCCCCATCCCCCTATCATACTACAATACATCCCGAAGATATTATAAAAAACACTTCAAGACATAAAATAACTATTTTCAACAAATATAACAAAAGACCAAAATATATGATGCAAGAACCACAAATCAAAGACCCCTCTCAACATACATGACGTAGTATGGAAAAAAGAAATAAATGAACTTACCAAAATGTTACTATCATACAAAATGGTGCCTTAAGAGTACTTTGGGTGCATATTTCTTTTTCACCCTAAGCCTATATTTTACCTACAATAAATAAAGAAAAAAAGATCAAAATAAATCAGAAGTAATTATGTAGAGAATAAATAATTGATAAGAAATATATTTTTGTTTATGTGCCTGAATACAAACATGTATCCTGCAAAAATAGTAGATTCAAGAACCACAAATCAAAGCTTACTTGAGAGGAAAATGTTTTATTTTGAAAAGTTCAACTATTAGAAATTAGAGCTTCAAAAATTTCATCACCAGTTGCACCCTATCTTCACCAAACTGTAAAAGGTTTATGGAAGATAGAAGGTGATACAATCATATCGAGCACAAAAATTGAGTACCGTAGAATTCAGCTCATAAAAAAGATTTTAGAATTGGAACCATAAAACTATGATTTAATTTTTATTTTATGTTTTTAAAACTACATGGGAACAAAATAATATGTTAATATCACTCTAATAAAAACCAATAACTGAGAAGTGAAGTTCACATAGATGCCCATTACCAAGAATGGATGTTCCCCCTTGCTTGTCGGTTGCATGCCAACGTGCCCTCATTTTAACCAACACCAACCACCTTGTCCTATGGTAGAAATGATTAATTAGATATATGCATCAATTTGTAACAATAAAGAATTTTTTTATCTAATTACAAACAAAGCATATAACTAATATATTAAAAACAAAAGAAATGAAGAACATAGAGTTCAAACAATCACACAAAATGCATGAATGATACCCACTAGTTACTATATTAACAACTTTAACACATATTCATGGATTTTAATGTAGATGCATGTCAACATTTGAAGTTCAAAAATTATTTTTAGTAAAACATTAAAATAAGCATACACACCAGAATTTGAATACAAAAAGGTAGTAAAAAAGGAAGCAACAACCAATAAATTTAACAATATTATTTCAGCATACAAAATTTATTAAAAGGAATCTTCCAACCATTTATTTCAACTAGAAAAAGAAGTGAATTTTCAAGTTTAAGTAGGAAAATCACAGAATTTAAACTATTACTCCCATGGTGTAGATGCTCTATTCATTTGAGATCATTGGAAAAAATTTCCCTTATTTTCTTGTTGAATAAATACCTTTGGTTTTCAAAATTTCATCTCCTATAAGTGTAAACATATACATTAATTTATAAAATTTAAAGTTCAAAACAGAAAAAAACTAGAGTAAAAACTAAGGTATATTGGTTCAAAGTTACTATGAAATATAACTTCTCTAGATCTATAAAAATCATTGAATCTATACTTCGATAGGATGTGAAATTATTCTCACCAAAGTACTAAAAAAATATAAATTATAACGTACATTCACTTATTCTATGTGAATAACATAATTTTTTTCATAAAAATCAATAAAAAAGAATTTTTAAACAATGATTTAGAATTATAAAATTTAGGATTAGAAAAAAATTGTGTACCCTTACCTCACATTTAATTTGAAGTATATAATAAGAATTTAAACTCTTAAAAAATTAAGGGTGGAAGGAAAAAACCTGAAAATTTTCTTAGAGTGAAAGAAGTTACTCAAAATGGGCTGCCATGTGAAGTGACTCACCTAACTTCCTACAAAAAAAGACCTCAATCAAAAAAACTTTATTAAAGAAGGTCAAATAAAAAAACTAAAAAAAGTAACAAGATAATCTTGGGTTTATCCCCTAAGGGGTTCTATATTTAGATTGATCACAGTTGAAAAATCATTGATTCAACCCCAATTAGATGGAGGATGTGTCTTCTTACTTAAGAACTAGCATAAAATCTTCTTTCTAGCTATAATAATCAACTCAAATAGTTTTTTAACACCCCATTTTCATATACTTTTAATTTCACCACTTTGAAATTATAACTTCCTAGGAGTAGTGGAAAGGGGGGAAAAGGGGGTATATTCCCTCTTCTTCAACTTGAGGAGTGATGTGCATAAATAGTAAAAATTCAATTCTTGGATGTGATTTTTCATCTGATTCAATATCCTACATAAATCCATTATTAAAAACCACATATGTATCAATATCCACTTTTTCATTAGTGCGCAACTTCAAAATATCCTCTTGATCTTCGACCACTCCCAAACATTGAATTACAATTAGATTTTTTGAGTTTCAAAAGTTTCTCATCAAGTGTATTAATAACCTTCTCATGTACCTCTAGTAAATCATGAAGTTCACTTGACTCTACACAACATATATAGGGATAAGAGAAATCAAAATCATACACAAAAAAATCACAATAATATAAAAGAAAAGCTTGTTCAATTAAATAAAAAACTTCATTAATTTGGTCATCTTGCTTTTTTAAAGAAAAAACGGTGATCCTGGGAGTGTTTCTAAGTTAGAAGTGATTTATTCAACCTGCTCCAACCTCTTATCAAAACAAAAAACCTCAATTTTATAATTTTTCAAAGTAAAGGAAAGTGTATCTTTAATTGGTTCATCATCTTATGATTTCACAAGAATTTTGAAAGGATTATCAGGAATATCCCACTACTAAAAGACCACCTTGGTGAGGTGGGTTACATTCCTTCTATTTGTCCTTTGACATATTCATAGACCTAGTCCCCATTGGTAGAGGAAAATATGAGTAATCCCTTTTATCTTTCTAGTTAACCCTCCCTATCTTACTCTTCTCATACATGGATACATTTAATCCTGAACCTCATCCTCTAAATCACCTAAAAAGTGGAAAGAACATTCATCACATGACCAATTTTCAGGGACCTGCTCCTCTCCAACGGTTCTGACCAGGTATTGTTCAAAATTATGGACTAGTTCATCATATGACAAAAGATCAAAATGATTATCCATCACAATACCTCCCACTTCTGTAGAACTCCTCATGAATGTGGCCTCACTCCCTTAAACCTATTTCGATACATTTCCGCTTGTTGAAAATGAGAAAATGGAGGGATTCTTGGGACCACCCTCATCCATATTCTTCAGTTCCATAACCGAGTAATGCTCACTGACACCATGGAGAGGAGGGCGTGGCGCGGAGGGCGCGACGAGGAGGGCGCAATGAGGAGGGCGCAGCACGGAGGAGGCGTCGGGGAGGAGGGCGCAGCGAGGAGGCGTCGGGGAGGAGGGCGCGACGAGGAGGAGGGCGCGGCGAGGAGGGCGTGGCGAGGAGGGCGTGGCGAGGAGGGTGCGACAAGGAGGGAGATAAACATACATTAGATAAATAATCTAGAAAATTACTTAACATTATTTGTATTGTTTCAAAATATATTAATTAATCATCAATATTGACTTTTTATAACTCAACCACCATTATCTAAAGTATTGTTTTTTCCCTTCCAATGAAAAAGCTATTAATCAATTCTATAACAGGGTTCCAGGCCCTATCTTTTATGGATGGATACTCCAGGTATAATCAGACATGGATGGCCCCCAAGGATGTAGAGTCTCCCATAATTATGGTTCCATAGGGGAATGTCTACTTTTAATTGATTCTCATGGGATAGAATAAGGCATAATCCACTTATCAACTGTCCATGCACCACATCTTCAAGACAATTATCATTAAATTTGTGGAATGCTACTAGAATTATTTGGTGGAAAAATACTACCATATTTGGACCATCTCAAGGATCTTGAGAAATTGTTTGTCTTACTATATTTCATACACTTTAAGATAAACTCCCTGAAGTTCACATTCAGGGTTACCTCTATTAGGTTTCTCCACTTTACTACAAGATATATGGTCATCGAGATTGACCCAGTGATGATCAAGTCCATCAATCAGATTCCTCCCCCATGGAATCTCTAATAGTTGTGGGGCCTCCAAGGTCTATTAACCTATATAAACTGATTTAATGTGAATTTAGTTGGATAGTGTAAGATCCTCTAGTGTCCAATGAATAATGTTCCTATTAAAAAATTGGATGAGGAGTTTTATATATATTATTGATAACATTAAGCATTATCTTTTACAACTGTCAGTTTTGATTTCTTCCATTTTAGGAAAGACATTGTTAATTTATGGGACTTCCTTGGAATGATCCCTTGTAACCCATCTAACCCAAAAAAACAAAGAGGTGATATAAAATTGTTTATAATATCATAGTCGGATGCTCCTCGATATATAGAATAGATACTCCCCTATAGATAAGAGTTTCCTCGCAATAGCTTTTACAGTGTAGAGGTTGTGATATTATATATAGAATCATGAGACACAATTGGTGACACAAGTAAAAATCCTAAAGTATATCTTCAATTACCCTATGTTTATTGGATGAATTTTGTTTTGGGAGGTGATCCTCTAGTATTTTAACATTAGGTTCATCCCATATATGGTTGTCAAATTCTAGGCAATAGAAGACTTCATGGACACACATCCACCCCTGAAGAACTACCCCTGAATGTTGATTTCCCAAATGAGGCTACCCTCTTAGTGGATCATGTCAAAGAGTATTAGAAAACATATTTTGATGGTGATTTTCAAAGATCGACTGAAATAATGCTTAATAATTCCAATCTTAATTGAGTAGGCCAGGTGGTTGTCTTTATCACACCAACACAAGACGTCCAATCATACTTTTTCCTATTTTTATAAGGTTTCACTGATGATGAGGCAAATTATTAGGCTATCATTACTGGTTATAAGTTATCAGATGATATTTATTTCCCCCAAATGGATATGAAGGGAGAATCCAAGTTATCCATCAAATATATTAATGGGGACCGCATTGTTATGATGAAAGAGCTCATGTCCCTACTGGATCATACCCACCAAATAATGGTACAATTCCCTTCTATGATGGAGGTGAATATAATTCCTATTCTATAGAATGGTTGAGCTGAACACTTGAAAAGTTTAGCCACATTATTATATGATCCTGAAAATGATGATTTGATCATCCATGTGGCCTATCCAAGGGTCATTGTCCCCATTCCATTTGAGATGATGATAACAAGAACCTAAACCAACTTTCCATTAGTGATTATATTCTATGACCCTAAAGTCACCCCATAGTAGAGGAAATAAAATATTATATCCCTCCCTATATCAAGTATCCCTAGCATGGTACTCTCTATCGCGACTGAGCTGAGCATAAGTGAATCCACCGGTAAGCCTTGCCGTTTACACTCTAGAGTATGAATAAATTAATTCCACCCTCAAAAGATCTGGGTTTAATGAAATTTTCATATATTACAACCAAATATATGGGATACCTCAGGTTATTTTGGAGGTCAATGTTGGGTCCAAATTCACCCATCATGTGGGACTGAAGCACTCTCAACAGATACTATTATTGGGATACATTTAGCCCTCCATGCTCCATAACTACACCATTTTTTCTCAGAGTTTTCATGGGTGTTAGAGACATTCAATTATTTTCCATCAAACATTATAGATCCTCCACACCACCATGTAATATTTTCCTTTTTCACTATGGGGTCTCATATCATAGGGCCATACCCACTAGCAAAATATATCCTGTTATAGTTTATTCTAACCGAAATGGTATTCTTCTCCAAGTGGGAAGAAGTAGTTATCGTCAATGATGTTAAATCTATGTTTGTGATCATGTTTTTGATATACCACCCCATATATCAATTTGGATTTCTTCATTACATTCTCAAATAATAAGGCACTAACTTTTAGGATTAGGATTTAATGAAATTTTACACGAAGTACAAAATCTGGTCCAACGTTATTACTTACTAGAATTCATAGGAAAATGTGTAGATTGAAGAATGAAATAAGAAACAATCTATTATCCTATAGAAAACACTGGGTTATAAAAAATAAGAGTTGGCCTGATAATCTCTTGAATTTCCTCTATACCTATTGGATGATGACTCTTAATTCCACCCAGTGACCTCATATCCCTAGTATGTGAAACCAAGTAAGTCATTCCCATCGAGGATTAGATACCATAGATCTAAATAGATTTATACAACAACAATAGTCTAGAAATAATGAAAGAATATTTCTTGGATGATTTGGAATCCCTCATAGAGAAAAACTTCCAAGCATTTCACAATCTAGAGAGAAACCAAAACTAGATGAAAATATAATTCAAAAATATGGTTTCCTCTGCTCCATACAATATAGTGACATGGTACTGGATCTCAGAACAAGTATGATACCCAAATAAATAAACCGAAGTTGGTGCCCAAGTGGTAATGACCTTACCTCATTCATAAGGTCTATTCCAACGGGGTATACTCTTTGATCACCAGATATAGAGATCGTATCACACCTCCCACCAATGTGATGTTTCTGAAGTAGTACTTCACATGAGGATACCCATGGTCCAAGAAAGAAAACCTAAAAATATTTTCATGGTTCCAAGAATTATGAATATAAAATATTCACAAATGTTCCAAGATTTATGACCCTAAACTACCAGAAACCCCATGGTCGAGCTAGTATGACCTTAAAATATTCATAACTGGTCAAAGCAACAAGACCTTAAAAATATCCTTAATCTAAAATCTTTGAACATAAACAAGGATTCATATTCCATGAATTATGAAAATAACTATTTTCTACCAATATTTTTTGAGTTTAATGACTTTAAACTATAGATATTGACATCCTAGGAGCACAAAATTAAATAATGATCTTACTCGATATAAAATTAAGATGAATCATATGATAACTATTGGATGATATGAAAGGTCTTATAATTTTTATAACCATGGTGCCTCATAATATATGTATGATATTGTCTAAAAAATCACACAACTTGGAATCAATATGAATCATATGATATGTGACGAACTAAACCATCATCCATATAACACGTTGCTAAACTCTAGCATTACCCATGTCATAAATTTGGGATTCCCTCACGAGAGAGGATTTCCCCCAATTTTGGAATTGAAATCCTACAATTACATAATTTCGAACCATGTGTGGATTGAGTACCATTTTCATGGGATATGTTGTAATTCCTATACCTCTCATTTATAGGTCTAGATAAATATATTTCAACCCTACATCCCCTTAGTCCCATTTACACACACAACATTATGACTTTAACTTCTGTGTAGTCCATCTCAAGGTGTGAACATGGTATATAAGACTATTTGGGTCCATTTACAGTAGGTTTTACCACTTATGTGACACATATATTACTGTGAAACCAAATTACACATATTCCAAGCATCATGAATTTAAAATATCATCTACATTCATCTCGGTCTGATCATTATAACATTATACGATATGGAATTTTTTTATGAGGTATTTTTGCGGTGTGCGTGGGATGTCCTGCCCTCAATTCAAATCAAATTCAACCTCATTCATGAATTGAATTTTTTTTCAAAATATACCTATTTCAGTAGCCCATGAATCATGAATGTAAATTGTTTTCTGTCATCCGAGAGGTATGACATTAAACATTGATCAACCGTCTTCAGGATCACTTCATTTGTTATAGGACATCCTGGTATCCGTTCACATGGGTTTTAATCATTTTTCACTGCATTATCATCCTTAATGATCCTCTGTATACTCAAATCATCAAGAATATAAACTATTTTCATTTTCACTAAGCTCCATGAACTCAAACAAGAAGACTAGATCAAGGCATTGTGAACCTAAACTATATGCATGCACCCATTATTCACATGGTTTTCACCATCTCTGGTGTTGCATAAATCTAACAGATCTACAATACAAAACTATATAAGGCTTGATTCCTATCCTTATCGGATGTGCAATGATGGATAGACCATCTATCTCTAGGAACAACCATAGATTAATTGTAAAATCATATGTTACATATGGTTATATCACCATGATATTCTCATATTTTCCTCCTTTTTGGGAATAAGCCCCATTAATTTCACTTGAAAAACTAGAAATCTAGTATTCCCTCAAAAATAGATATATATGGTAGAAAAAAATTGGAATATGAAGGCATATCCTACACTAATGTTCCTAGTTCTTGATGTTAATATACAGTATTACCCTATACAAAACCACGATGCCTCATACGATATTTAAGGGATGGAAATCAAACCAAAATCCATGGAACACAATTCTAAAATGTTGACATACCCTATATAATTTCTGGATGCCTCAGATTCGAAAATGGTATGATTTAGTATCCTTATTCATGAGGATCGACCCGAGAAGCAGAAATATCTTACATAAAAGAGTGGAAATATTCTTGAGAAGGATCTAATTACTACTGATATGGATTTTGAAAAAACTATTGTTAAAGATAAAGATACTGGAAATGATAAAAAATGTAAGGATAAAGATACCGGAAATGAGGTCGTCCGGAGGAGGCCGTCGGGAGGAGGAGAGTTCGTCGGAGGAGGAGATTTCGTCGGGACCAGGGGAGTTGCGGTCGTCCGGAAGAGGGGAGTCCGTCGGGAGGAGGGGAGTCCGTCGGGGGAGGATGGGAGTCCGTCAGTGGAGGAGGGGAGTTCGTCGGGATCATCCGGAGGAGGGGAGTCCGTCGGGGGAGGCGCGGTCGTCCGGGGAGGAGAGGTCGTCGGGAGGAGGTGAGTGCGTCAGGGGAGGAGGGGAGTCCGTCGGCGTCGGGGGAGGCACTGTCGTCCGGGGAGGGGGGAGGCGTGGTCGTTCGGGGAGGGGAGTGCGTCGGGGGAGGGGAGTGAGTCGGGGAGGGTTCCGTAGGAGGAGCCCGAGAGAATATGCCTTATCGCACATATAGCCACGGATGAATTTTCATCCGTTGGTATAACCATGCTATAGCAATGGATTTATAAAACCGTGGCTATAGGTCCGTGGCTATAGCTTCATTTTGTAGTAGTGGTCCTCTTCATGACGGATGTGCGCGCCCCAATGGAAAGCATCAGAAATAGAAAATGGTGAACCAAAGATGAATATCTTTTCCTCAATATGAATACTAGTAGCGTTTGGGGTATTATAAGATTAGCATGTCACCAGGTCCGGGCACCCAACACCAGGACGTGAAACTCACCAGGGGTTGGGGAAAACAGGACGTTTAGCATTCCCTTCTACAACGTTGACAGTGTGGATCCCTCGTACCGACCACGGAATACGGAATGGCACTGGGCTACTAGTTGTCAATTTCTTTTCCTATCAGTGTTAATTGGTTCATCTCCCTGCTTTTCGGAATCAGATCGCTACATCCGGAGCTCGGTTTCCACCTGCCCACTGGCGTAGGGGCATTTGCAGTACCAATGCAGCTACCCCACGTGGTTCTACCTCTTCCACAACTGCTCCGACCACCACGACTTCTGGGTGCCCACACCACCTCTTCCCATCAGAGATTATCCAACGAAGGGTGATCAACGACTATGTGCATAGGTACGAGAAGGAGGGGGTCATCCCCACTAGGGAAATGGCCAGTTTGGACCTCGAGGCAGCTGCGCCTCACCGCCAACGTCGGCCCCGAGGGCCGCGCAGGGAGCCGCTGCTCCCCCCCGACATTCAACCGTTTTGGGAGCTTATCCCCGGAACGCCTTGACACCTCCCTCCCCTATACCGACGAGGTAGGGGATGCCTGGGTTGGCCCAATCAGAGACCTGCTTCAAGGGTTCATGGCAAGGCCCCCTGCTAGGCTGTGTTGGTGCCGCTGCTTGGCTCCTCGAGCCGAGGAGCAGGCAATCCATGTGCCCGCACCATTGTCTCCAACCCATATGAATCGACGCCAGCGTCGGGCACGAGCGGAAGAGGGTGCTCACCCCGGGGTGTCAACATCAGCAACCACTATGGCCGGAGCCACTGCTGACTCCTGTCATCAAACCCCCGCACACATTGAGTAGGGGAATTTATATGCCCAATTCGGATTGAGGCCCCGACCGCCCCATGGGTAGGTTTGGTCGAATCTCCCGGTCACCGACACATGAAATGGCCGTTGTGGACTAATTTATGGTAGTTCCATCAAGCATGAAGGCCTAATCCGTGCCACCGTTCTGGAAGGTATGGGCCTTCCCTGCTTCCAACCTTAGCCCAGAGGCTTGCTTTTCACCACCCTTGCTGTAGGTAAGAGGATTCCCCACGACAGCAACACTCCGGGTGGGGCTCTCTCAAGAACTCACTACACTGGGTACGAGGTCATTTCCCCTACCGCAGGCTGCGAGTATGGAATCGTTGTATATCCGGTCACTCACCCACATAGAGGTCCTCCCCATGTCCCTTTCAACATTTTCCCCAATGCTCCCCGCACCCTGGCCTTCAATACTCTCTGCCCCAGCACCATTGCGACTATAGGAATCTGTGACGGAAATCAGCCCTGCCCTGCAGAGCCACCCAGGGGAAGGAAGGCGGGACGTCATCGCCGTAAGAGAAATTCCAGGGAAGGCCATACAGAAATCACACCCATCCGTTTATCCGACTCTGAGGTGGAGTATGACTCAGCGATGGAGCCCTCTCCTCAGTCCTTTGAGTCAAGGGCTGGGATAAGGATGGGGGCGTTAGCCTCGTACTCCCCAAATGCGAGATCCATATGATCCATGCCTCCCTCTGAAGGTATATCCAGGAGGAAGAGGACTTGTCATACCCCCAGGTATTGAACTTGTAGTCAACATCGGCCTCTCTAGAAGCACATTCCTCCTCGGCCAGAGACAGAAGAGATATGTTTTGGGGGTCGATGGTGGAAGAGTCGTGACATAGCACACCCCCGGCAAGAACCAACACTGTGACAGGAGGCCCATTCGCTGGTCCATCCTATTGTGATGTGGCAGCCAGGACACTACAACCCTTGGAGGACGACCTAGGATTTGGCGGCCAATCGGCCTTCTCGCCGTATTCTCCGCCGACCAGCCCACCGGCTCAGCGGCCTGCCTCGGCACCGCTGCTAGTTCCACAGCCACTCCCTTCTAATGAGCAGGGCCATCAAGGGCCGGATCCTGAACCTGAGTCATGGAGCTTCTGGACCATCCTCGCAGCTGGCCACTTCCCCGAGAGGTTTTGGCCAGTCTCAGGGTCATATTTTGATACACCAGAATCGGTCACCCTGGGAGAGTTTGAAAGTTTCCTCCATACCCTCCGAGAGACTCACTACCGTCTTCTCCATCATCAAGTGCCTTATACCAGGAGCCAAGCACTCCTCGAGGATATCGGCGAGCAATGTCGTCGGGTCGACCTAGCCACGCTCCCCGCAGTCCGGCACCCCGAATCACTTGTCCACCACAGGCCCTCCAACAACAATGAATTCAGAGTTTTCAAGTACTCTGTAAAGTTATCGAGGAGGCCACCCCCACGCGCATGTCTATGGATGGGGGTAGTACGCTGCCCTTCTCTTCAGTGCGATTCTCCGGTATCCCAACTCACTGGGCAACTCTGAGGACATACCCCTGAGGGTAGTGGTGGTCAACATGTCCGATCTTTCGGGAGAGGGGAACGGTTTGGAACTTCTTGATGGGGACTTACCCATTGAGGAAAAGCCTCCAATGGACCCATCAGGGAGGATTACTAATCAGCAGAGGAACCTCCTTGGTCTCCCCACACCCACTAAAGCATTAATACTGAGCCGGAATATTGAAAAGGGTAAAGAGCACATTGGGGTTGTCTAGCTCTCCGACCCGTCTGCCTCAGTTCAGAAAGTAGAGGAAGATCCCGAGAAGGCCTTGCTACACCAACAGCTTACTGAGCAGAATAGGTTGGTCAATGAGCTTCTGACTGAATTCATTGCAGAGCAGCGACCCGACTACGGTGATCCTAGGCTGGGGCAGCAGGGGAAGGAACAACTAACCCTTAGCGAGATTCTCCCAGGCAACATCGATCATGCCATGTTCGCTGACAGAGGAGAGTCTGGAGCTCATGGAAATAGGGCAGAATATGTTTCACCAACCCCCCTGAGCGGCGTGATCACCCAAGAGACCCCGCTCGGGTTCCTCCCGCCGCCCCAAGGGTCACTCCACCAGCTGCTAAGCTTGTCTACCTAATTGAAGAGCTCGACAATGTGCTTGTGGTTAGGGATCCCTGTCAGGACAGGATCCTGCATCCAGACGATCCGATGGCAGCACTCATCGCCCGCTTAGAGGCTTCGGAAACTCAATAGGTGGTGATCCCACCAGATGGAAAGCCATACCCAGCATGGGTGGATGATATGCTAGCACCTCCGGGGTTTGGGAACCCCACTTTCGCCCTATTTAATGGGACAGGAGACCCACCACAGCACCTGGCCCACTTCAACTCAAGGTGTGAACCTATGTTAGGGACTCTAGCGCAGCAGGAGGCCGCCAAGCTCTATTGATTTGTTCAGACGCTGGAGGGGCCGACATTTGTCTGGTATAGCCAGCTCCCTGTCGAATCTATGACTAGCTTGGAGGACCTTCATAGGCAATTCCTGTACCAGTTCAGTTCCACAACCTGGAAGATGAACATCGCAGACCTCTTCGGGTGCAAGCAAAGGCCCGATGAGTGAGTCGCGGACTTCATCGCATGGTGGAAGGGGCTCACATACTCCCTTGACATGACACTAACTCATGATAAATTACTGACAATGTGTGTAGGGAACATCAAGTCAGAGATAGTTCCTTCTCTGATCACTTAGAATTACCCCGAAGGGTTCCGGGACTTCTCAGACAAGGCTCAGCACCTCGAAGAATCCCTACAACAGGCCAGTTAGGCACACCCACAGCCTCCTGTAATCCCAGTAATAAGAGTTTCCAGAGATGATCCCACTGCTGTGGCCCAGATAGAGGCCCCTAGGCAGCTAGAGTTTCTACCAGTGAGGCTAGATCTGTATCCCCATAGGGGTTCACCCCCACAGGCACAACTTCCAGCCCAGCAGTGACTGCCACAAAATCGGCAAGCGCCTCCGCGTAACACGCCGCCACCGCCTAGGTGAGATAATCAGGTTCCACCTCCTCGGAATGCTCCTCCGACCCCCTGTCAGGGTCATCCTCCTAGATCCCCCCTTCTAGATATAAGGAATCAAACCTACTCATTTGACGAGGCTCAGGTCCTTGGTTACTTCCGCAGTGCCTTGGAACAGAGAATTGTGCGACTTCCTGAGTGCCAGAATCCAGAAGAGGCGCATCTCACTGATCACCCTAACTACTGCCCTTATCACTGGATCCTGGGGAACACCATCAAGCGATACTACATGTTCAAGGAATGGATCCAAGACTAGATTGACAACAATATAGTCAGGTTGGGCCCAGCCCCGGCACAAGCGGAAGGTATCTTTGTGAGATCGGATGGCAGTAGCGGTGACGAAGATGAATGGAAGCAGGTTTTCGACCGTGGGTCCCAGAAGTATAATGACTGGATACCCCACAAGACATTCGCCTGCACCCATGGAATCATCCATGCACACCTGAATTAGCTAGAGCCCTCTGAAGCTGCAGTTACTACTTCGACATCGTCGTTTCAGCCAACCTCTTCCCATAAGAGCAAGTAGCGGTGGGGCAAGAAGAAGCAACGTGCTCCACCACTGCCATATTCATCCCAAACTCTCTCCGAATTCATGCCCCCAAGGATGGTAATCCCTCCTAGAGTCCTCCTATTGGTGGATTATTCGTTAAGTGACAGTCCGGGGTACGCTTCCGTTAACACCGTAGAGTTGGTAAATCCCTTTTTGACTCCCGACGATGGGGAAAGCCAGGCGGACCTTCCCAATGTCCCCAACCGTCACCAACATCATCAAAACCATGTTTACATGAATCATCGGGGAAAAATAGTTGGCATCGCCAGCTAGGCCGTGCACGCCGCTGAGACCAGACAGCAGGCCCAGTGTAGAGCTCAGCACACACGACCCCTTCATCCGGTGTTGACAGGTCCGCCTCCACCACCATTTGTGTTGTTGTATCAGGAGGAACCACATAAGCCTTGACATGACTAGATTCACCCTTCCACCTTCCAACCCCAACATTCCGGTCCTATCCGGTAGCCACTCTCCAGGCTTCGACTAGTGAACAGCGAGATATGCCTAGTACTAGTCAGCCGCTGGTCCAGCCGGCAGGGCCCGTCGTGCCTCTAATTGCAGAGCGGCCTCCCGTAAGCAGAGAATCACATTTGGCGTGAAAGTATGATGTTCTAAAGCACCTTTTCGGCGTTCCAGCGAGGCTCTCTATCCTTGAGGCTCTTCACCCGTCGTCTGAAATGCAATATGTTCTTGACGAGGCCCTAAGGAGCCCCCTCTAGTTCGAGATGGAGGTAGCAGTTGCAGAAGCCTTCCACGCCGAGGAAATTGAGAACACGGAATTCTAGGAAGTTATCTCATTCTTTGGTAAAGACAAAGACCCTCCCATATAGGGGAACATTCGACCACTGTACATCATTGGCCAGTTCAATGGCGTGGAAGTCCTCCGCTGTCTTGTTGACATGGGTTCTGGGATTAACCTAATCCAGACGCAGACACTACAGAAGATGGGTTTGTCTGAGGATGATTTAACTCCCTCTGACCTCAGAATCCAAGGATATGATAGGACCGAGCAAACCCCGGTCGACAAAATCCATTTGAAGACCCAGTTTGGGGGCCTAATTTCCAGCATTGAATTCATGGTTGTCTCCCAGGACACCGTGTACAATGCAATGACGGGCAGGCCATGGCTCCACCTTCTTGCGGCGGTCCCCTCATCGTATCACCAATGCCTCAAATACTCCATTAATGGTCGAGTGTTCATGCTCCAAGGGGATGCGTCTACTTTTTCCTGTTGTGAAGCCCATTATCTGGATGCTGACTATTACAAGAGCAAGGATAAACAAGTCTAGGCAAGTGAAGTTGATCCCGTCGCCGCTACAGTCGACCCTTGGATAGGTTTTAATGACACTTACGTCTTCCCAATACATCGGTTGGAGGCCACGACCCCCAACATGGGGCAATGATTTTTCATTTCGGGTACAAGAGGAAGGCATATTCCCAAGTCCAAGAGACGGTGGAAAATCACCTCGTACTCCTACATCAACCATGCTCAGGTGATCCCGGAACCTCCTACCCCTGTACGGTATCAGGATGTCTGGCTCATGGCAACGGCGGTATGTCATACATGTCTCTTCTATTAGGTTCGAATAGACTGGCTCAGGCCGACGTGCCACTACTGCTTTGGTGTTATCAAGCGCGGCCCCATGGGACAAAGACCAGATGGGATTGCATCGACTTCCTTCATCGCTATGGTATCAGGGGTGCATGGATCTCCTAATGTGATGACCACTGTCACTCAAGCTGGCACCAGCCTCCCGTCCGAGTCTAGTCGCTCGGAAGCAACTCCCCCCCTGTAGAAGATCCCTTCACGAGTGGAGGAGGGGATCTAGAGGATACTCCCCCCGCATTCGAGGCAGGCGTCTCCACCACGGTTGACGAGTTGGTATAGGTGAACCTCGGTAGCGAGGCGGACCCAAGACCCACATTGGTCAGTGATGCCATGCCCCCTGAGGAGCAGCAGCGGTATGTGGAATTTGTCAAACAACACTGTGATGTGTTCTCTTGGAGTTACGACGAGATGCTAGGACTAGATCCTCAGGTAGCCGTCCACCGCCTTTGTCTCCCGACAAACCATCACAGATTCAAGAAGCCTCCCAGAAAGATTCACCCTTCTCAGGGTTCCAAGGTAGAGGTTGAATTTGACAAGATTATCAAAGACAACTTCATCAAGGAAGTCCATTACCCCAAGTGGTTAGCCAAAATTGTGCCAGTCAGGAAGTAGAACGGACAAATCAGAGTCTGTATCGACTTTTGTGATCTCAATCGCCACTATCCGAAGGATGATTTACCTCTTCAAGTGACATAGTTGTTGATTGATTCCATGGACAGGTTCCAAGCCCACTCCTTCATGGATGGAGATTTCGGGTACAACCAGATCCGGATGGCCCCCGAGGAAGAGGATTACACTGCCTTTAGGGAACCCCAAGGTACTTTCTGTTATCAGGTTATGCCCTTCGGCATAAAGAATGTCAGTGCCACCTATCAGCGGGCCACGCATTTCATATTCAAGATGATTCTGGGAATATTGGTGTAATGCTACAAGGATGATCTGGTGGTCAAATCTCACCAGCGCCAGGACCATCTCAAGGACCATGAGAAAGTGTTCGACTTCCTCTGTTCCCTCCACCTGAAGAGGAACCCATTGAAGTGTGCTTTCAGGGTCACCTCCGGCAAGTTCCTTGGATTTTTTTTTTCAGGCATTGAAGCATTGAGATAGACCCAGAAAAGATCAAGGCCATCAGCCAGATGCCTCTCCCGAGAAATATTCTAGAGCTCCGAGGTTTCTAAGGCCACTTAGCCTACATACGCCGATTCATTGAAAATATGGCTAGCAAGTGTAATCCCTTTTCTAGGATCATAAAGAAAGGCGCCACCTATGAATGGGATGAAGAGTGTTAGAACACCTTTGAGGAAATCAAGCAGTATCTGATCCAACCTCCGGTCTTGATGCCACCCATCTCCGGGAAGCCGCTGGTCCTTTACATGACCACCCTGGAACAGTCCCGCGACACACTTCTCACCCAGAATAACAACAAGGGTACAGAGAACAGCCTCTACTACCTCAGCTGCATGCTCCTCGATACGGAAATGAGATATTCTCCAATAAAGAAGAGCTTCCTTGCGCTCATGTTTTCCGTAAAAACATTGTGGCACTACTTGCATCACCATGAGGTACAAATAGTCTCTCGGGTAGAGCCACTAAAGTACATCATGAACCGACCTATGTTGACTTTCCGACTAGCGTAGTGGGAAGTGATCCTCCAGCAGTTTGACATCAGGTTTGTGCCTCAGAAGGCTATCAAAGGACATGCATTGGCAGACTTTCTAGCTGCCCACCCAACCTCCGCGGATCAATTGCTTGACCTAGGTTTTCTTGAGGAGGCAATCCTCTCAGTCGATCATGCCATCCCATGTTAGCATATTAACTTCGATGGTGCCTCCCGAAGCCCTACTGGTAGGAGACTCAACAATCTTAGGCTCAATAGAGTGGGCCTAGGTATCATTTTCATCACCCCAGAGCAAGCCGTTCTGCCATACTCATTCCTGTTGTCAGAGGGATGCACCAACAACGAGGCAGAGTATCATGCCCTCATTACTGGTCTCGAGCTGGCCCTCGAGATTGATGTGCCCCATCTACATGTGAAAGGGGATTTCGAGTTGTTCATCAAGAAGGTCAATGGTGACTATGTTGTCAGAAATCCAGAACTCGTGCCATTGTTGGAGTGCACCCTCCATCTAATGGCCCAGTTCCCTTCTCATCCAGAGGTTATTCACATCCCTTGGTCACAAAACGGTTGAGCAGATTCTTTGGCCAGCCTGGCCGCGTCGCTTGCGGATCCTGAACCGGATGACCAGATTATCCACATGGAACACCGGAGAGTCATTGGTCCCATTACCCCAAAGGATGATCGTGGCCCATGGGTAAACCATCTTACCGTTAGTGCCCCTTCATCAGGAGCCCTGGGTACTTCAGATGCAGTGATCAAAATAGTTCCTGATTGGAGGATACCCTTGGTTGAATACCTCCAATACAGTAATCTCCCGTCAGACCGGGCTGAGCACGAGCAAATCCAATGTCGCACGCTACAGTTTACCCTTTAGAGCGGTCCCAACCTTGAGCAGATCCATTATAAATGCGGATTTGATGCTATTCTCCTCTGTTGCCTTCAAGGAGTCGAGATTCCATAGGTCATGCAAGAGGTTCATGCTGGTTCCTGTGGCGCCCATCAGGCCGGGTCAAAGTTGTCTCACCTGATATAGAGGCTGGGATACTTCTGGCCCTCCATGATCCATGACTACCTCGAGTTCTCCAAGAAGTGCCATATGTGCCAAGTTCATGCTTACTTTGTGCATTAGCCATCAGATCCTCTCTGCACTACCAATTATTCTTATCCCTTTTCAGTTTGGGGGTTGGAGGTCGTAGGACCTTACCCACCAGCAATGGCTTGCCAATGCCGGTTCATTTTGATTGCTATGGATTTCTTTTCCAAGTGGGCGGAGGCAAATCTGCTCAAGGAAGTCAAAGCCCGTTCTATCACCGACTTTGTGAGTTCCAACATCATAAATTGATTTGGAGTACCTCATGCTATTATCACTGATAACGACACCAACTTCCGAGTAGCCGAGCTGAAGAAATTGTACGCCATGTACAACATTCACTCTAACCATACCTCCCGCTATCAGGCATAGGAAAATGGACAGATCAAGGCGTTTAACAAAACCCTCTCTAACACTCTACAAAAGATGGTTGGTCAAAACAAGAAGAGTTGGCCGGATAAGCTCCCCAACGCCCTTTGGTCTTATCGGATGCCGACTTGTAATTCCACCCAGGTGACCTCGTACTCCCTGGTGTATGGAACTGAGGTCATCCTGCCCGTCAATATTTAGTTACCCTCATTGCGCACAGTGGTCTACGACCAGAAAGTGCCAGATAGAGTTTCCAAAATCCTTTTAGCTAAATTGGAAGCGCTGGACGAGAATAGGGTTCATGCTTTGCATAACCTGGAAAGGCATCAGAGAAGGATGGCTTGAGCTTTCAACAAGATGGTTCGCCTCTGCTCCTTCCTGCAAGGTAACCTAGTACAGGCCCTCAGGGTGCCAATGATCACCGGCAGGAAACCAGCCAAGTTGGTGCCTAAATGGGAGGGACCTTTCATTATCCATAAGGTCTATCCCAATGGTGCATACTCCTTGGTGACCATGGATGGTGAGCATGTAACTCCTCCCACCAACTCTAGGTTCCTCAAAAAGTATTTTTCCTGAACTTCTGGTCTGACATGACCCTAAACTATTGGGTCCTTTATGACCTTAAACTACACTACGGTCCCACATGACCTTAAACTGCACGCTCATCCTGCATGAAATTAAACTACAAGCCGGTTATGCCTCCTTGACCGAGGCTCACCCTCAAGCCCCTGGCCCAAGATCTCTCCTTTAGGATTGTACGGTGTGGTGTGGGACTATGTCTTCATTCACATTGGGTTACTCACCATTACATACACATTCTTGGATGAAATCCCTCTCATTGTCCTACATGACTTTAAACTATTCTTCTAGAACTACGTGTAGCTTGATTCACATCTTTACGGGATACGTAGGACCGCCTGAACACCATGATTTCAGGTCCAGCGCCATCTCTTAGGAGATCCCACGGTCTCCCGGTCACCATGGCCTCTTGGCCTATCCCTCCCCATGAGAGGGATATATAGGTGGGGTATAACGTTTTTGGCACCATGCCCCCTTCTCCCGGGAATCCTTCGTCTTTTGGCCGCTCTCAAACTGAGCCCTTCGACCCTTTTCAGTGGTCCTCTAATGTCTTCAGAGTACTCTAGTCTAGAACATAGAGTGTCAGATTCAACTTAGGCAAGTTCCATCCACTTTTCAAGCTTCGTGCTCCCCTTCATTTGGGCCCCCATTATCTTTGACGCCCGGAGGGACCCCCAAGAATGGTCTGGATACAACGCCTAAGGGCTCTTCTACCGTTACGAGCCAACACCCCCGAGGGTTTTAGATAAAAAGTTGATACAAATCCCGCGTTTCGAACATGGTAAGCGGTCGATGCTCATCTGTTTGTCCCCATTCCAGGCTAACACGAGAGGATGATGTGTTGCGAACATGGTCAACAGTAATATTCTGTTGTCACGCCGACTCCTTCAGGCCCTGAATGTTGGTTGCATGATTCACATTATGTTCCACCCCATCATGTCAAGGTGGAATCTAATCACTCTTTGCACTAACCCTCAGTGCAATTCCACACATCAGGCAGACAGAGCTACGTTACGGCGTCTCTCAGGGCTCCTACGATCCGAGCGCTAAGATTACAGGCTTGGGTATTCTTTAAGGACCATGCGCAGCTTGACCCTCATCCACACGGGAAATGAGAGGTCACCTAGACATTTCTTTTCGGGCTCAAATCAACTGGAGGCTAGTGTCTCCTGCCCCTTAATTTTTAAACCCTCGTCAGCCCCTTGGCCCGAGGCTCCTCTCCCAGAATCACAGGCGGTGATGGTATGGGATTATGTCCTCATCCGAATCGGGTATGCTTTATCACATCGTGTACATTCCCCTGGGTCCAAGCCATACGACCTTAAACTGTGTTGGTTGGTTCTACCACATGTCCGTAAACTGTGATGATATCGTCCTGACCGCAAGAAGAAAAAAAGCACTGCATTGTGATGACCTCTCCATAGAGGGCATCACGTTGGGTATTGGTCATTTACATACCATTTGTCAATGCCCGTATACGGCTTGACTATTGTGGCGATACCAATAATTTCTACCCTAGGCCGGTCGCTCCACAAAAGAAAAACCATTCACCTTCAAGGACAAACAAGATACATCAAATACCGCTTCTTTTGGTGCAAGGGCTAGACCCGCACACCCCTTACATCCTTAGAACATGTACCTTCCCATGCCGTGCCACCCTCCAGAACTATGTACGGCTTGATTCTCATCCTTATTAGATACATAGGAACACCCAGGAACTTCCTCATGGGCCCAACCTAACTTTCTTATTCATTCCCTTGACTAGAACACTTTTCCAAGGAACACATGGTAAGCAGGACCTCGTCCTCATTCACATCGGGTTTTGTAATCACCTTACCATGTGTCTCCCGCCCTCCTTAACAATCCTTGGTCCTAGTTCTAGGATCTTAAACCAAGACCCTTTCTAGAACTATGTGTGTCTTGATTCCCATTCTTATGGGGTACGTAGGAACGCCCAGACATTTCATCTTGGGTCCAGCCCTAGGGATTACCAAATCCCGTCCCTCCTAACTGTTGGCCCCTTGGCCTGACTTCTCAGGGAGTTGTGTAACTGCATCATTAGCCCCGAATAAGTTCGGGATGCCCCGTAGTGATGTTGGGAAGTGACAGTTCCCTCACCATAGAGGTCTTGTCTAAAAGTAGGGATGATCCATGACCAGATTAATACATTTTCCTAACGTGCCTCCACCACGGTGGCATATTTTTGGGAGTGTTGGATTCTGTTTGAACAAACCACCACATCACTTTCCACACTTTATGTGCCCCTTTATCTGGATCTTCATCCTCTTTCACGTTTTATGGGACCCTCTAACAGTATGGATTCTCGACCTATAGTCCGCCAGCTTTCCTGGGCCAACTTTCTGGAAGACTTGTCCTGTTTGATGGGACTCCCTAACATTATGGATGCTCGACCTATGGTCTACCTACTATCCTGGGCCAACATTCCGGAAGACTAATTGATGATATTTGAGTTAGGCCCCATGTTGTGAACATGGTCAGCGGTCAACCCTCATTTCTTGTCCCCATTTCATACCAATGTGATATGGATGCTGTGTTTCCACCATGGTCAACAGCTATACTCCATCGTCACACCCCTCCCATAGTATTCTGAATTTGGGTAACGTGATTCACCTTTCTCATCTCCCTATTTTCGAGTTTATTCCAATTCCCCCAGCATTTCCCCTCTCGTGCGTTAGAGCACATTGAGGAGACGATGCATCGATCAGTTTGAAGTCCCCTCCCTTTGGCTGGGCCTCCCTCTTCTCCTCGGAAGTCCAGGCTCAATTTTGAATGCTTGAAGCTTGGTTGACACCCCACGGTCGAATGAAATGATAATACGAGAATCCTTTGTTTCTCATATTGGGTACGACCCACATGAGCTTAGGGATGAATTGTTATTTATTTTAGGATTATGGACGAGCATGTTAAACCAAAAGTATATATAAGTGGATTTGTCCATACATTGGAAGAAAAATGTTCATGAGTAGGCCAAAACAGGGCCCTTAAGGGTCAGCTTCTTGGAGAGATCTTTCCAATGCCGCTACCCTTTGGCTGGTGGCCTCCAAGACTGCTTCTCGCTCCCTGAAGACTCTCTCTTCATCAGCCACCGCAGAGCGCAGTTCACCAATACTAGCTTGTGCCTGTTCCCATTCAGTTTGAAGCACGGTCATCTAGTGACTCACCTCTATCAGTTGTTCTTGGGCATCATCCAGCTGGGCCGTCAGTTGATCCACGAGCTCAGATCATGTTGCAATGAAGGCCCCCTTCTCTGTATCCTACTATTCGAGGCGTCATACTTCCTGCTCCGCCCTCAAGAATTCTCGGGTGCTCACCAATTCTTCCCGACACTGGGGAACATCGGTGCACTGGCTGCTCTCACGTATCTTCTTAGCCATGTAATCATGGACCTTCAGATAAATGCGTTGAGCATCAGCCCCTCTAACACATAGGAAAATCCGCCATGTCTAAAGCGATCCCATCCGCCTCAGCCAATCCGTCTGAGGCTTCCTGAGAAAACACTGGATGCACCTACACCCTTTGCACTATGACATTTGGCTCTCATCGGTGGCTTCCAAATCTGAATCATCTATTTCTTCAGGATTAGCGGGATGGTATACAGGGAAGACAACCAGCAGGTCAGTAGCAGGATCTGCCTCAGGGATGCCTTCTCGAGGAATAGGATCCTCGACGTCTGGGCGACCTTCCTCTCTCACCCCGATAGTGGCGATGCCTTCGTCAGCTTCCAGCCTCGCTCCAATGAAATCACCCCTGGTGTCCGCTGCCCCCTACTCACCAATTACCGGGGCTAGCCCAATTTGGGAAGTATTTTCTGGAGGAGGTAATACGTCTGCCACTAATTCACTCATGGATGCCCCAGGCTCAGTAGCCCGACGAGCCTCCAATACCGAGATCACTGTACATGGATCATCCTGATTAGTTGAGTTCATTGATAGTAACCACCCGTAGTGAAGTAAGGGACTTACATGAACCTAGAGCGTCATCCTCCAGTGCTCTTGCCGCCACAGGAGCTATCATGGAAGGAGACCCCTCAACGCTTGTTAGTTTGATAATGGGCATCAGAGCCCCACCCTGTCCCACCAGCGCCTCTTCTCCTTCCACTATTGGGGATTCTTGATCAACGCCTATATGCTCCTGAGTGAGATAGAGAAATTGATTAGAAATTACAGAAGATAATGGATAAAGAAGGAGGATAAATAAGTATAGAGACAGGCCTCTAGTAGCTCAGTTTTGTCTATGATAGAGCCATCAATCTCCCTACTCTTCTGCAGGCTCCCTTGGTGGGATCCTCTCTGAGATCCTTCGTCTTCTCCTGTATCCTCCTCTCCCTCTGGATTGTCACCACCGTCCTCATCCTTCGATGTCATCTATTCAGGACCATTCCCCAGACCGAGCATCACTTTCACTAAGAGAGGTGGCTCCGCGCGCCGACCCTGTTGGCATGTGTACATGTCCATGGCCGTCAGGTAGGCATGCCATCGATGAAAATTTTCCTGGTCTGTAACCCGAATAAGCCCGACTTCTGGCAGCTGGATCCCATCCTGCATTATCTTCTTCCAGAGGGCTTCAGCGCTCATCAATTTCCACAGGGTCATCCAGGCTGACCAAAATTCCAGGAAGATCGAATCGTGGGAAGTTTCGAGTAGGTATATTATCTACTTCCTAGACAGTTATATGGACACCCCGTGTGACCCTCCTCTGGGAAACAAGGTCGCAACAACACCATGTGATGTCCCCGCTGGTGAGTTCTCGGCCTGCGCAGGCCTCACTGCCTAGCGTGCCCCTGGTCCCCCCTTCTAGAGGCACCTTGCCTGCTCTCTCGTCACCCCGATTCCACGAGGGTAGTCTCGAGTTGAAAAACTCGCTTGCGCAAAATCCCCTAGGGGTATGCTATAGCCCAATGTTCGGTATACTCGGCTGGTAGGCCAGTGTCGGCCCCGGTGGGAGGAATGGTAATGACGTCTCCAGAGACATAAGTGGTGAACATTAACCACATATGGCGCAAGATGCAGGGGTTCCTCTCCTCCCAGACATCCGTGAATACCCTCTTCGGTATTCGCTGGAGGCACCCGAAATGCCTGGCGAATCGGGACGACACACAAGGCTCGCAGATGATCTTCTCGTCAATCCGATCCACAAGCACCCCGCCTCGGATGCTCTGGAAGTATTCCTGCTGCTCTAGCGAGCGTTGCCCGTTGTCTACCATTTGGACAGTCGGGGTGGGGAATGGGCTGATGTTGAAGTTGGCATGGTTACCAATTCCGATCCTTACTCCCTCCTCATTGAGTGTCATCGGTGTGACCTCGACAATGTTCAATAGAGATGGTCGTAGGCCATTGCCCAGAGGACGAACGATATTTGGGAAAGTGTACCCACCAAGATGATCCACATCCCAGCCATGGAAGATCAGGAAGGGGCCACACACCCTCTAAGGTGACCCCCCTCTTGAGATGCATCCCAGAATGGCGTACATCCTAGCTAGCATGGGGACCCCCAGATTAAACCTTTTTTTGGAAGCCATGGTTCCCGCCATCACCAGGGTTGCTGAACGGATGCTCATCCTTGCGTTTCGCACCGGTAGGAGCCACCTGCTCATGAAGGTGGAGAAGAACCCTACATATCGAACATTCGGGTCTCAGACCTCATTAACACGATAACCCCATGATTGGTGTTACCCCTCCTCCATAATCCTCTGGTATGATCCATTATTTCTCCTCTGAGATGCAGTTGGGCACCGTTTTCCCCGTCCCGGCATCTTGACCGCCAGGTCCTTCTCTAGGAACAAGCTGAACCGGTCCTTGTAGGCGAAGTCCTTGACCTCCAGTCTCTCTTTGGCCAGCTCCAACAAGTGCCATGTCAGCATGGGGGGTCCGTGATCTATCCTCCCAGGTGTTCATTGGGTGAAGGAACTCGTCGTATTGATAGCCCTCTAGTGGGATACCTCTGATGCAGTGGATGTCCCATAGACTGATACCAACTTCCCCATGGTGAAGATGGAATGTGTTGGTTTCTAGGGACCATCAGGTGAACAGATCCGGCCCGAGTTTAGGCTGGCGGTAGAAGTGGAAATGCGACATCCAAACTGCCTCGAACAAACCAATGTGCCACATCTCAGACCCGAATTGGCACACATATGGTGAACCCAGTATGCCCAGGCCCACTCACTAGTGAAGATGCCTATGGACCAGAAATCCCAATCTTCCAGCCAGCCCTTAGTATCGTCCATGATGCTCTGACGGAACGTTCTTGTATAGAGGGATGGGGAACTCTCCACAATAGGATCACCCCTAGCAATGTTCCTGGTCCTTGGGTTCATGACATATACATCCTTGTGTCTGGTCTCTCTGGCAGGATGACCATTGTTAGTGATATTGTATCGGGGAAGGTCATCCTCTTGGGTCACCCATGGCCGCGGTGTATCAACCTCAAATCCCGGCAGTAGAACCTCCTCCAAAATGCCAAAGTTCCATAGAGGAAGTTTGTTATAGAAAGGATTATCCTTCTGGGAGGGGGGGAGGAGGTTGAAAAAAGTATGGTTGTTGGAAACAACCACCCTGGCACACTAAACCTCCTAGTTTGCTGCCATTTCAGCTCTAAGAGTGGTGGCTTCCCCCTAATCTACTTGGTTTGTGTCCATATTCTTCCAGCCAAATGCTTCGAGAGTGTTGCGTGGAATCTGGATGTGTTGCGTGAAATTCAGAAGCTGGGGGCGAAATCAGAGAAGTCGGCATGGAAAATCCCGGGTTTGCACATAAATAGAGCCAAAACTCAGAGAAATTACGCAGTGCCAAAGAGGGTTTTACGCGCAGGCACAAAGGCAATTTCGCGCATGAGATCTCTGATCCTATCACATGAGAGCTCTGGGGACCCATGGCCCCTCTTATAGGTGAAGCTGGGGTTCCGTGCTGCGTGGAAAGCGGATTCCGCACCATCCGGGGTTTTGCGTGCCACAACATTTTTTGCATGCAAGGGGCCCACGAAGCCCAAGACTTTGTCCTTTCGGCGTTTACCTCAGAATCCAATCATTGAGACCTCTCCCCGATCCAATTCCGAGGGGGGAAATTTATAGACGCTGAAAAGTTCGTAATTACTAAAGGAAGTTTCGAAATGAAGAAGTGAAGTCATATTCGGACCCGGAGACCCGGTCCGGAGGGCCCGTAAGTGTTACATGAAAAAAGGGGAATGCACGTGAAAAAACGGGCCATGCGGAAGGGGTCTGAGATTCATGAAAGGTCCCCGACACAGGCTCAAAATAATTTCACCCCCACACCCACGTGGTTTACATTCCGCACCGCTGTCTCTGGCGCGCAAGTTTTCGCGTGCCGCCCGAGATTCCGCACCACCCGATGCCTATAAATAGAAGGAGACACCTTCCATTTCGGGGTTGAGGTATTCAAACCGGCTCTCGTGCATGAAATAGGACTTCCGTTCTCATAATATGGCCTTCAGGTACTGACCATTTTCGTGTCACCTCGCCCTGGGATCCGTCTTTGCCTACAATACCTCTAGCTTAAAAAGAATTTCAAACCCTTCAGGGTTCCTCCCTTGCACGCAATTCCTTCCGTTGCATGAAAAACGGTCCAATTGCACGCAATAACTTTTGCTGGTTACGACCTTGCCTTTGGGTGAGGCCTCTGCCACTCGCCGGAAATTCATATACCTTGTACGCGATCCTCCTAGACACGCACAATCCCTCTGCCCCAATTACACGCCATCCTGGTGTTCTGCGCGCAAAACATTTCTTTGAGCACAATCCCTGGGACCCCTCACCTTGATACTCCCTGGGTGCCTCCTTGGGTAGGCACCCGATGTCCTCCTTCTAGATGCCTCGGGCACACATACCGGGCATACACACCATGCGCTGTTTTCCCATGCGACCTTCCAGACTCGTACGAAGTAACCTCAAGGTCCCTTGGGAAGTTTTTCCCATTGCATTGCTTTGCCTCATGCTTCTTCACATAGGCACGCTAACGACTATTTCTTCTTCACATAGCCACGCTAACGTAGACCCCTCGATGGTTTGCTCTACGACCCCCCATCACTACGACCTTGCTGATGACTTCCCTCACACAATGGGTAGAGGGTACCGATTATGTAAGTCCTAGGGGTGTGGAGCGAGCCCACCTCATCTGAGATGGATGACGTTAAACTACCAATCACCC
Organism: Viscum album; assembly: GCA_963277665.1. NCBI lineage: Eukaryota > Viridiplantae > Streptophyta > Magnoliopsida > Santalales > Viscaceae > Viscum > Viscum album. Next base: position 442,769,416 of record OY728135.1, on the reverse strand, counting down.
CGTCCACAACACATGAGTTTAAACTGTGATCTGACCCCATGCCTCGCATGCAGGGTCCCCCCGGATCGAGCATTCTTTACGCCCACTGGTCTCCACGGGGATGGAACCACCCCTCACAGGGGATGATATCCTCTTTGTTGGGGCGGCGTTTCTCAACGGGGGAAGGGCAGTCGCCTTGGTGTCAGCCCCTAGTCCTTGCAGAAGGTAGAACCCATGGACCTCCGTACTTCCCCACAACCAAGGCCAGCGGAGGGCGTGATAGGGAATGAGGAACGTCCTTTTTTCAGTCCAAAATCTCTCTCCCTCTATGCTTGGTCCCCCTCGGGCCTCCATCCTGGAGTAAGTCCCAGCACCCTGGGCTCCTCAACGCGTAAGCCCCTCTTAGCTTCTCACGGACGCACCCTTTGCGACGTGATCGTCAAGTCCCTGCAACCTCCTGTTTCTCACACCGAACAAGATTCACGTGAGCTTAGAGTGAGCACTAACCCTAACCCCCGCCTATAGTGAACTACGTGGACTTTGATTTCCTACCACGGGGATACGTAGGAACCCTCCACGAGGTTCAAGCCCACCACTCGGTCGTTCCGACCTCTTCATATCGGTTCACCAACCCCCATGGGCCGCCTCAGAGCGTAAGCCCCAAATGACCTCGTGCCACACGACGTTAAACTATCCACCCAAACTACGTGGACTTTGATTCCCTACCACAGGGATACGTAGGAATCCTCCACGAAGTTCAAGCCCACCACTCGGTCATTCTGACCTCTTCACGTCGGTTCACCAAACACTGTGGGCCGCCTCAGAGCGTAAGCCCCATCCATCCGCCATTGTGGGCCGCCTAGAAGTGTAAGCCCCATCCATCCCCCAGTGTGGGCCGCCTCAGAGCGTAAGACCCATCCATCCGCCACTGTGGTCCGCCTCAGAGCGTAAGCCCCATCCATCCACCATTGTGGGACACCTCAGAGAATAAGCCCCATCAATCCGCCATTGTGGGCTGCCTCAGAGTCTAAGACCCTTCCGTCCACCATTGTGGGCCGCCTCAGAGTGTAAGCCCCATCCACCCGCCATTGTGGGACACCTCAGAGCGTAAGCCCCATCCATCCCCCATTGTGGACCAACTCAGAGTGTAAGCGCCATCCATCCACCATTGTGGGCCGCCTCAGAGCGTAATCCCCATCCATCCGCCATTGTGGGCCGCCTCAAAGCGTAAGCCCCATCCATCCACCATCGTGGGCCGCCTCAGAGCATAAGCCCCACCTATCTTCCATTGTGGGCTGCCTTAGAGTGTAATCCCCATCCATCCACCATCGTGGGCCGCCTCAGAGCATAATCCCCATCCATCCATCATTGTGGGACACCTTAGAGTGTAAACCCCATACATCTGCCATTATGGGCCACCTCAGAGCGTAAGACCCACCCATCCACCATTGTGGGCCGCCTCAGAGCTTAATCCACATCCATCCACCATCATGGGCTGCCTCATAGCATAAGCCCCATCCATTCTCCATTGTGGGCCACCTTAGAGCGTAATCCCCATCCATCCACCATCATGGTCCGCCTTGGAGCATAAGCCCCATCCATCCATCATTATGGGCCGCCTCAGAGCGTAAGCCCCTTTTATCCACCATCATGGGCCGCCTCAGAGCGTAAGACCCATCCATACACCATCGTGGGCTGTCTCAGAGCGTAAGCCCCATCCATCCATCATTGTGGGCCGCATTAGAGCGTAAGCCCCATTCCATCCCGAACTACGTGGACTTTGATTCCCTACCACAGGGATACGTAGGAATCCTCCACGAGGTTCAAACCCCTTTACTTCATCATCCATTCTGATTTTACCTAGGCCGCCACATCCCAGTGGGATCATGCCACCTCATTCCACTCCACAACATTCGGGAAGCCACCCATGTGTCGGCCCCAATATCGGTAACCCCTCCAGGGGGGTTCTCTTTTCTGATCCACTCTCAGTGTTCTTATCAGTCTGATCCATCTCCGCTGGATGTTAAACTCACGGCATACCCCGTGTTAAACATGGGAAGCTAAGGAAAAACTCAGATACATGCCTATGGAATAAAATTCCCCCCATTCTATGTGGGATACCTCGGTCTTCCGTACCCTCGAGAATCCTTATAATAAGGGAAAAAAGACAGACATTCCAATCCGCCAGCGTCAAGACACACCAATGATGCCTCAACATGAACACTCCCCTAACTGAAGGTTGCTGCCCCGACCGGACCCCTTGGAGCGTCTCAATGGAAGTAGCGTAATTAACTGGTGTCCATGAAGATATGGAACTAGGATGAGATTCACAAATACGTCCTAAATCTATGAGGGAGACCCAGACTAGGTGACGAGCTCTGAGGAAGAATCCAAGGAAGGTAGAACTGACATCCCATCATCCCAGTTTCGATCAAGGATTAGACGTCCCTGAATAAGGAATAGATGCCGGCCGCCTTTGGAAAGCGAGAATGTAGGGAAACAAGCCGCGCGTCCTCTTCATGACGGATGCGCGCACCCCAGCAGAAAGCATCGAAAATAGAGTAGATAAGAATATATTATATAAATACAACCAAAAAAATATCAAGGTAATCCCTAAAGACTCTATTCATTATGTCAATGAATATTTTTGGAGCATTAGTGAGTCCAAATTGAATCACTATGAACTCAGAGTGTATGTACCTTATTTGAAAACAATCCTTGGGGATATCCTTCTTATTCATCTTTAAATGATAATATTATAACAAAATATCCATTTTAGAGAAGTAATAGGCTCCACATAGATAATAAAATAATTCATCAATCCATGGAAAAAGATACTTTTTCTTTATCATTAATTTCTTCAGTTCATGATAGTCAATAATGTGGTGTATTAATTCATAAATTTATGTTGGATATATATAGGGAAAAGTAATCCATGCCTATAATAGCATCATATTCTTCTAAAGGGAGTATTACAATGTTTTCTGAGAAATTTGGAAAAAAATTATAGGGTAAGAGTTATATAATTTGGATGCAATAATTTCTCCATTTACCATTTTCTCCATTTAATCTACTTCCATGTTTTGTGGTGGTGTTTGAATAGGTTTACTATAATTGTGAGATATTAATGAATGTGTAAAACCATAGCCACATAAGAAATTTGAAGTTCATGAAAAGATGAAAATCCATCCTTTCACTATTTTATTCTAGTTTTAAGCATTTAATTCTTCCAAAATTGACTTAGGGATGATAATTTTTGAACTATTAATCACATAAAGTGAAATAATAAACATTCATAGGATAAGTCATAATTGTCCTACATTCCTTAACCAATGAATTTCTAGGGTTCAATCTTAGTTATACATGGTCAGTTTTCTAACATAACAATTTACATCAATATTTGTTCTTTCATGATGGTTCATAAGAATCTTTCAAATATAGAAAAAACATATACTAGGAGTATCAAATAAGGTGTATACTAATGAATCTTTATTATAAAATAGGTGTCGATCAAGTTAATATCCAATTCATTTTTTGGGGGTTATTACCCCTATGTAGATCTGTTCTAGATCCATATACACCTATAGTGTCTATACATTGATTTTATTTCTTTAAAACAACTTACTTTATACTTTACCATAATTTCGATATTTTTTTATATGTTTTTTCTAATTGATATATATTTCAATAAAAGTTTCTAATCTTAATACCCCAAAATAACCATCCATCCCATTGATACCAACTATGATACCCCATATCATTCATACACATTAATTCCTGATTTAATATATAATGTCAGATTTAATACAATCCCAGAATATCATGAGGCCAATTGCATTTGGGAAATTAGGTACATAGTATAACAACTTGAAAGATAAATACAAGGATATAAACTAAAACTCCATAACATGACAATACATTTACTTGATATTTTAAAAAACCACAGGATAAACTAGGTATGCACATATGAAATGTGTGGTCCATAAATCTCAGTAGGGTAATAATCAAAGAATATCATGATGAAAGTGATTCATGTTAGTCAACAAGACAATCAAATTAATAGAAGAGGGGTGAGAATCATAAACTAGAACATCGAAGAATGAATAATATGATAACATAAAAGAAACATGGTAATGTGGAAACGATATAAAATATAACACAATAAAAATATGTTAGGACTAACCACCAAGATATCCTCCCATGAACAATAAATGTTATCACATAAGATAAAAACATTACCCAATGTATTCGAGTGCTATATAATTCTAGGCCAACAATCACATTCACATCATGCACATGCATTAGTGTGACACATAGATTAAACAACATGGAGACATAATTCATAAATTTTAATCCCATTATTAAGTAGTACCAGTTATAAATATTTATATACCTAATAAATTAAGGATAAGTATATCTATTTGAATCCCTCTAAGTGGAAATGGGGATGGGTATTAAAGTCACAAATGTTTTGCATAGAAAATAACATGGGAACATAAAGATTCATAAAAAGGATTAATGAGAGTAAAAGGGGTATCTTGTCACTTGAATATCATATGAATTTCAATAGGTATGTGTAAAATATATCCAAAAATGAAAATTTGGAAATAAAAATTCATAATATAAAGAAGGTGCTCGAATAAAGAGTAGAAGGATATGACCCCTTACCTTGAGAGGGTGATTCTAAAAGGTCATCAATAGATTCTTAAGAGTTTGGGTGATCCTCGGGGAGGATATATATAAGGAAGGTTAGATTAAATTCATGTGAAAACGGTTTTTAATGAAGTATAATGGGATTTTGGGTGGGTTTTATAGAAAAAGAGAGGATAATTCTTTGTTAATTTCTATACATAGGTTTGGGACTCTATATGATTCTATAATCCAAAAAACAAACCATCCCATGTTTTTTTCCAACAATTTCTACAAAATAGGAGATTATTTTATTATTTTATATGGATAATAACCTAAATCATTAAAATAATACCCTTGGTGATGTGGAAGCGACTCATGTTTATAAAAAAATGATTTTAAAACCTTAAAATATAATATAGGGGTTGGAGGATTCATTAAGGGTTTATAAAATTAATAAAATGACTTTAAAAACACATTATTTTAAATTATAAAAATAATTCTGGTCATGGATACTCATTATATTATTTATTATATCAATTTTGTTCTTTTATTATGACATAACACATAATTTATAATTAGACTTTAGTTAATTTTTACGCAAAAATTTGACTATCTTAGAAAATTATAAAAAATTCACCATCGGATAAATTCAATGTGATGATTTCATAAATAATATTCATTTTATCAAAAATATTTCTACAAGTTTAATAATTTAAATTTTCAAATCTAAAATCCACATTTATTTAAAAATAATGGTTTTTTGATAGTAATAGTTTTTATACCGTTATAATAATTACATTTGACTTTATAAAATTATTTTATCATTTATATTTAAGAACTATTTATAAATAATAATATTTTATTAAAATATCATTTATTTAATTTTTTTAATACATAAAAATGGAGAATTTATTGTACCTCTATATTTCCCAAAAATAGAAGTTTTATTTCACCATTTCAAAATTTAATTTTTATCAAACATTATTATTTAACCATTATAAAGTAATAAAAGTTAAATATAATCACTATTTTAACAAAATATAAAAATTCATAAATTTAGGGTCCAGATATATATCCATTTGTTATGTCAAATAATTCCCCAAGGATATGGTGTGTGATGGCGAGATTTCCTTGGGGTGGTTTGACGAACATGGTTTGGGACTAGATATCAATGAGCTTAAACTTATCCTATAAATAGCTTCACTTGTACTTTAAGTGTCAAATATAATCTTGGGCTTGGTCAAGGGAAAATCCCCGTGATTCTATCTCCCTTAGAATCATTGATAAATGGTCTTTACATGGTACAATACTGTGGGATGAGGCCATCTTTTCCTTTATTTCTGTCAATATTATTTATCATAACCCAATATATGTACTAATCATACGATCACTCTATAAATAGTATAATATCAAAAATTATTATATTTAATGTTCTTTTAAATAAAATAGGAAATAACTTATAATGGACTAAAAACCATTATATTGCATAGTTTTTTTTATAATTTTATTTCTTAATAAGGCATTTTATCATTTAAGAAGGGAATTTCATTTATAAATATTTAGGTCATTACAATAAAGGATCAGGAAAATGTTATAATGAGATGTAATAAGTATTATCTCAATAATTTTATATCAAAAATATGATAATACAATGAAATAATAAGCATGATGGTATATGAAAAATAATTCTCAATGACATTATACCAAAAGATTACAAGAGAAAAAGAAAGAGGAGCAGTAACCCTTACCTTGAAAGGTTGTTTCTCAAAGATTCTGATGTGATCCTTATAACCTTGGGAGTTCATTAGATAGACTTGTGATAGATAAAATTATATGTGACTCATGAAAAATGGATTTGGAGTGAAGATTAATGGGAGAATGGTTGTGTATTTATAGAAAATGAGTGGGATTTGTTCATAAATCTCTAAAATCAGGCTTTCAAAATATTAGTTGTAGAAAATGAAAAACCATTAACATACCCATGTTTTTAGATTATAGTTCTTAAAATTTTAGACATGGTTTTTGATATTTTAAGGTTTTATAACTAAACTCAATTATTTAATATTAAATTTTAATGTTAATATCATTTTTTTGGAAAATATTGTTTTTAAAATCTTAATTACCATTTTGGACTAATGGAAGTTATTAATAGGTTTACAAGATCATTTTAATTAATTAAAATACATTATATTGAATAAATACATCTTTTATCAGGGATTTAATTTTATTAATCATTACAACACATCATTATCATGTCATAATAATTATTGTATATGCCTAACATATTTTACCTTTTACAAAAAATATCATATTTCTCATATAATTATGAACAATTCACCATTTGGATAATTTTGACATACTAACTTAAAAATAGATATTCATTTCATCAAATAATTTTTTTCAATATGAGAAATATAATCCTTTCTTAAAATACATATTTATTAGAAAATAATGATTTGTATCACACAATAAAATTTATAACAATTTTAAAAACTAAAAATGATTTCATACAATTATAGTACTATTTATATATGAATAAATATTATTGTTAGATTCATTTTTATAAAACAATGTTTTTATTTTAAAAATATGATTTTTTACTAAAAATGTATTGTAATGAATAATTAACATATATATCTTCCAAAAAAATTATGCTTTATTTTCATCAAAAATATATTTTATCATACTCATCTAGTAATTTTGTGCATTTTATCTTTTTTATAAGGAAAGTAAATTAAATAAAAATGTTGGATAAATGTAACCACTATTTCATTTACATAATAATTTTTACATCAATAATAATTAATGTTTAGATACATAACCCCTTATCACACCAGTATATACCTTAATGATAAGGTGAGTGATGGAGGTACTTCCATAATGTAGTTCAACTAACATTGATCTCATTACAATATTTACTCACTTGAAATTTTATCATAAATGATTCTTCTTGAATATTAGTTATTTATACATGTCTTGGGGTTTGTCAAAAGTGAACCCCAGTGATGTCACCCCCTCCAATGTTATGATAAATTAACTTCACAAGGAATGTTTGTATAGGTTGAGGACATACTTTTTCCATTCTTTATCAATTATCTCACATTATTACCCTTTATATGCAACAATTAAATTGGTGAAATTATTACCAACTATCATAATTTCCAATGGTTGTAATGAACATTATTCATATTAGCTAATAGTTATGATGATTAAAAAACATATTGGAAAATGGTCATAATTTCCATATTTACTTCCTTTTAATTACTCCAAACCAATCCCCTAAATAATAATTTTTTAACAGCTTCAATATATTTATTTTATGGATTTTATTATTTTTCCATTTAAATTTATAATAATTTGGATTTTTATTGGAAAATATGAGGCATGGGACCTAAACATTATACATTAATTATTTAGTTATTTCTATTGAACATTATTAGTTATATAAGTGTTAATAAATTCATACATTTGATGTCACTAGTGCAGAAAATGTTTTTAATGTCACCATTTTTTACTTTGGTTATTTAATAACCGACGTAAAAAATGAGGTATCTACAAATATTTTACATTGGTTATAAAATAACTGATGTAAAAACAAGCAGAATCTGAGACCTTTTTGACGTCAGTTATTAAATAACCGACGTAAAAACCCAACCCACTGAATTTTTTACATCGGTTATATTATAACCATTGTAAAAAACCAACAACCGATAGTTTTCACATCGGTTATAAAATAACCGACGTAAAAACTGTGGTGTCTGATTTGTTTTTTAGGTCGGTTATAGAATAACCGACGTAAAAAACCAACATGAAACTTTATTTACGTTGGTTATAAAATAACCGACGTAAAAACTACGTTATCTGATACATTTATAACATTGGTTATTATAATAATTGAAGTTATAAATTTAAAAAAAATAGTTGATAATGTCGGTTATTAAATAACCGACCTTATAAAACATTTAAAAAATTAACACACCCTGTGGATTGTCATTGCTGATTTTTCGATCGACAGACCGACGACTCGTCTCTCTCACACGGAAAACCCTAATCGACTCTTTGATCTCATTTCATTAAACTCGTTTTTCCATCATCGTTTATCATCTTTACTCTCCTCAGATCTATCATCTCCACTCACAACACTCAGGTAAGCCTCCCACGACTTTATTTCATTTGTTTTTTTCCCGGATAGTCTATATTTACGTTTTGTGATTTTTTTGTTTAAACTAGGTAAGATTATTCGATTTCAAACCCTCTTACCTCGTTTTTCCATCATCAACTTATTTATTATAACCAGATCTATTAAATTGACTTGCAATATTCACGTAGTCCTCACCTACTTCTATTTCGTTTGTTTTTGTTTCGCGGATGCCCGACATTGATGGTAATTTTTTTTCATTGTCAACTAATGATCTCATTCACCTATATTACTGCAATTTATATGTAAATAACTATGATACACCCATTCCATGTACCAGTGTGATTTATTTTATAAGTATATATGGTTTTTCAGGGTGGAATGTTTGTTTTGGATCCTTGGTTGTTTCTATTTTGGGTGTCACTATTTGTAGTTCCATAATCTATTTACGTCGCTTATTTTCGGGGACTATTATAAGTCTTCATATGCTATTAAAACCTGATTCATTGAAAAATAGATCATTTTAGACTAGTAAGAAATACAGTTCATGGTACTCATTTTGAATAATATCACGATACCAAAACTAGAAGATTGAGGTTAAAATCCCAAGATATGCCAAAACTAGTAGCTTGAGGTTAAAATCCCATGGTTCTAGGGGGGCTTTCAAGAGGTTTGGTGGCAATACAGGGGGTTGGGGACTATCCAGAGGGTTGGGGGCTCTCCAGGGTGTCCATTGAGGTGGGGTGGGGGGTGGGGGTAGTCTAGGGGTGTGTGTGGGGGTGGGGGGGGTGTCCAAGGGGTGGGGGGCTGTCCAGAGGGTTTGGGGGGTTGTTCGGGGGGGTGGGGGTGTGGGTGGGGGGCTGTCCAGAGGGTTGGGGGGTGTATGGGGTGGGTGTCCAAGGGGGTAGGGGTGGTGTTCAGAAGGGGTGGGGGGTGCTGTCTAGAGGGGTGGGGGCTGTTTGGGGGGGGGGGGTTGTCCAGAGGGGTGGGGGGATGTCCAAGGGGGTGGTGATGTCCAGGGGGTGTCCAAGGGGGTGGGGGTGGTGTTCAGAGGGTTCGGGGGGCTGTCCAGAGGGTTGGGGGGGGGGGGGGTCTCCAGGGTGTCCATGGAGGTGGGGGTGATGGTGGGGGGGGGGGGGAGTCCAGGGGTGTGTGTGTGTGTGTTCGGGGGGGGGGGGGGGGGGTCCAAGGGGGTGGGGGTGTCGAAGGGGGTGGGGGGCTATCCAAGGGGGTGGGTGGGTGGGTGGGGGTTGTCTAAGGGGGTGGGGGCATGTACAGAGGGTTTGGGGGGTTTTCCGGAGGGGGGGGGGGCTGTCCAGATGTTTGGGGGGTGTCTAGGGGGGTGTCCAAGGGGGTAGGGGTGAGGGGTGGTGTCTAGGAGGGGTGGGAGGGGGGGGGGTACTATTTAGAGGGGTGGGGTTGTACAGGGGTTGGGGGGGGGGGGCTGTCCAAAGGGTTGGGGGGATATCCAGAGGGTTGGGAGTTGTCCAAGGGGGTGTCTAAGGGGGTAGGGGTGGGGGGTGTCCAGGAGGGGTGGGGGGTGCTGTCTAGAGGGGTGGGGGTGTAGTCTAGAGGGGTGGGGGGATGTCTAGGGGGTGGGGGGATATCCGGAGGGGTGGGGGCTATCCAAGGGGGTGGTGGTATCCAAGGGGTGTCCAAGGGGGTGGGGGGTGGTGTTCAAAGGGTTGGGGGTTGTCTAGAGGGTTGTGGGGTATCTAGGGTGTCCATGGAGGTGGGGGGGGGGGGGGGCAGTCCAGGGGTGTGTGTGGGGGGGAGGTGTCCAAGGGGGTGGGGGGGCTATCCAAGGTGGTGGGGGCCTATCTAGAGGGTTTGGGGGTTGTTCGGGGGGGGGGGGGGGGGGCTATCCAGAGGGCTGGGTGGTGTCCAGGGGGTGGTACAAGGGGGTAGGAGGTGGGTGGTGGTGTCCAGGAGGGGTGGGGGTGTCCAGAAGGGGGGATATCTAAGGGTGTGGTGGTGTCCAGGGGGTTTCCAAGGGGGTGGGGGGGTGGTGTCAAAGGGGTGGGGCTATCCAAGGGGGTGGTGGTGTCCAAGGGGGTGGGGGATAAGTGTCAGTTGTGATTGACTGATGCATCGTGGTTTGTGAGATTATGACATGATGATTTTATTGTTTCATGGATATTAGTGTTGCAATATGATTCTATTTGGTTATATATATTTTGACCAGTCATCGACTATGAGAAAATTATGGGTTATGGGGGAGACCGTGTCTTGGTTTCCAAATATGCGTAGTTATCCTGACCCTATTGAGCCGTGATGATTGGATTTACATTGTGATTTTCTCCATTTCAGTTTTTATTTAAAATTTGATTTGATTCTTAGGTTTACTCCATTTTATCCAATTTTCTATCAACCATTGGAGGACCCATGGTTTTCTTTGATTCAATTGAATTAAAAACTGTTATACCTAACTTTATTTTCTTTTTAAAATCATTTTCAAGCATATTTTTTTAAATACACATAGATTTGTTTTATATTTCAAAATTGTTTTACATTCAAATTATGATTTTTTTCATATAAAAATATATTTTTTCTTATCTTAAAAAGATTTATAATTTTTATATTTGTTATAGGTAATAATGAGTCGAAACTGGATTACGACACATCGAATGAGGAATGAATATGAAGAAGGTGTTGATTCCTTTTTGGAATTTTCTAAATGAAATGTTCCAAGTAGTGACATTTTTTTCTGTCCATGCCTGAAATGTTTGAATATGAAGAAGTTAAAAAGTTGAGAGATAAAAGATCATCTAATTTGTCATGGTTTTAATCCGATTTACAACCCTTGGATTTGGCATGGTGAAACTTTACAGAATGTCACCGATGATGATGATTCACAAGATGGTAACTCCGATGGAATTCAAGAAATGATTCGTGATATTACAACAGAACAAATTGAGATAGAACCGACAATTGCGCGTCTATGTGGTGATGATGAAAAACCATTATATCCTGGTTGTATAGATTTTACAGTTTTGTCGGTGGTGTTAAGATTGATTAACATGAAGGCGAAACATGGATGGAGTGACAGAAGTTTTACAGAGCTGCTACTATTATTGAAAGATATTCTTCCAAAAGATAACGATCTTCCAGATCCACATTATAAGGCCAAGAAAATATTATGCTCGATGGGATTGGGATACAAGAAAATACATGCGTGTCCGAATGATTGTATTATATATAGGAAAGAATATGAATTTTTTTCAGAGTGTCCTAAACGTGGGACATCACGGTATAAGGTGAAAGAAAAATCACAGGCCGATGTAGAGATTAAAACGATCCATTCAAAGGTATTTTGGTATCTTCCTCTAATTCATTATTTCAAATGTTTATTTTCTAATTCAAATGACTCAAAAAGGTTAATATGGCATGAAGATGAGTGGTTATGTGATTGAAAAATACGTCATCCAACTGATTTTCCATAATGGAAGAAAATTGATGAACAGTATTCTACATTTGGAAAGGAAATTAGAAATCTTGGGCTAGGGTTGTGCACAGATAGAATGAATCCATACCGAACCCTCATTAGCACACATAGTTCATGGCCTATTTTATTGGTAATTTACAACCTCTCTCTTCAAAGTTTGTATGAAGCACAAATATGTCATGTTGAATATAATGATCTCTGGTCCGAAGTAACCCAACAATGATATTGATGTTTACTTGTCACCGTTGATTGATGATTTGAAATTTTTATGGGATGATGGTATTAGGGTGTATGATTCTTATAAAATGGAATATTTTCAACTGCCTGTAGTTCTTTTGTTCACTATAAAGGACTTCCCAGCCTATGGAAATTTTTCTGGATACTGTGTTAAAGGGAATAAAGAATGTCCAATTTGCGAACAACAGACATCATATTTTCAATTTCATCATGAGAGGAAAATAGTGTACATGGGTCATCGAAAGTTTTTTCCTATGGATCTCCCTTATAGAAGACTAAAAAAGGCATTCAATGGCTCACAAGAATTTGATATTGCTCCAAAAACTTTATCCCCTAATCTTTATTTTGAGAGGGTGAAAAACCTTGATGTGACATTGGGAAAGACACAGAAATCTGGTAATGATAGACATATTTGGATGAAAAGGTCAATATTTTTTGAGCTACCATATTGTAGATATCATGAAGTTAAAAATAATATTGATGTCCTGAACATGAAGAAGAATATCTGTGATTGCTTGATTGAAACATTGTTAGATATTAAAGGAAAGACAAAAGATAGGTTGAATGCAAGATTAGACTTACTATCAATGGGAATACGTTTGGAGTTAGCCCCCACTCCTAAAGGAAGACAAACATTTTTCCCCCGGCTTGTTATACATTATTGAGGAGGGAGAAAATTAGCTTTTGTTAGTGTCTTCATGATATCAAAGTGCTTCAAGGTTATTCTTTAAATGTAAAAAATTTTGTCTCCTTGAAGGACCTGAAGTTGATAGGTATGAAATCACATGATTGTCATGTTATAATGAAACAAATTCTACCAGTTGCATTGCGTGGAATATTACCCATCTGTTTCAGAAAGACTATAATGAATTTGTGTTATTTTTTTTAATTAAATTTTTAATAAGGAGATTGATGTGAATGCTTTGAACATTTTAGAAAAGGATGCAATTTTTATACTTTGTCAATTGGAAATGTATTTTCCACCAACATTTTTTGATATAATGGTGCATTTAATGATTCATCTGGTTCGAGAAATAAAGCTTTGTGGACCTATATATCATCATTAGATGTATCCTTTTGAAAGGTACATGAAAATATTGAAGGGGTATGTTAAGATTCCATATCAACCTGAAGCCTCCATTATTGAAAAGTATATTTCTGAGGAGGTTGCATAGTTTTTTACGAGCTACTTGGCTACGACGCATCACCTAGGTTTGCCTCCATCTTTCCATGAAGGAGTTAATAATCAGGGAAAGGGGATTCATGGATTGAAAGTCAAATCATTGTCAGCTGAACATATGAAGAATTTAGAATCATACATCTTGAATAAATAGCTGATGCTCAACCATATATCACATTGCATATTAATGAGTTGAAACAATGTCATCCAAAGAAGAAATAACTGTGGATTTTGAATGAGCACAACAAATTTTTTTTGTCATGGTTTAAAAAGACCTTGCTTGGTAGATTAGATGTATCAGAGACATTAAAATGGATAGTGGGTGGTTCATGTTTAAATGGGATAACATGGTCCGGTTATGACATTAATGGCTATACATTTCATACGAAAGCTTAGGACAATAGAAGTGCAGTTCAGAATAGTGGTGTATTGGTGTTTGTAGAAGCATTGCATTTTTCGAGTGCTAAGGACAAAAACCCAATTTCTGCATCAAGTGCATATTATGGAGTGATTGAAGACATATGGTAGGTTGATTACATTAAAATTAAAGTACCTATTTTTATCTGTAAATGGTTTATTAGTAACAACAGTGTCAAAAACGATGAATTTGGAATGACACTTTTTAATTTGAATAGATTGGAAGACACAACTGATTCTTTTATAATGAAAACACATGCAAAACAAATTTTCTATGCAGGAGATCAATTAGATATGCAGTGGGCTATTGTTTTACAAGGGAAAAACAATATTTTGGTGAGGATGAACTTGATGAAGATTCTGATTTATGTGAGATCCCTACTTCCATGTAAATATTAACAAAACATAATGATGACCATGTTGAAGACATGGTTTGTGACATAAAAAATGACCACGACTAAGGAATTTAGGAAAACAATCCATTTGTACATACCTAAAATTACTGGTAACATATGTTTATTTCTTGTTTAAATTTATTTTTTTCATAAAATGTTAGATATTGTTAGTTTTTTATTTATTAAAACATGTATTAAAATAAAATAAGTATAAGTTTTTGTTTGTTTTATGTTTGTTTAGTTTACTTTATCATGTTTACCATTACATAAATTATTTATCTATTATTTCTGTTCAGTGACAATTAATTTACCATTTTACAAGGTTTACCAAGTTTACCATGTTAACCATGTTTACCATCTTGACTATCGTGACCATCTTGACCATTTTTTAACATGCTTACCATATAAACAATGTTTACTATTACGTAACATAGTAAAATTTTCTATTTTATGATTAAAGAAGTATTAAAATATTTGAATTTGTATATTTGTGAACTAATGTTTTTTTTTGATTTGAAGGATAATGACAGATCATTCATTTGATCAACCATATGATTCTGGAGATGAGCATATTAGTCATACCTCTGGGATTTAGGAAGAAATGCTTATCGATGGCTTCCGGGAGATGGAGGGATTTTAAATCAACCCTCTCATCTGATTTCAATTTTGGTCATAGGTATCTTGATAATCCATGTCATATATATCCTTTTATAGATGAAGACACATGGAGACAATTTGTTTAAAGTAGAATAAAAGAGTTATTTTTGGAAAGGGAAATGTAAAATTTTATAAGCTTTATTTTATAAAAGATTTTATTAATGTTTTGTTAATGATTTATTATTCTTAATTTACAGAAACAAGGAAAATCTCATCAGGATATCCAATCTAAAAATGTATACCATCATAGTTTATCTCGGGGAGGGTATGCATTTTTGGAAGAACAAATGATGGTAAAAAAATTTCAAAAACAAAGAGCTGAGACTTCAAGATCTAGAGAGGTGGCCAATCCATCCCCTCCATATAGACATGAAAAATGGAAGAGAGCTCGGATGGGAAGAAAAGGGCTATATCTTTCGGAAGAATCGAGAATCGTAGTTGAGAGGATGGTAAGATATCTATTTTATTTATTTAAGTTAACTATTTTTTTCATATAATTTCAATCATTACAGAAATGTTCAATTAATTAATATAGGACTATCTTGAGGATCAGAGCTCACATGGGGCATTTACAGCTACTGGGAGGCAAGATATTTTATCTGTAGCCTTGGGAAAGCCCGAACATCCTGGTCATGTAAGAGGATACCAGGCAGGTGTATCGGTAGGAAAAGTGTTACCATATACTTCAAATTATAACATTGAGGATGTTTATTAAAAAAATAGAATCCTTGGAGGATGAAGTTAATAATATTAATGCGACAATAGAGGAAAATATTAGAGTGTCGGTATAGTCTATTTTTGCAGACATGAAAAGACAATTTCAGATTGTAGCTCTCACTCCTCCACCTCCCCCTGCAGACCCCATTATTTATCCTCCACCTATACCAGTAGCTCCCACTCCCCCACCTCAGCCTGAAGACCCAATTTTTTATCCCACTCCTCCACCAAAACTTCCTACTTATTACGAGTTGTATGTTAATGATCCTCAACATCATATAGTTGCACATGGGTTGGTATATTGTATAGGAGATACAGTTCATCATCAACAATTAGAGGTAGAGAATAAGAGGGTCACTGTACATGATATTATAGATAGATCATCTTGAGTACCATTACCTATAGACAAGGTGATGATAGTTGGACATAGTATCAACCATTTTTTAAATTTTCCATCCAGAATTCTTCGACTCATTACCATAGAGGTATGAATGTTATATATTTTATTTTATTTTTTATTAAAGTTGTTTTATCATTTGAAAACTAATATATTTTTCTATTTATTTTTACAGGAATACTTCAAAGGTAAAGAAATACTGTATAGACAACAACAAAGACAAATGGCTATGACATCAGATACAGATTCTAGTAGTCTTGACAGATTGTCAAGATATTCAAATTTGTTGGCGGGTCATTATGAGTTTCCAATGGAAGCTCATGTTTGTGGACGTGAAATAAATGTGGGGATTATGAAAACTGATATCATGGAGCTTGTTATTGGAGATAAGTTGGGCATCAACGTGGTGTACATTTTTTCCATGTAAGTCTTAACACCTTTTCCCTGTGTTATATTTATTAAAAATGTATACTTATGTCTATTTTGTATTAGGTATCATTGGAACATTTGTAAGAGGAATGAGCTGAAAGATGTATATGGATTCATGGACCCACAATTGATTTCCCCTGAAGCATGTGCATTGGATGAGGAACAAATAATTCTTTATATTACTGAAAGACTTGAACAGATTATAGTCACACAATGTTGGATGATGCCTTTTTGTGAGAGGTATGAAACACATCTCTCTCAAAGAGTTCATTATCTTTTAACATAAAAAACTACTATCCTTAAATTTTCTTTTTCAGTGATCATTGGATGTTAGGGGTTTTTTCCCAAGGGAGAAAACACTTTATTGGATATGCTCTATCCATGATGATGTGTGGGAATGTTTTATGAATATATTGGAAAAGTAAGTTTCAATTTATCAATAGTTTTATATATTATAATGAATTTTAAATTTACCTCATTCGTATTATTTTCTAACAGGGCATGGGTCTACTTTTGAAAAAACACAAAGAAAATGAGTGCAAAGATCAAATATGTAAATGCAAACGTAAATATCCATTTATATTTTATACTTTTTGATTTATTGCATAAAAATAATACATTGAATTTACACTCATTCAAACAGAATTTTCATGAAAAACAAGGTGTCATCGAATGCAGATATTATATGTTAAGATTTAAGTATGAAATAATAACAATTGGGACAGTTGTGAACTTTTACCTGGTAAGATTTCCTTTTAAACTTTGCATTAATATTTCAATTTGATTTATTCATTATACATGTTAACTGTAACAACCCAGGTAAATAAAGAATAAATCATTTTTATATTTATTAATATTTGTGAATTAAATATTAATTTTACCTTAAATGGGTTTCTATGTTCGATAGCGTACCCGATACACAACAATGAGTTTCTTTGAAATCTTACGTTGCACACTAGTAATATAATAATATTATTTTAAATGGTAGTTAACAAGTATCCATTGAATTGGTGGAAAAAAATATAAATAACTAAAATATGATTATATATATATTTTAAATGTTTTTACATTTATCCAATAAAAGATAAAGGCTTAAAATAAGAAAAGAATTCAATTTTAGGCATAGATACTCTAATATTCACTAAAAGGTCGAACTATCGCCTTTTGATGGAGAACCCTCTTTAAATATAGTTTTGGTCACTCTTATACATTCTATTGGACCAAATAAAACTCTTCTTTAGAATCAGTACATCAAAGTTTACTTTGTGTAATGTTTTGGTATTTTTCCAATAAAGTTCATTGTTTAATGAATAGTGAAAAATGTTGTATTTTTAATTCAAAACCGATTTTTAGTCTAATTTATTTATATAGTTAGATTATTTTTTTAATTGGTTTTAAATTGAAATTAGAATATATTTTTACCATTTAATCCAATGGTGGTCATTGGAATTAATATCACTTTGAGATTGGACATAAACGAGTGTCAATCTTTTGATAGATATTGTTTTAAAAAACATGCTATTTGATTTGACAGTGGGATTTAATTATAAAATTAATTAATGAAACTTCTATGTTATATATTTGGTAAAATAGAATTCATTTTTGAATTCGGAATATCAAATATAGCTTAGGGTTAATTTTTGGTATTTTTCGGAAAAACCATAATTTTGATGAATAGTGAAACCACAAAGTGGTAGTTACAAAAACTGATTTTTCGTTTAAATGGGACTTTACCACTTTTGTGATTTTAATTTCAAAAATACAATATAAATGATTTTCATTATTAATTAAAATGTGGTTCAATGGGATGAAAATAATTTTTGATGAAAATAACTTTTAAGTTTTATTAATCACGATTAAAGGTAATTAGTGTGATTTAAGGTAAAAATGATATTATAATAAAATTAAAATATCTTGAAACTTGTTATAACCCTTTTGGATGAGTCATGGATGACCAAGACAACCCATGGGTTTATTTTTGGGACCCCATGGAGCCACTTGGGTAAGATAATGACATTAATGCCTTTTATTTAAAGTAAAAGTAAAAATGGCACAAACATGTATTGTTTTACTAAAAAAAATTTACATGGGGTTATAAAAGTCATATTTTTGACAATAAATATTTATTAGAAAGCTAAAAATATTTCCTACATCATTATAGTTTTTTTATATTTTTTAGAAATTAAATAAATTAAATTATTTATGACACCATGATGATGCATCGATTACCTCATTAGTTAACGATTTAAATAAAATGGAAATATAATGTATCATCTAAGACCTAAACATGTCAAAAACCTATTGGATGGGTGGATTTCAAACCCTTATCACCTTAGCCTCTAATAACATCAATTTGGGACCATTAAAATCCGAAACTCATTTGAAAATAAAGTAACATTTTATACCTTTCCAAGAGTGCCCCTCCTCTCCTCTTATAAAAGGCTCCCACCTCTACCTCCTTACCCACACTTCTCAATCCTTTGCCTCGCCCAATCTCAGATCATTTTGTCTCTACACATCCCTCTCCTAATCCTAGAAGCCTTACCTTAGGCATGAAGCTCTTCAAGAAACCCTTTTGGTTCAAACCAAAGGGAGTTACCCGATTTTAAGGTAATGTCTTCACTTGTGTTCTTATGTTTTATTTTTCTTCTCCAACACCCTAAAATCTTTTTATTACTTTATTTTGTAACAACACCAGTATCTTAAATATACTAGGATTTTTTTATAAGAAGTATTCGAGCCACACCTACACACACCTCCGTCTAATGGTTAAAGAACACACTGTTTCTGTGGTTGGCGAATTTCTACCTCACGAAATGATGATTGTTCAATCTTATTTTAACACCATTAATGGTGTCTATTAAGATGTCACTATATTTATAGGTGATATATATTATGTTTATGTTTTTCTTATGCTTCTATATTTTTCATTTGTGGCATACCTTTATTTTTTTCATTATGGGTAAACACAATAATTTCATTTTAGGAAGTGCGGACTACCGCCCCTTCAAAGTGATTTGATTTGTTAATGCCATATGTGGGACGTATAAAGGATGAAGTTAATGTTATTATATATGATGTTTTACTGGAATTATAATATACCCATATATCATTATGATTTCACTCCATTAAATACGAAATACAAATGAAAGTAGCGTTCATGCGTACGTACGGTTTACCATCTCCATGAAAGGTGCATTTCATTTATTACCTCTAAATGATTATGTAATATTATAAATGAATTCATATACTGGATATATATGATATATATGGCATCTAAATCATGAATATAATTCTTGAGATAATGGACATTTGACTACATAAACAACATGTAATTGTAAGAAGTCCACTTTCGACTTAAGAACCAAATATCGACAAAACAAACATTTTTAACTTAAATGATTACATAATGTTTATAACATGGAAATAAGTGACATAAAAGAAATAATAATCTTTAAAAATGTTATTAAGCAAGTAGAAATTAACTTTAGTTTTTTTTCAGGAGTTTAAAGAGCAATCAAGTCATGTCGGAAACGAGGTAAGGGACTTCGTCTCAATCTCCCTTCATTAAGGCATATTTCGTTTTATACACAACTTTATTTTATATTCTGTATAAACCCCTTTTACTTTTAATCTTATACAAAAAGAATCTTTTTCTAGGAAGCATTTTACTAAATGAAAAAATTGAATGTTTCTTTTAACGTACGCGGTGACAACGACCTTTTTCGCTACCGTGAGTATTATTTGGTCTTTGGCTTCCTCAACAAGATGTAATGTTTTTAAAATGAAATAAATACCATATACTATTTTATGTATTTTGGTATTGAAAGTGGTTTTTATAATGGATTTCTTATGTCAATATATTTAAGTGATATATTGTGACCAAAGTGTGTAAATGTTTTCTTTCCATTATATTTGTTTTATGTCTTATGATTTTATAATGGTACTTGGACATTTGACGGGTGGTTACGTGACAAACCATATGACGGGTGGTTCCGTGAATTCCAGGACAGGTGGTTACGTTATAACCTCCAATGCATTTGGTATTGGAGTCATCTGTATGGCTATTCCATTAAGTGATATGGGTGGAAGTCGACCAGATGGTTATTCAACTTAAGTATGTTTATGTCCCAAGTTACCTTTATATGTTATGTGTTCTTTATATGGGTTTTATGGTAATATTTTGGTTACAAAAGGGTAAGTAATGATCTTTTATTCAGTGAAGAGTTTTTAATACTTCATAAAGGTGAAATGTATTACTTTGATTAAGTATACATGGTTTACTTATTGTTTTGAAAAACTAACAGTTTTCATTCTTTGTGTGTCCCTTACTGAGCTTTTTATGCTCACCCCAAGTTTTTGAAATGTTTTTCACAGGACTTAATGTGGAATAGGGTCAAGTATGGGATCAAGGAAAAGTCATGCTATCTAAAACATGGAACTAGACATGTTTCTTTTTAAGAGTTTTTCTATTTTATGGAAACATAGTAGAAGTGGATACTTTGTAATCTTTTGAGATGTAATTGTTATCTCCTAATTCTCGAAAACTCTAAACCTGAAAATATCCTCAATGTGAATTATTAATTTAATTCAATATTAAGTAAGGTTTAAGGATGTGGCCTTATAGTTGGTATCAGAGGTCGGTTTAGACAACTTTAGGAGTTAGAAAATTGTTAAATTATAAATTAATTTATGGTATGATTGAAATGATATAGCATTTAAATATTACCATGTTGCTTAACCTAAGATATTTCTAAATTAAGAATGGTTTTTTGTGGAGGAAATAGAATGAATTTTATGGGAAGGCATACAGTGAGAAATTACCTTTTAAATTAGTATCCTGAGATGGTCAGAATCAGAACTAAACAGTTCGTTGCAGTGATGGCTTAGTTGAATCAGGAGTTGAAAAGAAGATTGGTGAGTGCTCTAGTTTTTGGAACTTCCTTCCAGGAATGGTGAGTTTGTTATCTACAGTGATGCTTCATTGAAGGGAATAGGTTGTGTCTTTATGCATAATGATCAGGTAATTGCATATTCTTCACGTCAGATGAAAACTCATGCGGTAAATTACCCTACACATGACTTAGAATTAGCTGCGGTTGTCTTTGATTTAAAAATTTGGAGGAATCATTTGTATGGAGTAAAGTGTAAAATATATACTGATCACAAAAGTATAAAGTATATATTCACTCAGAAATAATTGAACATGAGACAGAGGATATGGTTTGAATTAATCAAGGATTATTATTGTATAATTTATTACCATCCGGGAAAATCAAATAAAGTGGCTGATGCTTTTAGTTGAAAAAGTAATACTTCATTAACCATGCTACATTTGGAACAAGATCCTTTGGTTTTTGATTTGATGAACTTTGGCATAGAAGTTGTTGGTGCATGAAGTTATTCTGTTTTGTTTCAGGTGTCAGTGAGATCATCCCTATCAGACAGAATTAAGCAAGCATAGAAGAAAGACAGTGGATTGCAGAAAAAGGTAGAGCTGGTTCAGAAAGGTAAGTTGCCTAAGTTTAACATTGATAATGATTGTGTTTTGAGGTTTGGGAAGATATTATGTGTGCCTGGTGATGCACAATTGAAGAATGAGTTGTAATGTGAGGCACATAGTTCCCCGTTTTCAGTTCATCCTGGCAGTACTAAGATGTACAGAGATCTACGCGAGTATTACTGGTGGGATGGAATGAAAAGAGATATTTCTGATTTTACTGTGAAGTGTTTGACTTGTTAGAAGGTTAAAGTAGAGCGGCAGTTACCGAAAGGGATGCTTCAACCTTTACCAGTGCCAGAGTGGAAATCGGAAAATATATCCATGGACTTTGTTGTGGGATTACTGAAGACATCTCGAGGTAATAATGCAATCAGGGTTATTATTGATTGATTGACTAAATCTTATCATTTCCTTCCTATTCGAGATACTTTGTCTCTAGATCAACTTGATTGGTTGTATCTTAAAGAGATAGCTAGGTTTCATGGAGTTCCACTCTCCATTATATCTGATTGTGATCCCAAGTTTACTTCTAACTTTTGGAAAGACCTTTAGAAGTCGTTGGGTACTAAATTAAATTTTAGTACAGCTTTTCATCCTCAATCAGATGGGAAGTCAAAACGAACAATTCATACTTTAGAGGATATGCTACATGCTTATTCGATGGATTATCAGGGAAGTTGAGACCAACATCATTCTTTGGTTGAATTTTCATATAATAACAGTTTTCATTCTAGTGTACAGATGACACCATTTAAGGCATTATATGGAAAGCGGTGTCGAACTCCAGATTTTTGGGATGAAGTGGGTGAAAGGAAGTTGATGGGACCAGAAATTGGTAGAAGAGATGGCAGAAAAAGTTCAGTTTATTCAGAAACACATGAAAACAGCTCAGAGCAGACAGAAAAGTTATGCAGATAACCATAGGAAGGATCTATCTTTCAAGGTAGGTGATCATGTTTTTCTCAAAGTTTCACCATGGAAAAGTGTGATGCGATTTGATAAGAAAGGAAAGCTGAGTCCAAGGCTCATTGGACCATATGAAATTCTGGAGGAATTTGGATCAGTTGCTTACCGAGTGGCTTTAACCTCGAGTTTATCTCAGGTACACAATATTTTTCATGTTTCGATGTTGAAAAAGTATATGCCAGATCCATCTCATGTTTTGAGTCCAGAGGTAGTTCAGTTGTAAGAGAATCTATCTTATGAGGAAAAACCGGTTCAAATTCTTGATCACAGGAAGAAAGTACTGCAGAATAAGGTGATTCATGAAGTAAAGGTTTTGTGGAAAAACCATATGGTTGAAGAGGCAACGTGGGAATCTGAAAATTCTATGAGGGATAAATACCCCCACTTATTTTGATAAGTGAATAAAATTGCGAGGATGCAATTCCAAAAAGGGGGAAGGATGTAACATCCCAGGTAAATAAAGAATAAATAATTTTCATATTTATTAATATTTTCAAATTAAATATTAATTTTACATTAAAGGGGTTTCTATGTTCGATAGCATACCCAATACGCAATAATGAGTTTCTTTGAAATCTTACGTTGCACACTAGTAATATACTAATATTATTTTCAATGGTAGTTAAAACGTAGCCGTTGTATTGGCGGGAATGAATATAAATAACTACAATATGATTATATATGTTTTTAAATGTTTTTACATCTATCCAATAAAAGATAAAGGCTTAAAATAAGAAAAGAATTCAATTTTAGGAATAGATACTCTAATATTCACTAAAAGGTCGAACTATCGCCTTTTGATGGTGAACCCTATATAAATATAGTTTTGGTCACTCTTATTAATTATATTGTACCAAATAAAACTCTTCTTTAGAATCGGGACATCAAAGTTTACTTTGTGTAAATTTTTATTATTTTTCCGATAATGTTCATTTTTAATGAATAGTGAAAAATGTTGTATTTTAATTCAAAAACTCTTTTTAATCTAATTTATTTATGTAGTCAGATTATCTTTTAATTTGTTTTAAAGTGAAATTATAATATATTTTTACCATTTAATCCAATGGTGGTCATAGGAATTAATATCACTTTGAAATTGGACAAACACGAGTGTCCATCTTTTGATAGATATTGTTTTTTAAAACTACGCTATTTGATTTGACAGCGGGATTTAATTATAAAATTAATTAACGAAACTTCTATTTTATGAATTTTGTAAAATATACATCATTTTTGAATTTGGAATATCAAAAATAGCTTTGGGTGAATTTTTGGTATTTTTCGGAAAAACCTTAATTTTTGATGAATAGTGAAACTACAAAGTGGTAGTTACAAAAACTGATTTTTCGTTTAAATGGGACTTTACCACTTTTGTGATTTGAATTTTAAAAATACAATATTAATTATTTTCATTATTAAGTAAAATTTGGTTCAATGGGATGAAAATAATTTTTGATGAAAAGTAACTTTTAAGTTTTATTAATCGCGATTAATGGTAATTAGTGTGATTTAAGGTAAAAATGATATTATAATAAAATGAAAATATCTTGAAACTTGTCATAACCATATTTTATGAGTCATGTCTGACCATGAAAACCCATGGGTCTATTTTTGGGACCCCATGGAGCCACTTGGGTAAGATAATGACATTAATGCATTTTATTTAAAGTAAAAGTAAAAATGGCACAAACATGTATTGTTTTACTAAAAAAAAATTTACATGGGGTTATACAAGTCATATTTTTGACTATAAATATTAATTAGAAATCTAAAACAATTTCCCACATCATGATATTTGTTTTATATTTTTTAGACATAAAATAAATTAAATTATTTATGACACCCTGATGATGCAGGGATTACCGCATTATTTAATGATTTAAATAAAATGGAAAGATAATGTAATATATAAGACCTAAAAATGTCAAAAACCTATTGTATTGGTGGATTTATAACCCTTATCACCTTATCCTAGAAAAAAATCAATGTGGGACCATTAAAATCCGAAACTCATTTGAAAATAAAGTAACATTTTATACCTTTCCAAGAGTGCCCCTCCTCTCCTCTTATAAAAGGCCCCCACCTCTACGTCCTTACCCACACTTCTCAAGCCTTTGGCTCGGACAAGCTCTGATCATTTTGTCTCTCCACATATATCTCCTAATCCTAGAAGCCTTACCTTATGCAGGAGGCTCTTCAAAAAACCCTTTTGGTTCAAACCAAAGGGAGTTACCCGATTTTAAGGTAATGTCTTCACCTGTGTTCTTATGTTTTATTTTGCTTCTCCAACACCCTAAAATCTTTTTATTAATTTTATTTTGTAACAACACCAGTATCTTAAATATAATAGGATGTTTTTATAAGAAGGATTAGAGCTACACCTACACACACCTCTGTCTAATGGTTAAAGAACATACTGTTTCTGTGGTTGGCGACTTTCTGCCTCACGAAACGATGATTGTTCAATCTTCTTTTAACACCTTTAATGGTGGCCATTAGGATGTCAGTATATTTATATATGATATATATTATGTTTATATTTTACTTATGCTTCTTTATTTTTCATTTGTGGCATACATTTATGGTTTCCATTATGGGTAAACACGATAATTTCATTTTAGGAAGTGCGGACTACCGCCCCCTCAAAGTGATTTGATTCGTTAATGACATATGTGGGACGTATAAAGGATTGAGTTAATATTATTATATATGATATTATACTAGAATTATAATATACCCTTATATCATTATGATTTCACTCCATTAAATATGAAATAGAAATGAAAGTAGCGTTCATGCATACGTACGGCTTACCGTCTCCATAAACGGTGAATTTCATTTCTTATCTCTAAATGATTATGTAATATTATAAATTCTTGTATATAATTGATATATATGATATATATGGCATCTAAATCGTGAATATCATTCTTTAGATAATGGATATTTGACTACATAAACAACATGTAATTGTAATAAGTCCACTTTCGACTTAAGAACCAAATATCGACAAAACAAGCATTTTTAACTTAAATGATTACATAATGTTTATAACATGGAAATAAGTGACATAAAAGGTATAATAAGCTTGAAAAAGGTTATTAAGAAAGTATAAATTAACTTTAGTTTATTATTCAGGAGATTAAAGAGCAATCGAGTCACGCCAGACACGAGGTAAGGGACTTCGTCTCAATCTCCTTTCATTGAGGCATATTTCGTTTTATACACAAATTTCTTTTATATGGTGTATAAACCCCTTTGAATTTTACTTTTATACGAAAGGAATCTTTTTCTATGAAGCGTTTTACTAAATGAAAAAAAGGAATATTTCTTTTAACGTACAGGGTGACAACGACCTTTTCCGCCGCCGCGAGTATTATTTGGTCTTTGGCATCCTCAAAAAGCCATAATTTTTTTAAAATGAAATAAATACCATATACTATTTTATGTATTTTGGTATTGAAAATGGGGTTTATAATGGATTTTTTATTTCAATATATTTAAATGATATATTGTGATCAAAGTGTGTAAATGTTTTCTTTCCATTATATTTGTTTTATGTCTTATGATTTTATAATGGTAATTGGACATTTGATGGGTGGTTATGTGATAAACCATATGACGGGTGGTGCCGTGAATACCAGGATGGGTGGTTACGTTATAACCTCTAATGCATTGGGTATGGAAGTCAACCGCATGGCTATTCCATTAAGTGATATGTGTGGAAGTCGACCGGATGGTTATTCCACTTATGTATGTTTATGTCCCAAGTTACCTTTATATGTTATGTGTTCTTTATATGGGTTTTATGGAAATATTTTGGTTACAAAAGGGTAATTAATGATCTTTTATTCAGTGAAGAGTTTTTACTAATTCATAAAGGTGAAAGGTATTACTTTGATTAAGTATACATGGTTTACTTGTTGTTTTGAAAAACTAACAGTTTTCATTCTTTGTGTGTCCCTTATTGAGATTTTTATGCTCACCCCAAGTTTTTGAAATGTTTTTCACAGGACATAATGTGGAATTGGGTCAAGGATGGGATCAAGGAAAAGTCATGCTATCTAAAATATGGAACTAGGCATGTTTCTTTTTAAGAGTTTTTTTTTATTTTATGGAAACATAGTAGAAGTGGATAGTTTGTAATCTTTTGAGATGTAATAGTTATGTACTAATTCTCTAAAACTCTAAACCTGAAAAGATCCTCAATGTGAATTCTTCATTTAATTCAATATTAAGTATGGTTTAAGTCTAGGGCCTTATATTAACTACTATCCTTTTAATTTCTAGCAATTTGATAACCCTAAACCCTATACATCTCAAGACAACAAACACATACAAGTGGAGTGGTCAAATTATTTTACAGGTTTGATTGAATTTTAGTTGTTTGTAGTGTAAAATGTAATTTTGAATATTGTCATTGTAATTGTGTATTTGGTAGTCGTTTAAGTTGGATTTAGTTTTTTTTGATGTTGACAGTGTAATTTTTGAATGTTATATATGTAAATGTTTAATTTTTCTCTACTTCTTGTTTTAGTCTACTAATGATGGTTTTTCTGGGATGGATTCTGGTTTGGGGGGGGGGGTGTCTAGGGGTGTGGGAGGGATGTCCGGTGGGGGGGGGTCCTGGGTGTCCATGAGAGTGGAGGGGGGGGGGGGTAGTCCAAGGGGTGGGAGCATTTCCAGGAGGGTGGAAGGGCTGTACAGGGGAGTGGGAGGCTGTCCAATGGGTGTCTAGGGGTGTGGGGGTGTCCTGTGGGGTGAGGGGGGTTTCCAAGGGTGTGGGAGGGCTGTCCAGTGGGGTGGGGTGGGGTGGGGGGTCCAGGGTGTCCATGGGGATGGGGGGGGGGGGCAGTCCAGGGGGGTGGGAGAGGAGGTGCCGCCATCCCTTGGGGGGCTAAACGCCGGTGGAAGGTATTCATCACTCCCACATGTGAAACATTTTTAGAGCTCAAGCATCGCATGTGGTAGTGATGAGTACCTTCCAGCGCATGCCCCCTGAGGGGGTGTCCAGGAGGGTGTGCAGGGGTTGTCCATGGGTGTTTGGGGCTGTTCAGGGGTGTGGGAGGGTTGTCCAAGGGTGTGGGGGTGCTGTACAGGGGTGGGGGGGTGGGGGCATACATGAGGGTGAGTGGGGGGGTATACATGAGGGTGGGTGGGGGGGGGGGGGTTATCCAGGGGTCTTTGGGGCTGTCCAGGGGGTCGGGGGGCAGTTCGGGGGTGTGGCGGGGGCTGTCCAGTGGGGTGAGGGGGAGGGCTATCTAGGGGTGTGGGAGTGCTGTCCAGGGTGTGTGTGTGTGTTTGGGGGGGGGGTATACATGAGGGTGGGGGGTGGGGGGGGGGGGGGGGGGTTGTCCCGGGGTGTTTGGGGCTGTCCAGGGGGTCGGGGGGCAGTCCATGGGTGTGGTGGGGGTTGTCTAGTGGGGTGAGGGGGGGCTGTCCAGGGGTGTGGTGGGGGATGTCTAGACCATACCCAAGCCAAACATCGATAATTATGGTTTGAGTGAAATAATTTATGATATAAATTCATGATCATGGAAATTTTTACATGATCCATGCTAGTAGAACTACCAACCATGTTTTCCACCAGATCTTATCTTATCCCTAGGTCTTATATATATAACATGAGAGGTGATATAATTATAATTTACGATTATAAAAACATGAAATTATTAATTTAATAATTTATTTATATATATCATTTGTATTTGATAAATTATACATTTATACATTAAATGAAAATTAATGTTTATTTTTAATAATAATATATTGATAAAATACAATTAATTTAGCTAATTAACTAGTAAGATCATTTTATACATAAAAATGTATTTTACATAAAAAGAATTTATGCACAATGTATTATTATTTTGAGAAAATAAATATATTTTGGAAAAATTATAGAAAATTATATTTTTGATATAAATAATATATTAAAACTAGTTTAATTAGTAAATTATAGAAAATAAGAATAAGAATAACTAATATTTTTAAAAAAGTATTTTTTTTCTATAAAAATAGTTTTTCCTTATATTTTATATTTTAACTTAAAATCGAATATTTTAGAACCTAAATTTTATAAAATAAACATCATTTTTGGATTGAATTTTTATGAAATTGTTGATGTTTAGGAACATAGTGAAAAATACAGTTTTGGCCAATACCGCAATATTTTTGACTTTATCATGAAATAAGTATTACATAAAAAATTATAAAACATATGTATTAATAAAACATGTATTTAAGTTGAAAAACATATCATTTAAATATACTAATTTGAAATTAAAATAACTATGTTTAGCAGATTGACCTCAAGTAATATTTTATTCTAATATAAATTGTTCTTTGTATTTTATTTTTATTAAATATTCACATCATGGATTTAATTTTTTGATTTCATTGAATTAATCATAAATTTAATTTTATTATTAAAAACCCAGTAAATGTTAGGAAAGTCGATAATATTGTTAATTCTACACAAAACACAATTTTTATGCATAAAAATAACCATTTTCTAAAAAACGGTCTTTAAGTGTTACATAAACTATTATTTTAATTAATTTTTATCACCCTTTAAAATTTTATATGATAAAATTATTCTCATATTTGAAATCATAATTTTCAATTTATTTAATAAATTAATTTTAATTTTGGCCATTAAAATATATTACCAATGTTAAGAAATCTGTTATAGTGGTAAAAGTAAATTATGCTAAAAGTTAAATCATTGAAAAAGCTTTAAATTTATATAAAAATTATTTAAAATATTTTGTGAAGGTTTTTTTCCACCCAATCCTCCAAAAAAATAAACTATTTTAAATTTTGGACTTATGTGCTTTGAATAGTGATTTATCCTTTTTTGTTATTACAAAAATCCACACACCTTATTTATAAAAGGAGCTTCCAAAACTTATTTAAATACATTCTAAAAATACAAATTCATATTGAACCTACTCCCATTTATAATTTCCCCCATCCTTATACCATTGTTTCAACCCATTTATCCATATGAAATTCATAATTACTCTATTTCAAATAGGTCCTCAAAGAGATGGTACAATTTCTCAACGTGAGTTTCAATCACTTCTTAAACTTTTTATATTCTATCTTTACCCAAAAATGTTTATTATATCATCCTAAAATACTAAAATCCATATAGGTATAATACTGTAATTTTATTATACTGATGGGATAATCATTATCTATTTTACTCCCTTATTAG
The DNA here is from genome assembly GCA_963277665.1 of Viscum album. NCBI lineage: Eukaryota > Viridiplantae > Streptophyta > Magnoliopsida > Santalales > Viscaceae > Viscum > Viscum album. Next base: position 442,739,102 of record OY728135.1, on the reverse strand, counting down.
AAAAAAATATTAAACATCATCCATGCATATGTACAGACTGCCTTCTCCATGAATGACATGTATCTGAATTTTATCATAGATTACATGGATGGTTTAAAAAAGGAATTTGATGAATAAATATGATATTTATAACAAGATTAATATTCTAAAAGGAGAAATCATTTCCTACATTCTTTCAGTTCTATGAAAAATGAAAACATCATCTTTGTGTACAAAAGGACAACCACCTCCGTGGAACGAAGTGATTCGTTTTCCATCACCACCCAACATGTTTAATTATAAGAATTTATTTAATGAATTAAATTTATTTATGAACTTATTAGGGTTATATAAATTTTATATTAAAATTTACATAATTATTAATATACCCACTTTTGTTCATAAAAAAATCACTGAAACAAGCTCAACACTGATTCCATCTTCACGAATCATGACTGAAATTATCATGGAATTAAATTATAGATTTATAAATTATTATAAATAATATATTATAATAAATTTTATAATCTATGTGTGATGAAATTTATATCATATAACCAGGATTTACATCAACATTTTGAAGAATGCAAGAAACATTCAAAATCGTTAACATCTGATAATGAAAATAAACTATAACTAACTAATTAATTTTTAATAAATAATTATAATTGAAATATATAAAGTTAAATTGTTATTAATAAATATATTAAATAGTTTATTAACATTATTTTGTTTATTATTTTGAGATTTAAATATCTTTCATGGAATTCATGATAAAAGGTCAGGGGTTTCTATGACTCAACTTGTTTTCTTGATTTATAATTATTCCTCTTTGACAATGGTTTTATTGGATTGTTTTATTCATTCCTATGATGATATTATATTTAATTTTCTCTTAATTTTATATGGAATTACATTTTCACTGTAACACCGTAGGATTTCATAGTAGGTAATCTTTTTAAATAAATTCAATAGCTTATATTGCATGCAACACCAACTTGACTTGCATTACATGCAAGATTGAGTTTCAATGAAACAACACTTATGTATTATAAGTTTTTTAAATGATATATTTATAAATTATACATTAAATATAATAATATTAATAGTAATAAATATTTTTTAAATGTTATTTATAATTTCTTCACATAAATAAAACATATTTATTAGGAAATTTATGAGTTTCGGTAAAATAGTTATATGTTTAGAAATGTTATTTTCTTAAAGGAACAACTTTTTTGTAGCCTTTTGTAAAAAATAATAAAATTAATTTTATAAACTCATATAAATTTAATTTGGTAAAATAAACATCATTTTTGAATTAATAATATCAAAATTATCTTAGGGTGAATTTTTGGGATTTTTTCTGAAAAGTTTCAATATTTATTGAATAGTGAAATTACTGAATTCTTGTTTGAAAATAAATTTTTTCATTTAAATGATTACTTTAATTTAAATTGATTATAATGTCACATTATATAAATAATATATATATTACTCATATTTTTTTCATTTAAATCATTATTATAGTATAATTAGATATAAAAAATTATTAAACTTTTGAACGTCTCTTTTACCCGCCTTCAAGTCACATTTGCAGGATTAACATTAAAAGTAATTTTACCACTTATGTGAATTAATTTTAGAAAAAAATAAATACATGTTCTTAATCAGTATGAAAATTTTGATCCTATAGGATCACAATAATTTTGGGTGAATGGTAACCTCTGAATTTTATTTACCACAATTAATGGTAAATAGGGTAATTAAAGGTAAAAATAATATTATAATAATATAAAATTACCCTAATAATTGTCCTAATTTAATTTTATAAGAGTTTTATGACCAAAATAAACCATTGGTAAAAATTATAATTGTTTTTAAGACACTTTTATTAGATTAGGACATTTATTATATTTTATTTAAAGAAGAGTTTAAAATGTCATATTAAATTTTCAAAAAATATATAATTTTTAATATGAGGCTGGATAAGTTATATGGTTGACTATAAGTAGAATATATAAATTTAAAATAATTACATACATCATAGTAAATTATTTATATTATTTAGTGATTATATAACTACCATTAATGATGACACAATGATGATATAATAATTGATTTATTAAAGGAAGAATCAATTAAATGATATTAATAATATTAAAATTAATATAATTTAAATATTTTATGCCATCCATAATTTTTTTTGTATGACCTAGAAATGTTAGGGATGCGTTAATGTAATTATTTTTTTGAAGGAATCAATTTTTTATGACATAAAAAAATCATGTATTAAATAGTGTCAAAATTGACATAAATGAGATTTTAAAGTAAATACTATTTTATTAAATGATATAAAAGTCATAAAAATATAATATCCATAAAAATATATTGGATAGTGTTAAATATGTCATAAATGATCCAACTGGGGTTCTTTTGGAATTTTATAGTAACACTATTAACCCTATTGTGTAAAAAGACAAGTAGACATGGTAAGAGCTAAACTATTTAATTAAGGGTTAAATACAAAAGATAAGGTTACTTTTGTTACTTAAATTTTTAAAAAAATCATTTATTGAAATGATTTAAGACCATAGTCATATTAACCTCTAAATAACTCACTTTGGAGCTATTTTAAACCAAAAATTAATTTATAATAAATAAATAGTTTTGGATTTTCTTAAAGTGACCCTCCCATCTCTTGTAAAAGGGACCATCTAATTCTATTTGATTCAAAACTATAAATATATTTTTATCGAACATAACCTACCCAATTCTCCTCAAAACTTCCCTAACTTCATCCCAGAGGCCATAAATTGGGAATAAAGCAAGACTAAGTAGTCCTTTTGTTCAAATCAAAAGGAGATACTCGAAGAAGAGGTAATCGTTTTACCAATTCAATTCGATTTCTTTTCTCCTTCTACTTAATCTTACAATAGTGTTTCCATAATAAAGTAATAACTCAATATTATAATATATTCTAGGATTTTTTATGATTCTGGGACAACCATATTTCTGCTTTTACCATCCTATGAAAAGTAATATCATCATGCATGCATGCGTATGGTTTACCGTCTCCGTGTCATGGTGTCAACTGTTTTTTCATCTATACTTTATTTTGATTTGTATAATGATGAATAGAATGGATATAAATGATAAATAACACATGATATCTATTTTTTATAATTATCATACCATCCATTTCCTTACCCCTTTAACATTAAGTAAATGATACCATCGCTCATGTGTACGTACGACTTACCATCTCCATGACGTGATGAGATTCATCTTCCACATTATCCATTCAAGATTGATTATTCAAATATATATAATAAGTATGAAATTTATAACATAATAATGATACTATAATTTATATATATATATATATACACATAGACAAGTTATTTACTTTATTCCATTCAATATGATAAGAAAACCGAAACAACATTCATACGTAATATGATAATGAATAATAAGTCAAAACACATACGATAAACAAAGCAATTATTGCCCGAAACGTTGCTTTAACTTGAAATTGTAAATAAAAAATTAATATAAATCCATAAAATAATCATATATGATATCAAAAATATTATTATGATTCTTTTATAAGTTAATAATATGTTTAAAAATATTATACAGGAGTTTCTGACATGTACAAAGATCATCAGACCTAAGGTAAGGGAATTTCGTCTCACTTTTAATTTTCATGAGATATAAGTCATGTCAAAGACCTATTTATTTTGTATGGTGTATGTAATACCCCTGTTATATTTGATATCATTAATACATTTATCTTCATGGTATTTAATTATTTATTTGAAGATATTGGTATTATTATTTAAATGTTCAAAGTCGTATGAGATTCTTTGAATGTTTAAATAATTAACCCTTTCTCCATTTCAATATTCATAATATTATCATAAATATTTATTTATTTTTATTTAAATTATTATAAATAACATTTTATTTCAATTTTTAATTTCATTAAAATATTTTAAAAGGACAATTTTTATGGTTATATGTAAGGGACTCTTTAACTAAAACATCGTTATAAATGTTTTAAAACATTATTCTTTTAAATATTTCTCATTAATGTACATGTTTGATAATTGGTTTTAAGGATTTATTTATCTGAAAATGAATTATTTAAAATGATAATTAATTTTAAAATATTCAAATTGGTATGTGATTCTTTATTTTAAAAATATATTTTTAAATTTCTTCTTTTATAAGTGCATGGATTCTGAATAAATAATTTCAAGTAAAATGGGGTATTTTCTCAAGATATTTATAATGATTTTAATAAGGCATTTTCATCTATGTCAACACCCATTTTTTGATGTTATGCTTAATTTATGTTGATCTCTTATGATGTCTTTTACTATATTTTATTGAATGGTCTATGATCAGTTTGATTGGGGATATGTTATTTAGATACCATTATTGGTTTGTGGTTAAAGTATTCATGTTTCATATACTAGTTTTTAATATGGATGATTATATTTTGTTATGTTTCACCATTTTCATATGAGGAATTCATTTGAATTAGTAAGTGATGGGAGGGTCCCTCAATAGCTTCTAGATGCATCAGTATGTCTCATGAGGAAAACTAGTGTCTTGGAATGAGGCCTTGATGATATGGTTATGTATGTTCTTGGCACGAGGCATTGAAGGTATAGTTGTGAATTAGGAATATAAGTACCCGACCTTGAAACATTACATAATATTGAATTAAATGAATAATTCACATTGAGGATCTTTTCAAGTGTAGTGTTTTAGAGATTTAGGACATAACTATTACATATCAACTTGAATATTACAAAGTAAACACTTCTTCTATAACTGATTTTTTTTTTTCAAATCCTTAAATAAAACAAGAGTTCTTTTCTTGATATTAATCTTCTTGAATACTTCCTTTCTCTTACCCTTCCTTATAACCTATGAAAAATGTTTCAAAAACTTGGGATGAGCATAAAGAGCTCAGTAAGGGATATAAAAATACGGAAATAAAACATTATTCCAAGTATACATAAGAATCAATGAAATCATACATTACTCATAAAATATAAGAACTTTAATATACCTTAGGAAATCATAAGATTTATGAATAACTCATATAAATCAGAAGACATAAAGGTAACTCGAGGAATTCATAACATTCATACGTAGGGAGTAACCGTCATGGTTATGTTAGAATACCCATCATAGTATATTCCCTAAATCTCTTCAGAGAAATCTTAGCATTTAACTCCTTCACGTTACCCAATGAATTGGAGAGCTATTTGAGGATCACCTGCCCTTATTTTACCACAGAACCAATCAACTTCATAAATAATGCCCAAGAACCATAACATAATCGTATCACATAAAACATGCATAAAGGAAACATAACATTTACACATTTCAATCACAAGATATCAATACCACACATTAATATAATCAAAAAAATTTCAAAACCATTTTCAATACCAAAATAAGAGAAAAGTAAAACATGGTATTTATTTTTCATTTAAAAAAATTAATGGCTTGTAGAGGAAGCTGAAACTTAAATAATGTTCATGATGGTGAAGAAGTCGTTATCGCCGCATATGTAAGACAAAAACATTCCTTATGTCGTTTAGTAAAACGAATCATGTAAAAAAAATATTTTTGAATTAAATTAAAATTAAAAATGTTTTATTATAAAAGTAATTAAATAAGGTCGTATATAAATTGAAGTATGCCTCAACGAAAGGAGATTGAGACGAAGTCCCTTACAAAGACGGTATCCTTAGATTAAGGATAAATCAATTACATAATTATGTGTGAAAAATATAAATACACCCAATATAATTGGATATTAAGTGTAAAAAAATCAGAGGTCATCCACACATATTCATAGTATAACATAATCTAGAAGTAGAGGTTTGACCCAAATAATTGAAATTGGGTTAAGAAGTTCCCTTACAGAAATTCGACAGCCTAACAATGTCACTTTAAAATTCATAAAATGATTTGATGAGAGATTAAAAGGGTATCTTATCACTTGTACATAAAATTTACAGAAATAAGGATATATAAGAACATATCCCAACAAGAATAATATGCAAATTAAAAGACCAAAGAAAAATAAGTCTTTTAAAAAGAGGAGGGTGAAAGGTTCCCTTACCAATTTGGGTAACTTTCGAAATGTACACCCCATGAAAGAAGGGTCATAAAATGAAGATTTAAATACCCATTAATTAAATTATAATACACAAAGAATAAAATCATGGACAGTACATACACCACACAAAAGGAAATAGTGGCAAATGTAGCATGAATCTCACGGGAATAAAAAGTGAGATAAAACCCCTTACCTTGTTGTAATAAACCGAGTCGTATGACCAAAAGATAATAAACACAAAATGAATCACATAATACCATGAATATAAATATAATCTTGATAATATATATGAAATTTAAGTACACAATACACCACATGAAACAAATAAGTGGCGAACAATGGAAATCTCACGGAATTAAAAGTGAGATAAGAAATACCCTTACCTCAAGTCCGACTTGTCTTGTTCATTTCTTTATATTCCTAAAAAATAAACCTTGGTCAATTTATAATTGATTAAGGACATAATTTATAGTTTATTATTGAATTCATATCACATATTATCATGTTATAATAATTAGTTAATTATGTGAGTTCATATCATACGTTTTGTCGATGTTCGGTACATGAGTCAACAATGACCTTGTTTGAAGAGAATTTTCCATGTAGTTATAATTAAATCATATCTGGAATGGTATTAATGATTACAATATCATATATATATAGTATATATTTATTTTATACTATTCCATAACATTTGGAGATAAAAAATAAAATCCAGCATTCATGGAGATGGTAGGTCGTACGTACGCATGGATGCTACTTTCATTTCATTATCATATTAACAAAATTTAAACTAAATGAGACATATATATATTATAATTACAGTATAATATATATGTTATATGGGTAACATAATTTAATTAATTACATTATTTATAAATTCCATGTTTTTCATGAATGAGTCACATCACTTGAGGGGGCGATAGTCCACACTTCCTCATATGAAATTATCGCATTTGCACAACATGTAAAGCATAAAGGTATGTTTTAAATATCAAATAAAAAAGAATATAGAGGAAATAAATATAATATATATCATATATAAATATAGTTTCATCATAATGACCACCATTAAAGGTGTTAAAAGAAGATTGAACAATCATCGTTTCGTGAGGCAGTAATTCACCACCCACAGAAACAATATGTTCATTAACCATTAGACGAAGGTTTGTGTAAGTGTTGGTAGAATCCTTATCATAACAAAATCATAGTATATTGAGGATAATGGTGTTATTATGGTATCAAATAAAAAGAAGATAATGGTGAGTGAAGAAGGAAAATAAAAGAAACAAACTCGAGAGAAGACATTACCTCTAAATCGGGTAACTCTTTTTGATTTGAGACAATGGAATCATTGGAAAGACTTCTGCTCAAAGTAAGGTTTCTAGGAGTAAGATAAGGATGTGTAGAGATAATATGAGTAGAGTTTGGACGAGCCAAGGGCTTGAGAGGTGTGGGTAAGGGGGTAGAGGTGGGGGCCTTTTATAAAAGGGAGGATGGTCACTTTTGGAAAGTCTTGAAATATAACTTTATTATAAAATGATTTTCGTATTTTAAAGGTCCCAAAATGATATATTTTGAGGATAAGGTGATAAGGGTTTGAGATTCACCAATAAAATAGGTTTTTTACAACTGTTGGTCTTATATTATACCTTATATTTTCATTTTATTTAAATTGTTAATTAATGATGTAATCACTGCATCATCATGGTGTCATAAATAAATTTATTTATTTAATGTCTAAAAATTTAAAAAAAATACCATGATGTAGGGAATATTAATATATATACAATGAATATTTATATTCTAAGATATCATTTATTTAAACAAAATTAAAATTGTTTTACTTAGGATATACAAACCTTTGTTATATTTATCTTTTTTTTAAAAATAATGTCATAAATGTCACTATTACACCCATGTGACTCCATGGGCCCTCAAGTTCAGTAAAAAGATTACCATGGTCGGCCATGACTCAGAGAAGAATATGTGGACACATGTTGGGGTCATTTTATTTTATTATGATATTATTTTATTACCCTTAACTATCTGATTACTAATTAATCATGATAATTAAAGATAATTACCATCGTTAACTATTCATAATGTCAAAAAAAACAAAGGAGTCTTAATTACATAATTTGGACGTTATGATTCCAAATATGGAATCCATTTTACCAAATTTAAAACACAAAAATTGCAGTAATTAATTTAAAAATAATTCCTGTTGTCAAAACCAAAGATGGGTTTTTATGAAATATATTTTATCGAAAGATTGACTTGTTTTTACATCCAATTGAAAAGTGAAATTACTTCCAATGAACAAAATTGTATTAAGTGAAAAAAAAAAATAATTCAATTAAACTTTAAAACCAATTAAAAGTACAATCTAAATATATAATTAAATTAGATGAAAAAGAATTTTTGAAGTAAAATGCACTATTTTCACTATTCATTAAAAATGATCATTAGTCAGAAAAATACCGAAAATTTATTCTAAGTAAATTTGATATTACAAATTAAAAAATGAATTAAATTTTAACAAATTAAAAACATAGAAGTTTTTTTAATTAATTTTATAATTAATTCCCACTGTAAAAAAATAGCATGTTTTTAAGAAACAATATCTATCAAAAGATTGACACTTGTTTATGTCCAATTTTTCAAAGTGAAATTAATTCCAATTACCACCATTGGATTAAATAGTAAAAATATATCGTAACTACACTTTAAACCCAATTAAAATGATAATCTAACCATATAAATAAATTATATTAAAAGGAGGTTTTGAATTAAAATACAACATTTTTCACTAAAATGATTTTTATCGGAAAAATAACAAAAATTTACACAAAGTACATTTTGATGTCTTGATTTTAAAGAAGGATTTTATTTTTTCAAACATAACATATAAAATTGACAAAAAGTAGTTTTAAAAAGGATTCTCCATCAAAAGGCGGTTAATCATCCTTTTAATGAATATTAGAATATTTATTCTTAAAATTGGATTCATTTTCATTTTAAGACTCTATCATTTATTGAGAAATTGTTAAAATATTTAACAAACATATATAATCATTTTGTAGTTAGTTCTGTTCAGTCCTGCCATTACAATGGCTAGGCATTAACTACCATTTAAAATAATATTATTATATTATTAGTGTGCAACGTAAGATTTCAAAGAAACTCATTGTTGCATATTAGGTACGCCATCAAACATAGCATTACCTTTAAACTAATATTACCATTTTATTCACAAATATTAATAAATTTGAAAATGTAATATTATTTATTTACCTGGGATGCTACATCCTTCCCCCCTTTTGGGAATTACATCCTCGAAATTTTAAAATTGGACTTAGAAACATTGTTGAAAGTCCCATATCAGAAAAAGAGTCAGTAAAACAATTACTTTAAAAGAAATAAAGAGAAGTATATAGGTCACCCGAGTTAACCCATACTAGGATTCTATATAGGAAAACATGGATATGGAAGAGAAAACAAAGCGTCAAGTTCTGATGGAGAGTGATAGAAAACATGATTAGGAGAAAGTTATTCACAAGAAAATCGCAAAATTATGATGTGTGTAAACGGTCTTTGACTATACAGTAGGAAACGTAAACCAACAATTTTTTTGTTTTTACATTCCTTTTCATAATTTTGAGGAATTCATTTACTACATAGAATAAAAACATAAGAAAATATACTTACCTTGAAGTAGAGTTTCATCCTTTAATAAGTTTCTACTAAAACTAATCTTTTCTCCAAATGACGAGAATTCAAAAAGACTTGGTCACATAAAAAGCACAAGAATCATCTTCTAGAGAATCACATAATCCACAAAAAGAGGAGTATATATTGCCCTTGTATTTAGACATCAACTAAAACCAAAAATCTTAGTACAAGATCATAAAATCCCCAAAAATGATAATCCTTTATAAAAAGAAATAAAACTCTTAAACTCCAAAATTCAACAAAAAGAACCCAACGTTTAATAAAGACCATTAATTAAACAGCTATCCATAAAATTATTCAAAGTAAACCAAACTAAGATTGAAAACCAAATCTCTGAAGGATTTAATCACATTGTCTTCCAAGTTAAATCTTAACATTTATCTGTAAATAACATCATTTACTATTAATGTATGATATTGAAAATTAATTATCCTAATCACATATCCTCCATGATAGGTCAATCATTTCCATATATAACCCAAAATAAACTTATTATTGATTCATAAGATCATATAACTAAAAACAATTTGTCATACTAACCAAGGAATTCACGTAGTCCAGTGGTAGGTGATAAATACCAATCTCACTTTGGTTGTGGGTTTGATTCCTACAGCTTCATCTGACGAGACGAGTTTCCACACGCTTTTCATATTGTCCCTTTAAAAAAACTATATAATTTTATAAAATTCCCAAAAAGAGAAAATTCATCAAAAATAACCATCAAATATTTTAACCACAGAGGTTATCTAATAACTTTCATTTTGCATCCCAAAATGTATTAACCGGTAATTACCTCAAATTCAAGGATCATATAAACCAAAATGGTTCTTTATAACTATATCCACAAAAGAAAAGATAATCATTCCTTGAATAAAATTTTCATATATCAAAAATCAGGGTTACACATACTATAAAAAGTATTCTAATGTAATCCCATCATCAAAAGAGCCTTAATACTTTTAAGCCTTTCACCATCCTAAAATCTACCATAACTCTTGAATCCCTTATATGTTGACTTCTTACTCATTCAACATTGTTCATGATCCATTAACCATTCATTTCCAACTTATTCTGAAATAATTACTTACTAAAAACTAAATCGTGAATCATATCCTAAGATTCAATAATAGGAAAACATATGTAAAGAAATAATCCATACCTTTTATTGGTCATTGTCAGTTTCTTCATCCTCAATCGGAATGGAATTAGGTATTGGTAAATGAATATTTGTATGATCCTGGTGATCCCAATCCCAAAACTTCTTCATAGAACATGTTTTTACATAATGACCATGAAGACCACATTTAAAACATTAAATTGATCCTTCAGAAATAACTTCTTTCACTTTCCTAGAGTCAACTAGATGCTTTATTTTTCAATGGAAGGTTCTTTCTTTATGACCTTAATTTCCACATCTATAGCATCTTTCTGTCCCTTTGAAACATTTTCCTATGTGTTTCTTTCCACATATGACACATTGGTCTTTGAACATACATACCTTTATGATCATTACCATAACATTCATAGGGATTTGTTTCTCGCATATATGATGTCTTAAAAAAATCACTAAGGTTCAGGTGTTCAATCATGACTACAGATAGTTGGTTGAGAATAACCACAAGAGTTCTCATTATAGCTCCCATATCATTCAGTTGGTCATTTAGAAAACCTTCACAGTTTTCTTCACATCCACTATTACTTTGGTGCCTCCTAGATCCAGCCATTTACAAAAACCAAAATGGTCAGTGTGATTATATTAGTAAAATCATCATATAATATCTTATAAGGAGGGTAAATACTAAGATATACTTATTCATGTTATCTTAAACTCATTAACTTTATAAAAATAACTATGATTCTTTCTAAAATCCTAACCATTATGGTAATGTCACTTGTGCTTAAAGAACATCCTAACCTCTAAAGTTATCTAAACCAATATCTGATACCAACTATATGGACCTGGCAATAAAACATTACATAATCTTGAATTAAATGAATAATTCACATTGAGGATATTTTCAGGTTTAGAGTTTTAGAGATTTAGGACATAACTATTACGTATAAACTTGAATATTAAAATGTAGACACTTCTATTATAACTGGTTTTTTTTCAAATCCTTAAATAAAACAAGAGTTTTTTTCTTCATATAAATATTCTTCAATACTTCCTTTCTCTTACCCTTTCTTATAACCTATGAAAAACATTTCAAAAACATCATATGAGCATACAAACCTTAGTAAGGGATATAAAAATATGGAAAGAAAACATTAGTCCAAGTATACATAAGAATCACTGAAATCATACTTTACTCATAGAACATAAGAACTTTAACATACCTCATGAAATCATAAGATTTATAAATAACTCATAGAAATCATAAGACATAAAGGTAACTTGAGGCATTCATAACATTCCTAGTAGGGAGTAACCCTCATGGTTACGTTTGGAATACCCATCAAAATATATTTCCTAAATCTCTTCAGAGAAACCTTAGCATTTAACTCCTTCGCATTACCCAATGCATTGGAGAGATATCTCGGGCTCACCTGCCCTTAGTTTATCATGGAACCACCCAACTTCATAAACAATTCCCAAGAACCATAACATAATCGTATCACATAAAACCTGTATAAAGGAAACATTACATTTCCACATTTTAATCACAAGATATAAACACCACACATTGATATAATCAAAAAATTATCAAAACCATTTTCAATCCCAAAATAAAATAAATGTTAAACATGGTATTTATTTTTCATTTAAAAAATGTTATGGCTTGTAGAGGAAGTCAAAACTCAAATAATGGTCACGGCGGCAGAGAAGTTGTTGTCGCCGCATACATAAGACAAAAACATTCCTTTTGTCATTTAGTAAAAAGCTTCATGTAAAAATATTCATTTTAAATGAAATTAAAAGTCAAAAGGGTTTATTATAGAACTAATAAAATAAGGTCGTATATAAATTGAAGTAAGCCTCAACGAAAGGAGATTGAGATGAAGTCCATTGCAAATACGGTATCCTTAGATTGAGGATAAATCAATTACATAATTATGTGTAAAAAATATAAATAAAAACAATATAAGTGAATATTAAGTTTAAAACAATCAGAGGTCATCCACACATATTCATAGTATGACATAATCAATATGCAGAGGTTTAACCCAAAGAATTGAAATTGGTTTAAGAAGTTCCCTTACAGAAATTCGACAGCCTAACAATGTCACTTTAAAATTCAGAAAATGAGTTGATGAAAGATAGAAAGGGTATCTCGTCACTTGTACATAATATTTACAGAAATAAGGATATATAATAATATATCCCAACATTATGAAGATGTAAATTAAAAGACCTAACAAAAATAAATCTTTTAAAAAGAGGAGGGTGAACGGTTCCCTTACCGATTTGGGTAACTTTCGAAACGTACACCCCATGAAGGAAGGGTTATACGATGAAGATGTAAATACCCATAAATTAAATTATAATACACAAATAATACAATCATGGGCAGTAAATACACCACACTAAAGTAAATAGTGGAAAATGTAGCATGAATCTCATGGGAATAAAAAGTGAGATAAAAACCCCTTACCTCGTTGTAATCAATCGAGTTGTATGAAAAAAAGATAATAAACACCAAATGAATCACATAATACCATGAATATAAATAGAATCATGATAATATATATGAAATTGATGTACACAATACACCACATCTAAAAAATAAGTGGCGAATAATGGAAATCACATGGAATTAAAAGTGAGATAAGAAATCCCCCTACCTCAAGTCCGACTTGTCTTGTTCGTTTCTTTATATTATTGAAAAATAAACTTTGGTCAATTTATAATTGTTTAATTAATTAATTTAAATTTTATTATTCAATTCATATCACATATTATCATGTTATAATAATTAGTTAATTATGTTATTTCATATCATACGTTTTGTCGATGTTCTGTATATGAGTCAACAATGAACTTGTTTGAAGAGAATTATCCATGTAGTTATAAGTACATCATCTCCAGAATGGTATTAATGATTTAAATATCATATATATCCAGTATATAATCATTTTATACTATTCCATAACACTTGGAGAGAAAAAATTGTTAGGTCGGAAGAAACATGAGGGATGATGGCAAGAGGGGGGTGAATTGCCTTTTAAAAATAATTGATTAACAAATTAAAAATCAAAGTAAAGTGCAGCGGAAATAAAGAGGCAAGACACACAAAATTGATAACGGAGTTCGGCCAAAAACCCGGCCTACGTCTCCGCTCCCAACTCAACCGTTGAGAGATTCCTACCGCTTGCTTTTCAATGGTTGTAGCAAGAAACCCACTAGGCTTTGAGGTAGCACTAGGACCTATTACAGCTTGCTTTTAGTGGTTGAGCAAGAACCCAATGCTTTTAGTGGTTAAGCAATAACCCACTAGCCTTTTTACGGGTGAAGGATAGCTCACCGATCTCAAGCCTTTTACAAGGTAAGGCTTGTGAACCTCTTCACACCTTAGTGGTGGTGTGAGAACCCAAAGAAAGAGGGGATGAAGAAAAGGTTGGGGTTTGTAAGCACAAACCCAAAATTAAAGCTCAAAATAAATATACAATAAAAAACCGTATATGAGAAGCCTTGGGCGCCTTTGATTGGATGGAGATGTTGAAGGCCGCTTCCAAGCTTCTTTGGAGGAGCTCCTTGGATGTGGAATTGGATGGAGCACTTGGGGTTCCCTTGGAGGAATGCACCGGAGGTACGCCAAATGATCAACAAGGTGTCCGTGGGCTTCCGTATAGTTCCGATTAGTGTCCGGGGCTTCCTTGGCCTTTATTTATAGGCATGGAACCCTTGGGGAGGCTTCGGAGCCGTTGGAGAGGCTTAGAGAGCCGTTGGGAGCCAAGTGGACAGGCTGGTCAAAAGCCCAACGGCTAGTTTGACTGGATCCACCGGCTGGCCGGTACAGTCCCACCGGCTGGCCGGTGTGTGGAAAAAGGCATAGGATTCTTGTCCAGGGGCCACCGGCTGACCGGTACATCTCCACCGGCTGGCCGGTGCCTTGGTAGAGAAGAAGAGTCTTGATCCAGGCTCTACCGGTCGACTGGTGAGGAGCCACCGGCTGGCCGGTGGAAAGACAGTAGGTCTCACTATTTGTGCTGGGTGCCACAGGTCGACCGGTGGCAGAGCCACCGGTCGACCGGTGGGAAGGCAGTAGCTTCCACTGTTTGGTCTGGATGCCACCGGCTGGCCGGTGGTGAAGCCACCGGTCGGCCGGTGGACTGAATTTCAGTCCATTTCTGCCTCTTCCTTGGTCAACTTCTTGGCAATCAAATGCCTATCAACACAAACACTTAAAACACAATGTTAAACACATATGAAAGTGATTGTGATCATGAAAATCAAAGAGTGTGGGGTACAACAATCTCCCCCTATTTTGATGATCACAATCACTTATCAAAGCAATGTAAAAACTTAAATGAAAGGCATGCCTAAATGATAAATTGAAAATAAATACTAAGCATGAGAGAAAAGATTCTCCCCCAATCAATCAAGAAATTTCTCCCCCTTTGTGATTATCAAAATAGCGTGGGGCATAAAACTTGATTGAGGGATTCGATGAAAAACGAGATTTTAAAACAATTGAAAATGATATCAATTGTTGAAAATTTTGAAAATTTTGAAATGAAAATTGAATAACAGTTTGAATTGAAAGTTTTGAATCAAAACAAATTCGAAACCAACTGTTGGAATTTTAGAAATGAAAATTTGATAGAAAATTTTGAATTGAAAGAATTGAAACCAAGAGTTGAGTTTTGAAAAGAAAAAATTTTGAATACACAAAAAAAAAACTTAAAAGATCCTAACTCCCCCTAAATAAAAACAATGAATCACCGGGGAGAGGAAATAAATTTTGGCCCGGAGAGACTCGCAAGAAGGGATTTTTCAATCCAAACTTGTCTCATGGCGGGTCTTCTCCTATAAAACTCGTCGGAAAAGAAAAAAGACTTTGGTTGGCCTTACCGGGCGTTTTTACAATTACATTCATAAATAAGGTGCCCGGGTTTTTTACAATAATTACAAAATTTAAAGCAAGAGCTCCCCCTTACAAAAACAGTTGGAGCATGGGAGGAGGAAGCTCGGTTGGTGTAGCCAAGTCCATTGGTGGTTCTTGAAATTCTTTGAGAACCTAAGAGTTTGGACAAATTTTGTTCACCTTGGGTGAACTTGGCTAAGGATTCTCTAAGGTCTTTAATGGTTGATTCCAAAGAATCAACATTTGGAAAATTTTGGATTTTTAGGGAGAGTTCCTCCTTCTCTTTGAGAAGTTGGTCTTTTTCGGAGGAAAGTTTTTTGAAAGACTTTTTTAAAGCAACAAATTTTGACGATAAAGTATGAAAACCTTTTTCTAATTGGTCTCTAGCGTGTGAGAGTTCTTCATAGGATAAATGATTTAAAGAATTGGAATTTGAAGAACAAGAGGAAGAGGAGTCAGAAGAAGTTACCTCATGACATGCCATTAGGCATTTTGTACCTTGGTCGCTCGAGAAGGAGGAGGAGGAGGATGAGGAGGAGGTGTCACTCCATGTTTTCTTTAAAGCCTTCTTCTTCTTCTTCTTGGCCCTTTTCTTGTGAGGTGGGAAAACGGGCTTGATCTTTTCGTCGGGTTCTTGCTTTTGATCGGATTCTTGCTTTGGAGCGGGTTCTTGCTTTGGAGCGGGTTCTTGCTTTGGAGCCTCGCTAGTACCTTCATAGGTTAGTTCTAAAAATTTCCAAATATCATGTGAAGATGTGCAAGAAGAAATACAATTAAATATATTACGGTCTAAGCCACAATGAAGAGCATTCATGGCTTTGCCATCAAGCTCAAAATTTGCAATGTCTACAGGGGTCCATTTAGACTCATCGGGAGAAGAGAGCGTAAAACCATGCATAACAATTTTATAAATTGGATAGTTAATGCTTTTTAAAAAAGTGGTCATGCGGGTTTTCCAAAAAGTATAATCGGTTCCATCAAAGAATGGAGCACGATCCAAAGAAAAGCCTTCGGGGGCGTAAGAGGTCGATGCCATCTTAATGGATCTTAAATTTGAAACCGGGTTAGGGTATTACTCAAATTTCCCTCTGATACCAAATGTTAGGTCGGAAGAAACATGAGGGATGATGGCAAGAGGGGGGTGAATTGCCTTTTAAAAATAATTGATTAACAAATTAAAAATCAAAGTAAAGTGCAGCGGAAATAAAGAGGCAAGACACACAAAATTGATAACGGAGTTCGGCCAAAAACCCGGCCTACGTCTCCGCTCCCAACTCAACCGTTGAGAGATTCCTACCGCTTGCTTTTCAATGGTTGTAGCAAGAAACCCACTAGGCTTTGAGGTAGCACTAGGACCTATTACAGCTTGCTTTTAGTGGTTGAGCAAGAACCCAATGCTTTTAGTGGTTAAGCAATAACCCACTAGCCTTTTTACGGGTGAAGGATAGCTCACCGATCTCAAGCCTTTTACAAGGTAAGGCTTGTGAACCTCTTCACACCTTAGTGGTGGTGTGAGAACCCAAAGAAAGAGGGGATGAAGAAAAGGTTGGGGTTTGTAAGCACAAACCCAAAATTAAAGCTCAAAATAAATATACAATAAAAAACCGTATATGAGAAGCCTTGGGCGCCTTTGATTGGATGGAGATGTTGAAGGCCGCTTCCAAGCTTCTTTGGAGGAGCTCCTTGGATGTGGAATTGGATGGAGCACTTGGGGTTCCCTTGGAGGAATGCACCGGAGGTACGCCAAATGATCAACAAGGTGTCCGTGGGCTTCCGTATAGTTCCGATTAGTGTCCGGGGCTTCCTTGGCCTTTATTTATAGGCATGGAACCCTTGGGGAGGCTTCGGAGCCGTTGGAGAGGCTTAGAGAGCCGTTGGGAGCCAAGTGGACAGGCTGGTCAAAAGCCCAACGGCTAGTTTGACTGGATCCACCGGCTGGCCGGTACAGTCCCACCGGCTGGCCGGTGTGTGCAAAAAGGCATAGGATTCTTGTCCAGGGGCCACCGGCTGACCGGTACATCTCCACCGGCTGGCCGGTGCCTTGGTAGAGAAGAAGAGTCTTGATCCAGGCTCTACCGGTCGACTGGTGAGGAGCCACCGGCTGGCCGGTGGAAAGACAGTAGGTCTCACTATTTGTGCTGGGTGCCACAGGTCGACCGGTGGCAGAGCCACCGGTCGACCGGTGGGAAGGCAGTAGCTTCCACTGTTTGGTCTGGATGCCACCGGCTGGCCGGTGGTGAAGCCACCGGTCGGCCGGTGGACTGAATTTCAGTCCATTTCTGCCTCTTCCTTGGTCAACTTCTTGGCAATCAAATGCCTATCAACACAAACACTTAAAACACAATGTTAAACACATATGAAAGTGATTGTGATCATGAAAATCAAAGAGTGTGGGGTACAACAAAAATGAAATGCACCTTTCATGGAGACGGTAGGTCGTACGTACGCATGAACACTACTTTCATTTCTTTGTCATATTAAAAGAATTAAAACTAAATGATATATATATATATATTAATTCCAGTATAGTATATATGTTATATATGTAACATATGTTCATTAATTACATTCTTCATAAATTCCATGTTTGGCATGAACGAGTCATATCACTTGAGGGGGCGGTAGTCCACACTTCCTCATATGAAATTATCGCATTTGCACAACATGAAAAGCATAAGGGTATGTTTTAAATATAAAAAACAGAAGCATAGAGAGGAAATAAATATAATATATATCATATATATATATAGTTCCATCATAATGGCTACAATTAAAGGTGTTAAAATAAGATTTAACAATCATCGTTTCATGAGGCAGTAATTCGCCACCCACAGAAACAGTATGTTTTTTAACCATTAGACGGAGGTGTGTGTAAGTGTAGGTAGAATAATTGTCATAAAACATCCTAGTATATTGATGATACTGGTGTAATTATTTATCAAATAATAAGAAGATATTGGTGAGTGAAGAAGGAAACTAAAAGTAAGAAACTCGAGAGAAGACATTACCTCTAAATGGGGTAACTCTTTTTGATTTGAGACAAAGGCTTCCTTGGAAAGTCTTCTGCCAAAAGTGAGGCTTCTAAGAGTAAGAGAGGGATGTGGAGAGATAATATGAGCAGATTTTGGACTAGATAAGGTCTTGAGAGGTATGGGTAAGGGGGTATAGGTGTGGGACTTTTATAAGAGGGAGGAGGGTCACTTTAGGAAAGTCTTGAAATGTTACTTTATTATTAAATGATTTTTGGATTTTAAATGTCCCAAAATAATATATTTTGAGGATAAGGTGATAATGGTTCTAAATAAACCCATAAAATAGGTTTTCATCAAGTGTAAGTTTTATATTTTACCAAATCTTTTCATTTTATTTAAATCATTCATTAATGAGGTAATCACTGCATCATCCTGGTGTCATAAATAAATATATTTATTTAATGTCTAAAAATTATAAAAAAATACCATGTCAAAAGAAATATTTTTATATTTCTAATGACTATTTATAGTATAATAGATAATTTATTTAAACAAAATTAAAATTGTTTTACTTAGGATATACAAACCATTGTTATATTTCTCTTCTTATTAAAAATAATGTCAGAAATGTCACTATTACACCCATGTGACTCCATGGGCCCTCAAGTTAGATAAAAAGCTTCCCATGGTCGTCCATGACTCAAAATAGAGTACGTGGACACATGTTGGGGTCATTTTATATTATTATGATACTATTGTATTGCCCTTAAATACCCGATTACTAATTAATCATGATAATTAAAGATAATTACCATCATTACTATTCATAATGCCCAAAAACTTAAGATTCTTAATTACATAATTTGGAACTTATGATTAAAATTATGGAATCCATTTTACCCAATTTCAGACATATAAACTTCAGTAATTAATTTAAAAATAATTCCTGTTGTCAAAACCAAAGATGGGTTTTTAAGAAGTAAAATTTATCAAAAGATTGACTTGTTTTTACATCCAATTGAAATGTCAAATTACTTCAAATGAACAAAATTGTATTAAGTGATAAAAAAATATTTCAATTATAATTTAAAACCAATTAAAATAATAATATAAATATATAATTAAATTACATGAAAAAGTAGTTTTAAAGTAAAATGCAGTATTTTTCACTATTCATTAAAAATGATCATTTGTCAGAAAAATACCTATAATTTATCCAAAGTAAATATGATATTCCAAATTAAAAAATTATTCAAATTTTACCAAATTTAAAACATATAATTTTCATTAATTAATTTTATAATTAATTCTCGCTGTCAAAACAAATAGCATTTTTTAAGAAATAATATCTATCAAAAGATTGACACTTGTTTATGTCCAATTTTAAAGTGAAATTAAATCCAATGACCACCGTTGGATTAAATTGTAAAAATATATTTTAACTACACTTTAAACCCAATTAAAAATATAATCTATCCATATAAATAAATTATATTAAAAAAAGGTTTTGAATTAAAATACAACATTTTTCACTAAAATGATTTTTATCGGAAAAATAACCAAAAATTTACACAAAGTACATTTTGATGTCCCGATTTTAAAGAAGGATTTTATTTTGTCAAATATAACATATAAAATGGAAAAAAAGTAGTTTTAAAAAGGGTTCTCCATCAAAAGGTGGTTAATCAAACTTTTAAAGAATATTAGAATATTTATTCTTAAAATTAGATTCATTTTCATTTTAAGCCTCTATCATTTATTGGGTAATTGTTAAAATATTTAACAAACATATATAATCATTTTGCAGTTAGTTCTGTTCATTCCCTCCCTTACAACGACTATGCATTAACTACTATTTAAAATAATATTATTATATTATAAGTGTGCAACGTAAGATTTAAAAGAAACACATTATTGTGTATTGGGTACGCCATCGAACATAACATTCCCTTTAAAGTAATATTAACATTTTATTCACAAATATTAATAAATATGAAAAAGTCATATTCTTTATTTACCTAGGATGTTACACTGACATTATGCATTCCCTCATTATGAGATTAGTTTTTGATATTACATGTTAATATTCAACTAGTAGAATATCCATGTGAATGTTCAAATGACATTTGATTTATTATTTCCATATTCATCAGAATATTTTTTTTAAAAGGCTTGTGATTCAGTTTTATACTTGTCCTTAAAAGTTTAAGCTTATTTATGAATTCTTATAAAATATTGTTTAACCTTACCGAGCATCTGAGCTCACCCATTTTGTATGTTATATTTTCTCAAGATGCCTAGACGTGTTTTATGATAGATATATAGGGTTAATCTTAGAGAATAATTACATCCTCAAAGGATTATCTATGTTGTATTTTATGTTTTGAATTGTAATGTAATGTTCATATATGTAATATATTTTACAAGACTTTTAAACTGATCGGTCCTTCAGGATTTGAATCCTCATAATCATTGCAATTTATTAAAATAATGCATTAGCTTTGGGCTTTTGGAGTTAAGGCATTACAGTTGGTATCAAAGTAATTTTATCAATAACATTGGAAATTAGATTTAGAAAACATTGATTAGAAAACATAACCCTATGAATAACTTTAATGATAATTCTATGTATAGGATATCATAATCTAGATTTGGTAATGGATAACCATGATTAATCCTATTGAAATATGAATTTAGAAGAAGATTTCATCATTTAGAGATCCTATAAACTATTATTCATGACTATATAAATATGATTAGTGTTTCTAAATTTGTAGTTTGATTTTATTCAATGGTTAGAATCATCAAGGTTATACAAGTAAAGGTTATACTGCTGATAATGAAGAATCCAAAAAAGAAAAATTAGATTAAATAGGTATTAAGGAATAAGATGTTGAAGCGTAGTTAATGTTTTAAAACTGATGTGGAATAAATAAGGCTATTTTTTATTTTGATTGAATAATTATTACCTCAATAGTTCTATGATTATATGATTCATGAGGTATATAAGGATTTTATTTGAATACTTATTCATTAAGGATTTTGAAGTATAATAATTTTCATTAATAATTTAAAAGTGATCAAATATTTGGTATGTGACGATAATAACTACATTATGTTTTTTTTGAAATATGATGTTAAGATTTATTTTTTAATTTTAGAGGACTTTTTGAATAGTGAATTTGGGCAGATTTATTTTGGAAAAGTTTTATGGTTGGAATAGGATAAGTTGATCATTTGAAATTATTGTTTGGGATTTAAGTATGATTTATTGGATATTATATATTATCATTTTAGTTTTTAGTTATAATTTAATTGATGAATGAAATACTTATGGATAGTACAATTCATTAAGTGTGATTCTTTCATAAGAAATCATCTTCAATATCCATCTCTAGGTGAACGAAATGAAGTAAAAATAGATCAAAGAACTATCAAAGGACAGAAGTAAGATATATAACGATATCAATTAAGTTTTCTAGAGTTCTTATCTAGATAAGGAAATAATATATCAAATCTAGAAAAATTATCTAAAAAAATGTGTTATCCTAATAGCTTATTGTTTATTGAATCGATGGTATTTTAAAAAATCATAGATTTATGGATGTGAGGCCCTCAAATTGCAATTTATCATTCACTTATTTTTGATTGATGACCTCAATCACTCCCTATAAATATTTACATTTTTTTCCATGTATGTATCTCTAATTACAACTAATGTTATCCTATTAGAAACCCTAATTGGGTGGTTACATTCTTATTTCGCTTTACCTCTAATTATGTCTAAATTTTATTAACCTTATTTCCGATGTGGGTTTTCAACAAAGGTATTTTCTAGTATCAACCCTTTATTTTTGTAGTCCAATTTCAAATTGAGAGGAAAAAATTAATTGTAGTAGGGGAGAATTTAACACCACAAGATTTGATAGTACATTATATTTTTAAATGAATTCAATTGCTTATATTGCGTGTAACACTGACTTGGCTTGCATTACATACAAGATTGAGTTTCTATAAAACAACACTTTAGTATTATATTTATTAAAATGGTATATTTATAACTTATCCATTAAATATAATAATATTAATAGTAATAAATAATTTTTAAATCTTATTTATAATGTCTTCACATAAATAAAACATATTTACAATCAAATGTTTGAGTTTTGGTAGAATAGTTAAATGTATAGAAATATTATTTTCTAACAGGAACTAATTTTTATAGCCTTTTGTGAACAATAATAAAATTAATTTTAGACACTCATAGAAATTATAGTTGGTAAAATAGACGTAATTTTTGAATTCAGAATATCAATATTATCTTAGGGTGAATTTTTGGTATTTTTCCGAAAAGCATCAATTTTTGGGGAATAGTGAAATTACTCCATTTTTGTTGAAAAATAGACATTTTCATTTAAATAATTATTTTTATTTAAAATGATTTTAAAATCACAAAAGATAAAATATATATATATATTAATACAATTTGGTTCATTTTAATTATTCTTATAATATAATTAGTTATAAAAAATTATCGAACTTTTGATCGTCTCTTTTACCCGCCTTCTTACCATATTTGTGGGATAAGCATTAAATATAATTTTACCATCTTTGTGAATCGAATTTTGAAAAAAATACATACATGGTTTTAATTATTATGAAAAATTTGGTCTAATAGGATTAATATAATTTTTTGTGAATATTAACTTTTGAAGTTTATTTACGACAGTTAATGGTAAATAGGGTAATTAATGAAAAGAAATAATATTATAATAATATAAAATTAGCCTAAAACTTTTCCTGATTTCATTGGATAAATTTATTTTGACCCAATTAATCCTTAGGTCTAAAATATGATCCTTTTTAAGCCACTTGTGTAAGATTATGACATTTATTAAATTTTATTTAAAGAATAGTTAAAAATGTAATATTCAAAATTTTATAACTGTATCATTTTTAATATGAGTATATATAAGTTATATGGTTGACTATAAATATTTTATATAAATATACAATAATTAACTATATTATTGTAATTTATTTATAATTTTTAGAGATTATATAATTACGATTAATGATGACACTGTGATGATGGAATAATTAATTGTTTAAAGGAAGAATCAATTAAATGATATTAGTAATATTAAAATAAATATAATTTGTAATATTTAATTCCATAAATGAATATTTTCGAATACATGGACATGTTAGGTATGATTTAATGTAATTTTTTAGATGGAATCAAGTTGTTACAACTTTAACAAAAATCTTTTATTAAATAGTGTCAAAATTGACATAAATGATATTTTAAAATAAATACTATCTTATTAAATGATATAAAAGGCATAAAAATATAAGTTACCAAAAACTATCTTTTATAGTGTGAAATATGTCATAAATTATCCAATATGGGTTCTTTTGGAATTTTATTGTAACTATATTAACTTTATAGTGTAAAAAGACCAGTAGACACAGTAAGAGTTAAACTGTTTAGCTAAGGGTTAAATCCAAAAGATAAGGTTACTTTTCTGACCCAAAATTTTCTAAAAATAATTGGTTGAGATTATTTACCCATAATAATCATATCTTAGAAAAAAATCACTTTGGATCTATTTGAAACTAAAAATTAATTTATAATAAATTAATAGTTTTGGAGTTTTCTAAAGTGCCCCTCCCCGCTCTTATAAAAGGCCACATATCATTCTATTTGATTCACAACTCTAAATCCATTTGTATAAAAATAAACCAGCCCAATTATCCTCCCAAAATCAATCACTTAATCCAAGATTCCATACATTGGTTATAAAACTAAAATGAGGATTCCTTTTGTACAAATCAAAAGGAGACCCTCCAAGAAGATGTTACTGTTTTTACCAATTCAATTAACTTTATATTCTTCTTCTACTTCATCTTAAAAGGTTGTTTCCATAATAAAGTAATAAATTTAGAATAGAATATATGATTATATTTTTTTTATGATATTGGGACAACCATATTCCTGCTCTTACCCATCCTATGAAAAGAAATATCACCATGCGTGTGAACGTATGACTTATCATCTACACATCATGGGGTAAAATGTCATGCATCTATACATTATTTTATTGGGTAGAAATATTAATAAAATGGATATAAAAAATAAATATTAAATTAGGTATATTATTTATAATTAACATACTATCCATTTCCTTACCCCTTTGACCATTAAGGAAATGATACCGTCACTCGTGCGTATGTATGGATTACCGTCTCCTTGACGGGATGAGATTCATATTCCATGTTAACCATCCAAGAGTGATTAAAAAATTATATTTAATAAGTATGAAATTTATGAAATAATAATTATAATGTAATAATATATATATGTACATATAAGTTATTTACTTTCTTCTATTCCATACATTAAGAAAATGGAAACAACATCCTTACGTACGTACGACCTGCCGTCTCTATGAATGGTGTATTCCATTTCATATATCTTTCTTATATATATAAATTTATATAATGAATATACATATATATGATATATAAATTATTTTATACATTTTATAATTACTAAAAAAACTATCTAAGTAATATTATCAAGAATATCAAGTAAAAACATGTATGATAAATAAAGGAATTATTACCCAAAACAAATCTTTAACATGAAATTGCTAAAAAATGATTAATATAAATCCATAAAATAATCATATATGATATCATAAATATTATTATTACTATGTTATAAGTTAATAATATGATTAAATTTTTTTACAGGAGTTTCAGACATGTACGAAGAGTATCAGACTGAATGTAAGGGAATTTCCTCTCAATTTTAATTTTCATGGGATATAAGTCATGTTCACCACCTATATCTTATGTGTGGTGTGTGTACTACCCCTATTATATTTTATATCACAAAAACCTTAATCTTTATAGTATTTAATGATTCCTTTGAAGATATTGGGTTTATTATTTTAATGTTCAATGTGGTATGGGAGACTTTCAATGTTTAAATAATTAATACTTTCTCCATTTCAATATTATTGATATTATCATTAATATTTATTTATATATGTATAAATAATTATAAAAAAAATTATTTATATTTTGATTTTCATTAATTTGTTTTCAAAAGTAATTTTTTATGGTTTTATGTAAGGGACTCTTTAATTAAAACATCATTTTAAATGTTTTAAAAATTTATTCTTATAAATCATTATCATTAATGTCCATATTTTCAAAATAGTTGTAAGGATTTATTTATATGGACATGAATTTTTTAAAATATTAATTCATTTAAAAATTTTAAAAGTGGCATGGGACGCTTTGAATCAAAAATATCTTTTTAAATTTCTTCTTTTATAAGTGTGGTACTTTTTATTAAATGATTTCAAAGAAAAATAGGTATTTGTCTCAAGATATTTTTAATGATTTTATTAGAATACATTCATCTATGTCAACATTTTTTGTTTTATCTTATGATTAATTGAGTTTGACATAATATTATTTGATTTAATATATTTTATTGAATGTTTTATAATCAGTTTGATTGTGGATGTGCTCTTTAGATACCATTATTGGTTTATGGTTAATGTATTCATATTTCATATACTTATTTTTAATACTAATGATTATATTGTTTATGTTTCACCATATTCATATGTGGAATTTATTTGACTTAGTAAGTGATGGGAGGGTCCCTCTATAACCCCAAAATTCCTCGGTAAGTTTCATGAGAAAAAAAATACTATCTTGGAACAAGGCCTTGATGTTATGGTTATGTATGGTCTTAGCATGAGGCCTTGACGACATGGTTATGATGTCTGGAATTATGCATTCCCTCATTATGAGATTAGTTATTGACATTACATGTGAATATTCGACTAGTAAAATATCCATGAGAATGTTTAAATGTAATTATTTGATATATTATTTCCATATTATGCTAAATATTATATCCAAAAGCCTTGCATTTCAGTTTTATACTTTTCCTTAAAATTTTATGCTTATTTATGAAAGAATATATTAAGTTGTTTAACCTTACTGAGAACCTGATCTCACGTATTTCATTTGTTTTATTTTTAAAAGATTCCAAGAAGTGTTTTATGATAGATTTTTAGGGTTAATCTGGGAGAATAATGACATTATCAAAGGAATATCTATGTTATATTTTATTTTTTGAACCATAATGTAAAGTTAATATATGTAATAGATTTTACAAGACTACTAAACTGATTGGTCCTTCAGGATTTGATTCAATATAATAATTCCAATGTATTAAAATAGTGCACTAGCTCTAGGCTTCTGGGGTAAAAGTGTTACATTCACAACAACTAAATATTCATTTATGGATTTATTTCTTCATAAAATTTCATTATGTTAAGAATAATTATTATATTCTCAAAATGACCTATTCCTCTTCTATGTACATATTCACTCTTACACCCAATGTTCTCCTTCTTATTTTGAAATAAAAAATAATTATTTTATCTTAAAATATTAAAATTCCTATTTACCTATTTTCAAAGGGAATATTTATCAATCTTTTTATGATGTGGGATTCAATAAAAGTATTTTTTTAAATGTTGAATTTTTTTCCTTTCCCGATTGTACATTTTATCATCCGACCCAAATTTCTAATGAAAAAACAATATGTATTTTTCAAGGATCCATTATTTATATTCCTTTTCTAATAGTTCTTTTAAAGTGTGTCATATCAACTTCCAAAAAGAAACTTTTTAAAGCAACTTATATCTTCTTCTTTTTATTATAATGTAAAAAATAATTTATGAAATATCTTTTTAGGATTTAACTTCCATTTTTCTCTTTATCTCCATGATGTAAATCTAATTTGGAGTAATGTTTCCTAAATTACCATCTAAATTATTTTACTAAAACCACATTTTATCCAATCATATTACGGGTGTCAAATAATATACTTTTAATATCACATTATATGATACCATTTAGAAATGATAAAAAATAATTATTTTATCTTAAAGTATTAAAATTCCTATTTACATATTTTCAAAGGGAATATTTATCAATCTTTTTATGATGTGGGATTCAATAAAGGTATTTTTTTAAATGTTGAATTTTTTTCCTTTCCCGATTGTACATTTTATCATCCGACCCAAATTTCTAATGAAAAAACAATATGTATTTTTCAAGGATCCATTATTTTTATTCCTTTTCTAATAGTTCTTTTAAAGTGTTTGTCATATCAACTTCCAAAAAGAAACTTTTTAAAGCAACTTATATCTTCTTCTTTTTATGATAATGTAAAAAAGAATTTATGAAATATCTTTTCATGATTTAACTTCCATTTTTCTCTTTATCTCCATGATGTAAATCTAATTTGGAGTAATGTTTCCTAAATTACCATCTAAATTAATTTACTAAAACCACATTTTATCCTATCATATTATGGGTGTCAAATAATATACTTTTAATATCACATTATATGATTCCATTTAGAAATGATAAAAAATAATTTTTTTTCTACAGATTTTAATAAAATGATGAATGATCGATATCTTATAAGATATGTATGCAAATATATTGACGAGAATGATCTTATATATCCCTCCACATCAGTGGTTAATGATCTATATATAAATTAGATAATTATGTTATGTGTGAACATTTTTTTTCTAAAGACACGATTCTTGGAAATTTTTTATTTTCACAACATAATGTGTGGACATTGGTTTTGTTCACAAAATGTTGCATAGAAATTTTTTATTCACAACATTATGCTTAGATAATTTTCTATTCATAAAATGATTCATAAATATTTTTTATTAATAACTTAATGTTTGAACATGATTGAATTGTCTAAAAAATGCATGATTTCATATACTTATTATTATACCATATTGTTTTAATATATTATGCATTCTTATGTTATTATCACATGATTCAATTATAATTTTACATTATTATGTTACATTTTATAATTTTTATTATTCCATGATGACCTTTTAATGGACTTATATTCCCATATCATGATCTATAACACTTAAACATATTTTATGATCAATAGTGGTGATTCCATGATCTTTTAATCCAATATTTATCCTCTTTCCATGTTTTATCACATGTTTATTTCCTGAATGTTATGATTAATTATTAATTTTTTCTTATTGATAATTTGATCTCACAACTATCTTATGTTTCTATTCCCTAGGTTATGAAGATGATTATAACGTTTGAGAAGTCTAGAAAAGAGTCTTGTGTGGTTTGATTATGGAGAAATGTTCCCATGCATTATAAAATAAGTTACTTATGAAGATAATCTACAAAGAAACTAAAATTTACATTTCTAAAATTGCCTAGTCATTGTGAGATGTATTTTTGAAATTATTGGAATATATTTAAGTTTATATTAGATCATATCACATTTTATCAAATACAATTGCAGTTTTTGTGTTTTTAGCATTATATTTAGGATTATGGGTATATGGTGCCTTAACATCCAACCATCTCCATGAAAAAGTAGAGCACCACCACATACCATTATAATCATTCACAAACCAATAAAATTATATGAAAATGTTTTTCTTCATTATAACTATGAAAAAATGTAATACGATAGGATTGGGAATAAAACTCATAGTAGGTATCCACCCCACATCCTCAGAACACCCTTTATAAATAAAAAGTTTCATTCTACTTTTAAATATATTCATAAAATAAGATATACATTATATTTATGAAACCCAAATCACATTCATTGAAAACACCTTATTAACAAAAAAATCTAAACCAACTCTCAATAAGAATGTCCTTTTAAAATCATTTTTATGGAAGTTGAAACATTTAAATAGAAGGAGAAATAGTTTCATAAATTAATTTTAGAACAAACATATTAGTAATAATGGATTTGGAACAATCATTATGATGTTCATAAAACAACATATAACTATTTATTGGAACTCAATAAACCAAATATAAGAAAAAATTATCAACTATCATGGAATCCTATGACCATTGGTGGTGACCTGAACACATCTAAAAAATATATATATAGAAAGAATATGTTTCACATATCAATAACCTTCCACAACACCTGATATTTCCCTACCTAGCCTGACCAAGGGGTGACTCTCTATATATATAATACTCTCACTATAGGGATGCTATCCATATTATTATTATACACTAGTGAAGAGAATGTTCCTAAGACTCATACCTAGATACTCAGGGCTTCCCATGACAATAAAAATAGGTGATCCAAAAGAACTTTCAATATGATATAATCATATCAGTAAAATATATATTACAAGATCACCTAAAAAAACTCTTCATATTAAAATCACTATTTTACATTAAAATATATAAATACCATCCACTCCCCCTCAACAAGGAATCATCTATATATAAATCACAAATAAAAATCAATTTTATATTAAATAAGGGGTATGTCTCAAGGGCTTAATACATTTATAGAATCATTTGAAGATACTAACTATGATTTTTGACATTATTTAATAAACCATGTTATGAAAAAAAACCATTAAAACAAAATTATATAACCAAAAAAAATAAAAATCAACTCAATTCATTTAACACACTTTATAGAAAAACCTTAATTCAGAAGTAAAACTTTATATAAATTGATTATAGATAAAAATTCATTCTAAAAAGATAGGATTACATAAATAGTTAAAAACATGAATTTAATAAAACTCTTAGCATGCTTGGAATCTTAAAATGGGTTTGGGTATTGAATTTAAAGAGAAATATTACTTTCCACCCATTGTAACCCATGATGAAACCATTATTTTGTTCACAAAAACATTAAATATATTAGGTATGACTCATTAAACAATTAATAAATTGGTTGAAAAAAAAATCATAAATAGTTATAAATTTTTTAAATTGTGTAAAGGAATACCTCTCATGGTGTATTGTTAACCCATTGAAATAAGTTCTAGAGAGGATATAAGGGTAAAAGGACCCCTAAATTCATTAAATTCATAATTTAAAATTGGGTGAATACAAATCCTAGGAAACGAGGACCTCATTAGGGAAAATAAAAGGGGTAATATATAAAAATAAAGAGAGGATAGAAGATATAAGATATTAAATAAATAAATCACCATAAAACTCAAGTAAAGTCTAATGAATTTCCAAGAGGAAGGGAGGAATCAAGGTAGGAGGGATATGGGTATAATGTGAGTGAAATATAAGGATGAAAAGTTTAGGGGTTAAATTTAGAGAGGGGAAAATTTTAATTAATGTATTTAATGAGTTGGATAAGCTTCATGGTCTGTTTTATGGTTTACCAAACTATATTCCAACCATATGAGACTCACTAGACTGACATGGTAATAACACATTAGTAGGATACTTAGTTGAACTAATATTTTTCCAACTATATAATTTTTCATAGATATAAACTATAGGAATACCACATGGTAACCTTATGGTTAGTAATAATCATATGCTAATAAATAGGGTCTTTTCCTCAACCAATTTAAAAAATAAATTCTTATTTTCTAATAATACTTCTCCAAAAACATAAAATGTATTATATGATACAGAAAAATTGGTTTATTTTTTCATATAAAATAAGAGTTATTTCCTAAAAAATAGATTCTTTGGTATCTTAGCATGATTTTCTAAACGGAATATAGTATCTAGGGGGATAATGTGAGTATGTTTGAACTTAGAAAAGTTTGAAGTTAACAAATAAAATATTAAGAAAGTCAAAATTTATGGTGAATTTTAGTTAATATCTAAAATATTTTAGGATAGTCGATAGTATGTAGAAATTTAAAGTGTTACATTTATTTACTTTGATAAAGTGGGTATTTATTAATATCGTAAAAGTGTTTAAGGTATTACGGTAAAGATCAGTGTAGAGTTACATTTATTTACCTTAAAAAGTGATTTTCAATTTATCCTAGAAGAATTTTAGGATGTGTTGGTAAGTGATAATGTAAATAAAAACATTATTTATGAATATATTTCAAGGAAATGTTTCGATGGAATATGTTCCAAGAATTAGTATGATATACATGGTAGGTAATATATTTTATTAACATTTTATCATTTAATATTGTAATGTTAAGATGTTTTAATATGTTCATGGATTTGAAAATTATGAATATGATTCTTAAATGACACAATTATTCAACCTTTAATTAATTATATATTTAACTTGTTAAAGGGTCCAGTGGAAGGGTTATGTTATGTGGTAATAGATAGATATTGTAGTAATTATATATTGATGCGATTATTTAAGAAAATATTTTAAAGTGAAGAAAATATAAGGACGATTTTGAATTATATCATATATATTATAATAGAAAGCTTATTATGTAGGTTTTTATTAAGTATTCTGAATAGATTTTAATAATATAAAAAGTATCATATAAACTAAAATCTCTAATTTTTCATTCTTTAATATTGGTTTCATATATATAGATATTGATATATATTTTATGAAATATAATGATAATTTACCTCTCAAAGTGAAACATTCAGTTATCCCAAAATAACATTCTTCCTGAAGAATTATAGTTATGAAGAAATGTTATGGTTATAATGAGTAGTATCCTATTATAGAGATATAGAATATTCCCATGTGGCATGAAATTGTTTTATGCACTATAAGATCCATTAAGTATATCACAAAGAGTGTTATTAACTATTTATTTTTGTATACTAGGGGTGCATGGATTATATTTGGAGTCCCCACTACCTAAGTTTAGTGAGATACCTATAATTAGTACCTTTACATTTTGATAGATTTATTACAGAATACTTTAGGATTAGATAATCAAGGGGTTTTTTTATGTTTCTGATCATCTCGTTAGTTATAGTTTCACTAAGAATAGTTTTCCCCTCTTATGATGAGCATGTCATCTATTCCTTTGATTGAGATAGACCAAGGAGTGTGTGAATGAATTTAGATAGTAAATATGATATTCATATCTATTTAGCTGGGGGACATGTGATGTGCACATAAATAAAGTTTATGATGTGATGTATTCATCAACCTGGTCAGTCTATACTCAGAGAGTCAAAAATGTTTAAGCAGTATATATAGGATTGATACAATCCATGTATCATTGTAAGGTGATTTCTTAGAGAAATAGAAAATATGATAATTTCCATTAGCATGTTATGAAATTGGTGGACATATGTATAAAGATACATGTGTTTGATGATGATCATTATAGACCCTTTTGTAGATTTAATTATATTAATAAACTATATCTGATTATTTTTATTGAATATTTATTTGTTTTTATCACCAACATTTTAAATTCCCATGGGGTCACACATTGTGGTAGACTAAAGGGGGATATAGTTTTTCTCAAATAGAAACTATAAAAATATTATAAAGTTAACATAAATGAATTTTGGATGGGGATTTCATAATGTATTCCATACGATGTGATACTAGGTGAAGTTGATAATAGATTTCCATTTTTTTTATAATATATCTAAAAGGAGTTATGGATATTATTTCACAAGTGATCAAATATTATATGATATAAGGTGAAATAAAATTTAATTATTTTAGTATTTAGTACAAGTGGTTGATTGAATGAGATATTACCCAAATCTATTAAGTAATTGAGGCAATGTTTCTATGGAATAATATTTTATAGAGGTATATCTTATGGTTCCACTAAACAAACAAGTCATAGTGTACGGTTGGCCATTTTATAAGGAATAATATACAATACCATACATTTAAAATTATTTTTTTGGGAGGAAAAATTATAATATTAATCATGGATGTGATTTTCCACATTGGTTATCATAAATAGATTTTTTAAAAATAGTAAAGAAATTAATGTTTGATTCATTCATTTAAGGGTTTTAAAAACAAAAAAAGAAATTTAATCATGTATAATAACATGTGATTAAATGTATAAATAATCAATAAGAATCCTAAACTTCTAAATTTAAAGAGATGAAATCCATTCAATGGAGTGAAGATACTCTTGAATCTTCTTTCATGAAACTCTCTTGATCATATAAGTTCACTTCATCTTATCCCTTTTACTTCATGAGGAACTAACATGTCATGGTAGATGAGGGGATACATATTGTACAAAAATTTCTTCAATAAAACTCATGTATACCTCCATAGGATGTATTTCATCTTACTATCTCTATATTGATCATCATCAAGAATGGATGAAGATAAATGAAATGACCATCTGTAGTGTAAGGTATACTGGTTTAGTCATCAAAAATTTGAGCATGATTTTATTTATCTTGTATGGTTGATCATGGTTTTATGTTTCTATATTACTTCCACTACGTCTATCAAGTGTTGTTAGTTCCTTATAAACACATAGTTATCTCCTTCAATATCCCACTTTCACTGAAGCATCATAGACTTTGTATTATATAAAATGTAATAGCTTGTGAATATATATATCGAAATATCCTTTTGTAAAAAATTTAAAACACTTTTATAAAAACTCTTTATGTCAAACTCAATTTATGTTCAATAAAACATAATGTTTTACCACATGGTCCTTTATATTATTGGGAAAAAAATTTAATCCCTGGTTCCATAATGTAAGCATAGAGTTTCCTCTGGAAAAGAATCTATGTAACACAATCATAAATGGATTTGGTGTGAGATCCATAAAAAAATATCACTTTAATTATGTACACCATCTGTATCATATATAATAATAAATTTTCATATGATCCATTTTTTGAAGATTTTAAGTGACCAATGGATATAGAGTATGTCAATACCATATATACAACTTATAGGTTCTCAAATCTATGAGTATAAACTAACCATGTTAATGAATACATCACATGTATTTCACTTTTATATATGATCACATCACATTATCATCATTTTAATAGATAAGATCATCATATATAACATATAGGTGTTTGAACACACTCCCTTAGTATATCCAAATTGAGGGCCTATATGTCATACTATTCATATGATAGCAAAAATCCTATCTTGATAATCTCCAACCGATGACATGATCATCAACATACCCAACCAACATTAATTATCTGAGACTCGAGACTCATGTGATAAAGGTATCAATATATAACGGTTAACATACAAGGTATCTCTCCAAAATCAGGTAATGGGAACCCCAAATATGAATAATTTAACTATATTATACCTAATATATAATGTATAACACCTGATTTTGTATACTTCATAGTCAATCCAGTGCACAAAACTCATTTGGTCCCTCATGATGATATTATATATCTCAGTATAAGAATTATACTGACACTAAATTTAACATTCATTTATGACCTTTAATACTTCAGAATGAACATCAGTCAGGGATAACTCAGCGTTGTATTTTGATAGGTCAATTATCACTCGAGTTCCTGAAATATATATCAATATACACATCTATGGTTTCAAAATTAAATAATGATAAAGAATAAAATTCATTTTTTTGTAAAAAATGATACAATTTACATTATTAATCCTATTTAAGAATACCTAAAAAAATATACATAAGAATCTTTCTAACATATCATATATGATAAACTTCTAGATCAACCTTATGTTTTCATCAATTTCAATGGTTTTGTTAAACTCATTAAATATAGATATAATTACTACCATATATCCATGTGATCGCTTTATATAACCATACCACTATACTCTTTATTGGATAACATATTTGGATCTAGGTAGTTTTAGTAATGGTATGAATTAGGAATCAAAGTTATAATGTTATTCTCCTTAAAAGTATTCCAAAACCATAATTTCAAAACATCAGATGTTAAGATGTTAATAAATTAAATTATCTATTTGAAAATATTTTTAACTAGATCAAAATCATTCTTGGAACCCTTTTCCTCAAAATTTTACTTTAAATATTTTCTTAACTAATATAAATATTAAATTTTTTACATTACCTAAAATATTATATAAACTTTAGGATATTAAGCGACAATCATTTCATAGTCTAAAAAAATATTTTATTTCATAACATTGAAATGATCAAAACTGAAACATAGTATCACTATACTTTTATCAACTATATACTCATCATAATATCATACTAATATTTAAAAACTCCTTTATCTTAAAGAAATATCTCTTATTTCCTCAGTGATAATATTTAACCAATAAACCACTATTTATATATCATTTATGGAATTAAATGTGTATGAAGTATTTATATGAGAAGATAATTATTCTCTAAAATATATCACTGATGGTCAGATTAAATCAATTATATTTTAACAAATTTTTATGATCACTTTTAGACTAGATAAACCATTTATATCCTTATCCTCTTCTAAAACATGTTATATAATATTGTGAATTGTAATCGATGTGTATCATCTCATATTGTTTATAAAAACTAATTGTAAAAAAAAAACTTATATTATAATTTAATACAAAATATATAGATCTCCAAATTATTTACTAGGATTCACCTTATTTTTATATAATCCATTAAACTAAATTCAATGATTTAGAAACCTTTTTGTTCATTTAATACAAACTATAAGCTTGAATAATTTATCCCTTATTTTTTTTATCTATTTTGTACTCAAAACATTTTTAAAGTGTACATTTTTTATCATATACCCTTTAAAACCAAAGAGTTACGATTTATAACACTAATACCTAACATAAAAATTCCATAGAGTTTCAAAAACACCTTCAGGTATCTTGGAGAATTTCATTATATAGAAATATTAATCTTTATTTCTAACAACTCTCAATTTCAGTGAAGATGAATAAATACTTAAAGAATCATTATTGGGATCTCCAAATGACTTTTATTCTATTGGTTTGAAATTTTACCCACTTATACCATCTATAAAACACTATAACCATGACATCATATCCCCAATTCATCTTAAAAGACCATGTGGGGTCATACAAACACACCTAGGGTGGGGGGTCAAAAAGATGTGACAAAATTCATTTTTAAAAAAGAAATTATTTGTTAAATTCACTAAACCCCGTTTGGTTTTAGACCTTTGATTATGGATATTGCATGTGGATCCTTTTTTTGTTTAACTTAACATAAATATATTTTAAATGTAATGAAAAATATAAGGATAACACTTATTTTTTACATGGTTTTGTCAAAATTTCATCCTACACCTTACTGTAACCATTTATTATCCTGATCCATATGTTTTTTTATTTGAATATTATTATCAATATAAGTGTAAATGACCTATTATTATCCTAAATAACTCAATCAAAAAATTATTCTAGTACGAAATTTCACAATATTAAGCATGTGAACCATGTAATATCCCATTGTATTTCATCAAGATAGAATCACACAATTTAGTATTCTTTTCTATTGATATTGAATTAGATCACTAATGTTGTACAAGGATACCTATTTACCCTAAAAAATTGATCCACTTATTCTTCAATGATAGAGTTACTTTTACTGCATTCAAGTATTCAAGAAAGGCACTTTAAACTTGGCCTCTATTCACTACAATATAACCAGATTCTATTGAAAATAATTGCGGTATCTATCATATCATTATTCTCAAGAAAAAAAACCAAAAAAATATTTTCAGGATGATATACAATATTATTTACTCTGAGAATTTTTCCTAGAAAATAAACACATTGAAACTCTGGGGTCTTATCTTTTTCATAGCTTCGACACTGAACTTAACCACCAAAACTCATATAGGATTTCCCATCTATTACATATACTCTTTCTCTTCTACTTCTTTTAAACCCAGATGATATTCTTCCCAACATAGTTTTCACAGCTCATATTTCATTTTCCTTACTATACCTTGCAGTGGTTTCTACTGTTACTTCTAATATTTATTATACTTTGAGGGTAACTATTCCATCAACACTCTCATAGTTACACAAAAATAAAATTCATATTTTTCTCTATATAATTTTGTTGATATCCTCAATCTCACATGTTCTAAAATTAAATTTCTTTTAAATTTCAATGTCTATAAATGGTTATTATGTTAAAAAACTAACCACTATCTCAAAATAAGAATTATTAAATTCCTATTTGTGGGTTCCATTAATTTTTCATAAACTACTCACCCACTATTTCACGTGGTAAAACTTCCCATGATTTTATTTTTCAAATGAAAGGATATTCAAAAAATACCATTAATTATTGCAACTCACATGGACAAATAAATTTTTATATGATTCCTTTAATCGGCCAAAGTTCATTTTTCCCCAAAATCAAATACCATCTACTGTACTTAAATATTATTTACAATATATACATAAAATATACAGAATTATAACCATCATATATTGAGATTACATTATATTTGTGTTGAGTGTATTATTGAAGAAAACATTACAGATTCTATGGGAACTTTTACACAAAAGAACTAGCTCATCATAAAAAATCTTCTGATTTTATTCTTACATTTCAAAATTTACATAAATCTATAAAGATTCTAATTTTGGAATTAGGAAACATCCTAAACTAGCATTTTATCCCTGATCATATTTGTCCCAGTCATGAAGATTAACAAAAACTCAAATAGATCGATTCCCAATGAATTGGGTAGTGATGAATAACTCAATCTTTGAATCATTCACATCTGCATTATTCTTAAAAAATAATTATGTTTCTAAAAAAACAATCCACATGATCTCAATAAAACATGCTTGGTTTATGGTTAACAAATAATCATGATTATTTTAATTTTAATTACATCTCCAATATCATCAAATATTTTATTAATTAGTGTACATTGATTACAGAATTCATGATTTTTATAAGATAATTTCTGTTATCATATATCGTCGCAAGAAATAAAAAATATAATACATGTAAAAAATTATCATATTATTGATTTATCTTTCATAGACCTTAAAAATCTTAATCAGTAATGAAATTTCTCACGGGAATCTCAAAATTTATGCACACATGATAAATCGAGATTCAAATATCCTATGACTAGATTAAAATTCTTACATAGTGTGAATATTATAATATGGAGAGTAAGAATATATTATAAATTATCAAACTTCTTACACATGAAAAACTATCTTATGGATACATAAAATATCTTACACAGGGATTAAAAATTATCTTATGAGGGAGTCCTATGACGTTTTTCTTAGCCATTTTTTTAGATCTAGCACAATACTAATAAAATTTCATTAATTGTGTTAATTTTTTTTTAAAATTAGTTTTGGATATTATGAATTAACTCAAATCAATTTATAACAAATCAAAATAATTTCAACCCATTAAATTTTGTTCCAAAGGCCTACAATATCTAATGTACGCAAGATAGATTATTTCCATGAACTCCCCTACCATATCAAGTTTAAATCTAATTCAACATTTACAAACTTTCATCTAAAGAATATTTTGATTGGTTTTAATACTACTATTATTAGTAATCCAAGGATGGATTATTAAAAAATTTGGATAGGTTTTCTACATTGAATAAAATATCTTCAATCTCCCCAAGAGGAAGCTCCTTATATCGACACTTCAATATTTTTTTGACAATAATTCCATACCTATTATACTTTTCTTTGATATATATGATAGCTTTAAAATCTTCGTATTTATTAAGTGCTACTCACCACGATTTCAACTCATTAATATTTTTCAAAATACAAGGGTAGTTCCTACACTTCTCTTTTTGGTGGATAATTACTCCACCAAAAAAAACTCATAGAAATATATTTATATACTAATTGAAAACAAATACTACCTAAAACCAATAGTTACATCAATATCACCATTTTGATTTGTGTAAAAAATTTAAACTTATAAACAATAGTAATCCATTTCAAATTTTCTTTGGCATTTCACTCTTTATTTCCCCCTTGTAAAAAATAAAAACAATGGGAATGATTTCCTTCCTTCTATTGACACCATGTGTGTGAGGGGTGAATTTTTATCTCAAAAAAATATTTTCATTCTAGTAAATATGTCTTCTCCCCATATGTTTCCTCTTACTTTCACTCTCTTCAATTCACTCCATGATAGAAGTCAAGTACTATATTTTCCAAAGTAGTTTACCATACACCCATCAACATTAAGTCTAGATTTGATAACCCTTTATAGTAAACAAGGATGACATGTTTAGACAATAGGTTTTCAATAAACTCACCTAATTGTGAAACCATTTCTAAATGTTACTTCTTAGTGTCTTTCTAAAAACGTTTTATGAATTTTTATATACCCACACTTCAGTTGAACAAAGACATCAAAACATCATGAGTGTAAATTATTTCATTCCCATTTTCTTAGATAATAAACCCCTTGATATACTTGGTAAATATAAGTTAAAAAATGATGGGAGAATGAAAATAAAACCATGAACTTAAAATTTATTCAAGGTTTATCCAATTTTTAGATTTAACAAAAAATGATGAACTCTAGAAGATGTGATTTCTGTGATAGCTCCCCTGAAAAGGGATTCTCTCCAAACAATGACACCACCAACTCCATACGTAAAAAACAAAATAATTGGGAATAAGGTATATATTCTAAAAACAACTCAATATGATCCAAATTAATGAGAATTTTCTTTCAACCTAGAGACACCTTTCCATAAATGTCAAAAATATATGGACCACTTAACGATTTCTTAATTTTTTATTTTCTAAATCTATTCATAGTTGGGAAGTATAGTTTACTTTTTATTTTAAACTTTATTTTCAGCTGAATTGGTCTACTCAACTTTATAATATATAAAAATTACATTTTTTTAGCTTTCACCAACTTTTTTTACTCTTAAGACAAGGATTTACATATTATCAAGTAATTTTGGAGCGTGGTTAGCCTTATTATACAGTGTGGATTCCATATTTGTTGTAGTTTTCTTAACAGTATGAGTAAATAGTTATATACTTTAATTTTTTATTCATTCTTACCATTCAAAAAAGGATGGAATTAATATTTTAGAAATGTTCCTAACCCATTTCACCATCCATACACACTTGAAGAACCCTTTTAAATACCCTTATTGAGGATCCTCTCAAATTATTTATCAAGAATATCCTCTAAAATTTAATCTTGCAATTTCTATCTCTAATTGAAAATTATTTGGATTACAAACTATTTATTCCAAAATTTATTTACATATATTATCTTTAATAATCCACAGCGTGGACTCTCTGACTATAATAGAAGTATCTCTTACTTATTGATTTAAAATCCCATGTTGCGTTAATATTTTACAACCTAGGCATAACTTGTTGAACAAAATTGTTTATTATTATTTTTATATGGAATACTTACTTCTCTTACATTATTTCTAGGCCTACTATGGTGGCCTTATCTTATAATTATCAAAGGTGGTTGAATGAGATCGCACATACCAACATTACTCATAATAGTGGCCATATGTGTTGAAAAATCACTGAACCATTCCAAGATACAAAATCAAATATTCAAAAAAATATTATGTTTTCTCTATGAAATATTCTTGCGCTCAATAGGTTTCCTTCTAATATAATCTTTTCTCCCATATCCTTATTGTTTTAATAATATACCATGGTTTATATGTTATACCAGTAGTAAATATCCCAATTCATGAACATTCAAAAAATACCAATATTCCCAATTAATCTATTAATTTTTACTTTAGGTGCAATCAATCTAGATTGAAACCATTGTTATTTTTTTGGATAGAACTACAAACTTTTTGTATCCATTTTAGGGAAACCATTTATTGTAGATGCTCATCTCATTCCTCAAATTTTTTTATATGTCTTAATTTTTTTTACATATTTGTATATTTTTTAAATTTAAATCTAAATATGTAGCTTTGATAGATTTATAATAAGAAAATTATGATGAGTTATGTGATATATTATTACTTGTTCTTGTAGAAAAGTATTCTCTAGATGATCTCAATCTCTTTAAGATGACATTTTGAGCATTCTTTGACACAAGACATAGTTTTGTTGTTTTTGTGAAAATACACTTTTATAAACAGACTATAATTTTCCAAATTAGGTAGTTTATGTATTTATCATGAGTACCTCCAAATCAAGACACTTCATATCAAGAATTTATTTTTGATATTGATGTGTTTTAAAATTTTCTTAAAAATTTATCTTTGACTTATTTAATTGATCCTTGTGGTTTTTATTTTCCCCTTTTAATTGTTTTTAAGCTATTTCACTCTATTTGTCTTGTTTTATAATTGATAAATTTTGATATCCACTAATATTTTATAAATTTTTTCAAAATCATGGGTAATTTCCATCACAAAAGTTTGAAACAACAATTTCTTGAAAATAGATTTATGAAATTCTTCATCAACTAAATTACTATTTCCTTTAAAAGTGTGGTAAATTCTTCCTTGTCTTTGAGAAGATTTGTATGGGTGATGTATCTACTCAACTTATTTTACAATGATTCCTCAATAAAATCAACCTAAAATTACATCTATAATTTTTAATGAATCAATCCATTGATATAATAAAATATGTATGAAAAGTTTTGAATGAGACCTTTCTTATTAAAATATTTAACCTCAAGGTATATGTCTAAATTCAATATTATTAAATAAAATTCGAAAGATGAATTTAAGTCATTATAGTAATAATGATCAATAGATTCAACAAAACCATCACCATAATAAATATATTCAACTAATTATTTGTTGATTTCACTTTTGACTCTTTTCTTATATTTTTCGTAATTCTTTTTTCATCATTATTTTCAATGTCTAAGATAAAATCTTCAAATATGTTTCAATAGGGGTGGAATATTAAATTTATAACCGAGGAAAACTAATTAAAATATGAACATAATATATTCTTATAAAAAAAGGTCTTCAATATATATCTTACTCAGATGGAAACATTCTCTAATACCAACTGATTTCCGTTTGGGATCATTCAAACACACTTGAGAGGGTATTGAAATAGTTGTTACCAAATTCTTTTTTAAAAACCAATTATTAATTTAATCCTATAATAACCTTTGTTTTTGGACCTCTAATGGAAGTTAAATTAGATTAATCATTTTATTTTTTAACCTAGTATACACCTATATGAGATTCAAATAATATAGATAAAATGCAACATGTATTTTTATGATTTCTGGTCTTAGTGAGATCCAACACATTACTACAACTGGTTATTATCCAAATCCATGGGTTTTAAACTATAACTTTATTATTAATACAAGTTAAAGTGGGATATTTTTATCACAAAAAAATATCTAACCATATTATAGGTGAGTTAATTCACAATACTAACCATGTGAGCCATGAAACATCGCACTATATTTCTTCAACCTGGAACCACACCAACTAGTCATTATTTCATCATTATCTGGAAGTAGATCAAAAAATGATGTAAATGGTTCTCTCTCAACCAAAAAATACAATTCTTTTAAAAATATATAATTAATTAAATTTCTTTAAATTATTCAACAACTACACATGTGACTTGGACGTTTTTCATTGAATTACTCCATGATTCTCTTGAAACTGATTGGTGGATCTCTCAACTCATTATTCATAAGAAAAACGCTATAAAAATATATACATCATGAAATAAAATAAGATACACAATTATATAATCATAACTATAAAATTAAAACATATAAAATCTTGGGTTTTATCTTATTCAAAACAAAGACACTAAACCAGACCACCAGAACATAGGTTAATTTCTTCATCTATTCCTTCTTTTATTTCTATTCTTTTTCATTGAAACTCAAATGGTATTATTATCACCACTATTCTTATGGATCATTTTTATTCTCCCCATACAAAACATTCAATGGATTATTCTTCTTTTTTCAAAACTCCATTATTAATATCTTGTTATTTTAAAATAACACTATGTTTGATAGCTTATAGAACACGCAACATCGATATTAAATGAACCATGAAATATTATTACGTGATGATTTTTGTAACAAAGTAATTGAATAAGTGGATATGAATATTAGTAAATTAATTATGATATATATATATATATATATAAATTTTTTAATTGATAAAAATGTATTTAAAAATTAAATAAGCACATTTTTTTATTAAATTCAATTTATTCTTCATAATACATTTTCTTCAAAAATGTTTTTATTTTTTTTTGTTAGTGAATATTATAATTAATTTTTATAAAATTCATAAAATGAATTTGATAAAATAGATATCATTTTTGATTTCAAAATTTATAGATTATCTAAAGGTGAAATTTTTGGATTTTTTGAAATGATTTGTTTTTCAGTGAATAGTGGAAAATACAATTTTTTAATACTATCATTTCATTTCATTAAATAAAAATTGTATCACTATATTTTGAAATTAATGAAAAATTAAAAAAATATTATTTTTTTAAAAATTATATTATTAATCCCAATTGAATAATTATTATACTTGAATTTTTTATATGTTTTTGGCCTTAAAAAAAATTTCAAAAAAAACTATTTTTAGTTGTGTTTTTCATGTTTATCTATAATTAATTTCTACCACTTATATAAATTGAATCCTAGAAA
Source organism: Viscum album (assembly GCA_963277665.1). Classification (NCBI taxonomy): domain Eukaryota; kingdom Viridiplantae; phylum Streptophyta; class Magnoliopsida; order Santalales; family Viscaceae; genus Viscum; species Viscum album. Next base: position 442,694,818 of record OY728135.1, on the reverse strand, counting down.
ATATATTTCTTATTTGAAATTATAAGGTCTGAACTGGGTTAATGGTTCCCTTATATTTTTGATTACTATTTATTGTAACCCTAATAATTTTCCATTACCACAGTAAAGGTGAAATTGGTAAATTAGTGTTAAAATTAACGTGATAAGGCTTGAATTCATAAAAAAAAATTCTTTGGAGGAATATATTTCAACTAAAAAGATCCATAAATTTAAAATATGGCATTTTATTGTTTTTTATCTTCGATTATGATCTTTATAATATTTTAGGTGAAGAAAATTTCAAAATGTCACTCTCTTGACTTCAATATCTAGAAATTTTTTACAATAGGATAAAAAGAGGATAATTATGGTTCAAAATTTTTATTTGAAAGAATAATTAATGTTTTAAGAAGATTTAGGTATTTTTATTTTCTATTAATTAAATTATTACCTTAAATGCTAACGTAAAACTGATGCAGTGCTTGTACAAGCAGTAGAAAAGTAAAACAAATTATTTTCAATACTCTAAAAGTATTTTTTTTGAGTTATTGTGTCCCATGAATATCATATGTTTATAAAATATTAATTATTTTTAATGGATTATATTTTAATTCCATTTCTATCATGTTTCTTTCAATGTCAAATTAAAAAAATTGTTCCAAAAATGAAATTAATGATATTTAAAATAAATAATATTTTATTAAATTATTATAAGTTATTAAATATTTTATCTCCAGGATAGTTAATGATATATGGTTAAAAATATATGAAGTTTTTAATTTATTGGTAACTTGTATTTTTATAGAAAGGTTGTTGATGCATATTGAGTAATAAACATTGTTATTAGAGTAATTTTCAAAAGATTTAAAGGGGGTCAAAACAAATAGATAAGGGTGATAAAATTACCTAAATATGTAAAAATTTTATTGGAGCAGACTATTTATAATTATAATCTTCATATATTCAAATAATATCATTTGTGAGCCATTTTTCTAATGAAAATAAATTATATTAATTTAATACTTTAAGAAATTACAATAATACCCCTTCCCTTACTTAAAAAAGGGAACCCCTCTCCTTTTCTCCGCACACTCAATGATGCATTTAGTTTGGAAAAAATATACCAAAATAATTTCCTAAAATAACTATCAATGTTCTATAGTTAATATTTTGGGCATAATACCAACCTTAAAGGGATTACAAATTAAAGAATAAGAGATTTTCCAAAGAATAGTTATAGCTTTTAACCAAATGTTTTAGTTTTGTTTTGTTATTATAACTCTTCAAAATATTATTAAACCATGATGAAATAAAAAACGAAATATATGACATATAATTTTTTTCAATTTAATAACTTATATCCATCTCCTTTCTATTAAATGGGAAATAGAACCATCATTTGTGTATACAACAGACTACAGCCTCGTGAAAATAAAGTAATCCATTTTCCTTCACCACCTCTCATGGATGATATTAAAAATGGATTTAATACATATATATATATATTATATTCATGCTAAATTATATTTTTTAAATAAAATATATCTTATATTTTACTATATTTCCATCCATTGAAAAATGATAATGGCATCCGTGTATACGTGTGGATTACCACCTCCATGAAGGGGTGTAATTTTTTTTTAATAAAAATCACATAGATCCTATATATAAATTATTTAAAGATAAAATATTATATTTATTATATTATAACAATTATTTAATGATAAAAAATACTTACCTTATTTCCCTTATGCTATTGAAAAAAATGAAAATGTCACTCATATATATGCATGGATTACCACCTCCATGATCGTAACATATTTCATTTTTCATAATCATATTTCATGATTGGTTTTAAATATATAATTAATGTATAAATTTATCATTATTTCATTATTATTATTTTATCGATGATGGAACAATGACCCATTTGAGAATGTCAACACACCAATGTTTTTTCACAACTATGAACCTAATGTCCTCAAAACACACGACATGGACTTAAGTGGCTGAGTAATTAAATATATCATTGATAAAAAGGAATGAAATGGTTTACTGATAATATAATAAGATTATAAAATTTTCTTAAACATTAAAATAATTGAAATGATTTTATTATATAAGAGTTAAAGGACATACATGGAAAGTCTCAACTTGAGGTATGCTATTTTGTCTCAACTACCTTTCTATAAGCATATGTTAATGTTACACACCTAATTTATTTTATATATTGGATTTACTATAATTATAAATTTTAAATCATGAATACTTTATAAATCATGGTATTACTTGTTCCATTTTATGTAATTTCATTCATGGGTATTATACTTTAACATTACCAAGTGGTAATGTATTTCTTACCTTAATTTCAATTCACTGGGTTATATCACATCATCATTGGAAATTTTATCTAAATATTATGTGAGAACATTATTTATTTTTATTTATGTTGTATTTAATTTTTTTTAGCTGGATTTATATTTTTTACATATATTATATCCATTGATTAATTCTCAATTCACTCGTATTATCTTTTTAAGGGTTATTCATCTCAAATCTCCTTTCTTTGGGACATACAATTATTTTTTACACCTATATTATTTTATGAGGAGTATTTACTACCCGTTGGACATGTTATATCAAGAATATACTTATATTTATGATATATAATTTTTAACATGATGTTATTGTTTCATTTAGCCTTGAATTAAAAAGTTACCCATGTAGTATGTGGTTTATCTTTCATTCCCATTTAAATAATGATTTTTTTGTGATTGAATTTATATTAAGGAAATTATAGGATCCTTATTTTATAAGCCCATTTTATTTTCTATATTATTCAATAATTTGTATAATTTTATTTTTCTCATACCATTTACCTTTCTTTGGGACTCAAAATGGTTCAGAAAATATTTTTAAGAAAAACCAACCTTATTTATCCTATTTTGATAAAAAATTATTCAATATCAATATTTATAAAATGTTTTAAAGAATATTTTTGACTAAAATTTAGTGAATTCTTAAATTAATTTTAACCCATGTTTTAATTTTCCCAATTTTTTTTTAAAAAAATAATATTCTTATATTTTTTTAGAAAGGTACTTTTTATCAAAGATGTGAACATAATTTCTATTTTAACAATTATGTCATAAAAAAAAAATCCCATTTTCATTACAACTCAATGATTTTTTGATTCCATCACAAGTTTCAATTATTTTTTTCAAATAAATGTTTTGTTAATTTCTAGAAATTGTTTGTTTTTTAAAAGTTATTATAAATTTGGAAAGTGTATTTTAAACAAGAATATTTTTAATGATCTTTTTGTGGTATTTTTATTCATCAAATACAACAATAATTGATGTTACTTATGGACCACTATGTATATGTTGTAACAATACCATCCTTTTTCTTTATTTGGATGAATTATGATTGTTTCAAAGATATTTCCATAGAAATTGTTTATTACCATGGAAAAAATAAAGCTTTGAATGAAAAATGATTATTCTTTTTTTGAAAGGTAAATACTTGTAAATATTTTCTCATTCTATTGTACTATGAAATATTTATGTATGATTTATTGGTAGATACACTCAAAATATTTGATGGATAGTTTCATTATAAACCTATTATGGGGGGTTATGTTATAAACTCGGAATGGGTGGTTACACTATATTACAAAGATGGGTGTCATCTTATAAACCAAGGATGGGTGGGTCTATTATAACCCTATGATGCATTGGGTAATTATTATCTTCTCTAGAGAACTACTATGTAATTTTAACATATTTGATATTACATAGTAAGGGTTATTTAAAGGGTTCAATTAAGATAATATTTCAAGACACCAATACCTTTTTATTATGACTGCTATGAGTTTTTTAATGGTTCCTTTCATGAAGACACTAGTGCAGAAATTTTTTTTAACGTCACCATTTTTTAAGTCAGTTATATATAACCGACGTGAAAATATGTGATACATGGTTTTTTACGTCGGTTATTTTATAAACGACGTAAAAAATATGGATACCTCATTTTTTACGTCGGTTATAAAATAACTGACGTAAAAAACCAAGGCACGACATTTTTTAAATCAGTTATTTAATAAACGACCTAAAAAAAGAGGTATCTATGAATATTTTACATTGGTTATAAAATAACTGACGTAGAAAAGGTGGCATCTGAGGCCTTTTTGACGTCAGTTATTAAATAACTGATGTAAAAACCCAAACCCGAAATTTTTTTCACATCAGTTATATTATAACCGACGTAAAAAACCAACACCCTGATGTTTTTACGTTGGTTGTAAAATAACCGACGTAAAAACTATGGTTTCAGATTTTTTTTACGTTGGTTATAGAATAACTAACGTAAAAAACCAACACACGACTTTTTTTACGTCGGTTATAAAATAACCGATGTAAAAACTGCATTATCTGATACATTTATGAAGTCAGGTATTATAATAACTGATGTTATAAATGTTAAAAAAATAGTTTATAATGTCGGTTATTAAATAACCAACGTTATAAAACATTTAAAAAATTAACACGCCCCGGGATTGTCATTGCAGATTTTTCGATCGACAGACCGACGAATCGTCTCTCTCGCGCAGAAAACCCTAATCAAATCTTCGATCTCGTCTCGTTAAACTCATTTTCCATCATTTTTTATCATCTTTACTCTCCTCGGATCTATCATTTCCACTCACAACAATCAGGTAAGCCTCCCATGACTTTATTTTGTTCATTTTTTTTCCAGATAGTCTATATTTACGTTTTGAAATTTTTTCGTTTATACTAGGTAAGATTATTTGATTTTGAACCCTCTTACCTCATTTTTCCATCATCATATTATTTATTATAACCAGATCTATTAGATTGACTCACAATATTCACATAAGCCTCACCTACTTCTATTTCGTTTGTTTTTGTTTCGTAGATTCCCAACAATGATGGTAATTTTTGTTGTCCTTGACAAATAATGATCTCAGTCACCTATATTACTGCAATTTATATGTAAATCATTGTGATACACCCATTCTGTGTACCAGTGAGATTTATTTTATAAGTATATATGGGTTTTCATGGTGGAATGTTTGTTTTGGATCCTTGGTTGTTTCTATTTTGGGTATCACTATTTTTAGTTCCATAATCTATTTACGTCTCTTATTTTCATGGACAATTATAAGTCTTCATATGATATTAAAACCCGATTCATTGCACAGTAGAGCATTTTAGACTAGTAGGAGATATAGTTCATGGTTTTCATTTTAAATAATCGCATGATACCAAAACTATTAGATTGAGGTTAACATCCCTAGATATGCCAAAACTAGTAGCTTGAGGTTAAAATCCCATGGTAATGGGGGGTGTCAAGAGGGTTGGTGGATGTCTAGGGGGTTGGGGGTTGTCCATAGGGTTGGGGGCTGTCCAGGGTGTCCATGGAGGGGGGGGGGGGGAGGGGCAGTCCAGGGGTGTGTGTGTGGGGGGGCGGGGGGGTCCAAGGGGGTGGGGGTGTCCAAGGGGGTGGGTGGGTGGGTGGGGGCGGGGATATCCAAGGGGTGGGGGCCTGTCCAAGGGGTTTGGTGGGTTGTCCAGTGGGGGATGGGGGCTGTCCAAAGGGTTGGGGGTGTATAGGGGGGTGTCCAAGGGGGTAGGGGGTGGGGGTGGTGTCCAGGAGGGGTGGGGGGTGGTGTCTAGAGGGGTGGGGGGGGGGTGTCTAGAGTGGTGGGGGCTGTCCAAGGGGGTGGTGGTGTCCAGGGGATGGGGTGGTGTTCAGAGGGTTCGGGGGGCTGTCCAGAGGGTTGGGGGTGTCCATAGAGGTGTGGTGGGGGGGGGGGGGGGGTGGGCAGTCCAGGGGGGTGTGTGTGTGGTGGGGGGGGGGGGGGGCTGTCCAAGGGGGTGGGTGGGTGGGGGGCTATCCAAGGGGGTGGGGGCCTATCCAGAGGGTTTAAGGGGTTGTCCGGGGGGGGGGGGGGTTGTCCATGGTCTCCAAGGGGGTAGGGGGTGGGGGTAGTGTCCAGGAGGGGTGGGGGTGCTGTCTAGAGGGGTGGGGGCTATCCAGGGGTTGGGGGGGGGGGGGCTGTTCAGAGGATTGGGGGGTGTCCAGGGGGGTGTCCAAGGGGGTAGGGGTGGAGGGTGGTGTCCAGGAGGTGTGGGGGTGTTGTCTAGAGGGGGGGGGGGGTGTTGTCTAGAGGGGTGGGGGGATATCAGGAGGGGTGGGGGGCTGCCCAATGGGGTGGGGGCTATCCAAGGTGGTGGTGTGGTCCATGGGGTGTCCAAGGGGGTGGGGGTGGTGTTTAGAGGGTTCAGGGGGTTGTTCAGGGGGTTGGGGGTGTCCATGGAGGTGGGGGGGGGGGGGGCATTCCAGGTGTGTGTGTGGGGGGGGGGGGTCCAAGTTAGTGGGGGTGTCTAGAGGGTTGGGTGGTGTCTATGGGGTTGTCCAAGGGGGTAGAGGGAGGGTGGTGGTGTCTAGGAGGGATGGGGGTGTCCAGGAGGGGTGGGAGGGGGGGGGGGTGTCCAAGTGTGTGGTGGTGTCAAAGGGGTGTCCAAGTGGTTGGGGGGGGGGTGGTGTCCAGGGGGTGGGGGCTTTCCAAGGGGGTGGTAGTGTCCAGGGGGTGTCCAAGGGCATGGCGGATAAGTGTCAGTTGGGATTGACTACTGGATCATGGTTTGTGAGATTATGACATGATAATTTTATTGTTTCATGGATATTAGGATTTCAATATGATTCTATTTGGTTATATATATTTTGACCAGTCATCGACTATGTGAAAATTATGGTTTATGGGGGAGACCATGCCATGGTTTTCAAATTTGCGTAGTTATCCTGGCCCCATTGTGCCATGATGATTGGATTTACATTGTGATTTTCACCATTTGAGTTTTTATTTTAAATTTTATTTGATTCTCAGGTTTACACTATTTTCTCCAATTTTCTATCAAACATTGGAGCCCCCATGATTTTCTTTGATTCAATGGAATTTAAAACTATTATATCTAACTTTTTTTTCTTTTTAAAATCATATTCAAGCATATTTTTTTAAATATTCATAGATTATTTTTATATTTCAAAATTGTTTTACATTCAAATTATGATTTTTTTCATATAAACATATATTTGTATTATCATAAAAAGATGTATAATTTTGATATTTGTTATAGGTAATAATGAGTCAAAATTGGATTACAACACATACAATGAGGAATGAATATGAGGAAGGTGTTTATGCCTTATTGGAATTTTCTAAATGAAATGTTCCAAGTAGTGACATTTTTTCTGTCCATGCCTGAAATGTTTGCATATGGAGAAGTTAAAAAGTAGAGAGATAAGAGATCAACTGATTTGTCAGGGTTTTAATCCAAGTTACATCCCTTGGATTTGGTTGGATGAAACTGGACGGAATGTCACTGATGATGATGATTCACAAGATGGTAACTCCGATAGAATTGAAGAAATGATTCGCGATATTGCAACAGAAAAAATTGAGATAAAACAGACAGTTGCGCGTCTATATAGTGATGCTGAAAAACCATTATATCCTAGTTGTACAGATTTTACGGTTTTATCCGTGGTGTCAAGATTGATTAACTTGAAGGTGAAACATGGATGGAGGGACAGAAGTTTTACAGAGCTTCTACAATTGATGAAATACATTCTTCCAAAAGATAACCATCTTCCAGATTCACATTATATGGCCAAGAAAATATTATGTCTTATGGGATTGGGATTCAAGAAAATACATGCCTGTCTGAATGAATGTATTATATATAATAAGTAATATGATTTTTTGTCAAAGTTTCCTAAATGTGGGATATCACAGTATAAGCTGAAAGAAAAATCACAGGCTGATGTAGAGATTACAAAGATCCCTTTAAAGGTATTTTGGTATCTTCCTATAATTCATCATTAAAAATGTTTATTTGCTATTTCAAATGATTCAAAAAGGTTAAGATGGCATGTATATGAGAGGTTATGTGATGGAAAAGTACGTCATCCAGCATATTGTCCACAATGGAAGAAAATTGATGAGCAGTATTCTACATTTGGAAATGAAATTAGAAATCTCAGACTAGGGTTGTACACAGATGGAATGAACCCATACCAAACCCTCAATAGCATACATAGTTCATGAACTGTTTTATTGGTAATTTACAACCTCTCTCCTGAAGTTTGTATGAAGCGCAAATACGTCATGTTGAGTATAATTATCTCTGGTCCGAAGCAACCCGACAATGATATTGATGTTTACTTCTCACCATTGATTGATGATTTTAAAATTTTATGGGATGATGGTATTAGGGTGTATGATTCTTATAAAATGGAATATTTTCAACTACATGTAGTGATATTGTTCACTATAAATGACTTCTTAGCATATGGAAATTTGTCTGGATACAGTGTTAAAGGGCATAAATCATGTCCAATTTGCGAACAATAGACATCATAATGTCAATTACATCATGGGAGGAAAATAATGTACATGGGTCATCAAAAGTTTTTACCTATGGATCACCCTTATAGAAGACTAAAAAAGGAATTCAATGTCTCACAAGAATTTTATATTGCTTCAAAACCTATATCCCCTAATTTTTATTTTTAGAGGGTGAAAAATATTGATGTGAGATTGGGAAAGACACCGAAATCTGGTAATGATAGACATATTTGGAAGAAAAGGTCAATATTTTTTGAGCTACCATATTGGAGATATCATGAAGTTAAACAAAATATTGATGTCATGCACGTGGGGAAGAATATCTATTATTTTTTGATTGTAACATTGTTAGATATTAAAGGAAAGACAAAAGTTAGGTTTAATGCAAGATTAGACTTACTATCAATGGGAATATGTTTGGAGTTAGCTCCCACTCCTAAAGAAAGAAAGACATTTCTTCCCCCGACTTCTCATATATTATAGAAGAGGGAGAAAATTATATTTCGTCAGTGTCTTCATGATATTAAAGCACCTCAAGGTTATTCTTCAAATGTAAAAAATTTTGTCTCCTTGAAGGACTTGATGTTGATAGGTATGAAATCACATGATTGTCACGTCATGATGAAACAAATTCTACCATTTGCATTGTGTGGAATATTTCCCATCCGTGTCAGAAATACTATAATAAATTTGTTTTATTTTTTCAATTCAATTTGTAATAAAGAGATAGATGTGAATTATTTGAACATTTTAGAAAAGGATGAAATTTTTATACTTTGTCAATTGGAAATGTATTTTCCACCAACTTTTTTTTTGATATAATGGTGCATTTAATGATTTATGTGGTTTGAGAAATAAACATTGTGGACCTGTATATATTAGTTGGATGTATCCTTTTGAAAGTTATATGAAAATATTGAAGGGGTATGTTAAGAATCCATATCGACCTAAAGCCTCCATTATTGAAAAGTATATTTCTGAGAAGGTTGCAGAGTTTTTTACGAGATACTTGGCTACGACGCAACACATAGGTTTTCCTCCATCTCCCCATGAACGAGTTAATAATGAGGGAAAGGGGATTTGTGGAATGAATGTCAATTCATTGTCAGGTGAAAAGATGAAGAAGTTAGAATCATACATCTTGAATAACATAGATAATGATCAACTGTATATCACATTGCATATTAATGAGTTGAAACAATGTCATCCAAAGAAGAAAGAAATGTGGATTTTGAATGAGCACAATAAAACATTTTTGTCATGGTTTAAAAAGACCATCCTTCATAGTTTAGATGTATCAGAGAGATTAAAATGGATAGTAGGTGGTCCATGTTTAAATGTGATAACATGGTCCGGTTATGACATTAATCGCTATAAATTTCATACAAAAGATCAGGACAATAGAAGTGCAGTTTAGAATAGTTGTGTATTGGTGATTGCAGAAGCAATGCATTTTTATAGTGCTAAGGAAAAAAACCCAATTTCTGCATTAATTGTATATTATGGAGTGATTGAAGACATATGGGAGGTTGATTACTTTAAAATAAATGTTCCTGTTTTTAACTATAAATGGTTTATCAGTAATAATAGTGTTAGACACGATGAATTTGGAATAACACTTGATAATCTGAATAGATTGGAAGACACATATGATTCTTTTATAATGTAAACACATGCAAAACAAATTTTATATGTAGTAGATCAATCAGATATGTAGTGGGCTATTTTTTACAAGGGAACAAACAATATATTGGTGAGGATGAACTTGATGAAGATGATGATTTATGTGAGATCCCTACTTCCATGGAAATATTAACAGAACATAATGATGAGCATGTTGAAGACTTGGTTTTTGCCATAAGGAACGATCAGGACGAAGGAATTTGAGAAAACAATCCATTTGTACATTCCTAAAATTATAGGTTACATATGTTTATTTCTTTTTTACATTTATTTTTTTCATAAAATGTTAGATATTGTAGGTTTTCCTTTATTAAAACAGGTATTAAAGCAAAATAAGTATAAGTTTTTGTCTATTTTAAGTTTTTTTACTTTACTTTTTCATGTTTACCATCACATGAATTATTTATCTATTATTTTTGTTCAGTGAAAATTACTTTACCATGTTTACCAAGTTTACCAGGTTTACCATGTTTTCCATGTTTACCATCTTGACTATATTTACCATCTTTACCATTATTTAACATGCTTACCATATTTACAATGTTTAATATTACTTAACTTAGTACAATTTTCTATTTTCGGATTACAGTAGTATTAAAATATTTTAATTTATATATTTTTTAACTAATGTTTTTTTTGATTTGAAGGATAATGACAGATAATTCAGTTGATCAACCACATGATTAAAGAGATGAGCATATTGGTCATACCTCTAGGAGTTAGGAAGAAATGATTATCTATGGATGCCAGGAGATGGAGGGATTTAAAATCAACCCTCTCATGTGATTTCATTTTTGGTCATAGGAGTCATGACAATCCATGTCGTATATATCTTTTTATAGATGAAGACACATGGAGACAGTTTGTTGAAAGTAGAAGAAAAGATTCATTTTTGGTAAGGGAAATGTAAACTTTTATAATCTTTCTTATATAAATGATATTACTAATGTTTTTTTAATGATTTTTTATTCTTAATTTATAGAAAACAAGAAAACCTCATCATGAGATCTAATCTAAAAATGTATACCCTAATAGTTTATCTCGGAGAGGGTATGCATTTTTGGAAGAACAAATGATGGAGGAAAAATATCAAAAACTAAGAGCTGAGACTTCAAGCTCTGGAGAGGTGGCCCTTCCATCCACTCTATCTAGACATGAAAAATGAAAGAGAGCTCGGATGGGCAAAAAAGGGCAATATCTTTTGGAAGAATTGAGAATCGTAGCTAAGAGGATTGTAAGATATCTATTTTATTTATTTAAGTTAACTATTTTCTTCATATAATTTCTATCATTACAGAAATGTTCAATTAATTAATACACGACTCTATTGAGGAGCATAGCTCACAAGGGGAATTTACAGCTACTGGGAGGCAAGATATTTTATCTTTAGCATTGGAAAAGCCCGAACATCCTGGCAGTGTAAGAGGATATCTGGCAGGTGTATCGGTAAGAAAAGTGTTGCCACGTTCTTCAACATCTGACATTGAGAGTGTTTATAAAAAAATAGAATCCTTGGAGGCTGAAGTTCATAATATTAATGTGATGATGGAGGAAAATATTAGAGCATCGGTACAATATTTGTTTGCAGACATGCAAAGACAATTTCAGACTGCAGCTCCCACTCTTCCACATCCCCCTATAGACCCCATTATTTATCCTCCACCTCCGCCAGTAGTTCCCACTCCCCCACCTTTTCCTGTGGACTCCATTTTTATCCTACTCCTCCGCCACAACGTCCTACTTATTGTGAGTTGTATGTTGATGATCCTCAACATCATATAGTTGCATATGGGTTGGTCTATTGTATAGGAGATACAATTAATCATCAATAATTAGAGGTATAGAATCAGAGGGTCACTGTACAGGATATTATAGATAGACCAGCTCAAGTACCATTACCTACAGATGACGTGATGACAATTGGACATAATTTTGTCCATTTTTTAATTTGGCCATCTAGACTTCTTCGACTCATTACCATAGAGGTATGAATGTTATATATTTTATTTTATTTTTTTTATTAAATTTGTTTTATCATTTGTAAAATAATATATTTTTCTATTTAATTTTACAGGAATACTTCAAAGGTATATAAATACTGTATAGAAAACAATAAAGACAAATGACTATGACATCAGATACCGATTCAAGTAGTCTTGACAGATTTTCAAGATATTCAAATTTGTTGGTGGGTCATTATGAGTTTCCAATGGAAGCTCATGTTTGTGGATGTGCAATAACTGTGGGGATTATGAAAATTGATATCATGCAGCTTGTTACTAGAGATAAGTTGGGAATCAACGGGGTGAAATTTGTTTCCATGTTTGTCTTAACACCTTTTCCCTGCATTATATTTATTAAAAATATATACTTATAGCTGTTTTGTATTAGGTATCTTTATATCATTTGTTAGAGGAATGAGCCGAGAGATGTATATGGATTTATGGACCCGCAATTGATTTCCCCTAAAGCATGTGCATTTCATTCGGAACAAAGAATGCTTTATATTGCTGAAAGACTTGAAGAGAATATAGCCACACAATGTTGGATGATGCCTTTTTGTGAGAGGTATGAAACATATCTCTCTCAAAGAGTTCATTATATTTTAACATAAAAAAACACTAACCTTAAATTTTCTTTTATCAGTGATCATTGGATGTTTGGGGTTTTTTTTCCCAAGGGAGAACACACTTTATTGGATATGCTCTGTCATGATGATGTGTGGGAAAGTTTTATGAATATATTGGAAAAGTAAGTTTCAATTTATCAATACTTTTATATATTATAATGAATTTTAAATTTACCCCATTCGTATTATTTTATAATAGGGAATGGGTCTACTTTCGAAAAAACACAAAGAAAAGGAGTGCAAAGATAAAATATGTAAATGCGAAGGTAAATATCCATTTATAATTTGTACTTTCTGATTTATTACATAAAAATAATATATTGAATTTACACTAATTCAAACAGAATTTTCATGAACAAGAAGGTGTTATTGATTGCTGATATTATATGTTAAGATTTATGTGTGAAATAATAATAACTGGGACAGTTGTGAACTTGGCCTGGTAAGATTTCCTTTTAAACATTACCATAATATTTCAATTTGATTTATTCATTATACACATTAACAACTATACTTTTCATTTGTAGATATTTGATGACCCTCAACCCTATACTACTCAAGACATTAAACACTTACAAGTGGAGTAGTCAAATTATTTTACCGGTTTGATTGAATTTTAGTTGTTTGTAGTGTAAAATGTTATTTTGAATATTGTCGTTGTAATTGTGTATTTGGTAGTCGTTTAGGTTGGATTTAATTTTTTTTGAATTTGACTATGTATGTTTTGAAAGATATATGTGTAAATGTTTAATTTTTGTATACTTCTTGTTTTGGTCTACTTATGATGGTTCTTCTGGTATGGATTCTTGTCTGGGGGGGAGGGGTTACAAGGGTATGGGGGGGGGGTGTTCAGTGGGTTGGGGGTGTCCAGGGGTGTGGGAGGGCTGTCTTGTGGGGTGGGGTGGGGGGGGGGGGGGGTCCTTGTTGTCCATGAGAGTGGGGTAGTCCGGGGGGGTGGGGGGAGTGGGAGCATTTCCAGGAGGGTGGAAGGGTTGTCCAAAGGAGTGGGAGGCTGTCCAGGGGTGTGGGGGTGTCCTGTTGGGTGAGGGGGGTTTCCAGGGGTGTGGGAGGGCTATCTAGTGGGTGGGGGGGGGGGGCAGTCCAGGGGGTGGGAGAGGAGGCGCCGCTATCCCTCGGGGGGTTGAATGCTGCTGGAAGGTATTCATCACTCCCACATGTGAAACATTTTGAAAGCTCAAGCTTCGCATGTGGGAGTGATGAGTACCTTTCAGTGGCGTTCCCCCCGAGGGGGTGTCCGGGAGGGTGGGGGTGGGGGTTGTCCATGGGTGTGTGAGTGCTTTCCAGTGGGTGGAGGGGTATGTATGAGGTGGGGGGGGGGGGGGGGTTGTCCAAGGGTGTTTGGGGCTGTCTAGGGGGTCGGGGGAAGTCCAGAGGTGTGGTGGGGGATTTCCAGTGGGGTAAGGGGGGTGGGAGGGCTGTCTAGAGGTGTGGGAGTGTTGTACAGGGTGTGGGCAGGTGGTATACATGAGGGTGGGGGTTGTCCTGGGGTGTTTGGGGCTGTCCAGGGGGTTGGGGGTAGTCTAGGGGTGTGGTGGGGGCTATCCAGCGGGGTGAGGGGGGGGGGGGGGTGTTCAGGGGGTGGTGGGGGATGTCCAGTGGGGTAAGCTTTAAATGTTATCAATGTAAATGCTTAATTTTTCTTTGGTTATTTTTTTTTCTAAGTCTATTTTTGTCATACGAATTCTTGATTTGGTTTCTGGATGTTTCTGGGGAGAGCAGAGGACTGTATTCCATTTAAAAAAAATGGTCTTTCACGTCGGTTATTTTATAACCGACGTGATAAAGGAATAAGGAAGGGTTTATCAAGTCGGATATTTGAATAACCGACATGATAAACACCTATGGAATGGTTTATCAAGTCGGTTATTAAGTAACCGATGTGATAAAACACCCCAGACTGGTTTATCACATCGGTTATTATATAAATGACGTGATAAACCATTTCCCAGGCCTTTTATCACATCAGTTATTTAATAACCGACGTGATAAAACCCCCACAGAATAGTTTATCACATCATTTATTACATAACCAATCTGATAAACCAATCCCCAAGGGTTTATCACATTAGTTATTAAATAATAGACGTGATAAACATCCCTCAGATTGGTTTATCAGGTCGGTTATTATATAACTGACGCGATAAACCATTTCCCATTGGTTTATCACGTCAGTTATTAAATAACCGACGTGATAAACATACCTCGCACTGTTTTATCACGTCGGTTATTACATAACCGACGTGATAAAGGCTGGGGAAATTGTTTATCACGCCGGTTATCTAAAAACCGACGTGATAAACACCGTGATATTATGTTTTTTATGTTGGTTTTTAAATAACCGATGTAAAAAACAATATTTATAACTTCTTCTGTATTAACGTCGGCTAAAAACCGACATAAAAAATGAATAATAACCGACGTAAAAAATGTTTTCTACACTAGTGAGATTTATATCATATGGCACATGATTATTAATTCTTATGACTATAAACTTTGTTAAATATGTTTTCTATGTTACATGTTTTGTTATAAGGGTTTTGAGGGTATAAATTATCTTATTTTATAGTCATGAACTTTGATCATGCCATCGTACTATTATCTTCATATTATGGTCACTAATGACATTAAATTGTTAATGACTATGTTCACCCTTAATGTGAATTTGATCTCACCATTCATATTATTCCTTTCCCCTAGTTGCGATGAATGGTTTTAAGTATCTTATTTCAAAGACTGTTATAAGATGTGAAGACATTAGTGGGATATGATGAAGATATTGATGAGCAAGTTGTTTCAATGTCCAAGTTTTCATGTAAGTGTTTCTAATAATTCTACAAAACTCTAAATTTAAATGGTCATTGGGAATGTAAGTGATCCAATATTTTAGTTTTATGTTTCATGTTTTGGATAGTAAAAATCGGGTTAGTTTTATCTATATCAAAGATATAAATTAAATTATTATTTTTTAGAACCGAACATGGAAATGAGGGTTTAGGGATATCATTGTTCTTATCGAAGAGAGGTTTATATACATGTTTAGATTAATATATTTTTATATTAGGTTAACATAAGAGTTATGGATAATATCTTGGGTTTATAGGTTTAAGGATGATCATATGTCCAAATTTGTAAACACCTATTTTAGGTTTTATGTGGGGGGAGTTTAAGACGATTAAGAGTATTTTGAGAGAGAATCATAGTAATACTACCCTTGGGTTTAGTATGTGTTTTAGTGAAAAGTTTATTTGAGTAATAATGGTTGAATTGTCTTTTGGATGTATATATGATTTTATTTTAGATTTTTAGAGATTAAGGTTATTTATGGAAATGATTTTAATATTTTGGAGATTATATGATTAAGGAAATTACATTTTTATTATATTACATTATGAGTGACTAATATTTATTGAAGATAAATGTTAAATTAATCATGGAAGAATACATGATAAAATACTTCTGATTTGTTGGTTTCAAGCTTCGTTGATAATATTTTAATGAAAATTAAGGTTATTTTTTTATTTAATGATATATGTTAAAAATTGGGTATTAATGTTGAGTTATTAATGATTATTGTTTTATTTCATAATATAAAGGTTTCTTATTTTTTGGACTTATTTTACCTTAATCTAACCATTTTGGTTTTGGTTAATGTATGAAGATAGTAAGAATATCATTTTATCCATTTTTAGAAAAAACTATTTATTATAAGTTGATTTTATTTATTTAGGAATGGAAAATTCTTCTTGAATACTCATAATTTGGAGTGAAATATGATATAAAAGTGGAAACTAACTGAAAAATGAAACCAAAAGAGAAATTTTCTTTTATGGATTTGAAGAAAATCAAGTATATATATTTAATAATTTCCTTAGCCTAGATTTTAAAGTAAGACCTCAAATCTTGGAAAAGGATATTGAATTGAAAATGTCATCCTATTACCTTTATTTTTTTTGAATCGATGGCCTTTTTCAAATCTATTTGTTTTATGGTTTTATGGTTTCTAACTTTATCAAAATCACTCACTATCTTGTGATCAATGTTCTCTATCACTCTCCATCATTATTTAGATATTATTTTCCCTATATTTCTATATTTTTACTTCACTTTAATGTTCTAATAAATAGAAACCTAGTTATGTGTTATTCTATATGTCCTTTATTCTTCCATCAACCTCATTTCCAGAAGAATTTTTAATAACTTTTTTACTATTTGGGTTATTAATAAAGTAATATTAAAATGAAAAACCCTTTATTAGAAAAATCGAGTTAAAATTTTGAGAATGAAAATTTTTAAATGTGGAGAATATAATATCATAAAATTTTAAAGGAACACTTTATTTGACAATGTATACGACACACAACACCAAGTTTAAATAGACCACAAATACTATTATATTATTATTATTGTAACATAGACATTGAATTAGAAGGTATGAATAGTCATAACTAAATTATGATATATATATATAATGTCCCTAATCAAGAAAAATTTCTCGTTAAATAAAATAACACTCTCTTTTTAGTAATGTCATTTTTTCTTAAGAATATATGTTTTTTAAAATGTTTTTATTAATTTTATTAGGGGATATTATAGATAATTTACAGATAATTTTTAAATTTTATTTTATCAAACGGGTATAATTTTTAATTCATCATTTCAAAATTAACTTATGGTTAATTTTTTAGATTTTATAAATATATTTATCTTCCTGTGAATATTGAAAATACCAATTTTTGTAAAACAACCATTTTATTTCACTACATAAAAAAATACTATGATTCAGTGAAATTAAATAAAAATTAATATAAGTATTATTATTTTATA
Source organism: Viscum album (assembly GCA_963277665.1). Lineage (NCBI taxonomy): Eukaryota > Viridiplantae > Streptophyta > Magnoliopsida > Santalales > Viscaceae > Viscum > Viscum album. The sequence continues at coordinate 442,677,248 of OY728135.1, read as the reverse complement.
TATTATCTAATTAATTAAATTTTAATAACTATTAAACCTGATTATGGTATAAATTCATTTTTGGGCATAAAAATGCATTTTTCTAAAAAAACTATTTTTCATTGTATTTTACATTTTCATCTAAAATTAATTTCTACCACTTCGAAAATCTAAATCAATAAAAATGGGTTCTAAATTTGGAATCATGAGATCCAAATTTGGTTTATAGATTACTTTTAAATTTTGGTCATTATTAATATTGACCAGAGTAAAAATTAGTTACCAAGGTAAAGGTAAAATGTCTTAATTATGGATAAAACTAATGCAATAGGGCATAAATTTCATTAAAAAACATGACTCAATTTAATATTATGAGTCTGTTTCATCCTTAATCTAAAAAAAATTCTAAAATAATATATTTTTTTCTTTTTATATTTTATTTTTTGCACTAAAATATTTTATGTAATAAAAATTATGTAATGTCCCTATTTTGGATTTAATCTATAATTTTTTTAAAATAGAATAAAAAGATGATATGTTTAGTTTTAATTGTTTATTTTAATAGTGAATTAAATTTTTATAATATTAATTTATTTTTAATTTTTAGTGATGAAATAATAACCTTAAATTCTTAAAAAACACTGACATAGTTACTATAGAAATAGTAGAAAAATCGAATAAATTATTTTGGAAACATTAAATGAAATAAATTTTTGGTGATTTATAGAATACAGTGAGTTTTATAGGAAAATATAAGATATTAGGGAAGTTTTATTGGATTATATTCAATTGAAATTGTTGTTCTATTATTTTCAAAGTCAAATTAAGTGAATAGATCTATAAATGATATTAATGATATTTTATAAGAAATTAAATTTTTTGTAAATTTTTTAAAATTCATAAAAATATTAAATATGTAAAACTTAATGAGATATGGTTGAAAATATAATACATGGTCCATTTATTGGGAAATTTTCCTTTTATAGTATCTTTCTTAACACCAAAATAAGAAAAACTTTTTTTATGTATTTATCTAAAGGGATAACAAGTGCTTAAGAAAATGATAAGGGTAAAGAATTCATCTAAAATTGACCAAATTTTATATTATGATATGATATTTACTTATACAGATATTATATTTTAAATATATCAAGTTGTATCAATTTTCCATGAAAATTAATTTATATTCTTTTAATACTTTAGGAAATTCCAAGAATGTATCTATGATGTCTTGACCCGGGTGGAACTTAAGGATTCCCCGAAGATGGTTATCTATATTGACTAAAAAATTCATCCCCATATAACATAGGTTTTTGATTAGTATCAAGGGCCTAGTGTGTGTTTGTGGGGAGACTAATCTATTATAACCATATTGGATCATAATGGAAATGTAATAATAGATAAATAGCAAACGATTATGTAAATAGATGGCACAACAGAATATGTCACTATATCGACAAGACCAGTAACCCTACATAGTGGAAGTTTACATAAATATCTAAGAAAAAACAATTATCGAAATATGAACACTAAATCATATATAAAAGGTGATGATATTGTATGACATGCTTCCAAAAATGGGAAAACCGGTATACATGGCAGCTAGAAATACCTGCTACACAAAAAAATGAAAAAGAATCCAAAATGATCCATGAATCCTAAGATCCATCCCAGTCATCTACTACCAATATCTATCCTAAATCAAGTAATCAAGATCTGGTGTCCAAAATTGTATGCTTCCACTTATCAACACCTACCAACATATAATCACCCTGGGTACTATCAGCGAGCCGGATTGTGCGTGAGATAAATCTTAGTAGGCCACCACCAATGACCTCTATACCATATAGTTGGTAAATATAAACTAATAGTTTGTAGATATAAATATTAATAATTACAAAAATGTAAATATCCCAATACCTGCTTCTGCCTTAGTGGGTTTATGAACATGTATTCTTTTAATTTTTTCATTTGAGTTTAGTTTATGTAAATAAGTCACATGAGGTGTAACCACACTAAAAATTTATCATGATAATAACAATAATAAAGGATTAATGGGGTTAAAAATGAATCATATAATTGTAATAATGATGAAATTTTTTCCAAGGTAATAACCAAGGCATCCTATGATTATAATATTGAATGATGATCCAAGTTAATAGCCAAGGAATCCTCGAACTTAGGGTTCAAGACAACTTAGTAATAACATGTAGTCTGGATGTAAGGGGTCTAAGTGTAATGTACGGTGCATCACCTAAGGCATTCCACTATAAATTATTCTAATCACCTCCAAGTATCTTGTCCATAGTAAGACATGATAAGAATGATCAGACCTAATGAGGTGTATCCATGGCACCACATGTTAAATAATGTCAAGATTTATCCATGGAGTGTATCCAAGGAATAATAATATCTAGAATATAGTAAAGTGATCATATGGTATCGTGCTAGTAATCCACTAGTAGATAAGGAAGTTGTTCCAATGTGGGTATATATCTTGGCAACTGGCTCCATCAATCAGAATGGCATCCTCTGATTTCTCAATGAATTCCCTTGGGAATCCATGGATCACTCAAGTATGACCACTCCTATAAAGATGAAAAAGACCTAATAAAATAGGCACCTTATACATAATTAATTATTCATTCAAGGCCATGAGATACTCATGCCTTTTTATAATTCATTTGCCTCATTCCATTTACATTCATACTATGTGACAAGGCTAAAGAGGCCATGGAACCATTTATTACATCCATTCCATATTCAATTATTAGGTTCATTCCTTTACCTTTCATAATCATGATAAGGTAGGATAATTACATGAAACCAATTACCATTTCAATTATAAGAAACTTGGTCAGGTGAAATCTATAAATTCATTGGAAATTAACATTTTAAAGGTTCATTATTTAATTGGAACAATTTCCTTATAAGGGTAAAGTGGAAAATATACATGTGGTATCCATTTATCATTTATGGATCCATTGAGTGTATAAGAATAATTTCCTTAGATGGTACAAGTGACAACACACAAGAACGTTGGAATAGAAAGTCATTCCAAACCATTTATGTCTTAATAAAGAAAATAACCTATATGTGGTATAATTTATTGAGGTTATCAACTGTAATAGAATAAATAAAAAATGTAAACAAGTCTCTAAAATATGATCATGATGATTATAACTATCTAATATGAATTTAATATTCAATTCTTAATGAAATCAACCTTCCCATAATGTCGTTTGTTTATAAATCCGCGTGAATTTTGGGATGAGTTATAGACCACCTTCCTCAATCCTATAGAACTCTCCTTATCTAGTAGCATCCCTGAGTTTGATCTGTATAAATAGAAATGGGAAGAACAGATCAACACTATAAAAAATAGGGCATACGAGCATACATCAAAATATAATTGTTGAGAGAAATAATAATGATCAACTGATCCTATGTATTAGAGAATGTACCATTCTCTACCCAAAATTATGACCCGAATTTGAATTGGAATTTAGATGATGAAGTAATCAAAGTACATAACTTAGGAGTATTTGGATCTCTTCAATAGAGGAAATAGGATATTTTCTTGTGCATGGGAGGGAATAAGAAGGAAGGGTAAGATGATAATAAATTGAAGGTAAAATCATTAATTCACCGAAAAAAATAATAGGGTCACACAGTTTGGCCGAATTGTTTCCCAAATCATGCACCTCCCACTAGGTCAATGGGCACCTTAGATGTTTAGGATTCAAAATTTGATAAAATTTGTTCCAAACATATTGTATGGATTTGCTAAAAATTGTAGACCACTCGAATAGGTGTGCGCCCCAGACTGCACGTTTTCCACAAATTGTGCACCCTCATACTCCCCTCTATCTAGCCTCACATGGTTAGAAGTAACCATGCAGCCTGTCCTTAACAGTTTCTACTAACCATGCTGTCTAGTTATTTTCTCCACTGTCTAGGGCTCGAACTTTGAACATGCTTGTGACACCTCTGAATCCACTGTGAACACATTAGTAATCCATAATAAGTAAAAAGAAAATAATTAACCCAAAATTTAAATGATTTATACCTCATAGAAAAAAGGGTTCTTAGAGACTTCCCCCACCCTTAAAGAATCTCATCCCTAAGTTCACCTTTCAAGGGTGGCGAAATTATATCTAAGAAAAAATTTGGCCACTTAGCACATACATCGACCTCCCAATCTCAGGTCTTTTCTAGTACATGGTCATGATGCCATAACACCTATACTAAACAGACAAACTAGCCTTGGAGAGCCTTCATACTCCAGTCATTGATGCATATGAGATACTCTTATAAAGAAGCATATACATCTAACTCAAACTCTTTAGGATGAAAATAATGAGATGGGTCTACATGGTAATGGAAAAGCTATAAAACATGTAAGATTCCATGCATGGGATGATATCTATGAGGTAGTAACAACCAAAAGGCTATCGTCCCAATTCTATCTAGAATCTCAAACAACCAGAAAAAGCATGATGACTTCTTCCCCTACCTCTATATCCATCAATAACCAATCCTAGGTGATACCCATAGGAAAATAAAATCCCCAACCTCAAACTCGAGAGGTCATCAAATATGATCGACATATGATTTCTACTTAGATTGAGAGATAAACATACACTTCCGCATCAATTAAACCTTATCCGATGTCTCTAGAATGAGATGAGGACCTAAAATAAATGACTCTTCTACCTCTAACCATCACATCATTTAATGTCACAACCTACCTTATAAGGCCTCATAGGGTTCCATCTGAATCATTTCTTAATGACTGTTATTGTAGGAGAACACAAAGAGAGGGATATGCTTGTCCCATAAACCACTAAAATCAAGGATGCATGCTCAGAGAATTTCCACTAACACCTGTATCTTCCATTACACTTGGTATTCAGTCTAAGGATGAATGGATGTTCTCAGGAGATTTTTTGTTCCCATATCTCTCTATAACCCTTTCCAAAACATCTATGTGAAATGAGTGTCACTATCTGAAATGATAGTACGAGGGACCTTGTGTAGTTGTATAATCTCACATGCATACAATCTTCCTAGGTCATTAATTGAAGAAATCTCTCTGATAGGAAGGAAGTGGGATACTTTTATTAGTCGATATATGACTACCCAAACTGCATCACTACCATGAGGTGACCACGATAAGACGACTACAAAATCTATAGAAACGTCTTCTTATGTCCATTATGGGACTGGTAATAGCTATAACACACCTAAATTCCATTGGTTCTCCAACATCACCCACTAAAATGTGGGACAACATGTGATAAAATATTCTATATAATTTTTTATCCTATTCCACCAATATTAGGGTCACATTTTTCAATACATCTTGGAGGTTCTTAGATGAACTACCCATTGAGAATCATGGGACTCTCCAATCACTTCCACTATCATACATATAGGAACCCCAAAATTCCCATTTATTAGTAGGATATTGTCTATATCATCCAACCAATATGTAGGAAAGTCCTCACCAGAAATACTCTCGTGGAGAACCAACCATTCAATATCTAAAAATTGTCTACTATTAACCCTATTAAAGAGAAAATAGGTAACTGTCCGGGATGTAAGATAATAACAATCATGAAATTCACGAAACTCTATATATAGGTCAAAAAAGAAGGCCATAAATTTCCATTCATCCCTAGCTTCTTGTACGACATGTGCCTGAGCTTTTTTACATAGGGGTTCAGCTGCCACATTACATTTCCCAGGCAGATAGGAAAGCTCAAAGTCAAAGGAATGAAGATATTCATCCCATATTCACTATCTTATATTCAAGTCATGGAGTGTAAATATATATTTGAGGAACTTGTGGTCCATATACTATAAATCACTTACCCATCAGATAGTGTCTCTAGTAATTTAATACTTGGACAACAGCTGAAATCTCAAGATCATGCATTGAGTAATTTCTCTCACAAGACCTGAAATACAGAGATCTATTATCAATGAATCTATCCTCCTACATAAATAATAATCCCCTCCCAATTCCTGAAGCATCATAGAACACTATATATCCTCTTCCATGATTTGGAAAAATCATAATTGGTGTCAAGGTAAGCCATCCTTTTATCTCTTGAAAGGCTTTCTCACATGATTTTGACCACAAGAACATAACACCATTATTTTTTAAAACAATAAGATGTGTATAAATGTGTGAGAATTCCTGTATGAAATTCATGTAATATTCATCCATAACCAATAAATTTTTTATGTCAAACATGTTCATGGTTTGTTCCTAAAAATAACAACACTCAACTTCTATAGGTCAATTGATACTCTTGATTGTGAGATAATATGACCCACGATGTGAACTATATTGATCTAGAAGTAGAACCTTTCAAGCCTGGAAAAAACCTAATTATCCTATAGTGTATTCAGAATGATCTCAAGATTTTTTTCATTATCATTCTTAGTATTAGAATACACTAAGATGTCATCCAAAAATGATGAAGGAATCCATATAGGGATAGAAAACCCTATTCATCAAATCCATGAAAATGGTAGTCGCATTAGTAATACTGAATGGCATAATGAGATAATCATAAAGACTATACCCAATATGAAAAGTTGTATGCAGATATTTGAAGGCCTAAATTGCACCTAATGATACCCCAATCTCAGGCCAATCTCTGAGAATACCCTAGATCCTTAAAGCTGGTCAAAGATATAATCTATTCGAGGAAGTGAATACAAATTCTTAACCAAAACATGATTAAATTGTAGTAATCCATGCATAAATTAAGTGTCCCATCATCCTTCTTGAAAAAAGCATGGGTGAACTAGAAGAATAAGTAATATGTTAGATAAAACCTTTGGACTCCAGATCCTCCAAATATTTCTTGAGCTCCTAGAGCTCTGTAGGTGTTATGTTTTATAGAGGAATGGACACTAGAACTTATCTTGGAATAAGATTAATCGTTAAATCTACTTCTCTCTCAGGATGTAATCTAGAAAAACCATTCGGAATGTCATCCCAGAAATGATCAATTTTGAAATTCTATCTAAGGAAATTCTTTATCCCCCATGATAAGACTAAAAACCTTGCCAGTTACTCCACCCATCCCATGTTTCTATATTCTAGCTATACCATCCTATAAATCCCCATCACCCTTGTAGAGATAACTAATTTTTCCTAGTGATATAAAAAATACTATGCGATGATTTCCATCCATAAAGGCATGATAAATAACTAGCCAGTCAATCTAGAGGGTGATATCCAATCCCTTTATCTCAAGGGTGAAGAGGTCCCATAATATGGGACAACTACCAAACTCGAGGGGATAGTCCTTGAATTGGTGTATTCCCAATCACCAAACATTGAAAGGCGTGTCTAGAGTCATATCACTACGACATTATTGAATTTATAAACTAAGAGTTCCCATGGTCAATAATGGTATACTATAGTGTGAATCATCTATATCGAATAAAAAAGATACAATAGTGGAGGATACTAGAATAATACCTCATCCTATATAGGTTCTTTCACTCTAATCCTCCGGTATTGGCTGTAAAGCATGAAATTGACATGATCCGTGACCCTATTCCATCGTTAGACTACCCTGAGATGGTCTTCTCTTCTAGTGATGTTAATCATAAATCTAGATACTGTCGTCTCAAACTCATCCTTGGCCAGTCCTATAGGTGCTACTCCAAATCTCTTCCTCACGCAAAAATAAAATCTCCCACCCCTGAAGGTGCATCTATTTCACAACGTCTTCTACTAGATATAGATGGAAAGGCCCAACATAATATCAAAATATGCCCATATTGCTGCAAGAATGAAACTCCATCAAGCCTATATCACACTAAGGCTCTAGATGCCTCTATCATCCACACCGATGGTATATAATGGGTGTGGAAGTGTGGATACTCTATCCAACAATACTCCAACAAAAAACTTAAATGGAACACTCATTTCCACAAGAATTACCACTACCCTGTCACGACACTAAAACTCGGTCCCCAAAACTATTTTCTTCTATTAGGTTGTGGTTAGTGATAATAGCAAGAATAATGATCTTAGAAAAGGAAGGTAGGATAAAAACATTCATCTAAGTATATATGGATTACTTGATCCTATTCTCAAGGTTTCTAGTATGCAATATCTCATCACCAGCTTGAATTGGTGAAAATCACTGCAACTCAGTAAAACAAGTTGAATTTTCCATTATATACATAACACCCTACCCAAGGATCATGAACTCTTTTTCTAATTCATCTATCAGTGTCAACGGAAATAAGTGATCATAAAATAAAGTTTGGAAGTCCACCTAGACCATGACCGGATAATTACCATCCTTTGTTATCACATTCCACTAGTACTTGGCCAAATCACACATCAAGTATGTTGAAATATTGACTCTCCTCTATAGAGGTATCTATATATGCTCGAAGATAGAAATAGTGGCCTCCATCCAAGACTCAACAGCCTATGGACTACCATCCTTCGAAAATATGGGAGGATACTATAGTTGGAACTCATGTTTCCAAATCGGCCATCGTTGGGGTAGGTCATGGAGGAACCTTCAAGGACTGCATCATACATAGAAAACTATCTCCAAGCTAAGTTCCAGTTCCAAGTTTGGGTATAAAAGGTGGTACCTAAAGTGTCATTAATGGTGGTAAGACAAGTAACTCAGGGACCACCATGTCTCAATCATGCTCATCACCACCCTTAAGTCCCACGACACAAGGACTTCATGGTGCTATAGCTCTAAAAATTTCAAGAAAACACCTTATATTAATATTTTAGAATAGATAAAATCACAATTATAATTATAATGTAAGAATAAGGGCTCCTGAACAACGGTAGTACACCAAATACCCACCTAGAAGGATAAGGTATTATGAATATTTTTAGTTTATTTTGTAGGTGTTCAAGTAGGAGAAGGGGCAACTATACCTTGCCTCTTAATTTACAGGTAACCATTTAGTATATAGTTCAATATTTACATTTAATGATTTCATTTTCATAAATAAATATAATTAGATTAGATTTGAAATTTATTTTTTCATTACCAATTAATAAGGGACCATACACCATATTATTGGAATCAACACCCATTAAATTTCTATTTAACCCCATATAAACATGGTCTCAAAATGTAACTGGTAATATAGGACGAATGAACTTGGTAAATTACCCATCCCAATCCAAAAGGGCCCATACACCTCCTAAATTGAAACTGGAAATCAGCTCAATCACATCTAAAGATAATCTCATTTAACTAGAGGTTTATAGATAAAAATGGGTATAAACCATCTATTTATGATGCCACCACCAACATATATAGAAAAACACTATTTAGATTGTTGTTGAAACAATAAAAAACCAATCCTCTACCCTGAAGAAGATATTTGAAGCACAAGAATAATATAACAACCATGGATAACTCAAAAATTATAGGAAACATAGGAAATGCAAGTAGTAAAATGATCCTATATGGAATTTCATATACATGGAATGTGAATTCTAGGTGCCTATAATGATGCGTGAATGATTATTGATTACCATCATCCCATCAGTACAAGGATAACTTGAAATCCCCAATAAAATTAATAATAATAAACATCACATAGCCTGTGCATCACCAAACGGTGGAAGTATATCAACTATAATAAGTGAAATATTGTAAAATATTCCTCATTTAAGGAAACTCAGTATTTAACCTAAACATGGTTTAGATACTCCCATGCATGACTTATAAACAAGTTCCAAATCATTCCTAATATTTTTTTTTCTATTGTACAAAAATTGAAAATCATGAAAAGAAACCTCTTATACCACATTATGGCATCTTGAAACGAGTGCCACTCAAAGGCGCCTCGAAGCTGGTTGGATACAAAGCCTCAAGCACACCTCCCTATATGCCATAGGCTTCCGACTAGTAGTGATGGGCTAGGGTGTCTCAGTGGGGATACTATTCCATCATAACCATAGTGGAGCACATCAGAAATATAATAAATAATAAATATCATAAGAATATGTATGAACATGGACCAACAGAAGAAAACAATATATCAATAGGACCAGTAACCCACTGTAGAAGAATAATACCTAAACATATAAGAAAAATACAATAATTAAAATGTTAACACTGAATCATATAAAAAAGATGATAATAATGTATTGCATGTCTCTATAAAATAACAAAATAGTTATACATGGAAATAGGCCATTCATGATATACAAAATTATAAAAAATAATCCAAAACCATCCAAGCATCCCAAGATCATACCCAATCATCTGATACCAAGCTCCATCCTAATGAAAGAAATGAAGATCAGGGCTTCAAATTAGGATGATTCCCCTTATCAACACTTTCATACATATAGTCTTCTCAGGAATCATCAGCCGCCCAGATTGGGTATGAGGTAAATCTCAGGAGGCCACCACCAATGGAATCTATACCATCCAGTCTGTGAATATAAACTAATTGTGCATAGGTATAAATGTAAGTTTGTGAAATAATATAAATATCACAATTCTTTCTTCATTTTCATCTAGTTTCTGAACTGGTAATCATTTAATTAATTCATTTGAGTATATTTTAAATGAATAAGTAACATGAGGTGTAACAACACTGAGAATGTATCACGATAACAACAAAAACAACAAAAACAACAACAAAAAAAACAATAATAAAGGATCCAAGCTATAATAAGGCATCCTGTAATGATCATAATAATGAATGAGGATCCAAGTTAATAACCAAGGCATCCTATGATGATAATAATGAAAGATGATCCAAGGTAATAACCAAGCAATCCTGGACCTCAGGGTTTGATCCAACTTAGAAATAGCATGTAGCCTGGATATAAGGGGTTTGAGTCTAATCCATGGGGCATCGCCCAAGGTATTCCAATGTAAATGATTCTAACCATGTCCATGGATATCATCTAATGTAAAATGAGCTAAGCATGACTGGGCCCAATGGGGTGTATCCATGGCTCCATATATCTGAGGATATCATGATGGATTTGAGGAGTACATCCATGGTATCCTAATATCTAAAATATGGTAAGGGATCCTATATCATCATGTTAAGAATCATATAGTAGGAAAGGACCATGTTCCAAGGTGGGTATCTCCCTTGGGAACTTGATCCTAGAATGAGAATGTGTTCTTATTAGTTCTCAAGGAATTCCCTTGAATAACCAAGGCTAATTAATGTTTGGCCCATCCTATTAACATAAAAGGGTTCATATGAAATAGGAAAATTATACATAAATCATTATTCATTCAAGGAAAGTTAATACTCTTGCATTTTTATAGGATAGTTGGTTCATTCCACTACCATTCATACTAATCTACAAGGATAAAGAGGGAATTGAACCATTTATTAATTCCATTCCATATTCAATTATTAGGTTAACTACCTTACCTCTCATAATCATGACAAGGTGGGATAAGTTCATGAAACCAATAACCATTTCTATTATAAACAACTTAGCCATGTGAAATTTATAAATATACTTTCGAATTAACATTTTAAAGGTTCATCAATTAATTAGGAAACTGAAAATAGAAGGGTCATGTTTAAGATACACATGTTCTAGAAAGTTAGCATTAATGTATCCATTGACTATATAAGCACACTTAGCATAGAAGGGTAAGGTGATAGCACTGTCGAACAGTTGTGGAAATAGCCATAATGATCTATTTGTGGAATAATAAGGAGAATTCCCTACATATATTGTAAGTTATTGTGGATACAACCTCCTATAATATGTTGAAAAAATATAAAAAAGGCACTATAATACAAGCCTTGTGATTATAGGAATGAAATATGAATTTTATTGGAAACAATGGTTGAAATCACTGTGTGCATAATGGCGACAGTTTGAAAAATGGTATGACTTGAGGGATGAGTCATAGACCACATACCATAAGAAAATGGAACTCTCCTCATACAGTATCATCCATTACTTTGGTCTAGATTTAGAGACAGATATAAAAATATATCAATGCCCTAAAATTAAGGAATATGATCCTGCATCAAAATTACATCGTCAATAGAAATAAGAATGATGAACTGAGTATATGGATTAGAGAATGTACCGGTGGCTATCTAACAATATGATTAGAAGTCAAATCAATCTTCAAAAAAAGATCTAATCAAAGAACCTCGATTAGGAGGCTTTGGAGCTCATCAATGAAGGAAATGTGATCTTGCTGTACGTCTAAGAGAGAATAAGAAGGAATGGTATACATACAATAAATCTATGGTAAAAATCATAAATTCACCCAAAAATAACATGATGACACAGTTTGGCCACACGGTTGGCCAAACCACGCACCTCCCACTATGTCAAGTTGGACCTCACATGATTAGGCTACATGACTTGAGAAATCATCTTCCAACCATGCTGTATAGATCTGCTAAAAATTAGTCATCACCATCTTAAAGTACATAACCCGGTATCCAATCAATAGTGACCTGTTCCCAATTGGTCATAAGGCATCAACCGTATCTCCCCAAACTCCAAAGGCTGCTAACTAGCTATGATGTCCTAGGTGAGTCACTGAGGAGACTATGCCCTCATCACTAGAGTTTATCATAGTTAATGTCAATACATATAGATAGAGGAAGAAAATTCAACAAGTGAACAACTAATAAATAAGAAGGACATAACTATATAAACAATCCATAACTGTCACATATATAATGATGTGTATGATAAACGTATTAGGAGAACCACCAAAATAAGTACATGGTATTAAAATACAGTATAAGTGTCTGAAAATTCAAAAATTATCCAAAGGTATCCTAATAGCATCAGAAGCCTCATCTTGGTCTCATGCTCTTCAGGTCCAAAGAAACAATCAACAACTTGGGCTAGGGTTATTTCTTTTACCATAACCTACAACCATATAATCTATTTGGGTCCCCAAGGAGGCCCAAACAATGTTTGAGATAACATCCCAGTAGGTAACCACATAGAAATCTATATATTTCAGGGGTGTAATATAAAATATGTTGTGTAAGTAAAGAAGGTAAGTATGTAACAAAAGTAATGTTCCCATGGAATGTAAAAAGATACAAGAAATAAATACCAAATATCTTCTCAAGGATCCCTACGTAACAAACTTCCAGATCCAAACATGGTAGCTATAATTAATATAATAAACAATATGGCCTCTCCGTACTCCCGTACATATCTTATCCACATAGCGTTGTTGTATAATGAATTAAATCACATTTCCATGGCCACCTTGTAATAACCAAAGTTTCATATATCCCACAGTCATGCCATATAATTAAGTGTAGTCCATGAAGGGAAGGATGTAAGGTTTAGAAGACCAAGGCATCCTCATCGAGTCCTAAGAGCATTTTGAGGGTAACTTTTTATACGAAATGGGTGTATTCCTAGAAACATTCCATACTAAACATTTCCTACACGAGTCCTAGCAATCCAGAACCAAGTGGAAGAAAATCCTGTGCCATACCATGGAATCAAGACCCAAGAAGGATTACCACTTAAGGAATCCACTACCATGTTCAAGATCAATGAAGGCCTGCCCATGGAATCTATACAACCATTCATCCATTTAATACTATTTAACAATTCAGTTCCATATGAGTATACCCACTCATATAATCAATTTCATCTCATGAGTATACCCACTAATGTATTACATTCTCATTTAATCAGGTTAGAATGGTATACCAACCCATTTATCACTATTTCCAATGAACACATCACCTAGCTATGCCCACTCATTAATCATAATTAATTATTAAACATGCCACTTGGGTATACCCACCTTTTTAACATAATTTCTGAAAAATCCATTTAAGGAATTTAATCAAGTTAGGAATGTCATATTATGAAAACTCAAGGAAAGAAGGTAAGAAATCTACTAAGCATGTAATTCCATCCAATTTAATTATAATTGAGATTACTTAAACTAGGTAAACTCAAGTACACACACATTTGGTGGTTTATCAAATGTTAAAACCAATGAAAAAGCATAGATCACCCCATGGTTGGGTTCAAGTTGGGTAAAATCCACCAATGCATCTCAAGAAACCTATGGGCATCCATAGTAGGTCATATTTTATTTAATTCAGTTATCTAGTTCAATTTATGGGTCGTGTTGGAAAGTTTGGTGGGCAGAATAACAGACAATATCTCTATAAAGCACCAAAAGATGAAATAAAATTATAGATCACCTACCTTAGCTCGTTAGTGGAGTACTCATCAAGAATCAAGCGTCAATTAAACTTAGTTTAGGATAAACCGAATGAATGGATGAAGAATGAGAAATTATGGCATATAAACCTAAATCAAAATAGCACAATCGATATCTTGAAGAATCAATAACTGATAAAAAAAATTAGATCTTATCGATTCAGATATAAAGAGATGAACCATGCCTGAATCAGAGTCTGGATGGAGAATTTATCTCAAATACTACTTTAGTCTCAAGAGGGATCTCTCAAGATATCCCTTTGTTGTGAATGTGAAGAATATGAGTTATTGTGTTTAAAATTTATTTTAATTAATTTTAAAATTAAAAAAAATTCCAAAATTAAAGGGGTATCATGGTTTAAGAACATGGTTTGGGAAATAATAAACTGATAATTCATTGTTACTACAAGAAAAGTAGCACCCACATGGTTTAAAAACCATGTGAAAATCCTCTAACAAGTTTCTTCAAAAACTACAAACTGGTCACACGGTCATGAACCTCTACATGAAAAGTTTCCTCAAATAGTGTGGCCTATAATAGCCTTCTATCCAGCATCACACTATTTAGTTAAACCATGTGACCTTCCCTTCATGGTTTGTTCTAACCGTATTCTAGGCCAAAATCATGGAAAATTCAGGTTACGAGCTTCAAGAAAGCCCCAGTTAACCCCAAAACAACTATGATCATATTGGGCAATCACATAAGGCTATGTTTATGAATTCAAAAAGAAAAAGAATGGATTCTTACATCATATGAAGTCCCTGGTTATTAAAGTCTTCCTCCCTATAGTAATTCATCCTCAAATTCCTCCCTGAAGGGTGTAAATGATTTATTTGAGATCAAATCTAGTCACTAAGCACGTACATCGACCTCCTCCTCCCAAGTCTCACCCACTAAATTGTAATGATTTCTAAGCACCCGTACTAGAGGAACTCAATAGCCTATTAGAACCTTCTAACTCCTCTAAACGATATGAATAAGGTGATCCTCGAAGGATGCATCAATATGTAACTCAACCTCCTCGGGATGAAAAGCATGATACATGTCTCAATGATAACGACACAACTGAGATACGCGGAAGACATTGTGCATGGCTCGGTACATCTGAGGTAACTAAAACTAATTGTTAACCAACCAGAATCTCGCTAGAATTTTGAATAACATGATATATTTTGATAAAATATTAACTTGTGTCTTTATTCTACTATGTCCTAGCCTTAGTGAAACTCAAAAGAAAACCTGATCCCCAACATCAAACTCTAGAGGTTGTCTATGGAGATTTGCGTATGATTTATGTCAAGACTGTGTAGTAGACATCTACTTATGAATCAACTGGATCTTCATATAAATCTCCTGAATGATATGTTGTCCTAGTAAAGTTACCTCAGTGGCCTCTATCCATCACATGGGTGATTGACATGACGTACCATATAATCCTTGTATGGAGCCATCTGTATAGTCATCTGATAAATATTATTCTAGGAAAACTCTATCAGGGGTTTATGCTTCTCCAAAGATCCCCTTAAATCTTGGACACATTCTTTTAGAATGTACTCTAGTACATGTATTATACACTCTGATTATCCATTAGTATGAGGGTGTTATACTGTGCTCAGAAGAACCTATGTACCTAACGCCCTATGAAAAATCTCCCAAAAACAATATGTAAGGTTGGAATCTCTATCTGAGACAATAGTGTGGGGGACCCCATGAAGTCATACTTTCTCATTGATGTATATCATTTTAATCACATCAACACTAAAATTCTCTTTGATTGACTATAAATTATAAGCCTTTGTGAAGATGTAACCCACAACCCACACATCATCATTACCTCAAGGAGACCTCGGTAAACCTCTTATGAAATCAATCTCAACATCATCCCATTTCCTCTATAGAATAATTAACTACTGTAAAATCCTGGTTAGTCACTGATGTTCCACAATCAACTTCTAACAAGTGGAACACCTCATTATAAAACCAACCAGTTCACTTTTCATACCCGACCACCAGTACCGATGACATAAGTCACGATACATCTTAGTTACTCAGGGGTTCACTTCCGATGATGACCCATGAAATTTATTTGTCATCACGTCATGCATGTCCACTTGTACCCATATGTGGCATGGATACACATGATCTCATCCTCTTCTATGTTTCAACCAGGAGGTTGGTCCTCACCTACCACACTCTCCCATATGACTAGGCCCACAGAATTTGATAGCTACCTCATCCTAAATCTATTTAGATGGTTATAGGTCATAGATAAATATGATAGATATGTCTTACCTTGACTATCGTGCACCTCCAGATTTATCTTAGAAAACAAAAATATAATCATCCACTCACTACTATCCTTATAAACATCATGAATTTGAGAATTGTTGCTCAGTTCATCAGCCAGAACATTTCTATTTCCATACATGTTGGTAAGCTTGAAATTAAAATATTGTTGGTAATACACCCACCATCACTATCGTATATTCATATCACATTTTATAAAAATATACATAAGGCTTTTGGGGTTCGTGTACACTGAAAAACACTCTCCCAATTAATAGTGTCTCTAATAGTGAAATGCATATAGAACTGCTAGTTTCTCAAGATCGCGAGTTGGGTAATTCATCTCATGTGGCATCAGCTGCCAAGAAATGTACCACATGACTCAATCCCACTACATTAGATATACTCATAGCCTAATACCTAATACGTCACAATACACTATGTAACACTTACCTTGTCCGAGTAGTATCAGGAATGGTGCTGATGTCAACCTTCCTTTCAGCTCCTAAAAGTTTGTCTCGAAATAATATAACCATAAAAAATTAATACCTTTATTAGTCAGGGATATCAATAGAACTACTTTGTGTGATATTTTCTATATGAAATTCAGGTAATATCCAGTTATCCCCAAGAAACATCGCATGTGAAAAATGTTCAACGAATGTTCCCAGAAATCCACATCTCTCACATTTTTTGGGTCCACTGATACTATTGTATTTGAGATTATTTCATCCATGAATTTAATTTGATACATCCAAAAGTGGAAATTTGTGAACATAGCATATAATTGATTCCCTATCAGTGTATTAAAAATAACCTCAAGATAGTTGGAATGGTCATGTCCATTGTGAGAATACTCCAAGATATCATTCCTGAAAACCACCACAAAAGAATCCATGTAAGGATGGAACACTAAGTTTATCAAATCCATGAACATTGCTAGAACAATCATGAGACTGAACTACTTAACCATATAATTTTATATACCATACCTTTTATGAATGTTTTTAAGAGGTATGTCTATAGTCAAAACGCACAACTAGTGATATCCTAACTTGAGATCGATTTTCAAGAACCCTTGGACCCCACAAAGCTTATTAAACATCTCATATATCAATGGAAAGAGAGATCAATATTTAATCATTAGATGGTTCAATTTCTTTATAATCCATAGATAGACTAAGACTTGTTTCCTCCTTTTTTGAAAAAAGGACCGGCAAACCTCATGGAGAAGTACTAGTTTAAATAAAACCCTTTTCCTCCAAATCATCTAGCTACCTCTTAATATCTTATAACTCCATATTATCCATACTATAATGAGGAATGGATATTGGGGTAGCTCTCATA
This sequence comes from Viscum album, assembly GCA_963277665.1. Lineage (NCBI taxonomy): Eukaryota > Viridiplantae > Streptophyta > Magnoliopsida > Santalales > Viscaceae > Viscum > Viscum album. Next base: position 442,659,396 of record OY728135.1, on the reverse strand, counting down.
ACTAGCTCAATGGATAATAAAACCTATCTATTATGAGGTAAACTAAAAAATTCATTAGGAATTACACCCATGAAGTGCTCAAACACTGGTGGGGAAGTCGTCCTAATTCACTCTCTGATCATCTAGATAAAAACTAGAAATCTAGTCTGTCATTCGACCCATCCCATGATTCTTACGTCTATCTTACGTTTCCTAGAAATCCCATTGACCCTTGTGTGTAAACACATCACCCTCAGCTGATGTGAATGTCACCCTACACTGATAGCAGTCAATATAAGCTCGATAAGATACAAGATAGTATATCTCAAGGATGATATCCAACCTTTTCATCTCGAGGGAAAAAATTTCCAAGTGAAGTGGAACCCACCAAAATTAAGGGAGAACTCCATAAAATGGTTCACATCTTCCATTATGATTCCCAATGGTGTGTTTAGAAACATAACTCCCTTAGAATGAAAAACAACAAGCCTAAGGCTTTTCACCACTGGGGTAAATATACAACAATGTGACGCACCTATATAAAAAATAGAAGACTCAAAAGTAGAGGATACAAAGATCATACCTCTCACCATAGACAGTTTGACATGATTCTCCTTGGGGATTGGCTGTATAGAATATATCTGGACTATACAATGACCTGATGATAAAACCTCACATCCCAAAGTAGGCCCACTCTAATATCTCTATGAAACTTGTGTCTGGATTCCATGACCATGACCATCACTGCCTTGTACTAACTAACCAGAACTACTCTATATCCCTACCTAATGTGGAGCTAAGGAACCTTATCATGAACCTAGTGTCAAAGAAGACCCCCTACCACCCACTTCTAGAGGAAAGGTCCTACAAAAACACTACATATAGACCCTTATTCCATATGATTGACATTGAAATAGGTCATGGTCACACTAACTCTTCACGTGGACACACCTGCCACACTGGTGACAAAACACTAAGTTGCCAGTGCACACAGTATGACTGGAACTCATCTCATTGGATTCCATAAAATGGATATTCCTACCCGAAGATGTAAAACCTCTATGTCGAGAAATGACAATGCCTTACTATAAACCCCTATTCTCGACCAGGTTCCACTTTATGATCATCACCTTATTCAAAATTTCAGTGATAGAGGTCAACCTAAACATATTGAACTAAGATTTTATAGCATGGTAGAGACCTTCCTTAATGTGTCTCTCTCTAAATAGCTCCTTAGTAAGGTATGTCAGTGCGAAAAATTTCAAATCTATGAAGTGTGATGAGTAAATCATAAATATCATCACGCCTTAGTCCAAACGCATAAAATAAATAGCCTTCTATACACATAGAGTCACGGGGTAGAAATAATCATATAAACGGGTTTGAAAATCAGCCCAACCCATATTTTTCATCCCATTAGCTTGGTTTAGAACATCCCACCAGCACTTTGCTTCTCCACATAGCATATATGTGGTGAGATTTACCTTCCTATCTGGTGGCATCTCAAGATGATATTAAATCGCTAGTGTAGTCTCTAACCACATATCAGTAGCCTGTGGACCATGATCCCTTGAAAACATCAGAGGATACCACTGATGGAACACCCACGTCAAGTCAACCATGGATATGGTAGGTTTTTGTGCTCTTTGAAAATTATCCAGGTAGCGAAAGAATCCCTTTTCGAACTATGCCTCAGCTCTTATATCTGGAATAATAGCCAGTGTTATAGATGGAACTGAAGTAGGATCCTCTGGTAGACCATATCCCACCACCTCATGAGTGTGGTGATCACATCCCTACTTACATATGACTGGAGGTCATGATGGTGTCATCTCTGTACAATGCCAAACACACACGTCAAAAAAGAATGATTCAAGATTCACAACTCAAAAAAATGACAGTAAAAAACCCTTCAAAACAAGTCATACCCCACATCTGGCTCCTAAATCCAGGACTATAAAAATTAATTACCACCACACAACTAGAAACACAACCTCTTCACCTCTCATAATTCAAGTCTAGGACAAGTCTCAGTTCCTCATTCCATGTTTCCATTTCATTTCCACTTGAATTCAAATTTTATTTCACATTTCATTTCCATAATTAAATTATTTTTGAGGATCAACCCATGGTTCAAAAATTCCAATTCAATGAGGGCCCATAACACCTCATGATCAAAAAATATAGTTTAAATTCGGTCAATACCTATAAAATTTAAATTAAAAGGTGAACCATTTCCTAGTCCACAAGGGCCCATACACCTTATGAACTAAAATATGGATCCAATGCTCTATCCAATGCACAAAATCTATCACAACAGTAGATATAGCTATCAAAAACCCAATCTCAACAACATTAAATAATTAATGCATTTGAAATGGGATGGCATAATGCTTGGAATGTGATTTATATCAATTTATTGTATGATTCATGAGATGGAATAACCTCATCTCATCGGGTTGAAATATAAATTTAACCCACAATTATTTCAATAATAACATCACAATAGATGTTTGTAACCCAATGGTGAAATAAAATCAATTGTAATAGTAATAATATTGAAAATAACAATTCTATTCAAAGAAATTCGGCTTTTCCGAGTTTATGGGGTAGCTAATCCCTGGAAGAAATTATTACCAAATTCCATTTTTGTTCCATATCCTATTTTATAGTCTCCAGATAGAAATTTAAACTAGAAAAGACCCCTCTTATACCACTTTTTAATGTCCTAGACCTTCCAGACACTCCAAAGTGCCTCGAGTCCATTTCTTCACAAGGCCTCAAGTGCATCTCCCAAAATACTTGAGGGTTTCAACTAGAATTGAGGTCCTAGGCAAGTAATTGGGGAGACTATACCCTCATTACTAGATTATATTATAGATTAAGTCAATATATACAGGTAGAGGAAGAAAGTAAAACAAGTAAATGACTAATAATAAACAGGAAACAAATATATAATAAATCCATAAGTGTCTCATATATTTTGATGTAAATGACATATGTATCTAGAAAACAACCAAAATAAGTACATGGTAGTACAATAAGGTACAAATTTCCAAAAAGTCAAAAGATCCAAAAGTATCCAAGTAGCATCGAAAGCCTAAGCTTGGTCCCATGCTCTCCTACTCCAAAGAAACAATCAAAAACCTGTTCTAGGGAACTTTCCCCAACCATCACCTAAAACCATATAATTTGTTTGGGTCCCCAAGGATGCCCAAACATGGTGTGAGATAACATCCCAGTTGGTAACCATCCAGAATACTATACATTTAAATGGTGCAATATAAACTATCTCTTGTAAGTAAAGAAGGTAAGCAAGAACCAAAAGTAATGTGCCTATGGCACAAAACCCAATACAAGAAAGAAATACCAAATTTCCACTCAAGGATATAAGAATAGAAAACGTCAAGACCTTAACAAGGAAGCTATATGTAATATGATAAACAACACGACCACACCATACTCCAATACATATATTTTCCACATGACCGTTCCATTTAAAGAATTAAATCTTATTTTCATGGCCATGCAGTAATAACTAAACTATCATATATCCCATGGTTGTTTTGTATAATGCAGTGTAAAACATGAAGGTCCTGATCCAAGGTGTAGAAGAAAGAGTAATCCTCGTCGATTCCCATGAGAATCTCGATGGAAATTCACTATAGGCATTGGATGTATTCCTAGGAACACACCATACTAAACACGCCCTACATGAGTCTAATAAATCTATATCCAGGGGTAGTAAAGCCTAATACATCCAATAAAATAAATACCTAAGAAGGATTTCCACTTAAGGAATCCACTGCCATGTTTAGGATCTAAGGAGATCCGTCCATGGAATCTATTAAACCATTCATCCATTTGATACCATTTCATAATTCAATTACATATGAGTAAACCCACTCATATAATCAATTTTATCTCATGAGTATACAAAATAATTTATTCAATTCCCATTTAATCATGTTACATTGGTATACCCATCAATTTATCAACATTTTCTATTAAACACATCACACGGGTATTCCTACCCATTAATCAAAATTCAATATTAGACAATCCACATTGGTATACCGACCCTTTCAATATAATTTCTAAAAAATCCATTTATGTAATTTAATCATGTTAGGAATGGTATATTGTGATAACATAAGGAAAAGAGGTAGAATATCTCCTAATAATGTAATTCCTTCCCATTTAATTATAATTGATCCTCGTTAAACTAGGTAAACTCAAGGACACACCCCTTGGGTGGTTCATCAAAGGTCAAAACCAAAGAAAATGCATGGAGCACTCCATGGGTGGCCTTGGTTGTGAAGAAATACACCAATTCATCTAATGGAACCTATGTGTATCCCCAATTGGTCCTATTTCATTAAATTAAATTATATGGTTCAATTTTGGATCCACACCAGAAATTATGATGGGTGGTATGATGGCCAAAAGATCTATAAAGAACCAAAAACCGAATGAAAATTATAGACCACCTACCTTAGCTCATTATTGGAGTGATCATCTAGTATCAAGCCTTGATTATACTCGATTTTTGGGAAATATGAAGAATAGATGAAGAATAGGAAATTAGGGGATATGAGGCTAAATACAAATAGAACAATTGATATCCAGAAGAATCAAGAACAACTAAAAAGGAATTCAGATATTTATAATGAAGATATAAGGAGATGATTCATGCTTAAATCAGAGTCTAAATGGAGGACTTATCTCAAATCCTACTTTATTCTCAATAGCATTCTCTCAAACTCTCCCTTTTCTATGAATATGTATAATATGGGTTATTAGGTTTAAAAAATATTTTAATTTTTTTTAAAATTATACAATTTCCCAAATTACAAGGGGTTCACGACATAAAAAACAATGTGTTTATCGCGAATGGTTCCTATAGGCCAAGGGTAACCTGCACAGTTTTCCCTCATGGGTTAAAACCCACGCGAAAAATGTTTTCTAAGCCTCTATCATGTTTTTAAAAAAACTGCACACTAGTGGCACATGCGTGAACCTCCTCCCACATGGTTTCTTCATATTATATATCCTCTAAACCCCCTTTGTCAAGCCTCACATATTTTAGTTAAACCTTATTTCCTACCCCACATGGTTCATACTAATAGTGAACCAGTGTAAAATCACCCTTAATTTGGGTTATGGTCTCCGAACAAGCCCCGATCAGCCTCGAAACCCCCATGACCAATTTGGTCACTCACATAAGGCCATATTAAAGCATTGAAAAAGAAAAAGAAGTGATCATTATAAAATAATAGAACTTAGGTTCTTACAACCATGATGGGAATACACTCATGGAGGTATGGTTTCCTCAAACCGTGTGACATCTAACTCCCATCTATCTATCCCTGCACTGTTAGAAGTAACCGTTTGGCCTGTCCCATGTAGTTTCTACTAACGAACCATCCAAGTCCTTTTCTCCACCATCTAGGGTTCTGATTTCTTAATAATCCCTGGAGACCCCTAAAACCACCATGAACTCATTATATATCCATAAAAGCTAAAAAATATAATAATTAGACCTAAATTTATAGGATCCATACCTCACAAAAAAATTGGAATCTTACAGTATGTTCCATGAATTATGAAAGGGTTCCCCATATCCACTTCTACATGCACTCCAAGAGACAATTAGTTTTCCCAAACCCTACCAAAATCATTTTTAAAAGAACATACCATGATTTATAGGTTTTATTTTGGAAAAAATACCTACCTTATAGGGATTATGGTGTAATGAAAATGATATTTGTTGAAGAAGAGGATTAATGTTTAACCGAATATTTTTTATTTATTTCTTATTTTAACTCATTCAAGTATTATTAAACCATGATAAAAAAACTATATAAGTTTCTTCCATATACTGATATTTTTTTCATGTTAATGTTATAACCTATATCCATATCCTCTTTGACCATGCTTTATTTGGGATATTATTTAGATCACATCAAAAGTTGTTTTATTTATTGGTTTGATAAAGGTTTAAATAATGTTAATTATGTGATACTTGGATTATATAAAGTCTTCACATAATAGGAATTGAAATATAAAATTTTATATTTCATAAAATACCATATATTTAATGATAAATTCCATGTAATGAATAAAATGAATGAGTTTTTTTATGAGAAGAATATAAAAAGATAATATTCATGATTATGGGAGGTCTATAATGAATAAATAAAGTATAATATTTTTTAAAATTATCTTTTAATTTTGAATTATGCCAAAAAATTTCTCTTGTTTAAATATGTTAATTGTTTATCTATTTAAAATTAATTCCTTGTTTATTATTTATGGATAATAATTTTTTATATTCTTAATATGTGTATAATTTAGTTTAAAATTTTTAAACTATCTCTAGATATTATCGTACATGAATTTATGGATTTACTTTTAATATATGATAATGGATTTAGATTCCATATATCGTTAATTTAGTATTTAATTAATGTTATTCGGTTTAATTTAGTTATTGAACATAGTTTATAAATTATTAGGTAGTAGAGTTATGATGAATTAAAATCTCTCTTGAGTAATGTGTCCACGGGTAGGGGGAGTTTAGGTAGGATTCCACACTATCCTAGAGACATATTCATTATTGTAGAATTATTCGGGTTGTCTATCGTTGAATCTAGGCTTACCCATGTGGGGATTTCATATTTTAAATAATTTTAGACCTTTACATGAAAATTTAATATACATTATACATGATATGAATTTGGATATGTGTAAATTTGTTTGGCCTTTATTTTTGGATGAGTAACACAAACTGTGATTTATTTAAAGTGTTGCACATAAATATGGTTTGAACATGATGATTTTTTGGAAGGAATGAGATTCCAAACTAAATAACTTTAAGTATGCATACATAAAATTTAATGACATTAGATCTGATGGTTTGACTAAATCCCCTTGGAAATTCCAAGTGATAGATTCCTTCCAAAGAACTTTTTTTCAAGTCCACGATCATTTCATATGGGTGAAACTAACTTTTTGGGGAATATATATTATCATGTTAAGTTAAGAATGTAATGAGGCGACCCTAACAATTCAGTTCCTCCTTTTTTCAAGTCCTCGATCATTCCACACAATGTATTTGTATGATGAGTTTTCCACTTAACTATCCATTAATAATATATGATATGACTGATATTTTTTCCCACAAAATGTAGTAATAGAATATTTGAAGTCTCAAACTAGTGTACGTCATGTTGATATATGGTTCTTGGATTACTAATGGGTATGATAAATTCTAAAGGGACCATCATTTTAGTGGGAGAATATTTAATACAAGTCCTTATTAAATATAATTAAAACAATATAATCATATGAAAGAAAATTCAATTATTGATTAATAAAATCATTATAATTAAACTTGTATTTGCGATCAATCCTTTTAAAAAAATGTTTAATGTACAAAATAGTTGATAGTGGTAACTTCAGAAAAGTTATTAAGTAAATGAAATTTTATGTGTTAATGTAGTCCCTTATTAAGTAACCGAGTGTTGAATGTAACACCCTCACTCCTATAACATTGATCCAGCGGTTATATTATTATAGTAGTGGAAAATAAATATATTGAAATACATAGGACTCAGAAGTCTGGCGATGTCAAGAACCAGATACATAAATGAACATTACATTACATTGAAAAGTTAAGATAAATAAATTGAATACAAGAAAATTTATTTAATTCTCATAGTAAATTCATTATGTCACATGTATTAATTTACATGGTTTACTTAGAAAAAAGAAACAATATAATGTGGTAAACACAATGCTTAGTAAGGGGTAAAATACAAAGTAAGATTTCATAGAATAATCATGGAGTAAGTGGTATGATTTTAACAATTGAATAATGTAATTCCATAAAAAGTAACCTATGAGAATAATATATTTATGGAAATAAACATAATGATAATAATAAGTAATCTCAGAGTGATGGAATTTATAAGGTTATAGAATATAAACATACATCCAAAGCCTCATTCAAAATCATCATACATAAATAGATAATGAATACACCAAATACCAAAGCTATTTTGTCTCATGAGACCAAACAATTCATAGAGGGGCTATATAATAACGGTATACACAAATCACATAATATTTCCAATGAATCCATCTTACAGAGAGATTGGTTAAACAATACATACCACAATGTTCCTTAAGAAAGAACACACTTAATCCTGTATAAATGAAAAAAAATTCCATATTAATAATATATATATATATATATATGTATTTTCAATATCCCCCATTTAATTAAATAGTATTTATGTCTACGATAATATCCAATTAATAAATATAGAAACTAGTGGATATTCATAATAAAATATAAAGTTCACTTATGAAAATAATGAATGAGATGTACTGGTGTAGGACACTTTACTAGAATACTAATATCAACAGTAACTAGTCATTATGTTAATGAATTTGTAATAGTAGGAGACTAATGAAATTATATATTTAAATACTTAGTCACAGTTCATAAAGAGCATTCAAATTATCAAAGGTATATCCCATGGGAGTGTTAAACCAGGTGTGTAGTTAGGGTCACTTTTTATATAACAAGTGAATATTAAGTAAATAAGAAACAGAAAATTGTCATGGTTGGACCCATAGGTATATCTATGCCAGAGCCTACATCCACCTATTTTTATTCTAAAAGGGATTCCATTTCTAGGAAATCACACATTTTTTTACATTATCAAATTTTTAGAATGGGGAAATTTGAGAATTATAAAGGCTTCTAAAGGTCGTATAATGATAGGGTATAGTAATATATTATTTTTAATAAAATAATAATTTTACAATAATAGAGTGTAGTAACATTTACCATTAATATAAAATGTTATTATAAATATTATAATATTAAAGAAAGATAAATTTCTAGAACCCTTGCTTCGACATAATAATGGCATAGGAAGTGGAAATGATTATAATGAATAAGTAGTATCCTATTAATAATATATAAAATGGACGATAAAATCCTATAATTTCAAGAATTAAATTTTATGAAAATGATCTTTAATGACATCATAACAAAAGGATTCAAATGAGAAAGGAAAGGGGGGACTGGGAAGCTCATACATTAGCATAATAACAACTTAAGAAAAGTTTATGATGAGAAGGAATACGTAACATCTCATTAAGGGTATATCAAATTTATGATAATAACAGTAAATAAAAAATAACTCTAGTATATGAATAAGAATTATAAATTACATTATAAACAAGGATTGTAATGGAAAAGAAAGAAGAGGAGTGAGAACCTTTATCTTGAAAGGTAACTTTTTAAAGTTTGACATGAGAGCCTTAGAACCTTGGTAACTACTTAAAGAGACTGATGAGAGATATAATTAGAAGTGATTCATAATTAATTTATTTTTAGAGAAGTTTAAATGGTGAATGGGTGTGTATTTATTTCAAATTAGGGGGATTTGTTTATTAATTTCAAAACATAGGCCTTAGAAATATTGGTTGTAGAAAATGAAAAACCATTAGCTTACTTGTGGGTTTACATTATAGTTTTTGAATTTTTAGACATGGTGTTTCATATTTCAATGTTTTATAAATGAAATATGTTATTTTTTTTATAATTTTTCCATGGGAATATAATTTTCCATGAAATATTGGTTTTAAAATCCTTATTTCCATTATTAACCTCATAAATTTATTTATAGGTATATACAATAATTTTAATTAATAAAAATATTTTATATTTAATAATTTTTTTGGTCATGTATTAACTTATATTAATTATTAAATATTTTTTACACCATGATCTGGTCATAATACTTACCGTAAAAGCTTAACATATTTCACAGTTTACCCAAAAATTTGTCTATCTCAGAAAATTATGAAACATTCACCACTAAATAACTTTTACATGATAATTTAAGAATATATATTCATTTTATCAACATAATTTCTTAAATATAAGAAATATAATATTTAAATAAAATAAATATTTATTATAAAAAGAAATTTTTATCACAAACTCATATTTCTAACCCTTATAAAAAATACATATGAATGTATGAATTTTTTATATTATTTATATATGAATAAATATTATTTTCTAAAAAAGTTTTATATAAATTATTTTTTATTTTAAAAATATTAATTTTTAATTACAATTTTTTCTAAATAAAGTAGACATATATATGCTCCAAAAATTAAATTATGGTTTATTTGAGCCAGAAATATATTTTATCATTGTTATCCTCTAATCATGTGTGGTATTTATTTTACATAAGGGTGATATATTAAATAAAAATGTGGGATATGCATAACCACTATTTAATTTCTAATATTATTTACACCTTAATACTACTGATTGTCTTGATACATAACCCCTTATCATACCAACATAATCCTAAAGGGAAAGGTGTGTGATTGTGGTACTTCTATGAAGTGGTTTGGAAAACATTGACCTTAAAGTGATCATTACTAGCATAAACATAAGTTATAAACAATTATAATTGAGCCTTAGGTATTGAATCTTGGCATGGGCATGGTCATGGTAGAAGCATAATGATTCCACTCCCTCACATGTTCTGATAAATGAACTCAATATTGAATGTTCTTACTAGTTGAGGCCATGGTTTCAACATCCTTCATCTACTATCTCTTAGTATTACCCTTTATAAGAAATAATTCTAATGGTAATGTTATTACCAACAATCATAATTTATAATGGTCATAATTAACTTTAGTCATATTAGCCAATGTTCATAATGACCAATAGTCATATTATACAATGTTCATGATAGACAATTGTCATAATTTATATATTTACATCTTATAAAATCCTCCGAACCAGTCCCCTAAATAATAATTTTTCAAAAACATCAATTTACTTTTTTATAGATTATGTGATTTTACCTTTTGTAACATATTTATAATAACTACAAGGTTTATTGTGTAATATAAGGCATGATATATATACATTATACTTTCATTATTTATTTTTGTCTACTGTCCATTCTTAGTTATAGAATTATTCATAAATTTAAACCTTTGATTGGTAATGTATTAATTTGTAATAAAATATGTTAATTCCATACTATTATTTTCTCATGAGGAATAACCTCATACCCTTACAAAAAAATTTATCTTCCAAATTTGGGGTGTACATCAATACATGAAATAGTAAGGTTAATTCATCCACATTTCTTAATCACTCATCCCAATTTCTTCTTCCAACATACAATTCCTTGGAAGAAGTTTCATAATAAATATATCATCTCCATATATTTAAAGGGAATATTTTTTCTCCCAAATCAAGTCCATGAGTTATATAGTTTTTATCATGAGTCATAAACTTCCATTTTCTATAACAAACAATGATATCATTCAACATAATGAAATAGACTAATAATTTCTTCAATGAAACAATATATTTAACAAATCCTTCCCTTATGTATATTAAGGTATATACCTGTGCATTGATTATTATTTTATTCAGCTCCTCAAAGTATTCTTCACACTCCTTAGGCCATGATAATTTGACCTAGTTAAGTGTCATGTTCAAAAATAGATTAGATGACCATGAAATATTTTCATAAAATTTACAATGGTAACTATCTAGACCATAGAAATTATGAATCTCAGTTATATACATCAGTGTTGGATATTATTTTTCCACATTTTTCTTTGTGTGGGTTGACTGATATGACATCCCTTGAGATGTTATGATCAAGAAAAGAAATGTTTTAAAGTTAGAAACCATGGTAATAATTTTCCCAAAAGATCATTCTCCCTTAGAGTATTAATGATTATCTATAAATATATTTCATAAAATTAATTTAACATAGGGTATATCAAGATATCAATAATAAAAAATTCACAAAATTTATCAAGATAATCCTTGATTACTCAATTAATCAAATCCATAAACACTGAGGGTGTATTTTTTAACTCGAAGTGAATTGATATGAATTCATCAGGACTTACCTTATTTTAAATCAATATTTGGTTTATGATCCTTATAGAATTTTAATTTATGATAACAAGAATATAGATCAATCTTTAAGAAGTATTGATTTCCTTAAAGTTGATCAAACATATCATAAATATGAGGTAAATGTTACATCTCAACCCTCCTCATTTGCTTCAGAAAGGATAGAGGTTTTACTGGACTTAGGTGACATCCCCAGGGTACCAAAGGCTGGAAGTAAATTCTAATGGAATAAGAAAACATTTTAGGGATATTTTATAATAAAATGAAAACAACCAAACTAAACTTTAAATAAACACCAAAAACCACTAGATGATGCATGAGTAAATAACACAACCAATGGAGAAACCTAAAGTAATATCAATAAAATGAAAAAATAAGAGTGACAAAATGAAACATTTAATATCAAGGAAAAATGACAACATGACTCATAGACCTCAAGTGAAATGATCCCAAACAACAACAAACTAAGATATAAGCCTAACTCCACCTAATATTCCCATGGTATCACAAAACATCACTAGATAAGTATGAAACCTTTCACTTTCTTGTATCCTGGTAGATGAAATTTGCAAATGTACCAAATTTAACAAGTATGGGGTGAGTATAATCTTAAAAGTATTTCCTCAAAGAGTTACCAACTCACGCCACATGGATAAGAACTCGTTAGAAAAATATATATAAAATAATATAAAAGTATTCAAAAATAGATTATAATATATCCACAATAATGATATATATAAATAAAGAAAAAAAATATTTAAAATATTTCTCATTAATTTTCATACCCATTCATGTGTTTCCAAATACAGATACACACATACATGCTATGAATCAATTCCGTACTCCTAAGCGATTTCTCATTGATCCACCGAGTCATTAGAGGGTGGAAAATATCAATGTGAACCAATGGAACACACCCCTTCATCAGGGTCACATACATAAAAGAACTCATACTAACTATTACTTCCAAATTATATTTTACATAAAACCAATTCTTTCTTGAAAATATTTCATTAAATAACTTACATGTATCAAAATAGGACCATAATTTCGAAACAATGTTTTTAAAATTATAAACAAATAGTGTTTTCTAAAAGCCTTACGATCTCTTAGTTTCCAAAACATAACATACAAATGGTTACCTTTAAGTATCACACATGTTTTGCAAAAAAAAATCAAGAAAGACATTTAAAACAAACTAATACATCACGTTCTAGAATGAGTGGAGATGGGAGAGAATCCACCTAACTAACAAAAAATTTTAAAAATGAATATTGAAACTAAGATATTATAGATACTACAATGGATATTCTTTCATTCAATTTATTAAATCATATTGAAACAAGATTTCTATCATAGAACATAAATCTTCTCATAATGGACTAGATCTATGGTTTTGATAGAGGAACTAAAGGAGTATATCTAGAAGAACTAGGGAAACATCACTTATTGAAAAATCATGATATCAATCACACATTGAATTTAAAAAATATATCTCCAGATGAAATGGAGTCTCTTAATGAGACTTTATAAATAGAGGGATTTAAGATACTAGAAATTCAGGGGTTTAGTGAGTCTTTATGGACTTAATTTTGATTTAAACCCCAAATTTGGTTAAATTAACTACATGTCGAACAATTATTCCACATGGTTTATCAAACCATTCAATGAAAATGTTTTTTCTATTTGAGAATACATATATCCATATAGTTTGATCCATATTTTTTGTAATAATATTCACTAACTATTATGTTCTACTATCTTATGACCACACCCCACACAGTTAGCTCACATTATTATTCCTCTAAATGGATTTGCACAATCTCCCTAAGGAACATGCATTGTTTAGCCAAACCATAATATAACTATAAACCTTCCATGTGATCCTAAAAACATGATTCATATTTTCATAGAGTTGGTTCATATTTTTTACTAATTGTTCACTCAACATGCACCTCCAGAAACACATCCAAAATAGGTGAAAACAACATCTAACCTCCTAAAACCTAACACAAGCATTATACATGATTAAAATACATAATAATAGGGCAAAGTAAAAAAAATTGGCATTTAAATTCTAACTACCATTTTTAATTTTTCCTTATAATATACAATATCATTGGTGATTTGGTAGAGTTTGGGCCATTGCTCTAACATTTCATTTTCATGCTCTTGTGTCTCTTCATGAATATTACCATGATACCATACAACCCATAATAAATCAATTTTTTTCCCATTCAATAAATTATCTAGTGTATCAAAAATCAATATTTGTTCATGAGTCAACATATCTTTTATTTCAAAATCAATGTTACCCTATAAAGATGGAAAGTTATAATAAATATAGTATTTATTCAATTTAGATATATGAAACATGTTATGCATAGAAAAAAACATTGGTTGTAAATCCAACTGATAGGAAATATCACCCACCCCATAACATGTCTAATAAGGGTTGATGTGTCATGGATAAAAATTCCTTTATTACCAAAATGATGATTTCATATCCTTATAGAGATTCTTAAGAAAACATAATATGCAACCTCAAATGATAATAGTCAAAGAATATGATATGTATAGAATTTATAGAAAATCGAAGCTGTATCCCTTCTCTTTTTGTTCAAATATATTTTATCCATTGGATCGTCCACTAAGATTGGTCCAATAAGTAATTTATCACATATTTCCACCAAGTAAAGTGGAGAAAAACAAGGACAACCCTATAATTATTTATAAAGATCCATATGTATCAAGGCATGATAAAGTTTCTTTTATAAGTACTCCACTAATGGTATATTATCTTATCATGAGCCTTTTAAAACCATAAAATAAGCTTTATTATTGTATTCCAATGTTTGGATCATCCTTTCAGCTTTTATATCCATTTGATGGTGAGTGTTTTTCTCATAGTCTACTGGGTTCTATAGGATTGTGTAAAGAAATTACAAAAAAGTGATTTGAACATGGGGTCTCAGTTAGACACAATTGACATTGGTATTCCATGGAACTTTACCACTTATTGAATGTGGATTTTGAAAAAATACTCAACTTTATAGGATTCATGAATATGGATTATGTCAGAGAACATTTTAAATTAATCAACAATCACCCATATATAATTTTGTTTCCAGACTATTTTTGGTTGAATTGTCACAAAATCCATAACTATCTGCTCTGATTTCCAAATGGAAATTGGTAAAGAGTCAAATGTACCAGCTGGTAATTAATTGTCTTCCTTTACCTAAAAATAGGTGAGGTATATCGAGATTAACTCTATCCTTACCCTTTTCATTCAAATATGCAATTTTTTTTTATTTCATCTACTTATAAATATTCTATATTCCAAGATAAACAACCCATATTGAATGGTGTTGGGATGAAGGAAGTTTTTTCTAATAGATTGATGAAACTAAAAATATAATCATTAAAGTAAAACATAGATATATCGTCTAGATTCCATCCCTCAATGGTCTCCTCACTATTGAGTTTTCAGCTCAAATTAAAAAAAATGGATTAGATGTTTGAGAATATGTAACCTACTCCAACAAATTAGGAACAAAAGAAACTGGAAGGAATTTTATAATGTCACCATGCTCTACAAACTCTAGATGAATATCCTATATGACAGACATTAGCTAACATTGATTTGAAGATTCTTTTGGTAGATAATTATATGACTTCCCACATAATGTGTCGTCTATATAGTTCCTGTTACCCAGTATATACAATAAGTCGAATTCAAACCTATAAAGATATTCCATGAATATTTTTTACATTATATTAAGATCCCATTGTGATAAAATATGTTTCAAAATATTATGATCCATAAAAAAACTATCAAGAAAAATATAATGATTTCATTTCTTTAAGACATGAACTAAAATGTGAAATTCAAAATCATCTGTAGTGTAGTTTTTCTGATGAACCCCTGACTATCATGATCCATAACCAATAACAAGATCTCCCTGCATGAGAACAACACCCAACCTAGATCCTATTGCATACAAATTTACCCTCGACCCCTACATTGACCCATTAATATAAGGATTTGTTTTTTTATTATAAAAAAATTATTTTGTTGGAAATATTTCATAAACACATAATTATATTAGAAATAAACACCATTACTTTTTAAAGTTGTCACTGTCGAATTTGGACATGAAAATCACCAATGAAGCATATGTTGTATCTTGCTAAACTAGAAAAAATGCATATCTCAAAATAATATTCAATGGTTTCCAGGATATAATAGATTATATCATTTCCGGATCTAATGATACTTCTTTTTTAGAAATGACATGGCCAAGGAAACATACATCTTTTATAAAAAAATCACACTTTGATAGCTTAGCTTAGAGGCGATCCTCCAACAATATGACCAACACTATATCCAAGTATTTACTGTGATCTGATTTTGTCATAGAATACATTAGAATTTAATCAATAAAAACCACCAAAAATTAATAAAGATAACATTGAATAATCATATTCATCAATTACAAAAACACTATTGGTGCATTTGTAAGGATAAAAGGAATGACCTCAAATTCATAATGTCCATAGAAACTCATGAAGGTTGTTTTTAAAATATATACCGCCTAAAATAGTAGTTGGTGATAGTTTGATCATAGGTAAATTGTATAGAACCCATAGGATCCCCTTAATCAACTAAATAGTTCATCAATTATTGAAATTTTATACTAGTTTTTAATTATAACTTGGTTAGGCTTACACTAATCGACACAAAGCCTAAGTATCCCATCCAACTTATTTACCAAAAGAACCAATGCTTCCCATGGGGATGTTCTTGGTTTAATGAACCCTATACTTTCTAATTATACTAAATATACCTTCAATTATCTCAATTATATTTTAAACAATCTTATTTTTTAAAAATTAAATACTATAACATATATGATATGCCAAATCAATGTTAATTAAATAACTATATATTATTATTTAAATGGTATTATTATAAACTAGACCTTAGAATGGTGGGTATGAAAATGATTAAAATTATTAGTAAAAATGGGTTTACACATGTATATATAATTAATTATTTAGTGACCAATTAATAATAAATAAAAATAAAACCCTTTTTAAAATAAAAGGAAATCATTTTTTGGAAAAATATTTAAATGAGAACATGTGTGTTTACAAAATAATCATATCACTCTTATAGGATTATATTAATGAAATAAATATTTATATATAATATATTCAATATAATGTTTAACATTAATCGTATGTGTTTTCTAGTCATAAAATAAGAACAAATCCAATTTTATTCATAAAAGATGTATTTTTCCAAAAAGGAAGTTTTCCACCTTTTGAGGGAGCTCTTGTTTTAAATATTGTTTTTGAAAATATAAAAATTATACTTTAGAAAATAAAATTATTCTTCAAATAAATATTTTAAAATTTACTTTGGTTGATTTTTTGGTATTTTTATGATAAGTTTCATGTTTTTGATGAATATTAAAAAGAATACTGCATTTTCATTGAAAAAGACTTTTTCATCTAAATAATTTATAGTTTTATATTATATATTTGATTAGGTTTAAATTGTAAATATAATAATTATTTTTCATTTAATAAAATTTAGTTCATTTTAAAAAATTTCACATTGAAATTTCATATAAAACTTTGTGAACTTTTGAATGTTTTTACTTTAAAGACCAGTTTTCTCATTCCATCAATGAGATTAATTTTAAATTAATTTTATCCAATTATATTTTTCAAATTTTAAAAATTGGAAAAAATATTTTTAAAAATAAGTTTCAAATATATTGAGTAGTTTATTTTTATTTTTTGACAATATTAATAGTAGCTATAGTAATTTTGTTTTACAATTGGTGAGGGTAAATCAGGTAATTAAGTGTAAAAATAATATTATAAATATTAAGAAATTACCCTAATGAATGTCCTATTTTTAATGGAGGAGTGATTATAGACCAAAATCATACTTGGGATGATTTTATGAGCACTTTGATCCACTTGGATGACTTTAATCCATTTTTAGTATTTCATTCAAAAAAGTCAATTTTGTCATAATTTTATTTGTAACAAGGGAATTTTTTTTAATATGAGGTTATATAAGTGAGATGTTCGAATATAAATATTATTTTGAAATATAAATTTTTTATATTTATCATGATAATATATTTTCAATTTTTAGAGAGAAAATTAAATTAAGAGCTTACACAATGATGATGAAGTAATTGATTAATTAATGGAAATACCAAATATATGTTTTTAAAAATATTAATATAAATATAATTTTATATAATTAATGTCATCCAAGAATTTTATTGATGAACTTGACATATTATTTATGAGTTAAATGAGTTTTTTTCTAATATATTGTGTCGTTATGACTTGCTAAAAAGATAAGTGATGAATAGTATTATAATTGACATTAATGATATTTTAAAACAATTAATATTTTATTAAATGATATAAAATAAAAAAAAATCTAAAATTCATTCAAATTATTGGTATATGTTTTAAAACTTTAGAAATGACTGTTTTATTGTAATTATATTAATCCTCAAATTGTAAATTACATGATATCGTGGTATGAATTAGAAATGTTAAGTAAGTGTTTAAACAAAAAGATAAGGATTAAAAAAATAGTAAAAACTTGTTCAATTTTCATTTCATGAATTTATTTGGTCCCAAAATCATCCTATATTCAAAATAAATTAATTTTGAGCCATTTTTAATAAAAAATTAATTTATATTAATTTTATATATTGATGAACTCCAAGAGTGACCCTTCTCTCTCCTATAAAAGGGAATCCATTATTCTTTTTTTTCTACACATAAAAACATAATTTTTTTCAGACAATATATTCCCAAATACCTTCCAAGAATCAATACCACATTATAGATCCATTATTTTAGATAAAACACCATCCTTAATGGTATTAAGATATTAATCAAAGTAGATCGTCTGAAGAAGAGGTGTCATTTTTAATCATGTGTGTCTATTGTGTTTCTTCCCTCACTTACATTAAATTTTATTTAACTATTGTGAAGTAATAAATAACTTATCATATATATAATGAGATTTTTTTATCTTAATATAACCACTTAAATATATCTCAACATCCATCAAATGGAAAAATAATTATCATTGATGTGAACAACGAACTATCGCCTCACAAACCATTAAATATTTTCCATCTCCATATCTCAAGAGTGGTTATAATAATGGAATTAATGTTTATATATTTTATTTATTACATATTTATAATTATTATTGTTTAATATTTTATTTTCTTTCTTACCTTTCCATGCCCAAAAAAATGATAACGTCGTTCATGCCTATGTGTGAATTATCACATCCACAAAGCGATGTGATTTATTTTTCATCACCACATAACATGGATAACATATAAAAGTATATTTAAAAAATTAATATGATATTAATGATATCATTATAATTATAGAAAGATAAAATTGTACATACCTTATTTCCATAATCATCATTGAAAAATGGAAATGTAACTCATGTGATTGCATGAATTGCATTCTCCATGATTGTACCATAGTTATTTTTTTAAATGTAAAAATTTAATGAATGTTTTTAATAGTATAATTGATTTATAAAATTGATTATTATTTCATTAATATTATTAAGGTGATGATGGACTAATGACTGCTCTTGACTATAGACATCATACTAAAGTCTTTTTGCACTCTCATACCGAATATCATCAAAACATCTGACAGAAACATAAATAATTAAGTAATTTTTAGAACATGGTAATAATTTATATAAATGGTTTAATAAAAATGAAAATGTTTCTCATTAAATTAAATAATTCACCTATTTTTATTATTCAATATGATAAGTACATGTGTGATTAATCTAACTGAAGGTAAGAGATTTTGTCTTAATCTCCGTTCATTGAGGCATATCACGATGTTATACACCAAAATTATTCTATGAGTTGAATATACAATCCCATTGACCTGTCATATCATGAATTTATTTATTATAATTTTGTTCAATATTTTATTAAATGTTATTCTTTAATGTGGCTAAAGATTTAAATGTTCAAAGTGGTATGGGGAATTTTAAATGTTTAAAGATTAAATTTCAAAATCATTTTTCTACATGTAAATAATATTGATATTTATTTTAAATATTTATTTATATAGATATAATTGTATTAAAAACTATATTTCATGTATATTTTTAATTTCATTCATTGTTTTTAAAAAGGAATATTTTTACATGTTTTATATACTAAGCGTTTCGATAAACGATAAAATGATTGTTTTATTCTTAAAGTACCTAACAACAATTACTTTTCTAGAACGTTTACTATTAATTAAATTCTATATTCCATTGAAAGATTAAATATTTTCTTAAATTACAAACCCACTTCCCCTATTATTGGGATTTTTGGTATTGAATATGGGGTTTTAAAAGAAAAACTTATTTTTATTTAAAAGTGGTTTTCATATGGGATTAAAGGAGTTTTTCAAAACGTTTTACAATGAAACTATTTTATTAATTATGTGGTACTTGACAATTATAGGAAATGGGTAATCCAGATATTTCATATACATGTGGTGTCCTATATTTCATAGGTTAAACCCCTTGCATCATAACATAGGGAGGCCTGGATAGCATCAGGGAAGCTCGTTACAACATAACATGGGGTGACCAAAATAGTACTGGAAGCATGTTATAACTTAACATGGGGTGTCCTAGATAGCACAGATTAAGCATGTACTATCTTAATTGTAAGTCATATATATTGTAATTCCAATTTAAATTGGTTTTAGATGATTTTGAAATGTTCTTATGTATATTATATTCTACGTCACATAAAAGAGTTTTAGTTGATTACAATGAGTGTTAATGATTTTCATTTTCATATGGAAATGTGTTATTTAATATTTTTCAAATAAATTTTAAAATAAATGTAAAATGTATATGTTTTTTCAATTTTTTACTGAACTAATGGTTTTTTTATTTTTATATCCCTTATTAAGATTTTGTGCCCATCCTATGTTTTTAAAATGTCTTTTACAAGGTTTATGGGGGAATAAAGAAAAGGAAGAGATTGAGGGGATAATTATGAAGATTGTTTTAAAGAGAAATCATGTTTTATTTTAAATAGTTTTATATTGTGGAAAAAATGGATACCGAGTACAAGTTTCCAATTGTAGTATATTGGTTTTCATTGTAAGAGTTTTTCCTAATCTTCTAAATATCTAAACTAAAGGGATCCTCGAATGAGAATTCCTATTCAAAAAAAACTATGATATGTATTTTTTATTATCCACAGAATTAGGATAATATTAATTGTTAATATATATAATATTTACATGCTTTATCATTTATAAACACCATTTTAGTGCATTTTACACTTTGAACATCATTTTATTCTATAATTGTAATTCCTTTTTAAAATGCACTGTTACATTGTACATTATTTTAACATCACTTAAATTAACAAATTATCATGATTTTATTTTCATATTTAATTATTATGTTTCTAATTACATTGGTAACAAATCATACTTTCGGAGTACTTGAATATTCATATTAGAACACCACCAAAGTTGGATTTTAACAAACAACATTCTGGGTGAAGTGAACTGGAAATAATCACAATAAAACTACTGTAGTGGACAATAACTAAGCCCAATAATTCAGAAAATTTACTTGAAGATAGAATACATCATGGGGAACATTTCATTAAATAGTGGCCAAAGATAATTCTAATTCCTTAATGGAGTTCCAGGTGGCTGAAGTCAGCGATAAAATTCTGTGCCAGATTCTGCGGCCTAGAAAAACCGCCCAACATTTCAATCATATATAAAAAAAACAATTTTCATTTGAAAATGTTATAAGACGATATGATATATTTGTATCTCTATTTTCTTATTCTATGTCCCACTCCGATTATGCAATCTAGAAGGACACCTAGACGCGTCTGTTTGATGGATACAAGTTGGATGCACTTCGAGTCAAGGATAAATAAGTCCACTCTATCTTACTTTCCACCACCCTAGGCCTACCATAATCAAGTGGGATACATTTTACCATTGGTATCTCGACCCATCCCTCTTGAGATGCCTATTTTGATGCCGTGGTGGTGAAAGAGTTGATCATCTTGGATGTTTTCATTCATTGTAATGTTATACTGCCTCTTTTCCTGTGTAATGTTCTTCCTCAACTGTAAGTTGTTTTAATTAATATTAGTTTCATAATAAAATTCATTCTTTTACTATTATTATGTTCTTCTACATCTCACTTTGAGACCGTTTCCTCAAGGATTGAATTTATTCACACCAATCCCTGTGAAATTATTCACACAATGGTGGAGTGATCAGTTTCTTTTTATTGTTTTTTTACTTATTCAATTCCTCCCCCAAGAGTCTACTTCCCACTTCCATTGAAACCATAGAATTAATGGAGGGAAAACCTACATATGGGTTTATCCAAGGGAGTATAAAGGTGCTGTATTAGATGTTATTTATCACCCATTAATTTCTAATCCCTTCGTTTAATAGAGATTTTTATTTGATGATTTTGAAACTTCTCCATCCTTGTTGAATTTTAAGGCCACGTACTTCAAGTGCTAATACGAAACTTTACCTTGGAGTGATCATGAATTTGATCCTCCATGTGTATAGGTGATTAATATTATGGTGTGTTGGTATGAAAACAATAAGTGATAAAGTTGTTTTATCTTCTTGAATAAACCTATATCAAATATAAGATGTTGAAATCGTTAAAAGGAATTCATCCAATCCACCCAAAAGAAATAACCTAGGATCAACTCATTCTCTTAATTTGAATTCACTTAATTCTATTTGTGTTCACTCATACCTATCTAAATCAACCCAAGTTTTCCACTTAATAACCAAAAACAGTCCATAGAATGTACGTGTCTATAGGTTTCTTCTTAGTTCTCTGAGGATTAGACAACCCAAGTTACACTACAAGCGACCACTTAACCCTAAAAACTTGGGTAAATTTTGCAACACCAAATTTTGGCACAGTTTCTGGGGACCTAAGTAAGTTATCTTAGACACTATCATCATTTTTTTCATCCCTCTTCTTTGTTCTCACCCCCTCAATCCTATGGAAGTCAATTTTAAACAAGTCAAAACATGGGAAACCTATCCCTACCATGATCACATAAACCCATGTGTGAATTACAAAGACAATCCAAATTTCTAATTGTGCGATAATCAACAACATAATGAACCAAAATGTTTTTACTTCTATGATCCACAAATAATTCCAACATATAAGGAGTTTCAATCCCCACAAAGCCAATCTGAACACCCTCCTATACAATTTTAACAACTTAATTATCCACCTGGAATATACTATATGGATCAAACCCTTATCCATCCAAATTCACATCCATTACATGGAAAACTGTGTCAACAAATGGAGATAATGAATTTTGATATTTCATCATTGATATTATAACTACAAAGCATTAAAACTTGTGTGGAACCCATCCCTACACAAACTGTCCATTCCATAACCTGATGTGAAGTGTCTAGTTTCCCACAAAAATCTCATGAATTTACTAAAGATAAAACCTTTGGATTTGGGGAATATTAAGAGGATAAAGGAATTGTTATTGGGTTTTTAAATCAATAGGAAACTGGTTTTTTATATTCAAAAGAGGGAAATTTGACATCATGGATTGAGTATCCTGAATATTTCCCCATTGCTGATTTTTCAGAACCAAAAATTACTAAACCATTGGGAGAAGTCAAAAAATGTGAGTCCATACCCATTCTAGACACTGATCATTCAAATTTGGTTGTTTAATCTTCTATTCATAAGGAACCAATTTTGTTGAGAAATTTGGAAAATGAAACTGAGTTGGGTTCAAAATCTCCACCTGTGTCAGAATTTCCTATCCAACCCAAGCTCAAAATTATTTTCCTTCCTTCCCCACTAAAGTAGCCCTTCATAGAGTATAACCACGACCTTTTAGTTGTAAGCCACTCTTCTATTCAAATAATAAAAGTTTGGATGATCATCGATGTCTTAGGAAAGACAATAGAGGAAACTAGATCAACCATTTCTGATATTACATGGATTTTCCCACTCATTGTAGAACCTAGGTTTGTACATCACACAAATTCTAAACAAATAATCAATCTAAATAACGTATAAGTGGAGAAATATTGGGTCCCAAAAATGTTTAACATTGGTATTGGGTAAGTTATGGGGTTCATGTCGAGCTAATAACGTTAAACAAAAGTGATGCATGTGAGACAACCCGTGGTTTTAATGTTTCCAATATTGTTAAATCATCTTTATTGTTCAAATATGATTAATGAATCATTTTTATAATATAAAAAATTAGATGATTGACCTGTTATTCTATCATGAGTATGAAATGGTATGAAAGGGGAGTGCCATATTCATCCGTGTCACGTGGTGTGATCCCTAAGTAATACCTTACCGAGAAATTTAAAAAGAAGACAATTTATCATCTATTAAATTTTATTTTTATGGGTTTGTAGGTTATAATAAAACTACAAAACAAATTATAAAATAATATATAAAAGGACACATCATAGGTCGTGGGGAAAACCCTATCACAACCGGTGAAGCCACGGGAACTCAAACCCAGGACTGAAGGGAGACATGGGCGCCCACTTACCACTGACCTATAGCTTATAGTGCTCCCTCATTCTATAATTTTTGTATATATACTTATATTTTACTGTTTTTATTATATGAATATGTATATATATATATATATTGTTTTTTTTGTTTTTTTTGTTTTTTCCCTTTTTTATTAGGGAACTCTACAAGTGATATGGACATCATAGGACAAAATTAGAGCAATATGAACTTCACCTTCAACCACCAGGTGACTTTGTTCTATGTTTCTTATTTAAAATTATTTTTAGAAATCATATCCTCTACCAATACACCCTTCTAAATTTTATTTTCTTTAAACATTGGGAATTGTGTTATTCTATGTTGGGGGGGGTGGCGAAAAAAATGAAAATAAAATTAATTAATTTTGTGTCAAAAAAAAGTGTAAATGGAAGGAAAATTTCTTTTAAATTTGAACATGATAATACACATTGAAAACTTTGAAACTAAATATCATATAATTTAGAATGCCAAAATTATGATTTAATCCATGTATAATTTCATGAGCATATATTTTTGGAAAGTGTGGCTATCTAATGTGAAATTTTATCGTTTATATTTTCATCCAAGTAAAAAAAGATCACAACACACATCCTTTGGATAGTGGGGTATTAGTTTTAGTTCATGGGGTCCCCCAGATAAATACCATAGGTTATGCGATCATTTTATTTTTAATATGAGTATTCAAAAAAAATTAAAATAAACAATCCATTTTCTCAAAGAGAAATTAAATGACTTAATTCGTGGCTTTCAACACTTGGGGATAATGAATCCATAGTTGTCTAGCCCAGAGTTAGTAATTTTATCTCTATTTGTGGTAATTTGACTTTGTTTTTGACTTCGTTAACTCGAGATAATTCTAAAGTATGTGGGCTTCACTTGGTGCCCAAAGGGCTTTGAGCCTGGGAGTCATCAGCAAAGTCTCACTACATGGGTTGACTCTATTGAGTGCAATTTCAATTACCATGGAAAAATTAAACAAAAAAAATATTCAATAAAAAAATTGAATACTCGTCTTAATATTGAAATGTCATTCCACCTTGCGCTTCCATCATTTCCCCTTTGAAAAAAGATGAACCCCGTGTCTATAGTGACACACAACACATCCTCATACTTAATTGATATTGGATGAAATATGGCGATGAATTTGAACAAAGGAATGGGCTTGGTATTGGGATCTGGTTACAAAAATATCTTTTATTAAAATATTTTGACGGGTTTCATAGTTGTCTGATATAAGGGTTTTTGGTGATCATTGTTTATTAAAATGTTTTTGGAAAAAGGAATTCGAATTTCATATTTTTGAGATACATTTTGCTCAAGACTAGCAAAACTCAAGCTGGGGGGGGGGGTGATTAGCTACTAAATGAGGATAAAATTCATTGTTAATATATATAATATTTTTGTTCATTATTATTTATAAACACCATTTTAGTGAATTTTACACTTTGAACATTATTTTATATTATAATTGTAATTCCTTATTAAAATGCACTATTACATGGTTCATTTCTTTAACATAATTTAATGTACCCAATGATATTGATATTATTTTCATATTTAATTTTCAGGTATCTCATTACATTTCTAAATATTCATAATTTTGGAGTACTTGAAGATTCATATTAGAAGACCACAAAAGTTGGCTTTTAACAAATAACATTCTGTGTGAAGTGAACTGGACAACAGCCCAATAAAACTACTGTAGTGGCCAATATCCAGGACCAATAATTCTGAAACATTAACTAAAGATATATGACATCATGCGAAACATTTCATTCAAAATTTGACAAAGATATTTATAATGTTTTAATGGAGTTCCAGGTGGCCCAAGTTAGAGATAAAATTCTGGTCTAGATTCTGCGGCCTAAAAAAACAGCCCTCCATTTCAATCATATCTCAAAAAAATTACATTTGGGATGAAATTTTACAGGCAGTTAGGGGACATCCATAGAACCATTTTCTTCATATATGGACCACTCTAATTTGGCCATCTAGAAGGTCATATAGATGCATCTGTTCAGTTGATGCAAGCTGGGTTCCACTTCTAGTCAAGGATAATGAAGTCCACTCTCCCTTTCTTTCCACCAACCTAGGCCTACCGTAATCAAGTGGGATGCTTTTTACTATTGGGATCTCGAACCATGCCTCATTAGATGCCTATTTAAGGCAGTGGTGGTTAAGGAGTTGATCATCTTGGATGATTTATTTCATTGTAATGTTATGCTGCCTCTTTTCCTTTGTAATGTTCTTCCTCAATTGTAAGTTGTTTTAATTCATCTTAGTTTAATAATAAAAGTTCTTCCTCAGGCTCCTTCTTGTCATTCAAAAGACCCATGATCAAATCCGGGCAGGGGAGAATTCCCGATTTACTGTAGAAGGGGCACTGTAGCAGGGCACTGTATCAGTAATGTAGCAGAGGCAGACAGTAGCAGCGACAACACTGTAGTGGCGGAGGGACTGTTCTTGGTACTGTAGAAATGGCGGTACTATAGCAGCGCAGGTACTGTAGTAGTAATATTCACCGAGGGGTCCTTTGGGCCACAAAAACGGGCTTTCTAGCCCTGTTTGTAGGCCACTTGGCCTTCGGCCTTCGGGCTATGTAATGGGTCACCCTCTACCCAGTCTAAAGAGGTCTTTGATTTTATAATAAATTGAGGATTCAATCCCAACCTTTTATAAAAAAACTTTGATACATTTTCCTCAAGGTGTGAATTTACTCACACCAAATCTTGTAAAATTATTCACAGAATAGTGGAGTGATCTTTTTTGTTGTTGTTTTATTACTTGTTCAATTCCTCCCTCATGCGTCTACTACGCACTTCTATTGAAACCATAACATCAATGGAGGGGTAACCCACTTATACGGTTGATCCAAGGGAGTATCAAGGGACTGGATTGGATGTTATTTATCAATCCATTAATTTCTAATCACTTCGTTTAACTGATATTTTTATTTGATTATTTTGAAACTTCTCCGTTCTTATTGAATTTTAAGGCCACATACTTCAAGTGATAATACAAACCTTTACCTTTGAGTGCTCATGAATTAGATCCTCCATGTGTATAGGTTATTAGTATTATGGTGTGTTGGTATGAAACCAATAAGTGATAAATTAGTTTGATCTTCTTGAATAAACCCATCAAGAATATAAGATATTGAAATCGTTAAAAGGAATTCATCCAATCCACCACCAAGAAATAAACTATGATCAAATCATTCCCTTAATTTAACTTCACTTAATTCTATTAGTGTACACTCAAACCTATCTAAATCAACACATGTTTTCCACTTAATTTCCAAAAACAGTCTATATAATGTTTGTTCTTATAGGTTTCTTCATAGGTCTCTGAGGATTCGACAACCCAAGTTACACTACAAGAGACCGCTTAACCTTAAAAACTTCGGTAAATTTGGGTGACACCAAATTTTGGCGCTGTTTCCATGGTCCTAAGTAAGTTATCTTAGACACTATAATCATTTTTTTCATCCCTCTTCTCTGTTCTCACCCCCTCACTGCTATGGAAGTCAATTTTAAACAAGTCCAAATATGGGAAACCTATCCCTACTATTATCACCCAACCCTATGTGTGATGTACAATGACCATCCTAATTTCTACTTGTGGGATCATCAACAACATAATGAACCAATTTTTTTTACTCCTATGATCCACAAATCATTCCAACATATAAGGAGTTTCAATCCCCACAGTGCCAAAATGAACACCCTCTTGTGCAATTCCAAAAACTTAATTATCCACCTAGAATATACCATATGGATCAACCCCTTATCCATTTTAATTCACATAAATTACTTGAAAAACTGTGTCAAAAAATGGAGTTAATGAACTTTGAGGTTTCATCATTGATATTAGAACTACAAAACATTAAAACTTCTGAGGAACCCATCATCTCACAAGCTGTCCCTTCCACAACCTTATGTGAAGTGTCTAGTTTCCCACAAACATCTCATGAATTTACTAAAGATAGAACCTTTGGATTTGGGGAATTTTAAGAGGATAAAGGAATAGTTAATGGGTTTTTAAATCAATAGGAAACTGATTTTTTATCTTTACAAGAGGGAAATTTGACATCATGGATTGAGTATCCTGAATATTGCCCAATTTCTGATTTTTAAGAACCAAAAATTACTGAACCATTGGGATAAATATAAAATTTTGAGTCCATACCCATTCCAGACACTGATCATTGAAATTTGAATGTTGAATCTCCTATTCATAAGGAACCAATTTTGTTGAGAAATTTTGAAAATGAAACTGAGTTGGGTTCAAAATCTCCACCTGTGTCTGAATTTCCTATCCAACCCGAGCTTAAAATTATTTTCCATCTTTCCCCACTCAAGTATCCCTTCATAGGGTATAACCATGAACTTTCAGTTAGAATTCATTCTTCTATTGAAATAATAAAAGTTGGGATAATCATCGATGTCTTCGGAAAGACAACAGAGGAAACTAGATCAACCATTTCTGATATTACTTGGATTTTCCCACTCATTGTAGAACATAGGTTTGTACATCACACAAATTATAAACAAGGAATCAATATCAATAAAGTAGAAGTGGAGAAATATTGGGTCCCAAAAATGTTAAATGTTGGTATTAGGTAAGTTATGGGGTTCATGTCGAGCTAACAACATTAAACAAAATTGCTACATGTGAGGTAACTCGTGGTTTTCATGTTTCCCATATTTTTAAATAATCTTTATTTTTCAAATAGTATTAACGAATCATTTTAATAATAAAAAAAATTAGACGGTTGACCTGTTCTTCTATCATGAATATGGATGGGTATGAATGTGGAGCTCCATATTCATCCGTGTCACGTGGTGTGATCCCTAAGTAATACCTTACCGAGAAATTTAAAAATAAGACAATTTATCATCTGTTTAATTTTATTTCCATGGGTTTCTAGGTTAAAATAAAAATAGAAAAAAAATAATATAATAAAAAAATATATAAAAGGACACATCATAGGTCGTTGGGAAAACCCCATCACAACCAGTGAAGCCGCGGGGACTTGAACCCAGGACCGAAGGGAGAAAGGGGCGCCCACTTACCACTGACCTATAGCTTATAGTGCTCCATCATTCTATAATTTTTGTATATATACTTATATTTTATTGTTTTTATTATACGAATATATATATATATATATATTTGTTTGTTTGTTTGTTTGTTTTTTCCCTTTTTTCCATTAGGGAACTCTGCAAGTGATATGGATATCAAAGGACTAAATTGGAGCAGTACGAACTTCAGCTTCAACCACTAGGTGACTTTGTTCCATGTTTATTATTTCAAATTATTTTTTGAACTAATCTCTTCTACCACTACACCATTCCAAATTTTATTTTCTTTAAACATAGTGGATAGGGTTATTCTTAGTTGGGGGGGGGGGCGAAAAAAATGAAAAAAATTTATTAATTTTGTGTTAAAAAAATGTGTGTAAATGGAAGGAAAAATTCCTTTAAATTTGAAAATGATAATACACATTGAAAACTTTTAAACTGCATATCAAATAATTTATCATTCCAAAATTATTATTTAATCCATGTATAATTTCATGAGTATAGATTTTTGGAAAGTGTGGCTATCTATTGTGAAATTTTATCATTTATATTTTTATCCAAATAAAACAATATCACAACACACGTCCTTTGGATAGTGGGGTATTAGTTTGAGTTAATTGGGTCCCCCTAATAAATAGCATAGGTTTTGCAATCATTTTACTTATAATATGAGTATTAAAAAAAAATTCTCGTAGAGCAATTAAATGACTTAATGTGTGGCTTTTAGCATTTGGGGATTGTGAATCCATAGTTGTCTGGCCCAGAGTTAGTAATTTTATCTCTGTTTGTGGTAATTTGATTTTGTTTTTGACTGAGTTAACTCGAGATGATTCTTGAGTATGTGGTCTTCACTTGGTTCCCTAAGGTCTTTGAGCCTGGGATCCATCGGCAAAGTCTTGCTACATGGGTTGACTCTATTGAGTGAAATTTTAATTACCGTGGAAAACTTGAAAAAAAATATTCAATAAAAAAATTGAATACTCATATTAATATTGAAATGTGATTCCACCTAGCTCTTCCATCATTTCTCCTTTGAAAAAAGGTGAACACCCATGTCTATTGTGATACACAACACATCCTCATACTTAATTGATATTGGATGAAATATAGAGATGAGTTTGAACAAAGAAATGGGCTTGGGATTGGGATCTTGTTACAAAAATATCTTGTATTAAAATAATTTTATGGGTTTCATTATTGTTTGATATAAGGGTTTTTGGTGATCATTGTATATTAAAATGTTTTTCGAAAAAGGAATTCGAATTTCATATTTTTGAGATACATTTTTCTCAAGACTATCAAAACTCAAGTTGGGGGGGGGGGTGATTATTTACTAAATGAGGATAAAATTCATTGTTAATATATATAATATTTATGTGATTTGTTATTTATAAACACGATTTTACTGAATTTTACACTTTGAACATTATTTTATATTATAATTGTAATTATTTCTTAAAATGCACTATTACATGGTATAATTTTTTTACATAATTTAAAGTACCCATTGATATTGATATTATTTTCATATTTAATTTTCAGGTTTCTCATTGCATTGGTAATAATTCATAATTTTGGAGTACTTGAAGATTCATATTAGAAGACCACCAAAGTTTGCTTTGAACAAACAATATTCTGGGTGAAGTGAACTAGACATTAGTCCAATAAAACAAATGTAGTGGCCAATATCTAGGCCCAATAATTATGAAACATTAAATAAATATAGAAGAAATCATGGGGAAGGTTTCATTCAACATTAGACAAAGATAATTCTAATGTTTGAATTGAGTTCTAGGTGGCCTAAGTTAGAGATAAAATTCTAGTCCAGATTCTGTGGCCTAGAAAAACAGCCCACCATTTCAATCATATCTCAAAAAAATTCCATTTCGGCTCAAATTTTACAGACAGTTAGGAGAAATCAATAGATCCATTTTCTTCATATATGTACCAATCTAATTCGGCCATCTAGAATGTCATCGAGATGAATCTATTCGGTTGATGCAAGCTGGCTGCCACTTCTAGTCAAGGATAAAGAAGTACACTCTCCCTTGCTTTCCACCACCCTAGGACTACCAAAATCAAGTGGGATGCTTTTTACTGTTTGGATCCTGACCCACGCCTCTTTAGATTCCTATTTAAGGCAGTGTTGGTTAAGGAGTTGATCATCTTGGATACTTTCTTTCATTGCAAGGTTATGCTGCCTCTTTTCCTTTGTAATGTTCTTCCTCAATTGTAAGTTGTTTTAATTCATCTTAGTTTCATAATAAAACTTCTTCTTTTACAATTATTCTATTCATCTATATCTCACTTTTATACCATTTCCTCAAGGTGTGAATTTATTCACACCAAACCTTGTGAAATTATTCACACAACGGTGGAGTGATCATTTTCTTTTTGTTGTTTTCTTACTTCTTCAATTCCTCCCCCATGAGTATACTTCCCGATTCCATTGAAACCATATCATCAATAGAGGGGTAACCCACTTATGGGTTGATCCAAGGGAGTATCAAGGAGTTGTATTAGATGTTATTTATCACCCTATTAATTTTTAATCCCTTCTTTTAATTGAGATTTTTATTTGATTATTTTGAAACTTCTTCGTTCTTATTGAATTTTAAGGCCACATACTTCAAGTGCTAATACGAACCTTTACCTTGGAGTGCTCATGAATTTGATCCTCCATGTGTATAGGGGATTATTATTATGGTGTTTTGGTATGAAAGAAATAAGTGATGAAGCTGTTTTTTCTTCTTGAATAAACCCATCTCGAATATAAGAAGTTCAAATCGTTAAAAGGAATTAATCCAATCCACCCACAGGAAATAACCTAGAATCAACTCATTATCTTAATTTTAATTCACTTAAGTATATTAGTGTTCACTCAAACCTATAAAAATCAACCCAAGCTAGCCACTTAATAGCCAAAAAATAGTCCATAGAATGTACGTGTCTATATGTTTTTTCTTAGGTATCTGAGGATTCGAGAACCCAAGCTACACTACAAGTGACCACTTAACCGTACAAACTTGGGTAAATTTGGGCGACACAAATTGGTTAAGGTCAAGGCATTACAATTGGTATCATAGTATGGTTTAGGGAACTTTATATGTTAGTATAGTGTTAATATAATTATCTCAGAATATTTTACATTAGGGTTATGTTGAAGTAATGTAGCATTTTACGATTATATTATTGGTTCCTCTAATGAATACTTGTTTAGAATGGTTTTCCATGGAGGAAATAGGGAATCTATAGTTTGAAAGCATCAAGAGGAAAATTTCTTTCAAAAATAGAATCTTGAGATGGTTATTGTTGGAAAAAAATATTTTGTTTCAGTTATGGATCAGTTGACTGTACTATAAATGGTGGTGTAATCCATGTCAGAGGGGAACCTGATCTATCATTAAAGAGAATGTATATAGTGGATAATTTCATGAGGGAATATACCCCATTATTCAATGTATCATCTAACCCAATTAATGATAAAGGGTGGATCAATTCCCTAGAGAATAAATTTGAAGTCATGGGATATTCAAAACATCAAAAGGTAACTCTATACCTTTATCATTTTAAAGTCAAAGCTCGCTGATGGTGGTATTTGGTTAAGAATACTAGATAGATGGATGATATTGATTCCATGTAATGGAAAAAAATTTAAAAATATCTTCCTCTGGAAATATTTCCCTAAGGCTGTACAACTTATGTTGGAAAAAAAATCATTTTATTAAGTCAATAGGATAATTATTCAGAGGTAACCTATGAAGAAAACATCACATGATTGGAAAGGTACGTTCTGAAAATTATTTTTTACATTAATAGTAAAAGTAATAGATTTTTTTTTGGATTGAAACAAATTCTATTAAGATCTTTAGCCTCATGAGAATTTAAAATTTATGAGAATGTCTTTTGTTGTGTTGAAAAAGTTGAGATGGAGTTTTATTATAGTGATTTTACACAAGATGAAAAGAGTACGAAACAGTAAAGGTGGAAGGAAATGGATAAAAAATCGACAAAAAAATATGTTGGTATGGCCAAAAAATGTTCTATGTGAGGGAATATGTTTTAAGGAATTTTTGACTGGATCAGGGATGTTTTTTCGTTGTGGTTATTTTGTTCACAAGATTTTTAACTATAATGAAAAGAGCCATGAATAGCCAAATAATGGGGTGAAAAATATCTATCCAAAGGTAATGCGTCTTAGTTTCAATGAGTTGGGTAATTATGATAATGTGTGTCATAAGATAGTTACATAGGATGGAAATCGTTATGATTGGAAACAATGTGATTTGGGAAACTTTTTTCTTTCTACTGCAATTGATGTTGAGATATTTGATGAAGTGATGGAAGCTCTAGGGAGCCTTATATTTCTAAATGGTTAACCATATGTTAATGGTTTTATACAAAAATTCTAAGGTTTTAAGTTATGTGTTCATAAGTGATTAAGGTCATTTTGGTAAATTTTTTTTTGGATTTATGTTTATGTAAGGCTCTTGTTTAATGCAAAGTATTCCTTCAATTGTTTACATGATTTTTAAGGTATTGATAGACATTAGGTTTTACATGGTCTTTGATAAATAAGGTTATTTTTAGGGATGGAAATTATAATTATAGTATTGATAGGAGGATTAAATTATGCTTATAAAATTGCAATATATTAGGTATGTATATTTCCTTATGTCCTTAGATATTAAAGGAATTCATTAATTCTATGAAAAGTATTTTGAATGAACAATGTTATTCATTTACTATTCTTACTGAGAAATTAGTGACCTATTAATCCATCCCAGATTTATGATTTTATGATTGTTAAATTCTTCATGAAAATGTTATTTATCACTCTCCTTCATAAATTTATTGTTATTTTTTTTCTTTCATGTCCATGTTTTCAAACATATATCCCCATTATGTGTTATCTTAGGTGGAATTGAAACTTCCCTTGCCCTATTTTAAAGTGAAAGTCTCATTAATATTTTTTCTAATGTGGGATTTAAATAAAGGTATTTTGAAAATTTAAATCATAGTTACTAATCCTCAATTCAATATTGTGAGGATAAAATTTCCAAAACGGGTAGAGAATGTAACATCCAATGTTTTTAAAAAATAAATACTATGGCATACATGATACTCTATATCAATCTTAAATAAACAAAAAGATATTATTATTTTAATGTTATCATTATAACCTAGCCTTGAAAAAGTCATGTATGAACATGATTAACTAAATTATGAAAATAGAGTTTATATATGTTTATATAATTAATTCATTGAAGAAAAATTCATTATAAATAAATGTAAAAACCTCTTTGAAATAAAAAGAAACGTTTTTATAAAAAAATATGTAAATATTCACAAGTCCGTTTTATACCAATAAATAAAAAAATAAATATTTTTGGATTATATTAATAATATATATATATATATATTTAATATAATTTTTAAAATTCATCTTATATGTTTTATAAACAGGATAGAAGAACAAATCCAATTTTACTCATAAAAGTTGTACTTTTCAAAAAAGGTAGTTTTGACACCTTTTCATGACACACTTATTTTAAAAGTAGTTTTTTACACTTTTATAAATTCTGTTTGACAAAATAATCTTCTTTTTTTTAAATATTGTTATAAAAACTTACTTTTTTTGAATTTTTTTTATGTTTCTGAAAAGTTTTATTTGTTGATGAATAGTAAATAAATATTTAATTTTAAAATAAAACATCTTTTTTGTCTAAAAAATTTATAGTGTTAGAATATATTATTGATTGGTTTTAATGTATAATTAGATTTGTTTTATATCATTTAATTCAATTTAGTTCACTTTAATCAATTTCAAATTGAAATTGAATATAAAAACTTTATGAACTGGTGAACATTTTTTACTTTGAAAACCCATTTTCTTATTCCGTCAATGAGATTAATTTTAAATTAATTTTAGTCAATTATATGTTTTAGATGTGGAAAAATGGATTCCATATTTTTAATTATGGTGCCGAAATTCAGTAAATAGGTCACTTTTATAAATATAAGAAAATTACAGTAAAACTTTTGATAATTTTATTAGATGATTTATTGTCAACCTAAATAATACTTGTGATGATTTTATGAGATCTTGGATCCACTTGGATGACTTTAAACAATATATAGTATCTTAGTCAATGAAAAGTCCATTTTTTATATTTTATTTTTAACAAGTGAAATATTTTTTATGGGGTTATATAAGGGATATTGTTTTACTTTAAATATTCCATTAAAATGTAAATTTTTTATTCATCATGGTAATTTATTTTTAATTTTTAGGGAATAAATAACTGAATTAAAGTCTTACACATTGATGATCGAGTAATTGTTTAATTAATGGAAATATAAAATACATGTTATTAAAAATTTTATAATAAATATTACATGATATAAATAATTTCATCCCCAAAATTTATAGATTACATTTATATGTTAGTGATGCGTTAAAGGATTTATTTCTAATATATAATTTTAATATGATATTTTTAAAAATCCATGTAATAAATATTATTAAAATTGATATTAATTACATTTTCAGATAATTAATATTTATTTAAATGATATAAAATTCATAAAAATATAAAATTCATAAAAATTTTGTGATAATTTATAAAATTTCATAAATGAATTATTTGTTAGTCTTTTATAATTTTATATTAATTATAGTTTCCCTCAATGTTTAAATTACATGATATCACTGTATAAATTGAAAAGGTTAAATAAGCATTAAAACAAAAAGGTAAGGATTAAAAAATAGCAAAAAATTTATTAATTTCCATTTTATTAATTTTTTTCAACCAAAAATCATCCTATAATAGAAATAATGATGTTTGGGTCCATTTCCAAAAGAAAAATAATTTATGTTAATCTAATATTTTGAAGATTTCATAGAGTACACATTCACTCTACTGTAATAGGGAACCCATTATTTTCTTTTATCGACACATAAAAATGTATTTGGTTTAGAAAATATATTCCAATATCACTTCATGTAATCCACCGAAACATTATTTATCTCTTATTTTATGCATAAAAATATTTTTAGAGGTGTTTAGTTGTTAATCAAAGGAGATTGTCTGAAGAAGAGGTATCATTTTTAATTTAGTGTTTCTATTTGTTTTCTTCAAACATTATGAAATAATAACTCCATTATCCTAAATATACTTATATTTTATTATGTTAATATAATCAATTATATGCATCTCCACTTCCATAAAATGGAAAAAGAATTATCGTTCATGTGTACAGTGAACTACTGACGCGCGAATCGATATAATTAGTTTTCCATCAACATTTATCAAGAATAGGTATAATTATGGAATTAATGTTTTTATATGATGCTAATAACATAATTTTAATTATGAAAAATAATATATCATTCAGGTTCTTACCATTTCATACAAGAAAAAATGATAATGTCATTCATGCGTACGCGTAAACTATCACCTCCACGAATTGATGGGATTCATTTTCATCAACACATCACATGGATGATATACATAAGTATATTTTAATTATTAATATGATATAAATGATATTATGATCATTATGTAAAGATTAAATGATACTTATCTTCTTTCCACAATGATCATGGAAAAATGAAAACGTTACTCAAGCGTTAGTTCAACTTACCATCACCATGATTGTAATGTAGTTCATTTTTCGTATCCATATTTAATGAATGGATATAAAAATATAATTTATGTATAATAGTGATTAATATGTAATGAATATTATTTTGAATATGGTGGACCTAAGACCACTTTTACTATTTTCATCGTACTAAATTCATTTTTGGACCCATGTACCTAATATCATCAAAACATCCAACGTAAAAATAAATAAATAATTAATTGTTATAACATGGTAACAAGTGATGTAAAAGAAATAATAATCTTGAAAATGATTCTCTATAAAATATATAATTAACCTAATTTTATTATTCTAAATGATAAAGAACATACGTGATTAGTTATGTTCATGGTAAAATATTTCATCTCAATATTCTTTCATTGAGAAATTTATCTTGAGGTTATACACACAACTTATTTTATAAGTTGTCTATACTACTTCACTGGTAGATAATATCATGAATTTTTTTATTATCATGTTATTTAATGTTTTTTTAAATGTTATTATTTCATTGGTCATATGATTTAAATGTTCAATGTGGTATGTGACCCTTTTAATGTTTGAATATTTAATTTCAAAATCATTGTCTCCATGTCAACGTTCATGATATTTTCATAATATATTTATATATATTGATATAAGAGGGTTATAAAAGACATTTTATGCCTATTTTTTATTTCATTCAATGTTTTTCAAAAAGAATATTTTATATGTTTCATACAAATGTTTTTGACAAACAACAGAAGGAATGCTCTATTATTAGCATACATGAAGAAAATGACTCTTCCACCTCCATTAATATTATTTAATTTATATATTAATTTGTAATAATACATATTATCTTAAATGAAATACCCCATTCCCTTCTTTTAAAAATTTTTGGTATTGAAAATGGGGTTTTAAAGGAAATGTGTATTTTTATACAAAATTGTTTTTCATATGTCATTAAAATAGATTTTCAAAGGGTTTTTATGCTGAAAGTGTTTTATTAATAACATAGTTCTAGAGAATTATAGGAAACTGATGAGATCGATATGTCTTATACATGGGGTGACCTTGATAACACCAGTGAATCCCTTTACAGATTGACATGGGGTGGCCCCATTGACCCATCGGTAACCAGGTGCTACAGTGAGCTAAGTCATCCTGATTGTGGAGCAGGGGTGCATTTTTCCCGGTTCCATTCGATCTCAGCTGTTTGGTGCCCTGTGGTTTGGGTTTCTGCTCTTGATATGCTCTTCTCATTTGAAATTTTTGTGGTTTTCCACTCTGATGGCTTACGCCTTCTTCCTATGGGTTTTCCCTCTCCCTGCGCTCCTCCGCTGTGATTGGTGTGTGCCGGTGGAGTTTAAAATAATAGGTCCTACCTGTTTCATTATTTTAGTATGGTCAACGACATGCGGGGTGTGATGGCTTTGTCAAGTCTTGATGTGATTGTCTTATGTTCACTAGAAGGTCGTCTGTTTTTGTGGTTTTTCAGTGGATGAATGATGTTTGTTTAACAATGTTTTTTGAGATGATTTTGTTCCGGTGATGATGCTGGTGAAGATCCTCATCTTTTTGGTGAAGGGGGTTTCCAGTGACGTTGTTCCGACAATGAAAGGGAGAGGGCAAAACTTCAGTCGTCGTATGGGCGCTGGGCTTGAGGCATGTCCTATCATCCTAGATTGCACACTCAGCGGTCCGGTTGTGCTTGCCAGCATTGATTGTTTTGATATTTAAATTTTGAAATGTATTGTTTTGGTCTATCGATTGAGGGTTGGACAGGGTATCTTGTAGGGTTTGTAGGGTTCCCACTTATCCCAAAGAAGTGGGTTTATTAAAAAATAAAAAAAGGGATTTGTGAACATGGGGTGGCCCAAATAACATCAGTGAATCCCATTACAGCTTAGTATGGGGTTGGATAGACAATACCTAGTAATCCCATTACAACATAACATTAGGTGGCCCATATAGAATCTATCAAGACCATAATAGCTTAATTGGGATGAATAGTCAAAAAATATTGTATTTTAATTTTAAACAAATTTTTCATCCAAATAATTTATAGTGGTAAATTATATTTTAGATTGGGTTTAAAGTATAATTAGATCAATTTTATATAATTTAATCTAATTTAGGTCAATTTAATTTATTTCACATTGAAATTTTACATAAAAACATTGTGAACTTTGGAATGTTTTTACTTTGAAAAAACATTTTCTCATTCCATCAACAGGGTTAATTTTAAATTAATTTTATCCAATTATGTGTTTTTAATTTTGAAAAAAGGATTTCATATTTGGAATCCTAAGGTCCAAATTCAGTAAATAGATCCCTTTTATTTTTGAACAATATGAATAGTAACTTTAATAATTTTTATTACCCTAGTTAAGAGTAAATCATGTATTTAAGGGTAAAAATAATATTATAAATATTATCAAATTATCGTACCACTTTTTATAATTTTATTGGATGAGTAATTTTTATCCAAAAATAACCCACATTCTTATTTTAATAGCTCTTAGATCCACTTGTATTAGTTTAATCCATTTATAGTATTTTATTTAATGAAAAGTCAATTTTGTCAAACTTTGGGTTTTAACAAATGAAATATTTTTAATATGGAGTACCATAAGGGCTATGTTCACCTATAAATAATATGTTGAAAGATAAAATTTTTATCTTAATATTTATATTTTATAATTTTTTTAAAGAAATAAATAAATTAATTTCATTCATGACGAGGATGTAGTAATTGTTTAATGAATGAAAATAACAAATATATGTTATTAAAAATATTAAAATAAATATATTTTGATATAAATAATTTCAAAAATTAATTAAATTGATTCCTATGAAATATTAGTGATTATTTGAAGGGGTTTCTTTGAATATATCATGTTTCTATGATATTTTTTAAAATTCATGTAATGAATAGTATTAAAATTGGCATTAATGATATTTTCAAATAATTAATATTTCAGTAAGTGATATAAAATTCATCAAAATTTAAAATTAAGCTAAGTTAAAGGGATAATTCTTAAAATATCATAAATTAATCATTTATTTGAATTTCTAATTTTTAATTAATTATGTTAACCCTCTAATTAAAATAACATGATATCAGTGTAAAAAATTAAAAATTTAAATAAGGCTTAAAATAAAAAAATAAAGATGAAAAAAGTAATTTTTTTAATTATAATTGGATAAATTTATGTAGAAAAAAAATCATACAATATTCTAAATAAATATTTGTGGATCCATTTTGAATTGAAAATAAATTTATATTAATATATTATGTTGATGAATTCCAAGAGTGCCCCTTCCCTCTCCTATGAAAGGGCACCAATTTTTATCTTTTCTCCACACATAAAAGCATATTTTTTTTGGAAAATATATTCCGAAATGCCTTCTTAAATTACATAAAACATTTTATATCCCTTATTTTAGGCAGAACACCCTTTTTAGAGGTGTCAAGGTCTTAATCAAATGAGATCATCTGAAGAAGATATATCATTTTTAATTAAGTATTTATATTTTGTCTTTTTTAGACTTCCTTCAAATATAATTCAACAATGATGAAATAATAAATTAGTATCCTAAATATAATTATATTTAATTATGTAAATATAATCAACTAAATCTATCTATACTTCAATGATATGGGAAAATAATTATCATTTGCGTGTTTGGCGAACTACCGCCTCGCTATCCGATATAATGTTTTTCCATCACCGTCTCTAAAGACTTTTTATAATTAATGAATTAATGTTTATATATGATATTAATGACATATTTATCATTATTAAATTATAATATATCATTCTATTTAATAACCTTCCATGAATATAAAAATGATAATGTCGTTCCTATGTATGTTTGAATTATCACCTCCACAAAGTGGTGTGATTATCTTTTCATCACTACAACTCATGGATAATATATAAAAGTATATTTAAATGATTAATATGATATTTATGATATCATTATCATTATTTGAAGATAAAATTATACTTACATTTTTTTAATACTGATCCTTGAAAATGGAAATTTTACTCATGAATATGTAAGACTTACAATCTCTATGATTGTAACATAGTTAATTTTTCATATTCATATTTAATGAATGGATTTAAAGGTTTAATTGATGTATAAAATTGATTATTATTGCATTAACACTATTCTAGAGATTATATAATAATGACCACTCTTGACTACAGAAAATATACCAAAGTTATTTTGGACTCATGTACCAAATATCATAAACCCAATCTAACATAAACATACATAAAGATGTAACTACTATAACATGGTAATAAGTGATATAAAAAGAATAAAAAAGATTAAAAAATCACACAAGAAATTAAATAATTAATTTAATTTTATTATTCATGAGGATAAAGGACATACATAAGGAATCATAATCAAGGTAAGGGATTTTGTCTCAATATCCTTTCATTATGGCAGGTCAAGATGTTATACACCCAACTTATTTTATGAGGTGTATATAAATCCATGTTGAAATAAAATATCATGAATTTAATTATAGTCATTTTATTTAATGTCCTGTTATATTTTATTCTTTCAAGGGGAGTATGATTTAAATTTTTAAAGTGGCATGGGAAGCATTAAATGCTTAAATATTTAATTTCAAAATAAATTTTAACCATGTAAATATTATTAATATTTATTTTATATATTTATTTATATATATATATATAAAATTATTATAGTGGGAGTTTTATGTCTATTTCTAATTTCATTCAATGTTTTTTAAAATTATTGTTTTTACGCGTTCTATACTGAATATTTTGACAAATGAAAAAAGGAATGTTATATTCATAACATACACGATGAAAATTAATTTTCTACCTACATTACTATTATTTAATTTATATGTTCACATAATATCTTAAATATTTTTTTAAATGAAAGAAAATAACCCATTCTTTTTGGGTTTTTTTTGGTATTGAAAATGGGTTTTAAGAGAAAATTGTATTTTTATACATTGTTTTTTATATGGTACTAAGGGATTTTTTAAAAGGGTTTTATTATGAAATGTTTTATTAATTATATGGAAACTGAGAATTATAGGAAAATGGTGAGACTGATATAGTTAGTACATGGGGTGGCCCAAATAGAACCAAATAAGCATGTTATAGCTTAACATGGGGTGACCCATATAGCACCATAGAAGCCCATTACAGCTTAAGATGGGGTGGCCTAGATAGCACCAGGTAAGGACATTACAACTTAACATGGGGTGTCCTAGATAAAACTGGTTCATCCTTTAATAGTTTAATTGAATTTTTAATATATAGTAATTCCAGTTGAAATGGTTCGATATGGTTTTGAAATGTTTTTATTTATATGGTTCTCTAAGTCACATAAGGGAGTTTTAATTACTTTATATGAGCATTAATGATTTTCTTTGAGGAAAATGTGTTTTTGTCTTTCATTTGAATTTTTTTATTTCATATTCGCTTTGAAATTTAAAGATAAAGGTAA
Organism: Viscum album; assembly: GCA_963277665.1. Taxonomy (NCBI): domain Eukaryota; kingdom Viridiplantae; phylum Streptophyta; class Magnoliopsida; order Santalales; family Viscaceae; genus Viscum; species Viscum album. The sequence continues at coordinate 442,616,537 of OY728135.1, read as the reverse complement.
TTTTTTTTGAGTTATTATGTTTTCACTAAACTAATATTCTCTTTTTTATATCACTTCCTATGATTTGGTGCTCATCCCATGTTTTTAAAATGTATTTCACATGTTTTTAAGGGAGGAATAGTGGAAAGGATGAGATCATGGGGATAATTTTGAATATTTTTAAAATAGAAATCATTTTATATTTTATAGAGTTTTATATTGTGTAAAAAACGGATACTTAGTATAAATTTCCACTTGTAATGCATGGGTTTACTTGGAAAGAGTTCTTCCTAATTCATGAAAACACTAAACTAAAAATATCCTTGAATGTAAATTCTAGTTCAAATACACCAGGATATATATTGTTTTAGGCATGGTAATTACAATATTTTTTTTGCATCCTATATGATAGAAATGAAATTGAATTACTCTAGGGTAGGAGATTAATCATAAACCCCACTTCTCCTTTTGGTTAAAACCTTTACAATTTGCATGAAACAAAACAAAAAACTGTTAAAATGTGTTTTTATATGCCCTATTTCTTATCTCATACACTAATGTGAAAGTAACCAATGATAACTGGTAAGATAAGGTCCCAAATACTGGAACCAAAGGTTCCACTCTCCTTGTATTTTCTACCCAATCACCTTTAAAGATAAGTCTAATGACCTCAAAAGATTTGAAACTCAATTTTTTATATAAAATTCAATATTTTTCTGAAAGTTTTCTAATCAATCCACCACCAATATCAAGTCAAAGATATGTATATCTAAAATAGATAAATCCCAAGTGAACTCAAACCCATTTATAGTTATAGCACACACATCCCATTTAAGGGATCAATGCTCTCATTTTCCCAAAGGAGTTTTCAATTTCAAAACTGAATAGATTATCACAACATGGAAATCCATAAGATTAACCATAAGAGTGGAAATAAATGATTGGGATGAAACCCTGTCATACAAGAATTTCAGGTATAATTAACAAGAATCAGACCTCTCGCTGTCGAAGGAACTTCTTGATCATCTATGATCACGTTCTCAACACCATAAATTATTTTAATCACTATCCATTGATATTTTTTTGTCTTGATGAGATTTCATAAATGGAGGAGTCACGGTGTTTATATATTAACCTTGGTACACTTGGTTCTAAGGGAAAGAGTTATTTTGAAGATATCTCAGAGTCAAATCATAAGTTTTCTAAGAGAACAATTCTATAGATGTCCGTTTTGGTAACATTTGTTATATGGTTGAGGTTATTCTATAAAATTTTATCTAATATAATCAATGAAAATAGACTATAAACATTCAGTCTTAGCTTCTTTTGAGGAGGTAAGTTGACTGATCCCAAATATTTACTCTAAGATATACGACCACTTTGGAAGTAAATGTATGTCTTTCTCTTATTCCCAAAATCAGAGTTCCCACCTATTATCGAGGGAAAAACATGTTCCCTTCTACTATATTTCATGAGATATAAATTTTTTCTAGAGTTTCTCTATTTACCAAGTTTGTAAGGTCCATAATACAGACACTGAAAATCTTTGAGTGTTTTTTTTATCATACCCCTGAATAAAAAATGTATGCCTTTAAGGAAGCTCTTGAAGAAACTTTTTGGGAAAAAAACTAAGTTCATATGCTTATCCATGTATTTTATCATGGAGATATTCTATTATTTCAAACTTAAGGAATCCATTATTCCAGTGATTTGAAATGAGTGAGGATATAACTTCTTGTAGAAGAAATCCTCAAAATTCTCCCATTAATTCCTCGGTAATGTTTAGCCAGAACAACTAAATTCAACAATTAGTATTCTATATCCTCAATAAAATATGTTTAAAACATGAATTTCCTCTTAGGTAGTGTTTCAAGGAAATAAATGATTCAATTCATCCTATTTATCCCCACCTTATATTTTTTTGGGCTTAGAATCACCCTAAAACATTGTTACATTATTCTTATGAAACTGAACTCAGTGGTCCACTTATTGAAGTTCATCATTCCAACTTCTTTTTTTTTATAAATTAAAAAGCCTGAATGATGCTTTGGACCAACTATTGGATCACATATTGTTCAAATTTCCACCACATGTTCGTTTACTCTTCCATTTGATTTCTATGATTTCTACCTAGAGACATTTATATAAGTATAACAAATTCCATTTAGTCATAGTTCATTAGTACCCAAAGGATTGGACCAATTTTCCTAATTACCATATCAAAAAATATCACAACCATAATTTTCAAAATATTACCATAATAAGCATCTTAAACAATTATCATACATTATAAAATAGAATATGATAAATGAAAACAAAATGGTAAGTATCACTACCATTGCATGATATAAAATTTTCACAAGGTAAACCTATAACAATGAGATTAATAATCACCTAAAATTTCAATAAAATGATTGTATACACAAACCAACCTGGTAACTCTAATTTCAAAATTTATAGGGTAGGTATTAATTTTTCATTTATCCATCTCAAGTTCCAACATTACTATATCCTTTCTATTATCCCAAAAAGTCCGATAGAATGACCAAGACTGATTCCATTTGAAACATCCCACACCACCTCATTGGATTGAGATGTTATATAGGTGTTACTAGCCTTTGGTGACATCCCCAAGATAGAAAAATATAGAAATAAATTCCAAGGTAACAAGAAATAATTGGTGGATGATTTACCCATAAAATAAAAACAACCAAACTTCAAAATAATAAAACATCTAAAACAACTAGATGATTCATGAGTAAACAACAAAACAATTGGTATAACCCAATTTAAATTAAATACAATGACAACCTCATAACGACAACATAAACATACAATATCAATTACATTCCAAAAAAACATGATTCATATACCTTAAGTGAAATGATCTCAAATAACACCCAACCAAGATCTAAGCTTTGACGCCACCTTCTATACCATTGAAATCAAGATGAATCACTAGTAAAGTATGATACCTTTCCCTTTCCTCCATATCAATAGATGAAATATGAAAAAACACCAAAGTTACCAAGCAGGGGGGTGAGTATAAACTCAATATATTTTCTAAAAATACTACCTAACTCATGACAGCAGAACTATAACCAGTTGACATATTTTATATAAAAAAATAAAAGTTGTTAAAATAGTTTATATGAAAACCATACCCACATAATTGATTTATAATTTGAAAAACCATGAACCAAAAATGATTTTATCTCTCTTTTCTTTTACGTGGTTTTAGCTAAGAACTTGCATGATTTCTCTAAATTGTATGCAAATTGTGCACCTACCCATGGAACCCAGAAATATGTTTCATGGTTTCTTGGAGGTGGAAAATGGTATATATTAACCATTCAAAAACTGTTCACCTCTAAAAATACCTCAAAAATATTATAAAACCTCCCTGAACCACTTGAGACAAAACCCATGTATTATAAAAGCATAAAATACATAAAATAAGGTAAAAGTACCTGAAACTAGGGGTTTCGTGGTAAAGTATCATTTTTATATATGTAATTGAATTTATTTCCCTGTAGTAAATTCAAAACATCCTATATTCATACTTTTTCATCACAAATAAGATAAAATTCCCCTAAGTTGAAAAACTAGGGAATATAAATCTCATATTCCCCAACTCTAGAAATTTTTTATTTAATTACACCAATTACACCAATTCCACCATATTCATTCTCTATGGATGCATAGATATAGATTCTTTTATCAGATATAAGGTTTATAGAAAACTCAAATTCAATATTAGGCTGATATATAGGATGTTCTTTAGGAAATACCTTAATATAAAGACCCACAATAGATATATCCTCTATTATAATGATATATTTCTAATTTTTTTGATTCATATTCTCTAATAAGTTCAATAAGAGTATCCAATATATTTCGTGCCAAAAAAGGCCACAAAATTAAATAGCTCATATAATAATAAGGGAATAGATTATTGCCATAGAGATTGTAGTTTTCTTATGCGGTTATAAATAATTTCTTGATAATTTTTGATCCATTACATCCTAAGGATTATATAAAATTCAATCGTTGGAATAATAATTTTGTTTTCAACTAGGGTTTATCCATGCATATTTATTGTGACATAATAATATAATTTCATTTCAACAAGATTTCCACTTGAATATTTAGCTGAAAATTACTTCCTTAATGCATAAGGGGCTTATTAATTTTTCAAATAAATCCCTACAATAATTGTGGATGTTGTTAGGATTTTTATTCCTTATTTTAGGTTCCATTTCTAGAAAATGGAACATATGTAATTTTTCTTTGAATAACACAATGAATGTTAAATCATAATATATAATTCCTATGCATTTATTATAAAATCCAATCATGTAATCGATAAATATTTCTAGAACATACAAAGGGTTTTCCATAGAGTTATGTTATCTTACTATGTTCTTCTGAATCTAGTTACTAAGGATTCTTCTAAAACTTTTCTAATACAATGTTCAACACCCCAACTCCAATAACTTGAATCTCATAGTCATTTTATTACAATGATAAAAAATACATATATCACAATACACATGATCGAAACGTTTAACAGTCTCATGAACTAGATACATAAATAAACATTAAATTATATTTAAAACATAAGATACATCAACTGAATACATGAAAATTAATTTATTTATCCTTATACGATCTTTTCTATCACGAAGTAATCTTCATTGTTTCCTCATGAAAAGGAAAAAATATATAAAGGGGTTAGATCAGATGCTCAGTAAGGGGTAATAAACAATAAAAGCTTTCACATATAAAGTATTGAATAAGTAACATGGTAGGAATAAATGAATACAATAATTCCATAAAAATTTGAAAAGTGAGAATAATATATCCATGGGTAACATAATAATAAATAAAAATGTTTATATCAATAAATAATCTCATAGTGATGCAATGCATAATTCCAGATAGTATAGGCATACCATCACAACCTTATGCCAACAAATAATATATAAATGGGTAAATGATACTTAAAATTCTAATGCTTGATTATCTCTTGAGTCCAAATGATTCATTAATGGTATATATAATTCTATCCCCCACTTATCACACAATAATTCTAATTAATCCATCGTATGATGATAGTGGATAAAAAATAAATATCATAATATTCCCTAAGTGACCACATACTTAATCATAGATAAATAATCTATAGAAATATATACAGAAATAATAGATATAAAAATTTAAATATTCTTCATTCAATTTAAATGTTTGGATATATAGGTTAATGTGCATTAAAAAAATATAGAGACTAGAGGGTATTCACAATGTAATGGAAAGTACCCATATTAAAAGAATGAAAATGAAGTAGTGGTGTCAGGTAATTTCATAGAAGAATAATATCAATAGGAGGAAATCATTGTGTTTAATAATTTACAATATTATTAGACTAATGAAATGATATATTCAAATACTTTGTTTTGGTTCATAAGGAGCATGCAAATCCTCCAAATCATATCCATGGGGAATTTCAAATAAGTGGTGCAGTTATGAATTCTTGTTTTGAACTTAGTAAAGACCGAGTTAATACATATCCTATATTTTTCATTGTTGTTACCCCTATGTTCATATATTATAGATCCTACATCCACCTATTTGTATCTATACAAATATTTCATTTCTAGGAAATCACACACTTTTTACTTTACAATTTTTTTTGCATGGGGGTGTTTGAGCATTATAATTGAATATCAATGTGGTATAATGAGATAGTATAGTGATATAATATTGATAATAAGGTATGGAATTTACAACAACAGAGTATAATAAAATTTATCCTGGAAAAGGAATGGAAATAAAATATTTCAAAAATAAAGGAAGTGAAATGTATGGATTTCTTATTTTTGTATAATAACGGCTTTGGAAAAGGATATTGTGAGATGAAATAAGTAATATATCACTAAAAAATATCAAATGAATGGTAGTAAAATATAATTATAATTATTAAGTTCATGAAAAAGTTCTTAAATGATATTATAACAGAAGTATTTTAATTGAGAAGGAAATATAAGGATTTAGAAGACCATACATCAATATTATATCGACTTACTAAATGATTATAATGAGAGGGAATAACTGATATCTCAATAAAAATATATAAAATATATGATAACACTATGGAAAAAAATGAATGCTAGTACATGAATAATAATTATAGATGATATTATAATAATAAATTCTAATTGAAAATTAATGAGGGGGAGTGTGGACCCTTACCTTGAAAGGTAGATTCTAAAATGTTGAGGTGAGAGACTTATAATCTCAATAACTCATTGGCGATACTATTGAAAGATAAAATGAGAGAAAATTATGGTTAAAAGTATTGTGGGTCAATATTAATGGGAGAATGGGTGGGTATTTATAGAAAATGAGTGGATTATTTTTTATTAATTTATAAACCTAGGCCTTGGAAACATAGGTTGTGAAAAAGGAAAAACCAATGGATTACACTTGGTTTTAGTTCATGGTTATTGACATTTAGGAAATGTTTATTGATATTTAAATTTTTTATTAATGAAACCATTATTTTAAGTTACTTTTCTCTATAAGAACATAATTTTTCAATAGAATATTATTTTTAAAACCTTAATTTCCATTATAGGATTTGGAATGTTATTTATTACTTTAAAAATAAATATAATTAATTAAATTAAAATACATGAATTTTTTTTACAGATTGACTTATATAAATTATTAAATCATTTCTACATCATGATCACATCATAATAATTACTGTGTATTATTATCATATTTTTATTTTTACACAAAAAATTAACTCTCTAAGAAAATTATAAAAAATTCACAATTTGATAATTTTAACATTTTAATTTTATTAAAGAAATGAATTTTATCCAAATAATTTTCTAATTATGAGAAATAAAATATTTAAATAAAATTCATATTTATCGACAAAAACTTTTTTTATCACATGATCAAATTTCAAACCCTAAGAAAAACTACAATGATTGCATAAAATTATTTTACTATTTATAAAAAAAGAAATATCTTTGTTTAAAACCATTTAATAAAAATAGTATTTTATTTTAAAAAAATTAATTTATAATTTAAATGGATTTTAATGAAAATTAGACATATATGTCTTAAAAAAATACAATTATGTTTTATTTGTATAAAGAATATATTTTATCATATTAATCCTTAATAATTTAAAATTTATCCTTTATATAATAAAAATGTTGGATCAATGTAACCAATATATCATTTATAAAAAAATTTGCACCATAATACCACTTTAGTTATAGACATAAAACCCCTTATCACATAGACATAGGCAATAAAGGTAAGGTGTGTGATGGTGCTACATTCATTATGTGGTTTAGATAACATTGATCTTATTGAAATCTCTACTTGGTTAAACATCTCAAAAAATTATGATAGAGTAATATGTGTTAATGATTAACATAATATTACTCAAGGGTGAACTCGAGTGATGCAATCACCCTCAATGTCCTGATAAATGAACTTAATGATAAATGTTCCTACTATTTGAGACCGACGTTTATCCCTTCTATATCAAATATCTCTCATTATTAACCTTTATATGAAATAATTACAATGCTATCATTGTTACCAAGGATCATAATGACCAATGAACAGAATGACTGAAGGTTATATTCGACAACAATAATAATGGTCAATGATCTGAATGACCATATTTACATTCTATAAATTCATGAAAACCAATCAGCTAAATAAATATTTTTATTATTAACTCCTTAATATTTAATTTTCATGAATTATATTATTATTACATTATACAGTGGTTCTAATAAATATTATTTTTATTAGAAAATATAATATAGGAGACATATGCATTGAACTTGCATTGTTTTTTTCTATTATATATTATTAGTTGTCAAATTATTAATACAATTGTATATTTTATTTTAAATTCATTACTTTCTAACAAAATATGTTCATTTTAAACTATTATTTTATCAGGAGTTATATTGAAATTTTTCAATAGGTTATTCTGGATTCTTATGAGAAGCATAGAATGGTTATCTTTATATTTCAAGGGAATTAGATGAAAAATAATATATGGAATTTCAGTCACATTTACTTAATATAACTGGGTATGTTAATCTTACATCGCATGATTGAATATTTTAATGTAATGGATATATCAAATGTTTTCTATAATTCTATTTTGGTTTCAGAATCTATAAAATTATCCTTAATAGAAATAAATAAAATTTTGATTTAGTTCAAGAAATGTTTACCCCATATTCTAAATGTTTTGAGAATAGGTCATTTGTGAATATAATTTCCATGTCAGAGTACTAATTCATTATACAAAATGGGTAAAAGTTTAAACTAGGAGAAGAAAATCCAGTCGGAGAGTCGAAAAATGCTTCATTCAGTATTCAGTTATGGTTGGTGAAACCTGAAGGCTTTATCAGAAATAAAAAGTACTAATTACTTAGGATGGAACTGTTTAGGAAACCTAAATGGGTTTAATAATTCTATAAAAATTCTATTTAATTTATTAATGTCGTAGAGATTAATTATATAATTTATATGGGTATATGATATGAAATTGAAATGTTATAGGCGTTGTCAATATGTAGAGTTAAAAATCACGGTAATAATTGAAGGTGTTTGTAGTTTGAATTCATGTTATGAGTAAATATCTTCTACAACAAATATTTGGTCATAATATATTATATCAATCTCAGATGAATCTAAAAAAAGTATGTTTATAGCTATAAAATTTATATTAAATGATAAGATATTTTTTTATTAACAACATGTTTATATAAAAAGTAAGATTAAAAAATTAATAAGTATGTCTTATTATTCATCATATTGTAACATGTTTTGAAAATAATATAGGGATAACAATGTTTTATCCAGGATACAGTGTTTACATGTTTGTTAAAATATGACAGAATATGTCCCTAACACTCCTCATTAAAATATTTTAAATAATAAATGTCATGAATAAACATGGGATACCCCTAATATGGGTTCTTGTTCTCGGACTTGACTTCACTTTAGGCGTCTTCCAGATCACCAAGACCTGGTGATTAGTGTTAGGGAATCAAATAACAACCATTTGAAATTGCTTCCCAATAAAATTTAAGAAAAGGAAATAAACCTGAATATTTGATATGATCCATTCTAGCTGAACTACTTCCCATGAATACTATGAGATCTTATCCTTTCATTTGGTCTTACATGGAGATCTTGAGGGGTTATGTAAGTAGAAATCCAAATGATATAAACATGTAATTAATAACTTAATTATTTAATTATATATAAAATTTATTATATAAATTTATTTGTTCCACCTTTGAATAAAAAGATAGTTCATTTTTAATATTAATGTATTGATACAATTCAATTAGTGTAACTAACTAATAAATAATATCATTTTATTCATAAAATTTTATTTAATATTTTTTTCACCATGTATTTTTATTTCCTTAAAATATATGTATTATGTTAAAATTATGGTAGATTATTTTGCTCATATAAATTATAAATTAACAATGATTTAATTATTAATTGATATGAAATAAGAATAAGAATATTTAATATTTGAAAAATTCATTTTCCTATAAAAACAGTGTTTCCTTATATTTTACATTTCCATAGAAAGTATAAATAACTAAATATTAAAATATTAATGTGAAGAAACAAATTTATTTTTGGATTCATCATGATAATATTGTCTTCGGATAAATTTTTAGGATTTCTCTAAAATGGTTTATTTTTAGGTAAATAGTGAAAACAAATTTTCCCCAATATCAAGGAATTTATTACATCATCATGATATAAGTGTCATATAAAAACATGTATGAAACATTTTCCAATATTAAATTTATTAAGGATTAAAATTATTTATTTAAATATAATATATTAAAATTTTAAAATCTTTCTTTAAAATTTCAAACCTTAAGTAAAATATCATTCCAATAATTTTTTTTATTTTAATAAAATATTCACATGGTGGATTTAAATTTTGGATTTATTTGAAATCCAAAAAACAGTTATTTTTTTAGTATGAAAACAATTAATTTTATAAAATTCAAAAATAATTATACTTTAACAATAAATATAATATTTATGATTAAAAAGACCCCTTTTCGAAAAAAATTTAGGTTCTATGTGTGATAATATTAAATTTAATTTTTATCATTCTTGAAAATCTTTTTTGACAAAATTATTTTATTATTATAAATAAACATGTCCCAAAAATGTAATAAGTTCAATTTTAATTTTCCTCATTACAATAAATTACTGGGAAAAAAATGAGTCACCATGGTAAAAGTAAATTATTATAAAATATAAAACATTGATAAAAAGAATAGAAGTCATAAAAATATATATAAATGTGTTTTAAGGGGCTTAATGACCTAATACTCATGAAACATCAATTATTGTAAAATTTTGGATTCTCATTCACTGAATAACGACTTTTCATTGTATATTATTATAAAAATACAACTCTCCTCAATTATAAAAGGAATCTTCCACCACCCCTTACTTACACATCACAAAGATGAGTTTCTCATAAACCACTACCCATTTTACATTCTTTATACCCCTCCCTATTATTTTTTCATCTTGTTGATGCAATGAAAATTCCAAAACCACAAATTTTCAAGAGGTTATCTAAGAGAAGGATTAAATTATCAACATGAGTACTAGTCACTTCTTATTATTATTTATATACTTACCCACAAACATATATTATAACATAAAAGAAATAAAAAATTTAATATCAATAGTATACTAATTTTTTTATATAGATGGGCTGATTATTATCTATGTTCCTCCCTTGTCCTTAGAAAAGATGAAAAAAAGTTTCCATACATACATCATGACTACATACTTTGTGAATGACATGTTTTATTTTTTTATCAAGACAATAAATTGATGGAATAAATGTGATATTAAATGAAAAAAAATGTTATTTTATAGCATTATTAAGATTCTAAATGTATAAGTCAATTCCGATCTTCTTTATATTCTATGGAAAATGAAAACTCCACCCATATGTATGTGCTGAATACAACCTAGATGGAACGATGTAATTATTTTTTCTTTAGAATACCACTCAGATGATTATGAAAATTTATTTAATGAATTAAATTTATTTTTATGAAAATATTATATTTTTTGAAATTTTTATATTAATATTTAGTTAATTATTAATATAACAACATTTTTTTATCAAAAATAATCAAAACAAGATAATAATTGATTCCATCTTTATGAATCATGAAATAAATTATTATTGAATAAAGATAAATATTTATAAATAATTATAAATAATATAATCTTTTACATTATAAATTATAATTATGATGAAATTGGTATTCAATAATAGGGATCTACATCGACATATCAATGTATGCTTTAAATAATTATAATCACCGACATCCGATGATGAAAATAAACTATAAATAACAAATATATGTATAATAAATGATTATACATGAAGTATATATAATGTGATAATTAAATATAAGAATTTTAAATAGTTTATTAATGTGATTATGTATAATATAAAAGAGTTCAAAGAGCTTTATTTGAAGTTTATAGTAAAAGGTAAGTGGATTTATTGACTCAACTTCTTTTCTTGAGTCATAATAATTCATCTTTTACTATTGTTTTACAAAATGAATTTCTTCTATACTATATTTATTTTATATTAAATTTTCTCATTATTTTTTTAGTAATTAGTTTTTACAAAAGATAAATCTTCTTTGATGGATTTATTTCCTTACAGAAATTGATGATGTTAAGAATAATTCAAATCCTATACAAATAATCTCTTTCAGTTCCATGTTAATATTCAATCATCCCTCCAATGTTCTCCCCATTATTTTGAAATACATATATGAATTATTGATTCTCATATTAAAATTTATATTTTCCAAATTTTAAATGGAATATTTTTCACTCTTCTTATGATGTGAGATTTAATAAATGTATTTTTTAAAATGTTGAAAAGGGGTTTCCATTCTCGATCATATATTTGATCTTCCCCTCCACGTTTCCTCTAGAAACAAATTATGTACTTTTAAAGGATCCATTAAAGATATTCCATTACAAATAGTACTTTTGAGATGATTTTAATGTTAACTTCTTGAATCAAACCTTTGAATATAACCTATAACTTTGTCTTTTTACTGTAATGTTAATTTTTTTAATGAATTCTCCTCTCAAGATTTTTCTAAAATTTTATTCTTTATCTTTTAGATATCTATATAATATTTATAAATCCTTCATAAATAATAAAATAAAAGAATTTACTAAATAAGGATTTATATGGATTTATTTTTTTGTATCAACTAGGGTAATTGTGATATCACATTATGTGATAGCATTTGGAAATGATATAAACACATTATAATTTCATGAATTTTAATGAAATAAAGAATTATTAATATATCATGAAACAAAAAATTATGGATGTTTAATGGTGGGGTCTGATATTCCCTCAAATTCATTGATTAAGAATTTATATTACATGATACAATGATGTTATGGGAGGCATTTTTTTTTCTCACAACATAATACATGAAAATTTTGTTTGTTCAAAATATGGTGTATGTTTTTTTTAAAATATAATGAGTGAACATTTTTAGTTCACATAATGATAAATGAACATTGTTTTTCACAAATTAATGTTTTTATTGATTGAATATTATTTCACTGTAATGATTTTCTATTTTTATTTGTTTCCAAATTTTTCAGATATTCTGTATTCTTATGTTATGTTTAGATGATAAACGATTATTGTTATATACATATAAGCCATGTCATAATTATAAATCTTTCTTGATGAAATTTTAATGTATTTTTGTTCTTATATCATGATCCTAAATTATTAAACATGTTTTATTGTTACCACTAATGAATCCAATATATTTTAATTAGATGTATCTTCCCTTTACAAGTTTTATCACATGTTTATGATCTAATAATTATGATTTATTGTTATGTTTCCCTTTATAATAATTTGATCTAAACTATTTATAATTTTTTTATCCACCCTATTGATGAAAATTACTATAACTTACGAGAAGTCTGTAAGGGATGATTATGTAGTTTGATTATGATAAATGATTATATGTGTTGTAAAATATGTTACTTATGTAGCTAATCTCCAAAGACACTAAATATTTAGATTATGATACAATGAGATTATTGTGATATATAATATTTAAATTATTAAAATATATGTAATTTTATCCGTGTTCATCTCACATGGTAACAAAAGCAATTATGATGTATTTATTTTTTACACTAGATCTAGGAGTATGGGTATAGGTTTCCTTATTTGGTATCATAGGAGGGTTTAGTTTTTTGGGTAAAATATTAGTTTTTTTGTTAGAATGGGAGATATTTAGTATAAAATGGTAGTATATGTCTATCTATCTGATACCATTCTAAAATTATAGTAAATTATAGAGTTTATATTTTCATAGAAATGAGATATCTATTTGGATACACACATATAGATGCATGATCAATCACTAATTCACATATGGGTAATAAACAAGAAATATATGATTGGGTATTAAATCTATCTTCACATAGTGAATTATAAATAATCCTAAATAAACACCTATTTTGACCAACCTAGGGGATATTATTTGGTCATTCATATGCTTTTTCCAAACCATTATGGAGAATTTGGGAACATTTTTATATTATGATCGGAGAACCTACAATTGAAATGATTATAGAAAAACTAAGGTAAACTAAAGAAGTTATGGTTTTCTCTAATTATATCATATTTCAATTAAAGTATCATGGGTTGAAATGGTTTTGTCAAAGGATAATAAATCAAAATTGTAACACTCTAGAATGTTAATGGGATAAAATGATAAATGATATGACTCATGTCAGCAAGGTTCACCTTCAATTTTTAGGATCCTACCTAATTAGACCGTTATAGTTAAGTGTACTTGGACCGGAGTGGTGATCAAGATTGATGAAATCACATGTAGTTTCCTAGTGCGTGTGTGAGTGAGTAAAAGGAACACTAAAAAACATGTGTTAGAGTGCATGGAAAATCATTAGTCTGATGACCCATTTAGACATGCGGGTGGGCCCTAGTTAGGGTACCATGTGTCTATGGATAAACTAGTGGTTCTTGGAGGGAATGGAATGAAAATCCACGTTAAAGAGTGGTGTTCATACTATTAATGTGTCCAATTTGATATATTGGTATTAGAGGAGCATCTCAGCCAGAAGTGTGGTAGAACTTCCTAGGTTGATATTTAGGGTCCACAATGAGGTCTTTGTGCTATAAGGAGGGGGTTAATGTAACACCCTATAATGTAAAAGGGACGAAAGGATTAGTTTTATCACTTATGGTAATAAGGTGAAACTTTCTTTTTGGGACACTACCAGATTAAAATTTCATAGGTAAACATGCCTAGCCTGGAATTGCGATTAGGATGGGTAACCACCTTGGAAGTGTCTTAGGGTGTTAGTGAGTGAGGAAAAATCACTTTAAATGAAAATTTGTTAACCTATGGGGTCTATCATTAGTCTGATGGATAAATCATAACTGTGATACTTTAAAATAAAATTATTATCTTTGATCATTATTATATGTTCATTAAATTAGTTGGTATAAATAAAACAATTATGAAGTATTCCTAGAAAAATGAATGAAATAGAATATGGTTTTATAATTATTCTTTATGAATCTGATTGTTCATAGAATGTGAGTAAAATGACATCAGTAAGGTTTTTCCTAGACCAAGACCAAGCCAAACTCCAACATTTATAGTTTGAGTGGAACTATTTTCAAGATAACATCAATCCTATGGAAGTTTCCACAAGATCTATTCATACAGAACCTCCAACCATGATTTACAAAAGAGCTTATATTATCCTTAGGGCTTATAAGAATATCATGATAGATTATGTAAATACAATTTATGGTGATATAAAAATGTAATTATTAATTTATATTTCATTTTAATATATCACATGTATTTGATAAATATCACATTTCTAATTTCAAAGAAACATTATGTTTTTTAACATGAATGCATTCATAAAATTAAATTAGTGTAGCTAAATAACTATTATGATGATTTTATACTTAAATGTGTATTTTAATAAAAAATTACTTTCAATGGACTGTGTGTTATTATTTTATGAAAATAAATATTTCTTTTTGAAATTACGGTAATTTATATTATTTATATAAATAATATATTAAAACTAATTTAATTTTTAATTGATTACAAATAATAATAAGAACAATTAATATTTGAAAACATCTATTTCCAATAAAAATAATTTTTCTTTTTATTTTTGGTTTCCACATAAATTTTAAATTCCAAAATTTTAAAATTTAAATTTCAAAAAATAAATATCACTTTTTAATTCATAATTAAAATGTTATATTTGGATGAATTTTTTGGATTTTCCTAAAATTTATTTTTATAGGGAAGTATTAAAAAATACAATTTTCACCAATACCACAACATTTTTGAATTCATCATGTTGTAAGTAAAATGTAAAAAATATTAAAAAAATTTCTCAATTGAATGTGTATTTAATGATTAAAATTTATCATATAAATATAATATTCTGAATTTATAAAAATCATTTTTAATATTTTTGATATCAAGTAATATTTTATTGAAATAAAAATTTTATTTGAAATTTTATTTTAATTAAAAATTATCATATTGGATTTCATATTTGGATATCATTTAAATAATCATATTAAAAAAATAATTTATGTTTTTAAAACGAAAAACAATTATAATTTTATTTAAATAATAATTTTCACTCATAAAAATCAATATTTCATAAAAAAGTACTATTTATGCATTATGTAAACTAATTTTAAAATTTAATTCCTCTAACCTTTGAAAATTCTATTTATTGAAATGATTTTATTATTTTTAAAATGAATTTTTAAATTAGGTAATAAATTTAAATGTAGTTTTGGTCATTATAGTTGATTATCCAAGTTAAAAAATGAGTTACTGTGGAAAAATTAAATTATTGTAAAAGTTAATGCTAAATAAAAAAACATAAATATGTCAAAAATTACCTAAAAATGTGTCGTGAATGTTTTTCTAAACCCAAGATTCATGAAACCTCAATTATTGTCAAATTTTGGGCTCACATGGTTTGAATATTGACTTATCCTTTTATATTATTACAAAAATCAACTCACCTAAACTATAAAAGGATACTTACAAAACCACTTTAATTACAGTATAAAAAATAAAATCCATATTTAAACTATTACCATTTAAAATTCCCCTAAATACCACTACCTTTTTTTTCAGTGCGTTGATCCATATGAAATCCCTAACCCACTATTTCTAAGAGGTCCTTTTAGAGAAGGTTCATATTCTCAATGTGAGTACCGATCACATGTTAAACTATTTTTTTATATAATTATCATTAAAATACTATTATAAGATCATAAAATACTTAAATTCATATCCTTAGTATAATTTTATTTTATTATATTGATTGAATAATAATCACCTAATTTCCTTCCTTCTACTTAGAAAACAATGAAAAATGTTATCCATGAATATTAATGAACCACCCTTTCCATGAATGATGTGATTTATTTTCCATGTTAATATTAAATTTATGGTTCAAAAGGTTTATTAAAAGAAGAAATATTTTATTTAAAATATTATTAATATTTAAAATGACATCTCAATTCCCTCCTTTCAGTTCCATGGAAAAAGAAAACGTCGTTTGTGTATAAGTGAGGACTATTATCTCCATGGAATGATTTAATTTATTTTTCATTACCAAACTATATTGATGAATCTAAAAATTTATCTAATGAATTTAAATTATTTTTTAAAAATTTATTATGTTTATAAAAAATTTATATTAATAGTTAAATCTTTATAAATATACCAACTTTTGTTCATTAAAAATTATCAAAACAAGCTCCTCACTGATTCCAACTTCAAGAATCATGAATAACATTATTATCGATTGAAATTAAGGATTTATAAATAATTATAAATCATATATAATAATAAATTGGATAATCTAGGAATGATACAATTTATATCAAATAAAGGGGATCGACATCAACATTTTGAAGCACGCATGAAATAATCAGAATCGCTAACATCCGATGATTGAAATAAACTATAACTAATAAATAAAGGTATAATAAATGTTTATAATTGATATATATATATAGGGTAATAGATATGCAAAATGATATTAATATAGGTTATTAATATTATTATATATATTATATAGGTGGTTAAATAGCTTTCATGAAATTCATTAGTAAAAGGTAAGGGGTTTTCAGGACTCAACTTGTTTTGTTGAGTTATAATTAATCCTCTCTGACTTTGGTTTTATAATTTTTTATTATATATTATGATAATGTTATATTTTATTTACTCTTTATATTATATGGAATTAAATATATATAATAAAATAAATCCTCATTAATGAATTAATTTCTTCATAAAATTTGATGATTTTAAGAAATTTTCTTATCCTCTGTAAATGAGATATTTCTCTTCCATTTCTATTTTAAAACATACTAAAATTTTTATTCTTTTTATTTGAAATATAGAGATTATTTTTATAATCAAATTATAATTTATTTTTTTTTCAAATGGAATATTTATCACTCTTTTTATCATGTGATATTAAATAAATCTATTTTGTTTAGAATAATGAAAATATGTTCCCTTTCCTAATCATACTCTTTCTCTTCAATTCCCAATTTCATAAAGAAAATGTTTTCTTTTTGAAATGATACATTATTTATATTCCTTTATAAATAGCTCTTTCAATTTTTTTTTTAATTTCAACCTCCCGAGAGACACTTTTAAAAATAAGTTTTGTCATTTTCTTGATATGACAATGTTACAAATGTTTTATGAAATACTTTTTCATGATTTTACATCAATTTTCCTCTTTATCTCTAAGATATACATCTAATTTAGAGTAATTTTTCATAAATCAACCTCTAAATGTTTTTCTGAAATAATCATTTTAGATAATTGAATTTTTCTATCAACTGTTCTAGTTTTTATATCACGTAATGAAATAACATTTAGAAATGATATAAAAAACATAACATTTCATGGGGTTTAATAAAATGATTAATTAGTGATATATTAGGAAATAAATATGTAATATATTTATGGGTGGGGCATAAATATCCATTCACTTCATTGGTTAATGATCTATATATAATGATATAATGATGTTTTCATGAACATTTTATTTTGTTTACAACATTATACATGGGAATTTTATTTATTCACAACAGAATGTGTGGAATTTGTTTTTCACAACATAATGCATGAATTGTTTATTTACAACATGATGAATGGATATCTTTTATATGCACAACATGATGCAAGGAAAATTTTTTGTACACAATTTAATGTGTGTGCATTATTGATTTTTCTCACAATGTCATGATTTCATATTCTTATGATTGTGCCATATTTATTTTAAGATAATATGTATTATAATTTTATTTTAACTTTATTAAATACAATTGTTTTATTTTTATTATCCACATTATAATTTTTATTCTTCTTTGATGAACTTTTAAGGACTTATGTTTTTATATCACAATACATAGTACTAAAACAAGTTTTATGATTATCATGGATGACTTAGGGATCTTATAATCATATATTTATCCCCCATGATTGTTTTCTCTAATTTTTATAGACCAAATATTATGATTAAATATTATTTTTTCTTTATTGATCATTTGATCCACCTCTTACTTATTCTTCCATTCCCCATGTTATGAGGAAGAGCATAATATATGAGAAATTTACAAGGGAGTATAGTGTGGTTCAATTATGGATAAATGTTCACAAGTATGATAAAATAAGTTACTTATGTAGTTAGTCTCTAAAAGAACTAAAATTTTGGGTTTAAGAATGTGTGACTAATGTGAGATGTAATGTTTATGATATTTAAATATACGTATGTTTATCTTGTATTATCACAAGTGGTATCAAATCCAATTATAATTTTTTTTAGAAAAATATTTTGGAGTGTGGGTCTAGGGGTGCCTCAACATCCACCCATCTCCCCGCACAACTGGAAAACCAACACTTGACACTCTCATCACTCTTGAATCAAGATAATCATATTTTTTCCCCTACAGAACTATAAAAATCATTATTATGATATTAATGTGCATAAAATTCCAATGAGTTATCCTTACCACATCCTGATCGTAGACATTATAGATAAAACAATTTGATGATAATTTGAAATAAATTTAAAAAATAGGATTTACTTTTCTTTTAAAAAACCCAAATAACATTCATTAAAAACACTTTACTCACACCAAAATCATAAATATTTCTATATAAGAATTTATTTTTTAAAACCTTATTAATTAATATTATAAATTTAATGATAATGAAAAAAAATCATGAACATATTTTAGGACAAAAATCTAGGATAAATGTTTGGGAAATTTTATTTATGTAGTTTATAAAATAGAATATAAGTACTTCATGGAGAACACACCAAAAAATATATTAAATAAAAATATAATATATCATGGGAACCTAAGACACTTGTGGATGACCTGAACATATCTAATTAAATATAAATATATATATATACAATTAAATTGGGAAAGATATCAATGACCAAAATAAGTCCCAGTATTTTCACATATAACCCAACCAATGGGTAACTCCCTATGTAGAGAAAATTGTTACATTAGGGACACTAGATAGAGCATGATTATACACTAGTGAAGAAAGTGTTCCTAAGTCTCCCACCAAGATCTGCATGTCTTCCCAAGACAAGAAATATTGGAAAGATAACAAACATTCAATACAATATAATTATATCTATAAAAATAGATTACAAGATCACCTCCAAACACCCTTAATAGAAACAACCTGATTTTCCATGAAAATATATAAACAACATCCATACCCCCTTAATTTGGAATTATCTATATATACGAAATAAATAAAAATCAAATTTTTTTAAATTAGGATATTTTATAATGGGCCTAATACCATTAGAAAATCATTTGATGGGGCTAAATATTCTTTTTAATCATCTTTAAGAAATCATGTTATGTAAAACACAATTGAATCTAAAACATATAACCACCATAAAATAAAAAAAATCCTATGTATTTTAACTCCATTTAATGAACCAAAACACCCTTAATTCAAATATAAACCGTTACATGATTTTTTAAAGGTATAAAAATAATTATAAAATGAGATGATTCAATTAATAATTCAATACATGCATTTAATCAGTCACTTGGTATACATGGAATCTAAAAATGGTTTTGGGCATTGATATTTAAGAGAAATATCACTTTACACCCATTCTAAACCATGATGATACCATTTTTTTACTCACAAAAAATTAAAATATACCATGTAATATTTATAACGCATTTAAATAATCGGTTAGAAAACAAAAGAAATCATATTTATAAATTTAATGAACCATGGAAGGTGTCACATACCATTAATCTCGAATTTTTTACAAGGTCTGATTTTAAACCAATTCAACATGTTATAATGATACTATAAGGTTATAAAGATCCTCAAAACCATGAAATCCCTTATGAAAAGTCAAGTGAATACAAACAATATGAAACCAGAACTTCATTAGGGTTAGTGGAAGGGAGAAAAATAATTAAATGATTTCTAGAGGGAACCTATAATAGATTACAACAAGAAATCACTAAGAAGACGTAATGAAAATCCATGATAATTTTAAGATGAGGGGAGGAATTGAGGTAGGAGGGCACTGATATTTGTTTGAGATAAATATAGAGAAGTTAGAGGATTTTAGTGGTTAAATTTATATAAGGGTAAAACTATAATTTGAGTTTTTAATAATATGGACAAGCTTCATGGCTTGGATATATTGTCTACTAAACCAGGTTCCAACCGTGCGAGGCACAGTATATCAACTTGAGTATGGAACATAGACATGCCAAATAGTTTGACAAACCATGGGCCAACCAGGCAATTTTTCACTAGTATAAATTCAAGTCCCACAACATGGTTACCTCATGGTTAGTAATAATTATGAACTAACTCTAAAAAATGAAATTTACTCTAAAATCCATAAATATTAAGTAACATAAACCCATAAATAAAAAGAAACATAAGAGACTCAAAAATAAATAATTTAATAGAGTAAAATGAGGCTGAGGTTTGATATGTATTTTTTTAAAAAAAATTCTCCAAACACCAAAAATACCATATATCTTAAGAAAACATGGATTTATTGGTTAAATATTCTTAAAAATATAAAATAAGACATATTTATTAAGAAAAAATATGGTTTTTCACATATCATTATATTATAATGAGAATATAGTATCTAAGGGGATAATGGGAGTGTTTTTGAACTTAGAAAAGTTAAAAGTTACAAATAATAAATTATTCAAGTGAAAATATAAAATTAATTTTATATAATATATTGATGAGTTTAGATTATAAGATGGTAAAGATAAATTCTAAAAATTTCATTTAGTTACCATGAGAACATTGTTTCCAATTAATATACTAAATTTTTTTTATAGTATGACTATAAATATAAAAGTAGAGGTACATTTATTTACTATAAATAAGTAAATTTCACATTATCCTAATGGAGTTTAGGATGTGTTGGTAATTGATAATGTAAATAGATAACATTTTTTATGAAATATATTTCAAATAAAATATTTGATGTGAAAATTTCCATGAATGATGATGATGTACACAGTAGACAATAGAAGTTGTTAACATTGTAACATCTGATATTTTAAATTTTTGGAGTTTGAATATGTTCAAGGATTTAAACATTAGAAGTACGATTCCAAAATATCACCAATAATTAAAAATTCTTAATTTATTCATGTTTCTCACTAAATAGTTTAGTGGAAAGGATTTATCAGGTGGTCATATATTACATATTGATTTGATGAGTTAACAAAACCACAGAAAGTGCAGTAAACATAATGGTGATTTGGTAGTCTATCTTTTATAATATAATAGATATGTGATTATTTATGGATTTATAAAATATTATTAATATTGTTTAAGAATATAAAATGTTTTATACAAAATGAAATATATAGTTTATCAATCATTCATATTTCTTTAATATATATATATATATAGATAGTGATATATATTTTGTGAAATGTAATGATAATTGACCTCTCAAAGTATAATATATAATTATCTCTAACTGATGATCTTCATAGATTATTATATATTATTATTAAATATTATAGTTAGCATGGGTAGGATTTTTTCATAGAGATATATAATATTCTCATAAGGAATAAAAATAGTTTTTGTGTAATGGAAGACCCATGATGCATATCACATAGAATGTAAAACACTATTTCTTTTAGTAAAATTGGGGTCCAAGGATAATATTTGGAGTCCCCACTACTTAGGTCTGGTGAGATACAATTAATTATAACTTTCATACACTAATATATTTCTTGCAAAAGACTTGAGTCTTAGCTAATCAAGGGGTGTTTGGGTATACAGCTGATCATGTCATCGATTGAAGCTTAAAAAGTTGATATTTTCCCTCTTATTATGAGAGTGGAATCTATTAACTTAATTGAGATCGAATAAGATGTGTGAGACCACATTCAGATAGTACATATGAAATTCTTATCTATTTGGGTGAGGGACTTTTGATGTGATCATCCATAAAGTTGAATGACATGTGATGTATTCATCGACATACTCAATATATAACATAAATGTTAAGAATGTTTAAGTAGTATATATGGGATTGACATAATCTATATCCAATGGTCAATCAATGTATTAGAGAAATGGAATATATGACAATGCAAATTATCATGTGATGAAACTGGTGCACACCAGTATAAAGATACATGTGTTTGACGATGGTCATGTCAGGTCCTTTTATCGCTCCAGTAGCATTAATACATTAATAGAGGATTATATATATTTTTATTTTTTTATGGATCAATTTATTCATATTTATTATAAATTTTAAAAATTCTCATGGGGTCACACTTTTGGGATGACTAGATAAGGATTGATTTTGGCTTAGAGAGATATTATAAATAAGTATTAGAGTAAATATAATAGTGTTTTGGATATGGATTTCATAAATGATTTCATATGACATGATTAAAGAGGAGTTTATCGATAGATTTCCAAAACTTATTTGGTAGATATATAAAAGTATATTTGGATATGATTTCATAAGTGATAATTTATTATATGATATATGGGGAAATGGTAAGTAATTATTTTAGTATTTATTATAAGTGGTAGATTGAAGGAGATATTACCTAAATCCATTATTCATGTTATGTAGTTTAGATATGTCATATTATATTATATAGGTATATCTTAAGGTTCCACTAATCCTGAAAGTCATAGTCTATGAATTCCCATATTTTAAGTCAATGTATATGATACAATGTCTCTGTATTCAATTAGATTGGGGAGAAATGAAAATATTTATCATTCAAGTGATCCTCCACATTGGAAATCATAAATTGACTATTTCATAAGATGAAACACATGGGAGTTTTATGCATTCATTAAAGCATTTCATAAAATGGACAAGTAATTTACTCAGGAATTATAATGTGTGAGTAAATCCATAACAAATTTATATGAATCCTGAAAATATCTATATAATTATAGAGTACCCTTTGTATATATATGAGATAATCATTTATACGTTTGGATGAAACTCTCTTGATCTTATATATTTAATACATCTTATCCCTTTTCCTTCCATGGGATCTAACATACTATAGTTTACTAGTGGACCTCGGTCATATAATAAGGGATTCAACAGAAATCATGGATACATCTAGAGAAAGGATTTCATTGAGTATCCTCTACTATGTTCATTATCAAGAATGGATATTGATAAATGAAATTACTATTTATTGTTTAAGGCGTATTAGTTTTTTCATTTAAAATTTTCACATGATTTCCTTTATCTTGTATGGTCAATCTTGGTTTTATGTATCTATATTGCATCTACTGTGTTTATCTAGTATAGTTAGATCCTTCAAAACTCATAATTATAAACTTAAATCTCCCACTTTCAAAAAAACCACATAAAATTTGTATTATATCAAATGAAATAACCTGTTTTTACCTCTCCATAAATCCTCCGGGATAAAACATAAAACCGTTTTAGAAAAAATATCGAATTCAAACTCAATCCATATCCGGTCAAAAAAAAATCTCACTATATGATCCTTATTAGTATTGACAATAAATATGAATAACTACATTTATAAATGAAAAATCGTGTGTTTTATAAAAGAATCTATTATAAAAATTATATAATGGGATTTAGTGCGATATCCATAAAAAACATTTATCTCTATACTTATGTACACCATCTGCATCATATGAAAGCTTTTATTTTATTATGACCCATTTATCCAATATATTGAGTGACCAATGGACACAAATTATGTCAATACAATAAATACAACACATATGATCTTGATTCATTGAGTATAAAATAACTAGTACTATAAGTACATCACATGTCATTCACTCTTATGGATTATCACATCAAATTCCCCACATCTGAATAGATAATAACATCATATATAATATATAGGCATGACCACATACTTCCTAAATCTATCATAATTTAATTCCTAGATTTCATACTCATCATATTAGAGGAAAAATTCCATCTTGGTTAAGATCCTAATGAAGATATGATCAACAACGCACCAAACCACCAATAATTAGCTAATCCTCAAGGATTATGTGAGAATGGTATCAAACTATGAAGGCTATCATGAAAGTTATCTCTACAACTACTAGTAATAGAGACTCTAAATACAAACAATTCACAAATAGTATTCCTATGACATAGTTTATAACACCCCATGTGGTATACTTTATGGTTTACGTAGTGCACAAAACTCGTTTTCTTCCTATATCTCAATACATAAATTATACTCAAAATAAATTTAACAATTTTTTATAACATATAATAATCCATAGCGAATAACATTTAGAGTAACTCAATTCTGTACTTTTAGAGGTTAATTATCATTTTTCTTCGTGAACTATTTATCAATATACACATATATTTTTCCATCATAAAAGAATGGTAAAGTGGCAATTTAATTTTTTTATAACATGTTACATTTTATATTCATAAACTCCATAAATAATACCGAAAAAATCTTTATGTAATCAACTATTTAACATAATATATATGATTAGATTCTAGACTGGCCTTATGTATGAAACACTTTTGAAGGTTTTGTTTTACTCCTTTTTGATCTATGTAATTCCTTCCATATATCTATTAGATCACTTGATATAACCATCCCACTAAACTTTTTAGAGAGTAAAATCTAGTAAAAAATCTTGTTTGAATAATGGTGAGACATTGGAATCATATTCCTATTTTCCAACTCATTTAACATATTTAAACTCATCTATTTCACAACATCTAGTGTTAAGATCTTAATAACTTATATTATCAAATTTCAACTATTTTTATGAAGATCATCATCATTATTAGAACCCTTTCAATAAAAACATTCCAAATAATTTTTTGGTGACTAATATAAATATTTATATTATTAATTTACAAATCATATCCAATACGCTTTGGTATATTATGTTACAGTCACTTTAAATACTGTCATAATCATTTATTTGTTGACATTGAAATTCTCTATGTCAAAATAAAGTTCCAAAACCCTTTTATACACTATATACTCTTTATAATAGCATGCCAAGATTCACTAAATCCACCACATTAAGTAATTAAATATTATTTCATCAATGATAATATTAAAAAAATAACTTTATTTATATATATAATATCGTATTCATTGTGTATGAAGAATTTACTTTAGAATAATATTATTCATTAAAATATTTCACCAATGGTCTGATCAAATCCCACATATTTTAATAATTTTGGATGCACACTTTTATTATTGATAAAACATTTTTATACTTATCTTATTTTCAAACATATTATATAATCTAATTAATTATAAATAAGGAGTAATATCTCATATTTTTTTAAAAAAAACACGTTTATAACAAACAAATTATCTTATTATATAATAGAAATGAGAAAAATATACACATAATTTACTAACATCCATTTTATTTTGATATATTACATTACATTAAATTCCATGACTTTAAATACTTTTTCTTCTTCATTTGAATACAATCTATAAGCTTTACTAATTTATCCCATGATTTTGAACTCTAGGATAATCATGATATTTTTAAATTGTATATTTCATATAATGTATCCCAGAAAACAGAATAATTAATTTCCATTACCTCATACTCAATATAAATATTCCATATTGTTTTATGAGCCCCTTCAGGTATCTTAGACAACTCCACAATATGAAAACATTACTCATTCTTCTTGATAACTCTAGATTTCAAAGACCATGAATGGATACATGAAGAAACATCATTGGAATCTCTGACTAATTATTTCAAATATATTTATTTTATAACCACCTATAATATCAATATATTACTAAAACATTTACATTATTTTCCCAATTCAAATTAAAAGTATATGTGGGTTCATGTGGATACACCTGGGGGGTCAAAAAGTGTTACCATTTAATTTTAAACAAAAAACAATTATTCATTTAATACACTATATCCCATATGGTTTTAGACCATTGATTATGGTTAATGTAGATATTTCCATTTTTTTCTTAACATTAAATACACATATATGAAATGAAAATAAAGTAGAAAAGATAACACATGTTTTTTTATAAGGTTCAGTGAAAATTTCAAACTATACCTTATAGTAACCAGTTATTATCATAGTCCATATATTTTTTATAATGAATATTATTATCAATATAAAGATAAGTGGCTTGTTATTATCTTAACAAAATCACTCACCATATTATTCAGGTGAGTAACTTCACCATCTTAAACATCCGAAAAATACATCATCACACAACATTTATTCAAGATGTCATCACACCATTTAGTCTTCATTTCATACTCCTCTTGAATTAGATCAAAATTTTGTCTAGGGATAACTTTGAACCTTCAAAACTGATCCACTTCTTCCTCAATATAAATATAACTGTTCATTGGGTTTATAATTGATCCAATATTTCACTTTGATGTTTTATGTTTTCGATGGTGAAAATC
The DNA here is from genome assembly GCA_963277665.1 of Viscum album. Taxonomy (NCBI): domain Eukaryota; kingdom Viridiplantae; phylum Streptophyta; class Magnoliopsida; order Santalales; family Viscaceae; genus Viscum; species Viscum album. The sequence continues at coordinate 442,589,346 of OY728135.1, read as the reverse complement.
GGTTCGTGTTTATTGATATCAAATCCAAAAATGTAAAGATTATGTTTTTTTGCATCAGATCTGTAAGTAAATGTTAAGGTATGTCCCAATTGGTATAATAGGGAGGTTTAGAAAAACATTATAGATTAGGATATTTTCAATTTTAGGTTGACTTAAGAGTTATGGATATTATAATGTGTTTGTAAGATTATTTTTTTATCATAATTAAAAAAGAATAGACACCCATTTGTGTTTTTTTGGTGGTGGGAGTTTTGGATGATTATGAATATTTTGGGAGACATTTATAGTAATACCGCCCTTGGTTTTAGTTTATGTTTTAGTAAAAATAAAATTTTAGGAATAATAGGGGAAGTATCTTTTGGAAGTATATATGATTTTATTTTGGATTTATGGTGATTCAGGTTATTTATGGATATGATTAGTTTATTTTTTAGATTATATAATTAGGATATAATTTTTGTCGGGTATATGACATGAGTGACTAATATTATTTGGAGATAAATATTAAATTAATATTAGAAGAATATATGATAAATTCATTCTGATTATTGTGTTTCGAACTTGCTAGAGAGTATTTTAAAACAATATATTGATAATTATTTATCAAATGATCTATGTTGAACATTGGGTGTTATTATTGAGGCTTTGGTTATTAATTTTTCAGTTATTCATAGTAAATTTTATTCACTTTTAGAATTATATTACCTTGAGCTAACCATTTTGGTTTTGTTTAATAACTAAATAAAATAAGAATATAGTTATATCCTTTATGGAATAATGAGATCTATTAGAGATTGATCTTACTGATTCTAGTATGAAGAGATCATCTTTAATAATCATCAGTTGGAGTAAAAGATGAGATAATGGTGGAAACTGACTGAAACATGCAACCGATGAAGAAAATTTCATTTTTGGAGTTGAAGAAAGTGAAGTAAGTATATTTCCTTATGTTCTTATTATATATGGTTAAAAAATTACTCAAATCTAGGAAATGTATCTTGGAACAGAAATGTAATCCTATTAACATCATTTTAGATTAATCGATAGAATTTTTAACATCTCCTTGATTTATGGATTTTTAGTCATTAACTTTCTTATGATTATTGAATTTCATGTGATAAGTGTATTATATCACCCTCCATTATTATTTTGATATTAAATTTTATCCTCAATGTCCATATTTTTACTTCACACTAATGTTCTCATATTTTTTAACCTAGTTATGTGTTATTGTATATTACCTTCACATTTCACTTACCCACTTTTCAATAGTATGTTTTATTCACCTTTTTTATGATGTGTGTTTTAAATAAAGGAAATTTCAACTGTTAAACCCTCATTTTCCAAGATCATGTTAAAATTGTGAGAATGGTACTTATTAGGGGGAATAATTTAATATCATTATATTTTAAAATAACACTATATTAAATATCTAACATGACACACAAAACCGAGTTCAAAAAAATAATGAAATATATTTATTTTTAACCATTGTAACCTAGTAATTGGATAGAATGCTATGAATAGTAGTAAAATAATTATTAATTTTAAATTTAAAGGTGAAAATAATTAAAAATAATTTTAAAAATTAAATAAGAAATCTTTTTTAGTAATGTAATTTTATTCTTAAAAATATGTATTCTTTAAAATATATTTTTACTATTTCTTGTTAGTGATTATTACAATTAATTTCTGGGAATTTTATAAACATTATTTAATAATAACTATATAATTTTTTAATTCAAAATATAAAAATTATTTTAAGGTGATTTTTTTGGAAAAGATTTCTTTTTTAGAGAATAGTAAACAACACATATTTTTCTAAAACCATCATCTCATTTAATTAATTAAAAAAATACTATTATGAATTGAATTTTATAAAAAAGTAACATAATTATCATTTATATAGATATGATCTATTTCAAATAATTTTAAATCATCATTGTACTTTCTTTTTGTATAAGTTTATTTTTGGTATTAAATATGCATTTTTTTAAAAAAAATCATTGTATTTTGAGTTTTAATATAAAAATAATATCCCCCGTGTATATAAATTTAAATGGATTCCGTATATAGATTCAGAAGGTCCAAATTTTTGTTTATATTATCTTTGAATCATTAGTCATTATGAATAATAACCATGTAAAATTGTTGTTACCATGGTAAAGATAAAATTGGTTAATTTGGGTTAAAACTACTGTGATAAGGCTTAAAATTCATTCAAACACTTCAGTTAATATAATATTATGTGTCTATTTTATTCATAATTATCCAAAATTTTAAATTTTTTCCTTTTTTTACCCATGATTTTGATCTTTATAATATTTTATGTAAAGAAAATTCTATAATGTAACTATATTGACTTCAATATCTATAAACTTTTACATAATTATAAAAGAGGATATTCTTGGTTATTATTATTTATTTGAAATATGAGTTCTTTTTTTTATCTTAATATTTTTATATTTTTATTTTTGAAATAATTTACTTAAATTATTTCACAACACTAACCCAGTGCTTGTGTATGTAGTAGAAAAATAAAGTTAATTATTTAAAAAAAATATAAATGTATTTTTTTGGGAGATTTATAGTATAAAATCAATTTTATATATATATATATTACATATCATGGATTCATGTATATATCATATCCAAAATCTATTTTTTTCTAGTTGTTTTCAAATTCAAATTAAATGAATATTTCTAAAAATGGAATTAATGATATTTTATAATAACTAATATTTTATTAAATGTTTTAAATTAATAAAGATATTTTCATCAACCAAGTGAATGTGATATTGTTCAAAAATATCAACCATGATCTATTTATTGGTAACATTTACTTTTTATAGTAACTTTCTTGACCCCTAATGAATAAAAAAACTTGTTATTGTGATAATTGTCAAAAGGGTTAACAGAGTGGTAGAAATAGATAAGTTTGAAAAAACATGTAAACTCATCCAAATTTTACTTTATATAAACATTTATACTAATACTATTCTTAACTTAAAATTTTATTAGTATGTAGAAACTTTTCATGAAATTAATTTATTTTTATTTAATACTTTATGAAATTCAATGAATTTCTCTTCCATCACTTATAAAAGGAAGCCCCTATCCTCATATATTCGTACTCCAAGTGCCATTTGGTTTAAAAAACTACCAATATGATTTATTAACATAAATACCCATGTTATAGTAGTATTATTTTTCCATAATACTAACCTTAGAGTGATTAAGGTGTAAATAAAAGAAGGTTGTTTGGAGAAGTGGTATAACTTTTTACCAAATATTTTAGTTTTATTTATTATTGTAATTCCTTTAGATATTCATAAAACATGATTATATAAAAACCACATTATCATACATATACATATATTTTACCATGTTAATAGTATGACCTATATACATCTCCTCTTTTATAAAATGGGAAACAGAACCACTGTTTGTGTGTCTAGAGGACTAATGCCTCGCGAAATTAATGTAATTCATTATCCATCACCAGCCATCATGGATGATTATAATGATGGATTTAATGTATTTATATGATATTAATGAAATAATTATCATTTTTTAAATATAATATACCATATATTTTCTCACCTTTCCATCCATTGAAAAACTACAACATCATTTGTGTGTACGTGCATATTACCACGTCCATGAAGAAATGTGATTTGTTTTTCATACCTGCATCACATGGATGTTATATATATTGTATTTAAATTGATAATATTATACATATAATATAATAATAATTATATAGTTATAAAATAATATTTCCATTATTTTCCACATTCCAATCAAAAAATCAAAATAATACTCACGCATACATACGACTTACCGTCTCCATGATTATAACAATGTTAATTTTTCATAAAACTATTTCAGGTATAGTTTTAAATATATAATTTCTATATAAAAATTATAATTATTTCATTATTAGTATTTTTATAAATTATTTAACAATGATCACATTGACATGGTCGACATACTAAATCTTTTTTGCAACTATGAACTGAATCTCCTCCAAACACATGATATGAACTAAAGTAACTAAGTGATTAAATATATCATTGAGATAAATGAGAAAATGGTATAATGTTAATATAATAAACCTATAAAATGTTCTTAAAAAATTAAATAATTTTCATAAGTTTAATATATTGGATTTAAAGGATATACATAGAAAGTATGGATCCGAGGAATGAGATTTCATCTCAATTTCCCTTCATTGGGGAGCATTTTGATTCTATAAAACTAATTTAATTTATATGGTTTATATATTTACCTTTTAAATATTATATCATGCAATCATTAAATTTAATGATATTTTAAGTTTCATTTGATTTGTTTTATCTAAGTGGATTTTACATTAAAGATAACAAGTACTAAGAGATTTCTTAAATTAGTTCTCTTTTGTTGAGTTATATCACATGTTCAATTATTATATAATGTAATTATTAGGTGTTAAATAGAATTTGTAAAAAAATTTATGTTTATTTACTTTTCTTACACATAATCTACCCATTGATTTATTCTCAACTGAATGGTCTGGTTTTTTTAAGTGTTATTCATCTTAAGTTATCTTTCATCGGGACATAATTTTATGTTAAGCACATATATTCTTTTAATAGGTGTATATAAATACCGTTTGATGTGTTATATCATGGATATACCTATAATGATATGTAATTCTTCATTTTAAGTTATTATTTAATGAAGAATTTGACTCAAATGTTATCAAAGTGGTAAGGGGTTTATATTTCAATACCATTTTAAAATGAATTATTTTTTCTTGAATTTATGTTGAGGGAATTATATGTTAATTTTCTGATAATCCCATTTTATTTTTACCCTCATATGTTTATTTCATTAATTTTAATGTTTTACTTCAATTTACCCCTCTTTTGTACTCTAGCAATTATTTTTAAGAAAAACCAACCCTATTTATCTTCTTTTGGTTAGAAAAATATTTTCATTCATATCCATGTTTTATAAAATGTTTTCAACAATGTTTTAGACTATTATTTAAGTATTTTTAAATTAAATCTAACCCATATTTGAATTAAAAAAAGGATTAAAAAGAATCATCTTGTTATTCAGTGAACAAGGTAATTTTTATCGAAGGTGTAAATAAAATATATATTATAATGATTACAACATGAAATAAACATCCCACCATTAAGATCAAAAAATTAATTGAATATCCATATAAAATATTATATGGTTCTTTTCTGTGAATATGTTTTTCCTAATATTTTTTTTATTTTTTTAGTTTTTTAAAATATATTTTATAAGTTGAAAGGGTATTTTCTCAAAGAATGATTTTAATGATATTTTTTTAGTATTTATATTCGTCAATGAAAATAACCCTTGATATTACTTTCAAACCACTAGAGATATGTTGTAATGATACCATCCTTATTCTCCCCTTTATGGATAATTATTTTTCAAAGAGACTATTATGGAAAATATTTCTTTTCCATTGGTAAATCAAGATATGAATGAACAATGGTTATTGTTATTTTTAAAAGAACAATATTATAATAGTTTTTACCATTATTTGACAATTATACATATGTATGTATGGTTTATGGGTTTTTACATTATAAACCAAGGATTTTTTATTATATTTTAGATGAAGTGAGGTTTTTACATTATAAACCAAGGATATGTGGTTGCGTTAAAAACCAACAACAGGTGGATATGTTATAAACCAAGGATGGGTGGGATTATTATGACCCTTTAATGCATTACGTAATGATTATAGTCAATATATAATTATAAACAAATTTTGAAATATTTTTTATTCCACCATAACAGTTCCCACAAGTGTTTTGTGAAGATAATCCTCTATGATAATTACATGTTTCAATTATTTTTTCATTTAGCTTTTAAAATGGTTACTTTGATCATTATTATTGTCACATGGATCCTAATTATTGATTCATATGAATATTTAATTTGTTAAATATATATTCCATGTATCATGTTTTATGATCACGATTTTTATGGGTATAACTTATTCTATGTGGTTCTCATAAATTTTGATTAGGTCCTGATACCCTTATGATAATTTTATGCCCACTGATATAATTTAATCATTAATGTTTTTGTTTACTCTTACTAATCATTTGAGCTCATGCTTCTTATGTTTCCTTTTCTCCAGGTTTTGAAGAATGGTTTTATGTATGTTATATATAAGAAGGTTACTATATGTGAAGTACATAGTGGGATATAATATAGACTTTATGAACTAATTTTTTATGTATCCATGTTGTGATGTGGGATTTTTTTCAAATTCAATGAAACTATAAACATAAAAGATTCATGAGTTTGTAAGTTATCCAATATTTCATCTTGATGTTTTATGTTTTTTATTTTAGAAATCAGATCATATTTTTTATTATATATTCTCAACAGAAATATTCAATGTTTTTCACCTCACAGTTTATTCTAGGTATTTGAGTGTTGTGCAATCATTTATGTTGGGTTCGCTATTTCCAAATGGTCTCCAACTTGTTTTTTCGTGGAACTCGAAACACCCAACGGTTCTATATCCATGTGGACCCACATTCCAAAGGTAGGCATTTGTTTGTAATTTTTTTCCAATGATGTTGAAGAACTCACATTGGTTGAGAGGATGGGAGGTCGATCTCGTCACACCCTTTTGAAGGTAATTATTGAGTATTCTAAGAATATCTTATAGATTTAAGAAATGTTATAAAATCCTTTATTAATTACCAAGTATAATAAAATAACACTAAAATTAATAATCAATTATTAACATTTATGAAATTTAGAATCATCTGTATGTATCTGAGGTTATTCATCAATGGAGATATCTATATGTATTTGAGATTCTGTATAAATTCTATCACCTTATGTACTTATTATAGATTCTTTGGTCGTTATTATAATGATTCTAGTTTTAAATCCACAAAGTGGGGAACTCTAGCGTATATCATCATCCATGGAGATGAAAGTTGTTTTGATGTTGGGATTAGACCCATGTATGCGCTTCTTACATATCCTTATGAAAGGAATCAGAACCCATGTAGTTCATTTCCATTTAATGGGGAACCTCATAAAATTTATGGTCATGTGATAAGGACCTGACCATAAAGTTTAACATCATGTGGAAATGACGTCAAGGTGAAAGGTTCCCAATCAAATTTTGTTGTGGGAATTATGCAAAAATCAGACCTGTGAACCTATAAAGGAAATATATTTATAGGTTTGATTAGAACCATAAGGGAATGTGTCCCAAATAGAACTGAGTAAATTTGGGGTATAGGGTGTGAACCACTATGAGGAATCCTACGTATCCCATTTGGATGTGAATTAAAGACCACATACATTGACTATTTTTATTATAGGGGAGTGTATCCCTCTAATAGAATTAAATTTAGGATTATACTTAAAAAGTATTCCTTGATTAATGAGTTATGGGATATGAAAAATTTCATGAATTATTGAGATTGTTTGGTTAGGTTTGGGGCTTAATCCTAAGGAGGATGACTGGATGGTTTGATGTTTTGTTGGGAATTACTCCTAAAAGAAGATTCCAAAGTGAATAAGGGTTATTATTGGGGATTAATCTTGAGTAGTATACCCATGGATGATCTTGGATTGAGGATTACACCTATAGAAGATTCTTGAGATGGTGATATAGTATGGATTATACCATGTAGGAGTCATGAATTTGGTTAGGGATTACACATGGAATGATGCCCAAAAGGCTTGGGATCATGTGGATTTCATGACCACTATAAAACAATAAGCCTGTGTAGGTCATGATCAGTGAGAGAAAAAAGAGGAAAAAGAATGTCTAGGAAACCACAAAATCAACTCTTCCCTAAAGGTGGACACATGGACTTTTGAACTTATTCCTATAGAGGAAACATGAATGATGTTAATAAGAAGATTCAAAGGATGATCCTCTACGAAAAAATACATATGATAGTGTGAACACTGTGATGAAGGCTATACTCTACGAAAACAAGTCATGATGAGTCATGATTGAACCTGAGAAACAAGAGGAAGTGAAAGTTCATGAAGCCAAACTTCTCCTTCTTCACTGGTGGAAGAGGACGATGGTATGAGAGAGAGAGGAGAGGACTCTAGTTCTTATCCCCTCTTTGATATAGTAGCACATGGGATGAGGAGAGGCATGATTTCAACCTCCCATAAGAAATTATCGGGGCTTACTAATGGAGGGATTCCCTAAAATTGTCCCCTTAGTGAGGGAAGAGGATCTCATTCCTTTGTGAATAGAAAACCATGCATAATCCTCATCCTCCCTACTTGGAACTGGAGGCTTCAGGTTTTAGGGATGAAATGGATATGACATGGTCTTAACCCTATTATCCAAGACTGGAAACTCCCCAACATCATCCTAGATGTGAGGGTCCTGGTGACATTGGCCATACAAATCCATATGAACACAGAGGATCCTAACCAAGTGGTAAGACAATTGTGGGAGACCTATGACCGTACTAATACAAAACCAAATATAAGACATGATGTTGTGAATTTATCCATTTTCATGAGAGTCTAGAGGCCTCAGTGGAGGATTCGACTTAGTCCCTCACAAACAAGGGATCCAAAGGGAGAAGATTCCTACAATTTGAGGTTTTTAGGTGGTCTCAAAGAGGGGTTCATGTAGGTCTCAGTTTAAGGGGAAGAGGTGCCACACATATTGAATTGGAGGAACTAAATGTTTACCTCTTATGCGTGTTTAAGGAAACATGAGCTATGTATTCCTTAGGTAATGAACCACCAGCGAAAAATGATAGGGTGATGATTTATCCTAGGTGCCTTGGGTCTCCTCTGGTGTCCTTGGAGGGGTATCTTTTAGGTCCCTTGTTATGGAAACGTACCTCGTACATGTGGTTTCTCACAAGGGGAGAATGTGTCCTCATACATGAGTATTTTTTAAGACCCTGAAGGGGCTTTGATATCACTTATCCCACATAAATCCCTGGTTGCCTATTTATAGGCAACCGGGGGAACTTGGTCAAAATAGGTTTCCTACATAGGCCTCAGGCATAGGTGACCAGTGAAGGTTCCTTTCATAGAGGGTGACCTACCCTTTCTTGGAAAAGGGGGGGGGGGTGATGGCCTTCTCATTCATAGGTATGTGTGTGCATCCTAGGTTGAGTGATTCCTTTAGTTCTTCTTGTTATATTTTATCACTTTATTACTTTAACATTATTAATGTTCCCTTCATAATATTTTCACCCCTCTTGAAACAAGTAGAGTGTCAACAAAATCCATCCTAAATATTGGATCTGATCCAAAGATATAGGTATAGTCCTAAGGTAGAACACATAAGATATTATGAAATACTTTTTAGTTAACCACACTGGTATTCAGTGCAGGACTGTGGTGTGGGTATGATGTGAAGGTCACCAGTAATGAATTGGTACACAGGTTACCAGAGTAAGTCTACAACATCTATAAATACCATCAGTCCCTATGTATTTTTTCTCAAATTCCTAGCTTCTAATTTTTTCACTCACCGTAAAGGTATTCTTCTCAACTCTATCATGTTTTTTGTTTTTGGGAAGGCCTCCAAATGAGATTCACATGGTATAACCATTTTGGACTATGGTGCTGTACGGGGCAGAGCTCGTCAATGATTCTTTTCAAAGGACCTGATCAAGGGTCTTGCACATGGTACCTTGTTGAAGGGAATGTGCATAGGACATAACCAATGGGTCTTCTTGAGTTCATTTCTTTCCTAAAATATACGATCCTTAGAATTAAGAATTTGAACTTTTATAAGCCAATATATTAATGTATTCAGGATACATGACTGTTTCTTGTAGGTTTTCAATGGCCTCTTTGATGACTTACACTAAATAAGCTATTCCACATTCTTTTGAGATGATAAAATCTATTTGTATAAGTAACAATGAAGTGGACGATCATTCTCTATCGGATCTGGTGATGTGTTTTGAGCCATACCAAAATGATTAATCATGATGCAATTACAGACCATTTTATGGTAATGGGATTTTGAGGGATTATACAATCATTGGGGTATGAAGTTATCTCCCAAATTCTTTCTTTGTGAATTACACCAACCACATTTATTCCAATATCTCATACAAGGGTGTTTATATTAAGTAAGGGACAATTCCAATTGGATTTTTTATGAAGCATAGTAGCTATTATCGAGATCTAAAATTACAAATCCATGAATCGAGGCCTCATTGTTATGAATCAACATTTAGTGCTACACAGATAGATCTGACTCTAGGTTTGGTGGAGGACTGGGACATATGCTCTAGAGGGGGAGTCATGCCTGAGTGGATGTATGCATACTGAGTGTGATGAACTTGTAGATATTTAAGTAAACCTATATATGATTTGATATCTATGAGGCTATTTGGGTAGTAGAAACCTATGCCTACAAGAACACAGATATCACCCCTGAACTACTGATCTCAGGGAGTCAATAGCCAAATTCCTTCCATATGACATATGGGGAAGTTGGAATTATCCAATGGAACATCTACAAAACTATTAGGGTCCCCATTCTAGGGGAGATATATGATTTCTTCGTCCAATTAAAGACAAAATTGGATGATACTTAGAGGACACAACCATTGTCCGATATGTTTTTAAATATAGAAAAAATGTTGCCAAATAAATAGCCACACCCTAGGGATGACATATATCCAGGATCATGGATGAAATATTTATTAGAACTAACATGAGAATGATCCACTTGAGGTCACCCTATTTCATGTACCACTCAAGAGAATCAAAGTGCACCAAGAAAATTCTGGCCCACATTAGAGAAGGGATAGTTTACCTGTTGGGGTTATAAGGTCAACCCCATGGTTGATGCAAAGAATTTATTGGAGAGATTCCTCTCTATTTGTCTCAGCATTTATTAGTGTCCAATCTACAAGTCCAATGGTGGTGTAGGCCAAGGAATTTTGTGATAGCGGCCAAACTGGTTGATGGGAGGTAAATAGGGTTGGATGCATCTTTCATGGAAATAATTTACCATTCTTTTCTACATAAAAACAATATGAAGTACCATTTTTATATTGAGGGATTGTTTCAAGTGCTATGGGGGGTGGATCGTAGCACACATTAGTTCATATTTTGTGCTGAGCCAAGTTAAAATCCCAGAAAATTGATTCTTCCCATTCAATCTGGTTGTTTCTGGAATCTAACCTCTTAACCTAATGTATGATGACATGATAAATATTCTAAACATGTCAAGGGAATTTAACTTATTTATGCATTGTAACCCACTAGTAGAGAAATTTACAAATTATGGTAGGGAAAATAATTACAAGATGAGGTCATACATGATAGCATTCTGAGATTCTGTACTAGTGGCCCACATTGATAGAAATATCATATGTAAGGATTATCCTCTATGTCAATTTCCATTCCAATTTAAATCTCTTGAAAAGTCAATAATCTATCATTCTATTCATGTTAGGAAATAGAAGCATCTCATAGTATCCCAGAAGCTTTAAATCTTAATGGCTATGGAGGTGTCAAAATGTCAATCATGATGCCTCCATTAGACACATCAATTGGTTTGGATGCTGGACATTCCAAGGAATGTATCCCTTTATATCCTTATGAGTTAATGGAGAACGACATATACTGGGTCAAGGAATCAAAAAATTCTTGTCATGTTATGCATGGTAAAAAGGCTTGATCCAAAGATGCTAATGTTGAATCTTTTAATTATTTGAAGCATTATCGAATAAGGTCCACCTGGCTGGATAGAATTTAGAAAACCAAACCTCCCACACCAAGGCGGTCTAGTCTCCATCATCAGAAGGTGGCTGGTGTTACATCCCCTCATTCACCTACGAAATTAAATTGGTTTGAAGAGGCTTCCAAATTAGAGGGTGTCGTGTCTTCCTCATATCCATCCACATCAGAGTCACATTACGTATTATCCCTAATGACTTGAGTTTAGGAGAGATGAACTTGTGATATCATAGATTCATGGGAGTTTCACTAGGATAGACTATGAATCCAAGAGCTGGGTGATATCAGAGCATCATCTGATCTCCACCTCGATAATGATTTGGCTAAGGTGATGAGGTACACTTAGGAGTTTGAGTCTTAGATATACACAATCGATGAACAAACCTTTTCCACAACGAAGGATTCTAATATAGTTGACCAATAAGTTATTAAGGTGGTAAATATTTATTCTATGGTTGGATCTAACATTTAACATAACCCTGAATATATAATTATCTTTTTCCTTTTCCTTTTCATACACTTTAATCAACTTTAATTAATCTTGAGGGGATTTGTTTTGCAGTTTGTTAGATAAGAATAAGGAGAAGAACTGTTTGTAGAAAGACAAATTGAAGAGGTGTCTAGGTTTCCAATATATAGACCCAAAGACACTACTATTGAAAAATTTTATGAGGCCCATCAATCCCTATGACCATCCCTGAATTAGAAAGCTATGATGGAGGGAATGGCGGTGGGAACTCTACGACCATCCCCACAACCCTCTGTTGCCAATATGACTGGGTTAGACCCTTCTCCATCTTGATATAGGAAGCATAGAACATCATTGAATTTGTCCCGACACTTATTCCATGGTAAAAATTTATGTTGTAATTTGGTGTCATGACATGATCAACATAGTCCCTTTGACCATAACTATCTTTTTCATAATCTTCTTCACCTTCCCCTTTAATGGATTTGTCACCAATCCATCAAGGATTGAGAAGAATTCCTTGGGGGAGGCATGGATTCAGGCAGATGAATCTATTATTTTGATAAATGAAGTGTCAATTGATGTAACCGCATCTTCCCCAGATCACATGGAGAGGAGAGAGGGCCAAGGTAATGTCAGATGTACTTCGAAAGGTGTCATGCATTATTTTTGACTATTATCTCCTCATGATATTTTAGGTATATTTCCCACACCAGAGGACCTTGAGGTAGTCAATGTTGATTCCATTATAACCCCGTAATGGGATGATAGTGATCTTATAAGTTTTGATGAGGGTGTTGATTTCAACCCTAACTCTTGGGGGGTGACGATGTTGTTCTTGCGGATCAGTTAATAGAGGAGGTTGCCGGCAGAGCCAATTCAAGTATTCAACAGCATGTCTCAGATACCATTATTAGCGAGGATTCTGCAAGACTTGAGGCTATGTACCATGTACTTTTGGATTTAATTAATCCACACATTGATACACTCAGTTCCCTCAAGATGTTTATGGATTTGTAAAAAGAATTGGATCGACATAAGTTTTATAATTCTTGTATTTTCTAAACATGGTTGATTTGTTCGTTCACATGATTCTACGCAATAGAGTTCAAATTTTTAAAATTTGTGTGTATACAATGTCTTTAAGGAACTTCATGAATAAGGAATCCAAGCCCACCCAACTCTTATTGTTGAGGGAGTGTTGGATGATATGCTGAAGTGGGAGATTCTCAAGACCCATTTATACTAGTTATAGTGGTGGAAAATTATGAAGTGGGGAATCCCTGAGATCCTTTGATCCTGGTACTGAAGCCATCAGAAGGGAATTTCCCCTATCAAGATGTTCCCACTCTAAGAATTAATGATAGGGACACCAGAGAGGTTTCAAACTCAATGATCAACCAAATAATGGGTGAGTGTCATTAATATTATTGGTCACTACATTGCCTTTGAAACTATTTAACTTCTGTTATTGATGAGAAGTATCACCTATTATTTAGTATGATCATCTTTGGTGATAGGGTCAGAAATGATGGATTCTGTTCTAGCTCCACTGACATTAATGGGTGAAACTAAGGATATTTCAGAGGGAGTGGAACAAGGTGACTCACTGAGTTCACAAAATCTAGAATACATCTCTCCTACTAAGAGTATCTCTAAATCTAATCTAAATACTCAATATCCTTTTTGTCCAATAGGCCTTCTGGTCTGGTGGGGTATCTAGAGGATAATTGGAGAGTCACCTCTTGAAGAAATGTTGTCGCAAATTAACTGAATCCCATGTAAGATTTACATGTTGGGAGATGATGAATTTTACTACCTCTAGATCCATGATGCAGTGAAGATGAGCAGATAATAATAAGAAGAGGACAAAGGTCATATCAAGCATAGGTGCAGTTGGAGGTAAAATTTGAGGAAATAAGAGCTACCATAGTCCAGTATAGGGATATCCACTCCAAGGAGGTGGATGATTACCATGAACACATTGATGAGAAGTATATCCAAATAAAGCACCATCAAGAGGAATTAAATTACTGAACATAGGAGGAATTTCAACTCCTCCACTCATTGGTAGGGGTGTTAACACAAAAAAGAGATGTCATTGGTTCATATAAAAAGAAGCTCCATAAATATGTGGAGGCTATTGTTGTATGAAGGCCTTAGCTTTGGTAAAATTCAGAAATTTATAAGGGTGAAATTTTTCTTGTCAATTCTTATATTGAAGATAAACTGTAAAATATGGTATCGAAACTCCATCATGTGGTAGTTCCTCTGCTTTCTAAAACCTAAATAAAATGAAATGAAAAGGATTCTTGTTCCCAATCACATGTTGTTGAATTCCCATCCTTATCATACATGTAATAAAATACTAAAAAATTAATCATTCGATCGAACATCATTGTGATATAATTGTAAAATCCATTACTATAGAGTTCTGCAATTATTTCATATTCTATAGGGAATAGAGAGTGTAGTTCGTTTGTTTCCTTGTTTATATAAAAACCCTTAAAAAATACCTTTATGTACCATCACCCTAATGGTTTTTTAAGTCCAATATAATGAAGTGTTAGTGGGAAATCATTGATTTTTCATAGACTAACTTTTTCAAGTTTATGTCCTAAAAGTTTTTGTTCCTATTTCATTTCATTACTTGATTTTTGCCAAAACCATAAATAGTGCAGGTCTTGTGAGCTGAGACTCATCTTTTTTTCAGAGTTCTCTTTGTTGGTTTTCAATCTAGAAAGCAATGTATCTTTTTGTGGGAATTTTAAACTCATGCAAGCTATACTCATGATACTGGTATTTTATGTCGAACAATTTTGAAAAAATGTTTTAAAATAATGACCCAAATTGGTCTTGTGGGCATGGAATGATCCATCATTATTCAGATACTTGATGCAAAATCTTTAGCCGTGATTGTTTTGGTTTTTTGAGATTAAGATATGATATTCCGGGATAGAGGAGGTCTCTCCTAAGGAAGAAGTTTCCATTGATCGGAAAACACATTATTATGGTGTTATATAAAATGCCAACTTGTGCACATACTCTATAGTTAAGTAGTGGTATCCTTAGTAAGTCAATCCCATTTTGTGGCTGAATTTTGAAAATAAATTTTGGGTATGTTACAACATATTCAGGTAAAGGTTATATTAGGAATTATGACATTCTATTGCACATGGATGAAGTAATCTTATGGAGATTCATATTTCTCAAGACCACGAAAAGTGGTGTTTCTTAGGGATGGTGTCTGGGATTGAATAGAGCATTTGTATTGGAAGTTTCCATCAATGGGAAACTATTACTTCATAGATTTGGATTTTACGAAGGAGGGACCATTTTTTCAGTTGATTGATGTTAGAGAAGGGGAAAGCCCCTTCATAAAAAGGGTCAAAATATCATGAAAATTAATGTCATGCAGTAATTACATTATATTGTTTAGTTTAATATCATGCAGTAAGGATATCATGTTGTGCAGTTTAAAGTCATAAAACTATGAAATTATGTTGTAATGTTTAAAGTCATATAGAAATGAAATTATGAGGGGCTATAATTTATGGTCCTTATATTTGACCAAAATAGTAGTGAATCTCTCATTCTTGGAAATATGTCAGGAAATGTGCTACCATATATAGGTTTGAGAGGATAAATTTGTGATCTTTGATTTATGGATCCTTAGATATGAAGAGTAGTTTGGAAAAACGGATTATGGAGTTATTGGAGGTCTCCCATAAAAAACCTGTATATGGGATATTTTATGAAAATGTGGCCAGGGAAATTTATTGCATAGTCAATACTGGTATCCCTTGGCTCATAGGAACCGAAATTTGTGAGAAAATTATTTAAAATCAACTAGGAAATGTTATAGAATAATCAGGCATAAAGGTTCTTAGGAATCCTGACATTCTATGGATAATAGCCAATGGAGGTTTGTGAAGATTCAGATTTTACCAGTCACCGATTTTGGTTTATGGAAAATATGTACTTGAATATGGGAGGACCATTTCCATTCAAAATTAACTAATAATTGGGATAAATGGTTACTCATACAAGTTTTACCAAAACCCTTGAGATAAGGTTCTTGTATTTTTAGGTCATATTTCTAAGACCAAAACACCATGGAAATAATAGGTGACATGTGGCCTATCAGACCATGTCCATTATGGAATACTTTTTTCATGATGGAGGAAATTGTAAATGGTTGTCTTGAAGGATCTTGGATCATGAGAATGGATATGGGAAAAGTATGCAGGATATGACTACCGGCCGAGTTTGAATCATGGGTTCTAACGTAATGTCGTCAAAGAAGATGAAGAAAAAAGAGGATTCTCTCAAGGAAGGGGTTACCATTGATTAAAAAACCTATTACAAGGGATATTTTATGCATGGATAATAACGTAATGTACTGTGTAGTGAATATTGGCATCCTTTGGATGATAAAAATGTTTTGTGGGATGCTTTATTCTAATCCATTTGTGGCATGTTGCTGTATAGTCGGGAAAAGAAGTTCTCATGTATTAGAAAATCTATCACTTGGAAATAGAAAATGATTATGAAGATAAAAATGTTTCCATTATTAGGAGTATGATGTGCATAGGGGATATATCCATGAATAAAGAAAATTTTTGGACAGATTTTTCTATGAAGTGTAGAGTCCCTTATATAGATCTGACTCATATGTAGAAGGAAGACATCCATATTTCTTCCATCGATCCATTAGTGATGGGGCCCAAATTGAGATCTCATATTTATATCATTGTTTGTACACAGGAGAGGGTTTATTATTCATTTACCCTATGGTTGGTAGTATGACATGGGGCCTAGGTATCATTATGTATCTCATTGGATTGATAATCAAACCATATGTAGTTCTTAATGTACCACAAAATTTAAATTCATGCAGTCGGGGCATTATCCATGAAGTTTAACGTCATGTAGTAAGGAAAAAGGTTTATTAACATGAAGAGTGAGGGAATGATAATGTTGGGATAGTTAATATGACTCGAGCATCACTACACATCTCATTGGAACAATAATCCATCCACACATAGTTTAAAAATAATGGCCCCCCCTGCTGATTGAATTCAACTATGGAGGAAATTGGAGGTTTTGTTTTGATATGGGTTCATTCAAAGGGTGAGAACTCATATTGGGTATTCTAATGTAAATATGACTCATACATGGGAGATAGGTGGTATTTCCTATATTATTCTATGGTTGGGCTCAAGATTTTATATATCAACATCACTACATATCTCATTGAAATGAGAATCAATCCATACAGTGTTTTTGAAGAAATAATGTATTTATTTTCATGTGATGAGGAAATCAGGCGTGAAATTTAAGATATTTCACATAGACACATGGAAACCCTAATATGAATTGATATTCCTTGCTTATGTGGGTAATACTTTTATCAAAAATTGTAACCCCGCATGAGTTATTCTTAGTGTGAGAAACATGGAGCGACGAAGGTTATTTCTTTGGCACAAGGGCATCACAAGTGAAGGATAGGGGGATTTATATTTTGTGGTGGATGGGCCATGAGAAATGATACATGCATCACTACCTATCTCATTAGGATAAGAATCAATCCATACTCAGTTCTTGAAGTCCTTTGTAGTTTAATTCCATCTGGCATGGATGTTAGCTTCCCGACATGAACAGGGGGATTGTGGATGGTTCGAGGGATAAGTCTTTGGAATTTCTACATATCTTTTCGGAACAATAATATATAAAAACATAGTTTTTATGAGGTTCCTTGTGTAAGTCTAATCTATACATATAGAGTGGGAATTGTTTTTATTGGTATTGATCCCGAGACCATAGATCTAGTTGTCAGTATATATCTCATTGTATTGAGAATCAAGAAACACATATTTCTTAAAATATCTTTTTTATCATCATTCCATGAGGATTTTTTTCATATATTTTAAAGTCTTACTGTAAGGACTTGGTTCACTTGATGTGAAATAAATATTATAGCTGGGTGGGGATATAAGATCTAGGTGTCACAACATATCTTGTTTTAGCAAGAATGACTCCATAAAAAGTTCCTTATAAATTTCCCCACATCGATCATTCTTTGGTCCATGAAAGTGGGATTTAACATTTTCTAGGATGATGTATGGGATAAAACATGAGGTTTAGGCATCATTATTCATTTTGTAATGGGGATCAATCAAGATGTCTGGGAAAGGGTCCCTATATAGATCTAATTCATACACTTGGAAACTAAAGGGGGGTATTTTTTCCTTCGTCATGGCTAAACCCAGGATGGAAAGTCTATCTATCTATTTGTATCTCATTGGAATTATAATCTAGCCATACATTGCTCCAGATAGGGTTGTGCGGTTTACTATCTTGTGATAAGGATTTGATAGTGCTAGGACTTATTCTCATAATGGGGGTCGAAGTGCCACGTTGAGGTGGATATGATGTTATTGGGGATTATATGTAAGAGATGCCTGTAATTAAGGGACCATGAAGAGTTTTTTCAACTCATGGTGTTTTAGGTGTTTCTTATCACCAATGTAGAAGGATGGTAAGAGATAATTTTAATGTATTGTGGTAATGAAAAATAGTGTCTTACAGTTTTAGGTCATACCACTAAGGCCATATGTCATGAAATTTATCGTCATGCTATAAGGATGATGATGTCGTATAGTTTAACATCATGCAACACAATTATGATGTAATTCTCTTTTAGGTCATGCAACAAAGAAAAAAAATTCTATTTGAAATCTTACATCTTTGTCATTCTCTATGTTATTACATGATGTATTTCATCTTGAACCTTGCATTATTTTTGGAGTCATAATGATCTCTCCACCCATTGGGATTAAGGAGTATCATCCATTAGAGTGGAACTATTGTATTGAATAAGGTCCCTCCTACAATAGATCATGTTTTGGAGGCTTCTTTCCTAGTATCACTGGAGTCCTGAGGACGAAAACCAATTCTCCTTAGAGGAATGAATGGTGGAAGACCCTTTTGTTAAAGGCTCATGCTATCATATTTTGATTGAAGTATAGGTAATGTATGGTGTATAAATTTTTTTCATCTATTAACTCTATTAAATCCAGTCATTTCTTGGATTTCTTAACTATTGATTCCTTTTCATATATGGAAATATGTAGCAAATACAGCTATACCTCACCAACGATCACATACCATAGTGGTATGGGCTCCTGTTTGGCATCCAAGAGACCCAGGTTCAAAATTGGGTGGAGGTGAATTTCCGGGTTACTATAGAATTACTATACAAGTACTGTAGCAGTTATTGTTCAGTACTGCAGCAGCCAGAACTATTCACCCTATTTGGGCCTTTGGGCCACCAATTTGGGGCTACGTGTCTCAGGGCCTTCGGGCCACCAAAGGTCTTCGGGCCATAGGGCCTTCGGGCCATTTAGACAGTGGAGTAGCCCGGTTCACATAGAACAAGCCCAGAAGAGGATCAGAGCATGTAGCAGCCACCTAATGTAGAGCTAACCATATTGGAAGAATGAGAGGGTATGACAACCGCCATCCGGACCAGGCACCATGCAGCTTTGCATGGGGAAATGCTAGCCGATCAGTAATGCAGAAGTGGGGAGCTAGACGATCAATTGTGAGGGAGCTGGGGAGGGGCAGTTCTAGTGGGTTGGGCCTACGGGTCGTGTAATTGGCATTGTATGCCTCTGGGACATCGGGTAATGTATTGACCTTCAGGTCGTGTTAGGCCTCGTTCCTTGGGCCTACGGGTCATATAAGGGTTCCCATTCATCCCTTAAGGGGGGGGGGGGGGGGGTTATCTATATAATAAAATAAAAAAGAGGCCTCCGGGCCATTCGGGATAGACCTCAATAGGAAAGACTGCTTCTATTCTATATATCAGGGAGTATTTGGTCACCCGTGACGTAGTATGAGTTGTAGTATGATAATCTCAAAAATTGTGCAAGATCTTGTCAGGCTAAGACTTTTTATCTTTATCTACCATATTTTATAGTATTTATGATAGGTTCTTATTGAAGGACAATATTTTTCAATTAGCTACTTAATGATAGCAGTATGAATGGTTGGATTTTATGTTGTACTACTGATATAGCTTCTCTACCTCAGTAGAATAGAAATTGGCCCCATTTTCCATCTGTATGGTATGAGGGACATGAAATATGGTAATGATATTTACTTTTATGAAGACAATGATACTTATGGAACCGATTTCATTAAGGTGTATTGCTTCCTCCCATTTGGATAAGAAATCAATAGCTGTTAAAATGTATTTGAATTGCTTGGAAGTAGTTAGTGGGTATGACCCCACTACATCCATTTCCAACATGGAGATAGCCTAGGAGTATTTGGATTTATGTATAAAATCTATGATTTAATGGATTATGTTGGCATGCAGTTGGAAGGAATTACATTTCTTGGTGAATTCTATTCAATCCAACATCATCAAAGGACAGAAGTATCCAAGTCTTTGGATTTGACTAGAAAGCATGTACCCTGAATGGTGGGAACAATAGGCTCTAATATGTACTTATTCTATGATAGCCTTAGTCTCTTATCCATTGATACATCTAAAATGGAATCCATCAAAACCTCACTTGTAGTGGACCTTATAATGATTTGGGCCATCATAAATCATGAAATTGTCTTCTTGTCCCAAGATTTCCTCCATTATTTTTTTCTAGTGGAAGTAATCTATCTTGGAGGTATTCTATGATGGGATTCATCCATCATGTGGTAGGGCAATACATATCATGGATGGGGATTACTCTATTGATCTCTTCTATTATGACTTGAGGAAATTGTGAGACCATGTGACTGTGTGTAGTGCTAATGATTATTTTATCCCAATATGGATCATCCAATGTTGTAAATTCATTCTCTAGTGAAATGGCTTGGGCATTCTCAGGTCATGGTATTTGAATCAATATTTTATATGAGGATAACTCTTCCATTAACCCTCAGACATAATCAAATAGGGGTATCATATATTCTTTTTTATGTAATAATCCTCACTGATCTGTTTTATTACCAAATCTGATTCATCTTTCTCCTCTAAGTGTTTCATCGGTATTTTGAGTGCTAATTCTAGGCCTAAAATGATGGATTGATACTCCACCTCATTATTGGTAAAAATTTTGATAATAGGGAGGATTGAGGTAGAACCTCCTTCAATGGGGAGATAAGCACAATCCCTAACCCAACTTTGTTGTGTTTAAAGACTTCCATTCTCTTCCTTTGCAAGGATCCTAGATGCGCTGTAAATGGGTGATCTAAAATAAAATATGTCATGACCTGGTCTTTCAATCCATTCTGAGGCATGAATTATAAAACAAATTTCTACAGAATAACTACCCATCATTCTAGAAATCCTATCAACATAGGATGGAATAAGATATATTTGAGTCAGGTACTGTGAGGAACTAATTGGACCTTGTGTTGGTACAAGTAGTACCTTAGTTTCTAGAGAAAAAAATATTAACACGAGGAATCTCTTTTTTATATCTGAATAATGATTCCTAGCATTGATTATGGTCTAATAGAGATAATAAAGGCTT
This sequence comes from Viscum album, assembly GCA_963277665.1. Classification (NCBI taxonomy): domain Eukaryota; kingdom Viridiplantae; phylum Streptophyta; class Magnoliopsida; order Santalales; family Viscaceae; genus Viscum; species Viscum album. The sequence continues at coordinate 442,567,575 of OY728135.1, read as the reverse complement.
TATTTATTCCCAACATCATTCTATTGTGCATGGAAGGATCCTAGTGATCACTCCCATGCCATCAGATATAGAATTAGTATATTTCCCTCAATGGGTTTCATAACACCAGAGGGATCAAGTGGCATTTCTTTATGGTGTCAAATGCCTCATGGTAGTCATTGGTCCACTATTTTGTGACTCCCTTCTTCATCAGTCAGTTGAAGGGAAAAAACTTTTCTTCGAGGCCGGATATGAAGCAGAAGATGTTGCTTATGTGTCCTTGGATTCCTCAAAAATATTTATGATTTTGAGGCGGTGTCATGCAAAGGATGGAATTTTTTTCTCTCAAGATAATCTTTGATGCCATGAAATCATACATAGAAGATGAGAAACTTCCTTAAATTTTCACCAAAAGAACATTATATGGGGTTAATGTCCAGGATATACTAGAATAACTTTTTGAATATGGTTTCCAGGTTTTCTAAGTGGTTAGATATTTTTTGGATTTAACCCCTATTTCATCAACATGTCATTTGAAAAACTTCCACCTAAAGGTATTGCAGATGAAATTCATGGAACATTGGTACGTGGAACTAGCGTTCACCAAGCCGAGGGGTATTACCTGATAGGAGAATACTCCCTGGGGGGCTCAGAAGTAAGTGGATTATTTATCTTCCCTGGCCACCCAGATATGGTTTTAAACTTGTATAGACTTCCATGAAAGAAGGGTTTTGATAAAAACTATTGAATTAATCAGGAGTTCTGTAATTGGAACCAAGATGTAATCTTTCGAACACTATCGGTTGAGATATCTACAGTTGAGGTATGGGCTGATTTTACCATTTTATTCTTCATAGGGACAATTTTTTCTATGCATTTTGGATATTTTAACTCTTAGATGAAATTGACCTAGATGAGTTTGTCCAATTCAGTATCAATTTTGGAGGCCTGATTCATGTGTGTTGTTATGGATTCCTGCATGTACCCCCGATGTCTTCTAAAAAAACGATGTGATGGGTTTCAACTTCAAGGTGTAGACCTAGAATTTCTATGTAATTCCAAGAAAAAATATCGATTTTCTTTCATGAAGTAAATATAAATTTTCTATTAATTGGGAGTCATGGACAAAAAAATCAGAGTGGGTCATGGATATTATTCTGTATCCAAATTTATCATCTTGTGCTCATCAACAGAGGTGGATAAACCATCTTTAAATGATACAGGTGCATCCCTAAGGTCTTCCTCTTCTTCTTCTCCTTCATGTTTTACCACATCCACCTCATCCTGGGAAGTATGTGGTGAATCATGTTTTTTTGGAGGAGGGGAGTCGTTATCTTGACATTTGGAAGATGAGGTGACCATTTTGGGCCTGCTTGCTGGTATAAAGATTTCTCGAAGATCCAAAGGGGATTCAAGGGAACAAAATTGAGCCCCCTTATTTCCCCCCTCTAGTATGATAACTTCTTCTTATCCTACTGGTGTAATACAGATTCATTTGAGCCCAGGGGATGTAATGAATACACTTTCATCTAGGATTTTATTATTCATTAGATAGTTGAAAAATTATCCAATGCAATTAGGATCAGTTTTCATAACTGACATAATGAAAGTTATTAGGTGTGTACTCAAATTTGGACTCATCTCTTCAATTTGGATGTTGGCCAGAATGTACTATGCACTGATCTATTGGAAAGGATTAACCAGAATTATCTTTAGACCATTTATAGCCTTGACCCGAGCAATATTACCATCCATGGAATGTTTCTCTTCATTATGGTAGAATTATACTTCAATTTATTGTGTCTTACATGATTTGAATGGGGCCTTGTCACAATGAAATGTACAAATTTCACCATTGATAAAATATTTGTGTCATTGATTGTATTAAAAGGGGATAACCACATGCTAATGTGGAAAATGTCTTCCTAATAGAACATTGAAGGCTATATCCTATTAGACAACCTTGAATTTTGATTTAGACATAAGGTCCCAGAATTGAGTCCTAAGTTTGATTTTTTATGAATCTTTTTCTCATTCCTGTCATAACCCTATAACATTAGGGTAGAGGGGTACATGTGAGATTCATTGAAACCCAATTTTTGAAGTATTTGGATTGGTATGAGGTTTACTCTTGAGCATTTTTTAATGATTGATCATCAAACATCAATGCCATTTACCCTTCTAGATATGTAAAAGGGAATGATGTGTCCTTGTATAATGACATTATCATCATAGTCTATGAAAGAGATTACCGTATGGAATTATATATGATCATTACCTACATGATTTTATTCGACGATAGCAACCTCAGTTTCAAATTCCTAAGGACTTTACAAGGACCTAATAAGTTCGTATCAAATATTTTTTATAGACTCAGGGAATCCACAATTGAAAACATAGGCAGTACTAATGAATTTTAATTTAAAAGATTGTATTTTCTATCCAAAGGTCTATGCTTACTAGAATTGGGCTGTTATTTCATAGGTGATTTGAGAGATGAGGTTCCTAATGTAAGTGGACTAGTATCTGAAATAGGAGTCGAAGGTGCTTCTTCTCTTAGTGGATTGGGCTGGTTAGGCCTTCTTATGCACTCAGGTTGATTGGGTGGTGACATATTCTTTAATCGATCATTGATGATGACCATGTTAGGGATGACCCTGCTATGTGTGGGTGAAGAAATCTCTTTTCCCAGTTGATCTTGCTAGAGATATTTCCCACTAGTTTTTACCATGTATATATTTCTAGTGGGGGCATGGTTGAAGTAGTGACTCATAGAAGGACATTGTCTTCTCGTGTATTCTAAACTATGGTAGTCACATTCCCTAGTTACCCAATCAAGTGTGGAGAATTTGTGTTCATAATCATTTTCATCATTTGAAAAGGGCTCCATTAAGTGAATAATGTTTATGAAACTTAGAATAAACCCCTCATCTAATGGATATTTCATTTAGTGGTTCGAACCTTGTTGATCCATTTGGAGGGGTGGTGCCCATGCCTTTTAGACCATCAACATGAATTACACTATGGTCATGCATAATTTAGGCCTTTATAGAAGATCATATTCTTCTGTTTACTTGTAAATATTTTGGCCATGCCTTTTTTTTATTGGACTGGCTCTTCAAGGACTGAGCTATTGATGAAGTTGGTCGTGTTGTAGCAGATGTGGCTAGAGGCGTAGTTTCCCACCAAAACTGAACTCAAAAGACATCATTTCTATGATTGATCATTTTTATGACCATCCAATCACTAAAATTATGTTTACCCTTGCTATTGACATTTTTTAATTCATTCAATTCATATGGCTCAGTGGTAAAGGCACACACTACTTGGGCAGGTGAATTCTTCAGCTTCACTTTCACAGAGTCCACTATAATTTTTTTGGAGTTCTTTAAATATGAAAAACTCTTGGTTATTGTGCCTCAGTGATTGATGGAAGGGGAAATAATAAGTTATACCTTCATTAACATATTTTCTGCGATTCATTGGAATTTAAAAATTTATCAATTTTTTTTCCAATGCTATTATGAAGCAGCCTGTGATTTGGTCATTTTTTAAAAAATGGACCTTGTCATTCTTTCCGAAATCTATTTTTACCTATTCTCATTTGGATCATTCTAATGTGGCAGGAAATGTTTCTGATGCTTCGGAGGTGAAACCTCATGATATGGTGTGGTATTTGGAGTGGGAGTGGGTATATGGTCTTGATTAAGTGTAACAGTGGTGGTATCTTCTTTTCCTATTATCCTTCCCTGAATCAATGGGTTTACTCAAGAATTTTCCTAAGTATATGAAATGGATTATTATACCTTTTAAGAAATCTTATAATTCTCCTAAAACCCTCTTTTCTATTTGATAGTAATCCACAGTGGGTGCAATACATTGAAATGTTTGTCAATACATATGGAAAACAAGTCTTCTTGAAGGATTAGTCTGTTTAAGGATAAAGTCAATCCTTTCAATAGAGTAATAAATTATAATACGCTTTATTCTCCCATAGTTTGTAGTTTGTGAGATTAAAGAATATTGTCTTCTATAGAGTCGATCGAAACTAGATGAGAAAATTTTGATTGATGTATTCCTGACCCATAATTGATTGAGCCTACAAATTCATGTTCCATACAAAGGCTTTCCCCCATAGTGATTTCATAAAGAACCTGCGATTTACTACCTCCTGTTTTCTAGGGGTCCCCATCATGGTATCACAGTGAGAGGCGAAATAAATCAAAAGCTATTCCAAGTCTCCTGAGGCATTGAAAATGGGAAATATTGGATTCCAAAATTTCGGCAGGGGAAGAGTCAGATCAACCCATTCAAGATAAGGTTTCATTTATAGTTGTATCATCACTCACTATCCCTCAATGTATTATAATCTAGATATGAGTGACTCAAGAGCATTCAACTTCCAGAGAGAAATGTCTAGCTTGGATAGAGTTTCAGAAGGTGAAGTAGTTCGTAGGGCCATCGGTGGCGGTACTGCAAGTATTTTCCATGGGTATCCCATAGGGAAAGAACTATATGTATGATCCATGCCATGTTCTAGTTTCACACCAAATAGGGGAAATTCCCTATCTACTGCTGTGGGGTCCAAGTATATTGGTGGTTGGTATCCCATGTTGATTGAATGTTCTAGATACTATTCAATTTCTATAAAGAGTCATCTTTTCCAAGGAACTATGGTTTGGGGTGTGAGTTAAGGATCTTCTTAAAGAGTATATCTAATAGTAGGGCTTCTTTGACGTAGTTATGTATTTAGAGTCCTCAAATTTTTCATCTCATCCTCCCGCTAAGAAAATTTTTCTTCCAATGAAATGCACATAACCTCTCTGGGAGGCAGGTGAGGTACAATCCGACCCTCTTCCTTTTCCTTGTTAGATTTCATTCGAGGAGGTAAGCCTTGATTATATTTTGAAAATACCAAATTCAGGGAAATATTTTTGTTCTTGGAACACACACCTCCTTCAATTGTTTTGGTGTGGACCACATTATGAGATGGAACATCCTCCTTTGAATCCTCTTTTGATTTGGTTGTGTTCTCTGTAGAGTCACCATTTGTGGAATTATTGAAATTCTCTAATGTATAATGCATCATGGGAACTTTATCAATGTCTCCATGGGGTTTTCTCTTTCTATTCCCTCAATGAGACATTTTCCTCTCATGTTCTTATTCTCTTGGAATTGTTTGGAAGACAATGATCAATTGAAAATATCCATATAGTTTAATCAGGTGTGTTCCTAATTATTTTACCAGATCACGACATGAGACAAACATGGATAATCCATTATAAATAGGTTCCCCTAATCATGAGAATATTAATACTCATTAATGAGGAGGTTTTTGTGGTGAAAAATCCCCAAGCAATCATGGCTTGGTCTATTCATGTTCCACCTTCACCAATATTTAGGTATGGTTTTCTAACATTGAAGGTTGGGTTAAAAAAGCTCCCAGACCTGTAGAGTGTGGTTTCTACTGATCTTTTGTGGATTCTACTTCCCTATCTCCCCTTATGATTTTATATATTTTTATCTGAACATGAGTTGGGTGCATCATTCAGTATACACTTGGATCACCCATTCTTGAAGACCGGTGCACTATTTCTAAAATATTCACTATCTGACATCTAACATTTCTTAAATGGGAGGCTTGATCAAACTTTTTAAATGCCTGATGTGGTCATATCTTAACAACATGATCTCTTCTGGTCTGACATTGGTGAGAGTTGGTCGAGGCCTATTCTCATTGAGCAAGTCTTTGGTTGTGAACAAATTTGGTTTGTTTACAAATTCATAAAGCAATAACATTTCACATTACTATCTTCTATGGACTCCACTGGTGAGGGATTGTGGTGAAATGAAACATTGCATATTCACTCCATCCTCTTATAAGAACACCAAAAGGGGTATTTGTGGTCATCTATTAGAAGGTTTTTAATATGATGAGGCACGCATGTTGAAGGCATCCTTACTATTTCTTGATCTTTAGATGTCATGAAGACATGGGAGCTTCCAATTCAATTTTTCATTGTGACCCTTATATTATCATGTTGTTACTTCTATACAAATAATAGGGTAGTAAATTTTATTTCAGGTGACAAAGTGTTTTTCATATATAGTGTTGGGTGTCATTCACAAAATATTTTAATAGTTCATCTAGAATGTTGCCTTGAACGATGGATAAAGGCTATAACATGATCGATATGTCAACATTAGATAGATATTTACTCATGTTTAGAATATAATATTCTTATTTTGTTGGAGGTTCCTCTACATCGTCTGACAAGAGTGGATTCTTCCCTACTATTTTATTATATGCAATAATATTGGTAGGGACTTCCTTTGTTATGTTAGAAGTAAGGGGATACAAAGTAGTTTTGGAGAATGAATGTCTCTTTATAATATCATCTAGTTGAGAAAGAATTTTACCTTCTAATAATAAGTCTTTATACATGACTAGTCTTGTTTTCATAGGTTCCTCAAGATAGGAGGGATTTCTCATCACTAGATTACAAATTGGAGGATTCTCTTGGCAATGGGGAATCATATTGTGGAGAGAACTTCTACAGTGAGCACCATCATTGGGAGGAACACCATGTTGTATTTTAGTAAGGGGAAAACCCTCCTGGTACTTGATCTTATATCCATGTAGAGGGTTTCTATAACTCACATCAATATATTGGCTATTGATATCAAAATAATTTTGTTCATGAAGCAAGCCTTCACGGTGAAGTGTCCAGAGAGAACCTTTATAATTACTGCTACTACTCACCTAATATAGTAATGATAGGGTAAGATCTTCATCTTCCATAGACATTAATATGATGGATTTAAGAACTCTAGAATTATGTATAGAAGGATTTTATATTGGATCTTTATTTTCTAGTAATCTTTGGTGAGGGTTCTTTTCAGATTCCTTCTTACGAGCCACTAGGTAGACATGTTAGGGGAAGTGGTTTTTAGGGGCAGACATTTCTTCCTGCATTGGAGTGGCCATTAGGATAAGATAATTGACTCTAGTTAGAGTGGGTGTATGTTCCTAATTAAGTTGTCCATACATAATGGAGGAGTTTTCCCCAAGACCCTACTGGACATGAGTAAAGGTGAGTGTTTGATTCAGGGTGACATGCTGATGAGATGCCCCATTTGTGGGGACAGGGTTGTGTCCCAATCCATATTGCACTTCTATTTTAATTGTAATGATGTCTTGAAAGGTCTATAGGATGTGGAAAGGATCTGAATTTTCCCTTTCTCCTTTTTTGGGATATGATTTGGGAAATCATTGATTAGAATAGGGATATATTCCCATTCCGTATCTGGAGAAGTTTTTTTTATTTCTCTTATCCTCCTATTCATGTATGTGGATACTAACAGTACTCATGAGAGGGAGAATAATGTAATGTTTTAATACAATTAGTCACCATGTTATTTTTACTGAATTATTTGAGTGTTGTGAGATGAGAATAATAGTATTCTTGACGAAAGAAAGTAGGTGTGTGTGCCTTCTTGTTGTTGGAAACTACACTTGGATGGTGGTATTATTCAGTTTATAATAAACGATTCTACTAGAAGACTTGGTAAATGAAGGAAAGTGTGTGTACTTGCTTGTTATGTGCCACCCGATTTGAATGGAGGGATTCCTTGAATGATGCTATCCAAAGTATGCTAGATAGATGAATTAAGGTGGGTGGGCGTATGTTCCTACTCACAGTTGGCCAAAAAATTGGATCGATTGGCTTCTTCAGAGGGGAGAGGGGTGTGGCCCTACTCCCTGATGATTGGTCACTTCCCCCGGTGGGATTTCTTTCATTCCTGTGTCTGGATGACCTGGGCCAGTTAGGAAAGGATGGAACCCTCATCATGTTTATGGTTTACTACCACACGTCATTGATGGAATCAATTTCTATTATGATACTTTGTGAAAGACCCCAATTTATTTTGGATAAGGCTATATATGGCCTCTTGATCCACCCACCTAAGGTAAAGGGAACTAATTATCATGTTCTAGGGATAAGATCAAGAAATGGTTGAAGATGGAAGTCAACTCCATCTGCTTCAGTGCCACCGATCATCACTAACCAGATGATCAGAGGGGTATGTTGAGCTAGAGGGCCTATCGATATACTTATAGGTTCAAGATCATACTGTGTTAATGATATTCCAAGAATAATGATTTTGATACCCAGAATTGGAGATATATGGTTGGTGATGGCATCCATTGCACAGATGAAAACCCAGCCTGAGCAGTAATCAGGGCATGGATCAATGAGAGTTGTTATGATGCCATTGGATGGGAGGTATTTTTAAAAACAAGTTCCACTATATATGAAAAATTCAAATAATAAAACAACATCAAAGAAGCACCTCATTTCAATGAACACATGTATGATTTCTTGTCTTAAATTTCCCTATTTCATTAAGTGAAAGGGCCCAAATATATGGGTGACATTATCATATTGGTTAAGAATTCATGTCAGGTTCACCATTATTGTTTTCAATGTAAATATTTGTTGTTTCTCACCCAATGGTCGATTGTATGGATTCTAGTTTTTTTCAATCATTTAAATCAGGTTCACTATTTCCAAACTGTTTCCAATGGGTTTGTTCATGGAACTGGAAACAAACAATGATTATGTATCCATGGGGATGTCTTTCCAAAGGTAGGTGTTCATAGGAAAATTGGAAAAAATTCTTAAGAACTCACATTGGTCGAGATGATGGTAATTTGAGATCATCATGTCCTTTTCAGGGGAATTATTTCCTATTATAAGATGCTCTTATAGATTTATGATATGTTCGTGAATCCTTTATTAATTACTAAGTATGACATGGATGACACTTGAATTAACAATCAATTATAAATATGTATGGAATTTATAATTAGTTGTATGTATCTGGGGTTTTTTATCAATGGAGATATCCATATATATAAGAGGTTCTCCATCAATGGTATTCCATTATATACTAATTAGATATCCTTTCACCGTTACTACATTGAAAATATTTTTCTAGCCACACAATTATTTTGATGTTGGGATTGGACTCATGTGTGGGTTTCTACGTATCCATGTAAAGGTAATTGGAACCCACATAGTTCGTTGCTGTTTAATGGGGAACATCATGCCTTTTATGGTCTTTTGATATGGACCTAACCATAAATTTTAACTTCATGTAGAATGGACTTCTTGGAGAAAGGTTCTTATTCCAAATTTGGTGTGGGACTTATACTAAAGCATCCCAAGGAACCTATAAAGGATATGGATTTTAGGGCTAATTTGACCCTTCTTGGAATGTGTCCTAGAGAGAACAAGTTTTATTTGGTGTATTGGGTTTAAACATAAATGAGGCTTACTATGTATCACATTTGGATGAGAATAAAATCCCACATAGTTCAATTGGTTGTCTCGTAGGGGAGTATATCCCTTAGAAAGGATTATGTTGGGGGTTATTCCTAAAAAGGATTCCCAAAAGAATGAGTTTGGGGCCATGAAAAATTGATGGAATCTTGGAGATTTGTTTGTTCGGTTTAAGGATTATTCTTTTGGAGGACTCCTTGATGGTTTAAAGTTTAGTTGGGACTTACTCTTGAAAAAGATGCCCAAGTGAATAGGGGTTATGATTGGGGCTTACTCCAGAGAAGGTTTCCCTTTGATGATTTCAGCTTGGGGATTACTCTATAAGAGGATGCATGAGTTGGAAAAAGAGTAGGGATTATACCATGTATGTGGGATGAATTTGGTTGGGTATTACCATAGGAATGATTTCCAAAAGTCTTGGGATCATGTGGATGTCATGACCAACATCAACCTCTATTCCGGTGTGAGTCAAGATCGGTGCGAGAAACTAGAGGAAATGAAATTTATAGAAAACCACATGATATGATATTCCTTAAAGATAGATGCATTCTCTTGAGAACCTATCCATATGGATACAATCTGAAGGAAGGATAGAGGAAGATTCAAAGGATGAACCCTGTCCAAAATATGCATCTGATGGTGTTGACGTCATGATGATGACTATACCATAAGCCCACAATTCATGATGAGTCATGATTAAATGTGAGATAAAAGAGGATTCCAAATATATGGAAAACAAAACTTCTATTATTCTACATGTAGAAGATGCTGAGGGTACAATAGAGAGATTAGAGGACTCTGGTTCCCACCCCTAATCTATCCCAATAGCCTAAGGGGAAAGTAGGAGCTTGGGTGAAAGATACTGTAAGAAAGGATAGGGGATTACTCTAGGGGGGATGTAGTATAATTTTTCCCATAGAGAGGGAGGAGGATATCATTCCATGTTCAATGGAAAGAAATGAATATTTCTACTCTTTTACACTATACATAGAGGCTCCATGTCCTAGAGACTATAAGGGTAGGAAATGGTCATACCATAGTATCCAAGACTGGGAACTCCTTGAAACTGTCATCAGGGTCAGGTTACCTTTGACCATGGGGATATAAATTCACACACACCCTGATAAACCTAACCACGTGGTAGGACAAGGGTGATAAACCACTAATTACAGGAAAAAAATCCAAAAGGGAGACACGCTGGTGTTTATTTCTCCACGGTCTTGAGATTTTAGAGTCTTTGGGGGAGGTTTTTAATTGGCCCATGTAAAATAAGGGATCTAAAGGGAGAGAAGTCCTGACATTGGTGTCTTAGATGAGGACTCAAAGAGGGGATTGCAATGGTCCTGGTATTAGGGGTAGATGTTCCCTGCACATGGACATGGAGTAATTGGAAGTGGTTATCGTAGGGGTGTTTAGTCCAACACGCGATGGGTATGCCATTGGAAATGGCCACCAAGGAAATAAAACATGGTTAAGGATTTATCCTAGGAACCATGGGTCTCCTCCGATGTCCCTCGAGGGGTCTGGTGTAGGTCCCTTATTAAGGAAAGGAACCACACATATTTGGTTGATCAGTAGTGGAGAACATGTCCTCCTACAGGTGTCTTTTGTTTCAGACCATGAATAGACTTTTATGTAACACCCCAACCCAAGTTACCCAGAGTCATTGCATTATTACAATACATTGGCATGATCACAAGAGATCATGTCTCGAAAAACCGACTAGTTTAGTAGCCTTGGAAGTACATGATACATGCATATGTTTTACATTACATCATGAAATAAGGAAAAACAACATCATTGTGTCTCCTTTGAACACACTAATGTCCCTTAGCCTATTCTTGAAGGTTAATCATAATATACTTATTTGCATCCTAGGAAAAATAATACATAAGAAAGGGGAGAGCTTAGATGACCAGTAAGGATAAAAATATAGAAGAAACTTTCATAAATAAGGATAAATATTTAAAGCAATGTATAAGAGTAAAACACAAGCCTTTGAAACATAAACTTCATCAAAACATGGAAAAGATAAATCAAATAATTCCATTTACATATTCACATGGATATTTTATGTGTCGAATAATCACATGTAATATCAATAGATAATTTCATAATGATGGAATGCATAATTCCAGACATTATAAAAACATAGTCAAGGCCTCGTGCCAAGACTACAAATAAGATTTTTTCAAGTCCTTGTGCCAAGACAATAGTTTGTCTAATGAGACCTACCGATGCATCGAGGACCTATATCGGGCTCCACCCGCCAATTACTAGGTCCAATGCATTCCTCATATGAAGAGGTTGAAACATAACATAAATATTAATATTAAAACTAGAATCCAAAATGATAATACTTTAGCCATAAACCATGAATGGTATAAAAATAACACATCCACAACCAAACATATCACAAAACTTTCAATATAAAATAGAAAATTGTATCATAATAAATTAACTTCAAATAAGCGTAAAATCCAATAAAGGATGTTGACATAGATGAAACCAATCCAAAAACCATTTGAGTAAAATATCTCTTTCTACTTTGATATCATTTAAATTTAAAGAAAACATTTATTTTTAAAATATTCTTATAATATTGTAAGGGATGATTCAAAAGTATTATAACAGTGAAAAATAGTTGCACCTGCTATATAAGTTAAAAAACATTCTTACCATAAGTTGTTGAAAAGTTAATAATGTACCTTGTTTGGAAAGAGATGGAAAGATTACTTTAAAAACAATTTATAAAAACTCAAACAAGGGTATAAATGAATTTAACCCATAATCTAGGAAGTAGTAAAAATATATTGAAATACATTTTTAGGAAACATGGATGTGGATGATAAAGAAGTCCAAGAAGATACTTAAGTAAAAAAAATATTAGATAAATAAATAGATTGTAAAATTAACCCTTACCTTGTACTTTTCCTTAATCCAGGGTATGTTAACATCCTTTATAACATACATAATTATGATATCATATATGATCTTCTAATATTTTTATGTAAATGATAATTCAATAGTATCATTGTTTTGAGTGTTAAGCGATTAGTTTTATTTTATTTGACTTGTTATATAAGTCATGTTTGTAATGGATAGATGTATTTGATTCATATCCAGAATTATATTATGTTCTTAATATTTTTTAAATCATAAAATGAAAATTATTCTTGAATGGTTACGATGGGGAATGAATCTCATCACGTTCATGGAGTCGGTAATCCGTACGTACGCACGAGGGACAATATCATTCTATTGATGGTAAAATAGTATCTAATTGGATGGTATATTACATATACATAATCATTAAGATGGTATATTTTTTATTTACATCAATTATAGTCATTATTATCCCCATAAAAATATTGAAGTGTTGAATAACAAACTACACCACAACATGGGGACGGTAAGCTGTACGTAGGCACGTATGGTGACTTTTTCATTCATAGGATGGATAGAATAATTAATATGGTTGTACCATATTTATAATAACTTCACATTATATAGAAGGTACTAGAGGTATTATTTTTTTGGGGAAAAAACAATGAAAGAGGAAGATTAAGAAGAAAAGAACATTGAAAGAGGTGAGGAAATTATTATCTCTTCTTCATGTGATTCCTTTTGATTTGATCAAAAGGGAGCCATAGGTTGTCTTTATAATCAAAGTAATGCCTTTAGGTTGAACTGAGGGTATCTGAGAAGATATATGAGTAGGTTTTGGCTGAGCCAAATGGCTTTGGAGGTGTGAAATTAAGAGAATGGGAAGAAACCTTTTATAAAAGAGGTGAGGGTCACTTTAGGAAAAGCTTGAAATATTATTTTATTATAAAATAACTTTAGGTTTATAATGGATCCAAATGTATTTATTTAGAGGAAATGGTGGGTATGGGTCGAAATCATTTCATCAAATAGGTTTTATACATGTTTTTGTCTCCATATTAAACTTATCTTTTAGATTTAACTCTTAGTTAAATAGTTTAACATTTACTATATATTCCTGTATTTTTATATTACATGGTTAATAAACATACTATAATATTCCTAGAGAACCACAAATGGATAATTAATGACACATATATTATTATATAAGTCTTTTGGACTAAGATTATATTTTTATGAATTTTATATCATTTAATAATATAGTATTTGTTTTTAAAACTCATTTATGTCAATTTTGACATTATTTAGTATTTGGTTTTTGTGAAAATTATAGAAATCTTATTTATTAGAAAAAAATAAATTCAATAAATCCTAAAATGTAATATTAACCTAGAATATTAATGTAATGCATCAAAAGTATAAATTTTCATTTATTTTAATATATAAAATATCAATTATTTTAATATTTCATTAATAAGGAAAATACTACATCACCGTTATCTCATAAATAAATTTAATTATTTAATGTATAGAATTTATAAATAAAATACCATGATGTAGGAAATATTTATAGATTTATAATAAATATTTATAGTCGATTTTATCTTATGTTTATAAATATATTAAAAATGGTTTAGTTATTAAACATTGAATTTAACACTTTTAACTCTTCATTAAATAAAATATAATATATGTCTTAATCTAGTTAGAGTGGATCAAGAGGATCACATTTTTTTAATAAGGTTTATTTTGGTCAAAAACACTTATCTAATGGAATTAGTTCATGTGTTTGGGTAATTATAATATCATTTTTACCTTTAATTACCCTATTTACTTTTAACCATGGTAAATAAAATTCAAAATCTATTATTCACCAAAAATTACTTTTATCCCATTGAATAACATTTTACTTAATAATGTAAACCGTGTCTCTAAGATTTTTCAATTTCAATTCACAGAAGAGGTAAAATTATATTTTATGAAAATTTTCAAATGTGCCTAGAAGGTGGGTAAAAGACGTTAAAAAGTTCAATAAAATTTTATATATCTAATCTTATTATAAAATGAATCCAATAACTTAAATTACACTAATATAGATATTATGTATCTATTTTGACTTTAAATTAAATTTAAATAAGAATAATAATTATTTAAATAAAATTTATTTATAAATAATTACACAATGTTTTTTAATATTCATCAAAAATTAAAACTTTTTAGAAATATACAAAAAATTCATCCTAAGATAATTTGGGTATTTCGAATCCAAAAATGAAGGCCATTTTGAAAAACAAAATTTATAAAATTTCAAAAATTGGGTATTACTATTCCTAACTATTTTTTGAAATGACTAGTTTGATTGGTCATGGTGTGCTAGAACTCGAAGTTGCGTACAATGCAAGCTATTGTATTATTCAAAGAGAAGCATACTTTAGAAGCTTGTGGCGTCACATTCTTCCTGAATTAAAATAAATTCCTCCTAGAAATTTCTAGAAATTAATGCATAAAAATATTTGGGTGGTTCTACATCATAAGTTCCATGGGTTCCCACGTTGCTTCTTCCATCTCATGGTTTCTCCATAGAACTTTACCAGACAAGTTGTCTGGTTTCTAAACACTTGTTCTCTGGTATCAAGAATCTTTACAGGCTCTTTAAAAAAAGATAGACTGGGTTCCAGTTCTATTTATTCATAGGTGAGTACATGTGTTTGGTCAGGAATGTATTTTCTAAATAGTGATACGTGGAACACATCATGAACTTTGGAGAGACATGGAGTCATTTACAAACGGTAAGCTACAACTCCAATTCATTCTCGAATTTTGAAAGGTCTGATTTACCCGGGACTCAATTTACCATTCTTACCTAATCGTATAACACCCTTCCATGGAGATAACTTCAAGAAAACATGATCTCCTACTTGAAATTCCAAATCCTTCCTTCGATTATCGGCATAACTCTTTTTCCTACATTGAGCTACTTTGATGTAGGTTTGGATAGTCCTCATATTTTCCATTGCTTCCTCAAAAAGTTATAGTCCTACAAGTTTTCCTTCACCAACATCATCCCAAAAAGTTGTTGTGCAACATCTCTTTCCATATAATGATTCATATGGTGTCATCTGAATACTTGAATGGAAGGTATTATTATAGGAAAATTCTACCAGAGGTAAATACTGATCCCACATACCTAGAATGTCAAGTGAGAAAGATCTCAACATGTCTTCTATGGTTCATATAGTTCGTTTTGATTGTCCATCAGTTGGAGGGTGGTAGTCAATTTTCAAACGAAGTTCAGTGTCTAGAGCTTTTTGAAGACATTTAAAAAAATCTTTATGTGAAACAAGGATCACGATTAAAAACAATCAATAGGGGCACACCATGAATACTTAATCCTTCATTAATATATATTCTTTCTAAACGTTCAAGTTGTAAATATTATCTTATAGCATGAAAATGTAATGACTTGGTAAAAAAATCAACAATGACCCATATTTCATCGTTCCTTCTAGGAGCCTTTGATAGACCCATAACAAAGACCATCGTAATATCATCCCATTTCCACTCAGGTAAGGGAAGAGGTTTCATGACTCTTCCAGAGTGTTGTCTTCCATCCTTAACCTGTTGAAAAACCATAAATCATGACACATAATCAGCAATATCCCTCTTCATGTTGTCCCACGAAACATGTTCCTTCAAATCTCTATACATCTTAGTGCTACCAGGGTGTATAGAGAAATTGGAGTTATGATCAACGTCCAAAAATTCCCTTTTTAGATCATGTATATTGGGAACACAAAGCCTCCTCCCATATTTCAAAATTCCATCTTCATATACATATTAAATCAATGTCCCATTATTCACAACTTTAATTTTCTTTTGAAACTCCTCATCATCAGTCTGAGAACTTTTATCCTTTCTAGTAAAGATGGTTTAGAAAACATTTGACAATGTAGTGATGTTTCACCTTCCATGATTATTCCCATATATATCTTTACTAGATCTATGAACATAGGATCCCTTTCAACTCGCATGTTGTTCAGAACTCCATGATCCATTTTTCTCAAAGCATCTGCCACATTATTTTCCTTCTATGGGTGGTAGTGTATAGTGCAATTATAATATTTGAGTAGTTAAAGCCATCTTCTTTTCCTCTTGTTGAGTTCCTTCTATGATAAAATATACTTCAAACTCTTGTGATTGTTATATATCTCACATTTTTCACCATAGAGATAGTGTCTCCATATGTTCAATGAAAATATTACAACTGCTAACTCAAGATCATGTGTAGGACAGTTTTTTTCATTAATATTTATCTACTGTGATTCATAGGAAATAACTCTGTCATTCTGCATAAGGACACAACCAAGTCCTTTATTTGATGCATAACTATAAATAACGAACCAATCATTCCACGATGGTAGATTCAACATAAGATCATTGAATAATCTTATCTTCAGTTATTCACAAAATTCATCACACTCTTCTGTCTAAAAAAATTTAACCAGTTTACATGTGAGCTTGGTTAATGGGTTAGCCGATCAGAAAAAATTATGGATGAAATGCCGATAATAACCTGATAAATCAATAAATCTACTTACCTCAATTATACTTGTTGGTTCTGGCCATTATTGGATTACCATTGTCTTTGAATAATCAACAAAGATTCCATCCTTAGAGACAATATGGACAATATAATAAATCTCTTGATTCCATAATTCACACATGCTAAACATCCCATAGAATTCGTTTCTTCTAAGATTCTTTATAATATTACACAAGCGATTTTCATAACCTTCATAGCTTTTGGAGTATACCAAGATATAATCAATAAATACCACTACAAAATCATCATGATATTACTTGAAAACTCTATTCATTATATCCATGAATACATAAGGTTAATTAGTCAGTCCAAAAGGCATTACTATAAACTTGTAATGCTCATACCTGGTTCAAAATGTTTTCTTTGGAATGTATTACTTTTTCACGCACAACTGATGATATCTAGATCAAAGGTAAATCTTTAAAAAATATTGATCCCCATGAATTTGTTCAAATAAATCATCAATGATAGGTAGGGGATACTTGTCATTTATTGTTATAGAATTGACCTCCCTATAGTCAATGCACAACCTCATAGATGCATCTTTCTTATTAACAAAATGAATTGGGGCTCCCCAAAGAGAAACACCAGGGTGAATAAATCCTTTATTAATCAATTATTCTAGTTGTTTCTTTAGTTTTAATAATTCCATAGTGTCCATTCTATAAGGTGTCTTTGATTATGTCCTTGAACCAGGAATTAAATCAATAGAAAACTCAATTTCTCATTCTAGAGGATGTCCCAAAAAATTCTTCGGAAACACATCAACATTTTATTAAACAATAAGTAAATACTCTATTTGAGAATTATTTTACTCACCTATATTTATTTCACTATCTTCCTCCCCAATAATTTAATTTAGTAGATCTACTAGGGGTGGATCTATATAAGAATCGGATGGTGATTTTTCTGCTCTAATGATAAGGTACTCCTTATCTTCATCTAAAATTGCAACCTCCTTTTAAATACAATAAATTTTCACTTTATGGTCTGAAATACAATCCATAACGAGGATTATATCAAATTTAGTCATGGGTATGAAGATGATATCAGCAAATAAATCAAGTTTATATGCCCCAATGGGAATTGATTGAAAAAACATTGTTGCAATGATACTTCCCTAAGAAGTGTTACTGAAAATTACCTTGATAAATAAAATTTTAAATATCTAATTTTCTTAGAAAACTGGGAAGATATGAAACAATGCAATGATCCAGAATAAATTAATGCATTGTCAAAACATTAGGAAACTATTAAATTACCTACCAGCATGTCATTCGAATCATCAACCTCCATAGTAGTGACCACATAATATTGGCCTTTTCTGTGTTAAGTTTCCTTGTAACTTAGGAAATTCATCTGCATAATTCCCCATTTATCTACAATTGTAGCATTCAACATTGACATCAACATTCTTTCCATTGAAATCACATTCCTGGGGGCCTTTTTTACCACACTTGTAACAAACTCCCATTCCGTTCAGGAAAGTACAAGGGTATTTCGTCCTATATTTACTACAGGATGGAAATTCCACCATTCCCATCTTCCCCTTATTTCTATTTCTAGAGTGTTCAATAGATCTCTTCTTCTCTTGGTTTACTTTAAAGTCGTAAGACTTAGATAATTCTTTTTCTATCTTGATAGCACATGAGACTATATCTTCGTATGATGAGAAGGATTTCAAGACTAATGCTCGATGGAGAAATGGTATTAACCCATCAATGAATCAATCAATCATATCCCTTGGGTTATGTATATAATCTACTGCATGCCTTGATAACCTTGTAAAGTTATCCTTATACTTTGTGACATTCTCATCCTCCTTTTGTCTCAGACTTAGAAATTGTCTTTCCATATCCACTTGATGGTCACAG
This sequence comes from Viscum album, assembly GCA_963277665.1. Taxonomy (NCBI): domain Eukaryota; kingdom Viridiplantae; phylum Streptophyta; class Magnoliopsida; order Santalales; family Viscaceae; genus Viscum; species Viscum album. Next base: position 442,548,886 of record OY728135.1, on the reverse strand, counting down.
GGAAAGTTTTTTTCTAAGAAAATCAATTTAAACCCCCTCCATTACATATTTGATAGTTATTTATCCTTTTTTGTGTTTTTAATTAATTAAAACCATTGATCTGCATCTCCTGTGAGGTGATAAACTTCCATGACAACTTTTTCCCTTTCGTTACACCCCAAAGCATGAAATATTTTCTCCAAGGAACATATTTAGTCCTCAGCTAAAAATGGATGTGTAGTCCCATTGAATGTTGGTGGTTATAGCTTCATGAAGCGATTAAACATTAATCCTCCGCATTTTGGATCAGGGTGATCCATACGGGTAATGGTATTATTCATAACCTAAGTGAGTTGTCCCAGTATGGTTATAAGTTGTTCAGCACTAGTTGCATCCCCAGCTCCACTATAACTATCTTGGGTAGGAGGGAAATCCCTACATAGATTACATGCATTGATACAGTTTCTATTCCTTCCACTAGGTTCCATTTATAAACAATGTCATACAATATATTAGTTTACGAATCACAATACATAATTAAAAACTAGTAAAATACCTAACATAAATTTAACAGTTTATGAATATAATTCATAATGATAAAAAAAATTTCTTTTAGGAAGTATTTACCCATATATCCTTCATAATGGTTTGTAAAGAAAATGTGAATTATCCTAAGAATGTCCCCCGAGAGTGTCATAACCAAGAGTGAAGAAAGGTCTGTTGTCGTGTACTAGGATACCTCGAGTGAAGCCTGAAACTCCTTGTTGGAGTTTTCACTCCTATGTACATATGTTCCAGAGCCTCCTCTACCTGCTCGTATCCATACAGTAATGTATTTCATTGAAAAATCACAAAATATCTACATTAAAAAAATTATTGGAAGTTATTCTATACTAATCCTCAATGTTTACCTTAAGTTATTGTTCTCTAATCAGAGTTTTTATAAATCTAGTTTCCAAGGTTTGTACTAAACTTCATATGAAACCAACTGTAATCCCCTGACCCCAGTTACCCAAAGTCGGTGCACTATTACATTACATTTTCATGTTCAAAAGAGATCAATTCTTAGAAGACTGATTTGTTTAGTAGCCTTAGAAGTACTAGATACATACATAAGTTTTACATTACATCATGAAATAAAGAAAAACAACATCATTGTGTCCCCTTTTAACACACTCATATCTCATAGCCTAATCCTGTAGGTTAATCATAATTTACTTATTCTCATCCTAGTAAAAATAAAACATAAGAAAGGTGTGAGCTCATATGCTCAATAAGGATAACCATATAGTGGGAACTTTCATAAATATGCATAACAATTTAGGACAATATATAAGAATAAAACACAATACTTTTAAACATAAATATCATCATAACATGGAAAAGATAAATAAAATAATTCCATTTACTTATTCACATGGATATTCTACTAGTTTAATAACAACATGTAATATAAATAGCTAATTTAATAATGATGGAATGCATAATGCTGGACATCATAACAACATAGAAATGACCTCATGCCAAGGAAACAAATAAGGTTTTGTCATGGCCTTGTGCCAAGACACTAGTTTGTCTCATTAGACCTACTGATACATCAAGGAGCTATAGTGGGCTCCAACCGTCACTTACTAAGTAAAATGCATTTCTCATATGAAAAGGTTAAAACATAACATAAACATTCAAATTAAAATTAGAAAATGAAATGTTAACACTTTATCCATAAACCATGAATTGTATAATAATAAAATATCCATAGTAAAACATATGAAAAAACCCTCAATACAATATGGAAAATTTTATCATAATAAATAAACTTCAAATAAGCGCAAAATCCAACAAAGGATGTTAACATAGATGAAATCAATCAAAAAAATATTTTAGTAAAATATATCTTTATACTTTGAAATCATTTAAATGTAAAGATGGCATTTATTTTGAAAATATTCTCAAAATCTTGAAAGGTATGCTTTGAAAGTATTATAATGGAATAAGGTAGCCACACCCACTGTATATGTTAAAAAACATTCTTACCTTTACTTGTTGAAAAGGTCATAAGGGACCTTGTTTGGAAAGAGACAGAAATATTTCTTTCAAAACATTTTATATAAAGTCAAACAAGGGTATAAATGAATTTAACCCATAATCTTGGAAGTAGTAATAATGTTTTGAAATTCATTTTTATAAAACACAGATGTGAATGATAAATAAGTCCTAGTAGATACTTATGTGAAAACAACCTCGGATAAATAAAGAGATTGTAAAACTAGCCCTTACCTTGTGATTTTCCTTAGTCGAGCGTGCGTTAACCACCTGTATAATGGTGAAATCATTGTTATTGAATTATAAAAGAACCAAATACATAAATATGATATCATACATGATCTTCTAATATTTATTTTTAAATGATATTTTATTAGTATCATTGTTTCGGGTGTTAACTGATTCATTTTCCTTTATATATTTTATTATGTAATCATGTTTGTTATGGATAGGATGTATTTGATTCATATCCAGAATGATATTAAGTTCTTAAACATTATTTTAAATAATGAAATGAAAATAATTATTGAATGGTTATGATGGGGATTGAATCTCATCGCGTTCATGGACACTGTAATCTGTATGTGTGCACGAGGGACAATATCAATCTATTGATGGTGAAATATTATGAAATTGGATGATATATTACATATAAAGATTCTTTAACATGTTTTATTTACTAATTACATAAATTATACTCATTATTATAGCCTTTCAAATAATATAGTGTTGAATAACAAACTACCCCACGACGTGGAGACTGTAAGTAGTACGTACACACGTATGGTGACTATTTCATTGATATGATGAATAGAATAATGAATATGGTTGTACCATATTTATAATAACATCATAGTATGTAAAAGGTACTGGGTTTATTATTTTGGTATAGAAACAACAAAGAAATAGAAAGTGGAAGAAGAAAAGAACGTTGAAATAGGTGATGATATTATTACCTCTTATTCGGGTGCTTCATTTTTATTTGATAAAAAGGGCTCCATAGGTTGGATTTATGATAAAATTAAGGCCTCTAGGTTGAATTTATGGTATTTGGGAAGATAGTTGAGTAGGGGTGGCTGAGACAAATGGCTTTGGAGGTGAGAAATTAAGATAAGGGGAAGTACCCGTGTACTCGTTTATAAGAGAGGTGAGGGTCACTTGAGGAAAACCTTGAAATATTGTTTTATTATAAAATAATTTTCAGTTTATAATGGCTCAAAATGTATTTATTTCAAGGATAAGTAGTTATGGGTCTAAATACTCTCAACCAATAGGTTTTAGACTAGTTTAGGTCACCATATTAACCTTATCTTTTAGATTTAACTCTTAGTTAAATAGTTTTTTTACAATGTCTTGTTGTATTAGATTACAAGGAAAATGAACGTACTATAAAATTCCATGAAAACCCCAAGTGGTGAATTAATGAAATATATATTATTATATAAGTCCTCTGGATGAACCTTATATTTTTAGGAAAATTATATTATTTAATAATATTGTATTTTTTTAAAACTCATTTAAGTAAATTTTTATATTATTTAGTATTTTGTTTTTGTTAAAGTCATAACAATATTATTTCTTCGAAATACATTTATTTAATCAACCCTAACGTGTAATATTAAACTATAATATTTGTGGAATGCATAAAAAGTCTCAATCTACATTTATTTTAATATTTATAATATCAATTATTTTAATCATTTATTAATATGGTATTTACTGCATCATCATTATGTCATAAAAAAATTTAATTATTTAATAAAAAAAAATTATAAATAAAATACCATGATGTATAAAATCGTTTTATCATTCTAATGAACATTTATAGTCGAATTCATCTTATCTGTAGCTCTATAATAAAAATAGTTTAGTTATTAAATTTTGAATTTAACATTTTTAACTCTTCTTTAAATAAAATATAATAAATGTCCTAATCTAATACATATGGATCAAGAGGATCATATTTTGGTTCTAAGGTTTATTTTGGTCTAAAAACACTTATCTAATAGAATTAGGACATGTGTTGGGGTAATTATAAAATCATTTTTACTTTTAATTACCCTATTTTCTTTTAATTGTGGTAAATAAAATTCAAAAGTTACTATTCACAAAAGATTATATTCATCCTATTGAACAAAATTTTACTTACTTATGCCAAACATATCTCTCATATTTTTGAAATTCAATTCATAGAAGCAGTGAAATTTCGTTTTATGAAAATTTGTAAATGTTCCTAGAAAGTGGGTAAAAGACGTTAAAAAGTTCAATAAAATGTTATATATCTAATCATATTATAAAATGACTCCAATGAATTAAATTGGAATAATATAGGTATTATAAAACTATTATGAATTTAAAATAAATTTCAATAAATTTTTTTATTTATTTAAATAAAAGTCAGTTTTAAATAATAATGTAGTGTTTTTCACTATTAGTCAAAAATTAAAAGTTTTTACAAAAATACAAAAAATTCATCCAAAGATAATTTTGATATTACAAATCCAAAAATTATGTCCATTTTGAAAAATAAAAATTATAAAATTTTAAAAAGTTGGTATTACTGTTGATAATAATTTTTTTAAATGGCTATATTGATTTGTCGTGGTGTTCTAGGACTCGAAGTTGCATACATCACAAGCTATTGTATTATTCAAAGAGAAGCGTACGGTGGATGTTTGGGGTGTTAAATTTTATATCACTCATACCCCTTAATTAAATCATCCCTCAAGTTTTGGAGAGAGAACTGGATAATTTTCAGAGACTTGAGAGAAGAGGATACATGACCAGATCGTGGGTCTTCTTCTGATTTTTGTAGTTGTTCAAATGAGTTTCCTGAGGGTCCTCTTTATAGGGAACCATGGGACCCTATTTAAAATAGGATTCATAAAAAAAATTCTTGGGAATATGTTCCCCATGTTAGTACCCAGTGTGGGAGGTGAACTACCCTTTGGTGGCACACATGGGGGGTTATGTCGGCCTTCAGATTCACATGTGTGTGTGCACAACCTAGGTGTGGATAATCAATTGATTCTCCTTGGGATTATTATCACTTTATAAATTTATCATTCTTAAGGTTCCCTTTATAATATACTCATCCCTCTAAAAAAATGGAGTTTCAATAGCATGAAATCCATAAATATATAGATTATTTTTTAAACACTAGATCCAGAAGTGGAGGTTTAGGGATGTCACACATTGTTCTCTCAACACTCTAACAGTTACAGCAGTAGTGTCTATCTCTTTTATCTATAAAATTATTTTTCAGTATAATCAATATCTCATGTTGTTTCATAAAATTATATTTCATTTTCAATGTCCGTAAAAGGAATTAATAATGATAAACATGCCACTAACCCAAAACCACAGATATTAAAAACCCAATTCTAGTATCCCTTGATCTGTTATGCACTACCCACATTTTATATCACATAAGATAGCTTCCTAGGAATTACTTTTCCAAGTAAATTAATATTCCAAAAATTTGATTAATTATTACAAATCATACAGGGAAACAAATTTTCTTTGATTAATCCAACACTCTCAGGTTCCTTCTTACTCAAACTCAACCAACAAATGATAGATTTAAATATTTTTATAGTTTTATATAAAATATATAGTAGAAATGGAATCATTTTTGTAGATTATATTAATTTTTTTATTGACTACATACTTCATGATGCATATAATGATTCTATTTTTATTTTTACACAAAACAATAGCTTCGCATATGCATATTCTGATTTTTTTATTTCATTTATAGATTTTCTTAAATATAGATGTATTTTAATTTTAGGATTGATTAGATGACCAACCTTACATATTATCCTTGTTATTATTTATCCCAACCATATAGATTAACATCAGCTCAAACAAATTGAATCCTAATAATTTAGGCAGTGATAAATAACCCAAGTGTTAACTCATATAAATTTTCATTATTCTTGAAAACCAATGAACTTCCTCAAGAATCACACCAAATTGATCGAAATAAAATAGTCTTGAATCATGGATAACCATGTATCATAATTTTCTGAATTTTATTCGTAGCTACAATATCATCATTTTTTTATTCTTTAAAACATTATGATTATGGAATTCTCAATATTTAACAATGTAAAATATCTTAATATATCTATAAGATATTTTCCTTTATCTTAGAACAATGATTGAAATTGAAATATGGTTTTTGGAAAACCTATTACGTGAAAGAATTATCTGAGGAAGACCTCTGATGTATTACATTTATGAGAATTATTTTATTCACTAATCATATAAATTATAATAAGTTGAAACTTTGTATACACATGATAAATCATTGTAGGGTTATTAAAATATCTTATGATTTACTTGAAATGATTATATTCCCTAAAAATTATTTTACAAGGAGTGAAAATATAATATGCATTATAAACCATATTCCATAAGGGAAATTCTCTTATATACAAATAAAATATCTTCTGTGAAGTATAACTATCTTATTGGTACGACAAGTGTGTTATGAGTAGATAAAATATAATACATGTAGCTCAAATATTATCTTACAAAGATACTAGAACTATTTTCTTTACCTTTTTTGTATTTTAATCAAGTATAGAAAATTCATAATTTATTTAAATGGTTTTTGAAATTCAGGAACACATTTCTAATCTATCACAATCAACTCAGATCACTTCAGTTAAAAAAATATTTTCATGAATTATTAAAATAGTTCAAACCCATTAATGATTATTTAATTTAATTTCATTATATAAACTACTAATGATATATTACATTAATTGATTACTATATTATATCAAAATAAACTCTACTTTTTCCTTCCTAAAATACCATCCCAAGGATGTTTGTCTCCCATTAAACACTCTTCATGATAAATAATTCGAGGATGGATTCTCCACAAGTATATATGAGATTTCCACATTTAATAATATATATTCAATCTCACAAAGTGGTTCTTCCTTTTTTTTCACACTAATATATTATATAAAATACTTCAATTCCCATTTTCCTTTTATTTAACACACATAACATCTCAAACAAAATTTTATATATTATTGGATACTCACTAAGTAGTTAACTCATTCAACTTTTCCCAAATACAAGGATAAATACTTTACTTCTATTTTTGGTGTATAATCAATCCATAACCCATGAAATCCTTGATATAGATTGACATGATAATTTCAAAAAAAACACAATCACAAAAAAAGGGACTACAATTCTTTTCTCCAAACATTGAAAAACTAGGGTAATCATTTCTTGACCTAATTAATATTTTCATAAAATTCTATAGATTTGAAAAATATGAATTCTAAAACCATAGAAAGTATTAGAGGATATATCTAGTCTCAGGAATTTATTACCACACTAAATAATATTGATTATGAGATTGTAGAATAAATTTCCTTAGGTAACATTTCATATAATTCCTCTAAAACCTTAAGTGAACCATTATATAAATTCTCAAAAGACAATATATTCACTTGTTGAATAACTTTATGTATTTTTTTTTTCAATAAGGAATTCCTTTAACAAATATGATTTTTCATACTTAAAAAATTATTAAGTTACTAGTGTTAGGATTTTATTTCACTAATATTCTATTTTTTATTTATTATTTCAAAGAAAATTTAGATGATGAAGATTTTATTTATCTATAAAAAAATATTTTATCAAATGATTACCATGTTTTAAAAATATTTAATGAGAATTTTTATTAAATTTAATACCACTAAAATAACTACCCATTTTAAACTCATCATATCTATTAGTGAAAAAATATAATATATATTTACAAATCACTAGGTCCTTTTAAAATTTCTCCCATCAATGAGAAACTTAGGAATTGTTTCATCCTAATCATTTCATATATGAATGTTATATTGTTTAGTGGATAACACTTTTACCAATCCATTATATTGATAATAAATTCCAGTCCTCTAATAACATAATCATATTAGGGTATTCCAATTAAGTATAATCCAAATTATATTACATGAATGGTAATGAATTCATTTAAGGGTCACCTATTACTTTTATTCCTTATATAAGATAATATAGGGTCACCAAACTTTATCATTACTTACCTAGTTAGATGATGATGGTCATAAAAAGTACCAATTTAAAAGGAATATAACACTTGTTATTTTAATGGGGATTTGATTTGGATATCTTATAATATTTTTTTCTTTTTTACATGTATACATACTTCTAATAATTTAGTTTTTAGAATCATATTTTTCAAACTAAACGAATATGTTAAATATATATTAATGTTTAATTCTTTACCCAACTAAAAGGATATATTACTAAAAAAAGTAATATAATAATATTCATGTATTTCAGCACACATCATATGAATAAGGTATATTAAACCCTTTATATAAAGGCTTAGAATTATAGGAATTCCGAAATATCCAAAAAAGCATGACTGGATCCATACATAGTCAAACCTCAATTTTTTCAAACCCTATATAAGACTACATGATAGTGAATATTTTAGCCCAACATCAATCTATAAAGGGATAAATTACTCTAGAGAGATCTCAATTACATCATTACTCTAACACTTAGTATTTATAATATGTCATTAACATCATAATCGAAGCTCAAAACATAATACAAGCCTATGTTATGGTAGAAGAAATCTAAATCCATTATCTTACCTAGAATTTAATTTTTAGATGCATGTGTGATAATATCTAGTTGTAGTTTAAACACCTTTAATCTAAATCATACACATAAAAATTCATAATAAAAAAATTTAATCTATGAATAAATAATGGAATAAATTTTAAATAAATAAGTAATTCATATATTTAAACATGTGATAAATAATTAATGAAAAATTCCTAAATTAAATCTATTTATAAACACTTTATAATTTTAGCTAATTTATGGAAATTCTATTATTTTGAATATTAAAACAACATATTCATTTCTAGATATGAACTACTTCCAATTATTCATTCTATGGAATTTATTTTAAATATATAATATTAAAAGAGATATAAAGTTTTTTATTTCATTTTCTATTATGTATACCATTAACATATTCCAAAACACATATATTTATTATTATTTAAAACATGATGAAATCAATCCAAACATCATTTTTTGCCTTAGGTTACCAGGGTAGGTAAACTAAAAAAGGTGGTAAATTATAGTTTAAAATGATAATTAGAATTTTTTATCCACCTCCATAATCAAACTACAAAAATATATGAACTTCCATTAAACCAAAAATTATAAACTCAAAATATTCCAGAGTATATGACGTAATAATAGGGAAAATTATGATATTCATAATTTTATTAAACATACAACAAATACAAACACACAAAAAATATAATAACAACTACATTATGTCATAAGCACAAAGAAAATAAAAAACAATTGTGGAGTAATGATGAAAAAATCATTCACCCCTTAACTGATATTATAAATCACTCTTTTAACCCTTATAAAAAGTAGAATTGTATATATAAATCAAGGTATCCATAAATTTAACTTATTGAAATTTATCTCTTCTAAAACATTGGAAGCACTTGAAAAAACCTATCAAAATGTATCAATCTAAACTGGAAACTCGATTCCATATTTCTCATGGAATCCCTTGATCAACCTAATCAGTAGAAAGCTGCACTTATTTAATCCAAAAACAAAACTCAATCATATTTATAGAATCCCTATGTCTATAAAGATTAGAAACATAATGACTACCAAAATATTTTCTAATATTTAATATAAAAAACCCTTAGTCAAAATATTTTTATAAAAAATCAAAAAGAAAATACAATATGAAGTGATCTCATGAGAAAAATTTATTATAGGACTCAAGAGATTTTAAGATCTAATTCTTGTCTCATTCTATTTATTATAGTCTTTAAAGTTGTAGTCCACTTTATTGGCATTCTTCCAAATTCTATATTATTTTTGATATATTATAACTGCATGGGAAGATTCTTCTTTATCTTCTGAAAAACTCCTAAAAAAATCACATCTTCTAATGATGTTAGTTCTATAACACTTTGATTTTTGTAAATATAGTTTGAAAAAAATTCATTCCTCATGTTTTTTTCAATAAAATCCACTAGAATTAAGTTTAATATATTTTCATTCTACAAAACAAAAAACTTAACAAAAAAACATCATGCGAGAATATATATTATAATAATAGTTTATTATTATGTTCAAAACAAAAAGATAATTTTTTTACTCAACAATATAACCCTTTTTTGAAACCACAAACATGAATAAAAAATTCGATGGAAATTAAGTAAAAATAATTCTTCCTAAAAATTTAGTAAAATATCATTTTATTTTATTCTCTGAATTTACTTTTCATAAAATAAAATAAAATAATTATTATAATAAAATAATGTTTCAAAGTTTTAAATATTTAAATTAATTTTTTATAAAACTTATTCCCCCCAAATTTAATGATTTTTAAAGTAATCCAGGATTAAAAAAACATTGGTTAAAATTTCACCCTTAAATAAAAACATTTTATCTCATATTAATAAGGAAATTATTTAATTTATGAAACATTATATTTATTGATATTTTCCATATTTATAATATTTTATAATTTTCAAAAAAAACTAGTAATTGTATGAAAATATACCATTGGGAAAAAAATTTCATTAATTTGAAAGAGAAAAAATTCATTTTAAAGAACAACATATTTAATTAATTTCTTCTCATTTAATTTTCTATATGTGATATAGACAAGAAAAAAACATTTTTTCCTTTTATATCATTCATATTGATAGTCATTAATTTAAAATAAAATAAAAAATACTAGTGAAATTGAAAAAGAAAATTAGATAGATATATAGAAAGGAATAAAAATTTTGTGAATACAATTTTTTTCTTAATAACATAATTACTGAAATAAGAAAATATATAATTATTATTCATAATAAAAAAATTTAGAAATAAGTTCATAAGTAATCAGTTTAAAAATATTATATTCACCATAAGTTTAAAAAAATTAATTGATCATAAATTTAAATTTAATCTTTATTTTGATATTTTTTTATCATGAACTTAATATTCTTGATTTTATTATGAATCTTGACTAAATTAGATTATATTTCTTTAATGAAATACTACTGCTCTTATGATCATTTAATTATTTACTTAATTTGATTACTCTGAAGCATGACTAACTTCTTTTTCTAATAAATATATTGATCTTGTTTTTCATGATTTTCACCTAGATATTTGATAACATATTCAAAATATTCAATCCTACTAAATAACATTTCAATATCTATATGATGAAAAAAAATTTATTTTTAATTATAGTGATATTTTTCTCGTTAAAGAATTATTTTTTTCAAAACATTTCTCAACAATTAATAATGGATTTCATCTTGTTCATGGATATTTGATAAAATTTATTTAATTTCAACTATTGAATCTAATTTTTTTGACTTTGAATCTTAAAAATTAAAAATTTTCTTTTAAATCAAATTGAATATGGTATTAATCACCATTAGAAATTCTAATAAATTTTCAATATTCTTCAATTTAATGTTTTGAGGACATGTCCTTCATTAAATTATTTGAATGCTTGAACCAACATGTGATTTTAATGAATGAATATATTTATCAACCCCATTATTCTGATGAACCTATGGTTGAATATCATAAAAATTATTTATATTAGGAGAGTTAGTATCAACAATATTGATATTCTCACAAGATTGTTTTATTATTTACTCCTTTTTGACCACTTGGAGTATCTGGTGAACATGATGTGGGAGATCTAGAGCTAGTTCATTCATTTTATGATCTATCTTCTATTGAAATACTATTTTAGGGGGTTAGTGTTTCATCATCTGGTGTATGTATTGAATATTATTTTAGATATGGATCCTTATCAATATTTATATTTTTAGTGGCTTTCTCTTTCAAATAAACATAATTATTAGTAGAAGTATTATCACCCAGTGGATTTTTATCTTTAATATCTAGTAATATATCTTTATTATCTAATGAAACTAGTTCTTCTACTTTACATTTAGAAGAAACTCATATATCTTTAACTTAAATTTTTCTTCTTTTTAATTTTTTATGTGGATTAGTTTTAATAGAAAGTGTTTCTTTTCGAGATTTTATTTTCTTGATTACATATTTAAAATATTTATGTAATTATTTTGAAGAAAATTAAATTTATTTTTCTAAAAAATATATTTTCCTTAGATTCATACATCAATATAATTTTAGATATTTTATTTTTATAATTATATTTGTTTTAAATTTTCAGCATAATCTAGATTGTTAACACATTCCACTTCTAAAAAATCCACATGAATACTATTAATAATCTGGCTATCTAACACAATTTATAGCTTTACAATTCCCATGAAGATGTCCCTGATATAGTTCATGATAAACATAACAATATCAAGAATATAAGAATTAACAAGAAAATCCAATATACAATCAGACATTATTTTATGGTATCTTTAGGTCCCTTCCTTTTTAATAATAATAGTATCACATATTAGAAAAAATCTTACTTTTGGGGGAAGATGGTTCATCTTATGAACATTCCCTTTTATAATGAAATTTTTTTCATCAGCATGCAATTTTGATAATGGATAATCAACTTCCAGTGTCATGTGGGGAAAAAAACAATTCTCCCTCAAGTGGTTGTCCAATTAATTTAGTAATTATTACAATATTTAAAGTAAACCCAAAATGAAAATGAATTAAAGTTTACAACTTTTCACCTTCTGAATAAATGAACTAGTCAGATCCATAAAATTAACATATTAACAAGGGATGAAAAATCTCAGAATCATTCCCCAAAATATCTATAGTTTCCCAAACATATAACAAAATCTTATTCTTCATAAAAAAACCGTAGTTATAAAATAGATCAAGATCATCTAGTATTTTGTAAACAATATATCTTGTATTAATTTCATTATATGAATCCATTCAAAAATTTGAAAATGAATATTGACTGAAGAATCCAAAAAAATTATCTACAAAAAACTCACTAACGAATTAATAAAATAGAATTCAGGTATAATTACTTTATATATATATTATTTATGATTCATTACATCCATTGATCATCCCTGATCAGATGATCCAAGATTATTCCTTCTGATGTACATGATGTAATAGATCTTAAAAAAAATCAAATAATTGAATATAATGACTTAAAATATTGATTGAGTTGAAAGTAATATTTAATTTTATTCAATAAGAAGAAATATTTCTATCAAAAACCCATAAGTAAGAAAACAATGTAAGGATTTCAGAAATTTGTCTTATAATGTACCTTTTTGATATTCTTCTACAGAAGATGGTTTTAGAAAAAATATCTTTAGAATAAATTCATTAGAAATATAAAAGTTGGATATTTAAATTTTTTGTTAAAAAACTGAAAAAAATCCCCCTCAATAGAAGGAATTGATTAAACATATAAATTCAAACAAAAAAACATAAAAAATGACTGATAAATAAAAAATAAATGAAATTTTCTAAGTTTCAATAAATTTAAGAAAGTCGCTAGGTACTAAATAAAATTATCCATATTCCACAAACTAATGAATTTATTTATTTAAATATTAGGTCTTCAAAAGATATAGATTATTATTTCAATAAGTTTTTATAAAAGGAAATTTTTGATCCCAATATTTTTAGGTGTCCAGTGCTCATAAAAATTCTGTTCCCTTGAAATAAATTGTGAGTTAATCTAAAATATTGAATCCTTCTCAGGAATAATTTCTTCCTATATTTCCCCCTCTTTGATACATTTTACAAAAAGGTTTTTGACTTGGAATGAAATAATTTTATTGAAAATTATAACATAATATGGATTTATTCCAACATATGGATTTTGTTATTTTATATGGATTAAGATGTACAAAATTTTTATTAAAAGCTTTTCTACAAATAGTAATCATAGATAGAAACTTATTTTGACCATCAATATATTATTTCAACTTAGAAATTTCTTTATCATATAATGTGAATGAATCCTTCTTTACTTTATTAATATCATTTGAAAAATTAATTGTTTTATAATTTTTATCTTTTTATGAATTTACTAATCCCTTTCCTTTGTGATCAAACCATTATTCTTCTCCCAAAATCTCATATTATCCAAATTTGATGCCATATTAGTATTTTAATTTATTATTTCATTCACATTTCTATTAGATGTTATTGGTATTCCTAACATCTAACATGTCTACCAGTAATATTTGAGTATTGTTTATAGTGTTTATGTTAAATATATTCACAATCAATAACCTATACTTCCATATCATTATATATTTTATGTACTTTAATTTTTTGATTATAATGTGATAAAATTAAATCATAAAACTAATATTTATATTCATAGAAACTTTTTTAATCAATAGTTAAAATTAGAATGTATTTGGAAAAAATAATTCCCATAAAACATTTTTCAGTCCTTGGGAAGCTATCATAGAAACCATAATCTTTATTTCGTTTTCAGTATCTTCTGATAAATTTTTAGAATTAACAAAACCTTTAAAATAAATACATGTTTATAATTATTTAAAAAACATATTATCATTCATATTAAAAGATTTTTTTTATAATACATTATATCACATCTCTTTATCCAAGGATTGTTTGGTCTAATGTGACCAGTTATTCTGTATTAAACAAATAGCCTCAAAAATAGTATTTCACACTATGTTTTGATTTTATATATACCTTTATTTCATTTATTATCTTTTTAAATTGTGATTTTTAAGATCATACTAGCCATAATACCATGTTATCCTTCATTTGGTTAAATATCACTATAATCTAGGAATTTCATAGAACATATTCTAGAAATGTTTCCTCTAAAATTTAAATCTCTAGATATTGATTCAATATCATTAGTGCTATTCTTCTTGTATTTATTTGTGTCTCTTTATAAGTTACTTTTATACTAAATTGATGATTTGATCAATTCGTCTTGGCTTTGATTAGTAATGTACTTCTTGTCCTTAATAGTAGTCATCTTATATTATCACTCCTTAGGTAAAATATAAATGTTTTTCATAATAAGAAGAAAATATGCTGATTAACTTTCACCACATTATTATAAACTATCCATTATATTCATCAATATTTGATATATTTGAGAGATGATTTCCACTGGTATTAAATAAAAAAATTTATAATATGCTAAGAGCATGGTTCTCTTAGTCTCAAGAACTCTTGAAATTCCAAAATGTGGAACTTAAAACTTCCTCCAAATTCCATAATAATTTATGTAAGACGAAACTTGGTAATTTAAATTCCATTGAATAGCAAGTAGAAAAATATTCTAAATGTGAATGTTCAGCCAAAATGTATATTTTTTCCTCTTCTCTTGAATTTTTTTATTACAGATGAGAATAATGAAATTTTCAACACTAGTATTAATAAAAAAATTATTTCCATTCTATATAGACAGTATTCATTTTCATTACCAAAAAATATAGGATGTTCTTTAGTATTTGTATTTTCAACACTCTCGATGTGTATTCCTTCCCTAAATAAAAATTTTCACTACCACATTATTTGGTGCAAGTAAATTTTGATATGAAAATATGATAACCAAATATAAACAAAAAAATTAATTTAACGAAAGATATCAACTCTTTTTATAAAAAAATCATAAAATCAAAATATATCATAGTATTTCATGTAAGTGTGGAGAAAATTAATATAGTAAAAATATCAATAAAATCCTTAAAAATAAAAATAGGCAAAAAATGTAATAATGAATAAATGTATTATGCACAATAGAAATAAAAAAAGTGGATTACTAATTTAGAAATCAAATACCACTTAAAGATATTACAATGTAATATTTTAATATATAGAATAAAGGAAATCATTACCCTAATTCAAGGTATCCCCAAATTTATCCCATCGAATGTTCATTCTTATAAAACCCTACAATCCAAAACTAATGTTGTCATGAGTTGTTAATATGATTCTAAAATATATAATATCTACTATATATTTATCATAGAGCCCATTGACCAACCTGATCGACAAATGACAACACATAAAAAAATCAGAAGCTCAACACTATCTTCCTAACAGAATCCCTCAATATTGAAGGATCAGAAGCTCATCATTTAAAATTATAAAAACATTCCTAAAAACAAGCTATTATAGACTTCATGTGATTAGAATCTCTAAAGTTTATCTTTTTTATTTCTTTTGATCATCAATGTTTTGGTCCTATATATAAGATATCCTCATGTTTTTGGATTCTATATTCTTTGGGATTGGTTGTAAATGCATCAAAATCATTATCATCATTATAAACTGACGAACTCAATAACACTTCACACCTTCTAATGAAGTTAGTTCACCACCACCAAAATTCTCATAATTGTTTTGAAAATTGTTTGGACAGAAAACTAATTCCACTAAATTTGTATACAAAAACAATTTAGAATCATGTTTAATGAATTTTAATTTCATATAAAAAATGTAACACACAATTCTTAATTTTAGGATATTAATTATAACAAGAATTTATTTTTATTTTTTAAACTAAATATAATGAGGTTATTATTCTTAGAAAATTTTATTTTTTTTAAATAAATTATCAAATAATTTTATTTGAAAAATTGAAATAAATATTGTGTAAAATTCATAATTATATATATATTTTTAAATTTTTTCATTATTTTTTTTAATTTATAATGATTTTATAAATTACAATTTTAATTTTTAAATAAAAAATTTACCTTCAAATTATAAGTCATGTCATGTAATTTTGGAGAAAATAAATATTAATTATTAATATTTATTGATTCTTATTTATGACATGTTTCACAAATATTTAATTAATTAAATGTAAAATTTTTATAGTTAATTAACTTATAAAAACATTTATAAATAATAAATATCCCAAAATACCATTTTCATAATTTTTAATAATTTATAAATTATTTACTTCAATTCAGTATTAAATTTTACAGAAATTGTTTTCCAATTTTTAAACGATATGTAGGATTAAAACCAAAAAAATCTAAGTAGGATTAAACTAGAGATGCTATATTGGATTAAACAACTGGTTTTCTGTCAGATTAAATCAATGTATATGGACCACTTAATAGTATTTATACATTTTGATAACCTTATTTAACAATAACTATCATGATATCTGTTGTGGCAGTTATTGTGTATAATATTAAGGTCACACTCTTTGAGATTTAACCTACATGGCTGGGAGCTTTTAAAGGATTATACAAGTTCTCACATAGTATCAAACATGATTCTTTCATAGTATTAATTCATGTAACAAAATATTATAAGGGATTATCTCACATCCTGTTTGACATTAAACCCACATCATTATAAAAATGTAAGGATCACAACTTTTGGTATATAGCCTTTCTGAGGTCAAAAAATATGTTACATAGGACTAACATAATGTAAAACATTGTATTAACAAAGTTATATCACTTGTCATGTGAGTCTAGAACCCATGTCAGAATAATCCAACAACTACATGACATTAAGCATGAGTTTCTCATACATGCTACATTCCCCGTGTAAGATTAACAAGGAACTTAAACAAATTTCATATGATTAATCATGTGTAAATCATGTCATATTAAAACATTCTATCAGTTGATTCCAACAATAAAAACTAAATCATTAATGAGAATAAAATTCTCTAATTTTTCTATAGAAAATAATATTCCTGCTTTTTGTTCATCTTAATGTATGATTTCATGGTTTAAATCACAAGGCGTGGCTCAGATACCTCTCATAGGGTGGGAACAAATCCCATCACATAAAGACATCCAAAGTAAACTCCATATGAACCAATCAAATAATGTATATAATGACCCATAATTTTTCACATAGATTTTATATATTAATAAATTAATATTCAATATATTTTACGAATACACGCCTAAGGACCATAAAGTTTTAATGTATTTAGAGAATTGATACATAATTTAATAATTTCTTATAATATCTGCAATATATCCAATAAAGATATCCCAACATAGAACACTTCTAGTACATACCTTTCTTAGAACATTGATTCATAACACGGGGAAAGGAAAGAAAAGAAATGGTAATCCTAAATGCTCAATAAGGGTAAACTAGTGAGATATAAATGAACACTTAAGCATAAAATGAGTATATGGGTATGATATCTTGATATTAATATTTTAAAATCCATAACCATCATATCATATACTATAATATTGAATCATGGAATAAATATTTTCAGTTCACAAAATATTAAATATAGAGGAATCAAAGAACATAAACCATGAGAGAATAACATTTGAATATGAAATAAGTTTAATGTATGAAAATCATCATATAAATTCATTCCATTTTCAATAATCATTACCAGAATATAATAGTATATTTTTTTTACCCCATTACAATATATTATTAGTCAAGGGTCACTTTTAATTCTATTTTATTGGATAGAGTCCCTTAATAAGCAGGATTCACTCCCCATTTTAGATCAAATTATCTCATGAGATATCCACCATTAAACTATTCATTATAGGGATATATAATTCTATTCAAAACCATCACATAACTATAATATATTGATATGTGTTCCAAAAAATCATAAAACATTCATCATATATCATATCCAATATAAAACAAACATGTTACATAATAATTTCAACAATTCATCAAAGACCCACCCATGGAAAATAAACAGATTCCAAAACCACTCATCGTCATAATCATAAACCATCAATGGAAAGAATAAATATGGACTTATTACATCATATCCCCCATAAAGATTAAATAATAATAATGTATGTTTTCATGAATGACAATTCCTTTAAAATATAATATGGAATATTTCTCGAGGAAAATATCATTTTAATCTTAGAATCACTTATCTAAAATATAAAATAATTGAAAAATAATGGAAAACATTTATTTGAAAAAATGATGGAATATATTATATTCATCATCAAATATTTTAGTGTCCATGAAGGTGGGAAATTTTAGTTTTTAATTATGCATTAAAACAATGATTCGTTTCATATTTTTTTGTAAAAACATACAAGTACCTTGTTTGGAAAAATATTAAAATATTATTTTTATACAATTTTTAAAAAATAAATAATGGGTTAAAATTAATTTAAAAATCATTTTTGAATTATAAAAACATTATTGATCAAATTTTAAAGAAAACATGGCCATTTAAGAAAAATATTCTGGACCAAAGAGGAAATAAATTCAGTTTTTCTTAAAAAACATTCCTAGTCATTTCAAGTGCCAAAGATATTAAAGTGATACTATTACATTAATATTTCTTGGATAATCCAAGGAGATTAAACTAAATGGGTTTTATCATAAAAGTATCATATAATTATCTTTAAAGTAAATTCAAACAAAAAAACCTCATTAAAATGAGATTGAAATATAATTACCTTACAACTTTAGTAACTTTCGAATCAAAATATTATGAAAGTGAAAACCTTGGATGGAAATATAAATCCCCAAAATTATCATTATAATCATCATAAAATAAATTAATGGTAAATATATGCATTATATAAAAGAAACAAGGGGTGAATATAAAGGTGTTTGAACCTCATATTTAATATATATAGATTTATTATGAATTTATTCAAAATATATGATTATATATATATAATAACATATATTATTTAATTTTATTATATTATCTCTTGTTTATTAAACATTATTTATTTAAATCATTGTTTAGGGTGACAACTACTTCGTTTTTAATTTATGTTTCGTTTCATCAGTCATGTTACTTATACTTTGATCATGGTTACATCATACAAAAATGTTAATGATGATATAAATATAATATATATTCATTATATACTTATCTAAATCATCCATAAAAGTTACATATAGAAAAATGATTAGCACTATTAATATAGATGGTCGGTTATATGTATGCATAAACAATGTTTTCATTTTCTAAATAAATTATGGAAATAAAGATAAATAATATTTTAACAATATAAATAAAAAATAATATATTAAATATCATATATTAACACAATTTAAAAATTTATAACCATATAATTAAAATTTTTATGAAAAATAATTACACTATTATGTGGAGAGGGTAAATTGTATTCACACGCGAGCTATGTTTTCATTTTCTATAGGATGAAAATGAGTTGGATAATATTTTTTACACCATCATAATAAAAATTAGATACATTTAAGAAAAATAAATTATTATTTTATAATTTATACTATATATTAATAGGTGGTTTAAGAAGAAATAAAAATGAAAGTACTTGGTTAAGAGTTATACCTCATTGTCGAGATACCTATTTTGGAATACACATTAAGCCCTAAAAATATGGTATTTTGGAAAGAATAGAATATATATAACATGGTTAATGAGTATATAAAGTTATTATGGTTGTTATTCATTGAGATATAAGGGTCATGAAGTGTGTAAAAGAGATGGGAACATGTATCCTTTTATAGGAGAGGGAAAGTACAATATTGGAATTACATAAAAAGATAAATAATAAATATATATATATATCATGGTATTTTAAATAGGAACTAATTCATCAAAAAGTAAAATATAATATTTCATAGGGTAGAAGTAAACTCAACTAACCACATTTGTGAAATTATTGGATACATCTTATTCCTTATATTCTAGTAAACCCACTTCAACCAATTTTAACATTAATTTTGAAAACATAACTTTGTACCATGTCAACTTAATTATTTTGAAAAACTAAAATGGTACATTTAAATAAATTTGTAATTGATTATTTGGAATTCCCAATATATTTTAATAGATTTATTTTCAATAGGTGGTTGAAATTACATTTAATATATATAAAAAAGGCATGAAGAATAGTTTTTAAGAAAAATACCTAATTTTTGATTAAAAATCTCTTAACCTTGAAGTAAAGTAATAAAATAGTTTCCATATTTTTTTGGTTAAATAATAAAAATATAATGTTTTAGGATTTTTGGGCATGAAAATCCTCAATGGAATCTTCCATCCATACAATAAAATTCAAATACACTAAAATATTTTTTAATTTGAATAAAATATAAAATATCTTCACAAAAGTAAATATTTGGTTATCCATTTAATAATAATGATTGAAAATAAATTATTTAATTATTTAAGAATAAATTTTGTAAAAAACTACTAATCCAATTGGATAAAGTTATCCGATATATTGATTTTAATTTTTTACCACTTGGTTTTATTGAAAATTTACCTCATTTACTAAGGTGCCAAAAATTCACTATGGTAACTATTCATAATGATGAATAATTATGTTTTGTATATTATTTTATATTAATTATAATGAATAAAAATTTGGAATATATTTTATCAAATTCAATTCAAAGATTTTAGAGAATTTAATTTAAAATTAAACCGATAAAACCTGGGGGAAAGTAGTTTTCCATTGAAAGAATATTTTCCTATGTATAAATAATTTTTTAAATCAAAATTCAACATAAAATTGATTCCAAAGAATTAATGTGAATTATTAAAAATTAAAATTAATTAATTTTTCATTCAATATCTTTTAAACAAAATGAAGCTTTGTAAATTTTTGAAACAAAAATGAAATTTTCAATAAAAATTAGAATTGTAATCTATTCATAATAAGATTAATCTTTTCAGAAATATATAAACATTTCCCCCGAAGAAAATTTTGATACGATGATTCAAAAATAAAATTCATTTATCAAATTAAAATTTTAAAACTAGAATAAATTAATTATAATATATTCTCAGAAAAAGTAGTAAAGTACATTTTTGAAGAAAAAGTATTTTTGATGAATTAAATGATTTTACTAAAAATTGAGTACATATTTATGAATTAATTTCCATTATATAAATACAGTAAAAATCATCTTTATAATTAGTTATACAAATTCATATCTTAAATTTAAATAATTTTGTTATAATTCCACATAAAATAAAATAATATTTATACCATGGTTTGTTTAAAATTCGGTTTTCATGTATTTTCATTTATCAAAAAAATTAATTTATCTGATGAGAAATATATCATAAAATCATAATATGTTAGATTTTACCACATTACCAATAAATATTTCCTCAAAATTATATCAATATAATAAAAATAAATTAATATATATTGGTTTCATCACATCCTCATGTTCCCAAGTAGTTTCATAAATTTTTTGATTCCTCCAAAGTACTTTAACCAGGTGAGTAGTCTTGTTATGTAACACTTTATCTCTATAAACCATGATTTCCACCATATTTTATACATAATAAAGATCATTATATAGTTTTATAACCTTTTATTTTAGTATATGTGAAGGGTAAGATATGTACTTCCACTAGTGAAATACATGGAACACATCATTAACTTGAGATATGTTTGGGGGAAGAATTATGATATAAGCTATCATCCCTACTCGATCATGAATAATAAGGGGTCCAATATAAATAGGGATTTAATTTATCTTATTTATGAATATCATAACCTTATTAAATGGATAAATTTATAGGAATAACTTTTCACTAGATTTTAATTCCAAATTTCCCTAATAATTATCATATAAAATTTCTTTCGACTCTGAGTTGCTTTAATGTGTTGCTGAATGGATCTAACATTATCTAACATTTTCATTGTAAACTCGAGTCCAAATTACATTATTTATTCAACTTCATCCTTGAACTTTATAGTTAAAAACATATTCCCCTAGAGGGATTAATAATGATCCATATGAATTCTCGAGTCAAAAAGTATGATTGTAAAACAACTATACTATAGGAAGGCGATGATCCTAAAATCCGTTGAAATTCACAATGCTATATACAAATAGATATTATAGGGTTTTAATGGTTATATTATTTTGACCATATATATTTAGATTATATGCAATAATAATACATAAATATAGATCCAAATCCTACTCAATAATTCACAAAAACATTGTTTTAAAACTTATATCTTGACCATATACAATGGAATGTGGCACCCTGTGGAACCATACCACATCCATAATGTATATTATAGATATATGATCAAGAGATAAATATTATTTTATATAAAATAATTTTTAGAAATTTTTATGGTGATTGATGAAAACCCAACTAGAATTATATCATTTAGATTTTTTAGGGAGCTCGATGATAAAACATAGAGTGATGTTTTCCCATTTATATTCTTGTATAAGTAATTCTTGTAACATCCCCTTAGAAATATGTCTCTTAGCCTTATCTTACTGAAATACCATGAAACAAGATACATACCTAGTAACACCCCAATAATATTTATGAAATATTTCTCTTTGAATAATTTTATTTCTTTAATAACATTCTTTACATGCAACACCTAGTTTAAACAAACCATGATATAATATTACAATATTATTATTTAATATTAAAGTTATCACCTTGTCATTGTATTATAGGGTATGAATATGAATATATAAATTATGAAGGATATACAGTTATGTATTTTTAAAATTAATTCATTGGTAACCAATTAAATATAATTCAAAAACAATCATTTGAAAGAAAAAGATTTTTTTTTGAAAAACAGTTTTTATGTACGTAATGAATTTTTTTCATAATAAATTAAATTAATACCTATTGGTAAATTATTTTATTAAAATATATTCTTTATTTAAACAATAAAAAAAATAAACATTTAAAAAATATTTTTCAATGCATATGAAAATATTAAATCCGTTTGTTTGCGTAAAAATGTATTTTTTTGACAAAGAGGTTTATGTCACATTTTGTGAACATACATTAAAATTAGTTTTTTCCATTTACAAGTTTCAAATTATATAAAATTAATTATATTTTAATAGTTAGGATGTTCATATTTTTTGAATAGTTTCCTTTTATTTTTGGTCAATATGAATAGAAACCGTGGTAAAATTTATCACCTTGGTAGATGATAAATCATCTTAATCTGGGTTAAAAATAAGTGATAAGGACCTAATTTTTCATAAAAATTCATATTTGATCAATTTAAGTCAACCATTATCTCCTTATGATATAAATTTATTAGATTAAAGGAAACATTTCCATTAAAATGACAAATAACTTTTTTAAATCAAATAAATATAAAAAAATTTATTCTCTTAGTTTTAAATATCATTTATGAGTTCACAGAGGGAAAAACATGTTATTAATGACTATTAATTGTAATTTTCTGAATAATAAAATTATATACTGGATTAAAATTTATTTATTTTCTGTAATTTTTTGCTAATACAATATTTGTCTAATTTGTAAACAAATAAAATATATGTATTTAAAAATATTAAAAGTGATATAATTTGAGTGATTTATAGGGTACTTTTTTTAATATTTGAATATGAAATTTTATTTTTTTTAAATATTGTATTTGAATTAAAATTTTGTATCAATATCACTTAAGTCAAATTAAACGAGTAGAGTAAAAATTAAAAATAATCATATTCTATCAAAATAATATATTATTTAATTATTTTAAAATCAGAAATATATTTAAATAATTTAATTTGGATATTATATGGTTTTAAATTTTATAATTTGGATATTTATCATCAAATTTTCACCTTATAAATAAAAATTAAAAACCTTCAATATTGAACAAATTATTTCTTTAGTAGAAATTAAAATTAGTTAACTAAGGGACAATAAAAATGATAAGGTTTAAAAAGACACCAAAATAAGTGTAAATAGAATTTTTATGGTATTAAAACCATATCATAACTTATCTTTAGGCACAAATCTATTTGGTTTCACTTTTATAGAGAATGAATTTATTATAATCTAATATTTTGTGCAATTTCATGAGTGGCCCTCACCTAAATTATAAATGGGCACCTCCTCCTCCACATAATTACACTATATTTAACATTTTAGATCAAATAAAATATTTTAATATATATTCTAAAATTCCATAAAAAAATTCTAGATGTTCTGGGGTTCCCAAAATAACTACCCTAGATCCCTTTATAAGTGATCTAAATGAGTCATTTCAAAGAAGAGGTAATCACTTAAACTAATCACCTTCTTTTGTAATCTTCTTTAACTCATCTAAATCGATGATATTTACCATGAAATAATAATTTAATTATACTAAATATTATTAAATAATATTATCATTATGGAAACACTATTATAACCCCTCTTTCCTATCAAACGAGGAGTGAATGTATCAGTCATGCAGACATATGACTTACTGCCTCCTCGTAGCGATACAATTCATTTTAATCACCATATGTAATGGATGGGTATTAATATGGGTTTATTGTTTATATACTATATTTATGATATAATTATAATTATGAAATTATAATTTCACATATACTAGCATACTATCCAATCCTCTGGGAAATGATAATGTCATTTGCTCAAGTGTACGTATGAGGTGTCGTCTCTATGAATAGGGTAATTCATTTTTTACTTTATAACTTTTATAGATGTCTCAAAATATTTTTATAATGAATATATACTATATTTATATCCTGATTAATATTTTAAGATGATGGAATCTAGATAAATATAATTGGAGTGAAACTATTGAGCTGTAATACTCATGATAAAGGAAACAGTTGACTCCAAGAAATAGCACTTTTAATAAGGATGTATTGATAATGGTGTTAAAATGTAATAAAAGGATAACATATGATATTATTTTTATTAATATTTACCTATTAAAGAATTATAATAAATTAAAATTTATTATACAAGAGTTTAGAAGTTTTTTAAAGCAAGGTGAACTCTAGGTGAGGGGTTTTATGTTACAATATCATTGTCTATCAGGATTGGTTATGATTAAGTTATTATGATGGAATATTATAATTAAACTCCAAAGAAACATTTTAAATTTCTTGTACTATCTTTATTTAATTATAATACATGTTTTCCTTTAATAATCCCTTATATTATTTACTAAAGAAACTTACAATATGTTTTTAATGAAAATAATATTTATTTCTCTCTTTGGTCGAGAAACCTATTTCTTCCAAATCCATGTTTTCAAAAAATGTTTTAATGAATGTTTTTACTATTCTCATTTGAATATTTAAATTAATTTTTAACTATTTTCTTAATTTTTACAATATAGTTTTATATGAATATTTTTATCATTTTCAAAACATGCTACTTTGTGATTTTTGAAAAAAGTATGGATGTAACGTATTTTAACTCAACAACATGAATAGATTTTCCCGTAATCAGGAATAAAATTTCATTGAATATTACTTTACAAGTTTAAATGGTTATTATTATAGACAATATTTTCTTTTATATTTATGTAGGATTTTAATAAGTGATTTCAAAATAGAATGGTTATTTTCCCCAAGAATGTTTCAATGATATTTTAATGGTATTTATATTCATCAAAAACAACAACCTTAATTGTTGATTATAATTTATTGGGAATATGATCTAAGGGTACCATTATTACTCATTATTTGGATAGTTTATATTTATGATAGCATGATGTTTATAAAACTCGTTTCTTTTATACATGTTAGACTATGATGAAATTATTATTAAACCCTTTTATTTTCATGGTTTATATTATTGTTAATGGTTTTGATTTCTTATAGCACATATGTATAATTCTCATTATGTATAGAGTGGGAACACTATATCCCTCTAATTCATTGGTGGAAAAATTGGTATCTCATGAGATAAACATGACTAGAATAGAAAGTGATCCCAGTTAAGTAAGGTACTATGTCTACATTGATAGTCTATGGAGTGAACCATGAATATTATAATGGTTTAGAGAGTGAACCCATTCCAACATGATAGCCTGAGAAATGAGCCTTGAATTATAAGAAAATTATTTTCTATGATTATGTGTATACCAAATATCAATTACTTATATCTATATTAATATTTCATGTTTCATGTTCTTCAATTTCATTATGACTCATGTCTTATGAACAATGAATTATTATTCCATGACTTATGATTCTAATCATTGATATACAGGGTATAATTTTCACATGTTTGGATCATGTTTTCATATCTTTATGCTTATGTTATTATTATGTGATCATTGATATCTCCATTGTTTAACCTTACTAATCATCTGAGTAAACCCTTTTATTATGTTTTATTTCCACAGGTTATGAAGAAATGTATTAAGTATGATATGTCTCTGTATAACCATTGTTTATTTTTCCATGTTTCCAACTATACTATACCTATATGATTCTACAGTGGATTGTTATGTAATGTAAAAAATATTCCTATTTTACATGTAATATCGATATGTGAAAAGTATGGGTCACTATATTTACTATCAAAGTAAGGTTTAGTTAACCTTCGGAAACTAGGATGAGAAAACATTAGTAATAACCCTAGGGATAAGTCTAAGTAGAAGATAAAATCCTATTTTTTGGTAATGTTTGTGAATTAACTTTGTTAAACTTATGGTTTCATAGAATAATGTGTCATTATTTAGATATCCTATTAATTATTATTCATGATTATATTGTTTCCAACTATGATTAATATTTCTCAAAATATGTTTTTTGGTTTTAGTCAGTGGATGGAACCCAAATGAATTATGTTAATACTGAATGTGATTGAGAATTTAATGATTATCCTCGTATGAAAACAAATTATATGGGAGTTATAATTCAAATTATTTCTACTATACTCACACAAATTCTTAAAGAAATAAATCTCATTGAGATTTAAAATGAGAAAAGGAATGAATAACATTATATTGAGCACTTAATTTGAAAATGTACACCTTCTTTTAGTGGGTCCACTAATCCTACCATCACTAAGAAATGGATTATTACTATTGAAATGATATTTTAAATTATTCTATGTTTATAAAATGAGAATGTTATTCATGATTTTTATCATTTGGAAGGAAAATTAGATGAGTGGTGGACTCTTATTAAAATAATGAGAGAACAAGAAGAAATTGAATTTATTGAGTGGGTTGAATTTAAAGCTTATTTTTCAGTATGTAAATTCCACATATTCTTTTTATGGAAATAGATAAATAATTATTTGAGTTAATGTAGAAGGATAATGTGTCTTTTGGTACTCATGAGAAAAAATTCTCAAGAATTATGAGGTACACTATAGGTATTATCATCCAACCTATATTTAAGGTTGATCGATTCTTCATTGGATTAAAACCAAATTTATGATGGGAATTATACAAAAGAGACTTTAATAAGTATGAATAAATTATTCAATGTGGTATCATGTTGGATAATAGATTATAATTACCCATTAATAGCATGGTTTTAATAAGGAATTAAAAATTGTTTTCAAGGGAGATTCCAAAACAATGCAAAGAAGATGATGAGCCTTCCTTTATAATCAAAGTGTGGAAGGAAAATTTAGGAAATTATCTTAAGGTAACTGGTAAATATTTCAAATTTTAAAAGTATGGTAATCAGTAAATTGAATTCCAAAGTGACAGAAAAAAGTTAGCTAATGATATGAATAAAGATAAATCTCTAGAAAATGATCCATCCAAACTCTAGTGTCTTAAATTCATAGAGTATTATAATTATGTTAACCATTATTGAAATATGAAGGTTCTTAACAATAAGTGGTTTTAGAGAAATTTTAAAACTGGATACAAAGATAAATATCCTTTGATCACTATTTTTGGTAGTTTATTGATGTCTTTTTAGAAGAGTTTCCTGGTTTTTAAATAAATCGTTAAAAAGATACTTAAATATAAATAATTCCTGGTTCTACACCTATTTCCATGAATACATACATAATGGTTCCGATTGAGTTGTAAGAGTTAAAGAGGATACTTTATGATAAAATTTAAAAGGGTTTCATTCATCCTAGTACATCACTTTGGGGTTCATGTTTCGTATTTGTTAAGATGAAATATGGATCAATGTGACTACACATTGATTATTGATAACATAAACATATCACTATCTAGAACAAGTATCTTTCACCTCATATTTAAGACTTGTTTGACCAATGAATCATAGATTAATCATTTTTCAAGATTAATCTTCATTATGGATATCTATTATTTAGGGTAAAGAAGGAGGATATACCCCAGTTAGAATTATGTATAAGGTATGGACACTATGAAGTTACAGTGATGTATTTTGGTCTTAATAATTTATTCACTATCATCATGGATTTATTTAATAGAGTATTTATAGATTACCTTAATCATTTTGTGTTAGTCTTTATAGATGATATTCTTTTTTAGTCCAAGGTAAAGATAGAGCATGGAGAAAATTTTAGAATTATACTGAATCCTCTAAGTAAGGATAATATTTATGAAAAATTTACCAAGATGAAATTTTGGATTTGTAAAGTTTCATTACTAGTTTATATAATCTCACATGTGGGTATATAAATAGACAATTCAAAGACAGAAGATAATTAATATTGGACCATACCAACCACTACGATTGAGATCTATAAAATTCTTAGTTTGGATATATATTATTGGCGCTCTGTGGATAATTATTCACTACTATCGAACCCATCAACCATGTTAGCATAGAAGGGTTACAAGTTCCTTTATATTTATGGGTGTGAGGAAACTTTTAAGGAACTGGAGATATGGATAGTTAGAATTCATGTTCTTACACTACCCTACAGTGAAGAAGGGTCTGTGATATAAAAAGATGAATTAAATAATGGAAAGGGATGTGTCATCATGAAGAACAATATGGTTATAACTTATTCCTCACGACAATTAAAGGTCCATGAGAAAAATTTCCTAACTCAAGATTTGGAGGTATCTGTGATAATTTTTCATTAATGATATATAGGCATTTTCTCTGGGGAGAATGGTGTGACATATAAACAATTTTTTTTAAATTATATTTTCACTAAAAAAGATTTGAACATTCTCCAAAGAGGATGGTTCGATATTATTAAATATTATGAATGCTTAATACATTACCACCCTGATAAATAGAACAAGGATCCAGATGGTCTATATTGAAAGAATCAATCTATATTGTCTATATTGAGGGTCATAAAATATATCATATTTCATTAATTTCAAAAGATTGATATTCAAATATTTATGGAAAGGGATAAATCATATCTTTCTCAAAAACGTTTTCAACTATATATGCAAGTGAAGATTAAAGAGGTACATAAGAATTTATAGAGCTAAAAAAGAACGTATCAAATGTTCCTATGTTCAAAATTTATTTTAATGGAATGATAAGATTTAGAAAACTTGTATGTGTACATTAAATATATTATTTGAAGAGGTAGATTACAGATAAAGCTTATAGTTATTAATTTTCTATTGATCATGGAAGTATAAAGATGTATAGATATTTGAAAGAGTATTTTTGGTGAGACATCATATGGAGAGATATTGAAATGCTTTTAAATTGGTGCATGGTATGTCAACATGTTAAGTCTGATAGATATAATTCTAAAGGGATATCATGAACATTACCCATACAATAATGGAAATGGGCGAACATCACTATAGATCTTATTGTCAGACTCCCCAAATCTCTTAAGAGATATAATTCTATATTGGTTGTATTCTATCACCATTATGAATTCATCACAATTAATTACCATTAGATAATATTTATTTCTTGATCAGTATACTTGGTTATACATTAAGTAAGTGGTACGATTTTATAGTGTGACACTATTAATTTTTATTTTATTTGGATTTCAGGTCACACCAATTTTTAGAGAAGTCTTTAGAAGGATCTAGATATAGAGTTAGGTTTCAAAAGTTCTTATCATCCTCAGACATATGGATAGTATAATAGGACCATTCAAACATTATAAGACATTTTTATATATTACTAAATGTATTTTGAAGGTGGTAGGGATAAACACCTTCCATTGGTGGAATTTTCTAACAATAATAGCCTTCACTCTATCATTCAGATGGATCCTAATGAATCCACCTATGGTAGGAAGTAAAGACTCCAACATGATAGAATGAAGTTAAAAAAATAATTTTATTAGGACTTGATGCAACTAAGGAAATGGAAAAAAGGATAAACCCATTCAATGATATATAAGAACAGAATTGAGTAAAAAACAATTATGCTGACAATAATCATAAATATCTAGAGTTTAGAGTAAGTGATAACCTATTCTTATGAATATCTCCCTGGAATAGGGTGATGTGATTTCTAAATATGGGAAACGTAAACCCTAGATATCTCAGTAAAATTGAAATTATTGATTATATTAAGATGGTCTCTTATGTATTGGTGATCCTGCTGAATCTATCACAAGATCATGATGTGTTCTATGTATCTCTCCTAAGTAAGTACTTACCAAATCCTTAATGTGTACTAAAAATAGAGGTACTACAAATGGAGAATGATATTTATTATGAATAAATACTTGTATAGATTCTTGATCATCGACAGAAAGTACTATGAATCAATACCACTCACCTGGTAAATGTTTTATAGAGAAACCACCAATTTGAGGAATCTATATAGGAACCTAAGAATGTGATGAGGCATAGGTATTCTCATCTGTTTTTATCACGGTAGACAATTTTTTGGGAAAAATTAATTTTAAAGGAAGTAGAATTTAACACATAGATATTTTATTTGAAATATTTCTCTTTAAATAATTTTATTTCATTAGTGGGTTTCACTAAACGCAATAATAATTTTAAACGAACCACGATACAATATTAAAATATTATTATTTTAAAGGATATTAATCACATAGTCATTGGATTTGAGTGTATGAAACCCAAGAAATATATTTTTAAGAATTTATGGTGATATATATATATAATAAATTCATTGGTTATCAATTTATTATAATAGAAATTAGAAATCAATTGAAAGAAAAAGAGATATTTTTCTTAAAAATACTTTTTATGCATACACTGTATTTTTATCTTATTAAATTAAATTAATCTCTATTGGGTAATAATTTAAATGAGATTTATTTATTATTTACTTAATAATATGTTTGAAACATTCAACATACATTTCTCTAGGAATATTATTCTAATTCATTTAGTTTTATTCTTATAAATTTTTTTATCAAATAAGATATTTTTGTCATATTTTTTCCTCTTAACCTTAAATTAATTTCATCTATTCAGAGGTTTTGAATTAGATAAATTTAATTACATATTTAGAATTGTGATGTTCAAATTTTGTTAATTGACAGCTTTATTTGGTTAATATGAATTGTAATTTTGATAAAATTTATCTTATCACTAATGGGTAAATCAGGTTCATCTATTTTAAAAATAAGTGATAAGGCTAATCTTTATTCATATAATTTATTTTTGGATTAATTTAATTCAAACCTTATCACCTTTATATCTAAGTTTATATATTCAATGGATAATTTTTTATGAAAATTATTTATATATTATTTAAATCAAAGAATGTTACAAAATGTCACTCTTATAGTTTTAAATATCCTTTATGTGTTTAAATTGGGAGAAAAACATGATATGAATGAATATTAATATTAATTTTGTGCATAATGAAATTATATTCATGCCATAATTTTTTTTTCAAATTTTTATGAATTATATAATTACATTAAATTAATGTTCAATGATAATAATGTACTTATTTAATTAATAGAAAAATAAAATAAATGATTTTAGAAATTTTAACAGTGATATAATTTGAGAAATTTATATTGTTACCCAAATTTAATAGGAATATATGATATATTATTTCCATTTAAAAATATTATATTTGAAATCAAACTTTATCTTCATGTCTTTTAATTCAAATTAAATGAATAGTGTCAACATAGACAATAATGATAATTTATTAAAATAATATTTTATTTAATTATTTAAAAATTATAAAATTCCTGATATAGGAAAAGGTGTATATTATATGATCCAAAATTTCATAATTTTTACATTTATGATAAAATTTTAACCTTATAAGTTAAAATTACCACCCTTTAATATTAAAATATTAGATTCCATAGTTAAAATTAAAATTTGTTAACTAAGGGTTAATGAAAATGATAAGTTTTAAAATGATTCCAAAATGGGTATAAATTCGATACGTAAATGGAATTAAAACCGTATACAACATTATTTTTAAATCCTTACCCATTTGGAAGTATTTTTATTTAGAATCAATTAATTATAATTTAATCTTTTGAGATATTCGAAAAGTGCTGCTCACCTTAATTATAAAAGAGGACCTCTTTAGTTATTTATTTACACAAAATTGATCCCTCTATCTCGACCAAAAGATACAAATTTATCTAATAAAACTATATCCAAACATTGTGGAGGTGTGGTACTTCCCAAAATACTAACTCTAGATCCCTTCATAGGAGATCTAAAAGGGTCATTTAAAAGGAGAGGTAATTGATTTAACTATTCACTTTCTTTTATACTCCTAATTACCTCCTATAATACTATAGTATTTATAATAAAAAAAATATCTTCAGTATAATAAATATTAATAAATTTTATTATGTTTATGAAAATACCATTATACACCCTCTTTTCCATCAAAATAGAATTGAAAGTATAACTCATGCGTACACACAACTATCGTATACATGTAGCGACACAATTCATTTTTCAACACCATATATTATAGATGGGTATTATGACGGGTTTAATAGTTATAGATGAAATTTATGACATAATTATAGTTATGAAATTATATTGTCACTTCTAAATAGTTACCATCATATAATTTGGTAAATGATAACATCTTTCATACATACGTGTGGACTACCACCTCCATGAAGTGATATGATTCATTTTTCATTTTAATTGTATGGTAATGAGGATGAATTTTATTAATATATATGATATCTATGATATTATAATTATATTTTAAAGGGTATATATTATTTATATTTCTTTAATTCCATCCAAAAAATGAAAACATCATTCATGCGTACGTAAGACCTTCCAATTCCATGAATGATGTAATTCATTTTTCTATTTATAACTTTTATGGATGACTTTAAATATTTTTATAATGAATATATACGATATTTATATCCCCATTAATATTAAATTTATGATTAAAAAAAGATAAATGTATTAGGACCATAACTACTCAATGTTAACATAACAGTTCACACCCTGAAATGGAAATTTTAATAAGGAATTATTGATAAGGGGCATTGAGATGTTATAAAGGGATTGTATATGTTATTAGAAGTATAAAAAATAGTTTTTAATATAAGTAAAATAAATTTAAATTTATGATATATGATATTATTGTTCTTTTGATGCAAGGTAAACTCAAGTAAAGGGTTTTTATGTTACAATTTCATTATTTATCAGGATTGTTGACAATTGAGATCTGCTAATAAAAAACTATAATCTACCTCTACAGAATAATATAAATTTTATTAATATTGGGTTATTTATTTAAAATTCATGTTAACATTTCATTTAACACCATCTTATTTACCCAGGGAACTAAAATATTTTTTTATGAAAAATCATTTTTATTTATCTCTTCATATGAAAAGAGTTTTTCTTCCAGACCATTGTTTTGAAATATATTTTAAGGAATATTTTTAACATTATCATATTATTATTTAATTAAATATATACCCATTTTTTAATTTTTTAATTTTTTTTGAAATGAATCATTTTTTCATTTTCAAGATGAGTTACTTTGTGATTTTTTGACAAAATTATAGAAGGTATGTTTTTAAATTATATTGCATGAATATATTATACCACCATCATGAATAATTTTTTCTTTGAATAAAAAATTTTAAGTGTACATTTTAATTTTTAAACAAAATGTTTCACTTCATATTTGTGTAGTTTTTAATAAGTAATTTCAAAATAGAATGTTCATTTTCTTCAATAATTTTCTAATAATATTTTAATGGTACTTATATTTATAAATGACAACAACCTTCAGTGTTTCGTAGTATTTATTGGAAATATGATAGAAGGACGCCATCCTTATTATTTATCTGGATGGTTTATTTCTGTTATGGTATTATGTTTACGAAACCCATTCCTTATCCATGGATTATTCAATGTTGAAATATTTATGAATCCCATTTATTTTCAGGGGTTCTAATATGATTAATGGTTTATGGTCTTATGGAACACATATGTATGATTTTCATTATGTGATGTGAAAGACTTATATATATATCTAATTAATTGGATAATGATTGTTTTATCATGTGATAAATAGGAGTGGAATGGGGATTGAACCCAGTTCACTAAGGAATTATATCTTTCTGATATTATTCAGAGTGAACCTTGACCACTAAAATGGTTTGAGGAGTGAACCCAATCCACTATAATATCTTTGGAAACGAGCCTTTACTACTAAGGAAATGATTTTATATTCTTATGTGCATGCCAAAAATCAATGTTTTATTCCTATTTTATGATTTCATGGTTTGTTTTTTTCGATTTCCTTATGATTCATTACTTATGATATACCGATATTTATTCTATGACTTAGGATTATGATATTTTATATGAAATTTATTTTTTTCAAATGTTAAGATTGTGTAATTATACCCTGATTCTCTTATTATTCTGGTATGATCATTGATATCTCTCTTTTTTACTATTACTAAGCATCTAATATCACCGTTTTATTATGTTTACATTATTTATGTTATGAATAAAGGTTTTATGTATGATATGTCTAAGAAGGGTGATAATTACGATGAAATAATTGGGAGAATATGTAGATATTTTTTCAATGTTTTTTGATTTTATGTTTCCAAATACACTATACCTATATAATTCTAGCATGGATCATCATGTTTTGTAAAAAATTATTAATTTATTTAGATGTAATAACTATGTATGAAAATTTTGGTGTACTATATAACCAAAAATATCTATATTAATATTTTCCAACTATAAATAAACTTTAAGATCTGTATATATCTTTTTTCATCAAGGATGAATAGAGAATGATGTACTATAGACCTCATATAACAACTCCTTCAAATTGAGTATGGACAAGATAAATACATGGTTATTAAATCTTATTATTCCATCACAGTCAATGTTTAACTCAAGAACATTTCTTACCATCTTTAATTACTCTTCATATTCCTTTTTCATAATTAATATATAATTGGATTTATAGTTAACAATTCCTTAGGGAAAAATAATATTTCTCCCCATTCTTTAAGATTTCTGGATCTATTTTTGAAAATCCAAAATTATGGAATCTTTTATGATCATAGTCATATATAATAAAGAATTATTCATTTGAAATAAATCATCAACCACCTATTTCACTTTACTAGGGTGGTAATGTATTAAGGAGTCATAATCATTAATCAACCCCAACCATCTTTTCTTGTGCATATTTAACTCTTTCCAAGTGACTATATACTATAAACTTTTATGATAAGTATACAAGTGACACATTTTTCTATAAAGATAATTTCACTATATCCATAAGGAAAAATTTGTGTATCTATCTCAAAATCATGATTTGGGTAAAAAAAATCATGGACCTTCTATTATTGTGAGGCATAAGTTATCATCATATATTTCTTCATGAGGATTCACCCCAAACCATTCCTTAATATATCACTAAAAATAAAAAACCTTCTCTAATATTGTGATGTGTAAGTAGAGTTATGTAAACTAATCATCTCTTCTTCACCTTGACTTTTTCCCATTATTTTATCAAAAACAAGTTGTTTTCAATTTGAGTTAATTTGTTGAGTGGATGATAAATCTATGAAGAGTTCTCTATAATGAATAGAAAATTTCCATCCAAATAAAAAAACTATAGATATTAATCATAATGGTTAGTCTGAAAAATAATAAGTAACTTCCATATTTTATGGAACCATCGATATACCCTCAATCGATATTATGTGACCAAAAAATGAAACTTTATGTAGCCAATAATCACAGTTGGTAAATTTTTCCTTGAACATATCCTTATTTAAGGTCTTTAGAATAATCCATAAGTGATCTGAATGCTCTTATTTTCTCTTAGAATATATAATAATAAATTTATAAATACTACCATAAACTATTCAATGTAATATCTAAATACATTATTCATTAAATTGTTGAAGATAATAGGGGAATTAATAAGACCAAATAGAATCACTATAAGTTCATAGTGTATGAACCTAGAATGATAGGTTATCGTGGATATGTATTCACTTTTGAACCTCAACTAATAGTATCCAGATTGAAGATCAATCTTGCAAAAATATTGATATCCTCATAATTTATAGAAAAAATAATAAATACGATGAAGATTATACTTATTCTTGATTACAATATTGTTTAGTTCCTGATAATCAATGAAGAGTCTCATTTGTCCATATTTCTTCTTAACAAAAATAATTGGTGCCCCCCATAGTGATGCACTTTGGTGACTATGTCACTTATAAAGATTCTCAGATTTAATTCCATATATATTCAATTAAATAGAAGTAGAACCATGTATGGATTCTTTAAAAAACACAACTTCATGTTTTAGAAGAAGACTATGAAACTATTCTAGAATGAAATCAACAAATTATCCCATAATGGGAATATCATTGATGTTTTGTTTCTGCCAAACCATATGAGATAATCACACCTTTACAATAGGAATCAATACCCATACAATGGATGTAATTTACATTGTACTTTAATATTTAGTGTCAATCAAATTAATGATCGTAGGTTGGTTTAGAGTATCAAGTGAAACTTATATTAAATCAAAATTGAGCAGGGAATTATATGAAGAAATCAAATCCATCCAAAAAAATCCTAGAAAATTCAACTAGTAGAAGAATCAAAATATTTACTAGAATCAAATTCCCAAAAACATCTATATGAGAGGAGTAATAAACATTATATGTGGTCATCGTACCATTAAAAGGTTTTACATGTAACTCAACATTTAGTCATTGATGTTATGATTTAAAATCCATAGAGATGTTTCTGATATAAGGTAATTCATATGTATAGGATCAAATAAGATACCTAAATATTTGAGAATTCATATAACCTCCTCAACATCGTCATTCTATATTTATTCACTTAATAAAAACAAAATGTTTATCTTGAGTGAAATAAATCACAGTGATAAAAAATATAATCATGAAAGATCATTTATAGGATCTCTAAATCAAGACACATTCTTTTAAATGTATGTCGCCTTAGGATTAACCTAGCCCATTCATGGTCCCCATCTATTCAAATATTTCATAATGGTTAATAAAGAAAATGTGATTTAACCAGGAATATCCCTCAGATGTTTCTAACTAGGTGTGAACTAAGGTGACATGTACCATGAACCAAAATTATTGTTAATTTATACTCAAACTACTCTTTCTAGGGTTATTAACCAAAGATTCATATGTTCCAAAACCAAATCCACTTATAGTATCCAAGAAAGGATATATTAATAAGAAAATCAAAAAATCCATTCCTAACAAAAAATTTAGAATGTTATCCTATACTACGGTTTATCCCCCAGGTTTTTGAAAAATTTATCTCATAATAATATCAAAATATTAAAAAAACCTATGTCATGAACCAAGCAGGGATGCCATCCAACCAACACCCAAACCGGTCCATGGAATGACATGAATGGAGATCCCGATACCAATGGGATGAAAACTAGTTTTGGGAATCAAATATAATCCAAGGGGAATGATTTACCCCAATCAAATAAGATCAATTAAATAAACTAAACAAATAGGGAACACATCAATAAACCCAATTGATTAAAAATGTAAACCCTAACTAATCTAGGGAGAATGCACAATTGAACAAACTGAAAAAGAAATAAAAAAACAAATAGCCACTTACACGATCTTTCTGTGACATCATGGTCACCACCTACCACAATATTAACATGCTCTAAAAATGGGCACACAAATTGGGAACCCTGAACATGAAGCTGAACTTGCAAAACAGTTCTGGTCTACCAATACCGAATAGTACACATTGGGTGTGATATAAACATCTCAGTAGGAAACCACCAATGAATCCATATATTTACATTCCTAGAATAAGTACACTAACACTAGTTTGAAATGTGTATATATAAAATAGGGTTTTTGAATTTTATAAAATTAACACATTTTTACCTATTCAACACACAACACAATATTCGTTATTTTCAAAGAGGGTATCATTTTGGAAACCAAATCCAAAACAATAAACCCAATCAAAAAAAAATACCAAGCTATGAAGAAAGCAAATCAGTAGTAAAAGATAAAAAACCAAATATAATAAAAAGTAAATAAGAAAATACAATTTAGTAACCATGTGAACTTACTAAACGTACCTAGAGAATTCCCTATACATACTCAGTTCATAAAAATATGTTGGCATATGGTGAAGCTCCCTAGTTAACTACTAATTGATCTCCCTCATCAGACCAATCCTGTGGCACAATCCACCTGACCTCTTAGCTAATACAGAGGGTACCAACCTATCTAATTAGGTTAATCAGTAACCTTTAATCAGCCCTATAAAAGATTTCCATGGATCCCATCATAATAATATACTGTGTAAGTAGAAGGCCCTTACACATGTGACTCACCTTACCTATTATCACCAAACTTTCCTACCCCAAACATAGACAACACCTACATGATATCCAATTTAAGGAAATCCCTCTATATGGGTTCCCATTATCCACTAAGCATTTCAGAAGTTCTAACTAGGTTGTTATACCACACAAGATTTCAAAAGCCTTTGATAAATCATTTAAAATATACCAATTGACTTCAGGTCATATAAGTTTTAAGACAAAACTCCCAATGAATCTTATGTGTCAACTGGGACTTACCATTCTCAAACCAAAATACATTTACAATGTCGCACCCACAATATTTCACAAAATGAATACGAAACACCACTTTTATGTATGAAATCCCAAACATACCATTACCCTTTTCAATCTCTCACTAAAATATGTTTCAAAGTAAAAATGATAAATTTTAAGGAACAAATTTGATGTATCATTTCCAAATCGCTTAAACAAACACATTACCATTTAGAAATTATGGGACATTTTTAAAAAAATGGGGAATAAGGAACGATGAGTATATTTTAAGGGAAATTATTTTTAAAGCACCATCTTCATTTGAATGAAAATCTATGTGTGAACCTTGTGCACCCATGTTTGTCCCAAAATCCAATGGAACACTCTAAATATCCATTAAAACCCCTAAAACCATTTCTAGAACCGTCAAATTATTTTTAAACCAAACCCAAAAATTTTACATAATTGTAAGAGCATGAATAATATTATTAAAGAACTATGATAATCCTACCAAAAAGATTCACTACAACCATCAAGACATAAAAACTACTAATTCACATAAACAATTCCAAATATAAAATCCAATAATTTTAAATAAATATTTATAAGGGCCAAAAACACCCCAATCACCCAATTTTAGTATCAAAATTCAACAGGATTTTTATCAAACGCATTTGGTGTATATAAACATAGGCATAACCAAAGAATCACTTTGATACCCTTTTTTACCAGTTTATACAAACAAAGAAACCCCACAATAAGATAACCTTGATCATTATAATGTTGCGAATAATATTTAAAAATCAATTGAAAGAACCCAAGAATTAACGAAATGCATCAGAAAGTAAAACCATGGATACACCTACCACAATTTAGTATAAATGCAATGAATCCTTTAGAGAAGAGAGATCTAAGACCCATGAATGATACACACACCCCAGATCCAAAGAGAAATAAGACAATACATATAACATAGCCATTAGGGACCATCTGAAAAAGAACAACTAAATGAAAACCCAAAGGATCAAGATATGAGAATAGAAAGTGGAGAAAAAATGATCTAAACCACTAAAGGTCACCTTAGAGTCAAAAGAGAATCTCCAAGGAGGGAGGAGAACCAAAGGAAGAGGGGTCTTGGGACCCCTTCATGCGCCAAATTCAACCAAGGAAGGAGGGGTCTGATTTTGGGATAAAAATGCGGAGAGAGAAACTTGGATTATAATATTTAGAATTTATGGGAAGCATGCATGGTTTGTCTGCAAGGTTTACCAAACCATGCAGAAACCATGCGATAGGTACATACAATGAAAAGAAGAACCACATGACCAACCTACGTGTTTGAAAATATTTTTCTCAAACCATGTGATCACTTCTATCCTACTCCAAGACCTACCACATGGTTACCTAGGTTGGATTGTAGGGTTTCCAATGACCATACACTACCCATGCACATGCCAAAAATTCTCCCAAAACTTAAAAATTCAAAAAACTAAGCTAGAAACTCTTCCAAACCTCAACCTAAGGATCCAAAATCAAGATAAGAATAAAATAAAGAAGTAACCAAGGTCTTGGTGTGACAATTCTCCCCATTACATACACTTTATTCCCATTAAAAGTAACAGAGCTGAAGGATAACCAAAAATTGAATCCTTTCCCGAAAAAATTGAAGGAAACCACACAAATGGGGGTGACCTATTACCCTATAAGTCAAACCTAACCAATAAAAAGGAACGACAACATAAAGAATAGGGTATAACATGAGAGGGTTATCCCCACCACAAGATCTCAACAAACACCACCAATAAAACATGGAACTAACAAAAACCATTATATATTAATAGTGATACATCCCCACCAAGATTGCGAACTAGGGAACTCCCAACACAACCATCCAAAACTTCTTTGCACAGGCTAGGTAACACCACTACTATAAATAAAAATTTCCCAAAACAGTCAAAATCCCTAACACAAGGGGGTAAACTAATGAAATGATCTTGAATTCAAACAAAAAAACTGGAACCACCATCTATAAATTTTGAAAAAACTAAATTACCTCCAAATGAGCACAACTAAAACCAAGACCAATCCACACAAGGGATAAGAACACTCAAGAATAAAATTTCATTCAAAGATCCACTTTGAAATAACCATAACTAATCAAGTTACGATAGAACAAGTCTATCAAAATTTTATATATAAATGATGATCTTTACACAATATAAAATAATAAAGAAAGTAAATAATAAACATATCAACCCCAACACAAGATACAAAAAATAAATCAAGGTTCACCACTCCACAATGATTTCTAACTCCAAGTGAACATCGCTCTGAGGCCTGTGGTGAGAGCCCTATTTACAAAGGCATCTTCTTCCTAATAGTTAGGAACTGAAATCATCCAATCATATGTTCTTTAAATGATTTCTCTTTTAAAAAAATCTCTAGATTACATAGAAATCCACAACGATGGAAAAACTTCGAAGGGTTACGACAATAAGACTTTGTGTGTGCGAACAAACCACACTGGTGACACACAAGGGAACTGTCTGAAAAAATTGATGTCAAAACCCATAAAGTATACCTTTCAGAATCGTGTTCCTTTGGAACACCCTTATCACCAAATGAGGAAACCTCATGAACAACAAGAGACACTGGATTTCCAACTGCCTATACTCTGGAAGCCAACTTAGCAAAAAATGCTTCATTTTCCAACTTCTCAAAAAAAAACGATTCTTGGAAGAGAGGACTCACTCATGGATCTCTAGACTAAGAACCCAAATGAAAAGATAAACCATAAACATATCCAACAAAAAAACCTTCGTAGAAAAGTAAATTAGAAACATGATGTGTTCAACATAAGCCTTCACCATCTGCCAGCCTTACTGATTACTCATGATCTCTTCCCTCTTCATCATCATCAACTCCCCAAGTATAAACCATCGAACAAAAAAAGACTTAAGAACTCCCAACATCATCCCAACTTGCATCTATGGTAGTGAAAATAACTCTCATTCATTCAATGATGGACCCCCAAATAGACCTACAACATCATGATATCTATCATCTTCGAGAGTTCCCATTGATTTAAAAACATGATCTACCTCCTCATGTCACACCACTACCTCTAAGAGACATCAATAAACATTAAGACTACAAAACAACAGAGAAAACTTGGAAATGGGAATGAATCACTAGAAATTTTGGGGACCTTTCAGGGTTTAATATTTTGATCAACATGGAAAACAAAAATCCAAAACCAATAGAAAACCAAAACACAATCGAAAAAAATATCACGAGCCAAACAAACATGCTCACAAACTGAAAGAATACCAAAAAAACAAAAAATCCTCTTTTAGAAAACCCCATTTCCATTTCAATTTCCAAAACCGTATTCTTCCAAAGCCCTTTAAAAAGATCAACTTTTCATATAATATAAATTTCATTGTAAAATAAAAAAC
This sequence comes from Viscum album, assembly GCA_963277665.1. Taxonomy (NCBI): domain Eukaryota; kingdom Viridiplantae; phylum Streptophyta; class Magnoliopsida; order Santalales; family Viscaceae; genus Viscum; species Viscum album. The sequence continues at coordinate 442,505,735 of OY728135.1, read as the reverse complement.
CATTTTCCGGAATCATATTCCTATTTTAAAATCACATTTTAAAAACAAGGCCAAGCCTTTGAACTCAAATACACACCCATAGAATCATATTAACCATCACATATGTGTTCATCCATTTTCATACAAACAAGACAATACAAACATTATACACTTACCTAAACACAAACAAACATTTATAAGGTGTACCAAAAGCCATGCATTCTATTTCATCTTTAAAACCCAAGAATTCACCAAAATTTCATTCCAAAACTCTTTTTTATTAAAACCCAATTTACCATATCATGAAAATTTAAAGGAAATAATTTCAATTTCTATATAATTTTTCATTTTAAAATCTTACTCACACCAACCGAGACTGAAACAAGACACAACTCATGAGAAACTACTGGGATGAGGAAGTAATAGTCATGCCTAACCCAATAACATGGTAGCGGGCCATACCCCAAGTAACATATAACAACTATGCAGACCTTAAACGTTGAACGTGGCCTCCACATGGGTCACTACTCCTTGTCCGGTCACTAAATGACACTGGCTCGACTCTATTATCATTTCTTAATCCAAATCAAACCATAAAAAGTCAATGACTGAATTCTTAGACTACCTTTGGTAGCTCAGGCCGCATCATGAGTGGTGATGATCAGGAAACAACCCATACCTACCCCATGATCCATAAAAATACTAGTATCTAATCTACCAAATACCCCATGTAACAAATAACCTCCTATGACACTATTTTTTCACAAACCAATATGGGATTTCATCTGACCTGGCATATGGTATGGTCTGCGGTACGGACCGAAGGGAATTCCCAATCCCCATAGGCTAGAAAATAGTGCTAGGAATAAAATACAATATATGGGGAATGATATATCCCAATCCACTAGTAACAATTAAAAAAATAAAATAAAAAAGAGCATGAAACAACAACCACAACTAATCACAAATATAAACACTAACAAATCCAGGTAAGAAGTGAAACTGAACAAAATGAAAACTAAATACAGAACCAAACCACCACTTACATGATCTCCAAGTGACCTCATGGTCACCATCGAGCACAAGAAAGACATTATCCATCAATGGGCACATGAGCCAAGATCCCTAAACAAGAAGATGAACCTGAAAAAATGTTTGGGTAAACCATAACAGAATCGTACAAGTAGAGTGTGAGCTAAACAACTAAGTAGGTAACCAACAAAGAATCCATACATTTCATTACTTTTAATTAGTCCACTAACAATAGTTTTAAATGAATATATATAATTTTTTTTTTAAATTTTAGGAAATAAACTCATTTTTCCTTTATAAATTATAACACTCTATACATTTTTCCAAATTTTCTATCATTTTAGAAACTAAATACCAAACCAAAAATCTAAGAAAACAAATACCAGGTTGTGATGAAAATAAATAATCAAATCAAGAAAAAAACTAAATAGAAAAAAATTATGCAATAACATAAAATTTATTAACCACGGTCTTGTACTATACATTCCTAGAGAGAACTATAGATGTACTTGGTTTGTAACCACCTATCGGCATATGGTGAAGCTCCCCAGTCAATAACCAACCGATCGCCCTCAACTGATTAATACAGTGGAACATCCCACCTGGCCACTTAGTTAATCTATGGGGTACCAACCCTTGTAATAGGGGTTGATCAACAAATTTCACTCGACCCTCAAAAATATGCATAGGAAACCCATGGTAATAATATACTGTGTAAGTAGGAGGAACTTGCAAGCATGGCTCACCTTACCTACCGTCACTGCACTTTCCTACCCTAAACATGAAAACCACCTATATGAAAACCGATTTAGGGAAATACATCTATAGGGGTTCACATCATACAATATTCCTTTTATATGTTCCAACCAGGACATCATGTCATACATTCTTTCAAAACCCTTTCACAAAACAGTTTAATGATTCCAATTGACTTCACATCATATATGGTTCAAGAAAAAACTCCCAATTCATTTTAAGTGTCCAAATAGCCTTACACTTCTAAAAACAACATACATTTACAAATTCATATCCAAATTATTTCCAAAAATCAACAAAAACACCACTTTTCATTGTGTAATTAAAAACAAAGATTTACACTTTTCAATCTCTCACCAAAACATGTTTCAAGGCCAAAGAGGCCAAATTTAAGGAACACACTTGAAGTAACATTTCCAAATCACCTAAAATAATACATTTCCATTTTGAAATCAGGGGAAAATTTTATGAAGAAAGGGGAAGAATGAAATATAAGAAACTTTTAAGGGAAAAGTGTTTTTAAATCTTCATCATTTGAATGAACATCCATGTGTGAACCCTATGCTCCCATTATTATACCAACATCCAATGGAACACTCTAAACATCACTGAAAACACCCAAAACCATTTCTATAACCCACACTTTCTTTTAAAACCTAACTAAAAAAATTCACATAATTGTAAGAGAATGAATAATCGATTTAACGAACTATGATAATCCTTCCAAAACAATTCACTACAACCATCAAGCCACAAAAATTATCAATTCACACAAACAATGAAAAATATACAATATAATAAATTTAAATAAATATTTATAATGGAAAACACCACCTAAATCAGCCAATTTTTCTATCAAATATAAATAGAATTTTTTCAAACACATTTGGGGTATATACACATTGGTATAAACAAATAATCACTCCAAAAACCATTTATAACAATTTGACCAACAAGGAAACACTATAATAAGATAAACATATGCATTATAAATATTAAAATCATATTTAAAATTGAATTGAAATTACCCAAGCATCTAATGAATGCATTATAAAGTAAAATCCTGGAGACACCTACCTCAATGGCGTGAAAATGTGATTAAACCCTCTTAGAATAGATATGTAATCCCCATAGAGCATCCGCACACCCTATATCAAAACAAATACAACCTAATACATAAACCATATCCATTAGGTTCCGTACAAGAAAAAAACCCCCAGTGATAAACAAAATGATCAAGAGAGTGGAATAGAAAGCAGAGAAAAATGAACAAAAACCCTAAAAACTCGCCATAGAATCGAAGGAGAAGATCCAAGGAGGGGGAGGACCAAAAAAGAGGTGGTCTTTAGAACCCTTCATGAACCAATGTTTACCAAGGAGAAATTGTCATGGTTTTGGGATAAAAAAGAGCATTGAGAATTATGGATCTTAACATTTAAAATTTTGTGCAGCTCTCATGGTTTGTCTTCACGGTTTACCAAATCATGCACAAACCATGTGGTACCTACTACCCAAGAGGAAAATGACTGCAAGACCAACCTGAATGATTTTACCTACCTACCTCAAACTACGTGGAAGCTTCTATCCAACTCTAAGACCTTCCACATGGTTTCCTGGGCTAGGAAGCAAGGTTTCCACTAACAGTGTGTTGCTCGTACATAGGGAAAAAATTCTATCCAAACTCAAAAAACCAAAAGAATGTGTCGAGGACTCATACCAAACCATAACCCATGGATCCAAGATCAAGATAATAATAACACAAATAAGTATCCAAGGTCAGGGGGTGAAAACCAACTTCTTCTACTAACTATAGTTAACCCTACATCTAACACATTGATATTACATCTCAATAGATGGATATTCAATATATTTTACAAATAAAATCCTAATGATTGTAATGGTTTAATCTATTTAAAGACTAGATATATAATATTATTATTTTATGAATGATCTAAAACATATACCTCAAATATATTCCAAAATATGAATCTTCTTAGGAATACCTTACCTAGAACCTTGATTCATAATATAGGGAAAGGAAAACTACAAAAGGGTGTCATGAAACACTTAGTGATGGTAATCAAGGGAGATATCAATCACCAATTAAGAATAAAATGACCAATTGGGTCTGAGAACATGAGAAGAACATTTGAAAATCCATTCCCTTTATATCAATTACTATAATATTGAACCATGGAATAAATCCTCATCATTCATAGGAAATGAATCATGAATGAATCAAAGAACTTGGCCCATGAGGTCACAACATTGGAAAAAAGACATAAGTTTTTCACATACAGATAATCAAGAAAAATAAACTCAATATTCTAGGAATGTTCCCAAGACTATCATACTGTATTGAGTACACTCCATATCCTATCGTATGCTTAGTCAAGGTTCACTGCAAAAAATATCATAGTGGTCACAATCCCTTACTGGACTAGTTTTATTCCCCATTCCAATTCTAATTATATCATGCAATATGTATCATTAAATGTTTCATTGGTGGGATATGTAATTTTTCCCCACCAATCCCATAATAAAAATCTATTCATATTCGATCCAAAGGATTATAAAAACTTAATTATTTAAATAACTTGTGAAAAAAACAGGTTTAATAATCATTTCAACCACTCATAAAATAATAAACAATGGGAAATAAATGGGTTTCATAAAAACATCATAATTATAATCATAAAATATCATGATATATTATAAGGATTGTATCCTTAGATCATATACCCAAAAAAGAATAAGTAACATAAAGTAATGTTATCATACATAAAAATTATTTTAAAATATCATTGGGAATATTTCATAAGGAAAATACCCTTTTCATATTGGAATCACTAATTTAAAATCTATAAATTTTAAAAAAAATTATGGCAGAATTGTCTTTTGAAAATAAACATGTTAAATTGTAAATAATTCTTCAATTGTTTTAGTTTCTCGGATGGTGGTAAATTCATTTCATTCTATGTATGTTAAAAAAATATTCCATTCACATTTTTTATAAAAATTGAAAAGTAAATACTTTTAAAGATTATAAGAAGATTCATTTTTCCCATTTTAAAAAATAAATCATGGATAAAAGTGAATGTAAAATATCATTTTTTATAGTAGAAACACCTTTAAAATCATTTTAAAGAAAACATGGATATGTGAGAATACAATTCCCAACCAAAGAGGAAATAAAGTATATTTTTCATAAAAACATTCTCTTGGTAATTTTAAGTACAAAATAGGGGAATTTTTTTTAATTACATTAAAATTTCATGGGTAAACATATGATAATAAATTTAAATGTGTTTGTAAATAAATTATAGTATAATTTACTTCAATGGAAATTTAAAACACAAATAACCCCAATGAAAATGTGATTGAAACATACATCAATTACTTCACTGGTAAATTTGAATTTTTTACCATATGAAAGAGACAAAGAAAGATTGATATTTAAACCCAGAAAATTATCATGATAATGATAATGAAATTCATTTGTGTTTGGTATGTACAACATATAAATTAAATAAGTATTGAATACGGAAGATGTCTCATAGTAATATAAGTGAGATTAAAATTCTATACCTCAAGTCTCATCTTGATTAATACATAATTGAACCTACTATATAATAAATATAGATAAATTATAATTTTTTTAATTAAATCTACTTATATATATAATAACTTATGGGATTTATTTGAAATAACATATCACCAACTAATTTATGATTCTTCATTAAAATAACTATTTTGGGTGATAAATGCTTCATATTTCATTCATGTTTCGATTCAAAAGTATTGGTTCTTATATTGTGACCACGTTACAATAATCTTAGTAATTGTAGTAGTGATATAAATAAAATATAAATCCATTATATAAATATTCATAATCTTCCAAAAAATTTATAGATATAAATATGGTTTACACATTTCATAGAGACTATAGGTTGCAAGTACATATAATCCATGTTTTCATTTTATAAAAAAATAAGGAGTAAATTATAAATAATACTGTTGGTGTCAAAATTCAAGGTAGATGATAAGTTGAGGAAGGCCAAAACCATTTAGTATGCAATTCAAGTTCAACAGGCCCATGTATCATAAAAACATAATTCCTTGTGAAGCTCCCACACGAAGCCCTTCATCAACGTAAAGGCATGAAGCATTGACAAAACTCTTGCAAGCCTTATGCCCTTTGCACTCAACATGAAGGCATTTGAGGGATGGCTTCATGAGTGCGATAGAGTCACCACCGTTCAAAAAGCCCTACTATCCTTCTCAATATGATTCCGAGCATTGTGCAACCCCATTTCTTATAAATATCAGTCTCACCCCACCAAAAATAGATTGTTACTCCATAATTTCATCTTTCAAGATCTAATTTCACAAATCACACGATCACTGTGAACCATTGGTAAACTAGATCACCCAAGGTACATGATCATCATGATACACCATTTCCATTGTACTTATATACCACTACCAATGTTTGGGATGCCTTTCGCGAAGGCCTACACCTTTTATAGAGTAAGGATACCCTTTTTGTTACTTGAGGCATTACAGAGCATTAAGCCTTTGCAAAGCACTCTTCTATGGAGTCAGGACTCTACACTAAGGCAAGGTCCTCTTGCTACGTGAATCCCTTCCCTTCATGATGCTCCAATTATCCACGAAGCACCATATATTCTTGAAGCACCACTCAACAAGGACCCTTACTACGCAAGACCCTCCTATGTGTGTCCCTCCTATCTTTTATGTAGTGACTTCTTGGTACCTTGTTCGATTTCCCCTATTGAATTTCCCTACCTATTACTTTTTGGGGATGGAAATGGTAATCACCCTTACTTTTGACATAGGGATGCTAACATGGACCCTACTATCAACCATTTCACCAAACCACTACCACCAGGAATATCTGGTGCCTTCCTTTCTCCAAGGGTTCAAATATGCTTGTTATGTAAGTCTAATGGGTAAGGAGTGAGTCCACCATGTATGAGATACAAGATGTTAAACTTCCAAGAACTCACATCCTCAACACATGATGTTAAAATATGATCTATCCATGCATGGAAATATTAGGATTTCACCATTCCTGAGGGACACAAAATAACAACCTCTTCACAGGAATAGGGGGTGGTCATCTAGAGCCTAGTTCTTCCCACAACTTTAGATCTTTATCCCTTTCCCTTTGGGATTTATTATAAATTGTGCCTTAGGATGTCTCCATGTAATCAACATAACTTCGTTTGATAGGATTCCCTGTGTGTGACTGACATGGAGAAAACTCTTCTTCAATGGAATGAGATCTTTATCGCGTAGAACATCATCCTCCTTAGGCATATCCTACACATGACCCCCCACCATCCATCTTAGACACATATTTAGTGATAATATAATCATGTCTATGAACTTCTCTTATTTTTCACAATAAGAATGACTTGTGTGGGGATAGATATTGGTAGTGTCCGTGATCCACCCCTTCAAACTATATGGATTTTGATCCCTGTCCTCTAAACATGGTATGTAAGAATCCTCCCCATGGTTCAATCCCAACCAATGGTAAACGCAGGTTCTCCCTTCTATGTATATACCCTCTGTAACGCCCCGACCCCAGTTACCCAGAGTCGGTGCATTATTACATAACATTGGTATGATTACATGAAAGATCAAATCTCGAAAGACCGATTGGTTTAGTAGTCTTGGAAACACTAGATATATTCATAAGTCTTACATTACATCATAAAATGAAAAACTACTACAAAAACATATTGCCTCCATAATCCACCCTCATATCCCCACATAATATCCCTGTAGGTCATTCATAATTTACTTCTTCACTTCCTGGGAAAAATAAAACATAGAAAAGGGGTGAGCTCAAATGCCCAGTAAGGATAAAAATATAGCGAAAACTTTCATAAATAAGAATAAACATTTAAGGCAATGTATAACTAAAACAAAAGCCTTTTAAACTTGAACATTTAACATAGTATTACATAAATAAAATGAAATAATTCCATTTAATTATTCACATGGTTATTCTACTAATCGAATAATCACATGCAAAATCAATAACCACTTTCATAATGTTGGAATGCATAATGCTGAACTTTAATTTCTTTGTCAAGGCCTCATCCCAAGACCTTGGGGCTAACTGTAACTGGAACCCAACCCGAAGTGCCTCTAATAACCGGACACCAACCCGGAGTGCCTCTAATAACCGGACACCAACCCGGAGTTCCTCTAATAACCAGAGACCAAACCGGAGTTCCTCTAATAACCGGAGACCAAACTGGAGGGCTTACTTTTACTGGTCCCCAACCCGGAACATACTTGTCTAACACATTCATCTGAATGAAAGGTTGAAATATAACATAAACATTTGGATTAAAAATAACTTATGAAATGTCAATACTTTAAACAAAAACCATGAGTGACATAAGAATAACGTATCCACTGTGAAAAATATCACAAAACCTTCAATAAAATATGGATGTTTTGTATCATAATAAATCAACTTCAAATAAGCATAAAATCCATAAAAAGATGTTGACATAGATGAAATAAAACTATTTTGGAGAAATATCACTTTTTTTAAAAATAATATTAAAAGTAACATAATTATAAAATAATACATTCAATTTGAAAATATTCTTATAAGCTTGTAAGGGAAGCTTCGACGATTTTATAATGGCAAAAAATAACCGCACCCGCCGTATAAGTTAAAAAAAACATTCTTACCTTAATTCTGTCGAAAAGGTTAAAAAGCACCTTGTTTGGAAAACAACGGCAAGATTCCTTTATAAACCACTTATAAAAAGTCAAACAAGGGCATAAATTACTTTAACCCATATTCTTGTAAATATTAAAAATGTTTTGAAATACATTTTGAAGAAACATGGATGTGGATGATAAAGAGATCCCAGTATATTATTACGTATAAACAACCTCGGATAATGAAGAGATTGTGAAATAACCCTTACCAATTTGGTAAATTATGAAAAATACAACCCATGAAAGAGGTATCATACAATGAATATGTAAATACACATACATTAAAGTGTATTACACAAATAATATAATTATGGGCAGTACATACACCACACAAAAGGTAATGGTGGCAATATGGCATGAATCTCACAGGAATAAGGAGTGAGATGAAAACCCCTTACCTTGTACTTTTCCTTGGATGGGGTAGGTTAACCTCCTGTATAATGGTGAAATAATTGTTATTAAATTATACAAGAATCATATATATATATATGATATCATATATGATCTTTTAACATTGATTTGTTAATAATATCTTAGAATTATCGTCGTTTCGGGTGTTAACGTACTCGTTTTCTTTTATATGTTTTGTTATATAAGACATGTTTGTAATGGATAGGTTGTATATTATTCATATCCCGAATGATATCAAGTCATTAAACATCATTTTTAAATCATAAAATGATAATTATACTTGAATGGATACGATGGAGAATGAATCTCATCGCGTTCGTGGAGACAGTAGTCCGTACGTACGCATGAGCGACAATATCATTCTTTTGATATTAAAATAATATATAAATGGATGGTATATCATATATAAAGAATCATTAACATGTTATATTTATTATTTACATGAGTTACACATCATTATTATACCCATCCAAATAATAATATATTGAATAACAATTACACCACGACGTGGAGACGGTAAGCCGTACGTACGCACGTATGGTGACATGTTATTCAAAGGGTGGATAGAATACTGAATATGGTTGTAACATATTTATAATAACATAACGGTATATGTAAGATACTGGAGATATTATTTTAGAAAGGTAAGAACAAATAAAGAAGAAGTGGAAGAAGAAAGGAACTTGAAAAGGGGTGGTGAAAACATTACCTCTTCTTCGGGTTCTTCCTTTTGATTTGATCAAAAGGGCTCCTTAGGTTGGCTTTTCGATCCAAATAAAGCCTTTATGTTGTAGTGAGGTATGTTGTGAGAGTATTTGGGCAGTGTTTGGCCGAATCAAAAGGCTTTTAAGGTGTGAAGAAAATGAGAAGGAGGAGTTCCCTTTTATAAGAGGGGTGAGGGGAACCTTTGGAAAAGCTAGAAATATTAATTTATAATAAATTCATATTCGGTTTCTAATGGCTAAAAAGTTTATTATTCAAAGGTTAAGGTGGGTATAGGTCGAAAAAAACTCAACAAATAGAATTTAGACAGGTTTGGGTACTTATATTAACCTTATCTTTAAGTATTAACTCTAAGTTAATTAGTTTCACTTTTACAATGTCTCTTTGTATTTTTATATAATATGGTTAATAAACTTACTATATACATCCAAGAGACCCCCAAGTGGTCCATTAATGATGAACCTATCATGATATAAGTCTCTTGGCCGATCCGTAGATTTTTAGGAATTTAATATCAATTAATAATATAATATTTGTTTTAAGAACTCTTTTATGTCAATTTTGACACTATTCAATAGTTGATTTTTGTGAAACTCATAACAGATTGATTATTTATAACAAAGTCAATTAAATAAATCCTAATATATCATATTATCTTAGAAAATTAGTTTAATTAATTAAAAGTTTCATATTATATTTATTTGGGTATTTATAATATCAATTATTTTAATTTTTCAGTATTATAGTAATTACTACATCATCATTGTGTCATAAATAAAATAAATTATTTAATGTCTAAATATTATAAATAAAATATAATTATGTAGGAAATATTTCTATCTTTCTAATGAATATTTATAATCTAAAATCCAACATATATAACCCTATGTAACAATTGTTTTGCTAAAAGCTATATGCTTGTGTCATTTTTGTACTCATTTTAACTTAATTAAAATAAAGTGTCATTATCACATACAAGTGCATCCATGGGGTCCCCAAATCGACCCAAAGATGCCCATGGTCGACCATGTATCAACCAATAGGGTTAAGACACGTTTTAGGGTAATTTATTATTAATATAATATTATTTTTTAACCCTTATTTACCGGATTTACCATTAACCATGGTAAATAAAATATTTACCGCAGTAATTATTCAAAATGTCTAAAAATAAAAGTTACCTATTTACACAATTTGAACATCCTGATTCCAAATATGGAATCCATTTTTCTAAATTAAAAACACAGAAGTTGCAGAAATTAATTTAAAATTAATTCCCACTGTCAAAACAAAAAGCGTGTTTTTAAGAGATAATAACTATCAAAAGATTGACACTTGTTTATGTTCGGTTTAATTGTAAAATTATGTCCAATGACCAAAATTATATTAAATGGTAAAAATATATTCTAAATATACTTTAAAACCACTGAAATTCATAATTTATCACTATTAATTATTTTGATTTAAAAAGTTGTTTTTAATTAAAATTTAGTAATTTTCACTATTCATCAAAATATGAAAGTTATCCGAAATGTACCAAAATTTCACATTAGGCTAAATTCGATATTCCGAATCCAAAAATGAAGTTCATTTTGAAATATAAAATATATATAATTTCAAAAATTAGGTATTACTATTCATAACGGCTAGTTTGATTGGTTGTGGTGTGTGTTAAAACTCAAGGTTGCATACAACACACGCTACTGTATTATTCAAAGAAAACGTACCGTGGAAGCTTGGAATGTTTCATTTTAAATTTTTGATGTCCCCATTTAGTCAAAAAGTTTAAAATATTGTATTTAAAAAGGGTTCACTATTAAAAGTTGATAAAAGTGCAATACTGAAAATGAATTTGTTCTTGCATTATGTCTAAGATACTCATAATATGGAAAAATTATAAGGATTATATAATGTTTAAAATTTATTTAATACTATTCATAACCTCTTTTGAATGGCTTTTTGGTAAGTCATTGTGCAAGTGAACTCGGTGTTGCGTGTAGTGCAAGTTATTGAATTATTTTGAAGAAATAACACATTATGAATTCTTGGGGTGTTACACCCTCATGATGTGACATATTCATTTTATGGAAAACATCCCTTGATATCCACCTCTACAGTGTTTTTTGGTCCATCTAACATCACCACAACCTTATCCCGGTATTATTATATAATACATATGGGCAGCTCCAACATGTAATCCCTAACCCCATGTCCACATTACCATCTAGGTCTCCTCCATAGGTTTCCCAAACCCAATCCATAACTATATTTAATTTTATTCCAAATAAACTAGGATATGTAGGAAACCTTTTGGAGGTTCAATCTTGATATTTCATCCATCTCACCCATTCACTCTTTTTCACATCGGTTCACCCTCATCCTCTTCATATGATGTTAAACTACATGGGGCATCCATAATTACATAGAAATTGATTCCCAACCAATTGGGATAGATAGGTAGCCTCGCTAAGGTTCAGACTTAACATCTCTTAGACTCCATCCATTTCATCCATTCCCCTTCAACAATTCACCAATATCCATCCCGATTCTTACTCGGGCCACCAATTCACTGTGATATTATGCTATTTATTTGGGTGGTTTCCACATCTAAGCCTTATCCAAAACATTGATTCTCATACTAGAGTGTCTCCCATGAATAACCCCCATATCATCCATCATACAATGAATAGAAATATTCTAGAAAATGTTAGATAACGATGTGTGTTCCGCACACCATACCCTTTCAAACTACATGGGTTTTTCTCCTTATCCTCTAAACAGGGTAAGTAGGTAGCCTCTATAAGGTTCAGACATAACCAATGATAAATCTCGGTGCCTCCCTCTTATGGATGAACCTCTATGATCCAACCTCAGTGGTGTCCAGATCAACCTTCATGGTGTAACATCATCCCTTTACGGGACACACTATCATAGATCCAGTCTCATTGATCATTCTATTCCATCCATCTGGTATTCCTTAAAGGTGATCCCTACTAGGAACGTACCTCTTTGATCTTCCCTTAGTGGTGTCTAGATCAGACTTCATGGTGTGAAATCTTCCCTTTAAGGAACATACCATCCTAGATCTTCTCTCAATGGAAGTTCTGATCCATCCATCTTGTTAACCTTCTAGGTTCCCCCTCTTAGAGATGTGCCTCTCTAATCTTCCCTCATTTGTGTCCAGATCAACCGTCACAATGTGAAATATTACCTTTATTGGACACACCAACCTAGATCATATCTCATTGGGAATTCTGATCCATCGATATACTAAATCATTCATGTGATCCCTCATAGGGATGTACCTACGTGATCCTCCACCATCAAGCATCCTGATAAATCCCTATATCTCTATCTATGAAAGAGATTAAAATCGTGGCCTATATCATATTAAAAAAGGGATGCCTAAGGAAAACCTCATATGAAATCCCTATAGAATAAGATACCCCATGACAGACATGGGATGCCTCAGGTTCCACGCCCTTCAGAACCCCTATTATGAGGAAGAATACTGGTGGCCAATGTTCCAGTGTCCAACTATGCCAGCGATTCCCAACATTACTTCTCTCTTAACCAATGGTTTCATTCATATCCATACCCATTGGAATGTATAGAGAAATGAAGTAAAATAAACTGGTTTCAATAAAGATATGGCACAGAATGAGTTTCAAAAACACATCACAATCTTTGAGGGAGACCCAAACTAGGTGAAAAGTTGCAAGGAAGAATCCATGGAAGGAATAGCCAACATCCCAAAATCTTGTTCTGATCAACGAAAATACATATCTGAAGAAGTGATGAATGTCACCCGCATTTGGGAAGTATGAATGTGGGGAAACATATGAAATGTCAGCATGATGGAAACACACGGAGGCAGGAACGCCCTAGCGAAAAGCATCTGAAATAGGAATGGTGAACCCAACGCGAATCTATTGTAATAAATATAGGTACATATAGAATTAAAGACAAAATTTCAATATATAATAATGTCACAGAATAAAAACATCTTTCACTAATACCCATCAAGAAAATAATAGGCTGGTCGTGGAAAACACTAGACATTAGGGTGGTTAATCGTTGGGAATTCAAGTCTGTGACATTTCTAGGGTAGATCTATCTCTCTCCAACCATGGATGATTGGATGTATATAGGGAATTGGTTGTTTAATTCCTCTTATCAATACTGATATATGATTTTTCATGTTTCAAAGGACTTAAGCTATAGGGAATCAATTCCCTCTCACTTGTAGACATTAGGGAAGCATAAACATTAATGTGACAATCCCACATGACTTTATCCCATCCACAATGATAACCATGAATTCATCAGCTATCGTGTGTCCAGACCCCATCTTACCCTCATATAGTTTTCAATGAAGGGTGATAGAAATCATTTTGTGATGATATGAGAAGAAGGGAGTTATTGCTAGAAGAGATATGGATCTCTAGAACCTGCAGGCTTTTGTGCCTCACCATCACCACCAACCATAAGGGCTACACATGGATCCATTTCTCCATACTCCTATGGTGAAACTATTATATATTCTTTCCTTGAAGAACTCCTTCAACTTAATCCCCTATGCCCAGGAGGCATGGGATTCTCAATTCATCTGACCGACAACCACTGCCGAAGAGCTGCCAAGGAGGGCTCCCAACAAGCTGTGTCGACGCTACTAGAAACCAGTTCTTTAGGTTAAGGAATTGGTGAACCAATCCCCTTCTCTTCTTGACCAAGTCTGACTCACCCAACATTGGTATTGGGGCAATGCCTTGGAGGATTCCCATTAGGGGGAATCATCTTCGATAATTTTTTTCCCTTTCCACCCATGGTGTACTTAGTGAAGTATCTACAACTACAAAGCAAGGAATCTTCGAAACCCTATTGGGATCAATCACACAAAAACCTCTCAGGTCGTCTGAGTTGAATCTCTCACTGATCGGAATCCACATCATCCAATACGGACCCTTTTGTGATGATGAGACTCAACACGAAGTTCCTTCGTGTGTAGTTTCGAAGTAGAGTGGAGGTCATCCCCACTCTCACACCCAACATGGTGGTCCTCCTAATGTTCCCAGTGTTAACCAAAGTGGAGGTCCTGCCCACCTTATTGAAATAAATTAAGGAGGTCCTCCCTGTGCTTACCATTCTAGATACATAGGTCCTCCCTATTTCTACGACTAGTGATGTGAAGGTCATCCTCATGTCATTTCCATCACTATAAGAGGTGCTCCCCACTCCACCAAAAATAGAAATGGAATTCCTCCCCATGTACCTAAAGAATATGTTAGAGGTCCCCCCTACTACATTAATAACCAACCAATCAAATATCCTCATTGTGCCTCCCATAGCTAGAGTGGGTCCTCCTAGCTCCAATGACAACTGATACAGAGGTCCACCATGTGTCTCAAAAAATGAAAGCAGATGTCCACCCCATGCATCTAGTAGCCAATACAGAGGTCCTCCCCATATCCTATTAAAAATATTCCTAGGTACCCCTTACACCTTAGCTCACCAAATTGGAGGTCCTCACCACCGAAGAATCAACCAATAGCATGAAGGTCCACATCATTCCAAAAACGTTCCCGACCCTGATGAACCATCCCAGGGATGAAGGTAGAACCTTTTTCACTGATGGAATAACTTTAGGAAGTGCCATGTCCTTGTGGATCCCATGCACTTTTATTATTCTGAAGTTGAATGGGAACCAATTATGGATCATTACGCCCAGTTTTCTATATCAGAGTCTGCGGCAAGGGCCTGGTAGGGGAAGCTCATCATTTCGTATAGTGAGATGCACCAGACCCCTGAATCCCTTCAAAAATGCATTAATGTGGTGGATGATTTGGCCCCATTATATGGTCTCACTTTGAAAATGTATCTATCATCACTTGATTTATTCTCTACCTCTATATAGGATCATAGATATTGGATCTGGGATATGATAGATCCAGAGGACCCAATGGATACACAGATGACTGTCGCTACCCTCACACAAGAGAAAATGGACAATACCCCATCCTACAGGGATGTGATGATGCATCCAGGACCAACTATAAGGGATGGCCCAACATGCAGTGACCAGTAAATTTTGGAAGCAGTCTCTCCCCTAGCCAATCGACCTCTACAACATTCCACTTCTATGTCATGTCGAACTGATCGACCAACAAGAATCAAAGAATAGGGTAGCCAAGAGTCGGGTCCCACTTCTGAGAAGGGATGCTTGTGGGACACCCTTATAGCCAACCAATGATCAGAAATATTTTGGCTGAATGCAGTTCCTGACATCGACATTCCAAAGTCCCTCACTAAGGAAGAGGTTTTATTCCTTTGGAAAACCATTTGGTTGATGAATTTATACCTCTATAACCATCATTTGGTATACCCAATGGTTCAATAAAACATTGATGACCTCATCCAACTGTGAAGCATGGTTGAGTTTACAAAACTTATAGTGGCGTAGAATCATACATCACTTGGTTACCGCTATATCCTTGAATGCTGATGTATCTAGATCATTACAGTTCTTTGTAGAATAAATGAAGAAGCATCCCCAGATGTGCAATTTGGTGGTTGGGGAAAGAAAGTCACTCTATACTTTTGTCACATAGAGAAATATCCATAATTACTTGGAATCATCAAGGATATTCCATGTGTTGTCACAGTAAATATTACTAAATTCATGATACCCAAGGTCAGGTAGATCAGTGTAAAGGCTAATGATGAGTATCAGTTAATTGGGGTATCATAATGTCTCATGGAACCACCAGTTATTATCACTTTCCATTAGAGGTATACCTTTTTCAGGGAATATCCCTCTACATCACTGCCCATAGGCTGAAATCTTGACAAGGGTAAGGGGTTTCTCAAGAACATAGATCCACTTAATGTTAGGAAGAAGCCAAAGGATGATTCAGCAATCACCACTCTAGGAAATCAGATTTCAGATCATCACAACATTATCAGTGAGCTTCTCCCTGGGTGATGTCCATGTTAAGGTGATCTCCAGTAGGATTATCCTCCTCCTCCACTAGATCAGTCAGGGTATCCACAAATCATTTTTGGTCGATTTCAAAAAATTGACGGTGGTGATCCCACGTAGACAAAAAGTGAAGACACCAGAGACTATAGAATGTAATCCCTTTATGAATATCCAAATATACTAGAGCATCCTGTGAATCCTCTTCATGATACACATCATAGGCCGATGTACAAGTTGTTATGTGAGTTACTGATCCTCCTTATCATGGTGAAAAACCAAAAAATGCCCTGGTGGTCCAGAATCCTCATCCAGATAGAAATCCCTACCAGGACGATCTGATATCCTCCCTCACCACTTGTATCGAAGCCTTCAAGACATGATAGGTGGAAATCCCACTTGAAAGTAAGTCATATCTTGCACGGTTAGATGACAGGCAAGCAGCCCCAAATTTTAGGAATCCAACCTTCATCTCCTCAAAAGGGATGTGCGACCCACTATAGCATCTATACCACTTTATCACAAGGTGTGAGCCCATGTTGGGAACACCAGAGCAGCAAGAAGCATCCAAACATTGATTTGGTTTGCCGAAACTATAAGGGTTTCCATTTTTCTGGTACAACCCGTTAACCATCGGGTCCATTACTAGTTGGTAAGATCTTCATAGGTAGTTTCTCTATTAGTTCAGCTCTACCAGCTATATGAAAAGTATTTTTGACCTATTCAATTGAAATAAATGACCATATGAGCACACCATAAGCTTTTTATACCATCGAAAGTTCCTCACATATTCTCTCAAGATGCCGCTAAATCATGAGAAGATATTGACAATGTGCATGAGGAATATCATGACTAAATTGGTCCCCACCCTCATCACTAATAATTTTCCAAGTGGATTCAGGGTTTATATAAAAAGGGTCAATTCCTAGAGGAATCCTTGAAGGAGTCTATGAAGGAATATCCTTGGCGTCCTTCATCCCCTATAAGAAGATCTATCAGGACTGATATTGCCGCTACAATGTAGGTAGGGCCCCCAAATCTGCTATAGTTGACTCTAGTAGAACCTCACCATGAACCACCTCGTCAAGGTCAACAACCTCCGCAAGATCTTCCTAATCGTCCTTAAAAAAGAAAAGAACTGTAGAATTGGTAGGCACCACCACCCGTATGAGAGAACATGGTTCCACTCCCATGTCCGCCTCTATCCCCTCATCAGAATATGGCTAATAGGGATCTTGCTCCGGATAGTAGAAACCATACCTATTCCTTCAATGAGGCTATGGTTCATGTTTTCTTCCATATTTATCTAGAGTAAGGAGTCCTAAAGCTACCTGAATGAAGAAATCCAAAGGTGGTCGAACTCATAGATCACCCTGTCTACTATTCTTAGTATAAGTTCCTTGGAATTACCATCTAACAGTGATATGTGCTCATAGGCTATCCTAATGACCATATAGAAAATAGTGTGATCAGTTTGGGAAAACACCCAGCATAGGTAACAAATATATATATCGACCGTGATAGTGATAGTGAATCTTATAGTGAATGACATCAAATCTGATGCCTTGAAACTTAGATATGTGATAACTGGTTGGATCATAGGGCCATTTCTTCTGCCCATGGCATCATCTGTTTTAATCTGGGCTGGCTTAGGTCACCTAAAGTCACTGATCCTATTATAAATATCAAATTTTTATCCATTGAATGCACTTCATAGACATACAGATCTATGTAGGGTAAGTACCAATGACAAAAGGGAAAGAAAAATCCGACTCCAGTACCAATGTCATCCCACACTCTCAGTGATTTCATGACTCTAGAGAAGGGAATTGTCTCCAGAATCTACCAAGTATTGCAAGATTCCTCTGATTATGATCAAGATTATTCCTATATTAATATCATTGAGGTGGTGGATTCATATATGGTTCTCTAGGTTTAATAGTATCTGGTGAGCCCTCCGAATGTACCGATACAATGCCATCATCAAAGGATGTGATGATATGGTAATCATCAGGATTCCCAGGATAGTGCTTCAAGAAAATTAATTCATGCTACTAAGACTAGGAAATGTTTTTGTGTATGATCCAGCTGAAATAGACCTATCATCCCATCCTGTTGAACATACCACCGCAGCCAATCGTGCTACTCGACCAGGTGGAATGACTGTGACTACATTATGATCAGTCACACCCAATTTTGGAAATGCCCCAATCATCTGGTAGCAAACGAGTAGTGATCTTGAATGGTTTATCTGATGGGAAACATGAAATTTGTGTCACTAATCAGAGTCCACAAGTTTTACCAACAACACATGTCATACCTCTTACTTGCATAAACGTGCACCTAGCATAGAAGTACAATGTGATCAATAACCACACCAAGATTCCTTCAAATAACTTGATTCTTTAGGATCATTTAATATCATAAGAGATGTATGAATCCCCCATAGAGACCTTGAAAACCCTTCTCTAGTTTAAGACAGAGGTAGTAGATACAGAGGCCTTACATGATGAAGAATTCGAGCAATAATAATTCCAATCCCTCACCACATTCATAGAAGAAGATGAAGACTCTCCCATATAGGGGAATATCCTCCCACTGTACAACCCTAGACAACTCAAAAGCATTGAATTACATTGTTGTCTAGTCGACATAGGTTCTAGGATCAATCTCATCCCAACCCAGAAAATCCACAAGCTAGGACTGATTGAATTAGATTTGAGTTCCTCTCACCTAAAGATACAATGCTATCAAAGGATCTAGAAAATTTCATGTGAAAGAATGTGCATGAAGAGCCAGTTTGCTGGCCTGATTGAAAGCACTGTGTTCATGGTTGAATCATATGATACCTCCTATAATGAATTGATGGGTAGGAACTAGGTAAATCTACATGTAGTAGTTCCATCCTCGTATCACCAATGCCACAAGTAATACGTAAACGGTCGAGTGGGTGTGCTCTAAGGTGATTCTCCTCCCATTTCCTCATATGAATCCCACTATCTAGTTGTCAACTATTATAAGATAAATGTCAAAAGAGTTCATGCCAATTTGGATAAAAACACTACCACTGTGGATGACCCATGTATGAACTTTGATGATGCTTTCATCCTCCAGATTCACTAGATGGAGGTCGTAATGCCAGACTTGGGACACAACATTGTTTTTTGAGAGGAGATAAAGACATGTTTCCCGGTACAAGAAACATAAAATTATTTCCTCTTAATCCTATAAAAAATAGGCTAGAGTGATACCATAACCTCTTTAAACTCTTAGGTATCAGGATTTCCACCCTAAGGATACAATTGTATGCCATACATTCATATTCTGTCGAGCTATGTTGAACCTACACAGATTAACCCACCACCACTTCTTTGACATCATCAAGCATGGAACCCTCAGTAAAAGGACTTATGGGATCAGATACATAGTATTTGTCTCCATATTTTTAGCTGTGTAAGAGTCTCCTAGTGAGGGTTTCATATCTTCCCATGTAGGGACCGATGTTCCCATGGGATCAGTTGGCTTGGATGAACCCCATCCTCCCACTGATTCCCCTTCCTCAAACGATATAGAGGATTTGGATGATTCCCCTCTAGCATTTGAAGAAGTCATATCCACTACCAATGATGAGTTGGATCAGGTGAATCATAGTACTAAGAGAGATCTAATTCCAATAGTAATTATTATAGCCATGCCAAGGGAGGGAAAACAAAAGTACGTAGGTTTCATAAAGAATCATTGTGATGTGTTTTCTTGGATCTATGACGAGATGTCAGGACTAGACCCTCGATTCTCCATAAACTCTCTTGGTCTCCCTTGATTCCATCGTGTGTTCAATCGGCCTCCAATAATGATGTACCGCTATCATGGTTCTATGGTTGAGGCTAAAGTTGATAAACATATATAATCCAATTTCATCAGGGAAGTTTAGTACCCCAAATGGCTGGCCAACATCGTTCTTGTCCAGAATAAGAACAAATATATTAGAGTCTGTATTAAATTTTGGGATGTCAATTGTTAGTGTCCGAATGATTATTTCCCCCCTTTCTCTAACATAGTTCCTAATTGATTCCACTACTGGTTTCTAGGATATCTCTTTCATGGATGGGTATTCCGGATACAATCAGATATGTATGACCCCTAAAGATGAAGAGTCCACTACCTTTAGATCACCATAAGGGAAATTCTTCTATTAGGTGATTCCCTTCAGTTTGAATAATATAGGATCCATCTATTATAATTCCATACACCGCATATTCAAAATGATCCTTGGAATGATGGTGGAATTATACATGGATGATTTGGTGGTAAAATCATGCCAGTGTTAGGACCATCTCAAAGATCATGAGAATGTGTTTTTCTTCCTCCACACCCACCGTCTTGAGATGAACCCCCATAAGTGTACCTTAAGTCTTACCTCTACAATGTTTCTCAGTTTCAATATTAGATATAGGGGTATTGATATCAATCAATAGAATAAAAAATCCATCAACTAGATTTATATCCCATGCAACCTCTAGAAGATCCAAGGCCTTCAAGGACACTTAATATAACGACCCATACTTTAAATACATTATTATTACTTCAAAATTGAATCACACTTATTACAACATATAACAAAACCATGAAAGGACCGTATAGGTATAGTGTCTTTAGAAACTGGGAAACATAAACAACTGGTTCATAAATCATATATGTTGTCTCCCATTTATTTCATCATATCTAGAGTCCCTTTTGGCATATTCTACTTAATACCCTTCTTCCAGACCTGGGGAAAAGAAAACATAAAAAAGGGTGAGCTCAAATGCTCAGTAAGGGTGAACAAAATAAATATCAATCATATCATATTCTTATGAACATAACATTTTGAAAATCATATCCTACAAAAGAGATCATAATTTCATGACATGGGATCAATCATAATAGTGAAATGTAATCAAAATAATCATAACTTAAAACATGAAACTTTGTGGCATACAAACATAATCATAGAGAATCATTTCTTAGTAGTCAAGACTCATTTCCAACACTATCTTAGCAGACAAAGTCCATTTCTGAACAGATTTCACTCCTCGTTTCAGTCCAGTATCACTGAACCGGTTTAACCTGCCGTTCCAGACATGTCTATCTCACGAGATATAAATATTTACCCAATGCATTGGAGGGAGATTTGGGTCCCACCCACATCATAATGATACCATTCTTATGTGTGCCACAAGATCATAAATCATACATCATAGCATAAACCATGTAATAAAAATGGGATTCATAAACATCGTGCCATCATTACATAATCCATATAAGATAAACGGGCATCATAAAGATAATTCCATCATAACATAATCAATTCAATTTAAAAATAGGGATAGATACATAACTCTATATTATCTTAGATGGAAAATAATTTTGATAAAACACTTAAACTTCATTCTTGATGAAAATATCCTTTCTACTTCACAAACATTTTTCCTTTCTTAACATGTCATAAAATTTTAAACTAAAAGAAGTTGATTAAAAATAAACTCGAAAACTTGTAAGGTAAGCTTCATAAAAATAATGTTTTATGAAATCATAAAATCCATTCATGCCGTATAAGTTAAAAAAAACATTATTCTCGTACTTTGATCGGAAAAGTCAAAAAGTACCTCGTACAAAAAACGACAAAATATTCCTTTCATATCTTTTACTAAAAACTCACCAATGGGTAAAATTGGATTAAAACAATTGTATGAGTATAGAAATAATATTACATATTGAGGGAACATGGATTTGGATGATAAATATGCCCCAATAATTACCGAAGTATAAACAATCTCGGATAAAAATTGGGATTGTGATATTTTCCCTTACCTTAGGTCCGATTTGCTTCGTATGTGTCCGAACCCCCTGTATAATGATTTAAATAATGTTATTTATTTATTCCAGAATCATACTTATTGTTATGATATCATATGTGGTCATATTACTAGCTTCGTATTAGTAATATTTCATTGTTACTTGTTATTCGGGTGTTTATTTCTTTTTGTTCTTATGCGTGTTTTGTCGAATAAATTCATACTATTATTTTTAGGTTATAGAAACATCAGTTCCAGAATGGTATTAGTGTAATATATATCATATTTATTCATTCAATTCATTTATAAAATCATTATGTAATGAAGACCATGTAGAATGAGTCGCATCACATTGTGGAGACGGTATTCCGTACGTACGCACGAGGGATGATATCGTTACCATGATAGTGGAATTGTATTAGAGTGTATCTATAATATCTCAGAATCAATATCACTTTACAATAATCATATATAGTTATTCTTTAAACCATTATACTCATCCAAGTAAGGTGGTGGTGGAAAACAAATTACACCACGGCGTGGAGACGATATTCCGTACGTACGCACGTGCGGTGATTTCATTTTCTGTAGGATGGATAGAAGGTGAAATAGTGTTGTTTCATATATATAATAACATATCCGTATATGAGTGATACTTATGTTATTACTTCATAATTAAACAACTATGGAAGAAGATGTTGAAGAAGAAAGAAATTGGAAAGGATCGGTAATGGATATTACATCTTCTTTGATGCGCCTCTTCTTAACATCCTCTTAGGGCACTAGGGTTGGTCTTTGAAGATGTCCAGGATCTCTAGGATGTTTCTAGGGAAGTGGATAAAAGTATTTGGTAGGGTCTGGCCGAGATTGATGGCTCAGAGTGGTTTGAGGAGGGGAGGGAGGAGGTGCCCTTTTATAAGGGAGGAGAGGGGAACCTTTGGAAAAACTAAAAATATTATTTTTATTATAAAGTTATATTTGGTTTTTAATAGATCCAAATTGATTTATTTCGATACTAAGGTGGGTATGGGTTTAAATACTCTCATCCCATAGAATTTGGACAAGTTTAAGTTACTATTTTAACATTATCATTTAGATTTAACTCTAAGTTAAATAATTTAACTTTTACCTTGTCTTCTTGTTTTCTTATAGTATATGGTAATAAACTTACTATAACAAGACAAACTAACCCAAAGTGGTTCATTATTAATATATATATCCTTATCTATGTCATTTGACCGAACCTTAGATTTTTAAGAATAAAATCACAATTAATAATATAATATTTAAAAAAAAAACTATTTTATGTCAATTGTGACACTATTTGGTACATGATTTTTTTGAAAATCCTAACAACATGATTAGTTAAAAAAATTAATTACATCAATAATAAAATGTCTTATTTACATCTAAAATTAGTTGAATTCATTGAAAGTCCAAAATTACAATTATTTGGGTATTTATAACATCAATTATGTAAATATTTCATTAACAAGGTAATTACTGCATCCTCACTGTGTCATAAATAAATTAAATTATTTAAGGTCTAAAAATTATAAATAAAATACCATTATGTATGAAATATTTTTATATTTCTAATGAATATTTATAGTCTAATTTATCTTATGTATATCCCTATATTAAAAATGTTTTAGTTATTAAACTTTGATTTTAACTATTTTAACTATTCTTTAAATAAAATAATAATAAATTTCCTAACCTAATCCAAGTAGACCTAAATGGTCATATTTTATTCCTAAGATTGTTTTTGGTCGAATTAAACTTATCCAATATAATTAGGACATGTTTTATGGTAATAACAATACCATTTTTACCCTTAATTACCCTCTTTACATTTAACCGTGGTAAATAAAAGTAAAAGGTTACTATTGACCAAAATTATTTTTATCTTATTGAACCACATTTTACTCCTTGATGTAAATTGTGTCTCTCGGATTTTCAAAATTCCACTCACAGAAGTGGTAAAATTAAGTTTTATGTAAATTTTTAGACTCTCTTAGGAGGTGGGTAAAGGACGGTGAAAAGTTCAATAAAAATTTTATATATCTAAAATTATTATAGAATGACTCCAATGAATTAAATTGAAATTATATAGGTATTATGTATCAATTTTGACCTAAAATAAATTTAAATAAAAAAAATAATTATATAAATAAAAAGATGGTTTTTAAATAGTAACCCAGTGTTTTCACTATTCATCAAAAAATGAAAGTTTTTAGAAAAATACCAAAAATTCACCCTAGGCTAATTTCGATATTCCAAATCAAAAAATGAAGTCCATTTTGAAAAATAAAATTTATAAAATTTCAAAAAGTGGGAATTACTATTCATAAAGGCTAGTATTAATAATATTTTAATAACATATCGTTGTTTAGTGAAACACAGTATTGCGTACAACACAAACTATCAAGGAAGGTCATGATTGCATGTAAATCAAGCCAAGATAGTGTTATGTGTAGTGAAAGATTACTTTGATGATGTATATAATATAAAAACAAAATATTTCTCATAAAAATATCGGGTGTTACATTCTACCCCCTTAAAATGAATTTCGCCCTCGAAATTTGTCACTTTGTAAAAAACAGATGAGGATACCTCTCCCTCATCATATCCTCAGGCTCCCATGTATCTTTTTCTAATTGGTTGTTCCTCCATAAAACTTTCACCAAGCGAGTGGTCTTGTTCCGTAGAACATTCTCTCTACGATCCACAATCTCTATCGGCTATTCTTCATAAGAAAGATCTTGCTCCAACGGTACAACTTCTAAGCTGAGTACATATGAAGGATCAGGTATGTACTTTATCAGGAGAGATACATGGAACACATCATGAACTTGAGAGAGATTTTGTGGAAGCTCCAATCGGTAAGCTACCTTCCCAACACGATCGAGTATTTCGAAAGAACCGATATACCTAGGGCTCAACTTTCACTTCTTTCCAAATCTCATTACTCTCTTCCAAGGAGATATTCGTAGGAACACATTATCACCCACATGAAACTCTAGGTCTTTTATTTGGTTATTGGAATAACATTTTTGTTGACTCTGAGCTGCTCTTATGTGTGGTTGAATAGATTGGACCTTTTCAGCTATCCCATCAACAAGATCAGGTCCTAATAGCTTTCTTTCCCCAACTTCATCCCAGCAAGTTGGAGTTCGGAATATCATTCCATAGAGAGCTTCATAAGGAGCCATCTGAATACTGGAGTGAAAGATATTGTTATAAGAAAATTCCCCCAAAGGTAGGTGTTGATCCCAACCACCTTTGAAATCCATAGAGCAAGCTCTCAACATGTCTTCTAGAGTTTGAATTTTACTCTCAGACTGACCGTTTGTCTGAGGATGATAAGTAGTGATGAAACTCAACATTGTATCTAGAGTATGCTGAATACTTCTCCAAAACATTGAGGTAAACCTCAGATCCTAATCAGATATAATGGAAAGTGGTACTCCATGCAATCTTACCACTTCATTTACATATATCCTGGAAAGATGATCAAAAGAGAAATCCTCTGTAATAGCAACGAAGTGTGCATACTTTGTAAGACAATCAACTATGACCCAGATAGCATTATTTCCTTTGGATGTTTTAGGAATTCTAGTGACAAATTCCACAGTGATGTTTTCCCATTTCCATTCAGGTATGGGTAATGGTTGTAACATCCCCTTAGACTTATGTCTCTCATCTTTAACTTGCTGACAAACCAAACATCGAGAGACATATTCAACAACATATCTTTTTATTCCATCCCACCAGAAGTACTCTTTCAGGTCCCTATACATCTTCGTGCTTCTAGGATGAATAGAGAATGAAGAACTATGAGCCTCATCCAACAACTCCTTCTTTAATTCTGGGATGGGAGGAACACATACCCGATTTCTGAATTTTATTATCCCATCACAATCAAGGTTGAATTCAGGAACATTCCTCACCTTCTTTTGTAACTCTACATCTTCTTTCTGTGCCTCTTTAATCTTCTCATGTATATATGGTTGAACATTCATTTGAGAAAGATACAATTTTTTCCCTTCCATTATAATTCTAAGATCCATCATTTGTAAATCTATAAATATTGGATCTTTTGTGATCCTCATCATGGGTATGCTAGCATGGTCTTATCGACTATATGCATCTGCCACCTTGTTTTCTTTACCAGGGTGATAATGAATTGAGAAGTCGTAATCCTTAATCATCTCCAACCAACTTCTTTGGCGCATATTCAGCTCCTTTTGTATGAAAATATACTTTAAACTTTTATTATCAGTGTAAATATCAGACCTTTCACCATAAGGATAATTCCTCCAAATCTTTAATGCAAAGATTACCAAAGCTAACTCCAAATCATGAGTTGGGTAATTTTTCTCATGGATTGTCAACTATCTTGAGGCATAAGCTATCACCATATAATTTTTCATGAGAACACACCCCAATCCCTTCTTGGATGCATCACTATAGATCACAAACCTTTCTCCACTAAAAGCTAGTATGAGCATAGGTGCACTAGATAACCTTCTTTTCAAATCCTTGAAATTCTCTTCACATTCCTCCGTCCACATGAACTTAACTCCTTTTCGAGTCAACCTGGTGAGTGGAACAGATAATCGTGAAAAATCTTTCACAAAACGTCGATAATATCCATCCAAACCAAGAAAACTTCAGATCTCAGTTACTGTTGTCGGTCTCGACCATCTTTTGATAACCTCTGTTTTTCCTGGATCCATGTATTTCCCCTCTTTTGAGATTATGTGACCCAAAAATGAAAATTTTTGAATCCAAAATTCACACTTGGTAAACTTGGCATAAAGTTTCTCCTTTCTCATGGTCTTTAATACAATTCTCATGTGATATTCATGTTCTTCCTTTCTCTTTGAATAGACAAGAATATCGTCTATAAAGACTACCACAAACCGATCAAGATAGTCTCTAAAGACTCTATTCATTAGATCCATGAATATTGCATGGGCATTAGTAAGACCAAATGGCATTACTCTAAATTCATAGTGTCCATACCTTGTACGGAAAGCCGTCTTTGGTATATCCTCCCTTTTGAATCTTAACAGATGATACCCTGAACGAAGATCAATGTTAGAAAAGTATTGACCTCAGTGTAGTTGGTCAAATAAGTCATCAATTCATGGGAGAGGATATTTGTTTTTGGTAGTGATCTTGTTATGTTCTTGATAATCAATGAAAAGTCTCATTGATCCATATTTCTTCTTAACAAACAGAACAGGTGCTCCCCAAGGTGACGCACTAGGGCGTATGAATCCCTTATCAAGATTCTCTTGGAGTTTCTACTTCAATTCCTACAACTCAATTGGGGTTATTCTATAAGGTGTCTTTGAAATAGGTAAAGCACCCGGTACAAGTTCTATTGAAAACGCAACATCAAAATTTGGTGGAAGACCAGGAAATTCCTCTGGAAATACATCATCAAACTCTCATACAATGGGAATATTCATAATCATGAGTTTCCCACCAACAATTTGATATAAATAACCTCCATTTAGTGGAATCGAGACCCATAAGATGGAAGAAATTTTCACTGGAAGGTTAGGTTCATCCTTGCATCGATAGACGATCATAGATTGATTTGGAATATGAAAGTTGACTTCCCTTCTTTGGAAATTGATATGAGATCCATATAAAGAAAGTGAATCCATACCAAGAATTACATCAAATTACACTATAGGAAGGATCACAAGATTTGTAGGAAGCACTTTCCCACAAACTTCAATCGGAGAAGAATTATAAACTTTTGATGTGACTGTTGTGCCATTAGGGGTTGTCACAGCTAACTAAACATCTAATTGTTGAGGTAATACGACGATAACCATAGAAAAATCTTCATAAATAAAAGAGTGGGTGGATCCAGAATCAAATAAAACATTTTCTACTTTATAGTGGATGGTAAGTGTACCTTTCACCACTTCGTTATCGTACTCCACATCGCTGATAAAAATTGCATGTGACTTTCCTTTGTCTTTGGACTTAAGAGTTTGTTGACATAAATCATTGTAAAAAATCCTTGGATAGGGCATTGATTAGTATAATTACCCATTTCCTTGCACTTGTAACACTGAAGTGTAGGGCGTGCACTCTGTGTAGCCTTTTCTTTGTTCACATCATTAGACATCTTCTTCCCATCATTGCGGCATTCAAATTCCCGATGACCTTCCTTTCCACATTTGAAACATTTACTTGTCCCTTTAAGAAAACTACCTCTATGTTTCATTCCACACTTTGAGCATAAGGGAAAACTCATCTTCTTTTCAGTGTGCTCTTTAGATTTTCCTTTGAATTCCATTTTCCTCTTCTTATCAAACGCATATGACTGATGAGTTACTCCAATCTCCATCTCAACATTGAGAGCACATAGAACAATTTCCTCATAGCTATTGAAGTCCCTTATAGATAACTCCCTTCGAAGACATGGTTTTAAGAAACTAAAGAATCGATCGAACTTACTATCAGGTTGGATAATAATCCCAAAAGCATACCTTGAAAGTCTTGTAAAATTTGCTTCGTAGGTACCAACAGATTCATCATCCTTTTTCTTCAGTTAACAAAACTCCTTCTCCATCATTGTTCGAAGAATACATGGGATGTACTTATTGAAAACTAATTTCTTGAACTCGTCCCATTCCATGTATTCAATTTCATCCATTTTCCTCGTATTCTTGATAAGATTCAACCATTGATCAACTTCACCTTCCAAACGATATACTGCTAAGATAACTCTATCATGCTCAGAACATTGAAGTACTGAAAATATCTTTTCAGTAGTACTGATCCATTGTTCAGCAACTAATAGATCTGTAGACCCACTGAAAGAAGGTGGACGCTACCTCATGAAGGATTCAACAGAATGTTACTCCTTCCTTTGCTCGTTTGGAAGTCCTGCATGATTCATATCTTGAGAAAGTTGTGTGATCATGGCTACAAGATTTTTCATTCCAGCTCCCATAACGTTTGGTTTCTTAGGGGGACAATCATTGCATTTCCCGTCGCATTCCGCATTAACACGGTTCCTTCAGGTTCCATCCATTACTAAACCCAAGAATAATAGTGTGAGAAACACTAATTATAATAGGAAAGCCACATAATTAAGAATAAAATTTCACACTTAAGGTCTTATCATAGGTTGTTCATGGCCATTTCTACAACACTAAGTTTTTATCCTATGCTTAGACACATCCTTAGGGTTCTTACTAAGGCTTTCACATCCAAGTTTCCAAAGGATGACTATACCTTTCCTCTGATACCAACTATAACGACCCATACTTTACATACATTATTATTACTTCAAAATTGAAGCACACTTATTACAACATATAACAAAACCATGAATGGACCGTATAGGTATAGTTTCTTTAGAAACTGGGAAACATAATCAACTGGTTCATAAATTATCTATGTGGTCTCCCATTTATTTCATCATATCTAGAGTCCCTTTTGGCATATTCTACTTAATACCCTTCTTCCAGACCTGGGGAAAAGAAAACATACAAAAGGGTGAGCTCAAATGCTCAGTAAGGGTAAACAAAAGAAATACAAATCATATCTTATTCTTAAGAACATAACATTTTGAAAATCTTATCCTGCAAAAGAGATCATAATTTCATGACATGGGATCAATCATAATAGTGAAATGCCATCCAAATAATCATAAATTAAAACATGAAACTTTGTGGAATACACACATAATCATAGAGAATCATTTCTTAGTAGTCAAGACTCATTTGCAAGACTATCTTAGCGGACAAAGTCCATTTCTGAACCAAGTTCACTCATCATTTAAGTCATGTATCACTGAATCGGTTTAACCTACCGTTCCATCCATGTATATCTAATGAGGTATAAATATTTACCCAATGCATTGGAGGGAGATATAGGTCCCACCCATCTCATAATGATACCATTCTTATGTGTGCCACAAGATCATAAATCTCACATCATAGCATAACCCATGTAATAAAAATGGGATTCATAAAAATAATGACATCATTACATAATCCATATAAGATAAAAGGTCATATAAAAATAATTCCATCATAAAATAATCAAATCAATATAAAAATAGCGATAGAAACAGAACTCTATATTATCTTAGATGGAAAATAATTTTGATAAAACACTTGAACTTCATTCTTGAGGAAAATATCCTTTCTACTTCAAAAACATTTTTCCTTTCTTAAAATGTCATAAAATTTTAATCTAAAAGAAGTTGATTAAAAATAAATTTGAAATCTTTTAATGGATGATTCATGGAAATAATTTTTTATGAAATCATAAAATCCATTCATTCCGTATAAGTTAAAAAACATTCTTCTCATACTTTGGCTGGAAAAGTCAAAATGTACCTCGTACCAAAAAAAAGATTCATTTCATATATTTTACTAAAAACTCACCAATGGGTAAAATTATATTTAAAAAATTATATGATGATAGAAATAAGATTACATATTTTGGGAACATGGATGTGGATGATAAATATGCCCCAGTAATTACCGAAGTATAAACAATCTCAGATACAAATTGAGATTGCGATATTTTCCTTTGCCTTAGGTCCGACTTGCTTCGTACGTGTCTGAACCCCCTGTATAATGATTTAAATAATGTTCTTGATTTATTCCAGAATCATACATATTATTATGATATCATATATGGTCATATTTTGAACTTCTTATTAGTTATATTTCATTGCTACTTGTTATTCGGGTTTTTATTGCTTTTTGTTCTTATGCGTGTTTTGTCGAATAAATTCTTATTCTTATTTTTAGGTTATACATACATCATTTCCAGAATGGTATTAGTGTAATATATATAATATTTTTTCATTCAATTAATTTATAAAATCATTATGCAATGAAATTCATGTAGAACAAGTCGCATCACATCGTGGAGACGGTACTCTGTACGTACGCACGAGTGATGATATAGTTACCATGATAGTGGAGTTGTATTGGAGTGTATGTATAATATTTAAGAATCAATATCACTTTAAAATAATCATATATAGTTATTATTTACACCATTATACCCATCCAAGTAAGGTGGTGGTGGAAAATAGATTACACCATGGCATGGAGACGGAATTTCGTACGCACGCACG
Organism: Viscum album; assembly: GCA_963277665.1. Taxonomy (NCBI): domain Eukaryota; kingdom Viridiplantae; phylum Streptophyta; class Magnoliopsida; order Santalales; family Viscaceae; genus Viscum; species Viscum album. The sequence continues at coordinate 442,474,114 of OY728135.1, read as the reverse complement.
GGCAGTGATTTCATTTTCCGTAGGATGGATAGAAGGTGAAATAGTGTTGTTTCATATTTATAATAACATATCTTTATATGAGTGATAATTATTTTATTACTTCATAATGAAACAACTAAGTAAGAAGAAGTTGAAGAAGAAAGAAATTGGAAAGGTTCGGTAATGGATATTACATCTTCTTTGATGCGCCTCCTCTTAACCTCCTCTAAGGGCACTAGGGTTGGTCTTTGAAGACGACAAGGACCTATAGGATGTTTCTAGGAAAGTGGAGAAGATAATTTTTCAGGTTCTTGCCGAGATTGATGGCTCAAAATGGTGTGAGGAGGAGAGGGAGAAGGTTCCCTTTTATAAGGGAGGTGAGGGGCACCTTTTGGAAAAACTAAAAATATTATTTTATTATAAAGAAATTTTCGGTTTTTAATAGCTCCAAATTGATTTATTTCCAAGATAAGGCAGGGATGGTTCTAAATCCTCTAATCCAATATAATTTGGATAATTTTATGTTACTATTTTAATCTTATCATTTAGATTTAACTCTAAGTTAAATAATTTAACATTTACCGTGTCTTCTTGTTTTCTTACACTACATGGTTAATAAACTTACTATAACAATCCAAAATAACCCCAAGTGGTTCAATATTAATATATATATCCTTATATAAGTCATTTGGCCGAACCTTAGATTTTTAAAAATAAAATAACAATTAATAATATAATATTTTTTTAAAACTATTTTATGTCAATTTTTACACTATTTGGTTCTTGATTTTTTTGAAACTCATAACAACATGATTATTTCGAACAATGTTAATTAAATCAATAATAAAATGTCATATTAACCTATAAAATTAGTTTAATTCATAAAAAGTCCAAAATTACATTTATTTGGGTATTTATAACATCAATTATGTTAATATTTCATTAATAAGGTAATTACTGCATCATCCTTGTGTCATAAATAAATTAAATTATTTAAAGTATAATAATTATAAACAAAATACCATTATGTATTAAATATTGTTAACTTTCTAATTCATATTTATAGTCGAATTTATCTTATGTATAACCCTATATTAAAAATATTTTAGTTATTAAACTTTGATTTTAACTATTTTAACTATTCTTTAAATAAAATAATAATAAATGTCCTAATCTAATCCAAGTGGACCTAAATGGGTATATTTTCTTACTAAGGCTGTTTTTGGTCGAATTAAACTTATCCAATAGAATTAGGACACGTGTGATGGTAATAATAATAACATTTTTACCCTTAATTACCCTATATACTTTTAACCGTGGTAAATAAAAGTAAAAAGTTACTATTCACCAAAAAAAATTATCGTATTGAACCACATTTTACTCCTTCATGTTAACTGTTTCTCTCAAATTTTCAAAATTCCACTCACATAAGCGGTAAAATTATGTTTTATGTAAATTTTTAAACTCTCCCAGGAGGTGGGTAAAAGACGGTGAAAAGTTCAATAAAATTTTTATATATCTAAAATTATTATAATATGACTCCAATGAATTAAATTAAACTTATATAGGTATTATGTATAAATTTTTACCTAAAATAAATTTAAATAAAATAAATAATTATTGAAATAAAAAGTCGGTTTTTTAATAGTAACCCAGTGTTTTCACTATTCATCAAAAATTGAAAGTTTTTAGACAAATACCAAAATTTCACCCTAGGATAATTTCGATATTCCGGATCCAAAAATGAAGTCCATTTTGAAAAAAAAATTTATAAAATTTCAAAAACTGGGTATTACTATTCATAACAGCTAGTTTTAATAATATTTTAATAGCATATCGTTGTTTAGTGAAACTCGGTATTGCGTACAACGCAAGCTATCGAGGAAGGTCGTGATTGCGTGTAAAGCAAGCCAAGATAGTGTTGTGTATAGTGAAAGATTCCTTTGATGATATATATAACATAAAAACAAAATATTTCTCATAAAAATCTCAAGTGTTACACTTAGCTTACATATGAAGATTCATAACAAATCTATCCAATAAGTGAAATACCATTTCTAAGATCATGAAGAAATGAACCATCTTTAAGTGGTTTGAAGAGTTCTAGACCACATTCATGGAAATCAAGAAATATTATCTAAAATCCTTATTTTTGATTCTACTCATTTCTAGGAAGCTTTTGGTCCTCTATCTGACTTCCCGAGAACAATTGCTTAGTTCCCTTCTTTCTCAGAATAACAATGGGGGGAAAGATTCCATTTTATACTATCTTAGTTTCATGATCCTTGACATGGAGTCCATATAGTCTTTTTCAAGAAGAGATGACTTGTTCTCATTTTTTCAATGAAGAATATGTGACACTATTTTTAGCATCATGAGTGATATATGGAATCCCACAAAGATATTCTAAATTATATCCTAAATTTCCCTAAGATGAGAAGTTTCATATCTTCTTGGGTAGTGATTCCTTAGAAGTTCAACATCATATTAATTCTATAGAGGGCCATCAAGGATCAGGATCTAGAAAAGTTTATGGCCACCCATCTAGACCCTATAGTGAAATCCCTTAATATCATTTTTCTAGATGAGATTATCCTCTCAGTGGATTAGGTTGTGTCGTGTTTGAAGATTCATTTCGATGGAGCCACCTAGAGTCTGACCGATAGGATTCCCAATGAGCCTAGACTTAATTAAATAGGCATGGGGATTATTTTGATGATGCTGACACATGGTTTCCTTCCATATTCATTCTTATTATTAGAAGGATACACCAACAACAAGGAAGAGTATCAACCTATCATTACTAATCATGAAATGTACCGTGATATTGATGTTCCCCCAATTTACATCAAGGAAGGATCTGAGTTAGTCATCAATAAGATCAATGGTGACTATGTCATCATGATTCTATAACTCATTCCTTTTCTGGAACACACTATCTAGTTAACATCCCAATTCCCTTCTCATCTAGAGGTGAATCATATTCCCTAGTCCCAAAATAGTCAATTTGATTCCTTGGCTGGTGTTTCCAGTTCCATTATATATCCTGCCAGGATGATCTCCTAATTCATGTTGAACATTGAAGAGTCGTGGACCCGGTCAGTTCAGATGATGATGAAATATAGTAGGTAAACCACCTTATCACTGATGATTCAACATCGGGTCCTCTAGATCCCCTCAAATCTGAATAAATCACTTATTGGATGGATACCTTCATCAAGTATCTAAAATATTTTATTCTCCCATCAGAAAGAGCTCAGCATGAGTGAATATCTCTGTGTGTAGTTTAGTTCACCCTCCATACATTGCCCAACCTTGAGCAGACTCTCTATAAGCATGGGTTTAATGTAATACTCCTTTTTTCATCCAAGGAGATGATATTCCATGGGTTATATAGGAAGTTCATTCCATGTAATGTGATTCTCATTAGACAGTGAAGAAGCACTCCCATTAGATTGGTACGCTGGGATACTTCTGGCCCACCAGGGTGCATGACTATATCGAGTTACATAATAGGTTAAAATCATTTCCGATTTATTCCAAATTCATTCATAGGCATCTAGATCCCATTCATACTACTAACTAAACTTAGCCCTTTGTTTTCGGGGGAATTGATGTCATTTGAACCTATCCACCAAAAACCTCTTGCATGTGCAGGTTGTTGGAACCATGGTCTTCTATCCATGAATTTGAGTATGGTTTGTGTTTGTTTCCAATCCTCATTGGAAGTTCAGAATTTGCACCAAAAAAGTGATCATATAGTTCACGCATACAACAATATTGAAGGTGGCACCGTTTCCCAGTGTTTGCCAAATTTTTGTGCCTGAAAATCGACAAATGGAGAAAAGTGTTTTCAGCAAAGAGACTTGTGCGCCGTGTAATTGAAAGAGAGGAATCTTGTGCACCATATGTTTCTCAAAATCAGAACATGGAAAAATGAAAAAGGGATAAGGGTCGCGCATGTTTTGGGATGGTCGCGTAAGGCACCTACACGCCGAGAAAGGACTTGTGCATCGATGCCTAGGAGGTTTGGAAACATGTGTGTCGATTGTTCTTCATGATCAGAACATCAAAATATGGAAAAGGAAAGTAGGTCACTCAAGTATTGGTGTGTTCGTGCAAGTGAGTAGCGCAACAGAGGATAGGGCTGTTGGAGCTGCGTGCCGAGACTTGCACGCCGTGAGGACACTTGCGTGCCACCGCGTAGGGGGTCTCGTTTGCCTATAAATAGAGGACTAGCCCTCCTCATTTTCAAAAAATTTCAAGACTTAGATATTTTTCAAGATTTCATCGCGTAAGTGGTTGAGTCGTGAAAGCGGTAGTTGGGTCGCGCAAGTAGAGGTTGCACATCGGTTGTTGGCTGCGTGACTAAGGTAGTTTGGGAGTTAAAGGTGCAAAGTCGCGCAAGTTTGGAGTTGAAGAAGGTAGTGTCATGCAAGTATGTTGGTGTCACCTGCACGCCGTTTTTTTACAGCGCAATTGACTTGTGCATCGTTCTTGAAACTTATGTGCTAGTCTTGGAGAAGCGCACCAGGTTAGGTTGTTGTACGCTGGTCCTTTTGGAGCTGCACCAAAACTGGAAGATTTCTTGATACCTTTGGAGAAAAGTTGGATTAGTATACGAGTGAATGTTTTACTTCAACAGAGAATGTACAATCAACAAAGGATTCATTATTTTTCAATTATTAAGATACCTTCATGTATATAAATTGAGTGGGACTTCATCAAAGGCAGTGAGCCAGTGGAAGTCAATGGGAGTGATCCGTGGGTCGCAGTGAGTTATCCCTGAACTTTTGTAAAGGCAGTGAGCCTAGAACAAAGTGATTGTTCCCGAACCTTTGAAATCCACATCTAGTGAAGTTTAGTGGAATTAGTTATGACTGAAATTCTATTGGTGTAAGCTCCTTGAACGTAGCCCCTAGTGGTGAACTAAGTAAAAAGTGTTGTGTCTTCTTTGTGAATGTGAATGTTTGTTTTCTGATCATATTCATCATAGAGGTTCAACAAGTTCCTACCAACGTGGGAACAAGATCCATCACATTAAAAGAAACATTTGTCACCCAGATTTACCCCTCCCATCCCAGGGAGTCTCGGGGTCCTTCAAGTGGTATCAGAGGGTAAAGGTTGCTGGTGTTGAATCTTTCCTTTGTCGTCATGGAGAATGTAGTCAATGTTAGGGGAGTCCCTCACTTCGATGGAAGTAATTTACAGATCTGGAAGAATAGAATGAGATCTCATCTATGATCTCTTGGAATGGAAGTTCTATTTTCAATTGGGCAAGTAATACAAGTCACTGATCCAACATGCCTGGCTGTGACTGACACAGACAGGAAAAATCTTGATGCAGATGCTAAATCACAAAATGCACTCAACACAACCCTTTCTGATCAGATCTACCTAATGGTAATGAATTGCACCTTAGCAAAATCCTTGTGGTATAAACTTGAGAATATTTATGAAGGAGATAGAAAAGTGAAGGAGGTGAAACTACAATTGCTGCACAATAGGTTCGATGATTTGAAGATGCATCCAGATGAGAATGTAGACTCCTTCTTTAATCGAATAACTAAAGTAGTTGGAGAAATTTGGGGCCAAGGAGAATAAATAAAAGCTGTTGACATTGTGAAGAAAATTATGAGAAGAATTCCACCCCTGTACATTGCAAAGGTATCAGCCCTTGAGGAAAGAGATCTTTCACAACTTTCTCTAGATGACCTTATGAGCAGCTTGGTAGCATATGAAATGAGAATCAAACCAGAAGATGATATGACTCGTGTGAGTAAGGAAATGGAAATTAAGGCCATGGATAAACTAAAAATTAAAAAATATAGTAGTGGTGAATATGAAGAATAAAATGAAATTCTTTCTCTCATTGCAATGAAGTTCCGGAAGGGAAAAGGGAAATTCAAAGGGAAGATACCTCTTGCATGTTTTCATTATAGAAAAGTTGGGCAGATTGCCTCTCAGTGCTTAAGAAAGATCAATGATGAATATAGTGAAGTTGAAAGCTTCAAGAAGCCTTAGATAAGGTTTTTCAAAAAGGGAGACTTCAAATCTGGAGAGAAAATGCAATGGAAGAGTTTTGTCTGTGAAGAGGAAGAAGATGATAATGAATTCTTTGATAAAGAAGAACCAGAATTCAAAACTGGGAACCATGATTCCACAATGGCCACTGTTGAAAAGTTAGAAGATACTAGTGGATAAAAACAGTTGAAAACTTGTGCAGATCTCGAGATGCAACTTAAGGATGTTATTAGTAAGATTAAGACTGAATGTAAGAGTTGCAATAAGTGGAAATCAATTATAGAAGAATAAACTTAATATGTAGATCAACATGAAGCTGAAATTGAAGGACTGGAAGAATTTGTGAAGGTAAAGTCTAAAATAATTGAATGCAATGATGATGTAGTAGATCTGAAGCTGAGAGTTGAAGAGCAGGAAAAGGTCATCAATGACCTCACCTCCAGACTAGAAGAACAATCCAAGACTGCTGAGGGTCTTGAGTAGGAAGTTGTTACTCTTAGGAGTAAAATTGATACTGAATCAATTCCAATAAAATCAAGGAAGAAAATACAGTTCGGAAGATTCTCAGAAGTAGAATTACTGGAAAGTGCCAAGTGTGGTTCATATGGGGTTAGAAAAATCTTGAGTGATCAAAGACCCGCTTGCATGGAAAATAGTGGAATTGGCTGTGAAGCTGAGACATCAACTGCTGTAAGTGAAAAGACCCAAAAGAAAGATAAGATGAAATTTGAACATGTTTAAACGTTGACTAATGTGCTGAAAAAGGAATCCTCAATCCAAACTAAAAGGATAAATGAAAATTATCCTCAAACATTTAGAAATGACAGACAATCTAACTATTATCCCAAGGAAGAAGGTATGAGTAGAAATTCAAGTGAGAAGACATTTCCGCTCATGAAGTGTTAGTTCTCTGGCTATCTGGGCCATACCATGTCTTATTGCGTAGAGGCAAGAAGCTATCTGAATTTAGAAGATATAGGATTTCAACAAAGGAGAACAAGTTCATATCCTAATTCTTATACAAGAAACAATTTCTATGGATATTATTATCTTTGTTCTAACTTTGGTCATAAGGATGCAAATTGTAGGAATAGAAGGGACATGGAAACCTCTTACCGAAGTTCATGACACGTCATGTCTCGTCAGCAAGACCATGTTGCTCTTTCAAACAGGTTTTCTCCTCTCAAAGAATATTTTGACTATGATGAACCTGGGTACACGAAAGAGATAATTAAAAGGCCATCAATACTCTTTACTCAATCCAATGTCTCATGGAAGGAAAGGAAGAAGATTGAGAAATCCAACCTTGCATAGGTGGCCCTCAAAGCTACAAAGAACAACAGTACATGGATTCTGGATAGTGGTTGTTCATCTCATATGATAGGTAATGCCAACCTGTTAATGGATATCAAAAGGAAGGTTGATGGTACAGTATGATTTGGTAATGATGGAGCTCTAAAAATGATAGGGTGTGGAGGTACCAAATTAGATAATAGAGAACTAAATAATACTGAAGTCTTTTATGTATATGGCCTACGTCATAATCTTCTCAGCGTGAGTCAACTTTGTGACTCAGGACTTATAGTTACTTTTAATAAAAAATGTTGCAGTATCAAGGGAAAGACAATCAATTCACTTATAAAGGGATGCAGAACAGAAGGCAACTTGTATCAGGTTGATGGTGAAGAAAATGTATGTTACATGACTTTTGATGAAGAAAACAATTTGTGGCATCAGATACTGGGACACATCAATCAACAAGACATGGAGAAAATATCAAAATTGAGAATTGTGATGGGCATTCCTAACCTGAAGTGTGAGCGTTAAAAGTATTTTGATGCTTGCATTCGTGGGAAGCTGGTCTGCAGTTCATATCGTCCAAATAAGAAAAGGGCATCTGGCCTTCTTAATTTGATTCGTACAGATGTATGCGGGCCGATAAGTGTTGCTTGAAATCTTGGAGAAAGGTACTTTTTCATTTTCATAGATGATTATAGTAGAATGGAATGTGTGATGGTCATTCAAAGGAAATAAAAAGTCCTTGACTGCGTGAAAAAATATCAGCGAATTACAGAGAATGATATCAGACGAATAATCAAAGTGTTGCAATCTGACTATTCCGCAGAATACACATCCATTGAATTTGAAAATTATTTGGAGAAGCATGAGATACAACATGAGGTAGCTGTTGTGAGAACTCCAAAACAAAATGGAGTCGTTGAACGTAGGAATCGACAGGTTAACAACATGGAACGAACTATGCTGATTGAGAATTGTATTCCACGACATTACTGGAAAGAGGCTATTCAAGCTGCATTGTATATTCAGAATCAAACAGGACTTTATATGGGTGAGACGAAGACACCATATGAATTGTGGAATGGAAGGAAGCCTTATTTAAAATACTTTCATGTCTTTGGAAGTAAATGCTTCATCAAGAACAAAGAAGGAAATCAAGGTAGATATGGAGACAATGCAGATGAAGGAATTTTCCTCAGTTACACAATGAACAACAAAGCCTACAAATGCTTCAACAAGCATTTAGGAAGGATTGTAGAAAGCAGTGATGTTAATATAATTGAAGAGAAAACCACAAATGATTCAAAGAAGTCATATTCTGATGTGATATAAAGTGAGGATGAAAGTGAATGTGGAGAAAATAAAAATATAAAAATAGAGGAAGTTGTATAAAAAACTCAGCAGTCACATCATGATGTTGACTTAGAAGAAGAATCTGAAGAAGAAACTATGGATGAAGAGAATGCACCTGAACCTCGAAGGAGAAATCAAAGAGTTGATATTGATGTATCCAACATAATTGGGGACAAAAGTTCACCCACTCAGAAAAAAGGATGAGGAATACCATGCATTCTTCACTTTTGTCAGTTGTGGAGCCATCCTCATTCGAAGAAGCTACAAAGGATGAATCTTGGGTGAAATCCATGAATGAAGAATTAGATCATATTGAAAATAATTAGACATGGGATCTTGTCCAGAGACCCGAAGGTCACAATGTGATTTGTACCAAATGGATCTTATAAAATAAGTTTGATGAACATGGAAGTGTCATCAGAAAAAATGCACGACTGGTATGTAAAGGATACTCCCATATTAAAGGCATTGATGTTGAAGAAACCTTTGCTTCAGTGGCTAGACTGGAGTCAATCGGGCTTTTCCTTGCCAGGGAACTCCAAATAGGATATAAAGTATATCAAATGGATGTCAAGAGAACATTCTTGAATGGTTTACTCGAAGACGAAGTCTACATTGAACAACCAGTGGATTTTGTTCTAGGTACTGATGAAACAAAAGTCTGAAAACTGAAGAAAGATCTATATGGTTTGAAGTAGGCATCACTGGCATGGTACTCATGGCTGGATTCGTATCTCAAGAAGCTGGAACTCAAAAGAGTATGGATAGATCACAATCTATCGGTGAAGAATTCTTCAAAAGATCAATTCCTGGTTCTAGTCTATGTTGATGATATCATATTTGCTGGCAACATGCAGAAATAAGTGAACAAATTTTCCAATCACATGAAATCAGAATTTGAAATGTCTATGATTGGGGAGATCACATATTTCACAGGGACTTAGGTGATTCAAAAGAAGGAATACACTTTCATTTCTCAGTAAAAGTATGAAAGAGAGCTTCTGAAGAAGTTTAATAAGAAAGACTCCAAACCAATGTCAACTCCGATTGTAGTTGGAACTAAACATGGAAAGAATGAGGATGTGGCCTCTTTTGATGCCACCATTTATAGGAGGATCATTGGGAGCCTATTGTACTTGAAAGTGACACGACCAGATATTGTCTTTTCCACATGTCTTGTGGTCCACATTTAGAGTAATCCAAAGGAGGAACATATGGCGAAAGAAAAATGAATCATGAGGTACATTCAAGGTACACATAACTTTGGGTTATTTTTTTCTGCAGGTAGGGACAGTGAATTATTAGCGTTTTCTGATGTTGAATGGGCTGGTGATGTAGTAGACAGAAATTCCACTAGTTGTGGAGCCTTCTATATTAGGCAGAAATGTGTTGGCTGGTTGAGCAAGAAACAAGAATGTAATTATCTTAGTACAAATGAAGCTGAGTGTATATCCGCCAAAAGGCATGCACTCAACTACTATGGATGAAGAAACAAATTACAAATATTGGTGATGAGGTGATTCAACCAATGGTATTTTACTGTGATAACAAGAGCACAATTGATCTTACGAAGAATCCTGTTCAGCATTCTCATACAAAACATATTGAAATTAGGTATCACTTTATCAAAGAAAATGTTGAGCAAGGGGTGATTAGAATGGATCATGTGGGAACTGATGAGCAAGAGGTTGATATCCTAACCAAGACACTATCATTGGCCGTGTTTGAGAAGCATTGGTTGAACCTCGGTGTTCATCCACCTTCTAGTGCATAAGGAGGTTACGAAATTCCCCTCTCCCCATTTATGATAATTGTTTTTATCTATTTATGGATGTGATGTAGGTTTGTGGGGGAGATACTATCCTGGGGGAGTATGGTTTGAGCTGAACATAGAACAAATTACCAGTCTCTGGGTTTATTGTCAATGGGTGAGAAATGAATAAATTCAACCATGTTCAGGCATGTAATGCTCCTGTGACACGATGCAAATTAAGTGTCAGTGATAGCATGAGAAGGATGAGAAGGAATACATAGGTCATGTCATGATTCTTGGGCGTCATTGATCATTACAAAACACTGGAACCCAATTCAAGCTTCCTCTCTTGTTTTCTACACCGAGAATTACTCACGTAGACTTAGAGTGTTGGATAAGTTGATTCTTGCATTTTGGTTTGCACATGGATTAGGATCTATTGAATTTATTTTCTGATTTCCAAAAAACCCGAAGGGGGAGATTGTTGGAACCATGGTCTTCTATGAATGAATTGGAGTATGGTTTGTGTTTTTTGTCAATCCTCAGTGGAAGTTCAGAATGTGCACCAGCAAAGTGATCATACAGTTCATGTAGACAATTGTATTGAAGGTGGTGCGGTTTCCCAGTGTTTGCCAAATTTTTGGGCCTCAAAATTGACAAATGGAGTAAAGTGTTTTTGGCAAAGTTACTTGCGTTCCGTGTACTTGAAGGAGAGGAAACTTGCACACCATATGTTTTTTCAAATTCATAACTTGGAAAAATGGCAAAGGGATAAGGGTCGGGAATGTTTTTGGCTGGTCAAGCAAGTGACCTGCGCGCCGAGAAAGGACTTGGGCGCCGATGCCTAGGTGGTTTGGAAACTTGCACACCTGTAGTTCATCATGATCAGAACATCAAAATACAGAAAAGGAAATTAGATTGCCTAAGTATTGGTGTGTTCGCACAAGTGAGTAGCGCGACAGAGGCTAGGGCGGTTGGAGCTGCGTGCCAGGACATGCGCGCCCTGAGGACACTTGTGCGCCACTATGCAGGGGGTCCTCTTTGCCTATAATTATAAGACCACCCCTCCACATTTGAAATGTGGTTCAAGAAAAAGAGACTTTTTGAGCTCTCTTCGCGCAAGTGGTTGAGTCGCGCAAGGGGTAGTTGGGTCGTGCAAGTAGAGGCTGCGCATCGGTTTCGGGTGCGTGACCAAGGCCTTTTGGGAGTTAAAGGTGCCGAGTCGCGCAAGTTTGGAGTTGAAGAAGGAAGTGTCACACAAGTGTTTTGGTGTCACCGGCGCACCGTTTTTGTACCACGCAAGTGACTTACGCACCATTCTTGAAACTTGTGCACCAGTCTTGGAGAAGCGCGCCAGGGGAGGTTGTTGTACTCTGGTCCTTTTGGAGTTGCACAAAAACTGGAAGATAGCACGATACCTTCGGTGCAAAGTGGGATTAGTAAACCAGTGAAAGTTTCACTTCAACCAGGCATCTATATTCAACAGAGGATGCATTCTTTTGAAATGATGAAGAGACCCTCACGTCTATACACTGAGTGGGACTTCACCAAAGGCAGTGAGCCAGTGGAAGTCAATGGGAGTGATCCATGGGTCGTAGTGAGCTATCCTTGATCTTTTGTAAAGGTAGTGAGCTTGGGATAGAGTGACTATTCCCGAACCATTTTAATCCACATATAGTGAAGTTTAGTTGAATTAGGTACGACCGAAAACCAGTCGGTGTATGCTCCTTGGACGTAGCCCTTAGTGGTGAATCAAGTAAAAAGTGTTGTGTCTTCTTTGTGCATGTGAATGTTTGTTTTCTGATCATATTCATTATACAGGTTCAATAAGTTCCTACCAACGTGGGAACAAGATCCATCACATTAAAAGAAAAACATGTCACCCTGATTCACCCCTCCCCTCTCAGGGTGTCCCGAGGTCCTTCACAGGTTTGTTTTGAGAGAAACAAATTTCTTTTCCAAGTTTATAGAAGTAGTTACTCTCAAGTAAGTCAAGGACCAATCCATTGTAGAGTTTGTGAGATCCAATATCATTTATTGATTTGGATTCCCTCATGAAATTATAACCGTTAGAGAAACCAATATTCAATAATCAAAGATAAATAAGTTATACACCAAGTAGAACATCTTGTCCCACCATACTTCTCACTACCATGCACAGGAAAATGGATAGATTGAGGCATTCCACAATACCCACTACAAAATTTTATAGAAGATGGTGGTTCTGAATAAGAATCATTGGTTCAAAAATCTCCCCATCACCATTTGGGATTATCAGACAATGAATCTCCATTCCACCCAGGTGACTCCATATTCCCTGGTAAATGGAACAGAGCCAGTCCTCCCCTTGATATTCATTTTCCATCACTCTAAATATCTATCCATGATCATTAGACATCAGAAAAAGTAACAGAATTTTGGCTAGATAAACTAGAAACCTTTAATGGGAACATGCTCTGAGCCTTAACCAATTTAGTGTGACAATAGAATAATATATCTAGAGTGTTCAACAAGAAAGTTTTCCTTCACTATTTTCTCGATGGTGATATGGTACTGCCTCTGAGGACACCAATGATACCTAGTAGAAATACATCAACATTAGAGCCCAAATGGGAAGGGACTTACATCAATCAAGAGGTCTATCCCAATGGTTCATAATATTTGGTCACCAGGGATGGGTAGCACATCACTCCTTTGACCAATGTGAAGTTCCTTAAATAGTATTTCACCTAAAGAGAACCATATGGTCTAAATTATACGACCGTAATCTATGAACCATATGGTCCAAGAAACATGAACTTAAAATATTTTCATACATCTGTATAACATGATGATAAAATGTATTTCATTGTCCTTGTGGCATGTAAACAAATTGAAAAACAACCACCATCCTTACTGTATAACATTAACATGTGTGTTCATCATCTTGTCTATATGAATTTAAATTCATTATCATTGATGGTTAATTTTGAATGACATTAAAAGATCCTTTATTATGTCTCAAGAACAAGATGTTAAAGTGGGAAACCAAGTCCAAACATAATTACTCTAAATTGTGTGTAAATATTCTATAGATATTGTGGTGTGGTGTGGACCTCCTTCACCTATTTCACATCAGGTAATTTCGCATGTGGTCACATAGATTTTAGGGTTGAGATGTCTTGCCTATTATCTTAGTAATATGACATCAAATTACATAACATCAGTTTTCTCACATGAGATGACATCACCCATGGAATTAGACATCTACTATGTCATTTTCAAGAACTATGTGTGGATTGATTCCCATTTTCATGGGATATATAGTGACACCTGAAAATTTTGTATATAGGCCCAGCTGTGAGATTCCAAACCATTCATCCCCTTGGTCTATGTTTCACTTAGGGAGTGTGTGGAATGATGTGGAACTCTTTGGTCTTCATTCACATCAGTTTATTTTCCATGACACACACTTACCCTCTAGAATACATATATTTTCCCAAAGTAATAGTTTCATGCTGCTAAACCACGTAATGAACCCATGTTCCAAATTCAATTACCCTATACTAAGAACCACATGGTCCAAGAAATATGACCTTAAACAATTTTTATACGTCCTTACAAAATGATGTAAAACTATGTTTCATCATCCTTACCGTACAATGTTAAACTATACAAGTTGGCCCAATCACATAAACTTAAACTATGGCATCATCATCGTAGCTGCACAATGTTAAACTACATAGTACTGGTAGTCCCATTTTCATGAACTTAAAAGTAATGTTCCCAATATCCCAATAATATGATGTTAGACTGGGAACCCTAGTCCAAACCTTATAAATATAATCTCTGTGTGAGTAATTCTATGTAATGTGTCATGTGGTGATAGGGCCTCTGTGGACCTTATTTTTGTCCAATTACATCATGGAACTAGACAACACATCTCTAGTATCATCTCTTTGGTCCATGAAATATTTCCTTAAACTATTTCTGATACCATTATCTTTTATTATATGTTAATTTGGTTCTTACCACTAACATGATCTGGCATGTTAGAGCATGAGGCCTAAAGTGTCTAGTTCTAAGTGGACATTTTCCCATCCCATATCCATACTTTTAGTATTTCCATGTTCTAATATCCACCATATTTCACATCTGGATGGACCCCCTAATGGTGATGGTCTCTTGCCACTTTGGATCACCTACCATAATTAGACAACACAGTAATGTATTTTCAACAACCAATAGTAGATCATGTGTTTCGAACATGTTAAATAGTCTATTCTATGTTTTCACCTCCCACCATTGACTTCTGAAGTTGTGGATACTATGTTGTAAACATGGGCAATAATGATCCTTCCCATCAGTCACCAGTTCCATGATTTAGACCTCAAATATTTTGATTTACATCCATCCCAACTTCATATGTTCTAGTGAAACTCTAAAACATTTGTTGTTTCCCCTCCATGCATCTGTACACATTGAGTGGGAATGTTAGTATTATCATGACATTCTTAACCTAGAATTTCCACATCCTTGTTGTTTGCTTCTATATGTGATAGATAAAAAAATAATCACTCATTGTTTCCCACACCAAGTATGGTTCATCTGGGCTTAGGGGTCATGGTAGGGTTTTTACTCACATAGAGGATGTGAACAATATCATTGGTCTAAAATCTATTAATTTAAACAAGATCCTTTTCATGGTTCTATTGGGAAAGAGTTTTATGGTATGGATCCTCCTTGGTCCTCAATCATGTCGATTTATAACAATCACACAATACACATCCACCTTGAGGACCTTCCTCCATATCATCCTTACATAAGGATGTTAAACTTCATGTTCAACATCTTGGATACACAATGATAAAATACATAAAACTGATGGTCATTTCAAAATAACCTAAAAAAGGAACGTACATATGTCTTAGTCACATAAATTTAAACTTCATCACAATCATCATCCAAGACACGTGACAAGAAATGGATACACGTCATGGTGTTCTCGCATGAGAGAGAACCACCTATATCACTAGTCATCTGTCATGCCATATTCAAGAACTACATATGGATTGATTTCATCCCATACATGATATGTTCTGATTCTTAGAGTATCCATCCTGTACCAACCACTAAAAAAGTTAATAAAAATGGGAAAAACAAAAAGATATCATCTCCTTACATTTGTTTCAAACCTATGTAAGAGGATAACATTCAATTACTATGCATGGACTGATTCATTCCCTTATAGGATATGTAGTGATGCTTGAGTTTTAATCCATGATCCCAGTCACAATATTTCACTACATTCACATAAATTCACAATCATCATTATTACATGATGTTAAATGAAACAAAATTCAAGAACTATGTATGGAATGATTGATGACATCACAATATACGTATTGACATCCATACATTTTGACTTTGGACCTAGACATAGATCAATCAGACCCTTTTTGGCCTTTGGGCCTCAACATTGTCCTTCCGACCCGAATTTAAACTATTTGAGGAATTTTCTCTGGAATGTGTACCATGATGTTGGGATTTGTTATCCCTCATTCATAATAGGTTTAATTCCACACTACACATCACATTTGAAATGTTCCACTTCTATGGTTGGAGATTAATCGCCTTAAACTAGAATTCAAATTTCTACTCCACAACATAAATATTTTACCCTTCCTTGAACAAATTTAGGATGCCTCATGATGATCATGGGATGCTTAAACTTCCTCACTAGAGTGTATTTCCCCTACTAGTTATTTTATCTCAACACACAGTGTAATTAATTTATACATCATGACTTCAATAGAAGAAGTAGGCTTGATAGGACAATTCATGAAGAAATTAAATGGTGTAGAATGTATTTAAACATCACTTATTCTCATTTCACAATGTGACTTTTTTTAGATGAGTTTCTGGAGAAGATATGATGGAATTCATGATGCCTAGAATTTTAATGATTACATTTCGTGTAACAAAATTACAAATTGTGAATTTTTCGGCAAATATAAAAATAAATGCATAGTGTAAGATGTTTTCATGAAGAGGATTATAAAATTACCCCTCATACAAACAACACAGACCATTCTGGGGACCATAGGAGTTGGATTGACACTACATGAAGGAGATGCATGCACAATGTGACACTGTAGAGCCATACATCACAATCATTCTTCATTGCAATTCTTTTTTGGGTAAAAATGATTATTGTTCTCATCATGCCTAGAATGGGTGAGTAGTGTCTTCTGTATTGGTTAATGGGATTTTAGGGGTATGGGTTTCTAGGAATTATTTCTTTTGTTTAGTCATGTTTTATATTTCTACAACATTGTTTATCAACTACAAATAATTTTTTTTCATATTGTATGACCATTGCTGCGTTTTGATGATTATAATTTCATTACATCAATTAATTTTCATATTTTGTGTTTGAACATTATGAAATTTATGTTAGTAATATTTAAACATGGTTTTGGGTTACATAGTTTTGCGTTTTCACCAATTAGATGACCATTCCAAAGGTGCAATCATAGAATTAGGTTAGGATACCATGACCAAGGATCATTTCTGACCTAATTCTTACAAATAACCTAAATAAATTCATTACCAATTAAATAATTATCACATTGAAATGAAAATAACTAAATCATGCATTCCTAATATATTGATTTCAAGACTAATATTCATTTAAATTTGTTTCTTTCATAAAAAAATAAAACAATTTAAAATTTAGTTTCCTTAATTAATTTTAAACATACGATCTATCGCTATGGGTTTGACACTCAGAATTTCTAGATATTAATTTTTTTAGTTTGGTTATCTGAGTTTTATAAATTATTAAATTTGTGAAGCTCTGTAAGAGTTAACAATTCCCTACGGGCTATCAAATTTTTGGCGTCGATGTCAGGGATGGTTATTTCTATGTTTAAATTAATTAAGAATATAGTTAGTTGTATTTATTTTAATTCATTATTTTATACAATATCTTGTCATGTTGTTGTTTTAGGTACTAATCTATTGCATGAATACTATTCTCATGGAAAAGATAAATATGAAGATATTTCATTTGACCCAAAGCTAGAGAGGACATTATGTAAGGTGTGAAAGGAAAAAAGAAGAGAACAAGTAAGAACAAAAAATTATGGAAGGTAGAGGAAAATTTAATGTAGTTGATCATGAGATAGGCTAGAGATCTAGAACACATCATTAAAAAAGAAATCAAGGGTTAAATGTGCTGATCAACTATGGAAGACCTTGGAACATGGGAGTGAATCTAAAGATTATTATACCCCCTTCATTTCATAACATTTTGAGATGAAGTCAATGGTAATTCAAATGATCACAAATTCACTAAAATAGTTTGATCTACCTCATGAAGACCCAAATCACACATTAGGAGTTTCCTATAAATATGTGTCACATTCCAATTTAAAATCATGAAAATTAATTATGTGAGTACATGCCTTTTCAAATTCTCATTAAAAGAAAAATCATGAGAGTGGATCCAAATTCTGCCTCTGTATTCAACACAACATGGGAGGAGATGGTATGAAAGTTTCTATCAAGGTTTTTTTGGACCTCAAAATCAATTGATCGGTGGGTAAGTATTATAAATTTTGATCAAATAATTGATGAATATTTATATAGTTCATTGTATATATTTTAATGTTTAATAAGGTGATGTATTCATCATTGCAGTGAAATGTGGTTATTAATGAAATCTTTTGATAAAGGATTATCATAGGAAAATCATTCGATACTTGATGCTAAATTAGAAGGTTAATATAGGGAAAAATCACCATATGAGAGCAACAAGTTTTTGGATGAGATGTCCAGCAATAGGTTTTTAGTGGTCTTCAGAATATGGGAGTGTTCAAGGATTTATCATGGTATAAAATAGTTGGGTTTCCACCCAAATGAATGACATGTCAATGAAATTTGTTGTGATGATGGCCAATCCAAATATCCCGAGTATGTATTATGAAGATATAACTATTTAGATTGTAATAATAAAAATTACGTGAATAGTGAGAAGTCACAAAATTCACAATAATAGAATCAAAATAAAGTCCATGGATTTCAACTGAGACCATATGTTTTTCAACCTCAACACCAAGGGACAACACTGCAAGCCATGTTCATTCACTAGAGCAGACCATTTCAACTTTCAGGTCCTGCACAATAGATGGACATAAAGAGATTATAGCATACTCACGGGATAAATGGAATGCAATTAGAGAGTTGCGAAATGACTAAAAAAACTAACAAGGTATAATGATGAATTTTGGAGTCCAAGTCAGTCAGATTGTCGAGAAAATTAGAGAAAGAAAAGGAGGAGAGATTTCAGGATTCCCATAATAGCATCCTCGTCCAGATGGGAATTCCATATTTTATATAAGCGGAAAGAAGACACAAGGTATTAGAATAGAATTTTCAAGAATAGGTAAAGATCAACCATTGGGATAAATTTATGAAACTCACAACGACGTCGTAGAATATAATGAAGAAGAAAAACCAATGACATAAACACCACAACTACTATTTCGAGATCTGGTCAAACATGTGAATATTGATGAGATAAAGGAAAAGATAGATTATTAAAAAGGATACACATTAACATACCATTTGATGAGGAAATTGAAAACATGCATATATATGCAATGTTCGTGACAGAGTTGGTGACGAATGAAAATGATATTGAATAATTAGCTACCATTCCACTCATAGGAGAAACAAAAAAAGTTGTATCATGCTTCCTACCAAAGGTGAAAAGGGATCTAGATCTTTTTCACCTATAATTACTATTTCTATTAATGATTCTAGTGGTGCTTTATGTGATTGAGGTTCCATTATAAATATAATTAAACATGTAACATTCAAGATCATATGATTAAGAGAGATGAAACTGACTAGAGTTATTACTTAACTTGCTAATACAACTATGATACATCCCAATGGATTACTTCAAGATGTCTTTGTGGAAGAAGATATGTTTTTTTTTCAATGGATTTTCTGGTGATGGACATGGATGAATAAAAGCTCCTAATTATCATGGAAATACTATTCATAGCTTTGGGAAAGGAACATTTGGATGTTCACAATAAAGAGATGAGTTTGATAGTTTGGGGATCATAGGTGAAATTCCATTTGCAACAGGAAATATAGATGTCAGACAAAATAATTCATGAATTCTTAGAAAACAATCTCATGAAAGTAGAGGATGTTATATTCCTTGTAAAAAGAGATGAAGTAGCCATTGTAGAAATTAATGATGAAAGATAACAAATTTATGTAAAAATATTTTGATAGTGGAAGAACATTCATTAAATAATAATTCAATGAAGAAGAAAAATTTTGGTTTGTCAATGAAATACCATTTAATATTTCAAAAAGGTATAAGAACAGGTGGATTGGGCCCATGAAAATTGAGAATGTATTGAATAATGGAAGAGTGAAATTAGTTTCAGAGAAAGGGAAAGGACACATCTACATGGAGGAATCACAACTTTGAAATTGTATCGATCCAGATCAGGGATCCTCTTTCCTATCATCAACCATCTGGAGCTGAGAGAGGTAATGTCAATCCAATGATGGTAAAGAAAAGAGTTTCTGAGAGGCAACACAATTTTTTAGTAATTTATTTTGTTATTTTTTATTTTTAGGAGAAATCAATTATCCCTAGGTATTTTTAATTTTATTATTTTGGATTGTTCATTCAATTTTAAACTTTTTTGTAGGACTATCAAGTTAGGAAGATAGTAGAGGAAAGTAGTAAAAAAAATTACACGTTCTGAAGGGCATTTACATGTCATGGCATAGTCAAGAAGAACATGTACAACCCAAGTTTGAAGTGTCAATTTGAAAGGGGGGTAATCATTTAAATTATGTATTTGTAAAATGTATTTCCAATAATTTAATTTTTTAGGGATTTAATAGGAAATTTCATGCCAACACATGATCCAAAGTTTAATAAAACGAATTAGGATACATAAATTTTCTAGGATAATTGTCATACCAATTATTGGATTTTTTTTTTCAATAAATATGGATTAGATAAATCTGAAAAATAATTACCAAAGATTAGCACATGGATTATGATTTATAAAATAATGATTTAAGAGAGCATTTTTATCGAGGAAAATTAATTTTTCTAAGATATTCCCATGCGTTGAATTAATGATTTTTGAAGTAATTGATTAAATTTTTCATAGGTATTTCCCTGAGTGATTGTCCCATCCATTCTTTACATTCCGGAGACATCCACTGAAAATTATTTCCCATTATTTATATAATATATTTCATGAGAAACTCAATTATGATTTCTTCTAGTACTCACTTTACATCTTATTGAATCTATGACTAAATTGAATCACTTTTGAAGTTATTAAGGAATTATTATTTATTAGTCCATATCATTAGACCCACCTTACATTAATCTTTTTTACGCCTGCAGTATCCATGAACAATATTTTAAGGAAATTATGCCTTTTACATTCATATCTTATCCATTTTTACGTGCCTCTATATTCTTTTCATAACATTTAAAAGAATAAGTATGGGGGAGGGATTCTCTAGGGTGTATCGGGATCTATATTATTGAGGATATTTTGTAGGGGATATCCATTATTATTTGTGGGAGAGTCCATGTATTTTCAATGTATTTTATTGTCAACATATCTTTCTAAAAAAATAAAAAATAAATGAAAAATAAAAAAAATGAAAAATTTAGTTGTGTTTTTTGAGGTTAAAAAGTATCCATTTTTCAGACCGATGATCTTTTGATTGTATGTGGTTAGGTGATGAATGTGATATATTTTCGAGCATAGATTTTAAAAAATTAAAGAAATAGAAAATAAATAAAATAAAAATAAAAATATATGTTGATTCATTTTTTGTGCTTATATGTATCATGATCCCACTTTATGCATTGGGGGGGGGGAGATAGAAATAAAACTTATAGAGGGATAAATTCATTGAGAATATTTGTTAATATCTTGAAATATACTTAAGAGTCATACATATTTTTTGATCCATATTTTTTTATCATTTACTTACCTAATTTTAAGCCTCGGAGTTAATTGATCCTAAATGGTGAAGAATTCATGATTAATTTTGATTTTGTCTTTACGTGGTGGAGATGTTAGATGCCTTGAAAACCTATGTTCAGTTTCATTTTTTTGTGTTATGTGATAAATTCCATTTACAATTATACCCTAATTAATAGAGAAAAAAAATTAATTTGAGGGAAATTGAAAATGGAATAAATATGAGTAATGAGTTAAAAAATGAAAATGGATGATTGGTGAGGCTTATCAATTCAAATGAGAAAAGTAAGATAATCAATAGACTTTTTTCTTTGAAAAATGAGGCATTGATAAATTTTCTATATGTGATGCTCGAACATTTAATTTTCCATTTGATCAATTGTTTTTATTGAAATTTAATTTGATGCATGTTATGGTGATTGTACTTCATAGTATGTTGAGATTACATCACTAAGGAAAAGTATGAATCCATGTGTGGGGGTATTTTATAGCTATATTTCATGCATATATATTAGAGTATTTTAATGTATTTATTTTTTATTTAATTAAAATTATTTAAAATTTTGGAATATATTGACTTGTTTTTTTGTTTTTTGGTAGGATATATTGAATATTTAAAAAATGAATGAAAAGATGATATTTTTTGGATACAAAAGTCACTTCACGGCATGAGCGAAGTGAAACGGCTTGACACATGATTTTTAAAGTTGAAGAGGTCTTGGAAAACTAGAGCAGAATGATTACAATTCATCTAACTCAATTACATGTTATGACTTCATCATATGAAGGGGTAATGAAAGGAAAAGTTGTCAAGAAATTACACATTGTGTATTCTCAGTACACGACATGACTATTTTAGAGATTAGTTTTTGGAGAAGAACTACCATAATTCATTATAAATGTAATTATAAAGATTACATATCATGTAACACAACTACACATCAAATTTTTTTTTGCTGAATAGAAAATATATGTGTAGTTATCAAGGTTTTACCGAAGAGGATTATAAAATTACACCTTAGCAACATAGCACATACTATTATTGGGACCATAGGAGTTGGAGCGATGTCGTATGGAGGAGAATCACACAAAGAGTGACACCATAGAGCCCTGCTTCACTCCTATTCTTTGCTATAATTCATTTTACGAATCCCATGGTTCTCATTATCATGATATCTATCATGAGAGTGTAGTTTATTTTTTGTTGGGTGATGTGATTATAGGGGGATGTATATATAATAGTTATTTCATTCCATTATTCTTCTTTTGGATTGATGGAACATTTTCATCAATTACAAATCTCTTTCTTTTCATATTTCATGACCGATACTGATTCTGAATATTATAATTTCATTCCATCAATTAATTTTCTTATTTTTTATATCAACATTATGAAATTTAGGTTAGTTATAGTTAAAAATGGTTTTAGTTTACCTAGATATGTGTTTTCATCATGTAGATGACTATTCCAAAGGTGAAATCATTGGATATGTGCAGGATACCTAGACCAAGGAACCATGCTTATCCAATTCTGACACCAAACTAAAATTAATTCATTGTAAATTAAATTCCCAGAACACGAACTAGTAAACCATTGAACTCGACATGCCTCATCTATTGATTTCAATAACAATATTTACTACCATTTTTTCTTCTTCAAACAAATCAAACAATTTCAATTTTATTTTATTTAATAAATTTTGAACATATGATCCATCCCTATGTGTTCGGAAATCAGATTTGATAGATACTACATTATTAGTCAGGTTGTAAAATTTTGATAAATTATTAAAATTGTGTATCCCCATTGGAATTAACAATACCTTGTGGGTTATCAATAACTCCACACATATACTATAATATAACATATTTTATTCCATTATGGTGACCATATTCTAGAAAGTTTTCTCCCTTATCACATAAGTTATAGATCTAATGAATTGACAATAATCCTCAAAGTATCACCTCTCTAAGAATCAACTATACTACATAAAACCTTTCCACTTAAATACTCACATATAATTTTTAATAGACATAATCAATGAAAAAAAAAGGTATTTGTTCCAATAATATCCCCTAAGGGTTTGATGAAAACTAAGTAAGTAACCCAACATAATAACCAAATCAAATATGAACTAAAATTTCATATAATTAATTAACCAATGATTCATAAATAACACAATCAAAAATTACATGAGAAAATTCTCATTGAGAAACAATAATTAGATGAGATAATAATCATTCTTAAAACTCATTGAACGACATTCATAAAAATTTCTCCCCCAAATTCTGTTACAAGTACTATACCTATGAGTGGAACCCTTCCCCTTTGTCAACATGTCCCAAATTTCTTCCTCCAAGAAAAATGAGTAATTTATACCCCTTTATAAATAAAACCAAAGTGAAAATTTTTAATGTTTCAAAAAATAGATTTATAAAAACATGAAATTGAATGAGTAGGTAGATACTCCAAACTCATAACCTGCCACTCCACTTCTAAATTTATAAAATGGAATATTATTTTAATGTTATTCCTTCCTGAGTGTTGAATAGTAATTTTTATAATGTTTATATCACTTGATTTATCACACATAATTGTAATAGGAGATACCATCTCAATTTCATTATCTTTAAGCCTTTATTGTATCCATATAAACTAGCTACAAACTTTAGTAGTTTCAACATATTCTACCTCTTCTGTTCTTAAGTAAAGTAATGTTTCATCTTTTTTACTTTACCAAGAAATTATAGAGCTATAAATATTGGATAAACCACTAGAAATAGATTTCAATTCATCCATTGATCCAACTGAATTGACATCTATAAATCCCATCAATGACTGCTATTAATTTCCGCCACAATACAACTCAAAATCCACTATTGGGTTGATATATCGAAGTGTATTCAGTATGGTCTTTTTGTGAATTTATTTTGGACATCACTAATATTATGGGGCTTTTAATATGGTCATTTTTTTTGTTATGGAAATATTTTAAGTGAAACTATTGATAATATGTCTATTGTGAGTCATGTCTACTTCCTCACACACACCATCTTTATACAATTGCAACTAGGTCGCATTGAGGTAGAAATAAGTTTATACTCATTCATCTAAAACCATATTATCACTTCCTTTATATATTTCTTTTTGGAGATAAATTTCATTATCTTTCTTTGAATATCCTATAAATTTATGAAAATTGATAATTCCCCAATCAATTACATCTTGAATTCACACCTTATCAATTATTAAAACTACACAAATTGGGTATCATTCGACATTCTAAATATAATTTCATCAATATAAATTAGAACCACCATGCATTTCCCATACTCTTTGATTTAGAGGTTGTGAAAAACTCCTCCTCTATGATAATTGATTTTATTTAGGTGATGATACTACCATGAGTATTGCGATCTTGAATCAACATTCATATTTGGTAGATTCATCAAATGAATTTGGTTCCACCTAAGAAAAAAATTAATTATACTATTACCACTTCTTCCTTATGGTTTTAATGAGTGTTTTCTAGTCCCCAATGATATTATTACCGGTGAATTCAGATCATCCACAATTTCTATTCATACTTTCTATCCCTGTTTTGTTATCCTCGGCATTAGAGTTTTTATAGAAGTTTATTTCAACCCATTTATCTCACTTTAACACACCCAAATATATTTTCTTTATTAAGGGAATCACTTTTAGGGAAAATTGAGAAACCAGTCCATACACAGATAGATAGTCAATCAACATGAAAAGAAACAATAGAATCGATGAATTGCAATTTAAGCCTTCTAGAAACTTTACCTCAGAGTAGAGTCCATTGGAGGCCATCATCTTTCTCATCCCAATCATTATTGGGGAGGTATTAATAGTTTTCAAACATCTTATCCCAAGTTTGAATGAGCTCTTACATAGTAATCTTGCGCCCTTTAAAATCACAGGCTAAAATTCCATGTTGTTCATTGGCCCAGTCACACTTCTCCTCAGAGAGGTTGGCCCGAAATCGCCTCCCGACCAACCATTCATACTCCACCTACGTGGTGATGACCTCCATTCCCATGTCTGAGAAGCCTGCATTGCAATTGATGATAGCTTCCCACTTTTCACATTCTATCAAAGCATTCCCGCTTTGGTGGGAAAGATTTTCCAATGACTCCTTAACTTCACTCGCCATATCCGTGGCCAATGGTTTCCTTATAGCTGGTTTAGGCTCCATAGGATCTATTCCCACCTACTTCTGAGCCTTCTGAGTGATTTTACCTTTGTTGGAGAATCTAGTGACAGGTGGGCCAGGCAAGAAAGTGTAGCCTTTTTTTCTTCAGCGGCCTCCGCGAGTGTTTAATGAACCCTTTCGGGTCAATGATTGTATTCTTCCCTTTATTTGAGGAGAATCTGATAAACTCCTCCTCTGGTTCCATTTCCTTCAGTTCAGTGGGAGAATTAGAGTATGACACTTGATCCTCTCCAGGATCAGTCTCCTCTTCACCCCCTTCCTCAAACATATATCACTGTTAATCTTCCCACACTGCAAACCGATTAAGAGAGCGGGAGACCCTTCCACCAAACTTCACTATATCAGCATAGGAAAGGTTGGCATGAATGACCTGCTCAGGAACCTCTGAAACTGTATTGTGTTTGTGTGAATATTACTAAATCTATGTTTAAATTTTCTTGTTTGAACCTAAATCCTTCTCTTTTTCAATCAAGGTCACAACATTGATTTTGACCATTCAAACCAATAGATTTTTTTAGAACATATATTCCAAGATTTTATATGAATAACCAATAAATATCCTTTTATCTTCATGTGATAAAATAGTTCCCATTATTTCTTTTACTCATAATCAAACAGTTAATTAAAAAAATTACATTAGTGTAGGATTCTTTCCATAAAAAAATTTCATATGGGGTTTCATCTTCATTTGGACAAAAAAAATACTTGATTAGAGATATTGACTCTTATTTAAAAAATTCATTTTAATATTTATCTGGTATGAATTGTTCAATGACCACAGTATTATCTATGAAGTTTTTTATGTGATTATTCCTCTATAAAACTCTGTTTTATTAAATATTTCTCACTACAAATACATAGTGTTGAATCCCATATTTTTACACATATTCTTATACTTGAATATTTTTAAATTCAGTTCCATTTTTAGTGAAAATATTATGATTTTTACACTATTTATTTGTAATATTTTTTCTCATATTATTGATGTACTTATACACTTCATTTCAATGATTAACCACTATCAACTAACCCCTTTTTCATAAATCATTATCAAAAAATACTTAATTCTTTTTTTGAGAAATAATTTGGGGGTAATTGGCCTAAAAACATACTAATGATCATGCTTTAATACTCTTAATTATTTTCCCTTATTCACCTTATATC
The DNA here is from genome assembly GCA_963277665.1 of Viscum album. Taxonomy (NCBI): domain Eukaryota; kingdom Viridiplantae; phylum Streptophyta; class Magnoliopsida; order Santalales; family Viscaceae; genus Viscum; species Viscum album. The sequence continues at coordinate 442,447,274 of OY728135.1, read as the reverse complement.
TATTTCAAAAAATAACACAATTTTTAAATTAATCATATGTATGTATATTATCACATGTGGGTTTAGGAATGTCACATTCTCCATAATTCTTCACAATATTTCACAATGATCATTTTCTTATATTCAATATCCATTTGTGCCAAATCATATATTTATTTCCTTTAACAACATTCACAAATTTTCTATACCCATAAAATTCTGATTTAATTTTTTCTATCTTCCATGTAGACCAAGTGAACTCTCTTTAGATTTTACAATGCATCCCTTTTTGTCAAATTTCATTACATGTGTTACATCACCAACTATCTTATAATTAATGGATTTTGGCTATGTATTTATTACAAGATCACATATATATTTCTATTATCATTTCCAAAACCTTATCCTTCATAAATATAGTTCCTTCATCAATACCAAATCAAACGAATCCACCTTTTTTATATTCAATGCTAGTGATAAGTTTTTTATTTTCAGTCATGTGAAAGGTAAATCTTCTCTCTAGAACCCATTAAACAGACCTATATAATTATCATAAATTAATCATTGAAATATTTTACTATTAATAATATTTTTTTAATCATTTATGATTATTTAAAAACATATCTTGATGGTAGATACAATTAATTCTCCTTTGGTTCAATAGGTTTCTATCCATTTTGTAAAATTGAGAATCTATTTTAACTTATCAATGTGTTTTTCAATGTTCTGATCTTTTGATTTCCACCTTTTCAATTCTCTTTAGAAATATAAAATTGAACCTATTGGATCAGGTTATACCAAATACACACAAGAGGGGGGGGGGGGGTGAATTGTGTATTTTACAAATTCTTCATGAATTGTGATGATGACCGAGTCTGTCCTTTTATCTTTATCAGATTGTTTATGCAGTGGAAAATAAATAGTAAAAGAATGGAAGGATGTATAGTGGTTTGAGGAACAGAAGGCCCCTAGTCCACTCCACCAACGCTCTACTCCGTGAGCTTGGTGATTTCCACTATTTGGTACTGTTATCAACAAACCATTGATAACTGAGTGCATGCAGTTGACACCTTTACAAGTTAAAGCTAAAAATAGAGCCTTGTGGTATATATAATGAAACAAATACACAACATAGTATGAGAATCCAGTTACTCAAAATAAAGAGTTTTTTTCTTGAAATACTTTCTTGTTGTTCATATTTGTTGCAATAGTATGCAACTGACAGTTGATGGAGCATCGCCTTTAGAAGGAATGATCTTTAGGTAGAAATAGTTCTGAGCCAATCTAGTTGTAATAGATATAGAAATAAATTCTGCAACTCCAACAATAATGGATTCAAGAAATATTGTCAATATAGAAATGGTTAATCTTCAACATGTTTCTTCTTCTTCTTCAAAAAAAATGATTGATATACATTGGTAGAAAAATATCTATAAATACTTAAATACTCTGTAAAAACTGTATTCGTGAAGAAATCAAGATCTTGTTATATATCTTCTTGATGATTCACTCTAGTTTTTTAACACCAAATAATACATATATATATATAGAATAAAGATGAGAATTTTCCTTTATAAATTTAGATCCACAAAAGTGATGTTTAGAATCGTGATATTCAAATATTTTAAAAACATAGTAGTCGTAACTCCCCTGAAAATTTGACATGAAATGATCCTCTTAAATCAATCATTTGAATAAAAAATAAACAGATTTGAATCAGTCAAAGACGTGTTTTAAAATTGGGATTTTAATTTGTCTTTAAATCAGCCTAATAATATGCATAATGACCATTTCTCAATAAAGTTGTAATTTAAATCTCTGATGTCAAATGTAGGGTTGAACTGCATAGCATACCTTCATTGAATGTAAGGTTCTCAACGTAAGGTTCTCAGCGTAAGGTTGATTAGGAAAGTAAGGTTTGATGATCCATTCTTCAAACGTAAGGTTGATCACAAATTTAAGGTCGATCATCCATAATTTCCTCTTCAATATTCAAACATACGATATATAATACATATTTTTATCAGCTTCTAAATGATAGCTACATGATCCAATGTAATGTTGTTTACAAAAGTAAAGATGGTGAACCATACATTTGAGAAACAAACATGGCGTTGCATTCTAACCTAGGTTTCTTCTTACATACTTATCTGATACACCGAACGTAAATTTCCTTCCAAACATAGGGTTATTCTTCCATAATTTTGTCTATAACGTAAGGTTTCTTAACCATACTATTTTGGTATGTTGTAAATAACAGATTCCATCCTTACTCTACGCTCCTCAATGTATGGTATGAAGAGTGTTTCCAAAACATGCTAAAGTGATTTCTGAACACATTGCCAAATATTCGTCACTGATTTAAAATCTTCAATATTATTCCAAAATAAAGAAATAAATAATAATAATTTCCTAAAATATACTCAATGTAAAATAATTAGAATTACAAATAAGGGAATTTGTGAAAATCAAAATCATCATAAAGAGATAGTGTATTGTCCTCAATGATCTCCCCTTAATAAAATAGAGTGTTGTCGAAAACAAAAATTTCTCAACAATCTCCCCCATTTTGATGATCACCAAACCCATGAAATAACAAATGAAATTATCTTAAAAAATTGCATATAATTTAGAATTTTACAATGATAAAAACAAAATATTATTTTAATGAAATTATTTCTTAATTTTTACATTTTCTACCCCATTATAAAGTAAAAAAATCTCCTCATTTATAAATAATTAATTTTGTGTTTATCCAAAAATTTCTCCTAAAAATATATGTTGTGTTTATCCATATTTCTCCCCCTTTTGTGATATAAAAAAGAATGATAGAATAAGGAATAGAACACATTTTAATATAGCACTGGACTTAAGTAAATTCTATGATAAACTATTTATCAATATTTAAATATGGATTACTGCCATTCTAATATAGAAAATACAGTAAAACAAATTAATAACACATAAACATGGGATGCAAATATATTTTATTTAAAATGTTATTACAAGTATAGTAATGAAAATGAGAATCATGGTTGGTATAAAAAGGATAGGGAAATAGGTTTCAATGCCTCTGAATGACTTCCTTGAGCTCCGACATCTGCATTCTCAAAATTTTCATCAGTCCATCACCTAACAGGACTATGATATCCCTTCTTTCATAAGTCATATGGATTTATTTAATCAAATTCACTCTGAAAAACTCAGGTAACCTCTCTTCCATCTCTATAAACTCATTAAGTTTCTTTGGGAATATATTCAAAAGAACAATGATCCATGGTTCATCTGAGGTAAGATGGTCCACAAGATACTTTTGATTATCTACCAGAACAGATATTGGAGAACTGTTACACTGTAAGTCCTGCAATCTGTCACTCATATTGCTCATTGCTGCTGTAATGGACTGAAATCTCTTTATCAGATCAGGTGAAGTACTAAAGGAACCTGCTTGATTTTCACTGATAGTTGCAAACAGTTTCTTTATGAAAATTTTGAATTCTGGAAAACCTGATTTCAGTACAATTTTTTATTTCAGTTTTCCAACTTCAGCTTAAATTTCCTACATAAAAACATCCACTTCCACTTTTGAAACAGAACTATCATTCAAGTTCTAAAACTTTTGTCTCTCCTTTTCTAATTCTCTTCTCAAAGAATCATTTTCAGTATGAACTTTATTAAATTTTCAGATTAACTCCTCTACATGATAATTCTCATAATCAGAGGCACATTGTGATTTATTATCAATATGATCTACCATTAGATTTATCAGAGGTAAATGTAGGTATTCAAAATCTTACTTATCTTTATCCTCCCTCTGTACTGGCTTCTCTACTAATTTATCCTTCATGTCCTTTACTGACTCATCCACAAAAAAATCCCCATTAAAAATTTGAGTTTTAATTTCAGAAAGATTATCTGGTTGATTCATATTCACAAGTTCTTGCTCATTCCAAGCATCTTGTTCCTTGATTTCCTCAAAGATTGGATCCTCTAATACATGTTCCTCTTGAGCTAATTCCTATTGAACAATTTTAGTACGCTGTATAGTTTGATCAGATTCATATATATCCACTTCAACATCTCTAGGATTTTCAACAGTTTGAGGAACAATAACTTTTTCTTCTTGAGGAGTCACCTCAATCTAATAAAACGTTGGTTTTGCAATTTCTTGTATTGTAGATTCTCTAATAAATCTGTATCTCAGAACAAGTTCAGTAGTATTAGCATTTCTTTGAGTAGGCTCCTCACTAGGTTGAGCCACTCTATGCCTTTTCCTCCAAATTCCTTCTTGACTTTCCTCTTCAGTAGGTGGATCAGCTACATCAATTCTCAGTTTTCTTGAGGTTCCACATAATATATATATTTCCATGCCTTCCTTAGATTTAGTAGTTTTCTCCCCCTGAGGCGATTACTTGTCCTCCTCAGCTCCAACATGCATAAGCTTTCCTTTCACAGTACTCCAGAAGAATCCAATCTTTCTTAGAGTTCCAACATTGAAAATTTTGATGTGATGGAACTTAACTCTGGAATCTATTAATCTCACCATATCAAACATAAATAGTAATTTTGAAATGAAACTTCCATAGGGATAGAAGTTCATTCTATCCCTTGGTTGATAGCAGTAGTTGAGATATCTTACCATATAACTTGGAAAATTCAACTTGATTTCACTCATATGAAAAACATTAAATACATGTTAGTAAATAAAATCTTCTCCATCTCTGACATCCAACATGAAATAACTATTTGCACAAACATAGCAAGAATATTCTGATCAGGTTCTAGATCCTTCACTTACATTTTTCTTATACTTGTAGAACCAAATAAAAATGACATAATTTCCTCTCACTTATGTCCATCATCTCCAATATTCTTTAAGATGAAATGATAAGCTACATCATGAGTACAGTTTTGGATTCTATATATTTTTACATAAGAAGTTGAAAAATCCGGATCATCAATTTTTTCACATATGGTGTTCTCTATATCTCCAAGAATGAACTGAATAGATTTTAAAAAGTGATGAAGCTCTACCTCATATAGAAACTTTGTATTTTCACCACTAAAATTTTGCTCGAGATTCTAAAAAGTGAGGTCTTTCCGCAGCATGAGATCTATTCGATACTACCAGTCCAGGTCGATTATTTTCCCGATAGAATCTTTCTTCCTGCTGTGCACTAACACTTAACATTTCTAGCTTCTCCTTCCCCGATTCTCTGTGTCTTCTCCATTTCGGTTTCAATGTTCGGAAGGCTCTAATTTTTAGGGTCTTGAAGGGTTTATTTGATTATAGACGAAGGCAGTAAGGAGTTTTAAGATTCAAAAGGATTTGAGTGAAATGAACGGGTTTAAAATTTGATACGGTTTCGGAAATCCTTGATTCCCGTGTCATTTACTTATTTAATAATCATTACATTATTTAAATAAAAATGCACGGGGCAAAAAAATAAAACAGAACTGACAAAAATTTTAAATCATTCTAAAAACAAGTAATAATAAAAATAATGAAAATAAGAATTGAAATAATTAATTTAAAAAAATTAATTTAAAAAATAAATAAACCTAGATCCCCCTTACTAAAATCCAACCTTGCAGTGGGAAGTGGTTTCGTAAAAATATCAGATAATTGAATTTCAGTGCTTACAAATTCTAAAAATATATCTTTTTTAAGAACATGATCTCTTAGAAAATGATTTCTGATATCAATATTCTTAGTTCTAGAATGATTAATATGGTTTTTTAAATATTTATAGCACTAGTATTATCATATAAAATAGGCGTGTTATTAAAATTTAATCCAAAGTCCATAAGATTTTTTTTCAACCACAAAACTTCTGAACAACAATTGCCCGTAGATACATATTCTTCCTTGGCTGTTGATAGGGAAACTGAGTGGTGTTTCTTACTAGACCATGACACTAAAGATTTTCCTAAAAAGTGACAAGTCCATGAGGTGCTTTTTCTATCTAATCTAAAGCATCCAAATTCATCATTTGATTATGAAACTAAATTAAAATCAGATTTTCTTGGATAGATAAGAGATTGAAAACCAATTCCTTTTATATATCTAAATATTATTTTAACAACACTTAAGTGTGATGATTTAGGATCAAATTGAAATCAAGTACAAAAACATATTGAATACATTATACCTAGATTGACAACAGTAAGCTATAATAAACAACCAATCATACCTCTATACAACTCATTGTCAATTAATTTTCCAGTTTCATCCAAATCAAGTTTTATATTATTACACATAGGAGTTTTATTTCTTTTTCTATTTTCATGTCCAGATTTCTTTAGTAAATGATTAATGTATTTTATTTGATTTAAAAAATTTCCAAAATATTTTCGATAAATTTGATGTCCAAAAAAGAAATTTAATTTTCTCATTATTCTCATTTTAAATTCTTTTTGCATTAAATTTGGAAATTCATGACAATGGTTTTTGTTTGTTGAACCACAAATTACATCATCAACATAAATTTGAACCAATAAAATATTAGAGTTGACAATTTTCTTAAATAATGTCGGATCTGACATCCCAATAGTAAAATAAATTTTTAAAAGAAAAGAACGTAATATTTCATACCAAGATCTAGGTGCTTGTTTATATCCATAAAGAGCTTTGTTAAGATTGAAAATAGAATCTGGTTTTTGTGAATTTTCAAAAAAAAAAGAGGTTGCTCAACATAAATTTCCTTCAATAAGTAACCATTTAAAAAGTTAGAGTTAACAACAATCTGAAATAATTTAAAGTTCATACGAGATGCATACGATAAAAGGATTCTAATATCTTCTAATCTAGATATGGGTGAAAAGGTCTCAGCATAGTCTATACCTTCTTTCTGATTATATCCTTTAGCTACTAGTATTGCTTTATTTCTAGTTATTATTCCATGATCATCTTGTTTATTTCTAATGACCCATTTAGTCCCTATAATAGGATAGTTCTAAGGTCTTTAAACTAAATTCCAAAATTGATTTCTCTTGAATTGGTTTAGCTATTCCTAAATTGATATCATATAAATTCAATCAACCAAGGCTTCTTCTAATGTCTTAGGTTCTCATTGGGATATAAAGTAAGATAATTCAACAAAATTTCCAACATTTCTTCTAATATTTATTCCAGTATCTAGGTCACCTAACCAGTTTCTAAAGGGTGATTTTTTAGGGTTTTAGATTGTCTAAATAGTACACTGTTAGGTTCTTCAATGTCATGTTCTTCTGAACTAGACTGAGTTTCATTTAAATATTTTTCAAAGTAATCTTTTGAGTTCTCAACTCTCATGTTATCATTAGAGTCCGATTCACCAATTTTTTCTTTCTTTTTCTTAAAGGGATCAGATTCATCAATTTTCACATGAACTCATTCAAAAAAAATCCTTGAAGTTTTATTAAAAACTCTATATGATTTGGAAGTAATATAATATCCTAAGAAAATTCCTTCATCAGATTTTGGATCAAACCTACCAAGATTTTCCCTGGTTTTTAAGGTGTAAACCTGGAATCTAAAAACATTAAAGTAATTTACTTTAGGTTTTTTTGTTATTCCAGAGATCATAGGGTTTCTTAAAAAAAGGCCTGATTAAAACTCTATTCATTATACAATGGGTTTTTCTTACTACTTATTCCTAGAAATAAGTAGGAAGACTGTATTCATTTTCCATAGTCCTAGCCATTTTAGGAATACTCCTATTTCTTCTTTCAAAAATTGCATTTTGTTGCGGTGTTCATGGTGAAAATAAGTGGTGTTAAATACCCATATTTGAGATAAATGAATTAATTTCCATATTTTCAAATTATCCACCATGATAACTTCTTAATGATATTATTTTAGAACCTTTTTCATTTTAGACAGATTTACAAAAACATTCAAATATTTTAAAAGCTTCATTTTGTATTTTAAAAAATAAATCCATGTAAATATAAAATATTCATCAACTAAAACATATACAAAAAATTTAACATCCCAGATTTCTATTCTTTAAGGCCTAAATAAATATATATAGATAAGTTCTAGAGGTTTATATATAGAATTTTTATTAACAAATTTGAAGGATGATTTGTATTGCTTTCCAAGTTGGCATGTATTACAGAATCGATCACTTTCAAATTTGAGAGTAGGATAATAAAAAACTAATTGTTTCTTAGATAACCTATGTAAAGAATATATATTTCAATGTCCACGTCTTATATTATAGATCCAAGATTCATTTATCTTAGTAGTTATGCATTTTACTTTTTGTTTACACAAGGAATTTATGTACAGGGTGTAAATATTATTGGTTCTGGGTGATCTAAAATTAAGAAATTTATCTTTAAAAATGTAAAAAATGTTGATAGAAAAATAAAAAAACAACCATCATCATAGAGTTTAGAGACACTTATCCAAGTTGTATTTTAATTCTTATACACAGAGTACTTTATTGATTAATACAACTTCTGGATCTCCAACAGTTCCAATGTCAATAATATTACCTTTGGAATTGTCACCAAATGTGACTAGACCACCATCATTTTGAGTTAATGTTTTATAGTTCGATGAATTTCCACTAATTTTTCTAGAGCATCCAATGTACATATAACATATTTCAGTTCGGATTCTACGACCTTCTTCCTACAATGTCATTTAAACAAAGGTTTATTTTGGTACCCATATTTTGTTGGGTCCAACAGTGTTAGCCAACGAAGACCTGGGAATCCAGACATTCTTTATTTTTCTATAATAAATAGAATCATATAAACAACTTGCAACAATGGTTTTCTTAATCCACCTTATTTTTGGTTTCCTTAAATAACAGTTTTTATATATATGACTTTTTGTTCCAATGTAGTTGCTAATTTTACCTTTTGTACTTGGAACAAAATAGTTCTTATACTGTTTGGGGTTCTCACCTTTACTGCCTATTCCATATCTTTCATTTTTAATCACATCATTTCCAAGAATTTCATTTAGAGTATTTTATCCTTTTGTGAAAATAAGAGATTCACTTCTGTATTTTTCTACTTCTGTTTGCAATGTTTTTATTTTAGATTCATTATCTGTACAGTTTGTGTTTGATGAGTTATATTTTTTAATTAACTTGTGATGTTGATTTAACAAAGCTTATCTTTCTTCTAAAATAGATGAATGAATATTTTTTAGTGATTTATGTTTCTTAAATAAGAAATCACATTTCTCTTCCAGCATATTGTTGTAGGCTGTAAGTTTACTATTTGAATAAGTAGAACAAGAATCAGAATCAGATGAGTAATAAGATTGTACCTCATTAGCTTCTTCCATAAAGTACATGTTTTCTTTCATATCTGATTCTTCTTTTTCTGATTCAGCATTTGATGAGCTACTGGATTCTTCAAAAACACACCAAGTAGATTTCATTTCTCTTTTATCTTTCTTCTCATAATCATTGATTTTGAAAAAAATTCTTTTTCTTTTGTTCTTTTAATTAAGGACAGTCAGGTCTATTGTGACCCATATTTTTTTTATTTATAGCATCTGACATCCCTTTGTTCATTTTTTGTCCTTTTTGAAGGACTTATTTAATCCCTTCTTATTTCTGTTGAATTTGCTGAATTTTCTAGCTTGCTGAGCCAGTTCAACATCAGAATTAGATAAATCATATTTCTCTGATTTCACTTTGATTTCATTCTTCATTTTTCATCTTTTCTTTTGAGATGTTACTTTTAATGCAGTATTTTCCTTTTTGATTAACACTTTATGCTCATTTGTGTCATTTTCCATCTCATCTTCATACATCATAAGATTTTAAATTAAATCTCTCATTGTAAGATCATTGAATGGTGAGGATTTCCTAATAGCATCCAAAATTCCAATCCACTTCGGTGGTAATACTCTTAGAACTTTTAGGGCTTGATCTGCTTGTTTGATAGGGTCTCCCAAGGTAGTGATGTTATTAACAATTTATGTAAGCCTTCTATTCATCTAGGTGATGCTTTCCCCTTAAAAAATTCTGAATGTTTCGAATTTCAATTTAGTAGTTGCATACCTCATTTGCCTGACATTTTAAGTTCTTTTATAGGCAACTGAAATCGTCTTCCACATTTCATAATCCATCGGGCACTGAGATACACTATTGAATTCGTCTGGTCCAAGACCATAGTTGATGGCATTCATAGATTTTGAGTTTGTGTCGTACTCAAATTCTTTATCGGCACTCCATGTTTCAGGTTTCTCTGAAATCACATAGGGAGTTATAATTTTTGAGTAGACTTTGTATCTAAGGTTCTTTATGTAAATGATCATCCTTGATTTACAGCATCCATAATTTTCACCATTGAAGTAGGGAGCTTGAACCATTGACATACCCTCTCGTGTATCATCCATTGTGCTCTGTATAATCCAAAAACATTCAGCTTGTTATAGCTTTACCAAAATAACCACCTCTGATACCATTTTGGATCGGGTTATACCAAATATGCACAAGAGGGGGAGTGGGAGAATTGTATCTTTTACAAATTCATCACAAATTCTGATGATGACCGAGTCTGTTCATTTATCTTTATCAGATTTTTTATGCAGTAGAAAATAAATAGTTAATGAATGAAATGATGTATAGTCATTCGGGGAACAGAAGGCTCCTAGTTTACTCCACCAACGCTCTACTCCACGAGCTTGGTGATTTTCACTATGTGGTCCTCTTATCAACAGACTGTCCACAACTGAGTGCAGGAAGTTGACACCTTTACAAGATAAGGCTAAAAAAAGATCCATATGGTTTATACACAGAACCAAATACATAGCTTAGTATAAGATGTCAGATACTCAAAATAAAAAGAGTATTTTTCTGGAAATACTTTCTAGTTTTTCTTTACTGTTGCAAAAGTACACAACTTACAGTCAATGGATCATCATATTTAGAAAGAATGATCTTCAGGTAGAAATAGTTATGGGCCGATATAGTTGCAATAGACATAGAAATAAATTTTACAACTCCAACAATAATGGATTCGTGATAGATCTTTAATGTTGAAATGGTGAATCTTAAACATGTTTATTCTTCTTCAGAAAAACAAAGTTTGATAGATATTGTTTACAGCAAATCATTAAATCTCAAATGAATCCATATAAACTATTGTCGTGAAGAACTCAAGAGCTTATTATATATCTTATTGATGATTCACTCCCCTTTTTTTAACACAAAATAATACAGATATATATAGAATAAAGATGAATGTTATTCTTTATAAATTTAGATCCAAAAAAGTCTCCTTTAGAATCATGATATTCAAATATTTAAAAATCATAGAAGTCACAACTCCCTTGAAAATTGGGCACGAAAATATCATCTTAAATCAATCCCATGAATAGAAAATAAATAGATTTCAAGAAGTCCAAGATATTTTTTTAAATTGGGATTTTAATCATACATAAAATCAGCCTAATAATCAGCATAAAGACCGTTGCTCAATAAAGTTGTAATTTAAATCTCCAACGTAAAATGTAGGGTTGAACTATATAACATAAATTCTCTGAATTTTTGGTTCACAATGTAAGGTTGATCAGGAACACAAGGTTTGATGATCCATTCTTCAAACGTAAGGTTGATCACAAATGTAAGGTTGGTCATCCATACTTTTCTCTTCAAATTTCAAACGTACGGTATATAATCCATATTTTATTAGCTTCTAAATGTAAGGTACGAGATCCAACATAAGTTTTTTTTTGAAAAAAGTAAAGTTAGTGAACCATACTTTTCAGAAAAAAACATGAAATTCCATACTAACATAGGTTTCTTCTTCCATACTTTTCTAATACCCTGAACATAAAGTTCCTTCCAAATGTAGAATTTTACTTCCACACTTTTTTCAATAACATAAGGTTGATTAACCATACTTTTCTGGTATCCTATAAATGATGGAGTCTATCCTAATGCCATGCTCCTCAATGTAGGGTATGAACAGTATTTCCATAACATGCTAATGTGATTTCTGAATACTTTGCCAAATATTCCACATGGATTTAAATGCTTAAATATTATTCTAAAATAGAGAAATAAATAATATTAATTTCTTGAAATTAATTTAAAGTTAAATCATTAGAATAAAAAATAAGGGTATTTTTGAACATCAAAATCATCATAAATAGATAGAGTATTTTTCTCAATGATCTCCCCCTAAAAAAATAGAGTGTTTTTGAAAACAATAATTCCTCAATAGAACCATTGATTCAAAATAATTTCATGACTGCACACATACTTTAAATCAAGAGAAATAACCATTAAAATCATATTAATTTGATAGAGGACTTCTTACCTATTTTTTTCATTGTTTCTCTCTGAAAAAACATTTCAAATTGATCACACATACTAAATGTGTCCCAATTTTGCACATAAACACAACATAATTTATGGTGTTATCATTCGAACCATTTCATCTTACTAGGTGTCATTTCTAGACTCTTCCAAATCCACTTTCTTTTAGGGAATATATTCTTGAGGTCTAAAGAAAGGAAATATTATCCACTCATTATGATTATGATTCATAATAGTTTTCCATTTTTATCAAACATCTCTATGTTAGGGGAATATACTTCTTAGAAGTCACTATAGAATAATTTTCATCATTATATGTTCCTAGTTCCATTGAGTAAATAGATAAAATACCAGGCATGAGTAGTCATTATTGATCCTCACACCTTTATCTCGAAGCCATGAATTATTCTTTGAGATACCCAATAATTTTAACCCCTTAATTTAATATATTATACAATACATCTATTATTTAAGAATGTTTTTTATATTGATCCTAAACTTTAATTTCTTTTATGACATTGTAGAAATCCCTGATTTCACCTAGTGAATATCTACTTTCAGCTTTGAAATTTTTACCTCCTACCATTTCAGTTTGAGTTTAGAGTGATTGAAAACTACATTTTACTTCTTACTTTATTCCCTCTATTGTTTACGTTCATCAAGGTATACCTAATGATCAACCTAAAGATCAAATATTTCCTCAATTTTATCATCTTTAGCACCAGCATTATTTTAATCTAGTCTTCAAATCATAATTACTAAGAAATATTATTCACGGTCTCTACAATCCAATACTTCATGGACTTATGAATCATTCGAGATTATGTCTTCATGAAATAATAAATTCTCCTCTTAAACAATCTGTGTTGTGGATTTCTCCGTATTTTTTCACCACTAAAAGGTTACATCATAGAATATTCATCCCCATCATATTGAAATTTCTTAAAACTGTTACCAATGATATGGCATACCTTACCACACCAGAAGAAAGTAAGTGGAATCTTTACTTTTAATTTTCCTTTTCCCTTATATGATTAGAGGAAAGGAAACAAGTAACTCCACCATCCAAATTTTTATTTTGATTGATGTTAACATAAGGTTTCTACATCACTTTTAAAGAAACCTATTACAAGTTCTCCTTCAACATGGATTCATTATAATCTTTTTTTATTTCATACAAGAAATGTATTCTATAAAATATATCCTAAAAACATCTTTCATATCATTATCTTCAAGTACATATACTTCAGATTGAATAATAGTGTTAGTCTCCAAAATATTATTTACATGATTTTTACATCTTCGATAATTTCAGCAAGTCCTCACATGACATCCACAAGAGAAATTAAATAATCAGAAAAAGTATCAATTTTTTTGGTCAGGATCACCCACCAGTTTTTACATTTAATCCATAATAAATAATGAATTACCACACAAACATTGGAATATCTTAATAAATATTCAAGAGTTTTCCCACATAACATGAGAGGTGTTTTAAGAAATTACCATAGTGTATATAGGGATTTTCAAATCTTATTGTAATGCATTGATTTCCTTTTCACCCATATAAAATTCCATGTAGTCTCTTCTTAACAAATCCTTTCTTTCCATGCTCACTGATATACCACGAATAGTTTTCATTTATATATTCATCCTAAAAGACCTAATGTAGTATTGAATCTTATTCTTAAGTGACTAGAAAGTTTTTCTTTCATGAATTGGTAGAAGTTATGATATTAATAACAACTACTATAAACATTATTTAGAGAGAGAGAGAAATGTCACACCAAAAACATTATCTATAATTCCAATTACTGGTCCCCTATCATAGAGATTATCATAAGGGGTAAAATAGGGTATTAAAAATTTTCAAAATTTATTACATTATTATGATCATGTTCTCTCAATTTGAGGAAAACTCCAAACTATCCATTAATTTCATTCTATGTTCAATGAATGAAATAAATCTCAAAAAGGATTTTACTAGGTTAAGCCTAACCAGATTAGTCCTAGGATCAAACAAAGGAGATGTTCTTATTAACCAAAAACACTAGTGATTAATAATTCTATTTATTTTACACAATACAAAAGCCCCAAAAACCCTTTGAACTAACTATTATCACAATTTAGAAATCACACTTTCACTCATCATAAATAATAACTCATAGTTGGTCCCATGAAAATGTTGTTGTTATTTAGAGATAAGGATATGAATAAGTACTTGAATTGGTATTTTACTTATATAAAACTTGAGATTGTTTCAAAAAGAATATACTCCTTGAATTTATTCCACTTTCTTTTCCACTATCCAATTCTACAGTGCATATATAAATCCACAATGAAAAATATCGTTAGAGAGTTAATGTAAATTCCCCTTCCAAGGTCGTTAATATCTCTAGAACTACTATGTATAATTGAACACAATAACACCAAGATTATTTGATCCAGGGTTTAGGATAAAACAATTATTCATCTCATTTCATTTAATCATACTCATACTCACATCCCATTTCATTTTTCTATAAAGGACCATTTCCTTTTCTTGAAAGGCCTCAAAACCCGAGCATAATATCCATGCCTAACTTTCAGATTTTTTAATCTAACTTATCAATCCTAGTGTAATTGAAGCTTCTACTAAATGGAATCCTATGACCATAACAACACCAGGAAAAACCTCCTATAATGTTTTGTAGAAGATGTATTCATTCAAGTTCTATTACCATGGTTTCTTATTTAGTGGTTTCTTTTCCTCCAAGTAGGTCAATATTCCTCACACATAAGTCTCCTCAAAGGACTACCCAAGAGAACACCATGATCTCATCTATCTTGTTGACTCAATGAACTAATTATAGCATGTACATTTCCCCTAATATGTGAGATTATATAGTATTTAATGAAATAAAAAAATATTCACTTCTTCATTCACATACTATAGGATAAAAAGTGTAAGGAATGTTTACATCATATTAAACCCTCTATGGAATAACATTCCCTGTTCCATTAAATATGCCACATCAAAACTCCAAAAAGAATGAAAATCACCAAGTCACCCTTACTCCATGCCTCATGGTGCATCATTATTAGTTATTATATAAATTCCATTAAATATGAACATACAACCAAAACATTGGATTTTCCTAAAACTCCCCATCTATGGTGCAAAGGGATCTGGTGGGATGACCATTTTTTCTATAACATGCCTATGGAATAAGATCCTCACTATAATGTTAGTACCCTAAATATAGAAAGATAATTCAAACTCCAAAAATACTATATGGTGTTACCTTATTGAATGGTGACTTTCATCCAAACATTTTCTCTAGTATCATAAACCTTATTTATTTAACAAATCCAGAATAATCCTCAAATAATCACCTCTAATCCACATCCTCCTTCGACTATAGTTCTCATTTATGATTGTCACAAAAATAATCCATGAAAAACACCACAGTAATTTTTCCAACATGTATATTATCTTTAGAAAATTTTTCATGAAATGATTCTAATGTAAAGGAAATTTCATTATTTATAATTTCACCGAAACACCTGATATGGTACTAATTCTATAGAAAATAAAATATTTAATACATATAAAATTATTTATTATTTTTTGATTTTCATATTGAACTAAGTAAAAAAATCATTTCTTTGATCATTTAAATTTTCCCTTGTACTAGTTTCAAAAAAACGATCAATTATTATGTTATCATCTTTACTAAGACATCTTACATTTATAAGAACATTATTATTTTATGAATTAGAAACAAGATGATTAAATTATGTTTCACCATTTTTATTAAGTTTCACAACTATTTTGAAAACATAATTTAACAATATATTTATTTTGTTATCCAATATTGAGGCATCAACATGTTCATTCTGATGGAAGACATCACTGATCAAAATTTTGAAAACATATGATTCTCCATGAAAAATCAATAGAATATATTGACCAATAAATTGTTTAAATATCATCTTTTCAATATTCTATCTCTATTCAATCTTGATATAAATTTACATTTACTAATAGACATTTTATTCTTCAATTGATGGATCATTTTTCAATTAGAAAATATATCAAATACAAACTATTAATATACAGAGGTGTGTTACAAGGAATTGTAATGAAAATTTTATATTCAAATAATTTATTTCATAAAAAAATATAAAATAATTTTTATAGGTACATAAGGATAAAAAAAATAAATTTTAATTAATGCGCACATCATTAATATCAGGTTACTCTTAGTATTTTAACTCTTATAACATAAAAAATCCACATCTTAAAGAAACTAAAAAAAATTATAATATCTAGAAAAAAATAAACATCGTTAAAAGTATAATTTAAATAGTTTATTAATAATTACAAATTGGAATTATGTTTGTGTACATATTTTGTACAATTATGGAAGTGACTATTAATAATTTTTGTTGTTATCATATTTTTAATAAACAACAAGTATATTTCACCAAATACAAATATCAAACTAATTAGATTTATTTTCTTTGCGTGTTAACATATCTCTTTTACATAGTAATTATAATAAATAAATATATTCAATATTATACCTTCATTATCATCAATGAAAATTATTTTAAAAATGAGATTTGTTCGTAAGAAAACTAACTCAACATTTATAGTGTGTTGGTTACCAGGTAGTTATTGAAAATAACATATCAACAGCTTAAGTATACCATTCTACATTCAAAAATTTTATTTTATTTCTTCAATTAATTCAATATACTAGGTTTGTTTCTCATTGAGTGTTGGTTAAACATTTAGGGAATCAATAAAAAAAATTAATACTAAGGGTTTAAAATATTCAGATTTAATCAATGAAAAAGGATTTAATGATTAAGGAATAAATGAAAGACCATTATCATAATTAGTTTCATATGACAAAATATATATTTTCTTTATTATGAAAGATTTCTTTATATTTTGATACATAATTCAGCTGAAAATAATGTAATTTGTTTCTTAATTCTTGTTCTCTAAAAATGAATTTTTTTATTGATCATCTAATTGATGTATTATTAAATTTATTCATAATTACATTTGATATATATGGTTACAAAAACATATTCATTTAAATTATTTAACAATATATAAATTTTTGTTTCATCACCAATATCACAGAGTAAAAGTTATAAGCTTTTTGTTGAATCTTAGATTTGTGAAGGTAAAAATATAAAAGAAAAATAGTCACCAATTATTCCACTATAACAAGACAATGATAAACTTTTATCCTGATGAAATGAAAACTAGTGAAACACTATTAAAAATTAAAAGAATACCTATGAATAATATGGAAAAATCGTCGATCTTAGAATCTAATGTGACTATAAGTTTATAAAAAAACATTAAAGAAATATCTTCCCAATATTTACTACATCATGATTATTATTCATTGAATATTCATGGAATTTTGAATATTATTAATTTGTATAATATTCAATGAAATTAATGAAAAATATTAAAAATAGGGGTTTATAACTTCAACATTGAATCAATGGAAATACCAGGTGTAATTAAGGAATCTAAAAAATAAATAGTAGGTGAGGAGGTGATGATGGGAGGGAATGAGGTGATGGGTGATACTAGGGATTCCTGATGAGGTTAGTGGGGAGGGAAAAGGCTTCTACTAGGGAACTAAATAATGATGGATTAGAATGGTTAAAATATTGTCGATGAGGAGGTATTAGTTCCTAGGTATGGAAAAAAGCATTTGAAGATGGAAAGGGAGAGGATAATTGGAAACTTGAATAGTCTAAAGGGTAAAGAGGTGGGAGGGGTGACATGAGGCTTAGGTAGGGGATTTATAAAGGGAAGAGGTCCTTTTTAGGAGTATTTATTAGTGTTTTATTGAAAATAAATTTTAATTAAATTAAATTTTTGTAAACTTATTAAAAATCATTATAAAAAACATTTAGTGGAATTTTTAAGAGAAGTGATAAAAAATGTTGGACCTTAATTGGTTAAATGTATAGCCAAGGTTTATAAAACCACTATAATAAAATCACATAGATATATATAAATATATCATTATACTGAGGAATTTTTATATATAAATATTATTTTTTCATTGAGAATGGATGATGGTTAATTTGCCTTGAATGGAATGAAATATTGAATAATAGTTTTCAATTGAGTCTTGAATGGTGTGCTTCCCATGAGTTAGTATTTTTAGTAATTTTTTGGCACGTACATGGTGGTACATATGTGGGTCAACATCAATCCCAGTATTATCATATTCACTTCATTAACTGTTTGAAATGACTCATTATTACTGCACATGAGCCTCAGCCCAGTTGGTGACTGAAAATTACATTTTGTATTTTCAAAAACACTTTTTAAAGGAAAAGGGGGAAACCATAAAAAAACAATACATCCAAAAAAACAAAATCAGAATCAAAACTATATCAAACCACTGGGACTGATCCACCCCAGCAAGTATGCCATGTCCCCAAGTCATCACAAAAACCCGACCCTTCGCCAAGTAGTCTCAAACAGAAGTGCACGAACATGGAACCGATGGTGAAGCCATACTCTCTCAACATCCATATCAAAAAGGCCAGTATCGGTGAAGGATTCATGCTCTGATCCCCTTCCAGAGTAGGTCTAATAAGTTTTATGGAAACCAAACATCACTTCAAAAACAAACAACATGAGGATCCAAACCTTTCAAAGCTCGCCCAAACAATCCTTTCTAACCAACAGACCTAATCACCAAAAAAAACATAGTTATTAAAAATAAACATGATTTCAATCGATTTTTTATCCCTGAATAATTTTGAGGATAAAGATGAAACTGGTAAGTCAGCTACATCTAGCAAAAACATCTCAAACCTAGAAACCAGCTAGTCCCAGACCAGAATGTACTCCTCAGTGATGAGATTCCTTTGTTGAAACCCCCACCCGGATTAGGTCATGTTTTTCAATCAATTAATATTTATCTTTATTGAGTGAAACCTCTAGATATCTTCCCATAATATTAGATGCCTCTTCCTCAGATGCGTTGAGCAACAAGACATGTTACGTCCCTTCTTCTTCAGAAGTTAGAAGTTATACCAAGGGGTCTCACTACTCCCCAAATCTCTGATGGATCAGGGTCCCCGTAACCATCTTCTTATCGGTCTTCTTCTGTTCCGAATGAGTATCAAAAGGTGGAGGTAGCGAGGAATAGTCCTTCATCCCATTACCCCTCATGGAACCCCTGTTGCTCTTTGGTCTTGAAACCTCATCAGTTGAGTGCCTGTGATCAATCCCTTTGGCCACCTCTAAGCCAGACCCTACCCCCTCACCTGTAGCATTAGAATTTGAACCCATATTATCCTCTGAGAGGTTATCAAACCTATTGAACAATAAAACTGGGTTCTGAAATAGTTTTGAACCACCTTCCTTCCCACTAATTGGAACGTGTTCAACCATGCCAATCCCCTTCCACCCCTTACCCTTATCATCACTACCTGGCCTGGTTTCCTCATAAACCAAAGATGTCATAGTCACCTTCTCTCCATCCAAAGTCTGATCCATAGTCAAGCTAGCCATTCGAGCAACCTCCTACATGACTAAACAGTCACGCTTCAAATGTCCAGCCAGATCCTTCTTCAGCCTATAATACACCTCTGACACTAGCGAAATGACTTGGGATGAAGCCTTCCTCACCCAATCATCACCAGATGTCCCCTTAGACACCGCACTTCACACCATTGGACCACCTCTAGGTTGTTCCTCATCATTAGTTCATGACCACTGAGGTCCAAAATCTCTCCCCACAACACCCTTGGATGACTGGTCTGGGCCGTCCTTCTCACAGCCCTTTGTAGTCTTACAATTGACGCCATCCTCCGACCTTCCCCTAGAATAGAAACCCTGTCGACATACCTTCATTGAATGGCCTGGTCTATTTCACATATAATAGAAGTACTTTCCATTTCCGCTACACCTCACCATTGTTGACACTCAGTTTCATTCCTCCGTAGTATGACCCAGGCGCTTCCAGGTAGAGCTGAAGTCGGTCCAGTTTTTATACACAACATGGTGTTTACATCGATTCTTATCACTAATTGAAATCCAGAAAAAATCAAATGGAGTTCTATATAGATCTAATTACACAAAAAACCCTTAGATTAACTGGATGAAGAATGGCCTCCTTATGACTATCAGAGCATAAAAATCTACCGACTAAGTTTTCAATAATCTTAATAACTAATGGATTTTAAAAAAGAAAAGTGATCTTTGGAAAACATACCCAAACCGCAGCGGAAGGAGGGTCACAGTTCATGTAAAAATTGAACGACCACCTAAACAAGAAGAATCTAAAACCATCACAACTCCAGGGGGTTCTCGACCAGGCTCGGATGAGGTCCTCTTTGCAAGAAAACTGAATCGTAATGTTTTGATTATCAAACTACACCATGTCTCCCTCTCTTGAAGATCCCATGAGGGAAAAACAAACCTATCAAAGGAATCAACTGAGGGCCTCCTCAGCCTAAACCGAGCCACATGGGACATTGGGATTGTCAGGATTTTGGGTCACCTCAAGGACTTCGGGCCACCTCAAGGCCTTAAGACCACAACAAGGCCTTCGAGACACTTGAAGTTGTGCTTAATGATCAGACAGACTCTATAAGGAGAAGAATCCAGATAAGGATACAGAGAAGGCACATTTACTAGAGCAGAATTTAATCAGATTTTTTAGAAAGAGAGGGTTTGTATTTTCCATCAAGAGAATCCTATGAATGCACAGAAATACTTACCGAACAATCCATGTGAAGGTAGAGAGATAATATCATGGCAAAGAAGCTGGGGAGGTGCAGTTCCAGGTAGTTATGGTCTGAATATTTCCAAGGACCTATGGGTCGTGTAATCTCTAAGAATACAATCCTTGTAAGGGTTCCCCCCATTACTTGAGGGGTGGAGGGTTATAAATTATCCATAAAAAGAAGGCCTTCAGGCCATTCATGATCATTATTACTAGATGTAATCTCGAGCCCATCACTATTAGAACAACTCACCACCGTGCATACCTTTGATGATAGGCACACCATTATTGGTTTCCACCATATAGATGGACCACTATCTTAGAAATCCTCACATTGAAATAAAATAGTAAATACAAACAAAAATACAAGTGTCCATTTTGAATATGTAGAGAAAACATATTTGAATACCACTAGTTTTCATCATAACAGACCACCAATGTCAACTATAATGATAAAAACTCTAAAATAGTATAATGAAATTCCTCTAAAAACGTACATAATGTAAAAGAATCAAGTAATCCACAAAAAAACACAAATAAAAACACTAATGAAGTAAATATTCACCCACCACCATTGAACCATGGTAGTAGAAAACCATCACCAAGTCAGGATCTATAAATTTTGATCCATCTTAAACTAGAATTTTTTGTTATAACAGTAATTCTCTATACATAATTATATCCTTTCAGTTGAATATTACCATGAAACCTTACTCTTAAATCATCATAGAATACCCCTTTATATATTCCCACCAAAAAACATACCATAGATTATATCAGTATGAAAGGACTTAATAAACTATGAAAAATTCTTTGAAATATCAATAAACACTTTCATTGGGGAAGGATACTGTTGATGGAAATGTGAGGCGACTAGAAAAGTTACACCAAGAAACCAACATCATAATGAAAAACTGACAAAAGAAATAAAAACCAGTAAAATAATTACTAAAATTAGGACAAAAAACTAGATATAAAAATAATATATCAATATGAAAAAAACTCATCGGATCCACTATTGTGAGTAACCACTAATATTATCCAAAAAAACCTTGACCACTAATGCACTTGACCTAATATGGGGTCTTACATAGTATTTTACAGAAAAAGTGAATAGGAGTAGTAAATATTTATTTGTTAAATCTAATAGAATGGAATACCTCTGAGGCACCATGAGTGGATCTTATTATTACATAAGTCTTCACCGAAAAATGCATCCAATGTAACTATCATAAATCCACCATACACATCATTATATCTCACCAAGTATGGACTCATAAAAAATGGATTATTTTAGAAAGGAATATAGGGATTCCAAACAAATCTCGTGACTTTAAGAACCAACAAACAATCTTCAACCATATTCAAGGAAGGGATGACAATTCAAAACTATAGAAAAATTACACCAAAGAACAAATACAATAGGTACAAGAGATGGAACTAAAAAATACCAATAAAAAAAGAAAAATCAAATAATATAGCGTATAAAATGTGAAAATAGTCATAAAAGTGTGGTGAATATTTAAAAAATTATAGAATAAAGATTTATTATAACTTGGGAGATATTCCATCACTATTGTGTCAGATTTTAGAATGATAGACTGGATGGGATTTCATTCAATGCTTATTGACCATATTTTTAAATTTATATTTAATATATAGTGGTGAGAATATGGTGGATAGGGTTTATAGAATGATCTCACTACAATGGAGGAGCCTTTATAAGAAAAGATAATGTCTTAGTACCGATGAATCATTATGAAAAAGGTCTTGTTCTTGATCCAACATGTCATTTATAGTAAATTATCATCCTAATATTATATATTTATATTATACTACATATTCTGGGAATATTGAATTGAAAATATTTTTTGGTTTTCCTAATATCATAAAGAATCCAGCACTCTTGGATTTATTGAAATCTGAAGCATGAATTTTGAGATATCTTAGAAAAAAATTCTACAGCTAAATTTAAATATATATTAATAAACTACCAATATGATTGATTCAAACAACCATCAATATACCGTTATAATGACCTTGATGAGATGAATTCAACTATTTTTAAATCAATACAATCAGAGTAAAATTTTTGGAAGAAAAATTACAGATGGTTTTTATATGTTTTGATATTCTCTCTAAAATTCATAAAATTAGATCTGGAATCATAAACAATGGGGGAAAATGAAGAATTTTGGCTATGAAATTTATAAACGCAAGGTTTTTTTGTGGACAATGGAGATTATTAATGGTATTAAAACCATTGAATATGAAAAAGGACGACGATTACAATAAGAATCCCATCGAGTATGCAATGGAGGGGGCATTGATCACCTGATTTAAGATTGATCATACTAAATATGTCCTTTTATCCCAAGTGAGTGGTAAATTGTATAGGTTTTTTATAACTATTTATTTGATAAATCAAATAATATATTTTGGGTCCATGTATCCCTTATGAATATAGGAAGTAGATCTACACGGACCTCCCAACATTGATCTCAGTCATCTAGTCATGAGATTTGATAATTTTTCCTGAGGCCCAAAAAAACATAGCATAAGGGATGAAAAACATGGTTCCCAACCATCTGATAATAAGATTATATGTATTGCACCAAATATGGATGGTTATTTAGTTGACCATGATATAGATTATCCATAGTCATCTGTTCCATGAAACACATAGATCTGATGGCTAACGTGTGAATGGGGTATAGGGAAACTGGGTGTTATGCTAATGGGAACACATGGGTTACTTGTGGATCCACCAATAGAAATTGATTATAACATACATATGGTTATGTGGGAATCTTATTTTTGATGTTATAAGATTCACAGTAATATTATTAGCAACCCATCCCCAATGAATCCATTTATGGATGGTTTTGTAAATGTTTGAATGATGAATTTGGCTATTAATTCATGAATAAACTTTAAACATCATTGTTATGGAACAAATTATAATATATTTTTACAAAATTAATTTTATTAGGTTAATTTATACTATCAGTCACTGATAATTTGTAAAATGAATGAGTGTAATTCAAGGGTTTATAAATTTCTATGTTGAGATGTCAAATTAGATTAAGTTAATCATGTAATATATCTATTATTATTAGTTGGTAATTATAATTTATACTATATATTATTTAATTATAAATATGATTTCAGTTTAATTAATGTTGTAAAATGCCTATATGAAATTGCATGTGAGTAATCCAAGATTTTTAATCCAAGTACAAAGACATGATATGTAACCATATTGGCCGTGAATTTAATAATTAACTTAAGATTTATTATTTATTTATTTCAATACAATGTTTACAACACTAATGTAACTATAAAATTCATTATGAAATAATTAATTTCATCCAATCATTAAATTAAATGAATTATATTTTAAAAACATTAGGTAAGATGATTAAGTTGTTAAGAAAGCAAAGGAATAGGGTTATCTTAAATCCATGATAATAATAAATAAATTATGAATGTTATAACAAAATAATTGAATGGAAAATAGCTTTAAAGAGCATCGATTACTACTTCAAGTGTATACCCAATACCAAACTCATCAAGGTTGATTGAATAATATAAGTGTTTTCATTTATATTAATTCATGACATTTATAGCAACAAATCATTGTGGATAAATATAAGGAATTGTATAGGCTTTAACATTTCTAATATTGGAAAATATTAAAATAAATGGTAATATAAGTACCTACCGATTAAATAATTATAACCTTAATTATAAAATATCATCATGAAGTAGATGATAAATAACTAAATGTTTTTTCTATAATATATTAAAAGATAAAAAGGATTGTGAATGAGATCATTAAATTCTATGATAGTGAATATTTCAGATAATGAATCAACCAATATATTAACTTAAAATTATTGTTTTGTAACATTGGATACTTTAGATACATGAATGTTGTTGAATGTATGGAATGTGCTATCAACATAGACTCTATATTCTCATTTGGATAATTCAATAACAACATATAATGTTAATGGATTATTAATTCTAGTTTGCGATGATCTACGAATGTAGAAACCTATTGGGGGATGTTTTGACATCCTTAGAAGATTGTATGTGATGAAATATTTAAAATGTTATGATATGTAAAGAAGGATAACTCAATAACTAATATTTTACTATAATTAAATTATCATGAACTTTTTATGTTCATGAATAGTGTATATCCCTTTTAATGTCCTTGAAATTCTATTTTTCTATATGGGAGGTCCTATATGTTTAGATTTGAGGATCCTTTGTTTTGATTAATGTTATTTTAATTTGTATGAATTTCTTTGAGAATTGTTGAATTTTTTTAATGAAAAAAATAAAAGGAAAAAAACATAAGACAATCCATCTCCTTTATACTCACCCTATGATAAGGGTTACAATAAGATAACAAGGACCTTACCTTTCTCATTGAAAAATTTTGGTAGAGAGTTTCCCTAAATAATATATGAATCTCTTCCTACTCTCCCCTATCCCTGGAATGAAGATGACCAAATATTTTTTTAGGATATAGGTGGATATTGGTAATTACCATAATATCTCTATTTTAGAATAGATGGAGATGAGTAGATCCCTCAACAACCCAGATATATGAATACAATAGATGGTAATTCACTAGTGAGGTGTCAATTTTCCTCTCCAAAAAAATGTGGATCAATGTGGATACAAATGAACTAGAAATTCTCTCTCCTCCTACCAATAACATATGGACTTAAGAGGATTAAATGTACAACTACATCCATAAAGATGAGTATTCCCTATAGTTTTAATTCCCTAGACCCATGCTCATAGAATCTATTATGAATAAACACATTTTTTTCGAATCGGAATTGAAATAATCCAATGTGACGAAATTTTATCCATCATTAATTAAAAAATAACAACAAAATATTGTGTTACTTACATTGAAAGTAAATTTTTAGTTAATAGTTTTAGAGAGTTAAGAAAATTTTATCAAAGGCAATCTCTTTCTAATCAAATGAACATTTCTTCCACTATATAAGAAACTAGTTAATCCATGACCAGTTTTAAAAACCTAAAAAAATCCAAAAATGTGATACTTTTATATAATTATTTTGTATAATACTTTTCTTTATAAATTAGGGAAATGTAAACATAATAAGGGTGAACGTAGATTCTCAGTAAGGGAAAATATATATCATAAGTCAGTAAGGAATAAACAAGGCATAAATAATTTGGAAGGAAATAAATGATAATTAAATAATACTATATAAATGTTATATGATCTTTTAAAAAATCAATGGTTAATAATAAAAATAATAACATGGATCATAAAAATTAACTTATAGTTATGGAATGTGTAATTCAAGATATATTGATAATTACCATCGAGGACTCAACCATTACATTATGTTATCCATTAGGTCCATAACCAAGACACATTATTTTTTATCATGGTTTCAATAAAGACATCATGATTTCATTGGGTAGGAATAAACCAAATACCAAAAAAGAAGTTCTCATGATACCAGTAGATTTATTGTGGGGATACATAATACCAGTCTCTACTAATTACTTCTTTAATTCCAATGCATTCATCATATGATAGATGTGAATATCAATACAATGGTTGATCAACTTTCCTAAGTAATCTATAAAAATCGCTATTGTTATACAAGCATATGGAATGTAAAAAAATTTATAGTCTAGAAATGAACATAATATATATATATATATAGAATGAAGGTGGATAGTTAAATAATGCATAATAAACATGACCAATTAGTCCATAAATATATGTATTGGAATAAAAAGTCTATCAATTATCAATATTCCCCTAATTCATAACTAGAGTATCATTCTATGTACGCATCCTAAAAATAAAATTTTATAGTGTAATAATATATAGTTAAGTCAATAATGTTCCTAATTAATTGATTAATACATATCTAGATAAATTTATTTTATGTAATGTAATGAAAAAATAGGGTATTCACTAAGGAAATGTAATGGAAGAAAAATAATTCCTATAAAAAAGAATGATCTGGAAATAAAAAGGAGGTGATTGATTTATGTAATTATAATCCCTCAGAGTAAAATATTATTAGAGGGTTTATAAATTAATTCAAGTCTAATATAATCTCCAAAAAAATGAAACAAGTAGTGAATATGAATCGTATCTCAATGAAGAAGAACTGAGATAAAAAGTCCCTTATGATAATGGTATTGGAAATAAAAGAAAAAAAAGAACATGAAAGGGAAACCATGAAATTAAAATATGATAAAATATAATATATTCATTTTTTTTAATAATTATGTAAGTAAATAAACCATATAAAAGAAAATATGGTGCACAATATCAAACATTTCTAAGGAGATTGAATATAGAGATAAATAACACCTATGACTTTAGAAACATTTGAATAAAAACCCCATGAAGGATAGAATTCCAAATGGAACAATAAACATCACGACTAATGAGATAATAATGTTATAAAATATCATATTGCAAGTAAGTACACCATATAATGGAATACATAGTGTATAACATAAAAATGTCTCATGGGATTAAAATTTGAGAAAAAGAACCCTTATGACATTAGAACCTTCCAAATCAAAACCAATTGAAGGATATAATTTGAAATTAAACATTAAATACCCTGAATAATGAGAGTGAAATGATAAAAATGCATTAAAGGGGTCAATATATACACCATATTAATAAAAAACGATGTATAATAAGAAAAATGTCTTATTGGGTGAAAATTGAGAAAAGAAACCCTAACTTTAATTCCTGCTTAGTTGAAATTTAGTCAAAAATCCTCTTTAAAAAAATTCATATATCAATGAAATAATTAATTTAAATATTTAGATATATATATATATATATTTCCATTTATATACACTATTTATAACCATTTATTACAAATATATTAGTCGGTTATCCTCTTTTTCATTCTAGTGTGATAGAAAAACTAATTACAAGTTTCAAACATGTTCTCTAATAGAGTGGTCAATTAGATTTAATTTTAAAAAAATTCATCATTAAAATATTATATTTTGTTTAAATTCATGATTTATAAATAATTCTTCATATCCCATTTTTATTTAGTGAATTATAATATTTTGGATTGCGGAAAGTAGAAATTATGAAGAACTAGTTTAGAAATTGTTAACAACTATAAGATGATATAATAAAAAATATATTAAATATAAATAATACCCCTATATAATAATTAAAAAATGTTATATATATTTTTCTAAATTATGGAATCATTATATAAGATTCCTTAATAATTCATAGTATAAATACTATAACATCATTCACATGTGTGGTAAAACTGACCCAAATTGGAGCATTGTATAATGATTTTATGAGTAAGGAAATGTTTTTATATAATTTTAGTATAAATTTTATAGATGTTTAATCATGAAATAAATTTAATATATATTTATAAAACTTATTATTAGAATGATCCATGAAGGGTGGTGATGAAAAATGAAATTTATCATTCATGGTGGTGGTTGTCCATACGTACGCATGACTAACATTTTCATTTCTCAATAAATGGGATGAAATTAACTTATATAATAAATTATCATTTTAGAATCATAATTGGGTCATAAGAAAAATATTAATTAAAAAAATCTATCCTTTTTTCCATCCATGATAAGAGGTTATGAAAAACACCACATCATTTTGAAGAGCTGGTAGTCCACATGCAAGAATGATTATTGTTGTTTTGTTTTTCCTAGTTGATTTTAGGGGTTAAATTATGGTTTTTAAATTAATATAACAACATTAATGTATAGTAATAATTCATTTTTAATTTATGTGTTTATATATGGTTTTTAGAAGAGATGGATTAAGAAGAAAAGTCTATGGAGTAAAAAATATTCACATTAGAACTTGAGGTTTCTCTTAAAAATATCTTTGGAAATGGAGGCCTTAAGATGATTAATTGATAAAAGAGTATTATGGATATACTATAATATTATTTTATGTGAAAAG
Source organism: Viscum album (assembly GCA_963277665.1). Classification (NCBI taxonomy): domain Eukaryota; kingdom Viridiplantae; phylum Streptophyta; class Magnoliopsida; order Santalales; family Viscaceae; genus Viscum; species Viscum album. The sequence goes on along the minus strand of OY728135.1, from coordinate 442,418,247 downwards.
GAGATTTTTAGGATGAAAATCAAAGGGATGGGTCTATCATGATGGGGTGGAAGTTGTAAGGACCTAGCCCTAGTCGCCCACACCCGGTGCCTTATTTCATTACGTTGGCATGATAACATGAAATTCATATAATGAAGGAATTAATTAGTTTAGTAGTTTTTTAAAAGTAGATACATACATAATTTCAACATTAAAACTTTAAATGAAATACACTATGGAAATCCGATTGAAAACATCCATAAATCCTATATTATCCCTACAGGTCATTCATAATTTACTTTATCATATTCTGGGAAAGTAAAACATAAGAAATGAGTAAACTCAGATTCTCAGTAAGGGTAATAATTATATAGAAATATATAATAAACATAAACATTAGGATTAGTGAATAACTAAAAACACATGCCTCTAAAAATGAACTTGAACATAATATGGCATAAATAAGTGGTGAATAAATAATGTCATAACAAGCACAATCATGGGTATTCTACTTGTTGAATAACCTCATGGAATGTAAATTAATTGTTTCATAATGAGGGATATACATAATTTCAGATATTCTAAAATATACCTTCAAGGCCTTGGCCATGGTATTTTAAAATGATTAAGGCCTCGACCAAAACCATATCTGAAAAATGGGCGAGGCCTCACCCAAGTCTTTTTTTTTTGTCACGTGAGACCTACCGATACATCAAGGGGATATAGAGGCCCACAATCATCACCTAATAGGTCTAATTTATTCCTAATATTAATGGGGATAAGCATAAAAAATGTATATATTCACATTGAAACTAACATATGAATTGTAAATAACTTTCCCCAAACATAAACTCAAACCATTCAGAGTAATATTGTAAATGGTTTCAAGATAGCACATCCATAGTACAACTAATGAAAAACCATTAAATAAAATATTTCAAATGAAATAATAAAATATTATTCACAATTATTCATAATAAACAACAAGAGTTTGGAAAAAATTAAAATACTATTATAAAATCATCGAGAAATTATTGAGATAAATACTCATTTACATTCAAAAGAAGATCTCTTTTGGAAAAATATTTATATGAAAATAGAATTGAAATAATGTATTTATTTCATAATAAAATGAGTTATTTGAGAAAAATAATGGTGACTGGAACATATTATAGATTTCACTTTAACATATGTAAGAATTCAAGAAGTTCCCTTGAATCAGGCTTGTATTTCAAGAAGAATTTAGAATGATACTTATAAAAAACATAACTCCCCATAAAATAATGAAGGATTATGACTAATAAGCATATATATATAATTTATACATAAATTAAAAGTATTAAATAATAACCATTAATAATTTAATTTTTATTAAGTGAGACAATGTTTAACCCGAATGAAAATCGAGGTTTAGGTAGAAAACCTTTACCTTATGTCCGAATGTATTCTTCAATTGACCTTAATTTCTGGGATAATCAAACTAAATTCATTAATTAACTAATTCATAACCTTTTATACATATTTTTGATTCATCATATTTTTTACTAAGTTCATTTATGTCATTATTGTTAATTTATAAGATTGAATTCCGTTGTTCTGGAGTGTTCATTTCCTTGATTTCATGATCACTTTGCATGAATATAAGTAACGGAGCTCATGTTGAATAGATATAAATATCTAAAATTGAACATATGGACATACAGAAGTATAAATGGTTGTATAAAGAATTTTTTTACATGGCATGAGGTTGATTTATTATATAGAACATTAGTGATAACCATTTAGATTATTTTGGTGATGTTTTGATTATTACAATCTAGTTTGTCATATGAATTATAATTATGTATATATACTGGTTATAGAACATTTAATAGGTTATAATACACATATTATTGTCTGGTTAAACCATAAAAGTGGTTTTTTGACCATATTTGTATGATAAATTTAATAACTAAGGTTTGTCATCCATGAATGTTGTAAATCTACACCTCTCGGGTGATGATTCTGTTTATAAAATAAAAGTTGGAGAGATAGTAGTTGGAAGAAGGATATTAAATTAACATGATATAATTTTAGAATATAGTTGATACTGGAGTTATCATGATCATTTTTACACAGATGGTGTGGAGTATATAAGAGAATAAAATAAATTTAAAATGAAATGAAAAGAAAACGGAAGAGGGTTTACCTATTGAAATGGCCTCCTTGAGAACCTCTTTAAGGGAATGGATTTTGGCCTTTTGGAAAGAAAAATAGTTCGTATAAGTGGGTAAGGACTATGGAAGATTATTTGGTAAGGACTATGATAATATTAAAGACCTAGAGGAGTTAATAGAAGAGAGAGTGAGGGGATGCTTTTATAATGGAGGGGAGGGATGTTTTTGGAATATCTTATTCATTATTTTATTATTTTATTCAAGACAACCAATATTGTTAATTATTGTGACAAAAAATTGTAATAAGTTCATGTGAGTACGAACCACGTGTTCTTACATCAGTGATGACTCATGCAATAGTGTATATATCTTATAATTTATTTATACTGAAAATTACCGTATTTTAATATTCAATAGAAATTTAGGTATTTTCAGAAAAATACAAACCATTCACCATAACCATTTTTCAATTTATAGAATTGAAAAATAGACTCCATTTTATCAAAATAATTTTAAAAATATGTGAAATTTAATTTTTAATTAAATTCATTATTTACATGAAAAATACATATTTTAAGTTTAAAATTGATTTTATAATACCTTCAATAGTTAAATGAGTTCCCAGAAAATTACCCTAAAATAACATTACAATAAAACATTTATTTAGGAATAAATTTTATAAAAATTAATTTTATTTCAAATTTATTAATTTATAATTATAATTAAATATTTATTACTCTCAAAAATATCAATACTTAATTATTAATTTTCTATATATTCAATCTCATTTTTATAGTGCATGAATGTTTTTATATATACATGGGTGAGGCTTATATTCATAATTGTACACTAATATTCATAAGGGTATGTTACTATTCATAAGGGTATGTTACTATTCATCAAAAATGTATGTTGATCCTATCAGTCTCTAAATATATTAGTGATCACAACCATGTATGTCAGTTTTTTGAAATTCAATTCACGAAAGTGGAAAATTTATGTTTACTAGCCAGCTTATAACTATCTCCTATAACAAAGTGTTTGTTTCTTAGGGGATCAATGTTTCATGCATTCTATATTAAATTTATTTGAAAAACCTTGGTGTGTTAAATTCATCCTTCATTATCAAAATTTCTCCCTTGAAATTACTATAATGTTACCGCATAAAAGGAATTGGGTAGGTATTCATCATATGTTCCTCACGCTCCAACATTGCATCTTCTATTTTATGATTTCTCTAAAGTACATTTACCATCCGCGTTGTCTAATTTCTCAACACTTGTTCTTTAGTGTCCAGAATCTGGATAGGATTTTCATAGTAAGAGAAGTCATGTTCTAATTTTATACCTTTATAAGTGAGTACATGTGTTAGGTCTGGCATGTACATTCTCAACAATGAGACATGGAACACATTGTGTGCCTTTGAAAGGCTAGCTACCATTACCAAAAAATAATCCAAAGCTCCAATTCAATCTAAAATTTCAAAAGAACCAATGTACATGGGGCTTAGTTTACCATTCTTCCCAAATCATAAAACACCCTTCCATGGAGATTGTTTTAGGAAAACATGATCATCCACATTAAATTCCAAACCCTTCCTTCGATTATAAGCATAACTCTTTTTATTTATTTGAGCTTCTTTGATATGGGTTGGAATAGCCTTTACCTTCGCTGTTGTGTCCTGTACAAGCTCTGGGCCCACAAGCTTCTCTTCACCAACTTCATCCTAACACGTTGGTGTATGACATCTCTTTCCATACAATGCGTCATATGGTTCCATTTGAATGTTATAAGGGAAACTATTATTGTTGGAAAACTCCACCAAAGGTAAATAATGATCCCATATACCTTGAAAATATAGTGATCATGATCTCAACATGTCCTCTAAAGTTTGGATCTCCATTTATGATTTCCTATCAGTTTGAGGGTGATAAGAATTACTGAAATGAACTTCAGTATCCAAATATTTATGAATACTTTTCCATAATATTGATGTTAATCGAGGATCATGATAATTAACTATTGAAAGGGGTGATCATTGATATATTACGACTTCATTTATATAGATTCATGCACGGCGCTCTAGTGGAAAATACTCCCTCATAGAAAATAAATGTGAAAATTTCATAATTAGACCAACAATTACCTATATTATATCATTATTTCATGGAGTTTTGGGTAATCCAGTGACAAAATCAATGGTTATGTCATCCCATTTACACAAAGAAAGAGGTAGAGGTTTCATGACTCCTTTAGGATGTGGTCATTAGACCTTCACATGTTGATAGACTAAACATCTTAATACACAATCATTAATTTTCCGCTTCATGTTGTCCCAGTAGAAATATTGCTTCAAATTTCTGTTTATTTTAATAATAGTAGGGTGTAGAGAGAAATTTGAGCTACGTGCATCATCCAGTAAATCCCTTTTTAGCTCGGGTATCGATGGAACACATAGTCTCTTCCCAAATAGAAAAATTCCATCCTCACACATGATGTCATCCAAATTCTCATCATTCACACATTTAAATTTCTTTTTCTGATTATCAACTTGAAACTGAGAAGATTTCATCCTTTCTATTAAATATGGTTGAGAAAAAAATTAAAAAAGTAATTATGTTTCACCTTCTTTGATAACTCGAGTATCCATCCTCACTAGATCCATGTACATATGATCATTTTTAATCCCAATTGTATTTAGGACTCCTTGATACTTTCTACTTAATGCATCATCTTTCCTATTTTCCTCTCTTGGGTGGTAGTGTATAGAACAATCATAATCCTTGAGTAGTTTGATCCATATTCACTACCTCGTGTTGAGTTCCCTCTGTGAGAATTTATATTTATAGCTCTTATGATATGTATGTATCTCACATCATTCTCCATAGAGATACTGTCTCCATGTCTTCAGAGCAAAGATTACATCTTCTAACTCAAGATCATGAGATTGATAGTTATGTTCATGAATTTTTAACTACCTTCATTCATAAAAAATAACTCTATCATTCTACAAAAGGATACAACAATGTTATTTCTTTGATGCATCATCATAGATAAAAAATCCATCATTCCCCAATTGTTGAGTTTGGAACAAAGTATTGACTAACCACCTATTATGTTCTTAAAAACATTCTTCATTGTATTTTTTACATACAATCCTAAATCCTTTATGAGTAAGCTTGGTTAACGGGTTGGCTAATCGGGCATTGTTTTGAACAAAATTATGACAATGACTTATAAAACTAATAAAACAACATACAACTGTTTTGTTCGTTGGTGTATTGCATTCCTGAATAGCCTTTGTATTCAACTGTTTAATAGATATTCCATCCTCAGAGACGATATGGCCAAGAAAAGAAAACTATTGAAGCCAAAATGCACACTTTAGAATATTCCGACATAATTTCATTCTTTTAAGAGTATTCATAATATTGAACAAGTGTTTTTTATGATCTTCATATATTTTTGCGTATAACCGGATATCATCAATAAATACCAAAACAATGTCATCATTATTTTCCATGAAAACTCTATTAATTAGATCCATGAAAATAGAGGGTACATTAGTCCATCCAAGAGGCATTACTCTAAAATCGCAGTGCTCATACCTCATTCAAAATGTTGTCTTTAGAATATCATCAATCGTGACATGAAACTGATGATATCCAAATTGAAGGTCAATCACATAAAAATATCTGGCTCCATGAATTTGATAAAATAAATCCTCAATTTGAGGTAGGGGACACTTTTTCTTTATTGTAATACCATTTATTTCATTATAGTCATTGAACTGCGGCATGGATACATCTCTATTCTTAATAAAGATAACAGTGGATCCCTATGGAGAAACACTAGGGTGGATAAATACTTTATCACTCAATTCATCTAGTTTTTATCTTCAGATCTAATAATTCATCTATGGAAATTCTATAAGGGTTCTTTGATATAGGCCTTTAACTAGGAATTAAATCTATAGAGAACTCAACCTCCCCCTCTAGAGGATATCTGAGTAAATCCTCTAGGAATACATCAATATATTCATTCATAATAGGTACATACCAAATTTGAAAATTTCTTCTCTAATCCATGGATATTTTATTCCCTTCCTCCATAAGAATTGAATTTAGTAGAGCTAATGGTTGTGGATCTAGATAAGAATCAGATGGTGATGTTTTTTCTCTAAAGATAATTGATTAAACCCCTTACTCAAAAATCATAATTTCCTTCCTCTATCAATTTATTTTCACATAATATTTTGAATGTTAGTAAATAAAAAGTATTATTTCAAATTAAACCATAGGTATGATGATAAAATCAGAAGATAAATCATATTTATATGTCATAATGGGGACTCCCTCAGACATCTTTGTGGAAAATGATACTTCCCTTAGGGGTTTTGACTGACAACTCCCTTATTAAGAAGAATTTTAAATATCTAATTTTAACGAAATATTGGATGATATGAAGTAATTAGATCATAAATAATCAAATTAATCATTATCCAAGTTTGAGGAAATGATTATAGTACCTTTCACCACATCATTAGGAACTTTAACATCCACAGTTGTGATCACATAAGTTTAGCATTGATCCCTTGGCCATTTATGAGGCATGTTTCATTCACACTTTGGGAAATAATTATCATATTGTACCATCTCCCTACAATTATATAATTGTAAATTTATTGATTCTTTCTTTCCCTTGACATCACCTTTATGATGGCCTTTCTTTCCACACTTTTAGCAGAATCCTTTTCCTTTTAAGTAGGAAATGGGTTGTTTCCTTCCATAGGTACCGCAAGTTGGAAACTTACACTTATTATTCTTCCCTTTATCTATTATATCCTATTACACCTCTTATTATCTTGTTTTCCCATAAATTCATAAGAATTAAGAGAATTATTTCTCGTTCTTGATAGCAAATGAGACAGTATCTTCTTATGATGAGAAACTCTGGGAGACTAGTGACCTTAGGAGGAATTATTTTAATCCACCAAATAATAAATCATTATTTCTCCTTGTATTAAGTATGTAGTACATGGAATTCCTTTTAAACATGATGAAGTTATCTTCATACTTCACAACATTATCCTCCTATTTTTGTCTTTGATTTAGAAAATTCTTTTCCATATCCACTCATTGTTCCTGAGGATAATATTCTTCTATGAATATCTACCTAAAATCCCCTCTTTCCATATTTCTAATCTCTTACTCCTCCCTTGTGTTTTGAATTAGTGACAACCATTGATCATCATATCATGATAAAAGATAAAATACCATGAAATCCTTCTCCCTTTTGTTAATTCCCAAAATAAGAAATATCTTATCTATGGAACTTATCAAAGACTCTACTACAAATGGGTTTGTAGTTCCATTGAATAATAGAGGTTATTGTTACATAAATAGGTTTAACATTATACCTACACGTTATGGTTCATGATGCTTTATATGGATAAGGTTATAGTTCATAACCTAGGTTAGTTTTCCCAATATAGTTATAAGATACTTAAACCCAGTTGCCGCTCCAATATCAAAATCATTATCCTGCATTGGAGGACAACCCCTATATGGGTTACATGCATTCATGAAGCTTCCATTACATATACTAGGTACCATTTCTTAATAATTCCATACACTAAATTTGGTTATGAATCACAATTTATAATGTCTAACTAGCAATGAACTTACCATAAATTGAAATACTATTCAAATCTAATCCCATAATCATAAAAATGATTTATTTGAGGTAAAATTTACTTTTAAGCCCTTAATAATGGTAATTAGCGGGGATGAAAATTATTATAATCATATCCCCAAGGAGTTTCAAACTAGGTTCTTTGTAAGGCTTGTTGCCGTGTAATAGGTTACCCCGAGTCAATCCTGAAACACATTGTCAGAGTTGTTAATCTCAGGTATATCAATTCTAGAACCACGTCCACTTCTAACATCTACACATAGATGTATTTTCAAGGAATATCCACACAATCTCTTCCTTACCAAAATTATAGTATTTTCTTGTATTTTTATCATCAATGTCCACCTTAGGGGTTTTTCCCAATCTATGTTTTCTAGAGGTTATTTCCCTGGTTTCTACTAAACATTGTCTAATACCAACTATAAGGACCCAAACCCATTTTCCTGGAGCTAGTGACTTATTTCATTACATTGGAATGATTAAAATAAATTTTTATCACAAAGGAATGAATTAGTTTTGTAGATTTAGAAAACTAGATACATTCATAACTTCAACATTACAACTTGAAATGAAATTCAATATGGAAATTTCTTCGAAAACATCCATAATTTCTATGTTATCCCTATAGGTCATTCATAATTTACTTTTTTATATCCTGGTAAACTAAAATATAAGAAATGGGGGAGCATAGATTCTTGGTAATGGTATAAAATATAGAAGAAGATATCATAAACATAAACATTAGGCATGGTGAATAAATAAAAATAAATGCCTCTAAAAATGAACTTGAAAAATATGGCAGGGATAAGGCTTGAATAAATAATTCCATAATAGTGAACAATTATGAGTATTCTACTATTCAAATAAACTCATGGAATATAAATTAATTTTTTCATAATGATGGAAATTCATAATCCCAAAATTTTGAAATATATAATCAATGCCTCAACCAAGACATCTGAAAATGATTAAGGCCTTGGCCAAAATAATTTTTGAAAATTTGGAAGGCCTCGGGAAAGTTTATATCTATTTATCTCATGAGACCTACTGATGAATATATGGGATATAATAGGCCCCGATATTAAAAAACTAAACCTAATTATTTCCTTATATTAATGATTATAAATATAAACACTATATACATTTATATTTAAACTAATGTTTGAAATTTAAATAACTTTCTTTGAACATAAACACTAACGATTTAGAGTAATATGGTGAATGGTTTCAAGATAAAACATCCATTTTAAAACAAATAACAAAAAATTCAATAAAATATGAAAGATGATATCATAAAATATTAGTCCAAATTATACATAAAAATCATTAAGAGTTTTGAAACAATTTAAAATACTCTTATAAAATCGTCGAGTAATTCTGAAGATAAATACATTTTTACTTTGGAAAGAAGTGTTCTATTAGAAAAATATTTGTAAAAATCTAGAAGTGAAATAATATAGTTTTTTTCATAATAAAATGATTTATTTTAGAAAAAATAATGGTGGCTAAAAATATATTAAAAATTTTAATTGAACATAGTTAAGAATTTGAGATGTTCTCAAGAATCGAGCTTGTATTCTAGGAATAATTAAAAAATATCATTAGAAAACATTTAACTCTAAATAAAACAAAGAATGGTTACAAATATTTCAAATATATAGGGAAATAAAATATAATTTATTTTTATTACATAATAATAATTAATAATTGAATTTGTATTAAGAGAGACAAAGTGTATCCCGCAAGAAAATGGAGGTTCGGGTAGAAAAACATTACCTTATGTCTGAATGTGTTCTTCACTTGACCATAAATACAATGATAATAAAATTAAATTAATTAATTAAATAATTCAGAAACATATATAAATATAATATTTTCATTATAGTTTGATTAAGTTCATTTATGCCCTCATTGATATGTTATAAGATTTAATTCCTTCGTTCCAGAGTCTTTGTTTACCCGATTTTATGATCAGTTCGCTTGATTATAAGTAATGGAGTTCATGTGGAATGGATATAATTAACTATTATTTAACTTATTAACATAAAAAATTTCAAATGGTAATATATATCATTTGGTTACATGGAATGAGGATGATTTATTAGATATAACATTAGTGATAACCATTTAGATTATTTTGGCAATATTTTGATTGTTACAAACTAGTTTGTCGTATTAATTTGTATTACATATATATACTAGTTATAGAACATTTAATAGGTTATAATACAAATATTATATTCTGGTGAAAACATAAAAAATGTTTCATGACCAGATTTTAAGGGTAAATGTAATAACGAAGGTTCGTCGTCAATGAAGTTATAAATCTGCACCTCTTGGACAATTATTTCATTTACAAAATAGAAGAGGGATATATAGTATTTTAAAGAACGATATTCTATTAACATCCTATAATTAAAGTATATAGATGATGATTTTTTTTATCATGATCATTTTAACAGTGGAGGTGAGGGTAAGGTAGGAAAATAAATTAAATTGAAAATAAATTGAAAATAAAAAGGAAGAGGGTTTACCACTTGAAATGTCCTCTATGAGAACCTCCTTAAGGGAAGGGGTTTTGGTCTTTTGGAAAGACCTAGATCTCCTAGATGTTGGGGGGGGGGGGGGGGTTACTAGGGACAATTAATTTGGAATAACATTGAGAAGATTCATGGATTAGAGGAGTTAATAGAAGACGTAGTGACGAGAGGCTTTTATAGAGGATGAGGGATGTAATTTTTGAATATCGTATTCTTTATATTGTTATTTTTTTCAAGACAACCAATAGTGTAGATTAATGTGTCCAAAAATAGTAATAAGTTCATGTGACTTACAATAAACTATTTATACATCAATAATGACACAATGAATAGTGTATTTATCTTATAATGTATTTATTCCGTAAATTATCTTATTTTACTATTCACAAAAAATCAATAATTTTAGAAAAAAGCCAAAAATTTACAATATCAATTTTTTGACTTGTAGAATTAATATATGTACTCCAATTTATCAAAAAATCTTAAATATATGATTTTTTAAAAAAAATTATTAATTAACTGAAAAATACATTTTTTTTAATATAAAACTGATTTTATAATACCTTTAAATATTAACGGAGGTCCCACAAATTTATCCTAAAATCACAGGACAACAATATATTTAGTTAGGAATACATTTTATGAAAATTAATTTTATTTTAAATTATTCATTCAAAATTGTAATTAAATATTTATTACTCACAAAAATATCAACACTTAATTATTAATTTTTAAAATATTCACTTTAATTTATATGGTGCCTAAATTTTATTTATATATACATGGGTGAGGTTTCTATTAAAAAGGGTACAGTACTATTCATAATGTTGAGTTACTATTCATAAGGTTATGTCACTATTCCCTAGAAATGTAAGTTGATCATATCAGTTTCTAAATATCTTACAGATCACAATTGTGTATGTTAGTTTTCCGAAATTCAAATCATAGAAGAAGAATAATTGTGTTTATTGGATATGTAATAACTGTCTCCTATGACAATGCATTTATTTATTAGGGGATTTTTGTTATATTCATTCTATATTAAATTTATTTCTAAAACTTTGGTGTGTTACAGAAGTGACCCATTTTCATAATTGAAGAAAGGGGTGATTTTGGAATTTTTCCATTACATTTCAATGATGGTATGAAAAAATTCAAGGGTCAATGGATCCAAAGATGGGAATTAATGAAGTGTGTCATGTGATAATATCAATATTTAATCTAAAATTCATTTTAACAAATGTCTTAAACTTGTATCAAGCATTTACACTTAGATTTACTACTTTAAACATTTCTTACCGGATTAATTAATTTTTACCTAATTAATTTTCATTTAATTACTAAAAATAAAATGAGAATTATCACATAATTTGGACCAAATTATTCCATATGTGAGACCATTTTATGAAATAATATTTCTATGTGTATGAAAATTAATTTTAATTTTAGTGCACTTCATGTGTAAAAATGATTTTTTAGAAAAAGAGTAATTTTAATCTCAAAAGAAATTTATAGGATAAAATTTTAAATTTTTTAAATATTAATAATATAAATTTTTTATTATAAAACAAATAAATGTTATGCGGCTTTAAAATTTAGATGAATCTTAAATTTTCCAAAATATTATTTAATTAAAATACATGATCAAAAATAGTTTCTTTTATTGTTTAATATTACATAGGATTATAAAATGTTGAAAATAGATTTTATAAATCCATAATTGTATTTTGAAATTTATATTTTTAATCATTAAATACATACATGATCATGGAAAACGTTTTATACGTATTTAATTTATACTTCTTGATATATCCATAAATTCAATGACTTTAGCAAGAATTGTATTTTTCACTATTTAGATAAAAACTTTTTAATTTAAAAAAATACAAAAAATTAATCTAATGTTATTATTATTATTATTATTACAAATTTGATTTTAATTTATTGAAATAAATACGGTAAAAATTTTGAATTTAACATTTATGTAAAAAAATAAATATATAATGGAAACTGTATTCATTGTTAAATAAAATTTTTAAAAATAAAATATTATTATAACTATTTCCTTTCAATTACTAATAAAATTTGGTATGGATATAATATTAAATTTAATAATATAATTAAAACAAAAATATATTTAGTATCTTAAAATAAATCATATAAAATACAATTTTAGAATGGTTATATTTAAAGCATAAATTATTCTTCTTAGTTACTTTGCTACACTAATAAAGTTTTATCATTTCATAATTATTAATAATAGCCTTTTTTATTATTAGATAGATTTAATAATTTGGTTAACTTTATTTTTACCTTCCAATTATAGTGCTATATTTTAATGATTACATATTATTCCTAAGTTTGTTTTGGTCCAGTGTTACATGTTAAACTAGCCATCTAACACATTAGGTTTGGAACGAAAATATTATTTAAAAGACCATGGAGTTAAATTATCCCCCTCTTAAATTATTTTCATCATTAAAATTTTAATTATCCCTTAATAATTGAAATACATTATAATATTTAAAATATAATAATAACATAGAAATTATATTAAATGAGGTATCTACCTAAATATCTTAGGTATAACTAGGAAACACTTCTTTTTCGCTTATTGGGTTAAATGATTGTATCATCATTCCATTGAACCTTATATCTCTATACCATCATTTCCCACACAAGAATAATCTTCTTGTTACATTAATACATTCCCTTTGTCGATTCATAATACATTTATTTATATGAAGCAATGTAAATCATCTTTCCATCATTATATTCATCACCTAAAATTCAATTAGACTCAATCATTCTCTTCATTTGTGTATTTTTAAACATGAATAATTTCACTTTGTTAATAATAATTCTTAATAGTTTATTTCTCGTAACCATAATATTTCTCACTCCACATTTTATCCTATTAGGTAGCTCACTGGGAAAATCTTTTTATTGTATAGTAAATTTATTGTTAACTTGGTTCCATGGGGCTTCATCCATTACTAAAACAAAAATTATTTAATAATGGATAATGAATAATTAATCCCCTAATGAAATTATTTTATGTAAATTTCAAACTATAAATGGCTTATAGTTTGAAATTGTTACACTAGCTTACATTTTAACCTAAATATAACAAAATTCAATCTAGGTTTCTTTAGGATGTGTTATATCATATTCAGTAACCTAATTCAATAACATAATAAATATATCATAATGTATTTTATCGGGAATTTTAGTAAGAAAATTATATTACCCTGGTGTGTCTCTCCATGTGTGTAGTCTTACACCTACTCATCTTGCACTGAGTAAAAATCTATTCAATGCTCAACCTGACCTTCTGGGTTTATTACCCCTAGGTGAATATGTTCCACATCAATATCCAAATTACTATATCCAGATATGGATGTAATTTCTAGTAAAACCAAAAACTCAAAACATTAGAAAAATTTTAAGATGTTATCATATACTTAGAATTATCCACTAGACCTATCCATATGGATTTATACAATATTCTCTTATCCAAATCCCTAAATAATAGAAAATTTTCAATATTACCACAAAAAACATAAATGTTTAGCTATACCATTTAAAATATTACCAACAACAATTTTTAGATCCTTGATTACATTTATAACTCTTTAATTGCCTTCAATGGATAATATCATAATCTATAACAATATTTAAACAATAATTTGATGCCAACTATCTTTACCTGGATCAATTCTCTAAGAGTTTGGTTCAAATAAAATAATTCTATTAAATATCCTATTTAAAATCAACCATAGTATCCCAATTTTAACCATTAATAACTAAAATCTCGACAAAATAAAATGATTCACATAAATTTAACTGAAATTTTATCTTTATTGTTTTAGATAGTTAAGAAAAACAGTTTTCTAACAAAACCAATGACTTTATAATAAAATAAACTAAATTTCACTTAATAAAAACTACTTGATCAATGAAAACTATTAAGCATATTCCAAAATATTCTCCAAACAGGCAACTGTTCAAAAAATATCATGTTTAATAATTTTATTTATAACCTAGAGAAATATAATGTAACGACCCAAAATTTCATTAATGAAAATACCTCTTGATCTAATTAAATGTATTATCATGTAAAATGGAACTTCTTTGGTTTTATATTTTTTGGATTTTAAAATACCATTAAGAATTTTGACCATTGCTAATATAGATTCTGAACAGTGATCACATTATTAGTATAAACATAGGCCTTTAACGAATCCAATTTACTCAGACAAAGGAACTGATGGCCTCATCCAGTAGACCGTCACCATACAAAGCCCATTTGTTGGAGATCATAAAGGAGGTGGCATCATTGGGATTCAATCTTGACCAAGCCCAATCTGAGCTTGAAGATGTTAAGCTCGAATAGAACCACCTATGAGAGAAGTGGAGGTTGATAGAGATTACTACTTGAGTAATGTTATATGAGCCACTCTAAGAGTCTATCCCCATAACGCACCTTAACCTAAGGTCTTATGCGGGTGTGTTAAGTGGTTATGTTACAAAAAACTAGTAATATGATTATATACATTATTTTTGTATATAATAAAGAATATACATTCATTTTATTATTTGTTACTTTGTAAATTGATTTTAAGGATAAAATAGTATTTTTAGTTAATATGGAACTAATAAATCTATTTTGATGAATTAATAGATTTTTTAATTAAATAATATTTTTAATAAAATGCTGTTATTATTAAATTAATTTTTATTAAATATAAATGATCATATAATTTTATGAATGCAATTGTAATTTTTATTAATGTTTGAAAGCTATTTTGTCAAAACCCAGGAATTTTCGACAAATGTCTATTTTTATTTTAAAAGTGAAAATTCACATATTTAGAAAATTATTTAGATAAAATTAATAAAATTTTTTGAATCAGGATGTTAAAATTATCCAACCGTGAAAGTTTCATAATTTTCTGAGACAATCGAAATTTTGGGTAAAAATGAAATACCGTTTAAATATATAATGTGTTTTATGACATCATAATGACCCAATAGTGATGTAATAAATTACTATAAACATTATTTTCGGACAATATATGTTTTACCAACAAAATAATTTGATTTTGGGTTTGTTTTATTTATTTTACAATGCTTTAGTGGACCCTTGAAGACTTATAAAACCTTTTTTCTTTTTAAATTGATTTCCTTGAGAGTGTGACTCACCTCCACATAAGAAACCCTAATATTTTAAGAAGTTAGGACATTGTAATTATAAAATATTATTTTCCAATCCCATTTGGAAAACAACGTGGGAAAAAACATGGGATGGTTTGTGGTTTTGATTAGTTTAATTTGAGGTGTCCCAAACCTAAATAATAAACAATTCCATCTCCTTCCCTATATAAAACCACCCAAGATCCCCTTACTGTTCACTAAAAGCGTTTTTAGTTCGTCCAACCTCTTCCATCCTATCTCTAGAATCCTCCCAAGGCACCCTATGCTCACAAGAAGCCTCTATTAAGCCTCTCCCAAGCCTTTGGGATTTCACTTCCAAGTAAGGGTTTTCTTCCTTTGTTATTTCTGTCCAATTTTCATTATGTTGTTATGCCCTTTTAATTTCAACTATAATTGTTGGGGTATGGTTTCACACCACCCCCATATAGCCCCATTTATGGTTTAATGATGGTAGATCCATTTCACTCTCATTAATTTCTTCAACGTACACCAGTTATTATGCCGAAATTCTGAACGGAATTTATCTCTCCTCATTTACATTCAAGCAATTCTTTTATATCATGAATATATATTCCATTAAAAAAATTTGGACATGTATTTATATGACCCTCATACTGTACATTTCTTATAAATAGGATGATACACCCACTTTCCCTCTCATCAACAATTTTTATGAATTATTATGTCACACCATTATGCTACCGAAATTGACCACGTTTTCCAAGCCAAAATCATTGGGTAGTGAATACCATACCCATTTCTCAATCAAGGGTATTCAACTTTATGCACATTTACTTAATGATTATAGATTTAAATGTATTAATTACACATTCCTTTATCATGGAATAAATGATTATGTTTAATGAATCCATGTGGAACAATTAGCATGAAATGAAATGTTTAAGAAGGGTGCGCCCTTATTGCGCTCCAACGCATTTGGTGAAGTATAGTATCATGATACGTCATGTGAAATGAGTGTTGACCCATGATAATTCAAGTTAAATTTGGGTTTACTCATGTTACATGTGAAATGAGGGTTTATTCATGCTCTATGTGTAATGAGCCGTGGCTCCTGCTAATTCCATTTTAATTGTTGTTGCCACATCTCTGTGTTATGATTATCATGATTTATCATTCCTTTATGTTTATGTTTGTCTTATGATCCATGGATATGCCTATTGACTAAAATTTATTTTATTCCTCATGTTATTCCATGTTTATTCCCTTACTGGGATTTATAGCTCACCCTTTTCTTGTGCATGTCCTCAGGTTATCCAATGCAATGTTAAGTATGAAGGAATGATGGGGTAATGTAACGGATGTTTTCAATAAAGATATTGTGTTATATGTTTTAAGTTGTTATGTAATGTTCCTAATCCCCAAATACACTAGATAACTAAATATTCCATGTTATATCATGTGAAGGTTTTTATCTAATAAATTATTTTAAGTGCGTAATAAAGAGCAGGGTTGTCGTAGTTGGTATCAGAGGATATGTTTAGTTATTTTTGGGATTGGGATTAGAAATCCCTA
Organism: Viscum album; assembly: GCA_963277665.1. Lineage (NCBI taxonomy): Eukaryota > Viridiplantae > Streptophyta > Magnoliopsida > Santalales > Viscaceae > Viscum > Viscum album. The sequence continues at coordinate 442,401,128 of OY728135.1, read as the reverse complement.
GTAAAGCCTTAGAGACAAGACTAAGTATAATAAAAACATCCCTAAGTTTTGGTGAGTATTGAGTAACTGGTTTATCAAGAAAATACATCCCTGTCTAGATACGAGCATGTAGAGGTGGCTCTGGCGTAAATGTATCCTAGGGGTAAAACCAGAAAACACCACTTTGAGCTAGACTCGAACGTGAACTAGTGCACAAAAATGGGACTTTCTGCACTATTGGTTATGAAACTCCCGGGGGATATTCTTTGGTAAATTTTTTATATTAGTTTAAACTATTATTAAAGGACTTAAAAAAATTCCCTAAGAATATATGTTAGAACGAAGATCATGGATTACATAGACTAAAGCCAATAGATTCATAAGTTAGGAAATAAAATCTATTTATAATTCTTTTGTTTCTTGTATTTGGATTACCATTTATGTGTTACCCCTAAAATTCCTTTTATTCCATCCAATGGTTGTTAATAGGAGGATTCAGGCTAACAACCGATGTGAAGATCAATGCGATGATTGTTCTAATGAGATATCCAATCCAACGGAAGTGGGAATCGTGAAATTTTTTAGGATAATCTCTCAGTTAACTCAAGATTTGAATAGAAACATGGGTTAGCAGGAACATTCAACCCCCCTTAGAAATATCAAGTCGCTATAGAGAGCTTCATGATAAAAAGTCCTCGTACTTTTAATGGATCTACAGATATCTCAATCACCGAACAATGGATCAACTCCATGGGGAAGATCTTCTACATCCTTCAATATTACGAACAAGATAAGGTTCTACTGACTGCTTATCATATGTAGGGTGAAGCTGATCAATGGTGGAAATTGATCAAAATTACGAAGCACGAGGAGGAGATCGAGGCGTTGAAATGGATGGATTCCCGGAAGATGTTTTTGATAAATATTTTCCACACACCATCCGGCTTAAGATTGAAAGGGACTTCCATTCACTCAAGTAAAAAGACGATGAATTTTTAGGAGCGTATGAGGAAAACATCACAAGTCTTGCACGATATGCCTTCATCTTTGTCGTTACCCTCGAATGAAAGGTTGTCCACTTCTTTGGTGGGATGAAACCTAGCCTGTGAAAATCCTTGGTGATCTGTTACTTCGATAACTATAAGGAAATTGTCTGATGTGCCCTCAAGTTCAAAATAAAGATTGAGGAATCTCAAGGGTATCACATGGATAAGAAGGGTAAGGTGAAATTCAATTCTGGAATTCTGATGGATTAATCCAATGGTGCTAAGAAGATCCAGCACCCCACTTTCTGAAGGTGTAGAAAAAAGCACCCCCGAAATTGCATGAAGTGGATGACGAAATGCTTTAGGTGTGGAAGAGAAGGGAACCTATCAATTTACGACTGATAAGAGAATCCCACAGCTGTAACAGATGATAGGAACACTCTGTTTAACTCTCAACACATTGTTCATCGCTACAACTACAAAGAACCTAGGCGTCTTGAAAATTTCTGCCTTATGCTAAGGGTTCTTAGAGGCAACCAACAACATCCAAGTTAGCAAGGGTGAGCTTTTTCCATCACTACCACTGAATCAAACCCCGAAAATGAAGTGGTGATAGGAATGCTAGTTATTCATTAAATAATAGAAAATGTACTTTTTGATTTAGGTTCTATATATTCTTTTATATCCCGATAGTTTAGTATAACAATACCAACACCACCAAAAATCATGGAAGTAAAGATGTTGGTGAGTACGGAAAATGGGGAAATCATTGTATCCTATGAATATAACTCCTCCCCTATCATAATCTATTGATTGGAATTTATATGAACCTCGTTATACTCCATCTGGTGGAATTTTGATGCAATTATTGGTATGGATTAGCTTTCCTTATGTCGAGAAAACATAAATTGCCGTGAGAGGGAAATCACTATCCATGTGGGGAATCAAGCCCTGATTCTGTACAAATTCAAGGACGATGATGAATCTTATTTATCTCCATCATCTCAAGAATTTATATTACTACCCTATGAGCACACTTATCTGGCTCAGATGATTGAGTCCAAGGAAGAAAACATCCTTGAAGACATGCCTATTTTGAGGGAATTTTCTGAAGTGATTCCCGAGGAATTTTCTAGTCTTCCTCCTATAAGATATGTTGAATTCTCAATTGATCTCATACCTGGGGAATTGCCTATATCCAAAACTCCCTAAATAATGGCCGTTGTATATCTTTAGGAGATGAAGAAACAACTACAAGTGAATCTGGATAAGGGGTTTATACACCCAAGTGATTCACCATGGGGTGCATCAGTTCTCTTTGTCAAGAAGAAGGATGGGTCAATGCGCCTTTGCATCGATTATCATGAGATTAACCAAATCATGATAAAGACCAAGTATCCTCTCCCATGAATTGATGAATTTCTCGATCAGATGTGTGTAGCACAATACTTCTCTAAGGTGGATTCACAGTCGAGATATTTTCAAGTAAGGGTGAAGAAGGAAGATAACCCCAAGACTGCTTTTTGTACAAGATACGATCAGTGTGAATTCAATGAAATTCCTTTCAGACTCACTAATGCTCCAGAAATATTCATGGACTTGATATACAGAGTCTTTAGAGATTACCTTGACAAATTTGTGGTAGTCTTTAAAGATGATATTCTAATATACTCAATACCAATGAGGATCATGAGGAGCATCTAAGAACTATACAGGAGACCTTGAGAAAGGAGAAGCTCTTTGAAAAGTACAACAAGTGTGAGTTCTCATTAAAGGAGGTCTCATTCTTGGGACATATCATCACAAGCAATGAGGTATCTGTGGATCCCTCCAAGACAACTGCAATAGATGGATGGCCAAGGAAAACATCGTTAATAGATATCTATGGATTCTTTGTGTTTGTTGGATATTATCGATGATTTGTGAGAAATTTATCACGATTGACCAACCCTCTATCCAAGATAACTCGGAAGGGAGTAATGATTTCTTGGAGTGATGAATGTGAAGAAAGATTTAAGGAGTTAAAAAGGAGGCTTCTCACTATGCCCGTGCTCAGTTTACCAACAAGTGGAGAAATTTTTGTGTTATTTAGTGATGCTTCGAAGAAGGGACTAGGCTGTGTGTTGATGAAAAATGAAAAATTCATTGCCTATGATTCAAGGCAATTGAATGTTCATGAGTAGAACTATCCAACATATGACCTGGTGTTGTCTGTAGGGATCTTAAAATTTAAAATTTGGTGGAATTATATATTTGGTGAGAAGTGTGAAATATATATGGACCACAGAAGCCTCAATTATATATTCACAGAAAAAAAGGTGAATATGCACTAATGAAGATGGTTAGAGCTGATCAAATAATATGACTGCTCAATTTATTACCACCCTGGGAAAGCGAACAAGGCGGAATATGCTCAATGTAGGAAGGACCCATCGATTATATCATTTATGAGAATTGAAAAGGATCCACTCTTCTTAGATTTGATGAATATGGACATGAGAACCATAAATAATGGAACATCATCAATCCTTTCACAAATTATTACTCAACCCTATCTTTTAGAATCGTTAAAGGATGATTAAAAGGATGGTGTATGAGTTCAAAAGAAAGTGGAAGCTATCAGAAAAGGGAAATCTTCATAGATCAATGTTAGTGAAGAAGGAATTGTGAGATATGGGACAAAACTATATGTTCAATCAAATCCGGAGCTGAAGAAGGATCTTTTGGATGATGCAGATAGTTCGAACTTCTCTATTAACTCAAGAAATAGAAAGATGTATTGAGATATCCAAGGGAATTATTTGTGGGATAATATGAAGAAGGAGATCGAAGAGTATACATCAATGTTCCGAGTGTGTCAGTATGTGAAGGCAGATAGGTAAAAATCTAAGGGAATGATGGAACCATTTCCCGTACCCACACAGAAATGGGAGAACATCACCATGGTCTTTGTCACTGGACTTCTGAATACATCTAAAGGAAATAATGCAATCTGGGATGTTGTGGATCATCTTACAAAGGCTGCACACTTCATTTATATTTAGGCGGATTTCTCATTGGATCAACTATCATGGATATATATCAGGGAAGTGGTAAGGATGCAAGGAGTTCCACTATCTATTATATCTGATCGAGATCCAAGATCCACCTCAATGTTTTGGAAGATACTTCAACATGCTCTGAATTCTGAGCTGAACTTTATTACAACTTATCATCCTCAAACTGATGGCCAATCTGAGTAGACTATCCAAACACTTGAGTACATATTGAGAGTGTTCTCAATGGACTTCAAAGGAGGGTGGGATCAACATATTCCTCTGGTTGAGTTCTCATATAAAAACAGTTTCCACTCAAGCATCCAAATGGAACATTATGAAGCCTTGTTTTAGAAGAGGTGCAGAACACCGACATGTTGGGATGAAGTCAGTGAGCGTAAGCTACTAGGACCAGAAATGGTAAATGGAATGGTGGAGAAGGTAAAAACCATTTAGCAGCAAATCAAGGCAGCCCAGAGTCGACAAAATAGTTATGAAGAAAACCATTGATGAGACAATGAGTTTAGAGTTAGAGTCATGTTATTTTTATGCATATATCTAGGGATGAAGGTCATGAGTTTTGTAATTAAAGGGAAGTTAATTCCTAGGTACATCAGCCCCTTTGAGATTCTTGATCATGTCCGGGATGTGGCCTATTGACTACCACTTCCACCTACCATGGCCAAAGTACATGATGTCCTTCATGTATCCCTCTTAAGGAAGTACATACAAGACACTTCACATGTACTCTCTTTAGTGGTAGTACATCTAGAGGATGATATTTCTTTTTAGGAGAAACAAGTGTAGATATTACACCATAGAGAAATATTTGTACCAAATAAGACAATTACCCTCATCAAGGTTTTGTGGAAAAGCCACAAGTTTGAATAAGCGATGTGGGAATCAGAGGAGGTGATGAAATAGAGTTACCCTCATCCTTTTTAGTGTCAAAAAAGGAAATTTCGAGGCAAAATTTCATAAGGGGGGATGATTGTAATGAACCAAACATTCATTAATTAAAATTAGTATTGATCTAATTAAATGTCTTATAATGTAAAATGGAACTTCTTTGGGTTTATGTTTTTGAATTTTAAAATACCATTAAGAATTGTGACCGTTTCTAATATATCTATTGAATAGCGATCACATGATTATTATAAATATACGCCTTTAACGAATCCAATTTACTCAGACAAAGGAACCAATGGCCTCATCTAGTAGACTTTCCATATACAATGCCCATTTGTAGGAGGTTGGAAAGGAAGTGGAATCATTGGGATTCTTTCTTGACCATGGCCAAGTCGAGCTTTAATATTTTAAGTTTGAGCAGAACCGCCTACGAGAGAAGTGGAAGTTGATAGAGATTACCACTCGAGTAATGTTATCCGAGCCACCACAAGAGTTTGTCACCATAACACACCTTACCCTAAGGTCTTATGTGGGTATTTTAAGGGGCTATGTAACAAGACCCTAGTACTATGATTATGTGCATTATTTTTGTATATTATAAATATTATACTTTCATTTTATAATTGTTACTTTGTAAATTGTTTTTAAAGTGAAAATAATATTTTTAGTTAATATTCAACTAAGAAATATATTTTGATGAATTAATGGATTTTTGAATTAAATAATTTTTTTAATAAAATATTATTATTATTAAATTACATTTTATTAAATATAAATAATCGTATATTTTTATGAATGCAATTGTAACTTTTATTAAGGTTTGAAAGCTATTTTTTCAAAACCCAAGAATTTTCAACAAATATCGATTTTTATTTTAAAAGTGAAAATTCACATATTTAGAAAATTATTTAGATAAAATGAATATTATTTTTGGAATCAGGATGTCTAAATTATCCAATGGTGAAATTTTCATAATTTTCTAAGACAGTCGTATTTTTGGTTAAAAATTAAATATTGTTTAAATATATAATATCTTTTATGACATCAAAATGACATAATGGTGATGTAATATAATACTATAAACATTATGATCGGACAATATATGTTTAAAATTAAAATAATTTGATTTTGGTTTTGTTTTATTTATTTTACAAAGCTTTAGTGGACCCTTCAAGACTTATAAAACATTTTTTCTTTTTAAATTGTTTTCCTTGGGCGTGTGACTCACCTCCACAAAAACAACAATATTATTTTATTAATTTAGGACATTGGCCTTATAAAATATTTTTTTTCACTTCTATTTGTCAAAAACCATGGGCAAAAACCATGGGTTGGTTTGTGGTTTTGATTAGTTTAATTTGAGGTGCCCCAAACCTAAATAATAAACAATTATCTCTCCTTTCCTATATATAGCAACCCAATATTCCAATTCCTCTTCACTCAAAGCCTTTATATTTCATCCATAATCTTCAATACTCTCTCTATAATCCTCCCATGTTGCCCCTATTTACCAATAAGCCTCTCTCAAGCCTCTCCCAAGCCTTTGGGATCATACTTCCATGTAAGGGTTTTCTTCCTTTCTCATTTTTGTCCAATTTTTATTATGTTGTTATGCTCTTTAATTTCAATTATAAATGTTGGGTTATTGTTTCATACCTCCCCAATTCTTCCATCTTTATGTTTGGATGATGTTATACCCCTTTCTCTCTCATTAATGGCTTCCATGTACACCTGTTACAATGCCAAAATTCCCAAATGAATTTTTCTCTCCTCATTTACATTCAATCAATTCTTTTATATCATGAATCTATATTCCATTAAAATTGTTGGGACATGTGTCTATATTCCCCCTTACTATCCATTTAATGTAAATATTATGACATAACCCTTTCCCTCTCATAATCCATTTTAATGTCTTTTTATGTCATGCCATTATGCTGCTGAAATTACACAAAAATTTTCCAAGACAAAATCATTATGTAGTGAATACCATGGACATTTCTATATCAAGGGTATTAAACTTTATGCAGATTTACTTATTGATTATAGAGTTTAATGTATTAATTCCACATTCCTTTATCGTGTAATTAATAATGATGTTTAATGAATCCATGTTTTATGGTCCATGTGGCACACTTAAGCATGAAATGAATTGTTTACCAAGGGTGCACCATTATAGCGCTCTACTGACTTGGGTAAATATAGTATCATTATAAGTCATGTGCAATGGGTGTTGACTGATGATAATTCAATTACAATGAGGGTTTACTCATGCTTCATGTGCAATGAGGGTTTAATCATGCTCCATGTGCAATGAGCCTTGGCTCAGGTTAATTCCATGTTAAGTGTTGTTGCCACATCTCCATGTTATAATTGTCACGATTTATCATGAATTTATGTTTATGTTTCTCTTGTGATACATTGATATGCCTATTGACTAAAATGTATTTTATTCCTCATGTTATTCCATGTTTATTCCCTTACTGAGCTTTATAGCTCACCCTTTTCTTATGCATGTGCTCAGGTTATCCCATGCAATGTTAAGTACGAAGGAATGATGTGGTCATGTAAAGGAGGTTTTCAATAAAGATGTTGTGTTCTATGTTTTTAGTTGTTATGTAATTTTCCTAAGCCACAAATACACTAGAACTCTTGATATTCCATGTTGTATCAAGTGAAGATTTTTATGTGATAAATTATATTAATTGTGTAATAAAGCGAAGGGTTGTCATATGGAATCATAATTAGGGTGAGATAAAATAATCAATAATGGAAATCGTATACTAGTATTATCAAGGAATAAACATGGAATTAATAATATTTTAGGAGAAAAATGAATCAGATAATTGCTATATAAATGATCACATGATCTTTAAAAAAATCCATGCTAAAAAATATAAATAAAAACATGGATGCTAATAACTGAATTCATGGTGATGAAATAAATATTGTCAGACATCATTATCTTTACCTCTATAACCTTAGTCAAGAATTTATTATTTTTATTAAGGCTACATATGAGAAATCATGCTTATCATAAAGTTCTCCACTAAGACATCTTTCTTGCATTGGGTAGGCATATACTAAATACACAAACCCTTTTCCCATGAGAAAAAATAATACATTGATGGGATATACAACACATGGCCTTAACAATAACTTATTTATATCGAATTTATTCACAATTTGAACATATAAATACAAGTATAATGTATTACCAAATGCCTTAATAATAAAAAAACATCTATAAGTAGATATATACATAGGGAATGTCAATAATTTTATAGTCAATAAATGAAAATAATCTATCAGGATAAAGAATGTATATTTTTAAACAATACATAATTAACTTTCTTGAGTAGTCTATAAAAATATGTATCATAATGATAGGTATAATTATTGTAAATATTTCCCCATTTAAAAAGTGGAATAAAATTATATTTAATTACACAAAAACTAATGTTTTATCGAGTAATGGTATACTCTTAAGCCAATAATTTTATAAATAAACAAATGTATTGATATATAGGTTACTTTTACTCAAAAAATTTAATGAAAAATAGATTATTGACATAGGAAAGAAAATATAAGAAAAATCATGCTTATAAAAGAGGAATAATTAGAAAGAAAAGGGTAGTGATTGATTTCAATGAAATTAATCACACAAATAAATATATTATTATTTTACATTGAATTTAATACCTGGAAAATATATACAACTTAATATGGAAACAAGAAGCTAATATGAATCATATATCAATTTAGAAAAATTAAGAAGCATATACCCTTACGGTAGTTGTAATGTAATAATCAAAAGAACATGATAGGGGTACTGTGAAATTATAATATAATGAAATAACTTATTTTAATTACACTAGAATGAAAATTTTCAATGGATATAAAATATTAAAAAAATGGAGGTCCATAATATCACACATTTCTCATGAAATTATAACTAGATACAATTAACACTTACACCTTTAGAAACATTAAAATCTAAACCTCTTATGGGATATAATTTAAAATGAAACATTAAATACCATGGATAATGAGAGAATAATTATACAGTATTTCAAATGTGAATTAAATTGACTAGAAAATGGATAACATAGTGTATAACATTAACATGTCTAAAGGGATTGAAATATGAGATAACAAAACCTAAAGAAATTATAATCCTTTAAATCAAAACACCTTGAAGGATAAAATTTGATGAGAAACATTAAATACCATTAATAATTATAGGATAATTACAAATGTTTATAATTTGGTAAAAAATGCTCCAAACATAAGAAAAATGGTGTACAATAAGAAATATGTCCCAAGGGGTGAAAATTGGTATAATGGAATCTTACCTTAATTCCTATATTGTAAAAATGTGATCTTACCTCCTGTATAAAAAAATTACTTCATAAATAACCTATTTCAAACCGTATACATATATATTTCCTTATATAGACATTATTTAAAAAAATTTATTACAAATATATTTGTTAGTTATGTTTTATTTTCATCATCATGTGCTAGAAAATTTGATTTCTTGTTTTGTACGAGTTTTATGATGTCATGGTTGATTATTGTTTATTAAAAAAACTTCATTAAAAAAATTCAGAAATTATATATAATCATGATTTTTAAAGGATTAATAATATTCCATTTTCATTTAGTGAATGGTAAATATATGTTTTATAAAAATGGAAATTATGAAGAACTAGTTTATGTGTGTTTAATGATAGCAAAATGATATCCTAATAAATATAATAAATATCATTAAAATTTTTCACAATAATTAAAAAATATAAAATAAAATATTATGACATTATATTAACATTATATGACATTATTTAATCATTCATAATATATGTATTATAACACTGTCCATGTAGTTAATATAACTAACCCGAACAAGATCATGAAATAATGATTCTAAGAGTAAGGGAATGTGTTTATATAATGTTAATATAATTTTTTTTTTCAAAATTGTGAGCATTAAATAAATATCATATATCTTTATTAAATTAATTTTTTGAACCATCAATGTTGAGTGAATTTGGAAAATGAAATTCATTATTCATGGAGCATAAACACATGATTAATATTTCCATTTCTCAATGAATGGGATAGGATGAATGTATAAAATAAATTATCATTTTGAAATAAAAATTTTGTCCTAGAATAAATATTAATACAAAAAATCCATACTTTTTATTATCCATGAGTGGCGGTGATGAAAAACAAACACCATCAGTTTGTAGAGTTGGTAGTCTTCTTGTATGAATGACTGATATTATTTGGTTTTTCTTAGTAGAAAAAACGGATTGGAAAATGATTGATAAATTAAAATAATAACATTATAGTATATTAATAATATTAGTTTTATTATATTAGAGTTTCAATAAGGATTTTGGAATAGAAATATTAAGAATAAAATTCTAAGTAATAATAATTACTTAGGTTGATTACATGGGATTTTTCATTAAAATACCATTAGAAATACATACATTATGACAACTAAATAAGAACATAGTTTTATTACATTTATATATGATTTTAATAGTATAATAATGGAATATTTTCATAATAAATCTTTTCAAGGTCTAAACATCTCATACAGAGATATGGCGTCTTTGTAGATGTATATTGTTTTCACTTTACAAAAAACATATATGATGGTTGTAATGGATTAGTGTCTTTGGAAACATGGATAAATTAACAGCTAGCTCATAAGTGAACTACATCATCTCAAACAAGGTTATTCATAAAAATCACCTGTATTAGACATATCAAAAAGAAACCATATCATCATAACTTGGGGAAAGGAAACATAAGAAAGGGTGATATCATATTCTTAGTAATATTAAAAATGAGAGATATCAATGATCACATAAGAATAGCATCAGCATGATGGTTTTAGGACATTAGCTTAACATTTGATAACCATACCCTACAAATCCAATATCAAATCCTTATTCATGTAATAGATTGTGGAAGTTCATAAGACATGCATCATGAAGGAATAAAATAACACGATCTGTCGAAACATAACATTGACATGTGACATAGTTCTTTAGAATACCCATCATCATATAAAATAATTTACTTAGTGTCAATGTATCATTTTCAAGCCTGTAATAGTAGAATGGGTTCACTCTCCAAACCATCATGGTAGTCATGGTTCACACCCATGACTATAATGGTAGATAGTGTCCCTTACTGAGTTGGGTTCATTCCAAATTCTAGTCATGTTTATCTCATGAGATACGAATAATTACTTAATATATTAGAAGTATATATAGTTCCAACTCATGATACGATCCAATAATTTGTGTTTTGAAATATCATAACACATTAATCAATTTAGAACCGATAAAATTATGGGTTTAATTAATATTTAATCAAAGAATAAACCATGAAAAATAATCAGGTTTAAAAAACGTTTCATCACTTCATCATATCATAAAAAATGGAAAAGGAATGGGTTTCATAAACACTTATTATTTTCATCATAACATAAACCATAGAAATAAATGGTTTTTATAAAAATCTATTATTATAAACCTAAAACATAAAAAGTATGAATAAGGATGGTATCATTGGGTCATATACCTAGTAAATATTATGTAACATAAAAGTATGTCATATTACATGGAAAATGATTTTGAAATATCCCACAAAACATTTATTGAGGAAATATCAATTCCAATTTGAAATCTGTTAGTTAAAATCTAAAAATTTCCCAAATGTAAAATAAAAAAATTTCATTGAAAAAAAACAAGGATACTTGTATAATATGTTTTAGTTTATTAACCATTCATGATGGTGGAAAATATCATTCATGTAATACACATTAAAATAATGATTCATTTCACATTTTTAGTAAAAAGTCAAAAAAGACATCATTTTGGAAAAGAATAATAAAATTAAATTAATTATTTTTTTAAGAGTAAAAAATGATTAATAATTTATATAAAAATTTATGTATATTATTAGAAACATCCTTTAAAAACATTCTTATAAAACACGGACATGGAAGAAAAATAATTTTTGACCGAAGAGAGAAATAATGTTTTTTTCTTTAAAAACATTATTTTGGTCTCTTTTGTTCTTAAAGAGAGGAATGTGAAAGGAAAACATGTATTTTATAGAAATAAATATATTATAACAAAATATATGAGATTATTGAGATTTATACCACAATATTTGATCATCCAAAACATAATCGTAAATAATCCTGATAAGCAATGAGATTGTAACATAAAACTTGTATCACATTGGTAAATTTTGCGATCATAATAAATATGAAATAAATGAAATTATATGGATATTTATATCCCAATATTTTAATGATAGGTATTTCTAAATACATACTTGGTTTTTATATACGCCCACAATAGAAATAAGTGGTGAATATGGCCATTTCTCATGAAAATAAAAGTGAGGTGAAAATTCCATGCGACACTAAAAACAATTAAATCATAATACCATTAAATAATTAAAATAAATAAACATGAATAGACATTAAAATAATTATATTCATGATATAACATGTAAATGTTTCATAATATACACCACATAGTAGAAACAGGTAGGGAATATGACATATGTTCAGCTGCATTAAAAGAGAGACTAGAAGACCCTTACTTCAAGTAATGAATTTATTTTTACACATTAAAAAATCCAATATAATAGATATAGGATTATTTTACATATATTATATAACCATTATCAAATATATCAAACCATATATTATTTACATGTAATCTTTTATCAGCTGTTTATTTAAATATCTTTGTTAAAATCATTGTTTCAAGTGATAACTCCTTTGTTCATCATGTATGTATTGGTTCTGTAGTTTCAATCCTTGTACTTTGATAATAATTAAAAAATATATATAATGCTAATTTTTTTATAAATATCATATATATTCATTATATATGTATTTATTGTACTCTATAATATTTAGAGATAGAAATTTAATTACACCATTCAGTGAGAATGTAGGTTGTAAATATGCATGAACGTTATTTCCATTGTCCTGATGGATGCATAAAAATAAAAATAAATAATATAAAATTTTTAAAAAACCATTTTATATCATATATATATCATATTAATTAATTAAATATACCATTTTCCCCATCCATGTAAAAAAAATAAATAATGCATCACATTGATTCGTGGAGGTAGTAGTCCACATGTACCCATGATCGGCGATATTGTTTTTCAAAGGATTGGAATGGGAGAATATATATGTAATATTATATTAAAAAAATTATAATTATTTAGAAAATATAATATATTTACTTTAAATTAATCATTATATCAAACCTTTAGAGGTGGTGATGGAAAAGAAATTACATTAGTTCATGAGGAGGTCGTCCACCGTATACATGATCAACTGTTTCATTACCCATGTGATGGATGAGGAGATAACTGTAAGTAATTACATTAGAATGTCAAAATATAATTAATGTGATATAATTATTTTATTATATCACAATTTTTTAATATTATTGTGATGAAATGGAAGAAGAAATAAAATTAAAGTGCGTTGTTAAGGACTATACATGTTCTTTAGAGAGCCTATTTAGGTTTACACCTAATTCCTTGATAGGATGATTTTATTATAAACATAAGTCCTATTTTACTTGGGTTGGAAATTAAGGAATAGATTTGGACAGGTATTTTACAATCCATAAGGTTCTTGGAGTTTATATAAAAACGAATGTGCGATTTCCATTGATAAGTGGGGAAAGGAACCCACTTAGAAACTATTATGAAATTTCTGAAATGAATCCACAATGGTAAAGTAATTAAAAAAATGACTCAAAATTAAAATATATTATAATTTGGGATATTATAATGTTTAAATTTTTCAAAAACGTATGATTAAGATAAATTTTATTAGAATAAGTGTGTTTATCTTTTGGTTTAACCATCCTGTACAACATTTTTAACCAAATAAAAAAATTATTTTCTAATATTTATTCAACTAATTAAGACAAAAAGATGAAATAATATTGTATTATGAATTATTATGCTGAAAAATATAGAATAAATTTTCCAAATTAAATTCCTTTAATTTCCAAAATTTAATTTAAAAGAAATCCCACAAGTGTGACAAATAAGTTGTTTTCTAAAGAAGAAATTATCATAAGTATAAGATGATTTTATATAAAAAACAACATTAATTGATTCCAATGACATAGATTGTAATATTAATAACATAATTGAACTAATTTTACATTTTTTCCATTTTACAACAAAATATAACTTTGTAAATGATCTACAAGAAATGGCAGTTTTCAATAAAAAACAATATTTTTCACAAATCATTAATGTTTAAACTTTCAAAAAATAACAAAAAATTACCCTCAGATAATTTTTACATGTTTATTAAAAAATTAACCGCAATTTTTAAAGTTAATTATCTAAAATTGAAAAATTATCTTTTTCAATTTGTTCACAAAAAGCAATTAAAATCATTTTTCTGAGAAAAATTAATTTTCATTCATTTAAATAGATTTTTAAAAATTATATTGATATTTATATATATTTTATTTATCTAATATATTTATACATAATTTTTAAAATATTCTTATTTTTATTCATACCACCAAGTTTAATAGTTGGGTTATAACAGTCATGTTTAAATACTAATATTAAGAGTGTATCAGGGTTCACTAAAATATTTGTTTCATGTAGCGAAAAATATAGATAAAATTAAATATATTTTGTAGAGAAAAAATATATTTCCTAAAATCTAGGGTTTCCACATTCTACCCCCCATAAAATGAAGTCCTCCCTCAAAAATCCATCACATTGATATGTAATGGCTCAGACCTGGATGCCACTTAATGGGTGCCCCAAGCCCGGTGGGCCACATGGCCTCAAGCACATCTTATTGAACATCAACGGATACCAACAAGCAGCTATGGCCTAGGTTGTCTCCATGGGAAGACGATACCCTCATTAGCAGAGTGGAGCACAGTAGAAAGAATAAAATTGAATAGTAAACAGCGATAGCAATATAAATATATAGTAGAAGAAAACTTATACAATGGATAAACAATGATAAAAATAACTATATCAACTGGAATGGTGATGAAGTAATATCATGTCACCCGAAAAATGCAAAGCAGGAATAGAAGACAACAAGCAAAACACATTCCACAAGTAAAGGAAAACAAGACTACTCTAAGTATCCCGAGATCCTTCTTAGTCATATGCTATCATGCTCCATCCTATCAGCACACAATATAGTTTTAGAAGCTGAATGCTTCCCTTTTTCAATACCTACAACCATGTAATCTACTCTAGGTACCAAATGAGGCCCGAATAGGGTGAGAGAAAAATATTATTTGGCCACCACCAATGATGTCAATAACATCTGGCCCATGTAATGGAATATAACAATGTTAAGAAAAGAATATATAAAGTAAGAAAACAATACAATATAACTAAATAACAAAGTACCTACTTCAGCCCTCGTCTGGTGTCTAAAAATGTAACCAGTTCATTTTATAAGTAATTACCATTTAATGTTAATAGGTCATGTGAGGCATAGCCAAGACTGACATCACTTTGTGATAGTATAAGTAGTGAAGGTATCAAAACGTAACAAGGCAACCTGAAAGTGATATCGAGTGAGGGAGTTACAAGGTAATAACCAAGGTAACATAAACTCATAGAAAGCTAGATCATTAGTACCTAAGTATAGGTAAGGTATAAGAGTGTATTCTAAGGACCATAATCCAAGTAATTTCGCAATGAGGTGCCTACTGAGTCTAAGGTGATCGACTAAGGTAAAATGGGGCTAAGCAATGATAGGTCCATATGGGCTTTCACTAGGGCACCTACTAGTCAATGCTAAATCTAAGGAGTGTATCTGAGGTATATTGTAATAATGAAAGTGACCCAACGATAGTATACTCGAAATCCAAGGAATATAAAAGAACCAGAGTCTAGGTGGGTATCAACCTATGAAGACTATATCTTTGAATCAGAATGGGGTTCCCAAGACCCAAGGTATTCTTCTCCAATAATCCAAGGAGATCTTAGGTCAGTCCATTCCTATTTAGTATTTTAATAATGTAATAATTCATTTTGTTTAGGTATTTCCTTCCATTAGTGTGGATAGGTTAGTTAAGATGAAACCATTTATTTATTGGTCCAAGCCTTTTCTTCAATTAGTGTTGATATTCCAAGTGACATTGCAATAATTTAATCAAGTATTAGTAATCCATTAAGGCCTTCTCAATTATTTGGGTTCATTCTGATACCTTCCATTAACATGGAAATGGGTGCCACAGACATGTAACCTTTATTCGACCTCTATTGATAAGGCTAAGTTATTTTCATAGTATACTTTCCATTTCACATTTCAAATTTCACATTTAATAAACATTTGTAAGTTCATACCTTAGGAAGGTCTAGTTGTGAGCATACATGGAACATACCATTAATAAATTACCTTTAATGACACTTTATTTATTAGAAGAAGGCTCACCTTTAGGATGTTCAAGCAAGGGCACACCCAAATGGTGGATCAAATGTGTCAAAACACTAAAACCCCATCTATGGAATAACCATAAAAATGGGGTAGATATTGTTTTACATGTAACCACTAAAAAGTAATCACATAATTAGAAAGAGAATAATCATACGATTCTAACAAGTATAATCAAGGCATGTAAATTCAAGAAATGGTTTCCAACAAAATCAGTGGGCCCCACATGAATATTCCAAAAAACTAAAAATAATTTAGGGATGACTTATAGACCACCCAACTTAGGGTTGTATGATCCTTCTCCTCCTACATCAGCCATTGATTTTCCTCCATTCGGAGGAGACCTAAGAAAAGGTGAAAAATGATCCCATGGAGATATCTAGGTCGAGAGTGAAAGATAAGAATAATGGCTAAAGAGAACCAAATTAATTATCGTTGCTCATCCAACGTGATGAACGGAAGCTCCATTGGATGCTGGATGAAGGAGATATCTTGATCCCTACCTTTGACATTCCAAAAGCTCCAAATGGGTGAAAATGGAGGAAAAACCGACAGGTTCTCAAATTAGGAGTAAGTAAGAGGATTAATAGATCATTAAGGACGTTTTGGAGATTTTACACTAGTTTTAACCAGTTTAGGGTTTTTCTGTACGGTTTGTTAAACTGTGAACAGACCCTACAAGAAGGTTCTACGTGAAACATATTCCTCCCCGCAGCTTTATGAAACCATGCACCATCCACGAACAGTTACCTAGGAAAATGTTGTGGTCACATAGTTTGGCTGCATGACCATGTGCTGACCGTGCAAGCTAGCATTGTCTGAAGAAACACCTTCCACACAGTTTGGGAAAAAATGTCGAAATCCCATGTGGTTTTCTCTATATCATGGTCAGAGTCTTTTTTATCCAAAAAGTAGAGCTTTAGGATCCGAACAAGCCCCAGACACCCTCATAACAGTAACTAACTTGTTAGGCATCCATATTAGGTCGAAATTAAAGATTTAGACTAAAAATTAAATGATCTATAATTGAGGAAAAAACTGGTTTCTTACAGTCTTCCCCCCTTAAAAGAAATGACCCCCCTGAGTTCTCCTTCCAAAGGTAAGGAAACACTGTTTGAGAACAACCCTGGACACTGAGCATGTACATTGGATTACCACTCCCATGTATCATCTTGTACTTGGCCATGCTGCCATAAAACCCATATGAGAGGGGAGGACATGCCTAAGAGAGCCTTTGTGCTTCAGTCAATGATGTATGGTGGATATTCCTTAAAGGTAGCATCATCATCTAAGTCAAATTCATCGGGATCAATTGTATAAGATAGGTCAGCATGGTATTGGCGAAGCTATGAGACATGAAATATATCGTTCATGGAATGATACCTCTAAGGTATTAGAAACCGATAAGCCACTATCATGACTCCCTCCAGGATCTCAAATGGGCCATCATAATGAGGAAAAAACTTTTCCTGCTTTCTTAACCGTTTATGCCCTAGCATGGGTGATACCTGAGGGAAAAAAAATCCCCAAACTCAAAATCAATAGGTCATTGATGGTGATCAGCATATAATTTCTATCTAGATTGAGTAGTATTCATACGCTTCCTTGTTATCTAGACCTATTTTAAATTCTCCTGAATGAGATGAGGACCTAGTAGGGATGCCTCACCTGCCTCTAGCCAGCATAATGGTAAATGGCATGGCCTATCCTATAAGGCCTCAATAGGATCCATCTAAATCATCGCCTAAAAATTTTAATTATAGTAAAACTCGATGAGAGGGATATCCTTCTCCCATTAACCACCAAAATCATGGATGCATGGAAAAATCATATCTTCTAGAACCTATATTGTCTGTTCCAATTGTCCATTTATTTGAGGGTGAAAACGTGTGCTTAGAATCACCTGAGTTCCCGTATATTTATGCAAACCCATCCAGAACCGTGAAGTGAAATGAGTGTCCCTATCTAAAATGATATTACATGGAACTCTGTGTAGTTGTATGATCTCATGGACAAACAGTCTTCCCAATTTATCAACTGAAAAAGTCTCCCGAATAGAAATGAAGTGGGATGAATTTTTTTGTCAATCAATGAATAACTAGATAGAATATTTACCCCTGGTGACCTAGGTAAGCCTACTACAAAATCTATATAAACATCTTCCCATTTCCATTCTGGGACTCAAAGATGTTGTAACAAGCTAGCGGGTGTTTGGTGCTCTCCCTTCACCTACTGATAGGTGGAACACCCCATGATGAAGCCTGCAATCTGATTTTTCATCCCAAGACACCAATACTGGTGACACATATCTTGATACATCTTCGAGATGCCTGGATAAACTGCCAACTAGGAAGCATGAGACTCTTTTATCAACTCCTCTCTCACATCTGCAGGAACCCAGATACATCCATGTAGACGTAGGACATCATCTTTGTCCATAGACCAATCTAGAGGTGGGTTTTATCCTGATATACTCTCACAGACAACCAAACCATCGGGATCTATAAACTACATACTCTTCACTTTCTCAAGGAGGTAAGAGGTACCTGTTAAGGATGAGAGGTAAGAATACTCTTGACTATCATGAGCCTCTAGATGATATTTAGAAGAGAGGGCAATTAACATCCATTCATCACTGGCTTCCTGTACGACCTACGTTTATTTTTTATGAATAAGTGCAGTTGCAACCACTTTGCCTTTTCTAGGCGTATAGGCAAGCTCCAAATCAAAGGATTATAGATATTCGACCCATATTCACTATCGAAGGTTCAAGTCACGTAGAGAAAATATATACTTGAGGCTCTTGTGATCTGTATACACCATAAATCTCTCACCGAAGAGATAATGTCACGAACAACATAAGGCTTGGACAACTGCATCTAGTTTCAGGTCATGCGTCTGGTAATTTCTCTTGTGAGTCCTCAAATGCTGAGATCTGTACACAATGAATTTTTCCTCCGGCATCAACACATCTCCTAGTAAATTCTTGATTCATAATAGAAGATGATATAACATTTACCAGGTTAGGGAAGAATCAAAATAGGTTCCAAGACAGGCCACCCTTTCAGCTCCTGAAAGACTTTATCATAAGCTTCTTACCACAGGAACTTGACACCCTTCTTTGTAAGTCCAGTAAGAGGTGAAGGAATATGTGAGATGTCGTGTATGAAATGCCTATAATATCTAGTGAGCCTAAAGAAATTCTTGATATCAAACACATTATTAGGCTACTCCTAGTAGATTATAATACTAACCTTTTCATGGTCAATATATACTCTTGATTCTAAAGTAATATGACCCATGAAGTGGACTGTGTCGATCCAAAAGTCACATTTAGAAAGAATGGGGTAGAGATGATTCTCTATCAGTGTACTCAGAATGATCTCAAGATGTTTGTCAGGGTATTTATGAGTATGTGAATACACCAAGATGAGATCCACAAAGACCATGAAAAAAATAGTCAAAATAGGGATGGAAAACCCTATTCATCAAAGACATGAAAATGGAAGCTATGTTTTTCTGAATGAATGATATAGCAAGATACTAATATAGACCATACCTATTGTGGATAGTTGTACATGGTATGTATGATGTTCAGAGTCACACATTATGATGAACCGACCTCAAGATGATCATAAAGAAAACCTTTGCTCCTCAGAGATGGTCGAAGATATCATCTATTCAAGGAAGTGGATACTGGTTCTTGAACATAATCTAGTTCAAAATTCTTTAATCCACACACAAACAGAGAGTTCCATCTTCCTTCTTAGAAAAAATAATAGGTCAACCCCAATAGCATGTATTGGGCCATATAAATCCATTGGCCTCTAAGTCCTATACCTTCCACTTGAGTTCCTAAAGCTCAGTGGGTTCCATCATGTATGGAGGAATGGATGTTGGGGCTACTCCTGGAACAATATCAATTTTAAACTATACCTATCTCTTAAGAGTTAATCTATAAAAGTCATACGGAAAGACTTCCTGGAAATGATCAACTACTGGAGGGAAATCAGTTTCAAGAAAACCTTGATCCTACATGAAAAGATTTTAAATTTGGGAAGCCACTCTACCTAGCCCATGAGGCTTTGGTCTCGTTCTCCAATCCTAGACAACCCACTCACATTTGAAAAGATAACTGCTACCTTCTGTTGATGTCCAATAAACCCTACAACTATATAATTCTACTAAGGCATGATAATGAACTAACCAGTCCATCCCAAGAATGATATTGAAGAATGTAATCTTGATAGAAAATAGATTACACAAGAAAGGGTAGCTTCCAACCTCAAGGGGGTAGTCCTTGCACTAGAGTATGCCCTCATTTCATATTCCCAATTGTGTATTATGGGTCATTACACCATAGTGATAATGTATCTCTTGTCTGAGACTTTCCACAATGGAGACATAAATAAAAGAGTTTGAAGTAACTATAAAAAACAATGTAGAGATAATAGTAAAGGATACTAGAATAGTAACTTGTACTATAGATGGTCCCACAACCTGATCCTCGGGTATCAGGTGTAAGCTAGTAAATTGACCTGATCCACGACTTTGTGTAATATATGGACTACCACAATCATGAATGCACTTCTTTCGGTGTTAGTGATAAGGGATCAGACTACCATGTCCATGAACTCCTCCTCATCCAGACCTATTGATGCTACTCCAACTCCCTGCTTGGCTCAGAGAAAAATAACTCGCTCTTGAAGGTGGAGCTAATGTTGATCCTTTTCCTCTCAATGATAGGGGAAAGGTCCTGAAAAAGAACTGAAGAGGACCCATACAACCACATGTCTGACACTCCATAGGGTCTCTATCACTCTGAGGATTCTTTTGCCCAGGTTTTACACACTGATGAAACACTATAGAGCTATCAAACTTGGTACTCACTCGGTCCCTCCATTTATGATTAGTTATAAGGGAATGATAAACTGTTTTAGACAAGGGAGGAAGCTGAAATACATTCACCTGAGTTCCGATGGCGTACTTGAGCCCATCCTCAAATACTCTAGTATGTGAAAGCTCATCACTAGCTAGAAGCAGTGAAAAGCGCTTTAAATCTATGAAACGTGCTGAATATTCCATAACTGACATAGAACCCTACTTTAGATTCATGAACTCTCTAGATTTGTCATCTCTTATTGACTGAGGAAAGAATTGATCATAGAAGGTAATCTAGATGTCAATCGATAACATGCCCTGATGACGATCGACCTGGGTAACAACATCCCACAAAAGCTTTGCCGAGTCATGAATAAAGTATGTAAAAATCTTGACTCTCCAATATAGAGGAATTTCCGGATTCTCAAAGATAGAAAACATTGCCTCTAGAAAAGTATCAGTATCCTGAGAACCTCCATCCCCTGAAAAAGTCAGACGATGCTACTTCTGGAACTTGCTGGTCAAATCGGCCATCATAGGTGAAAACCATGGAGAAACAATCATGGACTGGATCATACATTGGAAACTATCATGGACTTGGGAATTAGTACCCAAATTAGGTATCGAAGGTGGTGCCTTAGGTGGCACTCCTAGAAGTAAGACCGGCGTCTTAGGCCCCACCATGTCTAGAGCATGGTCGTCACCACTCTTCTAGCGAATGAAACGAGGAATTCATGGTAGCATTGGGCTACAAATTCCAAGAAAACACCTTATAAAATCATAAAATCATATGATAACAACACTAGCGGAAATTGAACATAAGAAAAACTCACTACCCAAGGCATAATACCTAAACTACCCGCATAGACGACCGAACATCAGTAAGTGGTCAAGTATAAGTTTTATGTCATTTTGCAGTTAATTCTTAGGTTCACTCCTTTAACTTCATAGACATAACAAGGAGGAATAAGGATGTGTAACTAATTCAATTTTTATTTCAAGATTCACTTTATAATGGATACTCATTTCTGATGAATTAGTGCTCATACACCTATCACCGAAAACGACATCCATTTACTTATAGCACAATGGCTTGACTCGGAAAAATACTCATTCCAACCCATTGAGGGCCCGTCCACCTCATGAATTGAGACATGCAATCATGAAATCAAAGACAAATTAATACAGGAACAAGAAACTATCACTACATCACTCAACAATCATAGGCATATCAAGCAATACAAGGGAGTGAAATCCTGGTATATGGTATGGTAGTATGCATCAAAAGTAAATTCTAGGTGCCTTTGATGATGCATGTAGCAATACTCCTTTCCCTTATATCATCGGGCCAAGGATGAAATAAATTCTTAAAGTGTAATAATTGACAAAACCATAATACATGTGAGTCACCGAAAGGTAAAATAATATCAACTCTAATAGGAAAAATTGAACAACAATTTCATTATGTGTAACTTAGCTTTTACCCTGAATATGGGTTCACGATGCCCAATCATGGCTTATGTAAAATTCACAAGAAATCCTAGTCTCCAATATATTTCCTCCCAATAGTAAGGAAAGAAAATATACAACCTTTGATACCAATTTGTGAAGACCCGGACATGGATTCCACTTAACGGGTGCCCTGATCCCGGTGGGCCACATGGCCTCAAGAGAATCTTCCCGAACACCAAAGTCCGCCAACCAGTAGTGAGGGTCTAGAGTTTGTCCATAGTAAGACGATGCCATAATTAGAAGAGTGCATCACAACTGAAAGAATATAATGGAATAGTGAACAATGGAAACAATATAAATAAATAGTAGAATCACATTGATACAGTGTATAGGTAAGGATAACAATAACTGTATCAACTAGAATAGTGATGATGTAATGTCAAGTCACTAGAAAATTGGAAAGCATGAATAAAAGATAGCATGCATGACATGTTCTGCAAGTAAAGTAAAACAAGAATACTCCAAGCATCCAGAGATCCTACTTGGTCATCCGCTATCAAGATCCATCCTATCAGCACACAATCAAGTGTTAGAAGCTGCATGCTTCCCTTTGTCAATAACTGTAACCATGTAATCTACTACAGGTACCAAACGACGCCTGGAGAGTGTGTCAGATATATCTCACTGGGCCACCATCAACTATGTCAGTAACATATGGCACCTGTAAAGGAATATAAAAGTGTACAGACATGCATATATAAAGTAAGAAAAAAATACAATATAACTAAATAACCAAGTACCTTCTTTAGCCTTCAATAGGTGCCTGAACAAGTAACCATTTCATTTTTTTATGTAATTACCATTTAATGTAAAGAGGTCACCTAAGACATAGCCAACACTGACATCACCTTGTGATAGTAAATATAGCAAAGGATTTAAGATTTAACAAGGCAACCTAAAAATGATATCTAGTGAGGGAGGTCTTGGGTAATAACCAAGGTAACATTAATTCATGGAAATATAACTCAGTAGTATTTTATTCTAGCTATGGGGTAACAATGTAATCCAAGGATAGTAATCCAAGGAATTCCATAATGTGGTTCTTACCGAGTCCAAGTTGATAGACCAAGGTAAAATGGGGATAATCAAAGATAGGTCTCTATGGGCATTCATCATGGAAACTAATAGTCATTGATGGATCCAAGGAGTGTATCCAAGGTATCCTGAAATAATGAAAGGGACCCAACAGTAGTATATCAGGCATCCAAGTAATAGACATGAGCCACAGTATAGGTGGGAATCAACATAAACAAACAATATCCTTGAATCGGAATGGGGATCCCAAGACCCAAGGTATTCTCCTCCCAGAATCCATGGAAAGCTCAAGTCTCTCTATTCTTATTTGATATTGTAATCATGTAATAATTCATTTTGTTCATGCATTACCTTTCATTAGTGTGCATAGTTCAAGAAGAGTTGAAACCATTTTTTTATTGGTCCAAGCCTTGTCTTCCATTTGGGTGGATAGACTAAGTAGAGTTGGAACCATTTAATCAATTTTGAGTTAGCCATTAAAGATTATTTAATTATTGAGGTTCAAATTGCTACCTTCCACTAACATGGAAAGTGGTTCTATGGACTTGTAACCGTTTTTCAATCTCTTTTGATAATTCTATGTTATATACTTAGTATCCTTTCCATTTGACATTTCATATTTCACATTTAATAAACATTGGTAAGCACTTACATTAGGCGGGTAAAGTGGTGAGCATACAAGGTCCATGACATTATGTAATTATCATGAATGAAACTTCTTTTATTAAAAGAAGGCTCACCTTTAAGAAGGTCAAGCAAGGGCACACCCAAACCGTGGCTCAAATGTGTCAAAACAGTAAAATATCAACTACGGAATAACCTTCCACATGGGGTGGATAGAGTTGTGGGTGTAACCACTAACAACTAATCACATAATTAGAAAGATCATAATCATACGATTCTAACAAGTATAATCATGGAATGTATATTCAAGAAAAGGTTTCAAAAAAAAACCAATAGGACCCACACGAACATTCCTAGAAACAAAGAACTTTTGGGATGAGTTATAGACCACCCAACTTACGGTTGTACAGTCCTTCTCCTCCAGTATCAGCCCTTTATTTTACTCGGTTCAGAGTAGATTTAAGAAAATTGTGAATAATTATCCAATGGTGATATCTAGGTCAAGAGTGAAAGAGAAGAACGACAAAAGAGAACTCGATTACATACCATTTCACATCAAACTTGATGAACATAAGCTCGATCGGATGTCGAACGAAAGAGATCTTTTGATTCCTAGACTTGGCCTTCGAAAATCTCCAAATTGGTGAAAATGGAGAGAAATCCCGTAGGTTCTCATATTAGGAGGAAAGGGAGGATTAATAGATCATTAAGGATATTTTGGACATTTTACAAAGTTTTTTAGCCTGCGCACGGTTTTTCCGCACAATTTTTCAAACTGTGCATAAACCTTGCGAGATGGTTCTGCCTGAAAAAGTCTTCTTCCTCATGGTTTGATCAAACAGTGCACCATCCATGCATGGTTACCTGAAAAAGGGGCGTTCACATGGTTTGGATTCATGATCGTGCCCCAAACGTGAGATATTCCACTGTCTGAAAAAACATTGTATTCATAGTTTAGAAAATCATGTAGAAATCCCACATAGTTTACACTAAACCGTGCGAAGAGCTTGTTTTCTCAAAAAATATGGGTTCCAGGATCTGACAAAGCCTCAGACACCCTTGAAACCTTAAATATTTCATTAGGAATCCATATTACTTCCAAAGTAAAGATTTAGATCAAAAATAAAGGAACCATTCCTGAGTAAAAAATTGGGTTGTTACATGATACAAACAACTAAGGAAACTTCTGCCTCATAATATCCTCACATTCCCATAATCCTTTTCCAAGTTGGTTGCATCAAAATAAAACCTTGAATTGGTGAGTGGTATTGTTTCATTGAATTATCACTCTATGATAAAGAATATCCATGGGTTATTCCTCATAGGAAATATCATGATCTATTGGAATGAACACTTAGTATATGTGAATGATCATGTATATACATCCTCATGAGATATACATGGAACACAACTTGTACTCGATATAGGTTAGGTGGAAAAGATATATGATAAGAAACTATCCCTACTAGATCAAGAATCATGGTTGGGACAATATACCTATGAATTATCATTCCTTTAATTTTTAATCTCATAACATTGTTCCATGTAGAAATTCATATAAGCACCTTGTCACCAGCATCATATTGCAGATCACATCGACAATTATCAGCATCAATTTCAATTGACATTATGATTCCCTTATGTGTTATTTAACGGTTATCACATTCTCTATAATTTCATTAGCATGTTCTTGTCTCAATATATTTCTTTATCCAACTTCTTCACATCAAATTTGAGTTTTACAATTATTTCTGTACAGGGATTCATATAGAGCCATCATAATGCTTGAGTGAAATATATTGTTGTAAGAAAAATAAAAAAAGGAAGGTGTTAATCACAAAAATATTTTAAATACATAGAATAATATATCACCATATCCTATAGGGATTTATTTATTTTCATAGACCAAACATCTTTATGAGGATTATACATAGTGATGAAAATCAATTTTTTGTCAAGAGTTTGTTAACGGCTTTTCCAGAAAACTAATGTAAATCATTGATCCAGATCATATAAAATAGAATTTGGTTGATAAGTTGAAATCATATATACATTTTTCTATCATTTGATTATGTATTTTCGATGATTAACTTGCTAAAGAACCTGGAATGTGTTTTTTATTTAAGGAATTAGGATTTCATGTTTATAAGGATAAGAATGAAAAAAGGAGAAAATTGGCCATTACATGTCGTGAAACCTCATTACATGAAATGTGATTTCATTTCACCACATGAAACAAGTCGTGAAGACAATTAAAAAAGAATTTTAAATCCATGGATGGTTTCCTGAGGAGAATCATCATTACACAATGTGAACCATACTTACATGACCTAAATCACTAATCCCTGATGTGCGTCATTCAAATCATATTTCCCTCTAAAAATGATCCTATATAATGAAGTTTCATGATGGAACATCAGGTTTCACATCCTCAAAGTATTTAAAGTTCCTAATCTTGGATGAGATTCACATGATATACATGCATATTTAAAAATCACATAGAAAACCTTAGATCGATATTACATGACGTGAATGCCAATTACCTATCATGTAATTTCCTGTCTATATATATAGTATCTGCACACTAAATTAAGGGTATTGGAAGACATGTATTTTTTTCATTTTTTTGTTGTTCCAATATACTTCCACCAATCAAACTCAAAAATACATATTTTTTTTCATTTTTTTACTTCAATACAAGAATTCTGGATTGAATTTAAGGTCGTTATTCATTTAATTTTTCATTCATGACACTATTTTGATTGTTCTTAATTTTGAATAGAAATACATGATGAACCATTGATGTTATAATTATCATCCTTGTTTCAAGTAAGAAAATTAGTTATAATTGCAATTGAAACCATCATTTTATTTCCAATTCATTATTTTATGTTTTTCATACTGTAATTCCCAATCCACCCATTTTCATTAACTATTTAAACCGAATTTCCATTTTTAAATTCAATATGTTTTCAATATCATTCTTTTTTCTTCATTAATTATACAATGTGTGGATAAAACACCCTAGGTAGGGATTGACCGTTGGGATATCTGAACTCAATAAATCATTAATTCTGAAATTGGTTACCTTAAGGATTAGTAACTAAGATAAATAAAAATTGTCTATCCAATTCATTTGAACATCTCTAATCATGAGATATTTGAATGAAAGACCATGTCCTGGTTGAAGTAGAATCATCTAAGAACAATATACAATGACACTTTCTATCTTAGAAGATGATCTTAATGCTCTTCTGTTGTGGTTATTTCTGGACCTACGAATAGCTTCCTTCTGGGTATAACTAGTTGGTTTGCCCATAGTCAACTAGTGACCTATGCTTTCTTCATAGCCTAAACCTTAGGATCCTACCTAGTTATAATTAAGATCATAATTTCAACTAAAACCTGAAATTGTTCCTGATCCCTTATCTATCTATGATTCCATACCATAAGTATTTAGAAATAGTTTTCTCAAAGCAAACCAAACGTATGAGGACTTCTACCCCAAAGGGTTCCAAGAAAAATGATTCAATTTCTATCCCAATTCCTTGGGTATTTACCTTGGACTATTTCTATAATACACCTCAGTAGAAATTTATGTTTAGGAAATAGTAAAATATAATATGAATGTAGCCCCTGTGAATTAAAATTTGTTTGTGGGGACATAAAATTTTGTTCTTGTTTCTGGGGACATTTTTGTTCTTCTCATAGGAAATCTTTTGGAAAATGAACTTTGTATTACCTCTCCCTACCCCCTTTCTCCATTCATTCCTTTTACCTTTCTTTTGAATGCAACTACATCCTTCTTTTGTCTTAGTGAATGCATTAGGGCCCTTTGACTCATTTGAGGAGCCTTGAAAACCAGGAAAAACTTGCCTTTGATCATGAAGACAATAGCTATATCTCTACATACTACCATTCAGAAATGGCTGACTATATCAATCATGTAGTTCTAAACATACCCAACCCGCCAAACATGCAACCAATCATACATGGAGGTCATCCGGTCCAACAAGGGTTTATCATCATGGATTATGTATTTCCATCAATCTGTGGTGTTATTCCTAGCACCGTAAGTCCTTCTATATCAGCAAACTCTTTTAAATTAAAACATGGACTCATTCATATGAATTATAAAATGGTCTAGTTAAGTGGGATTAAAATCAAAGAACCTCATGAATACATTTCAGAATCCCTAGAAGTCTATGAAATATTTTTTCAACTAGGGGGTCTCTTATGATGCAATTAGACCTCACATATATAACTTAACTTTGTGAGATCGATCCAAGGAATGGATCGATAGTAAAGCTCTTGAGTCAATCATGAATTGGGATGATCTAGCCAACATGTTTTTAGAAAAATACTTCCCATCAATCTTTACATAGAATTTTTGGAATGATATAGAGAACTTTACTCAAATTGATGCAGAGTCCACATGGGAATATTGGGAAAAATTCAAAGAGATGATGATAAATTTCCCACACCAAGGACTAGATATGTGGATCCAGATCCATACATTATACCAAATCCTACAGCCAACCACACACAAAATTTTCAATGCTTCATCTAATAAAAGTCTTATGTTCAGGACACCTGAACCTGGAAGAGATATTTTTTAATAAGTCTATGTCAAATATATCTTGTGGAAGAGTGATCATTGACCACCACTGCATGGAATCCACCATGTCAAAGAGGCTACTCAACTAGCTACACAAGTAGAATCCTTAACAATGAAAATTGAATTCGTTCAAATACATGTTACACCACCCATACCACTGTTGTAATGGATATGAAGTCATGTTAAATGTGCAGTGACCCACACTTATTCCAAGACTAAAATGTAGGATTTGAATAAAAACAAACTGATGTTTTTAATTACATCAATTACAATCAGAAAAATCCACCATTCCAATAGTAGTATCAATACTATCGACAGAGGTCAGCTCAGTATCCACCTAAAAACAACTAAGGCAGTTATCAATGGTTTAGTGGTCAAGAACCACTTCATACACAAGTACCACTTGGGTACCCACCCATAAAACCTATTCCTAGACCTAAAAAACAATCACAAAAACAAAATTTCAATGAGAGAGTACAATAGTAATTTCAACTAAATCAACCAAGACCTCAACAAAAAACTAATCCTATCCAAAGTGACTTAAAGAACCTTCTATCTACATTTGTTCGTGAAGGAGTCTATAAAATTACTTTTTAAGAGATAGAGATACAGAACCAATGAGTTTCCGTTTGAATATCTCGATATTAACATGGGTCTTACCTCAAAGACTCTATCAGACAGATTACCAGGTACTCTACCGGGTAATGTAGAGACATACCCAAAGGAAAAAGACAAGGATATAGGGGTGAGAGTATAAATTTTTTGGTTTTTAAGAAACCATATAGAAGAGATGAAATTCATACTGAGGAACCAATGATGTATTCATTGGTAGAAGAAAAAGGTGATGGGACTGATCAAGTAATACCACAAGAGGTATCACCAGCCAAAAATACCGAAACACCTATGCCACCAAAAGAGCCATACTATGTTTCCCCACCACCATAAAATCCACCACAACCTTTTGGAAAAAGATAAAGGCAATGTAGAAATGAGGGACAATACCTACTGTTTTTGGTAATGTTCATGCAATTACATATCAATATTCCCATTGCAGATCTTATTTATGAAATAACAACTTATACAAAATTCCTAAAAGATCTTCTTTCTAATAAAAAATGGAATATCTAGGTGTCATCTCAATAAATGAAGAATGATCTACTGTGGTTCAAAAGAAAATCCCAAGTAAGATGAGATACCCTTAATGTTTTATAATTCCATGTGGTATTATAGAGTGTAAATTTGGATGAAATCTATGCGATCTCAGAGAAAGGATTAACCTCATGTCGATGAGTGTAATTCTAATGATGGGACTTTTAGAGGTTAATATGACTCGAGTAGCACTACAATGTGCATAATGACTAGTAATGTACCATTGAGGAATTCTGGAGGATATATTATTTAAAGTAGATATGTTCATATTTCTAGAAGACTTCTTTGTTTTAGGCATGGAAGAGGAAGGTGGAATCCCCATTATTCTTGGAAGACCATTCCTGGCCATAGGAATGGCTTTAATAGATGTAAATCAATGGAATTTAATATTTAGAGTCTGATAAGAATTGGTAGTCTTCAACCTCATCAAAGCTACTAAAAAATCATCTAATGCATTTGATTGCAACACTACCTCTCTTACCCATGATATTAATTAATATATGTCCATAGAAGAAGATAGTGAGGAGTGAATCCCTAATATAGAATAATAGTATGATTTTAATGAATTTATCTTCAATAAACCCCTCATAAGGGATACCTTCCAACATTTCATACCCTCAATCACTCAACCACCAACACTGGAGTAGAGGCCTCTTCATTGTACTCTTAAGAATTTATACTTAAGAGATCCAACCTATCTTCTAGAAATCATTAAATCTGAACTATATGAGTTATAAGAGGAAAAATTGGTTGAAGTATTTAAAATACACATGTAGTAAATTACCTAGGGAGTTATTGACATTAAATAAATCAATCATGCCGAATGCATCTTGATAATCTTACTTGAGGAAGTTGAAAACCAGAATGTTGGACATAGAGGTGGATCACACCACTAATGAAGGATGTTGTTAAAAAGAAAGTATTGAAATTACTAGATACTATAATTATCTTTTCATTATCTGATATTAATTGGGTGAGCCTACTATAAGTAGTTCCTAAAATAGGTGGGATCTCAGTGAAATAAAAAAAGAATGAAAATGAATTGGTTTCAATACGCACCATAACAAAATGGAAAGTTTGTGTGGATTATACCTATTTAAACATGAAAACCTAAAGAGATCATTTCCCATTAACTTTAATGGATCAAATTTTAGAGCCTCTAGTAAGACATGAATTTTATTTTTTCTAGATGGATATTCATGATAAAATCATATTGTTGTCGACCCAGCAGATTACTCTAAGACCACATTCACATGTCTATTTGATACCTCCTCTTATAGGTGCATGTCATTTGGTATGTGTGATGCACTAAAATCATTTCAAACATTCATGATGAATATATTCCATGATATGGAAAATAATTTCTTATAAATCTTCATAGATTACTTTTCTGTTTATGGAAGATATTTTGAGGGATTCGTGAACAATATTGTGGTAGTCCTGAGACATCATTGAAAAAAAGATCTTGTTTTGAATTGGATAATTTTCATTTTATGGTTCATAGAGGCATAGTACTTGGACATAAAATTTCCAAATAGGGAATATAATTTAATCCCAATAAGATAAAGGACATAAAATATTTACATGAACCATACATAGTTAAGGGTATAAGAAGTATTATAGGCCATGCTGGATTCTATAGGTAATTTGTAAAAGAATTTTAAAAAGTTATTCACCCTATGATGCTCCTATTTTCAAAGGAAGATCAATTTGAATTCATTGAAAAATGTTTACAGGAATTCAATACTTTAATGAAAACCCAGATAACAACCCCTGTAATAATTTCAACTGAATGGGATAAGGAAGTTAAAATGATGTGTAAT
The DNA here is from genome assembly GCA_963277665.1 of Viscum album. Classification (NCBI taxonomy): domain Eukaryota; kingdom Viridiplantae; phylum Streptophyta; class Magnoliopsida; order Santalales; family Viscaceae; genus Viscum; species Viscum album. Next base: position 442,369,068 of record OY728135.1, on the reverse strand, counting down.
GCCATCGACATTTCGGTTGGTGTGGTTTTAGGAAAACATGTTGGTCACGTATTTTATCATATCTACAATGCCAGCCACACACTGAATGATGTTCAACTCAACTACACAACAATAGAGAAATAACTCTTAACTATTGTGTATGATATTGAGAAATGTAGTTCCTAATTCTTTTTGTCCAATGTTATTATCCACACCAATCAGGATTCCATATGGTATTTAATGCAAAAAATGGATATCAAGCCAAGGATGAAAAGGTGGATTCTCTAGCTCAGAAAATTTGATATTGTCATCAAAGATTCTATAGGCTTGGAAAATGTGATCGCTGATCATATATCATGATTTCCTCTACCACACATTAAGGATGGTGATGATATCGAATTTAAATTCTATTACTAATTATAACATTTTTAGAATAAAAGAATAATTATGAGTTTCTGATATTGAGAATTATCACACCATAAGATCTCTACACCATGATATCTCCAACCAGCAAAAGTGAATATTTTTAGCTGAAGTTTTACACTACTAATATGTTGAAACACTCTTGTTCAAGTGTTTCACTTATGTCTTATTGCAACATTGCATTCTCAAGAATGAAATCCAAGTGGTGATAGAAACTTTTCATACATCACCAACTAGAGTAAATCATGGACCAGAATTTATGGAGGAAAAAATCTTATAGAGTGGACTATTATGGCCCATGTAGCACAGAGATGCAAGAGACAACTATCAAAACTGTTATAAGTTCCAACGAACTACCACCGTTGTAAAAATAAATGAAATTCCCCAAAACCCAACCATGGAAGTCTAAATATATGATCTATGGGGAATAGATTTAATGGGACCATTTCCAAATTCAAATGGAATGTACTATATTCTTTTTTGGGATGACTACATATTCAAATGGGTAAAAGATGAAGTTATAAAACATGAAACTATAAAAGTGGCCATGAATGTCCTAAACATGAATGTCCTAAACATGAATGTGTTTTCCTAATTTGTATTTCCTATATTAATCAGCAGTGATCAGTCAACACATTTCACTAATCAATCTATTAATGGGATGCTGGAAATATAAGAAGTATTGGACTAACAAGGAACTCCCTACCACCTACAAACAAGCGTGCACGTTGAATTTTCAAATAGGGAAATAAAACAAATTCTGGAAAAGGCAATGAACACAAGTCGAAGTGACTAGAGTATGAAATTGAATGATGCACTATGGGCATACAAATTTGGTACAAAACACCCATTGGGACCACCACATTTATATTGGTTAATGAAAAAACTTATCATATACAAGTCAAATTAGAGCATAACGCATATTAGGAAATTATGAAGCTGAAATTGGATTCTAGAAAAGATAGAGAAGCTCAGATGCACCAATTGAATGAATTAGAAGAAATAATAAAATATTATTATGAAAATTTCATGATATATATATATATATATATAATAATTAAATGGAATGATCAATGAATTTCATGATGCATCCTTGTCCCAAGAAAAAGGTCTTAGTATTCGATTCGATGTTTAAATTATTCCATATGAAGATGAAATCTAGATGGTCAGGACCCTTCATAGTCATTCAAGTTTTCCCCTATAAGCCCATTGAAATTTAGAAGGAAGGTGGACCACCATTCATGGCCCATGGTCAATGATTAAAAATATATCAAGAACCTTTCTGTGAAGTCTGTGTCATTAGCCTAAAATAAATATCAGCCTTAATGTGTCAAGATATAGAAGTTAAAGGAAGTTACAAATGGGAGGAAATATAGGATATTTCACATAGGAATGATTATTTTAGAATAATCCTTATGAAATATTATGAAATGATTGGAGAAAGGGATAGTGGTTTTAGTGAAAACTAAGAAAAAAGATCACTTACACATCATATAACCCTGTTTCACAACGTGCACTTCTCTTCCAAAATTTCATAAAATATATCATTACATGATTTGAAACTTCATTACACATTGTGTAATCCATAAAACTTGTTTTGAAAAAATAGGCCATGATCATGGGGATCATGGCTCGACCCTCCTCCTCCTTCCTGCAACCCCACACCCTTCTATCCCTTTCAAATGCACAACCCAACACCCCATCACTTATTTTCCCCTACTCCACCCACCACTTGACCCTTAGACCCAACCACCCATATCCCTAAATCTTCCAGAACCACATATACTACTATTCTACCCACCCATTCCCTCCTAATATATTTTTGGTCCATGAATCTTTTCATCCTATAAAATATGAAATGGATATCCAAGAATCTGCACATCCCTTTTGCATAGATTTCCCATTTAATGAACCCCTACACCTCCCTCATCTCCCAAATAATCACATCCAACACAATCCCTCACTAAACTCTCAACTTATACCACTCTCACCCCACCCATATCCCATACCGACCTACAATTAGAGCTTTCTTACCCCGTGGCACAATTGGACTACCGTGCAGAGTAGGGCCGATGGGGTAAGGAGCCAGCCACCACCCCATCCACCGTGGTTCCATTTTTAGGTCCAACTATCAAAAACATGGCCCCACTATGGATAGAAAACTCCCCACTACTTACCCAGGAGAATATATCCAGTACCATGACACTGCCTATAGTAGATCACCCATCATCCCCTTCTGATGTCAGTCCCATTGACCATGCATGATAGATACAATCACCCTCTGATTGAGAGTGGACACTTGATGAGCTTTTAAATTCTGATGGATTATCTTAGTTAACCACTATACCCATATCTGTTTTGGTCATAAGTATCTAGGCTGATTGATTTTCTTTTTTGGTCTATGTTTCCCTTTACTTTGTACTGTTATACTTTATCTATATATTTGAGGAACTGATTTTGCTACACTTTACTTGGATTTTCTTTTTCAAATGTTAATAATTTTATAGTAGCCACATCTGGCTCCTCTGTTTCATATATAGTTGTCAATTAACCCATTCCACCATATTTCCATGTTCGACGAGTAACTGAGAATGTGGCTGAGATCGAGCATCAACTTCAAGAGCTCTCACTTGAGATTCATACTCAGTAGCCACCACCATAAGAATAGATACCCTTCCTTACACACCAAATCTATGCCCTTTATGATCATAAAGAGATCATTATTTCTAAATGACCCTAATAGCTTGAGGACACTACCATGAGTAGCATTAGATGACAGAGGATACACTATGCAGATGGAGAATACTTCCTAATACTTTTATCCAAACATCTAGACAATGATGTCATTTTCTATCACATTATGGGAGGAAACCCGTATAGCACATTGTTTTCTCATTTGAGTCTTTATAATGACCATACTTCCAAATTTATTTCAGTTTTTAGTAATGATTTAATCTGATATTTTTTATAGAAAACCACCTGTATTTAAATGAAGTCTATTTCATTAATCTTGATATTGTATACCAAACTATTATTCTATATTCAAAATGATTAAAACATGTGGACTGATGCTTTATAAAGTTTAGGATTTTTATTTCTAACCCATTTTGTTGGTAGCCCAAATTCCAGTCAAACCATCACAAATTTCTTAGTGGAATGTGAATTATTATAGGGAGCTCTCAATTCCATAATTTATTAATTATTAAAATTCCCATTTCCATTTAATCATCATTTTCTATCATACCATCCCATGGTACTTCCATGGACAATGTGGAGTTATCTCATTTTATGTAAAGGGGTGATTTTTTAATGAGTTCCCATTCAATATAATTTAATTTTTTTTCCGGATCTCAATTTTCATGGAGACATTTTTCTTTCAGAATCATGATTTACACCTGAAACTCATTATACCCATTTAATTAAAAGAAATATCTAAGTTGTAAATTGTTGGAAATCTATGTTTTGTCCATGTTTATATTTTCATAATGATTGGTGAGAAAAGTAATTTAATTTAAATTCATCATTTTAAAATTACTATTAATTGACTAATTAATTGGTTTTATACCCTTAGTGATTTCTAGTTCATTATTTATTACCATTCCCAAGGGGATTCTGATCCTACAATAGCATATTATTTTTTGGGAATATTCCTTGAGACACACATGAGACATATTAACATATAAAACTTGAATTGAGATATTATTAAAGCTATGATTGAACAAATAAAATTTTAAAATGATTAAGGTAATCATTGTTGAGTTTATTTTTCTTGATACACACATTACTTCATTACCTCATTAAGCTTTTAGTGTACATGAATGACCTTATAGGATATAGTTATTTTAAGCTGATTATCCCTTATTACCCCGCTCTTTGTATAATGCAAGACTTCACTTAGAAAAATTGTGGGGGATGTTTTCAACCAACACATGACGATTCTACTACTAAGATGTATTTTGTTTCTCATTAGACCATTTGATTACGATCTATGTATACTCTTTAATATTTATCATCTATCCTGATTCTTTGAAAAATAAAAATGAAAAAATTAACAATTTGGGTTGTGTATTAGGATGGAAAAAACACCCTTTAAAGGTTGATGAATCCACTGAAAGATCATATGCGGTTCGGGGATGGATGTGAGATCCGGACTTTCAAAAAATACAAATGAAAAATAAATAGAAAAAAACAAGATACGTTTATTTTCACTAACTTGATGTACATACATGGATCCAAATTGAGTAGATAGGTGTGTGGACTTAATTAGATATAGATGAGTCATTTATTTAAACTTTTTAAAACATTCATGCATTATAATCTTGATCCCACCCTCATTTTTGAGATTTTTATTCACTATTTACCTACCTACCCACAACCTCAGATTCATCAGAACCTAATTTATAAATTCCTCAGGTTTGATTTTGTATTTCTATTTATTAAGTAGATATGATAGAACCAATGCAAGAATATGGTTATGAGCATGTACTCAGGTCATTAGGATAACTCCAGTTTCATTTCACCTTGAGTGATGATAGAAAATTCATTGTGAGGTAAATATCAAATGGGAAGGGAATTTAAGGAACAATTGATATATTGTGGTGAAATGATTAAGTAATCAATTAAGGAACTGGGTTCTAAAGAATAAATAATTTTCTATGTCGGGATGATTATGGCGACTGAATATTTATACTTTACTTAGTTTTATTTTCCTAGATATAAAGAATGTTTCTTATTTTAAAAATCCCATACCTTTTGAAATCCCTATTGTGATCTTTTTGTTTGAGTACAAGAAATTGTTCAAGTGTGGGGGAATTTTATAGGTAGAAATCATATATACATTTTTCTATCATTTTATTAATTATTTTTAATGATTTACATGACAATTCACCTGGTATGTTTTTTCTATTGCAGGAATTAGGCTTCAATGTTGAAAGGAAAAAATGATGAAAATGAGAAAAATTGGCTATTACATAGCACGAAACCTCATTACATGATGTGTAATATCATTTCACCACACGCTGTAAGCCGTGAAGCCAAGGCATGAAGAATTTCAAATCCATGGAAAGCTTCTTGATGTGAATCATCATTAAATGATATGAACCATCCTTACAGGACATAAATAACCAATACATAACATGTGGCATTCAAATCATATTCCCCTCTCAAAATGAACCAGTTGAAGGAAGTTTCATGATGTGGCATCTAGTTGTACATCATAAAAGTTTTCAAATATTCTAATCTAGAATGGAATTCATACGTGATACACGTAGATTAAAAAGTCACGGAGAAAAACATGGACTAGCATTACCTGACATGAATTCCATTTCCACATTATGTAATTTCTCATCTATATATTCTGTAGATGCAAACATGATTTAGGGGATAAGAATACTTCTATTTCTTTCATATTTTTTCTATCATTCCCTTCTACTTCCTCTACTCAACTCCAAATTATTTATTTTCTTTTCATATTTTTACTTCAATACAAGAATTGTGGATCGATTTCAAGGTCATTCTTTATTCCTTTTTTTCATTAATAGTGGTTTTTTTCTAATTATTCATTTCAATTAGCAGGCGATGATGAAATGTTGATGAATTATTTATTATCCATATTTTAAGTAAGTAAATTAGTTATAATTCCAATATAAACCATCCTTTTATTTCAAATTCATGTATGCATGTTCATCAAACTAATAAATCCCAATCCATGTATGTTATTTAACTATTTAAACCCAACTACCATTTTAAATACAATATATTTTAAATCTATTTCCCTTTACATGACATGTAATATCATTTTACCACATGTTACATGTCATGAAGACATTTTATAAAGAATTTAAAATCCATAAAAATGTTCACAACGTGAATCATCATTAAATGATGTGAAAAATCCTTACATGAAATGAATCTCCTATCTGTGACATGTGGAATTCAAATCATATTTACCAATCAAAATGATCTGGCCAAAGGATGTTTCAGGAAATGGAATCTAGTTACATGTCATGAAAACATTCCAACATCCAAATCTCGGATGAGATTCACATGAGATATGCACAGATTCACAAATCATGGAGAAAACCATAGTTCAACATTAAATGATTTGAATTCAAATTAAACGTCATGAAGTTTCATGAGTATATATATAGTAGTCGTGCATATGATTAAAGGGCTTGGTAAATTTGGTTTTCTATCATTTTTTCTCTCATTACCTTCTATTTCATCTACTCAAACACGAAATTACTTAGTTTTTTTATTAATTTACTTCAATACAAATATTATTTTTTTGATTTCAAGTCCGTTCTTCATTCTATTTTGTATTACCAATTCTGTTTCACTCATTATTAATTTCGATTTGAAATACACAATGAACCATTGATTTTTTTGTTATCATCCCTATTTCAACTAATTAAATTAGTTATAATTACAATTGAAACTATCTTTTTTATTTCCAATTCATGATTTCAGGTTCATAAAAATGATAACTCAAAATCCATGTGTGTTTTTGAACTGTTGAAATTCAACATCCATTTTTTAATTAAATATTTTTTCATTATTTTTCCTTTCTTAACTAATTCTACAATGAGTGGCTAAACAACCTTTGGTAGGGATTAAGAGTAGGGGGATCCTAATCCAATAAATCATTAAATCTAAAACTAGAAAGCTTAAAGATTAGTAATCTAGATAAATAAAAATTGTCTATCCCATTCATTCGAACATCCTTATCCATGGGATATTTGAATGAAAGACCCTATCCTCGTTGAAGTATAATAATATATGACTAACAGTCTATGAAAATTCCTTCCATATAAGATATGATTAACATGCTTAGGTTGTGTTTATTTCTAGACCATGGAATATCTTCCTCCTAGTTAGAGTTATTTGGTTTGACCATAGTCAAATAGTTAGATCCTATTTCTTCTCAACCCAAACCTTACAATCCTACCAAGTTAGAATTAAGATCATCATTTCTACTAAACCCTGGAATTGATCATGATCCCTTCTCTATCTGTGATTCCAAGCCTTAAGTCTTCAGATATAGATTTTCCAAACTAACACAAACTAACTAGGAATAATACCCTAGAGGGTTTCATGCCAAAGGTTTCCATTACAAACCCAATTCCCCATGGGATAAACCCCAGACTACTGCTATACTACATCTCAGTAGCAAGTGATGTTTTGGAAACAATCAAATCTAATCCAACCATTGGTAGAGCAAATTAAATTTTGTGTGCAGGAACATTAGTGGTACACCATGACCCATTACGACTTCATTAATGTATATATTAGAAAGCTGATCCGAAGAGAAGTCATATCTAATTGAAATAAAGTGTGCATACTTTGTATGGTGATCAACTAAATCCCATATAACATTGTTCCTATTAGATGTTTTGGTGAGATTGAATAGAAAATCTAGGGTGATGATTTCCCATTTACATTATGGTAAGGGTAATGGTTGTAAAAACCCCTTACAATTTTGTCTCTTAGCCTTAAATTTATGACATAAAATGAACTGAGATACAAACTCTGTAATATGTCTCTTCATACCATCCCACCTAAAATACCCCTTTAAATATCTATACATCTTCATACTTCTAGGATGAATAATGATTGAAGAACTATGAGATTCCTCTAAAATATCATTCAAATTAGTTATGGATGGAATACATACCAGGTTCTTGAATGTTATCATTCCTTCACAATAAATGGTTAACTAAATAAAATTTATAACCTTTAACATTGTCTCTATATCTTCCTTATGTGGATGTTTAATTATCACTTTTATATATAGTTGAAAACTCATTTAAAAAAGAAACTATTTCTCCCCTTACTTCATAATATATAGATTTATCATTTATAAATCAATAAATATTTGTTATTTTGTGATCCTCATCATAGATAATGTTTCATAATATTTTTGAATCAAATCATTGGCCACACTGTTCTCTTTCCCAGGTTGGTAATGTATTGAATATTCATAATATTTAATTATCTATAACCATCTTCTCTGGTGCATATTCAAATCTTTATATGTGAATATATACTTTAAACTCTTATATTCATTATATATATGACATGTTCCTTCATAAATAAAAATTCTCCAAACCATTAATGAAAAATTACCATAGCTAACTATAAATAATATTTTGGATAATATTTCTCATCAACCTTGAATTTCCACGAGGAATTAGATATCACCATATCATTCAATACAAGATAATGTAAGAATAGGATCACTGAATAACCTTGTCATGAGATCAATAAAATTTTCTTCACATTCTTATTTAAAAAGAAACATGGATCCCTTCTAAATTAACTTGGTGAGAGGGTTTGAAAACTATGATATTTGTTACACAATGTTTCAGTATGGTCCAAAAAAATTAAAACGATATATCTCAATCATCATGGTGGGTTAGGGATAACATTCAATAACATCATTTCATTATGGATCCATAGATATACCTTCTCTTTAGATTAGATGAATGAAAAAAATGAAACCTTTTATTGCCAAAATCCACACATTGTGAATTTTTAAAATGACTTATTCTTCTTTAGGGTTTTCAGCATATACAAAAATGAACTTTATACTCTTATTTTTCTCATTGAATAGATAATAATATCATCTAATATACTTCCACAAAAAATCAATATAATCTATAAATACTTTAATAATTAAATACTTGACGATAAATAGGGAATTGGTTGGACCAAATGAAATCATTATATATTCATTGTTTCCATATCTTTTTGGAATTTTTTCTTTGGTATACCCTCCTTCCTGACCATAAACTAATGATATCCAGAATCAAGATCAATATTGTAAATTTATTGAGCTTCCTGATGTTGATCCAATAATTCATCAATATAGGGTAAAGGATACTTATTCTTGATTATGATCTTACTCAACTCTTGATAATCAATACAGAGTCACAATAATCCATCATTCTTCTTGAAAAATGGTACAGGTGAACCCAAATGTGACACACTTTTACTATTTAGTCCCTCATTAATTTTCTCCTAGAGTTGTTCATACAATTCTTGAAATTTTTAGGGCAATTCTATAAGGAATGGAATAGTTGTTGCACTAGGAATGAGTTTAATTGAGGAATCAATATCTTCTTTTTATGAAAGATTTTAAAACTATTCTAGAAATTTGTAATCAAAATATCATAAATAGTCATATAATTTATATTGTATTTATCCGAGACCAAATGAGATAAACAACTCTTTTTAATTGGAATCAAGACCCATACTATGGATATGGTTTCCATTGGAAGTCCATTTTTATAATCACACTGATATACAATCATAAGTTAGTTTGGTATATCAAATTTGACATCCCTTCATTGTATATTGATGTGGAATTTACATAGAAAAATAAAATCCATTCATTTTGTAACATAAAATTCAACTAAATGGATAATAATGTGGTTTTTAAGAATCACATTCACATTAAATTAAACCGAATAAGAATTATATACTTGATATGTAGTCACTATATCATTAGAGGTCTTTAGTGATAATTAAACATCTAATCATTGAGGATAGGAATTAACATTCCTATATACATTTAATGATATATAAGAATTCATATAAATAGCCTAAAAAAGTACCTCAATATTTGATCATTCCTATCACCGTCAAAAATTTATCATCATTTGTTGAATACTTTAGTAAAACCATAATGTTCAACATGATGATCATGAATCATTAATCATGGGAAAATAACTTATAGGATACCAAAATCATGAATCCTACTTTTCAATCTATGACATGTTTGGTTTCACCAATTCTTTTAAGAATCAATCTATATTCAAATCATTTAGGATTGTTCATAAATTGTTTGTGAATTTTCAAAGAATATTCCCCCACGAGTTTCAATCTAGTTGTGCAATGGGTTTTATTGCCTTTATCTATGTGACGATTGAGTTATGTTAAATTCACCCTTTTTAGAGCTATTACCACTAGGTATAATTGTTCCTGATCCACATCCACTTGTATTATCTAGATACGGATGTAATTAGTTGTAAACCACTAGCTCTATCCTTAAATATAATTTAAAGGTATTTTCCTATACATATACTTATCATTGTATTTATCACTAAAATCTTCTAATCCTAGATTCCAAATTTAAACTAAACTCATCATTTTATAACAACTGGAAAGGCCAAAACTTCTCATAAATAGATATCCCATCATATGAGATGAATATTCATTTTATTTTACAAAAACACACATGAAGAGCATAATTCATTAGTGTCTTTGGAGACATGGATAAAAAAAACTAGTTCATAAGTGAACTACATCAACTCCAAGTAGTATCACCATGACTAGCACCATTCTTAGGATTATGAAATATAAAACATTTATTCATAAATTGGTGAAAGTAAATAAGAAAGGGTGATCTTAGAAGCTCTGTAAGGTTAAATAAAATAGAAATTAATGATCACAAAATCATAACATGACCATAAGTTTATGAGAACATTATCATAATGTTATGAAAAAAATACCCTGCATATCAAATATCATAATACCGATTCATGGAATAAATATCGGAGATTCATTATACATGAATCATAAATGAATCAAATAAAATGATACATGAAAGCATAACATTTTTAGAATATAATGATTTGTGTCATACAAGTAATAATATAAAACCATTTCCTTATTTGTTAAGGATTATTACCAAATCTATCATAGTGGAATGACCTCACTACCTAAACCATCATAATAGTCAAGGTTTACTCTTTAGAATATCATATTAGATAATGAATATATTAATATGGGTTAACTTCCCATTCCAATCTTGTTTATCTCATGAGATATAAAACATTACCCAATGTGTTGGAGGGAGATATAGGTCCCAACCGTCATATAATTCATAAATATATGTACAAAAATATCATAAAGCAGTCAACATAAAATAAACCATTAAAAAAATGGGATTCAAAAATAATTCATCATGTAAGAACCAATATAAATGAAATAGGTTTCATAAAAATGTCAACTTTTCATCATAGAGTAATTTTTGGGAAAAATCGTGTTTTTTAAACATTTAGTCATTTACTCATAGAATAAAATGATGAAAAATAACAAGTTTCATAAATATCATTCCGTTATAAACATAAATTTTATAGATAATGAATAATGATGGTATCTTGAATCATATCCCTAGTAAATAGTATCTAACATCAAATGATGTCATCATAGACTGAAAATGTTTTTGAAGGATCACATAATGAAATTCCTGAGGAAAATATCCTTTTGGCATTGAAATTATTAATTTAAAATAAAAAAATTATAAATGTTAAAGAAAAAAAATTCATTAAAAATACCATTAAAACATGTAGAGGATAATTTATATCATTTGGAAATTATGATTCTGGAAATATACAATTCCTTCTGTACATGTTAAAATACTATTCCTTTAACATTTTTAGTAAAAAGTCCAAAGTACCATATCTTAGAAAATTAAAAGAAGATACATTTAATTTTTTTTGAAAAAAGTAAAATATGGGTAAAAATTACTTTTAAAATCATTTTATAGTAGTAATAAATTCCTATACAACATTTAAAAAAAGGACATATAAGAGAATGCATTTTCCACCGAAGAGATAAATAATATTTTTTAAACATTCTGTTTTTATATTTAGGTACTAAAGAGGGGAAATGAAAGAAAAATATGAATTCTCTAAAAATTACTACTAGAAAATAAAATAATTTTTTTTCTTCATAAATTTATATCATAATATTTCATCATTGGAAACATAATCATAAAAAATCATGAAAAAGCATGAAAAATAATATTAATATAATATAAAACTTTTACCACAATGGAAAATATTGAATAATAAGACCCGTGAAAGAAATATTCTATGATGGATATTAAAATTATAGATTTTTCATGAAAACGATCATAAAATAAATTAATGGAAATTATATACACTATAAGAATTAAACATGTGGTGAATATGGAATGTGTCCCATGGAATGAAAAGTAAGAAGAAAATCCCTTATCACATAGGAAACTTTTGATTCATAATCCCCATTCAATAATTATATCAAATGAAAATATAAATATCCTTAAAATAAGAATATTAATTTTATAAAATTAAAAGGGTAGTATATACACAACAAAAAATTACCATGTGGTTAATATTGCATATGTAACCAAAAAATAAAAGAGAGATTGGAAGTCCCTTTACTCAAGTCTCAATTGTCTTCAAACATGTTTGGAGCTACCGTATAATAATATAGGCTTATTATAAATATTTTACAGAACTATAATAATATATATGTCACAACCGTCATTTATATTTATTTTATTTTTATTATTTCTTGTTTCTGAGTGTCCACGCTGCTGTACGGGCTGCGCCCCCGATTAAAATATTTGACGTCTGATGCTTTTTCTGGGTTTTGGACCCGTGCGCGGCCGCCGCGTGCTTGGCGGTTGCCGCGCAGTTAGCCCGGGGTGTCGGGCAAGTGTTTTTTTATAACTTTGTTTTATTATTTTAATTTGGTTTATCTCACGTTATTATTAAATGGTTATTTTTATTAATTTTTATTAATTTTAATTTTATTATTATTATTATTCTGGTATACTATTATTATTATTGCTTCATTGCCATTATTATTATAAATATTGTTAATGTTATTATTGTATTATTATTAATATTGTGTTTATTATTATTATTAATATTGTAATAATAATATTATTATAAGAAAAAAAACAAGAAAACTCTAGAAACCCTAGGTACCCGAAGCCCACCCCTTCCCTTTCCTATTCAGTCGCGGGTCGCAAACCCTCCTCCTTCCCCGGTTTTCTTCCAGCGCTACCCGGCCCCTTCCCTGCGTTCCATCAACCCTGAAAGCCACCGCGCCTCCGGCCTGTCTCCATGGTCTTCCCCCCTCGCCTGCGCCGCTCTCCCCCTTCCCTTGCCCTAGCACCGCCGACCCCTACGTGGCCTCCCCGGCGTCTCGGCCTCCCCGGCTTCCCGGCGTCCCGGCTCCCCCGCGCGACCAGCACCCTGTCGCCGGCAACCTCACCCTCTCGCCCTCTCGTTGTCCTGCTCCCCTCCCCTTTGCTGGTCCCGGCCTCCCCGTCACCCCCCCCCCCCCCCCCGCGTCGTCCCGATGGCGCACCCCGGCTTCCGCGCCGACCCCCCTGCTGTCTCGGCTCCCTCCGCAGCTCCCCGACCGGCGCTTCCGGCAAACCCCCGTCGCAGGCCAGCGGCCTCCGGCCCTTCCCGTGCCCCTGCCGACCCTATTGGCGAGGCCGCCGCCGACCAGTAGCCTCCGACACGATCCGGCGTAGCCCCCCACCTCTTTCCCGTTTTTTTTCCTCTCTTCCTGCGCTGCTTCATCTGCCGATCTGGCCTCCTCTCGGCGCACCAGCCACCTCTTCCCCGCTGCCTCTCCGCCGTCCTCCTACCCTCATCTGGCAATTCTGTCCGGGTCCTCCGCCCACGTCCAGCTCGCCTCCCCTGCCGGAAGTCTTGCCTGTTTTTCCTCCCCCAAAGGCCGTCGCTCTTCTGCTGGTCCCAGCACGTCCCTCTGCCCTCGGCCTGCTCCCACACTATCCTCCGGCCATCCACACCTCTATCCAATCCACGCTCTAGCCTCCCGCGCACTGTCCAGGCTGACTCCAGCCTTTTTTTTCTGACCGTGAAACCCTCCATCAATGTGTTTCACTCAATTTTTGGCGGTCTGTATTCGATTTACCTGAACCCTACTGTTTTTATGGTAATTATCACTTTGCCTTGTTTTTTTAGGAGTCTGATAGGTGCACAAGAGGTTCTTCTTCCTTCCGCTGAAGTGGTGTCATGGTTACATGACTTTGAGGTGCAGTTGTGGCGCGAACGAGGGTTCGCATCATTTTCGGGTGGTCTGTCAACGTCCGAGGTAGGTGTTTCCGTGTATAACTTTGGTATGATGAATTAATTTGTGAGTTTAATTATTTTAGCATGTTATTGATTAGTTGCGTGCTGTGAATCTGGTATTGTTTGATATTTAATATGTATTTGTTTTGCTAGGTAGCATGTTTGTGCGTTTAGCGATTGTTTATGAATTAATTTTCATCTTAAATTAGTTTAGCGATTATATTAATTAGTTTGTTTGATGCAGATAAAGTTTTTAATTGAAGTTGATATGTATTTATACTATGGACGTGTTTTCTGTGAACAACCGTGCAGAATTGTTTATTTGCATTTCACAAACACTGCAGTTTGTGTTTTGGTTTAGCGTCGTTGTGCAGTGAGTCACAAAAGATATATATATATACATATATATTTTTGAACAGGTTTTGGTGTGTGTAAACTGAAAAGTGAGTTTTTATAAAAAGCGGTGATGTTTTGGTTGTGCAAATGGGTGCGTTGTTTTATAAAATGTTTTATAAGTTATTAAAATGGTTTATTGCTTAAATCATGTGGTGTGTATGATATTTGAAAAGTGGTTAGCGTGTCTAAAGGTCGCGATTAGATTCAAATATAGAGTTTGGTTGTGTTTTAATACGTGCTTTGGATGTGATATTTTCAAAACGTTTCGAGCTGGTTATTTTGAGTTGTTTGTTCATTTGGATTGTTTTAAGTAGGTGTTTACGTATTTCAGTTATCTTTGCGGTTGCAGTGTGTTGGCAAGGTTTTTCCACAGTCATGCGATCGTCATCTGGCGCGCACGCTTGCGCGCCCGTGCGTGGCGCGTTGCGTCGTTGTGTTTGGACAGCGAGCCGAGGTAGGTCCCCCATTGCACTTACCTTTAGATTTAGAATTTATTAATTGCTTGATGTTTTGTTAAATTTTAATGAATTAGAAATAATATTAGATAATAAAACTTTAAATTATTATTCAGTGCGAAAAGGGCTGTTTATTTTATACCGAACACATGTGACATTTTCTTGATGGGCGGACACCCAGTTTTGAAATAATGTCAGTTTGGCCTTTAAACATAATTCACGGAACTTCAAATGTGCTTCTAGTTTTAAAGATAAATAATTTCTTCTGAACAAGTGTTTTGAGCTTTTTGAGAAATGAGGTTTTACTTTAAAATTGGTGAAAGCCCGTTTGGCACTTTAATGAAATGGATTATCTTGGAAATCCCACTCGGGGGTGATCTTTGGTGTGTGTTGTTTGCGTGAGCTGTATGTGATGTTGGTGCATCGTGACTGATTTATTTACATTGTAGACGCACCCCCTTTTTACTGCTTGTGTTGACATGGGAACCTGGCATATTGAGTGAATTTTCTGAGAACGATTGTTGCACTAGTTTAGACCACGCACTGGCTAGTGGCCCCATAGCAGGGGAATACTGAGTTATTGCTGCTATGGGGATTGGGCACCTCAGTTAGGCCATGAAAGGCTATTCCGGGTAGTATTATGGGCGTTATGATGTCATCGAGTTATGGCATGCCTTCAGGATGAGTCACATGTATAGTACGTTCTGGATTGTTCACGATCTCCTAGGTTCGACCCATGTTTCTTTTAGTGTTTATTTGTGTGTGGCGGATGATTGAGAGGTCGAGTTCGGTTGCTGACCCATGTGTGCCACTTTTACCATTGCCCTTAGTGTGTGTTGTGTGTGATTCTCTTTTTGACTAAAAACTAAAGTTTGGATTTATAAATTGTTCACAAAATGTTTTAAAAATGCAATGCACCTGTTTCTTTCAACATTAAACTTGTTCTAAATTAAAAAGGGCAATGGACTGGTACTTGTTTTAGAAATGAATGTGTGTGGAAACCATATTTTATATAATTTAGTTCAAACCTGGAATTGATAAATTCTTTATTTATTGGTATGTGCATTGGGGATAGAATTAGTCGGGCCTACCTACTGAGTTTTAATACTCACGCCTATAGTGTTTTCTTGTTTTTAGTTCTGTTGCAGGTTCCAGATTCAGTTGTTCGCCTTGAGCGATGTTGGTTGTGGTATTGGAGAGTGACCCATGGGGTTACCTGGAGTTTGGATCGTGGTCAGGTTAGTAGTGTTGTTGGTTGCTCTTTCTTTATTCATTTTTGTTCTATTTTATTTTCCGCTGTGTAGTTTATTTTCCTTTGGGCCAAATCGTTCCCACCTGCTTAATTTTGATGCCCGGCACTAGTTGCCAGCCCATGGGGATTGGGAACACCCTTCAGGCCATGTCGCGAGCCGGCTCGGGGGACCGGTTCAGGTTCGACCCGAGTTGGTTCGTGACAAAATGGTATCAGAGGAGGCCCTTGTTATTTGGGATGTCTGGTAGATGGAGATTAGGATTGTCGGGACTTGAGAGGTAGGTACGGGAAGGACGTCATGAACCCTCGCCCGTTCTGCACCTCGAGTCACCAGGGATAGTCCGGGAATCGAGTCCTTGTTTCGTTCTGGTTTGTTTTTGATTGAGGGATGACAACAGAGGTAAACCGATGTTACATCGTGATCTCGCATGGAGTAGTGACCCATGTGGAGTCTGGGTACATGGTTTGAATTCCTCCTAGTGGTTGACGCTTACTTGGGGCATGACCCACTATCATGTCGCCATGTTAAGTGTGACCGCTGGTCCCTCACCCTGATGGTTTGATGCGAGTTGAGTGTCGTTTTTGTTTTGGATAGTGTAAGTGCGTTTTTGGAAGTGAAAAAGGGGGTTTTGGAAATGAGACTGATTTCTTTTAAAGTACTTTAAATTTGTGAAATGAGTTTTAAAACTGAATGATTTTGGATTAAGAAAACTGGTGTTTTCTTGAAAATTGGTCGATAATAGTTTGGAGGGAAACCTTAGGTACTCCTTATGAACGTTTGCACATGTGAGATGATGCATGGAAAGTGCGTGTTGGTGTGTGTATGAATGGAATGTGGATAACGACATGTGCAACGGGTCATGGGATTACCTGGGTGTGTATTTGAAATTAAAGGCTTGGCCTTGTCCTCTAAATTGGTTTTTAAATGGGAAAGTGGTTTTTGGAAGTGACTTTTGGTTTGGAAGTGGATTGGTTTTGGTCTTGAAAAAGGAAGTTTTGAAATTTTAAAATGAAAAGGGGATTTTAAAAAGAGGGGAATTTTGTTTTGGATTGTGTTTGTATTTGATTGGCCTTTGTGATGACTACTTTTTATGAAAGCACTTTCTTTGATGTTGCTTCGATTGATATTGGTTTCGTCTTGGTGTTATATATCTTGTTCTGAAATGCTGCCCAGAAAGATCCCTGGTTTTTTGATGAGTCATGCCCAGTTTTTGGTCTTTCTCGGACGTTGTCTGTCCTTCATGGTGATTGAAGTCTGTTAGAGGCAGTATAGTGGCTTGAAGAAGTCAAGCGTGTCTTTGGGGTATTGGGAACTCCCGAAGCAATCTGAGTGCGTATTGTTTTGGGTCTGTTTGAAGGTCCAGCTATGGATGAGTAGGAGTTGTACGCTCGCCGTTTCTGCAATTTGGGATGATGTGGCATTTCTTTAATGTCGTCTTCATTCAATGGTTTATACTTGCGGAGGTGAGGATGAAGGAAATAGAAGAGCTCATGCGTGCTCAACATGGCTAGCAGACGGTGAAAGCGTATGTCGACCATTTCAAGGATCTTGTGTCTCTTTTTCCAGGGGTAGAGTCACAGGACTGGATGAAGACTCCTCCCTTCATCAGGGGTCCTCGTCCAGAGATCAAGGAACGAGTCCTCTCTTTTTGGGAGCATCACTTTTGAGAAGTTGGTGCATGAGGTGTTCTTAGGTGAGTTGGTTTCTAAAGCGCAAACGGTTGACAATCCACCTTATCCAGTTGCACGTGAAGGTCTCCCATCTGATGAGCAGAGTGTGTCAGGTAAAATTCTTTCTAAAGAGTTCATTGTGGTGGCTCTAACTTCCACTTTCGTCGGACCTTCTAATGGTGTACCGTCAGTATGGACGGTTAGGGAATACGAGCCGCTATGTCACACCTCCCGAAAACGTGCCATCATTGCAGGTTTCTGGATCATCTAGAGAAGCTTTGCAGGAAGCGTCGCCTGAGGAATACACTGTGACTAGAAGATTCTAGTGCCTGGATGTGAGGCAGAAGATGCTTCAACCATCAGAGCCCCAACCACAGGACTTGGGGTGAAGCTCGCGCGCAGTCAGGAGTTGATGGGGGTGTGAAGCCTCAGTTCGGGTTTGGGTGTTTAGTGTTTCCAACAAAACATTTAATGTCCTTCCGTTCCCATTCTTTCACTGTAAAAGTTTTGGCGTTGTTGTCGGTTCATTGTGTCGTCGTGAGCTTGGGATGAACGTATTCGTTTGAAATCCAAACAGTCTCGTTTGTCGGATTTTGGTGTTTAGGATCGTGCGTTTTTCTTAGAGGTATGTTTGGACCTTGCGGGGGTTAACCTTGGTTTGGCGATGTTCGTTTGGAGATATAGGTGCCTGCGGTGGAGTCCAGGCTTGCTGTTATGCTCGGGTTTACTGCTTGGATTAAGTTCTGCTTGGATATTTTTCTATCGTCTTCGGGCTTTCTTTGGTCTAAGTCGAGAGTTCCAAGTTTTGGCGGAGGTGTTGTTTCGCTCGTGCTATAGAGGTTAGTCTGGATCGGATGAGAGTTCATGTTTCGCCTCCCTTCCTGAGGTGGTATGTGTAGGTGTTAAATTTACTTGCTAGTTGAATTCCTGTGGTGGGGAGAACCCTCTCGTGTTCTCCTGTTCTCTTGTGGTGATGTTCCTTTAGTTACAATTGGGCAGAGATTCTTGTTTGGTCCATCATTCAGCTGGGTGACTTTCTGGGGGAAAAAAGTGTCTGTGGTGGGGAGAATTTTCACAACCGTCATTTCTATTTATTTTATTTTTATTATTTCTTGTTTCTGAGTGTCCACGCTGCTGTACGGGCTGCGCCCCCGATTAAAATATTTGACGTCTGATGCTTTTTCTGGGTTTTGGACCCGTGCGCGGCCGCCGCGTTCTTGGCGGTTGCCACGCAGTTAGCCCGGGTGTCGGGAAAGTGTTTTTTTTATAACTTTGTTTTATTATTTTAATTTGGTTTATCTCACGTTATTATTAAATGGTTATTTTTATTAATTTTTATTAATTTTAATTTTATTATTATTATTATTCTGGTATACTATTATTATTATTGCTTCATTGCCATTATTATTATAAAGATTGATAATGTTATTATTGTATTATTATTAATATTGTGTTTATTATTATTATTAATATTGTAATAATAATATTATTATAAGAAAAAAAACAAGAAAACTCTAGAAACCCTAGGTACCCGAAGCCCACCCCTTCCCTTTCCTATTCCGCCGCGGGTCACAAACCCTCCTCCTTCCCCGGTTTTCTTCCAGCGCTACCCGGCCCCTTCCCTGCGTTCCATCAACCCTGAAAGCCACCGCGCCTCCGGCATGTCTCCATGGTCTTCCCCCCTCGCCTGTGCCGCTCTCCCCCTTCCCTTGCCCTAGCATCGCCGACCCCTACGTGGCCTCCCCGGCGTCTCGGCCTCCCCGGCTTCCCGGCGTCCCGACTCCCCCGCGCGACCAGCACCCTGTCGCCGGCAACCTCGCCCTCTCGCCGTCCCGCTCCCCTCCCCTTTGCTGGTCCCGGCCTCCCCGTCACCCCCCGCGCCGTCCCGATGGCGCACCCCGGCTTCCGCGCCGACCCCCCTGCTGTCTCGGCTCCCTCCGCAGCTCCCCGGCCGGCGCTTCCGGCGAACCCCCGTCGCAGGCCAGCGGCCTCCGGCCCTTCCCGCGCCCCTGCCGACCCTATTGGCGAGGCCGCCGCCGACCAGTAGCCTCTGACCCGATCCGGCGTAGCCCCCCTTCTCTTTCCTGTTTTTTCCCCTCTCTTCCTGCGGTGCTTCATCTGCCGATCTGGCCTCCTCTCGGCGCACCAGCCACCTCTTCCCCGCTGCCTCTCCGCCGTCCTCCTGCCCTCGTCTGGCAATTCTGGCCGGGTCCTCCGCCCACATCCAGCTCGCCTCCCCTGCCGGAAGCCTTGCCTGTTTTTCCTCCCCCAAAGGCCGTCACTCTTCTGCTGGTCCCAGCACGTCCCTCTGCCCTCGGCCTGCTCCCACACTATCCTCCGGCCATCCACACCTCTATCCAATCCACGCTCTAGCCTCCCGCGCACTGTCCAGGCTGACTCCGGCATTTTTTTTCTGAGCGTTAAACCCTCCATCAATGTGTTTCACTCAATTTTTGGCGGCCTGTATTCGATTTACCTGAACCCTACTGTTTTTTATGGTAATTCTCACTTTTCCTTGTTTTTTTAGGAGTCTGATAGGTGCACAAGAGGTTCTTCTTCCTTCCGCTGAAGTGGTGTCATGGTTACATGACTTTGAGGCGCGGTTGTGGCGCGAACGAGGGTTCGCATCATTTTCGGGTGGTCTGTCAACGTCCGAGGTAGGTGTTTCCGTGTATAACTATGGTATGATGAATTAATTTGTGAGTTTAATTATTTTAGCATGTTATTGATTAGTTGCGTGGTGTGAATCTGGTATTGTTTGATATTTAATATGTATTGGTTTTGCTAGGTAGCATGTTTGTGCGTTTAGCGATTGTTTATGAATTAATTTTCATCTTAAATTAGTTTAGTGATTATATTAATTAGTTTGTTTGATGCAGATAAAGTTTTTAATTGAAGTTGATATGTATTTATACTATGGACGTGTTTTCTGTGAACAACCCTGCAGAATTGTTTATTTGCATTTCACAAACACTGCAGTTTGTGTTTTGGTTTAGCGTCGTTGTGCAGTGAGTCACAAAAGATATATATATATACATATATATTTTTGAACAGGTTTTTGTGTGTGTAAACTGAAAAGTGAGTTTTTATAAAAAGCGGTGATGTTTTGGTTGTGCAAATGGGTGCGTTGTTTTATAAAATGTTTTATAAGTTATTCAAATCGTTTATTGCTTAAATCATGTGGTGTGTATGATATTTGAAAAGTGGTTAGTGTGTCTAAAGGTCGCGATTAGATTCAAATATAGAGTTTGGTTGTGTTTTAATACGTGCTTTGGATGTGATATTTTCAAAACGTGTCGAGCTGGTTATTTTGCATTTTTTGTTCATTTGGATTGTTTTAAGTCGGTGTTTACGTATTTCAGTTATCTTTGTGGTTGCAGTGTGTCGGTAAGGTTTTTCCACAGTCATGCGATCGTCATCTGGCGCACACGCTTGCGCGCCCGTGCGTGGCGCGTTGCGTCGTTGTGTTTGGACAGCGAGCCGAGGTAGGTCCCCCATTGCACTTACCTTTAGATTTAGAATTTATTAATTGCTTGATGTTTTGTTAAATTTTAATGAATTAGAAATAATATTAGATAATAAAACATTAAATTATTATTTAGTGCGAAAAGGGCTGTTTATTTTATACCGAACACATGTGACATTTTCTTGACGGGCGGACACCCAGTTTTGAAAGAATGTCAGTTTGGCCTTTAAACATAATTCATAGAACTTCAAATGGATTCTAGTTTTAAAGATAAATAATTTCTTCTGAACAAGTGTTTTGAGCTTTTTGAGAAATGAGGTTTTACTTAAAAATTGGTGAAAGCCCGTTTGTCACTTTAATGAAATGGATTATCTTGGAAATCCCACTCGGGGGTGATCTTTGGTGTGCGTTGTTTGCGTGAGCTGTATGTGATGTTGGTGCATCGTGACTGATTTATTTACATTGTAGACGCACCCCCTTTTTACTGCTTGTGTTGACATGGGAACCTGGCATATTGAGTGAATTTTCTGAGAACGATTGCTTCACTAGTTTAGACCACGCACTGGCTAGTGGCCCCATAGCAGGGGAATACTGAGTTATTGGGGCTATGGGGATTGGGCCCTTCGGTTAGGCCATGCAGGGCTATGCCGGGTAGTATTATGGGCGTTATGACGTCATCGAGTTATGGCATGCCTTCAGGATGAGTCACATGTATAGTACGTTCTGGATTGTTCACGATCTCCTAGGTTCGACCCATGTTTCTTTTAGTGTTTATTTGTGTGTGGCGGATGATTGAGAGGTCGAGTTCGGTTGCTGACCCATGTGTGCCACTTTTACCATTTCCCTTAGTGTGTGTTGTGTGTGATTCTCTTTTTGACTAAAAACTAAAGTTTGGATTTCTAAATTGTTCACAAAATGTTTTAAAAATTCAATGCACCTATTTCTTTCAACATTAAACTTGTTCTAAATTAAAAAGGGCAATGGACTGGTACTTGTTTTAGAAATGAATGTGTGTGGAAACCATATTTTATATAATTTAGTTCAAACCTGGAATTGATAAATTCTTTATTTATTGGTATGTGCATTGGGGATAGAATTAGTCGGGCCTACCTACTGAGTTTTAATACTCACGCCTATAGTGTTTTCTTGTTTTTAGTTCTGTTGCAGGTTCCAGATTCAGTTGTTCACCTTGAGCGATGTTGGTTGTGGTATTGGAGAGTGACTCATGGGGTTACCTGGAGTTTGGATCGTGGTCAGGTTAGTAGTGTTGTTGGTTTCTCTTTCTTTATTCATTTTTGTTCTATTTTATTTTCCGCTGTTTAGTTTATTTTCCTTTGGGCCAAATCGTTCCCACCTGCTTAATTTTGATGCCCGACACTAGTTGCCAGCCCGTGGGGATTGGGAACGCCCTTCGGGCCATGTCGCGAGCCGGCTCGGGGGACCGGTTCAGGTTCGACCTGGGTTGGTTCGTGACAATATATCATATCATATATTATTTACTTTATAATATTTTATCACCTGTTAATTCACAACTATTTTTTAAAAGAACCATTTCATGTGATAACTGCTTCATTTTTCATTTATTTTTTGTTTCGGTAGTTTACGTCCTTGCAATTTGATCATGGTTCCATAATATCAAAAATTTGGACCATTAAATATATATACCATATATATTCATTAGATATATATTTAGTTAAATCCATAAATTTTAGACATATAAAATGAATTACATCATTAAAGGAGATAGTAGGTCGTACATATGCATGATCGTTGTTTCTATTTCCTTGATGGATGGAATGAAGGAAGGTTAAATAATATATAAATTTAAATAAAAATATTTATTCCATATATATCATTTATATTTATTATGTATATCATTATTTCCATCCATGAATATATAAAATTAATAACTCATCACATCACTACATGGAAGCGATAGTCCACATGCACACACGAGCGATGTTATCATTTTTTAACAAATTTTAATGTAAGAAGGTTTATGTGACATTATAATTGAAGAAGTATAATTATTTAATAAATATAATATTTATACTTTAAATCCATAATTATATCAATAATTGTATGTTGGGGATGGAAAATGGATTACGTTAGTTCATAATGTGGTAGTCCATCATACACACGATTGACGATTTCGTATCACATTTGATGGAAGAGGAGATAAATGTATATTGGGAAATTAACAAAACATCATATCAGTATATGTGATATAATTATTTTATTATATAATTTTGTTAGAATAATATTTTTTTTATTTATAATAATTTATAAGATCGAAGTGCATTGTTAATGATTATACCTCTTCTTGGGAGATCCTCTATTGGTTTAAAACTAAATATTTTGAAGAAGGGTATATAAAAAGACTATGGCCTCTAATATTTGTGGAGATAAGTAAGTAATGGAATTGGGTATATATTTCCCATTCCTAACATTTCTTGTATTTTTGATATTATAGGATAAAAGATGTTCTTTTATAAGAGGGGAAATGAATCTACTTGGAAACTACTTAAAAATTTCAAAAAAGAATCCAAAATGATAGAGTTATTCGCAAGTTAAATTCTCTAGAATGACAAATTATTTGAACTTGGGATATAATAAGGAATATAAAACAGTATTTAAGGATGTTTTAGTTGAAGAAAATACTATTTTATTTTGGTTTAACACTCGGTCATCCAATTTTAACCTCTACCACAATAATTATTTTTTAATGTTTTTTTACTATTTATTTTGAACAAAAATTAAGTTGAAATTATTATATAATACTTATTATTATGATTCCAAATATCAAAATATTTTTACAAATTCTATTTATATAATTGGAATAATTTAATTTAAAATAAAACCCACAGACATGATGAAGAATCATATTTCAAAAGAGAAAACATTAATAAGTATAAAAATATTTTACATAAAAATTTGAAACTGATAAAAATTACTTAAATTAGATAAATAATAACATAAATTGACAAATGTTACATATAATATATTTTAAGAAAATATATAATGTTGAAAATTATTTAAATAAAAAACTAGTTTTGAATAAAAATCCATATTTTTCACAATTCATTAAAAAAATGTTTTCATAAAAACCCCCAAAAATTCAATGTAAGATAAATTTGATATATTTATTCCAAAAATGGATTTAATTTATGTAAATTAATTTTATAAAATACTAAAAATTAATTTTATTATTTGTATACAAAAAGAAATTAAAATCATTTTTTTTTGAGAAAAAAATATTTTCCAAACATATGAGGACTTTAATGAAAACTATGTTCTTATTTATAAGTATATTTTAATTATATAAAACCATCATAAATAATATTAAAAATATTTTAATGCTTATTCATACCTCCATGTATAATATCTAGGTTATTAATTTCATGTTTAAATAATAATATTACTACCATATCACGGTTCATTAAAAATCAATGTTACGTATAGTGAAAACAATCAATGAAATAATATTTAATTTAAATGACATAAAAATATTTCATAAAATGTAGGGGTGTTACAAATTATAAGGGATAAGTGTATCATGATGTGGAAGAATTAATCCCTTTTCTATGTGAAGAGAGGGGTAATTTTAGAAGTCCCTCATACATTTCCTTGATGAAATGACTCAATAAAAGGGTAAATGACTAAAAGAGTGGGAAATAATGAATTGTGGGGTGATATAAGGTTGATAAAATCTCTAACATTCATTTTCGTACCAATTTTAATGATTTCCAAAACATTTTATTCTAAGATAATTCACTTTTACCATTTTAGTTTTTACCATGGTAATTAATTATTACCTATGTAGTTTAATTTTAATACCTAAAAAGAAATTGGAGTAATTAAAGAATATTAATATACTGATTGTAAATATGTGATCCATTATATCAAATAATTTTTCTATATATGTAAAAATTTATTTTAACATTTGTTCCTTTCTGAATTAAAAACATATTTTGAGATAAAAGTATATTTTTATTATGGAAATTTATGTGGAGGGTTAAATTATCAATGTTTTATATTTTTCATAATATAAATGTATTTATTAAAAAAAATATTTTTATTTTAGGAAAATCTATAACTAAATTTTACCAAAAAAATATTTTTTTAAAAGATAATTAAAAAACTATGAATTTTTCTGGGAAATAATAATAATCATTATTAAATATTAAGGATATATTTTATAAATCCATCAATATATTTTGGAATTTATAGTTTTACTATGTAAATATATCATTGATCATGTAAAAAGTTTTACAATTTTTTGTGTTATGCTCACTTATTGATATATCCATAAAATTTAAGGCTTTAGTAAAAATATTATTTTCAATATTCACCTAAAAAACAATTATATCAAAATAACCCAAAAAAATCTTATGAAAATATTGTTATCATAAATCCCATAACAAATTTTCTATGATTAAAATTAAAAAAATTTATAATCAAACATTAAATTAAATACATAAATATATAATATAAAGTTTTTTCATGGGAAAATCACTTATTAAATAATTACGTATTCTTTTTATTATTTCCTATTAATTAATAAGAAAAGGTTGTGTTAAAATATTACTCATATCAATAATATATCTTAGCCATAATATATGTATTATCTTAAATTAATGTGGTTCAAATCCAATTTTATAAGTGTATCATTTTCAAGAACAAATAAGTCATATTAGTTACTTAAGAAAACCTTTTTGAATTTTATCAATGAATTAGTATTAATAATGGCTTTTATTTTTAGTTATATATATTTTATAATTTTGTAACCCCAATTTTTTCCTTCCATTTATATGGATACTTTTTAACAGTTATATAATATTCAATGGTATATTATGGTTCAATGTTTAATGTGAAAATTGATATCAAACACATTAGGTTTTAAAGGAAAATTATATTTCAAATCTCAGGGCGATACACTAGTAATTTAATTATATATTTAGCCATGGAAATGTATATTTACTCTAACAGACATACATGTATACAAATATTAGCTACCTCGATGGTTATCTACTCTAGCATGCCAGAGATAGATTGAAAAACGTATTTCCTCTCTTAGCTCATGATCTTTAAATCGATTTTAATTATAAAGTAAAAAATCTATAAAGGGATGTGAGATCAAAAAAATATTCTTTTAGGTAGTACCATTTTTAGTGAACATTATGAAATTGAACATTATGTAATTGATCTATGTTAATCATTAATATTTTTATGTCCATTGATGTAGTTGGTTGATATCAGATTGTATTCACATTTCACATTATTGATTCACATAGACACTTTAAGTTTATACGGTTATCTCATAGCCTGGGATAACTATACTATGTATTTTTATTCTTAATCATGAATACACTCTTAATCATTGTGCACATTTTGTCCATGAAAATTTGTTAATGAATAATATAGATGATTATGAAGGCTCTATATTAACGATGATTATTTTTTTTCTTAGAGTGGTGCTCTAATTATAATAATTAGAGTATGAAGATGTGTCATTAAATTTTATATAATGACTTTGAAAGGATTATTCAATGGATAAAACTAGACAATCAAGAAAAAATGGGATCATCATGTGTTTTGGGATTTATCACACATCTTGGGAGGATTTACATAAAAAACATTTCCTGATACCATGAGGAAGTAGTGATAAAATTATATCATTAGGGGTTAATGGATGACATACTGTTGTAGAGAGAATTTAACCTCAATCAATATATACATTTCCATATCTTTTATAGACATATTTTGGCCTTCAAAATTATCAAAAATAGGTTAATTCTATATCCAAGGGTGGATCTCATTTAATAATCATCGAATTAGAATATTAATAAGCCCAAAAGGACCTATGGATTAAATGATATAGCTATTTGATGTGGAACCTTATATGGAGGAATCTTTCAAATGTTCATACACATGCCTAGACATCTAAAGCCCAAATTCACACACCTAGTATCATGGATGGGTGTCTCATGTGGATCTGTATTCCAAAAAAAATCATGCTCAGTGCCACAAATAAGGATGACCCCTCTAAACACACCCAATCAATGTCACAAGTGTTCCCATATGATGGTGTACACATGTCCAGATCCATTCCTAGGTGATCGAGTAGTTACAGGGTAGTAAATATATGTGGTTGGAAACCTAGGATGGGGTTGACTAAAAAATGACCAATACCCCCTATTTTTTACACCAATTGATGGAGTATGGTGTGCCAAATTTACAATGGAACTGAATCACTTGAAAAAACAAAACCCCCCTTTATGTGATTTTTTAATTAAAAAAATAGTGAGAAAAATATAATGTTTTACATCCTAGAAATTAAAATATGATCCACACCCAATGTACTAAATTACATTGGCACTAAATTTCATAGTGTTGACGCAATAGGGTGTCAAAGAACATGGGTTTTAATCATATTTTCATCGAAGCACCTTGGCATCGATCACTTGGGAACCCATTTTCATAATCCACTCGTATATTGAACCATGATTTTCATAAATTGATATTAAATTTTTTTAGAATAATATTAATTATATTACAAACAAGTGATGTCTGAGGACCATAATATTTTCGTGCCTCTAGATATGTAGATCACATTATTCTAATTTGGTAAAATATCTTAAAAATCTCCCATAAAGATCTTCCCCTTTAATACTCACACTTAGAGCCTTTCCTAATAACCTAGGAAAAGGAACATAAGAAAGGGTGAACTTAGATGATCATTAAGGGTAAAAAAGTAAGATATATAATCATAACTAGAGAATATGGGTACAAATTCCTGAGAATAACATTTAAGAAGCATACCTTGAATATCCAAGATCATAATATTGAATGAAACTATTTCATGCTCAAAAGAAATGAATAATAATATAATTGAAGCACATGAACCATGAGACTATAAAAATGACATAAGACATAGAGATTACGGAATACACAAAATATTAGAATATCTTTTATAAATTACTCCTACCAAGAAAATCATTGTAAGTTAGGATTAGGATAATCACCTGTGTACCTACTTTAGGATCGAGAAGTCCCCCCATGTACATTCTAGTTTTGGGTTTAGGATGACCTCTCGTGTACCCTATTTTTGTGAGCAAATTATGTCCTCATGTGTATCCTCAGGTTGTGGTCTTATGATAACCTCCAATGTGCCCTCCTCTTATGGGGTTAGGATGACCTCCCATTTTCCCTTTGATATCATATAACAATTATTATTACCCAATGTATTTGAGGTAGATATTGGTCCCACCCATCACATAATGAAAATCATACTTGATCCACAAGAACATAAATCATATCTTAACCTATAAAAGAAATAGGTTTCATAAACATTTCATCAAAGAATAACTCATGAGAATAAAATAATTTTCATAAATACAAAAATAAATCAACCATAAATGAATAAGGGTAATTTCATTGATTCAAATCCCCTGTAATGAATAATTGACATCAAATAACGTTATCTTATATGGAAAATAATTTTGAGAGACCAATTGATATAACTCATGAGGAAAATATCGTTTTTATTTTGAAAAATAGTTTTTAAATCATAAAAAATTAAGAAAACATTTTTTTATTTAAATTAAACTTGAAAAATAAAAAATAAAACATTTATAAAATGTTAAACATATTTTTAATTCTTTTATTTTATGATTCATAAAATATAATAAAAAAACTTTTTTAAAACTTTTTTATAAAACAGGTTTTTGAATATAAAAAATTTCTAATCAAAGGGAGAATAACATTACGTGAAATATATACTATCATGAAAATATGTGGATTCATGATACAAAATTTAAAATAAAATTATATACACCTCATAAAAAAATATAGGTTCATATCACAACATGTTTCCAAATGAAGGCAAATTGAGATAAAATTACCTAACGGATTTGGTAACTTTTGAAACAGAAACCCCATGAAAGGGATATCATTAAATAGAAATTTGAATTCTCATATATTTAATTATATAAATCATTGATAACATTAATGGGAAGTATATACACCATGAAAATTAAATAAGTGGTAAATATGGAAACAACCTCGTAGAAATATAAGTGAGACTAGAAATCCCCTTACAAATATCACATCATTTAAGTGAGGATTAATCGAATAAATTAATTATGTTAATTCAATATAAATCCAAACAAGATAATTTTAAATAACACATTAGATAATAACAATAAATTTTACAAATAATCATATAATTACATAATCAAGGAAATGATAATTTAAATCAATGAATGAAAATTGAGTAAATAATTCCATTACAACTTTGTAATATGTATAATCATATTTCTCGTAAATATAGAGATTATAAAATAAAAAAATTAATGACAATAAGATAAGTATATTTATTATATTATATATCAATTGTCATTATATACACCACACACATGGAGTAAGTGGTGAATATGGAAGATATCTCACTAAGGAAAAGGTGAGACAAGAAACTGTTACCTTAGGCTTCCCTTTAGTTGTGCGTACATCAAGGTCCTATATAATTGATTAAATAATGTTATTAATTCAATAAATAACAATTTTTATATTTTTAAATCATTAAAATATATTTTAAATACATCTTACTACCCACTAATTAACGATATTTCATGATTTCAATTATTTTGGCTGAGTCCATTTCCCAATTTTCATGATCAGTTTATTTGTATATAATTATTGATTTCCTTGTCCAATGGAAATAAATCTAAATAATTTTACTGAAATTGTATTAATGAAATTATATTATTTTATATGGTTACTTTTATCATTTTCATTTCATATAGGAGGCTGATTCATTTAATAAAATGTTAATGAAAAATGATTAGTTTAATTTGGCGATTTTTCCAACAAAAACAAACTAGTTTCGATTTATTTAACATTATGTCTAAATATTATAAAAATAACATGAAATATGTTATGTAACTCAAAATATAAAATTATTTAAACAAAATAATTGTTTTATGACCTTCAATGAAGGCCATAATGGAAAATGAACCAAATCCTTATTCACGAAGGCGATTAAGAAACACAATTTTGACAATATATTTATTTTTTTGAATAAAAGGAGGTAAAAAGGATGGATATAAGATAATAAATAATAGAAATAAAAGTATAGTATTTTCGTTATAATGTAATTATTATGTCATAATGGATGAATTAGGTTATAATAAATTATAACAAGAATAAAAATTAAGAGAGGTATTTGAGAAAATTACCTCTTGAATATCACCTTCTTGAGAGACCCTTGACGACCTTGGAATAAGTATTTTGGTGATTCATAAAGAAATAATATGTATGGAGAGTTATGATCAGAGTTTTGGTGAGATATTTTAGGATCTAAATGGATTGTGAGTTTAAATGGTGTAACGTTTATACTTGAGGAGAGGGGGATTTTGGTGATTAATATTTTGTTTATTTTATATTTAAAGACAACCACATTGAGGTGAAATCAATTTCCTAGACTTTTTCTGATGAATAATAATTTATAATCTAGTTATTGTTGATAAATAACTCAACTAAACCTTAAATATTTTTTCGTTTTCGGGTATTTTATGCATTTACTCTTTTTTTACTTTAACCTGTTTTATTTTTTACCTATACCGCGGTAAATATGTTTTTTACCACCATGAATTTTTTATAACTAAAAATTATATTAAATTTACAAAATAATTTGGACCTTCTGATTCCAAATATTTAAATCATATTACCAAATTAAATTCATAGAAAATGAAAAATTAGATTTAAAATTAATCTTATAGAAGCAACGTGAAAGCAGGTTTATAAAGTGAAAACGTTAAAAAAATTTAATTTATTTTATAACCAGTTTCCATGTGAAATTTATTCCAATGGCTTAATTGTATTTATTAATTTATTATTTATCTAATAATATTTTAAAATAAAATATAATATAATTTAACTATATAAATAATAAAGCTGAAATGCAGTTTTCTATTAAAATGTAGTATTTTCCACAATTCATCGAGAAATGAATCTTATCAGAAAAATCAAAAAAAAACTCCATATGATAATTTTTATATTCAAAATTAAAAAATTTAGTTTATTTTTAAAAATAAAACATATTATATTGTCTAAATTTAGTTTAAAAATAGGTGTGCCATTAAAATTTGGTGAAATTATCTTTAAGAAAAATAATACTTTTTATGCTTAAAATTAGATTTATCCTTATCTTAAGAATATAAAACATATTGAATGGATTTAATCAAATTGACTGAATATATATCATATAAATATAATTAATATCTCTCACTAATAGTTATTACATTAATTTATTAATATATAATGTCATTATAAGCATAATAATAGTTTTTTTTATAAAAAACACTTCCACCATGTTCAATTGGTTTTTATTTTCATTTTTTTATTAATTTGTAAATAGTGAATTAATTTTATAAACATGTGTAAAATATATTTTCATTATTTTGTTAATCTCATTCATTCACTCAATTATAATATTTAGGTAGTAATTAAATAATAATGTTTAGTCATTTGTTTGATCATAGTGATTTGTGAAAAGTATGTTATTAAAGAGATTAATTGTTTTCAAAATATATAGTGTAAAATCTTTAAGTGTTAGATTCTACCCCTTTTAAAATGAATTTCACCCTTTAAATTCATAACATGGATATAAAAAGAAGAGGATATATATTCCTCATCAAATCCATAGGTACCCATGTATCTTCTATAAATTTTTGGTTTTGTCATAAAATATTGACCATATGAGTGGTATTATTTTGTAGAATATTATCT
Source organism: Viscum album (assembly GCA_963277665.1). Classification (NCBI taxonomy): domain Eukaryota; kingdom Viridiplantae; phylum Streptophyta; class Magnoliopsida; order Santalales; family Viscaceae; genus Viscum; species Viscum album. The sequence continues at coordinate 442,336,755 of OY728135.1, read as the reverse complement.
CTATGATCCAAAATCTCTAAATTTTTTTATTATAATACATATCTTGTTTTAATAGAATATATTTGGATTTTTGAACATCTGAAGTATCAGGTATGTACTTCCTTTAGATATATAGATGAAAAAAATCATGAGCTTGAGAGAAATTTGGTGGAAGATCCAACAGATAAAATCCCATCCTGATAAAATCAATAATTTCAAAAAACAAATCCATCCTAAAAATTTTTACAATTTAACATGCAGAACAAAGATTGATGTTTAAAGATTTCCTATAGGGGAATACCACAGTGGATATAGAGTTAATAAAAATTCTTATTAAAAAGAGGGAAAGTAAATGGTTATGATCACTGTATAACAAAGTTTATTGTTAGGAGAAAATTAGTGATAAGTGAAAATGAAGATGAGGAATAGAATTAAAACTATCATGTTTTGATGGAGAATGATAGTGAACATTGTATTTAGAAGGTCAATGAGCACGTAAACATAAACCAAATATGTCTGAAAAAGGTCATTGATATCATCAAAAAATGATGACAATATGATAACATTTTATTTGAAAATCATTTGTGAAGATATACTTTATTTCATATCATTAGTACAATCTCAATATTTGGTTGTTTCTTGATCAATTTATGATTCATCTCTCACTCCAATAAATGGAGTTGATGGTGTAATTCCTATATAACTAGTGGACCATAAGATACATAATGGTATTACAATTAATTAGTTCTATTTTGTGGTATCATCATAACAAAATGGTTTTCATAGGTTATGTAATATACATAAATATTTATATTGTTAAGTAAAACATTAATCTCTAAAACCTTATCCAATGGTCAATATAAAACCTTTCATAAATGGTTATTCTTATAGACCTTTCAACATTAAAAATTTATAAAAAAATTACTAAATTTCTCAAAATAAAATTATCATTAATCCCCCAAATATCATAAGGTAGATCTTGATTACCGCATACCAAACATGTGAATACCTTAATAATGTATTATACAAAACTAAAATGAATAAAACCATACTTGTTCATTACTTATATAATATCTTTTATTATAAAAATACATTACATGTTAATATTGGGTTCATATTTGTACAAATAAAATATGCGATTTCATTATTCTAGAATCCAAGTAGATAATCACATGAAATTTCACTAATGGATAAACAATAATATTTTCATGGGGTTTATATATAAAAATACATACATGAAATTACTAATTAAAGGATAAGTATTACTAAATTATCGTGGTTCACTTAAACCATTATCATAGCATAATCATTCCCATTATCCTTTTTACTAAGAGGTTTTGTGGCTTATCATCCACATTATTCTTTGGATTAGGGAACTTGTATTCATAATGCCCAATCTCCTTGAAATTGAAACACTAAATTGTGAGAGGTGTATTTTTTGTAGATTTCTATTTATTAACATCATTAACTACCTTATACCCATCACATCAGAATTTATCAACTCGATGAACTTCCTTTTCACACTTATAACACCCTCATGCCCCTCCCATCCATTCACCTAAGTGCTTCTTCCCTCTTTTCTAGAATACAAATACCTAAAATTTCTTTCCACCATTTAACCTTTAATGAGACTTGATATTATTTTTCTTATCAAAACCGAAGGATTGATGTGAATATCCAATTTCCATTTCTTCCTTTATTGCACATCAAATGACTTCTTCATCACTATTAAATTATTTTATTACAAATTCCTTTCAAACATTTGGTTTCAGGCCACCAAAGAATCAATCGATTTTTCTTTTGGGGTTAATGATTAACATATAAGCCTACCATTAATGTCATGTAAAATTAGCATCATATAAAACCATAGATTCATAATCATTTTACATAAGCTTAATTAAATCATTATTAATCTTCGTTCATATAATACGAGGGAATTACTGACTAAAAAACATCAAATTAATCTCTTATCGTTCCATAAATTGAATTTCTTCTTATTAAATCATTTTTTAATACGAGTCTTCCACTTATTAACTTCACCATCCAAACGATAAACAACCAGAATGACTTTTTCATTTTCCAAAAACTAAAAGATGGAAAATATATGACCAGTTGCACTAATCCATTTTTCAGCAACAAGTTGATCAGAAGACCCACTGAAAGAAGGTGGACATTACCACATGAAGGAATCTGTAAAAATTTGTTCACTCCTCTTATTATTTGAGGGACAACATGATTCATAGCTTGTGTGAATATATCAATAAGATTTTTTATTCCAACTCAAATAAAATTTCTTTTCCTAGCTTGGAAATCATTTTATTTCTCATTGCATTCATCATTAACACAATAATTTTATGTTCCAACCATTGACTAAAACCAAAAATAATAGTGTGAGTAACGCTAATCATACTGGGGAATCCTCATAATTATAGTAAATTACCTTCAATCTATAATATCATAGGTTTAATTAGAGGTTATTCATGATAGTTAACAAAATTATTGGACTATAAACTACACATAGACTTATCCATATGGATATTACAAAAGATTACTCATCCTAATTTATAATGGATGAAAAAAACCTTTCTCTGATACCAAATATAATAAACCAGGGTTTTCATACATGGATATTACATATTTTTAGATGAATAATCGTTAAATTGCACAAAACATTCCCAATCATGGTAATAGTGTAGTTCCTTTGGAAACATGGAACAAATTCTTTTAATTTGGTAAAATATCTTAAACATGTCACATAAAAATCATTCTCTTTAGTAATCCATCTTTAAATATTTCATTATAACCCGAGGAAAGTAAACATAATTACGAGTGAGCTTAGATTCACAATAAGGGTAAACATGGAAGATACGTAAAAATAACATGAGCATAAGGGTATGAAAATATGAACATCACATTTTAAAAGAATACCCTATATATCAATGATCATAATCGTGAATCAACATATTGGAAGCTCATAAGACATGAATCATAAGATAATCAAAGTACATGATCCCCGAGAGCATTACAATGACATAAGACATAGTATTTCTAGAATACACATACTCTTAGACTGTCTTATGTCAATGATACCTACCAAGACAACCATAGTATGTGAGGCTTGGTTTAATCACTCATGTACCTAAATCGGTCTTGGGATGACCTCTCATGTACCTTCTAGTTTTGGGATAAGGATAACCTCTAGTGTTCCCATTTTTTATGGTCTTAGGATGACCTCCCATGTACCCTCATATTTTGAAATTAGAATGACCTTCTATGTACCCTCCTTTTATGGGCTTAGGATGACCTCCCTTGTACCCTTTTATCTCATAGTAAATTTATCATTTCCTAATGCATCATAGAGAGATATAGTACTTACCGATCACATAATGAAAACCATATGTGCACCATAATAACATAAATCAAATCTGAACCTATAAAAATAAATAGTTTTCATAAAAATTTCATGATAGCATAAGCCTTGGGAAATAAATAGTTTTCACTAATATAAAAATAAAACAACCATAAAATAATAACAAAAATTTCCTTTAATAATATATCCAATAAATAATAAGTAACATCAAATAATCTAATTTATGATGGATATTTTTTAGATATCACTTGAAATAATTTGTGAGTAAAATATCCTTTCAAAATTGAAAATTTATTTTTTAAATCATAAAACATAAAAAAAACCTTTTTTATAGAAAATAAACAAGAAAAATTATAAAAGAATTTTTGAAAAACAATTTTAAAAATTGTTGAAATCCTTTTCCATGAAAATTCATAAAATCTCATTTTAAAACATTTTTGACTTTTTTTTACAATTCAAAATTTTGGAATAAAAAAACTTCGATCAAAGTGAGGATAACATTACATGAAACATATAATATCATGAAATGATATGGATTAATTATAAAAAATAGTAAAATGAATTATATACACCTCATAAAAGAATATAGGTTCATAACATAACTTATGTCTCAGTGAAGGCGAATTGAAAAAACATTACCCTACGGATATGGTAAATTTTGAAATGTAAACCCCATGAAAGAAAGATTATAAAATTGATATGTAAATAACCATAAATTTATGTATAGTGGTCATATATTACATTAAAAGGTAGTATATAAATCACAGATATTAAATGAGTTTCAGAAAGATAAGCGAGACTAGATGTCCCCTTAAAAATATCACGTCGTTGAATTGAGGATTAATTGAATGAATTGATTATGTTTATTTATTATAAATACACATAAAATAAGTTGAATTAACACAAAATATATTCAAAATTCATTTCATTTATAATCATTTAATGAAATAATTAAGGACAAAATAGATTAACCTAATGGATGAAAATAGAGTTAATAATTCTCCAACCACTTCGTAATCAGTAAAATCATATTCCACATAAATAAATAATTATAAAATGAAATATTGAATAAAATTATTATAATGACATTTGTAATTATATATATAAAAATGTTCAATATATACACAACACACAATTAGTATGTGATGATTAAGGTATATATCTTATTGAGAAAAATGTTATATGAGACACCCTTACCACACACTTCCCTATACTTTTAAATAATTAAAACTCTTTTATAGTGATTTAATGAATTAAATTAATTCATTAAAACAATATTTATATCTATAATACAATATATGATGTTTTTATGATATCTTACCACTAATTCATTAATAATATTTCATGATTTTCATTGTTTTGGGTGTGTTTATTTCATGATTTTCATGATCAATTTATTTGAGAATAATTAAGGATTTCCATGTTGAATGGAAATAAAACTCCAGATGTGTAATTAAATGGTATTAATTCATTTTTATAATTTTAAATGTTCCCACTTATCATTTTTCTTTCATACACGAGGGTCGTTTATTTGATAAAATGTCAATGATAAATATTTAGTTTAATTTGTAGATCTTCCAACCATAACAAAATAAATTTGTTATACATAAATTTATATCCGTATATTAGATCCAAAACATGAAATAAACTATACTATACATATTAAAATTTTATTTAACCTGATAATAGTTTTATTACCTACCATGAAGGTGGTAATGGAAATTATACAAAATCATTATTCACAGAGGAGATTAACCAGTATAATTGAGACAATAGTTTTATTTCTTTGAATAAGGGAAGGTAATAAAATGGATTGATATAATAAATTCTATTATAAACATAACATTTTTACATTTACATGATTCTGGAATTATTATTTCATAATGGAAGAAGTAGTTGAGAAGATAATAGAATAATAAAATAAATTTAGAGAGATACTTTGAGAAAATTTCCTCTTGAATATATCCTCCATGAGAGACCCTTGAGGGCCTTGTATTTGGTATTTTAGTGATACTAATATCTCTATAACATGTAGATAAGTTTGAGATATTTAGGTAGTGATTTTAGAAGCAACATGGCTTTTGAATTGAAATGGAATGGTGGGGTGGTATTTATATTTTAGGAGAGGTGGGTTTATGTGTTTAAAATAATGATTATTCTGTATATAAGGCCATCCACATTGAGTTGGAATTAATTTCTATGAGTTTTGATGGAAATTAATATTTTATAAGCTGATTAGGGTCTAGAAATAACTCAAAAAACTATTAAATTCTTTACTTTTAGCTATTTTAATCCTTTACCCTTTTAACATTACCCAGTTTCATTTGTTACCTACACAATGGTAAATAATTATTTAACGATTGTTTTTTTTCTAAATAAAATTTAAATTTAAATTATTACCAAATTTTTACCTTATTATTCCTAACATGGATTATATTTTACCAAATTAAATTCATAGAACAATGAAAAAGTTATTAAAAATTAATCCCACAGACCCAATGGGAATATTAATGTTTAATGTGAAAGAAATAAAAGTATAGAAATTTATTTATATCCTATTTAAATGCAAAATTGATTAAAATGGTCTAAAATAGATTTTTTATTTTATAATTGAACTAATTAAAAATTTAAAAAAAATTAAAATATAACTTAACTATATAAATAAATTATACAAAAATGATGTTTCCAAATTAAAATGTTGTATTTTCACTTTTCATCAAAAAGGTAAACATATAAAAAATATAGAAAAATTTTACATTGTGATTATATTGATATTAAAATATCAAAAATGAAATTAATTTTTTCAAATAAAACTTATAAGAGTATCAAAAATTTGTTTTAAAATCAGTGTACAAGGAAAAGGTAGCAAAATTACATTTTAGAAAATATAACCTTTTGTGCTTAAAATTGGAATTATTTTTATCTTAAGCCTATATAACACCTTAGTTAAATTTTAAAACATTTGACTAAATATATAAGATATTAAATTCATTAATATATCTCACTAATCGTGATTAATTTAATTTCAAAATATAAATTCCATTATACGCATAAAAATAGTTTAAAAAAACACTTCTTCTATGTTCCATTGGTTTTTATTTTAATTTATAATTAATTGGTAAACAATTAATTCATTATATAAACATGTGTAAAATATATTTTCATAATTTATACAATATAATTCAATACATCCATTCAAATGTCTAGGTCATAATTAAAAAATAATATTTAATCATTTGTTTAATCTTGGTGATTTGTTCAAATTGACCTATTAAAGAGAATAAATTTATTTTACAAAAACAGAACTATCATAAAATATTTTAATTTTAAAACTAATATGAGTGAAAAATATACCATCAATCCCATTTGAATTTGTAATCATCAGTCAATGGAAATATTAATAACTCCGATCAACCATATATATCCATTACATAGGAGATTATTCTTAATCTATATGTCTCCAATGAACTTTTTAGTCCGAGTTAAACAAAAATTTTGGCATATTAAAAACAACCTTCACATTTATTCCAAAAATACCATGATTTGAGAACCTTCTATTTTTTAAATTCATTGATTTGAGATACTCTTTTTGGTAATATTCCTTGAGTCTAAACACTCTTATTAGTTTCCCATATACTTAATGTTGAAATTCTCCTTTTGGATTCCAATGTACATTAGGTTGACATAATCTTCTTGGTTCCCCATTTCCATGGTCTTTTATTCTATTCTTGAATTCTTAAATTCCTTGAGATAATATAGTTCTCATTGTTTCCCAATTTTCTAATATTCTATATTCCCCTCTTTCTTTCATAATTTGCCAAGTGTTAAGATTTTCAACATTCCTTGTAATAATTCATTGAGTCAACATACCCTACATGAATATAAAAAAATATTTTTACCAAGAAAAAATTATATAGTAAACTAAAAATATAACCTTAACCATAAATAAAACACCAAAAAATTTCAAGAACCACTTATGAAGTAGTCTATTAATATGGACATTAATCAACTTTGAACTGGTCATGGATGCATGATCTTAAAATTGTCGATTGTGATCCTTTTAAAATGACCTTAAATTTTATGACATTCCTCGTGAAATTTCACAAAAGTACATGAGAACTAATTCACTTCATAGGGATATGAAATATTCCCATTTCTTTTAGGTGATACCTCTATAATAACCCCTTCTAACTCCTTTCATAGGATCCCAACACCTCCCCAGATGAGGATAAATTCAGAAGAATCTTCTTATATCGATTTAAACTATGATAGTAAAAAAATATTTGGATAAAATGAGATATAATATATTGTATATGTTTAGTTTCCTTTTAGATTCATGTTTTCAGTAAATTAATTTCTCTCAAAGGGTAACCAACATTTTTACCTAGAATTATTTTGAAAACATGTCCAAAATCCATAATAGATTCCAAAACATTAAAATAATACTCATTATTGGATGAGTCTACCTCCCATCCCACTAACATATATAAAGTGATTTCAGTACCACTCCATGACTCACACCTTTGGAAAGTGTGAGAGTTTCATGAGACTCTAAAATCCAAAATAGGGCAACCAAATTGGAATGTTAGAAATGGTGATGAACACATAATTTTAGCGTGACTTAGGGTTACTTAATTTCATGCTATGTTAATGTACCTGATGATTAATATAAATCATTTTAAATTGTATCATGGATTGTTCTGATAAGAATACATATTTATATATTCATGTGTTACATTATTAAATTTGTTTCTCAGGAATGTCTTGGTGGATGTTAATGAATGAGAGTGTGTGGAATGTTTTTTTAATGGTAATGCCTCATTTGAATGTGTTGATACTTCAATGTTGGATTCTAACCTCGATCCTAATAGATGTTTACTAGGGGAGTTTACATACTGGTATGTGAACATGTGTAAATTTAATCCATATAATCTGATGGTTATAACATCTATAAAATGAGTTATAGATATCTATAATTTCCATAATTAGGGGAATTATATTTCTTTCATTATATACATAGTGACCTATATTATAAAATTTAACCTTACATTCACCAATATCTTAGCATTGAAATCCATTATCATGTGATCACATTTAAAAATAATAAAAATTAAATTAGAAAAAAAATCTTGTTTTAAGTGATCAACCATCACCCTCTAACATACTAAAAATCATTCCAAAAATTTATCAATTTATTTTTTAAATTATGTACTAAAATGAAAATTCACCCAATAATAATACCTATATAAACCCTAAAGATAAATTATTTGTTATTATTGATAAAAATCATTATAATTTATCCATTGATGTTATTACCAGCAAATCAAAAATGTATTCATAAAATGTCCAATTTTCACCAACTGCTAAATGATTCTCTAGTATCTCAAGGTTTAACTCATTAAGATAGAACATATACCTATAATATTTATGATTTTTGAATATATAAAACATATCTTCATATATAAAATGAATTAATCCCTTAAATCTAAACACCAAAACTTAAACATCGAAATCAATGGTGACATAATTAACCACATCGTGATGATGGTATCTCAAACCATAAGTCACCACCATTGTTTTTGAATCAAAATAGATATAAGGCATTGAATTGATAATGTATAATGATGATATATCACCTTGATTAACATGGTATAGTAAGCAATAGACTCATCATTGATTGTCACCGAATATAGAATAAATGTTTCTTGTATCATCACACCACATAATCTATATCTTATTCTATAAAATTCATGTTTATGGCCATGTAATTTTGTAAAATTCATTAATGAAGTGGTGATTATATCTCACTAATCGAAGAAATAGATTATTTAATTTTTAAACACATGGGATCCCCAAATATATGATTTTCTATACTTTGGAAGGTTTAAACTGAACACTTTTGAAATCACATGATCCAATTAAATAAATCATTGGAATAAATATATCTCTTAATATATTTATATACAAGTTATTTATAATAAGTTTTATAAAATAGTCCACATTTTTTTAGATTTCTCTAGGAAATTAGTATGAAATAATATAATATTATCAATAAACAAAATAGTAGAAGAAAATAAATATGGGTTCAATACATTATTTATCATGAAAAAATATTTTTTATGTAACATAATTTTACCAAACAGTATCATTAGATGTTTATATTAATCATAATATAGAAATATTTAGTTTTCATTGAATCACCCATATTTAAAAATAAATTATGGACATTGGGTATGTAATTTTTTTTAAAACACCACAAAACTAATTTTATTATCGAATGTATTATAAATCACACAAATAGGATATGTATTATTAATAGTTAAGTGACTGAGATTATAATAGTTATTATTAAATTACATTATTTAACACTTCTTTAATAGAAAATAAGATAAGTGTGATCTGTATTGAAACACATAGAAAATAACTATTACCCAAATGATATTTATTTTAAAATTTTAAATTAATACATTTATTTAGGATTTATATTATATAATTATTTCAATAATGGATAATCATATAGTATTATATTAATAGTTAAATCAATCAGTTATCATTGATTATGCTTTTGAAAACATATATGAAAAATCTTACCAAAATAGACAAATATAAATATCCAAAAAAATGTAAAATATAATTTATAATAAATATAATATATAACTATACATGATGTAAAATCATTTATAAGATTCATTATATAGTTAAAATATCACAATATAATTATTTTATAAATCTTTCACTTTGTTTCATACCTAACATTATAAAAACATAAAAATAATTATTCCTATAAAAAAATAATTTTTTTATATAAATTAGTAAATATTTTTATATTAATAACTGTTATATATTAAAAATTACAGAAAAATATAACTCGTGTGAACAAATGCACAAACACACACACAAATATATAATAACTAGATTTATTGTCTAGATGCATTCACTAACCTGACCAATATACTATTGAACACATGATTGAGAACACATTATTTCACAAAGGAAATGAACACAAGAAAACTAAAATAGGAAATCCATAAAAATAATCAATTTCTTATGAAATTTATGTTTAAAATTGAATTTCTAAATCCAGGTTTAAATTGTGTCTATGATAAGACATTATTGATAATAAGCATACCTCAAATAATGATGGAATGTTCTTTTTTTGCGGCGTTTTCCAATGAAAATACAACCTTTCACCATTATTTAACTAACCTTTCACTAAAACATTACCATAGATATAATCTTGGAATAATATATTTAAAAATTTATCCCTAAATTATGAGATATAAAACATAATGACACACTCAAATCAATTGATTCCCCCAAAATGTGAGTAAGTTTATTCATCATAGTTCATACCAAATTCCATGTACATCTAACACAATAATCAGAACCTAACATAGAACCATTAGATGGATCATTTATTAAATGATAACTCATTGTCATAATATTATTAACATAGAACATATAATCATCCTTTAATTACTGAGATACCCATAATTCATCTATGTTGAACGATAGTAGATTAATAAGTAGATAGTTCTAAATTATCAACTAATCTGACCCATAATTTTTTTAACCATTTAATCTTAATTTTTTCATATGTATAGATTATAGTGTAATGTATAATTGATTTTTTTACATAATAATACAAGAATAAAGAATATTTCATTTTATATATACGATATATCATATTTATATATTAAATATATACTGAAGAATATTTAAATTACGATTTAAATTAGATTAAATCCCTTATAACCATTATATTTTTTTTATTAACCACAAAATCATAATTTATGAAATTCTCCTAATATAATGTAGATTTAATTATTATAATTAGTATTTTCAATGTTGAAAAATATATTCTCAAAAATAATCATACACTCAATAAACCAGAAAGGTTATGTGAGATCCCTTTTTATTTAAAAATGTAAAAATAAAAGGACAAAGGGAATATGGACGGGGTCATTCAAGAATTCATGAACTCAGCCCAAGAGAAAGCAAAGAAAATGATCAAAGGTCATGGTTAAGTAGATAATAATCCTAAAAATGATTTTAAAAATAATATTAATATTCTAAATAACTATGAGACTTGGTAGCCATAGTTGGACTCATATATGAGTATTCATTACAATATATTTCTTTCCTAGGAGGAATAGGTTGAAATTTTTCATAATCGACAAAAACATTTTCTCCATTAGAAAAATCCTGAATATTGGATGGTTTTTTGGGGAGTAATCCTCAATATTATCTACCTTCCATTGATTATTTTCATTTCCATTAACTTAATATTTTCTTCTTGAATCCATGAAATATTTGTGTAATTAGAAAGAATTTGATTACCTTTGATTGCAGGAGCAGATTCAGGATGCTGAATTACCAAAGACACTGCATGTTTCATGTCGCCCTAATCCTTCGCATCCTCTCCATGATTGTGTACCAAATATGGGGCCAACCCTAGTTCAGATCAAATCAACATAGCCCTATATTCTTATATTTCATGAGCTATCAATACTTGATAATTTTCCCTAGCCACCCGGGTTCCTTGTACTAGTTTTTGAGAAACAACTTCCACCACTTGTAAAACACTAGAACCAATATGTTCCTTAACCCTTTCAATAAGGGATTACCCTCATCTAGAAGAAAACAACTTTATTATGTATTATTTTCCTCTTCCACTTATTTATATAGGAATCCATTGATTCCATTTTATTGAACAGAAAGATCATATAAATTTTTTTCCTCACCTATATTTGTCATGGCCAATGACTTGATAGTCTAAAAAATCAGGTAATATCTCATATTCGTCATTTAGAGAGACATGATTATCAAATGTAGAGAAAGATATATTATAAATCAGGCAAGAGTTTAGGTCCACATCTACCAGGACCCTAGCATAATGAACAGATTTTGAAGCCTCATTCATCCTGTCCATTTTAATTAGAATTCCCATATTATACGAAATGTCAAAATGAAGCTTAGGATGCCATAGAATCTAGTAAAGAACAAAAATTTTGATCCATACTTGAGCCTTGGTATTCATTATATAAATGTATTGAATGAAAAATACCATTCTTGGAAGAAAACAGTAACTAGTTTTAATGAAATTTATCTGATCCCCCAAACTCTTCACTTCATCTCCTCTCATGAGAAGGTTATGTGAAAGAATACCCCACCAAAAGGTATACATCTCCAATCAAAAAACCCTAATATAGAAGTTATCATTCGAACCAAATCATATATCTTAAAAAATTTCCTCTATTAGTAAGCACAAGTCTAGATATAATGTAGTGATCACAAAGTATAAATATTTCAAGGATATCCACCCTTTTGTAAAACACATTGGAAGTGTCACCCTTTATCAAGATTCATTTAGTAGAACAATCATTCATTGTCTTGAAATAATGTTGACTGGAATCCCTATCAATTATCCTAAGGATCCTACTAGAGTCACTCATGTAAATCAAATTAGAAGATGGATTCACTATAGTAGAGAAACTATGATGATCCATTGCTGACTCCACTATAGCACCAACAACCATGACATTAGATCAAATTTTATCCGCATCCACCAAAGGATGGTTCTCAATAATTTTACCCATCATAGATCATATAATATCTTCCTCGTCCGCCATAAGGGAGGTTCATCTTGGTTGCCTTCCCCGCAGATCAACAATCCTCATTAATTTTGGTCATCACCATCACAATCTGACACACTTTTATTGCAAATTCAACCTCTACAGACTATCGTTAAATTTTTAACTAGAAATACACTACTGGAGTTTAGAGAACACTATCTGCTTCATCCACTACTTCTATTGTTGAGTAAACCATCACAGATCATTGCGATTTTTCTCTCTCAGAGGTTGCAACCACCCAAAATCTTGACTGATGTAGTGTTCTCGAATTGTCATTAGAAACATCCCAAATATCTCCCATAGGAACCTCTCCTCAAGAGAGAAGGACTAGGCTAAGAATGTCTGGAAGTCCAATGATTGAGAAACCCTAACCATTCAAGACACCAAAAACACCAAAATCGTGATTAGGGTGGAGCTCCTGATCCCTATCCATTTTATATTTCCTCTCATACCCTCAATATATTTAATTATAATATTATTTCAAGAACCACTGTGGATAGGAGAATAATAAATTTATAATTTTCTCTAAATAATTCAATTAATTGTTTTGTTACTATAAAATTAGGAGTTGATTCCTATTTTATAGTTAATACCTTGAGATATGGGTTCACCTAAGATAAATTAAATCATATTTAACGAGTCTAAATAATTTATTTTACTACTTAATGATATTTTTTCTTTGTACCTATCCAAAAATACCTTAGTTTATCCATTTACCTCAACATACCTAAAGCATCCTCTAACCAAGATAGATGATTATCCAAAAAATCTCATCTCTAGGGTTGATTTTTGACAATGAATAACTATCCTAAATTCTTATTAGTGCATATATATCCAATATTCTATAATGATTAAGTGTTCATATATTCATATCAAATTTTAAATCCATATGTTCTAGTGAATTTTTATTTTAATTTCTAGAAAAATAGAAAAACCATGGAATGTATACCAATCCTTATTTTCATACCTACTTAGATTCATGTTAATATTCACATAATCTTAAAAAATCACTAATATATTAGACAAAATGGGAGACTATTTTTGTATATATCATAAATAATTTCTTCAATGTAATAATTTAGATCAAATAAAGAAATATTTATATGAAAAAATTATAATATTTTTTTCTATTAAAAATATATAAAATTTAATATCCCTAGATTTTAGAAAATGATGTTATGTATGGTAATGGTTACAACACACGACACTAATATTTAACTAACCACAACATATTATTATTTTAATATGACCACTATAGCCAGGAAATTAAATTGGTGCATATTAATAGGATTATATAATTTTTGAAATAAGTATACATTTTATAATCAACTAAAATTTATTTATTAATTCATAGTAAATAAGAACTCATTTATTAGTAATTCCATTTGATTCTCCAATGATATTTCATCTTCAAAAATGGTTTTCAGTTTCTTTTTCTGTGAAAATAATATAATTTATTTCTTGAAATATTAGAACCCATTTTTTATAAAATAAATATAATTTTTTAAATCATCATATCAAAATTATATTATGGTAAAATTGTAATAATTTTCTAAAAGGAATTATTTTTTAGTGAAAAGTGAAAAATAATTATTTTCATTGCAAACATTATTTATTTATAAGTATATATAAATTAAAATTCAGATTTCACATCATTTTTAAAATTTCATTAGTTCCTTTAAAAATAAAATAATCCCATTATGGTTTATGAAATGAATTTTATACTTCAATTTAGTATAAAAATATTCTATACTTGAATTGGCATGTTTATGAAAAAATCTTTTTTATCGAACTTTACTGGTTTAATTTTAAATTAAATTCTGCCATTTGTATTAATTTTCCATTTCTAAAAATGTAATAAAAATTTATAATTATTATTTACCAATTTTTTAAATACTTCTATTTTATTTTTATTCAATATGAATAGTAATCTTAGTAATTTTTGTTACTACAATAAATAGTATATCATGTAATTAATGTTAGAAATAAAATTATATGCACTCTAAAATAACATTAACACATACCTTAATTTTATTTTATAGTTAATTTTTGTCAATACTAATCTAATATTTAATTATATGTCATTTTGATTCCATTTGTATGTGACTATCACCTTTATAATATTTTATGTAACGAATAATAAAAAATGTCACAGTCTTTTTTTAATAACTGTTTTTTTATCATATGGATACTAGGATATATTCAATAATAAATTTTAATTTTCAATTATTCTGATTTATATTCATCAAGTTAATTTATTATTAATTTGTAGTGTGAAAAAAATTATCTGAAATTCTTTTACAAATATAGCACAGTATTTATTCAATTCATTGAAAAATAAAATAATTGATATATAAAATATTTTATGTAATTTAATTTTAAAGAATTAATGTGATCCAAATTTTTTTTATATAAATATAAAATTTCAGGTATGTATTAATATTTTTTATTTGAATTTAATTTTTTCATGATGTTATTAATCTCAAATTAAATTAATATTCCTAAAATTTAAAATATTTACATTTTGAGAGAGTAATATCTTATTAAATGATATAAAATCTTAAAATAATTGCATTCAGAAAAATGATTTGGATATGGTCTAAAATATTAAACACTTCCCATTTATGTTCATTTTTTCCTTTTATATTAACTATCATGGCTCTTAAAGAGTAAAAAAGCGTATTGTCATTGTAATTTTGAAAAGGGTTGATGGGGGACAAAACAAAAAGATAAGTGTAAAAATGTGGTAAAAACATGTCTAAATTTTATTTCATAAGATTATCTAGAATCCAACTCGTATTAAATTTTAATTTTATAAATTTATTTCCATTTGAAATCAATGTTAATTCATACTAATTTAGTTTTTTATCAAATTCTAAGAGTGATCCTCCCCTCTCTTATAACAGGGAACCTATTCTTCTCATTTAATCACACCTCGCAAACAATTTTTTCCAATACATTAAAAAATACCTTCCAAAAATCTCTAACTATTTTCTATAGGCCTTATTTTTGTCTAATTCCAACCATAGATTTCTTATGGTTTAATGAATATTTGGTTATCCGATGAAGATGTATAGATCTTAGTGGAGGATTTTCATTTCATTTATTCATCAAAATCCATCAAATATGACTTAATATTGATTAAATAATAGCAAAATTATCTCCCAAATAATAATATGTTATTATACTAATTTTAAAACATATATCAATCTCTAACCTCAATCAAATGGGAAAGTAATTCATTATTTGTGTGAATAGTAGACTACAACCCCGCAGACTGATATAATTCATTTTCCAACACCACCTCTGATGGATGGATACAATTTTGGATTTAATTATAATATATTATATTCATGATATAGATATATATATATCACTATTAAAATATAATATACCATTTACTCTATTACTTTTCTGTTAACTGAAAAATGATAACGTCGTTCACTCTTATGTGTGGATTACCACCTCCACGGAGCGATGTGATTGTTTTGACCATCACATCACATGAATAATATATATATATATATATATTTAAAGAATTAAAATTATATTTATGATATTATTATCATCATATAAATAGAAAATAATATTTATCTTCATTGCATGATGATGGTTGAAAAATGGAAATGTTGCTCATGTGTACGTACAACCTACCGTCTCCATGATTGTAACATAGTTTATTTTTCATAAAAATATTTCACGATTAGTTTCAAAAGAATATTTGATGTATAAAAATTCAAATAATTTCATATTGATTATTCTGGATATAATGGAACAATTATAGCTTTGAGGAAGATCAACACACCAAAGCTATTTTCAAATTATGGAGTGAATGTTCTCGAAGTTCCCAACATTGATTTAACTAATTAAGTAACTACGGAAATCATTAATAAAATTGAAATAAATTGTTTAAAGGAAAATATATTAAAACATGAAAATATTATTATTAAATAAAATTATTAATATGGGTTTATTATATTAGTTTTACAGGACATATTAAGATAGTCTACACTCAAGGTAGAGGTTTTCACATCCAGTTTAATTTAGTGTGGAATATTTTATGGTTATGCATATAATTTATTTTATATATTGTATATAATATCCTATAAAATGTAATATAATGTATCCTTCATAAGTTTTGGTAATTAAGTATTCAATTTTATCTAATTCATCCAAGGTGATTTGACTTGGATGTTACCAATTGCTAAAATGATTCTTAACTCAATATCATATCATTAGGTTACAACTCTTATTAATTGACATTGTTATCCCATGATTACGTGGTAATTTATTTATTTATTTATTTATTATTTATTTAATATTTTATGAATTTAAATTTTTAAACATAATATATCCATTGATTATTTTTTGATTCAAGGATATGATCTTTATAAGGGAAATTCATCTCAAACTATATTTCGTTGGGACATACATTTATTATATACACCTATCTTATCTTATGTGGTTTATATAATTCTCCTTTTATAGGTTATATCATTAATATCATTATATTAATGATATTTAATGAATCATTTAAAGTTATTATTTTATGGGGCCTATGATTGAAAAGTTACCAAAGTGGCATGGTCTTTATGATATAATATCCATTATTTTCTAGGATTGTTTATTTTAAAGATTCATAGGAGAGAAATCACATGCTCTTACTATCTTAAACCATAGCTCAGTTATTCCCCTATTTTTTTAATTTTCATTACTTGTATACTTTCCATTTTCTCTCTTATCTATTCAGGAAACATCAAGAAAGTCAGCTATAAGTGATACTCATATTTTATATTCTTTTGGATTAGGAAACATTATCTTCCATAACCATGTTTTATAAAATGTTTTGAATGTTTTATTTTATAAAAATACTATTTATTAATTAAAATTTACATCATTTTGAAATTATATTAAATTATCTTAATAGGTAAATTTCTTAATATTTTTTAATGGGTCACTTTTGACACCCTTTATAAAATGTTTGAAAAAAATGTTTATTTTTAATTTTCAGAACATGAACGGATAATCCAGACATCATGGAAATTATTTTATTTTAATAATAATTCTTAATTTTATAAGGTTATTTTCAATGAAAGGGATTATAATTATATTTTATGAATTTTTATTTTTTAAAAGTTATTTTCAAATTGAAAATTTTATTTTCCACATGAATGTTTTTATGATATTTTTATTTTTATTTCCATTTATCAACACCAAAAAACAATAATGTTTCTTATGATCTAATGTGTCTATTTTTTAATTATAAAATCTTCATTATTTGTCTGTAAAGATTATGACTATTCCAAATATATTATCATGGAACTCGTTTCCTATCAATGGGTCAATCAAGTTGTAAAAGGTATAATAGATGTTTCTATATATAGTATGATATGTTTTCGATGCATTCACAGGGGCGTGCGCTTCTATCAAGAGGATGCGCTGATTTTTTCCCACATTCCCACTTTCCAAAGGTGGGTGGAATCCATCGCTTATTTAGGGACGTTTTCTCCTTGATCAAAATGGGATGACCAGATGTCAGTTCCTCCATATATGGATTCCACCTCAAAAATCGTCACCTAGTCTGGGTCTCCCTTATAGATTAAGACGTTGTTTGTGAAACTCTTCATTGTGCCATATCTTCATGGATTCTGGTTAATTACACTGCTTCTATCAGGACATTCCAAGGGGTCCGACCAGAGAAGCAACCTTTAGTCATGGGAATAGTCACAATGGGCATCGTTGGAATATCTGGACGGTGGAACACTAGCACATCTGCATTTCTTCCCCTTATAAAAGGGATCCTTGAGGGCGCCGAAGCATGAGTCATCCCACGACGATTGGGGGTAATCATATTCCATGGGAATGTATCTGAGGTTTTTCTCATCTTCCCATGTTCAACACAGGGTATGTCACGAGTTTAACGCCTAGTGGATACAAATCAGACTTATCAAAACACCAACGAGAGTGGATCATATGGGTGCGACCCCTAGGGGGAGCACTGATACTGGGGATAATGCATGGTTAGTTACCCGATTGCTACTAGGAGTGGGGAGGAAATGAGATGGAATGATTCTAACGGGATGTGGTGGCCCAATTAAGATCCAGGATAGATATAGATAATTTAATGAAGTGGAGGGGGAATGTGATGGAACTGACTTGAGGATAACGGTGATGTTTGGATTGAGCCCCAAAGAGACTTCCTATGTATCTCCGTGACAGGGAATCGATTTCCATGTAGTTTGGAAAGCAATGGGCCACCTAGGGAGGCAACCTGTATGGATGGGACCTAGAATAAGTGGAACCTATTGGGTGCAGCATAAAATAAGGGTGTACACATGGAACGATGACCTGATGATGTGATGGGGATTATGCATGTTTAGCTGTCCGAGTTGGTATGACACTCGAGGGGTGGACAAGAGATGTGGGTCCCAACAAGGGGGTCACCAAAATTTACCAGTTTTTTGGGGTTGGACCTCAGGGAGACTTCTAACGTACCTTGTCTAGAAGACATGGATCAAACCTACGTAGTTCATACGATGATGGATTACTGTCGAATGGGGGCACAACAGCTTACCACTGGATGGGGTTTCAACGGCTTACCACTAGATGTGATTATCATTTAGTTTCATGAGGAACAAAGGGGGGCTTATAGTTTAACGTCATGTGGGATGAGGGAGGATTGACATGAAGTTGTGAAGACTAGGTTGTTGGGATTGAACCTCAGGGAGGCTTACTACGTACCATGCATTATAAAGGATCAAAGTCCACATAGTTCCAGAGGGTGTGTTGAACCTACGTGAAGGGGTTCTAGATCAACTATGTGTTGGGCTAAAACCTTGGGGACACGTCCTACATACATTTCCATAACAAGTATCAATGTTCATATAGTTCATTATATTTGGTGAACTGACATAAATGGGTGTTAGAACAACTGGGTGTTGGGTTTGAACCTCAGGGAAGTGTCCTACGTACCTTGCCTTATTAAGTATCAAAGACCATGTAGTTCAACTTTTTTGGTGAACCAACGTGAAGGTGGTTGGGACAAATCATTGTTGGACTTGAACCTCTGGAAGGTGTCCTACATACCTTGCCTTGGAAAGTATAATTTTCCACATTGTTCAGGAGAAAAAAAGGGCTTAAACCTCAAGGAGGCGTCCTACGAACCTTTCATTGGAAAGGATCAATGTACACATAGTTTGGGATGTTTGGTCAATCAACGTGAAGGTAGTCGGGGCCAATATTTTTGGGTCTTGAACGTCAAGGATGTGTCTAAAGTACCATTCTTTGGAAAGGATAAAGGTCCGAGTAGTTCGGGATGTTTGGTGAATAGATGTGAAGGGGTGTTAGAACAACTGGATGTTGGGCTTGAACCTCAGGGATGAGTCCTACATACCTTTCCTTAGAAAGGATCAAAGTCCCCATAGTTCGGGATGTTTGATGAAATGATGTGAAGGTGGTCGGGACCAATAGTTTTTGGGCTTCAACCTCTGGGAGGCACTGCGTACCTTTCATTGGCAATGATCAAAGTCCACGTAGTTCGGTGGTGTTGTTGGGATTATACTCTTGGATGCCTAGGTAGGATGCCATGGTCAACGTTTACTCTAAGCCCACACAAGCCATGCTCGGTGTGAGAAATAATAGGCATCAACGACCTGGTGATCACATCACAAAAGTTTCATCCATGTGAAGTGGAATGGGGCTTACACATGGTTAGTGGTCGAAAGAGGAAACATGGGCCTACGAGTGGTTAGTGGACCAAAGAAGAAACAGTGTCTTATGTGTGGTTAGCATCCCAGGGAGATGGAGACTTGGACATACTCCCTGAGGGAGGCCTAGGTGGCGATAAAGACCAACGAGCGAGGGATTTGGAACCAAAGAAAAGAGGGATCCGGTTCTCATCCCCCTCTTTAGTCCTTGGTACCGAGGAAGAGATGAGGAGCAGGGATGCTACCTCATGCAAGGAAGTTTAGCGGCATACACCAATTTGGTTTCCCTTTCCCCATGGAAAAATGCCACTCCAATAAAGAGAATCTCATTCCATGTGAGGAATGATATCACTCCCGTGGAGACCAGTGGGCTTACAGAATTTCCATGGTGGGGAACCATACATGTGATGCATAGGGTGAGGTCATAGTTTTACATCATGTGTTGAGGATGATGGTTTGTGGTAGTTTAACATCCTGTAGCTCGAACAAGTTAGGTTCACTCCGCACCCCTTAGGACTTACATAACCGATACATCCCACCCCTCGGGGGAAGGAAGGAATCAGCAATGCCATGGTGTTGGGGTGTTATGGAGTGATCCATTGAGGGGTCCACATTAGCGTGGCAATGGGAAGAAGAAATATCCATTAGCGTTCCTATGTGAAGAATCATGAGGCGAAGCAATTCAATGTGAAGCACCACCCAAGTGACTTTGAAGTTACTTCACATCAGCTTGGAGGGCCGTACGAGAGAAGGGTGGGAGACATAGATGTTTTGGGCATAAGAAGCACATGAAGATGATGTCTAGAAGAGGAAAATCAATGCGAAAGGGTACGCTCAAGTAGGGTGGCTTGCGCACCAATTGAATAGTTGCGCTGAACAGGCAGGGGGAGATGACCCGGTGATTTTCCCGAAATAGGAAAGGGTTGTGCAAAATTGGAACAGTCACACAGAAAAGCCTAGGTATTCACAAAATTGGAAATGGTTGGGTGCAATTGGTGTGTGATTGGCACAAACACGTGGAAAATTCCGGGTGTGCGTGCAATTGGGGATGTTTTCACGCATGGACGACCGAGGTTTTTCATGCATGGGAAAGGGATTGCATGCAAGGAACCCAGCTTTTTGGGACTTGAGAGACAGTCAATCCAGAGTAGTCCCGTGCAAAGGCCAACCCCCAACAGACTTGTCACAAAAAATCGTATACCTAAAATCCAACTTTTATGCACTGAAGAGGTTGATTTCATGCACGAGAGGCGGTTCAGATTCCCCAGCAGTCAGAAGTTGAAGGGTAACCATTCAATTTATAGGTGGTCGGGGTCCTCAGGTCCCCATATAAGTCAATTGGTGTAAAAGACTCCACGACCAGTGTCAGCTACGCACAAGTTTCTATGCCACAGGAAAAAAAACGTCCTCAGATCATGCGGCTTTTCACACGAGGGAGATGTTTTTCACGAGGCCTTTCAGATATTTTGCAAGTCCCTTTTTTCCTCCTGAGATTGATCTCTATCTTGGAATATGTATTAACATTGATCCTACAATTCCCTATTAATGACTTAACCACATTTCAGCATCTAAAAATGCACCCCCCCCCCCCCCCCCTTATAATTTGAGCTTCAAGGGTACGTGAATGTCGGATTTTGAGGGAAACCCTGAGACGTTAAATATCCTGGGGTCAGTGTGCATAATACACTAATGTTGCATGTAAACCCACAATTTTGTTAGTAAACCACCTTTGTCATGCATGTGTAACCCCCCGATTGACGCCTATAAAAACCCTCGCGGGTCCCCTGGTCCATACAGGCTTTCTCACGCGATACGTTCAGAGATCTCGTGTGCGAAATAACTCTTTCTCTTTGCGCGTAATCCAAATTTTTCTATACATAATTCCCTAATCTAGGTCGTGGTTTTACACGAAGAACCGATATTTTTCATGCCGATGCCTCGGTTTTTCACGCTGGCTTTTGATTTTCCACGTGTCATACCAGTCTTTTCATGCAGACTCCATTGGACCCTACCAAATAAAGATGGCTGCTAACTGAACTGATGTTGGGAGAGAAGCTGAATATGCTAATTGAAGGGCTGAGATGGTTGCGAATCCTGAGGTTTATGGGGCCTATAAAATTGTGTCCAACAACCCATCTCACTTCAATATGTTTACTCCATCCGATAAGGTGTTTGTGCTATCTGACAATATACCAATATGGGATTTTAGTATTTTGGAGGAGGTACTCATTCCAGGATTCGAAGTCGAAACACCGCGGTCATGGGTGACCCACGAGGATGATCTCCCCTGATATAACATTACCAAAAACAACCATCCTACCAGTGAAACCAGACGCATGGATGTTTACGGAATGAACCACAAGACCAAAACAGTTTTGGGAAATGAGCCGGTCATGGAGGATTCACCGGCCCATTACGCAAGTACATTTCGTTATAGTTTCACTTATGAAACGGCTGGCTACATGATTGGGACTTGAGGTCTGGAGGAAATTAAACAAGTGAGTGGGCCTGGGCGTTTTGGGTATGCCAAATGTGTGGCCAGTTTGGGGCCGAACTGCAGCACATCGGGTTGTTAGAGGCGGTGTGGACGTCGCAGTTCCATTTCTACCGTTAGCATGAACTTGGGCTAGAGCTGTTTACCCACTGGTCACCCGACACCAATACCTTCCATCCTAACCATGGGGAGGTTGGTATCAGCCTTTGGTACATTCATTACATCGGGGGTATCCCTTTGGGCGGTCACTAGTATGAAGAATTCCTTAAGACAAGAAACATCTTGGGGGACAGATCACAAAATAGCAAGGGCAAGGAAGATGGTGTCCGACTGCATCACAGAGGAGTAGAAGTAGACCATACTGGAGGATCCCAGAGGTGGGGGAGTATCAGTCAAGGGGATTCGGTGTGAATGAAATTCATGACCCGAACTTTGGATACGTATGATTTTTTGCAACCTTCATGAGTGGGTGGCTCCTGCCTGTGAGGGATACAAGGATGAGAGTTCATTCAGAAACTTTGATGATGGATGTTATTATGGCTTCCAATTAGAGGTTTATCTTAGGGGACATTATATTGGCTTGTTCGTATGCCATCCTAGGTCGTATCTTGAGAGTGGGTTCACTGAGAAGGATTTGTGGCCCTTCTCAAGCCCTTCCTAGATGGATAGTGGCTCACTGTAGTGGATACACCTTTACAAATGTCATTCGTCCCCCAGGTAATGGTTTGCGGCCCTCCTGGTTAAATATTGTTGGGGTCATGCTGTTGACTCTCAACGAAGAGGGGGTAAGGGTCAATATCGGAAATCAAGAAAATTTTACTTTTAACATGTTCCCTACCCCATCTGGCCAAATGATAAACAACGGGAATGGCTAACTTGACCAAAGAGAATAATTTTTTAGCCTCAGAGGTGGGGTGCTTGTGGCTTGGGTCAGTGGGAAAATCTTTAGTGATCCCTATGTTCCATCAATATTTTCCAGGTAGTTTTGATGTCTCTAGTGGATGACGAAGAAGGTGCATACAATTATCTAAGATGAGAGGCATCCATGCGTTCTTTACCAATTGTGTTTGATGTTTACAACTCATGGCTCAGGTGAAGTCATTACCCCCCCCCCCCACCAGATTTGATGTTGGTCTCTCGATAGAATATGATGAATATTGGGTTGTGGAATACCCTGAGGGGCTTCTGCAAAAGCGAGTTCAGTAGCTCAAGGTGGCCAGTGTAGAACCTGGGCAGTGAGAGAGAAAAAAGGCACCATTAGGGAGGAAAGGCTGGAAGCAAGCTGGGAAACTGGGCCAACACATGCCAGGACTACAATAGAAGAAACGTCACATAGTGTGGACATGCCCTCAATGTCTGGTGGGAGGGGGGCTCATGGAGTAGTCAAGGAGCTTTCTGGGATGTAGATAAGGTACCTGCTTGAACCTTTCATTGATGCAATCTTCTCTGCACTGTGGTTATAATGCCCTGACCCCAGTTACCCAGAGTTGGTGCATTATTTTAATACATTGGTATGATTACAAGTAATGTTGTCTGGAAGGACTGATCAGTTTAAAATTCTTGGAAAATAGATTACATACATGAATGTTAAATTACACTTTCTAACAAACAACACCACAAAAATAATCCTTTGAAAATGTTTTTGTTCCCTTTAGCTTAACCATGCATAACAATCATAACACACTTCATGGAAATCCTAGAAAATCAAAACAAATGAAATGGGTGAGATCAGATTCTCAGTAAGGGTAAACAATTTAGGGGAATCTATAAACATTTAAGGCATTATGTGTAATAAAAACAACAATCTTTTAAACATAAAATTGAACATAATATGGTAAAAAAATAAATCAAACATTACCTTATAAAAATGCACATGGATATTCTACTAGTAGAATAACCACATGTAATCACTAATTTCATAATGAGGGAATGCATAATGCTGGACATTCATATCCACACAGTCAAGGCCTCATGCCAAGACTACAAATAAATTTTTTTTGCCAAGGACTTGGGCCAAGACACTAGTTTGTATCATGAGACCTACTAATGAATCGAGGAGCTACAGTAGGCTCCACCCATCACTTACTATGTCCAATGCATTCCTAATATGAAAATGTGGAAGCATAACATAAACATTCTTATTAAAACTAGCATACAACATGTAAATAATATAACAAAAAAAACATATATCTGATCAGTCAAACATTGCATAACTCATTCAATAAAATATGGAATATTTTATTATAACAAATCAACCTCATTCATGAATAATTTCCATTAAAGGATGTTAAAATAGTTTAAAATGATCAGTAAAATGATTTGAGAAAAATACCACTTTTTTATGAAATAGTTTTGAAGTATCAAAATTTATAAAGGAAGTAATTTAAGAAATATTTTTGAATAAAAGTGTCCTATACCACTTTGAAACTTTTTAAAACAATTATCATTTCAAAACAGTCATTTTCTTATATATAAATCATTAAAATCATTTTGAAAACATGGACATTAATTAAAAGGGTTTTGAAAGATAAATCTTCAAGAAATTAAAAATAATGATCTAGTTAAATAGACCCTCCCATAAAACCTTAAAATATTACTTTTGAAATTTTTTTTATGAAATTTGGGTTTTAATGATAAGTATTTCCTAGAAAATACTTACACATGAACAATCTCAGATAATAATGAGATTCAAGAAATAACCCTTACCTTGCACTTTTCTTTGGTCGAGGGTACATTTAACCTTATGTATAATGACCATTGTATGTTATTAAATTATACCAGAACCATATTCATATTTATTATATCATAAATGATTCATTTATGACTTTATACTATACATTTAATAATTATTTTCATGTTAAATGAAAAATTTGGGTAATAATCGCTTTCTTTATCGTACATGTTTTAACTTTTTATACATGATCGTATCATTTAAATCATGATTTAAATACTTCCAGAATATAAAATGTTATTTATATTACATATATATTTATAATATAAATATTTATAATATATATATATATATATGAAATGGAGAATACCTTTTATGCAGATGGTAGGTCGTACGTACGCATAAACGTTGTTGCTGTTTTCATATCACATTGAACGGAAGTAATTGAATAATATATATGTAAGTATATATATATATCCAGTAGAATTATTATGTCATATATTACATACTTATTAATAATATATATCTTTATAATCATCGATGAATGGTGAACATGGAAATAAATTTCATCGCGTCGTGGAAACGGTAATCCGTACGTACGCACAGGCGACAATTTCATTTCATTAATGATTAAAAGGTGGAAAATTGGATGGTATATTAACATTACAGAGACATTATAATGTTATTTTCATTATTTATATACATATTACTCATCATTATATCCATCCAAATAACATAGTGTTGAATAAAAAATTACACTATAGCATGGATACGGTAAGTCGTACGTATGCATGCATGGTGACATTATCATTCATAGGATGGATAGAATAATGAATATAGTTTTTCCATAATTTAAATTACATCATAGTTTGTCTAAGGTACTGGAGTTATTAGTTTTTATGGTAATAAAAAATAAAGAGGAAGTGGAAGAAGAAAAGAACATGAAAGAGGGTGGCGAAATTATTACCTCTTCTTCGAGTGTTTCCTTTTGAGTTGATCAAAAGGGATCCATAGGTTGGAATTATGATAAAATTAATGAATCCAGGATTAAGTGAGGGATGTTGGGAGGATATTTGGGCAGGGTTTTCCAATAAAAATGTATTTGGAGGTGTGATTTTGAGAGAAGGGGAAGTTCCCTTTTATAAGAGGGGTGAGAGCCACTTTAGGAAAAGAATAAAGTATTAATTTATTATAAAACCATATTTGGTTTATAATGGCTCCAAATGAATTAATTTAGAGACATAGGTGGTTATGGTTCAAAATAATTTCAACCAATAGGTTTTAGACAAATTTAGGTTACTATTTTAACCTTATCTTTTAGATTTAACTCTTAGTTAAATAGTTTAACTTTTACCTTGTCTTCTATTATTCTTACACTATATGGTTAACAAACATACACTAAAATTCCTATAGAACCTCAAGTGGATCATTAATTACATATATAATATTATTTAATCCCTTTGTATAATCCTAATATTTTTAGGAATATTATATTAACCAATAATATAGTTTTTTTAAAACACTATTTTATGTCAATTTTGACACTATTTTTTATTTTTTTTGTTAAAATCATAACAGCTTGATTACTTCGAAAATATTTATTGAATAAACCCAAGTATGTAATATTAACCTATAAAATCATTTGAATTCATCAAAATTCTTATATTACATTTATTTGGGTATTTATAAGAACAATTATTTTAATCTTTTATTAATAAGGTAATTACTGCATCATCATTGTGTCATAAATAAATTTAATTATTTAATGTCTATAAAATAATAAATAAAATACCATTATGCAGGAAATATTTTTTTCTTTCTAATGAATATTTAGAGTATAATTTATCTTATGTATAACCCTATATTAAAAATATTTTAGTTATGAAAACTTGAATTTAACACTTTTAACTCTTTTTTAAATTAAATAATAATAAATGTCCCAATATAATCGAAGTGGACATAAAGGATCATATTTTATTCCTAAGGTTGTTTTTTTTCAAATTACACTTATCCAATAGAATTTGGACATGTGTTAGGGTAATTATAATATCATCTTTACCCTTAATTACCCTATTTACTTTCAACTGTGGCAAATAAAAGTTAAAAGTTACTATTCAACAAAAATTATTTTCATCTTATTGAACCATATTTTACTTACTAATGTTATCTATGTCTCTTAGAGTTTTGAAATACAACTCACAGAAGCAGTAAAATTATGTTTTATACAAATTTTCAAATGCTTTTAGAAGGTGGGTAAAAGACGATAAAAACTTCAATAAAATTTTATATATCTAAAATTTTCATAAAATGACTCCAATGAATTGCATTGAAAATATATAGGTATTATGTATCTATTTTGGCCAAAAATAAATTCAAATAAAGTGACTATTTTCTTAAATAAAAAGTCAGTTTTAAACAATAACGGAGTGTTTTTCACTATTTATCAAAAATTGAAAGTTTTTAGAAAATACCAGAAATTCTCCCTAAGATAATTTTGATATTAAGAATTCCAAAATTAAGTCTATTTTACCAAATTGAAAACATAAAAGTTTCATTTATTAAATTAAAATTAATTCCCGTTGTCGAAACCAAAAAGCGGGTATTAAAAAAAGTAAAAACTATCAAAAGATAGACACGTGTTTATGAGAAATTTAAATGTGAAATTTCTTATAATGACCAACATTGTATTAAATGATAAAAATATAATCCAATTATACTTCTAAACCATTCAAATGTATAATCGAACCCTATAAATTATTTTGATTAAAAAAGTTGTTTTCAATTAAAATTTATTATTTTTCACTATTCACAAAAATATGAAAGTTATTAGGAAAAGACAAAAAAAATTATCGAAACAAAATTTTTATGTCCGAATTATAAATAATAAGTTTATTTTGTCAAATTAAATATATAAAAGTGTCAAATATTGTATTTAAAAATGGTTCACCCTTAAAAGGCGGTAAAATTTCATTTTCTGAAATATTCCTCCTTTATCTGAAAAAAATGATTTTGTTCTTATATTATGTCTAAGAAAAACATAATATGGATGTTAAAATTATATGTAACATATAAAATTCAAAATTCAATTAATAAGATTCATAACCGCTTTTGAACAACTAGTTTGGTACGTCATGGTGTTCTTGAACTCAGTGTTTTGTGACGCACATGTTATTGAATTACTTTGAAGTAATAACGGACTATGAAATCATGGGGTGTTACATTCTCCGCAAATTCAATAAATTGTGTCCTCACAATTTGAATTTTTTCTTCAAAAATATAATGATAGAAATAGAAAAATACCTTTGTTGAAATCCCACATCAGAAATTGGGTTAATAAAATTTCGTCTTAATAAGAGGGAACGAGAAATGAAAAAGTCACCACCAAATTATGATCTCAATTAGGAGAACATTGGTTGAAATTAAACACATAATTGGAGGTAAAATGTAAATATTTATAGGGAGTGATTGAGGTCATCAATCACAAACATGTGTAAAATTGAGGGCCTCAAAGCCATCAATCTGTGATGATTTAAAATATACTCTGTTAAACATAAGGTATTATGATAACACATTTTCAGTTATATGATCCCATACCTAGTGTTTAATAATTAATTTATTCATAGAATAAGAGAGAGAAAAATATACTTGACAATTTTAGTTTCACCCTTCAACTAATTTCTACCACATATTCATCTTTCACTCTAAAAGATTTCAAAAAATATTCTATTTATCCTAATCATATAGGGTTCCAAAAGAAATGAATTTATAATTTATTTTTCAGACTATTTTCAAAAAACTACATTACACAAACCAGAACATTATGTAGGCCAGTGGTAGGTGATACAACCTTGTTGCCTTTTGGTTGCGGGTTCAAGTATCGTGACCTTGCCGGACGTGTTGGGTTGTCATCCGACCTCCGGGTTGTGCTTTTTTAACAATAAAAAAATAGTCTTAATGCTTTAACCTTAAAAATATTATCCAATTTCAAACATAATCCATTCCAAACATTAGACGTATCCAAAATACTTCTTTGCAAACATACAGTCCAAAATTTATAAGGAAGGTAAACACAATGAAGAGATTTTTTCCACATAATAACATGTGAATACCTTCATCATGTATTCTTTTAAAACATGGTAACCCCCTGAATTACCATAAAACCTTATTGATTATATTCATGATTCCTTATTCCTTATATAATATTAGATATTTTCCTTATATCCAAAATTTTTGAATACTCCAACAATAATGAAATAATCAAAGCATTAATTAGTTCCAACATAGTCAAGAATGTCCAATATAATTTATCCAAATCTACCATCTATTATTCCAAAATTACTACCCCCGTATCAAGACCATATTAAGGATTATCTTTCATCCAACCATGTATTTTATAAAAATATCAACCTGTTGTTGAGTAACTTTTCATAGGACCATAAAATATCAAATATTTAATGAAATAGTACTACCGTAGAATCCTTATTTATTTCCATAATTCATATAACTGGTATATCATCAATAAAACACTGAAAAGACATAATTATATAATAAAAACATAAGAACACTAGTCATTATTCTTCATCTCTGGTAGTATCATTACTTGATTATTATCCAATAGCATCATTTGTGATGTACTCTGATGACTGAGACATTGATTCGTGTAGTGTCCCAACTCCTTAAAGATGAATCATTTTACATTATAAAACTTTTTCTTACCCTTACAATCACATACTTGGTGTCCTTTTCCTCCAAACTTATAAAAAACTCCCATTCCCTTCAAGCATTTACCAAGGTGATTTTTTCTGAAGTTATCACATATGGGAAAATCCTTCTTTCCCATCTTCCCTTTACTCATCTTTCACTCTTTTATCCTTTTCTTCTCTTACTTTCCTGCAAATCCACAGGACTTAGATAATTCATTACTTATCTTATAAACATATGATACTAATTATTCGTATATTGAGAATACATGGGAGACCATTTCCCTTATAAATTTTGTCTTAATACAATGAAATATATGATCATTCTTACTCTTTGGATCATATGTATTGCTGGAGTTCTCATTGCTTATACTGGGTTCCATTTCTAGACAATGGAATACACTAGGTCAGTTTATCAATCTCAATTCATAATTCCAAACTTGTAAAATACCTAACGTAAATTGAACAGTTTATGGATATAATACATAATAAAAAAATGATTTCATTGAGGAATTATTTACACCTAAATCCTTCACAATGGATTGTAATGAAAATGTGAATTATCCTAATCATATCTCCCAGGAGTGTCCTAACCAAGAGTGCAACAATGATTGTTGTCGTGTACCAGTTCCCATTCGATTCTACCTCAAACCGGTGTTTTCAGTTTTTACCCCTAGGTACATCTGTGCTAGAGCCGCCTCTACCTTCTCGTATCCAAACATGGATGTACTTCTTGGAAAACTAATAAAATATCTACATTACCAAAATTCTAGGATGTTATTCTATACTTATCCTCAATGTCTATCTTAGTGTAATATTCTCTAATAAGAGTTTATCTAAATCTAGTTTCCATGGTTTGTACCTAACTTCCTCTGATTCCAACTATAACACCCAGAACCCAGTTAACCAGAGTCGGTGCAATATTTTAGTACATTGGTATGAATACAAGGAATCAATTCCTGATGGACTGATCAGTTTAGCAGTCTTGGAAAATAGATTACATACATGAATGTTACATTACACTTTCTAAAATACAACACAGCATAAATAATCCTTTGAGAATTCCACTGTTCCTTTTATCTTAACCCTACATAACAATCCTAATACACTTCTTGGAAATCCTGGGAAAATAAAACATAAGAAAGGGGTGAGCTTAGATGCCCAGTAAGGGTAAATAATTTAGCAGAAGCTTTAAACTTTTAAGGCATGTTTTTTAATAAAAATAACAGCCTTTTAAACATAAACATGAACATAATATGGTAAAACAATCTATCAAACATTGCCATATAAAAATTTACATTGATATTATACCAGTTTAATAATCAAATGTAATAACTAATTTCATAATGAGGGAATGCATAATTCCAGACTATTATATCCACAAAGTCAATGCCTCGTGCCATGACTACAAATAATTTTTTTTCCAAGGCCTTGTGACAAGACACTAGTTTGTCTAATGAGACCTACAGATTCATCTTGGAGCTATAGCGGGCTCCACTCCTCACTTATTAAGTCCAATGCATTCCTAATATGAAAATGTTGAAACATAAAATAAACATTCGTATTAAAACTGGCATACAAAATGTCAATAATTTAACCATAAACCATGAATGGTATAAAAATAGCACATCCATAGTCAACTATAGCATAAATCATTCAATAAAATATGGAAGATTTTATTATAATAAAGCAACCACAATCAAGAATAATTTCCAATAAAGGATGCTGACATAGTTGAAAATCCTCAGTAAAATTCATTGAGAGAAATACTAATTTTTCATGAAATCATTTAAAGGTATCAAAATTTATAAAGGAAGTAATTTAAAAGAGATTTTTGAATCAAATTTTCCCTTATCACTTTGGAAAATTTTAAAATAATTATCATTTCAAAACATTCATGTCTATATAAATAAATCCTTAAAATCATTTTGAAAACAAGGACATTAATTAAAAATGGTTTAGAAAGATAAATATTTAAAACATTTAAAATGATGATCTAGTTAAATATACCCTCCCATAAAACCTTAAAAGAATCCTTTTAATTTTTTTTATGAAATATGGGTATTGATGATAAGTATGTCCCAGAAAATACATACACATGAACAATCTTAGATAATATGAGATTAAGGAAATAACCCTTACCTTGCACTTTCCTTTGGTCGAGGGTAAATTCAACCTCTTGTGTAATAAAAATTATATGTTATTGAATTATAATAGAACCATATTCATATTTATTATATCATAAATGGTTCAATTATGACTTTATAAAATCCATTTAATAATGGTTTTCTTGTTAAATTAATGTTTTGGGTAACAATCGCATTCTTTATCATATGTGTTTTAACTTGTTATTCTTGATCGTATCATTTAGATAATGATTTAAATACATAAAGAATATAAAACATTATTTATATATCATATATATTTAGAATATAAATATTTAAAATAGAATGATATAGGAAATGGAAAAAACCGTTTGTAGAGACGGTAGACAGTACGTACGCATAAACGTTGTTTCTGTTTACATATTGAATTGAATGGAAGTAATTGAATAAGATATATGTAAGTACATACATACATATATATACATAAATATAAATATATATATCCAGTATTATTATTATTTCAAATATTACATTCTTATTAATAATATTTTTTTATAACCATCGATAAATGGTGAATGTGGAAATGAATTTCATCGCGTCGTGGAGATGGTAATCTGTACATACGCACGAGCGACAATATAATTTCCTTAATGATTAAAATATATAGAATATGATGTTATATTAATTTTACAGATACATTTTAATGTTATTTTCCTTATTTATATACACATTACTCGTCATTATATCCATCCAAATAACATAGTTTTGAATAACAAATTACACCATGACGTGGAGACGGTAAGCCGTACGTACACACACATGGTGAAATTATAATTCATAGGATGGATGGAATAATGAATATGGTTTTTAAATATTTATAATAACATCACAATATTTATAGTGTATTGGAGTTATAATTTTCATATGGTAATAACAAAGAAAGAGGAAGTGGAAGAAGAAAAGAACATGAAAGAGGGTGGTGAAATTATTACCTCTTCTTCGGGTGTTTACTTTTGAGTTGATCAAAAGGGATACATATGTTGGATTTATGATCAACTTAAGGACTCTATGTTTAATTGAGGGATGTTGGGAGTATATTTTGAGCAGGGGTTTGCTGAGCCAAATAGCTTTGGAGGTGTGATTTTGAGAAGAGGGGAAGTGCCCTTTTCAAAGAGGGGTGTGGGTCACTTTAGGAAAAGATTAAAGTATTAATTTATTATTCAATCATATTCGGTTTATAATGGCTTAAAATGAATTTATTTATATCCATAGGTGGTTATGGGTCGATATACTCTCAACCAATAGGTTTTAGACACGTTTAGGTTACCATTTTAAAATTATCCTTTAGATTTAACTCTTAGTTAAATAGTTTAACTTTTACCTTGTCTTCTTGTATTATTACACTATATGGTTAATAAAATTACTCTAAACTTTCAAGAGAACCTCAAGTGGTTATTTAATGACATATATAATATTATTTAATCCCTTTTTCTGATCCTTATATTTTTAAGAATATTATATCAACCAATAATAGAGTTTTTATAAAAACTATTTTATGTCCATTTTGACACTATTTGTTTTTTTTTGTTAAACATGTAAATACATGATTAATTCGAAAAAAAATTGATTTAATCATCCCTAAAATGACATATTAATCTATAAAATTAGTGAAATTCATCAAAAGTCCCAAATTACATTTATTTTGGTATTTATAATATCAATTAGTTTAATCTTTTATTAATAAGGTAATTACTTCATCATCATGGTGTCATACATAAATTTAATTATTTAATATCTAAAAATTAAAAATAAAATACCATTATGTAGGAAACCATTTTATATTTCTAGTGAATATTTATAGTAAAATTTATTTAAGTATAACCCTATATTAAAAATGTTTTAGTTATGAAAACGTAAATTTGACACTTTTAACTCTTCTTTAAATTAAATAATAATAAATGTCCTAATCTAATTAAAGTGGACATAAATGATCAGATTTTATACATAAGGTTGTTTTTGGTAGAATTACACTTATCAAATAGAATTAGTATATGTGTTAGGGTAATTATAATATCTCTTTTACCCTTAATTACCCTATTTACTTTTAACCGTGGTAAATAAAAGTCAAAAGTTACTATTCACCAAAAATTATTTTCATATTATTAAACCACATTTTACTTATTAAGGTTATCCGTGTCTCTCATATTTTTGAAATTAAACTCACAGAAACAGTAAAATTACGTTTTATACAAATTTTCAAATGCTTCTAGAAGATGGGTAAAAGACGGTAAAAAGTCCAATAAAATTTTATATATCTAAACTTTTTAGAATATGAATCCAATGAATGACATTTAACATATATAGGTATTATTTATCTCTTTTGACCTTAAATAAATTAAAATAAAGAAACTAATTACTCAAATAAAAAGTTGGTTTTAAACAATAACATAGTGTTTTTCACTATTCATCAAAAAATTGAAAGTTTTCAAAAAATCACCAAAAATTCCCCCAAAGATAATTTTGATATTCTGAATTCAAAAATTAAGTCTATTTTACAAAGTTAAAAACAAAAAAAAATTTATTTATTAATTTAAAATTAATTCCCGTTGTCAAAATCAAAAAGCGGGTTTTTAAAAAAGTAAAAACTATCAAAAGATTGACATGGGGTTATGTCAAAATTTAATATTAAATTACTTATAATGACCAACATTGTATTAAATGATATAAATATAATGTTTTTATACTTTCAAAAAATTAAAATGTATAATTTAACTCTATAAATTGTTTTTTTTTAAAGTTGTTTTCAGTTAAAATTTAGTATTTTTTACTATTCACCAAAATATGAAAGTCATCAGAAAAACAAAAAAAAATTATTAAAACTAAATTTTTATGTTCTAATTCTTAAGAAGAATTTTATTTTGTCAAATTTAATATATAAAACTGTCAAATATTGGATTTAAAAAGGGTTCTCCATTAAAAGGCAGTAAAATTGCGTTTTCTGAAATATACTTCTTTTATCTGAAAAAATGAATGTGTTGTTATATTATGTCTAAGAAACAACTAATATGGATGTTAAAATTTTATGGAATATATAAAATTTAAAATTCAAATAGTCCAATTCATAACTACTTTTGAACGGCTAGTTTGATAAGTCATGGTGCGCTTGAACTCAGTGTTGTGTGTAGCACAAGTAATTGAATTACTCTAAAAAATAATGTACTATGAAATATTGCGGTGTTTCAGTGGTTGACCTGCCTGACCCTACGGCAGTTGATGGTCCCCGAATCCCTCTGTAAAATGATAGTACAAGATGGAATCCAGTTGCTAGAGGTCGGACTTGTTCGTATTGATGAGAAGGTGAAATTAAATCGTCAACACACGTGCATGAAGGCCATAGATGTGTATGTATGCCATCAGGGTTAGCATGAAGAACCACCTCTCATGGTAAAGGTAATGCTCGGTCAGAAGTATTATCTGGAAAAAATTTCGTCTGAGGATGATAATTGCGGCGAGGAGCTAGAGGGCAGTGAGCCAGAAGAGGGGGATGGAGAATGAGATGGTGAAGAGGAAGAAGAGGAAGATGGGGAGGCTGAAGAGGATCTTGGATGTGGAGGGTCTCAAGAGATGACCCCCCAAGGGAGTTTTTGAGAGAGTGACAAGATTGTTGGCTCTGATACAGACACAACTGAACTACTCGAGGTATGCCTGATCCTTATTCATTCTTTTCCTTTTTTCCTTCACTCCTAATCGTCAATTACATTTTTTACTTTTATCATGCTCAGGAGCATATTGGTTCCGACCAAGAAAATCTATTTTGAGGGTGGAGGATGCACCAATTGAACAAGGCAGGGAGACAACAACCATTATTGAGATGAAAAGCACTGAAGAATCTCCCACAGTGACAGCTCCTGTGGCAACAGAAATTTCGGAGGCCGATGGCTAGGAACTTGTAAGTTTCATTACTCAGATGCATATATTTATCATCATAGAGATTATCTGATCATGGTTATCCTTGTTCATGCAGTGATCACAACCTTAGAGGCTCAACATGCCTTCGAATCTAGGCCCTCTGTGGAAGACTCGATGGCGAACACACTTACCCACTCGGGACCCAATTCTCAAGCCGAACATGCCCCGAAACATGGTGAAAAAAGAGATGTAGATAATGGAAATATCATTGTTGGAATAGGGTATAATGTTAGAGTGGGAGATGTTGTTGGTTCTGAGGTGAGAGAGGAAGGTCACCCACCCATTGAGGAGCCTATCCCTATGGGGGGATACCAGAAGAAGACATTGTCGCTAATCTCTTGGCTACTTTCCCCGACTATTGGCCTGAAGACCCTAAGGAGATGGATGACTCTAATTCTGTGGTGGCCGATGAGAGCCATATAACATGGTTCAAGGGGTGTAAATGTATCAAGTGCTTCCTCATTCAGCCTCAAGTACAATGGATTAAATGAATAGGATCACACTGCACCTGGTTTTGATTTCTCTGTTCTTGGGGGGGTTGATGCTTGTCGTATCAATCTAACAATCTACGAATACATGGCTAAGAAGCTACGTGAGAGTAGACAACTCTCCGAAATCGCCCAGTGCCAGATGAATTAAGGGAACGCCCAGGAATTTTGTAAGGCAGAGAAGGAAGTCTGATGCCTTGAAGTGTATGCGAATGAAAGGGATGCATTTATTGAAAACTGCTCTGAGCTCGTTGAGAAGTTGAGGGCCCAGTTGGCAGATGAGCATGATCCGATAGTTGAAGCGATTCACCAAATGACTGAACATCATACTAATAGGCATGAGAAAAGGCTGGGGCTAATGAGCTACATTTCATGGCTGCTGATGAAGAGAGGGTTCTGAGAGGATGGACATCGATGCTTGATGCCACAAACCAGAAGTTTACAACATTGGAGAAATTCATCCAAAATTATGATCTTTAAGAGTCATGTCTTGATAGAACTCATAAACATATTTCTCTTTTCTGCCACTTTTTCTAAACCGCATGTATGAATATATTATTTACATGTTTGTTTCGTTTAATGCATTCAACCAAAATCCTAAAATAAATAGCAATTCATTCCTAAGATCACATGGGTCCTACCCAATGTGAGAAACATGGGATTCTTGCACTATTACTTCATGTGAATGTTGGAGTTCCAAACAAGCTTCAAGAATCTGAGGTTCGAACAATCAATCCAGATTTCTGGGAAGAATATGGAGAGGCCCAGTTAGAGGATGGGGACCTCAAAAAAATCAATGTGTCTTCTTCCCAATGCGCTCCAGTGCATAGGCGGGATAAAACTAGGGGCATTTGAAATCAACCTGAGCAGAAGGGAGTGGAATGTGTGAACCACACTACCCTAGATTCAGAACACTGTGGGGGTGAAATGACAATAAAGTATTACTGTTGACCGTTGTTTGAAACAAATCATCCATATTGTATTAGCATGATATGGGGACAACAGAAGAGGAAGAATGCTGGCCATGATCGGAACATAGGGTCTGACTCAGAATGACATCCCTTAGTCTTTCAGAACATTTTACCAAGACATTATGTGAGAAATATGACGATCATCCATACTGTTAGGGGTCCCTTTAGACGTGAAAGGGGATTAGGTTCCAAATAAAGGGCCCATGAAGCGTGGAGTGTTGAGCGAAGGGTTGTTTGGATGGAGTCCAACGCTTCTGAAATTATTCCACAGTGTTGGGAACACATTAGGTGGACGTCATGGGTAATTCCTACTCCTAGATAGGACCTCTCTGGAAAGGAAGCTGACACATCCCATCTTTGTCGTGGGGAATCCTAGACTTGTTCAGTGTAAAGCTTATGCTGCAGGTTTACCTAAAACAATTTGGGCCAATGGGCCGAAAAAGAGGGGGAACTGGATTTACAATTCGTGGGGCTGGACCCGAGGACAAGATTACCAAGCATCCCTACATGTCCCATAAGGATGGGAATCAAGACGTACGTAGTTCTGGAAGTTGTCGTGTAGTTTAACGTCTTACGGCAGGGATGCAAAGTGATCTTAGTTTACGGTCAAAGTGATCGGACCATGGGACTGTAGGTAATGAGGGTGACACATGGTGAGGTAATTATAAAAATATGACGTGAATGATGTCCCAGATTCTATATGACTATGTGTTCATTGGGGAGGTTTTAGGTCGAGGGACTGAAAATGAAAGTTAGGCTGGGCCCAAATCAAAGTGTGTGGACGCTCCTATGTATCACATAAGGATGGGAATCAAGCCACACGTAGTTCAAGGAGGTGGCATTGTAGGGTACCCAGGCTAGAGATAATAAGGTCGTGCGGGTCTGGCCCTCGCATAAAAAGAAGCAGTATTTGATAGGTCTTGTTTGTCCTTTTGAGTGAATGTGTGTTTTGTTTTTTGGAGGCGATGGACCTAGGATAGAATGTCTAGTCATCATCCCAAGAATGAAGCTATATAAAGGAATTGAAAAATGGTACAATGCGTAACTGATACCAAACATGGTGTCCCCTAGAGTGAGGACACCACAACATAGTGCCATTTTATTTCATGCGACAAAGAAGATAATGTCATAGTTTAAATTCGTGTGATAGGACCAACCATGCATTTTAACGTCATGTAGTATAGACGCAACAGTTTAAATTCATGTGGGACCAGACAAAATAGTTTAGCATCATATGTCCTGAATGTTAGGAGGAATGTGCATGACATGTTAAAGCGTACTCGGCGTTAATGAGAGAGAGGTCCACATCCCATCACGTTCAATTCCATGATATAAACTTTGGGTCGAAAGGCCAGATAAAGTTAGAGAATATGGGGTGGGAGAGACTAGCTCTGAGTTGATAAGGACCTGCAGAAGGGATGTTTGGGTGTTCCTACATATCCCATGAGTATGAGAATCAAGCTAGATGTAGTTCTGAAGAGAGGAAATATAAAGAGATCTTAGTTTAAGTTCTTAGAGCTCAGACCATGGAGAAGTGGAACTCTTCCAAGTAGGCACAAACCTTGATCCAATCACTAAGACCATGTGAGTCAAACTCAGTGTAAGAAACAAGGGCAGAAGAGATATTTTCAATACATGGAATGCATGAAAGGGGGAAATTGGTGCGGAGCCTCGAAGAACTTATCACAACTGCTTTTCCCCCTAACGTGCAAATGTGCACTGAGGAATAGTACCAAGAGTATCGAAATTCCACATTAGACATGATGAGGTGGAAAATGATGTGAATCATGAAACTGAAAATTAAGGCTTTATTGGGGTGGAGTAACGATGGGGGAAAACTGTTGAATGTGTTAGAAACACAACATCCATATCGTGTGACCTGAGATGAGAACAAAAAATGAGCATCGACTGCTGACCGGATTCACAATGTGAGTCTTGTATCAATTTTATGTTCAAAAAACTCAGGGACGTTGGCCCATAGTGGTAGGAGAGCCCTTGGGCCGAGTATCCATGTCATCTGGGGGCCCTTCAAATGTGAAAGATAATGAAATCCCAAATGGAGGGGAACACGAAGCCTGTAAAATGGGTGAAAGCGTGTCTAGGTAGAATTCAACACCCTAGGTTTTGAACGAGAGTACTTCAAGGCATATTCGTGGATCACCAAAGAGTGTCACAAGACCTGACTTAGGAGAAGCCGACTCCAAGAGACGGGTGTAGGGAAAGAGAGAGAATGTTGCTATGGAGAGAGAGGTATGTGGCGTGATTGCGACAAACCTGACATAAATGGGGACATATGCCCATACCACACCTGGAAGAATGTAGGACATGGTACGAAGAAGACAGGAATGTTTCTAAGAGATGGGGTTGGACCTAATGAAAAGATGTTAGGGCGTTCCTACATATCAGATGAGGATGGGAATCAAGCCATACATAGTTCTAAAAGAGGATGATGCACAGTTTATTATCATGCATCATGGTAATAGGATAAGGCTAAGATATCCCAATGAGGGAAGTGTATAACATAACGAGTAACCTGACGTAAATGAGGACATAATCTCATACCATACCATACAATCCCAAGTGAGAGATGGGGCCAGGGGCCTGAGAAGGCCGAGGGACATAAGGATGAGCCACAGACAGAATGTCATTGCCAGCATGCAGTTTAAAGTCATTATTGAAAATTACTTTTTTATTATCAAAAACACTTTTGATGAAGAAATTGATAAACCATAAAACAGTCTAGGCAAACTCATATGAACAAAAACCGAATAAGATAAACCAATTTAAAAAAGACTTGTCCCACCCCAGGAATTGAGTCCTGTCAACAAGGCTTCACCAATACAGGGCCCTTCGGCAAGCAGTCTGGTGCAGAAGTGCACGAACATTGTACTGATGACATAGTCATCCCCTCTCAAGCATACCAATACAAAATTCTTTCATCAGTGTAG
Organism: Viscum album; assembly: GCA_963277665.1. NCBI lineage: Eukaryota > Viridiplantae > Streptophyta > Magnoliopsida > Santalales > Viscaceae > Viscum > Viscum album. The sequence goes on along the minus strand of OY728135.1, from coordinate 442,295,719 downwards.
AATTTGTTCTCTGGTCCCCTTTTGGAACAGGTAAGAGAAGAGAGCCAGAAAAAAAGCACCAAACAACCAAACAAAGGCAAACAACAAAAGTACCAGAGGGCAGCACATCAAACAACCCTCTCAAAACAGCAACCAACTTACCCCAGATCATTAAGGAGAAACATAATATTACCCAAATACCTCTGCCTATTTCCACGATAGATATGAAACCTATAAGTCAACAACCTCCAATATACTCTTCTCTAACTCAGCAGCATGTTGGTCCCACGTCTAAGTATACTCCTCAATGCTGATTTCCCCTCTGTTGAAACCCCCTACCAAAATTGAGTATTGTATATAAATCCATGAAAATTATTCATCATTAAGAGACACCTCTATTGATCTCCCCATCATCTTAGCTGCCCACTCTTCAGTTGAATTGTGCATCAATACTTTCTTCATCACTTCTTCTTCAGAGATTAAAAGTAAAACCATGTCTTCATAACCCTGTTCTCCTAGCCTCTGGAAGAGCACAGACTACTTTTCCAACTTCTTGTACTCCATCTTCTTAGCAGAGCGGGTATCTAAAGGAGGGGGTAATGAGGAGTAGTCCTTATTCCCCTTCCCCTTCCCACTCCCAAAACCCATATTACTCCTTGTATTTTAATCCTCATCTACTAGTTGTCCATGTTCACTCTCTTTTGAAATCTTCACTCTAGACCTATCTCCCTCACCTGGTGTAGGAATATTAGAATTCACATCAGCCTCTAGACCATACAGTTTAAGGTCATGTGGGACCATCAGTTAATTTAAGTTCATTATGGACCATAAAATTTAAGGTCATATAGGACCATCATGCAGTTTAAGGTCATGTTGGACTGTACAGTTTAAGGTCATGTAGGACCAGGTGACTCCGTTGAAGTTTTACTTGAGGAACCTGGCATTGGTGGGAGGGGTTATACACTCACCACCCATAGTAACTAGGGAGTATGCTCTATTTATGAACAACGTAAGGTCCTTCCCATTTGGGCTCTAATGTGGGTGGTGTCTTGTTGGGTATCATTGGTGTTCTCAGGGCCAACACCAAGTGGCCTCGCAAGAAGGAGTAGATGTGAACTTTTTTGTTGAATGATCTAGCTATATTTTTCTGATGCCTTTCTTGATTGTGAAGGGCATGAAGCATGTTCTTGTAGAGCACTTCTAACTGATCCAGACGGATCTCAGCTACTTTATTTGGAACTTATTTATTACAAACAACTTTGTGCAATGAGGGAATCTAAATCTCAATTGGTAGGACAACCTCTATCACATACAATGGGGAATATGGGGTCACTTGGTTAGAATTACGTGTTGTCATATGATAACCCCAAAGGGAGTTGGGGATCTTTTCTAGTAAACTCTTATTATTATGACCAACCATTTTTTACAGAATGTGGGAGAGGGTTTTGTTGAATTCCTAGATATGTCCATTTTATAGAGCATGATAGCAGGAGGTATGGTTAGAATGGATGTTGTGCTTAGCATACAATTTCATCAGCTTAGCTTCACAGAAGTTCATGACATTATCGGTGAGGATGGCATGAGGGACTTTGAATCAGAGGATGATGTTGGTGCTCACAAAGTTAACGATATAATAGGCCTTGAATTCCTTTAGTGGAACTACCTCTTCCCACATAGAGAATAAATATGAAGCGGTTAGGATGAACCTACACTGGAAAGCAGTAGCCAGTGGATATGGTCCCCCGACATCAGGTCCCTATACTGAAAACAGCAAAGATTACTTGGTAGAGTGGAGAGGCTCTGGAGGCCGATGTATGAAATTAAAATTAATTTGGAATGTGTGGCACCTTTTGGAGAACTTGATGTAGCAATGGATCATAGAGGGCCAAATATACCCCAGCCTCTGGATCTGGTGAGATAGTTTTGGCCCAGTCTAATGAGCCCTGAAAGAACCGGCATGAACCTCTTGCATGACTTCAGAAATCTCAACTCCTTGAATTTAATGGAGGAAAACCCTATCAAACCCACACCTATAGAGGATCTGGTCAAGATCAGGACTGCTTTGGAGGGTGAAATTAAATATGTGGAATTGAATTCGCTCGCGTTCGGTATGATATGCTAGGAGATTACCACTCTTTAGATACTCAAAAAGGGGGTTCTTCAGTCGGGTGTGCTTCAATCACCGCATCCAGGGGACCTAGGGGTCCTGAAGTGGAGGCACCGGTAGTAGGGTGACTTACTTGCGAGATTTCATCAACATCGGGGGTAACAGGAGAAATGATTATTCGGTGTGCCACATGGATAATCATATCAGCATGTTCGGGCTCAGCAAAGCGATGCGGCTAGGCCGGCTGGGGTGTCAACTTGACTGTTCTGAGATCTAGGGACATGAGTAACATCTTCTTGAGATGGAAAATGGGACATTACCTGGAGAGTGTGTTCCAACAATGGTACAAGCTCTATATTTCTGATGACATAATCACCGTTGATTTTCTTGATGACTAGTTTGGAGTCCCCATTCACATGCAAATGGGGAACATCAATCTTGAGGGACAACTTGAGGCCAGAAATGATAGCCTGGTACTTTTCCTCATTTTTCGTGAAGCCATATGACAAAAGGAATGAATACGGCAGAATTTATCGTGCCAAAGTGATGAAGACGACACCCAAGACTACTCTATTGAGCATAGGGTCATTAAGCCTTCTACCGGTGGGGATCCAGGAAGCACCATCGATGTGTATTTTCCAACACAGTGTGTCTTTTTCCACCAAGATGATTGCCTCATCAGGAAAATCAAGGTCCAGAGACTGGTCTGTAGAAGCTGGATGGATAGTAAGAAAGTTTTCCAATGCTTTCCCCTTAATTGCCTTCAGAGGGACGAACTTCATATCGAACTGCTGGAGAATCACTGCCCAACGAGCTAGATGGCCTGTCAGCATGTGGAGGTTTAGGATGTACTTTTGCATATTTACCCAAAACACTATTTTTACTTCATCATTCTCGAGGTAATGCCGCAATTTATATACTTCAAATTCAATTCCAAAGTAGCTCTTCTCGATAGGGGAGTATCTAGTTTCCATATCGAGGAGCATGCAGATGAGGTAGTAGAGCCTCTTCTCTATCCCCTCATTGTTCTTCTGGGTGAGAAGGGTGATGGGGGATCATTTCAGGGCGGTCACATAAAGGACCAATGGCTTTCCGGAGACTGGTGGCATTAAGACCGGAGGTTGGAGTAGATACTGCTTGATTTAATCAAAAGAAGTCTCGCACTCTTCGTCCCACTCGTAGACAACAACTTTCTTCATGAGTCAAGAAAAGGCCTTACACTTTCCAGAGAAATTCATGATGAATCGGTGTATGTAGGCCAAGTGGCCATGGAAGCCTCAATACTCCCGAATGTGGCTCAGGGGAGACATCTGGATAATGGCCTTAATCTTCTCTAGGTCGATCTCAATGCCCATGTATCTGACAATGATGATGAGAAACGTTTCAGACGTGACCCCAAAGGCACACTTAGAGGGATTCACCTACAGGTGGAGAGAATAGATGAAGACAAAAACTTCTTCATAGTCATCAAGATGGTCGTGATGCTGGAGATATTTTACCACCAGATCATCCATGTAACAATCCAATAATGTCCTACGGATCAGCTTAAATATGCGATGCATAGCCCGCAGATATGTGGAACATGCATTCTTTAAACTAAAAGTCATGACTTGGTAACCAAAAGAACCTTGTGTTTCTAGAAATGCAGTAGAATCATCATCCTAAGGGGCCATGGGATCTGGTTGTACCCAGAATACCCATCCATTAAAGAGAGGTCCTATAACCAAACTGTAGAGTCGATCAACAATTCCTTCACAGGAAGGGGAAAAATATCCTTTGGATAGTGATGGTTGAGATCTCGGAAGTCGATGAAGACTCTAGTATGTCCTTTCTTCTTCCTGACTGGACAAATTTTGGCCATCCACTTAGGGTATTTGACATCCTTGACAAACTTGGCTTAGATGATCTTTTCAACTTCAGCCTCGACCATGACACTTTGAGAATGGTGCATATTTTTTGGAGGTTTCTTGAACCCACGATGGTTTGTTGGGATACCGAGGCGGTGGACAGCTACATGAGGATCTATCCCTAGAATCTCGTCATAACTCTAGAAGAATAGATCACAATGCTATTTCAGGAAGTCCACATATTGCTATCGCTCCTTGAGGGGAATAGCGGCACTGATCAGTATGGTTTGTGGGTCTGCCTCGCTACCTTGGTTCACCTGTATCAGTTCATCAACCGTGGAAGAGATTCCCTCTTTAAAGGTGGGAGGAGAATCCTATAAATCCTCTTCTTCACTTATAGAGGAGGGATCCTCGGTGGGAGGAGTTACCTATGAGTCGGCATCTCCTGATGGGAGGCTGGTACTAGCCTAAGTGGCACCAGACAATGCATCGAGGAACTTCTGTGCTACCACAACCATAGCGATTAAGGTTGCTGATTCGATCCCATCTGGTCTTTGGCCCAAAATCCAACACTTGATTATGTCGAAGGAATAGTGGTGAATCGGCTTGAGACAGTTTATCCCAGGTCAGAGGAACATGGAAGGATGATGTATTGTCTTCACCATGGGGCGGACATCCAAATACCATATGGGAGTAGGAGGCTCTACGACCACCTGAGCCTAATTTGTATTGGAGTAAGAGGTCATCATCCAACATCACTTAGACTTGGAAATATATTCCCCCCTCATTCAAGAAATGAAAAAGTATTGTTCCATGTTTGGGGTTGTATCCTCCAATAGGTGGATTGGAAAGACATAGGCATCATCTAGATATGTCCACAGGTTGGCCGCTTTCGTGTCATGCTCGACCTCATTAGTCTAAATCTTCGTGTCCTTGGTCTCGTAATAGTCAGCATCTAGATAGCGGGATTCACAAGAGGCAAAGGGAGACACATCACCTTGGAGTACACCCACTCAACCATTGAGGGAGTATTTGAGGCACTGGTGATATGATGAACGAACCGCTGCATACAGGTGGCTCAACGACCTGCCCATCAAAGCATTGTAGGCAGTGTCCTAGGAGAAAACCATAAATTCAGTGTTGGCGACTAGACCACCAAACTAGGTCTTCAAGCGGATCTTTCTGACCAGTTTCTATTTTGTACTGTCCTAAAATTGGATTCTAATGTTAGAGGGACTTAGATCATCCTCAAACAACCCCAGTTTCAACATTGTCTGAGTTTGTATTAGGTTGATCCCGGATCCTGTGTCGACAAGATAGCGACAAACCCCCATGCCAATGAATTGGAAGGTGATGTAAAGTGGGTGAATGTGCCGCTGTATAAGAGATCCCTCCTCTTCTCTAGAGAACGAGATAACAACCTGGAATTCAGAATTCTGGACCTCCTCAGCATGAAAGGCTTCTGCGGATTCCACATCCGTCTCATACTAGAGTGGGCTTATTAAAGCCTCACCGAGGGCCTCACGCATATCTGATGACAGGAAAAGGGCCTAAAGGATGGAGAAATTTTATGGTATGATGGCCAAATGTTTGAGATAATCATATTTCAATGTCAGGCGTCAACTTCTCCATACAGGAGGTTTCCCTATTACTAGATTAATGGTGGACCATGCTAGCTGGACCGACGGCTGACTGGTGCTAGGAATATCCCGCTGCTCACTAGTCGAAGCCTACGGAGTAACCACTGAGTGAGGTCCCAATGATTTAGGCTAGTCTGAAGAAAAGTGTGGTTAATCATGATGCAGTCAAGGATGATCTTCCTAATCAAACCATACGAGCATCAGTGGAGGTAAAACTGATGTCACCAGATGAGAAGGCTGCACGTGCTGGGATCTACGATGAGCATGTTGCCTGGTTTTGGTATGATGCACAACCAAAATGGAAGTGTTGACCAAAGAACTCCGACGGCCCATATATCTGTAGATTTGTCGACACTGACGATGATTGTGGATGTTGGGAGGATCTGTCTAGCTCTACCCATCATCAGGAATCATGTAGGGGTTTACCAGCTCTACGGTATTAACTGAGGCGTACCCTTGACTATTTCTCAAAGAGTATTCAACTACTGGATGGAATCCAGGAGGGATTTATATTTCTGGAGGTATGGAATCCACATGAGTACGGGATGGCGACGGTGTTGGAGGGGGTCTTTATTTTCCCTTACACAGAAAGTGTTTTCTCTTTTCAGAACGGGATGACCGAGACGACAAAGCCGAAGTAGCAGCTGATTCTTTTGAAGGCTCTGGATGATTCAGACACGCAAAAATGACACCATGGGAATGAGAGTCTATTTTAGGATCCATCCATCCATCGTACATATGTGACCTGTAGTTTGAAACCTGATTCCATTCACCTTCGCTGTCACTACTATTGTCTGGACTCACGAAGATAGATGCCATTTGTGTTAGAGCTGGGCCAAAACAGACTATGTTGATATCTAAATGTTCTTGAATCCAATATATGAAAAAATAAAAATTCTTGAGAGTCTGTCCCATGATCTAGTGATAGGGATAGTAATTAGGATGATCAGTGATGTTTGCCCTTTCTGGCCTCCTACACTCAGGAAAACATATAATTCCCCGTTCCAAGGAACTATGGAATTAACCAAGGACATGAGCCTCGTTTAATGAGTAGTTATGGTTCCTCCTTTTTGGAAACGGGGCCCTTGGAGCCTAACCCTGACGAGGGGCTGGAAGAGCATGTTGAGGAGGTGGATCCTGGTTGTCTCTCTTGGGCGGTGGCGGCGCATTGCGCTGGGGCACCTTTCGATTCTGAGTTGGGCTCTGTTGGGCTGGTGGTTGTTTCTAAGGTGGAGGGCCTCTATAAGGATGCAGAGGTGGATCCACTGGTAACAATTGTAGTTGGATGGGGGCCTCTATTTGAGCCACCACGGTGGGCTCAGCCCTGGCGTCCCATCTCATGGGGATTGCAAGAGGCACCAGATGTGCCTGCTTAGCCTACTATAAGGCTTCCTCTTGAGGCTGGGCCTTATCAGAGATGTCTCAGAATCCCCTGAGACAGTACTGGGTGATCAAATATGGGACTAGTTCGGTGTTGAAATACTCTAAGCACATCATCAGTAACTTCTCCTAAGTCAACGACATGTCAAGGGAGTACTTGAGCCGCTTCCAACGAGCGAAAAAGTCTGAAATGCACTCATCAGGCCTATTATTTCACTTGAAGAGGTCTGCGATACTCATATTCCAAGTGGTGGAACAGAACTGGTAGAGAAATTGCCTATGGAGGTCATCCCAGCCAGCTACTGATCTGATTGGGATCTGGTTGTACCAGACAAACACATGTCTTTCCAATTTCTATACGAAACAACGGAGTTTGGCGGCCTCCTGCTACGCTCGAGTACCCAAAATGGCCCACACCTTGGGATGAAGTGGTTCGGGTATTTCAGCGGGTACCCTATCCTGTTGAAGGGGTAAAATTTGGGATTTCATAATCTTAGGGGTGCTGGTATATCATCCACCCATGCCAGATAAGGCTTGCCATCTGGCGGGATTGCCACCTGTTGAGTTTCCAACGTCTCGAGATGGGAAATGAGTGTCGCCATTGGATCATTTGGGCGGGGGTCCATGTCTTGATAGGGATCCCTAACCACAAGTTCATTGGTGTGTTCTTCAACATGATAAAAAGGCACCACAACTCAGGGAGCGGGTGATGGAACAACTTGTGGGGCAGCTTGGGGAACCTGAGCTGGGTCCTAAGGGTTTTCACGCTACTATATAGGATTTGGGGATACGTAGCGTTCCATCTTGCCATAGGCACCAGAATCAACCCTTTCTGTGTGACCCTAATGATCAGGGTCACCTGGAATCAATCGGCCAAGTGGAAGTTGTGTCTACCCCAGCTACCTCGGCAGATGGCCACCATAGTCTGGTCGTCACTCTATAGCGCGTTAAACTAGGAGGTCATCAACCATCTTATTGTTCTATACAAGATTTTGGTGCAACACAGCTTTTTCGGGATCTTTCGTTATTTTTTGAACTGACCCAGATGAGTTGGAGTGTTTGAAAGCATGAATGTTCTCTTTTCCCTTATTCAGACTCCAGCTGAGGGTTAATGAGTCGGTTGGTACAATAATACATAGTAGATTTCTCTATTGACGAGTAATCCTTCCCAACAGATCATGTAAGTGTGATACTCCCTTGGGGGGGGAGGGGTAGGTCCACTCTGAGAAGCTCTAGGTCGTTCTCTTCCCCCGACGGGACGACCATGTTAACCACGACCCTACCCAGAGGGATATCCTCTATGTGGCTTAGAAAATTGGGCTGATGCAGGATATAGCTGAAATGGAGGGCCACATATTTCCCCCAACCATGGATTTTCACATGGGGAGAAGCCTCTTTGATTTTCCTACAGAGCACTTGAAAGCTATGGATGCTGCATTTATGGAGGGTACTATGGCGGCCTGGTGAACAGGGAGTTAGGCCATGGGGAGTGTGGAAATCAACCAAACATCATTGTTGACTGATGTCCTTGAAGTGCACCTAACTATTGGGGAAGGCCACTCATTGACGAAAAAGGTAGAAATGGGTCACCCAAAGGGTCTGGTGAAAGCATCCAACCTCTTCATGGGTGAGTGCTTCTGGCACCCTAAAATTCGGTCCTGCAACCGGCCAAAAAATATCCAAGAAATGGTCCGCTACGAGAATATCCAATAAGCTCCATGGCCCACATTCGAGGTATGGCCCTTCATTTCCTCACTCATCAACCGAATGAGGCTGCATAACCGATAACAGTACAGATGCAGAGCGCTGATATGGGAGGCTGGATGAGGGAGAATTAGGGGAGAAAACTGACAAACCATCGCCTCTCGGGCTATCCTCCGAGGAGTTTACTGACTTAGCCACCATATCACAGTAAGACGGGATGGCGACCATAGTTTCTGGGGCAGGGACTATAGTTATTGGTGATGGACCACATTGTTGATCGTCTACCATCGGTCCCCAGAATAGCTCTCTCTGATCTCTAGTTGAGGTAGAGAGTGCTTCTGGCGATGATGGTGGCGATTTCACGATTGTAACTTATGGAGTTGCAAAATTTTATTCCACCATGATATACCTGTGAAGGGAAGCAGGAATACGATGGACCTAACATTCTAGAAGGATGAGGAAGATATTCTTCGTTCCTACCCTAGCCCTTGACATGGAGGATCTAGGCGAGGGTTTTATTGCTTAGTCGTATTTCGCCTCGGAATCCGAGAAGCAAACCGGTTTGATCATAGTCTAGATATTCTTGACATTATTTTTATGGAAAATACAACCCACCTTCCTGCCCCAGGATGGTTCTTCAGGACAAGTAAGATTTATGGCATGAGGAGGTCCTTCAGTTGTGCTGGTGCTGGGGTGGGTAGGACTTCTACCTGAGTGAGTTGGGGTGTGAGGAACACCTGAAAATATATCAAAGGGAACACGGTGAGGACCTCCGTGTCTACTGGATGATGTTCGAAGAGAATCCCTTCAAGAAATGCTGGATCGGGTAGGACCTCCACTAGAGATGGTAAGAGCATGGTTAGGACCTCCATGCTTGTTTCCCCTGGTAGTTTCAATGTGAGGAGGGTCCTCGTACTGGTCTGGAGGAACACAGTTAGGACCTCCTTGTTGGGTGCTGATGAAGCGAAGATGAGATTCACTTCCTTAATTGCTGAGTTGGGGAGGACCTTTTCCAGCTACTGTAAGGACATGGGGAAGGCCACTATACTGGAGACTGACCAAATGTGTGATATCACCATACCAGTGGTCCGTGCTAGGAGGAATGAACCCATACACGATGTAGTGACCACGAGAGAGGCTCCTGTATGGAGTATCGCTGCCATTAGGAGGACCCTAATTTGGATTAAAGATATCATATGGCATACCTCCATGCTGATATTAGAAGCTGGGAGGACCCGTACTCTCCATGGTTACTATACAGGGGGGACCTCCGTTTTGGGTGTCGTCACCGCGGGTCGGCCAGCACCGGGCACTAGCTATGATGACAACCCGGAGAGTTGACCTAGCCTGCCCAGAGGGTGGTTGGGGTCTCAATCTGGTATGGGTGGATGGGTGTCCCTACTCAGCATAAGTAGGGGAATGGTTGTATATGTCAGCAGTGGAACATGCCACAATACTCTTTGATGTCGACGCCCCTCGGTAGGTATCCTCCTAAGCCTATGCCCAACGCTGGCATCAGGTTAACCGGACCGGGGCTGGCGGTTCAGAGGCACAGCTCACCTGCTCTTCTTCCCATGGTGCTAGGTGGCGGTGCTGGTGTGGCCTGGTGGGGGCTCTCCATGGGAGTCCCTGGAGTGAGATCCTGGCCAGGCTGGCCCAGACATCCCCCACCTCATCGGTGTAGGGGAGGGAATCATCGAAGTGTTTTGGGGGGAGGCTTCTAAAACGATTGTACATTTGGGTGGGAAGTAGTGGATCCCTACACGTCCCTTGGGGGTGGCGGTGGTGATGAGGTGTAATCACCAATAGAGCCTGACATGCCATATCCTCAGTGGGGATAATCCCCTCCTCCTTGTATCGGCATATAAGGTCATTCATTACCCACAGTTGAATGGTTTCCAAAGGGGAGATGGGGTGTAGGCAACTAGAATCTATGGATGTGGGGGATATCATAGAAGTAGTGGGGCCATGTGAGACTGTTGTGTTGGCGCGGACCCTTCCCCTGTGTGAGTGGGTGGGTGGTGACTGGTTTCCTGTTGCAGTATCTTGAGTCCTGAAAGGATGGAAAATTAAGCCATTAGTGCTGAAATAATTAAATCGACTAGAAATTCCACATCGGCATTCCATCTTCCATGGCTGGTAAGAGAGATCGACACTGAAAAAGTCGTAGACAGGGATGACCAACGTTCCAATGCCCCAACATCTGGTGAGTTTCATGCCAGACCCTATATTTTCTTGGAGGGACATAGTTCCAGATTTTTGGATCCAGTGTAACTTCATTCCACTAATGTCTCGAAAGTAACTAATCCCCATATTAAAGAGAAGAGATTCATGCTGGGTTCACCATTTCTATTTCCGACGCATTTGTCGGGGCACTCTCTTTCATCAGGAGGATGTGCCGATTGTTTCCCCACATTCTTTCATTCCAAAGTCAGGGGGAATCCATCACTTATTCAAGTAAATTTTCTTATTGATCAAAATAGGATGATGGGATGTTGGTTCCTTCATCCATAGATTCCACCTCGATATTCGTCACATAGTCTTGGTCTCCCTTATAGATTTAGATGTTGTTTGTGAAACTCTTCTGAGTTCCATATATTCATGGATAATGGTTAATTACACTACTTCGTTAAGTTCATTCCAAGGGGTCCAGATGGGGAAGAAACCTTCAGTCTGGGGAATAGTCATGTTGGACATCGCTACCATGTCTGGACACTGGAACAGTGGTGCATCTATGTTTCTTCCCATTATAATATGGCTTCTTGAGGGCGCAGAATCCTGAGGAATCCCACATCGAGTGTGGGGAATCATATTCCATGGGCATGTCTATATGGTTTTCCTCACCTTCCCATGCTTGACATAGGGTATACCACGGGTTTCAAGTCCAGTGGAGATGGAACAGACTGATCAGAACACTGATGAGTGTGTATTAGATTGGTGCGACACCAAGGGGGAGCACTAATACCGGGGATAACGTGTGGATAGTTACCCGATTGCTGGTAGGAACAGTGAGGAAATGAGATGGCATGATCCTACCAGGATGTGGTGTCCTGAGTAATAACCAGGATGGATGTGGATGATTTAATGAAGTGGTGGGGGGGAATGCGATGGAACCAACTTGAGGATGATAGTGATGTTGGGGTTGAGCCCGAAAGAGTCTTCCTACGTATCCCAATGGAAGGGAATCATATTCCACATAGTTCGGAGGGAAATGGGTCACCTAGGGAGGTGACCTGTATCGTTGGGACCTACAGGAAGTGTAACCTATTGGTTGGGGCATGAAATTAGGGTTTACATAGGGAACGAAGACCTGACGACGTGCTTGGGCTTTTGTATGGTTAGAAACCCGAGTTGGTCTGACTCTTGAGGGGTGGACCAGATATGTGGGTCCCAACAAGGGGGACACCAATGCTTACTGGTGTTTGGGGTTGTACCTCAGGGAGGCTTCCTATATACCATGTCTAGTAGATAGGGATAAAACCAACATATTTCATCTAACGACAACTTATCGTCAAATGGGGGCACAATGGCTGACCGCTCGATGGGGTTTCAAAGGCTTGTCGCTATATAAGATTGCAGTTTAGTGTCATGCAGGACAAAAGGGGGATTACAATTTAACATCATGCAGGGTGGGGGTGGATCAACATAAAGTTGTCTAGACCAGGTTGTTGGGCTTGAACCTCAGGGAGGCTTTCGACATACCTTGTCCTGGCTGGGATCCAAGTGTACATAGTTCAGGAGGATGTGTTGAACCGACGTGAAGGGGTGTTGGAACAACTGGTTGTTTTTATTGAACCACAAGGATTCTCCCTACGTACCTTTCCATGGAAAGGATCAATGTCCACATAGTTCGATTTGTTTTGTGAACCGACGTGAAGGGGTTCTGGAACAACTGGGTGTTGGGCTTGAACCTCGGGGAGGTGTCCTATATGCCTTTCCTTGGCAAGGATCAAAGTCCACGAAGTTAGGGATGTTTGGTGAACTGACGTGAAGGTGGTCAGGACCAATAGTTGTTGGGAATGAACCTCAGGGAGGCATCCTACATACATTGCCTTGGAAAGGATCAAAGTCCACGTAGTTTGGGAGAAAAAAGGTCTTGAACCTTAGGGAGGTATCCTACATACCATTCCATGGCAAGGAGAAAAGTCCATGTAGTTTGGGATGTCTGGTGAACCAACGTGAAGGTGGTCGGGACCAATAGTTATTGGGCTTGATCCTCAGGGAGGTGTCCTACGTACCTTACCATGGAAAGGATCAAAGAACACGTAGTTTGGGATGTTTGGTGAAAAAACGTGAAGGTGGTCGAGACCAATTGTTTTTTGTCTTGATCCTCAGGGAGTCATCCTACGTACTTTCCTTGGAAAGGGTCAAATTTCATGTAGTTCAGGATGTTTTGAGAACTGACGTGAAGGGGTGTCAGAACAACTAGGTGTTGGAATTGAACCTCAGGGAGGCATCCTACATACCTTTCCTTAGAAAGGATCAAAATCCATATAGTTAGGGATGTTTGGTGAACCAATGTGAAGGTTGTCAGGACCAATAGTTATTGGGATTGAACCTTAGGGAGGCATCCTATGTACCTTGACTTAGTAAAGAAAAAATTACGTGTAGTTTAGTGGTATTGTAGGGCTTACACTCTAGACTGTCCAGGTAGGATTCCATGTTCAATATATACTCTAAGCCCACATGAGTCATGCTCGGTGTGAGAAACAAGATGCAGCAAAGACCTGGAAATCACATCACGAATGGTGCGTCCGTGTGAAGTGGAATGGAGCTTACACATGATTAGTGGTCCAAAGTGGAAATAAGGGATTATGTGTGGTTAGAAGACCAAAGAGGAAATAGGGGCTTATGCGTGGTTAGAGGCAGGGAGATGGAGACCGGGAATTACTCCAGGAGGGAGGCCCAGGTGGAAAAAAATCCCAAGGGTAGAGGGATTTGGCACGGAATAAAGGTGGGATCTAGTGCCCATCCCCCTCTCTGGTCCTTGGTACCAAGGAAGAGAGTAGAAGCAGGGATGCTACCTTCTACAAGGAAGGCTAGGGGCTTACACCAATGTGGGTTCCCTTTCCACGCAGACAAACACCGCTCCAATAAATAATATCTCATTTCATGTGAGGAATGATTTCACTCCCATGGTGACCAGTGGGCGTACAGAATATCAAATGTTATGGAACCCCACATGAGCTGTACGGGGAGAACTCATAGTTTAACATCATGTGCTGAGAACGATGGTGCTTGGTAGTTTAACTTCCTGTAGATCGTACGAGGCGGGTTCACTCTGCACCCCTTAGGTTGTACATAACTGATACCTCCCACCACTTGGGGGAAGGAAGGCATCAGAAATTCCTTGGTGTTGGGGTGTTATGGAGTGATCCATGTTAGCGTGGCTATGCGAAGAAGCAATAACTGTTAACCTATCTATGCAAATAAGCATGAGGTGAAGAAACACAATGTGAAGCACCACCCAAGGGAATTTTAAGTTACTTTACATGATCCTAGAAGGCCGTAGGAGTGAAGGGTGGGAGACATAGATGTTTTGGGCAAAAGAAGAACCCAAATATGATGTCCATAAGAGGGACATTGAAGCAAATGGGTATGCACAAGAAAGGCAGCTTGCACGCAAATGGAATAGTTGCATGAAACAGGCTGGGGTGACAGACCCAGAGATTTGCACAAAATAGGAAAGGGTTGCACACAATTGGCACAATTGTAGAGAAATGGCCAGGTGTGCGTGCAATTGGAAAGGGTTGTGTGCAATTGTAAAGGGTTGTGCGTAATTGGTACACGATTGAAAAACCGCGTGGCAAAGTCCGAGTGTTCGCGTAATTGGGGATGTTTGCACGCCGGGGGTGGCCGAGGTTTTGCACACAAGGAACCCAACTTTTAGGGACTTGAGAGAGGGTCAAGACAGTGTAGTCCCATGCAAAGGTGGACCCCCAAGAAACCTGTAGCAAAAAATCACGTACCTAAAAGCCATATTTTACGCACTGAAGTGGTTGATTTCGTGCACAAGAGGTGGTTCTGAATCTCTATCCATCGAAAGTTGAATGGAAAAACTTCTATTTATAGGTATTTTTGGTCCTTAGGTCCATTTAGAAGTCGGTCAGTGTGAATGATTCTGCGCCTGGTGTGAGCTGCATTCCTATTTTCATGCCACGCAAAAAAAATGTCCTCGAATCCCACAGGTTTTCGCAGGAGGGGGATGTTTTTCACGCAACCTTTTAGATATTTTATGAAACCCTTCTGTTTTTATCGATATTGATCACCAACTTGGAATATTTCTTTCATTTATATGCCAATGCCCTCTTTATGACTTAAGCACATTTTGGAATCTATATGATGAAATGAAAGATTATGTACTTTTTTTATGTTATGGTTCTTGGGAATTATTTACGATGATGAGTGGTTCCATTATAAACCAATGATACATGGTTTTATTATAATGAAAGTATGGGTGGATACGTTATAACTAACCATGGGTGAGATAATGATAGCTCTCCAATGCATTGGGTATGAATGTTGGCCTCCTGATAATTCCATTTTTCATAGTGATTGTAAGAGTGAAATGGAAATTATGACCCACTTTTACTACATATTTCATATGTACTTTATATGATATTTTATGGAACTATTATTATTTCTCAAGGTAAAAGAATAGGATTATATTTAAAGAAATTAATGAGATACTTATTATGGAGGAAAGTATATATGTTTTTAATGATTCCTTTATTCAGGATTGATTTCATGTGGCTCAAGATTATTGATTGTAATGAATCCTTCCATTTTGGAAGGTTCATTCCATAATTCATGATTAATTATCTAGGTAATAATGGGAATGGATTCTCTTATGTTACATTATTTACATTGATTATGTCATTATACCATTATGATAATCTAATTCTCACTGATGAAAATAAGTTTTTAGTACTTATATTTACCCTTACTAAGTATTTCATATCACCCTTCTTCAACTTTAATTTTTAAATGTTATGAATAATGATGTTATATGAATTTTATTTTGAATTGTATCATATATGATGGTTGTTAAGGGATATGCTGAAGACTTATTATGGAATATTAAGAGTTGGGTATAGTGGGAGATAATATTGACCTTTATGAACTAGTTTTTTGTGAATCAATGTTTCTCATAGTTTTAACTAATTTTCCAAAGATCAAAACGTAAAAGTACATTAGGTATGTACGTGATCCACTATTTTCCTTTTCAGGTTTTAAGGTTTTCATTAAAAAAATATGTCACATGTATTGGTATAAAATCTATAAATGTAAAGTTTATGTTTTTACCATTAGATTAGAGAGTGAAGGTTTGGAGAAGTTGTAGTTGGTATCAGAGGTAGGGTTTATAAAAAATCATAGATTTTGATGTTTTAAGGAGATTGTATCTTGATATTTATGAAAAATATCATGGTTTTATGTGATTATGTTTGATGATATGTTCAAAATATTACAACCCCCATTTTAGGATTTAGGTGAAGGGAATTTACGGTGATTAATGATATTTTGGGAGATGTTTTATTTGGTTGATGTATGTATAACCCTTAGATTAAAAAAGAAATATTATTTTTGTGTAATAAGGATACTATTTTAATGAATCTCTTCATATTTTTTTTGAATATTATAGAAATTATATTATTATAATTTTACTAAACAGGACAACTCGTTGACTGAGAAATAAACCATCACATCTAGCAAGCCCATAAGGCTTGAACTAAAAGCTAAAGGTTGACAAAACTACATATTCTACCATTGGCCTGCGTGATGTTCTAGTCAGCATGGAAGTAAAAAATATTTATTTTATATTAGGAAAAAAAGTTTTATCACAATGATAACTGTGATACTGACTAGTGATTTAGTTATTAGTTGATTAATTTCATCTCAAAAAAAGTTATTTATTTTGAGAACCTTATATGATTAATGTAAACATACAATTATGGGATTTTATTTGAGGACTAAACGGTGAATCATATTTTGGAAGAGTAAATGATTTTGATTTTGATTTATGTTGAAAATTATTATTTTTTGAAATGATTGGATTATTTTACAGATTATATGATTAGGGTTTATAGATTTTGGGTATGAGGATTTAATATTGATTGATGTTATTTAGAGATAAAAATAAAATTAATCTCAGAAGAATGTGTGATCAAAAAGTTTTAATTTTCTGTTTACATGCTTGTTCAAGAATTGTTTTAGTAATTTTAAGGATATTTATTTAGGGATGAAATAGTTTGAACATTGGGAAGTACTTTTGATTTTTTGAGATTCAAAGATTATTTCATGGTATGAAGGTTTTTTCATTTTGGGAATTATCTTACCTTGTGATAACCAGTTTCAGTTTTGGTTTATTTCTAAAGAATTTGAAATATTTTTTTATCATTTTTTAGACGTATATGATTTGATGGAAGTTTATATTCATGCTTCAATCATAAAATATCATTTTTAATACTCATCATTTAAAAAAAAGATGAAATTATGATGGAAATTTATTAAATAATGAAATTATTTATAATATGTATGTTTAATTTCTTATGTTTTTAGTCTAGATTCCTCAATTCTAGGAACAATATCTATAAAAATGTTATTATTTTATATTATCATCCAATTGATCAATGGAATTTTCAAAAAAAAAATTATTTTATTATTTTAGCGTTATTTAATTTATCATGATCATTCAATTTATATTGATCATTGATCTTTATTACTCTCTATAATTCTTTGTAAAATATGTTTTCATAAAATTCCATATTTTCACATCCCAAATATTTTTTCCTACTTGAAAACCCTATTTATGTGTCATTCTAGATCAGATTTGTATTTCACTTGGCCACTTTTCAATAGGAAATTTTATTAACCATTTGTATGATGTGGGATTTAAATGAAGTTATTTTAAAATATAAAACATTTTATTTATGAGAACAAATTCAAATTAAGAGGAATTAATTTATTAATGGATTGTAGAATTTATAATCTAAATGTTTTAAAAGAAAGATATTGTTCGATAACATGTACAACGCACAAAACCAAGATTAATCAAACAAAAAAAATATTATTATTTAAATACGACTATTATAACCTGGACATTAAGTTATAAAGTTATAATATGGTTAGATAATTTTTTAAATATATATAATATTTTTCTTTAAAAAAAATGTATTGATTAATTATTAAGAAATAAACACATAATTTTTTGGAAAGACATGTTATTCTATAAATATATATTCTCTTAAAAATGGTTTTATTTGTTTTTGTTAAATAATAATATAATTAATTTCTAGATATTTCAAAAAAAATATAATATTTGAAATCAACATATCATAATTAATAAATGGTGATTTTTTTTGAATTTTCTAACATGATGGATTTTTCATGGAATAGTGAAAAATACTGATTGTAGTAGAAAAATGTATTTTATTTTAATGAAATTATAAATTAAAATTATAATTTTGGATTAATTTTATTATTTTATTATTTCTTTTTTATTTTTTAGAAAGAGAAAATTATGGATTTTGAAATGAATTTTATAAATGGAAAATGAATTTTTTTGAACAATAATTATTTCATCTCATTTTTAACTTTAATTTTATACTAAATATATTCACATAAGTGCTTAAAAATTTAAAAATGGATTCCATATATCGAATTAGGAGTTTCATAATTGTTAAATAAGACTCTATTATATTTTGTCCTTATTTTTAGTAACCATTGTATTCATTGTAAGTACATCATAGGGTAAATCGAGCAATTAAAGTTAATAGTATCAGTAAATATTCAAAATTTCTATATTCTCAATAACTATATTTAGGGTAAAATGTCCATTAATGAGTTATAATATTATTTTAATAAATTTAGAGGTGGATATAAATTCATTTTTTAATTTTAAAAAATATGCTTTATTAATCCATCAATATTTCTTAATAAATATATCTAGTTGATAGTATCAGTACATATTTAAATAAACCATTAGAATAACATTAAAATGTGAATAGGGATTGAATAGGTAAAAGAGAGAATATATAATTATTCCAATTACATTAAATTTATAATTGAACCAATGTTTTGTCTATATTTTTTTATATTAGTGCGTTGTTATTGTTTAAATAATTTTTTACTCTAAACTTTACTTTTCATTTTTTTCATCCTAAAAACTTATCTATGATTATGAAAATTACTTATTAATTTCTCAATATGTTTTCAAATTGACTATAGATATGATGATGATACATGAGAATAAATATTTACTATTCTATAATGATTACATGAGAAAAAAATAAATGATGTGAAACTAATTATATGGTTTTACGAACTTCATTATATGATTTTTTGTATCTTACTCAAGGAAAGTGAGTTAGAGAAAATAAATATACATGATATGATGTACATATATATGATGATTTATACTAGTTTAATTTTTTGATAATATCTTATAAAGAGATATTTATGCATTGATGTACACTAATATCGAATTTTTATATATTTTAAATCATATAAATAATAATCTAAATAAGGTTTAGAAATTTTTTAATTAGATGTAGTGGATATTATAATGTGTACATGGCTGACTTGTCCTTGGTACATGACCCAAAAAAAGAATCTTATAATAGTAATTTGGTTAATTTTAGGCCTTACTAGGTTTATAATGGAAATATGATTATCCATGTAAATATCTAGATGAGGCACCAATTATATAATGATATATATTATATATTTAGATAGAAATAAATTTTACTATCTAGATTGTTTTTAACATGATCAAAAAATGGTATCACTCATAATTTCTGTAATAACACAAGAATATCAACTATGTAATACCTAGATTTATATATTTTTATATGATTTTTCGGAGTTAAAATTTGTTTAAGTGATGTATTAGGTAGTTTCTTGGTGGTTAAGGATGAGTTTAGAAGCCGTTTATTAAGTACCAAAGGGTAACATCTGAGAGTTTAGAGGGGGTGAATAGACCAAATTAAAGGTTTCTTAATGAAATGGATTAATAATCTAGACTTATTATTATTGTTAATAAAAGGTTTAATTTGTAGTGGATATAAAATATTGAATAAAACAATATATTTTATAGTAATGTAGACCAAATTGGACATATTATAATTTCATACCTCTCATCTTGATCATAGATTTGTTGTGCACTGATATTATATTTTAAGGGGAACCATAACCTGATTACAAACTACTTTTTCTAGTGGAAGAATAACCAATATAGTGACATTTTTTATGGAAAGTCATAATCCAATTCCAAAAATGACTTTATACTATAAGATTAAAAAAATGGTCCAGACATTAAATTCCAAGATTCCCAACCTCTAAAATGATAAGAAGAATTATTTTGAATTTAAAATAAAAAGTGATAATATGTTAGAGATGAGAAGAATTTTTTGAGAAAAATAATCAATACTATATTGACAAAGAAGAATAAAAAAATGTATTATTTGTTGAGCCGAATCAGTTTGATTTTCTCATCAACGAAAAAGGATTTTTCATAGATGTTTTTGTTCTTACCTTGAGAAATTTTCCTATAGTACAAAGAAATTATTGCACAAGAATTATTTTTTAAAATAGAGTAATGATTTGGTTCTCAAAAGGATCTTGTTCTGATAACTCATATATCTATGCCTTGAGTGCATCCTAAATCCTATAAATGGGAACTAAAGACACTAAATCCAATCCTCAAACAAGTAAATCAATTCCAATTCAAACGAAAAAGTTATATGTGAGAGAGATAATAATCATAAATAACAATTTTAACAAATATCATTGGAAGAAAAAACCAAATGAAAATTTCAATCCCATTTGAAATACCAATTAAATAATTCAAATAGTCTACACAAAAATATGTTAGAGAAATACCATGAATATCATAAAATAAATTGACTATTAAATTTAAATTTAAAAAATACACTCTAAAATGATATTGTTTGTAATTATTCAAAATTTAATTATATTTAATTAAATACCACAAAATGTGATTCAATAATTTATTCATCAATAAATATTATAATATAAAATAATTAGTCCTAGAAACCAACTAAAAATTTAAAAATATAAATATTAGAAATATTTTCTCTAAGAATACATGTGAATAAAAAGTAATTTTAAATAATATTTTAAAATTTCTTATAATAATATAATAACATTTCACATGGATTTTATATAATATATCTGAATTTTAGAATTCAATAAATCACTTAAAATAATTAAAATAAGTATACAGTAAATCAGATTATCAAAAATGATAAAAAATAATGTATGGTTAAAATTATAGATTTAATTAAAAATAAATAAAGTACATAACTAATAGTGCATTCTATGTGGTCTTGTGATCACTTTACTTACTATGCATTCTAAACATATAGTTGATTCATGTTTTTAGGTGATATATATACTAAACTTGTCAATAATAAAACATGCAATCACTTGATAAAATGTATAGTCAATATACTAATTGTGAATTCATAGTCGATATAAATACCATCGTGTAATAGATATAGTTACTATTGAATATACATTACTTACTATATATATAGATACCATGAAAGCACATTACATGAAATAATTATAGTTACAATGAGAATAACCATGTCCTATGATAACTCTAATTACCATGAGGTAATTATATGCTTGATGAGGCATGGAGGGGTACTAATCCTGTTGAATAAATATTATGACATTTGATCCAAGTTTCTATAGAGAGTGAATCCAGACAACAACATTGTGGTCTCAATTGATTCTCTTCTTGTTTTCACATGGTATAAAATTATCATTTAGAATAATACTAGAAAACTGAAATACTAATAAACAAATAAAAAAGGCATAAAATTTTCAGAAAAAACTATTAGTAATGGTTGATTTATATCAGGTGACACATGAAAATAGTTTCATTGTAGTGTGCCTATGGAAGATGAGGCATGACTCTAATTTGAGTTCTACATGTTCAGTGCTTTGTGTGGGGAAAGATTACACTATTACTTGGATTAAAAAATACACTTCATTTATTATGTATAGAAACACACATTAAATTTAAATAGGGTTCAAGGTAGGTATAATATTGTTACTTGAACACTATAGGAAACACGCGATTGGTATAGGAAATATAAACATGAAATACTATTATCTCATTACATATAAAAACTAGACTATTTTTTGAGTAACTAAACATCATATTTGTAAAAAATAACCGTTTCCTTAAATAAATGAATTTTTTTTTTATTTTTAATAGACTAATTAAATATTTTCTCATACATCAATAATAGGATATAACATTGAAAAACTTTGATAATATTATCTGGGAACTATCGGAAAAAAATAATTAGTAAAGGTATTGAAATTATGCAATTTTTAATGGATCATTGTAATTTTTATCCATAGATGATGCTCAAAAAAATTATAAAAAAATTTATATTTAAAAACCTAAAAACTGGGTTTGATTCTGAGTTATATCATTTGAAATATCAATAAAGAGAAAATAAATTATATTATGGAAATTATAGAATTCCAAAACTATTGAGGAGAATTTGATCAATTTTTTGACAACAGAATAAAGGATTTAAAACTTCAATGTATTCTAATGGAATTAAAATAATTATATTAACTCTTCAAAAAAATCGTTAGAATCATATCTATATAACTCATGTTATTATAGGATAACTAAATGAAACAGTAAAAAACTATAACGATAAGTTATTATTGAATCCAAAATCATACATATTGGTCATACCAAAATAAAAATATGCTATAAATGGATTTAGACATTGTTATTATGGACTAAATGTTTGATAAAAATATTATATTTCAATTGAAACATGATTTATTAAAATCCAATCATTATAACTCAAGATATAAAAAATGTATTTATCTAGTAAAACAATATTTAGGAAAATAAAATATTAATATATAACAAAAAACTCTCAAAAAACAACAATTTTAAAAATTAAAAAAAAGTTATTATATAAAATTCTTTCCATTTTTTATATTTTTTAAAAATTCAATATTTAGAAATATAAAAAACAATTAGTTTGAAATCAATGAAACTCCCCATTAATAAATTTATATTAATTAATTTTGAAAACAAAGAATATAAAAAATTTGAAAGAACATTTATAACAACCCATGTTCAAATATTAGATTATCATTCCATATTGAATACAATGGATTGGTTAAAATATCAACCTATTTATTTAAATTTAGAATATATTCAGGAATATTACCACCATTATTAACATATTCCCGAATAAAATGAAATTAATTTTCTATATGATTAGTTATAGAATGCATTGAATGTTAATTTGAAATATAAATAGTATAATAATTATAAAAAAAATTGGAATCTATTCAAAAGTAAAATCATGGTCAGAAAAATATTTCATCATCTATAAAGATTGAGAAAACAAGATGAAGCATATATATATTCATTTTGAGCGGTTGAAAAAGTATTTAATTTTTTTTCGTGATCTCTAAGAAACTAAATTATTATTTAAGAAGGTACACATATCTAAGGTTCTATTTCAATAATGTTGAAATCCTTTAAAATCATAGTCAAAGTAACTAATCATATAAATAAAAAGTATAGAAAAAAATAATCCATAATTAAATGTTCCTTTAGTATATCTAATAATATTTTTAACAAATTTTATGTTAAATTATATTGGATCTTATTGATATCTAGCACATAAACACCCAACAGACATTATTTTAGATCTAAATGTAGTGAAATTAAACAAATTTATACTTGTGCCTCTATATTATATAGAATCTATAGGTTTTCTAGAAATATCCTAATTTAATTTACAACATACACATAGAGGGGATATAGATTTTTTACAAAGAATCATGACCACAATATTTGACTAAATCTTTTAGCATATTTATATTTACGGAAAAATATTCAATCAATTATTTGAAAAATTTTATGGCCCACAAAATTTGGTAATTCTCCCATAACACTCATTTCAAATTTACTTTCCATCAAATTGGAAGAACTCCTTCCAAATAAAATCATTTGATGATCCAAAGACTGTATCACCAATATAAAATTAATCAATTAATATATCATTTGAAATTATTTTGATAAATAATGTAGGATCAAATTTACCTTAATGAAAATAATTTTTCAATATAAATAATTTAAGTCCATCATAACAAGAAAGATGTGTCGAATTATGACTATATAAAGATTTTGATAACTTAAAAAAAATTCTTAGGAAATTTATCATTTTGAAAAATAGGGGTTTAAAAAAATAAACTTATTTAGAAATAAGTCCATTTAAAAATGAACTTTTGATATTCATTTCAAATAACATAAAACCATTAAAATAGGTAAAACCTAAAAAACATCCAATAGATTTAATTATTGAAACATGTGAAAAATAATCATTAATATCGTTAAGTTTTTCTTGAAAACAACCATGACCAAGAATACATGTTTTATTTTTTACATCTTGTCCAGATTTTTCAATATTATATCTAAAAATTAATTTATCTCTAAAAACATGTTTATCTAATGTCAGTTATACTAAAGAAAAAGAAAATTATTTCTCTAAAATTTTTTATGATTATCCTGAATAACAATAATCCAATTAGATTAATTTAATCCATAAATAAACTTTTTGGAAATTAAATGATAAATATAATTATAATTATGAAAAAAAATTAAAACATAATTTCTTGTATTAATACCATAATCGATGTTACTAGTAACATAGTAAACAATATGATCTCTATGAATCTTCTATAATCTCGAATTAGATCAATAAGGATTATACTCCCCCTTAAATGATTCTTCATTATCATGAGATTTTTCTTCACCAAAATTTAAATCATGAAACTAATAATTAAAAACATCATAATCAAAATTTAATTTCATATTATTTTCATGAAAAATAGTATGAAAATATTTTTCAATAACCAAACATTTTATTATAAACTCTATAAAATTTACTATAATTAGAATAACCAATAAAAATAAATTAATCAATTTTATTATAAAATTTATCTAAACTATCCTTTAAATTATAAATTAAAACATTACAACCAAAAACACTAAAATAGAAAAATATTGGAATTTTACCTTCAAATAGACTATAAGAAGTTTTATTCAAATAATTTATAACCAGAATTATTAATGAAATATAATATGTATTAAATAAGTGTGAAAAAAATAATTATGTAGGGAAATTATATTCTGTTAACATAGTTCTGGACATTTCAATAAAAGTTCTATTTTTCATTCTCAAAACACAAATTTTTCTATGGAATTTTAAGGAGAAAATTTTATTAAAATAACCACTATTTTCATAAAAACAAAAATATTATAAATTATGAAATTCACCTCCATTATCACTATAGATAGAAACAATCATAAAAAAATTTTATTATGAAAAAAATTTAAAAAAACTAATAAATATAGATAAGGTATCATTTTTATGTGAATGA
Organism: Viscum album; assembly: GCA_963277665.1. NCBI lineage: Eukaryota > Viridiplantae > Streptophyta > Magnoliopsida > Santalales > Viscaceae > Viscum > Viscum album. The sequence goes on along the minus strand of OY728135.1, from coordinate 442,270,601 downwards.
AATTAAAACCATGTTAATATAGTATAACCCTCAATTATAACAAATATATATTAATTTCCTATATGGTAAAAAATTTTAGGAGGATCAAATTTAAAACAATATACTAACTATAAAGGTATATTAGTATTCATCTAATTGATGTGTCTAAAATAATATTTATGTTGTTTCCCTCTCATACAAGCATTCCAAATATGAACTTGTTCTTTCTTCATAGAATGAGACTATAGAATATTATAATTCATGGAGGTATTGTGTAAAATTTTTAGATAAGCATGAGCTAATCATCAACTCCAAAGAATTATATCACTGAAGGCAGTATTAAAACACATAAAATATTTCTTATCTGGTTTAAAAAAATAAACAGTATGAATATTTTCATCTCAATTAGCATAAAATAATAATGAATCAACACTAAAAACTAAACAGTTATCATTTTAAAAAATTTATCCTCATTCCATCATCACATAATTGGGATATAATAATTAAATTTTGTTTTAATACCACAATATATAAAACTTCATATAAAAAAGTATAATTGAAAATAATAAATCTATAAAAACCATTTACTTTGCCTTTGTAATTATCATAAAATTCAAGAGTGCATCCATAAAAGTTAACATAATCCATTAAATTTTATCAGAATCATATCATAGGCCTAGATCATCCACAATCCATGTAACATATATCTTTCTTGATACATCCAAGGAATTTTTCTTGAAAAATTAATTACCTGATATTTCTTGTACCAAAGATACTTTGGGTCAAATCGAATTTGTAAAAAAATTGTAATAAGAAGAAAAAAAATTTATTTTTTTATGGAACTATAGATAATAATGATTTAGAAATATAAGTTTTTTTAGATCCCCAATACTATTGGAATTTAATAGAAAAATAATGTTCATAGTTACCTTTCATGCCATTTTGAAAACATGTAATAGAAGATGTACAACAATTTTTACATTAAACAAAATGTTATCAATACATGTGAGGTAATATCCTATCATAGAAAATACTATATTTTTTATTTATTTAATAAAAATTGATCATATTATAATATTTATCATTACTTTAAATAAAATCATTCAAACATTTATTAATAATTTCAACATCCTTGTCAATTTTCTATCAATTCCTTAGTATATTTCAAATCATCAAAAAAAAATTGAATGATATGTAACATCAATATTTCTTAATTTTTCATTCTCTTCGAATGTAATTTTTTTCTACAAACGAAATTCTCATTATTATTTTAACCCTATTATATAAATCAGAATCTTTGAAAGTATCTTTCTCAATATTTAAATTTATTCATTTTTCTTGGACACATTCATATTTTTATAATCATTGTTGGAATAAGAATATATATATTAAAAACATGAATCACTATCCTTCCATGATGAACAAGTTATCTGATTCTTTTTCTTTTCCTAATTTTTCACTAGAATCATATTCTACATTATATCTCTAGTGAGTTGTCAATTCCTTTTCTCCTTATTTTTTTATTTATATTTATTCATAAGTTATTCAGAATCATGATTGATATTCCATTTCTTTCTGCACTCAATAAAAGTTACATATTATGTATTATAAGTAGTACATACTTTCTTACCTCCCTTGTATTTTTAATTTTAAGGGTTTATTTTATATTAGCTCTTAAATCCTTTCATTTTTATTTTTTTAGACTTCGGTCACAATACAAGTCATATATTTATTTTCATTACCATGTTGTTAAAAATTTAAATATATAGTCAAAAATAATTCCTAGATTTATTTACTATACATTTTATTTTTATTTTATCCTCATCAGTGATTTTATTTAATTAAATTTGATACTGAAGTAGTGATACAATCAATTCATCAAGAGTGGACACTATTAATGTCTTTATTTTCTCAATGGAGGCCTTCTTTCATCACTTCTTGTAGGAATCATTTAAACATAATGTATTTTCCAATTTTTCTATGAGGGAAATCATTACATTCACAATGCTTATAAATCGGGGGAGAATTTGGTTTATAGTTTCATCTTCATATATCATGAAGTCTTGGTACTCATATTTAATGATAGTAGGATGTCTAGAGCTAGTTTGAATGATGGATCACTTTCGTATATCCTTGTCCCCATTACATGCTTCTAGGATAGGGATGAATCCATCATTGAATTGGCTTCTAAGATAGGTTCTCTTGGTTGTAAGGCCTCCTCCCCTATTGTTTATTGATTCTTATTATCACATGGAATGCTCTTGTTATGGGGGTTTGGGTTATGTTTCCATTCATAGTTGTAGAGGTACTTCACCATCTTGATTATATTGTTGTTATTATATAACCTATGAATGGAGTTAATTTTATCATGTATATTTCTAGAGAGATAGGTTTTACTCACTACATGCATGTCTATGCTTGGAAAAAACACCTATGGATATTCTCGAAACAAGTAGTTTCCATTTAGATAGTTCATGAATCTTCTCAATTTATCACTACCTTTATTAGTTCAGGAGGTCAAGTGTTCTCCTACATTTTGTATGCTAACAAGGATACCATCGATGTTATTGAAACAAATCAATGAATTCAAGTCAAAAAATGAAGCATGGTTCATTAGGGGAAACATTAACATAATTACAAATTCTTTTGGGAAGCTAGGAGGACCCAACTTCTATATCAATGTAGTGTAGGATCTTCATGAATTTATAACCTAAAATGGACTTCTCGATATGTGGTTTTCAATAAGTAAGTATACCTGGTGAAATAAATGTAAAGGGGATAGTAGAATTTATAGTATACTTAGTCACTACCTATCCAACATTCAAGGAGGGTATACCATAATTCAATCCTCAGTCATGAACCTATACAGGGATGTCTCCAACCATTCTTTGATTCTAGTTATATTAAATAAACAAGATAGGATGACCCCTTATTTCTGTTATTCCAAAAACTAACACTAGTTTGAATTGTTCTAGTGGATGATCAATTATTTATGGGACCAATTGGAGGAGGGAACTAGTTAGATATGGCTCCTAAAATCCCTTCATCAGGTGAAGAATTACATCTAGTAGGTACTTGATAATAAAAAATATGACAGTAATAGTATGTATAACATAAAGGGAGACAATTGGAGTATGAAAGAGGGGCTGCAAGATAGATGGTATTATGATATTGTTTTCTCCTTGAATGAGAAGAAACCATTCTGTCTAATAAAATACTGAAAATTAAAATAGTTTCCAGAAACAAATTTCATGATTTGTGTATAAAAGAAAGGGATAAAAATATTGCATATTTTTAGGTGTTCCTGAATGAAAAATATGGTTAAAATATGTATCAATTTAAAAAAATATGAAAAAACCTCCACAAAAAATGTAGAAGTTGCTAGAAAATAGCATTGGATCACTTTGAAAATCATCTAGTAGGACCAACAGACAAAGCTAAGGACAGAATCAGAAGGAGAAATGGGGAAGAGGCATTTACGGTCTACATACCAAAGTTTGTGGAAGATATGGATTTTTTCCTTTATTTGATATCATGGAGGTTGTTGAGATAAAAGAATTCATGTTTAGTATGACATAAGAGGGCTCCCTAGGTCTGGATGGGTTCCCAAGAGCATTTTATATTTCATCTTGGGAAATTGTTAAGGAGAATGTCCAAGAGGTAGTGTATGATATTTTTAGAGTTTGTGCGTTGAATAGGGTTGTTTTTTCCTCTAGAGTATTTCTCATTCCAATGTTTAAAGACCCATATCAATTCACTAGTATATGCATATCTTGCTAGGAAACATTTCATACAAAATTATTTATAGTCTAATCAATAAGAGACTCAATAACATAATCCCAAGACATTTATCAAGGGAGCAGAATGGTTTAATTTAAGGGAAAATTATTGAAGTGGAATCTTGAATTACACAGTATATAGTAGAGGGTATTGACATAAATATTTCTGGGTATAATGTGTTGATAAAGGAGGACATGGAAAAATCCAATGATAGAATCGAATTAGAATTCATTATTATATATAGGCAGAAATTTTGTTTTTAGGATTGGTTTTTTGATTGTTGATTCTGGTTTTATGCTACCCCTTGGATTTCTATTTCACATGTGGGTAGGAGATTTTACTTTTTCAAAATAGTGCATCATGTAATGCATGGTCACCATCTTTTGCCAAACTATTTTTATCATGGTTTTAGAGGCTCATTTAAGAAATATCCAGGAATGTTTGTATCCAAGAAGGATCATCCCTTCTAAAACCAAATTTGGGAGTAGACTTTTTAATCATTTTATGTTTACAATGAATTATTATTTTTTATCAATTTTAGGAAATAATCAATTAATTTCCTCAAGAATAACACAAAAATCTAGGGATTACTGATTGGGAAACACATCAATTAGAGGAAAAGTAGTGTTTATATATCTAAAAAATATTTGTGGAGTCATAACGGTGATCTTCAAAATATATTCAGTTTTCATGATTTCCAACTAAAAATAACATATCTTGGAGATCCCATTTCAAACGTAAGGTTAAAAAAGGATCACTGGTAGGATATACAAAAGGAAAAAATATTTCTCTCATTTGGAGGGAATATTACTCTGATCATCAATGTTTAAACATCAATTTTGATACATTTGATCCCCATCATCAGGACATCAAAGGGAACTATTATCATGTTGGATAATATATGAAAATCCACTTATGGGATGAAAATAAAATTAGGAATTTTCATTGCGTTTCATGGAATCATCTTCCATGGACGATCAAGGAAGGAATAAGTGGGCATCGCATTGTGGTGGAATCCTTGCATTCCATGAATTCCCAGCTAGCATGGGATGTTATTAAATTGAAGTCACTATAAGTTATTTTCATTAGAGATCAATATAAGGATTAATGGAGGAATTGGGAAGGTTAACCAAGGTGTCTCTCATGGGTTGCGTTGTGCATGAATGATCATATGAATTTCTTTCATAGTAATCTTCTATGAGATGTAGTATAAGGATGTATCAATATTTAGATGTTGAACTCGGAAGATGAGTCATTGTAGTTTCTAAGGTTCATAGTTCCGAGTGTACCATTCAATGAAGAAATCCTATTTCTAGTATTCCTTGATGTCATTCATAACATGGACCAGATGGAAATTTATATGAGTATCAGGTTAGTTGACAAACTGGATAGGTGCCATTAATAAAATCATCCTCAGGTAGATTTAGTATTTATGATTTCAGTAATATGATTCATAAAAGTTCTTATATATATGAACATGCCTCTAAAATTTGGTGTAATTAAATTCCTTACAAGATGAATTTTTTGATCTAGTGGATAAGGAATTAGGTGATTCCAACAAATGAGAATGTGTAGAAGAAATGTATAGTCCGGGACTCCCTTTCCTATTACTCTACAAGGTCTCAATATGAATAATTTTGCCACCTATTTTTTCATTTTTAAAGGGAGAGAGTGATTTGTAACTTCATGGGAAAGGGTCTATATATTATCACTATTGGAGATTCAATTATGGAGGTCCATGAATATTGGTTCTAAGGAGCTGGAAAGGAAGGATTGGAGTTAATGGTATGTGGTATGATTTTTTGGGTTGTTTCTTTGTAGAGACCCAAATCGTAACATACATGGACATTACATTACTTTTGCGGAATACTTAGTACATCACAAAAACACACACACAAGGACCGTAATAGTTTAGTGTCTTTGGAAACTCGGTTACCCAAAACCTTTCCTTATATCCTGGGGAAAAGAAAACATAAAAGGGTGAGATCAAATGCCCAGTAAGGGTAAAAAAAGAATTATCAATCACATCATATTCATAAGAACATAACATTTTGGAAATCTTAACCTGCAAAAGAGATCGTAATATCATTACATGGGATAAATCATAGTAGTGAAATGTAATCCCAATAACCATAACATAAAAAATGAAACTTTGTGGCATACACACATAATCATAGAGAATCATTTCTTATTAGTCAAGACTCATTGCCAAGACTATCTTAGTGGACAAAGTCCATTTCTGAACCGAGTTCACTCCTCATTTCAGTCCTATTTCACTGAACCGGTTTAACCTGCCGTTCCAGCCATGTCTATATCATGAGATATAAACTCTTTACCCAATGCATTGGAGGGAGATATAGGTCCCACCCATCTCATAATGATACAATTTTTATGTGTCCAACAAAAACATAAATCATACATCATTCCATAACCCATGTAGTAAAAATGGGATTCTTAAACAACATGACATCATAAAAAAATTCATATAAGATAAAGGAATTCATAAAAATAATTCTATCACAACATAGTCAAATCAATGTAATAATAGGGATAGAAACAGAACCCTATATTATCTTAGATGGAAAATAATTTTGATAAAGCACTTGAACTCCATTCTTGAGGAAAATATCCTTTCTACTTCAAAAACATTTTCATTTCTTAATATGTCATACAATTTTGAAATAAAAGAAGTTGATTAAAAATAAACTTGAAAACTTTTAAAGGAATCTTCTTGGAAATAATGTTTTAAAAATCCATTCATGCCATATAAGTTAAAATAAACATTCTTCTCGTACTTTTGTCGGAAAAGTCAAAAAGTACCTCATATGAAAAACGAAAAAAGATTCCTTTCATATCATTTACTAAAAACTCACTGATGGGTAAAATTGGATTTAAACAATTTTAGGAGGATGGAAACAATATTAAATATTTAGGAAACATGTATGTGGATGATAAAATACACCCCAGTAAATTCTGAAGTATAAACAATCTCGGATAAAAATTGAGATTGCGAGATTTTCCCTTACCTTAGGTCTGATTTGCTTCATAAGTATCCAAACCTCCTGTATAATGATTTAAATTATGTCATTTACTTATTACAGAATCATTATCATTGTTATGATATCTTATATGGTTCACTTATGACTTTATATTACCCTTTTTTTGTAAATTCCATGTTAAAGGGAATTTTGGGTAAAATCGTTTCATTTGTCGTCCGTGTTTTGACTTTTAATTATTCATATGATTACTTAGATCATGATTACTTAATTCCAGAATATAAAATATGATTTATATATAATATATATTCAGAATATACATATATATAATAGATCAATAAATGGAAAGAAATACATCGTTCATGGAGACGGTAGGCCGTACGTATGCATGAACGCTATTTTCGTTTCCTTATTGAGTTGTATGGAATTAAGTAGATGAAATAAATATATATACACATAAATCCAGTATCATTATAATGTCATATATTTCATGATTACTTATTATATATACTTTATAATCATTCATGAATGGTTAATGTGGAGAATGAATCTCATCGCATCGTGGAGACGGTAGTCTGTACGTACGCACGAGCGATGATATCGTTCTCATGATCGTGGAATTGTATTGGAGTGTATGTATACTATTTCAGAATCAATATCACATTACAATAATCATATATAGTTATTATGTACACCATTATACCCATCCAAGTAAGGTGGTGATGGAAAATAGATTACACCACGGCGTGGAGACGATATTCTGTACGTACGCACGCGCGATGATTTCATTTTCCGTAGGATGGATAGATGGTGAAATAGGGTTGTTTCATACTTATAATAACATATCAGTATATTAGTGATACTAATGTAATTACTTCATAATGAAACAACCTAAGATGAAGAAGTGGAAGAAGAAATAAAGTTGAAAGAATCGGTAACAGACATTACCTCTTCTTTGAAGTTCCTCTTTGAGGCCTCCTCTTAGGGCACTAAAATTGGTCTTTGAAGAAGAAAAAGACCTATAGGATGTTTCTAGGGAAGTGAATAAGAGAATTTGGAAGGTTTTGACCGAGATTTAAGGCTCAAAGTGGTGTGAGGAAGAGAGGGAGGAGGTTCCCTTTTATAAGGGAGGAGAGGGGCACCTTTGGAATAACTAAAAATATTATTTTATTATAAAGTCATATTCGATTTTTAATAGCTCCAAATTGAGTTATTTAGAAGCTAAGGTTTGTATGGGTCAAAAGCCTTTAATCCAATAGAATTTGGACAAGTTTAGTTTACTATTTTGACCTTATCATTTAGTTTTAACTTTAAGTTAGATAATTTTACGTTTACCTTGTCTTTCTGTGTTCTTACACTATAAGGTTAATAAACTTACTATAACAAGCCAAAATAACCCCAAGTTGTTTATTATTAATATATATAACCTTATCTATTTCATTTTTCCGAACCATAGATTTTTAGGAATAAAATAACAATTAATAATATAATATTCGTTTTAAAAACTATTTTATGTCAATTTTGACACTATTTAGTAATTGATTTTTTCGAAAATCATAACAGAATTATTACTTCGAAAAAAGTTAATTAAATAAATTCTAAGATGTCATATTATCCTAGAAAATTAGTGGAATTCACAAAAAGACTCAAATTACATTTATTTGGGTATTTATAACATCAATTATGTCAATATTTTATTAATAAAATAATTATTGTATCATCATTGTGTCATAAATAAATTAATTTATTTAATGTCTAAAAATTACAAATTAAATATAATTATGTAGGATATTTTTTTATCTTTCTAATTAATATTTATAGTCTAATTTATCTTATGCATAACCCTATATTAAAAATGATTTACTTATTAAACATTGATTTTAACTATTTTAACCCTTCTTTAAATAAATTAATAATAAATGTCCTAATCTAATCCAAGTGGGCCTAAATGGTCATATTTTATTCATAATATTAGTTTGGTCTAATTACACTTATCCAATAGAATTAGGACATGTTTAAGGGTAATAATAATATCATTTTTACCCTTAATTACCCTATTTACTTTTAACCGTGGTAAAAAAAGTAAAAAGTTACTATTCACTAAAAATTATTTTCACACATTGAACCACATTTTACTTACTGACATCAAAGGTGTCTCTCTGATTTTTGAAATTCCACTCACAGAAGCGGTAAAATTAAGTTTTATGAAAAATTCATTTTTTTTAGCTACCACTTATTGGTTTCACTATTCATCAAAAAATGAAAGTTTCCAGAAAAATACCAAAAATTAGGCCAAAGCTATATTTGATATTATGAACTCAAAAATGATGTCTATTTTACCAAATTCAAAACATATCAGTTGCATTAATTTAAAAATTAATTCCCGTCGTCAAAACAAATAGTGTGTTCTTAAGAGATAATAACTATCAAAAGATTGACAGTTGTTTATGTTTGGTTTAAATGTGAAATTACATCCAATGACCAACATTGTATTAAATTGTAAAAATATGTTCTAAATATACTTTAAAACCACTCAAATTAATAATTTATCACTATTAATTATTTCGCTTAAAAAGGTTGTTTTTAATTAAAATTTAGTAATTTTAACTATTCATCAGAAAATGAAAGTTATCCGAAAAGTACCAAAATTTCACCCTAAGCTAATTTCGATATTCCGAATCAAAAAATGAAGTCCATTTTAAAAGATAAAATTTATAAAATTTCAAAAAGTTGGTATTACTATTCATAACGGCTAGTTCATAATAATATTATAATAATATCTCTTTTAGTGAAACTCGGTATTGCATACTACACACGCTATCGAGGAAGATCGTGATTGCGTGTAATGCAAAGAAAGTCAAGGATGTGTGTTGTGCAAGCTCATTTTTGTGTAGCGTACAACACACGACATTAATTAAATTAAAAGAAATAATATTTTTCATAAAATTTCAGGGTGTTACATTCTACCCCCCTTAAAATGAATTTCTCCCTTGAAATTCGTCGGGGTTATAAATCGTTTACTATTCATAGAAACCCACATCATAAAAAGGAATAATAAAACTTAATTTTAAAAACTATAGTATGAAATGCAACGATTACCCAATGTAACTCATCATTGGGTTTCCATATAGAACATAGGTGAAAATATGGATATGGAAGAAAAATATAACCATCAAGTTCTGATGGAGAGTGGTAGAGGACATGGCTATGAAAAGGCCACCAATCACAAAGCCATAAATTTTTGATGATCTAGGGTACCATCTGATTCATCAGATATAAGGGCTCAAGGACAACATTTTTGGTTTTCAAGATCATTTCCCTAAAGTTGATGAATTTGAATTACAATAAATACTTACTTTATTTTGGTACAATATCACTGTTTTTCGTGCCTTGAAGAATTTCCACTCCATCTCTTAAAGATATGAAGTTGAATTTGTTATTCGTGAAGTGTTAGCAGATCATGTGATAGAATGATAGTTCATTCCATTTGTCTCAAACAAAAGGTTAGCAAAAGTTATTAAATATACATAAGTCGATCTATAGTGAGATTAATCATATATGGTTCCTAAAATGGACTTATACTTCACATATCATACTAATTAATATAATAAAACTATTTTCTACTAACCAGGGACTCCCTGTAGGCCAGTGGTATGCGATAAAGGCTAGTCTCACTTCGGTTGTGGGTTCGATTCCCACAGCCTTGTCTGACGAGATGGGATGTCACCCGTCCTGCAGGTTGTCTTTTTTCTAAAACTACATTACTATAACATCCCATTAATAATATCGAAAAAAGTTCTATCTTTAAGAAATACTATATTATGTCCAAAATAATCCATTCCAATCTTTATCTAAAATACTTCGGTCCAAGCTCATAGTATAAAGAAAACTATTACTTGAAATGTCATCAACCAACCATCATTTATCCCCCATTATCTTGTTGGTCACATTCCAATCATGTGAATACCTTAATCATGTATTCTCTTGAAAAATGAATACCCATTAAACCTTAGTGAAAACATGAATGCTGTCAAAATTTAACTTTTCCACATACCAAAATCCAAAAATTCTATATACTCAAACCATGATATAACCTTCTCCTTATATCAGTCATGAGGTCATGAATACTATCAAACATTAAATTTTCTCCTTATCACTTCATTATACGCATATCATCTACTTTCCAATACTACTCGTACCATTCATCACACACTTCCAAAACATAAGAAAAGAAAACAGTGTAACAATCCTTACATGTCTCTTTATTCCATAGTACCATGAGATTACTTATACAACATTACAGTTGATAAACATGTAATCATTCCACTGCCTTCTTAAACCATTGACCGTGCTTCAACAATTCTTTCATCTCACATATCATTTGTAGTCTCTTCATCATCATCAACATAAATATTACCCATATGACCATAATTATTCTCTTCATGAGACTTTACCTTAGGGCATTGGTTTGCATAATGCCCGTACATTCCACATTTAAAACATTTAACCATTGTTGATGTCGTAGCAATACCATTATCCTCATCCATGATGTTAACTGAACCTTTTCCTTTGCACTTACTGGCTTTATGTCCTTCTTTTCCACACCCAAAGCATCTTCCAGTTCCTTTGAAACATTCTCCTTGATGCCTCTTCCCACATGATTTACATAGGGGAAATTGAACTTTCTTTCCTCTATGATCATCATGAAACTCCGTCTTTCTCTTATTAGCCGAGTTAGGAAACTTACCAAATTTGAGTTTATTGATCATATTATGAGATTGCTGATTCGGCATAATAATGATGTTTGGACTTCCAAGTTCAGTTTCATTTAGTTTCTCGTGAAGGATATCATTCCACTGTCCGTTATATCCTCCATTATTGTGAATCTTCCTGTTTCCAGCCATTTTCTAAAACCCAAAAAGAATAGTGTGAGAGGCCAAAATCATTCTAGGGAAAACAAAATAGTAAAGGGGGAGTACCCTCAATATCTAACATCTTAGGTTAAATTCTAAGATCGTTACCGTAGTTCTAGGACTATATCCTATACATATACTTATCCTTAGGGACATCCCTAGACATACCTTAGAAATATCTCTAGGGATCTCACTAACGTTTTCACATCCTAGTTTCCAAAGGTTGACTAAACCTTTCCTCTGATACCAACTGTAGAGACCCAAAGCTTAACGTACATGGAAATTACATTACTTTTGCAGAATACTTAGTACATAACAAAAACACACACACATGGACCGTAATAGTTTAGTGTCTTTGGAAACTCAAAATATAATCTTCTAATCGTGGTGAAAGATCTTCAACATCTCCCATAAAGATCTTCTTTTTTTTACCTAAAACCTTTCTTTATATCCTGGGGAAAAGAAAACATAAAAGGGTGAGCTCAAATGCTCAGTAAGGGTTAACAAAAGAAATATCAGTCACATCATATTCATAAGAACATAACATTTTAGAAATATTAACCTGAAAAAGAGATCATAATATCATAACATGGGATAAATCATAGTAGTGAAATGTAATCCCAATAAACATAACATAAAACATGAAACTTTTTGGAATACACACATAATCATAGAGAATAATTTCTTATTAGTCAAGACTCATTGCCAAGACTATCTTAGTGGACAAAGTCCATTTCTGAACCGAGTTCACTCCTCGTTTCAGTCCTATTTCACTGAACCGGTTTAACCTGCCGTTCCAGCCATGTCTATCTCATGAGATATAAAATCTTTACCCAATGCATTGTAGGGAGATATAGGTCCCACCCATCTCATAATGATACCATTTTTATGTGTGCCACAAAATCATAAATCATACATCATTGCATAACCCATGTAGTAAAAATGGGATTCTTAAACAACATGACATCATAAAACAATTCGTATAAGATAAAGGAATTCATAAAAATAATTCCATAAAAGCATAATCAAATCAATTTAATAATAGAGATATAAACAGAACCCTATATTATCTTAGATGGAAAATAATTTTGATAAAGCACTTGAACTCCATTTTTGAGGAAAATATCCTTTCTACATCAAAGTTTTTTTCCTTTCTTAATATTTCATACAATTTTAAAATAAAATAAGTTGATTAAAAATAAAATTGAAAACTTGTAAAGGAAGATTCTTGGAAATAATGTTTTAAAAATCCATTCATGCCGTATAAGTTAAAAAAACATTCTTCTCTTACTTTTTTCGGAAAAGTCAAAAAGTACCTCGTACGAAAAACGACAAAATATTCCTTTCATATCTTTTACTAAAAACTCAGCAATGGGTAAAATTGTATTTAAACAATTTTAGGTGGATGGAAAAAATATTAAATATCGAGGAAACATGGATGTGGATGATAAAATACACAACAGTAAATTCTGAAGTATAAACAATCTCGGATAAAAATTGAGATTGCGAGATTTTCCCTTACCTTAGGTCTGATTTGCTTTGTAAGTGTCCAAACCTCCTGTATAATAATTTAAATAATGTCATTGACTTATTAAAGAATCATACTCATTGTTATGATATCATATATGGTTCACTTCTGACTTTATATTACCCGTTCTTTTGTAAATTCCATGTTAATGAGAGTTTTGGGTACAATTGTTTCATTTGTCGTCCGTGTTTTGACTTGTAATTATTCATATTATTACTTAGATCATGATTACTTAATTCTAGAATATAAAACACGATTTATTTATAATATATATTCAGAATATACATATATATAATAGATCAGTAAATGGAAGGAAATACACTGTTCATGGAGACGGTAGGCCGTACGTACGCATGAATGCTGTTTTCGTTTCCTTATTGAGTTGAATGGAATTAAGTAGATGAAATACATATATATACACATAAATCCAGTAGCATTATTATGTCATATATTTCATGAATACTTATTATATATACTTTATAATCATTCATGAATGGTTAACGTGGAGAATGAATCTCATCGCGTCGTGGAGATGGTAGTCTGTACGTACGCACGAGCGATGATATTGTTCTCATGATTATGGAATTGTATTGGAGTGTATGTATACTATTTCAGAATCAATATCACTTTACAATAATCATATATAGTTATTATGTACACCATTATACCCATCCAAGTAATGTGGTGATGGAAAATAGATTACACCACGACGTGGAGACGGTATTCCGTACGTACGCACGCGCGGTGATTTCATTTTCCGTAGGATGGATAGATGGTGAAATAGGGTTGTTTCATACTTATAATAACATATCCGTATATGAGTGATACTGATGTTATTACTTCATAATGAAACAACCTAAGAAGAATAAGTGGAAGAAGAAATAATGTTGAATGAATCGGTAACGGACATTACCTCTTCTTTGAAGTGCCTCTTTGAGTCCTCCTCTTAGGGCACTAAAATTGGTCTTTGAAGAAGACCAGGACCTCTAGGATTTTTCTAGGGAAGTATAGAAGATAATTTGGAAGGGGTTGGCCGATCATTAAGGCTCAAAGTGGTGTGAGGAAGAGAGGGAGGAGGTGCCCTTTTATAAGGGAGGAGAGGGGCACCTTTGGAATAACAAAAAATATTATTTTATTATAAAGTCATATTCGGTTTTTAATAGCTACAAATTGAGTTATTTAGAAGCTAAGGTGGGGATGGGTCGAAATCCTATAATCCAATAGAATTTGGGAAAGTTTAGTTTACTATTTTAACCTTATCATTTAGTTTTAACTTTAAGTTAGATAATTTTACTTTTACCTTGTCTTTTTGTGTTCTTACACTATAAGGTTAATAAACATACTATAACAAGCCACAATAACCCCAAGTTGTTTATTAGTAATATATATAACCTTATATAAGTCATTTGGCTGAACCTTAGATTTTTAGGAATAAAATAACAATTAATAATATAATATTTGTTTTATAAACTATTTTATGTCAATTTTGACACTATTTAGTAATTGATTTTTCTGAAACTCATAACAGAATGATTAGTTCGAATAAAGTTAATTAATCCAATACTAAGATGTCATATTAACCTATAAAATTAGTGGAATTCATAAAAAGTCTCAAATTACAATTATTTGGGTATTTATAACATCAATTATGTCAATATTTCATTAATAAAATAATTATTGCATCAACATTGTGTCATAAATAAATTAACTTATTTAATGTCTAAAAATTACAAATTAAATATAATTATCTAGAATATATTTTCATCTTTCTAATGAATAATTATAGTCTAATTTATCTTATTTATAACCCTATATTAAAAATTATTTACTTATTAAACTTTGATTTTAACTATTTTAACCCTTCTTTAAATAAATTAATAATAAATGTCCTAATCTAATCCAAATGGGCCTAAATGGTCATAGTTTTTTCCTAATATTGTTTTTGGTGGAATTAAACTTATCCAATATAATTAGGACATGTGTTAGGGTAATAATATCATTTTTACCCTTAATTACCCTATTTACTTTTAACCGTGGTAAAAAAAAGTAAAAAGATACTATTCACAAAAAATTATTTTCATCTCATTGAACAACATTTTACTTACTGACATCAACCGTGTCTCTCGGATTTTTGAAATTCCACTCACAAAAGCGGTAAAATTATGTTTTATGAAAAATTCTTTTTTTTAACTACCACTTAGTGGTTTCACTATTCATCAAAAAATGAATGTTTCCAGAAAAATACCAAAAAATAGGCCTAATATATATTTGATATTATGAACTCAAAAAGGATGTCTATTTTACGAAATTCAAAAAATATCAGTTGCATTAATTTAAAAATTAATTCTCGTCGTCAAAACAAATAGCGTGTTCTTAAGAGATAATAACTATCAAAAGATTGACACTTGTTTATGTCTGGTTTAAATGTGAAATTACATCCAATGACCAAAATTGTATTAAATTGTAAAAATATATTCTAAATATACTTTAAAACCACTCAAATTAATAATTTATCACTATTAATTATTTCTATTAAAAATGTTGTTTTTAATTAAAATTTAGTAATTTTCACTATTCATCAGAAAATGAAAGTTATCCGAAAAGTACCAAAATTTCACCCTAAGCTAATTTTGATATTCCGAATCCAAAAATGAAGTCCATTTTAAAAGAAAAAATTTATAAAATTTCAAAAAGTGGGTATTACTATTCATAACGGCTAGTTCATAATAATATTATAATAATATCTCTTTTAGTGAAACTCGGTATTGCGTACTACACACGCTATCGAGGAAGGTCGCGATTGCGTGTAATGCAAGGAAAGTCAAGGATGTGTGTTGTGAAAGATCCTTTTGGTGTAGCGTACAACACAAGACATTAATGAATTTAAAAAAAGAATATTTTTCATAAAATCTCAGGGTGTTACATTCTTAGACTCTTTGGGAAGAAATGGATAAGGAATGTAGAGGCTAAAGGAAATCTTACATGTTTATTCATGTTCATGTGAAACTGATTATAGTAGATCTTTGGTTAACTATTAAGGGAAAATGTGTTTTGTTACCCTGAGAAGGCTTCTTCCACGGATTTGAACTAACAATGAAATGAACAGATGTAGTCAAGGTAGATCAGTCAGATGAAAGCTTCCTGACATCAGGTTGAAATTGAATATAGATAGATCATGTACTGATAGGGTTATGAGAGGTGTTGGGTTGATTCTAGATAATATAGCTTCACTACGTCTGGGTTTCAATGTGTTTTCTGGCTTGAAGATCTCAATTGGGGTTGTGGTTAGAGAAATAGCCATGGGTATTCTCCTATAAAAACTCTTCATCCTTCCTTTCATGGAATTTGAATCTGATTCAATTGTTCATGTATGGTTAATACAACGGCATACCAATAAAATATGGTATTTTGTTTATTTGATAAGTAATTGAAGGATTATGGTCAAAGAAGAAGTCTATGTCCAATGTGCCAGGAGAGAAGGGAATATTTTTGTTGATGCCACAACCAGGAAATGGATTCCAAAAGATAGACTAATTTTTTACAAGGGTTTGGTATATTTACCTAAGGACTTTAAGCTTCTTATTCACGGTGATGTTGTAGGGCTACACCACTTCGGCCCCTTGAGCTGATGTGGCCTTTCTTGTTTACTTTCTTTTTTTGTTCTTTTGCATTACTAATTTTATTTTCTTATTTTTATTATATAAAAAATAATTTTCAGTTTTTCAAGATAAAAATCAACAACCAATTCAAACAAATTTAAATTTCTAGTTAAGTAATTTAAATAGTTTCTAAAGAAATAGTTCAAGTCAACATTATGAATTTCTTATAAAAAATTAACAATTAAATTAAAATTTCAAAATTAGTTTCAAAATTAATGTAGTATATAATTCTTCCACATTTTTATATTATGAATTAAATTCTAAAAAATATCTCTGAATATGTTATTCATTAATAAATTTTAATTTAGGAAATAATAAGACCAATTAATCGACTCAAAATAAAAAAAAATAGATATTTGAAATTTATGCTATAAAAATATCTTTGACTAAAAAAGTAAATTTTAAACATATTTTAGAACTAATTAAAATGTTATAATAACACTACAAATTGATTCAATATAATATAGATGAATTTTTGAAATCACTAAATCACTTAAAATAATTTAAATAATCATAAAGTAAATAATATTATCAAAAAAGATGAAAAAAAATCTTGTTAAATATTTTAAACTTTAGAAAAAAATAATTTAAAAAATTAAATGTTCCCTCCAAGTGGTCTTATGGTCAGTATACTTACTGTTACTTCGAAGAGTGTGGTAATTCCAATTAGTCACATGGTCAGTATAGTGGCCCTCTGAAGAATATAACATGTAGTCACTTGATTAAATGTACAATCACTATACTAACCATGAATGCATGGTCGGTTGAAATATAAATGTGTGATAGGAATAGTTACTATGAATACCCATAACATAATGTAGGTATAGTTTACATTAATGCACATAATGTTCTGTAGGTATATTTATCATTAGAATAACCATATCATATAGTAAATCTTCTTATATTGTGGTATCTATATTCTTTAATGAGGCATGAAATGATGATTCACTTGTTGAATTCCTGTTATAGAATTTGAATTGAGCTTTTGTTGAGAGGAATGCAAGACAACATCATTGCAGGCTATTTCAATTTTCTTCATGTTCACCTGGGATAGAATATTATAATTTCAGATGGTATTGGAAAACAAAAATATAGATAAAGAAATATAAAAGTCATGGAGAATTATAGAGTGCACTCTATTTTACAGTGGGTGTACGACAAGTGACATGCAGAAGCTAATTCATTATAGAATGCATGTGGAAGATGTGGTGTGGCTCTAGTTTGAGCACTACAAGTTCATCACTTTGAGTGGAAAAGATGATGATGTCACCAAGAGTAAAGAATCCAGATTAGTTAGTATATATATAAACAAATTTTCATTTAATAATGGTCCATAGTAGGTATAAAATATCCATGTGCTCACTATGGAAAACACACGGTGGGTATAAGAAATGTAAACACGAAATCCTATTATCTCTTAACATCACAAACATTAGTGAATTTTATGATCTAGTATGCCTTAGAATTAGAAATAGATCTATTTGGATTAGATTAATAAAAACTAGGGATATTTTCAAAAAATAAAACAACTATTAAATATGAAACTTATAATAAAAATATAATCAAAAAAATTTAAGAATATTATATAAAAATGGTTGAAAAAAATAAATAGAAATGTTGTATAATTTTAATTTTTTTAAGGCATCTAAATTGAATTTCTTACATTTCATGTCATTGAATTATATGTAAAAAAACTTATTATATTTACAAATCCTAAAATGTAATGTCTTTACATGTTATATCACGATTTTTATCAAATAAAAATAACAGAAATTATATTCTAGAGAGTCTATAATTCTAGAACTATTGAACATATGTTGAGAAATTTTTAAACCACAAAAGTAAGGATTTCTGACCCAATATAGTTTAGTTAAATGTAAAAAAATCTATTATATATCCAAAAAACATGTTTCATGAAAATTAGAGATATATATTGTTTATGTCTACACCGAAGAACAGGTTTTAAAAAAAGGACCTATTTTGTTAGGTAGAGGAGACCCATTACATGGACCATATACCCAGAGGGTATTAAATAACAAAACATAGACCAAAGAATATTATTTTTCCCCCAAGTACCATTTAGTGAATATTACTACTTCAACACTTGGGATGCTAATCACATACTATAGTCGCACATCCACTACAGTTCTTCTTATAGTTCCCACCAAGGCTACAATGTCAATATTGCTACAGTTCTACCCCTACTTGAGACTTTTTATAAAGTACTGTTATAGTAGCATACAACCATTGTGTTTTGAACCCCCATCCTTGATATAGTATTTTGGTGTTCTTCCCATTAATAAAAACCCCAAATACATTATACATATATAACACAATTCATAATGGATTAACTAATGAAAACTGTTAAACCCTATAAACAAAAAAAATAATGTTGAAACAAAAAGCCTCTAAAATTTTCAGGAATTTGTTTCAACATTGTAGAGATTAATTTATCCTTTTTAATATATTAAGAAAAGATATATAAATTTATTATCATTCAAATTAAATAGGATTTATAAAAATTAAATCTGAATAAGTTAAATTATAATAAAAATATAGTAAGGTAGTAAAACATAATTTCTATAGAGAATATTGAAAGGGTTTGGAATATTGAAAAACAATAAATATTAAGAAACAAAAAAAACTCCATGAACCATTAAGTGGTTGTATATTATGATAACATTTGGGGGAAACATGACATTATCCCTAGGTTACTATGTGACTTTTTAGAGAGAGGTGGTGTGTAGTACAATGTTAAATCTAATAATGAATATTTTTTGAAATGACTATGTGACTCAGGATATAAGAAAAATATTTGTTAGACCACAGTTTACCAAACCATATAGCTAAATTGTGTGGGTAAAATAAATAGGAAGTTCTCATCGCAATGTTTGTACATGGTTTAGTTAAATTTTCATGTCAATTAATTATTCATAAAACTGAGGTTTTAGCTAGAAAAATCCTTATAAACCCTAATTTTTTCTCACATTCGTATGCCTCTTCAACCTAGGTAAAACAGTGGAAATTATTAGTGAATTCCTTCCCTCTAGAGTGAAATTATGTTTGATCTAGAGACTTCAACCCTAGGGGTTTCTATTTAAGTTATTTTTTTTCTTATTTCTTCTTTATGTTGTCAGAACCCCTCCCTTCTCATTTGTGAAGACCCTAGATATGCACTATCATGGCCCTGATCTTAGAATCTATAAATAATCTAAAGTGATTCATGACACTACCAGGGTGATAAAAAGAAGCCGATGGGCTAGAGATTAAGAATTATTTCATCATTATAGTAATATAACATATTCAGATCTATAATTACAATCCCTAGTAGAGGTCTGAGGGTGTCTTGTGAATGTTTTATAGAACAAAAATAAATAAAGTACCTTATTGGAATTAGCGTCATGTTTGATTATAGATTTTCTACAGTGATTGTTTCTCAAAGGACCTAATCTTGAACCTAGCGAGATCATCCGGAAAAACATCACAAATACATGTGTACATCGATCATGGAATTCTAGGTGTTAGTACGAAGGTCTGATGATTTCCTAGACATCGCGACGATCATCTAAATAACATTATACTGATTCATTGAAGGCTTTCATGGATTGATTACGTGAAAAGATAATTTTTCTCTCTATGATATAGAAGGAAATAAGAGCTATCAATTACAAATGAGTGAAGAGTCATTTTGTTGATTTTATCCTTTTTTTTATATAGTGGATGCTCAAATAAAAAAAGGGTTCACAGGCCCCTAGAAATTCTACACCCACAAAATAAGAAATAAATGTCGGGTTATGATGATTTAATTGCACCATAAGAGTTATTTATAGATTATCACATAATTATAATATTTAATAAAAACATTACATGGTAAAACAAATTCATTTATCTTTTCTTGAAAATCCCAGAATACTAATAGAAACTTGAATAATAAAATAATATTCATTTGTACACTATTTTTCTAAGTAATCACTTAATATGTTGTGAATAATTGTAGTAACTAAATTCAACATAATTATATTATACATGAATAATAATGAATTAATTTATTCCTCGATGATAATTAAGAATTGGATATCTCTCAAACCTCAGGGTGGGGCCCACCATATCATGTATACATATTCACCAGAATATAGAAGACTCTTGAATTTAATATTACACATGACCCTCAAATACATTTTCTTGATATCATTACATAATATTCATAGATTAATAGTTGGGTCTAGAAAACCATGAAGGCATCTAAAGATATGGAAAAGTCATGGCAATAATAACCTTTCCTGCGAACACACATTATGTAATATATTCTCTTTGTCTTGTGATATATATAAAATAAGGACCCACATTTATATCATCTTCCTTTATTTATTTATTATTTATTGACCAAACTAGATATACCTAACTTTTACTACATTGGTCAAGGATCAATTAAAGTACTACCATCCTGATCATGTGGGCCTGTGATTTCACTTCCTCAACTAGGAAGTGGAAAATTTTAACTTGATTATTCAACAAATGTCATACCAATAATGACGCACCCAACACAAGCTACATCACCATGAATTCAATGTTTTTTGTTTTACCTTATATCAAAGTACATTTTCAAATGGTTCACATTGATAATAATCACAATTCCGTAGACTAATACACAAGTTCCAAGATTGAAACATCCTATGACGCCCAAAACATATTATGTTCCTATAAGAGTTTCTAGCCTCGTGATCACAAATTATGGAGATCACAATGTATGAATTTAATGAGAATTAATATCAACACTGACGATCCCCCTACACCAAATAGTCAAAAATCAACTTTTTCCAACAATTATGATGTATCTATACAACTAGATGTATGTGTAAGATTAGTTTCATCGACTGTAAAGGTTCTAATTATAGACTAGTAAATTATATAACCTTTTCATATAAGAATTATTCTATGGAAAATAACATTTAAAGATTGTTTGAAAAAAATATAAACACTATAATGGTATGTTAATATCTTGAATAAAAAAAACTTATAGATGGTATGGTAGTTGAAATTTTCTATTTAGTTGGATCTAGGTCACCCATAATTAAAAACATACCACTTACAGTAGATCAAACTAACTAACTATCCTTATTAGATCCATAATGATAAGATGATGTTTATTATATGTTGTGGATTTAGTCATCGACCAGCAAATTTTCCATTTTATGGCAATTATTTTATCTATAACATCACCTACGTGAGTAAGACTTCTCAAGAGATGATATCTCTGAGTATATACCTTTTTGTCACATTCTAATCATTCCATAATAGTTAGTACTAATAATATAATTATCATAATAATAATGCATCACATACTTGGTGAGATTCAAAGAAATAGGAAAAATCATTGCATCTTTTCCACTTTTTCATTAGCTGCCTTAAATGCCTCAATATACTCAGTATTTGTGAATATGGCTACCATTGGAATAAATAATCTCATACTTATCATTACCTTACTCTAACTTTCATATTATATCATACCTATCAAATCGAAGACTAATTTTATTCCTCTTATGACTAGTATCATATTCTCTCCACATACCAGGTACAAATCATTTGTACTTGGTTAAGTATATTTTTATATTTTTGACTGTTCCCATGAAGATATCATAGATATAACAAAATTTTTATTACAATAACATATATACTAGAAATATAACTTTTAGTACATAACATGGAATAAGGTATTAACGCATCACAGAAACATATCAAATTCAGATCAACACTTTAATTTCCTCCTATTCGTATTCATGTATTCTAGGAGTGTTATATTCCATGTGACATTGGTAACAATTATCTTTCAAAATGTAACAAATTTTGTTTTATCCATACTATGTTAATACATGTACTTTGACATGGCCTAAGAAATTTTTAGATATACCATAAATATATTGTTCCCTAGATCATATACATTAAGTCAATATATGAAGAATTACTTTCATTATAGTCTTATCTAATTGTAAGACTAATATATTTATATATATATATATGTTAAATATATTACTTCAAAAATAATATAACCCCCACTAATCTCTTGAAATAAATATGAAAATGATTCATTCCAAATGAGTATTCTATGATATTTTACTTACATT
This sequence comes from Viscum album, assembly GCA_963277665.1. NCBI lineage: Eukaryota > Viridiplantae > Streptophyta > Magnoliopsida > Santalales > Viscaceae > Viscum > Viscum album. The sequence continues at coordinate 442,247,624 of OY728135.1, read as the reverse complement.
TATCCAAAATTAAATTATAGTAACTTTCACCCCTTATTAAGATTATATGGTGTTCCCATCCCTTTCTAGTTGCATCATATAGGCTCCTTGCATGATTGGTGGTCTTGATATCTAATGATTAATGAAATGATCATAAAATGTAGCTATGACAAGATAAATTATAATGGAATTAGGAATAATTTCTTGGTATTGCCAATCAATCCTCATTGGTACCACATTTATACAATCAATTTATATTTTCACATGAATACCCTCCATAGTATTAAAAATAATAAACCCACTATATTCTTATACATGGGATCCATTATTAAATTTTAATTAATCTTTTTAATAATAGAATATTTTTAATTTACTACTTACTTGTAGGATTTTTTATTTTCAAGGATTAATGTATCATCGACAGTTCTAACTACCAAACAATTACCATGGTTTTATCCTTCTTATGTAGTATGTGTATCTGGAATATTACTCTTTTACCTCTATTGTGGAACTCATTCCTATGTCAATAATTTGTTCATATCTCCCACTGGCTACACCCAAGTCAAATTTTCTCCCACTATATCAAATAGAGATGTGATCCCTTTTATAAAAATTTATTATATCAAATGACTATATAATTTTTTATTGGTATTTTAGTAATATCCTAAGAAACTTTTAGGATAATTACTTTTGATGAACATTGTGTTTTTATTAACTCAAGTTTGATTATGTCCTAATAAAACCTTTTCATCAACACACATGTTCTTGTGAAATAAATAATTTATATCAAATTATATCTGATATCATATCCATTTTTCAATATTTTTAACATATGTTTATGGGATAATAACTCTATTTTCATAGAATTTCAGGGAAATAATGGATGTTTTTGCAATTTATATAAGTCTCAACATTGATGCTCCTTTTTCTTACATCATATCTCTAATTTGTATACGGGAATATGTGTTTATGAATTAATCCATGCTATATATTATTGATCAAGGTTTGTATGTATGACACATCATCGATCTTCCTTATTGACATCAAATCTATGATGTAGATAAGGTAATGTGTATTTAGGAATTACCTCATGCTATATTATTAGGATCGATGAATTCTTTACCAAGATACATTTTTCCACACATGCCCAAAGTAACTCATATCTTCTAACCATGCATATATCATACATCACTTTTACATTCCATAAAAAAACCTAATGTAATATTATGAAGTATATTTACCACTAGATTACCCATTGAATAGTTTGTGTTCTATAGTTTAACTACTTATGAATGATTAAGAGTTCACCTTTATATCTAAAAGTATATTTTTCTAATACTAAGTAAAAAAGTGTGTCAACAATACATAAGGAATTTAACTCCTATGATTCTAAATTTTTTATGGGAATATCCATGAAAAATTACAAATTTTAATTGACAATATATTATCTTCTTATAATTAGGTATATAAGTGTTTAATTTTATAATCATTAGTTACAACTAGTGATTCAAGCATTATGAAACAATTATTTGAGTATTAAAAAGCCAAAAAAATCCATACCAAAACATTTATCCTTGTGTCCATTGGGAATATGTGATTAATTTTTTGGTATTAATCATTTAAATTTCAATTAGAATCATTAATCTTGTAAATTTGATGTTTTGTAGTTCTCACCATTGACATAGGAATCACTCTTTCTCAGCCTCTTGTAGAATATGCCTTACATATTGTAATATGAATTTTCCTACTTGGTTACTATATTTAAATACACATATGTGATAGGTATATTATATTCAATAACTAAGAAGTAATAAAAGAAATATCAATTATAATTGATGAATTTACATAAAGAAGAAGTGACTACTTTATTTTTTGATTTAGTTCAATATATTTAAATTTCCATATATTTATGAAAATAAAATAACCTCTTGTATGATAACCCACCTATTTTAATTTAAGGATGTTGTAAAGGAGCCTTTGTTTTCACACTTATCATTGTACTTTTAACCATGTATTTTAACTTTTTCACAATAATAACTAATTATTAAACCTTAGTTAAGTTATGATTTTTTAAAGAACCTTACCCAAAAGGTAATGAAGCGGGTTCTACATGTATTACTAATTTTGTATTATTAAATAAAACTAGAGTATATGGTTGAAAATGATAAAATAATGGGATGAATTGAAATATAATGATACATCTTTAAATTTATACATAAATAGTGTAATCATCACTTACTTGTATATCACATCAACTTCTTTTCATAATCATTATAGAGTAATGACAACAAGTGAATTCATAAAGGTCTAGATATCGAATCCACAACTCACATCAGAGGTTGATAATAAAATTATGACATAACCATCATATGAATCATACATGAGTCTCCTATAAGCAATTTTCTCACCCTTTCTTCATGTTGTGGCTTAACTAGTATTAGGGACAACAACACCTTGAATTTATGATATCATAATACATTTCACAAGAACATCTAATACTATTGGAATCTTATGTTATTTTTTATAATTTTTATCCAATATTATATGAAATGTTTTTTGGAATTACATTCCATTTTGTACAAAACAAAACTTAAAAAATTATTAATTCTATCTTAATTATTTATTAGACATTACTGATTATTTAAATACTAAAATATATCCCATTGTTTTCCTAAACACTAGATTCCCTCTATACTAGAATCAAAATAGTCTATATCTTGAGAATTATAGTGGAAAATATCCTTAAAACCAACACTCATCATCTATATTCTATGGATATTCCACTAATTTTTGAGAATTCAAGGTAGGTGTTTGACTAGAAAAATACATTAACTCATATCTCCTTGACATGTTTAGTGAAGTCTTAGCTTATAAAATCAAAAACATGATTTACTTAACACATGACTCTAATATTAAAAAAATCCATCTATGTCCAATCCTTTTCTACCAAAATTAGTTAATCCAAATTATCACTCTCATAGGAACTCAATAGTAGTATGAGTCACCAATAACATTCACTGATGAGCACCCTGTACACCAGGATTTGTGAAAATTCAAACGATGGAAGATATTTTTTCACTTAATATTTCTATCAGGTTTTTACAATTTTCTTAATGAATGTAATCCCTTTTATATTAATTATGACCATTTTATGTTTTCCAACTCAAAACTGAACATTATTAAAATTAATTCAATTCTTCTTTATTTATTTTTCTATTCATTATTTTATTTCTTCCCTATATACAATCAATTGTATAAAATAATAAACCACACATAGATGAATTAAAATTACTTGACTGGTCTTAAAAATCTAATTTTGGATGATTCATTTTATCATAATGGATAAGCTATGACCTAGGTGTATCATACATTAGTAGGTCTTAACTTAAAATGTATCTTGCTCCCAGTACAGTGTTTTCACTACTCCTCAGGTATATTTCCTAATATTGTTGTGGTTCACATCTCACAACATGATTATCAATAGTACACATATAATCTCGTGCTTGATAGGGGGTCTCAAGAAGTGAAATGTACATACAAAAACATAGATGGATGAACATTACCTTATATATATTGAATAAAATATAACAACACAAAATCCATTATAAAATTAACTACTTATTGTAGACATGACATGTAGGTAATAAAATATAAAATAAAATAAACTAGATATGCAATGTTAGTAACTAATAAGGACCAATATCTATGTAAATTAATATCTTGATAAATTTAAAATGAAATATATTTAATATGATGGATTTTAGTAAATGAAGTAATTTTTGTATTCAAATAATGTAATTTAATTTCAATCAATTATTAATTTAATATTCATTCAATGATTAAATTGATTAAATAATTTAATTTTAGTCAGTAATTGAATTATATTTTTTGTTATATTAATTTATAAAAACAAAATTTCATAGATTAATTAATTAATTTGGATATTAAAAAAAACATATAAAGCCCTAGAACTCCACCCAGTGTTATTGCGTGCTGGGATAACCCCACACATGCTTGTTCTATGTTTGGTAGGCCATGTGCATGGTTTTTCTGGGCTAGACAGACCCATCCTAAATCGTTTCCGGTCGACGAGACCCTCCTATACAAATTACAGACTGGGTCGGTTCATGCATGATTTCTAGGAATTCTCTATGTCCACTATTCTATATGGTCCATTCTAGATGAGTAGGGGTGGCATGTGTCGCTTAACAGTGGCTGGTGTAACTCAATCGACCTAGTTGACTCGGTCAAGAAGGGGTTCATGGTGAAAATTCGAATGATAGTGAAAAAAATACCAAGGGAACAATCAGAGGAAAGAAATACCTATTCTAGGGCTTCAATGAGAGGAATGTGAGTATGGTAGGTTTATTCTAGAGACGACGCCACACATCACATGTGGTTTTGGATCTAGCCGATGGCACTATGATCGAGAGGTAGTGACTGGCGAAGGATAATTTTTGGTGACTGGGGGGTAGCATAGAGGCTGGTGAATCGTGATGGAATTATAGTGGAATGGTAATGGAGTTACTACTAAAGGGATCACTATGGTTTGGGAGACTATAGATGTGGTGTCCAAGAACACTAACCTGGAGGACCTTGCGATGGTGGAAAAAATCCGTGAGTATGACTCTTTTTTTCTTTACCTATGGCTCGCCGCACCACTAATTTTTTAATATTTTTTTATTTTTTTATAAAAGACTTACAGTGGAAGAATTTATTTTTTCTTAATGTGCAGATTTTTTAGCTAACCATGGACAGTCGCTGAAAGAATTTTTTAAAAAAAATATAGACACTATTGTAAATTATAAAAATCCTAATAAAGTTAAGTTTTTTTTAAAAAAATTTGTTTCTCTAAAAAAAATCCACATATAGGAGGAATACATGAGTCACATCAGACCACTATTTGAACCACTAGGTTCTAGTCAGAATACTACGGTTCACCAGAAAATATTTCTATGAAATATTTATAGTAAAATTAATATATATATATATATATTCTTCATATTAATTCTCAAAATATTTACTGTAACATCCCAAGTAAGTAATGAATAATAGATATAGTTATCTATTTCTATTTATGAATTAGATAGTGTTTTAGAGGCTTAATACGAGAATAAATCCAATCTTAAGCATGAAATACACTAATATTTTTAGAAGATTGTTTTACTGCCTTTTGGTGGAAAACATTTTTTAAATCAAAATTTTTACAATTTTATAAGCTATATTTTTCAAACTAAACTTATTATTTATGATTGGGACATTTAAATTTACATTGGATAATTTTTTGGTATTTTTCTGACAATGTTCATTTTTTAATGAATAGTGAAAAATAATGCATTTTACATCAAAAATGCTTTTTCATCTAAATTAATTATATGGTTGGATTATCTTTTTAATTGGTTTAAAATTTTAAATAGAATATATTTTTATCATTTATTCCAATGGTGGTCATTGGGATTAATTTAACTTTGGAATTGAGCATAAACAAGTGCCAAACGTTTCATAGATATTGTTTAAAAAAACCCGCTATTTGTTTTGACAATGAGAATTATTTTTAAATTAATTATTGAAATTTATATGTTTGTAATTTGGTAAAATGTATTCCATATATGGAATCATAAGGTCGAAATTATGTAATTAAGACTCTTTTGTTTTTGGACATTATGAATAGTAACGACGGTAATTATGTTTAATTATCTTGATTAATGAGTAATTGGGTAGTTAAGGATAATAAACTAATATCATAATAACACCAAATGACCACGAAATGTGTCAAAATGATACGGGATGTCTCATAGCCGACCATGGGATGCCTTGTGCCAAACTTGGGGACCCCATGGAATCACTTTTGTGTGAAAGTGACTTTTTATCTTTTTATTTTTAAAGAATGTTAAATATAACAATGAATGTATCACCTGAGTAAAACATTTTTAATTTTGTATACATAAATGATATATTGGACTATAAATATTAATTAGAAATATAAAAATATTTCCTACATCATAGTATTTTTTTATAATTTTTATACATTAAATAAATTAAATTATTTATGACATCATGATGATGCAACGATTACCTCATTATTTAACGATTTAAATAAAATCAAAAGATAATGTAAAATCTAAAACCTAAACATGTCAAAAACCTATTGTATGAGTATATTTCTAACTCCTATCACCTTATCCACGAAATATATAATTTTGGGACCTTTTAAATCTGAAAATCATTTTATGATAAAGTAACCTTTTATAACTTTTCAAGAGTGCCCCTCCTCTCCTCTTATAAAAGGCCCCCACCTCTACCACCTTACCCACACTTCCAAAGCCTTTGGCTCAGCCAAAACCTGACCATTTTGTCTCTCCACATCCCTCTATAACTCTTATAAGTCTCACTTTGGCCAGAAGTTTTCCCAAGGAAGCCTTTAAGCTCAAATTAAAAAGAGTTACCCGATTTAAAGGTAGTGTCTTCTCTTGTGTTCTTATGTTTTATTTTGCTTCTCCAACCCCCTAAACACTTTTTATTCATTTATTTTGTATCAAAACCAGTATCATCCATATACAAAGATGTTTTTATAAGAATTATTCGAGCTACACTTACACACACCTACATCTAATGGTTAAAGAACATACTGTTTCCGTGGATGGCGAATTTCTGCCTCACGAAACGATCATTGTTCAATATTCTTTTAACACATTCAAAGGAGGAAATTAAGATGAAACTATATTTATATATGATATATAATATTTTTATTTTTTACTTAAGCTTCTGTATTTGTCATTTATGGAATACCTTTATGGTTAACATTATGGGTAAACGCGATATCTTCATTTTAGGAAGTGCGGACTACCGCCCCCTCAAAGTGATGTGATTCGTTAATGCCATATGTGGGAAGTATAAAGTATTTAATTAATGATATTATATATGATATTATAATGGAATTATAATATTCCTTTATATCATTATGATTCCATTCCATAAAATATGAAATAGAAATGTAAGTAGCGTCCATGCGTACGTATGGCTTACCATCTTCATGAACGGTGCATTTCATTTCTTAACTCTAAACGTCATGTAATAATATAAATGCATGTATATAATGGATATATATGATATATATGATATCTACATCATTTTTATAACTTTGTATATAATGGATACATGAACAACTTGTAATTATAAAGTGTTTATTTTTGACTCAAGTACCAATGATCTTTAAAATGACCGTTATTAACTTAAATAATTACATAGTGTTCATGCCATGGTAATAAGTTATATAAAAGGAATAATGAACTTGAAAAAGGTTCTTAAGAAAGTATAAATTAACTCAAGTTTATTATTCAGGAGATTAAAGAACGATCGAGTCAAGTCGGACCCGAGGTAAGGGACTTCATCTCAATCTCCTTTCATTGAGGCATATTTTGTTTTATACACAACATTATTTTTTACAGTGTATAAAACCCTTTTACTTTTACATTTATTCAAGATGAATATTTTTTATACGAAGCGTTTACTAAACGACAAAAATGAATGTTTTTTTGTCGTACGTATGCGGCGACGACGACTTCTCTGTCGCCGTGACCATTATTTGAGTTTCGGCTTCCTCTACAGGCCATAACATTTTTTTTTAAAATGAAGAAAATAAATACCATGTATTAATTTTCATTTATTTTGGTATTGGAAATGGTTTTAATAAATTTTTTATTATATCAATGTGTTGTATTGATATCTTGTGATTGAAATGTGGAAATTCTATGTTTCCTTTATGCATGTTTTATGTGATATGATTATGTTATGGTTCTTGGGTATTGTTATGAAGACAGGTGGTTCCGTGATATACTAAGGGCGGGTGAGACCGATATAGCTCTCCAATGCATTGGGTAACGCGAAGGAGTTAAATGTTATGGTTTCTCCGAAGAGATTTAGGGAATATACTGTGATGGGTATTCCAAACATAACTAAGAGGGTTAGTCCCTACGTAAGAATGTTATGAACGCCTCAAGTTACCTTTATGTCTTCTGATTTCTATGATTTATTCAGGACTTGATGAGGTATGTGATTATGTTTTATGATTAATGTATGATTTCATGCATGGACTAATGTTTTCAGTTCATATTTTTTTTATAACCCTTACTGAGCTTATTATGCTCATCCCAAGTTTTTGAAATGTTTTTTCAAAGGTCAAGGGAATGGTACATGATATGATGATAGTGTCATGGAAGTGTCAAGAAATAATCCATGTTTTATTTTAAATATGTTTCCGTTGAAGGGAAAAATGAATACTATCTTTTATGTAACCACTTTGTTTAAATTTGGAGTGTAATTCAAGTTTTATGATCTAATTCTCTTTTACTCTTAACCTGAAAAGATCCTCAATGTGTAATCATGTAATAACTCATGATTAAGTAAGGTTTAAGGCTGGGGACTTATAGTTGGTATCATAGGTTGGTTTAGATAACTTTAGGAGTTAAAATTTTATTAAATGATTATCCAAAAAAAATTTATTTCCAAAATGAAATGATATAGCATTTGAAGATTACCAGGTTTCTTCATCTAAGACATGTTTGTTCAGAATGGTTTTCCACATAGGAAATAGGGAAGCAGTGCTAGGAAGGCATACAGAAGGAAATAACCTTCCGAATCATCATCCTGAGATGGTCAGAATTGGAACTGAACAGTTTGTTGCAGAAATGGTGTAGTTGACTCAAGCGATAAATGGTAGGGGTATCCATGCACGAGATCAGCCAGATCAACTGCAGAGGAATATGATAGTGGTGGAACATTTCATGAGGCAACATCCCCCACCATTCAGAGGATCATCTGACCCTGTGCTAGCTGAAGGGTGGATTAAAGCACTGGAGAAGATTTTCAATGTCATGGGGTTTTCAGACAATCAAAAGGTTAGTCTTGCTATTTACCATATGGAGGGTGAAGCATATCAGTGGTGGTCGATGGTCAAAAATATCAGGGATGCTGATGATATTGATGCTCTCGACTGGGATGAATTCAAAGGTATGTTTCTTGAGAAGTATTTTCCTAAGGCTGTTTGAATTAGGATGGAAAAACAATTACTGGAATTGAGGCAAGAGGAGGACTCAGTGGCTGCCTATAAAGAATGGTTCACTTAATTGGCAAGGTATGCTCCAAATTTTATTTGAGACCTTGATAGTAAAATCAATCGTTTTTACTCAGGATTAAAGCCAAAATATCAAAAGGAATTTAGCTTCTCGTGACTTCAAAATTTATGAAAACCTTGTTCGATGTGCTGAGAAGGTTGAAATGTATTTTTCTGATGATCAAGTGTTCTATAACAACCAGCAGAAGAAGAGACCGAGGTGGCAGGATAAAGGAAAGAATTTTTCAAAAAGGTCTGACGGTAATAAATTAAGTTTCCAGTTTGTGATAAATGTGGTAAAAGGAATACTGGGGAATGTCTTTTGAATTCTGGAAAGTGCTACAGATGTGGTAAAATGGGACATAGGGCTTGTGATTTCACTGAAAAAGATCAAGGTGATGGTAAGACCAAATTTGATTTATAGTTAGTGAAATGTTTTAAGTGCAACGAGATGGGTCACTATGCAAGTGAGTGTCCAAAAAAGAGCTCGAGTGATGGGAAGCAGTTAGGCTACAAGTAGAAAGGGGTGGTGAAATCCTTTGCAACTACTTCAGAAGATGTCGGGCCATCAAATGAAGTTTTATCAGGTACTTTGTTTGTTTTTTTCAGATTATGCCAGTGTGTTGTTTGATTCGGGGTCTACACATTCTTTCATCTCTGAAAACTTTTCTAGTAAAATGAGAATATCATCTCAATAAATGACTCCTGAACTTGTGGTAAAAACACCTGGGGGAAATGTTGAGGTAAAAAGAATTTATAAGAATCTTCATATCCTTATCCGTGGAAAGAACCTACTTGCGAACCTTATTGTTTTACCTCTAGTAGAGTTAGATGTTATCCTGGGTATGGATTGGCTCTCTATTTACCATGCTAAGATTTACTGTAGAGCTAAGGAAGTTTCTTTTCAGAAAGACTTTCAGTTTGTGTACAAGAATTAACCCTTACTGTTGATAACTTATCAAGGGGCCGAAAAAACATGTAAAAGATGGAAATGAATGTTACCTTTCACACATCATTGAAAACAAAGGAACTGTTCAGATTAATGATGTTCTAGTGGTAAATGAGTATCCTGATGTTTTTCCTAATGATTTTCCAATAATAATACGAGATAGGGAAGTTGAATTTGCTATTGACTTAGTTCCTGATGCTAAGCCAATTTCAAAACCCCCTTATCAAATGGCCCAAACTGAACTTTTAGAGTTGAAGGAGCAATTGCACGATTTATTAGAGAAAGGTTTCATTCGACCTAGCACATAACCATGGGGTGCTCCTGTTTTATTTTTTAAAAAGAAAGATGGTTCGATGAGACTTTTCATTGATTATAGAGCCTTTAATAACATCACTATTAAGAACAAATATCCTTTGCCTCATATCGATGATTTGTTTGATCAGATCAAGGGATCTCAGTATTTTTCAAAGATTGACCTGAGATCGGGGTACCATCAGCTGAAGGTAAATGAAGCATATGTTCTGGAGACTGAGTTTCGTACAAGATATGGCCATTTTGAATTTTTAGTAATGCCTTTTGGGATAACCAATTCACATGCTATATTCATGGACTTAATGAATAGAATTTTCCATGAGTTCTTGGATAAGTTTGTGGTGGTTTTCAATGATGATATTTTGGTGTTTTATAAAAGTAAAGAGAATCATGAAAGACATTTATGGGGTATTTTGTAAACCTTAAAGGAAAATAAATTGTTTGGGAAATTCATCAAGTGTGAGTCTTTGTTGAAAAAAATTTCTTTCCTTGGTCATATTGTTTCTAAAGATGGGATAACTGTTGATCCTGCAAAAACAAAGGTTGTTGAAGAATGGCCAAGACCCACAAATGTAACTGAGATTCGTAGTTTCTTTGGTTTGGAAGGCTATTACCGAAGGTATGTTAGAAAATTTTCATGGTTATCTAGTCCAATGTCTAAGCTAACTCAGAAGGGTGTTAAGTTTATCTGTACAAAAGAATGTGATGATTGTTTTCAGGAATTGAAAAGAAGATTAGTGAATGCACCAGTTTTGGAACTACCTTCTAGGAATGGTGAGTTTTTTATCTACAGTGATGCTTCATTGAAAGGACTTGGTTGTGTCCTAATACAGAATGATCAGGTAATTTCTTATGCTTCATGATAGTTTAAAACTCATGAGGTAAATTACACTACACGTGATTTGGAATTAGCTGTTGTTTTTTTCGCTTTAAAAATTTGGAGGCAACATTTTTATGGAGTAAAGTGTGAAATAAATACCGATCACAAAAGTTTAAAGTATATATTCACTCAAAAAGAATTGAACATGAGACAGAGGAGATGGATAGAATTAATCAAGAATTATGATTGTACAATTCATTACCAACCGGGAAAAGAAAATAAAGTGGTTGATGCTTTGAGTTGAAAAATTAATGCTTCATTAACAATGTTGCATTTGGAATGTGATCCTCTGATTAAGGATTTTATGAACTTTGGCATAGAATTTTTTGGTGCAGGATGTTCTTCTGTTTTCTTTTCAGGTATCAGTGAAATCTTCTCTATCAGACAGAATCAAGCAAGCACAGAAGCAAGACAGTGAGCTGCAGAAAAAGGTAGAGCTGGTTCAGAAGGGAAAGTTTCCTGAATTCAACATTGATAATGATTGTGTTTTGAGATCTGGGAAGAGATTCTGTGTGCCTTGTGATTCACAGTTGAAGAGAGAGTAGTTATGTGAAGCTCATAGTTCTTCGTTTTCAGTTCATCCTAGCAGTACTAATATGTACAGAGATCTGCAGGAGTATTTTTGGTGGGATTGAATGAAAAGAGATATTGCTGATTTTATAGTGAAGTGTTTGACTTGTAAACAGGTTAAAGCAGAGCAGCAGTTACCGAAAGGGATGCTTCAACCTTTAACAGTACCAAAATGGAAATGGGAGTATATATCCAAGGACTTCATTGTGGGATTACTGAAGACACCTCGAGTTAATAATGCAATCTGGGTTATTGATGATCACTTGACTAAATCTGCTCATTTCCTTGCTATACGAGATACTTTTTCCCTAGATCAACTTTCCCATTTTTATCTTAAAGAGATAGTTAGGTTACATGGAGTTCCTCTCTCCATTGTATCTTATCATGATCCCAAGTTTACATCTAACTTTTGGAAAGGCCTTCAGAAGTCGTTGGGTACTGAATTAAATTTCAGTACAACTTTTCATCCTCAATCAGATGGAGAGTCAGAATGAACAATTCAGACTTTGGAGGATATGCTACGTACTTGTTCGATAGATTATTAAGGAATTTGGGACCAACATCTTTCTTTGGTTGAATTTTTTTATAATAACAGTTTTCATTGCATTATACAGATGGCACCGTTTCAGGCATTGTATGGGAAGCGGTGTCGAACTTTAGTTTTTTGGGATGAAGTGGGTGAAAGGAAGATGATGGGACTAGAATTGGTAAAAGAGATGGTAGAAAAAGTTCAGTTGATTCAGAAACACATGACAACAGCTTAGAGAAGACAGAAAAGTTATGCGGACAACAGGAGGAAGGATCTCTCTTTTGAGGTAGGTGATCATGTTTTTCTCAAAGTATCACCCTGGAAAAGTGTGATGCGATTTGGTAAGAAAGGAAAGCTGAGTCCAGGGTTCATTGGACCATATGAAATTCTGGAGAGAGTTGGATCAGCTACTTACCGAGTGGCTTTACCTCCGAGTTTATCCCAGGTACACAATGTTTTTCATGTTTCCATCTTGAGAAAGTATATGCCAGATCCATCTCATGTTCTGAGCCCAGAGGTAGTTCAGTTTGAAGAGAATCTCTCTTATGAAGAACAACCGGTCTAGATTCTTGACCACATAGAGAAAGTTTTACGGAATAAGGTGATTCATCAGGTAAAGGTTTTGTGGAAAAACCACATGATTGAAGAGGCAACAAGGGAATCTGAAAATGCAATGAGGGCTAAATACCCCCACTTATTCGATAAGTAAATAAATTGTGGGGATGCAATTTTCTAAAGGGGGGAAGGATGTAACATCACAAGTAAGTAATGAATAATATATATAGTTATCTACGTCTATTTATGAATTAGATAGTGTTTTAGAGGCTTAAAACGAGAATAAATCCAATCTTAAGCATGGAATACACTAATATTTTTTAAAGATTGTTTTTCTGCCTTTTGGTGGAAAACCTTTTTTAAATCAAACTTTTGACAATTTTATAAGCTCTATTTGTCAAAATAAACTTATTATTTATGATTGGGACATTGAAATTTACATTGGATAATTTTTTGGTATTTTTCTGACAATTTTAATTTTTTAATGAATAGTGAGAAATACTGCATTTTCCATCAAAACTACTTTTTCATCTAATTTAATTATATTATTAGATTATTTTTTTAATTGGTTTTAAAGTTTAAATATAATATATTTTTACCATGTAATCAAATGGTGGTCATTGGGATTAATTTCACTTTGTAATTGGGTATAAACAAGTGCCAAACTTTTCATAGATATTGTTTAAAAAAAACCCGCTATTTGTTTTGACAACGGGAATTATTTTTAAATTAATTATTGAAATTTATATGTTTCGAATTTGGTAAAATGGATTCCATATTTGTAATAAGAAGGTCTAAATTATGTAATTAATACTCTTTTGTTTTTGGACATTATGAATAGTAACGACGGTAATTATCTTTAATTATCTTGATTAATGAGTAACCGGGTAGTTAAGGATAATAAAATAATATCATAATAACACAAAATGACCACAAAATGTGTCCAAATGCTACTGGTTGTCTCATATCTGACCATGGGATGCCTTGTGCCAAACTTGGGGACCCCATGAAATCACTTTTGTGTGAAAGTGACTTTTTATCTTTTTATTTTTAAAGAATGTTAAATATAACAATGAATGTATCACCTGAGTAAAACATTTTTAATTTTGTCTATATAAATGATATATTGGAATATAAATATTAATTGGAAATATAATAATATTTACTACATCATAGTATTTTTTTTAATTTTTATACATTAAATATACTAAAATATTTATGACATCATGATGATGCAGCGATTACCTCATTATTTAACGATTTATGTAAAATGAAAAGATAATGTAAAATCTAAGAACTACACATGTCAAAAACCTATTTGATGAGTATATTTCGAACTCCAATCACCTTATACTCTAAATATATATTTTTGGGACCTTTTAAATCTGAAAAAAATTTATGATAATGTAACCTTTTAAAACTTTCCAAGAGTGCCCCTCCTCTCCTCTTATAAAAGGCCCCCACCTCTACCAACTTAACCACACTTCCAAAGCCTTTGCCTCAGCCAACACCTACCCATTTTGTCTCTACACATCCCTCTCTAACTCTTAGAAGCCTCACTTTGTGCAGAAGTCTTCCCAAGGAAGCCTTTGAGCTCAAATCAAAAAGAGTTACCCGATTTAATGGTAGTGTCTTTTCTTGTGTTCTTATGTTTTATTTTGCTTCTCCAACCCCCTAAACTATTTTTATTCATTTATTTTGTAACAACACCAGTATCTTCCATATACTAGGATGTTTTTATAATAATTATTTGAGCTACACTTACACACACCTCTATCTAATGGTTAAAGAACATACTGTTTCCGTGGATGGCGAATTTCTGCCTCACGAAACGATGATTTTTCAATATTCTTTTAACACATTCAAAGGTGGCCATTAATATGACACTATATTTATATATGATATATAATTTTTTTATGTTTTACTTAATCTACTGTATTTTTCATTTAATGCATACCTTTATGGTATCCATTATGGGTAAACACGATATCTTCATTTTAGGAAGTGCGGACTACCACCCCCTCAAAGTGATTTTATTCGTTAATGACATATGTGGGACATATAAAGGATTTTATTAATGATATTATAAATTATATTATACTGGAATTATAATATACCTTTATATCATTATGATTCCACGCCATAAAATACGAAACAGAAATGAAAATAGTGTTCATGCGTACGTACGGTTTACCGTCTCCATGAACGGTGCATTTCATTTCTTAACTCTAAACGTTATGTAATATTATAAATGAATGTATATACTGGATATATATGATATATATGATATCTACATCATGATTATAACTCTGGATATAATGGATACATGAACAACTTGTAATTATAAAGAGTTTATTTTTGACTCAAGTACCAATGATCGTTAAAACGACATTTATTAACTTAAATAATTACATAGTGTTCATGACATGGTAATAAGTGATATAAAAGGAATAATGAACTTTAAAAATGTTCTTAAGAAATTAGAAATTAACTCATGTTTATTATTTAGGATATTAAAGAACGATCGAGTCAAGTCGGACTAGAGGTAAGGGACTTCGTCTCAATATCCTTTCATTGAGGCATATTCTGTTTTATACACAACTTTCTTCTACACGGTGTATAAACCCCATTGACTTTTACGTTTTTTCCAAAGGAATATTTTTTATACAAAGTGTTTACTAAATGACAAAAGGGAATGTTTTTTTATCGTACGTATGCAGCGACAATGACTTCTCCGCCGCCGTAACCATTATTTGAGTTTCGGCTTCCTCTACAAGCCATAACTTTTTTTAAAATGAAAAAAAATAAATACCATGTATTACTTTTATTTTATTTTGGTATTGTAAATGGTTTTCATAAAGTTTTTATTATATCAATGTGTTGTATTGATATCTTATGATTGAAATGTGGAAATTCTATGTTTCCTTTATGCATGTTTTATGTGATACGATTATGTTATGGTTCTTGGGCATTGTTATGAAGACGGGTGGTTCCATGATAAACTAAGGGCGGGTGAGCCCGATATAACTCTCCAAAGCATTGGGTAACACGAAGGAGTTAAACGTTAAGGTTTCTCCAAAGAGATTTAAGGAATATACTGTGATGGGTATTCCAAATGTAACCAAGAGGGTTACTCCCTACGTAAGAATGTTATGAATGCCTCAAGTTACCTTTATGTATTATGATTTCTATGATTTATTCATCACTTGATGAGGTATGTGATTATCTTTTATGTTTAATGTATGATTTCATGCATGGACTAATGATTTCAGTTCATATTATTTTTTATAACCCTTACTGAGCTTATTATCCTCATCCCAAGTTTTTCAAATGTTTTTTCACAGGTCAAGGGAATGGTACATGATATGATGATAGTGTCAAGGAAGTGTCAAAAAAGAATCCATGTTTTATTTTAAATATGTTTCCGTTGATGGGAAAAATGAATACTATCTTTTATGTAACCACTTTGTTTAAATGTGGAATGTAATGCAAGTTTTATGATCTAATTCTCTAAAACTCTAAACCTGAAAAGATCCTCAATGTGTAATCTTGTAATAACTCAAGATTAAGTAAGGTTTAAAGCTGGGGACTTAAATTTACTGTGATCTATTTTTATAATTTCATATGGTAATAACTTGAATCTTATATATTTGATTGTAACTTAGTTATTTTGTTTTGGATGAATTAAATCCATCTAAATAATTTCATCAAAATTAATTTTTTTCTTGGATCATAAAACTTTTATGGTCCCTATAATGCTAATTCATGGTATAACGGTGTATAGAGTAAGTAGGCTCAATAGGGATTTAAATTCTTGTTCATTGTTAGAGTAATAAAAAATTTTCATCTTTATTTATCTAAGACTTGGTTGAGGTTTGAGGATCTCATGTGAATGTTTTAATGAACAAAAATAATTAATTGAGTACCTCATTTGAATCGGCAGTGTGATTGATTGTAGATTGTTGATAGTGACCATTGAAAGAAGTATTTGAGTTCACACCCCTCGGGTTAATCCAAACATAAATCAATAATCCATAGGTACACCAATTTTAAAATTCCCTGTTTTAGTTAAGATATCTGATGATTCCTCTGATGCCACGACAAATACTTCGATATCATCCCTTTGAAATGTTAAAGGCGTTCTTGGATCGGTATATGAGATAGTTAATTTTTCTTTCAATAATGTGGGGGGGGGGGAGAGATAATCTCTCAATTTTAAATGGTTGAATAGTAATTGGAATGATATTGTCCCATTTTTAATATAGTGGACACTCAAATACCAAAAAAGTTTTACCCGACCCCAATAAAATGAACACCCACAAAATAAGAAATAAATAACACATTTTAAAGAACTAATTGTGTTATAAAGGTAATTTATTTTTCACAACATACATTAAATATATAATAAATAGATTACATGATATAATCAAGTCATTTAACTTGTCTTATAATTCCTGCGATATTAAATGAACCTTTCATATTAAAATAATATTCATTCATTTACTATTTTTATGTGTATTCACCTAATACCTTGTGAATAATTTCAACAAATAAATTCAACCCAATTATTATATACTTGAATAATAATAAATTTTTTTATTCACTAGTGATTGGTAATAATTGGAAAACTCTAAGACCCCGTGATGGGTCCCAATATGTATTATATACCTATTCATCAGAATTTGGTACACTCTAGAATACACTATTTTGTGTGACCGTTTAAGCCCTTCTCATGATAGAATTCAATACTATTCAAAAACTATGTTTCGAGTCTATTAACCCATAAAGGCCCCTATAATGATAAGGAAAACTCATAATAGTGAAAAACTTTCATACAAGCATACATAGAATAATATAATCTATTTGTCCCATGGTATCTCATAAATAATGACACACAGTTGTGTCATCATCATTTCTTTCTTTATTATTTGTTGATCTAAATAAAGATACAAAACATCAAATACCTTTTCCAATTATCAATTATGGAACTAATATATTGTTCAATCATTCCTAAGATATCACTTACCTAACTCAGAAGCATAAAATTATATATTGACCAATCAACTAATAAAAACCCACTAATGTCACACCCAATATACGCTACCTCAACATGAATAAGATGTAACTTTTTACCTTACAAAAAATTACATGATAAAATGGTAAAATTTATTAATGATCTAAATTTAGAAGAACAATACACATGTCGATAGATAGGAACATCCAATGACACCCAAAACATATGGGGATCCTATTAACATGTACGTCCGCATGATCTCACGAATTAGAGAACACCAAGTGCGAACTTCATGAGAATAAGTCTCAATGACTATGAGCCCCTAGCACTAGATATCTAGAAATCAACTATGTCCTATAAATATGATGTATCTAGACTATAGTATATATGTTTTAGATTAATTTCATACTATCTTTAGGTTCTCATTATATCCTGGGAACTATTATAACATTTTTATATGAAAATTAATCTATATACATTACTATTTAAATAGTGTACATATAAATATCTTCCCAATAATGTTAAATGTACATTATATATAACTCACCATATACATGGTATCATAATTGAAAACTAATGTTTTTTTATGTCTAGGGAACCCACTATTACAAAAATTCCATCTAGATTTGAATAAAAGGAAGGTAAAAATCTAGTTTTTTCATGATCGATCATGGACTCATCAAGATACATTAGTGATAATGAATTTGATTGGGTAATACTATTTAGATTCACTTCATTTTCATATTATTTTTCTTGCATATGATTTCTAGAATAATGATGTTATGATTTGGGGATTTCTCTAGGAATTCTTTTTGTGTGGGCTTAATCTATGGGAAATTCATGGATTTGGAAATAATTCTATTTTATAGGGAGTCATTACCATTTAAGGAAATTATATTAAATTGTATGATGTGAAATTCATGATGGTGATTATGTTTCATATGATGCCTTCTTGATGTGATATAGTTGTGACTTGTTATATGTTTTCATTTGAGGTGGATGTGCTCACTTCCTATGAATACTCTAATTCAGATATCAACGTGGACAAGTTAATCTGAAATGACTTGTAAAGACCCGTAAATTTCAAGGGATTTTTTTTTAAAAATTCTTTGGAATTTTACAAGTACGCAGTTTTTGACGAAACCTGATTCTGAGGTCCGGTGTGCCCGGAATAATTTTCTGAAATTTTGTTAAGCATAAATTAACGCGCGTAAGAAGTTTTCCTGAAAAAGTGGAATAACTCTTAAATGGTTACTCAGATCAGAAATCCGAGGACATCGTTATTCTCAGGATGGCGGGTTTACCCTAGGCATGACTTCAGTTTAGTCGGCATAGGCCTCCTGTGAGAAAACTCGAAAATGGCATAACCGTAAATAAAATAATTAAATAAGTTATTTTATTTTTCAAATGCTTATAACTCACAAACGGTAAATCGAATTAAAAATCCAAGACCACCGCTAAACTCGTGAGGTTATTCATCCTTTAAGAAGATACTAACTTTGGCCAGCGCAAGCCACCTGAGAAAGTTAGTTTTTAGCCGTAAATAAAATAATTAATTGACAATTATTTTATTGTAAAATTCATAACTTCTAAACGGTAACTTGAATTGAAAATCCGAGAGTACCGTTGAGTTCGTTAGGGCGTGTTTCTCCTAGGCAGAGCCTAAACTTGACCAAAGTGGGTCGAGGGTGACTGATAATAATTTTTCGAACTTTTTTTTGGGTACGTTTAGTAAACTTACGAGCAGCATTTTATAACTTCTGAACCGGTGCTCGGAATCGAATTCTGAGGGCACCGTTGAACTCGTAGTGCCGATTTTTGCTTAACAAGACCCTTTCGGGAGTTGAATTTTCTCGGTAGGAGTTGTTAAAAATGTGAGGACTAAAAATAAAATTGCTCTAAAAATTTATTTTGATTTCATTACTCTTGGGTTAAGTGTATGGGAAAGGGAGATGTGAGGAAGTTGGGGTGGGGCCCCCACGAGCCCCCACCTCCTTAAAATCCCCAACACCCCATTAAACACCCCCTCTAGCTTTAATGTGTAACTAATCCTCTCTCCCTCTTTAATTTAAAGTCAACTCTCTCATTAAATTATTTGATTAAGTTATTCAATCAATTTAATTAAGAGTTGAATTTTGAATTCTTTGGAATTCATTGCATAATAAAATAAGGATGAATCTTATTTTATTTTGGGTTGGTTGTGGTGTGAGGAACCTCCCCCCCCCCCCTCTCCTTAATTTAAATGCCAACGTGTTTAATTAATGAGGATCCTTCCTCCCTTTTTAATGATCCACCTCAGTGGATTAATTGAGTGGGGCCCTATGTCATAAATCCACCAATTATGACTTGTGTGCCAACGATGAACCCACCACTCCTATTTAAAGGAGGCCAAGGGGATGAGTTCTGGACGACTTTTTCAAGCAGCGGAACGCTAGCAGCAAAGCACGACGCCCATCACTTGGAGAGTTTTCCACTTCCTCCAATGAAGAACGAAGAACGTCGACGCCACCCTCGGCTTCATCCTTCCCGACGTTGACGGAACGATGCACGTCTGCCGCGACGCCGTCTGCCGCGACACCGACGAATGCCTTCTTCTAGGTAGGGGTTTTGTCTTTACGTTCAGAATTTTATGTGGATGTTCTTCGATAATATCGGACTCCTGTTATCAAAATAACGGAGCGGGGTTGGACCGCAGAAACATGGCCGAACCTCCTCCCATATTTTATTTTGATGGTTATCTTTGTGGATTGAAATGGAAGCGACGAGGTGTCGTTGCACCGTGCGGAAACAAGGAGAAATGCGACGAAGAAGTGTGGAGCCATCGCGCCACGCCTTTGAGGCCGAACAAAGCCGCGACCAGAGTCGGGCTGCGGCGTAGTGGCATCGCGCCGTCGCGCCGCGCCGGACGAACCAAGGTCGCGGCCTAGGGCCGCGACCGAGCTAGAGATGGCGGCCGGAGCCTCCAGCCACCGATTCTGGATGGCGGGACCAACCGGTCCCGCGTGGAGTGCGCTGACCGGCCGTTAGGGCCGGCCAGATCCAGAAAGACCGGGGGTCAAACCCCTGGTCAGCGCTGCTGGGCGGACCCCCCGTGGGTCCACCGTTCTGTCGAAGGGGGTGGCGGTCCCCCCCCCCTTCATGCTCACACGGCGCGCACGGCGCGCACGGCGCTCGGGCCACCCACCCCGGGCCGGGACGGGCCGTGCCCTAGTGGGCCGGAACCGACCCCGGTCGGGTCGAACTAGTTCGGGCCGACCCAGGGGGCCTTGGGCCGGGTCGGTCCGGGCCCGAAACCCCCTAAAACTGGACAGTTTTGCTTAAAAGACCATAATATGGTCTACAGACTTCCGATAGATGCATCGTTAGTTGCGATGCGATCCTTGGATCGAGACGGTCATTTTGGTATATTACACTCAAGGTTTCGGAGAACTTTGTGTACGGCTAGGTTGGTTCGAACCCGAAACCAACCGGGCCCTCGGAGCGGAAACGCTTATAACTTGAGCTCCGGACGTCCGATTGATGTACCGTCGACCTTGTTGGATTCCACTTGATGAGACGGAACTTTTGAAATACTTCACCTAAGGTTTGGACGTAGTTGGATAGTGGCCAGGTTGGGTTGAACCCGAAATCCAACCGGGCCCCTGGAACGGAAAAGCTGATAACTTTCAGACCTGACGTCTGTTTTACGAACTGTCAGCGGCGTTGGTGATCACGTTGAGAAACGGTCCCTATGAGTATACCCTATGAGAGTTCAGGGTACAGTTGAGATTCGTCCGGGTTGGTTCTCACACGAAACCAACCAGGCCCCTAGGACGAAAAGGCTAATAACTCACAGATCGAGCATCTGATTGACGCGCCGTCTGTTGCGTTAAGACCCCTATGACGAGGTGGTCCTTTGAGATACTTCTTCATGGAACTTTGAGATAATTAGATTATCGACCTGTATCTCATGGAGCGGACCCTCCCAGAGACGAGAGTACGAAGTATAGAGACTTTGTAACCGGCTGAGACCTGACGACTGCTTGACCGACTCAACTGGGAGTGAGTCGACTAGCCCAGTGGACGGAGCGCCCTTTATTTGGCGACAGACCCACAGCGGACGGAGCACCCAATTTTTGGTTGCAGACCCGCGGTACTCGGTAGGAGGAGTACCTCTATAAGCTATTAGGGAGAGTGACCAGTATTTGGCGGCAGACCCTCAGCGGACGGAGCACCCGGTAGTTGGCAGAAGACCCGCAGTACTTGACAGGAGGAGTACCTCAGCAGTCTAAGGTTAGTGAGAAGTACCTTAGAGTCATGATAGGATCACTGTACTCATCAGAGACGGAGCTCTTCAGCAGTTACGGTTTCGATAATGAAAATCCGGGTTTGAGCTGAGTCTATGACCTTTGTGTTTTCCAAATGATTGAGATGGGTTACTTGATAATTTAGGTATAAGTATGGGCTTATACCTAAGTAAGGTATATCTGCTGAGATTCTGATTTGTGGTTATCCTTGTTGGATTTAGAGAGACCTTGAGGGTCTCGGGGTCCCTACTGAGTATCATTATACTCACCCCTGCACGGGCTATGCCCGCACCTCGTTGTGTTGGATGCAGACGACGAACAACACTGACGGAGGCCGAGCATTCGAGGACTGGAGGATACCCAGAGGAGGATCTCATGACAAGTCAGTACCCAAAGGAGACAGACAGATGGATGATCGGACGTGGAGTGCTGAGGAGGACATCTGTACCTACCCTTTAGGTAGGATGTGTGGTGCACGATCCAGGAGTTGTGTGTCAT
This sequence comes from Viscum album, assembly GCA_963277665.1. NCBI lineage: Eukaryota > Viridiplantae > Streptophyta > Magnoliopsida > Santalales > Viscaceae > Viscum > Viscum album. The sequence goes on along the minus strand of OY728135.1, from coordinate 442,224,940 downwards.
CTTCCAACTGCTTGTCTTTTCTATTGTACTTTACTTTCAATTGTAGTTGTACCTATGTGTTGGGATGGTATTTCTGGTCCCTTTTTTACTTTCATCACTTTTGTTGCTGTTGTACACAGTGATTTCTTCCGCTTCTCCTCTGATTGTATTTTTGTTTACGTTTATAAAGGCAACGCCTTCCCAGTTATAGGGATTTATGCCTTTGGTGCTATTCACCAGCCCCTGGACTATTGAAGGTGGAAAAACCGAGGCCACGGCCTTGGCCCGCGGCGGAGCTAGGGAGGGGGCCAGATCCTCTGGCTTCCGGTTCTAGAGGGCGGGACCAACCAGTCCCGCGTGGAGTGCGCTGGCCGGCCGTAACGTCCGGCCAGATCTGGAAATACTGGGGGTCAAACCCTCGGTCAGCGTTGCTGGGCGGACCCCCCACGCCAGCCAGGCTAGGCCCCGCCCTGGTGGGCCGGAACCAGACCCGAGACGGGTCGACCCAGTTCGGGCTGACCCAGGGGGTCTCGGTCCGGGCCTGAAACCCCCTAAAACTGGACATGTTCTCTTATAAGATCATAACATGGGCTACGGACCTCCGATCGATGCACCGTCAGTTGAGATGTGATCCTTGGATCGATACGGTGGTTTAGGTATATTACACTCAAGGATTCAGAAAAATTTGGGTACGAACAGGTTGGTTCGAACCCGAAACCAATTGGGCCCTCGGAGTAAAAACACTTATAACTTGAGCTCCGGACGTCCGATTGATGTGTCGTCGACCTTGTTGGATTACTCTTGATGAGACGGATCTTTTGGAATACTTCACCTGTGGTTTGGACGCAGTTGGATAGTGGCCGGGTAGGGTTGAACCCAAAATCCAACCAGGCCCCTAGAACAGAAAAGCTGATAACTTTCAGACCGGACGTCTGTTTTACGAACTGTCAGCGGCGTTGGTGATCACGTTGAGAAACGATCCCTATGAGTATACCCTATGATAGTTCGGGGTACTATTGAGATTCGTCCAGGTTGGTTCGCACACGAAACCGACCGGGCCCCTGGGACAAAAATGCTAATAACTCACAGACCGGGCGCCCGATTGACGCACCGTCTACTGCGTTGAGACCCCTATGACGAGGCGGTCCTTTGAGATACTTCTTCGTGGAAATTTGAGATACTTGGAGTATAGACCTGTATATCGTGGAGCGGACCCTCCTGGAGATGAGCATACGTAGTATATAGACTGTGTAACCGGCTGATACCTGACAACTGCTTGACCGACTCGACTTGGAGTGAGTCGACTAGCCCAGTGGATGGAGCACCCGGTATTTGGCGACAGGCCCACGGCAGACGGAGCTCCCGGTAGTTGGCCGCAGACTCGCGGTACTCGATAGGAGGAGTACCCTTGTAGGCTATTTGGGAGAGTGCCCAATATTTGGCGGCAGACCCTCAGGGGACGGAGCGCCTGGTAGTTGGCAGCAGACCCACGATACTCGACAGGAGGAGTACCTCAATAGTCTAAGGATAGTGAGCAGTACCTCGGAGTCATGACAGGATCACTGTACTCGTCAGAGACGGAGCTCTTAAGTAGTTACGGATTCAATAATGAAAATCCGGGTTTGAGTTGAGTCTATGACCATTGTGTTTTTCAAATGATTGAGATGGGTTACATGGTAACTGAGGTATAAGTATGGGCTTATACCTAAGTAAGGGATATCTGTTGAGATTCTGCTTTGTGGTTATCCTTGTTGGATTTAGAGATACCTTTCGGGTCTCGGGGTCCCTACTGAGTATCGTTATACTCACCCATGCACGGGCTATGACCGCACCTCATTGTGTTGGATGCAGACGAAGGACATCGCTGACGGAGACCGAGCGTTCGAGGACTGGATGATACTCGGAGGAGGATCTCACGACAAGTCGGTACCCGGAGGAGACAGACAGACGGACGATCGGATATGGAGTGCTGAGGAGGACATCTGTACCTACCCTTAAGGTAGGATCCGTGGGGGATGATCCAGGAGTTGTGTGTCATCTTCCAACTGCTTGTCTTTTCAGTTGTACTTTACTTTCAGTTGTAGTTGTACTTATCTGTTAGGCTTGTATTTCCGACCCCTTTTTACTTTTAGAACTTTTGTTACTGTTGTACTTAGTGATTTCTTCTGCTTGTCCTCTGATTGTGTTTTTGTTTACGTTTATAAAGGCAACGCCTTCCCAGTTATAGGGATTTATGCCTTTGGTGCTAGTCGCCAGCCCCTGGCCTATAGAAGGCGGACGAACCAAGGCCACGGCCTTGGGCCGTGACCGAGCTATGGAGGGCGGTCGGAGCCGCTGGTCGTCGGTTATGGAGGGCGGGACCAACAGATCCCATGTGGAGTGGGCTGGCTGGCCGGTACGGCCAGCCAAATCCAGAAAGAATGGGGGTCCAATCCTCGGTCAGCACTGCTGGGCGGACCCCCCGTGGGTCCGCCGTTCAATCTAAGGGGTTGGCAGTCCCCCCCCCCTCCTGCGCTCACGCGGCACGCGCGGCGCCCGAGCCGGCTTGGACCGGCCGCACCGGGCTGGGCCGCCAGCGCCGGGCCGGGCCGGGCCACGCCAGCCGGGTTGGGCCACGCCATCCGTGCCGGGCCACGCCCTAGTGAGCCGGAACCGTACTCAGGTCGGGTCGACCCGGTTCGGGCTGACCCAGGGGGTCTCGGGCCGGGTCGGTCTGGGCCCGAAACCCCCTAAACTGGACAGCTTCGCTTAAAAGCCCATAACATGGGCTACGAACCTTCGATCGACACATCATCAGTTGAGATACGATTCTTAGATCGAGACGGTCGTTTCGGTATATTATACGCAATGTTTCAGAGAACATTTTGTACGGCCAGGTTGGTTCGAACCCGAAACCAACCGGGCCCTCGGAGCGGAAACGCTTATAACTTGAGCTCCGGACGTCCGATTGACGTGCCATAGACCTTGTTGGATTCTTTTTGATGAGACGAAACTTTTGGCATACTTCGATTGAGGTTTGGATGTAGTTGGATAGTGGCCGGGTAGGGTTGAACCCGAAATCCAACCGGGCCCCTAGAACGGAAAAGATGATAACTTTCACACTAGACGTCTGTTTTACGAACCGTCAGCGGCGTTGGTGATCATGTTCAGAAACGGTCCCTATGAGTATACCCTATTAGAGTTCGGGGTACAGTTGAGATTCGGCTGGGTCGGTTCGCACACGAAACCAACCGGGCCCCTAGGACGAAAAGGCTAATAACTCACAGACCGGCCGTCCGATTGACACGCCGTCTGTTGCGTTGAGACCCCTATGACGAGACAGTCATTTGAGATACTTCTTCGTGGAACTTTGAGATTCTTGGAGTATCGACCTGTAGCTTGTGGAGCAGACCCTTACGGAGACGAGCGTACGGAGTACAGAGACCGTGTAACCGGCTGAGACCTGAGGACTGCTTAACTGACTCGACTTGGAGTGAGTCGACTAGCCCAATGTACAGAGCGCCCGGTATTTGGCGACAGACCCACGACGGATGGAGCACCAGGTAGTTGGCCGCAGACCCGCGGTACTTGTAACGACCCGAAATTTTGAATAAATCTTGTTTCCTAATTTTATGTGTTATTTTATTTTATTTTTATACTCAAAAAAATGTTTCATTTGATAACATGAGTATAATTAAAATGAGACCGTTGGGTTTTGACTGTTATATAACCATTGGTCAATACGACCACTAGAAACTAAACGTTTCGATTATTGTCTCTAAATACAAGTAATCTTGGTTAATTGTTATAAAAAGAAGATTCGATGGCCTCACCCAGTAGTCTTGGACCGATCGAATCCCATCTAACAGAACTTGGGAAAGAGGTAGCACCACTGGGCTTTGCTCTGGACCAAACCCAATCCAAACATCATCGTGTGAAACTAGAACGGAATCACCTTTGCAAGAAGTTCAAACTAATAGAAATTACTACTCTTGAGATGTTGGTCGAGCCTCCCTCAGATTCTCTCACCTTAGCACACCATACACTTAGGTCCTATGCTGGTGTGATAAGGGGCTATGTAAGGAGACCATAATTGCCTTGTGTAATCCTTTGTTTTAAATAAAAATTGGGATTTCTTCTTATGATGTTTATGAATTTTTAAATGTCCGGATAAATATAGTATGCATATTTTTGGTGAATTTTAGAGAAAGGATATTTAAAAAAAAATTATGTAAACATTAAATAATTAAAAATGTGTAATGATTTTCAAAAAATGGTCTGCTACAATTATGTTCAGTACGAAATTTAGAGTCTAATAAGATCAAATTGATTTTTGATGAATAGTAAATTATGAATAGTGATTTTACGCTTAGGATTAGTAATGTGACCAAATGTATTAGTAATCTCATTTAAATAATGTTTTAAAATAATCTAGGCACCTTGATTAAGTAATGTGATTCAATAAAATGGTTAAATAACAGTTTCATAAATTATTATTCAAGTATTAGTTTTTTTGGGTGAATAGTGGTTTTAAATAAAAATGAAATTAAAAATATTTAGAAAAATATTTTTATAAAATGGATTTCATTTTTGAACTCAGAGCATCGATATTATGTTAAGGTAATTTTTGGGGATTTTTCTGAAAAAAATGAATTTTCGGTGAATAGTGTGTTTATTTAAAAAATGAATTAAAAATATTTAGAAAAAATATTTTTATAAAATAGAGTTCATTTTTGAAATCAGAGCATTGATATTTGGTTAATGTGAAATTTTGGGATTTTTCTGAGAAAGATGAATTTTCAGTGAATAGTAAAAATACAGTTTTAGGGTTTCGGTATGTTTAATGACATCATAACCGTGTCATGATGATGTCATGAGATATTTTAAGGGATGGTAGACTAAAGAGGATGAATTATTGTGTGGGGGTCCCCATGTTGCCTAACTCTATGGGAAGTACCATGGGAGGGCCCATGCTTTTGAGAAAACCCACTTTTGAGGTGTCCCTTGGCCATTAATGCCTTGTCCCCTCACTTTCCCTATAAATACCAAGCCCTTCTCTCATCTTTTCGACTCCAAAAACATAATAAACGATGTTCTGGTCTCCTTACCTCCCAGGGAGTCCTCCCAAGGTGCCCCCAAGCCCTCAAGGTTCCAACCTTTGAGTTTTAAGAGTTACGTTTTAAGGTAAGGGATCCGACCTCTCTCTTTCTTTTTAAGTAATCTCTTTTATGTCATTCCTTTTATGCTCCATGTTCTTATATTGGAGGATGTTCTTTTATACTCCTATTACTGAAATTTTCATGTTCATATAATGAGAGATCCCCTCTTACTCTCATTATTTCGTTTTATGAAGTTTTAAGTGGCGCCGTTAGGCTGCTGAAATTTTTGTAACAGATTCTTTCTCCCTTCTCATTTGTCAAGATCTATTTTCATGTAAAGTATTTCAAGTTCCTTTTTATTATGTTGGGGTATGATCTCTAAATTTATCATACTGATATTTTTTTATCATATGATTAGAGACCCCATTTTATCTCTTCAATTCAGTATTTTGAAGTTTGAAGTGGCGCCGTTAGGCTGCCGAATTTTTAAGTGGTTCTTCACCCTTCTCGTTTTGAAGTTCTACTTTCATGTCAATTATTTCAAGTTCCTTTTTGTTATGTTGGGGTATGATCTCTATATCTATCATACTGATATTTTATGACCATATTATTATAGACCCCATTTGATCTCTTCAATTCAGTATTTTGAAGTTTTAAGTGGCGCTGTTAGGCTGCCGAATTTTTAAGTAGTTCTTCACCCTTCTTGTTTTGAAGTTCTACTTTCATGTCAATTATTTCAAGTTCCTTATTGTTATTTTGGGGTATGATCTCTATATCTATCATACTGATATTTTATGAACATATGATGAGAGACCCCATTTGATCTCTTCAATTCAGTATTTTGAAGTTTAAGTGGTGTCGTTAGGCTGCTGAATTTTTAAGTGGTCCTTGCACCTTTCTCCATTTTCAAAGTTATAATTCCATGTCAAGTCTTGAAAGTTCCTTTTTATTATTTTGTGGTATGATCTCTATATCTATAATACTGATCTTTTATGTTCATATGATGAGAGACCCTATTTGATCTAATCAATTCATTTTTGGTTGAAGTTTATGTGACGCCGTTAGGCTGCCAAATTTTCATAAGAGAAATCTTATTTTTGACTTCCTTTCATCTTCTTCATTTCATTTGGTATATTTTAAAATTTCATTACGATGTTCTTAAATTACTTATATTCTGTACCTCTACTATTTTATGGGTCATTTATGAATGTTTGACTCATGTCCCCTCTCTTTTCAATGTTTTCTAAAACCCTGTAACATAGCCGTTATGATGCAGAATTTTCGTCTCAAAATGTCTCTCTCTTTTTCTAAAGTTCTTTGATTTTATTAAGTTAATACTCAAATCTCTCTCTTCTATATGGTTATTCACATATATACCAAAATTTTCTATTTTAAATTCTTGTATTTACATAAATGAATCCCGCTCTCCCCTTCTGTGGGTTTAAAGTGACATAAAGATCATGTCTTTAAAGCAGTTTTTAAAATGTTATGATTATGAAATGAAACCCATTTATTTTATGCTATATGGTTTATTTATGAAATGTTTGATGATGATATATGTGTCTCACATGATAATAAAGTCAAATTTAAGGGTGTGCCCTGATAGCGCTCCAATGCATTGGGTAATGATGTAACCACTAGAGATTACAATTTTCACGATATCTTGGTGAATAACCATGGTAATTTTCAAATGACACCTTGGGGATGGACCTTGGTGATATGTTCAAGATTGTCTATATTAAATTTTGCAACCACATCTTTAAGTTATGAAAAATGTTATTCTTATTATGATATGCCTCATGATTTCTTTCGCATGCCTTGATGTTCTTTTCATGACCTTATTGAAGTATCTCAAGTTCACATGTAAAATGTTTCTCTTGTTTCCCTTACTGGGCCTTCTACTCACCCTTTCTTTTGATGTATGTCCCCAGGTTATGAGATGCAGTAATGAACCTAGGATGAACATGAGGAGAAGACTTTCAAGTGTTTAAGAAGAATGTTTTATGTTTTCATTTTTTATGTTCCTGGTTTCCAAGACACTAAACCTTAAAGATCCTCAGTTGTGTGTAATGAAATGAAAGTTTATGTTATAAAAAGGTTGGATGATATAGTTGGTATCAAAGCATGTTTTAGTTATTTGTGGAAATTATGATATGAAAACTCTAGGAAGAACCCTATAGAAAAGTTTAAATATTGGAAATCTTCTTGGTATTTTGGTGAGTATTGAGTAAGGGGTTGCCAAGAAAATACATCCCTATCTGGATATGAGAAGGTAGAGGTGGCTCTGGCACAGATGTACATAGGGGTGAAACCCGAAAACACCGCTTTGAGCTAGACTTGAACGGGAACTGGTACACGACAACGGGCCTTGCTGCACTCTTGGTTACGACACTCCCAGGGGATATGCTTTGGTAAATTCATAAGCTTAGTATGAACCATTGTTAAAGGAACAAAGATAAAATAAAATAAAGATTCATATAAGAATATATGATCATGGATAACCTAGATGGGAACCTAGGGGATCACAAGTTAGGGTAAACGTTTCTTCTACAAGTTATCCTTATATGATTTCAGTTACTTTTTATGATTATTGGCTAAGTACTTAACCCCCTAATTATGATTTCTCTTGTTAGTTAATGGTAGGAAATGGAAGAACATGTCCCAACAACCAATGTGATTGGAAATGCAATGATTGTCGTATAAATAGGTCAGGGTTGATTAGGGGATTAAAATATGATTATTATTTTTTAAGACGTTCACTATTTTGGGGACCCTATATGATCAAGGTAAATAGATTACTACAGTATTTTCATTGAGGAGTAAGGTTGACTTATATTTTGAAGAATCGAGGAATTTAAGGTGGACTTATAGTAATTTAGGTTACTTATGGGAATGATTAACCTATCTTGGGTAAAATATGTTTAGGTTAGATACTTTTGTCATAAGATGTTAGGAGTGGTTGATGTATTTTTGAGATGAACAATGAAGTTTATTTTGGAAGACTATGTTATCAAATTCTTCTTGTATTTGGGTTTCAATATTAGTTTGGTTTATTTTGAGGAATTTTAAGGAACGTTATTTATGGAATGGACTATGATGAACTTTGGGTAGTACCATGGAACTTTGAAGATTTAAAATTAGTTTCCATTCCTATGGGATTATTTCTTTTTGAAGAGTTGTTTAACCTTACCCTTTCTGTTTTTGGGATAATGTTTAAAGATAGAAGAAATAGATAGTTAATCTTTTGTGGATTATGTGATTCTCTAGAAGATGATTCTTGTGTTTTGATGAGAAAAAGTAGTTTTTAATGCTCATAGTTTGGAGAAAAGATTAGTTTAGTTAGAAACTTATTAAAGGATGAAACTTTACATGAAGGTAGGTATATTTTCCTATGTTTGGTTCTATGTAGTAAATGAATTCCTTAAAATTATGAAAAGGAACGTAAAACAAAAATGTTGTTGGTTTACATTTCCTACTAGGTAATCAAAGACCGTTTACACACATCATAAGTTTGGGATTTTCTTATGGTTAAATTTCTCCTAATCATGTTTTCTATCACTCTCCCCCAGAACTTGACCCTTTGTTTTTTCTTCCATCTCCATGTTTTCCTACATGGAATCCTAGTATGGGTTAACTCGGGTGACCTTTTTACTTCCATTTATTTCTTTTTCAAGTAATAGTTTTACGGAGTCCTTTTCCGGTGTGGAACTTTCAATGAAATTTGAAAACCCAGTTTTAAAAATTGTGAGGACACAATTTCTTACGGGGGGAAGATTGTAATGACCTGAAATTTTGAATAAATCTTGTTTCCTAATTTTATGTGTTATTTTATTTTATTTTTATACTCAACAAAAATGTTTCATTTGATAACATGAGTATAATTAAAATGAGACCGTTGGGTTTTGACTGTTATATAACCATTGGTCAATATGACCGCTGAAAACTAAACGTTTCGATTATTGTCTCTAAATACAAGTAATATTGGTTAATTGTTATAAAAAGAAGATTCGATGGCCTCACCAAGTAGTCTTGGACCGATCGAATCCCATCTAACATAACATGGGAAAGAGGTAGCACTATTGGGCTTTGCTCTGGACCAAACCCAATCCGAACATCATCGTGTGAAACTAGAACGGAATCGCCATTGCGAGAATTTAAAACTAATAGAAATTACTACTCGTGCGATGTTGGTCGAGCCTCCCTCAGATTCTCTCACCTTAGCACACCTTACACTTAGGTCCTATGATGGTGTGATAAGGGGCTATGTAAGGAGTCCATAACTGACTTGTGTAATCCTTTGTTTTAAATAAAAATTGGGATTTCTTATTATGAAGTTTATGAATTTTTAAATGTCCGGATAAATATAGTTGCATATTTTTGGTGAATTTTAGAGAAAGGATATTTTAAAAAAATGTTTATGTAAACCTTAAATAATTAAAAATGTGTAATGATTTTCAAAAAATGGTCTTCTACAGTTATCTTTAGTATGAAATTTAGAGTCTAATAAGATCAAATTGATTTTTGATGAATAGTAAATTATGAATAGTGATTTTACGCTTAGGATTAGTAATGTGACCAAATGGATTAGTAATCTCATTTAAAGAAAGTTTTAAAATAATCTAGGCACCTTGATTAAGTAATGTGATTCAATAAAATGGTTAAATAACAGTTTCATAAATTATTATTCAAGTATTAGTTTTTTCGGGTGAATAGTGTTTTTTAATTAAAAATGAAATTAAAAATATTTAGAAAAATATTTTTATAAAATGGATTTCATTTTTGAACTCAGAGCATCGATATTATGTTAAGGTAATTTTTGGGGATTTTTCTGAAAAAAATGAATTTTCGGTGAATAGTGTGTTTATTTAAAAAATGAACTAAAAATATTTAGAAAAAATATTTTTATAAAATAGAGTTCATTTTTGAAATCAGAGAATTGATATTTGGTTAATGTGAAATTTTGGGATTTTTCTGAGAAAGTTGAATTTTCAGTGAATAGTAAAATTACAGTTTTAGGGTTTCAGTATGTTTAATGACATCATTACTGTGTCATGATTATGCCATGAGATATTTTAAAGTATGTTCGAATAAAGAGGATGAATTATTGTGTGGGGGTCCCCATGTGGCCTAACTCTATGGGAAGTACCATGGGAGGGCTCATGCTTTTGAGAAAAACCACTTTTGAGGTGTCCCTTGGCCATTAATGCCTTGTCCCCTCACTTTCCCTATAAATACCAAGCCCTTCTCTCATCCTTTCGACTCCAAAAACATAATAAAATAATTTCTGGTCTCCTTACCTCCCAGGGAGTCCTCCCAAGGTTCCCCCAAGCCCTCAAGTTTCCAACCTTTTAGTTTTAAGAGTTACGTTTTAAGGTAAGGGATCCGACCTCTCTCTATCTTTTTAAGTAATCTCTTTATGTCATTCCTTTTATGCTCCATGTTCTTATATTGGAGGATGTTCTTTTATACTCCTATTAATGAACTTTTCATGTTCATATAATGAGAGATCCCCTCTTACTCTCATTATTTAGTTTTATGAAGTTTTAAGTGGCGCCGTTAGGCTGCCGAAATTTTTGTAACGGATTCTTTCTCCCTTCTCATTTTTCAAGATCTATTTTCATGTAAAGTATTTCAAGTTCCTTTTTATTATGTAGGGGTATGATCTCTAAATTTATCATACTGATATTTTATGATCATATTATGAGAGACCCCATTTTATCTCTTCAATTCAGTATTTTGAAGTTTTAAGTGGCGCCGTTAGGCTGCCGAATTTTTAAGTGGTTCTTCACCCTTCTCGTTTTGAAGTTCTACTTTCATGTCAATTATTTCAAGTTACTTTTTGTTATGTTGGGGTATGATCTCTATATCTATCATACTGATCTTTTATTACGATATGATTATATACCCCATTTGATCTCTTCAATTCAGTATTTTGAAGTTTTAAGTGGCGCCGTTAGGCTGCCAATTTTTTAAGTAGTTCTTCACCCTTCTCGTTTTGATGTTCTACTTTCATTTCAATTATTTCAAGTTCCTTTTTGTTATGTTGGGGTATGATCTCTATATATATCATTCTGATATTTTATGACCATATTATGCGAGACCCCATTTGATCTCTTCAATTCAGTATTTTGAAGTTTAAGTGGCGTCGTTAGGCTGCTGAATTTTTAAGTGGTCCTTGCACCTTTATCCATTTTCAAAGTTCTAATTCCATGTCAAGTCTTGGAAGTTCCTTTTTATTATTTTGTGGTATGATATCTATATCTATCATACTGATATTTTATGTTCATATGATGAGAGACCCTATTTGATCTCATCAATTCATTTTTTGTTGAAGTTTATGTGATGCCGTTAGGCTGCCAAATTTTCATAAGAGAAATCTTATTTTTGACTTCCTTTCATGTTCTTCATTTCATATGGTATATTTTAAAATTTCATTACCATGTTCTTAAATCGCTTATATTCTGTACCTCTACTGTTTTATGGGTCATTTATGAATGTTTGACCCATGTCCCCTCTCTTTTCAATGTTTTTTAAAACCCTGTAACATAGCCGTTATGATGCAGAATTTTCCTCTCAAAATGTCTCTCTCTTTTTCTAATGTTCTTTGACTTTATTAAGTGAATACTCAAAGATCTCTCTTCTATATGTGTATTAACATATATACCAAAATTTTCTATTTTAAATTCTGGTATTTACATACATGAAACCCGCTCTCCCCTTCTGTGGGTTTAAAGTGACATAAAGATCATGTCTTTAAAGCAGTTTAAAAAATGTTATGATTATGAAATGAAACCCATTTATTTTATGCTATATGGGTTATTTATGAAATGTTTGATGATGATATATGTGGCTCACATGATAATAAAGGCAAATTTAAGGGTGCTCCTTGATAGCGCTCCAATGCATTGGGTAATGATGTAACCACTAGTGATTACAATTTTCATGATATCTTGGTGAATAACCTTGGTAATTTTCAAATGACACCTTGGGGATGGACCTTGGGGATATGTTCAAGATTTCCTATATTAAATGTTGCAGCCACATCTTCAAGTTATGAAAAATTTCATTTTTATTATGATATGCCTCATGATTTCTTTCGCATGCCTTGATGTTCTTTTCATGTCCTTATTGAAGTATCTCAAGTTCACATGTAAAATGTTTCTCTTGTTTCCCTTACTGGGCCTTCTACTCACCCTTTCATTTGATGTATGTCCCCAGGTTAGGAGATGCAGTAATGAACCTAGGATGAACATGAGTAGAATACTTTCAAGTGTTTAAGAAGAATGTTTTATGTTTTCATGTTTTATGTTCCTGGTTTTCAAGACACTAAACCTTAATGATCCTCAGTTTTGTGTAATGAAATGAAATTTTATGTTATAAAAAGGTGGGATGATATAGTACTCAATAGGAGGAGTACCTTTGTAGGCTATTAGGGAGAGTGCCCGGTATTTGGCGGCAGACCCTCAGCGGACGGAGCGCCTGGTAGTTGGCAGCAGACCAGCGATAATCGACAGGAGGAGTACCTCAGTAGTCTAAGGTTAGTGAGCAGTACCTCGGAGTCGTGATAGGATCACTGTACTCGTCAGAGACGGAGCTCTTCAGCAGTTACAGTTTCGATAATGAAAATCCGGGTTTGAGATGAGTATATTACCTTTGTGTTTTCTAAATGATTTAGATGGGTTACTTGATAACTTAGGTATAAGTATGGGCTTATTCCTAAGTAAGGGATATCTGTTGAGATTTTGCTTTGTGGTTATCCTTGTTGGATTTAGAGAGACCTTGAGGGTATCAGAGTCCCTATTGAGTATCATTATACTCACCCCTGCACAGGCTATGCCCGCACCTCATTGTGTTGGATGCAGACGATGGACAACGCTGATGGAGGCCGAGCGTTCGAGGACTGGACGATACCTGGAGGAGGATCTCACGACAAGTCGGTACCCGGAGGAGACAGACAGACGAACGATCGGACGTGGAGTGTTGAGGAGGACATCTGTACCTACCCTTCAGGTAGGATCCATGGTGGATGATCCAGGAGCTGTGTGTCATCTTCCAGCTGCTTGTCTTTTCTATTGTAGTTTACTTTTAGTTGTAGTTGTACCTATCTATTGGGCTTGTATTTCTGGACCCTTTGTACTTTCAACACTTTTCTTACTGCTGTACTTAGTGATTTCTTCCACTTGTCCTATGATTGTGTTTTTGTTTACGTTTATAAAGGCAACGCCTTCCCAGTTATAGGGATTTATGCCTTTGGTGCTAGTCTTCAGCCCCTGGCCTATGGAAGGTAGGCTTGGGGTAGTTTCGACACGGGCCCCGAGGGACGGGTCATGACATGGCTAGTTAGATTCTTAGAGGCAGATCCTGGTTGACATAATTGATAGAATATGGATTTGGGTGGAATAATGGTTAACATAAGAACATTGAATGTTTATCCAACATAGGAATAAATATGTAAAGATGTAAGAGGTCCATGATTCAGAACATTTATTACATTTCATCAATGGGGATCTTCAATGTGAATGAGTATATTTATAATTATTCAGGCATGTCAGGTGTATATACTATTATGGAAAACATAATTAATTATGAGGTTGTGATTGGTTGTAAGGTCCAGATAAATATACCAAAAAGGAGAGGTGTGTCTTCCCTATGTATGTGAGTGTGGATTTTTTCCTTAAAGGTATAATAGAGATATTATAAATCTTCATGAATATACATAGTTTATTTGTGGACCATATGCATTATATAGTGATGCAATGACTACTTATGACCTTCCATCCAGCACAGTTCTGATGTAGGTAGATCATTGTTTCATGGTATCTTGATTAGTGTATAATGACTCGATACAAGATTATTTATTTTTCAAAATTATTTACTAACATTGAATGTGATGTTATATATTGTCACACATATGGTTAGGATGTTGCATTGGTTGTGTCCTACTGAGTTATACTTACACCCTCCATGGGAACCCTGGTGTGCATGTAGAATTTAGGGTCAGGGATCCAATGGATGGAAAGCACCCTATATCGAGCAGCTGATTAGGAGGTTCTTCATTGATAGAGTTTATGCAAGTATGGATTTGAAAATATTTATTTTGTGATAATTTTTGTACATTTTCATTACACTTGGTATTGGTCTACCATTAATGGGGAAATTTTTTATTAGATTTTATGAATCCTTGAATTCTATTTTGATATTGTATAGTACTTTTGTTTAGCTTCCTTTATATGGTTCTAAATTTTATTTTATATTTGGATATTTATGCGATGCATGGATACTGATACTAAGGGTATGTATCCCCACAATACCTTCCCTTCTCTCAATATTAATCACATAATCTTGGACATAGGGAATTATGCGTGAGGAAATATAGAACTCTGACCCAAACATGGTGATTCTGGTCATGGTGTTATGATGGGGTATTAAAGTATAGTTTTCCTTATTTCCCTTTTCTTCTAAATATTATGTTTTGGTCAGGGTCAAAAATAGACAGGTTGTGTGGAACTCGGGTAGGGGGTTATGTGTGTTCTTGACTAGCTCATGGGTAATAGATCTCTAATATACTACTGATAGAATTGGTATTTTCAGTTTTTGTTTTAAAGCTTCATATTGATTGTGAATATTATTATTTATTTATAGTTCATGTTATTTTGGGTTATTCATGAATAATGAACCGGTATGTAGGTTCACATTGAATTCATATGATTTATTTTCCCTGATAAAGGTTTTATTATGTAAATGATAGTAAAAATTCTAGGATCTATGCCTTCCTGATATATTATAGTTGAAATTTCATTATTTAAACTATAGAATGTTATACCTCTTTATATATGTATGATTGTGAATAAAGCGAATGTACTGGATGCATGGGTTTATGTTAAGGGGTATTTGTTATAAACATGGGTAGCCTCTTATGATGAGTCTCCATGAAGGGGTTCTTATAAATGTTCACATTGATATCTTGAGTGATGTTGTCATTTGAGCCATTAATGGAATTTCAAGTGTTTATTTTGTCATTTTAGTGAAAGACGCAATATCATAATCTTATAGGAACACCAAGGTAAGTGGGTAAGAATCATCCCAAATGTGAGGATTCTCCAATAGTTCCAAAATACATGACGTATGATAAAATTGAACATGCTATAGTTGATTATCCAGTGGTTCAAGTAGTGGAACCACTTCAAGATGGACTATTTAAGTATGTACGTGTTTCATGTGGAGGATCCCATAGGGGTAGGCCAATTGTGGTTTATTTTTCTATTAATTTAAATATTTCGAATCCCCAATATTTATAGGGAATTTGAGTCCCCCATTATGTTGAGGATTGGATATAAATAATTAATTAATGAGAAGTATTTGTGGAGACTCCAACAAATCAATGGTTAAAATTATCTAATTTTATTCACCAAAGATCGAATCAAAGGTGGTGCAAGATAATGAATGAAGTTGTGAGTCATTTGGATTTGACATGGGATATCATTAATGATGATTTATATGAGTAATTATTTCTTGACATAAGGATAGAAGATCAAACTCAATAATTAACAATGATTTGACATGGAACAATTATAGTGTCTATTAATTTTACTCATTTTATAAAGATGCCTAATTTTTATCCTTTTTTTTCTAGGATGGAAGTATAGAATTATAAAAAATTTATATTATCCTTTGACCTTATTTGAGAAACCAATTTAGAAATTTGAACATGATAATATAAGTAGTTGTGCTTCATAATACCCTCATGAATGAGAAGGTCCCAATGAAAGATATAGTAGTGGGTATTTTTCCATCTCCCACTGGACTAGTGAATGGTATCTTTAGAAGTATTTTGGGAACATCTTTTAGAAACATCATTAGGAATATGGAGGATATATTCTTGGGAAACATGGATCAATTAGAGTATAGTTATGGATGTTATTATTCATTTATGATATGATGTAATTCTTGGTGTTATAACTACAAGTGAAAAGAGAATTACAATAATTATCACATGAAACCACATGAATGGTTTATTCTATATGGAAATAGAGGACATATTCAAAAATTATATTCAATTTTACCTTGTTTGGTATCAGGTTAGTGATGCCACAATATAGGCAAGGATCCGTAGTAGTGGGTGCATACTATTATTGACGCTCCTTTCCGTCACAGAGTCTAACGAATGAAAAAGGAGAATACCTTCAACACAAAGAGATTCATACTTTGAAAGAAACATCAAAAAATGGAAAAGTAATGAAAAATAATTTCTTTAAGCATGGGTTTGCGCAAGTTTCATCATGGTCATGAAAGTATACTAACGTGCCACATATGGGTCGCGCAGGTGACTTGTGCACCCTATTTTATTTTTACCCAAGGTCCTCAATGGCTTATAAATACCCCTTTGGGCCCCCCATTTTGAGGATGAAAAATCTAAAAGTCATATTTAAGCTCTTAGCGCCCTATTCTCTTCCTTAAGTCTTTCGAACACTTCTATGGTAATTTATTACCTATAATGGAAGATCTAAAGAGGGGGAATACGGCCTATGTGTTGAAATTCATCAACACTTGTGCGACTAATTGTATAACCCTTAAGGGAAAGGGCCACACATTCATGCCGCCTTATCCCTTCAATAAAACTTACACACCACCCTTTTTGAAGCCTTTAGGGATAATAATAAGGGCTTGAGATAAGCCTCACCCATGTATTACATTATGGGTTAACCATCGCCCAAGTACACATGTGTCGTGCAAGTATACTTGCGCGACCAGGACTTGCGTGCCTGAATAGGAATTATGCGGCAGCCTCTCTTTGGGTTCCCCTCCTACCAATTCAACAATTATCTTCAAATCCACCTCTCCTCCTAAAGATTTATCCTTCAAAAACCTCTTCAAATCAATTTTTGGCATGGTTCTTTTGTTGGATTCCTTATTTGAAAGGAATTCTGTGGAACATCTCTCAAAACCTAGAGATTTACATATCTTTATGTCCCTAAGGTTATAGATTTCCTCTATTCAAACTCATCCTCTAAGATGAGAAGATATTTAATCTGGGCCTCCTCCTCAAGAGTAAGCCCCAAGTTCCCTAACCTAGGCCTCCTATTCAGGAGTAAGCCCCACTCACAAGCTCCCTAATCTGGGCATCCTCCTTAGGAGTAAACCCCAGTCATACTTTCTCTTAACCTTGGAATCCTCCATAGGAGTATGACCTAGTCTTAATTTCTTTTGATTTGGGCTTCCTTCTGAGGAATAAAGCCCAATCATAAGTCCCCTATAATCTTGGCATCCTTGTCAGGATTAAGTCCTAAGTTAATTATCCAAATCTCCATAAAGCACATATACCTTTATGGACCTTGATCCTGAGTTTCTTCCCTAAAGTAAATCCTAATCCTCATCTATCTTGGGAAGTCATACATATATAATCCCCAAATTAATTCTTGTGATTTCATCTTTCATGGAACAATCATTAGGTTTGACTGATACCTCTTGTTTCTCACACCGAGCATGACTCACGTGAGCTTAGAGTGTAAACATAATTATGACATCTTTCTTTGGGCCATCAATCATGCATAAACTCCATATTTCCTCACATTAACTACGTGGGTTTGGATTAATTTTCTAAACAAGGATAAATAGATATCCTATCTGTGGGTATGATCCCAAATCTGAAATAATCCATGTGCTTCTGAACGAAAAAAAACATCAAGTGCCCCACTGAGTGGCTTTAAAACCAGTATGGTTATCATAATGACCAATAGATTTCTATATAATGTGATAAAGGATATCATTTACTAAGAATCTCTATCAAATACAGATGATTCTCTATCTATGAAGAACTTCAAATACATATAAAATATTCTCTAAATCCTATACATATCAATCATTGATTGTCAGATCTAATGGAATTCTCATTTTCATACTTGTTAATTTAATAAGGATTCACAAACATAACTAAAATCTATAAAGAGAGTCTCGGAGTAGAAAATAATTCCCCCCAAAAAGGTGTGATGAGTTTTACATCCCATCCTCTAGACCAATACAAATTCTCCAGCCTCATCAGTCCACAACTAATTAGCACCTTCCTTTGGAAAGTTGGTATAAATGGATTTAGAATAATTGGATGTTTCCAATTCTACAAATAAACCACTTAGAAACCGAATGGAATGTTTGAACCTTAAATGAACAAGGTCATCCCCATTATAGAAGAAATAAAAATGGTGAACCTGACGTGAATCCATAACAATGTTAAATAATGTTTTACTTATCTGTTCGGCCCCTATTTAATTCAATGCGAGGGCCAAAAAAACAATCAATAACATATGTGCTCATACAAAAGATGTAGTGACATAATTTATCTTTATTATGTCTGTTATATCAAATAGGAACTCGTTTCCAAGATCTATATGCATTACAGAATTGGATTCTCTAAATATCACACCTGTGAATGCATCTGCAGCTACTAATGCTGGATCATTGTCCACTCTGAGGATGACATCACCTACTCAGTGTCTTCAACGCTGGGTCTCAAATGAACTGATTATGGAATACCGTCAACATGGTACCATTCTAACTCTGGATGCCGCTCGACAAGCCCTCTGAGTCAATAATTCACCCTGGTTGTCCAGACTGCGAGACCAGTTATCAGAAGAAAGTTGTTCCAACCACCATCTCCAACCGTTTCGGGTCATTATCCCCGGAATGCAATCACTAGTCCCTCCCATATTATGGGTAGGTGAATGAGAAGGCCACTCATGACCTTAATTAAAGGATATAGGAGTCCTTCTTGAGGGCTCCCATTAACAATCCCTGTTAGACTAGTGCGGCAGTGTACCCTAAACATGATGAAGGTATCACCTTTAGGGGGTCGGCTGAGGTTCCTCACACCCGAGCATGCAAGAAAAACTGCCAGAGGTGAAATCTGGTCAACAGGGAGCAGGTTCTTACTTCTACCCCCTCTGAAGAATTCCATCAATCCATCTTGATGGCAAACAATGAGTGGGCATATACACCAGTCTATCCTGATGTTACTACCCAGCAGACTCGTCTGAAAGTTACATGATAATACCGCCAGGAACTTCCAGTGGAGTATTATAGGAAGGAATATACACTAGTTTATAACTCATCAGCTAGTCAGTAGGCTCGTCTGACTACAACTAAAGAAACTCGCCCATCAAATATGGTGGCAACTGATAAGCAGGGACATACAACTATTTACAATCAACAATTCAGTCAGCAGTCTCATCTTCGAATATTGAAGGAAATTCGTCAACCATACTTCAAGAAGAATAAACGGCATGAACATACACCTTCCAATGTTCATCAAGCCTGCCAACAGTCTCGTTTGGTAGCACCTGTAGAAGTTAGTCAGAAAGCACCGATGATAAATTTGGAGCAGAATCAATTCTCTACCCCAACACATGAGTACTGTCAGAATTCCCTGGTAGGAAAATGAGGGAAGGAGAAGGAATACATACCTAATCCAATCATGGAATGTATGTATATTTTCATTCCAGCTGCTAAAGACACCAAGCACATTCTGACAATGGTGAAAGAGAAGAAGAAAATCCCTGCTCATACTCTGGATGTCTGTGAGAATATTATAACATCTTCAATAGTATCATAGGGAAAGAAATAAAAATCTGTCCCTACTAGTGTAGTGAAACATCAATATATCACTCCAGAACAGATACACACCTCTATTCCCGTCCAAGAGGGTTGTGGGGCATACTCCCCCATGTCATACAGACAATTAAGTCAGGAACATACACCTGATTTGAATTGAGTCAATCAGCCTAATATGACTATTTCTCCTTAGCAGGCACATACACCTACCCATAGTAACCGCTATTTTCAACAAGTGGTTTCTAAAGTGAGTAATAATGCGTCTAAGAAAAAGACTCATCCAGCATAGTCAAGAAATCAAAATCCAATCGGTAATAAGGCCTTGCTCGATGCTGGAGTTCTTGATGCACTCATACAATTATATGTTGAAACTCAAGATTTTACTCTCTCATTACAAGATTCCAGAATAAATAACAATAGTTCTGAAGGTCTTCATCAGACACTTCCTCATGAAGGCTTGCTTCATGACAGTTCGGTTGATCTAGAAGTATCATCTTCAGATGAGAGCCACGATAACCCTCTGCGTGGCCAGGAGATCAAGGAGAAAAATGTTTCATCTTTTGCTGTAACCCACCATGGTGGTCCTCCCCATGATGATGAATTTAGCTGCAAAATTCCTCTCCGCATTAGTAATTCACATATCCCGGAAAATTCTTCGAAGGACAATATAGTAACGAGAAAGCCATAGTATCTTGAGGCACTTGAAAATGTGAATCCAGTCATGTCTGATGCTTTACCATTAGCAGGTGAAATACTTTCTCAATCAGAAGATAGATCGAGGCGTAGGTTATTCTCCGAACCACCCCTTGGTCATTCATCTTCTAGTTTGATAAATGAATTCTCTAAAAATCTTGTTAAATCTGATGAAGAAACAAGGAAGCACCAGATCTGGTCTAATCACGTAGAAGAATCTTCATCGAATGATACAGATAAAGTGTTGAATATGAAAAAACAACTGGAAAAAGGTGATGTACCAGTCATGTTTTGGCATTTGGCTGACTCTCAGTATGATATTCTAGAGATTTTGACGGAAGATTGTATTCATGATATTCATCTCAACATGTGGAAGAATCTTTGTCATTTAAAAGATAAAATATTATCCTATGATGAATATGAAAATCATGTCAAGATAATAGATGGGTTACCACACCAAATTGATTTGGCATATCTCTCAGTTTCTCGATATCCAAAGGCTGAAAAACAGAATAGGTCCCTTCAACATTCATTCTTTGGCACACTAAAAAGATTACACCAGTTAATTTCTAATGCCCCATCTGATATTCATATCAAGGGATGGGGTGTTCATGGAGCAATACATTTCATTATACTCTCCAGTCAACGAATCCCCCCAAAGGTGGTCTCATGTAATGTTATTTCCTAGAATTGGCCACATCTAGTTGGTTTTGTGCACAATCAAAGGCTTTCTTAAGAACAGGCCTCAACTAGTTCTTCCCAAAGTCAGGCATACAAAGAAAAAGTTGTCAAATTACTCTTTCATCATGCAAATGAGAATATCTAACAGGCTTCTTGTTTAGAGAAGGCACATCATCAGGTGATATAAGTGTCAGAAATCATCCAACGGACATTTGAGAAAGGTTATTTGAGTGGATGTAGGTTAATGCATCCATCCAATTTCTAGACTAAAGTCCACAAAATATGTAGATCTTTTAAGAAGGTCTCAGATGTTGCAGCTCAAGAGCCACCTCAGCTTGCCAGACTGGGGACTCTTTTAACCCAACCTTCGGAATCAACAAATAGGATTCAGGGGAGTTGAGTAGGAAGAACAGGAACATCCCCAGTCCTCCAGACTGGGGACTTTTTCAAATCCCCAATCTCTTCCTCAGTGAAAGTCAGTATTCTCTCCATTAGGGAAGAATCCACAAGAGGAACATAGAGCCAAATTATCAAGAGATTCCCCCCAAATTATGGTTAATTAGGAAATTCCTTAGGGGTCAACTCCACAGAAGGCAATGTCTCATCAAGGAAATGGAAGAATACAGTATCACAGAAATGCCAATAGAAGGGATACAATGCGTTATGCATAAATAAATGTCATCAATTTCGTTGTTGCTGATCCTACAAAACATGAGACTCACTCAGAGGGATTATATGAAGAAGTTACTGGTTAAGAGGTTGTGCACACAGAAATAAATGAAGAAGGTGTGCGTAAAAAAAATCAAAGACTTACCCAAAATTTTGGTATTCCTTCAAATAACCAACTTCCCCCTCTCTAAAAGGAATCCAAAAAGGGGAAATGAAAAAAGTTAGGTTACATTCCACCCTTCCTCTGGAGAAGGCTAATCACTCTCTCTAGATCAAAGATTCGCACAGTAGGAAGAAGAAATGAAGGAGTTAAGGAGGTTGAATACAGAACTACATCAAGGTAGTCTTCCTCCTAATCGTGCTAGAGTCATTCAGTCAAGAGAATTTGTTGCATCTACTGAGATGGATCATGAATATCCTTTTTTACCAATACAGCATCACAGTTCTAATCCTATGTGTCATACGCAACAACAATCGATGGTGCTACCATAAGTGGAAGTACCGACCACCATACCTATCCATGCTCCAGTTATTACACCTACTCAGGTCCAAGATCAACCGGATGATTCTCAGAAGTTAATAACTACCATTGAGTCATTAATAGCTATAATGGAAGCTATGGAGGGAAAATGTGCAGAAATTCAACAAAAAAAGAGAGCTTACCCTGAATGGGTTGATGGAATTCCTCCCCCATCATATTTTTCAAGTACCACATTCCAAATTTTTAACGGTTCGGGAGACCCAGAACAACACTTAACAAATTTTGTTTCTTGTTGTGATCCAATTATGGGAACTCCTCAACAACAATAGGTAGTTAACCTCGGGTGTTTTTTACAGTCATTACAAGGTCCTGCTTTTGTCTGGTATACAAGCTTGCAATCGTAGTCAATTACTAGGTGGGAGGATCTCCTTCAATGATTACTTCTCCAATTCAGCTTAGATTTTCCAAAGACAACAGTTTTTTATCTTAAAAATTGTATGCAAAAGAAGAATGAAAGATTTTCAGATTTAATTGCTCACTTGAAGGGATTAACATATTCTCTAATCTTAGCACTCCCTCAAGAATAGTTGTTTCCAATATGTGTGGAAAATTTGCGTGATGAATTACACACACCGTTGATCCCTGAGAAATACACATGAGGGTTTCGAGACCTTACTTTGATCGCTCAAAATATTAAAGGCACTCTTACGAAGACTAAGGATAAAACTCATTTAATTCCATAATATCCAGGAAGGAGAATGGGTAGAGCAGAGACTGATACAATTACCCTTAAACAAGCACATGTACCTACTTCTACTTCAAAAGCTTCAGCTTATCGAAGGGCTCCACCTCCTGAACGTCAACAACAGAGGTTGTTTCGTCAAGATGATCGAAGAGATCAAAGACAGAATCAATTTGAGGAGTTAAAGAAAAAGTTTATTCTTTCTGAAATGAACAAGTTCCTGGTTACTTCATTTCATCTCTGGAAAATAATTTAGTTCAGCTGCCAAGGCCCAAAAGGCAGAACAAGGAAATAGATGAAGACCGTCCCAACTATTATCCATTACATTAGACGTTGGGGCATCAAATTTAGGAATGTTTTGTCTTAAAAGGACTCCTACAAAATATGGTGGACTCGGGACAGGTAAAACTGAAAGTTTCTTCAGCTCTTGTAGCATGTGTTACTGCTAAAAATCTAGAGGAAGAAGGTGAGTGGCAAGAATTCAAAAGCAAAAATGCATAGAAATATGATGATTGGATGGTCATAAAAATGATCAACCAAACAAATTCAATTTTACAAACGTAATTGAAGAATCTAATTGTGTCTTCTACTATGAATTCCACAACAAAACCCCCTTCATCAGAAGAAAAATCCTCAATGAAACGACATAATTCAAAGAATGAATAGCAGTTAGAAGAAGATGAGATCATGTCAAAGCCCAAGTTGTCTTCGACTCTGGAAGATTTTATGCCATCTAATTCAAAGCCACGGGCACTGCCCCACCAAACGGCACTGCCTAAACTAGCTAATCAGGCATAGTCTTAATCAGATGAAGAGTTGATATTTGGTTCTGTTAACATGATTCACTTAACAGACCCTTATTCCAGTCACAGTTTCGATCTTGATGAGCATGAGTTCCCTGTATCAAACAGAGGAATTAGAGGGAGTTCCAAAGGTCTAGGATACAGAGGAAGACGTGGATATTCCAGAAGCTACTATTCCAATTCTACCCCTTCTAGAACTGTATATGTGGCATAAACTCGTGGCAGAGACCTTCAATGGGCTCAACAAGAACAAGAATGTTCTTCCACATAGGGAAGATTCAGTCCTGGAACAATTATTTTGGAGGATCAGTTAGAGGTTATAACTTATTCCACTCAAAAAATAAATAGTCCTAGTCGTTCTAATCTTCTATAGCTAGGATTATTTATAACTCCTCCCCCGATACAAGATGCATCTACTTCCAAAGCATCAACTTCTAAGGCACCTGCAAAACCACATGTACCTGTTGGAAAACGCAGACCATTAGATAAAAAATATGATGTCTTGAAACATTTGGCCCAAGTACTGGTGAAGTTATCAATTATGGATGCCTTGAATTTATCATAGGATCTTCGGGAGGCACTCATTGAGGCTTTTTCCAGTCCTCAGGAATTCGAAACTGAAATTACTGCGGCAGAAGTATATCATATAGAGAATGATCCTGTAGAATTCCATGTAGTGATATCTATTATAGATGAAGATGAAGATGATGTTGTGCATGGACATATTAGACCTTTTTATTTATCTGGCAAGGTCAATGATGTAGACATCCGAAGAGCCTTTATTGATAATGGTTCAGGAGACAACCTCATCCCCATTCACACACTTCGTTAATTGGGCCTCACTGAATCTGATTTATCTTATACTACATTAATTTTTCATGGAAATGATAAAAATGAACAAGAACCTCTGGGCGATATCACACTCAGAACTCGATTTGGAGATCTTGTATGCAATTCTGATTTCATGGTTGTTCTTCATGACACAGCCTTCAACATTTTTCCTGGAATACCTTGGTTACATCAACATGTGGTTATCCCTTCATCATACCATCAATGTATAAAATATTTTTTCAATGGTCAAATTGGGGCATTTTATAGTGATAAGGCCCATTAAAAATATGTGAATCTAAATACATTGAGGTAGAATTCTATCCCATGGAGGGAAAGGAGAAATCCACAACAAGGGTGGTTACCAAAGTTAATGCATTATATGGTTTGGAAAAGATTAAAATAAACTCATTCATAAATGTGAGTATAGATTATGTGTTGCCTA
This sequence comes from Viscum album, assembly GCA_963277665.1. Lineage (NCBI taxonomy): Eukaryota > Viridiplantae > Streptophyta > Magnoliopsida > Santalales > Viscaceae > Viscum > Viscum album. The sequence continues at coordinate 442,199,940 of OY728135.1, read as the reverse complement.
TCAGTCAAATTGGTAGGACATACCCAAATTCAAATACTCTTATGGAAAATTCCATAATGTCAATTATGAAAATCAAGCCAGACAGTAAGGGAGAAATTGGCGATTCACCAAGAAATAATTAAAGCTCAAATGGAGATTTATTCATTTCATCCACTGAAATATAGAAAATATATACTTCACCAACCAGGCCAGAAGAAGTTATAGCAATGTCAGAGATGAACGATGATTTCGATTCTCAAACCATCATCTCATCTTTATTACCCAAGGAAGACCCTTCATCATCAATAGGGTCAGAAATGGAAGCTTCTTCTTCAAGATGTTAACATTTTAACATCTCTCCGTATCATGTAAATTCTACATCATAATCTACTATACAAGTAGAAAAAGAATAGATAACACATGTTGAATTAGAAAATGATGATCCCAAGGATGATCCTATAGCATTTGAAGAGGATATCTCTACCACTGTGGATGAACTCAGGGAAATAAATCTGGGTACAAAAGAAGATCCACGCCCCACTATAATTAGTGCGGCCATGGCTCTTGAAGAGAAAGAAATGTTTATTTCATTTTTAAATCAAAATCAAGATATATTTCCTTGGAATTATATAGAAATTATAGGGCATGATCCTAATATTGCTACTCATCATTTGGGTTTGCCGGAAGAACATCGAAGATTTAAGCAAGCCGCAAGAAGAACACACCCAACTTATGCTTCCAAAATTGAAGCTATAGTGGATAAGATTATCTAAGTTAACTTTGTCAGAGAAGTTCAATATACCAAATGGCTGGCTAATATTGTCACTGTGAAAAAGAAGAATGGAAAAATTAGAGTTTGTATTGATTTTAGAGATCATAATCAGTATTTTCCCAAGGATAATTTTCCAGTTCCAATCACAGAACTCTTAATTGATGAAACAGCTGGCTATGAAGCACTTTCCATCATGGATGGATATTTTGGGTATAATAAAATCTGAATGCCTATAGAATATTAAGAATCTACAGCCTTCAGATCCCCTCAGGGTGTGTTTTGCTATCGGGTAATTCCCTTTGGCTTGAAGAATACATTCACAACATATCAGCATGCCATGCACCGTATCTTCAAACCCTTTTTAGGGAAATTTGTTGAATGTTATGTGGAAGAATTGGAGGTTAAATCCAAACAACATTCTAATCACTTGGCTGATTTAGAATTCATATTCCACAAACTTCTACAACACAATTTGAAGATGAACCCCTTGAAATGTGCCTTTGGGGTAACCTCCGGAAAATATATCGGCTTTGTTGTATGCCATCGTGGTATCGAAGTAGATTCTGAGAAGAAAAAATCAATCCTTGGTATGTCACGTACTCAAAATTTGAAGGAATTTGGAGGACTTCAAGGAAAATTGGCCTATATTCGGCATTTCATTGCCAATTTGGTAGGCAAGTGTTTACCCTTCACGAAACTAATGAAGAAGGGAGTCACTTACCAGTGGAATGAAGAATTTCAAGAAGCATTCAATATTCTTAAGAAATATATCTTGTGTCCAGCAGTATTAATTCCACCTGTTGAAGGAAGACCACTAATTCTTTATGCGATAGCTTTAGAGAAATCATTGGGTGCCTTTCATGCCCAGAAGAATGATGCTGGGAATGAAAACAACCTTTAAAATCTCATTCAGACTATGCTTGAAGCAGAAACCCAATATTAAAATATTTTAAAGTGTAAACTTGCATTAATCTTTGTAGTTTAGAAATTGAGGCACTAACTGCAACATCATGAGGTCCAATTGGTATCTCATAATTACCTTCTCAAATTCTTCCTTAGTCGTCCAATGCGTACAGGACGTCTGGCAAGGTGTGTAGTTATTTTGCAACAATTTTATATCTATTATGTGTCTCAAAAGGTAATAAAGGCCCAATCTCTGGTTGATTTCCTTACTTAACACCCTTCAGTAGAACATACATCTTTAGATATTGAACCTCCTAATGAGGAAGTCTTCTCTATTCAATATAGTCTTCAAACATGGGAACTGTACTTTGATGGTGCTTCCAGAAGACCAACAGGGAAGAAAATGAAAGATCCTAAATTCAAAAATGTTGGGTTAGGAATTGTGCCCATTTCCCCAGAAAAGGCAGTGTTACCCTATTCCTTATTATTGTTGGAAGGCGGTACAAACAATGAAGAAAAATATCAATCTCTAATCGCAAGATTGGAGTTGGCACTTAAGGCATAGGTGGATCACTTAAAGGTTAAAGGTGATTCTGACCAGGTAATCAAAAAATAAATGGGTATTAATGCATTATAAAAGAAGAGTTGATCCCTTTTTATGATTAAGTCAGCGAGTTAATGGCGTAATTTCCTTCAGAACTGACATTTTCTTTTGTCTCGCGATAATAAAATGCTCCAGCTGATGCACTGGATACTGTAGCCACAACTTTGGCAGATACAAATTGGGACAAGAAAATCATCATTATTTCCCACCGTCATACAGTTTCACCTTATATTCAAATCAGAATAGAGGAAATTAGTGAAATTAGTCCCATTTCTAAACCATATGGTCATACTATATGATGGATGACGCAAATCAGAAAATACCTTAAAAATTGAACACTCCCACCTGATAGAGCCGGGAAAGAACAAGTTTGGCGACGTGTGGTTAATTTTACACTCTATGATATCCCATATCACCTAGAAAAAATTCTCTACAAAAGAAGTTCTGATGGAATTCTCTTCAGAAGTATTGATGGTGAAGAGAAAATAGCTATCATGAAAGTAGTACATGTAGGATTCTGTAGTGCCCACCAGTCTGGACATTGACTATCTGATCAAATTCAAAGGTTTGGATACTTTTGGCCTTCAAAGATAAAATATTGTGTTGATTTCACTAGGAAGTGTCATTCCTTCCAAGTACATTCAAACTTCATTCATCAACCCCCAGATTTTCTCCATACAGCTAAATACTCATGGCCATTTTCCACATGGGGAATGGATGTAGTAGGACCTCACCCTTAAGCTACATCCAAGCAGTTTAAGTATATTATTACTACTATTGACTTATTTTCTAAATGGGTAGAGGAAATACCTATCAAAGAAGTCAGTTCTAAAAGCATTGTTAGCTTCATCAAGTCTAACATCATTACCAGATTTGGTGTCCCTCATAAAATATTGACAGAAAATGGCACCAACTTTTGTTCATCTGAGGTTAGGAAGTTGTATCAAGAATATAACATAAAAACCAATCATTCATCTCAGTATCATGAAGCGTCCAATGGAAAAATAGAATCCTTCAATAAGACTCTTTTAAACATACTGCAAAAGATGGTGGATAAAAATAAGAAATAATGGCATGATAAAATTTTTCATGCTTTATGGGCTTATCGGACCACCACCCACACTGCTACATGATCAACTCCATATTCATTGGTATATAGAATAGAAGAAGTCTTGCACATTGAAGTTCAATTACCTTCTCTCAGAGTAGCCATTTGTGATCAGTCATCTATAGATGAACAATGTAAAAAGCGATTGGATGAATTGCAATGATTAGATGAAATAATATTGTGCACCATGCACCACATGGAAGTCTTTCAGAATAGAATAGCATGAGATTTCAACAAAAAAGTTCATCTTCATTCATTCATTCAAGGAGAATTGTTATTGGTCCTCAGAACTCCAATGATACTAGGAAAGAAACCTCCCACACTTGAGCCAAAGTGGGAAGGACCTTACTCAATACATAAGGTCTACTCCAATGGATCTTATTATTTAATCTCAATATATGGATAACTCATTAGAACTCCATCCAATGACAGATTTCTGAAGAAGTATTTTGTGTAACACAAATACTCCATCGTCTAACATGATGTTAAATTGTGTTTTCCTTTATGCATGACATTTAAACTACATAGTCCCCCATCATCCTAGCTACATGATGCTAAACTGTGCAGCATTCGTCCAACATGACATTAAACTGTGTTGTCCCTTATACATGACACTAAACTGTGCAACCCCATTATCCTTAATGCATGATATTAAACTGCATAGTCCCCCTTTAGTCCTTACTGCAAGACTTTAAACTGCACAGTCCCTATATTGTCCAACTTGGCATTAAACTGTGTCCAGTCCCTTATATGTCCTACGCGATATTAAACTGTGCATCGTTAAGGTTATTGCTACCTCTTGTTTCTCACAACGAGTATGAATCACACGATCTTAGAGTAAATTTCAACCATAACACTCTCTTTGGGCCACTAAACATGCGTAAGTCCCAACACCATTTTTAGGTCGTTTTCCTCAAGTACAATTCAATCACCAATTCATTCTTTAATGAAACTACACAGACTTTGATCCATTAATTCTAGGCTAGGTATGTAGTCAACATCCTGAGGTTCAAGACCAAAACCAATATCTTCACATCAGTTCACCTCTATCTCATACGATGTTGATTCGTGAAGATGCCCCCAAAACCAATATTTTTTACATTGGTTCACCATTGTCCTTGCTATATGACGTTAAACTATTCACACTTTTGTCCTATATGACAATAAACTACAACATTCTCTGACACCCTCACCTAAGAGGGTATCATTATTTACATTGATGTCTAATCCTGTTTTATTCCAAATACTACGTGCATACATGGAAATTCCTAATCCTTTAATCTTCGGTCAAACCATCATTGCACTAAACACCCCTTTCACCCTTCACTTGTACGAACCAAATCTATACAGAGGGTATTTTAGGAACTACGTGCAGCTTGATTATCATCCTTATGTGATACATATGAATGTCCGAGAATCCCTCAAATCCATCCCCATGTCGTTGGTCCTAACGCCAAATTCCACTTTCAGTCCCTTGGATGAAAAGTCCCCTTGTGAAAACATTAATGTGGTATGAAAACCCAGGTCTTCATTCACATCAGGTTTATATCTGTATTCCTCATTATGGTCTGAGCTCTATGACCCTAAACTAACATCTCCTACACTCTCATACCACATGACATTAAACTATATTTCAATAACTACGTATGACTTGATTCCCATCCTTATGGGATACGTAGTGAAGTCCAACACCACAATTCAGAACCCAGCCACAACATGATTATGGTTATCATTGATCTGAGTATCTCTATATACATTGGAAAATTCCCATTTTGATGTGTCATACTCCTAAACTTAAATATTTTCAGATCTCCACAACCCTTTTCTTGGCTTCGGGTCACAAAATGTCTGATACCTGAGAGTTATTTTGCCTGACTATGCAGCACGTGCCCTTCGGCAGCCTTGCATAAATAGTCCACATAACGGACCTATCAGCCAAGAGATGCTATTATTTAATTATGCAGCCAATTCCCTTAAGTTTCCCTACATAATTCAACCACTAACGGGTTTGTCAAATAGTGGTAACTTTATTTTTGGGAGAAAACCCTCTTTTTTCCTTATTTGTCTTAACAAAGATATGTAAGGATCCACAAAAATAGCCAATCTTAACATATTTTTCCCATACTATTTTTCATGATCTAAAATTAGTTAAGTCCATGGTTTATATTTTCCTTCCATACGTTTGGGTCAGACCTTCACAGGAGTGAAATTTATCCCATTCTTTGATAATCTCGATTGGAAATATCCTCTCCATATTCAAGTACCTCTCTCCATACGGCAGACTCTATGCTTTGGAAAATTTAAATCTCCATAAACATTCACTGGATTTTTATCAATAGAAAAGTAAAATTTCTAAGAGTTATTTTTTTCGACTATGAAACACGTTCCCTTAGGCAGCCTTTCATAAATAGTCTACATAATGGGCCAGCCATCCAAGAGATGATATTATTTGAATATGCAACCATTTCCCTTAGGTTTCCCTCCATAATTCAACCCCCTAACAGGTTTGTTAAATAATGGTAACTTCATTATTATGAAATGCTTCTTCTAATGCCCTTTAGACATTTTTCATATCATTCCTCAGATTCAAAATTTCTTAATTCATAGTTTACATACTTTCCCTCATACTTGAATATGGTAATAAGTTTTCAGATAAATTATCAAGGAATTGAGTCAATTGTAATCTATTAGGTCAAAGCTATTTTGACCTTAAACATTAGCCTTTTTTATGTCTGATGTGCATGACTTTAAATTGCCCACAAAAGACAACAGAACTCTGAAAAAAAATTCAAGTCCCAGCTCACTAAACATATATTTTGTATGATATAAGTAATATTGAGAAAAAGAAAGATTCATAGTTTGTAGTGTTATTTTTATAATCCTATCAAAAATAAAACTATGCTTACTAGGCCCATTGGCATAAGTAAAAAATTTAAAGAAGGTAGCAAAAGAATGCAGACACAGATGATTGAAGATGAAAGTGCCTTTTTTTGATTCACAAGAGTTAAAAAGACATCCACAGATTAGAGTCTATTATCTTTTTCAGGAATTACAAGAGGATTTCAATATAAATGATCACATTATTTACGGCATCCCGAGCTTCATCAGTAGCCACTTGAAGTTCATGCACTCGACCAACTTCACTCTTTTCAGCTTGATGGAGTTCTTTCTTAGCATATGAAATAGCTTTCATACCATTTGTATGAACTCCTTCTAGTGAATTATTAAGCTACTCAATTTCCCTAGTAACAGCATCTAACTGTTGCTGAAGGTGCATCTGCTGGACAACATTCTCCTTGATCTTATGTTTCAGCTCCTTCAATTTGGCAGCATTATCAACCTCATCTCAGGACACCGTATCCTCAAATTAACTGATATTGGTCAACATCCATGCTCTTGTCAAATCATGATGGTATTTTTTCTTCGGCTCCCTTCTTAAGTTGACTTGTTTCACCATGGAATGGATCTCTTAATATCCAAAACTGCCAAGTCCCAATATGATCAACATGGATGACAGTCATGGGATATTAAAAGACATCTCTTCAAGAGGCCCTTCAGATATGATCTTCCATATGTTCTGCAATGCCTTTTGATGTGAATATTGGACCTCCTTTTGAACCTCCGGGTCTGATTCAACATCACTATCACAAGGGGGAATATAGTCCGGGGTTAATTCACTTAGAGAAGTGCCCTGTTCTGCTCAATCCCCCTAACCCTTATTACTTTTCTTTCTATTCCCGTTGGGGCAGAGGCTGGGGATTCACCTCCAGATCTAAACACTTAAATTGATGGCCCTGTATAGTCAATTGAATGTTTTGGTTTGTTTCAAAGGATAACAAAAGTTTATTAAGTTGTATTGAAAATTAATTGAAGCCACAAATATTACTATCTTTTACCCAATGGTAGATCAACAACATGTAAAGGCTCCTCCCCATCTTTCATAGCTTCAATGGGATTTTCAGTATGTGTTTTAGGAATCTCTGTTGGGTTAAGATTCACTTGAGATAGTGTCTCTACAATAGTAGGGTTGTCTATACCCCCTTCAGGCATTGGCAGTTCAGCAGCTTTCTCAGTTAGAACTGCAAATTTCAACCAATCATGGTCAGAGATGTAATAAAAAGTTATTTTAACAGGATGAAGGATAACACTCATGTCCAAAATCTTCTAAATAACATGGTAATTTAACATGATCTAAAAAATCTTCAAATGATATGCCAAGTTTCATCATTTCATCCAGTGATATCTCAAGTTCCTAGTTAGTATCACTAGTGGAAGCATTCGATGTGTCTTCTTGGCAACCCTCATCCTGCGGCCTGAAACCCCAGAAAGTTTCTTCGGAGAAAATTATGACAATAATTGAAGTGTCCAGCAAATGTTCTGTTGCAGGTGTTTAACCTAAAGTATCACAGAATGGAATCTAGTTGATGTTTTTATTTAACATTTTATGAAGCATTGTTAAATTTCCAGAAACAAGATCATCTCTCCATGAAGCAGTAGTAGGAGCAGTACAAGGAATAGATGCTGGCTCTTCTTCAGGAGCATCCAAGTTAGCATGAATTTTCGACTGTTCACCATCACCCTACGTGGTCCTCAAAGGAGGGTTAGTACTCTTCCTTAGAGTAGAAATTGAATAATCCCCTGCAATCCCAAGAATAATGAGCAATATTTTCATGAGTTATAATTCATGACAATCCGAAAGACTTACCACTACCGATGAATCATTTGGCTATGGAATTTTTCCTTTGATGTCTTTGTTTCTTTGGATTTTTTAGAGTGTTGACATCATTATCTCTAAATACAGGAATTGGAGAATGAAAAGCCATGTCCAACTCCTCATCTATGTCTTACTGGCCTTGAGATATCTCACCTGGCTCATGAGGAGATTCAGTAACTCCAATGGAAGTACCACCAGGGCTATACTTTGGTAAAAGAACCTCAGTAGTTCCTTTCCCTACAAGCTGCAAGATGAAAAAAGTAATTTCCTTGAGTAACAAAGCATTAACTGGAATCAAGTTTCATAGTAAATAAGGAAAGAGATTTAAATCTTCAAGAGCCACATAATCGTGACACTCCACATCTCCAAGAGCACTATCCCCCTCAGTGGTTCCACAATCAATCATTTCCTTCACCCTCTTGGTGATAGGAATAGAATCATCAGTGGAATATATGAGCATCTCCAGCTCTCTGATGTAGGCCCGCAATTCATCGGGGTTATCCTCAAAATTGATATCAGTAGGGGTCTGATGATTCCCTACTTCAGGGATGTGTTTCCCTTCACATAGGTCCAACCAAGCAGTTTTATAATCACAATATAAACTCCTCCATGTCTGGAAAGCCTCTAGTTTTAGATATTCAGCATGTGTACCAGAAGGCTGCAAGGAGTGTCCTACAATCTTGGACATTAGCTTCTTCTGAGCTGCTGCAATAACAGAAAGAGAAATAGAAAATAAAACTTGTTGCTCTATAAAGTAATGGAGATTAAATTTCCCTAATTAAGTGACACACTAGGGGTATATGGAGTGGGTCTCTTGATTATGATAGGAGAATTAGATACGACATGAGGCCACTTTGACACATGTCAGGCCTCATCATCCCCATCCTGAGAATCCGGCGAGTCAACCCTGGGTGAGGAACCCGGTGAATCAGCTCTGGGTGTAGAAGAGTCACCTTCCAGATGAAGGGTTTATTTCTCTACGGTTTTTTTCTTTTTCCCCACCCAATGAACCAGATGATTCAGTACCCCTTCAAGGTATGATGCTACCCAGTTCCCGGCATACCATGTAGTCAAGTTACTCACCGCTCCAGCAACTGGTAGGTCAAACACTGCCCCAGTATTCTCTATAGATTTAAGCAACCATAGTTTTTGGGAAACCATCTGATGCTGTTATGACCTGAAATTCACATTAGGGGATGAAACAATCTACTACCGACACTTGAATTGGTGTGAAAATCTTTATGGAGCATAGTCCTCGAATATAATTTATCCGTCAATCCTGGTGGAAAATACACCATCTCTACAAGCCAGCATATATGACCTCAATTCCAGGCCAGCTGTTCCATCATCAACAAACTACCCAGCTGGCGGGTTTCCATAAGGAAAGAAATGGAATTCTTTGAACATGGTCATCCTCACCTCCATATCATAGGAGTTGAGGGATAACAGAAAAATTCCAGAAAATGGTTGCACTGATGGCCTGAAAGAACTTCTAGGAACCTGTACTCTACTCTGTAAAACATAAGTCCTGAAATGAGTGGAAATCCATCCCCAAAAAACTTTTAATGGTCCCACTATTATCAAAGGAGACCTACCCATAAAGACATGGAGTAAGATCTTGTGAATCTTCACCAAAATGGGGGTGGCCAACCCAACCATTTCCCTCTCTTCCAACTTGGATGGAACAACAAAGGTCCCTGGTCTGATTCATCCCTTCGAATCCCTAACTGGTAGAAGAAAAACATTAAGCCACAAGGATAAGAAACCAACCATATGGGTCTTTTCGGGGATTATATGATCCACTTCATACCCCTACTTCACAAATTCTCCCACTTCCAGGGTCGGACAGAATGCGCCAAAAGCACCACTCTTCTCTGTTCCAGGGTAGGTAGTAGGATGAGTACATGTTGGCCCCTTATCCTTATTCTTGGTAAGAAAAATATCCATACACTCCTCTAGATGAATATCCTTTCTTGAATGAGTTTTGGATGTCTTTGAGTTCTTGAGCTTGTAGAAAATTTTCAATAATTCCCGAGCCAATGCTGGAGTCTTCTCTGAATCATTCCCAGTCACCATGGGAGGGATGAATTCATCATACATATCGCCCAAAATTGGAGCTGCTGAGATCTTGTAGACATCCCACAAACTGATGCCTACTTCTCCATGAGTTAGATGGAAAGAATTGGTTTCTGGGCTCCAGCTACTGATTAGCTCTGGCACAAAGTCATCATTACTGTAGACAAATGTTTTCCCAGACCAGACAACTTCATATATTGTTGCTCCTTTCAAATCCTCGAAAAACTCTACATAGGTTTGTCGCACCCAATATGCCCACATCCAAGTCGGCTTCACACCTCCTCCAGGACGGAAGTCCCAACTTTTCTTCCAGCCTTTGGATTGTTACATCTGAGAATTTCGGATGATTGAATGATAATAATGTGGTTGCAGGTCAGGCATGTGAGGTTTCAGATCTGGGGAACAAGGGCTATCATTCATTATGTAGGGCTTCTCCATTGTTCCAGCATTAAAAAATGATCCTCCAATTGAGACATTTTTTGATGAAAAGTTGGGGTACGTCTGAAACCAAGAATGTGGGAGATAGTTCTTTGGATCTGGAACATTGAGTCCTTGCAGATGACCATGGACATATAGAGGCAGGTAGATGCTCTATGGGAAATTAAGATGATACTTCATCAAGTACTTGGAAAAATATAGGATAGTGATGCCGCATATATTATAGTAATCATGGAAAATGATGTTCATCATATCGTCAATCCACTTTCTGGCCAACTCATCAACCATTCTAATTATTCTTGGAGCGATTGAATCTGCACAAAGGTAGAATAATTAACTCTTATGAGTGTTTATTTTTCATAAAATTTGTGAAGAAAAGTGAAAAAATGTCTAAGGAATTAAGGCACGTAATTCCCATGTTGGCACCCAAGTCTAATTGTGTTGCGCATGTTTGGGAGCGCAGGTATCACCGCGCAAGTCTAAATACCTCTGTAGAAGCGCGCCACAATGAAGCAATGAATCGCAGACAGTAGCACTTTTGCGAGCAGGAACCCACTTGCACAACAAGAGAGAAGTGATTTGAAATCTAGGTGCTTTGCGTGAGAGTGGCACTCGTATACATAGGTATGTATGCACCCCTACGTGTCGAAGCATGCGTGGCTCACACCTGCGTGCTACTACCTGCGTGCTCAACACCTACGCGCCCAATTTCCTTGGTTTTCTCCTTTACCTCAGAGTCAAATCCTCGTTCCTTTTTCAGATCCAACTCCGAGGGGGTAATTTTGTTGACGCTCCTTTTCGTCACAGATTCTAACGAATGAAAAAGGAGAATACCTTCAGCACAAAGATATTCATCCTTTCAAGAAACATAAAAAAATGGCAATGGCATGAACAAGGATTTCTTTAAGCATTGGTCACCCAAGTTTCATCATGGTCGCGCAAGTATACTTGCGCGCCACATATGGGTCGTGTAGGTGACTTACGCGCCCTATTTTATTTTTTCCCAAGGTCCTAAATGGCCTATAAATACCCCTTGTGGGCCCCCCATTTCGTGGACAAAAAAATCCAAAATTCAGATTTAAGCTCTTGGTGCCCTAGTATCTCCTTGAAGTCTCCAAACACTTCTAAGGTAATTTCATACCTTGAATGGACAATCTAAAGAGGGGGAATATGGACTAAGTGCTGAAATTCATCAACACTTGCATGCCTAAGGGTCTAACCCTTAGGGAATATGGCCACACATGCGCACCGCCTTATCCCTTCAATAAAACTTGCATTCCACCCTTTTGGAAGGATTTAGGGATAATACTAAGGGATTGAGCCAAGCCTCACCCAAGTATTACCTTATGGGTTAACAGTCACAAAAGTACACATGTGTCACACAAGAATACTTGCACGACCAGGACTTGTGTTCCTGAACAGGACTTGCGTTCTTTCCACTTTTTGGGTTCCCCTCCTTCCTATTTAACTCTTTTCTTCAAATCCACCTCTCCTCTTCAAGATTTAGACTTCAAAACCATCTTCAAATCCATTTTTGGCATGGTGCCTTTGTTGGATTCCTTTCCTGAAAAGAATTCTATGGAACATCTCTCAAAACCTAGTGATTTAAATATCTTTATGTCACTAAGGTTAGATATTTCCTCTATTCAGCCTCATCCTCTAAGATGAGAAGATCTTTAATCCGTGCCTCCTCAGGAGTAAGTCCCAAGTTCCCTAAACCGGGCCTCCTTTTCCAGAGTAAGCCCCAATCATAAGCTCCCTAATCTGGGCATCCTACTTAGAAGTAATCCCCAATACTAATTTCTCTTAACTTGGGAATACTCCTAAGGAGTAAGCCCCAATCATAATTTCTTTTGATTTGGGATTCCTTCTTCGGAAGAAAACCCAATCAAAAGTCCCATCTAATTTGGGCATGTTTCTCAGGATTAAGTCCTATGTTATGTATCTGAATCTCCCTAAAGCACATATACCTTTATAGGCCTTGCTCCTGAGTATATTCCCTAATGTAAATCCCAATCCTCATCTATCATGGGCTATCATACATACATAATCCCCACATTATTTCTGATGATTACATCTTTCGTGGAACATTCGTTAGGTTTTACTGATATCTCTTGTTTCTCACACCGAGCATGACTCATGTGATCTTAGAGTGTAAAAGTAATTATGAAATCTTTTTTTGGGCCATAAATCATATATAAAATCCATATTTATTCACTCGAACTACGTGGGTTCTGATTCCGTTTATAAACAAGGATACATAGGTAGCCCATATGCGGGTACGATTCCAACTCTGAAATAATTCATGTCCTTCTGAATGACAATAAACTTCATGTGCCCCACTGAGTGGCTTTAAAACCATTATGGTTATCATAATGACCAATAGATTTATATATAATGTGTTGAAGGATACCATTGAATAAGAATCTCTAACAAATATAGATGATTCTCTATCAATGATGAACATCAAATACATATAAAAGATTCTCTAAATCTCATACATATCAATAATTGATAGTCAGATCTAAAGGAAAGATCATTTTAATTCTACGTAATTTAATAAGGATTCATGAACATAAATCAAATCTATAAAGAGACTCCCGGAGTAGACAATAATTCCCACCAAAAAAGGTGTGATGGGTCTGAACGCCCATCCTCTCGACCAATGAAAATTCTTAAGCCTAATTGGTCCACAACTAATGAGCACCTACCTTTAAGAAGTAGGTCCAAATGGATATAGAATCATTGGATGTTTCTGGTTCTATGAATAAACCCATTAGAAACTAATTGGAATGTTTGGACCTTAAATGAACAAGGTCATCCCCATTTCTATAAGAAACTACTATAAAGACTTCAGTTACCCACGTGAGTCATAGACCTATGGTGAAGGTGTGGATCTAATGAGGAAATGTATTATATGGTATTATAAGTTTCAGATGATGGTGGATATGTTCTTTTGATTATTCGAGTAATGGTCTCGATTAGATATATGTATTCATTAATTTTATTTAATATAAGAGCTTCCCATTGATTCACATCTACTAATTTTTTGGTGGTTTTATATGTTTTGGTTAAGTTATTCCCTATATTGCTTACTTTTAACACACTCATGGGAATCAATCTTGATCACATACATAGATTTCTATATTTACTTATCATAGTTATTTGTTATGGTAATTTTCATGTTTTTTTATTTCAGAGATGACAAGATTCAATGTAATTTTCATTACGGATTGGTCGACTGGTTATTAAACACACATTGATTATTACAAGAGATGGGGATCCTTCACCACATGAAAGGGGGAGAATTAATTCCTATATAGAGATTGGTATTTAAGATAAGTTATAGTAGGATTGGTCCTTAACGAAGCTAGACCCATTACAACAGTGGTGTAGAATATGGTTCTTATGGTTGATCTGGAAACAATTTCATCCTCTCTTTCTCTCATATTGCATCTTTATCCTAATGTTTTTCCAAATGAATTCTCATGTATTCGACATTATTGGGTGGTTAATTTTGATACTGAAGTCATGTTATATTCAAAACCTATATCCATTCCTTCTTACCATTTGGAACCAATAAATTTTTATGAACTAAAGGTGTAGCTTGAGAATTTTGAGGTGAAAGGCATTATTCAACCAAGAACTTCTCCTTTGGGTGCTCCAATTTTATTAAATAAAAAGAAAGAAAACATATTTTGGACATGTGTGAATTTTATGAAACTAAATATGGTCATGATAAATTATAGGTTTCTATTTCCACTGATTGATGATATATTCAATCTATTGATGGTCACCCAATGGTTATCCAAGATTAACTTGCATAATGGTTTCTGCCAGTTTCAGTGTGAGAGGAGGACATAACAAAGATAGTTCTTAGAATTGAATATGGGTATTATGGTTATCTAGTGATTCCATTTGCGTTATCAAATTCTCAAATAGTGTTCATGTATCTTATGAACATGATCTTTTAGCCAAAAAATGAAAATTTCTTCATTGTATTCATTAATGATATTCTGATATATTCTGAAATATTACAGTTTCATTATACACACCATGAGTTAGTTTTGAGTATCTTATAGTGAATAACATTAATAAATGAATTTAATGTGTCACATTTAGATCCAATAGGTATGTTTCATGAGATAAATATTTTTTAAGATAGGAATATCGATTGATACGAAGAACGTATAGGTAGGTATGTCTTGGGCAGATGTTGAAAAAAATTTGAGATTTGAAGTTTCCATGTATTGGTAGGATAATAAATATGGTTTTTTCAGGACTTATCCACCATAGTAGTGCTTATGGTAAGGACAAACAAAAATGGAGAAATTTATGGATCAGTATGAATATAAATTTTTATAGCTAACGAAAGGACTAAAATCTTCTTTGGTCTAGATTTTTTTGATCCTATTGTTGTTTATAAAATTTATTTTGATTTTTTAGGTATTTTATTGGGATGTATCCTAATGTAAATAGAACATGTAGCTTATTATTGGTATTTTAATATATTTCCCCCAGTGATAAACTACCCTAATCATGATTTAGTGTGGTTTATGGTGCTTCGTGCCCTTAAATGTTGGCGACACTATCATTTTTGTGATAGATTTTTCATTTATATATACCAAAAGAGTATATGGTATATATTTTATAAGTAATCATTAGACTTTTAGAAGAGTAATTGGGTTGAGTACCTGAATATATTTGTCATTTAGATGGATTATGCTCCTAAGAAGGTGAATGTTGTCGCAGATGCTCCCAATAGGAATGTGTAAGAGCTTATATAGTGATTATCATAAGGACAATAGATGTTGATGTTCTTTTTAGATGATTGGATGATGGGTGAATCTATGGAACAAGGGATAATAACCTATACTCCATTAAAAATCACTTCTACCTTTGTAGACATCGTGAAACCAATTAGGTTTCTAATCCTTAATAGACAATGATTCGGGTACGAAAGTGGGGAATGTCCCAGTTGTAGGACTAGTTTTGGATGGGAATTTTTGTATCAACACCCACAATAGGGTAGTATTACCAATTAATATGATATAATATTTGATGATTGACTCTCATCAATTATAATGGGGAGTAAACCTAGGAATAAATAAGATGTGTCGTGATATAAGATGATCATTCCAGGGTTTGGTGTGAAGATGCACATCATAGGTTTTTCCTATCATTGAATAAGTTGTAAAAGGATTATGTTCAAGCATAAGTGACCAGGGTAAATAATTAAGTCTCTTCACATTCCCATATATATGTGGGATGTGGTGAGGAGGAATTTTATAGTGTTACTAAGACCCTATTAGGATGATTTAATATGTGGGTTATAGTCAACCGACTGATGAAGGTACCACATTTCTTTTAGATTCAAAAAATCAATTAATAGATGAATTTGAAAATATATAAATTAAATAAATAGTGAGGGTTCATAAAGAACCTCCGAGAATCATATATGATCATGATTATCATTTTATGTAATGATTTAGAAAATTTCTACAGAAATAAATTGGGATTCTATAGAAGATGAGTATATCATATCATCGAATGATATATGGTAATTCAGACAGGATGATCCCAATTTTATAATATATGTTTTAAGAATTAAATTTTGGATTTTATTGGAGCATGGAATAATCCTCAATACATTATAGAGATTTTGAATAATAATTTTTTAGTCTTTAATTCAGATGAAACTGATTTGGGATCTCTACGGTCAGCCTTGTCATTCAAGATTATGTTGTGAGGAGTTGGTTTATATTTTAGTTATTAGGATGATTTTATTATAATGAACCGTCAAGTGGGTGTTTTTAATCAGGAAGATATAATGCCTTATGATTTTTAAAGCTATTTTGGAAAGATTATATGATATTGAACAGTGATCCTAAATAAACCAAGAAATATTATTATTTAAATAACGACATTATAACCAAGACATTAAATTAAAGTGTATAGATATGACACAATTTTTATGAAATATATATAATTTTCTACCTCAATATAAATATTTTTATAAATCCAGTGTAAATAATCACCGAATTTTTAATAAATTCATTTTATTTTTTAAAAATACAATTTTGATAAAACATGGTTTTATTTATTTCTAATATAAAATATATTATAATTAATTTATAGAACTCTTATAAATTTTATTTGATAAAAATTATATCATTTTTAAAATCATTAATCCCAAATTTTCTTATAGCGAATTTTTCAGATTTTTCAGAAAAGATTTATTTTACATGAATAGTGAAAAATACTGATTTTCATTCAAAATTGTATTTTTGTTTCGACCATGTTAAAGATTTAATTTTATTTTAAAATGGTTTAGAAGAAATATTAGATATATTATTAATAATAATCAAATTAATTTCATTGGAATTAAAATTATTGTTAAATGTGGCATTAAATATTTTGTAGAAATATTTTGTTCCTAAACAACTATTTTTTGTTGTGTTTATTTTAATATAAAATTATTTTACACAACTTATAAAAATTGAATAACAAAAATTTATTCAGTTTTTATAATCAAGAGGTCCAAATTTGGTATACATTTCCTTTAATATTATGATTAGTAATCTCAGTAAGTTTATGTCATCATGGTAAGGGTAAATTTTGTAATTACGGTTAAAAATAATTTATTAAGGACTATAAAATGATCATAAAACATTCATTTATTATATTGGATGAGTGTAATTATAAAATTTACATCCATGTTTCAAAAATATGAAAATATTGTGACATATTTATTTGATGTTGTCCTTTATATTGTTTTATGTTAAAAAACTGTATAAAATGTCATTCCCTTAATTTTTTATCTCTAATGTTTTCACCTATGGATAAACAAAGGATATGTTATGTCTTCAACCAGTTATTTTAAAGATAAATTTTCTTTTTATTTTTTATTTATATTTAATTTCTATTCATGATATAATTACCTTAAATACTTATCCAACATCGATAAAATGTTTATTCAATTAATAGAAAAATAAAATAAATGATTTAAAAAATGTTAAAAGTTTCCAATTTGAATTAATGATTGTGTCCAATGAAATTTTTAGACATAAAATACATATTATATGGGTTTTAGTGGATTATATTATATTTCTATAATTTTCATGTTGTCTTCAAAGAAAAATTATATGACATTATTAATATTTTATAATAAATAATGTTTTATTAAATTATTTAAAATGTACAAAAATACTCACTTCTAAAAATTGATTGGAATAAGTTTGTAAATATCAATTATGTTTATTTATTGACCAATTATATTTTCATATTATCTGTATTTACCCCAATGAGTCGAAACATTGTTATCATAGTAATTTTAAAATAGGGATAATACAGGATAAAACTTAGAGTTAAGGATAAACAGATAATATAAACTTGTGCAATTTTTTTGATGATAAAATTTAAACCCATACCCATCATATTATAAAATTATATATGTTTTATGCCTTTTGAAGTAAATTTATTTTTTATTAATTTAATAGATTATTTAACTCTAAGAGTGTCCCTTTACTTACTTAAATAAGGACACCTCCTCTCCTATTTTCTTCACACTTAAAAAGAATTTTATATTAAACAATCATACCCATATCCCTTTGATGAATCCATACCCACATTCTATATGTCTTAATTTATACATAATACCATCCCAAGAGGGATTAATGTGTAATGTAAATGAGGTTGTTCAAAGAAGAAGTGTAGTCTTTAACCAAATGCTTAAGTATTATTTATTATTCCACCACTTTATAATATTATTCAACCATGATAATATAATAAAATTAGTAAATAAAATAAAATTATATTTTACTATTTTAATTTCATGAACTATATCCATCCACTCTTCCATAAAATTGGAAATGAAACCATTTTCATGTATATAGCGGATTGCCACCTCACGAACAAATGTATTCATATTCCATCCCCACCACTCATACCAGGTTATAATGATGGATTTAATATATATATATATATATATTATGAAATTCATGAAATATTTATCATTCTGTAAAATTAATCTATCATAACTTTCTTACATTTCCAATCATTGAAAAATGATAACGTCATCTGTGCGTAGATGTGGTTTACCACTTCCATAAAGCAATGTGATTCATTATTCTTTATCACATCACATTGATAATATATATGTGTAATTAAAGAAATTATATGATATTTATTATATAATTATCATTCTTAATGGAATAATGTATTTTACCTTCTTTCCCTAATGTCCTTTAGAAAATGGAAACACTCATCATGCATATGTATGACATACCGTCTCCTTGATTGTAATATAATTTTTTTCTCATAACCATAATAGATGATTGGTTTTAAAATTATAAATGATGTATAAAAATTATAATTATTTCATGATTGTTATTATATATATATTATAGAATAATGATCTCTTTGACTACATTCTACCTACCAAAGTATTTTTTCACATACAATCTAAATATCATCAAATGTATGATATTAAGTGAGCTGATTTTGTAGTCATATATAGCATAGTAATAGATAAAATAAAATTAATAATAAACAATAAAAATGTTCATAATTAATTATATAATTAACATATGTTTATTATTAATGAAAATAACGAACAAACATGATGAGTCAGACTTGACATAAGGGATTTTATCCCATTTATATTTCTATGAGACACATAACATATTCATCGCCTATTTTTATGCAGTGTTTATACTACCCATGAATGTATTTTATGAAACATCCCATGAAATATATGGGAATTTAAGTATCCATTTATTTTTCTTTCTTTCATTGGTATTATAATTTTAAAGTTATAAAAGAGTTAAGGGATCCCTCCAAAACTACCTTTTTTCTTCGGGTTATGAACACACTCTCTATCTCACCTTCACTCTCTTTGTGTTGTTAAATATTGATTTTAAATTTTATTTATATATCTCTCTTAAATATATACCTAACTAATTATCCCTAACTTTTATGGGTAAATAAATTCCATAAATTTAATTCTCAAATTCCATTTCTAAAATGAAAATTGATTATGGGAATCTTTTATATCCCTTAGTACTTTTATATAATTCTCATTTAATGTTTTTTATTCCTAAATGAGAATCTAATTTTGAGAACTATGATTATGAACATCAATAAAATTTAATTCCTTATTCTCTTTTTATTATTTACAAAATTTATTTAATTATTATATGAGGAAATATTATGTAACCCATTTATTTCAATGTTAATTCTTGGGATTATTCCTTATTATTGATTTCTTTTTCTAGAACACATAATAATAAACATGTTATGATGGTTACAACCAGATATAACTTCAGCGGTTTGGGTAAATATTTGTATCATGAGAAATTATATATGGTATTTTGGAGGAAACCTAATTTACTATGGTATTCTATCTACCATATGATGTTATCTTGGAAGTTAGACATGATTTATAAATATTATATGTTTTATATTGCTACATATTTTCCTATGTTATCATGATATTATAATACCATGTTATTTATGTTATTCTCTCATGTGATTAGTCACTATACATCTATTTTATAATATCCTATTATACCTTTGACTAACCCGTTATGCTCCCTTATCTTGTCTATTTTCTTACTAGTATTTTCATCTCACCCCTTTGGTATATGTATTCCATAAATAATCCCAAATAGTTTTAGTAGCTCAAATGGATTTGGAACTCACTATGGATTTAAAAATAGTCATTTTTTTCTATATTGATGCGTTTTGTTCCTAGTTTTCCAAATACACTATGACTTATAATTGATATTTTCTATTTTAAAGGATATTTATGTTAAAAATAATATAATAATATGTGTCAAAAGGTTGTTTTACGGTTATTGGTATTAGATAATGTTCAAGTTTTTTTTTTGGATTATGAATTGAATGAATTAGTGATAAAACTAGGAATAAGCCTATATATAGGAATATATCCTATAATGTTTTTTGAAGTATAAATTTGGTGGTTTCCATCCAATCACATCCATGTCTTGATACTAAAAGTGGATGTAGTTTTGGAATATATGAATCTTGGGTTAATACAACAAAATAAATTTGGTTTATTATATCTCATTTTTCATTATATTCTACAATGAGTATCCCCTTACCAAGAACCTTGTTTTACACTATTGGTAGATATTATTAGATCAATTATATTTTCCATAAGAACCATTATGATGGATTTGAATAGATTATTTCCATAGATGACCTACGTTAAATATAAGGTGTCATAAATTTAAAACCAGACTTCATTATTTAGATATTTTATAAATTATTTTTCATAATTTTTTTGTCTCTCACTATGAATATTGTTTCTCACACTACGGTTTGGGCTTTAATAAATTACTGGAACCTGGATGAATTTTGTTATCATTGAATATATTAGTAAATGGAATTATTTTCCTTATGAGTGACCAAATGAAATGAGAGTTGTAATGTTAAATATTTTGATTAATACTAATAAGGTATATTGTTATATAATTAATAACAAAAACATGGGTGATATTAATGACACAAAAGATAAGAGAAAAATAGAGTTTCATAAAGACAATAAAGGTAATAAGATTCATTTTTTCCCATGTAAATTATGTTGGCAGAATATCATTGGAAAATGTCTCAATGGATTGAGAAGATATTTTATTTTTCGAAAATAATTCCATAGAGAAAGTAGTTAATGCAGAAAAATAAATATTTTAATGGAGGGATATGAAGTGGATCCTAATATAACATTTATTGTTCAATGTCTTATATATGGGAGACATGGGAATTATCAATGATAATTCTCGAATACATTGGTTAACTACTAAACCAATGATGGAAATATTGTATTACAATAAATTGAGTGAAGGTATTTTAGTGTTTATGTATTTGGTATCAAGAATTATCTATATTAAGTGTTATATTAGTGATATTATTGTTCTATGAATCCAGAAATATATAATGATTTTGATTATTTTTGAAATCATTAATATTTTTATCTAAGGTGAACTTAACAGTTAGTTATACCATCATGTGTTTAAATTTTTAAGGTTGATAAAACGTTGAAAGGCATAAAAAACTTTATTAGTTATTAATAGGTGAGATTTTAAGATGACTAATGATATTTTTGGGAGATATTTTATTAGGTTGAGGTATATGTATCCATTAGGGATAAAATGAGGGATTATTTTATAATAATGTTACTTTATTATTTAGGATGTCCATAATATTTTTTTGGAATGTTATAGTAACTATATTATTGTTGTTTTAGTGAAAGGAAAAACCTATAGTCCAATATATAACCTATCACATATTACAAGGTCTGATGGATTGAACCTACCAATGAAGGGAAATGAGGGGTAAACTCCTACCACTATCCTATGTGATTTCTTGTTTAGTGTGAATTTTTTTTTACTTCAAATATTTGATATATAAGGATTAATCTGATTTAGGTAAAGTATTTTTTTATTTTATAGATAAATATGGGATTGAAAATCATTTTGGTGATTATTTTATTAATGATATTTCAGAAGAAGTTCAATATTGTGAGGATATTATACGATTAACATAAATATAATATTTTAATATTTTATTTTAGGAATAAAGGTTGAATTATATTTTATAATTATATCTGATTTTAATGTTGATATAGGTTATTTATGGAGGTTAGTAGCGTATTTTTAAAATTATATAATTAGGGCATATGAATATTTTGGTATATGACATTATGAGTGAGAAATGTTGATTGGTGATAAATTTAAAATTAACCCTATTAGAAAATGTGATCAAATATTTTTTAAATTTTGGGTTTTTAAATTAGTTTTTAATATTTTGACATACCTTATGATTATATCTATTTTGGAATTCAAGTGTTACTGTTGATGATGTAAATATTAATATCGCATTTCTTCATATAAAGGATTATTCTATTGGGGAATTATCTTATCTTATACAAAAAAATTTATTTTCAGTTATTAATAAGATATATGAGGAATATACATTAATCCTTTTTTATGTTATAAGATCTATTAGAATCTTATTTTAATGATTCAAGTATGAACAATTCATATTGAGTACTCTTCAGTGGGAGAAAAAGATGACATTGTGGAGAAACATGATTAAAGGATGAAATTATATATGTAATGTAAGTATATTTCTTTAATTTTCTTAATATATATTGTAAATTAATTCATCAACTCTAGGAAAATAATCTTGGAACAATACATTTACACTATTACCTTCATTTTGGATGAATCTATGGTCTTTTTAAACATCATTGATTTAATGTAATTAACATTCTATTGATCATAATATTTCTTGTTTTTAATGATCTCTATCAATATATATATTTATTTAGAAAATAAATTTCTACTATATGTATATATTTTCAATCCCCACAAATGTACACCTATTTTTAATCCTAGTTATGTGTTATTTTAGATAAGTTTTTATTTTCTTTTCCCTCTTTACAAGAGTTTGTTTATCAATCCTTTAACGATGTGATATTTGAATAAAGGGTTTTTAGATATCAAACCACTGATTACTAATATAAAGTTAAAAATATGAGTGTAATGTTTCTAAAATTATAGAGAATGTAATTTCTTGAGATTAAAAATCCTTTCTTTGATAGTGTGTACGATACACAATAATGAACCAACATGAATCATGAAATATTATTATTTAAATATTACTGTAATAACCTAGATGTTAAATAAGAGAGTATGAATATGATTTAATAATTAAATATATATATATATATATGTGTTTTAAAAAAGAAAAATTTAATGATAAATTCTTATTAAATAATCTCTCAAATTTTAGTAATGTCATTTTATTCTTGAAAACTAATTTTTTTTCAAAATATGTTCCATTGATTTTTGTGAGAAAATATTAAAATTAATTTCAAGAGAATTTATATATTTTAGATCATAAAAATAATATAATATTTGGAATAATTATGTGATAATTATCTTAGAGTTATTTAATTGGGATTTTCTGAAAAGAATGTTTTCTTGTGAATAGTGAAAAAAAATTGTTTTTCATTTAAAATGATATTTTTATTTCAATAATTTACAATGTTTCATTTTGATTTATATTATTTAAATTTAAAATTAATTATGTTATATTTTCGATAATCCAATTATAATCATTAAAATCCATTTTATGGTTTTATTTGGTATAAACAAAATTTTAAATATAAAAGGCATTTTTTGAAAGAACTTTTTTTCATTACATTTTGAGTTTTAATATTAAATTAATTTATTCGAATTATAAAAATTGATTCTATTAAAAATGGATACCATATTTTGGACAATTATTTCCAAATTTAGTAATTAGTCCCTTTTATTTTTTGGTTATTATGAATAGTATCCTTAGTAAATATTTTTCACCATAGTAAGGGTAAATTGGGTAATTATGCTTACATATATTTTGATATGGACTAAAAAATGATCTTAACACTTGCCTTTATCCTATTGGATGATTGAATTTTATCCACTTCTAACCAATTTTCTAAAATATAAAAACTTGGTGCTATATTTATTTTATTTTTACCTTTCTATTATTCCATGTCAAGAAAAGTATGAAATTTCATTCTCTTGGTTTTGTAATCTAGAAATTTTTTAAATATAGATAATCAAGGGATATGATCTGATGAAAAAAATGTTAATTTAAGGATATATTATTTTTTTCATGGTAATTTACATATAAATTTTATTGATTGAATAATTATTTAAAATTCGTATCCAACTTCAATACAACATTTATTCAATTAGTAGAAAAATAAAATAAAAGATTTTTTAAAAGTTAAAAGTGAAATAAATTGAATTCAATATTTTTCCTATAAAATTAGTATTTGAATGTATAGTATTATATAGGTTTGAATTGATTATATTAAAATTCTATTATTTTCATTTTGTTTTCAAATTCAAATTAAATGAACATTTATAAAAATGAAATTAAAATTATTTTATAATAAATAATATCTCATTAAATGATGTAAAATTACTAAAAACAATATCTTATTCAAATTAAATTTTATATGTATATAAATATCTACTATGGTTCATTTATGGAACAATTTTTGATTCATAGTAACTATTTTTACCCTTAAAGTGTAAAAACCTTTTTATGAACCTAATTATCAAAAAGGGTTAGTACGGGTTAAAACATAGGGATGAGGAAAAAACATAATTGAAACATTTAAAACATTAATTGAATGATTTAATTTTATCCAATAATCATCATATATTTTAATTATATCAGTTATGAAACTTTGTTACCATGAAACATAATTTATATTAATTTAATATTTTTTGTAATTCCAAGGTTTCCCCTCCCCTCACATATAAAATGGCACCTCCTATCCTCTTTTATTCACACGTAAAGATATTTTTTTTCTTCCATTATATTCCCAAATACATTACTAAAATCTATCACATCATTCTATAGGTCTTTGGAAAGGCATTATACCATCCTAATAGGGCTTAAGGATTAAAACAATGGAGGTTCTCCAAAGAAGAAGTATAGTCTTTAACCAAATATTTTTGTATTATTTCTTCATCTACCATCATATAATAATATTGAAACAAAATGATATAATAAAATAATTGTCTCTGATATAATTATACGTTATTATATTAATTGGAGAAGCTATATCCATCCCATCTTTCATTAAATGGGAAGCAGAACCATCATTCATGTGTATGGGAGACTACCATCTCACAAACAGATGCAATTAATTTTCCATCACCATCTACCACAAAAGTTTATAATAAGGGATTTAATTTATATATATTATTATTATGAAATATTTATCATTATATAAAATTAATATTTCCTATATTCTCTTACCATTCCATTCATTGAAAAATGATAGCGTTGTTCATCATTATGTGTGGATTACCACCTTCCCAAAGTGATATGATTTTTTTCCATTACCAGATCACATGGATGGTATAAATATGTGTATTTAAAGAAATAATATGATATTTATGATATAATGGTAATTATATAATGAAAAAATAATACTTACCTTCTTCTTATATTGATCATTGAAATATGGAAACATTATTTATCTATACGTACAACCTACCATCACCATGATTATAACACATGTTGTTTTTCCAAATCATCATAATGATTTGTTTAAAAATTATAATTTATGTTTAAAAAATATAAATATTTCATTTTTATTATTATAGTTATTAGAAAATATTGACATTTATGACCCTATAAATCCAACTAAATTCAATTTGGACATACAATCCAAATATTGTCAAAATTTATGACATGAACATAAATGAATAAGTAATTAAAAATAAATTTTTAATAGATAAAAAAATAATAATAAACATGAAAAATTTTCTTAATAATTTAAATACTTAAAAAAATTAATTATTTATGATTCTAATGAACATGCATGATTATTCAGACCCAAGGTAATGAATTTTCATCTCTCTTTTAATTCTGTACGACACATGCCATATTCACTGCTTTTTTATTTTATGGGGTGAATATACTACCCGTGAATGTATTTTGTTATTATTATACTAAAAATTATTTTTATTTAAATATCCATTAATGGTTTTCTATTTTATTCGGATTATGATTCAAAGTTACCAAATTTATAAGGTATCTCTATGAACCATCATTTTTTTCGGGTTATGACTATTCTCTCTATCTGAATTTGTCTCTCCTCCTGATATTATAAATTTATTATATATTCTATATATTAGTATCTTACATATATACCCATCCTATTAAAATTTCATTTCATGTAGTAATACATGTAATAAATTCATTTCTCAAATTCCATCATTAAAATTCTTCATGATTAAGGGGAACTTTTCTATTCCTTAATCCATATATGTAATGATAATTTAAAGTTCGTATTCCCATATAAACCCCATATTTTAAGACATATGATTATTTAATTCATTTCTTTCTTCATAATCTTTACAAAAATTACTTTCATTAAGATATGTAGAAATATTTTGTATTTCATTTCATTCCCTGGTTAATTTTTATGGTTATACCTTATGATGGATTTTCATTTTGGGGCACACATAATCATGAAGTTGTTATAATGGATGCAACCAAATAGTTCTCCAATGCCTTGGGTAATGTTTTTGTCTCATGAGAATTTATGTATGGGTTTAGGGAGTAATACTAATTCATGATGGGACCATATCCACTATGTGATGTTGTCTTGGTAGTTAGCCCTAATTTATTCTTATGTCAGGTTTTTTATTACATCTACACTTCCAATATTTCCATGTTATTTTAATACCATGTTCTATATGTTATTATCACATGTTATTACTATTGATCCTCCTATTTTATGATATCATGTTATATTATTAACTCACACATTATACATCCTTATCATGTTTGTTCCCTATCCATTTAGATCACCCGATTTATCTATGTACTCCTGAGGTTATCCCACATAGTTTTAAAATATAATATAGATTTAGTAGTAATTATAGAGATTAAGATAATTATTTTTTTATTTTCATGTTGATGTTTGTTATACCAATTCTTAAAAATACACCCGGCATTGTGATCCTTGTTTTGTGTTCAATGGGTAATTTTGTTAAAAATAATGTAATATTATTTTTAAAAAGGCCTGAGTCACTATATAAGTAGATAGTTACCAATCAAATAAGGTGAAATTCTTATATAGATTGATGATGAGGATATTCAGATTTCACTATGGGAATTTTGGTTTTGTTTCAAGTGTCATCTCAGTTGGGACATCAATGATTGTGAAAGTATGGGAAATTTGGGTCAGGGAGTTTGGGACTATTTGAGATCATCAAACTAAATCAGGAGAGTGGCTTACTAATTATCTATTCCTTCGTGATATCTATGTAAGAAAAATTTGTTCCATTTGTCTTAGATTTGGAGGTATGGGACTAATCCTACACACATGATTGATAACAAGTATTTTGAGTTAGATCATGATGCATTATTCATGGTAAATCCATTTAA
The DNA here is from genome assembly GCA_963277665.1 of Viscum album. Lineage (NCBI taxonomy): Eukaryota > Viridiplantae > Streptophyta > Magnoliopsida > Santalales > Viscaceae > Viscum > Viscum album. Next base: position 442,172,357 of record OY728135.1, on the reverse strand, counting down.
AATCAACGACTGGAGTGAGAAGGTGTTGTGAAAGAATATAGTGCCCACAATATTATTTTTTGGTATAATTGGGGTATTAAAAAGGAAAATTGAGAGTGGAAATTAGATGTGTGAGATCCATGGCCCAAGTTATTTGAGAATCACCTCTAAAGACACTTATTGATGATAAAAAATTCCTTAGACATGGAGATTGTAGAAATCATGAATATTTAGGTGAATTATTTCTGGATTTCAATATTTCATTTTTTTGTTATGATTTCATTAATTTAATTATTGAGTAGCTTAGGGTTGGTTTTTTCACATTTTAGAATCCATTAATGGGGCCTTGGTTTTTTCATGTTTAGGATAAATTATGTAGTTCTCCCTAGGTAACTGTATTGATAGTTTTAGAGGGGGAATTAAGTTGAACATGATTGTCACATGGTTAGAGATAACCATGAAATATTTCATAGTTATCCATGAGACTCTCAATAGAATAAAAATCATTGTTAATACATGGTTTACCAAACTATGTGACCAAACCATGTGGGTACCCTCATGATGTAGAAAACCTCACACTATTGGTGCATGATCTGAAAAAATGTGTGATCAAACTATATAAAATAATTAATTTATTAAAAAATCAATTTATCTCAAAAACACCATGAAATCCCTTATTTTTCCACCTACACCATGGAATATCAATCCATGTGACTCCAGGGGCTGATCCTAGATAATTCCTTCTCCCTAGAGAGAAACTCTATTGGATCTAGAGATTCAGTCCTTGGGATTTCAATGAATGTGATAGTTTAACATTCAATACTCTTGATCTTTATATATTTACACTCTACTACTTAGTGAAGACCCATGGTATATATTTTCATGTATGGTTCAATGAATCTCAACCTGATCTAATATGGTTCCTTCTAGATTCAACGAAAAAGATTAAAATATTGTTTTTTATTAATCAATCCCATATTATTTTAGATCCATTAGGATTTTTATTTCTCATAAGGTATTTTATAATCAAATTACCACCCATATCATATTATTATTATTTGATATTACAACTATAATTCGATATGATAATTTGGGGATGTCTCTTAGAATGGTTGGTTTGTAGGTTTGATCTGGGTGAATATTCTTGTATTTTTGAAATGATTCACTTGATATTGTAATTTTTTACTATCCAGGGCCTTTGTATGAAATTATACATTATAAATGGAATGTGGGTGTCTATGTATGTCTTATAATAGCTTACATGATATTATATACTTATTCCTTGTTATATTTTCCCTTTTATGAAGATGTGTTCATTTCATATGAAAACCATACTTCATATACGAAGATGAAAAAGTATATATAAAATGGATAGTTGGATCCTTATAGGGGGAATGGATGAAATGATTGATATTATATATATCTTGGTGGCATGATGGTTAAAATCATAACAAAGAACATTTATATGATGTGTGAATGACCATGTAGTGCTTGAAAAGGTCCATGATTCATAATATTTAGTACGTTCCACTAATGGGAAATATCCATGATAATGAGTTGATTAATAATAATTTAATGATGTTTGGTATACATACTATTATATGAAAGGTAAATAACCATAATGTGGTTATTGGTTGACTGATCCAGATAACTGCACAAAAAACAATGAGTAGCATGACATGCCCTTAAAAGTACATGTAGATTTATTCAATATAGGAGGAATTAGGATATCAGAAGGTTAGCTGAATCATTCAAGACAATGGGTGAAAAATATTCATGATCATGTCATTCACTGAATACTTTGGAATATTCATTAAGAATAGTGCTGAAATAGGTAGGGATAGGGTTCATAGATTATTAGTTAGAGAATAATGGATCAACACTATATTATTTATTTATGTATATTCTATACTGATATGGATTGAACTTTTATATCGATGAACATATTTTAAGGAGGAATTAGTTGTGTCCTAATATGTTATAATCACTATAACAACCCTAGTTTTTCATACATTGATATTACATCTTTTTAGATGAATATTCATTACATTAAAAAAATACATGCTCAAAGACCGTAATAGTTTAGTGCCTTTTGTACATTGGAACAAAAAATTCTAATAAGGTGAAATATTGTCGATGTTTCCTAAAAGGATATCCCCCTTTAGTAATCCTACACTATTTTGGAACCAAGGTTGTTTTTTTTAGAAGTGGAGTATGGTTTGTGTTTTTTTTCAATCCTCTAATTGATGATCAAGTATATTGAAAGGGAAAGAATCATATAGTTCAATCCATAAGTATTATTGAAAGTGATGTCATTTCCCAGTGTTTTCCAAATTTTGGGGTCTATCATTCGGATAATGGAAACCATTGTGAAAAGTGATTTTTCTTGAATATCTCTAGAATATATGAAAAAGGCATTAGTTTCAGATATATGGTATTCATAAAGTGTGTTTCACGAAGACAAGAAGACTATGATTGTGTGCTCTGTGATTACAAGAATTTCAGAATTGTGGTAGATCAGAGTTTTGATGAAAGTCTTTATCAGTGGAGAATTGTGGTAGAGTGAAGATATTTGATGGAGAGATCTGTGGTTACGATGGGCATTGTGAACAAGGTATATTACTGTATCTTTGTGAATGGAGATGCGCCGCGAAGACATTTTTGACCGATCTAGAAATTGCGTTGGATGAAGCATAGATCTGCATTTGACCATGCCTATTAACATGAGGCCTCCCCTCTCAATTATATATGATCATAAGAGAGAAAATCTATAATCTCTTTGATTTTTGGAAGAAAGGGCTGCTCCTCAAAACTAGTTCTCTACGTGGGAATGTTCTTTGCCAAAAAACTACTTTAGTATTAAACAAAGTCAATTATTTTATGTATTGAGTGCTTCACAAATATAGGAAGTTTCGTGTTGGATTAGTGAGCTTTGCGGAGGAAGTTGTTATATGATGGAATTGTGCTTCATGATGATATTGGGTTCTGAAAAGGCAGTCGTGCTTTGTAAAGGTGTTTTCTCTGTGCATTCCAGAGCATTGCAAAGGGTTGAGCTCAACGAAGCAATGTGCACTGCGAAGGGTTGATCTCTATGAAGCAGTGAGATTTGTGAAGTAGTGTGCTCAGAGAATGCATGTTCTCTTCAATTTGTTGTGCTCAACTAATGGTTGAGCTTCATGAATGGGGGTTTCCGAAGGACAATATTGGATATCTTGGTTAAGTGGACACATATTTTTGTGTGCATCAACTCAGGTCTTTAAAGCAAGAAGTGTATCATTCTTAACAAAGACAAAGAATTCAATGGAAACCTATTAAAGAAATTTCCATGTTGATAAACTATGTTTGAGTTCTCTTAAAGTAGTGATCTATTGGGAGTCGATGGAAGTGATCAGAGGAACACGGTGAGCTATCCCTAAACCATTGTAAAGGCAATGTGCCTAGCACAGAGTGACTGTGACTAAACCATTGTATTTCATACCTTGTAAATAGTAGTGGACTGTAAAGACCCGAAGCTTATCATACATTGACATTACATTACATTTGTGGAATACTTATTACATAACAAAAACACACCAACAAGGATCGTAATAGTTTAGTGTCTTTGGAAACTCAGAATATAATCTTCTAATCCTGGTGAAAGATCTTCAACATCTCCCATAAAGATCTTCCTTTTTTTTACCTAAAACTTTTCTTTATATACTGGGGAAAAGAAAACATAAAAGGGTGAGCTCAAATGCTCAGTAAGGGTATACAAAAGAAAAATCAATCACGTCATATTCATAAGAACATAACTTTTGGAAATCTTAACCTGCAAAAGAGAGCATAATTTCATAACATGGGATAAATCATAGTAGTGAAATGAAATCCCAATAATCATAACATAAAACATGAAACTTTGTGGCATACACACATAATCATAGAGAATCATTTCTTGTTAGTCAAGACTCATTTCCAAGACTATCTTAGTGGACAAAGTTCCTTTCTGAATCGAGTAACCCTCGTTTCAGTCCTGTTTCACTGAACCGGTATAACATACCATTTCAGCCATGTCTATCTCATGAGATATAAAATCTTTACCCAATGAATTGGAGGGAGATATAGTTCCCACCCATCTCATAATGATACCATTCTTATGTGTGCCACAAAATCATAAATCATACATCATTTCATAACCCATGTAATAAAAATGGGATTCTTAAACAACATGACATCATAAAACCATTCATATAAGATAAAGGAATTCATAAACATAATTCCATCACAACATAGTCAAATCAATGTAAAAATATGGATAGAAACAGAACCCTTTATTATCTTAGATGTAAAATAATTTTGATAAAACACTTGAAATGAATTCTTGAGGAAAATATCCTTTCTTCTTCAAAATCAATTTCTTTTCACAAAACATCATGCAATTTTAAAAGAAAGAGATTTTATTAAAAATATTCATGAAATCTTTTGGAGGAAGCTTCATGAAAATAAGGCTTTATAAAACCGTAAAAATCCATTCGTGCCGTTTAAGTTGAAAAAACATTCTTCGTACTTTTGTCGGAAAAGTCAAAAAGTACCTCGTACGAAAAAAGAAAAAATATTCCTTTCATATCCTTTACTAAAAACTCATCGAAGGGTAAAATTGGATATAAAAAATTTTAGTTGGATGGAAATAATATTACATGTTGAGGAAACATGGATGTGGATAATAAAATACACCCCAGTAAATTTCAAAGTATAAACAATCTCGGATAAAAATGAGATTGTGATATTTCCCTTACCTTAGGTCCGATTTGCTTCATATGTGTCCGAAACTCCTGTATAATGATTTAAATAATGTCATTGACTTATTACAGAATCATATTCATTGTTATGATATCATATATTGTTCACTTATGACATTATATTACCCGTTCTTTTGTAAATTCCATGTTAAAGAAGCGTTTTGGGTAAAATCGTTTCATTTATCGTAGGTGTTCTGACTTGTTGTTCTTGACATTATTATTACTTATATCATGATTTACTTACTTCCAGAATATAAAATATGATTTATATATCATATTTATTCAGTATATATATATATATAATAGATAGATAAATGAAATGAAAAACATCGTTCATGGAGACGGTAGTCCGTACGTACGCATGAACGATGTTTTCCTTTCCTTATTGTCTTGAATGGAAGTAAGTAGATGACATACATATATATATATATAAATAAATCCAGTATCTTTATAATTTCATATATTTCATTATTATTTCTTATATATACTTTATAATCATTCTTAAATGGTTAACATGAAGAATGAATCTCATCGCGTCGTGGAGACGGTAGTCCGTACGTACGCACGAGCGATGATATCATTTCCATAAATATTGAATTGAATTGGAGTGGATTATACAATATATCAGAATCAATATGATGTTTTAATAACTATGTATAGTTATTCTTTACACCATTATACCCATCCATGTAAGGTGGTGGTGGAAAATAGATTACACCACGGCGTGGAGACGGTATTCCGTACGTACGCACGCGCGGTGATTTCTTTTTCCGTAGGATGGATAGATGGTGAAATAGGGTTTTTTCATACATATAATAACATATCAGTATATGAGTGATACTGATGTTATTAATTCATAATGAAACAACCTAATAAGAAGAAGTGGAAGAAGAAATAAAGATGAAAGAATTGGTAACGGTAATTACCTCTTATTTGAAGCGCCTCTTTGAGACCTCCTCTTAGGGCACTAAAATTGGTCTTTGAGGAAGACAAAAACCTCTAGGATGTTTCTAGGGAAGTGGAGAAGAGATTTTGGCAGGGGTTGGCCGAGCGGGAGTGCTCAAATTGGTGTGAGGAGGAGGGGGAGGAGGTGTCCTTTTATAAGGGAGGAGAGGGGCACCTTAGGAATACCTCAAAATATTATTTTATATTAATGTCAAAATCGGTTTATAATGGTTCCAAAGGGTCTTATTTCGAAGCTAAAGTGGGGAGGGGTCGAAATCCTATCATCCAATAGGATTTAGACAAGTTTAGAGTATTATTTTAACCTTATCAATTAGATTTAACTCTAAGTTAAATAATTTAACTTTTACCGTGTCTTTTTTTTCTTTCACTATATGGTTAATAAACTTACTATAACATGCCAAAAGAACCCCAAATTGTATATTATTAATACATATATCCTTATATAAGTCATTTGGCCGAACCTTATATTTTTAGGAATAAAATAACAATTAATAATATAAAATGTGATTTAAAAACTATTTTGTGTCAATTTTGACACTATTTGATATATGATTTCTTTGAAAGTCATAACAGAATTATATGTTCAAACCAAGTTGATTAAATCAACACTAATATATCCTAGTAACCTAGAAAATTAGTGGAATTCATAAAAAGTCTTAAATTACATTTATTTTGGTATTTATAATATCAATTATGTCAATATTTCATTAATAAGATAATTACTGCATCATCTTTGTGTCATAAATAAATTAAATTATTTGATGTCTAAAAATTACAAATAAAATACCATCATGTAGGAAATCTTTTTAGATTTCTAATGAATATTTACAATCGAATTTATCTTATGTAGAACCCTATATTAAAAATGATTTAGTAAATATACTTTGATTTTAACTCTTTTAACTCTTCTTTGAATTAAATAATAATAAATGTCCTAATCTAATCCAAGTGGGCCTAAATGATAATATTTTACACTTAAGGTTTTTTTGGTCGAGATACACTTGTCCAATAGAATTAGGACATGTGTTAGGGTAATATTAATATCATTCTTACCCTTAAGTACCCTATTTACTTTTAACCGTGGTAAATAAAAGTAAAAAGTTACTATTCACCAAAAATTATTTTCATCCCATTGAACCACATTTTACTTACTGAAATCAACCGTGTCTCTCGGATTTTTGAAATTCCATTCACAGAAGCGGTAAAATTAAGTTTTATGAAAAATTTAGTTTTTTAACTACCACTTAGTAGTTTCACTATTCATCAAAAATTGATGTTTTTCAGAACAATGCCAAAATTTCATCCTAAGCTATATTTCATATTCCGAATTCAAAAATGAAGTCTATTTTAACAAATTCATAACATAGAAGTTGCATTAATTAATTTTATAATTAAATCCCACTGTTAAAACAAATAGCGTGTTTTTAAGAAACAATATCTATCAAAAGATTGACACTAGTTTATGTCTAGTTTAAATGTGAAATTACATCCAATGACCAAAATTGTATTAAATTGTAAAAATATATTCTAAATATACTTTAAAACCACTCAAATTAATAATTTATCACTATTAATTATTTTCATTAAAAAAGTTGTTTTTAATTATAATTTAGTAATTTTCACTATTCATCAGAATATGAAAGTTATCTGAAAAGTACCAAAATTTCACCTTAGGCTAAATTCGATACTCTGAATCCAAAAATGAAGTCCATTTTGAGAGCTAAAATTTATAAAATTTTAAAAGGTGGTTAGTACTATTCATAACGGCTAGTTATAATAATATTTTAATAGCATATCGTTGTTTAGTGAAACTCGGTATTGCGTACTACACACGCTATCGAGGAAGGTCGTGATTGCGTGTAATGAAAGGCAAGTCAAGGATGTGTGTTGTGCAAGCTCCTTTTGGTGTAGCGTACAACACAAGACATTAGTGAAATAAAAAAGAATATTTTTCATAAAATCTCGGTCTGTTACATTCTACCCCCCTTAAAATGAATTTCGCCCTCGAAATTCGTAGGGGTTATAAATGGTTTACTATTCGAAAGTTTCTTTAATAGAAACCCACATCGTAAAAAGTAATACCAAAACTTGGCTTTAAAAACTAAAGTATGAAATGTAACGATTACCCAAATAAACTAATCACTGGGTTTCCACATAGGTGAAAATATGGATATGGAAGAGAAATCTAACCATCATGTTCTGATGGAGAGTGGTAGAGAACATGGCTATGGAAAATCCAGTAATCACAAATCCATAAATTTGTGACGATCTAAGGTACCATCTGATTCATCAGGTATAATATCACTAGGACAACATTTTTGGTTTTCAAGATCATTTCCCTAAATTTGAAAATTGGAATTAGAATAAATACTTTCTTTATTTTGGTACAATATCACTGTTGTTCATGCCTTGAACAATTTCCACTTCATCTCTTAAATAAATGAAGTTGAATTTGTTATTCGTGAAGTGTTAGCAGATCATGTGATAGAATGACGGGTCATTCCATCAGTCTCAAACAAAAGGTTAGCAAAAATTATATATATAAGTCGATCTATAGTGAGATTAATCACATATGGTTCCTAAAATGAACTTATACTTCACATATCATACTGCTTAATATAATACAACTAGCTTTCTACTAAACAGGGACTTCATGTAGGCTAGTGGTAGGCGATAAAGGCCAGTCGCACTTCGGTTGTGGGTTCGATTCCTACAAGCTTGTCCGACGCGATGGGCTGTCGCCCGTCCTGCAGGTTGTCCTTTTTCTAAAACTACATTACTATAACATCCCATCAATAATATCGAATAAAAAAAACTTCTATCCTTAAACAATACTCACTTATGTCCAACATAATCCATTTCAATCTTTATGCTTATCCATAATACTGCAGTCCACTCTCATAATATAGTGAAAACGATTACCAGAGATTTAATACTGTCGTTGATCCCCATATATCATAAGATATGTCTTGTTGGTCACATTCCAAACATTCAAAGGCCTTAATCATGTATTCTCTTGAAGAATGAATACCCATTGAACCTTAGTGAAATCATGAATACTGATAAAAGTTAACACTTTCCACATACCAAAATCCAAAAACTCTATATACTCAAACCATAATATAACCTTCTCCTTATATCAGTCATGAGCTCATGAATACTATCAAACATTTAATTTTCTCCTTATCCCTACATTATGCGCATATCATCTACATTCCAAAAATATCTGAATAACCTTCCATGGATACTGGTAACATTAATCATAGACTTTCAAAACTCAAGGAAAGACAATAGTGTAACAATCCTTAGATGTCTCGTTATTCCAACATTACACATGATAAACATGTAATCATTTCACTACATTCTTAAACCATTGACCGAGCTTCAACAATTCTTTCATCTCACATATCATTTGTAGTCTCTTCATCATCATCAACATAAATACTTCCCATACGACCATACTGATTATCTTCATGAGACTTTCCCTTAGGTCATTGGTTTGCATAATGCCCGTACATTCCACATTTAAAACATTTAACCATTGTTGATGTCGTAGCAATACCATTATCCTCATCCATGGTGTTAACTGAACCTTTTCCTTTGCACTTACTTGCTTTGTGTCTTTCTTTTCCACACCCAAAGCATCTTCCAGTTCCTTTGAAACATTCTCCTTTATGCCTCTTCCCACATGATTTACATAGGGGAAATTGAACTTTCTTTCCTCTATGATCATCATGAAACTCCATCTTTCTCTTATTAGCCGAGTCAGGAAACTTACCAAATTTTACTTTATTGATCATATTATGAGATTGCTGATTCGGCATAATAATGATGTTTGGACTTCCAAATCCCATTTCATTATGAAGAATATCATTCCATTGTCCATCATATCCTCCATTATCGTGAATCATCTTGTTTCCAGCCATTTTCTAAAACCCAAAAAAAAGTGTTAGAGGAAAAAATCATAATAAAGGGGGAGTAACTTCAATATCTAACATCTTAGGTTTAATCTAATATCGTTACCATAGTTCTAGGACTACATCCAATACGTATACTTATCCTTAGGGGCATCCCTAGACATACCTTAGAAATATCTCTAGGGATCTCACTAACGTTTTCGCATCCTAGTTTCCAAAGGTTGACTAAACCTTTCCTCTGATACCAACTGTAGAGACCCGAAGCTTATCGTACATTGACATTACATTACATTTGCGGAATACTTAGTACATAACAAAAACACACCAACAAGGATCGAAATAGTTTAGTTTCTTTGGAAACTCGGTATATAATCTTCTAATCCTGGTGAAAGATCTTCAACATCTCCCATAAAGATCTTCCTTTTTTTTACCTAAAACTTTTCTTTATATCCTGGGGAAAATAAAACATAAAAGGGTGAGCTCAAATGCTCAGTAAGGGTATACAAAAGAAAAATAAATCACATCATATTCATAAGAACATAACTTTTGGAAATCTTAACCTGCAAAAGAGAGCATAATTTCATAACATGGGATAAATCATAGTAGTGAAATGAAATCCCAATAATCATAACTTAAAACATGAAACTTTGTGGCATACACACATAATCATAGAGAATCATTTCTTGTTAGTCAAGACTCATTTCCAAGACTATCTTAGTGGACAAAGTCCCTTTCTGAATCGAGTAACCCTCGTTTCAGTCCTGTTTCACTGAACCGGTATAACCTACCATTTCAGCCATGTCTATCTCATGAGATATAAAATCTTTACCCAATGCATTGGAGGGAGATATAGGTCCCACCCATCTCATAATGATACCATTCTTATGTGTGCCACAAAATCATAAATCATACATCATTTCATAACCCATGTAATAAAAATGGGATTCTTAAACAACATGACATCATAAAACCATTCATATAAGATAAAGGAATTCATAAACATAATTCCATCACAACATAGTCAAATCAATGTAAAAATATGGATAGAAACAGAACCCTTTATTATCTTAGATGGAAAATAATTTTGATAAAACACTTGAAATGAATTCTTGAGGAAAATATCCTTTCTTCTTCAAAATCAATTTCTTTTCACAAAACATCATGCAATTTTAAAAGAAAGAGATTTTATTAAAAATATTCATGAAATCGTTTGGAGGAAGCTTCATGAAAATAAGGCTTTATAAAACCGTAAAAATCCATTCGGGCCGTTTAAGTTGAAAAAACATTCTTCGTACTTTGGTCGGAAAAGTCAAAAAGTACCTCGTACGAAAAACGAAAAAATATTCCTTTCATATCATTTAATAAAAACTCATCGAAGGGTAAAATTGGATTTAAACAATTTTAGTTGGATGGAAATAATATTACATGTTGAGGAAACATGGATGTGGATAATAAAATACACCCCAGTAAATTTCAAAGTATAAACAATCTCGGATAAAAATGAGATTGTGATATTTCCCTTACCTTAGGTCCGATTTGCTTCGTATGTGTCCGAACCTCCTGTATAATGATTTAAATAATGTCATTGACTTATTACAGAATCATATTCATTGTTATGATATCATATATTGTTCACTTATGACATTATATTACCCGTGCTTTTGTAAATTCCATGTTAAAGAAGCGTTTTGGGTAAAATCGTTTCATTTATCGTAGGTGTTCTGAATTGTTGTTCTTGACATTATTATTACTTATATCATGATTTACTTACTTCCAGAATATAAAATATGATTTATATATCATATGTATTCAGTATATATATATATATATAATATATAGATAAATGAAATGAAAAACATCGTTCATGGAGACGGTAGTCCGTACGTACGCATGAACGCTGTTTTCCTTTCCTTATGGTCTTGAATGGAAGTAAGTAGATGACATACATATATATATATACATAAATCCAGTAGCTTTATAATGTCATATATTTCATTATTATTTCTTATATATACTTTATAATCATTCTTAAATGGTTAACATGAAGAATGAATCTCATCGCGTCGTGGAGACGGTAGTCCGTACGTACGCACGAGCGATGATATCATTTCCATAAGTATTGAATTGAATTGGAGTGGATTATACAATATATCAGAATCAATATGATTTTGTAATAACTATTTATAGTTATTCTTTACACCATTATACCCATCCATGTAAGGTGGTGGTGGAAAATAGATTACACCACGGCGTGGAGACGGTATTCCGTACGTACGCACGCGCGGTGATTTCTTTTTCCGTAGGATGGATAGATGGTGAAATAGGGTTTTTTCATACTTATAATAACATATCAGTATATGAGTGATACTGATGATATTACTTCATAATGAAACAACCTATGAAGAATAAGTTGAAGAAGAAATAAAGATGAAAGAATTGGTAACGGTAATTACCTCTTCTTTGAAGCGCCTCTTTGAGACCTTCCTCTTAGGGCCCTAAAATTGGTCTTTGAGGAAGACCAGAACCTCTAGGATGTTGCTAAAGAAGTGGAGAAGATATTTTGGCAGGGGTTGGCCGAGCTTGAGTGCTCAAATTGGTGTGAGGAGGAGGGGGAGGAGGTGTCCTTTTATAAGGGAGGAGAGGGGCACCTTAGGAATACCTCAAAATATTATTTTATATTAATGTCAAAATCGTCTTATAATGGTTCCAAAGGGTCTTATTTCGAAGCTAAAGTGGGGATGGGTCGAAATCCTATCATCCAATAGGATTTAGACAAGTTTAGGGTATTATGTTAACCTTATCAATTAGATTTAACTCTAAGTTAAATAATTTAACTTTTACCGTGTCTTTTTGTTTTCTTTCACTATATGGCTAATAAACTTACTATAACATGCCAAACGAACCCAAAATTGTATATTATTAATACATATATCCTTATATAAGTCATTTGTCCGAACCTTAGATTTTTAGGAATAAAATAACAATTAATAATATAAAAGTTGATTTAAAAACTATTTTGTGTCAATTTTGACACTATTTGATATATGATTTTTTTGAAAGTCATAGCAGAATTATATGTTCGAACCAAGTTGATTAAATAAACAATAATATATCATAGTAACCTATAAAATTAGAGGAATTCATAAAAAGTCTTAAATTACATTTATTTTGGTATTTATAATATCAATTATGTCAATATTTCATTAATAAGATAATTACTGCATCATCTTTGTGTCATAAATAAATTAAATTATTTGATGTCTAAAAATTACAAATAAAATACCATCATGTATGAAATCTTTTTATCTTTCTGTTGAATATTTACAATCGAATTTATGTAATGTAGAACCTTATATTAAAAATGTTTTAGTAAATATACTTTGATTTTAACTCTTTTAACTCTTGTTTGAATTAAATAATAATAAATGTCCTAATCTAATCCAAGTGGGCCTAAATGATAATATTTTACACTTAAGGTTGTTTTTGGTCGAGATACACTTGTCCAATAGAATTAGGACATGTGTTAGGGTAATATTAATATCATTCTTACCCTTAATTACCCTATTTACTTTTAACCGTGGTAAATAAAAGTAAAAAGTTATTATTCACCAAAAATTATTTTATCTCATTGAACCACATTTTACTTACTGACATCAACCGTGTCTCTCGGATTTTTGAAATTCCATTCACAGAAGTGGTAAAATTATGTTTTATGAAAAATTCAGTTTTTTAACTACCACTTAGTAGTTTCACTATTCATCAAAAATTGATGTTTTTCAGAACAATGCCAAAATTTCATCCTAAGCTATATTTCATATTCCGAATTCAAAAATGAAGTCTATTTTACCAAATTCATAACATAGAAGTTTCATTAATTAATTTTATAATTAAATCCCGCTGTTAAAACAAATAGCGTGTTTTTAAGAAACAATATCTATCAAAAGATTGACACTTATTTATGTCTGGTTTAAATGTGAAATTACATCCAATGACCAACATTGTATTAAATTGTAAAAATATATTCTAAATATACTTTAAAACCACTCAAATAAACAATTTATCACTATTAATTATTTTGATTAAAAAAGTTGTTTTTAATTATAATTTAGTAATTTTCACTATTCATCAGAATATGAAAGTTATCTGAAAAGTACCAAAATTTCACCTTAGGCTAAATTCGATACTCCGAATCCAAAAATGAAGTCCATTTTGAGAGCTAAAATTTCTAAAATTTTAAAAGGTGGTTATTACTATTCATAACGGCTAGTTATAATAATATTTTAATAGCATATCGTTGTTTAGTGAAACTCGGTATTGCGTACTACACACACTATCGAGGAAGGTCGCGATTGCTTGTAATGCAAGGCAAGTCAAGGATGTGTGTTGTGAAAGCTCCTTTTGGTGTAGCGTACAACACAAGACATTAGTGAAATAAAAAAGAATATTTTTCATAAAATCTCGGGCTATTACATGGACATTGGTATGACCGACTCACTATTAGTGTAGTCTCCTTGGATATAGTACATTGTGGTGAACTAAGTGAAATTGTTTTGACATCTCACTGGACGTATTTTTCTGACATGTTTAACACATTCCTCCCATTGTGGGAATAAGATCTATAGGTTTATGACAAAAAAATTTACACCTTGATTCACCCCACACCTCTTTGGGTGTTCTGGGGGTCCTTTAAGTGGTATTAGATCCAGGATGCTTGTGTTAGATCTATCCCTTTCAATTATGGAGAATTCATCCAATTTCAGGGGAGTCTCCCTCTTCAATGGAAGTAATTTATGATTTAGAAGAACTGAATGACATCTGATCTAATATATCTTGTAATAGAAGTCCTCTTTTCTAATTTACAAACAATACAAGTCACTAATCCAATAGGAATGCCTAGGACCGATACAAATAGGAAAATTATTTATGCATATGCTAAAGGAAAAAATGCTATCACTATAGCCCTGTAAGTTTAGATCAATCTAAAGGTGATGAGTTACCCCTCAGCAATGTCTATGTGGGATAAAATTGAATTTTTTAAAGGATATAACAATGTGAAGGATTAAAAACTACAAGTAATGCACAATAGTTTTGACGATTTAAAAATGCAACCTGATGATAATAAAAATTCCTTTTTCAATAGAATTACTGAAGTGGTATGGGTGATTCTAGGTCTAGGAAAAGAAATAAAATAAATTGTTATTGTAAAGAAAATATTTAAAAAACATCCCCCCTTTACAATGAAAATTTGTCAACCCTTGAGGAAAAAGATAATTCCAAAATTTCTCTATAGGATCTGCAGAGCAGCCTGATAGAATATAAAATTGGAGTCACACTAGAAGACACTATGAACTGTCTGAGCAAAGAAAATAGAGTTCAAATCCATGAAAAATCTAAAACTTTGTGGAGACAATAGTGGTGAAGATGAAGATGGAAAATAAATTCTATCCCTCATTTTTAAGAAGTTCTAGAAGGGAAAAGGTAATTTTAATGGGATGTTACCTCTAGCTTGATTTTGTAGAGACCCGAATCTTGATTTACATTGACATTACATTACATTTGTGGAATACTTAGTACATAACAAAAACACACACACAAGGATCGTAATAGTTTAGTGTCTTTGCAAACTCGGAATATAATCTTCTAATCCTGGTGAAAGATCTTCAACATCTCCCATAAAGATCTTCCTTTTTTTATACCTAAAACCTTTCTTTATATCCTGGGGAAAAGAAAAAATAAAAGGGTGAGCTCAAATGCTCAGTAAGGGTAAACAAAAGAAATATCAATCACATCATAAGAACATAACATTTTGAAAATCTTAACTTGGAAAAGAGAGCATAATTTCATAACATGGGATAAATCATGGCAGTGAAATGTAATCACAATAATCATAACTTAAAACATTAAACATTGTGTCATACACACATAATCAAAGAGAATCATTTCTTGTTTGTCAAGACTCATTGCCAAGACTATCTTAGTGGACAAAGTCCCTTTCTGAACCGAGTCACCCTTGTTTCAGTCATGTTTCACTGAACCGGTATAACCTAAAGTTCCAGCCATTTCTATCTCATGAGATATAAAATCTTTACCCAATGCATTGGAGGGAGATATAGGTCCCACCCATCTCATAATGATACCATTCTTATGTGTTCCACAAAATCATAAACCATACATCATAGTATAACCCATGTAATAAAAATGCGAATCTTAAACATCGTGACATCATAAAACAATTCATATAATATAAAGGAATTCATAAAAATAATTCCATCACAACATAATCAAATCAATTTAATAATAGGGATAAAAACAGAACCCTTTATTATCTTAGATGGAAAATAATTTTGATAAAACACTTGAACTCCATTCTTGAGGAAAATATCCTTTCTACTTCAAAAACACTTTTCCTTTCTTAACATGTCATAAAATTCTAAACTAAAAGAAGTTGATTAAAAATAAACTTGAAAACTTGTAAGGGATGCTTCTTGGAAATAATGTTTTAAAAATCCATTCATGCCGTATAAGTTAAAAGAAACATTCTTCTCGTACTATTTTCGGAAAGTCAAAAAGTACCTCGTACGAAAAAAAATGACAAAAGATTCCTTTCATATCCTTTAATAAAAACTCACCGAAGGGTAAAATTGGATTTAAACAATTATAGGTTGATGGAAATAAAATTACATATGGAAGAAACATGGATGTGGATGATAAAATACACCCCAGTAAATACCAAAGTATAAACAATGTCGGATAAAAATGAGATTGTGATATTTCCCTTACATTAGGTCCGATTTGCTTCCTAAGTGTCCGAACCTCCTGTATAATGATTTAAATAATGTCATTGAATTATTACAGAATCATATTCATTGTCATGATATCATATATGGTTCACTTATGACTTTATATTACCCGTTCTTTTGTAAATTCCATGTTAAAGAGCGTTTTGGGTAAAATTGTTTCATTTGTCGTCCGTGTTTTGACTTGTAATTATTCATATGATTACATAGATCATGATTAAATAATTCCAGAATATAAAACATGATTTATATATATATATATATATTCAGAATATACATATATATAATAAATCAGTAAATGGAATGAAATACACCGTTCATGGAGACGGTAGGCCGTACGTACGCATGAACGCTGTTTTTGTTTCCTTATTGAGTTGAACGGAATTAAGTAGATGAAATACATATATATACACATAAATCAAGTATCATAATTATGTCATATATTTCATGATTACTTATTATATATCATTCATGAATGGTTAAAGTTGAGAATGAATCTCATCGCGTCGTGGAGATGGTAGTCCGTACGTACGCACTAGCGATGATATCATTCTCATGATCGTGGGACTGTATTGGAGTGTACGTATACTATTTCAGAATCAATATCACTTTAAAATAATAATATATAGTTATTATTTACACCATTATACCCATCCAAGTAAGGTGGTGGTGGAAAATAGATTTCACCACGGCGTGGAGACGGTATTCCGTACGTACGCACGCGTGGTGATTTCGTTTTTCGTAGGATGGATAGATGGTGAAATAGGATTGTTTCATACTTATAATAACATATCAGTATATGAGTGATACTGATGTTATTACTTCATAATTAAAAAACCTAAGAAGAAGAAGTGGAAGAAGAAATAAAGGTGAAAGAATCGGTAGCGGAAATTACCTCTTCTTTGAAGCGCCTCTTTTAGAACTCCTCTTAGGGCACTAAAATTTGTTTTTGAGGAATACCAGAACCTCTAGGATGTTTCTAGGGAATTGGAGAAGAGACTTTTTCAGGGGTTGGCCGAGCTTGAGGGCTCAATGTTGTGTGAGGAAGAGAGGGAGGAGGTGCCCTTTTATAAGGGAGGAGAGGGGCACCTTTGGAATAACTAAAAATATTATTTTATTATAAAGTCAAGTTCGGTTTTAAATAGCTAAAAATTGATTTTTTTCGAGGATAAGGTGGGGATGGGTCGAAATCCTCTCATACAATAGGATTTAGACAAGTTTAGGTTATTATTTTAACCTTATCAATTAGATTTAACTCTAAGTTAAATAATTTAACTTTTACCGTGTCTTTTTTTTTCTTACACTATATGGTTAATAAACTTATTATATCAAACCAAAAGAACCCCAAGTTGTTTATTATTAATATATATAATCTTATCTAAGTCATTTGGCCGAACCTTAGATTTTTAGGAATAAAATAACATTTAAAAATATAATATTTGTTTCAAAAAATATTTTATGTCAATTTTGACACTATTAGGTACATGATTTTTATGAAATTCATAACAGAATGATAAGTTCAAATAAAGTTACTTAAATCAACAATAACATGTCATATTAACCTAGAAAATTAGTGTAAGTCATAAAAAGTCTCAAATTACATTTATTTGGGCATTTATAACATCAATTATGTCAATATTTCATTAATAAGACAATTACTGCATCATCTTTGTGTCATAATAAATGATAATTATTTAATCTCTAAAAATTATAAATAAATTCCTATGATGTAGATAATTGTATTAGATTTCTGGAGACTATTAATCTTAGAAGTTTCATGAAGTTTATCACTAGATTAAAATTGTTATACTTATAAGATTTAAGAAAGTGACATGTTGTCACATTCTTTGGTTTTAATAATAATTAAATTATTTTCATGGATAAAAGTCAATAAAATGAATCTAGTCCGATCCTTAAGTTATATGGGTCTACTTGTAGCCATCCAATAGGATTTTTACAAGTGTTAGGGTAATTTTATAATCTTATATTTACCATTAATTACCCGATTTACCTTTAACTATAGTAAATAAAATTTACCGTAGTTACTATTCACAATGCCCAAAAATAAAAAGTAGATTATTAACATAATTTGGACCCACTGATTCCAAATATGGAATACATTTTTCCAAATTCAATACACAAAATATGCATAAATTAAATTAAAATTAATCTCGTTGTCGAACGAAAATAGGTTTTTCTTTAAAACATTGCAAAAGATTGAATTGATTTAACCTACGAATTCAAGGTAAAATCAATGCTAATGACATACATTATATTAAATGGTAAAAATATATTCTATTTTACTTTAAAACCATTAAATATTATAATTTAACCACATAAGATATTATGATGTAAAAAGTTGTTTTTAATTAAAATATAGCGTGTTTTTACTATTCATTAGAATATGAAAGGTATCGGAAAAATATAAAAACTTAATCTAATGTAAATTTTTATATCCTGATTCAAAAGAAGAATTTTATTTTGTCAAATTTAACTTATAAACATGTCAAAAACAAGATTTAATGTGGGTGCACCATCAAAAGGCGGCAAAACTGCATTTTTTGAAAAAAACTTATTTTACACGAAAAATTTATTTTGTTCTTATATCATGTTCTAGAAAATGTGTAAGATGAATAATAATGTTATAAAATTAAAAATTTAGTTAACACTATTCATAACAGCTAGTTCATGACAATATTATAATAATATATCGTTGTTTATTAAAACCCAGTATTGCATACAACACACGCTATCGAGGAAGGTCGCGATTGCGTGTAATGCAAGCCAAGTCAGGGTTGCGTGTTGTGAAAGAATCCTTCGTTGTTTCGTATAACAGAATCCAACCATATTTTATTTATACATTTAATATATATATATATATACTCAATGTTGCGTTGAATAACTATTATAAAAATTGTGTGTAACACGATCCAAGAATAGCGTTGCGTATACTGCAAGATAATACGGTGTTGTGTATAGCGCAAGGTAATCTTGGTGTAGAATACAACACAAGACATTAATGAAATTAAAAGAATATTTTTCATAAACTATCGTGGTGTTACATTCTACCCCCCTTAAAATGAATTTCGCCCTCGAAATTCGTTGGGGTTATAAATGGTTTACTATTCGAATGTTTCTTCAATAGAAACCCACATCATAAAAAGGAATACCAAAACCAATCTTTAAAAACAAAAGTATGAAACGTAACGGTTACTAATCAATGGGTTTCCACATAGGTTAAAATATGGATATGGAAGAGAAATCTAACCATCATGTTCTGATGGAGAGTGGTAGATAACATGGCTATGGAAAATCCAGCAATCACAAATCCATAAATTTGTGATGATCTAAGGTACCATCTGATTCATCAAATATAAGAGCACTAGGACAACATTTTTGGTTTTCAATATCATTTCCCTAAAGTTTATGAAATTGGAATTAGAAGAAATACTTTCTTGATTTTGGTATAGTCTCACTGTTTGTCGTTCTTTGGACAATTTCCACTTCATCTCTTAAAGAAATGAAGTTGAATTTGTCATTCGTGATGTGTTAGCAGATCATGTGATAGAATGATTGGTCATTCCATCTATCTCAAACAAAAGGTTAGAAAAGTTATCAAAAAATACATAAGTCCATCTATAGTGAGATTCATCATATAGGGTTCCTAAATGGACTTATACTTCATATATCATACTGTGTAATAGAATAAAACTAGTTTCTACTAAACAAGGACTTCTTGTAGGTCAGTGGTAGGCGATAAAGGCCAGTCACACTTCGGCTGTGGGTTCGATTCCCACAGCCTTGTCCGACGCGATGGGCGGTCGCCCGTCCTACAGGTTGTCCTTTTTCTAAAACTATATTACTATAACATCCCATCAATAATATCGAAAAAACTTCTATCCTTAAACAATACTAACTTATGTCCAACATAATCCATTCCAATCGTTAGGCTTATCCATAATACTTCTGTCCTCTCTCATAATTTAGTGAAAATGATTACCAGAGATTTAATACCATCGTTGATCCCCATATATCATAAAATATGTCTTGTTGGTCACATTCCCAACATTCAAAGCCCTTAATCATGTACTCTCTTGAATACCCATTGAACCTTAGTGAAAACATGAATGTAGTTAAAAGTTAACACTTTCCACATACCAAAATCCTCAAAATTCTATATACTCAAACCATGATATCACTTAGTCCTTATATCAATCATGAGCTCATGAATACAGTCAAACATTTCATTTTTTTCCTTATCCCTTCATTATGCGCATATCATCTTATTTCCAAAAATATCTCAATCACTTTGAATACCACATTAGACCAATACATAAATATTCCAATACTCTATGATACAACATTATTTTGGAATCCCATTACATAAACATTTAATCATTCCACCACATCGTTGTCATATTCAACATCGCCAATAGTGATCGCATGTGACTTCCCTTTGTCCTTTCCCTTAAGTGGTTTCTCATGTCGATCATCACTAACCCTTGGATTAGGGCATTTATTGGCATAATGTCCCATCTCCTTGCACTTGAAACATTGAAGTGTAGTAGGTTCATTCTGTGTATCCCTTCCTTTTTTTGCATCATTAGACATCTTCTTCCCATCATTGCGGCATTCAAATGCCCGATCACCTTCCTTTCCACATTTGAAACATTTACATGTCCTTTTAAGACAATCTTCACCATGCTTCATTCCACACTTTGAGCATAAGGAAACATTCATCTTCTTTTCACCATTATTCTGAGATTTCTCCTTGAACTCCATCTTTCATTTCTTGTCAAAACCATTAGATGGATATGTAACACCAACTTCCATTTCTACCTTGATAGCACAACGCACAATTTCTTCATAGCTTCTGAAGTCTCATATAGCTAATGCCCTTCGAAGACTTGGTTTTAAGCCATAGAAAAATCGATCAACTTTACTTTCAGGTTGGATGATAATGCCAGATGCATACCTTGCAAGTCTTGTAAAATTCGCTTCGTATATACCAACAGATTCATCATCCTTTTGCTTTAGTTCAAGAAACTCCTTCTCCATCTTTGTTCGAAGAATACGAGGGAAGTACTTATTGAAAAATAAGTTCTTGAACTCGTCCCATTCTATGGACTCAATTTCATCTCTTTGCCTCATATTCTTGATAAGATTCCACCATTGATCAGCTTCACCTTCCAAACGATATACTGCTAAGACGACTTTATCATGTTCAGAACATTGAAGAACTAAAAATATCTTTTCAGTGGTACTAATCCATTGTTCAGCAACAAGTGGATCAGAAGACCCACTGAAAGAAGGTGGACGTTACCTCATGAAGGACTCAATAGAATATTGTTCCCTTCTCTGCTCATTTGGAAGTCCAGAATGATTCATAGATTGTGTAAGTATAGCAATAAGATTTTGCACTCTATCTCCCATAACATTTGTTTGTTCAGGAGGACAATCATTGCATTTTCCATTGCATTGATCAACACGGTTCCTTCGGGTTCCACCCATCGTCTAAAACCCAAAAAGAATAGTGTGAGAGGAAAAAATCATGATAGGGAAAACAACATAATAAAGGGGTAGTACCCTAAATATCTAACATCTTAGGTTAAATTCTAAGATCATTAGCGAAATTCTAGGACTATAACCTATACGTATACTTAACCTTAGAGACATCCCTAGACATACCGTAGAAATATCTCTAGGGACCTCACTAAAGCTCTCGCATCCTAGTTTCCAAAGGTTGACTAAACCTTTCCTCTGATACCAACTGTAGAGACTCGAAGCTTGATGTACATTACATTTGCGGAATACTTAGTACATAACAAAAACACACACACAAGGATAGTAATAGTTTAGTGTCTTTGGAAACTCGGAATATAATCTTCTAATCCTGGTGAAAGATCTTCAACATCTCCCATAAAGATCTTCCTTTTTTTTATACCTAAAACCTTTCTTTATATCCTGGGGAAAAGAAAACATAAAAGGGTTAGCTCAAATGCTCAGTAAGGGTAAACAAAAGAAATATCAATCACATCATAAGAACATAACATTCTGAAAATATTAAATTGCAAAAGAGAGCATAATTTCATAACATGGGATAAATCATGGCAGTGAAATGTAATCACAATAATCACAACTTAAAACATGAAAGATTTTGTCATACACACATAATCATATAGAATCATTTCTTGTTAGTCAAGACTCATTGCCAAGACTATCTTAGTGGACAAAGTCCCTTTCTGAACCGAGTCACCCTCGTTTCAGTCCTGTTTCACTGAACCGGTATAACCTACCATTCCAGCCATGTCTATCTCATGAGATATAAAATCTTTACCCAATGCATTGGAGGGATATATAGGTCCCACCCATCTCATAATGATACCATTCTTATGTGTGCCACAAAATCATAAACCATACATCATAGCATAACCCATGTAATAAAAATGGGAATCTTAAACATCGTGACATCATAAAACAATTCATATAATATAAAGGAACTCATAAAAATAATTCCATCACAACATAATCAAATCAATTTAATAATAGGGATAAAAACAGAACCCTTTATTATCTTAGATGGAAAATAATTTTGATAAAACACTTGAACTCCATTCTTGAGGAAAATATCCTTTCTACTTCAAAAACACTTTTCCTTTCTTAACATGTCATAAAATTCTAAACTAAAAGAAGTTGATTAAAAATAAACTTGAAATATTATAAGGGATTATTCTTGGAAATAATGTTTTAAAAATCCATTCATGCCGTATAAGTTAAAAGAAACATTCTTCTCGTACTTTTTTCGGAAAGTCAAAAAGTACCTCGTACGAAAAAAATGACAAAAGATTTCTTTCATATCCTTTACTAAAAACTCACCGAAGGGTAAAATTGGATTTAAAAAATTATAGGTGGATGGAAATGAAATTACATATTAAAGAAACATGGATGTGGATGATAAAATACACCCCAGTAAATACCAAAGTATAAACAATGTCGGATAAAAATGAGATTGTGATATTTCCCTTACCTTAGGTCTGATTTGATTTGTAAGTGTCCGAACCTCCTGTATAATGATTTAAATAATCTCATTGACTTATTACAGAATCATATTCATTGTTATGATATCATATATGGTTCAATTATGACTTTATATTACCCGTTCTTTTGTAAATTCCATGTTAAAGAGCGTTTTGGGTAAAATTGTTTCATTTGTCGTCCGTGTTTTGACCTGTAATTATTCATATGATTACTTAGATCATGATTACTTAATTACAGAATATAAAACATGATTTATATATATATATATTCAGAATATACATATATATAATAAATCATTAAATGGAAAGAAATACACCGTTCATGGAGACGGTAGGTCGTACGTACGCATGAACGCTGTTTTCGTTTCCTTATTGAGTTGAACGGAATTAAGTAGATGACATACATATATATACACATAAATCCAGTATCATTATTATGTCATATATTTCATGATTACTTATTATATATCATTCATGAATGGTTAAAATGGAGAATGAATCTTATCGCGTTGTGGAGACGGTAGTCCGTACGTACGCACGAGCGATGATATCGTTCTCATGATCGTGGGACTGTATTGGAGTGTATGTATACTATTTCAGAATCAATATAACTTTAAAATAATAATATATAGTTATTATTTACACCATTATACCCATCCAAGTAAGGTGGTGGTGGAAAATAGATTTAACCACGGCGTGGAGACGGTATTCCGTACGTACGCACGCGCGGTGATTTCGTTTTCCGTAGGATGGATAGATGGTGAAATAGGATTGTTTCATAATTATAATAACATATCATTATATGAGTGATACTGATGTTATTAATTCATAATGAAACAACCTAAGAAGAATAAGTGGAAGAAGAAATAAAGGTGAAAGAATCGGTAACGGAAATTACCTCTTCTTTGAAGCGCCTTTTTGAGACCTCCTCTTAGGGCATTAAAATTGGTCTTTGAGGAAGACCAGAACCTCTAGGATGTTTCTAGGGAAGTATAGAAGAGAATTTGGCAGGGTTTGTCCGAGCCTGAAGGCTCAGTGTTGTGTGAGGAAGAGAGGGAGGAGGTTCCCTTTTATAAGGGAGGAGAGGGGCACCTTTGGAATAACTAAAAATATTATTTTATTATAAAGTCAAGTTCGGTTTCAAATAGCTCAAAATTGATTTATTTCTAGGCTAAGGTGGGGATGGGTCGAACTCCTCGCATCCAATAGAATTTAGACAAGTTTAGGTTATTATTTTAACCTTATCAATTAGATTTAACTCTAAGTTAAATAATTTAACTTTTACCGTGTCTTTTTGTTTTCTTACACTACATGGTTAATAAACTTAATATATCAAGCCAAAAGAACCCCAAGTTTTTTATTATTAATATATATAATCTTATCTAAGTCATTTGGCCGAACCATAGATTTTTTGGAATAAAATAACAATTAATAATATAATATTTGTTTCACAAACTATTTTATGTCAATTTTGACACTATTAGGTACATGATTTTTATGAAATTCATAACAGAATGATAAGTTCGAAAAACGTTACTTAAATCAACAATAACATGTCATATTAACCTAGAAAATTAGTGTAAGTCATAAAAAGTCTCAAATTACATTTATTTGGGCATTTATAACATCAATTATGTCAATATTTCATTAATAAGACAATTACTGCATCATCTTTGTGTCATAATAAATGATAATTATTTAATCTCTAAAAATTATAAATAAATTCCTATGATGTAGATAATTGTATTATCTTTCTATAGACTATTCATGTTCGAAGTTTCATGAAGTTTATCACAAGATTAAAATAATTATACTTATAAGATTTAAGAAAGTGACATGTTGTCACATTCTTGGGTTTTAATAATAATTAAATTATTTTCATGGAAAAATTCCACAAAATTAATCTAATCCGACCCTTAGGTTATATGGGTCTACTTTTAGCCATCCAATAGGATTTTTCCAAGTGTTAGGGTAATTTTATAATCTTATATTTACCCTTAATTACCCGATTTACCTTTAACTATAGTAAATAAAATTTACCGTAGTTACTATTCACAATGGCCAAAAATAAAAAGTAGCTTATTAAAATAATTAGGACCCACTGATTCCAAATATGGAATCCATTTTTCCAAATTCAATACACAAAAGATGCAGAAATTAAATTAAAATTAATCCCGTTGTCGAACGAAAACGGGTTTTTCTTTAAAACATTGCAAAAGATTGAATTGATTTAACCTACGAATTCAAGGTAAAATCAATGCTAATGACATAAATTATATTAAATGGTAAAAATATATTCTATTTATACTTTAAAACCATTCAATATTATAATTTAACCACATAATGTATTATGATGAAAAAAATTGTTTTTAATTAAAATATAGCGTGTTTTTACTATTCATTAAAATATGAAAGTTATCGGAAAAATATCAAAACATTATCTAATGTAAATTTTTATATCCTGATTCAAAAGAAGAATTTTATTTTTTCAAATTGAACTAATAAACATTTCAAAAACTAGATTTAAAGTGGGTGCGCCATCAAAAGGCGGCAAAACTGTATTTTTTGAAAAATACTTATTTTACCCGAAATATTTATTTTGTTCTTATACCATGTTCTAGAAAATGTGTATGATGAATAATAATGTTATCAAATTCAAAATTTAGTTAACACTATTCATAAAGGCTAGTTCATGACAATATTATAATAATATATCGTTGTTTATTAAAACCCAGTATTGCGTACAACACACGCTATCGAGGAAGGTCGCGATTGCGTGTAATGCAAGCCAAGTCAGGGTTGCGTGTTGTGAAAGAATCCTTCGTTGTTTTGTATAAAAGAATTCAACCATATTTCATTTATACATTGAATATATATATATATACTCAATGTTGCGTAGAATAACTATTATCAAAATTGTGTGTAACACGATCCAAGAATAGTGTTGTGTATACTACAAGCTAATACGGTGTTGCGTATAGCGCAAGGTAATCTTGGTGTAGAATACAACACAAGAAATTAATGAAATTAAAAGAATATTTTTCATAAACTCTCGGGGTTTTACAGATTTCGTTTTGGAAATGTTCGGAACAATGTTTGTTAGTTCTCAAGAATGTCTGAAGTTTAAGAGAGTGAATCTAAAAACACCGAGAAGCCTCAAAAAATAGTTTTCAAATAGGGGACATCAAATATGGGAAGAAATTATAGAAGAATAGTTTTGTTTGTGAAGAGGAAGATAATGATAATAAAATCTATAAATAAGAAGAACCAAATTTAAAACTGGAAACCAATCTTCCATGATGGCTACCATTGAAAAGTCAGAACCATCAATAGATAAGGATAAAGATAACTAGTTAACCACTAATGTTGATCCAAAGTTGTAACTTGAGGATGCTATTTGTAAGCTTGAGAATATGTTTAAGAGTTTAAATAAGTGGAAAGAAATGTTGGAAGAGTCATAAGAATATCTTGATCAGTGTGAAGCTAAAAATGAATTACTGGAAGAACTGGTGAAAGTACAGTCATCAGTCCTTGAAAGGACTAATGATATAGTGGAACAAAATCTCTGAATTGAAGAACAAGCAAAGGTCATCAATAACCTTACATCGAGACTGGAGGAGAAGTCCAAAAATATTGAGGGACTTAATGAAGACGTTTTTACTCTATGGATTATACTCAAAAGTGAATGAAATCCAAAAGAAGAAAAGAAGAAAATGAAATTTTGTAGGTTCGTAGAAAATGAGCTACTGAAGAAAGGTAACATTGTTCTAATGAAGTTAAAAATAATTTGAGTGATCAAATATGTGCATGTATGGGAAAAGGTGGAATCTATTGTGATACTGAAACATGAAATGATATAGATAATGTGGACCAGAATAAAGGCATGTTGAAAGTTGATCATATTAAAAAATCACCAGAAGTACTGAAAAATAGATCCTTGAATCAACCTGAAAAAAGAATTAATGATTATCCTCGAGATTCCAAAAATGACTAGTAGTCATAAAATTTTCCCAGGGAATAATTCATGAGGAGAAATAGATATAAGAAGACATTTACCCTCATGAAATGTTAGTTCTGTAGATATATAGGTCACACCGTGTCATATTTCAAAGAGGCAAAGATCTATCTGAATGGGTATGATCTAGGAGTTCAATGAAGGGGAAAAAAGGCATACCCTATAACATATAGATGAAAATAGTTTATGTGGATACTGTTTTCATTGTAATAACTTTGGCCATATAGATTTACACTGCTGGTAGAGAAATGGTTGTATATTTTCATACTACACTCAATGACAGGTTAATAATCACCAACCAAATGGTGTTGCTATCTCAAATAGGTTTTCTCCTTTGGAATAAGTGTATGAGTATAAGTAAACCATTTACATATATGGGTGATTTGAAATTCCATTAGTGTCCTACACTCAATCCAATATCTTATAGAAAGAAAATAGGAAAATTGAAAAATCCAATCTTTTTCTAAGTATCCTTCAAAGCTACCAAGAACAAAATATCCAGGAAATTTGATAGTAGATATTTTCCCCACATGATGAGTAATAATAACCTATTAACAAATGTCATGAAAGGGGTAGATGGAAAAATGATATTCTATAATGATTTTGTGTTGAAGATCAATCTTCGTGTAATAATTGTGTTATCTTATGAAGATCTAAAGAAAACTGAAGACCCTTATATGAATAGTTTGCGTTACAAACTCCTTAGTGTGAGTAAATTATATGACTAAGGACTTATACTAAAATTTAATAAAAATGGTTGTACTATATAGGGAAAGACAATGAATTATATCCTGAAAGGCTGTAGAACATATGGAAAGTTATATCAGGTTGATAGTAAGGAGAAGTTTTTATATCTAATTGTTGAAGAAGAAAACAACCTATGGCATTGAATATTGGGGAACATCAATAATGAAGACACGGAAAAGATATCTATGATGAATATAGTTATAGATATCCTCTACATGAAGTGTGAATGAGAAAAGGCATGTGATGCCAGCATATGAGGGAAGCTTTCCTACAGTTCCTATAGAACGAAGATTAAAAGAGAATTTAATCATTAAAACTTATTCATATAGATCTGTGAGGCCCAATAAAAGTTTTTGGAACACATGGAGAAATATAATTTGTTATTTTCAGAGATGATTACAGTATAATGGAAAGTATAATGGTTATACATAGGAAGAAATAAGTGCATGATTCTATGAAATCTTATCACTAAAATTATAAGAATGATACTAGATGGACAATCAATGTTTAGTGATCTGAAAATGGAGGTGAATACACATCCATTGAGTTTGAAAATTACCTGAAAAACATGGAATATGACATGAGGTGGCTATTATGATAACTCCATAGAAAAATAGAGTTATTGAGCACCAAAATCAGAAGGTGAACAACCTGTCTAGGACTATACTGATTAAGATTCGTATCTCTTTCCATTACTTGAAAGAAGTAGTTTACGCTGTAGTACAAAATCAAAATCGAACGAAGCTTTATATTGGAGAGATTAAGACATTATATGAATTGTTTCTTGGAAGGAAAGACTTTATGAAATATTTTCCTGTTTCTGGAAGTAAATGTTTCGTCCAAAACAAGGAAGGAAATAAAGGGAAATATGATGACAATGTAGATGAAGGAATATTCATTGGATATCCAATGAACAAAAAATCCTACAAATGTTTCAACAAGCTCTTAGGAAGGATTTTGGAGAGCAGTGGTGTTATGATTGTTGAAGAGAAACCCACAAATGCTTTATGTAATTCCTATGAAGATGAGATAGAAGATGAGGAATAATGTGAATATAGATCAAATAGAAAGGTTGAAGTAGAATAAGGTGTAAAAACTATCTAGAGTCACATCATGAATTTGGCTCAAAATAGGAATTAGAATTGGAAAACATAGCTGAATTGAATTTGATTGAACCTCAAAGGAGAAATAGAAGAGAAGAGACTGATCAATCCAAACTTAATAAGGATAAGAATGAACCCAACCAAATAAGGAGAATAAATAATAATGAAAAATATTCCTTCTTATCATTTGTGCAACCATCTTTATTTGAACAGGCTGAAAAGGGTAAGTCATGGGTGAAATCCATGAATGAAGAGTTATATCAGATAGAAAAGAATCGGACCTGTGATATAGTCAGGAGACACGAAGTTCAAAATGATATTAGATAAAATTGGATCTTTAATAACATATATGATAAGAATTATAATGTGATCCGAAATAAGGAAAAACGGGTGTGCAATGAAAATTCATAGATTGAAGGTGTTGATTTTGATGAAACATTTCCTCTAGTGGATATAATAGAGTAAATTAGGCTATTTATTTCTATTTAAATCCAATGAGGGTATATAGTGTATCAAATGGATGTCAAGGCGTTATTATTTAATGGTTTTATTGAAGAAGAAGTCTACATTGAACAAATAGTGGGTTTCCAGCTTGGAAATGATGAAATATAGGTATGTAGGTTAAAGAATGAATTCTTTGGACTGAAGCATGGACTATGGGCATGGTACTCTCAACTAGATTATTATCTAAAAAATATTGAATTCAAAATAAGGGTGGATCAAAATCTCTATTTGATTAATTATCAAAAGGACCAGTTCATGGTATGGGTATACGTTGATGATATTATTTTTGGTGGAAGAATACAACGATCATGGGATGAAATTTCCGATCACATGAAATAAAAATTTGAAACGTTGATGATTGGAGAACTCACATTCTTCATAGGGCTATAGGTTATTCCAAAGAACCATTAAACATTAGTTTCTCCATAAAATTATGCAAAATAAATTTTGATGAAATTTAATATGAAAGATTCCAAACCGATGGAAACTCCGATTTCAATTGGAAAAAAACTCAGATATCATGAGGATGGGACATCTGTAGTTCCAAAAATGTATAAGAGAATCATTGTAATCTTATTGTACCTGAAAGAAACACGGAAGAATATTGTATTTTAAGAAAGCTTAATAGACCTCTTTCTTAGTAATCTGATGAGAGAACATATAGAGGTAGTGAAAAGAATCATCAGGTACATTTACGGTACTCATAAGTATGGGTTATTCTTTACTTTAGGAAGAGACAATGAACTATCAGCATTTTTTTGTACCGATTGGGCTGGATATGTAGTGGAAATAATGTACACCAGTGGTGGAGCATTATATTTTTTGATGAAATGTATGGAATAATTGAGAAAGAAAAAGTAATGTACACCATATAGTACTTTTAATGATGAATATATCTCCACTACCAAGTCATTCACTCAGTTACCTTGGATGAAGTAACAACTGACTGACATAGGTGATGAGGTGAAACAACCAATGGTGATTCACTGTGATAAAAACAACATAATTGACCTTACAAATAATATTATTCATCATTATAGTATGAAACATATTGAAATTAGATTTCACTTCAACAAGGAAAAAGTTGAACAAGTATTGATCAAATTGAACCATGTGGGATCTGTCGAGTATGTGGATGATATTATGACCAATCCACTATCATAGGCTATGTTTGAGAAACATCAGTTGAACCTCAGTGTTTAGCCACCTCCAAGTGCATGATGAAGATATGGTCTTCCCCTCTCCGTAGTTGTTTCAATTGTGACAATCTGTTTGGGGATGTGATTCATGTTGTTTGGGGAGATACAATCCTTGGGGTGCATATTCTGAGCTCTATTGTGTTCAAATGCTAGTCTCTCAGTTTATTTACAATGGGGAAGAAAATGGATAAATTCAATGAAAAGTTGTGCAGGATGAACTGTTTTTATGGTTGTAGGCTGGTTGCAAGAGAATGGAGAATATCAATAGAGAGAATGTGAAGGGAGAAAACATTTTTGGTGTCATGATGATGCAGTTAGGGAACTCATTTGAACATATGAGAACATGTTTCATGTCTTCCCTCTTGTTCTCTACAATGATCGTTGCCCATGTAGACTTAGTGTGTTGGCTGACATGATTCTTCTATCTCAAGTTTTGATAGTTGATGGTTCTTAATTAAATTTATCCATATATTTCTAACAATCTCAAAGTGGGAGATTGTTGGAACGAAGACTATTCTTTGATGAAATATTGAGTATGGTTTGTGTTTGTTGTCAGTCCTCTAATGGATGATTAGGTATATTTCTAGGAAAAGAATCATATAGTTTAATCCATAAGTAGTATTGATGGTGATGTCGTTTCCTAGTGTTTTCCAAATTTTTGGGGTCCAAAATTTGTAGTATAGAAACCATTACGAAACGTGGTTTTTCTTGAAGATCTCATGAAAATATGGAAATATCATGAGTTTCATAGAGACGAGCCTCATGAATTGTGTTTCATGAATACATGAAGATTGTGATGGTGTGATCTGTGATTATGAGAATTTGAGCATTGTGGCATCATGAAAGATTGACGGAAGGCTTTGCAAATGGTGTATTGTGGGGGCGTGACGAGATTTGGAAGAGAGCACTATAGTCATGATGAGAATTGAAAATAGAGAATATTAATGGAGCTTTGTGAAGGGTGATACATCACGATTACTTTTTTCACTGATATGGAAATCTATCTAGAAGAAATGGAGATCTCCATTAAAAAATTCCAATAAATAAGAGGCCACCCCTCTTTATTCAAAATGAACTTGAGAGAGAAAATCCAAAATCACATTGATTTCAGGAAATAAGGTGTGCCCCGTAAAGACAATTGTCTATGGGATCTTGTTATTTTTAAAAAGACTATTTTAGTATTGATCGAAGTTAATCATTATAAATATTGTGTGATTCGAGATGAAAAAACATTCCATGTTGGCTCAGTGAGCTTCGCAAAGGAAGTTGTTCTGTAAAGGCATTGTGCTTCATGATGACAGTGGGTTTCATAAAGGCAGTTGTGCTTTGAGAATGTGTTTTCTCTACGAAGGCAAGATCTCTACGAAGGGTTGAGATCTTCAAAGAACTGTAAACTAGAAAGGGTTGATATATGCGAAGCAGTGAGGTCTATAAAGCAGTGTACTCTGGGAAGGTGTGTACTTTGCGATGTGTTGTGCTCTATGAAGGGTTGAGCTTCACGAAGGGGGTTTGCAAAAGAAAAATATTAGATATCTGGGTTAAGTGGAATGTGATTTTGGTGTGCATATACTCATGTCATTGAGGCATGAAGTGTCTCATTCTAAACAGAGACAAATACTTCCTTTCCAATATATTGAAGTTTCCTTCAACTCGATAAACTGAGTTAGTCTTCTCTCAAACATGTGAGATAGGGAGATTCAACATAAGTGATCCAAGGGATGTAGTGAGCTATCCCTAGAACATTTTAATGTTTGTGTGCATGGCACAAAGTGACTATGACCAGACCTTTGTATTCCATATCTAGTGAAGATTAGTGGGATTTGGTATGACCGAAACACTATGGACCTATGATTCTTGGACGTAACCCTTTCTAGTGAACCATGTAAAATTACTATGTTATCTTTCTGTATGAATTTTTACAATAGGTTTAATAGGTTCATTCCAACATGGGAACCAGAAACATGTATTTATAAAGAAATATTTGACACCCTAACTCACCCTCCCCTATGAGGGTGTTCTGAGGTCCTTCACTCTAAACATATCTTTATAATATGGGGAAAATAAACATATGAAAGGGTGCACATAGATTCTTAGTAAGGGTAAACATAAGATATACATAATAATTATATGAACATTGGCATATGAGAACATGATAATATAATTATAAACATATACTCTACCTAGAAAAGATCATAATCATTATTTATAGAAAACCTATTGGCAGTTCATAAGACATGATTCCTATGAAAATAAAATAACATGAGCCAAAAAAGCATAAAATTCACCTAAGACATGGAATTTTGGAAAACTCATAAATTTAGAAAATCATTTCCCAAGTATTCATGTCTCATTTACAAGACTATTATAGTTTAATGGGTTCAATCCCCAAACCATTGTAGTATTCAAGGTTCACTTCCAAGACTATCATGGTTTAAATAGTCACTTAGAGTACCAATTTCACTCTACATTCCATATTTTTCTATCTTATGAGATATAAATATGTACCCAATAAATTAGTGGGAGATATATGTCCCACCCATTACATAATTAAAACCATACATATGTGTTACACAAGAATTTATTTCATTCATCATATCATAACCCATAAAAATGGGTTTCATAAACATTTCATCATAACATAACTCATGGAAAAGAAACAAAATTCATAAACATCATTCCAATATAAATATAAAACCTATTGAGAAATAATAAGAACGGTATCCTTGGATAATACCGAAGTAAATTATTATTAACATCAAATAAAATTATCATCATTGGAAAATTATTTTTAAAGATCAGTTGAAATAATTTTTGAATAAAATATTCTTTCTATTTCGAAAACCTTTTTTTCAATGATGTGTTATTATAATGGAAACTATTTTCTTGGAAAAAAACCTTGTAATACTATAAAGGATGATTCAAGACATTAATTCAACATGGAAGAGGTAAAAATAAAATCATTTCATATTATATAGAAAATATTCTTCAATATTTTCTATTTCAAAAAATTATCGAAGAACCCTATTTAGAAAAAATATATATATTTTTTCAATCCGTTTTGTAAAATTCCTTCTTGGATATAATAATATTAAAAATTCATAAGAGAATAGTAAAATATTTTTCCAAAACATTTTTAGAAAAATGGTAATGTGAGAGATATATTCACCAATGGATACTTAAAACAAAAAATACTTAATATTGATGAGTATGGAAATTAAATCCTTACAAATATCATATCATTGAAGTGGGATTTAATCAAATGTGCTAATTTTGTGTATTATCTATGAATCAAAAAAACAATGGAATTATAACATAAAATAATAAAAATACATTTCACACATAATTGTAGCATGATATAATTAATAAAAAAAATATGTTAACCCATTGAATGGAAATTGAGTAAGAATTATCTTACCATAGATCTTTTCATTCATTGTTAAGGTTCATACATGATCTTATTTGAAATGCTTCCTTTGGATATCCTCTAAATGGATCGAGGGTTGTTATTTTGAAAGGATCACAACCTATAGAATGTGTCTTGGGAATTTCAGTAGGGAATTTAGTAGGGGATGGTGTATCTAGAAGGTTAAAAGTGGTGTAAAGAAGGGAGGGAGAAGGTTTCCTTTTATAATATAAGAGAGGGGAACTTTTAGAAATTCTCAAAATATTATATTTTAGTAACATGATTTTCTATAAAAATACCACCAAATGGTCACGGATTATAATCTAAGATAAGATAAGTTTTAAACTCATCAATCAATATATTTTAGAGAGGTTTTTTTATTATTTTAAACATTATCATTTTGATTAACCCTTAGTTAACCTATTTAAATTTTTTACATTGGTAACAACATGTTTCAATATTAAAAGATAGTATGTTTTATTTATAAATTATAAATTATACCATAAATGGCCAATTGGTGATATTTTAAACAATAAAAAATCCCCTTTGTCCCTATTTTAAATTTTTCGTATTTTTGAATAATATAATAAAATATTATTTTCGGAATATATCATTATTTTCAATTTTGACATTATTCATTACATTGACATTAAGAAAATAAAAAAACTAGATAACTTCAAAAAAACATTTAAGACACCAATAATATCCTGAAAACATCTATAAAATTTATCGAGAATCTTAATTAATTCAAATTATATTTATTATAATATTTTTTAATACCATTTCATTAATTGTTTCATTAATCGAATAATTACTGCATTATAATTGTGTAGTATTTAATATACTTATTTTTTCATTAAAATTTCAAATAAAATACCATGATGTAAATAAATAATTTATATTTTAGAGGAGTATTCATATTTTAATATATATTATGGTTAACTTTATATTAAAAGGGTAATGGTATTTAAAAAATGAATGTGAAATCATTGATTTTCCATTAAATAAAATATGATTACCATCATAATCTCATCCATGTTTCCTAAAAATTCATAAATAAAATTTTAACATGAAAATATGTTTATTATGTTAAACATGGATTGTTATAGATATTCATAACTTAATTTTATCCCCATGTTGAGACATAAGAGATATTTAATTAAAATAAAGTCACATTTTATGATTCTGTTTTATTTAAATAATATATTTTTCATTTTCATAAAATGATTCCCTTAAATAAGAAAATTCAGATCCTTATGTGTTAAGAGTATAATTAGATAAAACTAAAAGTGACATATTAAATAAATTTTGACCCAAATATTCCAAATATGAAATAAATTTTTAAAAATTTAAAACATCAAAGTTTTATAATTTATTTTGAAATGAAACTGGAAAAAATGCCATGGAAATTAGTTTTTCAATAAAATGTCATGTTTAAACATAAATTTTTTACAATAAATTAATGTATAAAATCCATCCAAAAACCATTATTGGAATATTTTAAATCAAAATTAAATAATTAAAATTTAAAACAAATCCAAAACGTAATTTAACCTTGAAATTAATATAAATTAAAATACAGTTTTCAATAAAAATTAGTATTTTCACTATTCCTTAAAAAATAAATGTTATCAAAAAATTATCAAGAATAAAATTTTGAGATGTTTCATAAATTAATAAATTAAAATTGGAATTTATCTTGTCAAATAATCTTTCTATAACTTTTATAAATTAATATTAACTCATAAATGTAAAAAACTTATTTTTGAAGAAAATTTATTTTTGAGAAAAAAATATACTTTACTAAAAATTATGTTGTTGTTTTTATAATAACAAAACAAAACATTCATATTTAGTTTAACCTTTATATTTATTCCATAATTTGGTTATTCATATTTATTCCCTCCAATTTAACTTCTAGGTTATAACAAACATAGAATATTTTGTGGTTCGTTTAAACATTCTATTACGTGAGACAGAAGCTATCAAAGAAATCAATTTATTTAAAAATATTATTAATAAAAATATAATGTTTCTACATTATACCACACTCAAAATTATTTTTTCACTAAATATTAATCATTTTTATCAATGGTTATTTATTTTTTAATTCATTCATATAAACCCACATCGTAAAAATTAATAATAGAACTTTCCCTAAAATGGGAAAGTTGGAAACATAAAAGTTACTTAATGTAACTCCAAACAAGGTTTCGACATAGTAAAAACATTAAAAGGAGGATTTTAAATGAAAAAATAATCCCCAAAAACAAATAGATATCTATAGAAAACATGTACAATATATGATTAATGACTACATGATATAAACAAAATTGGTTTGAAAAAGGACATTTATATCATAAAAATTATGGTAATAGGATAAACATTTATTTAAAAATCATTTAAGAATATATACATAGTTTATTTAATTTCATATTTACAATATCACTCTTTGGTTATACATTAATCGCTCTTTTCTTCATCCCTTTCTCCATGTAATGACGATGAAATTATAATACCTGAATAAATAATGGATTATATGATATATAATGGAATAATAAGTCATTCCCTGTATCCCTAGATATCATTATAGAGAAATGGATTGTATAGGTTGTTCAATACACATAAATCTTCTTATGG
Source organism: Viscum album (assembly GCA_963277665.1). NCBI lineage: Eukaryota > Viridiplantae > Streptophyta > Magnoliopsida > Santalales > Viscaceae > Viscum > Viscum album. Next base: position 442,135,275 of record OY728135.1, on the reverse strand, counting down.
TGAGGTAAGACATTATATTCTAAACCCTCATCCAAAATTTAATTTTAATATTTTTTATATATTGTTACCACTATGATCCTTATAAAAGATTACAATCCAAAACTTTCAAAATAAGGGTAGTAAATTTAAAAAATTAATTTTTTTATTTATCCCAAAAACATCTTTGGGTAACACTTAATTTTAACATTAAAAATATTTGAATAACATATTCATTTATTATCTTGAATCATGATAATAACATGAATTATTATAAAACATTAGTGAAAAAATGTGTGCTATCAAAATTTAACTATTTCTTCATTCTATAAATCATAAAATTTGATGAAGTAAATCCATAAAAAACCTTTTCATGATATTATGACTTAGTTCCAAGACAATAAATGTTATACCCTTTATTTTATCATAATAAAACATATCTTTATCACATTATCCCAACATCATGCACATATTAAGGGTAATCCTTCCTTTAGTTAGGTGTTCTCCAAAAAACACCGCAATCACATTTCATGGTTACCAAGTCCATTAAACTTATTATTTTAAGTCCTTAAGGAAAAACTAATATGGACTAATCCTTTTATGTTTTATTATTCTATAATACCATAGATTTATTTCTACAACATTGTTCATGAATTACAAGACACAAAAACTAAATCATTCCACCACTTTGTTGTCATACTCTACATAAAAAATAGTGATCATGGGAGATTTACCTTTGTATTTGGATTTAAGTGGTTTCTAATCATTATTTTTAACAATTGTATTTTGGAATTGATTAGTATAATTCCCATTTTCTTTAAAATTTATGGATTTATGTATGGGGGATCATTCAGTGTAGCCGCCTTACCATTAAAATCATTCGCTATCATTTTTCCATCACATTGGAATTTATTTTCTAGATAACCAACCATTCCACACTGAAAACATTTACCATCCCACTTAAGATAATTTCCACCATGCTTCTTCCCACACATTGAAAAGAAAGGAAAACCCAACTTCTTTTCTCCTTGGGTTTTATAATTTCCATTGAATTCCATTTTTTATGATCTATGATATTGACGTGTAACTCTAATATCCATATCAAAATTAAGATAAAATTGAAAAATTTCTTCATAACTACCAAAGACTCTTATGTGTAAATCCCTTTATATAACTTTTTTTGTTTTTTATGAATTATTAAACCTTACATTGACGCTGGATGATAGTACTAGAAGTTTACCTCACAAATCTTGTAAAATTTGGTTCATAGGTTCCAACATATTAATCATCCCTTTTCTATAACTTAAGTAATTTTTTCACCATTTTTGTATAAAGAATACGAGGGATGTACTTATTAAAAAATAAGTTATTGAACTCATCCCATTCTATGGAGTAAATATTATCTCATTGACTTTTATTCTCAATGAGATTACACAATAGATATTATTCACCTTCCAAATTATAGATAACCAAAATCACTTTCTCATGTTCTTAAAATTAGAGAACCAAAAATATATTTTTAGTGGTTCAGATTCATTTCACAGTGACTACTAGATAAAATGCCCCACTAAAATAGGGTGGACACAACCTTATAAAGGACTAAATATAATGATGTTCCCTAGTTTTTTCATTTAGAGGTCCCAAATGATGCATATAATGACAATGTTATATGAGAATAGCAATAAGATTTTATGCTCCTTCTCCCATAACATTCAGTTTCTCAGGAGGACAATAATTCCATTTCCCATCACACTCATTACTAACGTGGTTCCTTCAGGTTCCAACCATTAAATAAAACTAGAAAGAATAGTGTATGAAACACTAATCATTCTAGTATGGGAGCATAATCCATGGAAATGAATTATAAATTTTCAATCAATTATGCCTCAGGTTTAATCCTAGATTATTAATGAACTTTACCAAGACTATAGTATTGTAACATATACTTAGATGTATCCTTAAGGATCTTACTAAGGTTTTATGATCTTATTTTTTAATGGTTGACAAAAACATTCCTCTAATACCAACTATAATAACCCAAGTTTTTCATACATAGATATTACATATTTTTATATTAATATTAATTAGATTACACAATACCATTCCCAAGGACCAAAATAGTTTAGTTACTTTAGAAACATCAAAGAAAAATGTCAAGTCATGTAAACTATAATAATTGTTTTCTACAAAGATCTTCCACTTTGGTACTCCAACTTAAAAACAATATTCATAACCTAGGGAAGGGAAATAAAAGAATGGATGAGCTCAGATTCTCAGTTAGGGTATACATAAGAGAAATATAAGCATAACATGAATATGGGGGTATGAGAACATGATCCTAACATTTTAAAACCACAGACTACATTGAAAAGTTCATAATAATGATTTATTGAATAATGGTTGGATTTTTATTATACATGATTCATAATATAAACAAAGAACATGATCCATTAAATCATAGAATTAGAATAAGACATGGAATTATGGAAAACACATAAGTACACAAAATAATTTCCATAATAGTTAGCGATCATTTCCATGACTATAATAGTATAATGGGTTCACTACCTAAACCATCACAGTAGTAAAGTTTTACTTAAAAGACAATCATGGTGGACAAATACACTTACTGAGTGGTGTTCACTCCTTATTAATGTTTTTTATATCATGAAATTTAAATCATTACCCAATACATTGGAGGTAGATACATGTACCTTCTATCAAATAATTAAAACCATACAGATTTGTGTAATGATAATATTAATCATTCATAACATTATAACCCATTAAAAATGGGTTTCATAATAATTTCACAATAACATAATTCAGAGAAAAGAAAAACAATTTATATACATCATGAATTCATAAACATAAATCATTCATAGAATGAATAAGATTGGTATCCTTGGATCAAACCCCAATAAAACACTATTAAAATAAATTAATGTTTCTTTATATAGAAAATAATTTTGAAATATCACTTGAAATAATTCTTGATGAAAATATCCTTTCCACTTTGAAAACATTTTTTTTAAATCCACGTAATTAAAAATTAAAACATTTTCTTTAATAAGAACCCTGTAATATTTTAAATGATACTTCAAGAAATTAAGGATACTTGAATGTGGGAAAACCTCTCATACTATACATGTTAAAAAATACTTCTTTATATAATTTTTCAAAAATGTAATGAAAATAATTTGGTATAAAACATCAAAAATATTAGTTTCAAACCATTTTTAAAAGTAAAACATAGGTTAAAAGACATTAATCATTAATAAGAAAATTATAAAAACCTTTTTGAATTTTTTTATAAGACGTGGACATGGGATGGAAATATTATCCAATAAGGAGTTAAAATGAAATAATCCCGAATATTGATGAGACTGTTAAATAAACCCTTACAAATATCATATTATGGAAGTTAGAATTAATCAAATGAATCAATTTCGTGTTTTCCTAGTAAATACAAATAATAAAATTTTTATGGATAACATAAGATAATTAGACATAAATTTCAAACATATTAATATAATGACATAATTAATGAAATAATATTTTAACCTAATGAATTATAATTGAGTAAATAATTCACATACCTCAAGTATTTTCTTTCTTTGTTCATGCTCAATCATTTTCTTCTTTGAATTATCTCCTTTAGTTCTCTATAAAATTCTATAGGGTTTGTCTTTTGAGAATATTATCTCTTATAGAATTTTTCTTGGTAAGATGAGAAGTGAAAATTTTAAAGTATGGTTGAGCTAGAAGGCTAAAAGTGATGTAATGAAGTGAGGTATTTGGTGTAATTTTATATTGAAGTAGAGGGGGACTTTTCTAAATTTAAAAAAGATAAAACTATAATAAATTAATTTTATATAAAAGTACTACCAAAAAGGAAATGGATACAAATATAAGGTAATATAATGTTATATTCCCATAAATCGATAGATTTTAAAAAAGATTTTTCATGAATGGGACATCATTATAATTTCATTAAATAAAATATTATAAAAAATATAATCTCCACCTAGTGGAATAAAAAGTCAAAAATAAATTTATATCATGAAAATAATTATATTTTGTTAACAATTTATGCTTATATTAATTAATAACCTACGTTTTTCCCATGTAGAAATATTTGAAATATTTAAGACAATGAAAGTGAAAATTTGTTATTTCCTAGTTTTAAATAATATATTGGTAATTTTTAGGGAAAACTACCCATTAGAAATAATTTAGATCCCTAGGTGTTATGGATATAATTAACTTCATTAGAAAAAAAATTGGTAATGTGTCAAGGTCATTTTATAGACTTTATCATTTTATTTTTAACATAAATTATCTAACATACCCATTACAGAAAATTACGAATATTACTATTCATATTAGACAAAAATAATATTTCTCTATTTACTAAATTTTGACACCAAAATTCCTAAAATGATTCCAATTATTAAAAATTCAAATAAAAAAATAACATAATTTAAATTAAAATAAAACTTGAATAATGCAATGAAAAACAGTTTTTCAAAAAAAGTCTTTTTTAAACATAAAATGTTTTTATAATAAACTCCCTTATAAAATCATTGAAAACTCCATATTTTTCTTAATTTATATAAACATTAACTAATTAAAATTTCAAACTAATTCAATAGATAATTTTAACATGTAAACAATTTAAATGAAAATACAGTTTTCAAAAAAAATATGTATTTTCATTATTCCTTGAAAATTAAATGTTTTTATAAAATTATCAAAAACAATTATAGATAATTTGGACATTGTGAATTAAAAAATAAAATAAATTTTTAAAACTAAATTTTTAATAACTTTTAAAGATTAATAATCACTAATAAAAAAAGGAATTATTTTTCCGAAGATAACGTATTTTTAAAGGATATAGTAACTTTACTAAAAATTGCATGATCATTTTTATAAGAACTTATCAACATATTCAGGTTGAGTTAGACCATTATAATAATTTCATATTTAATTTATTCATATTTATTGTCTAATATTTAATGGGTAGGTTATAACAAGTATATAATATTTCATGGGTTTTCTAAACTTTTGATTTCATTAAACTCAAGATATCAATGAAATCCAATTATTTAAAATATTCATCATAAAAATAATGGGTTGTAACAAAAAAAGCATACATGGGAACTGTCGTTTGTGTGTGTGGAATTTATATTCAGGGATCTAGTGAAGGGAAATGCCTATATGTTAGGCACCAAAGTAAGATGAGCTTGAGTAATTAAGGAAATATTGTGATGGATTCTTAATTATTTATAGAGTGATTATTTTATTTATTGTTTACATTATACCTGGTATTGTTCTAAAACACTTATGAATTTTTTTGATTATATTTTATAAATCTTTATATGACATATTTATATGTCATATTTCTTTTATGTAACTTATGTTATGCAGTTATTGATATTTTACTATATTTGAATATTCTTTGATGCATAACTATTAATATCAAAGGTAAAGTCTCTATAAAACACCTTACTAAAATTGTTTTCTAGAACACAACCTAGTATATATGTGGAGGCATGAATGAGGATATGTGACACCCTAATTAAAACTCATGGATTTCAGTTGGGGTGTTACACATTTATATATGAATTTTGGATCAAGTTAATTATACTTGAAGGTCATCACGTATCATGGGATGCCCCTTGAATTTGAATTTAATAATTTATTTTTGTCATTCAATCCTATAAAATTATAACTATATTTTTTAAATAATCCCTATATTTGAGGTATATATCATTGAGGGAAGGACATAATTAAAGTGGTTAGAATAACAATTATTGGTTAATTTTTTTAAATAAAATGTTTTATGGTGGGGGATGATTTCAGACATTTAAATTATTTTGAGATTAAAACCATATATCATCTAAACAATTATAATGACTATCCAATAACACAAACATAAGAACATATAAAATCCTAAAGACAATAATATTGGGACCCATAATTAAGTATCATAAAAGTTTATAAATAAAAAATAAAAAAAACGTCAAAATAAATACATGAAATTTATTTTTTAATATCCAAATTAGAAAATGATACAAAAAACATAAAAAAGCACGTTTTCTCAGGTAATCATACACCACATTAAAAAAATGTCATTCATCCTATTTGAAAAAACTGTATATAATGCCATAAAATATTTGAATCTGCTAACACTATGACTCCCTCTATCATTAGATTGACTACTTGATAAATTATATCAATTTTTTTACCTATGTGAATTTAAAAATATAAAATGTGAACGATTATGTTGTATGAAACAATACTCAGTTTGATTTACTTTATTTTTCCTACCTCCATTAAAGATTATTATAATAGTTAATTCATGTAAAAACTATATGGTGTATGTGGTAATTTTATAATCCTAAAATATTAATATATTAAAATTGTATGTAATAAGTCAAATCTCACAATAGGGAATAAATAAATCCAAAAGGAATGATAATTATACTAAATAACTAAGAGAAATAACCCTCCATACATTTCTTTATAGTATATATAAACATGGAGACATAATCATGAAGATATTAAAAATATTAAAACATTTAATAAGGTGACCTCCTAACATGACCATTAGATAGTGGAAATATAATTTCAATTGATATAGATGTGATAAAATCATAATATCCAATTATAAGTGAAACTTTACACATCAAATCACGTAAATGAGACCTCCTTGCATTGACCACCCTAATGGGAATGTGCACTCACATAATATCATGGGAACCTCCCCACATATAAGGGATATTTTACTCATCATATTTTGATAACATCATCTCATAGGAGTGAAAATGTTCTGATCAATGAAAGGTATTTTACTCTCACATAAAGGAAAATGTTCTTACCTCATGTCAATGTAGATTTCTCCGTTTTTGAGAAAATATATATCGAAAATCAATATAATATCCTTCCAAATAAGGGATAATATACTTATACCATATCTATCTATGATCATCACCTTGTGAGATACCACTTGTTCTATATATTAATTTACAACATTAATTATCAATATTTTTAGCACAAAAAATCACATGAAAAAAAAATATAATATGGGAACATTATTTTCTCAATATAAAATCTTATCCCAGTATCAAATTTATTATAAATTACTTGAAAAAATATCAAAAGGATGCAATTGAATCACTTATATCATCGTAGTATCAAATGAAATCATATATTTTATAATCTTATCATAATATATTTTTCATCATCATAACCTATCATTCATCTTAATCATGTGATATATATCATATCAATATTCTGTATCATATTTTCCCTTATAAAAATTAACCATATTTATTTCAATTATATTAAATTCCTTTAAGGAAGGATATATATAGAATTTTATCCCATTATAGGTACCTATAAGGATATACATACTTCCCATTTATCAGTAATAATTAATATCTTTAATGAGAAATCATTAATACCCATACACAACTGTTATATAATCTAACTTGTACTTCCTAGAACCACATCATAATTTTAGTAATCAAGGATCATATTTGACTTAATTTTATTAATTATTTATATTCTCAATGTTTCTAACTAAATCACGAATAACACTTCATTTTAAATATTATTATTAATTCTCTTCAAATCCAGAAATTCACATTTAAGTGAATTTGAACCATGAGAAAACCAAAATAAAATAATATCTAAAATTATTGTCAATAATTTATGGCTCATTAATGATGAAACTAACCACTTAAAGCTACTTAATTTCTTACGATTATTTACATGAATATTCTTTTAATCATTCTATTACGACTATTAAATGGTCATGGTTTGATAACCCTTCCTTAATTATTAACATCTATAAGTCATCTAATAATCATCCCAAAAAATGTACAAATACATAAATGTATTTATTTTAAATGAGGTTGCACCATGAAATCTATTTAAATCCCAAATATGATGATTCATCATTTATTTTAATAATATAATATTCATTTCACTTAAAAAAATCCTTTCTTAAATTAACAAATAGTTAAACTGATAACCTAAAATCTGTTACCATTATTTTATAATGAATAAAAAATGTAAAAAAGGAAATTTTAACCAATTATTAATAATCAATCTTCTGAATTCTACCTATGATTTTAAAACAAAACCATGATCATTTCCATAGTGAAATCTGAACCCTCTCCCATGTAGACAATTTTAAATTTTGTCTGACAACTATATAATTCTCTAATTACTCCTAAAATACCTTCTGGAATTCCCAACAATCTATTTTTTCCACACTGAGATGGGGGGGGATTAATTTAGTCAATGTTTTATCAAATGATTTTTTATTTATTTATCATAAGATTAGAATATTTTTGGATGAATTTACCTCATATATATCAATAAAAACATTCAAGCCACATTAATGATTGAAACTAAAAAGGAGAACAACATAGTATATTTTTCAAGTCTCCCCCAATGTGGGTGAATATGTATTTACTATATTCCAATAGATATAAACACACCGATAATTCACTAATATGACTAAGCTAATACACATTAAAAGGTATCATCCTTTACCGTGAAAACACTTTCCAAACTGTTATAATATCCATAATGGTTCTTTAAAATGAATCTCCCCATTACAATTAGTGTTCTAACCTTCACGTTGAAAAAGATGATATCTTTCCATCAGGAAGTCAGAACATAAAAATATATCTTCTTCCCTAATATTAGATCTTTAACTAACAATGGAAAAAATATATAAATGTATGTTCATCAGCCTTATGCTAAAATTTATAATGATAAGTGCCTGGATGAAAATATATGAATAGTTTTCTTCTTGTTCCACTTCTACATCAATCCAAAGGATGACTAAAACTATAATGTACTTGAATCAATGTATATGGTAATCAGTTGTTGTAGTGAATATTAATATCCCCTCCTATTTTTAAATTATTATTTCTCCCTTGATTATCATAATTTGTAGTACTAGTACATCAATATAAATTCAAATCACATTTCATCGTGAATCCTATCCCATTATAATGACCGAAGTCATCACATGGATTTTTCCCATAAAATAATTTATGTAAGTTCCATGAAATTTGTAACCATGATGTTCTCTTTTAATATTTTTCATAGTCCCTTCTTATAAATGTTACTTCTTTTTTTTATATATCAAATATAAATATTTTTATGTGAATTCCTAGAATTATAAAGTGATGAAATTCTCAATTATTCCGATTTAATTCAATACAAATTTCAATATCATCATTCTTTTGGGAATCCTTGAAAATCAACTTATTATTTCCATTAATGGAATGCATATACATATATGATGAATACTATTAAATTTTTAATCACCCCTCAATAAAAAATACCCTCTAAAAACTCATCACTATTTTCTTTAAAAAGAATCATGAATATTCACCAAAATCATTGTGAAATTTAAATTATTTATGAATGGAACAACATCATAACAATAAATTATCCTTTATATATCATCATAAATATCTATTGGTATTTATCTTTCAAAATTCATTATTATAGCCACAACCTCAATCATTATATTTTCTAAATATATACTATAAATTGAAAAAAAATAACCTCTTAAAGTACTAAAAACCATACTTGATAATATTTAATTCAAACTTAGCCTATAAAACAAACAATATTATTCTTAAAAGGTGTATAAAATCTTTTTGTTACTCTGATATTTCCAGGAATTATTCTTAAAAGATAATGATAACATTTAATTTACCCTTATTTAACTTATGCTTACTAAAATGTATCCTCACATCCAAGAATAATATTACATATAATTTAATATAGTCTCTAGATCATCTGATTTACATTTATGTAAGATTTAGGTTCATTTTACACACCCTCCAAAATCTTATATTTCTCCAACACATGTTTAGTTTATTCCGACATAACTTTAATTTAACCTAATGTAGTTTCAATATATTATGATGCAGCCTTTATAATTCTTTATTTATTTTTACAAAAATATGAGTAATTACTATAAATATTCAATTTACACTTATATCTATATTAATTTGGAAAAACACCATGTTAATTTAACATAGTACAAACTATTCAAGATTTTTCTTCCATTGTTCCAAATTATTCATTCTTACTTGTGAAGTCTAAAAGATAATATTATATGATTTCTATATGATATTATTTAGACTACAAAGAGTCAAGATTACTCATATGTAACACATAACTAATCTATCATGGGAGCATCATATTCTTACACATCCCTTTGAAAAATTTATTTACTCTAACTTAGGAAATATTTTTCCGAAAACTCAAAAACCTGCAACTCAGAATTTAAAAATTGTTTTCAAGTCTTATAAACTCATCTTTAAACATCCTCATCCACCTCATTTCATCTCAAAAAAATTCAAAATCTTTATAAGATTCATAATTATATTTTCAAAATTTCTCAGTATAATTTCTAAATCCTTTTATAGAAAATGTAACTTAACTGAAGTATTTTTTATATATCTTCAACTACACTAATTATCTCACATTCAACTTCTTAAGTTTATTAAAATCTTATATCAAATAATACGTTAATTCTTATAGATTTTAAATAAAAATCATATTCATATAACTATAAACTATGTGTGTTAAGAAATATATGAAACAAATTTCATGCTTTATAATACAATATTGAATCCTAAATAGTGTAGTGGCCAAGGTTTTTCCCGAATGATACTTAGATTAATATCGATTTTTAAATTAATGGGACATTACTGTGGGTAAAATAGAAAATTGACCCTATAATGTGACCTTTGAATAGTTATTTGATAGTTCCTTTGACTCAAAGATGTAATGTTTACCCCCTTGGCATATATCAAAAAAATTTATTCTGTTTAAAGGCCAAAATAAGAAATATTATGTATAGAAATATTTTTTTATCTTGTGCACATGTAAATGTAAGTAAATTCTAATATATCATAAATGGGGTATAATTTGAATAAACTAATATAGTGGATTCATCATGAATATATTTCTCACCCATGGATTTATATAACATGGGTTTGTAAGAAATATAATGAGGTTGGTTCATCATGGTTGAAGTAATTAAATTTATTGATTGAATTTTATTAAATGTTAATTTAATTTTTTAGATATTTTTTTCTATTTTTTCTATAATTAATGTCTTATAATATCAAATTATTGCGTGATTCATGTAAAAAATTGTACATTAAAGGGGGTTAAGAGAGATATATGGTGTTAGATCTGAAAGATATTCATAGAAATCATGGGATCATAGAGTTTAGTCACTGACTATGATCGAAGTATATGCGAGAATAATTTTCATTGGTGATCAATCTATTCTCGAGATTGGTTTTTATATTTTGAATTATTTATCATTTTTTTAATTATAAATTAGATTTTTGATATGTAACTCTAATCATTTTCATTTAATTGAGACAAATTATACATGAAATATTTTATTTATGGAAAAAATTTAGGTATGTAATAAATGGTAATCCTAAGGTGGATTATGGAATTCCCCATTCATGAAAAAAATTCCCATTCTAGGAATTTCACAAGAATAATCAATTAATACAAATATCGATCTTCAATTTTTTGGGATAAACTTTATGGGGATTGGTGAAGAACAAAGACAGAACATATCTTTATCCTTTTTATATATTTTTATCCTCTCTCCCTTATTCTCTCTATTTTTATCATTTGTGGATGATATTTTTCTGACCCTATTGGTGTCTGAATATAATGAGAGTGGTCAGAGAGTGAAGGATTTTTTGAAAGAGTTAAAAAACTTTTTGATAGTAATAGTTTGTCATGAGAAGTTTGAATAATGTTAGATGATCTAGATAATGGTAGTTGGTGTCATTAGGGGCATCATACTCGTCAGAGTTAGAAAAGGAGAGCTAAATCATGTGGTGGATCAATTTACAATGGGAGGCCATGTGAAAGGGGTAAAACCATTACCAAGCCTCAAATTTTCTTTTCCCTATGACATTATGAAATTTTCAATTAATAATAATAATAATATTATAATTGTGTGGTCTGAATTGCTGATAATGTTTGAGGAAGAGGGAACATGAAATTTAAAGGGGTGCAACATGAACTGTTCATTAGACCATTGTAATTATTTATAATAATAATAATAATAATAATAAATAATAATAATGATTATTATAATGTATCCACCCTAGTTTCTGGTACTTTTTCCCAGTTTTTTAATTTTTTTCTTATATAATTGTTGGGTTATGTTTCGGGAGGTTCGGGGAAGTTTTGACATGTTTTTGATGTTTTTATAGGGGTTCATGGTAAGTTCATGGTTACTAGAAACTATGCACCACCTCGAGGAAACTATGAAATGTGTTTTGGGATTAACAGGGAAGGCGCATGATTGGAACGCAGTTTGGAAAAACTATGCAATTACCGAAGGGAAACCAAAAAAATTTAAACAAAGGGTAAAATATGGTCAGAATGCAATTTTTCTAACTATGTGAACCAGCCATGATAGGTGGATAAAAAAGCCCATAATTTTAGGTAGTTTACCCTTTCCTAAGTATTTTCAGCCAATACAATTCTCAGATTATGTCTCAAGAGCCTTCGGATTGGGAAAAAAATGGTTTCCACACGGTTTTTGAAACTGTGAATGACAACCATGTGGGATATGGGCTTAAGATATTTGCACCACATAGTTAGAGAACAATTTGACAAAATGCATAGAAAAATATATTATTTGTAGTTAATTCCCCAAAATTTTTGGGTTTTAATTAAAATTATGTCCCAAAACCCTCATGATTTCACTAATCACATAGGATCTTGAACTATTCTCCATCACTCGTCTTGAGAGATGATTCCCATTCACCCAAAAGGGAAATTTAGTTGAATCAATGTGCATTGGGGTTCCAGATTCATTATGAAGGGAAGATATATGGAGATAAGATCTATAATTTCTATCTTTTGTTCTTTATTTTCTCCATTTTTTTAATAGGTAGAAAGATTTTTACTCATCCCAACTTGACTTAGAACATGAGGACATAGTTGTATTAAATAGGTTTCCTAGAATTATTATGAAAATGATGTGTTATTCTTGAAGGAAACACACCTTTAGTTACGAAATTATGGGAAAATTGTTGTTTTTTTGGAAAATACACTTGGTCTACAATTTTAAAATGATAGATTTTATATTATGGAATTATTTTGTTGAATTCATGTTGTTTAATGATTTTTTTTCTAGGAATAATTGGTTTTATATGAAATATAATTCGGTTTGATATTTTTGATACATGATTGGGGTGATTCATGTAAAAATAACCTGAAGAAAGGGGTGCGTTCTAACGGGAACCCTAGATGTTGGGCACCTTATGATTATTTGGTGGAACGACAAGAGATCACACTTGTGTATAGGACTGTCACATTAAATGAATCGATGTGTGTGTATGTGTGTGCATGTGTAGAATCATGGAAATGGGTATTCCAGTTAATTAGGACTATTGCACATTCATTGTTTATTTTTTTCCATGGAATGTTGTTTATTCTTTTTATATAAAATCATTTATATGCTTATAAACTATTTTATATAAAATTTGATAAGTATTTCATGTTCTATAGGAATTACATGGGATGTCATTAGGGAAAACCTACTGAGTTTACACTCACCCCTACGTGGCCACCATAGTTAGTTTTTTGAGGTCATTAATCTGGATAGAGGTAAAGGGAATGTATCATTTTAACTAGTGATGTTTAATGATTTCACATGTATAGAAGGTGGAATCAATCATAAAGATTGGTTGAGTGGTGTTTAGGATCATTTTAGCAGATGTATTTGAGTCATGTTTTTTCTTTGTTCATGTTTTGTTTCTATGAGGACTATGATATTCCGGCTTACTTCTGAGAATTCCTTTGGTTTTATTTTTATTCGTGAAGCATGTAAGAGGATATGTTGTTCATTATTTATGTTTGGTAGGTTTTTTTCTCTAAAATAGAAAATTTTCCAAAATGAATTTTTAAGACCATGCCATTTGTCACCATCCTTTAGTGTTGTACAGATCACACCTGAGGCCAGTAGCTCCTTTGCCTCTTCCCAAGCCAATAGGGATGGGATAGGATGTTAAAAATAATCTATGCATTTTATTTTGAGTGAAATATAAAGTAACACCCACCTGCATTCTGAGAGGATTGATCATATCCCCCCATCGGATAAATCATCCAATAGCCAGTAAAATTATTAAAGGCTCAATGGCCTTTTTTTGATGGCCCAATGGACTATTAGTGATGGAGTAGGGCAAATTCCCTAATCTACAATAAGGCTAGGGCCCCTAATTTCCCAAAATCCTCTTGAAAGGGGGATCAAAGGACTATATGGGAAAATAATATTGCTTCTATATTGACCCACCTACCAAAACTCGCAATTATTATAGTATGCATCAACTAAAATGCCTTCTATAACACTTGCCTAATCTATTTCCATCTATAGTGTTGCTAATGGGATAATAGAAAATCCCCCAACATTGGTGTTATTAGGGGTTAAACACCATAAACTCAAGGATGTGTAGTAGAAACCCATAGTATTCCAGTATAGGATGGACCCCATAATAAAAATTATTATTATTATTATTATATTATTTTTATTATTGTTATATTTTTTTATTATAAACTCATCTTTTAAAAATATCTTATTCATATAATGTTAGATTAAAAAAATTATTTGAAATTATGATCATGACATTGAGAAAATGAATTCTAGACCGATGTAACATATGAAATTTTTAATTCAGGTATGATCCTCACATCCGGTTAGGTTGCACCTCTCATATATGTTGTAATGAAATGTATATTTTTTCCTAGGCATCCATTTTATGAAAATTTATAAACTAAAAAAATTATTTATTTTCATATATCATTATTTCATAATTAATTTGGCTATCCAAGGATGTTTATAGAGTGAAATAGGTAAATAATGGGTTTATCTTCATACGATCGATGACATGGTTGAGGCATGATGGTCATAGTGTTCTCAAAGTTGAAACCCCACTATAGATGTTTGGTTGTGTTAGGATCTAGGTTATCCCCACTATCCTCATTTACGGTCAACATACCTCTGCTTAGAGTCAGCTACATGAGGTGAGATATCCTCTAATGTTATATCAAATAAGGAAAGTATTCCTTACACATACATAGGGTTTATGATCCCTTACATGTAGAGTCAGTTTACCCTATTTTAAAGAGATACGATAGGGTTCTGATTATAAAATATATTCTATATCCTATATAACATACCATGATTTTAGGAAATATTTATCAAGAAATAAATAAGATTTCATTCATAGCTAATGTTACACATAACACCTAGTATAAAAGTACTATGTTATACTATTAAAATATATTTATTAAATATTAAAATTATCATATAGAAATTTAATTAGTGGTTATGAGTAGAAATAAATAAATTATGAAAACATATGGATTTTATGTGCATAAAATTAATTCATTGGTTATCCATTAATTAAAATGGAAATAATAATCATTCAAAATAAAGGAGATGTTCTTAAAAAAACTATCCATATAGAAACAATGTTTTTTTAACTGAAAAAATTAAATTGATCTATATTGGTGAATTATTTTAATAATATTTAGGTAGTATATATTCTGTAAAATGTTTAAACTATCGTAAAATATTTCTTTCAATACATGGGATAAGAATAAATCCATTTTTTGGCTTAAAATGTATTTCTCTAAAAAGTGATTTTTGATTTGTTTTTCATGATTATTTTAAAATTAATGTCAACCACTTATAGAAATTGAATTTGATAAAATGGATTCCAAATTTTGAATTAGAAAATTAATATTTTTAAATAGGTCCCTTTTATTTTTCATCAACACGAATAACAACCTTAGTAAAATTTATAACCTCAATAAAGGGTAAATAAGGGTAATCTTGGTTATAACTAAGTGAAAAGCCATAATATTTCAACCTAATTAGTATTAGAGGATGGTAATTAATCTTTTATCATCTAATACAATAAATTTATTTTTTAATGCATACTTTTTCATGAAAATGACTTATCTATTATTTGAGACAAATAAAAATTCAAAATGTCACTCTCTTTGTTTAAAATACCCTTTTTATGTTCACATTGGAAAGAAGTATGTTATAAATGAATATGAATGTATATTATGAGAATAATGAAATTACTTTCATGATATATTTTAATTTATAATTTTTAGGAATTATATAATTACCTTTAATTCTAATGGATCATCGACATTGAATTCTAAAATTGATAGAAAAATAAAATAAATAATTTTATAAATATTAAAATTAATATAATTTGATTGATTTATAGTGTTTAAATAAATGAATAGATTAATATGAAATTATATATTTTTAATTTATTATATTCGAATTAAAACTTTTATTTATTTTTTTTAAATTAAAAGGATAGTTTCAAAATTATATTAAATAATATTTTATCAAAATAATATTCTATAAATTATAGAAAATTTATAAAAATGATGAAATAGGAAATGGAGTACAATATTTTGTCATAAATGTAAAATATTTTCCATTCATGAGATTTTTCACCTTATATGTAAAACTATAAACCTTTAAGATGAAAAAATACATTATCGCTGTTAAGGTTGAAAAATGATAACTAAGGTGTTATACCCATATTTAAGGTTGGAAATACCACGTAACATGTCAAAATTTGATTGATTGATATTATTTAACCTCCTTAATAGATTAACTTTGAATACATATCTTTTATGAGGAATTGTTTATATAAAATTACTTTTTTATAATTTAACATCTTCAGCAATTCCAACAGCGCCCCTTCGTTCAATTGTAATAGGGCACCCCTCATTTCTCTACTTCACACCGCATTGACCATTATATCTCAAAACTCCTACCAGGTTATATTATAAACTTACTTATCCAACTTATATCAGGGTTTCTATTCCCGAAATACCAACCATATGGTCCTTAATAGGAGATTTAAAGGAGTTATTTCAATGAAAAGTTAATCGCTTTAACCGATATCCTTATTTTAAATTCTTGTTTTTACTCTTATAAATATATTATAATTTTCTTTAAAACATTTATTACGTATAATAAATATAATTAAATTTTATGATGATTATTAAATGATCATTATCCACACTATTTCCCATCAAATGTGGAGTAAAAGTATCGCTCATGCTTATGTATGACTGTTTCGCACGGATTTCGGGGATGACCTCCTGGATGGGAGATTCAAATGTTCTGATCGGTTTCTAGCGGGTTTGTTCGTAGAACCAGAAACATCCAATGATTCCACATCCGTTTGGACCTACTTTCCAAAGGTAGGCTCTCATTAGCTTGTGGGCTAATGAGGCTTAGGAATTTTCATTGGTCGAGTGGATGGGAGGTTGGACTCATCACACCTTTTTGAGGGGAATTATTGTCTACTACGGGACTCTCTTTATAGATTTAAGTTATGTTCGTGAATCCTTATTACATTACCAAGTATAAAATGATCTTTCCTTTAGTTTTAACAATCAATGATTAAATATGCAAGAAATTTAGAGAATCTTTTATATGTATTCGAGGTTCTTCATCAATAGAGAATCATCTATATCTGTTTTAGAGATTCTTGGTCAATGGTATCCTTCAAAACATTTATATAAAAGTCTCTTGGTCATTATGACGACCAGGCTGGTTTTAAAGCCACTTAGTGGGGCACTTGAAGTTTATCATCATTCATAAGGACATGGATTATTTCAAAGTTGGGATCGAACCCTTAAATGGGATACCTACGTACCCTTTGTTTTGGAAAAGGAATCAGAACCCACGTAGTTCGAGTAATGGAGTATGGTGTTTATGATTGATGGCTCAAAGAAGAATGTCATAATTACTTTTACACTCTAAGCTCACGTGAGTCATGCTCGATGTGAGAAACAAGAGGTATTGGTAAAAATTAGACAATTGTGCGATGAAAGATACAATCATAAGAAATTTTTTGGGGCTTATGTATGTATGACTGCCCAAATAGATGAAGGTTTGGGATTTACTTTTAGGGAGAAAATCCATGAACAGTGTCCATAAAGGTATATGTGCTTCATGGAGTTTTGAATACTCTAACTTGGGACTTATTCCTGAAAAGGAAACCCAATTTTAGGAGAGGATTGATAATTGGGTTTTACTCCTGAGAAGGAACCCCATATCAAACGTAATTTAGGACTGGTTAAGAGAAATTAAGGGGCTTGAGGTTTACTCCTGAAAAGGAAGCCCAAGATTATGACTGGGACTTACTCCTAAAAAGGAGGCCCAGGTAAGGAATTAAGGTTTGGGGCTTACTCCTGAGGAGGATGCCCAGATTAAAGGATTTATAACTGAAGATTATTCCTGAAAAGGAGACCTAGGTTAAGGATTCTCTCATCTTAAAGGATGAGGTTGAATGAACGAACTCTCAATCTTTGGTGACAAAAAGATGTATAAATCACTAGGTTTTGAGAGATATTCCACCGAATTCCTTTCAGATAAGGAAGTCAAATCAAGAAATCATGCCATAAATGGCTTTGAAGAGTATCTTGAAGACTGAATCTTGAATAGGAAAGGTGAAATGGCTTAAGAGGGGTAAAATGGGCAAGATGGGCACCCAGAATGGTAGGGGTGCGCAAGTCTTGAAAGGCGCGCAAGTCTTGCGTGGGCACGCAAGTATGGTCGCGCAGGTATACCTTGCGCGACACATGGTGTACTTGCGCGATTTTCAATCGGAATTGAAATACTTGAGAGACTCCTTTTTAAACCCTTTAGAATCCCCTTGAGGTTCTTCCAGAAAAGGGACGCGCAAAGTCTATTGAAGGAATAAGGCAGCGCGCAAGTATGACCAGTTCCCTTAAGGGATGGCCATTCAGGCGCGCAAGTGTTGATGATTTTCAACACTTAGGCCTTCCTCCCTCTCTTTAGATCTTCCGTTCTAGGTAAGAAATTAACTTAGAAGTGTTCCGGAAGCTTTGAGAAGAGACTTGGGCGTCGGGAGCTTCAATCCGAGTTTCTGGAAAAAAATCCTCTCGAATGGGGGGCCCACAGGGTCTATTTATAGGCAGGAGAAGACCTCGGGCGGTTACCGGGAGGTTACCACTTAGGTCGCGCAAGTCACTTGCGCGACCACGAGCGTCACACAAGTGTACTTGCGCAACAGTGATAAAAATTGCGTGGTGCAGTCGCTGTTGATCATTTGTTCATGCCTTTGTCGATTTTTTATATTTTCTTCAAAGTTTGAATCACTTTGAGCTCAGATATTCCCCTTTTATGATATTTAGATTCTGTGACGAAAGGAGCGTCAACAAAATTCCCCCCTCAGAGTTGGATCCGGAGAGAAATGAGGATTTGACTCTGATGAAATCGAATCCATCCAAAGGAAAAGGGGGGCGCGCAAGTCTTCAGTGCATAGAGGGCGGCGCGCAAGTCTTCGTCGTGTAGGCCTTAAGCGCTCTGGGTGCGGCGCGCAGATAGGCCTCCTGGCCTATAAATACACTGCTTTTGGCCGTGGATAACATTTGATCCCGAATTTCTCGAGCTCTCGCTGCGCAAGTCTTCCTTGCCGCGCAAGTCTCTTTTTCCACTGTTTCCTCGCTGTCGCGCTACTCTCAAGGTAATAGGGCTTGCGCGGTTATACATGCGCGACAGAAACTTGTGAGACACATGTAACACTTGCGCGACATCTCCATATTTGCGCGCCTTAATAACTTAGCCATTTTTTTCAAATTATTTCACAAATTTTATGAAAAAATAAACCCATTTAAGAGTTTAATTTATTCAACTTTTGTGCAGATTCAATGTCTCTTAGACCTGGATTAATTGATGAACTGGCTAGCAAGCGGATAGATGATATTATGGACATCATTGGCCACGATTACTATTCTGTCAAGGATAGTACTCTTCCAGATTTGGCTAAGTATCTGAAAAAATATCATCGCAACTTTCCTCAAAGCACTTATCTACCTTTGTATGGCTATGGTCATCTACAAGAAGTCATTATTCCAGAAGTAAAGAATTATCTTCCATTTTCGTGGTTTCAGAATTATACCAATTTTGCTTGAGCAAATATCTCAGGTGGAGGAGTATTTCTAACTGCTAGAACAGTAGAGAAGGCTTATGTGATGCATCATAGCCCTTGCACACCAGATCTAAAAAATCATACACCTGAGCTTCAACCACATTGTCATCCTTCAATCTTCCGAAATGCTCAGATGGATCAATCCAAAGGCTGGAAGAAAAGTTGGGATTTCCGTCCTGGGGGAGGTGTGAAGCCAACTTGGATGTGGGTATACTGGGTGCAACAGACTTGCGCAGAGTTTATCGAGGACCTGAAGAGAGCTGCAATATATGAGGTTGTCTGGGTTGGGAAACATATGTTTACAGACATGATAACTTCGTGCCAGAGATACTCAGCCACTGGAGCCCAGTAACTAATTCTTTCCATTTGACTCATGGAGAAGTAGGTATCAGTTTGTGGGATGTCCACAAGATTTCAGGAGCTCCAATCTTGGGCGATATGTATGATGAATTCATTCCTCCCAAGGTGACTTGGAATGATTCCGAGAAAACTCTTGCTTTAGCTTGAGAATTATTTAAAATCTTCCACAGGATCAAGAGTTCAGAGACCTCATTAACTCATTTTAGAAAAGATATTAATCCGGAAGAATGGATGAATGTGTTTCTTACTGAGAAGAAAGGGATGGAGCCAAAAGAAAAAGGATCCAAGAAAAAGAAATCCAAGGATACCAGGCCCAGACGTCCTACCACTTGTCCAAAACCTGAGAAGAGAGGAGGTCCTGGCACATTCTGGCCAACTCTAGAAGCAGGAGAGTTTGAAAAGTGGGGATATGAAGTGAATCAAAGAATTCCAAAGAAAACTCGTCTAGCGGGTTTCTTGGCAATGTGGATCAGTGTTTATCTCTTGCCGGTCAGGGATTCGAAGGGAGGCGTTAGGCCAGGGACCTTCGTCATTGCGGCAAAGTTGGCTGAGGGAAAATGGTTGGGTTAGCTACCCCCATTTTAGCAAATATTCACAGGAGTTTACTTCACGTCTTCCAGGGTAAATCTCCTTTAAGAATAGTGGGACCATTCCAGGTTTTGTGGGGATGGATCGCCACTCACATCAGGACTTACAATGTACAGAATGGATTACAAATTCCTGGAAGCTCTTTCAGACCGTCAGTTCTAGCATTCTCTGGAATTGCTCCATTAGATGTTAATGGTTATGACATGAAAGTAAAGTTGAGAATGTTTAATGAATTAAACTTCTTTCCCCATGGAAGTCTGCCATCCGGGCGGTTTGTTGATGATGGGACAACCCATTTGGATTTGAGGGCATACATGCTAGCTTGTAGGGATGGCGTGTTAGTAGCCAGGATTGATGGAGAAATCATATGTGAGGCCTATGCTCCATATAGATTTTCACTCCAATTCAAATGTTTGCAACAAATTGTTGTATCCCCTCCGGTACATGTCAGGTTAGAGCAACATCCGATGGTTGCTCGACAACTATGGTTGCTGACATCAAGAGAGAAGACTGGGGAAGTATTTGATCTACCAGTTGAAAAAGCGGCACATAATCTGACTACATTTTATGTCGAACACTGGATAGCATCATACCCCAAAGGGATATTGAATCACCCAGTATATCAAGTGGGAAAGAGGAAGAGGACTGTAGAGAAAGAAACCCTTCCTCATGAAGGTGATGCTTCTCCACCTGAAATAGGTTCAACAGACTCCTCTTCTAGAACTGATTCATCGGATTATCATGATGGGGATGATGAGGAACTACCGGCAGCAAAGCGGTTTCGTGCCCGATATAATCCTCCGGCCAGAATTAAAAGACCCACTCCATCAACTCCTGGTGAGTTATTTCATTGTAGTAATTTCAATCACTGCTACTTTATAAAGTAATAAGTCTTACTTTCTTATTCTCTATCTGTAGTTGCAGGAGCTGGGAAGAAATTAAAATCAAAAATTGTAGGACCTTCCTCACAGCCTTTATATCTAAGACCAGAGGTTGTTCAGCTATGGCAGAGCTTATACTGTGGTACTGAGACCGCCTGGCTGGATTTGTGTGAGGGCCTACAACTTCCTGGAATAGGAAATCTTGTAGCTTCTAAAAATCTTAAATATGGAGATAACCCCAATGAAGTGCGAGCTTACATCAGAGAGTTGGAAATGCTCATATATGCCACTGATGACTCGGTTCCTATCACCAGGAGGGTGAAGTAAATGATTGATCGTGGTGCCACTGAGGGGGCTGGTGGTTCTGGAGATGAGGAATGGAAAGAGTACGTGCCTCCTGAAGATGTAAGTTTTCTTTCCTTATTTTCTTTGCAACATGATTTCAGTTGAAGCTTTGTTACTTAAGGAAGTTATTTTCTTCATCTTGCAGCTTGCAAAGAAAGGTATTGGGGTTCCTTCGCCACAATATATCCCTGGTGGTACTGCTATCGGGGCTGCTGCTGATTCTCCTCGCGAACCAGGCGAGATATCTCCAGGCTAGCAGGCCATGAATGAGGCGCTGGACATAGCCTTCCATTCGCCAATCCAAGTGCCAATAAGGGAGACTACTAATACTCCGAAAAAACAAAAGAATCCAAGGCAACGAAGGAGGAAATCCATAGCTAAACGTTTCATTAGCAGTGGCAAGTCCTTCGAAAAATCATGAGTTTATACCCATAATCATATGGTTACTCATATTTATGAGGATTGTAGGGGCTTCTTCAATTTACCCCTTGAGGGAAGGGACTGACCCTCCTTCAAAGGCCGTGGAGGGTGTTGTAGAACAATCAAAGACCCAAGCAGACTTGGTTGCTCCTGGAGAAGAGCTACCATCCATTCCCAGTATCCCTCCTACTACTGAAGATGTTGTCCAGGGTCATGGGTTGCAGGACATAAGTTGTCAAGAAGATGTAGCAAATGCTCCCACTGGTGAGACTAATCAAGATTCTGAAGTATCATTGGATGAAATGATGAATCAAGGAATGACTTTTGAAGAATTTTATGGTCATGCTAAGTTGTCATGTGATTTAGAAGACCTTGGGCGTGAGTGCTACCCTTCACCCAATTTTTTTTTAAAAAAATTATACTTCTAACCATGATGCAAAACAATATGCAGTTTCTTTCGTAGAAGCCGTTGAACTGCCAATGCATGAAGAGGGTGTGGACACTGATGTCAACCCTATCATTGCAGAAACATTAGCTCAAGTAGAGCTAAATCCAATAAACCCTCCTGAGACCCATCTTGAAAATCCTGTTGAAACCGGGAAAGATGGGGAAAAGTCTTCTCAGGTTGCTGAACCATCCTTGGGTAAGGGATAACAATATTTGTGATTGTACATTATTCGCAAGACACTCTATTCTTTTTTTTATCCTTTGAAGATGACTAAATCTTTCAATTAATCATGCAGGACCATCAACTATAATGACTAGATCTGGAGGTGAGGCCTCAGCCTCTTCCCCAACAGGAATTGAAAGTGATGAAGCACAAATCAAGGGGGAAAAAGCAGGACAGGGCACTTCTTTAAGTGCACTAATTCCAGATTACATACCCCCTTCTGACGATGATATTGAATCAGATCCATAGATGCTTAAAGCATTCAGCTTTTCACGACGTAAGGCATGGAACAACATATGGAACATCATATCTGGGGTGCCTTTAGAAGAGCTACCATCAAAAATTTCTCGATTGTCATCCCAATTTGTTATAATGGGACTTGGTGGTTTTGGGTATGAAAAGATCCATGCTGCGGTGAAACAGATCATTTTCAGGAGGGAGGAAGTGCAGACAAGTCGCGAAGATTTGACCAGAGTGAAATTGTCAGTCAACATAGGCGAATTTGAGGCTGCGGTATCCCAAGCTGAAGATGATTATGCTGCCAAGATGAAGGATCTGAAGCAAAAAATCAAAGAAAAGGTCGTCCAGCAGGTGCAACTCCAGCAACAGTTAGATGCTGTTACTGGGGAACATGATCAGCTTAATAAATCATTGGATGAAACTCATATTAATGGCATAAAAGCCATCGCAGATGCTAAGAAGGCACTTCAGCAAGCTGAAAAGAGTGAAGCTGGTCAAGTGCACGAGCTTCAAGTAACTGCTGATAAGGCTCAGGATTCTATACATCAAATGAAGACTTATGTTGACAATCTTCTGTAATTCTTGAAAAAGAGAAGAGACTCCAGCCTGTGGATGTCTTTCTATCTCCTGTGTATCAATGAAAAAACACTTTTTTCTTCAATCATTTGTACCTGCATTCTTTTATTACCTGCTTCAATTTTACTTAAGACAATGGGCCTAGTAAGCATAGTTTGATTTTTACAAGGATTATTACAAATAACCCTACAAACATTGAACCTTTTAATTTCTCAATATTACCTAAATCATAATGAATGTATGTTTAGTGAGCTGGAACTTGACTTTTATTCAGAGTTCCTATGTCTTTTGTGGGCAGTTTAAAGTCATTCATGCCGGACATAAAGGGGCTAATGTTTAAGGTCGAAAATAGCTTTGACCAAAATAGATTAAAATTGATTCAATTCCTTGACAATTTATCTGAAAACATATTACCATACTCAAGTATCAGAGAAAAAATGTAAACTATGGCTTAAGAATATTTGAATCTGAGGAATGATATGAAAAAGAGCTAAAAGGCATTAGAAGAAGTAGTTTCCAAGAATGAAGTTACTATTATTTAACAAAACTCGTTAGGGGGTTGAAATATGCAGGGCCACCTATGGGCATTGGCTGCATGGTCAAATAAATAGCATCTTTCGGATGACAAGTCTGTTATGTGGACTGTTTACGCAAGGCCACCTATGGGCACGTGCTGCATAGTCAGGCAAAAGAACCCCCAGAAATTTACTTTCCTAATGCTAAAATCCAGTGAAAGTTTATGGAGATTCAAATTTTCTAAAGTATAGAGTTTGTTGTATGGAAAGAGGTACTTGAATATGGAGAAGATATTTCCGAACAAGAATATCGAAGAACTGGATGAATATTACTCCTACGAAGGTCTAACCCAAACGTCAGGGAAGAAGAATAAACCATAGACTTGAATACTTTCAGATCATGAAAAAGGATATGGGACAAATATGTTAAGGATGGCTATTTTTTTTGCGGATCCCTACATACTGTCATTTAAGACAAATAAGGACAAAAGAGGCATTCTTCCCAAGAATGAAGTTACCATCATTTAACAAACCCGTTAGGGGGTTGAATTATGCAGGGCCACCTAAGGGCATTGGCTGCATAGTTAAATAAAATAGTATCTTTTGGCTAACAAGTCTGTTATGTGGACTGTTTATGCAAGGCCACCTATGGGCACGTGCTGCATAGTCAGGCAAAAGAATTCCCATAAGTTTGACATTTTTGTGACTAGAAGTAATGAAAAGGGTTATGAAGATCTGAAAATATTTAAGGTTAGGATTATAACACATAAATATGGGTATTGTCCAATGTATATAGAGATACATAGGTCAATGATAACCATAATCATGTTGTGGCTGGGTCCTGAATTGAAATTTTGGACTTCACTACGTATCTCATAAGAATGAGAATCAAGCCATACGTAGTTCTTGAAATGTAGTTTGACGTCGTGCAGGATGAAAGTATGAGTGATCTTAGTTTAGGGTCATAGAATTCAGACCATAATAATGAATACACAGTGTGTGTTTTCATGAGGACTTTTCAGCCAAGGGACTGAAAGTGAAATTTGGGGTTAGGCCCAAAAGACTTGGGACTGGATTCGAGGGATACTCGAATGTTTCTACGTATCCCATAGGGATGGGAATCAATCCCATGTAGTTCTAGAACTACCCTTTTTACAAATTTGGTTCGTACATGTGAAGGGTGAAAGGGGACTTTAGTGCAATGATGGTTTAACCCGAGATAAAAAGTTTAGGCATTACCATGTATGCACGTAGTCTTTTGAAAATGAAAACCATGATTGAAAAATCAATGTCAATAATAGTTCTCTCTCAAATGAGGAAATCAAATAATATTGTAGTTTATTGTCATACCGGACAAAAGTGTTGCATAGTTTAACGTCATATAACAAGGACGAAAGTGAATCAATGTAAAGATATTGATTCTAGGTGTGGTTTCACGAATCAACATCATATGAGATGGTGGTGAACCGATGTGAAGAGATTGTTTTTGGGCTTGAACCCTGGGAGGTTGCCTACATACCCAGCCTGGAGGGCAAGGATCAAAGTCCGTGTAGTTCAATTAAAGAATGAATTAATGATCAAGTTGTTCTTAGGGAAAATGATCTAATTAAAATGTTGTTGGGACTTACACATGGTTAGTGGCCCAAAGGGAGTGTTATGGTTGATGTTCGCTCTAAGATCACGTGAGTCATACTCGGTGTGAGAAACAAGAGGTAAAAATAACCTTAACGATGCACAGTTTAATGTCATGTAGGACATATTCAGGGACTATGCAGTTTAAAGTCTTGCAGTTAGGACTATTGGTGCTGCATAGTTTAGTGTCATGTAGCAGGGACAAAATACAGTTTAATGTCATTATAGGACATATCAAGGATTTTCTGTACAGTTTAGCTTCATGTAGTTAGGACGATGGGTATAAAAATAGTTTAACATCATATTGGACGAAAGGGGGACTGTGCAGTTTAATGTAATGCAGTAAGGACAAAATAACACACCATTTATGTCATGTTGGACGAAAGTGTGAATAGTTTAAGGTCATATGCATGGACCGTGGATGGTGCAGTTTAATGTCATGTTGGACCTTTGATGATTATATAGTTTAACGTCTTTCCGGACATGAGGGAATTTTATACAGTTTAGCGTCATGTAGTTAGGACGTCACAGTTTAACGTCCTGCTGGACATAAGGGATTTGCAAATAGTTTATGGTCATATACATGGACCAGGGATGATGCAGTTTAAGGTCATGCTGGATGGTTTAGGGAACTTTTTCACAGATTAATGTCGTGTGGGACGAAGTTGCAGTTTAAATTCATACTGTACCATTGCAGTACAGTTTAACATCATATAGCAAGGACGAACTGGTGTTGTATAGTTTAAAGTCATGTAGCTAGGACTAAGGTGAACCAATATGAGGATATCAGTTCTGGGGACTTTTTACAGTTTATCGTCATGCTGGACGTTGGAAGTGACACACAGTTTAATGTCATGTTGCTAGGACATAATATAGTTTAATGTCATCTCGGACAAAATATAGTTTAATGTCATCTCGGAAAAAATATAGTTTAATGTCATCTCAGACAAATAAGGAACTTCTGTACAGTTTAATGTCATGTAGATAGGAAATAATATAGTTTAATGTCTTCTCGGACATAATAGTAACCAATGTGACAGTTTAACGTCATGTTGGACGATAAGGGAACTAACACAGTTTAACGTCATGCTGGACGATGAAAGTTCCACACAGTTTAATGTCATGTTCCTAGGACACAATATAGTTTAATGTCATCTCAGACAAATAAGAAACTTCTGTATAGTTTAATGTCATGTTTCTAGGACACAATATAGTTTAATGTCATCTCGGACATATAAGGAACTTCTATACAGTTTAATGTCATGTAGATAGGACAAAATACAGTTTAGTGTCATGTAGGACATATCAGGAACTAATGTGACTGTTTTGGCTCTGGGAACAATATTTTGTGTTTATACAAAATACTTCTTCAGAAATCTGGCATTATTTAGAGTCGTGATGTGTTCTCCATCCATTGAGATTAGAGAATACACTCCATTGGAGTAGACCTTATGTATTGAATAAGGTCCTTCCCATTTTGGTTCAAGCTTGGGAGGCTTCTTTCCTGGTATCATTGGTGCTCTGAGAACCAATACCAATTCTCCCTGAATGAATGAACGAAGACGAACTTTTTTGTTAAAAGCTCGTGCTATTTGATTTTGATAGATTTCCAAGTGGTGCAAAGTGCACAATCTTTTCTCATCTAACTGTTCCAATTCATTCAACCGCTTTTGGGATTGCTCATCTGTAGATAACTGATCACAAATGGCTATTCTGAGTGAGGGAAATTCAACTTCAATTGGAAAGACTGCTTCTGTTCCATATACCAATGAATATGGAGTTGACTACGTTGCATTGCGAGTGGTAGTCTGATAAGCCCATAAAGCATGAAAGAGTTTATCAGGCCATGACCTCTTATCTTTATCCACCATATTTTGCAGTATATTTGAAAGAGTCTTGTTGAAGGCTTCTATCTGGCCGTTAGCCGCCGCATGATATCGAGATGAATGGTTGGACTTAATGTTGTATTCTTGATACAATTTCTTTACCTCTGAAGAACAAAATTTGGTGCCGTTGTCCGTCAATATGGTATGAGGGACACCAAATCTAGTATTGATGTTAGACTTGATGAAGCTAACAATGCATTTAGAACTGACTTCTTTGAGAGGTACTGCCTCTGCCCATTTGGAAAAGAAATCAGTAGCAGTAAGAATGTACTTAAACTGCTTGGCCATAGCTGAAGGGTAAGGTCCCACCACATCCATTCCTCATGTGGAAAATGGCCATGAGTATTTAGCTGTATGAAGCAACTTTGGAGGTTGATGAATGAAGTTGTCATATACTTGGCATGAATGACACTTCTTTGTGAAATTAACACAATCTTGTATCATTGAAGGCCAAAAGTATCCAAGCCTTCGAATTTGATCAGACATTCTATGTCCAGACTGGTGGGCACCACAGACTCCTGCATGCACTTCTTTTATGACAGCCATTGTCTCTTCACCATCAATACATCTGAAGAGAACTCCATCAAAACCACGTTTGTAGAGAATTTTTTCGAGGTGGTTTGGGCTATCATAAAGAGTAAAATTGACCACACGTCGCCAGATTTGTTCTTTCTCGGCTCTATCAGGTGGAAGTGTTCCATTTTGAAGGTATTCCCTGATAGGTGACATCCATCCTGTAGTATGACCATACAGTTCAGGAATGGGACTAATTTCATTAATTTTCTCTGTTCTGACTTGAACATAAGGTGAAATTGCACGAAGGTGGGCAATACTGATGGTTGTCTCGTCCCGATTTAGATCTGCTAAAGTCGTGGCTATATTAGCCAGTGCATCAGCTTGAGCATTTTTTGATCTTGGGACATAAGAAAATGTCGGTTCTGAAGGGAATTCCGACATTAACTCTCTAACGTAATCATACAAAGGGATCAATTCTTCTTTTCTAATGGCATAATCCCCATTGACATGTTTGATTACCAGGTCTGAATCACCTTTCACCTTTAAGTGATTCACTTGTGCTTGAAGCGCTAACTCCAAGCCTGTAATGAGAGCTTGGTATTCAGCTTCATTATTGGTACCACCTTCCCACAACAAAAAGGAATAAGGTAACACTGCCTTATCTGGAGAAATGAGCACAATTCCTAAACCAACTTTGTTGAATTTAGGATTTTCCATTTTCTTCCCTATTGGACTTCTGGAAGCACCATCAAAATACATTTCCCATGTTTGAGAATTCTCTTGAATAGAGAAAACTTCCTCATCAGGGAGTTCAATATCTGAATACGTGTCTTCCACTGAAGGATGTTCAGCCAGGAAATCAGCCAGAGCTTGGCCCTTAATTGCCTTTTGAGACATATACTGAATGTCGAACTACTGTAGAATAACCGCCCACCTTGCCAGACGTCCTGTAAGCATTGGATGACTAAGGATGAATTTGAGCGGATTATTACGAGATACCAATTGGACCTCGTGATGTTGCAGGTAGTGTCTCAGTTTCTGAACTGCAAATATTAATGCTAGGCAGCACTTTTCAATACTTTAATACCGGGTTTCTACTTCAAGCATAGTTCTACTGAGATAGTAGAGACTATTTTCATTCCCAGCATCATTCTTTTGAGCGAGCAATGCACCCAATGATCGCTCTAAAGCTGTCACATAGAGGATAAGCGGTCTACCCTCAACAGGTGGCATGAGTACTGGTGGACTCAAGAGGTATTTCTTGAGAATATCAAATGCTTATTGACATTCTTCAGTCCACTGGTAAGTGACTCATTTCTTCAATAATTTGGTAAAGGGTAAACTTTTGCCTGCCAAATTGGCGATGAAACGCCGAATATAGGCTAAGTGTCCTTGAAGTCCTCTTAATTATTTCAAATTCTGAGGTGGTGACATACCAAGGATTGATTTGGTCTTCTCAGGATCGACTTCAATACCACGATGGCCTACAACAAAGCTGAGGAATTTTCCTGAGGTTACCCCAAAAGCACATTTTAAGGGGTTCATCTTCAAATTATGTTGTCGAAGCTTGTGGAATATGACTTCCAAATAAGCCAAGTGATTAGAACTTTGTTTGGATTTAACCACCAAATAATCTACATAGCATTCAACAAACTTCCCTAACAGAGGTTTGAAGATACGATGCATGGCGCGTTGATATGTTGCACCTGCATTCTTTAAACCAAAGGGCATCACCCGGTAACAAAACACACCTTGAGGAGCTCTGAAGGCTGTATATTCCTCATCTTCTGGGGCCATTCAGATCTGATTATATCCGGAATATCCATCCATGAAAAAAATTACTTCATAGCCAGCCGTCGCATCAATTAAGAGTTCTGTAATCGGAACTGGGAAATCATCTTTAGGACAATACCGATTAAGATCTCTGAAATCGATGCAAACCCTAATTTGTCTGTTCTTCTTCTTTACAGTGACAATATTAGCCAACCACTTGGGATATTGAACTTCTATGACGAAGTTGGATTTGATCAGCTTATCCACTTCAGCTTCAATTTTGGAAGCATAGGTTCGGTGTGTTCTTCTCGCGGCTTGCTTAAAACCTCGATGTTCTTTTGGTAAACCCAAATGATGAGTAGCAACATCAGGATCAAGACCAGGCATTTCTGTATAATTCTAAGCAAAAATATCTTTATTTTGCTTTAGAAAAGAAATATAGATCTCTTGTTCTTCAAGGTTCATGGCCGCACTAATTAAAGTGGGGCGTGGATCTTTCTCTGTACCCAGATTTACTTCTCTGAGTTCATCCACAATGGTAGAGATACCCTCTTCAAATACTGGAGGAGCATCTATAATATCTTACACTTCCTCTTCATCATGTGTTATTTCTTCCGTTTCTACTTGCAAAGTAGATGAAAAAACGAAATTCTCATGATCATAAGAGATGTCAAAATTTTCACATTTTGAAGAAGAAGCTTCCATTTCCGACCCTATTGATGATAAAGGGTCTTCTTTGGGAAATAAAGAGGAGATGATGGATTGAGAATCGACATAATTATTCACCTCTGGTGTTGCTATAACTTCTTCTGGCCTGATTAGCAAAGTATAGACTTGTTGGACTTCAGCAGATGAAATGAAAACGTCACCACTTATGCTTTCATCACTGTTTGGTAGGTTACCAATTTCTCCCATGTTGTCTGGCTCGATCGCCGTAATTGACATTATAGATCTTTCCATAAGAGTATTTTGATTTGGGCATATTTTGTCAATTTGACTGATAGGTAAAACATAATCTGTACTCACATGTGAAAATGGATTTATTGGAATTTTCTCCAAACCATATGGAGCATTAACTTTGGTAATTTCCTTCATTGTAGATTTTTCTCTTCCCTTCATGTGATAAAATTCTGCCTCAATGTATTGAGACTCACATGTCTTGAACGGGGCCTTATCACCATACAATGTTCCAACTTGACCATCGAAACAGTATTTGAGACATTGATGGTATGATGAAGGAATAGTTGCATGCTGATGTAGACAGGGTCTTCCAAGCAAGATATTGAAAGCTGAGTCTTGATCAACAATCATGAAATCCGAATTGGATACAAGATCTCCAAACTGAGTTCTGAGTGTAACTTCTCCCAGTGGTTCTTGTTCATTTTTATCATATCCTTGTAACATCATGGTAGAAGGAGATAAATCAGACTTCGTGAGGCCCAATCGACGAAGTGTACGAATGGGCATGAGGTTGACTCCTGAACCATTGTCAATGAAAGCTCTTCTAACATCTACACCATTGACTATGCCAGATAAGTACAAAGGTTTTATGTGCCCATGCACAACATCATCTTCATCTTTATCAGTAAAAGATATCACTTCATGGCATTCTGCAGGATTAGTCTCTATGTGATAGATTTCAGCTGCAGCAATTTCATCTTCAAACTCCTGAGGACTTGACAAAGCTTCGATGAGTGCTTCCCGAAGATCTTTTGACAGATTCAAAGCATCCAAAATTGATAACTTGGATGGTACTTAGGCCAAGTGTTTCAATATATCATACTTTTGATCTAGAGGTCTGCGTTTCCCAATAGGAATATGCAGTTTAGCAGGTACCTTGGAAGCAGATGCTTTGGAAGCTGATGCATCTTGTATTGAAGCTGGCAACATCCTTGGTTTTGGCAGATTAGACTGATTAGATCCATTTACTTGCTGAGATAAAGAAGATGGAACCTTTAATCGGTCTTCCAAAATAACTGTGCCAAAACTGAGTTGGCCATTGGCAGAAGAACTTGCTTGTTCTTTTTGAGCTCTCTGAAGGGCTCTACCAAGAGTTTCTGCTGCATATACAGTGCTAGCAGGGGTAGAATTAGAGTAGTGGCTTCGGAAAGATCCACGTCTTCCCCTATATCCTGAACCTCTAGAACTTCCTCGGGTTCCCTTATTTGATACAGGGAATTCAGGCTCATCAAGACTGGAATATGGATCTGTTAATTGAATCATATTAACAGAACCAAAGATTAACTCTTCATCTAATAAAGACTCTGCCTGGTTAGCCTGTTTAGGTTGTGTCGTTTGATGGGGCGGTGCCCGTGGCTTTGAAGTAGATGGCATGAAATCTGCCAGAGTCAAAGACAATTTAGGCTTTGATACATACTCATCTTTTCCTGATTCCTATTTCTTCTTTGAATTGCGCTTCCCTTTTGAGGATTTGTCTTTTGATGGAGGCTTTACTGCAGCTTTTGTAGGAGAGACAATTGGATTCTTCAATTGTGTTCGCAAAATGGAATGGGTCCGATTGATTGTATTTATGACCATCCAATCATCATATTTTTTCGTAGTTTTACTTTTGACTTCCTGCCACTCACCTCCTTCCTCTGGATCTGTAGTGGTAATACACGCTACATGAGCTGAAGAACCCTTCAATTTGACTTGTCCCAAGTCGACCATCTTTTGAAGGAGGTCTTTAAAGAAAAAACACTCCTGGATGGGATGCCCCAACATTTGATGAAAGGGACAATAATTGGGATGGTCTTCATCTCTTTCCTTGTTTGGCCTCTTGGGCACTGGTAATTGAACCAAATTATTTTCCAGAGCTGAAATGAAGTAACCAGGAACTTGCTCACTTTGGAAAGAGTATGTTTTACTCTTCAAATCCTCAAATTGTTTTCGTCGTTGATCTTTTTGATCATTTGGACGAAACAGCCTTTGTTGTTGGCATTCAGGAGGTGGAGCCCTTCGAGAAGATGAAGTTTTTGAAGTAAAAATAGGTACAGGTGCTTGTTTAAGCATAACTGTAGCAGTTTCCGCTTTACCCATTCTCCTTCCAGGAGCTGATGGAATTATACGAGATTTAAACTTAGCCTGTATAAGGGAATCTTCAATCTGTTGAGCGATTGAAGTAATGTCTCGAAACCCTCCTGTGTATTTCACAGGGATCAATGGCATGCGTAATTCATCACGCAAATTTGCCACACATATTTGCAACAATTCCTCCTGAGGGAGTGGTAAACTCAGGGAATACGTTAATCCATTCCAACGAGCAATGAAATCAGAGACTCTTTCATTCTCCCTTTGCTTGCAGTTTGTAAGATCGAAAACGGTCGTTTTTGGCAAAGTTGAGCTGAACTGAAGGAGGAATTTTTTACGAAGATCCTCCCATCCGATGATTGACCGAGATTGCAAGCTTGTATACCAGACAAAAGCTGGTCCTTGCAAGGTTCGTACGAAGCATCTGAGTTTCACTGCTTCTTGCTGCTCTGGAGTTCCCATCATAGGATCACAACAAGACACGTAATGCGTCAAATGTTGTTCGGGGTCGCCTGATCCATTTAAAGTAGGGAAAACAAGGTTTCCAAAACTGGATGGAGGAGAAATTGAATCTACCCATTCAGGGTAAAATTTCTTTTTAGGTTGAACTTGTGCCCGTTTCCCTTCCATAGTTTCTAACCGAGCTGTTAATGACTCAATAGTAGTTATTAACTTTTGAGAAACATCATGTTGAACTTGGTTTTGGGTAGGTGCAATGAATGGAGCTTGGACAGACGTGGTGGTTGGTGCTGCAACTGATGGTAGTGCTGCCAAACGTTGTTGTGTTTGACCCGTAGGATTAGATCTCTGAGGGTGTACTGATAAAGGAGGATATTCTTGATCCATCTCAGTAGTTACAACAAATTACTTTGGCTGTCGGACTTCAGCATTATTAAGAAGAAGACTACTCTGAAGTAGTTCTGCATTCAACCTTCTTAATTCTTTCATTTCTTCCTCCTGTTGTGAAAACCTTTGCTCTAATGAGAGCGATTGACCTCCTTCATAGGAAGGGTGAGAAGTAACCTGATTCTTTCCTTTCCCCTCATTTGATCCTTTTCGGAGAGGGGGATGTGGGTTACTTGAAGGAATACCCAGATTTTGGGTAAGCCTTTGATTACGTGTGCACACACCTTCTTCATTTAGGTTTGTGTGCACAACTTCTTGAGTAGGAATATCTTCATCTGATCCCTCTGATTGAGCCTCATCTGGTGAATCAGTAGCAACAGCATTGATGACATTAATGGATGCATATTTCATGGAATCCTTTCTATCAGCATTTCTGTGATATTGTCTTCTTCCATTTCCATGATGAGACACGGCATTCCGTTGACTTGATTCCTAAGGAATTTCTTGGAGAACCTTCACTTGGAGAGAATCTCCTGATAGCTTGGCTCTTTGTTCCTCTTGAGGCTTATTCCCTAATCGAGAGAATACTGACTTTCTCTGAGGGAGGGATTGAGGATTTGAAAAAGTCCTCAGTCCGGTGGACTGGGGATGTTCCTGCTGCTTCCGCTCAACTCCTCGAATACCATTTTTTGACTCTGAGGGTTGGTTTAGAGAAGTCCCCAGTCTGACAAGCTGGGGTGTCTCTTGACATGCTATGTCTGAGATCTTCTTAAAATCTCTCTTGATCTTACGAATTTTAGTTCGGAAATTAGCTGGATGCATTAACCCGTATCCACTTTTATCACCTGGTTCAACAGACCGTTGGATGATTTCCGAAACTTCTGTCATTTGATGACGTGTTTGCTCCAGACGAGAGGCTTGCGCAATATTCTCGCCTGGTTGATGTAGGAGAAATTCAAAAACTTGTTCTCTATATACTTGATTTTGAGAGGAACTAGTTGAATCCTGTTCTTGAGCAAGCTTTTGATTATGAACAAAACCCATTGACTGTGGCCGGCCATGTGCAATAACATTGCATAAAACCATTTTCGGCGGGCTTTGCTGACTGGAAAGCACTGTGAAATGTAGTGCTCCATGAACACCCCATCCTCTGATATGAACACCAGATGGAGCATTGGCAATTAACTGACGCAATTTTCTTAATGCGCCAAGGCATGAACGTTGAAGGGTTCTCTGTTTCTTTTCAGCCTTCGGATACCGAGAGACTGATAGAGATGCCAAATCAATCTGACGTTGTATCCCTTATATTATCTTAAGATGATTTTCATATTCATCATAAGATAATACCTTCTTCTTTAATTGACAAAGAGTTTTCCAC
The DNA here is from genome assembly GCA_963277665.1 of Viscum album. Classification (NCBI taxonomy): domain Eukaryota; kingdom Viridiplantae; phylum Streptophyta; class Magnoliopsida; order Santalales; family Viscaceae; genus Viscum; species Viscum album. The sequence goes on along the minus strand of OY728135.1, from coordinate 442,099,547 downwards.
AAGTTGAGACGAACATCATGGATTCCATCATCCGTCAACATCTTTGGAATGTCGTACTGGGAGTCAGCCAAAGGCCAAAACATGACTGGTATTTCACCTTTTGCCAGTTTTTTTCTCATGTTCATCATTTCCTCTTTATCATTAAATGAAGATTCTTCTACCTGTTTTGACCAGAGTTGGTGTTTCCTTGTTGCTTCATCGGATTCAAAAATATTGGTAGAGAGATCATTGATCAAACTAGAAGATGCATGACTTAGGGGTGGTTCGGAGAATGACCTACACCCTGGGCTATCTTCTGATTGAGAAAGTATTTCACTTGTTAGTGATAAAGCATCAGACATGACTGGTTTCACATTTTCAAGTGCCTCAAGATAAGAGGGCTTTCTCGGCACTACATTATCCACTGGAGTATTTTCCAGGCAATGTGAATCACTACTGCGGAGAGGACTTTCGCAGCGAAGTTCATCATCATGGGGAGGACCACCATAATGGGTTACAGCAAAAGATGAGATCTCTTGCTCCCTGGTCTTCTGACCACACAGAGGGTTCCTGTGGCTCTCATCTGAAGAAGAAACTTCAAGATTGACCGAACTTTCATCAAGCAAGCCTTCATGAAGAAGTGTCTGTTGAAGACCTTCAAAATTAATGTTCCCATTATTGGGAACTGAGGGAGTAGAATCTTGAATTCTGACAGATAAATGTCTGAGGGCTTCAAGAACTCCAGCATCGAGCAAGACCTGGTTGCAGATTGGCCTTTGATCTCCTGACTGTGTTGGGCGGATCTTTTTCTTAGATGCCTTCTTACTCACTTTAGAAACCACTTATTGACGAAAGTGGTTACTCTGAGCAGGTGTATGTGCCTGATTAGGAAATATGGTCAGGTTAGGCTGACAATCTCCACTCAAATCAGGTGTATGTGCCTAACTTGGTTGTCCGTATGATATGGGGGAGTATGCCCCATAACCCTCTTGGACTGGAACAGATGTGTGTGTCTGTTCTGGAGTGAATCGTTGATGTGTCACTTTACTTCTAGGGATAGATTTATGTGTCTGTCCCTGAGATGATGCTGAAGTTGTTATGATATCCTGGAAAGCATCCAGAATATGAGCAGGAATTTGCTTCTGCTCTTTCACCATTGATAAAATATGTTTGGTGACTTCAGCCGCCGGAACGGGAATATACGTCCATTCCGGGTTTGGAGTAGGTGTATGTGCCTGCTTCTGTCCTCCTTTTCCTGTCAGTGAATCCTGACAGTACTCAAGTGTGGAGGCAGAGAGTTGAGTCTGCCTCCTGTTTGTCGTCGGGGCTTTCCGACTGACTTCTCCGTGCGCTACCAAGCGAGACTGTTGGTAGGATTGATTAGTATGAGCAGGTGTATGTGCCTACTGATTACACTTCACCAAACGCGGTTGACGAGATCCATCATATGTAGTCAGACGAGCCTGCTGACTAACTGGTGATGTATAAGCAGGTGCGTGTTCCTGCCTATGGTACTCCGCCGGAATTGCCTGGCGGGATTGGCATGATGCTGCCAGACGAGTCTGCTGGACAGCGGAATTAAAAAGGACAGGTGTGTATGCCTGCTCATTGTTCTCCACCAAGTTAGGTTGGTGGACTTCATCATATGTAGTCAGGCGAGCCTGCTGACTAACTGATGATGGATAAGCAGGTGTATGTTCCTTCCTATAGTACTCCGCCGGAATTGCCTGGCGGGATTGGCGTGATGCTGCCAGACGAGTCTGCTGGACAACGGAATTAAAATGGACAGGTGATTGTGCCTGCTCGTTATTTTCCACCAAGTTAGGTTGGTGGACTTCTCCGGAGATGGTAGGGATGAATACCTGCCTATTGTTAACCGGATTCCGTCTCTGGAGGTTCATCTTGCCTGCTCGGGTTCGAGGAACCTGAGCTGAATGCCTGGAGTCGGTACCCTCATCATGTTGAGGGCGCACTACCGCACGAGTCTGGCGGCGATTGTTGATGGGAGCCCTCGAGAAGGACTCCTGTCTTTTTGAATTAAGGCCCTGCGGGACCTGCTCATTCACTTCCTCAGAGTAAGGGAGTGAATGGAAATTGAGTTTCGGGGATAACGACCCGAAACGGTTGGAGACGGTAGTCAGCACCGCCTGCTTCTTGATCGCTGGTCGCCGTTGTCCGGATGACTAGGTAGAGTTGTTAAATTGGAGGGCTTGACGAGCGGCCTCCAGAGTTGGGATAGTACCGTTGCAACGGTACTCCTTAACCAGTGCATTAGAAACCCAGCGTTGAAGACGCTGAGTTGGTGATGTCATCCTCAGAGCGGACGACGTTCCAGCAGGAGTAGCAACATTGGTTTTCACAGCAGCAGACCTCATAGTAGAGGTGTTCACAGCAGCAGTATTCACAGGGGTGAATTTAAGAAAAGCCATTTTGCAGAAGATCTTGAGAAAAGAGTGCCTATTCCATATAACAGACATAATCAAGATGAATCCGGCCACTGCATCTTTTTGATGAGCACATGTCAATGATTGATTTGTTGGCCCAAGGGGCTTAACAAATAAGAAGAACATCACTTTAACTTGGTTAAGGATTCACGTCGGGTTCACCATTTTTTGTTTCACACGGATTTCGGGGATGACCTCCTGGATGGGAGATTCAAACGTTCCGATCGGTTTCTAGCGGGTTTGTTCGTAGAACCAGAAACATCCAATGATTCCACATCCGTTTGGACCTACTTTCCAAAGGTAGGTGCTCATTAGCTTGTGGGCTAATGAGGCTTAGGAATTTTCATTGGTCGATAGGATGGGAGGTCGGACTCATCACACCTTTTTGAGGGGAATTATTGTCTACTCCGGGACTCTCTTTATAGATTTAAGTTATGTTCATGAATCCTTATTACATTACCAAGTATAAAATGAGCTTTCCTTTAGTTTTAACAATCAATGATTAAATATGCAAGAAATTTAGAGAATCTTTTATATGTATTTGAGGTTATTCATCAATAGAGAATCATCTATATCAGTTTTAGAGATTCTTGGTCAATGGTATCCTTCAAAACATTTATATAAAAGTCTCTTGGTCATTATGACGACCAGGATGGTTTTAAATCCACTCAGTGGGGCATTTGAAGTTTATCGTCATTCAGAAGGACATGGATTATTTCAAAGTTTGGATCAAACCCATAAATGGGCTACCTACGTACCCTTTGTTTTGGAAAAGGAATCAGAACCCACGTAGTTTGAGTAATTGAGTATGGTGTTTATGATTGATGGCTCAAAGAAGAATGTCATAATTACTTTTACACTCTAAGCTCACGTGAGTCATGCTCAGTGTGAGAAACAAGAGGTATTGGTAAAAATTAGACAATTGTGCCATGAATGATGCAATCATAAGAAATTGTTTGGGGCTTATGTATGTATGACTGCCCAAATAGATGAAGGTTTGGGATTTACTTTTAGGGAGAAAATCTATGAACAGGGTCCATAAAGGTATATGTGCTTCATGGAGATTTGAATACTCTAACTTGGGACTTATTCCTGAAAAGGAAACCCAATTTTAGGAGAGGATTGATAATTGGGTTTTACTCCTGAGAAGGAACCCCATATCAAACGTAATTTAGGACTGGTTAAGAGAAATTAAGGGGTTGAGGTTTACTCCTGAAAAGGAAGCCCAAGATTATGACTGGGACTTACTCCTAAAAAGGAGTCCCATGTAAGGAATTAAGGTTTGGGGCTTACTCCTGAGGAGGATGCCCAGATTAAAGGATTTATAACTGGAGATTATTCATGAAAAGGAGACCCTGGTTAAGGATTCTCTCATTTTAAAGGATGAGGTTGAATGAACGAACTCTCAATCTTTGGTGACAAAAAGATGTATAAATCACTAGGTTTTGAGAGATATTCCACCGAATTCCTTTCAGATAAGGATGTCAAATCAAGAAATCATGTCGTAAATGGCTTTGAAGAGTATCTTGAAGACTGAATCTTGAATAGGAAAGGTGAAATGGCTTAAGAGGGGTAAAATGGGCAAGATGGACACCCAGAAAGGTATGGGCGCGCAAGTCTTGAAAGGCGCGCAAGTCTTGCGTGGGCGCGCAAGTATGGTCGCGCAGGTATACCTTGCGCGACACATGGTGTACTTGCGCGATTTTCAATCGGAATTGAAATACTTGAGCGATTCTTTTTTAAACCCTTTAGAATGCCCTTGAGGTTCTTCCAGAAAAGGGACGCGCAAATTCTATTGAAGGAATAAGGCGGCACGCAAGTATGACCAGTTCCCTTGAGGGCTGGCCATTCAGGCGCGCAAGTGTTGATGAGTTTCAACACTTAGGTCTTCCTCCCTCTCTTTAGATCTTCCGTTCTAGGTAAGAAATTACCTTAGAAGTGTTCCGGAAGCTTTGAGAAGAGACTTGGGCGTCGGGAGGTTCAATCCGAGTTTCTGGAAAAAAAATCCTCTCAAATGGGGGGCCCACAGGGTCTATTTATAGGCAGGAGAAGACCCCGGGCGGTTACCGGGCGGTTACCACTTAGGTCACGCAAGTCACTTGTGCGACCAAGAGCGTCGCGCAAGTGTACTTGCGCGACAGTGATAAAACTTGCGCGGTGCAGTTGCTGTTGATCCTTTGTTCATGCCTTTGTCGATTTTTGATATTTTCTTCAAAGTTTGAATCACTTTGAGCTCAGATATTCCCCTTTTCTGATATTTAGATTCTGTGACGAAAGGAGTGTCAACAATGACATACGATATCCATGAAATGATACAATTAATTTTTCATCACAATATTTATAGATGAGTATTGTGATGGTTTTATAGTGTATATATGATATTTATTCAGTAATTATACTTCTTTAATAATAATTACATATCTATATTCTTACCTTCAAAATCATGGGAATATAATAATGTCGTTCACCCGTACGTGTGGGCTACCACGTCCAAGAAGCGGTGTTATGCATTTTCCTTCTATGATTTACATGGCTGGTAATAAGTATTTATTTTTTTGAATTTATACGATTTATATGATATAACAAATTTTATATAAATATGAATTATTATTTTAAATTCTTTTGTTCTATCCATCGAAAAGAAAAAAAACATTCTTGCAGATGTACGGCCTACCGTCTCCATGAATAGTATAATTTAGTTTTTTATATATAACCTGTACAGATGAATATATATAATTATTATATAATATATTAATATATTGAATACAATTTTATAAATTATGGAACCCTGATCAAATTATAAATATCAAGTCTTTCAAACTAAAATATGAATGAAAAATGAAGTAGTTACCCACATGAATAGTAATTTGAATTACAAATTATTAATAAAATGGTGATAAGATTTCATAAGTAAATAATACATGGTATGATATAAATTATTATTGTTATAAAATAAATGTACAATTAATACATATTTAATATATATGAGGTTTTTATTTGAATGAGTAATGAAAATACTTGAGTGATGAAATTTATGTTTCAATCCTATTTTAATCGAGACCGTTTATGCTTGAATTTTTATCGAGGAATCTATGTGATAATTACCTGATAAATCCATTTAATTTTTATTATAAACTAGTTATATATATATATAATATTTCCTTTCATTTTCCTCAATTTATGTACTCAATAAACTGAAATAATGATTTTATGTAAAATGGACCTTGTATTGCTATTCATTCTGGAATCGTCCACCACCATGAAAATGTTTTTAAAAATGTTTTCATGAATGTTTTTACTATTATTAATGTATTATTTAAATTCATTTTATCCTTTTTTCTATTTACAAAAAAATGTAATCTATATGTCATTTTAAAAACAAGATACTTTTGGACCTTTAACAAAAAATGAGAAAGGAATGATATCTTTTAATTTATATGGAATGAATAATATTTTTCATCATAATAAATAATAAATGATCCAATGCTTCCTTTATATATTTCTATAGTTATTTTCAAAGAAATAATTTCCATAAATTTTTTGATGTTTTTATATTTTAAATAATTTATTTCAAAATGGAAGGGGTATTTTCTACATGATTTTTTTAATAAACATTAAATTCATTAATGACAACAACCTTTCATGTTGCTTATATATTATAGGGGTTATGGTCCAACGGTTCCATATTTATTCTTTCTATGTATGTATTATGATTAAGATGATGAGATATTTATTAAATACAATTATTTTCTATGGATTATTCTATTATGAGATTATGAAATTTTAATGAAACTCATTTTTTATTATGTGATAGGCTGGTCCAGAATTATATACCCTTCAAATTCATTGGGTAAATTTTTATATCTATTGAGAAAATTATGGTAAACAATTCATTGTTCTTGATAGATTATGGGAGAAAAGTTGATGCGCTTGATCTATTATATGAAAGAAGTTGATTTTCTTGATCCAATATGGGAAATATGTATTTAGGCCATATGCCATATGATTTTAGGGTATTGGTAATTAAACTTGACATATGAAATGGATCCAATAAATTTTATGGTCACGTAATTTTATTTAATGAACTTATGGTTTGTTATTGATTTATGATGTCTTCTCCCTCTTATGATTCATTTATTTTGAAATGATATATATTATTCTATGAATCTTTTTTATGATATTTGATATATTGGGTATGATATTTTTATGTTATATTTGTAATCCCATACCCTTGTGATTATCATATTCTTTCTTATGATCATCTATTTATATATCTCATTTTTACCCTTAGTGAATATCTACGTTCTCCATTTCTTACGTTTCTTTTACCTAATTTATGAAGAAGTATTTTATGTATGGTATGTCTATGAAGATTACTAAATTGGAATATTTTTATGGGAGATGTTGAGTATATTTCACTAAATAATAAGATTTAATATCTATTATGCAAAGTCATAAACCAATAAGTTCTTAGGGTGTGGGTTTGCTAATTGTAATGGATATTCATCTAAAAAGATGTAATATTTATATATGAAAATATTGGGACTTTATAGTTGGAATCATACCAAAGGTGTGAATATAATCCATTGGATCTCTAAACTGTGATCTTTGGGTGAAGAATATGTCTCTACCTAAGGCCTTCCAGAGGAATGGGTCGCCACTAAGGATGATAGTAAAATCCCTTTATATGACATGTAACCTCCCATTGTTTTTTATGATAGGAATCTATTATATCCAATTGGTAATAATTCGAGGCCACTATATTTTGTATCATGGAATTTTTTTGCCATATTTTTTAGATTAGGATTATAAAACATTGGTTAAAACCATTGGGATAAGTCAAGTATATGATAATATCCACAAGATCTGGCTATAATCAAGTATAACCTATCTTAAAACTAATGTACCATAGACTAAGAATACCATGTCATGATTTAGAAATCCTATTAATTATATTTAATTTTTATTTTATATATTGCTCTAATTATTATAGCATGATTCCGACACATTAATATTCGATTTTATTCGATGGTTTGTACCAAATGGCATCATGATAATAATGAATGTGATGGAAAATGCAATGATTATCCACCATATCAATAAAATTCAACATGATATGGAATGTAGATTCTTTTTTGTACACTCACACAAGATTCACAAGCCATTATGAACTTCAAAATGATCAAATGATGGAACGGTGTAGTGGTTTTTATTTTTTGAGGGAAACTCAACCTTCATTTAGTGGGTATTCTGATCCACTAGTGGCTGAGTGATGTATAATAACCACTGATAAAATATTTTATTCTCTCCAGTACTAGGTGTATGATAAGGTTATCCTTGAAATTTACAATTATGAAGGAAAAAAAGATCAATTGTGGAATCAAATTAATAATATGAAGCAAGGGGAATATAGTTACTCCATCGAATGGGATGAGTTTAATATGATATTTTTCAATAATTAATTCCCTTATATTATATGCATTATGATGGTGAAGGAATTCCTTTAATTTATGAAAAATGATGATTAATCCATTGTTACTTATGATTAAAAATTTATAGGACATACAAGGTACATATCTAGTCTAAACATTATCCCTTAAAGAAAATTGACCAATTCTTTCGTGCCTTGAAACTGAGTCCCTAAAAGAAATTTTATATAAGATAATTTTGGAGCTAGGAAGAAATCATTCAATGTTCACATAAGGTAGAAATGAAAATTATAGATTCCATCCATTCACATGGTATTGATATGAAAAGGAAGGCCTAGTCTCACGAAAACTAGAATAAATCACACGATCAAAATAAATAACATCGATCTACATAACAAAAATGTGAGAAGAAACATCAAGGGAATTACTTAAATGGAGCTGGTAGGTAATTTGAATGTTTAAAGGTAGGTCACAAAGCATGTGAATTTCAAAACTGGATGAATAGGATGGTCAATGTAAATATTATGGGAATTATTCTAACCAATGTATAAATCTGAAAGTTTTTTATGACCAGTTTCAACAACCACTTATGCCTAATAAAAATGGAAATATCATTTTATCATGACTATCAAAGTTGGTTATGATAATGTCTTATTGAAAGGAAGACATATCAACCACATTAGAACAACTGAATTGCTATTTGATTTTGGATCTACCCACTCTTTTATATCTTATGAAATATTAAATGCTATAATGTTACGACCTCAATGATTAGATATTGATTTGGTAGTAAAAATCCCTAATGGAATGATGATAGAATCATAAGTCTAGGATTCTTTTCTAATATAAGTTTGATGGAATATGCTTCAAGTGAATCTTGTCGTTCTTCTTCTAGTTGAATTTAATGAAATTTTTGGTATGCATTCACTTTATCTTCATAAATACCACATCAATTAATGTGGATAGGGTATTACATTTGATATTCTAATCCAACCTATTGTTTTCTATCAGTACGATTGTAAATATGAACTTATGATAGAAATTAAATCCACTTTATGAGACATTATTCCTATTCAAAATGGGTGTTTATCATAGATGGTTGGTCAAAAACACAACATCAAAGATATTCTTATTGTTTCAAAGGTTGTTGATGTCTTTTCAGAATAATTATATGGTACTTGTAAAAAAATTTATGTTGAGTTTTCAATAGAACTCATACCTGGTGCTACACATAACTTGAAGACTCATTATCGAATGACACCAATTGAATTTTCAGATTTGAAGAATAAACATTGCTAGAATTTTGAAAATGGATTCATTCATCCATTTAAATATTCATGTGCTGAACCTATTAATTTTTAATAACAAATTTTTATGAATATGAATTTTCCTTGAATATCTAGTATTTAACAAGATCACAATTAAGAAAAGGTATAATCATTCCTGTATTGATGACTTTTTTGATCAACTCTATAGATCTCCATACTATTATAAGATTGAAATTAAATCTTGATACCATTAATAAAGTGTCAATAAATAATATACAATCATTAAAATATGCATTATACTGTTTAAACATTGTAAATTTATAGTGAATCCTTTTGTTATTAAAAATTTTCCCACTATCATCAAGGATTTATTGAGTAGTGCCTTTAGATATTACCAGGATGAGTTTTTGGTAGTCTTTATAGACATTATTCTTATATATTAAATGAGTATGGAATAGCATGAAGATCAATAGAGGATTATGATAAAGACCTTAAGGAAGGGTAATCTCTATAAATATTTATGTTGTGTAAATTTTTACTTCAGAATGTTTCATTCATGAGCCATATAATCTAAATTGAGAGTATATCAGTAGATCTTTCAGATATCAAGGTTCTTGATTTTTTTTCAAGATCAACCACTATAACTGTGATATATAGTTCTCTTGTTTTACCTGGATATTATTAGCGCTTTTTAGAGAATATATCATAATTATCTAATACAATCACAACCCAGAAATGAAAATATTTCCTTTGGAAAGAAGAATTTGATGAAAATTTCAAGGAGCTGAAGAGAAGGATAGTTAGTGCACCTTTTCTAACACTACCATTCATTGGAGAAGGGGTTTTAATCTATAGTGATGCATTAATGAATGAATGTTGATGTAATCTATTTCATAATGATATTTTTAGAGGATATTCCTCATGAAAATTGAAGTTTCATGGAAAACATTACCCAACTCATGATTTAGAGTTTCCTAGGGTAATGTTTTCTCTAAACATACAGAGGCATTATATTTATAGAGAAAAATTATATATATATATATATATATATGGATAACAAAATATTAAAGTATATATTCACGTAAAAATATATGAATATGAGTTATAGAATTTGGTCAGATCTATGTATAGATCATGATGTATCAATATATTACCACTTTGGAAAAGAAAAAAAGGGAGTTGATGCCTTGAGTTGAATGGATCATGCTAGATTTTCTATGATGCATATTAAAAAATATCCAATATTTACAGTTATGAAATGTATGTATATTGAAATCTTAAATGATACAAATACTATCTTGATCAAATGAATTTTTAACCATCTATTCACATAAGGATTAAAGATGCCCAAAAAGAGGATGTGGAAATACAAAGGAAGTTCAAAAATGTTACGAAGTTCAACCATTATTATAAATCACTGAAAAAGTTTAGTAACCTTGTTTTTATCACTTAAATACAATATTTTCAGGATCTATTTAATTAATAGCATAGTCCTTTATTCTATATTCACTTTGGGATTAAAAAAGATGTATAAAAATCGTAAATAGTATTTCCGGTGAAAAAACATGAAGAGAGATATTACAGAGTATGTTTATTGATGATTTTTATATCAGTATATCAGGGATATGATATTGAATTATAAGGGGATGTTACAACTATTAATAATATTAGAATGTAAATTGGAAACTATAACCATGGATTTTATCATTACACTCCCCAAAACATCTAATGGAAACAATTTTATATGGGCTGCACTCAAATGCCTTATGAAGTCATCACACTTCATTTCAATTAGAGAAGGTTTCTATCTTGATCTAATTTCCATGTTGTAAATTAAAAAATTAGTATTATTTTAGGGAATAACACATTCTATTATATATAATTTTGATCAAAGGTTTACATAGATTTTATGAAAAGTCGTATGTATTTTCTGCATATAGTGTTATGTTTAATATTACATATCATCGTCAGAGATAGGTTTAGTGTGAGATAAACATTAAAACTCTAAAAGGCATGTTTAGAGCCTTCTCTATGTAACTTAAAGGTGTATGAGGAAAACACCTTCCTTTTGTGGAATTTGTTTACAGTAATAGATTTCAATCTAGAATTAATATGGCTCTTTATAATGCTCTATATGGAAGGAAGTGCATAATTCCAACTTGTTGGGGTGAAGTTAGAGAATGAAATATATTAGGACCTCATGTAACTAATATAATGGTAGGTATGGTTCAATATGTTCAGTAACACATATGTGCACCACAATATTGATAGAAAATATGTGTCGGCAATCATCCGGGAGATTTGTATTTTGATGTTGGTGATAAGTTATTCCTCATAATATCTCATTGGAAGAGTGTTATGGGATTAAGAAGGAATTTAATGTTTATCCCTTGAGATACTTGTCCCTTATAAATTCTTGGTCATATCCGAAAGAGAGCTTATCATTTGGTCCATCCACTAAATCTCTCTCAAGTTCTCGATGTGTTCCATGTATCTCTCTTGAGGAAGTACAGACCCAATCCTTCACATGTAATTAGATTAGATGTAATACTACTGGAAAAAGATATCTATTATAAGAAGAAACAGATATATATTTCTGATTTTTGTGATAATGTTCTATGAAACCCGACCACTCGCCTATTCAATTTTTTTAGTAAAACCAAAAATTCGAAGAACTATGTGGGAACTTGTGGATATAATGAGGCTAAAGTATCCTCATCTATTTGTATCTAGCTGATGAATTTAAATTTATAAATTCATTTTATGAGGTATAATGAAACACCTTTACATTTTTTGAAACAAATATCCAATAATAAATTTTATTTCCTTGGTAGTTTGCATTACACACAACACTGAGTATAAATGAATCAGCATATTCTATTAAAATATTATTATTTAATGTGATAGTTATCACCTGGTAATTAGGTAGGTGGTTATGAATAGGAATAACTAAATTAAGAAAAATTTATGTTTTATATATGAATAAAATGAATTCATTGGATCTCAATTAATTATAACTGAAAATAAAAATCATTTCAAAATAAAGATATGTTTTTTGTGAAAAACTATATTTTATGATTATAATTAGTTTCAATCTTAATAAAATAAATTTATAATTAATCATAAATTATTTTTAATGGAATTTATATATTATATATAAAATTATGTATTATAACTATCATCTAATAATATTTTTATAGACATGGCATTAGAATAAATCCAATTTTTTTCTTATATATGTTTTTTTTCCGAAAAAGCAGTTTTTACTGCATTTTGTGTGATTATTTAAAAATTAATTTCTTCCACATAAATAAACATAATTTTATGAAATTTATTCCACATTTTTAATCATGAGGTCCAATTTTTGTAAATAGGACCCTTTTATTTTTGGTTAATATGAATAATTACCTTAGAAAATTTATCCCCTCAGGGTAGGGTAAATTGGAATAATGTACAATAAAATTTATTGATAAGTTCATAATATTTCATACTAATTTTTATTTGATTAATATTATTTTAAAACTATTTTCTAATTTTATAATTATATTTTTTCAATGAAAAAATTTCCACTAAATTGACCATATAATATATAAGATGAATAAAAATTCATAGTTTCACTCCTTTAGTTTTAAATATATTTTATGTGTTAAGATAAAGGAAAAAATATATTCTGAATGCATATAAATGTATATTTTAAGAATAATGAAATTATTTTCCTACTTTATTTTTTTAAAATTTTAGTGATTATATAATTACCATAAATTCTTATGAAAAGACGACACAATATTTTTTCAATTAATAGAAAAGTAAAATAACTAATATTAAAAATATAAAAGGTAATATAACATGAATAATTTATAGGGTTCTAAAAATTTATTGATTAATATTACATATTATTCTTGTGTTATAGGTTTATATTCGAATTATCCCTTTTTTATTTAGGCATTTTTAGTCAAATTAAATAAATAATGTTAAAATTGAGGGTAATGACGTTTTAACAAACTATTATTTGATTAAATTATTTAAAAACAAAAAAAAACATGAAAGGGGTAATGGGGGAAATTATTTGCCCAAACATTCCATCCCTTTCTCATTTAGGATCAAATTTTCCTCTTATATGTTATATTATCACCCTTTAATTGTAAAAAATATGTTACCATAGTTAAGGTTAAAATATGTTAAATAAGGGATTAAATAAAAAGATATGGTTTAAAACACAACATAAAACTATATAAATGTTATTTCATTATTTTATTTAAAGTTTAAAATATATTATATATTAATATATACTTTTTTTCTATCATTATTTATTGGAAAAAACTTTCTATTATTTTAATATTTTATGGAATTCTAAGAGTGCCCTCCTCTCATTTGTAAAAGCAAACCCCTCATTTCACATTTTTACACCATATAGATTCTTAATTATATACCAAAAACATCTAAAGTATCTTATCCACTTAGTTATCAACATTATGAAGGTATTTTTCTTCCTAAAACACCAACCCAAGGGTCCTTAAGAGGAGACCTAAATGAGTTGTTTCAAATAAGAGGTATTCGCCTTAACTGGTTACTTTATTTTTAATTCTAATTTTAACTCTTATAAATCCATTATTTTATTAATTAAATAATAAATTTAGTATCATAAATATAATAAAATTTTATTATGATTATGAAACCCCCTTAATTCACAAACATTTCCCTGAAATACGAAGTGAATGAATCAGTTGTGCACACTTACGACTTACCATATCCTTGTAGTGGTATAATTCATTTTTCATATCATTATTTTATGGATGTGTATTATGATGGGTTTAAAGTTTATATATATTATTTATGAAATAATTATTATTCATGAATAATAATATATTATCTATTTTTTCCTTCAAAATTGTTGGAATGTGATAACATCACTCATTCATAGATGTTGACTACCACCTCCACAGAGTGATGCTAATCATTTTTCATCAAAGATTTACAAGGATGGTAATGGGTATGGATTTGGAAGAATATTTAAGATTTAAATTAAAAAACAATATTCTGTATAAGTAAATTATTATTTACATTTATTTCATTCCATCTGTCAAAATGTGAAAACAATGTTCATATGTACATATGACTTACGATCTGCATGGACATAGTAATTTATGTTTTTTTCTATAAATATTATGTTTTGAATATATATATATATATATAATGAAAATATATCATATTTATATCATTACTAATATTAAATAAATGATTTATCTACTTTCAATATACAAATACTAATACTTTTGAAACATAACATTCATGAAAAATGAAACATTTATCACTCAGGAAAGTGAATTTTACAACAAATTGTAAATAAACGAGTGATAAGATGTCATATATAAATCATAAATTGTATGATATATATGAATATGTTTCTAGAATACTTTTATAATAAAAATATAATTATTATATAAGAGGTTTTTACATGAAATGAGAAATATGATACTTGTTGTAAGTGATTTAGGTTTCAATCTTATTTTAATCAATATTATTTACCCCTAAAATCCTATTGGGGAAACTATAATATCATTACCCAATAAATATATTTTACCAGGAAAGTGTAGCCAGAGGGGAAACCCCTGACCATTTATTAAAATAAAATAAAAGACAGTAAACATGCATTACAAACCCATCAGAGTCACATACAGTCCTCAAAATCATACCCCTGAGCACCACCATGGTACACAGACTCATCCTCCGTCGCCGTTTCCCACACCGAACTCTCATCTTGCTTCAGTACTTTGACATAATTCCTCCTCAGATTCAACTTCTCCAACTCAAGAAACTCGTTCGGAGATTGCATGCTTCTGGCAGCAGATCTGGTCAGCATCGGTTTTGACAGATGAGTGATGTCCTTTTTCATCCTTCCACGAGAAGAGGCAGTCCCCTTGTCCGAGACCATAGGCATTAACTTATTCCCAACTTGAGCAATCTCACTGTATGAAGGCCGCTTCATATCCCCACGATTCTCCTTGTCGCTATCAGTGAGGTCCCCCCATTTCCCATGATACTCTTGGATTTGCTTAAACTGATTGTTCGTATCAATTAATGCCAAGCATTGAGGCTGCTCCACCCTTGTGTTTTCAATAGCCTCCCTTGCCACAACTTGCAGACTGCCACTACCACCTTCCTGCATACCCTGTCCCTCGATAGCAGGTTCATCAGAGTCCAAAACAACCATATCAACATTATTCTGTGACGCAGGCCTCAGGACAACATTCCCTCTGCCCGGCGACTTGCTCATTACTTGCGGAAGCACCACAACATCCTGCACAGCACCCCCTTCCTGCTCACCTGCAACTGTCTCCTCCTGCGGCCCATCCAAATTCATATTTCCTAAAACATCAAACCGATTACCCAAAGAAACAGATACCAAAACTCCATTACTAGCCTCACCCTGACCACTGCCCTTATCATCAATGGCCTTCGGCTCTACCACTGCAGCAGAAGCAGCCCCCTTCCCTGCCATAGATCTCCTATGCACCTTGCCTGCATCCATCGCATCACCCATCCCTCCTGCATTCATGCGGCCACTGCCAGTCTCTTTGTTCTGACCAGCAGCTCCATCACCATCCCGAGAACCTCCACCAGAGGAAAATCCAGCCCTCACCTGCACAGCAGGGACCTCCGGCTCCAGCAGGGGATCCAAGTTTATTATCCCCACAAGGGGGCGTGCCACACCAACACCAGCAGAACCCTCGGAGGACCTCCCTTTTGAGAAGCTTCTAAAATTCAGATCCTTCCTCATCCTATCAAACACCCCAGACACCGAAGGGTTAGAAGCAGAATTCACAGAATGCAATTGTTCCCGCTGCCCCACATTGGCACTTCTGTTTATGACATCCACAGCTTGCCTCTCCTGCATCATCTCATCAGTCGAGCCTGAGGATTTCCCGCGCCTGGTTCCACTGTGACATCTCGAAGATGAGTGACCCAGTCGCTTGCATGTGGAACAATATCCCAACCAGGATTCATAGACGACTTCTTGCTTCCATCTAAACTCATCTCCGACAGAAATCCATACCCAGTCAAGCGGAGGCCGAGAGATATCCACCTCAATACAGCACCGTGGGTTGATCGGATGACAGAGCGCAGACGTGCGCGCATCAGGACACAAAAAACGACCGACCAAATTACCAATCATCCTAAGAATCGACGGATTTTGAAAGGGAAGGGGGAGATGAGGAAAGCTTACCCATACAGGAAGAGATGTGGGGTCGCGATTCATACACAATTCAAACGTCCATCGGAACAAGAAGAAGCTACACCCATTGCAGCGCCGGGGAGCACTGGACCAAGCGCAAATCAGATCTTCTTCAGAGGCAAACCGGATCATGAACTGTCGATTGTCAAGAAGTCCTACCACTGCGCGGTCCCTCAGATCCCATTTAGCGAAGACGAAACGGTCAAACTCATCCACGGACGGCCTTCGGGAGTTGAATCGAGCCACCAAGGTTAGACCCAGATGCCTCGATGCTTCAGAGAATTCCGACACTGAGATTTGGAGGTGAGGGTTTCCAAGATGAAGATTAAGTACCTTGGGGGTGAGCGCAATCGCCGGGAACTCCGGAAGAAAATTAGGGTTCGTGAAGGGAGAAAAAGCGGCCTGTGGCTTCAAAGTCGGGTGCTCCACAGCATCCTCCCCCCTCCCGCCGCCGCAAGGAAGGGGGGGAAAGTCATCACCCCGCATTCGCTAGGGTTCCGCCATCGCGAGGAAGGAGAAGTGGTCCGATCCTTCGACAGGTCAGAATAACCCAATAAATAAATTTAATATTTAATATCCTATTGTTATTTGATAATAAATATTTTATTTCCTTTAATTAACCTCAATTTATGTACTCAAGTTACACAAATAAGGTTTTATGGAAAACCCTCCATGTTTTACCATTAAGCCGTAAATTATTAACTTTCATGAATAGATTTATAAAAAAAATTAAAGAATGGTTTTACAATTATCCAATTATAATTTAAATTTATTTATACCTATTTTTTTGTTTTTAAATGTTTTGAATGGAATCTTCCTATTATTCTCTAAATGATATACTTTTTTTATTTTTACCAAAATTGTAAAAGGATTATTTTATTTTTTCTTATACGAAATGAATGGAATTTTTGGTCATCCTAACCAAAAAATGAAATGATGATTACATTGTATGTTTTCATATTTTATTTACAAAAAATCCATAATTTTGGGGAATTTGTTTTATTTTAAATAAATAATTTCAAGATGAAAATGGTGTTTTACTCTAAAATGATTTCAATAATATATTTATTCATATTTGAAAAAAAATTGTGTTTATTATTTTTTTAATAGGAATATGATCAAATAGTGCCATATTTATTCTTTCCCAAGAGTTTTTCTGATTATTATGAGGACATTTTTATGAAATCAGTTTATTTACAATGGGTTTTTCTATAACGATATTATGAAAGGTTTAAGAAACACATTTTCATTACCTATGATTTGATATGATGGGATTATGAATGGTTTATGATCTTGTGGAACACATATGTATTATTTTGATTATGTGAAGGGTGTCCCATGAATTATAAATACCTCTATTAAATTAGGTAAATTTTTATATCTCATGAGATAATAAGGAAAAATACATTAATATTCTTGATCCATTATAGGAAACAAGTTAATGTGTTTGATCCATTATGGGAAACAAGTTAATGTGATTGATCCGTTTTGGGAAACAAGTTGTTTTTCTTAGTATGTTATGGGAAACAGTTTTTGAAGCCCTATTTGTTATGATTTGGTACTCTTGGGTGTTGACCTAAATATATGAAATGGTTTCAAAAACATATATAGTGAAAAAAAATTGACATCAACTTATGTTTTGTGATTTATTTATGATGTTTTCTCACTCTAATGAATATTTTATCTTTAAATGATAAATATTTATACCAAAAAACATGTTTATAATCTATGATATATTGGTTATGAACATTTAATGTAATGGTTTTGATACCATACCCATAATCTTATCTTATACATTTTTATGCTAATCGCTTTATATCTCCCATGTTTACCATTAGAGAGAATATATGATCGCCCTTTCATTTATTCATTATAACTAGGAATGGAATAAGGCATTTACATAGGATATGTCTATTAATATTTCTAAATGGGAATATTTTGTGCTAGATTTTAAAGATCATTCATGAAAAACGAATATTGTGTATATAGTCACAAAGGACACTAAACCATTATAGTCCTTTGGCATGCATTTGTGAAATGTATTGACTATTAATCTAAAAATTTATACTAGTTATATATGAAAATTGTGAACCTTTAAATACCCCCTATTTTCTAGGTGAATAGGATCCTCCACTATAGTTTTTTATGAGGATTAATGGAGTCCTTCAAATTCCTCATTCAGGTTCATATTTAGTGGTAGAACATTGATGGATTGGTGGGTTTGATGTTCCCTTAACTAATGAAAATGATTCACCAGTTTTCATGTCCCAATTAATGGTTTTGATCAGTAGTATTGAAAAAATTTATTTTTTTTCTTACACTTCTGGTCCCATAGGAATCTTTTGATTATCTTTGAGATGCGATTTACTATGGGACATTATCTCATACTATTTTTGGTATTTATGGTTCCCTGTGAATCCTTAGTTTCTCATGATATATAAACCTTAAAAAATTAAATATATGATGATTAGTATTTTCCTTACGTACATGGTGATTATATTTCTATTTAATAACTATACTATCTTATATATTTTTTACTTCATGTTAATCATTGGTACAAGGAGATTTGAGGTTATATAGGGTGTTAGAGTTTATTTTTTTTCTCTCCATAATTACATCTCATACTAGGATATTAGAGATATCATATTTTTTTTATTCCATTATAGTTCTTGTGGTTTTATAATTGGAATTTTTATACTCACCCACACATATGACTTGGTCCCACAAGTGTAATGTATGTGCATATACATTATAGGTTTGGTTGTGGTCTTGGTAGAAATGAAGTGGGTGTATATTGTTCAGATATGAAGACTAGTAATTCTTAGTGACCTATTTTGGATATTAGTGATTCATAATGGCATTAATAACTACTATTTTTGGAGTTTGATCCACGTAAACTTGCAATGTGGAGGATATTCTCAGTACATTACGTCATAGAGACATATCATATGTATCTATTCCCCTGTATTTACATTATCGAATGTAATTTTATTTAATATTTCATACATTCAGTATATATAGTTCGCCCAGACTTATATATATATATATATATATGTTTGTGTGTGTCTTTGTGTTTGTGTTTGTGTGTGTGTGTGTCTATGTTTCTATTTTTTTGATTATCTAGTGTATATGATATTTTTTTTATTATATATTGTTATATGTTTTGACCTCTAATGTTTTGTGGTATGCTTACCCAGTGCTAGTCATCAGGCTCAGACCTATTAGATGTTGGATTGGGGAGGCACTCTCAACCAACTATCTTTATAGGAAATCCCTTTGTTGGTTGTGTCATGCTAGAGTGGTAACCATGTAGGTTTTTCATAGGGTTTGAATTTTTCCTTAGTATCCACATGAGGATTGATTTTGGGAATTTAGGAAAATATTGTTAAAGGGAATTTCAGTTTGGTTATTAGATAGGTGGACTAGTGTAAGTTTGACATTTGATGTATCTGATATTCAAGTATTAGATAACATTATACTTT
Organism: Viscum album; assembly: GCA_963277665.1. Classification (NCBI taxonomy): domain Eukaryota; kingdom Viridiplantae; phylum Streptophyta; class Magnoliopsida; order Santalales; family Viscaceae; genus Viscum; species Viscum album. The sequence goes on along the minus strand of OY728135.1, from coordinate 442,079,711 downwards.
ACCTAGAAATCTGATACATTGATTGGGGGTTACAAGAAAGTCGATACATGCATCATATTGTGGTCAATTATGACATTTCATGATCTTCATGTTTTGTATCATCTCATACAGATATTCTCTAACCCTTGTGGGTGTATAATATAAAATATAGGGTGATATCCATTTATAGGCTACTCTTTTATGATTGTAGGGGAATAAAAATATTATTCTTGTATATGGGGCTCCCACTACAGCTTATTGGGTGATGAAGAATTTTGTTCCAAGGCTCGGTTTAGAGATACCCATACCCTTGATTTGATGAATTTCTTAACCCATTCTCACATAGTGTAGATATTTTTATTTATTGGATGAAAACTAATAATAATTTTAATGAAGCTTTTCATGTATTATTATGTTAATTGTGTTGTAATGATAGTGGTATTCCTGATCTTTAGGTGACTTGGGGTCACCTAGAGCGTAGGATTCCTATTTCCATCTAGTTAAGATATGAACTGACCAGATGACGATTCTTTATTTGATCTCCTTATGTGAAAAAATGATCATTTAATAGGTGTCATTTCTTTTTCTCAAACTCACATTGGGTCTTCTATACCATGGCTAGAGTTTGAGCCCTTTTATGTGATGGATTTTAATCTGATGATGATAAACTTTTACACAGAGTGACATGCCCATGTTTAGTTATAGGTTGAGGCCAATAGAATTTACATGGTGTTTCTATGAGAAACTTTTATGGCGAAATTTTCATGAACTATGTTTTGGGTGGGGATTGTGATGGATGGATTCTAATTTATGGTTATTACTTATGATGAAACCACCTATTCCATAGTCACCTAAGTGATCATTGGATAATTATAAATTCATTGTAGGGATTATCCCTAACCATGGGATCATGTTATCTTCTCATTTAAGGGTCACCATAGTCATTACATAAGTGGACCTCTTTGTTGAGTTTGTCTATCAGAATATACACTTTCATGTTTTAAAACCTACTAACAGTTGAGGATTTTTTTAGTGTTGATATGGAGGTTCATGACTGTTTAAAGGAAAATTCATTAATCCCCACACAAAATCAAAACCTTATGATGGGGTTTTTTACCATAGAGTGCTGGCAGTTGAAGATGGGGAGTGACAAAAATATGAGTTAATAATAGTCAGGTTTCAGAACATGTAAATTTGAGTATAATTCAGTTATATTATTCATTTTCTATCATACTAGGTCACGTGGATGTCAGTAATTCATCATGTCCTACATGATTGGGAGTTATATATTCTTGTCTAAATCCTATACTAAAAATATATAGTTAGGGTAATTTCACTAATTATTAATTATATTCAATGAGAACTTATGGTGAGGTCATTTTGGGTCTATTATGGGATCCTTCGTGTTAGAGAAGAGGTGGTGTAGTGTCCACATCAGTATTGAATGTTTATGTATTGCAAGTTTCATATGTTGTTAGTGATTTAATAAATGTGTTGGATTTTTTTTGGAAGAGTTAAAGAGATATAGCCCTATGGGGTAACAGTTAGAGATAACCCTATAGATGTTAAAAATTTTAACCATCATTTGATAAGTGTGTATTTATGTGATGAGTTTGAAGAATACATGAGCTACTTCAAAGGGTTATCTTTGGCTGACCATTGATGATAGTTTGGAGTTAACATATATTTGTATTCAATGGATATGTTCAAAAGGTATTAAATTTGTATGGTGAAATACTTATAATTCATATAGATCCCGTGAGGAAAAGGTCCCCTTGATATGGTTTGTGGTGGATATTTTTAAGAGTTGGGAGATTGATCCAGTATTTCCAAAAGAGTGTCTTCTTGGAAAAAAGTCTTCAAGGATAGAATCAAATCTAATATTTAAATTTTTGTCTTTATGAGATTGAATTTGGGTGGTTGTTTTGTGTCAGAAGTTTTACTTCTTACTTGTACATTCATTTGGTTTTATATGTCAAAAAAAACTTATAAAAAATATATTTACTATCTTTTATGTCCCAAGTGTTTCAGTATGTTTTTATATAAAACAATACTTTTACCTAACATAGAAATAATTCTATTGTATTAAAAATATGAATTTATCATTTTTCAATAAGCTCTATTAGAGTAATGATGCATCCAATTCATCCGACTTATCAATATTTTGACTAGTGGATAAAATTTTATATTATCTATGAAACTAAAACAATTCATGACATGGGATAGATAATGGTGCTGATATAATGGTCTAATCCATATAAAGATTTTCATATTGAAAAATTATAAGGAATTCCATTAGACTATAAAAAGTTTATAATTGGGATATATAGACATTGTTTCAACCGTAAGGATAAAAAGTAAGCATTGTACGGTTTCTAAAAAAATAATGTTAGGAATTCAGTTATTTCTAGGATATCTAGTGCAAGTTCTATGAAACTTTTTCAAGTAACTCGGCTATATAACTATTAGAGTTTCTTCTTTAAATAGTAATTCATTTGATGAGTACAGATTAGATACATTTCACAAATCAAGTATTCTATATTTTAATTAGAGTGAACCTCTCATTCTTAGTGTTTGTAATTTTCAAGAGAGTTGTCATTATAAGGAATCATTTTTAGGTTTTTTCCTTTAAAAAATTTTATTTTGTTTAGTGTGTCTGATCATTGTAGTGATCATGAGATTTTGAGGATAGGAAGATATTGAATCTGATCCATCAGACCGAGGGATTCCATGATTAGGAAGAAAGACATTGATCATCATATGATGTGATTTCAAAGAACATAATATATACCTTGTTTTAGTCATCATATTGAGGGATTACATGGTAATAAATGATAGAGTTATAGGAACTATAACACTATGGATACCTTTAGTCATATTTTTAATACCTTTACTCTTAAGGTTAAAAAATATAAATCTTTTAATATATCATGCAAATCATTCTTACATTATAATAATTTTTATTTCTTGTTTTTTCATGACTTGTTTTACTGTTAATATTATGATAGAAATTTTGTTTTAAAGATATTTATAATCATTTTTTTATCAGTGTATTTGTGATAATGATTAAAATATACATTGATATATTTGTACAATCTATGACTCTGATTCTTACACTCGGATATTTAGAAGATCTCTGAGTTTGATATTTTTATATAAAGATGTATTTTTCTTTTTATTATTTTAATTATTTAAACTAAAGTTAACCCCTCACACAATAGTAACCATCTTAGTCACTCTTTTGGTATAAAAATTTGTATTAGAGGAGGTTCTATGGTTTTAACATTCTGATTTTTTAATTCTTATATCAATTTCATGTTTTATAAACTGCTTGTTTATAAACTGTTTTCACACTAACATTTTTTATAGAAAATAATTTTCAATTTTTTAAGTAGGAAAATTATGAATAGAGGAACTCTTGATAATATAAATCCAAGATGACCCTCAATTTTCTGTGGGAATGACTATAAATATTTGAGAGATCGAATGAAATGTTTTTGATCAACATTGGTGTTGATAATTTCTTAATTCATACTTCGAAGTATAAGGTTCTTGATAAGGAATTATATTCCGTAAATAAAGATTAGAAGATATAATTTTAGTTAAAATTCAATGCCAGAAATACTTTACTGTCTTCTATGATGAGGAATATTTATAGTCAGATATCTTCCTGTGAAGCATCCAATAAAATTTCAAGTAAGTTAATAGTAACACATTTTTGTATGTACAAATTCATTGAAATACAAAGATCCATACTTAAAACTGATTACCATGCCTTTGATTTTTTACCTAGTGAGATAGTTTCTAAGATTCACTGAAGGATTATGAATTTTATCATTAGTTTGTAGTCTCTTGGTGAAAACGGTCTTAATGATAATATTATGGTTGAAAGGATTATTCATAAAATTTATAATGAGTGGGAATGTAAAAGGTTTATTGTGGATGACACATGGAAGATTACCAATATAAATATTGATAATCTTATTTCAACCCTCATGTAATATAATGTAATATTAATGAGAGATTCTAAAAATGGTAAAATTAAATGTGGTGGAGTTTTTTTCCTATAACTTCAAATATTCCTACTAATGTGAAATATCCTAAGAAAGTTGTGAGGCCTTCAATGAAGAAATATGTTATTGTTCAATATGATTCAGATGCATCAAGATATTCTGAAAATAATTTGTGTAATATTTCAAAAGGGAAGAAAAATATTGTGGGGGAAAAATATTTTCAGTATATATAAAACAACGTTTCTAATGAAAAGAATGAAAATAAAGACACTAAAGTCCTTTTCTATGAAAATAAAAATACAAAAAACATTATCCCAAATTTTCCTAAGTTAATGAAAAAAGAAAATAAAGAGATGTATTCTAATATAAATTAAAAGAAGTTCTATATATATAAGAACATGAAAGGTATTAAAACATCTCATTTGTATAGTTTTAGGAATGAAGATAGCTCTTAAAAAGTTACTAAACAAAAATAATAATAATAATAAAAATAATATTTGACTTCTTTAAAAAATACCATCAGTAAATAAATTTATAATGGTAAAGGTACACACTGTTAAATCCCTTAAAAATACTAATTTAAATGAAAATTTTCCAGATGATGAGAAAAATTATACATCTTATCATGATGAATCTGCCTCAACAAAAGATAATACATTACACAGTTATGATGAATAATCTAGGTTTGGAAAACTTTTATATAATAGAAATTACAATGTTTTCAAAAACATGATAACTTCTAAGATAAACATGAAAATTAATATCTAATAATAAATTTTTAGACAGATTAAATACTATATATTTATAATGATATTTATAAAAAGATCTCAAAAAATATAATTTTTCAAATGATCTTGAGAAAATACTTTCTAAGAAATTATATTTAAAAAATGATATGATAAACTTAACACAAATTCTATATTTAATGAGGGAAAATATGTTGTAATACCAAAAAATCAATAGTTTATATAAACTTTTGTCAATATTTATCCCTGGTAAAGAAAACCATGAAAAAAAAATGTAAAAACAGATTATAAATCTTGGTAGTGAATCTGGATTGGGTTATAGAAATCAAAAACATGTTTTTTGTAAGAGTTATTTTATTCATAAAAATGAAACAAAATTCACAAAATTTCAATGTGGTGGACATTGGAATAAAATGTTTTCTAACAATATAGTTTAGTCTCTTGGTTTTCATAAAGCTTATTTTTCCATGGAAGTCACATTTACTCAATGATGTAATGTTTGTCATATATTTCTTCCTAAGATTTTATTTTCTGATAATACAAAACCTAAGATGATTTGGTTTCCAAAAAAACTAATTATTTTATTTTCAGGAAAAGAAATGTAGTACCAAAAAAAAGAATATTTTGTACATGGATAATGGATATTCCTGACACATGAATGTAAACAAATATTTCTTTTAAAAGATTATCAAGATGAAATGTGGAAAATTAATATTTAATTACAATGCTCAGGGTTTAATCATTAGTATAAAAACATTATACTTCTCATAAAAGATTTAATTTTAAATGAATTATTTATTATTTTACATGTGAAAAACATTATAAGAATAAGTCAATTATTTGATGAAGGTAATCTTGTGAAATTTAGAAATGATAATTGTACATCAAAAAGTTCAAAATATGAATTTATTTTTCCTTCCAATCATCCTGAGAATGATTAGACAATAAATATAAAAGGCCAGAGGATCCAAGAGTTACCTTTTCTTAGTGTAATGGAAGATAAATCTTGGTTACAGAATAGATGTTTTGGATACGTTATCCTTAAAAAAAATTTATGTTGACTATGAAAGGCCATGTTAAGGATGTACCAGAACTCTGGTTTGATATTTCAATTTTTTCTATTCTTTTCAATTTGGTTTTAAACATAATGAATGTTTTAAATCTATTTTTGAGGTCCCATATTCTTATGATTTATAGTTATTGAAAAGGGAATTATTTCATCATTCAAAAACTGTAAGTATTAGTAGTATATACTATATATATGTCTCAGAAGATGATTACACTAGATGCACTTGGGTATATTTTCTTTCAAATAAATACAAATACCTTAGATATTTTAATACTTTTGTCTCTATAGTTAAAAATGGGAAAAACCTATCCTTGATTACTATTCATATTGATCACGGTCGAAAATTTGAAAATTTTGATTTAGAAAATTTTTGTACTATGAAAGGTATTGAACATAACTTTTAAACATGTAGAACTCCATATAAAAATAGTGCACTTAAAATAATAAATATATTTCTTTAGGAGATTACCATAACCATGTTGAGCGAATAATCAGTTGCTCAATAGTTTTTGGATGAAGCAGTTAGTACTGATTATTATACTATAAATTGAGTTGTAAGTAGTCATTTTATTATTAAACGTTCTTATAATTTGTTGATATGATGAAAACCGAAACTTTCTTATATTAAAGTATTTGGATTCAAATTATTCATCTTGAATACTAAAGATAACATACATTAATTTTATATAAAAGATGATGATTGGATATTTTTACGTTGGTATATAACTAGTATGTCTTATAGAGTTATTAATAAAAACTATTGTACTTTTGAGGAAATAGTTCATGTAATGTTTGATGAAATTGATCCCTTTTTTCAAACAACACCAACCTAAATCATTAAATGTTATTTCTAAAAATGATTTTTAGGTTATAGTAGAAATTTATTTTCATAATGAAATAAGTCACAAATATTTTTTTAAATTTATTCCTCATGTATATTTTCAACCAATTACAGAAACAAAAAAATTGGATTAACAATGAAATTAGTTATTCCATGGGAATATTCTTGGAAATAATATCATTGTTGAGGTAGAAAAACTACTTTTGACCAGAAGTTTTTTGAGAAATGAATTTTATAATATAGAATTCTTATCCTAATTTTATCCTAAAATTCCTAATGAGGAATTAGGTTATTAGAATTGGATTAAATAAATGAATGATGAGCTCATTGATTTTTAAAGGAACCAGGTATGGACATTAGTTGAATGATATAAAGAAACATCAATAATTGGAGTAAAAGGGGATTTTCAAAACAAATACATTGAAAATTTAACAATAGTTAGAAATAATGTTAAACATGTTTGCTAATGGAAAAAACCAACAAGAGGTTATTGACTATGATGAAACCTATGCACCAATAGCTAAGCATCAATATATGTTAATGCTTCTTGCCTTTAAAAAATTTATTATTTTCAAAATATTTAAAAAGGATTTGAAATTTTCTTTTTTGTAATGGATATGTTTAGGAGGACGTTTTTTGTAGAAAAACCCCTGTTATTGAGAATAAAAAACATACAGAACATGATTATAGCCTTACCATGTTAGTTTATTGACTTGATAAATCCCATGGAGCTTGGTATGATAGGTTAACTTCATTTTTATTACAAATTTTTTTATTAAGGGACATAGAGATTGTAACATCCTGGGTAAATAAAGAATATGAAATTTTCATATTTATTAATATTTGTGAATAAAATTTTTATATTACTATAAAGAGAATTCTATGTTCAATGGCATACCCAATACACAACAATGAGTTTCTTTGAAATCTTACGTTGCACCCTTATAATATAATAATATTATTTTAAACGGTAGTTAACACCTAGCCATTGTAATGGAAGTAATGAACAGAACTAACTACCAAATGATTATATATGCTTGTAAAATATTTTTGCATTTATCCAAATAAATGTTAGAGGATTAAAATGCAAATGAATCCAATTTTAAGCATAAATTTTCTGATATTCTTTAAAATGTCGATTAACCGCCTTTTGATGGCGAACCATTTTTAAATATACTTTTAAAAAAAATTTCTGTTATATTTGTAAAAACAAAATCCTTTTATATAATCTGGATATCAAAATTTACTTTGTGTAAATTTTTGTTATTTTTCCAATAAAGATCATTTTTAGTGAAAATGTTTTATTTTAATTCAAAACCTCCTTTTAATATAATTTATTTATATGGATAGATTTTGTCATTGGAATTTATTTCACTATGAAATTTGGCATAAATAAGTGTCAATCTTTTGATAGATATTGTTTCTTAAAAACACGTTATTTATTTTGATAGTGGGAATTAATTATAAAAATAATAAATGCAACTTATATGTTTTTAATTTGGTAAAATGGACATCATTTTTTAATTTGGAATATCAAATATAGCTTAGAGTGAATTTTTATTTATTTTTCTGAAAAACGTCAATTTTTGGTGAATAGTGAAACCACTAAGTGGTAGTTAAAATAAACTGATTTTTCGTTTAAATGAAATTATACCACCTCTGTTATTTGAATTTAAAAAATATGACTTACATGGTTGTCATTATGATTTAAAATGTGGTTCAATGGGATTAAAATAATTTTTTGGTGAATAGTAACTTTTATGTTTTATTAATCATGATTAAAGGTAATTAGTGTAATTTAAGGAAAATTTAATGATATAATAATATGAAATTACCTTTACACTTGTCATACACTTATCAGATAACTCATGGCCGACCAAGACAACCCATGGGTCAACTTTGGGACCCCATGGAGCCACTTAGGTAAGAAAATGACATTAATAACCTTTTATTTAAAGTAAAAATATAAGTGTCAGAAACATGTATTGTTTTACTAAAACAATGTTTACATGCGGTTATACAAGTCATATTTTTTACTATAAATATTCATTAGAAATCTAAATTTTTTTCATACTTCATTATATTTTTTTTATAATTTTTAGACCTTAAATAAATAAATTTATTTATGACACCATGATGATGCAGTGATTAGCTCATTAATGAACGATTTAAATAAATTACAAGATAAGGTAATTTCTAAGACATAAACTTGTCAAAAACCTATTGGATAGGTGTATTTAGAACCCTTATCACCTTATCCTCAAAATATATAATTTTGGGACCTTTAATATCCGAAAATAAATTTATAATAAAGTAACTTTTCAAGACTTTCCAATAGTGCCCCTCCTCCCTCTTATAAATAACACCCACTTCTACCCACTTACCCACACCTCTCCAGCCTTTGACTCGACCAAAATCTACTCATTTTATCTCTCCACATAACTCTCTTCATCCTAGAAGCCTTACCTTTGGCAGAAATCTTTTCAAGAAACCCTTTTGGTTCAAACCAAAGGTAGTTACCCAATTTAAAGGTAATGTCCTCACTTATGTTTTTTTTTATTTTCCTTCTCAAACCCCTAAACTCTTTTTATTAATTTATTTTATAAAGAAAGTATCTTCAAAATACTAGGATTTTTTTATGAGAAGTATTCGAGCTACACATACACACACCTCCGTCTAATGGTTAAAGAACATACTCTTTTCGTGGAAGGCGAATTACTGTCTCACGAAACGATGATTATTCTATCTTAGTCTAAAAATTCTCATGGTGGACATTATTAAGAAAATATATTTATTTATGATATATATTATATTTGTTTCCTCTATATTCTTTGGTATTTTACATTTAAAACATACCTCTATGCTTTTCATGTTGTGAAAATGCCATAATTTCATTTGAGGAAGTGTGGACTACCGCCCCCTCAAGTGATGTGACTCGTTCATTCAATACATGGAATGTATAAAGAATGAAATTAATTAACTTATGTGACCTATATAACATATATATTATACTTTAATTAATATATATATATATCTCATTTAGTTTTAATTCCATTAAATATGAAATAGAAATGAAAGTAGCCTTCATGCGTACGTACGACTTACCGTCTCCATGAACGGTGCATTTCATTTCTTACCTTTAAATGTTATGAAATATTATAAATGTAATTATATTCAGGATACATATGATATATATGAAATCTAGATCATGAATATAATTCCGGATATAATTGATATTTTACCACATGAACAACTTGTAATTATAAGAAGTTTATTTTTGACTCAAGTACCAATTATCGACAAAATGATTGTTATTAACATAAATAATTACATAATGTTTATATCATGGTAGTAAGTGATATTAAAGGAATAATGAACTTGGAAAAAGTTTCTTATTCAAGTAGAAATTAACTCTATTTTATTATTCAGGAACTTAATTAAACGAACAAGACATGTCAGACTTGAGGTATGGGATCTTACCTCCCTCTTTCTTTTTAAGTACTCTCTTTTATGTCATTTATTTTAAGCTCATATTTCATATGCTTGGGGATGTTCTTTTATATTCTTCATTCTGTACAATTTATGTTCATATTATGAGAGACACTATTTGATCTCATAAATCAACTTTTGGACGTTTTATATGGCGTCATTAGGCTGTCGAGTTTTCGTAGGGATTTTTCATCTCACTTTTATTCCTGTGAGATTTATGCTAAATTTTACACCATTTAATTGGATTGGTGTATTTAATTCCCATTATTATACTTTTTGTGTAATATAATTTCGTTTATGAGTATTTACATCAATTTTTTATAGTACTTCTCTCATGGGGTGTACATTTCGAAAGTTACCCAAGTCGGTAAGGGAACCTTTCACTCTCGTATTTTTAAAAGACTTCTTTTTGTTTTCTCTTTTAAATTACATATTCTTATGTTGGGATATGTTCTTATATATCCTTATTGTGGTAAATTTTATGTCCACGTGATGAGATACACTTTATCTATCTCATCAACTCTTTTTCTAATATTTGATGTGACGGCGTTAGGCTATCGAAACTTTTCAAGGGAACTTCTTAACCCAATTCCAATTCACTAGGTTAAACTTATAATTCTTGATTATGTCGTGCTATGAATATGTGTGGATGAAATCTGATTGTTTTACACTGATTATCCATTTATATTCATTGTATTTATATTTTTCACACATAATTATGTCATTTCATTATGCTTGCTCTAATTGTATGATCCTTGATTGGGATTACATCTCAATTTCTTCTCATTGAGAAATTTCTTAATGATATTCACTTTTATTCTTTTATAAAGTGTATATAAAGCCCCTTTAACTTTCTATATCCATATTATGCCTATACTAGAGTCATTTAAATGATATGAAAATGGTATACTTTCATGTGGCTTATAATTTAAATGTTCAAAATGGAAAAGGACTTTTTTATTAAAACATTGTTTTAAATGGATTTAAAGATTTATTATTTTAAACATTTATCATCCATGTCCAAGTTTTAAAAATGGTTTTAAGGGTTTATTGATATGTACATGAATTTTTTAAAACCATTTCAAAAGTTTCAAAGTGGTATGGGACACTTTGATTCTTAAATCTATTTTAAATGCCTTCTTTTAATATTTTAAAAGTATAAAGGGATATTTCTCTCATAGAGTTTTAATGATTTTATTAGATGTTTTTATTTATGATTATATCATGATGTGATATCTTGTGATTGAAATGTTGAAATTTTAGGTTTCTTTTATGCATGTTTTAAGTGTTATTATTATGTTATGGTTCTTGGGAAATGCTTACGAATTCGGGTGGTTCCGTGATAAAAAAAGGGCAGGTGAGCCCGAGATAGCTCTCCAATGCATTGGGTAAAGCAAAGGAGTTAAATGCTAAGGTTTCTCTGAAGTGATTTAGGGAATATACTGTGATGGGTATTCCGAACGTAACCATGAGGGTTACTCCCTACGTAATAATGTTATGAATGCCTCAAGTTACATTTATGTCTTATGATTTCTGTGAGTTATTCATAAATCTTATGATTTCATGAGGTATGTTAAGCTGCTTATGTTTTATGAGTAAAGTGTGTTTTTATTGATTTTTATGTATACTTGGACTAATGTTTCATTTCCATATTTTTATATCCCTTACTAATATTTTTGTGCTCATCCAAAGTTTTTTAAATGTTTTCCACATGACTTATAGTGGAATACGGTCTAGGATGGAATCATGGAAATGTCATGATGTATAAAACATGGAACTAGACATGATTCTTTTGTTCAAGAGTTTATATTTTTTAAAAAAATTGAAACTGGGTAGATGTGTCTAACTTGTAATCTTTGAGATGTAATATTTATGTCCTAATTCTCTACAACTCTAAACCTGAAAAGTTCATAAATGTGAATTTTTAATTTAATTCAAGATTAAGTAATGCTTTAAGGTCGAGTCCTTATTGTTGGTATCAAAGGTCAGTTTAGATAACATTGTAGTTTAGGGTATTCTTTAAGCATAAGTGACATTACCATAATGGTTAGGATTTCACAAAGAGTCATAGTTTTAGATAAAGTGAATTAGTTTATGATAAAATGAATAATTATAACATATTATTATATAATGATTCTAATGATATACTGAAACTGACCTTTTTGGTTTTAGTAAATGGCTGGATCTAGTAGGAACCAATGTGACAATGGATGTGAACAAAACTGTGATGGTATTCTGAAAGAACAACTGAATGATATGGGAGCTGCAATGAGAACTCTTGTGGTTTTGTTTCAACAAAATATCAAGAGTAATGATTAACCACTTGAACCTTGGTGAGTTATCTAATGCATCATGTTTGAGATAACCAACTCGATGTGTATGTGTAGGTAATAATAACAATGGTAACCATTAGGGTTTATATGATCCTTACTTTTGAGATAATTATGGGTTACTATATGTAATGATGGAAAATTAAAGGCATGAGAAAACATGAGGTTAAATTATGTTATGGTTATTTTTGATGATTTTATCTCTTTTTGGAAAATGTTTTAAGAATTATATAGTTTTGGAAAAAGGACAACACACAGACCGTGTGATAACCCATCGCGTCGGACAAAGCTATGTGAATTGAACCCACAATCAAAGTTCGTCTGGAATTTATCGCCTACCACTGGACTACGTGAAGTACCTAGTTATTATGGAAAATTCATTTTAGTTAGACGATCTTATGAATCAGGAATAAGTTGATTTTCGGTTATTTATGGAAATTATTAGCATATCATAGAGGATATGTGATTAGGTTAGTTACTTTTCAGTATGATACTTTATGAGTAACTGATGTTATTTGTAGATAAATGTTAAGATTTATCTTGGAAGACTATGTGATTAAATCCTTCAGATATTTGGGTTTAATTGTTAGTTTGGATTACTTTGATGAATTTTATGGATAACTATTAATTGAATGGTCTTAGATGAACTTTGGGTTTTATTGGACACATTTTGGATATTAAGAGTAGTATATATTTTTATAAAGGATTAACCTTTTTGGGTAATATATTTTTTTTACTAACAATTTTTGGTTTTGGTTAAGGTTTAATGACATGGGAAATATATAGTTCATCTTTTGTGGGATAGGTTATTCTCAAGAAGTTGATTATAGCGCTCTTAATAAGAACAAGTCATCCTGAAATACTCATCATTTGGAGAAAATATGAGTTTTTGTTAGAAATCTAGTAAAAGATGAAAGTCTACATGACAAGTGAGTATGTTTCCTTATGATTTAGTTATGCTCATAAATAAGTTCCTCTTTAAAAAGTAACTTAAAACAAAAATGTTGTCTATTAACTTTTCCTACTGGGGAATCACATACCATTTAACCCATCATAAGTTTGTGATTTTCTTGGGGTTAACTTTCTTCTAATCCTATTTTCTATCACTCTCCATCATAACATGACCCTTTGTTTTCTCCTCCATATCCATGTTTTCATGGAATCCTAGTATGGGTTAACTCGGGTGACCTTTGTACTTCTCTTTCTTCAATTTAAAGTGATTGTTTTACTGGCTATTGTTCCGATGTAGGGACTTTCAATGAAGTTTCTCAGACCAATTTTAAAATTGCGAGGACGCAATTCCTAAAAGGGGGGAAGGATGTAACATCCCATGTAAATAAAGAATATGAAATTTTCATATTTATTAATATTTGTGAATAAAATATTAATATTACCTTAAAGGGAATTCTATGTTCAATGGTGTACCTAATACACAACAATGAGTTTATTTGAAATCATATGTTGCACAGTAATAATATAATAATATTATTTTAAATGGTAGTTAATGCCTAGCCATTGTAATGGCAGGAATGAACAGAACTAACTACCAAATTATTATATATTCTTGTGAAATATTTTTTCATTTATCCAAATAAATGTTAGAGGCTTAAAATGGAAACAAATCCAATTTTAAGCATAAATCTTCTAATATTCATTAAAAGGTTGATTAACCACCTTTTGTTAAAGAACCCTTTTAAAATATACTTTAAAAACCTTTATATGGTATATTTGACAGAATAAAATCCTTCTTTATAATATGGACATCAAAATTTACTTTCTGTAAATTTTTGTTATTTTTCTGATAAAGATCATTTTTAGTGAAAATGTTGTATTTAAATCAAAACCTCTTTTTAATCTAATTTATTTATATTGATAGATTATATTTTTAATTGGGTTTAAAGTGTAGTTAAAATATATTTTTACCATTTAATCCAATTTTGATCATTGAAATTTATTTCACTTTGAAATTAGACATAAACAAGTGTCAATTTTTTGATAGATATTGATTATTAAAAACATGTTATTTGTTTTGACAGCGGGAATTAATTATAAAAAATAATTAATGCAAATTTTATGTTTTTAATTTTTTAAAATGGACATCATTTTGGAATTTTGAATATCAAATATTTCTTAGGGTGAATTTTTGTTATTTTTTTGAAAACATCAATTTTTGATGAATAGTGATACCACTAAGTGGTAGTTAAAAAAAATGATTTCTCATTTAAATGAAATTTTACCACCTATGTGATTTGAATTTCAAAAATCAGACATACATGGTTTTCATTAGGATGTAAAATGTGGTTCAATGGGATTAAAATAATTTTTTTGGGGAATAGTAACTTTTAAGTTTTATTAATCGCGATTAAAGGTAATTAGTGTGATTTAAGGTAAATAAAATTATATAATAATTTTAAATTACCTTTAAACTTGTTCTAAACATATTTTATATGTTATGGATGACCAAGAAAATCCATGGGTCAACTTGGGGACCCCATGGAGCCACTTGGGTAAGAAAATTACATTATTAACTTTTTTATTTAAAGTAAAAAATAAAAGTGTCACAAACATGTATTGTTTTACTAAAAAAAAAATTACATGGGGTTATACAAGCCATATTTTTTACTATAAATATTAATTAGAAAGCTAAAAATATTTCCTACATCATGATATTTGTTTTATAATTTTAATTCATTATATAAATAAATTTATTTATGACACCATGATGATGCAGTTATTACCTCATTAATGAACGATATAAATAAAATAAGAATCTATGGTAAAATATAAGACTTACACTTTTAAAAAACATATTGGATGGGTGGATTTAGAACCCTTATCACCTTATCATAGAAATATATTCTTGTGGGACCATTAATATTCTAAAATAATTTTATAATAATGTAACTTTTCATGACATTCCAAGAGTGCCCCTTCTCCCTCTTATAAAAGGCCCCCACCTCTACCCACATACCCACACCTCTAAAGACTTTTTATCGACCCAAATCTGATAATTTTATCTCCCAACATGTCTATATTCATCCTAGAAGACTTACCTTAGGAATAAAGCTCTTCAAGAAACTCATTTGGGTCAAACCAAAGGAAGTTACTCGATTTAAAGGTAATTTCCTCTGTTATGTTTTTTTGTTTTATTTTGATTCTCCAACCCCCTAAACTCTTTTTATTACTTTGTTTTGTAAAAAAACCAGTATATTAAATATAATAGGATGTTGTTATGATATGTATTCGAGCTACACTTACACACACCTCCATCCAATGGTTAAAGAACATATAGTTTCCGTGGATGGTGAATTACTACCTCACGAAACGATGATTGTTCTATCTTCTCCTACCACCTCTCATGGTAGCCATTATGATGGAAATATATTTATTTATGATATATATTATATTTATTTACTCTCCATGCTTAATTATTTTACATTTATAACATACCTTTATGCTTTTCATGTTGTGCAAATGCGATAATTTCATTTGAGGATGTGTGGACTACCGCCCCCTCAAATGATGTGACTCATTAATGCAATACATGGAATGTATAATGAATGAAATTAATGAACTTATGTAACCTATATAACTTATATACTATACTGGAAATAATATATAAATATATCTCATTTATTTTTAATTCCATTAAATACGAAATAGAAATCAAAGTAGTGTTCTTGCGTACGTACGGCTTCCCGTCTCCATGAACGGTGAATTTCATTTCTTAAATTTAAATGTTATGTAATATTATAAATGCAAGTATATACTGGATATATATGATATATATTATATCTACATCATGAATATAATTCTGTATATAATGGATATTTTACCACATGAACAACTTGTAATTATAAGAAGTTTATTTTTGACTCAAGTACCAATGATCGACAAAACGACTGTTATTAACATAAATAATTACATAATGTTCATAACATGGTAATAAGTGATATAAAAGGAATAATGAACTTGAAAACGGTTCTCAAGAAAGTAGAAATTAAATCTAGTTTATTATTCAGGAATATAATGAAATGAACAAGACAAGTCGAACTTGAGGTAAGGGATCCTACCTCTCTCTATCTTTTTAAGTACTCTCTTTTATGTCATTTCTTTTAAGCTCATCTTTATTATGTTTGAGGATGTTATTTTATATTCCTAATTCTATAATTTTTATGTTCATATTATGATATACCCTATTTGATCTCATAAATCCATTTATGGAAGTTTTAATTGGCGTCGTTAGGCTGCCGAGTTTTCGTAAGGGATTTTTCATCACACTTTTAGTCCTGTGAGATTTATGATACATTTTCCACCATTTCCATTGAGTTTTTTATGTACTACCCATTATTATACTATTTCTATAATATAATTTCGTTTATGAGTATTTACATCAATTTTTTATAGTCCTTCTTTCATGGGGTGTACGTTTCGAAATTTACCCAAGTCGGTAAGGGAATCTTTCACCTTGTTATTTTTAAAAGACTTAGTTTTGTTTTGTCTTTTAAATTACATCTTGTTATGTTGGGATATGTTATTATATATCCTTATTGATTCAAATTTTATGTCCAAGTGATGAGATACCCTTTATCTCTCTCCCTTCAACTCTTTTTCTAATATTTGATGTGACACCATTAGGCCATTGAATGTTTTCAAGGGAACTTCTTAACCCAATTCCAATTCTTTGGGTTAAACCTCTACTTCTTGATTATGTCATGCTATGAATATGTGTGGATGACATATGATTATTTTACACTAAGTATCCAATTATATTTACTGTATTTGTATTTTTCACACATAATTATGTCATTTCTTTATCTTTGTTCTAATGGAATGATCATTATTTGTGATTACATCTCAATTTCATATCATTGAGACATTTCT
Source organism: Viscum album (assembly GCA_963277665.1). NCBI lineage: Eukaryota > Viridiplantae > Streptophyta > Magnoliopsida > Santalales > Viscaceae > Viscum > Viscum album. Next base: position 442,062,360 of record OY728135.1, on the reverse strand, counting down.
TAATGATATGCACTTTTATTCTTTTATAAAGTGTATATAAAGAACTTTGACTTCCCATATCCATATTATGTCTATAATAAAGTCATATAAATGTTTTTAAAATGGTCTAATTTCATGTGGCTTATAATTTAAATGTTCAAAATGGAAAAATACTTTTTTATTAAAACATTGTTTTAAATGGTTTTAAAGATTTATTCTTTTAAAAATTTATCATCCATGTACATGTTTTAAAAATAGTTTTAAGGATTTATTTATAAAGACATTAATGTTATAAAAACCTTTCAAGAGTTTTCAAGTGGTATGGGACACTTTGATTCTAAAATCCCATTTAAATATCTTCTTTTAATATTTTCAAAGTATAAAGGGATATCTCTCTCATCGTGTTTTAATGATTTTATTAGATGTTTTTATTTATGATTGTATCATGATGTGATCTCTTGTGATTGAAATGTGGAAATTTTATGTTTCTTTTATTCATGTCTTAAGTGTTATGATTATATTATGGTTCTTGGGAAGTGTTTATGAAATCGGGTGGTTCCGTGATATACTAAGGGTGGGTGAGCCCGAGATAGCTCTCCAATTCATTGGGTAATGCGAAAAAGTTAAACTCTAAGGTTTTTCCAAAGTGATTTAGGGAATATATTGTAATGGGTATTCTAAACGTAACCATGAGGGTTACTCCATATGTAAGAATGTTATGAATGCCTCAAGTTACCTTTATGTCTTATGATTTCTATGAGTTATTCTTAAATCTTATGATTTAATGTGGTATGTTAAAGTGCTTATGTTTTATGAGTAAAATGTTTTTTCATTGATTCTTATGTATAAGTGGACTAATGTTTCTTTTATGTATTTTTATATCCCTTATTGAGCTTTTTGTGCTCATCTGAAGTTTTTGAAATGTTTTCCACAGGACTTAAAGTGGAATACGGTCAAGGATGGGATCAAGGAAATTTCATGATGTCTAAAACATGGAACAATACATGACTGTTTTGTTCAAGAGTTTATATTTTGTTAAAAAAAAATGGAAACTGAGTAGATGTGTCTACCTTTTAATCTTTGAGATGTAATAGTCATATCCTAATTCTCTTAAACACTAAACAAGAATAGATCCTCAATGTGAATTATTCATTTAATTCAAGATTAATTAATGTTTTAAGGCCGGGTGCTTATAGAGATCTAAATTTTCTTATTAATAAAGTAAATAAAAAATCATTATAGTAAAAATATATGTTAATGACATCATATTTGGTTCAACAAAAAAATATTTAACTGATTTCCTTATGAATCTTATTAAATATGAGTTAGAAATGAATATGTTGGGTGGGTTAAAATATTTTCTTGGTTTTCAAATTTCACAAAAATTGGAAGGTACTTTTGTATCACAACATATGAATATAAAATATTTACATAAGAAATTCAAAAATCCAAACCCTAAAATTTTTCAAACTCATATTGGTAATCCAAATACATTATATCTTGATGAGGATGGGGAAATAGTTGATCATAAAACTTCTAGTGGAATGATTGGAAGCTTATTATACTTATTAGTTATTCATATGAATTTATTGGTTTTAATGTTCTTATGAACTATATATCAATACAATAAAAAATATTCCCATATTAATTCTATAATTGTTTTGTTATATTAAGGAAACTATAGATTTAGTCTTATTATAATCATCTGGAATTTTTTTAAAAAATTTATCTTTTTCGGATTCTGAATTTAGGGGATATAAAATGGATAGAAAAAGTACATCATGAACATGACATTTTTTAGGATAGTATATAGTTTTTTGGTCTTGTAAAAAAACAACACTCGGTCAAACTTTCCACTACTTAATCTGAATAAATACAACCTATAAGTTGTTGTTCTCAGGTGTTTTGGATGTAACATATACTCAAAAACTATGTCATGATTTTTACTAAAACTAAAATAATTTGTGAAAAAAAGATTCATTGATCATTGTAAATACTAAACACATTACTCATGTTCCAAATAAATAAAAATTAGAAAACACTTTCTTCAGGATCACACACTAAGAGGATATATGATTTTATAATTCATCAGAATGAAAGAACAACTTTCTATTATTTTTACTAAACCCCTTAGTTCTAATAAATTTAAAAAAATTAGACAAAATTTAAAAATGATCAATATTAATTGATCATTAATATATAATTCAATATTAACCACATACTTACATTAATATATTAATTTTCATAAGGAGAGTACATATGATTATGGTTTATAAATACTATTTTGAATCCTTTTTAATTTTTTATATGGTTTTTATCTTAATGATATTTTCAGCCTAAAAATATTTTTGAATGTTTTCAGAAAATATATTGTATCCTAATTAGTTTTTATTATAAAACTATCATTATTAGTTTCCATTATAAAACTATATTAATCGGTTTCAATTTAAAACTACCACAATCCAACATTATCACAAAAACTAACAAGGTCATATTACTAACACCGATGAAACTTTCTACTGTGAAAGGTATTATTATATTAGTTTTCTCACTTATCATTTAAATTATTTAATAATTGTTGTTGATTAATTATAAATTTTGTTGTAATATTTTTTTTCAAAACATTAAATGATTTTCTAATCAAAATAATACGCAATTTGATCAAAGGTTATCCAAAAAATTTAAGAGTTAAAAACAATAGTTTTAAAATTTTCTCTAACTAAATCATGGTTGTTAGATAAGTTATGTTTTAATATCACATGTAAAAAGTGTTTTAGTAATATGAAATAATGTTTATATCAATTATATAAAGGTGGGAAAACCCTTGTACCACATCGAGTTCCATATGTCTTTCTTTGTAACTCTCTCCCTCCTAAAAAATATTAGACTATTTTTAACATTCATCTGATTCAAAAATCTACTATCATTATAGTGTAAACAAAGGAGGATTATGTTAAAAGGTATGTTCTCATATAATGGCTTATCAAAAGGTCTAGGCTTTATTATCATTATTCTTTTCTCTAAAATATCATCAATTTTAAATGATGGACGAAAGCATGTGTACAAAAACTGGAAACTTAATTTGGGCTGTATTAACCTAAAATCATTATAGAGTTCAATTATTCTATTAATTTTTTTAAATAAATTTTAAAGGATTGAGTTTCTTCGGCATTTCATCAAAATAAATGAAATCTTTCTTATAAAATATTTTAATATTTGTCTAGGGTTCTTACACGAGGAGAATCCATTTTAGTATCATAAAAAATAACCCAGATAGTGTTGGTTTTTTAGAAAGATTAAATGAAGAGGATTATTTGTTTCCTTGTTATGATAAATCATGGAAATTATTTCATCTATTACTGACCAATAGTGTTTTAAATATCATGTATGAATGGTTATTTAATACACAAGAAGAGTGATATGGAAACCCTTAAGGTATCAGATATTTTTGTGTTGGATTTTAATATAAATATGATGAAAATAATCCTTGTAATGTTTTTTAATTATTGTGAATTACTTAAAAAATACCAAATAAATTCTAATCTCATAGTGTTTCCCTATTTAATCTATAATTTACTTGAGAATGTCATGAAATTTTTCAATGATGAGAAAAAAACATATCCAATGTGAGAGAATATGTTCTTTTATGGATAAAATACAATTTAGAGAATGAATTTTTTTTTTGAAAAAATAAAAAAGAATTTTCATGATATGGTTGATGATTTTGTTTTAGAGGAAAAACCATCAAAGAATGTTGGGGTTGTTAAAGAATAGATAAAGTATATATATTCCCCACCAGTTAAACAAAATAATGATATTAAAATGTCAAATTATGTTTTTGAAAAATATATAGCACATAAGACACAAAACAATATAAGGGATCTAGATTTTGGTATAGATATTGGTCAGGTATATTCATTTAAAATTAATATAGTGGATCAGTTAAAAGAAGTTAAGAATAAAATTAAATAGAATAATAGGTTTCATGAATCCAAACTCTGTGAATTTTTGTTGAAGGATGTTGAGAAATCATATTAGAATCATATTATACCAATCTATTATACTAAGAAACTCATTCCTTTTGTCATAATTTAGTTTTAAGAAACCTATAATATTCCTTATATTATCCATTATTTCACTAATAAAGGAAAAGATAAAGTTGTTGATGAAGAATATGTCTCTAAAAAATCAAGAATATATTTATAAAGATAATGAATTTGTATCCAAAATAGTTGGCAAATTTTTTCTTTGTATAATAAGGTAGTTATCACAAGACGTGGAAGAAGAATATGGATAACATAAATAAGAATAAGAGGAAGAAAATGAAGAAAAGGAAAAATATGAGGATGGAGAAGTGGAATAATAAGAATAAGGTATTGATAGATAAATATAATCAAATAGGCATCTGATAAAAAATATGTTATCGAAATCATCATCATCATCGTCATCATATTTAACATTGATGTATAATAAGGATATAGGTTTATAAAGATATCAAGAAAATTTTACATCTGAACAAAAATAAAATTAATCCTCAGAAGTGGTATAAAAATGGCTATTAAAGAAAGATGAAGAAGATCAACAATCTCTAATGAATTTTGTTGAAGATATTGAGTTAGATAAGAATTTTAAGGTCGTTGAAGTTATAGATGATAATATTTTTTCTATGAAATGGAAAGTTAAATTTGAGGAAAAACCTAGTGTTGAATCCCCAATACTGAAACCTCCCAAAACTTCTTCATGTTCATCAAATTTAGATATAATCATTTCACAAAAAGTATTTGATTTAAGATTCTAATATTTGGGAAGGTTAGAAGACAAAATTATGTATTTTACTAATATTTATAAAACATGTTACTTTATTCAATATTCCTTGAATGGTGAATTGAATTCCAAAAATGTTTTAATAAAATTTAGTTATCTGGATTGATGTAGATTTGAAAACCATTCAAGAAATGTCTTAGACTTAGAAAATATAATACAATCAATTGGTAAAGTTTCCCAATCAATTAGATTATGATATCAGAAAATATTATGAACAATTTTGTGCAGTTAAAAAAATATTTATAAATTGAAGAATATTTTAACAGGTTCACCTATGATGTTTTTTCTAAAGTAAATTTTGTGGAACAGTTTACAAACACCATATTTGATCGCACAGATAAAGTAATTGTATTTTTAAAAAATGGTTGTGATTTACTTTTTGAATAAATTAAGATGAGAATGATTGAAAATGAATTGATCCTTACGAGGAATGATAATAGAGAATTTTATGTGGAGGTTAAAAGGCTAAATTACCTAGTCCAGAAGAATGAAATAATAGAAGAAAGAATCTTAAATCTTGAAAAGGACCAAAAGGAGTTCAGAAGATAAATTATTTTGTCTAGAAATCAATAAATAATGAATGAATATTTTTTTCATTTTAAAATATAAATTAACTTTTATCCAAAATATTAATGGTTTCTGGAATGTGATTATATAATCATCCAACATATAATTTTTGAATTACATCTAATACTTTTGGATGTATTTTCTTTATATTATTTCATGTATAATTAGATAGTCACAATTTATTGTTTGATATGTTATCTTCCCTAAATGATCTAGAAACTGTGTTTACATTCCAATTATTTTTTTTAAATCACAAATGGGGATAATATATTACATATTTAAAGGTGGGTATTTATTTAAAAGAATAATTTTTGATTTATGGAGAGATTTCTAAAATGATAAATTTTTTGGGAAATAAGTATTGGTATATTTTTATGAATTTCAAAAATAGGAAGTAACTTTTAGTAGGGGATATTTATGAATACATTCAGTCATATCATAAAAGAGTTATAAAAATATGGGGAGTTATAAAGTATCTCTTCAGTTTTGATAATATTTAAAAGGGCTGTAAGTATTTTCATTTTTAATTATATTCTTTAAGTATATGGTTTATAATTTCCCAAAATTGGATATGGTTGAGTTAGAAGTATTATTTTTTAATTTTAAATACCTTTAGTTTTCCAAATCACAACCACCTTCTTATAATTATGTTTACCAAATTTTTATGTCCCAGGTGTTTTAGTATGTTTTTTAGAAAACATTACTTTTAACTAACATAGAAATAATTCTAATGTGTTAAGAATATAAACTTATCATCCTTCAATATAATCCATTAGATTAAGTATCTATGCAATTGATCATACTGATATTTACTCAGACTAGTGGTTAGACTTTTTTTATTATATATATATATATAAAAAGTCATGACCATCACATTGATATTAGTATTGATACATCAAACTAATCTTTATAAGATTTTTCATATTTAAAAATTATAAATAATTCCATCAGAATATCCTAAGATTATAATCTGGATATATAGACTTTTTTCTACAATAAGGAATACAACTTTATGTTGTAATGGTGATACAAAAAATGTGGTTGGGAATTTAGTTATTTCTAGGATGTTAAGTGCATGCTAACCCAATCCATTGCAACTCTAGTAAAAATATTACCCTTGATGATTCATCTATAAATATCTACACATTTTAAGAGTTGGTTGTGGATAAATTTTACAACTATAGTATTCAAAATATTTGATTGTGTGAAATTATCATTCATAGACTTTTTAATTGTTTTAGAGCTGTCATTCTAAGGAATTTTTATTATGGTTTGTTCATTTAGAAAATTTAGTTTTTTATTTTGTGTCCTATCATTTTAACAATAAAGGGAATTATGTTTTAATAATATATTGAATATGATCCTTTGGATTAATGGATTATTATTTTAGGAAGACAAACATTGATCATCGTATATAGGACTTCAGAGGATTGGCTGATAGATCTTGTTCAGATCATTGTATCGAGGGATTTGCTGGTAAGGAAAGATAGAATTTATTAAACTACAGATACATTTATTCGTGATTTTTGATTACCTTTAATATTAATGTTAAACATGTTAAATATTTTAATATAGATTGTATTTCATTCTTACATTATTAGTTTTGTATTTATTGTTTTTTCAAGGCTTTTTCCACTTTTTAAATTATGAAGAAAAATGTGTTCTACAAATCATTATTATCATTTATTTTAGAATTTTATATGTGATAATGATTAAAACATAAACTAATGTAATTGGACAATATGTGATTCCTATTCGTACACTATGATCATTAGAAAAGTTTTTAGTCTGGCCTTTTTACTTAAAGTGGAATTGTATTTTGTTTAGTTTAATATTTCAATCAACAAATCACTCAACCCCTTCTATATTAGTAATAATCTTATATACTATTTCAATATAAACATTTTGTTATTTAAGAGTGTAAAATTTGTGTCATGGTGTTTAGAACATAAAAAAATAACCTTATATCTGGGTGATGATGGAGGTACGTGATATGCTAAAATTTTAGTAGATATTTTTACTGTAGAGTTGGACAATACTCACCAATAATTAATAATAGCAGAGCCACACAGTTTCATAGTTTGAGAGAGGCCACAATTGAGATGGTATTAAATTGGGTGATTCTTTATTTTTTAATATACTTTATAATCAGATCAGTGTAGGTTTGTTAGTGGTAAGGAACATGTCACACACTTCCATTGTAGATAGTGATTGTGTCATAATGCTCATTTTTGATGGGATGATGGGAAATCTGAGTAGAGTTCACTCTATTAGTGCATGGACCTCAGTGTGGAATGACCGGTTATATGATTTGGGTGTACCCACCATATAGAAACCAATTCTATGTGGTTTAAGAAGACAATTAGGATATTGTAAAATTTGGTCACTATGGTAGGTTCTATGTTGGGGTATAGAGGTAATTGAAAAAGGGTCATCTAAAAAATAAAGACCATTCACTTCATATTGTGGTATATTAGTAAAAAAAATTGATAATTTTGTGATCTTGAGAAGATAAGTCAGGTTGATGTCATTCTTATAGTTCCAATCCATATCTTTCATGAAATAATCATGATAACATTACTAGGATAACTTCAAAAAAAATGTGGAACTTGTTTGGGATCATGATGTGGATGTAGGATTATTGTGATTATTAATGTCTTAGAAAATAGTTTATACAATCCTTGAGTCACATTCTAGAGACATAGGTTCACTGAACTTATTGTTAGTAGATGATGGAGGAATTGATCCTATACTCCGGGATCCTTTATAACAACCCTTATGGTGTTATTATGGATTATTTTGAAGTGCTCAGTTGTTCATCGTGTAGATGTGTGGTTATTGTGAAACAAATATATAGAACAATATTAAATGGGAAGTGGGAAATTATCACTTGTGATAGCCGTATTTAAGAACCTTTTTTTGGATTGGTGTAAATGGTTCAACATTTTTTTCCACATGTGATGGGAAAACCTTTAGATGTGAACAGGTTTCAAGTATTGATTCAAAGAAAGAAACACAAAAAGTGAATCTGAATTTTTCTTATTTAATTATTTAATATAGCTATAGATAATATAGTAATGGATAAGGGATGATGTTTATTTCATTGATGTATGAGTACCATATTCTTTGTTATCACATTCCACCATAGGTAAAGAATGTATGTTCAAAGATGGTGGTTTTTCAAACCAGATTTGTACGATTCCTTTCTTGTTATCACAAACTATTTTCATTTTGAAGATTAAAATGGGTATTAATGTTGAAATAAAGTAGTAACATATATTTTTCAAATGAAATATATTAAATAATTTTGAGTTTCAATGTCTCAAGACCTCTCCGTGAGTAAAATAGTAAATTGACCCAAGTACACGACATTTGAAAAATTATCTGATTGTTCCATCAACTATGGGGTGTGCATAATACGCCATATGATTAGTTAACATGGAGTTAATTCATGGGAGTGCCTTGGTTAAAATATATTAATTAGGGAAATATTATTTTAGGCATAACATGGGTAATTATGAGGAAATTTTAATATCTCACAAATAAGGTCTCAAAAAGGAAAATTAAAACCACAGTTTTATCTGGAACATGAAATTTACCCTAGTATTAGTATAAATTGGGTTCAAAATTGAGATCCCAAGGTCATTCCCATAATTTTTAAATTAATTAACGAATGAGTTAATTAAAATTTTAATTTATTGTTTTTTTAACATAGGGTTTCTCTATTTAAATTATAATACTCTAAAATTAAATGTTTAGTTATATACACCCTATAACATATGAGGTAAAATTTAGAGAGGTATCAAAAATGATATATTGAATAAATCTGGTGAAATCATTGGATCGGTGAACAAAATCTACAACTAAATTTTATGTGGATGCAAGTTTCTATTTTTTTGGTATAGATCAATATTTTGAATTGTTTCCAAATTCATGATTTGTAAATTGGTTTTTGTGAAATTAAACGATAATATTAATTTAATTATTGGGATATAATATAAATCATTAATTTTATTGGTTAATATTATTTATTTGTTATATAATTGAAAAAATCTATGGTGATTATGAAAATCCTCTTTAATGATTACAAAATTCCCAAACCACGAATTTATAGATAAAAAGTAACTTAATCCTAGTATAATGCATGGATTTTTTGTGGTGGATTGGTATTCAGTGAATGAAAAGGCTATCAAATTTTTTATGTGAAATCCATCTCCTTTTATCTTCTCCCCCTTATTTAATCTATTTTTCTCAGATGTGGATAATTATTCTTTGGCCCTAGATGTTGATAAAGGTAGTATGATGGGTCAAATCGATGAGGAGGCCATGATGGAGATTAGTGGCTTGACAAGATGAAGAGTCTTGAACAATTAGGGTGTTCAATGTGAGCAGAACTAGATAGTGGCGGTTTTCATGAGTAGTATCATTTTGGTCATCATAGGGGTAGATGTCTATATGCCACTCCTAGTGGTCGACAATACACCTGGAAGCCACAAGAAAGGGAGAATAAGAATATCACAACTCATGAATTGTTTCTTCCTCTAAATTTATAGAATAAAAAAATAATACTTATATTATAATTATTATTATGTGTTTCAAATGGGGAATACCGCATAAAACTGGGGGTTCCACATGAAAAGGGATGAGGTGAAATAATAAATTTCATTTCCCTCCAAGCTAAAAATATTTTATAATAACATTAATAATAATATAAAATATTCTTTCGGATGTATCATATTCATATGATGTCATATTAAAGATTTTTTTCCAACATCATTATCATGAAAATGAGATAGAGAACTTGATTCAAATATATGATTTGTAATTTAGACACATGGAATGAGCCTCACATCATGTCATGCAATGCCTATCATGTGTATTACAATGAAATTAATATTTTTAACAAGATTCTCATTCAATGGAAATGATTAAATTACACTTATTATTTTTCAATAATGATCTTGATCAACTAGTTTATTTATATGTCCTGCAATACTATAAAATTGAGTAAGGTTGATCATGTATTTTATTTTGTATACTGAATATATTGTTTGGGAATAAATATCATAGTGTTCTCAAATTGAATACCCTCATTAGTGGTGTGTCTGTGTTAGGTGTGGGTTACCCCCACCATCCTCAGTTATGTTTGAAAAAACCCATATTTTGTGTCTATTAATTGGTGTATGGGATCATCTACATAATTATCTAAAATGTTTGGTATCCCCCCACCCAAAAACACAAGGAACATGATACTCTATATGTGGAGTCTATATCCCCAAATTTATATAGATCGGACATGGCACAATACCATATACTATAGTCGGAATCCCACTAATTTCTATAGATATGAGATGCTCCACCATAGTTCCTAGTAGTCTATGTGTATTTCTTAACATTTTCTGTTTTGAGACTTGATAGGTGTTACAAAATTGAAGGATTAAGGGGTGAAATTTTCCCTTGAATAACAACTATGATATCATAATGATTGTGTCAACCTTAATGTTTTAGAGATATTGTGTGGAATAAATTTATTGTTGTTTGGATAACATGAGACTTGTAATGACTTAGTAACCTCTATATTATTTTTGATATTTATTTTACAGCAATTTATCTACCTCTACCTTTGTGGGACTTTTGGTTCTCCGAGCATCAATAGTTTCCCATGTGTTAAGAACCATCGAGGGTTGGAGTTGTGCTGATTATAACCCTCTTTTTACCCTTGATAAGTCTAGTTATAGAGAATTACATGAATAGCTTCCAATATTTTTCAACCAGTTACTCTTTAGTAATAGGTACTTTGAGATGACATGGTTTTATGAAATTTATAATTTTACTCCTCTAAGTGGATTATCAAGCCATGATAATTATACTATTTTCCTTCTATTTAATTTTTCTAATATGATTATACTCACTGTATCATACTTGAATTATATACAGTTCAATTGATTATATATATATATATATCATGATTTTTTTTCATATATTTTGTATTAGAGATTTTTTTATGGTTGGGTTTTATAAGTTAAATCCTCACATGTTGTAAGATATTCCTTCTATGTGCCAGTAACTATCCCTTATTCTATTGAAGGTTGTCTTTGGGAAGAACTCTCAACCTACTTTTGACTCGATTGGGCCCCCATTAGGTTAGGTAATGTGAAATAGAATACTTATTTGGATACCTCTTATTAAATAGCTCAAAAACACATCAAATATTAAGAAGCATAATCTTCAACAAAAACTCCAAGTTATATCTCATAAGAATCTTTGTATTATAATATTCTAATGTAGAATTGAAATTCATTTACACCTTTTTCCTTTTATACTAAATTAATATGTCTTTGTCGAGATATAAAATGTTCGAAAATATAGGGACTCTAAACTATATATTAAAACTCTAACCTATTCCTTTACTGGTTTTATCATCACCACCAAAAATATATTGATAGCCTTAAATATTAACAATAAATAAAGCATTAATTATATTTATCAATTATAATATTCACCAACCATATACAAAACATAAAATCCATTCTATTAGAAACATGATCAATTGTAAACTAATTTCCATTATCTCTAATCTATTATAAATAACTAATCCAAAAATGTAGTAACCCCTATAAAAACAATAGTCTCTTACAAGATATTCATATTTTATGAAAAAAATAGGAATTTAATCAATCACTCACCTCTATCCAAAGCAAAATCTTGTCACAATTTATATAAATATAAATATATTATTTAAAAAAAATCAATCAACCCAAATGGTTTTATATAGATACATTCTACTAAAAAAATTAAATCAATAGTAATAATAAAATTAATCACATTCCTCGATTGACCCCTTTCCTATTAAATATCTATATTATTATTCATTTAACTTTTTTATTATATGACCATTTGATGAATTGGAATTGAATTGATACCCTTTTTACACACGAGTTCCAAATTCAAAAACATTCATTAGAGTTAAAAAATAAATGTATTATTAACTCAACAAAACATAAATTGATTGAACTTTATTAAGAACAATTTTTTTTGGGGGAATTATCAGGTTAGATATGGGTACATTGTTGAGGAGTGTTCTATAAGACACTACATCATTATTTTTATAAAAAAAATCTAATCAATATTCATTTATCAATTAAATAATGTTAATCATTATATTTTATACTTAACCTATTGATAATATATATTCATCCACAAAATTAAACCATGAATTTACACACATAAATAAATCCTTATGTGTGGCTAGTCCTACAACACCCTGAACCCACACTCCTAAATCCAGTTCCATAAAAACATACTTTACACACTGCCTTTGATATCTACTATATATTATCACACATAATTATCCAATAATTACATTACATAAATAAATTATATCATTACATACATTCCAAATACCATTTAGGTTTAAAGATTTACTGAATTAGAAAAAATTAGAAACTAATAAATTTTATTTCCTTATAAACTAATGGACAGGATTTTACAAATATATAATAATCTCATTTATCCATAATAAATAATCAACATATCCAAAAAATCCCCCGCACATTATATTATTCTAGTTATATAATGTATAATACCTTTCTTCATAACCTGTGGAAATGGAAATATAAGGAGCGGTGAGATCAAATTCTCAGTAATAGAAAACATACAACTGACAAAATCATGGCATAAATATTATGGAAGTAATAATTACTCAACATAATTCCATGTATATAAGTAAAAATAAATAAAAAACATGGATAATAATAACTGATTTAATGGTGATTGAATGAAAACTTTTTGCAATATTAGTCTTACCATTAATTCCTCAACCAAGATATCATTTTTTATTTGAAGGACATAGCCGAGATATCATTATTGTCCTCAAGACCATAGTTTAGACATATTTTTGAATTGGATAGGCATACACTAAATACCCAAACATATTTTTATAATGAGACCTACTAATTTGTAAAGGGGATATATAATGTTAAGACCCAACCATTAATTATTTATATCCAATTCATTAATCATATACTATAATTAGTATGCAATACATAATCATCTTTCCTGATTAATCAATAAACATCAGTATTAGAAAGAAAAATATTCATATTTTTGATGGTCCCCCAATAAATAAATGGAATTAGTTTCTAGTTAAGAATCCCTAAAACTAACAACATATATAGTATGTAGTATATGATTAATTCATTTATTTTACATAATCAATTGATGTAATAAATATAGGGGAACACACATCAATCAATGAAGTAGAAAATAAGGCATTTACATTGTAAAGTCATTGGAATTAAAGTTATCCCTATTAATAGTGGATGGTTAGGAAAGACAAAGAATGTGATGAATGATAACATTGATAGAGAAGAAAATTTCATAATTTATATAGATAATGAATGTGGATGGTTTAAATATAAAATATCCCCAGTCTAATAAAGGAAACATAAAAGAATGCTTACATTAACTAAAAACATCCTTGGAATATAATGCTTTGAATTGTATCACACAATAATTGTGAAATAATAGAATTGTTTGATTCAATGAGTTCATTATGACAAATTATAATTATATTTATTTATTATAAGATAAATCATAAATCATAAATCCAATTATATTAAATCCATTTTAATTTTAAAAGTAAAAGGAATGAGAAAACATCAAAGAGTATTTAAAAAACCTTTTTAATATTGATGTAAAATTCAAACTTAAATGTCACATAAAAAAGATACTATTGAGTAAGAGATGTAAAAGATTTTGAAAACATTTAATATCAATAAATCCTTAATAATGGATCCTTCGAATCAAAATGAGATTTTTTATATGAAATGAGAAGCCAATGATAAAACATTTTATTTTTAAAGTAATTTTTTTACACTTTGAAATTACCTTTATTAAAACCCCATATTATAAAAATTTAAATAAAAACATATTGGTATTAAAAAATAATTTTAAAAATAGGATTATAAAATAACAGATAATAAAATATTACGTTTTGAGAACCCAATAATGTACTATAAATGTACAATATAAAGCATTATAACTCATAAAAAATAGATATGAACTATCAACATTACTTACGGGTAATATACTATATATGTTAAGAAATATTTAACAAGGATTTATGTGGAGGGAATGAAAATAAATTTTTTTATCTAATACAACAGAATACAATAAATGGAATAAGTTACCCATATTATATAAAATAATTTCAATAGAATGAGCAAAACAGAATGAATGACAGTGGAGTTACAAAAAATACATATTAGAGGGGTAATAATTGAATCAACATGTATTTAAATAAGTAAATATAATTTATCATGGTATATACTATCAAATAAAAAAATTATGATAAAAAATAATCAATTGGAAATGAATACACAATAAAATGAAAACATGGAACAAAAAAAATATTATGTCTCAAAGAATCAGAAGTGAGAGTAAGAAAACCCGTACCACTTCAGTAAAATTTGAAATGAAGGCCACTCAAATAAAGAATATTATTTGGATCATTCAACCCCATTATGTCCATTAATATAGAAAAAATAAATTTATTTATTTGTAATCACAAAACATAATATATATGTTTTTTTGGAAATATCAGACAAGTGTTTTGAATTTGAAAATGAGACAAAGAAACTTTTACATGTAACATAATCCTTGAGACAACAATAATTTGATAATGAAGTTCAAATAAAGAATTATAAATCCTTATAAAATAAGGAGATAATGATCTAAAAAATATGCATTTCTTATAATAAATTAAACTTTTTACAATATATTACTATAAGAAAGGTTTTAACTCAATAGAAGAATAATGAGTTAAGACGGACCCTTACATTTTTCAAGATTTGTTCTATGCATGAATCTAACTTTCTGAATAATAAAATTAAATTTACTAAATACCTTATTACGAAACATATTCTAGTATATTTCATTTAATAAATACCATTAATTATCATATGTTATTTATTTATACATATTTTTCTCTTATGTTTGTGTGAATGTTCAATTAGTGTCGACTTATTTCAGTGATTTTTGAAATCGAAGATAATATTTTAATAATACGTAAAAAAAATATTATAAAATTTACATAAACATAAATAAATAATTTTTTTACTATTAAATAATAATTACATTATTATTTAATTTCCTATATTATTCCATGATATAGTTTTATAGCACTATTCAAGTACCTGGTAAAACTGACCCTAACATAAATATACCATAAGTCATTAGGTCAGTATGGTTGTGAAATTATTTAGATTGAAATAATATAATTATAAAATAATGATAATTATATTTTTTATATTTTATTTGGTATTGATAATGAATCAAAATCACGTTCAAAATGAAAAATGGTACATCGTAGAGGAGGTAGTCAACAAAATGTATGATTGGAATTATTCTATTTTTCTCAATGGATTGAAAGGAAGAAATACTAGTTGTTCCATTAATATAATAAAACTGAAGTATATTAATAATACTTACTTAACTATATATCTTTGTTTATGATATTTTTTGGAAGAGAAATATTTAGAATAATCGATTAAGAAGGATGTAATACTAATGACGATTGTTTATGTTTTCTCTTAGAAATCTCTTAAAAAATGGAGTCCTTAATCAAACTAATGGTGGAAAAAGTAGTAAGGAAGTGGTATTGTGTAATATTTATTGAAAAATTGAAACAAATTATATATAAATTCCAAATAATGGGTGTGGGATGATGGGATAGAATTTTACTATTTTATAAGTGAAGGAAATGGGACCTTTGTGAGCACCTGTTATTTTTCAAATAATGGAATGTCGCTATTCAATAATAAAAAGCTCTAAAAGTGAGAAATAATGGTATTTGGGGTTATATAAGTTCTACAAATCATCCAAAACCCATTTTCCAACATATTTTAAACATTACTCATGCTTTATAACACTTTATTTTTGTAATTTACAAGTTGGTCTTCATATTGGTAAATAGTTTTTATCCTAATAGTTTATATTTTGTTAAAAATATAAGTTAAATGGTATAAAAAGAATTTTTTAATAATTTTTTTTTTAATTTTTATTGAATATAATTCCATTTATAATGAATATAAATTATTTTTAAATTAAACAATTTTAAATATTGATAAAATATTTTGTAGAAAAATATTGATGTCACCATTAAGTGTCCTTAATATTATTTAGTATTGATTACCTATTTATTGAGTTTTAATTTACTGAATTATAGTCATAAAAATTAGATTAATTTTAATTTTTATAAGAGGTTATTTTATTTGATAAAAATTACAAAACATTAATAATGATACTCTATGAAAATAACAGTTTTATCATTATCATTGTAGATAAATTTATCACAATTATCACAATGTTATGCCGGAAAATGAAGTTTAACATATTAAATAATATTATCAAGTTGGTATAAAATAAGAAATACTTTTTTATGTTTTTAATCTCTACAAGTGATGAAAACTAGTCATTTATTATAAGTGAATAAATCAGCTTTTTATGTCAAATGTTACATATATTACCAAAAATATATATGTGGGTACTATAAAGAATAAATAATTATTTTAAATTATTAATTTTACATACATATATATATTATATAAAAATTTATAACTTATATTTAATTCATTATTTTACTATGATAATGTTTTGATAGTTTTAGAAAAATTGATATTTTTCACTATTCTGATTCAAATAATCTATTTTAGATAAATACTAAAAATTCATATGACGTTAATGTTAGATATTATGAATCTAAAATTTAATTTTAGTCAAATTAAAAACCTAAATGTTTATAAATTAATTTTTTTATTAAATATAAAATACAATGAAAATCATTTTCATAGAAAAATAACTTTTATTAAAAATACTAACCATTGATTCATATTTTCTAAAAATTACTTATAATATTGGTGTTAGTATATTATTCATAAAAAAAATATTTTTTTCCCATAATATATTATGTTTGGTAAAATAAAATACATAAAAATGATTTTTTTGAAAGGTTGCATTTTAAATCATAAATCAGCCTTTTAAGTTACTTTACAACACATATTGAGTTTCATCAATTCTGAAGGATTAATAATGACATTTATTTTAATTTCTACATATATTTTATAATTATGATACCTAAATTTTTAACCACCAATTTTATTAATTCATTTTAATTGTTTCATACAGTTTCATAGTTAATTATTGTTTGATGTTGTGTGTGAGGAAACCTATAAAAAATTTAATTTTTAAAATAAATAAATAATATAAGATATTGGGGTGTTATATTCTCCAAATTAAATAAATGTAATCCACATAATTTTAATTATCACTTTCTAATTAAATTACTCAAGGGTATCTAAGATATATATATTAAACAAAATATATTTTTTAATGATTATCCTACCATAATATCATAAGCATGAGTAGGAAATAGATTTTTTATCCATAATGTTAACCAAACATTTATATTATCTATTTCTTTCTTTAACACAAGTAATACATCATCCATTACATTGAAGTAAATTTATTGGGTTCTTCTTTCCACATTTTTCTCATGAAGAATCTTGAATATTCATTCCCTTACCACCATTATCACCCGAATTTCCATTAGACTATATCCTTGTAATCAATGGTTGTTAATGTATTTCAAAAAAATTATCATTATGAATAATTGAATTTTTATAACTAGGTTTTCATAATGTAATTATTTCTAACTCATGCTCATATCCATTTTTTTGGAAAATCTATGAATTTCCTATGAAATACATTGTTAACTTTGTTCCCTCAGCCTTTAACCATTACTAAAACCAAAAATAATAATTTCCGTGATAAACTGAAAGATAATTATTTGAAGATAATAAATTAAAGTCATAACTTCTAAATCTTTAAAATATTTATTCATTTGAACCTACTTGACTCTTAGTGTAATCTAGGTTTATTTAGGTTGAGTTCTTACATACTCTTTAACCCCATCATTTAACATAATAAATCCTTCTTAATAGAACGTAAAGAGAATGTGATTAATCAAATTATATTTCTCATGAGTGTAAAACAGGGTTTGTAGATATGCCACTTTTTCAAGCTCATGGTGATGATTTATTTAATACCCAATATCCCCCTTTGAAAATTACTAACCCAACATATAACAATTCATTAGTCTACATCCACTTATAATATCCTTATAGGGATTTATTTTCAAGGAGAACCATATTTTCTCAACTTTACTAGAACTTTGAGATGTTATCCTAAATATAAATTTCATTCTTAGACTTATCACTTGGGTTTTCACTAAATTTATTTCATCTAAAACCCAAAAATAATAAATATTACATCATATAACCAAAGGGTTATCCATACCTATGAAATTATGATAATCCTTAACTTATCACTACTTAATTACCTTTATATCATTAATCAGGAACTTCATACTCTCTCAAATTATCTAAACCCAACTTTAACACCAACTATGATGCCTCAATCCTACAGAACCTGATCCAATTCCATAACCAAATACTTTACATACCATCACCTATACCGAAAAACGATTTGTTGACACAACTATCCCAAAATCACAAGACATAAAACAAATATTTCATTACATACATTCTTAAGACATTTTAGGATTATAGATTTAGATAATTATGAAATATCATAAATTAATAATTCCCATTTCTTCCTCAACTGATGAATTTTTTTCTACTATATAAGAAACTAAAAAAACTATAATAATTCAAAAACATCTACTAAAATCCCCCACACATTCTTTATTTTCTAGTAATATCATGTGGAATAGTTTTCATCAAAACCTAGGGAAATGGAAACCTAATAAGGGTTAAGCTAAAATTCATAGTAAAGGAAACCATAAAATTTTGGAATTAATGTCATTGACATGGATTAAATTTTATCATATGAATAAGTAATCTTAATAATTACATAGTCAATTGAAACTGAGAACATAATACATCAGTGAATATAAATGAAAATAAATAGATCACATGGATAACAATAATCGATATTTGGTGTTGGACTACAGAATTTTTGACATCTTGATCTTACCAGTAGGCCCTCATAAAAGAAGTCATTCTTTCCATCAATGTCATATCCAACACATCTTTCTTTTTGTCTGGACCACAGTCAGGAAATCTTGCTAAAATGGGTAGAAATACACCTAATACCCAAACATGTTTGTCACATGAGACCAACCATTTCATCAAGGGGATAGATAATGGAGATCTCCATCCATGACATGTTTAAGCCCATTAAATTAATTATATTAAATAATTGTTAAATTATATTGAATTTACTTTCCTGAGTAATCAATAAACATCTATATTGGGATAATGAATATATTATTCTTCATTGTTACCCATTAAATAAATTTAATATATTTATATTTAATAATCACATAAACTATCACTGTATAGAGTAAGGGGTATACATTTAAGTCAATAATTTGAAAAAAAAATCTATGTATATTATCTAGGTGAACACCCGTCAATAAATGAAATTAACAATAATATAATAATAATGTAAATTCATTAGATGAAAATTTATGTCTTTTCAAAGTGGATAGTTTGGGAAGAAAGTGACAGTTATCGATCAAATCGATGATATAGAATAATTTTACTCAAGCCATCTAGATAAAGAATTTTAATGGTTATAAAACAATATATCCCTAAAATGAGAAAGGAAACTTAGAAGGATGTTGACATAATAGAAAAAATACTTCCAAAAAATGATTCAAACTATATCACATAAGAATGGATCATGAATCGAATTATTTGATATCGCAAGTTCAATACCCCGAATTATAAATATATTTATTTAATTGGGTATAAATCATAAAACATAAATGCATTGTGTGTAAATCCTTTTGATTATGAAAATGAAAAAAAGGTGAAAACATAAATGTGTTTTTAGAAAACATTATTAACATTGAATTAAAATATAAACTTACATGTCACTTTCAAATTTAACTATTGATATGGTGAAGGGAAATATTTTGAAAAAATATACTCTTAATAATAATCTCCAATAATAGATCCTTTAAAACGATAAAAATTATTTTATTTTAAATGTGGAGCCAAATTTATAACATTTGATTATGAAACGATCATTTGTAATACTTTGAAATTACCTTTATTGAAAACACACACTGGAAAATGAGTTATAAAACCTAATTTGTTTTAAAGAATAATTTCATAAAGAAGAATTATAAAATACTATATGATAATGTATTATGATGTGAGAACCAAATCATGGAATAACAATGTTTATGTTAAAACATTATAGCTCAAGGAAAAGATATTTTTGATATCAATGTCCATTACGTGTAACATACTCACTAAGGAAAGAAATAATTGACAAGTATTAATGTGGATATAATTTTAATACAATTATATTAATTATATAATTCCATATAATAAAATAAATGTTACAATTAGGCAACATATATGAAATAAGATCAAGTGAATGATCATAACTCAATGAGGAAAGAAAAGTTATCAAAAATCCTAAATACTGGGATAATAAATGAATCAATAAACATTTGAATAAGGGAATATGATTTTTCTTAGTATATATAATGAAATAAAAAAATTATGATAAAAAATTATATGCCTAAAATAAATAAACCATATAATAAAAATATGGTGCCCAAAATGTCTTATGTCTCAAAGAATTAGAATTGAGAGAAAGAAAACCCTTAGGAATTTTATTCCTTTTTAATAAAAAACCATGTAAATAATGAAAAATATAAAGATCTCCAAACCTGTTAATTTCATGCATATGTAAAAACAACATCATTAGGTAGTAATCGCACCATATAAAATAAATTATGGTGCACACTATCAAACATGTCCTATGAAATTTAAAAGAGACAAAGAAACCCTTAAAAGTAAGATAATATCTAGGGTAAGAATCGTATTACAATGAGTTTATAAGAATGAATTTTATAAATACTATGATAAAATTTCATTGGATATAATAAATAAAACTTATAAAAATATATTTAATGAATAAATTTTCTAACACAATGGAAGAAAAATGAGGTACTAGAAAGCCTTACTTTATTACTGATTCATTCTTTGCATTCCCCTAAAATTATAAATATTAAAATTAAGTTTATAATATAAAATATTAGGAAAAATATTAATCTATATTTAATTTAATATATCCCATTTATTAGAATCTTCTATTTATTTATTATATTTTTTTTTCTAATGTTTTTATGATGACCAAATTAGTGTTAGCTTATTTTGATAATTTTTGCGATTGATGATTTTATTAGTAATAAGTTTAAAAAATAATATAACCATCAATGAACTATAAACCGATCATTAATTTATTATTAAATAGTAATAAATAATTTATTTTGGTTCTAATAGTCATCAATGATATATTTTTATAGAATTGTTCAAGTAGGTGGGTAAACCGACCAAAACATAAACATAAAATTATTCAATCGATGATTATTGTTGAGAAATTTTATATTTCAACATAATTTTATTATAAAATAATATTAATAATATTATTTTGTGTTTTTCTGTTTTGAATTTTATTTTTTTAGGTCTTTATAAATAAGGTGAATCGATATGAGAAACAAAATAATTTACTTTGTAGAGGCGGTAATCCGTACAATGCTTAGTTAACAGTCTTTTGTCTTTATATGTGGATAGAAATGAATAAATAAAGGATTTTACATTAATATAAGAACACTTATGTATTATAATGATACTAAGGTCATTATATAACTATTTTTTGGAATTTGATTAAATAAAATGATTATGAATAAATGATTAAGAAGGCAGTAATACTTACATCTAGGTCTTGAGTTTTATCCCAGAAATATCCTTGGAAATAGATTCCATAAGCTAATATTATTTATAATAGGATAAATAAATGGGAAAAGTTTATATGATGATCAAAATGTAATAGTTTTAGAAATTAATTTTACGGAATGGGTGTGTCGTGAAGGGGTGTATGTGTCCCTTTTTATAAGAGAAGGGACATGAACTTTTGTGAACACCCATTATTTTAGATAAATAAAATGACACTATTCATGGTTAAAAGGATTAAAATGTGAGAAATACTAGTTTTGGGGTGATATAAGATTGATCAAGTATCCAAACCAAATTTTTACAGATGTTTTAAACATGTTCCAATCCTTTTAATACTTGAGTTTGAAATTTTACCATTTTTATTTTATAATAGTAAATAGTTTTAAATCTAGTATATTATATTTTAATTAAAAATATTAGGCACCCTTATAAAAATATTATGGTGTGTTGAAACTATATTTAATTATCATTTCATCTAATTAAATATATAAAAATGAGAAAATAAAATTTTAAATTTCATTATTATATATATCAAACAAAATTATAAAAAAATATTTTTTTCACAAATAAGTTTAGTTAGTATTATTTAGTATTGATTAGTAATTGAATTTTAGATAATTTATATAAATATTGGATTGAAAATAATATTATAATTTCTTTTTAGAAGTGGTTAATTAATTTTATTAGATAAAAATTACACAACAATAAAAAAAATTTCTTTGAAAAAAGAGATTTTTCCATTATCATGGTCATTATCTTTAATCATAGTAATAAAAATGTTATTCCCAAAAAGAACTAACAATTATTACATAATACGATCATGTTGTTATAAAATATAAAATATTTCTTTTTATTTAATTTCATCATATTATGAACTCTAATTTTTTAAATATAAGTTAATAAATTGGATTAGGTAGTATAATATTACTTATTTTCTCAGAAGGATATACATGGGTATTATAAATACAATATGTTAATTTTAAATTATATATTTTAATAATATATATATTATAGAAAATATGATAATTGGGGACTCATCCACCACATTTTCTTTAAAAAATATATATTATTGAAATGTTTTTTAAAAGTATTCAAGATAGTATTATTTTATGATAGTTTCATTAAAGTGATGTTTTTTACAATTTCAGTATTTCTTCACTATTCACCTAAAAATAAACTATTTCATAACAATCCCAAAAACTAATTTCAAGAATATTGAAATGATTAATCTAATAATTAAGTATATTATTTAGAATTTTAATTTTAAAGGTCTATAATTTCAATTTCAATTAAAATAAAAGGAATATAATAAAAACTTCTTTCAGAGGAATATAGCTAGTTAAAAATACATATGAAATATTATTTGTTATTTATAATCAGTTACTAATAAAATTGGTTTTAATATATTATTAATATGAAATATATATTTTACCAATAATATATTTAGTTTCTTAAAATGAAATAGAAAAAAAGAAATTTCTTATAAAGGTGACATTTTAAATCATAAATTAGTCTTATTAGTCACTTAACTAAATTAATTGAGTTTTATTAATTAATTTGTATTAATAATGGCCTTTATTTTAATTTATATATAAATTTCATAATTTTGTTACCTATATTTTTACTCAAAAATTGTACAGATTCATTTTAACAGTTACATTTGTTTTCATTGGTTGTTTTGTTTTAGTTTGGTTTGTGATGAATTCTGTCAAACAAATTAGATTTTAAAAGGAAAAAATATAATTTATGATATTAGGGTGTTATAAGTTCATGGTGTATTGTTATTTTTATCCCATATTAAATGATATAAAATTATTATCGAGTAAGAAAATTAGATAAAATGGATGAAATTGAACTTCTAGAAATATTATCTTTAAAATGTTCATTTTCTAATTTTTACTATAGTTTTTTGAATTATACCAATTGGTATGACTACTATGAAGTATTGGATACCAATTGATATATTTCTAACCTTTCTCAATATAGGATTGGTATATATCAATAGGTCATATTGAATTTGTGTCTTATATTCTTCTTTATTATGTGGTAAATACACCAAAAAACATCATATTATACATCCCACATGGATATATCATTCTCTCATAATTAAAGAACATCAACTATTAAAAAATTCAACATCTTTCTCCCTCTATGTTGTACAACTATAGTGTAACACAATACCTTCATACCAGCCTCATCCTCTCTTTCTCTCCCATGATTTATATAATATTAGTAAATTACCGTAAATTATATTGATAATTATTTTATTAATTATACTTTTAAAAAAAATATATTTAATAGCATATAACATAGATTATTTAATTAATTATAGTTTTATCAAAACAATATCCATATTTAAATGAAACACTAAATCCCAAAAGATCACATGTACATAAATATTGATTATAATGATAATATGTGTATATCCTCTATGAATAATTCGTTACCATTATGTGATTATATAAATGACATATAAATCATCACATTCCTGAATGCATCATTTATATATCTCCAATATGGTCCCCTTAGTTACAAAACATTAGTTTTAACTGAATCAATGCATGAATTTATTTACCTAGCTGTTTTATTTTTATTTCTCAATCACACGCCAAAAAAGGTACTATTACATAATAAATTCCATAAATTTTAATCTTATGTGACCTTAACCAGTTTCTTTCTCACTTTAACATATTGAGAAGCCTTTATAGAGCATTATTTTATTCTTCCTTTTCACTTACATAGGAGATAAAAATTCTTCTCAACTTATAAATAAACACCTTTTGATTTACTTCCATATTAAAAATAAAATGATCATGCCCTTTATCCAATTCACTATATTAAATCTTTATTATTTATATTTATATGATTAATTTGATTTTCGTAAAAAATATTTGACATCATGTGGACACATAATGATTATTCCTAGTTATCTTCTAAAAACTTCCCCACCACGTAACTATTCTTTCTAATTGATCATCAATAAATTATTCTTTTTAATCCACCTATGTATTATCATCAATTTGTGTCTTTTCAAAATTATCCTTTTGAATCTAAATGGATTATCAATCTATGTCATGAACTAGCTCAGGTAACATTCCAAACTGATATCTGAGCCTGTCCTGACATATCCTAAAGGGCATTCTCGATCTTTATGGGTCGGTGACTAGCACATGGTATAATAAAAAAACATATATAGAATTATTTTTTCCACAAAACTTATGGATATAAAATAATAAAGATAAAGTGTCTACAAAATAATCATCACTTGGAGTAGTGTACCAAAAGTCAAAAAAGCATAACAACCCAAAGTACTAAAACTATGTACCAGAAAACCAGAAACACTACCCATGTACCCATGGAAAAAATTCATCATGTTCATGGATAAATATCTAAAAACACCTCTACATGGGGAATTAACCCTTCTATAAAATAGAAGGATTTAATCTAGAAACACTCGAAGGCATAGGTAGGGTGCATGTAAAAAACCCTAAAAGGAACTCACTAAGGATTCCATAAAAATTTTCCAATATCAAAATAACCAATTATGTTATTTCCATTTTCAAATAAATAGGTTTGGAAGTTAAAGGGGATATTTTTTCAAAACAGTCCTATGATTTCAAATGATGGAAATACATTAGCTATTCCTATGTCATATTTCAAATGATAGAATTAATCTCACAGACGGTACTTTAAATAAATTGCAGTTTTTAAAAATGGATTACCTAAACACTTCAATATAAAACTATTTATATAAATTAGAAGTGATGTAAAATAGTGTAAAAAAATGGTCTATATTCATTTGAAATAAAAACATGAGAGAAGCATGGTCATATTCCTAATAAGGAAAGATAGTTCTAGGCTATAGGGACCCCACACTCAATCACCTAAGGGACATGATGTGTCTATTTATGTTTTGGAAAATTGTAAAAAATAATGTTTCATCCAAATAACTCATTATCTACCTAAATAATTAATGTTCTATAGTAAAAAATAATGATGGAAAATGTTTTTCATGCAACCATAATATACAATTCATCCCATTATCAATTTCAAATATGTTATTTTTCCATTTAACAACCATAATAGGTTTTTAATAAAAAATGTTCCTTTTCACCATGATAATCCCATAAGGATTCTATAAAAACCATATGAAGACTATTTTCACAAATAGGGATTTGAAACTAATTCACAGTTCAATTTCACCTTCCACTTTAACAATTTAATTTTTCAAAAATTCCATCAATTTCGCAATAAACCCATAATTCAATGGAATGTGGGATATTCAAAATTTTCCATCAAATACATTTTCATAATTAAATTCAAAAATTTAATTGAAATAATTTCCTTAAAATCCAAAATTTATACTAAAAAAATAATTTTCACAAATTTTAATAAATGAACAAAAATTCAATAGAATCAGGTGGTTTTCCAATTGCTTGCAAAAACATTATTTTTTTTAAAACCTGAATTCAATGGAATTGGGTTCTTTACAACAGACCAATTGAATTTCATTTAATCAAAACCAATAAATTTCATTTAATTCAAATAATTGAAATAAAAAAAAGAAATTTTGGGTTAAAGTAAATTGGTCATCATGACTAAACCACTCTCCAGAATCAATGGATATTTCAATTCCAAACCCTAATGAATATATTTCCTTGATGAATTATGATCAAAAAATGGGAATCATAACTTTTTTTAAGATCAAAAAATAGAGGTTATTATATTCAAAAATCAACATGGGGATCTATAGAACCCTAAATAGGACAAGAAGGATCACTGGAGATATATACTGGGTGTGGAAACTAACATAAGGAAGATCGAAGGGCATTACTCAAGCTTTAAATTGATTTTGTGAGGGATTCGAGGGGAAAAAAATATTCATGGGATATCAAAGGATGGGATAAAGAGATTATGGGTCATTCTAGTCCATTGGGGACCTAAAAGTGGGGTTTGTGAATTTTTCATAAAAAAATTGCATCAATTAAAAACTTGTAGGTTTGTTTCCTTGAAAGAGCAACACATTTTGAAAAATTGTGTGAAATAATAGGGTTCTAGTTTTAAATGGGCCACATGATTTCACCTAAGAGGGTACATATCTTGACTATCCATGAACCAATCATAAAAATGTCCATTATCTTGGGTTTAATAGTTTTCTCTGATAGGGCCCATGGTCTGCGAAAACTATGAGCCAACTTTACACTATCATTTAATATTAAGGACTCTTAAATATTCAACCTAAAATAACCCCAAATGAAACCCAACATAATATTTGTAAAATTATGGGGTTAGGAATAACTGAAGTCAGTACAAAGATATTACAATCTCCCCACCATATGAACTATGTGTCCCCCAAAATCCAATGAACAAGCATCCATGACAAAGGATAAGGACACTAGTCTCTCATCGGTGCCTCCATCTCCCACAGATCATGATTATCAGAACTGTTATTCCATTTAATATTAACCAACAGTATCATCCTCTCATGAAGTACCATGGTTTCGAAATAAACTATCCTGAATTGTCTTATAGGCATGGAAAAATCAGTTTCAACTTCAAGATCCTGTGAGCTCAGAACATGACATCGATCAAAATGATATTTACAAGGCTAAGATACATGACACATGTTATGTATTGAAATCAATTTTAGTGGATGTTCTAAATTTTAATCAACTTTCCCCACCTCCTCATCAACATCAAAAGGTCCCACATAACAAGGAGTGAACATACCCTACTTACTAAGGCATTGGTGACTGAACTAAAGTGAAATATTCAAGAATGATTGGTCACCAACTGATAATTCCAATGGTATAGGAAGACAATCATCATAAGACTGACATTGGCTTTGTGATGTTACTATTATTTGATGAATCAACAAGAAATTTTTCTTCTTCTCTTAGACAAAGCTCGGTCCAACCAAGGAACACTCACCATTATTTGTCTAACAGAATATATATTTCGAGACCATCCATGAAATTCCTCAAAAGGATCCATTATGATCATGAACTTGTAACTTCTATTATAAGATCACTCAGACAGCCCCAAATGATCATCCCAATCCCCAACAAAGTCATTAACACAAGAAAAAATGATATACATAACAATTTGTATTGATCTTTTTTTCTGGGAATTAGAATATATATGGTTTTTCATACTCAAACGGATATGAGAACCATGTGACTCCAGAAGGCCTCTCAAAAAATGAGAATAAAACTGAGGATCCTAATGAGAGACTATAAAATAAGGCAATCCATGAAAATGAAAAATCTCTTTCATATAGAGATTTCCCTACTCCCCAAATTTGGTTGTATCATGAATGGCTAAAAAGTGATCAATTTTTTCAGCTTATCAATCATAGCCCATATCACATTCTTCTTTCTCTGGGTATGTAGCAACACAACCCCATAGTCCATTGAGATCTCTTCCCACTTCCACAAAGGAAACAGAATTGGTTGACAAAAACCCAAAGGTTTATAGTTCTTGGCCTTCACCTGTTAGAATGTATAACATTGAGATAAAAAGTCATCAATTTGAAATCTAATTCCTAGACACCAGAATGGCCATTGCATGTCATATAACATCTTTTTGGTTCCTGGGTACACTGCCTAATGGGAACTATGGAAATACCACATCACATCTTTCATTACCAAAGAAAATTCCACAAAAATATTATGAAAAAATATTATTACCTCAGGGGATATTGACTAATGAGTCACAATCTCCCCACCATATAGAGAGACTCTAATGCTATAGAACTCATCATCAATCTAGTGTTTCTAAATAATAACATTAAGAAGAGAATATTTAAACTGAACCCTGGACAAGGAAACCTTGGACGTTGATTCCTAGACTCCAATATGAAACTATGAAAATAAATCCATCATGTGCTACTCTCCCAGTGATTCTATCACTATCTAGTTCAAATTTTTAAATCTCAAGGAATCTGTAATGACATTCCATTTATCTTAGGTATAAGAGATGTTAAAATCAAAAAATTACAGGTATTACACAAAATGCCTCAAGCGGAGATTCCAATATCATTTAGAGAAGATATAACTCATTTCCATGTTTTCTAAATACATTGTAAACCCTTATACATAAAGGTAAAACCACAAAATCTTAAGCATGTGCATCACATCTGTATGTTCAAGGTCATGGATTGGGTAATTCTTCTCATGTGGCCTAAGCTGATGTGATCCATATGAAACAACATGATTACCTTGTATATGGATGGTGCCCAAGCTTGAACCTGATGAATCAGAAAAGACCACATAGACCTTCTTGGACTCTGTAAGAGTTAAAACCAATACAATAGTTAAAATTCACGTCAACTTAATAAAATAATTCTATTATTTCTCATTCCAAGTAAACATTACCCACTTTTCAGTTAATGTATTCATTTGGGAGGACAACTCCATGGAGTCCTTTGTGAACCAGAGATAATATATGGCTAAGCCCAAGAACCTCCAGATCTCGAAGAAATTTTGATGTTTCTATCATGTCATAACAGCCTTCACATTCTCAAGATAATTAGATATTCCTTGTTACGACACCACGTGTCCCAATAATTTCACATCATAAAGCCTGAAATCACATTTCCAAAGCATGGCATGAAGTTGGTGATTTATCATAAAACTGAGAACTATTCTCATATGATGCATATGACCATACTCATACATAGAGTAAATAAATATGTCATAAATAAATACTGTCACAAATGTATCAATGTAGTCATGTGAAATCATGTTCATTAAATCCATATGGACTGCAAGAGAAATGGTTAGACCAAAGGTCATAAAAATGTACTCATAATGGACATACCTTCTCTGAATGTTAGTTTTATGAATATTATATTATTATATTCTCAATGGATTGTAACAATATTGAAGGTCGATCTTTGAGAACCACTTTCCCCTTTTCAACTGATAAAAAAAACCATAAATCCCTGGAAATGGATACATTTTCATTACTATTTTATCAATTGATCTTCTAGAAATCAACACATAAGAAAAGTAAACAATCATATTTCTTAGAGAAGAGATCTGGTTCCACCCAAGGTGCCACACTTAGGTGTATAAATCCATTATCATGAATTTTTTCAAATGAGTACATCACCGTTTTGATTTAAGCTAGTGTCATATGTTAAGAGGGAATAGATACTGGTTGATTAACAGTCATTAATTTATAGAAAAATCACCTCCTATACCAGGGAAAACTAGATAATTATGAACAAAACATGTAGGGAAACTAGAGAAAAACTTGAGGGAGATCACCACTCAAATGTTCTCACACCAGATCGAATGAAAAAATAGATATAAATTTCCCCAAATCTAGATAATAAGGATTTTTTTCTGCTAGACCTTGGGTACAATTCTCCTTAGAAGATTCGAAAAACCCTATCATGCACTGTAAAGGAGACCAATTAAAGATAAAAATAAATATAGGATTTATTGGAAAATGATTCAATACACCCCTAAAGAGGATTTCATGTAGTTTAATTTCGAGAACTAGAAAACTCCAAGTAAGCTCGATGTTATATAGAGAGAAAGTAGAAACAATAATAAAGAGAACCTTCTCTCTCTTAGTACCAATGTTTGTAGTAATATCCATTTCAGATGATAAATGATCTATAGGATGATTAAAAAGAGTAACAACATGAGTGGAAATAAACAAATGAGATGCACCAGTATCAAATAAAGCAATCACTAATCAAAAATCTATAGTGGTGGTACCTCTCAAGGTTGTTGGACCTGTATCCACTTCATATGGGGACTCTTCCACTGTGTGAAGAAGCTTTGTTCTGGATTCGTATTTCCGGAACTTTTTTATAAATGAAGCATATAATTTCACCATGGTTTCATGGGGATCTAATGATCCCAAACCACTATGCGGAGTAGAGTAAACATGGAAAAATATTGATAAGTTACCAAAGCATCCAAAAGAATCACATACATTGGGTGCCTCAGTGAAAAAACTCTTTTATTTTTATTGATTTACATACTGGTAACAAATAAAAGGAACTCTTCCAAGAACTACATGAGGTCTATAATGAAACCTCGGTCAAGAACATCAATAATAATAATCACACTTCCACATTCCTTTGATGGAACCTATGCTGCCACTAGGAGAGAAAGAAACTCTAGACAACCCTGACATGCCAGCCAGGTCCATTTCTACTATTAGCACTATATCCATCACATCAGAGTAAGAAGGTATCTTTTTCATGAAAACCATAAAATGAATATACTGATGAAGTCCCAACATGAACTTTGAGCCTTTATCTTCACATTTGATAAAATCTCAAGTGGGAAGTACACAAGATCAGTAAAACAATTTTTCTACTCTTTTACGATCCTATCAGCCTGCTCATGTTTGAAAAAATCTATAGTCTTGGAAAACAACATCGAATCTAGAATGAATTGGTCGGTGAAAATATCCTTGAAGTATTTCAACTCTAAGC
This sequence comes from Viscum album, assembly GCA_963277665.1. Taxonomy (NCBI): domain Eukaryota; kingdom Viridiplantae; phylum Streptophyta; class Magnoliopsida; order Santalales; family Viscaceae; genus Viscum; species Viscum album. The sequence goes on along the minus strand of OY728135.1, from coordinate 442,030,692 downwards.
TCTCATGGTTCTTTTGCATCACCATAGTGTCCCACAATCTTCTTATCGCTCCTTCTAGCAAGAATGTGGCACACTTAACCTTGATTTCATTGGGTGTATCCAAGAACCCAAAAAATGTTCCATTTTTCTCAACCAATTCTCAGTCTTTTTAGGAACATTTCACCCTTGTAACGGAGATGTATTCTGGTGAATGAAGTCCTAAAATCAAATTTTTGAACATCCGTCTGAGGTTCCACAGATAGATCCTGAATGGGAACTGGAGGTGGTGTCTATCCCAGAGCTTGGATAGTGTGCACAATCACATCACTCGGACTCGGGTCACTACTACAAAGCACTCCTTTAACGGAGTTGTCATTTATCCATGCTAGAAAAATTTGCTAATAAGGTTCATCTTTATCAGTACTAAAATATGTGCTGATAAAGGGAACCATTTGTCAATGCTAAAAAAGCAATGATAAAGGCCACCATTTATCAGTGATTTTTTAGATCTGATAAATGGTAACCTTTGTCAGTGCTTTATTTTAGTACTGATAAAGGTTACCCTTTACCAGTGCTTTATTTCTGGCACTGATAAATTGTATCCTTTACCAGTTCTTTATTTTTAGTACTGATAAATGTCCAGAATAAAATAAAAAATCAATGAAATAAAAATAAAAAAATTATCAATTTCATTAATATAATAATTATTGTTAAAATTGAATAATGTCAATATAGATATATATTAATTTTGAAAAATAATAAATAGTATATATTAAAGATATATATATATATCTAAATTAATAAACTAAAACAATCGAACAAAAAAAAATTAAATTGTGTAAATTAAGGAAAATATTAAACCATTAAACCATTAAATAATTATTAATAGAAATGAGAAAATTTAATATACATATATATAGATTATAAATACTAATAAATATAATATATCAATAAAAGATATATAAAATGAATAAATTGTAATAATTAATCAAAAAAACTAAAAATTAATAAATTTTAAAATTATTTAAAATTTAATTAATGAAAGAATCATTAATAAAAATTATTAAGTATAATAATTATATGTATATTATAAAAAGTAGTGAATAATATATAATTACTATAAATATATATAAAATGGAAGAATAAAATTAAAAATATATTAATAATGTCCTATTCATTTTTAATGTTGTTTGATTTTTCAATATATCAAACGTCGTGTATTGCATTGATTTCATATATGTATATATATATATATATGAAATTAATGAATTTTTATATACAGACGTACACACATAAATAGTTACACAATATATAGAAATACATTCACATAATATTTATTTAATTTATTCTAATTTTAGAATATTTTAGAATTTCTTTATAACATGATACATTTATTATATTATGTTTTTAATCAGATAATTTTATTTATCTATTTTTAATAATATAGTTAGGGTATTTATTTTTAATATTTTTTATTTTTTAGTTTTTTTTGAATTTAATCATTTTTATTGTTTATTTATATATATTTATTTACTATGTGTAATTATTTTCAATATGTATTCATCCACTTTAATATATATACATATATACATATTATTTTTATAATATTTATGTAATTAATAAAACTTATACATTTTTTTATATTTTTAATTTGTACTCATATTGAATTATTCAATTTCCCTTATTTTTAAAATGCATGTATTTAACATTATATATCCACTAATAATGTTTAATATATATTTACAAATAAGTATATTAATAAATTTATATTTACTAATTTTATAAATTTATAAATTTATAATTATTATAAATGAATATTATTATTTTTCTAAGTAACTATTTATATAATTATAAATAAATACTTATATATATTTTCATAATTATAATATTAAAATAAATTATTATATTTACAAAACCATTATCACCTCTAATGTTATAGAGATGATAAAAGGAATATTTATCAAAACTAAAAAAGTGTTATTAAAAGAAATATTTATCATCACTAAAAAAATTCTTATCAATATACCTTTTATCAGTGTTTATCAATTTAGCACTGATAAAGGAATGTTTATCATCACTTTTCTGAAATCATTGTTAAGAATTTCCTCAATATATTTTAAAGAACCTTAAACATGACCTAGTCACTCACAATTCTGAAGCTCTCTTGGAACTCCTTAGAACCCAGTTTGACCACTCTACATTCCCTCAGATTAATAATGACTAGAATATAGAGTTTGTTACTTTCTATTATTCCTCTATCATTTTTTATGTTTTTTGTTCTGCATTTTTTTTCCTGTTCTAAACCATGAAGAACCCTATATCTCATCTCCTCACTACTAAAATACAAGGAATGGTTCTATTTCACCTTTTTCATCCATAAAAATGTATTTTAGGAATGATAAGAATGTTTTCCTATGGTAAGGTTAGTCAAAAAATCTGTATGGGCCTAAATGGATAAATAAAATAGATTTTCCAGCACATGCTACTACAAAGGTAGTGCTAGATTTATGTGATGATCAAATTGAGTTTAGTTAAATATTGTAGAGATAACCCATTTCTCAAACATGTAATCTATATCCCTTAGCATTGACACCCAACATTAGTGATCGGGAAGTTTCTGGGATGATATGATGACCTGAATTGGGAGCTTTTTGGGTATACTAGGTCAAAAATACTACTAAATGGAATCAGAGTGAAACTAGGGAAATTTGTATTGATTATATCCAAAAAATAAAGTACTTTCCAAAAATGATTCATAATCCATAAAAATGGATAGATATCATAATTATAATGGATACTTGAGTTACCATACGAATCCATGTTTTTTTATTTTATCCCAGACATATCTTCTTGAGTCACATGCTTCTTATTTACGATTTGATTGGTAGGAATCAATAAGAATATATGAAATGTAATGTTCTTGTGTGACTTTTTTTTATTTCTAGAATCAATTACAAATTTATGTTAATATAAACGTGATTGATAAATAAATAGTGAATTCTTACTAACTTATTACTGATGATTCGATTTATATAACTAATTAATTGATTGATTTAATTTAGTAACCCCCTTTATCAATACTATAACCTAGTTATTTTATTCTTTTATTTAAAATAATTCATCTAACATATTTTAAATTATATATAATGTATGAAAAATACTTATTAAAAAGAAAATGAATGATATATAGGGTCACGAGGTTAACATTTAATATATATTATTTTGTACTAATCTTTGAAAGATTGTTGTTTTATAGAAGTGTAATTTTTTTGAATCTCTGTATTAATATAAAATAGGTCACCACTCTGACCCCTATATCTTCAGAGGAAGTAGGCAATGAACATCCTCTATATGCGAGAACTTATATTGATCCTCATTTCATAGAGGTAATTGTAGATCTACTTAAAGTAATGTGGTATAATATTCAATGATAGGAAGTATCTATGGTTCCTATAAGATTTTATATTAATATATAATAATAAAAAAAATTTGATGGAATTGAATAGATTCATTCCATTCATAAGAGTAAAAAACATTCTCTATCAATATTGAACATACATTGAAAAATTCACTCATTAAAGGGATGTATGTTATTGGAGGGATTGTATGGTGGATTAAAAAAATACCCAAATTTGGAAGGTAGGACATTGAGTAGACAGAAGTGATGTCTAATGTAGGTGTGGTGAGATTCATTTCCTCATGTATATTAGAGTTGAGATATTCCAATTCCTATTCAATTGAGGTGGCTTTTTTAGTGATTCCACCAATGTAGGTTCCTAGGACACTTTTATCCTTATTTCCTCTTTGATGTGAAAACTTTCTATCTATGTGGTTAGTTAGGGAACCTCCAATGGTATATTTTAGATTTTCCTTCTATAAAGGGTCATTATATATGAATGGTAGATTATTTATGGTAGATTATACTATAGATGATGCAAGACACGGTTCTTATATAATTATAGGTACAATACAATGATATTATACTTTTTTTGATGGTTTTAGGAAACCAAAGCTTCCTATTATTTATTTACAAGTGTATTAAATTTCATCTAGGATTGCGAATAAAAATTATTCCCAATGTTATTAACACTAATATTCACTATAAGTAAAAATTTAGAAAACGGTAATCAGTTTCAATTTTATAAAATAGTTTTAGGGCCAAGTGGTTATATCTTCTCGAATTGAAAGTAAAATATTCCTATAAGTTCATAAGTATTGATACAACCAGAAAAGATAGATGTAATACATGGTTGATTTCTAAATTTAGATATTATAATTGTTATATATAGTCTTTTTAATGAGATTTATATCATTATTATGATGTATTTTTATTTTATTTTTCATATGAGTCCACTAAAAACTACATCTCCATCCACTATTGTGAAAGAAGAATACAACACATAATAGTCATAAAAACATAAGAAAAAATTTCATAAAAAACATCCATGAGTCTCACAAATAATGATGTGTAAATAAGGATTCTTTTGGGTAAAATTGATATACAATAAAATACACACTATTCATAAAAGTCCACAATTTCATGAATCTTGCTTAAAAATTGTTACTATCTTGAATAGAGATATAATATATTAATACTATATTAAAACTAAACTTCACTACCCTTTTTTAAACTAACCCCAGAAGCTTTATTTCCTTCTATATCTAGAAGATGGATTGGAATCCCTCTTTCAAACTAGCCTTCCTCCTATCAATGGGGTTCCATAGTTCATTTATGACATACATTCCGCTTAGATTGTATTCATTAATCTCTCTCAAATATGCTACCATGGTTTTGAATTACGCGTCTCCCAACTCATTCATCAACTCTTTCAACCTTTAATAATCCTTATTTACTACTTCCTAAGAATATAAAAAGGATAATGATAAATTAATCAAATCATAATGAATAATTTTTTTGGTTTCTTGATATGGATATTCTTATACAAATCACTCGGTTAATTTTGACAACACTATATCAAACACATTTTATTAATATGTTAGAAAAAATAAATAAATGTGAATTTAAATAATTTTTTAACCTTATTGGAAGCTCAAATTTCATCTCCCAAACAATTATTATTTCATTTTTTTACTTGAGACTCATCCCCCATCTCTTATATGTTGTTTAAACTACTATGAGTATTAGTCATCCAAAATGATCACCAGCACCTGGTATGAGATGAATTGTAGTTAGAGTAGTTCAAGAAACATATGTGGATGTCACAAAAATATGGGAGATAAATATTATAAAAATATTCAATAATAACTGTTTGGTATATATTTCATCAATGAACTTCAGAACCATAACAATGGGGGGAAGGATAGTTTGAAAGAGGTACTCTAATCCGTCATCGTGATATGTAATAAAATCTAGAGTTTGAGGATGGATTAAATAATTGTAGTGAAGTTTAGTCATACTGTAGTATTGAAGTATTAAATCTCTTTTCTAGATAGTAAAAATTGTCATGCAAGATGCATAAAATTGTGAAATTTTCTGCATGGAGTGTATTGTATTGTTATTATTCAATGAAAATTAAATGCTTTACTACTCATGTAAAAAATTTATTCTGAACATGATGATGTTACCAATCCAGTGGAATAATAGACTATTAATAATGAAACAACTGAATTATTTGGGGGGAAAATATGTTGATGAAATAAAAACAACAACGATGCATCATCACAGTTCGGAATAGAATTATGAAGGAAATATGTCCGGGTATAAATTTCGAGGTTGGTTAGAATAAACAAGTAAAAAATATTGACCCCAAAAAGTCAACATTCATTAGTTATCTTAAGGTCACAATGAGGATGAATATAAAGATTTATATTATCTCATGTCACCCTGTACAACCTGTAATGAAGGAAATCCATTAGAAAGATATAATTATAATGTTGCAATAAAATATCTCTATTTTACTAAAAATTATATAATAAAACATTGATATAATTTTCATTATTCCATTCTGACCTCATTTATTTGAGAATATTATCTTAAAAAATTTGTCTTCATGGATTCTATACAATCCCATAGAGGCTTTAGAACTCTTATATGGAAGTTATATCTTAGTGATGATGAGGGGAAATTAATGCCCCACCCACCACTTAGTTATGCACACATTATAAAGTAGGAAACATGGATGAATTTCATCAATAAGCTCAATGAGAAATCATTTCAATTTTATTGGATTCGATAATATATTATTTTTCATTATTTATTTTATCCAAATAAATTAAAAAAAAATTATTTTGTGAAACAAAAATAGACTTCTGAAAATAAAAAACATGAATCAAAACCAACAAACCCCTATCGAAAAGGAGTGATGGGGTATGTTACGGTAGGGGAGAAATTTTTAGGTATTTTAAATGAACATTAATGTTTAATTATGTAATATGAAACAAAATATGTTCAATTTTTTAAATACTGATTGATGAATCAAAATCTGAATCAACTTCAATCCCACTTAATGTGTTATGGAATGAGGCTTATTTAAATTATGAGGGTAAATTAATTGATGAAAAAAAGAAGTTTTCAAAGAATGTGTAAGTATGAAATAATTGTAAGTAGTTATAAATTATAACAATATTACATAAAAATATCCATTAATGTTAATATTTGTTATATGGGTTAGAAATAACAATTGATGAAGACCATACCAGAAGAAAATCTACTTTTTTGTAGCTTTGAAGTGGCATGAACAATATGGTCATGATTATATTGACCCCATTTTTCTTACATTTTTATTACATCACATTGAAAACAAACAACATGAAATAATTAAAAAATTATTATCTTAATGATTAGTTTGTAGTAAAATTAGGACCATACATAACATTTACAAAATAAAACATAAAAATTTGTTTAAATCCTTCTTCTCTTGCTTCTTATAGGCCCTTGAATTATCATTAGTACATGTAATCACTTGAGGATATAAATCAAAAAGGGGTGATCTAAAATCCCAGTAATAGGATAGATAATAACATGAAACAATATATCATGAGTTTAGAGTGATCACGACATAGATATATTATCGTAATCATGAGAGGAATCATTAAGAAAAGTCTTGAAATCTGGAAATGACTAATAATGAAATGTCGTGTCGTAGTGGTCAAGTACCACGCATAGTTTAAAAAAAATATAGATTCATTTTCACACATATTTCACTTTATATCATGTGTTTCATCACATTATCCAATTCATTGGAGAATTATTTAATTATGGGTTCACCCTTCACATCATAGCATTTACATTAAGCTATATAATTCTAGGTACAACCTCAACATCATAACATTCACATTATCAAGCATGCCACATATATAAATCTTGAAAATATAATAAACCATGGAAAGGAATGGGTTTTATTTCATAAATAATGTATTCATAATATTTGGGTTCCCAAATGAAAGGGTAAGAATCATACTTTATATATGAATGATCAACCTTGAGTGAAGAAGAAACAATCTCAAGAAGTAAAAGGAAAGTTTTTTTAATGAAGGGTTCATTAAGAAAACATTATGTTTTTTATAAACTCATGTATTATACATTTATATCCCTGTAAGGGATAGATAATTATAGATAAATGATATTTAAGGAATATCCATACTGAAAAAGTGTTGAGAGATGGAAAACTCAAATAAACTGAGTTGGGTTCAATATTTCCACTTACCTTGTGTTGGAAAGCTCCATTCACTTTAATATCCTTGTTTAATCACATTGAATTTTTTAATTAAAAATCCATAACCTTTTATACATGAATTTTATTCATTATGGTTTTATTATGTTCATTTATGGCCTTTTTATGTGTTATAGAGTATAATTTCATCATTTGGGAGAATTGTTTCTCATGGTTTTCACGATCGACTTACCCTTATTTATGATTAGAAGTTAATTTAAAATGATAATAAATATCTAGAATTTATTTTTTATAATATTAATTATATTCCATATTTTTTAATGATCTTATAAAGAATTTGGTTATATGGAATGAAGACGATTCATATGATACAAGTTGATGATGATCGTTTTAGGATAATTTTGGTTGTTTTTATATCATGATGAATTCAATTTGTTTTATCATTTACTATTATTTGTATAATTTAGTTATAGAACATAAATATGGTTATAAAAAAAATTATAATCTTTTTTCAAATATTTAATTGTTTTATTAACAACCATTAAGGTGTTAATGGAAAATGAAATTATATAACCCATGATGTTGGTAAATTGACACATCGAGGGTGATGATTTAATTTTTAGAATGAAAGAGAAAGAGGGAGGATATTATTTTTGTATCTTCCATTAACATGATATAATTATAGTATATCAAACATAATGAAGTTATAAATCCATTTTTCTAAAGGGGTGTGAGGAGAGAATAATAAAATAAATTAAATTGAAATGAAATTAAAAGAAAGAGAGACAGGATTTTCCACTTGAATTTAACCTCTTTAAGAACCCCCTTAGTGCATGTTTTTAGTCTTTTGATGATAAAAATATCTCTTGGACATGAGGGAGGGACTAGGGGAGATTATTAGGTAGCATATAGGAAATTCTCAAATCTTGAGAAGTTTATGGAGAAGAGGGGGTGAGGTGAGGTATTTATAGTAGAGTAGAGGGGTGTTTTCTCAATATTATATTTAGTAGTTTATTATTTTGATTAATGAATGTGAATTGATTGATAATTATCTCAAAAAATATTAATATAATGAAGGAGTGATTGATATTTTTTTATATCATCCTTACATCATATATGAATCTGAACATCGTGTCTTTACCTTTTATTGAAAATTATCAAAAATTTCTATTTATAAAAAAATCAAATATTGCTGAAAAATCCCAAAATACACCCTAAACATTTTTCAATGTATAGAATGAAAAAATGAACCCCATTTTAGGAAAATAATGTTCTAAATATGATTCATTTAATTTTTAATTAAAATAATCATTTACTTGGAAAATATAGATATTAAAATTATAACTGATTTTATAATAATTAGAAAAATTACATTAGGTCTCATAAAATTATCGTCAAATCATATTATATAAAAATATTAATTTATGAATATATTTATGAAAAATTTATTTTCCTTTAAACACTAAATTAATCATAAAATGTAATTAAATATTTATGAATTATAAAAAATCCATCAACTAATTAATATTTTTAAAATATTTAATTAATTATTTTATAAAAATATATATCATATTTTCACATATAAGATCCATAAGTTTTATTTATAATTTCTTGGGAGAGGATACTATTCATTTTTATGGTTTAATATTCATAATAGCCATGCTACTATTCTTATCATAATGTCTATTTGATCAGTATTAGTTCCTTAATATCTATAAATACTTATTATTTCATTAATAATTCATTTATAAGGTTTTTATTAAGGCTGGTAAGTGATTATATGTGATTTATACTACACAAATTTACTATGAGAATGGAGAAATTCCATTGATAAATGTTTGGGTTATTACATTCTTCCTCCCTTTTGAAATTTCACCCTCGAAATTTCAATATACATAAATAGGTGATGGTGCTTCCCCTTCATCATATCCTCTGGTCCCCAAGTTGCTTCTTCATACTTATGGTTTCCACACAACACTTTTACAGGGTGGGTTGTCTTGCTTCTTAGAAACTTATCTCTCCAATCTATGATGTATACAGGATACTAATCATTATAGATATCATCTTTCTATAGTAAAACCTATGATTTCAGTACATGTGAGGGATATTCTATTTAATCCTCAAGAGAAATAAATTGAATACATCATGAAATTTGTCCCTATTTGATGAAAGTGTAAGATAATGAGCCATGACACCAATGCGATTATGTATTTCAAAGGGGAAAATGTACCGTAGGATTATCTTCCCTTTCTTTCTAAACAGCATGACTCTCTTTTATAGTGAAATTTTAAGGAAGTCTTTATCCCCAATGACAAACTCCAAGCCCCTTCGATAGTTGTCATCATAGCTCTTTTACTGAATTTGAGTAGCATTGATATGTTATTGGATGGATTGAACCTTCTCTATGATATCTTTGACAAGATCATGTCCTAATATCTTTCTTTCACCAACTTCATCCCAACAGGTTGGAATTATACACTGCTTTCCATACGGATCTTCATATGGAGCCATCTCAAAACATGGGTGGAAGTTATTGTTGTATGATAAATCAACCAATAGAAGATTATGATCCCATCCACCTTTGAATCCTAAAGATCAAGCTCTTAGAATATATTTGAGAAAGATAATTTTCTTTTTAGATTGGGCATTAATATGGGGTTGACAGGTCGTGCTAAAATTCAATTTATTACTCAGGGAATGTTGAAGATGCGTCCAAAATTTTGATGTCAAATTGGGATCATGATCAGAGAAAATCGAGAGTTGAACTCCATATATTCTCACCACATCCTTTACACATATCTATTCATGTATTCATGTGAGAGATATTCTTGATTAGAAATAAAGTGGCCATTCATGGAAAGTTTCTCTACAAAAACCCATATTTCATTATTCACTTTGGATGTCTTCAGGAGACCCACGACAAAGTCCAAAGTGACATTCTTCCATTTCTACATGGGTAGAGAAAATTGTTGCATAATCCCTTTGTACTTCATTCTCTCTACTTTAACTTACTGACATATAATGAACTTTGAGATATAATCAGCAATCTCCTAATTCATGTTTTCCCACCAGAATTGTTTTATGAGATCATGGTACATCATTGTACTACCAGGATGGGGAGGGAATGTTGAGCTTAGTTCATAATCCAATAGATCCATCATTATCTCGTGTGATGAAATCCCAAAATCCTTATTCCAAATTTAATCTCACAATCATCATAGACATGAAATTATTATAGCTCCCCTTCCATTACTGCATTCAACTTCAGCTGTAAGTCTAGATCGTCCTTTTGTACCACATTCGTCTTCTATTGGATATATGGTTAAGAGATAATTTGGGAACATTACATTTTACGCACTACCATTATGATGTTCAAATTCATTATTAGAAAATCTATTAAGATATTGTGTTTATCAATCTACAACATAGAGAGAGAAGAATGTTATTTTTTGCTAAAAGAATTAGCTACCTTGTTTATCTTTCTATGGTGATAGTGAATAGAGAAATCATAGTATTTTATTAGATCTAACCATATACTTTGATTCATGTTGATCACCTTTTCGATGAATATATAATTTGGTCTCTTATGATGTATAAGTATGTCACACTTCTCGCCATAGAGGTAATGCCACAAGATTTTATTGGTAAAAATCATAGATTCTACCTCCAAACCATGCATCAAGTAGTTCTACACATGGATCATCAGCTTTTTTCAGGAATAAGATATCACATTATAATTTTTCTTGATTAATCAAACCATGAATTTCTTATAAGAATCAATTTATATCATAAAACATTCTACACTTTTTGATAATGTGAGTATAGGTGCAGTGATAAGAAACTTCTTTATCTCCTTTGATATTTCCTCACATTCTTTTATCTATAAATAATTTACCTCTTTCCTTGTTAACATAGTTAGCGGGCTTGAAAATTGTGTGAAATTTATTACAAAATATTGGTAGTATCCTTTTAATCCTACCAAACAATGATTTTTTTCGATACTAGAGGGTATGGTCTATTCCTAAATTAACTTTTTTGAAGGGTATATATAAATTCCTTCACTTCTGATCACCTTCCCCATGAATTTGACTTATTTGATCCAAAAGGCACACATTCTAATGATTGCATACAACTTCACCATTCTTAATGTCTCTGATAGAAGCCTTATATGTTCTTCATGTTCCTCCATGATCATAGAGTAGATGAGAATATCATCGAAAAACACCACCACAATTTTTTCAAGGTAATTTTTAAAGAATCTATTTGTAAAATCCCTAAATACTTTTGTCGAATTAGTTCGTCTAGAGGGAATCACCAGAAACACATAGTGCTTATACCTTATATAGAATAAAACCTTGTGAAATTATTCCTTCTCGACCTTTAGTTAATGATATCATGAATGGAGATACACCTTTGAGGATTACTGAGCTCCTTATAAGTGATCGAAAAAGTCATCAATCCTTGTAAGAGAATAATTTTTCTTTATGTATATCTTGTTGAGATCCTCAAAATCGATAAAAATCCGCATTGATCCATCCTTATTCATGACAAAGGGAACTGGCACACCCCAAGGTGATACACTAAGGAGTATGAATCGTTTTTCAAAGTGCTCTTGTAGCTACTTATTTAACTCATCAAATTTGATATGAGCTATCGTATATGGACACTTTGAGATTTGAGTATCTCCAGGCACATGTCTTATTAATAACTCCACCTCATGATCTGAGAAATGTCTCGGTAACTCTTAGGAAATACATCACTATATTTCCTCATGACTGTCATTTCACCTAGGTTGATAACCTACTTTTACTCAACCATTTAATCGAGGTATATTTTTTCACAACAAAATGACACCCACACCGTTGAAGGATTTTCAAAAGGAGATCCACCATCATCCTTGGATTTATATAGTATCATGGGTTGTTTCGGAATATTAAAAGATAATTTCTTTTCCCAACAGTTGATATGTTCTCTATATAATGAGATCATGTCTATCCCCAGTATAGTGTCAAGTTCTTCCAAGGGGAGTATTACAAGATTCACTGGAATAATCTTCCCACATACACTAATAAGAGTAGAGCCCAACAGCTGGGTTGCAATTATTTCACCACAAGGTGTTTTTATAGATATCTATACTTCAGGGTTTTGGGGATTTGATTCAATAGTTTTACAAAACATGAAAGATACAAATAAATTTGTAGAAATAGAATCGAATAAGACATTTTCCATTCATGAGTGAATCAGAAGTTTACCATATACCACATTATTTTCATGATAAACTTCATCAGTAGTTATGGAATAAGAATTCATTTGATCCATTGGATTTGGTGGGTGATGATGGTGATTACACAAAAGAACTCGAGGTTTAGTGCACTATCTTTCATAGAGAAATTGCACTCTATAGTTTTATCTGTGGACCATGGGGGTGATATCCCTTCCTTCACCACATTTTCCTACTTCCTCATGTGTTTTCAACGTTCATGATCTTGGTGGACTTCTCTCCAACACTTGAATCATTTCTCCATCCATTTGATCCAGTTCCTGTGATGCATCTTTCCACATTTTTTATATGTGGGTGGTTGAGTTTTTTTTCACCTTTCTCTTTAGATCCCCCTACATTAAAGTCCATATTTTTTTTTCTTATGACCATAGTCATGGGAATATTTACCAAACTCCATATATACTTTGTGAGCACAAAAAAAGAAAATTAATAACACCCAATGTATCAAATTGCAAGAGCCTTTCAATTTTGTGGTTTTAAACTACTAAAGTATCTAACAATTTTTTTATCATTATTGATAACAAAACATGATGAATACCTTGCAAGCCTAGTGTAATTTTCTTTGTAGGCTTTAACAGATTCTCCTTCCTTTTTATTTAGCTCTATGAATTTTATGTCCATCAATGTATGAATAGTTTTAGGTAAATGCTTGTTTTGTAAAATTATCTCAAATTATTCCACTCCATATCTTCAATTAAATCCCTTGGTTGGGTGTTCTTAGAAGAAACCCACCATTGACCGGCCTCTCCATCAGGACGATAAGAGGACCAAGTCACCATCTCATTCTTAGAATAGTAAAGCTTTGAAAAGATATTCTCTATTGATTTGAACCACTATTCTACAACTAATGGATTAGAAGATCTACTAAACATAAAGAGTCATAGCATTATAAAACACTCAATATCCAGTTTCTCCCACTTTGGTGAAGGTAAATGTTTCACATTATTCATGTTTTTGTTCATAACTTGAGATATCTTGATATGCACCACCATGAAATTTTGAACTCCACCTCCCAAAACATTGGGGATGTCGTCTGGGAAATCACTACATTTTTCCTTGCATGGGTTATTAGCATGTTTCTCCTAGTTCCCAGCATTTTCTGAAATATAAAAGGTTAGAACATATGTTAAAAAGTCAAGAATATTTTATATCATTATAAAATTGACTCTAAAAAAATATCATGGGATCTCTATGATTTTAATTTTAGATAAAAAATCATTGTAGGTTATCATTTATATATAGTATCATGCTAAGGGTTTTCACAAAGTTTCTCTAATCATAGTTCCCAAATTAACTCAACCATCCTCTGATACCAACTATTGAAACCCTGATTTTATTAAATTATTATTAGATCATTTTAAATGAAAAAAACATAAAATCGTTACACAATGAAGATCCAAAGGATTAGTGTGTTGAGAAAATTAAGGACATACATATCATTTACCAAATAAAAAATAATCATTTATTTAATTAATTCTTCTCTATACTCTTATTTTCCCGTGAATTACCCTTAGTACATGAAACCACCTAAGGATATACATCAAAAATGGGTGAGATAAATGACCAGTAGGAGGATATATAATTACCTAAAATAATATAAAAATGGGTTATCATGATAATAACATAGACAAAGGATCATACTCATTAGAGAAATCATTATCAAAAGTCTTAGAATGTGTCAATGCATAAAAATGAAACATCATGTCTTAGTTGTCAACTACAACACATTATTATGAAAAAAACATAGAATCATGTTCACATATATTTAACTTTATATCATGAGGTTATTCACATAATCCAATGTATTGGATCACTATATAATTACAAAATCACCCCTCACATCATAACATTTACATTACACTATATAATTCAGGGCGCACCTGTCACATCATAACATTCACATTATCATGAATTCCACATATATAATTCCTAAACATATAATAACCAATGGAAATAAATGGTTTTTAACTCATAAATCATACATTCATAATATTTTGGTTCTCAAATTAAAGAGGGGATAAAATACTGGATATAAGAATCATCGATCTTGAATAAAGAAGAAAAAATCACGGGAAGTAAAAGACGTATTCTTTAAAAGACGAGTTCATTTTGAAAACATTGTGTTTGTTATAAAATCAATTAAAAACATCCATAACATATAAAAGGTATGATAATCGTAATTAAATTATATTTAAGTAATATCCTTTATAAAAATTGGATAGGGAATCCCCAATGAAAGGGAGTTGGGTTCAATAATTCCCCTTACCTTATATCTGATATCTTAATTTAATTTAATATCATGTATAATCACATTAGATTCATTAAATAAAAATCCAAAAAAAATAAATCATGGATTTTATTCATTATAGTTTAATTAAGTTCATTTATGGTCTTTTAGATGAGTTATAGTGTTTAATTTCATCATTCAAGGGCATCTGTTTTCACTGTCTTCATGATCGGTTCACTTTTATTCATGAAATGAAGTTCACGTAAAATGATGATAGATATTCATAATTATTTTTATATTTTATTTATGATATTTTAAAATATTTAATGATCTTATAATGAATTTGGTTATATTAAATAAATAAGAATCATTATATACATGTTAATAATGATCATTTTAGGTTAATTTTGGCGGTTTTTCGATCACAATGAATTCATTTTGTTTTATCATTTAGTATTATGTGTATATGTTAATTACATAAAAACATGGTCATTACATAGAATTTACAATAATTTTTCAACTATTTAATGTTTTTAATAACATCCTTTATGGTTTTAGTTGAAATGAATGTGCATCACCCACGATGTCGTTAAATTGACACATCACGGGCAATGATTTCATTTTTGGAATAAAAGAGAGAGAGAGGGGGGGGAGTTTATTGGTGGATCTTCCATTATCATGATATAATTATAGTATATCAAACATAATGGATTTATCATTCCATTTTTATTAAGGTAGGTAATAATATAACGATACTGGAAATGAAATTGAAAGGAAATTAAAAAGGAGAGAGAGGGGATTTACCTCTTGATTTAATCCTGCTTGAGAACCTCCTTTGGGCATGGTTTTGGTATTTTGATGAGATAAAGATCTCTTGGATTTGGGGGAGGGACTAGTTAATATTATTGGGTTGAATATAGGAAATTCTCAAATCATGATATGTGTGATGATAAGGGGGGGTACGGGTGGTATTCATAGAGGAGGAGAGGGGTGTTTTCTCAATATTAGAATCATTAAATTATTATTTTGGCTCATGATAATTAATAGTTTGATAATTATCTCTAAAAATATTAAAATAATGAAAGAGAGTTCTATATTTTGTTCTTACATCATTCTTACATAATCTATGAATCCATAATTCATGTATTTAACTTTGATTGTAAATTATCATATTTTACTATTCATAAAAAATTAATGTATTTCAGAAAAATATCAGAAATTCATCCTAAACATTTTATGATGTGAACAATTAAAAAATTAATCCCAATTTAGGAAAATGATTTTCTAAATATGAGCAATTTAGTTTTTATTTTAAATCATCATTTACATGGAAAATACAGATTTTTAAATTATAACATATTTTTTAACAGTTTATAAAATTACTTAAGGTCTCATAATTTTTTTTTGAAATCATAATATATAGAAATATTAATTTATAAAAACATTTTATTAAAAAACAATTTATTATTAATTATAAAATTAATCATAAAATTGTAATTAAATATTTATGACTTATAAAAATACTAACACTTAATTAATAAGTTTAAAAATATTTTAATAATTATATTATGATATAATTATATCATATTTTCACATATAATATCCATAAATATTAAATGTACTTTTATGGGAGAGGCTACTATTAATTTGGCTAGTTTATTATTCATAAAGGTCGTATTATGTTTCATAATGTCAATTACTATTTCACCAGTATTGGTTCCTTAAATTCTTGAAATACTTCTTATTCCATTAATTATTCATTTATAATGTTTTTATTATGGACCATATGTGATTATATGTGATTTATACTACATGAAATTACTATAAGAAGGGTAAAATTCCATTAATGAGAGTTTAAGTCATTACAACATTGGAGGATTTGGTTTTGGAGTCCCTATTTGAACATATTTTGAGAAGCTAAAACCACATGATGATACATATAATGTGATTATATGACTGCAGATAGAATAATACTCACTGGAAGATATTATTTTGTTGACTAATTTAGAAAACCCATGTATAAGAAAGGATCAATTCAAACTGGTTGTGGAGAAAAGAACCACACCTAACCTAAATAACCCCACTAGCATTGAGGCTCGTCATTCCCCCAACGACATACATTACCCAGGGTAATAACTTTTATCATTACCCATTCTCCTAAATGTGAATAATATAACTTCTGATAACTTGATATTACAAAAATTCTATAGGGTACCGTTGTATGTTATTTGTATCTGTCAACACCCACCTACTTCCATGTAGTGATGTGTAAAATTTAATATATCCTGGGAGACCAGTTATGTATTCAAACCATCCAAAATGATCTCATGATAGTGGGAATTGAGGTAATGTTATAGATATGACAATAGTTGAAGCTACTATTGGAGCTTTCATAGTATGGTAGTATAATATTAAAATGATTAATCAGATATGTCTTTAATGAAATCATATTAAAAACATGTAACAATTGATGATAAAATGTCTAAAGAAATGTATGATATTACAGATGAATAATGTTGCAGAGAAATAGAATACTAGATTAATAAAATTTACCAATTCAATCAAGAAAACAAAAAAATTCTTAGAGTATGTTCTCCCTTCCAGTTCCATAGAAACATTATTATCATTAAAACTACATGTAAATACCACATTTAAAGATAAAAATATGCCTTAAATTGAATACAAAGAAGAAATATATGGAGTTTCCATGATATATGTAATTGTTATTGAGAGTCTAAATGATAATATCAAGCATGAATGGTTGGGCTTCCTAGTTTTGAATACATACGTAAGGTACATTTTCATAACTCATTTGTCTAAATAGTGAGTTAAAATGTTTATTAATGTTAATATCTATTAATATTTCTTACAAAAATTTATATCAAAACTATAAAATGGTAACATCATGTAAAAGAAAAATTGGAATCATTAATCCATATGTCATTCATATGCTAGAACATACGTCGGAGAACAATGAAATTGAGAAGAAAAAAGGTATGTTAATCCAATTGGTTAATAAAAAATGATTAGATTGAAGACTCTATTTTATGCATACAATGTAAAGGTAAAAATATATAATCAAATCAAAAAAAATTATTTTTTATTTATTCATTACTTACTTGTTTTTTAGGGTACATTGTATGCTATTTGCAGTCAATCTGGACATCCCAAACATTTATTTTTTTGGATCCAATGCTTGGATTTACAATCAAATGACCACACATGATGTGTATTGTGAATATTTAATACACTAAAATAAACATTTTATAGATAAAATTTTAAATATATGTTGAGCCATTATTTTAAAAATAATTTTTTTATTATTGGGCGGTCGCTCAATAAAGGAAAGATCATGGCATGAAGTCGGTGTCGGAAGAGCTAAATCATGTGAATTACATGAATTGGATTTTTTTTAGAATTTTTAGAAATATATAATGATCAAAACATTTCAAAACCATTTACATATATTGGTAAATGTTTCTTCGGTATGAAACATGATAATGACTTTGATTGTGCATATTATGATTGCAAATTTTTGACAGAAATCTAAAATCATGGAAATGCCAGCATCCCCCAATAGGTAATTTTTTAAGGTAATTAATATTTCATTAAATATATTTCATAATCACTTGTTGTTTTTAATTTTCTCAAAACTATCTAGATTCCCAACAACTGAGTTACTCAATGGAAGAAATCAATTTGTTTAGAGATGAGTGGAGATCATACTTTTTGTTAGAATGTATACCGATAAAAAATTTCAGTGATTGCTTACTATGTTTTTGATCTAGTATGAGTTATGAAATTAAAGAAAATATTTTGGGTGTGAATAATTACTGTCATAATTCTTATATATTATTATTTTTTTATCAAGTAGAAGTGTAACAGAAGAAATCAATTTTTTTAAAATAAAATAACAAAAAAATTTAGGTAAATCGTGGAGGTGGAGGTGGTGGTGGAGGCATCAGTAGAAGCGAAGGAAAAGGTAGAGATGAAGGTAGAGGTAGAGTGGAATTCAAAGTAGTAGGTGGGGACCGATGTGAAGGATTAGGTAGAGGAGAAGACTGAGGCAGAGTAGAATAAGAATCATTGTCTTGGAAACAATAAAATTGTTTGGCAATGATGTACAATAAGGACCATTCCATGATTTCATTTGAGAAGAATTGTCTTAAAGTGAACATAAACCATAAAAAATAAGGTAATATCCATGGTTCAAGTGTATCATAGTAAATTTGTGATGAGTATGAAAAATCATCATGTCAAACCCACACATGATTCTTCCTATATCGCTCAAAGTGCATGTTTCTAGATTAAAATGACATTTTTGTAAAAAATAGATGTGATGTACTCAAAACCATGGAATATCATACTGATTGTTTTGATACTTTATTAAAATGATCCATGAGGAATTTGGGAAGTATAACAATTAGTTTCACCTCAACTTGATGCATGATATGACTAGTATGACTCCAAGTGCATCTTTTAATTTAAATTGACATTAATTTTAGTTAAAAAACAACATAAATACTGAAAACTCAAAAAAAATTATATCATCTTTAATGTTTACTAAAATAATCCATGTTTCATTTCTGACATGTAGGAATAATTCGCACCTCAATCTGATGCACAGTGTGACTATTATGGTGTCAAAGTGTCCATTATTAGTTGAAAATTGAAATTTTAATACAAAATATTTTCACTCATTGAAAACCAAGTAATCACACTCAGATTGTATTGATAATTATTGGAAATGATTCATAATGCATTTTTCTATGTGTTTGAATTAGAGTAATTTGAAACCCACACATTATTCCACTTCAATGGCTCAAAGTGTGTGTTTCTAGTTTAACATGACATTTTAGTACAAAACATAAGTGGAATTCTCAAAATTGAGGAAACATATTTTGATTATTTTGATACTTTAGTAAAATGATCTATGAGTCATTTGGGATGCGTAGCAATCAGTATCACCTCAATCTAATGCATAGTGTGATAGGTGTGACTCCATGTACGTCTTTCTATTCAAAATTGATATTAATTTTCGTGAAAAAACAACTGTCATACTCAAAAGAAAGAAACAACATTACTATTTTGATGGTTTCATTATAAAGATGATCCACATGTAATTTGTGAAATTTAAGAATCAGCTGCACCTCATTCCAATACACAGTGTGACATGTATGGTTTCAATGTGTCTGTTATTAGTCAAAAGTTTATATTTTAATACAAAAATGTGTCACCCATTGAAAACTGAGAAAACATGCTATGATTTTCTTGATAATTTAGGAAACTTATTTATAATTCATTTGTAATGTGTATGAATTATCCTATTGTCAAATGCACACATGATTCCACTTGTATGGCTCAAATTTAATGTTTCTAGTTTAAAATAAAATTTTAGTAAAAAAAGTGGCATAGTCAAAATAGAGGAAATACATTATGATTATTTTGATTCTTTAGTAAAACAATCCATAAGCCATTTAAGATGTGTTGGAATGATCCAAACCTCAATCTGATGCATGGTGTGACTGTTATGACTCCATGTGCATCATTTTATTCAAAATTGACATTAATTTTAGTGAAAAAAAAACTATCGTACTTAGTACCAAGAAAACACATTCATATAGATTTGGGACTTTAAGAAATTGATCCATATTTCATTTTTAATGTGCTAAAATCATCTGCACCTCAATCTTATACATGGTGTGATGATTATGACTCCATGTGAATGTTTTTATTCAAAAAGACATTAATATGAATAAAAAACAATAGACATACTACAAACCACAAAAATTAATTCTGATAGTTTTGGTACTTTAGGAAAATGATCTAGATGTAATTTTTGTTGTGTAGAAATAAATCACACCTCAATTAGACTCATGGTGTGACCGATATGACTCAAAGTGTGGATTTTTATTCAAAATTTAAATTAACGTTTGTAAAAAAACAACTAAAATCCTATATAAGTGTTTTATATTACTCATATTTGTGTTATAAAATTTATTTCATTTATATTTAATATTTGTATCTTATTTTGGTAAATTTTATTGTTGATTATGGTGATGACGTGTGTTTATAGAACACTGCACCTGTTTCTAGTTATGTAATGTGTTGTAGTTTCACACAAAAATTTTCAACATTATTGCGATACTAAATGTGATGATAAAGATCACCTTTATCAGAACTGTTTAAAGGATCGATAAAATTTCTCATTATCAAATATTATAAAATAACAGATAAATATATCTTTATCAATTATTTTTTAAGAGCATATTGATATACCATTATCAGAACTTTTAGAAGAATTGAAAAAGTAGTTATTTATAAGAACATGAAGAAGAGATGATAAATCCTAATTATATCAGAACTTTTTAAACCACCAATAAAGGAATATTTATCAACAATTTTAAAAGTTCTAATAAATGGACACTTTATGAGTGATAAATAAAAGCATTGATAAATGGTGTCTCTTATCTGTTCTTTTAAAAAACTTGCTAAGAATTTTCTTTATCAGGGCATTTATTTGAGTTGATAAACCTACCCTTTATCAATTATTTTCTAGTGATGATAAAAGTCTTGTCCTTTTAACCATGTTGTGGTAGTCAACATTTTTCCAGTGCTGATAAAGGTCGATTCTAGTGATGTTAATGGCATGTTATTTAGTAGTGGGTCCACAAGAGGATTCTCTCACTATGGTTCAGTAGAAACATTCTTTTTCATTCGATTCACACATATTTTTGGTGGAATGATGATACAAAACATCAAAAGATAATAGATAAGACATTATACTAAGAATTAAATAGAGAAATAATGGAAATTATTCCCAACATATTGAACAAACACTATTTGGATTTCACTCTATCAAAATCCAAATTGGTAAGGATGAGAACTAATCCTCAAGAAATTTTTCTCAAACTACCCCTAGTGACTTCAGGTTCATTATGATGAGATATGGATATGAACCTAATTGTAACTACCTCCAATGTCCCAAAATTATTACATAAAGCATACTGACATCAAGACAAAAATCCCAACCTATAGTTATGATGCGACATTGTATTTTGAAGTAAATGATTATTTTAATTAAAAATAAAACTTCTCATATTTATAAAATTACTTTCATAAAATTTTGATCATTTTTTAATTCTATAAATTAAAAAATGGTTAGGGTGAATTTTTGGAATTTTTTTGAAATACATGAATTTTTTGTGAGTAGTGAAATATGGTAATTTACGGTATATATACATTATAAGATAAATAAACTATTCCTTGAGATATGGATTATTTAATAACAATTTTTTCGGAATAAAATGATCTAATTACATTATTTAGTGTCAAGAATAAATAATATTTCTTTTTTTAGAAAAATAATAAACTAATGAATTAAATAATGAGAAAACACACCTCTACTCCATTATAATTTCCACCCAACACCAACTATTCTCCTCAGAACTCTAAAACATTGAGACTGAGCCAAATTCAGATCAAATATCTTCCCAAGTCCCTACCCTAGATCTAAGATATTTTTGTCTTAAAAAAATACCAAAACCAAACCCCCTAAGTAGGTTATTAGGAAGAAGAAACCAAGAGGTAAAACCCTATTCCTATTTATTTAAATTTTGTTTAGTGTACTTTTAATTTTTTCTATTCTCCTCACTTACCCTTATCTAAGACTCATGAAAAATCCATTATCTTACATATAATATAATTTTATAATGATTATTTAATAATTATTTATTAAATATCTTCTCCATTCTCTTTTATTTTAAGAATTAAAACATCATCTGTGAGTGGTCGATTTACCACCTTCGTGGATGACGTGATTTCACCAATCAATTACACCTTCAATTATGGTCATGAAATAATTTTTAATGATTAAATAGATTATATTATATGTTTTAAAACCTATTTAATTTTTTTTAACACGTTGATATACATTATATTTAATAATATAACAAAACTAGTTTGTGAAGATCAAAAAATAATAAATTAATCTAAATGATTATCATTAATGATTTATCTAATGAATCATCCTCACTACGAGAAAAAAAAGAAATTTTAATACTCTTTTTGTTCATTATAAACATATATGTTCATTTTTGTAAGTAACCTGATCATGAAAATGAAGGAAACTAATGCTCCCGAATGGTGAGATTGAATCTCATAATCCACCAAAAGAGACATAAATTGACAAAAAATGTATACTACATAAAATATATATAGAATTTTTTTGATTAATTAATTAATTGATTTAATCTGATTATTTAGGACATTATGATCATGTGCGGAATCATTTTGGACATTAGATAATTGATTCTACTCGAACCTCCATTTTTCATTCGGGTTACTCTTTCACTCTCTTTACCCCAATACAATGATTCATATTTATATATAATCATTCTCAATTATTTTTATATATTCCAAAAATACATTATCCTGATCATACCATCCCTCATTGATGGGATAATATGAGTTTTAGGATGTTTCCCTTTTCAATTCTTCCTATTAAGAAAGCCCGATTCAAGGGAAAATCCCGATTTCTTACCCACACTCCATAATCTGTTTTACGTCATAATTATTTTTCAACGATAACACATTTTATCATGAATATAATCTTGGTTCATTTCTTATTTTATACAAAAAACTATGACTTTTTCATTTTAAATAGCATTTATGATTTTCCATTAAATCGCACTTTGGTGGCTCATGTCTAATGCTTCATAAACACCCTTTCACATTACTAAACATAATTATGACATGACTTATTATCTTATATGCCTAGTTTCCCTTATGAATGCACATTTATGTCTTAAATACAATATTTTATGGGAACCCTTATGATATTCTCATGTCATACATGTTATTCTCCTTCTGTTTATTCATGTTTCATTCATTTTATTTCATCATGTTATGCTTTAAAACCCATGTGCTATGTTTGATTCCTATTATTATTCCCTTAATCGACATTCAGGATCTTCCCTTTTGGTCATGTATCCCTATGGTTATCCTATATATCTATAGGAGATCAAAGGAAGTTAGAAGCTCATTATAAAGATGAAATAAAACATTTTTTCATGATGTTTGATTTTTTACCTAATTTTCCAAATAATCAAGACCCTAAAATCCTTGGATTTTAATTTGATAGTTAATTATTTTTAAAATCGTGTCATATTTTGTGAAAAGTATATGTCACTATAGTTGGTATCAGAGGTATGGTCTAGTTATTTTTGGAGATTAGAAAGAGATAAATTTAGTAATAACCCTCGCGATAAGACTATGATTGAGAAAACATCGCTAAATTTTGGTTTTTATAGAGTAAGTGGTTTATAAAAAAAATACATCAATTTATAGATACTACAAGTGGATTTCATTCTGGAATAGATATACCTTGGAGTAACAACACTGAAAAGGTGTTCCAGGCCTGAATCCGGGTAACTTGGTACTTGGAAACAGGCCATATTGCGCACCTGTTTTGACACTCTTCAGGTATATTATTTGGTATATTCATATGATCAGTACGAACCATTAATAAGGGAATAAGGAAAAATCCCATAAGAATATATGTTAAGAAACATATACTAGATAACATATATTTAGACCTAGGTAATGACAATTTAGGATTGAATTTTCCTTTATATGTTTCTCTTTTTTTAATGTTTCTTTTTTATTCTTAATAGCTATGTATTTAGGCCCCCTAATTGTTAATTATTTTTTAGTTAATGGATGAAAATAGAAGAACATGTGAAAACAATCAATATGATAGGAAATGCGATAATTTACTGAATGGAATTCCAAATATGATGTGAATGTGAGCTCAAAACTTCATTATAGTACTAGCTCAGCTGGATCAAGTTATGAATAATAACTTGAATAATGTGGAATTCCCTCCTTCTCCTAATAAATATCATGTTGTTATAAAATACTTCATGTGCAAATGGCCTCCCATGTCTAGTGAATCTTATGATCCCCGCCTCACAGAACAATGGATTAACTCAATTGAGAATATATTCTATGTCCTCTAATTCTTAGAAGAAGAGAATGTTGTCCCGGTAGCTTATCATTTTGATGGGGAACCTGATCAGTGGTGGACACTAATACACAACACAATGTCCAAGGAGGAAATTGATTCCATGGAATGGGAATATTTGAATAAAATATTTTTCAATAAATATTTTCCCCAAACCCTCCATCTTAATATAGAAAGGGAATTACTCGGACTGTTGAAAAAGGAAGATGAGTCTATCAGGGTTCATGAAGAAAAAATCACAAGGCTTTCAAGATACATCTCTAGTATTGTCATGAACACCAATATAAAAGGATATTTCTTATTTAGAGAACTAAAATTGAGTGTATGAAAATCATTGGTGATTCAAGACTTTGAAATCTATGAGGGGATTGATCATTATTACATTAATGATGAAATGGAGAACATATACCCTCATGGGTCTCATGGTCCTAGTGAACAAAAGAGGAAAATGGTGTTTAATAAGGGTTATAAATTACATTATGGAATGAAGACCCAACAACCCATGGGTAAAAAGTGGGGGAAGAATCATCCTAGAAACTGACAAAAGGAACCAAGGGATGCTTTAAATTTAGAAGATAAGGGCTTATGAATAATACATATGAAGGGAAATGAATTATCCCACTAATTTTCATGAAGAAAGGAAGGTTCATATCGACGCTCAGCCAGTAGTGTAGTGTTTCAACTAAAATAAACATGGTCATTTTTTAAACCAAATCCCTAAGACCACCATCTTTATTGGAAATCAACAGTAACTTCAAAGGAAGCAATGAAAGGAATATGTTATCTCTACTATTGAGGGGGAGGATAATAATTATGTGGTTATAGGCATGATGTTTATTAATTCAGTAATAGATAACATACTAATTGATTCTGGTTCTACACATTCAATCATATCTTGCATGTTTAGTAGAACTATTCAAACACTGCCTCAAAAAATGGAGGTTGAGTTATCTTTGAGAATA
This sequence comes from Viscum album, assembly GCA_963277665.1. NCBI lineage: Eukaryota > Viridiplantae > Streptophyta > Magnoliopsida > Santalales > Viscaceae > Viscum > Viscum album. Next base: position 442,004,585 of record OY728135.1, on the reverse strand, counting down.
GTGAATGGGTAAATTATTTTATCCTATAATTATAACTCCCCCATGATTAATGTTTATGGAATGAACCTCCCATAATATATTTTTATACTCCCATTGGTAGAGATTTATTCCATATTGGGCATGGATTAGCTAACTTTAAAAAAATCCATTACGCACTATCAAGAATGGGAGGGCACTCTTTACATTTAGAAGAATCCTGCAATCATGTACAAGTGTGAGGAGGATGATGATTCTCCTTTAGAATCATTATCTCATGTGTGGATATTATTTATTTATGAGCAAGTATATCTATCACAAATGATTGAGACAAAGAATAAAATCATGCTCTAAGACATGCTCATCACGAGGGATTACACTGATGTATTCTCTATAGAGTTGACTAGTCTTCCTCCTGATCAAGTGGTTGATCTACAAATTTATCATATTCTTTGATCTCTATCTATATCAAATAAAACTTATTTAATGGACACTATTTAGGTAGAATAACTGGAGAAGTAATTATTGGAGAAGTTGGACTAGAGTTTTATATGCCCAAGCACTTCACCATGGGGTGATCTAGTTCTCTTTGTCAATAAGATCGGGGGATCAATGTTCCTCTAAATTGACTTTCATAAACATAATAAAATCATGATAAAGAAAAAGTATCCCCTTCAATATATAGATCAATAGTTTCATTGGGCACATGTGATCAATTATTTCTCTATGGCTGACCTTTGGATTGATATCTCCAAATAAATTTGAGGAAATAAGATATTCCTAGTACTACCTTTCAAATTATGTATAGACACTATGTGTTCATAGTGATGACCTTTGGAATCACTATTTCTCTAGTAATTTTTATAGACATAATGAATGGGGTCTTTAAAGATTACCTTGTCTAATTTTTAGTAGTATTTGTTTATGATATTCTGATATACTCTAAGATCAAGGAGGAACACCAAGAGCATTTGAATACTATTTTGAATATTTTGTGAATGGAGAAACTATATAAAAATTAAATTAAATGTGAGTTATGAATGAAGGAATTATCATTCATATGGAATGTTATCACCAAAAAGGGATATATTAGGACCCTTACAAGAAAATGTAAAATGAAGAGTGGCCCTCACCAACATCTGTAATAGAGATTTGAAGTTTCCTTAGTATAGTTGGGAATTACCAGTGATTTGTGAAGAAATTATCATGATTTTTGAAAAAACTATAAACAATTACTCATAAGGGAGAAAGGTTTTTCTAGACTAGGGAATGTGAAGGCTGCTTCAAGGAGTTGAAGAAGTTCCTTATCACTGTACTAGTGCTCACACTACTAATAAGTTGTTAAATCTTTGTGAAAAACAAAACAAGGATTTGGAAAAGGTATTAGGCTATATGTTGATGAAAAATGATAAAGTGGTAGCCTATTACTCAAGGTAGTTTAAAATCCATGAGAAAAACAATTACACACATGATCTGGAGTTGACATCTCTGATCGTTGCACAGAACATCTAGTGGGATTATCTCTAGGGGGATTAGTGTGAGATATATATTGATCTAATGGTATCAAATATATATTCACATATAAGAAAATTAATATGAGACAAAATGATGGTTATATATAATTAAGGATTACGAATGATCAATCCACTACCATCCTTGTAAATTAAATGAGGTAGATGATTCTCTAAATAGAAAGGATCCTACATCCATATCAATGATGTAAACTGAGAAGGATCCAATATCTTTAGACATACAAAGGATGGGCATGGGAATCATTAAGTCAGGAATATCATCAATACTTTCTCAAATGATTGATCAACCATCCCTCATGTAGAAAATAAAGTATGCTCAAATAAATTATGCGGGAATTCAGAACAAATTGGAATCTGTGATAAAAGGAAGATCCTCAGGGTTTCAAATGGATGAGGAAAGAGCCATAAGATTTGGGTCACGACTATGTGTACTATCCAATCTAGAGATAATGATAAAGATTATAAATGATGCACATAATTTAACCTTCTCTGTTCACATAGAAATCCCATAGATATATTGAGATCTTTGAGATAAGTATTTGTTGAATAATATGAAAAAGGAGTTTGTTTAGTATAGGACAAAGTTCCTTGTATATTAGCAAGTGATGTATGAAAGATTGAATTATAAGGGGATGATGTAACCACTACCCACACCAACTTGGAAGTGGGAGAACATTACCATGGAATTTTTCACTGGATATCTAAGGAAATATAGAGGAATCAAATCAACATAGTACATTCTGTATCATCTTACTAAGATATATAACTTTATCACAATTCAAGAAGACATCTCTCTGGATCAACATGCACAGATATATATCAGAGAATTGGTAAGGCTATATGGGGTACCACTATTGATTGTATCTGATCGAGTTTTGAAATTTACAACTATGTTTTGGAAAATTCTCCAACTGGATCTGAACACTGAGTTGAACTTCAGTATAGCTTATCATCATCAAACTAATGGAAAAAATGAGTGCACTATTCAGAAACATGAATCCATGTTGAGAGAGTGTTCTATGGACTCAAAAGGAGGATGAGACCAACATCTTCCACCAACAAAATTATCCTTCAATAATTATTTCCACTTGAGCATCTAAATGGATCCATAAAAATCCTTTTATGGATAACAATGAAGAACATCAACATGCTGGGATTAAATTGGTGAGAATAAGATACTTAGACCTGAAATGATTAAAGAAATGGTGGTAAATTTGAATCCCATTTAGTATTACATCAATGTAGACCAATGCCGGAAAAAGTGTTATGCATGCAATCATTGATGAGATGTTGAGTTTAATGTTGGAGACATAGTATTCCTCCAAATATATCCTGGGAAGAAGGTAATGAGATTTGGGAAAAAGGAAACATAAGTCTAAGGTACATCGACCCATGCATGTTTCTTGATCTTGTCATAATTATGGCCTATCAACTAGAACTTCCACAAAAAATATATCAAGTACATGATTTATTCTACATATCGTTCTTGAGGAAGTAAATATCAGATCTTCCACATGTACTATATTTTGAGGTGGTACAGTTGAAGAATGATCTCTATAATGAGGAGTATCCAGGGAAGATCTAGGATCATAGTCATAATTTTATATGCAATAAGACTGCTCACCTGCTCAAATTAATATGGATGATCTATAAGTAGAATGAGGGAACACATGAACCATAAGGAAAAATGATAACCTAAATCACCAATGAAGGAAAAGTACCCCACCCTTTTTCAACATAGAATGTAAAATGAAATTTTAAGGGAAAAAGTTTATAAGGGGGGAAGAATGTGACGACCCATAATTTTATCAATTGAAAAATAAATTATTATATATATATCTCACATATTACAAATCACATATAATCACTTTGATAACACAATAATAACATTATAAATGAATAATGAATGAAATAAGAAGTAATTATCGATGTTAAGGAACCTATACTGATGAAATAGTAACATGACCACTGGAATTGTATTGTGAACCTTATAAATAGTAAACTAGAAAACATAATAGTATCCTCACCAGTGAAATTATAAATAAAATTTAGTCATCTTATAAGTTACAATATTATATAACTATATCATATTATAAGTAAATAAATATTTTAAAAATAATTAATTAAGTGTTGGTAATTTAGTAATCCATCAATATGTAATTATCATAATATGATTAATTTAATAAATTAAATTAAAATTTATTTTAATAAAATATATTTATAAATTAATACATGTTATTATTATTAGATAATTTTATGAGACCTTAATTGAGTTTTCAAAGTGATAAAAAAGTAGTTTTAATTTTAAAATTTGTATTTTCCAAATCAATGGTGATTTTGTTTAAAAATTAAATTTCTCATATTCAGAAAAATATAATAATAAAATGGAGTTTATTTTATATTTATAAACATAAAAAAATGGTTAGATTGAATTTTAGGTATTTTTCTGAAATAAAGATTTGTTGGTGAATAGTAAAATATGGTAATTTACGGAATATATACATTATAAGTTAAATACACTATTTTTGATTCATGTCTAATTTAAGAGCCATTACATCAAAATTAAATGATATTATTACAATATTTAGTCTCATGAATCAACACTATTTCTTTTCTTGAGAAAAATTATAAACTAATGAACTGAATAATGAGAAAACACCCCTCTCCTACACCATAAATACCTTCACTCACCACCTCTTTTCCAACCACCTCTCAATCCTTGAGACATATCCAAATTCTTCTCAAATCTCTTACCAAACTCCTCCCCTAGGTCCAATAGATTTGATTCTTTAAATAATATAAAAAACAACCCCTCTAAGGAGGTCCTCAAGAAGTAGAAGAATAAAGAGTTAATATCGTCTTCTATTTTCTTTCAAAAAAATCAAGTTCTTTTCTATTATTATTTTCTCCTCACGTACCCTTGTCTCGTATCATACATATAATATTTTTTTATCATTTTTATGGAATAATTATTTATCAAATCTCCTCTACTCTCTCATTTAGTTTTACAATGAAAACATCATCTATGAGGTGCCGATTTACAACCTTTGTGGATGATGTAATTTCAACGTTCAATTAATCCTTCAAAGCTAGTCCTAAAACTATTTTATTGTTGAACCATATAATATTATATTTTTTAAAACCTATTTAATGTCCTCGAACAAATTGATATACATTATATTTAATAATATAACAAAACTAGTTTTTGATGATCAAAAAACTCTAAATTAATCTATACGATTATAATTAATTATTTATATAATGAATAATCCTAACTTCTAAAAAAAATTATTTTAATATTCTATAAGTTCATTAATAATATATATGTTCATCTCTAGACAACTATCCTCATTCTAAATTATTTTTATATACATATACAGGTAAACTAATCCTAAAAATAATTGAAACTCCCAAACGATGAAATTGAATCTCATAACCCATCCAAAGGGACATAAATGAACATAAAAAATTTATAATATATAAAATACATGTATAAAATGTCTTGAATTGTTGAATTAATTGAATTAATTTGATTATTTAGGACATTAATATCATGTGCAGAATCGTTTCAGACATATGGTAAGGGATTCTGCCTAAACATCTATTTTTCCATTAGGATACTCTTTCTCTATCTTAACCTTAATTTAATGGTTCATTATTTTTATATAATATTTAAAAATTTGTTATATATGTTTCAAAATCATTTGTCCAATTCAGATCATCCATCTTTGATGTGGTAGTACATGTTTTATAAAGGTTCATTTTTCAATTCTTTCCATTAAGCAAGCCCAATTCAAGGGAACTTCTCGATTTCTTATCCACACTCCACAATTTGTTTTAATGCATCATTATTTTCCTAAAATAATTTATTTTTTCATTAAAATAATCTTTTTTTATTTCTAGTTTTATAAAAACAACTATGTCTTTTCTATTTTCAATAATCATTAAGATTTTCTTTTAAACCATACTCAGATGGCTCGTATAAATATTTTATTGAACACCTTTTTTTCATGTTTACACGTCATTTTGAAATGAAATATCATTTTATATGCCTATTTTCCCTTATTAATTACCATTTATGTTTATATCCATTCTTTCATGGACACCCTTATGATATGATCATTTTTTATGAATTATGATATGATTATAATGCCCATTTCTTTCTATGGGCTACCCTTATGTTTATTACACATATGGAACGTGTATTTATGAACATGTTGTGATGGGTTCACCTAGATAGTGCTCTAATTCATAGGATAATTTTTAGTCTTGTGATATGACACGTTCATACATTGAGTGAACTTGAATCCTTTATGGGACTTTTTCCATCAGGTTATATAGTCTTTGCTATTATCCTTGACTCATATTTATGTCATCTTGTATGTTGTTGCTACATTCCACTGATCCCATGATTATTTTTCCCATGTTATACATGTTATTATTCCTTTTGTTTATTCATGATTTATGACATTTATTTTATCAGGTTATTCTTTCTATCCCATGTTCTATGTTTTATTCCTGTTCTTATTTCATTACTGGGATTTTTAACTCATCCCTTTTACTCATGTATTCCCCAAGTTATCCTATGGAGCTATAAGAGGTCAATGGATGTTAGGAGAAAATTATTGAGAAAAAATAAAACATATTTTCATTATATTTAATTTTTTACCTAATCTTCCAAAGACACTAGAATCTATGATCCAAGTAATGTAATTTGATAATTAATTATGTTTAAAATCATGTAATATTTTGTGAAAAGACTAAGTTGTATATCCACACTCCGTCGTAAAATTCCAATAATTTAAAAGATGAAACATACAAGGATTTTTATAAATATTCAAATATGTCTGGGAAACATATTCATTACTACATCTAATTAATTTCCTTATAAAAATACTATCACTATTCTCAGAAGTTTTAAAATGGGGAATTTTATTATCCTCAATCTTAGAGTAAAATTATTATCATGAACTCAAAAACAATAATATTATTCAATTAAAATAGAAATATTTTGAAACTTATTAACACTCTAAAATTTTACAATTTATTTTATTTAAATAATTTATTTTATAGCATGTGGTATACACAACATAAATCTTAAAAAACCCGTGAAATATTCATATTTAAATATAACCATTATTTCTATAGCATTGGTTTGAAGGGTTTGATTATAAATAACAAAATTATGAATTCTGTATATAATTATTTTCCTTAAATAAAATGAATAATCATTTATTCATTTATTATCAATTGTTTAGAAATGATGATAATATATTTTTAAGGTAAAAGATATGTTTTTCAAAAATCTATTTTTACAAGTAAATGAATTTTAATGGACTAAAATTTTTCAATATTAATAAATTATTATAAAAAAATAATTATAATATGTATTTAATTTTATTAATTAACATTTATTTGACTATTTTCATTTAGAAACTAATTTGAATGTGTTAATTTTATGCTTCACACATATGTTTTCTCCAAAAGTGGCTCCTACTACCTTTTTTGTGCATATAATATAATTAATTTATGAAAAATTTATAAATTGTATTTTAAATTAAATTTATCATTTTTGAAATTAGAATATCAAAATTATCATAACGTAAAAAATTGGGATTTTTCTAAAATGAATATGAATAATGATTTTTTTACAATTGCCTTTTCATTTCAATAATTTATAAGGTTCCATTTTATTTAAAAAATAAATTTAAAATTAGTTCATTTATGTTAGGAATAATCCATTTATGTTTATTTTAATAAATTTTATTCTTGATTTTGTAATTAAATAATTTTATACTAATGAAAATAATTTTTTTGGAAAACTTCTTTACATCGCATTATGTGGGTTGAGTTTTATATTAAATTATACCAATTCTGTTTATTGAGTTTGATAAAATGTATTTAATATTTTAAATCATAAAAATTAATATTAGTTAATAATTTAATGATAATAATTTTATTCATTTTGAAATGTATCTTTGGTAAAAAAAATTGTCACCAAAATAAGAGGGTAAATCGGGTTAACCTATGATAACAGTTATTGATAAGGCAACCACATTTCATCTTAATTCATATTTGATGAATTTTTTTGAGACTCTTATAATATTATTATCAAAATTTAATTATTTATGTGCCACATTTCCATGAAAATTACTTAATAAATTGTAAATGTTTTCAAAAATACATGTTTGTTCTCTCCCTCACCTATAAAATGACACCCCTTTCCTGTCTTCTCTACACAAACATTTCAATTTATATCTCAAAATACCAATCCCAATACCTTGATAAAATATCTAATATAGTACTATAGTTATTATTTTGGGAATAATTCCAACCTTTGAATGCTTAAGATGAAAAAAAATGAAAATGTTTGCAGAAGAGGTATAACTCAAAACTAAATGTTTTAGTTTAATTCTTATTCAACCTCATTAAATAATATTCCAACTATTGTGATATATTACCATAATTATCTTAAATATATTTACATATTATTATTTTTATATATTAACCTAAATCCAAATTCTTCTTCCCCTAATTGGAGACAATACCATCTCTCATGTATACTGTAGAGTACCACATCGCGAACCAATTTATTTTATTCATCATTATGGACTCACATGGATTGTTTATATAGGTTTATTTAAATAAATAATGTGATATTTATTATATATCCATCATTATAGTAATATTATATGATACTTACCTTATTTCCCCCATATTCATTGAAAATTAGAAGCATCACTTATGACTATATATGAAATATTGTCTGCATGACGATAACAATTTTCTTTTCATAAAAAAATTAAATTTTTTATTCGATAATAATAATTTGTGTATAAAAATGATAACTATACCATAACTAGGATTCTGGAAAAGATATAATCCTGATAGTTTTGACTAAAGTCAATTTAGCATAGTCATTTTGGACATATAAGCCGAATGTTCTCAAAATATCTGACTTGTACCTTATCGATTCAGTAATTAACTATAACATTGATATTATTTGAATAAAATGAATAAAAAAATGATTACTAAGAAATTAAATAATTAACAAATTTTTATTATTCAGGAAGATAATCAATGAAAGATAAAATTCAGACTTGAGGTAATGGACACTTTTCCAAAGAAACTCATTTCAAATGATTTAATGATTAATGTAACATCCTAGGTAAATAAATAATAAGACATTTTCATAATTATTAATATTTATGAATTAAATATTAATTTTACTTTAAAAGGGACGCTATGTTCAAAGGCGTTCCCGATATGCTACAATGGGTTTCCTTGAAATCTTACGATGCACACTAATAATATAATAATATAATTTTACATCGTAGTTAAGGCCTAACTGTTATAAGGGAGGGAATGAATAGAACTAACCAAAATATGATTATTTATTTTTTTAAAATGTTTTTACATTTATCCAATAAAATTTAGAGTCTTAAAAAAAGAAAAGAATTTTATTTTAATTATAAATACTCAAATATTCACTAAAAGGTCGATTTAATGCCTTTTGATGGAGAACCCATTTTAAATCCTGTTTTTGTCACTATTATATGTTATCTTTGACAAAATAAAATTATCCTTTAGAATTGGGACATCAAAACTTACTTTGGGTAAAATTTTGGTATTTTTCCGATAAAATTCATTTTTTGATGAATAGTGAAAAATACGGTATTTTAATTCAAATATGCCTTTTTAATCTAGTTTATTTATATGGATATATTATCTTTTTAATTGGTCTTAAAGTGTAATTAGAATATATTTTAACTATTTAATTCAATTATGGTTATTGGAAGCAATTTCACTTTGAAATTGGACATAATTAATTGTCAATCTTTTGATAGTTATTGTTTCTTAAAAACACGCTATTTGTTTTGTCAATGGGAATTAATTTTAAATTAATTAATGAAACTTCTATGTTTTGAATTTGGTAAAATGGAAATCATTTTTGAATTTTGAATTTCAAATATATCTTAGGATTAAATTTTTTTATTTTTCTGAAAACATCAATTTTTGATGAATAGTGAAATCACTTAATAGTAGTTAAAAACGGACTTTTTCATTTAAATAAAATTTTACCACTTCTGTGAATTGAATTTTGAAAATCCAACATACATGGGTGTTATTAGTAAGTAAAATTTGGTTTAATGAGAAGAAAATAATTTTTGGTGAATTGTAACCTTTTATTTTATTTACCACGGTTATAAGTAAATTGGGTAATTCAATGTAAAAAGAATATTATATTTATTCAAAATTACCGTATCACATGTTCTAAACTTATTGGATGAGTCATGGCTGACCATGGGCATCCTTGGGTCGATTTTGGGACCCCATGGAGCAACGTGGGTGTGATAATAACACTTAGATTAGTTAATTTAACGTAAAGGCAAAAATGACTAAAACATATATCTTTTAGTAAATTAATTTTTACATAATGTTATATAAAATATCCTTTAGACTATAAATATTCATTGGAAATATAAAATTATTACCTACATCTTGGTAATTGTTTTATAATTTATAGACATCAAATAAATTAAATTATTTATCTCACAAAATGAGGTAGTATTTACCTCATTAATAAATGATGTAAATAAATAAGATTATAATGAATAAAACATTATCCAAAATATTTCCAATTCTTATTGGATGATTTTATTTCGAATATAAATCATCATATCTTTGAATTCAATGATTTTTGGACATTTTGAAACTAAATAGAAGTTTATAAGAAAATAATATTTTCACACTTTCCTAAAGAGACCCTCCTCTCCCCTATAAAAGGAGACTACTTCTAACCAATTTATCACACCACTCAAGCCTTTTGGATCTTCACAAATCTTCCTAATTAAACTCCATACATCCCTATACTCCTCCTATATTCCTTAACTTAGGCATAAGACACTTCAAGAAGTCCTTTTGGTTCAAACCAAAGAGAGATACCCAAATTAAAGGTAACAATTTATCTTAACTTATTTTGTTTTATTTTACCTCTCCAACCGCCTAAACTATTTTTATTCCATTCTATTGTAACCAAACATGTATCCTAAATATACTAGGATTCCTTTATGAAAAATATTTGAACTACACTGACACACACATCCATCTAGTGGGTAAAGAACATACTGTTTCTGTGGATGGAAAACTAACGCCTCACGAAACAATGATTATTCAATTATTTCCTACCGCCTCTCATGGTGGCCATTAAGATGACACTGTATTTATATATGATATATATTAAGTTTATTTTTTCTGTATGAGTATGTACTTTCCATTTATAGCATGGCTTTATGGTTTCAATTATGGGTAAATACGATAATCTCATTTGAGAAAGTAAGGACTACCGCCCCCTCAAAATGATATGACTCGTTAATGCCTTATGTGGGACATATAAAGGATGGAGTTAATAATATTATATATGATATTATACTGTAATTATAATAAAACTATGTATCATTATGTTTTAATTCCATTAAAATAAGAAATAGAAATGGAAGTAGCATTCATGCATACGTACGGCTTATCGTCTCAAAGAATGGTGCATTTCATTTCTTAACCCTAAATGTTGTGTACTATTATAAATACATGTATATACTATATATATATATGATATATATGATATCCAAATTATGAATATCATTCTGGATATAATGAACCTTTGACCACATGAATAACATGTAATTCTAAGAATTCCATTTTCAACTAAAGTACCAAATATCAACAAAATGACCATTATTAACATAAATGAATATTTAATATTTATAACATGGTAATAAGTGATATATTATGGATAATAAACTTGAAAATGGTTCTGAAGAAAGTATAAATTAACTTTAGTTTATTATTTAGTAAATTAATGAATGAACGGGTCAAGTCTGAGACGAGGTAAGGGACTTCATCTCAATCTCTTTTCATTGAGGAATATTTTGTTCTATACATAACTAACTTTTATACAGTGTATAAACCACGTTTTATTTTACTTTTATTCAAAAGGAATGTTTTTTCTATGAAGTGTTTTACTAAATGAGAAAGAAATAATGTTTTAACGTAAGTGGTGACAATGATCTTTTCCACCGCCACAAGTATTATTTGATCTTCGGATTCCTAAAAAATCCATAATTTTTTTAAATGGAAAATAAATACCATATACGCTTTTATGTATTTGGAATTGAAAATAGTTTGGTAATATATTTGTTATTTCAATATATTTAAATGATATATTTTGATTGAAATGTGGAAATATTTTCCTTCCTTTATAATTGTTGTAAGTGTTATGATTTTATAATGGTACTTAGACATTTGACTGGTGGTTGTGTGATAAAACAAATGACGAGTGGTGCCATTATAAACCACGAAGGGTGGTTACGTTGTAACCTCCAATGCATTGGGTATGGAAGTTGGCCATATGGCTATTCCATTTAGTGATATGCGTGGAATTAGACCGTATTATTATTGCATTTAAATATGTCTATGTCCCAAGTAACCATTATATATTATGTGTTCTTTATATGGGTTTTATGGTAACCTATTTGTTACAAAAGGGTAAGTAATGATCTTTAATTCAGTGAACAGTATTTACTACATCATAAAGGTGAAAAGTATTACTTACAATAAAGTATTCATGTTTTACTTTTTTTTTTGAAAAAATAATAGTTTTCCTTCATTATGTATCCCTTACTGATCTTTTTATGCTCATCCAATTCTTTGAAATGTATTTCACATGACTTAAAGATGAATAGGGTCAAGGATGGGGTCAAGGGAAAGTCATGTTGTCTAAAACATGGATCTAGACATGTTTCTTTTTTAGATTTTTTTATTTTATAAAGGAAAAAAAAGAAGCTTAGTAAAAGTGTCTACTTTGTAAATATTTTGAGATGTAACAGTTATGTCCTAGTTCTATAAAACTCTAAAACTGAAAAGATCCTCAATGTGAATTAATTGTTTAATTCAAGATTGTGTATTGTTCTAAGGCGAGATCCTTATAATTAGTATCAGAGGTCGGTTTAGAAAACTTTAGGAGTTAGGGTATTGTTAAATTAATATCCATCAATTAATTTATGGTAATATTGAAATGATATAGCATTTACAGATTACCATGTTTCTTCGGCTAAGATATTTCTGTATTCAGAATGGTTTTCCACAGAGGGAATAGGGAATCTATGTTGGGACAACATCGAGTGGAAGACAACCTCCCAAATTAGAAACCTGAGATGGTCGAAATCAGAACTGAACAGTTTGTTGCAGTGATGTCATAGTTGACTCAGGCTACAAATGGTGGTGGTATCCATGCACGAGACCAGCCAGATCAACCACAGAGGAACATGTCAATAGTGGAGCATTTCATGAAGCAACATCCCCCATCATTCATTGGATCATCTAACCCTATGCTATAAGAATGGTGGATTAATGAATTGGAGAAGATTTTTGATGTCATGGGGTGTTCAGAACATCAAAAGGTAAGTCTCACTGTTTACCGTTTTGAAGATGAAGCGGATCAGTGGTGGTATATAGTGAAAAATATCAGGGATAGTGAGGAGAATGATGCACTTGATTGGGATGAATTTAAAGGTATGTTTATTGGGAAATATTTTCCAAAGGTGGTTCATATTAGGAAGGAAAAACAATTCCTATAATTGAGGAAGGAGGATGACTCAGTGGCTGCTAATTAAGAAAAATTCACTTGACTGGCAAGGTATGCACCAAATTTTATCTGAGATCTTGATAATAAGATAAATCAATTTTATTCAGGACTGTTGCGACAATATCGAAGAGCATTAGCCTCTTGTGAGTTAAAAAGTAATGAAAAAATTGTTTGATGTGCAGAGAAGGTGGAAATGAAAATTTCCAATGATTAAGTGTTCTTTGAAAAACAACAAAATAAGAGGTCCAGTTGGCAGGAGAAGGGTAAGAACTCATCAAACAATCCTAGAGGTAAGAAAACAAAATATCAATCTTTGGAGAAGTGCGGTAAAAAGAATCCTGGAGAATGTTTATCAATGTCTGGAAAGTGCTTCTGGTGTGGTATGTATGGTCATATTGCTCGTAACTGTAAGGAAGATAATCAAGCAGGTAATGAAAACCCAATGGTAAGATGTTTTAAGTGTAATGAAATGAGTCATTATGCAAATGAGTGTCCAATGAAGAACTCAACTGAGGGAATGTAGCCAGAATACAATCAAAAAGGGGTGATGAAATCCATTGCAACAACTTCATCAGATGTTGGGCCATTGAATGAAGTAGTATCAGATACACTGTTTGTTTTTTCTGATTATGACAATGTGTTGTTTGATGCAGGGTCTACACACTCATTCATTTATGATACGTTTTCTAGTAAACTGGGGATTCCGCCTCATGATATAACTCATGAACGTATGTTAAACACAATGGGGTGAAAATTTATGACAAAAAGAAATTATAAGAACCTTCCTGTCCTTGTGTGCGGAAAGAATCTACCTATAAACCTTATTGTTTTCCCTTAGTAGAGTTTGCTGTTTTTTTGGGAATGGATTGGCATTCGGTTTATCATGATAGGATTGACTTTAGAGCTTAAGAGGGTTCTTTTCAGAAATATTTTCAGTTTGTGTACAAGAATTAACCCTTACTTTTGATAACATATCTGGAAGCTGAGAAACTGGTAAAAGATGGAAATGAATGTTACCTTGCACATATTGTTGAAAACAAAGGAACTGTTCAGATTAATGATGTTATAGTGGTAAATGAGTATCTTGTTGTTTTTCCTAATGATTTTCTTGGTATTATACCTGATTAGGAAGTTGAATTTACTATTTACTTACTTCCTGATGCTAATCCAATTTCAAAACCCCCTTATAGAATCCATCAAATTTAACTTTTAGAGTTAAAGAAGCAATTGCAGGAGTTATTGGATAAAGGTTTAATTCGACCAAGCACATCACCATGGGGTTCCCCAATCTTGTTTGTTAAAAATAATGATGGTTAAACGAGGCTTTGTATTGATTATAGAGCATTGAATGACATTACTTTTAAGAACAAGTATCCTTTGACTCATATAGATGATTTGTTTGATCAGCTCCATGGAGCTCAATATTTTTCAAAGATTGACTTGAGGTCGGTGTACCATCAGTTGAAAGTAAAGGAAGCCTACATTTCAAAGACCCCATTTTGTACTAAATATGGCCATTATGAATTTTTAGTTATGCCTTTTGGGTTAACCAAATCACCTACTGTATTCATGGCTCATATGAATAGAATTTTCAATGAGTTCTTGGATAAGATTGTGGTTGTGTTCATTGATGATATTTTGGTTTATTCAAAAAGAAAATAGGATCATGAATATCATTTAAGGGTTTTCTTGACAACCTTATAAGAAAAGAAATTGTATGGGAAATTCAACAAGTGTTATTTTTGGTTACAAAAAATTTCTTTCCTTCGTCACATTGTTTCAAATAATGGAAAAACTATTTATCCTGCTAATACTAAAGTCATTGAAGAATGGGCAAGACCAAAAAATAAAACCGACATCCATAGTTTCAATGGTTTGGAAGGTTATTACCGGATGTTTGTTGAGAATTTTGCACGGATATCTAGTTCAATGACTACGTTAACTCGATAAGGAGTTATGTTCATTTGGAAAAAATAATGTGATGATTCTTTTTAGGAATTGAAATGAAGATTGGTGAATGCTCCAGTTTTTTATTGTCCTTCTAGAAATGGTGAGTTTATTATCTATAGTGATTCTTCCTTGAAAGGACTTGGTTGGGTCTTAATGAAGAATGATCCAGTGATTTTTTATGCTTTACGTCAGATGAAAACTCATGAGTCAAATTACCATACATATGATTTGGAATTAGCTGCAGTTTTTTTCATTAAAAAATTTGGATCCATCAATTATGTTGAGTAAAGTTTGAAATATATACTGATCAAAAAAGTTTAAAGTATATATTAACTCCAAAAGAATTGAACATGAGATAGAGGATATGGCCGGAATTAATCAAGGATTATGATTACACGACCATTTACCATCTGAGAAAAGAAAATAAAGTGGTTGATGATTTGAGTAGGAAAAGTAATGCGTCATTAACCATGTTATATTTTGAACGATATCATTTGGTTTTTGATTTGATGAACTTTGGCATAAAAGTGGTTGGTGTAAGAAATTCTTCTGGTTTTGTTTTAGGTGTCAGTGAGATCATCTCTATCAGAAAAAATTAAAAAAGCGCAGAAGGAAGAGAATGAGTTGTAAGGAAAGGTAAAGTTGGTTCAAAAGGGTAAGTTGCCTGATTTTAATGTTGATAATGATTGTGTTTTGAGGTTTGGGAAGAGATTATGTGTGCCTTGTGAATCATAGTAGAAGAATGAGATGTTATGTGAGGCTCATAGTTCCCCATTTTTAGTTCATCCTGGTAGTACTAAGATGTACAGAGATCTTCGGGAGTATTACAGGTGCGATGGAATGAAAAGAGATATTTCTGATTTTACTGTGAAGTGTTTGACTTGTCAGCAGGTTAAAGCAGAGTGGAAGTTAACCAAAGGGATGCTTCAGTCTTTACCAGTGACAGAGTGGAAATGGGAAAACATATCCATGGACTTCGTTGTGGGATTACCGATGACATATTGATGTAACAATGCAATATGGGTTATTGTTGATCGGTTGACTAAATCTGCTCATTTCTTTCCAATTCGAGATACTTTGTCTCTAGATTAAATTTCTTGGTTGTATGTTAAAGATATTGTCTGGTTGCATGGTGTTCCCCTCTCCATTTTATCTGATCGTTATCCCAGGTTTACTTCTAACTTTTGGAAAGGCCTTCAGAATTCGTTGGGTACTGAATTGAATATTAGTACAACTTTTCATCCACAATCAGATGGGTAGTCAGAACGAACAATTCAGACCTTGGAGGATATGATGCGTGCTTGTTCACTGGATTACCAGGGAAGATGGGACCAACATAATTCTTTGGTTGAATTTTCTTACAATAAAAGTTTTCATTCCAGTATATAGATGGCTCCATTTGAGGCATTATTGGAAAGCGTTGTCGAACTCCAGAGTTTTGGGATGATGTAGGTGAAAGAAAGCTATTGGGAGTAGAATTGGTATAAAAGATGGCAGAAAAAGTTCAGTTGATTCAGTAAATCATGAGAAAAGATTAGAGTTGGCAGAAATGTTATGTGGATAATCAGCGGAAGGATCTTTCTTTTGAAGAAGGTGATCATTTTTTTCTCAATGTTTCTCCATGTAAAAGTGTGATACATTTTTGTAAGAAGGGAAATTTGAGTATGAGTTTCATTAGACCTTATGACATCCTGGAGAAAGTTGGATCAGTTGCATACAAAGTGGCTTTACCTCCATGTTTATCCCAAGTACACAATGTTTATCATGATTTAATTTTGAGAAAGTGTGTGCTAGATCCATCTAATGTTTTGATCCCAGAGGTAGTTCAGTTGGAAGAGAATCTATCTTATGGGGACCAACCCGTCCAGATTCATGACTGAAGAGAGAAAGTGTTGCAGAATAAGGTAATTCATCAAGTAAAGGACTTGTGGAAAACCCATCTGGTTGAAGAGGAAACGTGGTAATCTGAAAATACTATGAATGATAAATATCCCCACTTATTTTATAAGTGAATAAAATTGTGAGGATGAAATTCCCAAAATGAAGGAAGGATGTAACATCCCAATTAAATAAAGAATAATACATTTTAATAATTGTTTATATTTTTCAATTAAATATTATTTTTACTTTAAAAGGGATGCTATGTTCGATGGCATTCACGATATGCAATAATGGGTTTCTTTCAAATATTATGTTGCATAATAATAATATAATATTAATATTTTAAATGGTAGTAAACGTTTTGTCGTTGTAATGGCGGGAATTAATAGAACTAACTACAATATGATTATATATGTTTGTTAAATGTTTTTACATTTATCCAATAAATTTTATAGGCTTAAAATAAGAAAAGAATTCGATTTTATGCATAAATACTCTAATACTAACTAAAAGGTCGATTCACCACCTTTTGATGGAAAACACTTTTTAAATATATTTTTTGTTACTTTTATATGTTATATTTGAACAAATATAATTATTCTTTAGAATTGGGACACAAAAATTTACTTTGGGTAAAATTTTGGTATTTTTCTGATAAAATTCATTTTTTGATGAATAGTGAAAAATACTGTATATTAATTCAAATATGCCTTTTAAGATAATTTATTTATATGGATTATTTATCTTTTTAATTGGTTTTAAAGTGTTATTAGAATATATTTTTACCATTTAATTCAATGATGGTCATTATAAGAAATTTCACTTTGAAATTGGACATAATCAACTGTCAATCTCTTGATAGTTATTGTTTCTCAAAAACATGCTATTTGTTTTGACAATGGGAATTAATTTTAAATTAATTAATGTAGATTAATTGTTTTTAATTTGGTAAAATGGAAATCGTTTTTGAATTTGACATATCATATATAGCTTAAGATGAATTTTTGGTATTTTTCTGAAAAACTTCAATTTTTGATGAGTAGTGAAATCACTTAGTAGTAGTTAAAAAAATGAAATTTTTCATTAAAATGAAATTTTACCACTTCTGTGAATTAAATTTCAAAAATCCGACATACATGGTTGTTATTAGTATTTAAAATGTGGTTCAAAGAGAAGAAAATAATTTTGGTGAATAATAACTTTTTATTTTTATTTACTGTCGTTAAAGGTAAATAGGGTAATTCAATGTATAAAGAAAAATATCATTATTCCAAAATACCTTAACAATTGTCCCAACCTTATTGTATAACTCATGTCCGGTCATGGGAATCCCTGGGTCTATTTATATACCCAATAGATCCACATGGGAGTGATAATAACACTTAGATTAATTAATTTAAAGTAAAGTCAAAAATGACTTAAACAAATATCTTTTAGTAAACTAATTTTTACATAAGGTAACATAAGTTTTAATTTAGAATATAAATATTATTTTGAAATATAAAAATATTTCCTACATCATGGTAATTTATTTATTATTTTTAGACATCAAATAAATTAAATTATTTATGGCACAATAGTG
Organism: Viscum album; assembly: GCA_963277665.1. Taxonomy (NCBI): domain Eukaryota; kingdom Viridiplantae; phylum Streptophyta; class Magnoliopsida; order Santalales; family Viscaceae; genus Viscum; species Viscum album. The sequence continues at coordinate 441,986,020 of OY728135.1, read as the reverse complement.
ATGAAATATTTACCTCATTAATAAATAATTTAAAAAATAAGATTATAATTTTTAAAATATTATCAAAAACATTTCCAATTATTATTGGATGATTTTATTTCGAATATTAGTCATCTTATCTTTGACTTTAATGATTGTTGGAACTTTTGAAAAGGAATATAAGTTTATAATAAAATAATATTTCCAAATATTCTTAAAGATCCCCTCCTCTCTCTTATAAAAGGAGAACACTTATAACCAATTCCTCACACCTCTCAAGACTTTTAGCTCGTCCAAACTCCACCAAATGTATCTCCATACATCCATCTCATCCTCCTATTATCCTTACCTTAGTAATAAGACACTTCAAGTAGTCATTTTGGTTCAAACCAAAGGGAGATACCCGAATTAAAGGAACATTTTCTCTTAAAATCTTTTGTTTTATTTTACATCTCAAACCCACTAAAATATTTTTATTCCTTTATTTTCTAAATACACAAGTATCCTAAATATACAAGGATGTTGTTATAAAAGGATTCAAACTACACTTACACACACATCAATCTAATGGGTAAAGAACATACTATTTCTATGGATGGAAAACTAACGCATCACGAAACGATGATTGTTCAATTATATCCTACCGCCTCTCATGGTGGACATTAGGATGGAACTATATTTATATATCATATATATATTTTTATTTTTTCTTTATTCTTATGTAATTTCCATTTATATCATGCCTTTATGGCTTTCGTTATTGGCAAACATGATAATCTCATTTGAGAAAGTGCGGACTACCGCCCCCTCAAAGTGATATGACTCTTTAATGCCTTATGTGGGATGTATAAAGGATGGAGTTAAAAATATTATATAATATTTTATACTGGAATTATAATATATCTGTGTTTCGTTATGTTTTAATTCCATTAAAATAAGAAATATAAATGGATGTAGCGTTCTTGCATACGCACGACTTACCGTCTCCATGAATGGTGGAATTCATTTTATACCTCTAAATGTTATGTACACTTATAAATACATATATATGCTAGATATATATATGATATATATGATATCCAAATTATGAATATAATTTCATATATAATGAGGTTTTGACCACATGAACAAAATGTAATTATAAGAAATCCATTTTCGACTCAAGTACCAAATATCGACAAAACGACCATTATTAACATAAATGACTATTTAATTTTGTATAACATGGTAATTAGTGATATAATAGGGATACCAAACTTGAAAAGGGATGTGAAGCAAGTAGAAATTAACGTTAGTTTATTATTCAGGTAATTTAAGAACGAAAGGGTCAAGTCAGACACGAGGTAAGGGACTTCGTCTCTATCTCCATTCGTTGAGGCATATTTTGTTCTATACATAACTTCCTTTTATATGGTGTATAAACCACTTTGACTTTGACTTTTATTCAAAATGAATCTTTTTTCAACAAAGCATTTAACTAAATGAAAAAAATTAATGTTTTAACATATGTGGTGAAAACTACCTTTTCCACCGCCGCAAGTATTATTTGATCTCCGGCTTCCTAAACAAGCTGTAATGTTTTTAAAAGGAAAAGAAATACCATATACTCTTTTACGAATTTTGGTATTGAAAATGGTTTTGATAATGGATCTGTTATGTCAATATATTTAAATGATATATTGTGATTGAAATGTTGAAATGTTTTATTTCCTTTATATTTGTTGTAAGTGTTATGATTTTATAATGGTACTTGGACATTTGACGGGTGGTTACGTGATAAACCAAATGACGGGTGGTGCCATGATAAACCAGGACAGGTGGTTATGTTATAACCTCCAATGTATTGGGCATGGAAGTCGGCCATATTGATATTCCATTTAGGGATATGTGTGGAAGTCTACCATATGGTTATTATATTTAAGTATGATTATGTCCCATGTTAGCTTTATATGTTATGTGTTCATTATATGGGTTTTATGGTAATCTGTTGGTTACGAATGGATAAGAAATGATCTTTAATTCAGTGAAGAGTTTTTTCTACTTCATAAAGGTGAAAATTATTACTTATGATAAAGTATTCATGGATTACTTGTTGTATTGAAAAACTATCAGTTTTCCATCTTTGTATATCCCTTACTGAGTTTTTATGCACATCCCATGTTTTGAAAAGTTTTTCATAGGACATAAATGTTAGGATGCTATGACTCTGAGTATGATATACTCTGTGATACCAAACGTAAGATCGAAATAAGAATGATATTTTCATATACAGGAGGGGTGATAGAGCACTGTCGTGGGCGCCCTCAAATGATTAATGTGATTTTGGGGTTCTTAGGTGCAGCAGAGTTGCTGACCAAGGTCGTCTCTCAAAGAAGGAAGTGACTTTAACAACTTATTAAAGGTATTCTAAAAAAATAAAATAGAATAGAATAAAAAAACTACTTTAAAGGATGGGGTTTTTTTGTAGTTTATGATACTAGAAGAAGTTTGCTGGAAGAAGATTGTTTGTTTTTTGTTTTTTGTTTTGAAATGATGTTCGATTAAAATGACACAACAAAAAGATGTTTTTTAGACAATATTTAAAAGACGTAATCGATCTAACTATACCTATTCATTATCTTATTAATAATCATAATTTAAATAAATATCCACTTAATTATTATCCCCTAATTTGTTAACCCTCAAACCCTACAAGAGTTAACTTAACCATAATGATGGAATTACTTAAACCCTAGGCTAGCTTCAGAACACACAATCGCAACAACCTGCTTTGATTTTTGTTCTATGGTTAGCTTATGGTCAGTGGTTAATTATAGCACATATCCATTCTGTAAATGAGTATGAATTATGTTTAGGGATTATATTTTAACTCTAAAAATTTATCCAATGTGGTCTTGTATTACTGATTAAGATTGCGCTCTCATAATTTACACAAAATCCCGACCTCGCGGGTTTTGTGTTAACTGTTCAATTGCTTTCTTAGTTTCTTGTAATTTAAAAACACAATTCATGGATCATATTATATTAATTACAGTAGCTCATTGATTCAAAATAAATGAATTAATAATGATATAGGTCGATCGATTACTAAAAATATCTACTCTTCCATGGGTGGTGTAATCATTGTAGAAGTGTTTTGCATGTGCAAAGGTTTATAATGGGTATAACCCAATAACACTTCTAATCAAGAATTCCAGACCAAAGAAGAATATTAAGAGAAGAATAAATTTAAACAAAAAATAAGAAAAGAGAAGAAATAAAAGAAGAACAATGAAGTTTATTACACAAACAAAATCATTACAACGTGAAGGAGAAGAAGAAGGCTTCGATGAGGGGATACTTGCTTCAAGAGCTACCCCACTTACAATGGTTGGAGAATTTGGGTGAAACAAATTATCCCCTACCTACAATATCTTAATTCACGTACCAACCCCTCCAAATTAGAAATACTTCAATTTATAAAGGGGAGGGGAGGAGAGGTTACAAGTGGTTTCAAGGGTGAATGTGGAAATTCGGCCAAATATTTTATTCCAACTTTCACCGCCCATTTGACCACCAAAACACGTTAATTAGCCCGCCTTCCAGAAGGATAATATGTGAGGATATGGTTCCTTTATTGCCTCTAAATATTTAGGCTTAATCCAGGCCCAAATGAAGGCGTTATGGCCGAAATACAGAATCTTTTCCATTCTGGCGAGTCCAGCCCAACTTTGACTTCATGGCCCATTTTCAACAACCAAATGCACTGATTAGCTCTAGTGTCATGAATAAAAGTTGTAGATAATTAGGTTAGTAACACTGTTACAAAATCTCAAATTGAAATAATAAATATAAAAATATTTATTTTCGAAATACTACAGTAAACTATAAAGGGTAAAACTGGAATTTTCATCAAATATTCAAATGTATGATCTAATCCAAAATACTTTCTAATTAAACATATTTAACACAATGTGAGGAAATTATATCATTTATTATCAATAAAATATTCAATAAAATATTGTTTTATCAATGGGGGGTGAATTGTACCTTTTAAAAATTCCCATAGGAAATTTTTAGGATGGTTATCTTTAATAAGGTTAAACATGATAATTCACAAGACCTCTATGAGTACTAAAAACATGATAGATTCCGGAAAAGTGATTCCTGAAATGAAACTTAACAAAAGTTACAAATATTAAAATTCTACCTTAAAGCGTATAGAATTTAACTAAATCAGAGTACAAGTAAGGAAGTGTAAGAATGTTATACATTCCTTAACAATACAAAATGTAGCGGAAAAAAAGTAGTAAAACTACAAGTAAAAAAAATAACTCTTTTAACCCAAAGAGAAGGGTATCCAACAACATTGGATAAAGGTCCCTTGATTTATTCTTTAAAGAAAGTCTGTCTTACCCACACTAGGGTAAGCCCTCAATACAAGGATCTGAGTGTGTCTTGCTATCCCCGCAAGCCCTCAACTATCAGTTAGTCGGCACCTCAATCTTCCTAAGCAAGGAAGACCTCAACTTCAAGGTGTTAGAACCTCGGTCTTCCTATCCCCGGAATCCCTCTATTGTAATCATAAAAAATCAGAGTCGCATGAAGCATGTCTGCACAAGGAAAAGTTTGAACAAGCTATGCAAACTTTCTACACAAAGCTTTGAGAGTTGATAAGAGCCTCTCTCTCTAGAAATCACTTCAATAGCATGTACGAATAGATCTAAAAGATGTGTCAATGTTCAGTATCTAGATCGTACAAATGGGATCTTATTTATAGGTGAAGCTCTAATGGTCGGCTCCCTCCCACAATGACCATATTTCTCCTTGAATTTCAGAGGGAATCGTACACGTGTCACTCAACCAACGGTTAGTTAATAATAGAAAGCGCGACATCATTTTGTAATGAAACAAGTGTAAGAATAAGTAAAACTGAATTTCGGAATGTAAGAAAATAAAAGATCTAAGTCTAACCAAAATGGAATTCGGAGTCTATAATAAACATATATTTAGATTTTGTTTTATAGGAATTCAGAACCTAAATTCTGTAGAAATCCAGAGTTTGTATTTATAAGGAAATTCGGAGTCTCATTTCACTAGAATTCAGAATCTGAACTTACAGAGTTCAGAGTCGAATTAGTAGAAGTCTGGAGTCGAACTAGTATAAGTTCAGAGTCTAACTCATAGAAGTTCGGAGTCAAAATAGTAGGATTTCATAGTCAAACTACTAGAAGTTTAGAGTTGAACTAGTATAAGTTCAGAGTTGAACTATAAATGTTCAAAGTCGAACTCATTAAAGTTCATACCCATAATTCGGAGTTGAACATTGTGAGAGTTCGTATCCAGAATTCATAGTGGAGCTTTATGATAGTTCATATCCGGAATTTAGAGTGGAACTTTATGAGAGTTCTTATCTAGAATTCTGAGTGGAACTTTATGAGAGTCCGTATCCAGAATTTGGAGTGGAACTTCGTCAGAGTTCGTATCCAGAATTCAGAATGGAACTTCATTAGAGTTCGTATCCAGAATTCGGATCCTGAAACAGAATTCTTCATATCTTAGTATTATATGATTCCTAGGTTTTAGGTATGATTCTTATTTTTATAGTTAAAAAAATATTTATATGAGTAATAAAAATATGGTAGTGGTAAATTCCTTAGGAAAGGAAATTTTTCTTATAGAAGTAAAATATAGATTTGCTTATGTATAAGGTGTTTGTGATTTTCAAAACAAGAAAGAATAGAAAAGTCATAAGAAAATCCTTATTGACTCAACAATATTACCCTTTTTGGAATCCTCAAACAACATTTCGAAAAAGAAATATAAGGTCATAGAAAATTTCTTTTGACTTTGAAATTAAAACTTATCTCCCTTTGTTCATAGATGATGATGAATACAACTAACTCCCCCTTAGGCTTATGAACTCAAAGGATTGTATTATGGATTTCTGGAATGGAGTTTTCATTATCATGGGAATGAAAAACATCATAATGGGGAACTCTCCCTTACTTAAGGATAGTTCTTGACTTATAAATTTTTCTTTCTCCCTCTTTTGAGTAGTTCTTTTTTCCTTATCCCCCTTTTTGATTTTCAAAAAGAATTTAAGGAAATGGAAAAAATGATAAAGTACCTGAAACATTAGTAAAGACAACACACACCACAAGCAACTAGAGATTTTCATTAGAGTTGAAAGAATTTTTACAATAAAAAGCATTACAAAAAAATCAGATTTGACTATTTGTCCTGCTTTTCCTTGGGGTTAACTTCTTCAACAAGGTTTTCAGCTTCATCAAGTTTTTCTGGTCCTCCTCCTCCTGCTTCTCCAAAGATTTTATCCTTTCATCTAGAGCTTTTAGGACCTCTTCCTGAGCCTTCATGGATTCTTCTTGCATCTTTAGTAGCTCATCTTGCTTTTCCAGCTTCTCTTCAACCTCAATTCGGAAATCTCTTTCCCCTTTCCAGTTTTGAGCAACCGAGTTAAGATTTCCATTCAAATACCTCACCTGTTGATTCCGAGAATTTTGCTCAAGGGTCAGATTATCCTGAAAATTCTTAATCTTGGAATCCTCGGTATCAAAATCATCTTTTACATCATTCTAAAAACGATCAAACTCAGCCATGTCATCATCAACTTTCTTTGACCAGAGTGATTTTGCTGCAAGATTTTCTGTGAACATCATAATTAACAAGAATGTTTATATGATCAACCTCAATCTTCACACACTTGTCCATCACCATGGATAAGGATTTTTATTTCTGATTTAGGCTATGTTGAAGCATCTGGCATCTGGAGTCTATGGTGGGAAAGATCGGAATTGTGTCCACCAACTTCTTCAAAGACTCGACAACAAAATCATGACCTAGTGCTGATGATACAGAATCAAACACCTTGCTTGGGAATGTTTCTTCATCAATCACCACCATATTTCTTATAGAAGAACCACCAACATCATTTATCCTAATGATATCATTTTTGGGTTTTCCATAAGCTCTTGCTTCCCATTATCATCTTTCAGAACTACCTCATAATGAGATTCTTCCTCGATTTCAGATACTTGAACAGTCTTATCTTCATCTGGTTTCTCCTTCTCTGCTCCTTCATCAAGATAATGCTTCTCATAGCTTACTTCCTCAGATGATTCATTCTATTTTTCTTCTTATTTTTTTGTCTTCCTTACCTTCTTCCTCATCTCCCTTTCCCGGAGTGACTACCTTTGAGGACTCGACCTCAGAAGTTTGGAGTGGTAGTTTTTCTGATGGGTTTTCCTTCTCTTGATATTCTTACACTTGTTTAATCAAGTCATCTAGATCACCACTTCCTTCCTCTACTACTACTTCTTCTTCTACATCCTCTTATGCTTCTTCTCTTTGAACCACTTCTTATTCTACATCTTAAACAATGTCTTTTTGTACATCTTCAACAACCACTTTCCCTTTATAATTTTCCGGAGTGAAGTAATTTTTTCCAAGGGTCTCCGGTAAATATTGAACAACAAAAGTTTCCCATACGGTAATCTTCTCAGAAGCTATTTATATGGATTTCAAAAGAGATTGTACAACTTCAGCTTCAGAAATTTTATTCTTCAGCTTCTTCTCCTTTGCTTGTCTCTCAAGCTCATTAGCAGCTGTTTCTCTTAATTCCTTAGTGCCAGCAGGGTCCAATCTGAATAGAGGATTCCCTTCTTTCCTTCTCTCCTTATCTTCCCACCACTTAGCAGCCACCTCATCTGGATATGTTTTCTGTTTCTTCGGCTTGGGATGTGCGTATTGGGTTTCCATAGCTTTAGGAGTCTTATCTTTAGCCACCACTTCCTTCAGCTTCCTCTTCTTCCCTGCCTTCTTAGATGGTTCATCTTTCTCCACATTTTCTAGAACGACTTCGACCTCCTCATCTGGCAGATCAAAAAACCCACCTGAAACTTTTGAAAACCCAACATTCATCCTCTTTAATGTATCATCACTTATCACCATCATCTTACAAATTCTCTTCTTGGAGATGCTAGATAACTTGAATAAATCAAGACATCAAGTAATAAGCTTGGAGATAAGAGCAGGATACATAATAATTTGTGTTTTCAATGTGCCATTCTTGATGTTCTGAATTATAATAAGAACGTGACTCATCAGAATGATATTTCTTAGATTTACCAAGAAATCCAAGATGTAAATATCACTTTTCATTAGATTATCCTTATCTCCTCTTCTCGGAACTAAAAACCCATGAACCCGCAACTACAAAATCTGGTTGTTGGTGGAGAAATGAGAAATATTTTCTATCTTGTAATCTTTAAGTCCATGGAATTATATTTCCTTCACTTTGCTGAAACTTCCTTGCACATCTGGTAACTTATGTGAGAAACATTCTGCTTCACCATCATATGAGAGCCCCACCAAGTTTGCAGCCTCTGTGTAAGATAACTTGTAAGTCTTACCATATCTCTTAAAAGAAAATTTTTCTCTACCATCTTCTTCATAAAAGGAAATAGACACATTGAATTCTACAAGAAAATCTGTATAAACAACATCATGATCCCCTGGTTTGGATACACAAAAATATTCCCAACCATTGAGTTGGATATTCTTGGATTTTAAGGAATCATACTCACTGAAAATGTTTGGATGAAGCAACCTTTCCCTGTTGATTAACCATTTTGAGATTGGCTTCATAGAAGACATATCTTGGGAAGCGGCTTCTACAGATATTCAGAATGTAGGAGCATTGAAGGATTTGTAAGGACCTTTAAGAACTGAGGCAGAGTTTCAGCATGCTAGAGCTTGAAAACGATGTGGGACAACTTTGGGGGTCCACTTTATATTGGTTATGGAGCTGACCTTTGAACTTCCAAAAAGAATATAATGGATGAAAAATTCTCTGATATGATATGAACATTGAAAACATACCCGCAAGGAAATATTGAATCCGATCTTTTGATGTTTTTTTAAAAAGAAATTCAGATTGAAGAAGCAAATCCATGAAATTTTATATGAAAATGAAACTACCAACAACTAAAAATGATTACGAATACATAGGTAAGGAAGTCATACCTTTCAGATTGGCTAGGAAGTTTATTCGTAATAGGTGATATTCTTCTTGAAGAAAATTTGACTACGAAAAACTCATTAGAGAAAACACACTACAAAAAACTCACTACAAAAAATATGAGTTTGAAAATTCTCATTACGAAAATTCTCATTACGAAAATTCTCCTTACGAAAATTCTCAATATGAATACTTCATTACGAAAATTTCCAGTACAAAAACTTCCTTACGAAAATTTCCAGTACGAAAACTTCATTACAAAAATTTCCAGTATGAAAACTTCATTACAAAATTTTTTAGTGCGAAAATTTCATTGCGAAAATTTCAAAAAGAATCATTAGGAAAAATTTTGAAATACTCATTATGAAATTTTTTGAAAGACACATTACAAAAAAATTTGAAAGTCTCATTACGAATTTTTTTGAAAAACTCATTATGAAATTTTATGAAAGACTAACAAACAAATGTACTCCCCTCTATGAAAAGGAGTTTATTACTGTAAGGAGAATGGTTGAAAAGGAAGTTGATGAAGGAATATTACCTCATGGTTATCATTCCTAACATCTGTTTAATGTATTCAAATCTATCAAATGGTAAGTGTTTTTTGAAAATATAAGCACGTTGATCTTGTGTTCCGATAAACTAAATAATGATATATCCTTTTCAAACAAAATATTTGAAATTAAAATTTTTCCCAAAAGAATAATGTTACCCATACTAATAAATTCTCCTTGAGCATTATCTCTGAAATTTACCTTTCCTCCTTTATTCTTGATAATATTTCCAAAATAGATTTTGTTACCAGTCATATACTGGGAACATCCACTATCTATATACCATGTATTATTATTGGTAATTTCCCTATTTTCTTGCAAATAAGAAAAATTTAGGTTTTTGGAATCCAAAATTGCTTGGATCCGAAATTGTTAGACAACAAAATTTTGGGTATCCACATTTTTTTAGAAAAATATGCTTTATGAAACCGAAGAGATTGAACTCTATTAAAGGAACTGTTTTTCTTCCAATGGCCCCCACTTTGACACTTAGTGAAAAAAGGGGATCTAGAAGGAATAAAATAGTTGTTTTTGAAAACCGGTTTTTGGTGAGTATAACCTACTCTAGTTGTGTTTCATTGAGGTTTAATTTTGGAATACATATTCTCAAAATTTTCCTTCCTAGAGGTAAATTTTTCAAGATGCTTCTTAAGAGAAAATATTTCAGATTTTAGTCTGATGACTAAATTATTATCCTTAGGAATCATTTCCTTAGAGTTAGATTTTTCCTCAAAAAATTTCATCTTTAAAATAGCATTCTTAAGATCTTTAGAAAGTTATTCCTTATCAGAATTTGCATTCTCACAGTCTTTAGAATGTTGTTCTAAAAACACTTCTTTATCTCTATGATTTGTAGTAAAATCTGAAATATCTTTTGTAATAATTTCTTTCCTGGTAATTTCCTTGCCTAATTTCTTATAAATTTTACAATTTTTTGCTTCAAGTAACATGGAAAATATAGATACTTCTTCATATGAAGCTTCTTCATATTCTGAAGATGATGTATCTTCATTAGAAGTACTATTTTTGGAATAGTAATTCTTCTCAAGAGATAAATTTGTTAAAGCCTTGGAAGAGCGTACCTTGGCCATAAGACATGTATGTGGGAAAGAAGTAGTGGCAATGAATCTCATATTCTTCTGAGATGAAGAATCATATTCAGAATATTCACTTTCTGAAGAGTCTCCATAGGAAGTACTCCATGTAGTATTAGCTTTCAAGACTTTCTTAGCATTATCTTTCTAAAAAATCTTCATGTTCCTTTCAGAATGCCTCTCTTTTCATTCTATCATTTTAAGCATGGGACAATCCGATCTTATGTGTCGACTTCTCTTGCATTCATAGCATGTGAACTATGAATATTTCTTATATTTCTTTTTCTTCTCCTTGTAAATGGATTGGAAATTTCTTTGTCCAGCTATCTTTTTCATTCTTCGTGCAAGATTAGCTAACTCATTTTCTGAGACTTCACCCTCACTAGATTCTTATTGGATAATGACCTTCTTAGACTTGGATCTTGTAAATCATTCAGGAGTCTTACATTTAATGTGATTTGAAGTTGTATTAAAAGCAACACTACCATCCCCATTCTTCTTCTTTATGTTGTCAGCATCTATCTTCATTCTAGTTTCATGTTGAAGAAGAGTTCCAAACAGTTCATCAAATGAAATCTGAGTGACTTTCCTGTTTTCATCAATTGCTGTCCTCTTTGATTCCCACTCATTTGGAATGATATCTACAATCTTATCCACACGAGCTTCATCATCTAGACCTTTCCCTCCCATATATTGTAAGCTATTCACGATAGTCATGAATCTCTTTTGTACTTTGCAAGTTGGTTCTCCATAAGGAAAATTAAAACCGTGATATTCAGCTCTAAGCATGGCACTTCTTGTATCTATGAGTTTGGATGTACCAAAATTTGTAACTTAAAGTTTCTTCCATATACAGTTATCTGTTTCACAAGAAGAAATTTGGCTATATATGTTCCTAGTCATTGAAAAATGTAAACTATTGCGTACCTTATAGTTGAGTTGGTATTCATGCTTTTCTTGATTAGTAAAAGCACTTACTTACTTATCAGGAATTTTGTATCCTCCGATAATCATGGAAAAGTTATCAACCCCAGTATTGATAATGAAGTCTTAAAAAGATCTCTCCAATATTTATAATCATTACCATCAAAGATAGAAGTTCTAGTAGGATTTAAGTTGTCGATAGAACCAACGTTTAAACCTTCCATCCTTAAGAAAAACTTTGGCGCATAAACTTGTTAGAAGTAACATTTTATAAACAAAGAAAATATTCTAAGAAAGAAAAATTGTATCTATAAGAAAAAATTGAATCCGAACTATGATTCCAAAAAATATGATTCCGAAAAGTATGAATCCAGAAATATGAATCCGAATTTTCAATTCCGAGAAATATAAGGAAGAAGACAAAACTTCTGAATCTAATAATTAGATTAATTCAGATGGAACCAATTCTCTATTACCAAGTGTTAGATTGGTGCAGGGTATGAGTTCACCTCCTCTGATACCAATTGATAGGATGGTATGACTCTGAGTATGATATACTCTGTTATACCAAACGTATGATCCAAATAAGAATTTGATTCTTAGATACAAGAGGGGGGGTGAATTGCACCTTTTGAAAATTACCTTAGGAAATTTTTAGGATGGTTATGTTTAACAAGGTTAAATAGGATAATTCACAAGACCTCTATGAGTACTATAAACATGCTAGATTCCAGGAAAGTGATTCCTGAAAATAAACTTAACAAAATTACAATGATTAAGATTCTACCTTAAAGCGTATAGAATCTAACTAAATTTGAGTACAAGTAAAAAAGTATAAGAGAGTTATACATTCCTTAACAATACAAAATGAAGCGGAAAAACAAGTAGTAAAACTTCAAGTAATAAAAAATAACTCTTTTAACCCAAAGAGGAGGGTATCCAACAACCTTGGATAAAGGTCCCTTGATTTATACTTTCAAGCAAGTTTGTTTTAACCACACCAGGGTAAGACCTCGATATAAAGATCAGATTCTGTCTTTCTATCCTCACAAGCCCTCAACTATTTGGTATTCGAAACCTCTGTCATCCTCAGCAAGGAAGCCCTAATCTTCAAGGTGTTGGAACCTCTGTCTTCATATCCCCGAAAGCCCTCATTTGTAATCAGCAACAATCAGAGTTGCACGAAGAATTTCTACACAAGGCAATGTTTGAACAAGGTAATAAAACTTACTGCACGAAGCATTGAGAGGTGATAAGATCCTCTCTCTATAGAAATCACTTCAACAACATGTAATCAATGATCTCAAAGATGTTTCAATGTTCAGTATAGAGATCGTTCAAATATGCTCCTATTTATAGGCGAAGCTCCAATGGTCGGGTCCCTCCTCCAACAGTCATATTTCTCCTTGAATTTAAGAAGGACCTATACACGTGTAAGTCAAACAACGATTAGTTAATAATAGAAAAAACGCCATAATTTTGTAAAGAAACTATTTTAAGCATAGGTAAAACTAATGTTTAGAATGTATGCAAATAAAAGTTCGGAGTCTAACCAAACTAGAATTCAGAGTCTATAATAAAAAAAATATTTGGATTCTATTTTATAGGAATTCAGAACCTGGATTATGTATAAATCTAGAGTCTGAATTTCTAAGGAAATTCAGAGTCTCATTTCACCATAATTCAGAATATGAACTTAAAGAGTTCAGAGTCGAACTAGTAGAAGTTCAGAGTCAAACTAGTAGATGTTCAGAGTTGAACTCATTGAAGTTCGGAGTCGAACTAGTAGGAGTTCGGAGTCAAACTAGTATATATTCGGAGTCGAACTAGTAGAAGTTCGGAGTTGAACTCATTAATGTTCAAATCTATAATTTGGAGTTGATCTTTGTGAGAGTTCATATCCAGAATTTAGAGTGGAACTTTATGAGAGTTCATATCCAGAATTTGGGTTGGAGCTTTATGAGAGTTCGTAATCAGAATTTGGAGGGGAACTTGATTGGAGTTTGTATCTAGAATTCATAGGGGAACTTCATCAGAGTTCGTATCCAGAATTCGGAATGAAAATTCATTACGGTTCGTATCCAGAATTTGGATCCTAAAACATAATGCTTCATATATTAGTGTTATATGATTCCGAGGTTTTAGGTATGAATCCTATTTTTATACTTAAGAAAAATATTGATATGAGTAATGAAAATATGGTAGGGGTAAATTCTTTAGGGATGAAAATTTTCCTTATAGAAGTAAAATATAGATTTTCTTAAGTATAAGATGTTTGTGATTTTCAAAACAAGAATGAATGGAAAATTCATAAGGAAAACCGTTTTGACTCAACATTAAAGATGAATAAGGTCGATGATGTGGTCAAGGAAAAGTCATGATGTCTAAAACATGGATCTAGAAATGTTTCATTTTAAGAGTTTTTATTTTAAGAAGAAAAAAATGGAAGTTGAGTATAAGTGTCAACTTTTTAAATCTTTTGAGATGTAATAATTATGTCTTAATTTTCTAAAACTGTAAACCTGGAAAGATCCTCATTGTGAATTATTCGTTTAATTCATGATTATGTAATGTTTTAAGGCTGGGTCCTTATAATTAATATTCTATATATTTTTATTCCATGTCCACATTCAAAAAAAATAATATTTATAAATTTATTTATATATAAATTATTTTATTATAAATGTAATTTTTTATCACTTTTTAATTTCCTTTAATGGTACTTAAATGGAATCTTTTTACAAATTTTATATGGAATGTTTTAAATCTCATTTCACAAAGGAAAAAAGGAATTATATATTTTAATGTATATGAAATCAACATTAATTTTTCTTATTTAACCATTATTTATTATTTTTATTCCATTATAAGATTCAATTTTTCATTCATATAAAAACCCGCCTTCCCATGACTTTGAGTATTATAGTTTTGAACTGGAAATTTTAATGGAATAAGATATGTCGAAATCTGAAAATGTTTTTCGTATGCTTTAAAATGTAAATTTTTATGATTTTGATGATGGAAATTAAATACTGTTTGTTCTTTATATATTTTATTTTTGTTGGACATTTTTTTGGATTGGTGGAGTTGATAATATCTCTCCAATTCCTTGGTTAATGAGTATGTTTTCAATTTTTTTTTTGAAGTTGATCATGTAAGGTATTCAGTTTATAAGGGTTATTTTAAGGGATCGTGTATGGGGTATATGAAGATGATATCCTAAGGAAACTATATTATTTTTCAATGCATGCTAATTATTTTTCATGGAAATATTTTGGATTTTATATGGTAATCCATTGATCTTTTTTAAGTAAAACTATTATTTTCTTTAAGGGTAAAAAATATGTTCTTAAGAAAATGGTTTTTATGGGTTTTGATGTTTTTTTAGAAACCCTCAATATTATGATTTTTCTCTTCTATTTTCTTATAATATGTTTTATGAAAAAATTGTTCATTACTGATTATTTAATGTTTTAAGTAAATAATTATTTTATATAAAAGATTTTTGGTTAAAATCATACTCTCTTATATAATATCATCATCTTGATATACACTAATGAGTTTATTTTATTATTTCCATACATCATTTGTTCTATTTTTGGTTCCATTACCATGTTTTCAATTATTTTTCATAGGATTTAAGGTTGATTATGAACAATAATGAAGTCATTTTGAATGTCATATAGATTTTTCATTAAAAATATTGTTTCATTTTAAATGTTTTTATTGAGTGTAAATTGGATACAAAGATTAATTTTCAAACATGTAATGTATGAGTGTGTTATGTAAGAGTTATAACATAATAATACTAAATAATTGCTGTAAAAAAACTTAAGGAATGAATGAAAATTAATTCTTTTTTAAAATTGGAATGATGGGTTCAATAAGGATAACTTCCTTCTAAATTATTATTCTACCCCTACTAGCAATGGTGAGGCTGTTTCTAGGATAACCACAAGTCATAAATGTTTCTTTATGAAATCCCATATTAATAGAAATTAGACTTATATATTATCTTCTTCTAAACATAGAATGACCATCAGCTTACCCCAGATTCTAGTGACATAATTCTAGAATTCACATTTTAGAAATTTAACGTATTATACTTCTGAAGGTTTTTTTTATATTGGTATGAATCTCCCATATCCAAACTTCTTATGTATATAACTATATCTTAATACTCAAAATTTTATGTTTAGGTCTTCTCAAAACCTCTACCAAATGTATTCATCAGCAAGAACTAGTAAAAAATGTCCATTGTTTTCATCACAGCCTCCGTGATGGTGATATTCTCTAAATGAGCTAAACCTATTTATAGGATATGCCATTATCTATGATTTATTTTTTATTTTAAATCCCCAAAATCTACGTGTATTCACCCTTAAACATTGAATGCCTTCTTAATATTCTAAAATATTCGGTTGATGTAATTTTTTAGAAAAACTCTATATAAAATCAGCTTTCAAATCATCCTAAATTATCAACATGAATCATGATACATATAATTATGATCCTTTACCACTACCTCAATGTTTCCTCAGTTTACCTTACTTCACATACATGTTAAGTCCCTTAAAATATTTTAGTTAATTAACATCTTTAGAAGTCAGACAAAAACTTTTGGTTCTACCATTACAACTACACCACTTAAAACAAATACATCCTATACTCTTTTAATCATCCTCAGACATGAATTACATTCTTTTAGTTGTCTCAAACAATTTAACCTTGTTTATTTGAACATCATCATGTAGAATCTTTTTTTGATCAGATTAATTCATTGTCATTATATCTTTCGATTGAATCAGCCTCTAATACCCGATGATTTCCAGATTCCATTCATCTTGGATTACTCATTTCCATTCATTGAATAATTTATATTTTCTTCCATTACATTGACACATTTAGATTATTATCACCTAATGGAATCAGATAGGCTACCAATTTGAAATTCTAGGGAATTTTACTAATGGTTGATCATCCTAGCTTCCAACGATCAACCATAGATTCAATCATTTTATACAATATCTCATATTCTAAATCTCTGATTTTAGATTCTTTCTTTTCTAATCTAAAATATTTTGTAATAATAATTGTATTCTTCTTTTTATCATTTATTTTCAAATTTTATATCATCAAATCCTTTCCTCCTATTATTTTAGACTTTGAACAACTAACCCTAAATCAAAGATGGTCTTCCTCCGATGTATTGTATTTTGGATGAATGAACAGTGCATAAATCAATGAATATAAACTTAGATCTTTTATGATATCCTAGAAAACTAATATTTTTTTTCTCATGACCATCAGAAGATATTTTAAAAATTTTAGTGTATCTTCTGGTCATGTAGAATTTACAGATATAACTCAGTATACGCTACACATTATGACTTTATCATAGTTTTAATGAACATTGTTTTTATAACATAAAATAAACCTTACAAATAAGGGTATTGACCTTATAAATGCTTAAAAATACCTTTATAATGTCCTTGAAATTAACATATTCATTAAATTATCAGTATTTTAAAACGGGGTTCACCTTACAATCATTAGGGATCGATCTCATTGGTTTTCTCAAATTTTTGTGTGCTTCAACCCTTTGATCATATTGGATTCCTCTTTCCTCACTGAGTGACTTCAAGTCATATTATCTTTATATCATTAGAATTAACAACATCTGAGATACTCCTCTCTATCCATAATTACATTTTTAACTCCAAGTCAACATGTTTTGGCTAAAATTTACATAAAAATTCAAACCCTCTATCATTTGGAATCAACATAAAATTGGAGAACTAAATTATTCCATTTTTCTATCTATTTAATCTCCACATAAAAACTTTTATAGATTGAAATTTTCAATATCCTTGTTAATGGTATTTTTATTAATGAATATTTTAACAATCATCTACTATATTATATCATACAGATCTATTTTTAGGAAAATTACTTCTTTATCTCAACATGCATTTGACAATGATTTTTTTTATCTTTTAACACTTTTCATGAGATAATGAAGTTCAATTCAATCATTCATATAATATATGAGTTTCCTTTAGATTGAACATTATACATGATTTCACCCACCTTAAACCAATAAATCTATATTCACTTCTCTCCATTACTTTTGGTTTTCAGTATTCTTTAGTGTAATCTACCAATGGTAGAACCAAAATCAATTTTCCTCCATATTATGATTGTTTGACCTACAAAAAATTCTAAATTTTGGGGAAATTACTTCTAAAACAACTATTGGAAGCATTACATTCCCAATATAATTTTACTCTATATATATTTTACAACCATTGAAATTCATTATCAACATCAAATATAACACTTCATCACCACCATTTGATGAGATCATTAGTCTCCAAATTTGGATTTCTTGTCAATACTCATTTTAAACTAATATAAATGATATTTTGACACCATATTGACAATAAATTCAAAGACTATTATTTATCTAAATTTGAGATAACTTTCAGTGAGTTGCCTTCATAATTTATCTTATTCTACCATTATCTCATATCGAGGTGAAAGTAATCATTAACTGAAAATTCATTTTTTTTTTATTTTTGAAAAACACTTTTTGGTTAAGTGACAACCCGCCAGAACAGAAATCCATTTCAAAGGGTAATGGAGAACCCAAACAAAAAAACAAGACCGAACATGCCGGTCATGGATCCTTGCCCAGAATCAAAATCCATGAGCCACCACAAACGAAACATTTAGCCAAAAACCACTCAAATAGTTCAAAATTTACCAAAACCACCTACACAATCCAAAACCTCATGGGATCCGTCGAACCCAACCAAATTGGGGTCATGCACGATGGAACATGATGCAATGGCAGAGGGAACCAAGAAAACGCAGAACTATCAAGGTGAAGAAACCCTTGACATCCACCGGTGTCACAAACTGGTCTCAGGTCGAACTGTTGTCGTCCGTGTATGCGCCTATAGGAATTCCAAACCGCGGGTGCCCACGAAAACACAAGGCAGTGATCCCAAGCACCAAAGTACGACAACATAACGCAAAATCGGAAGGGTAAGTGGCGAGATCAGGAACGCAGAAAAGAGGCAAGATCAGGAACGTAGGCAACAACCGCATCGATCCAAGCCCCCATACAATACAAGAACCTGCAAACGAAAATCCGAGAGTACAATGCCGAAACAAAAGATCCACTGTCAACACGCCAAAAATGTAGGTGAATAGCAGATTAGTCTCCATCTGGAAGAGATCCAAACCACAAGAGTAGATATCATGACTGTACGAGTCACTCCGTCGAAGGGGGGTGCTCCCGGCCGCACAAAACACACGGGGTTCGGGAAGGCCGAAGGGCGGCGCTCGATCCGTCGACGACAGCAGCCTCATAGTGGCAGGATCCATACTTGGTCGTCGGATCTGGGAGGTTCCACCAACAAGATCACTTGAGGGAGTCGCGGATCCGCCAGACAACTTACCAGGAGGGGTTTGTAGCAACGTCGTGCTAGGGGAGCCAGATTAGAAGCCGAAGACGAAACCGCCATCGATGCCGCTGATGCCGCCGATTCCTCCAAGAGGAAGCCCCAAGAAACCCTAGACTAGGGAGGGAGCACGTCTCCCGGAGAGAACGGGGCCATCGTGAATGTAATCTTTGAATTTCATGAAATAATGATGAAATCAATTTCTCTGGGTTAATAATACATAAATCTACTAACTATAAGAATATATGAAGTATACTCAATGTATAAAACAATAATGATTAACTTGGTCACCAGATCTATATATAAAAATTCAGAAAGTTATACCAACTTAAAAAATCATTTTCTAGGGGAAAAATCAATGAATTTTTATAAAGCATATTTCTAATAACCATCTCAATATACTGATCAAAAAAATTCAACCAAAAATGAAGGTCTATACCCCTTTAAAAAATTATTTTCACATTTTCATCAAATCATAAAATTAACCTCATTAACTCCATAATAGATATTTTACAAAAGAATAATATATAATACCAAAATACCTCAATAATGAAAAATAATGCACTTACTCATATTATCCATACATATAACATCATTATCATGACCCTCAGGTGTTGATTACTAGAAACTTTATTTCACAACATTGTTTTCATCCAGATACTTTGATCCCATATGTCTATAATTTGGATTTTAAATATTTTCACATCCATTCTCTAGAACCACCTACTCCATATTAAATACCTCTAATTGGGTGATCTATATATTATATATTTTTTGGTTTCCCTCACAATTACATCACCTTTAATTCCTTTTTCAATGATAATAATTTGGATCAAATCGAAACAATATAGTTCTTTTATTATATTTAATTAGACAAAACGGATGAGAAACCATTATGAACATGGAAACTCTCTCCACTTTATCTGTCATTTTCTAAATGTTATTAGCTTTCTTTTTCAATAAACGTATGTTATATAGAAGCATGAACGTATTATTTTTAGTTTTGCGTTAAACTTTGGGGGGGGGGGTTATTCATAAATTTCACTATTAGGGAACTTAAGATCTTCTTTTCTATTTATTCAACATCCTTTACTACATTTAATTATTCAATCCATATAGTCATATAAACCATAAAAACATGTTTCACTTTTTCTTTATACAAGGATGAATTCCTCAAAAATAATTTTATAGTATATGTATCTTATGAATCCAGTTTCCCTTTTTTACAAAAAAAAAATACTTACCACAAAATATTGTCTTGCATTTATCAGTGGTGTAATAATCCTTCTTATAGATTCCATGTACCTTTTAGACTTTTGATAAGGTATCCTTATATGGAAAATTCCATTGAACCTACACTTCTTCATCAGAGATATATTATACAATTCCAACCTTCTGTTATATTTCATGGATTGATTCACATTTTTAACTAATACTTCTTAAATTAATTTAAACTCTCATTGATTTCCTGAAAATTTACATGAAGTTTCTATTCCTTCCTCAAATAAATCATCCTTTTGTCAGTGTGAAATATCATTTACATTCTTCATGGGTGATTTTTTCATGGTAACATTCAATTGTTTGTACCCCAAGGAATATATATCATCTATCTTCATTTATATTTTCATCTAAGTTTTTTCATTTTTACTTTTGTTTTAATTTTATTATGCATAATTGATGTAAACCATCACTCATCATCACCATTAACACTTTTTCAAAAAATTCTATAGAATAATTCATCATATTCAAATCTATTATATGTCAATACATTTTCCCGAATCCATAAAATCTTGTTTCACTTATCTGAACTTATCTAAAAAACTGTTTTTATTCTCCATTATAGAGGACATCTATATTTTTAATTATATAAGATATTATTACAAAAAACACTATCCCAGTATCTAAATTATCATCCAAACTAAGAAAATAAAAACAATTATTGTCTTATTCCATTGAGTGAAACTATTTTTGATTGAGGGTTCTTTCATTTTACAAATATTAACATTATTATTCTAAACACATTATTGGGATCTCTGTAATATCATGTTTCGTTACACATTATAGAGATAGTGGGTTTCTCCCTAATATTTTCCATTTATCTTTTTTTAGAATTGAAATTTTAACCAACACTGTTCCATAAATTATAATTACTAAAAATTGATTTACTTGGAATTTAGTATACATTTTTCTTCATTTTAACTAAATATGTATATTCTGATGATTTCACATTCATCATACAATTTGATTGAGTCTTCATGGAAGAATGATGTTACTTATAAACTTCAGTAGTGTATGTTCTATTAACTTCATGTGAAGAATCTAACTATGTGTTTTCAAAGGATTTAAAATTTATATCCAACTCAGGAAACTTTATATATAATGTGTTCATACAATATTAAATTAATTTAAAGTTATCTTCATATTAACATTACAATATTATAATATTTTACACATGATTCTTCTTTTGTTTTAATATAGACTTGTCGAGATCTTTTATTATTTTGTATTTGACCTCTATTTAAGAGTTTATAACACTTCCAGTTTCTTCTAATTCATGAACCACTTATTTTAAAACATTGATAAATATAAAATTTTCACAAACTCATCGGAATATATTATTCTATAAGAAATAATGTTTTATTTTAAATTGAAATTTATTCATCTTTTGTGTGTATGAGTTTTTTAAAAGTATCATGCATGTGTAATTTCTTAGGTGATGCATTTTACATTTCATCAACTTATGTTTCTAGCTTTGTTTTTTCTTCCCAAGGTCCATTGATAAATGTAAGAATGTATATGATAACTTCAATGGGGACCACTAGTATATAATATATATATATATATATATTTCATATCACATTTTAAATTTTGGTTATTATAATTACTTATGTAAAAGTTCTATTAGTGGGCTTTCTTATATAGGATATTACAAGAACTAATATGTAATATTGGACTATTGAGGTATTGATATCAATAATTATCATAACCGATATGATAACCTTTTTAAAAAGGGTTTTCATGTAAGATATTATAACAAACAATGTGAATTTGTTTTAAAATTAATTATTATAACTATTAATATTAAAACCTTTTAGAAATTATAGACACATGGATTTTGAAACATCAATTTCATTAAATCAATACCAAAACACCCAAACACAAACTTTTTTAACTAGAAAAATATATCCATCTACATAAGTCTTCTAAATTTCATCATTTCTTTGTTTCATATTTTGATTCTTTTAGTTTTCAATTATATCATTCTCTTTTCACTACAATTTAGCATAGTTTGAGATCTAAGAGTTATTCCCCATCTTTACATTGAGTTCTGCATTCCTTGTTGCAGAATTGTATTTCAACCATACTCACACATAAATGTATTCCATCTGAGATTTGATTATATCTTTTTTATCTATATTTATCATCAATATTCTCTCTTTATCTAATTTTTTTTATTTTTTTATTTCATTATTTAATGATTTATCATATCGTTTTGGTTACAAATTTAACCATTTATTTATTTTTGACCATGATCCAATAAAGTTGAATATATTCTGGAGTTTATTTATTTTTTTTGTCTCTATTTTTCATAGATATACTATCTGCATCAACATTTATTTCATTAAAATTTTTATCTTCATTGATATGAAAATTTATGAACTGTTTATTCTAAATTGATTATCAATTTAGTTTATTATGTTCATTTGTTTGTGGCATTAATTTTTAAAATATGTAATTCATTTTTTGATTAACTATTTATAAAAATTGGGTTATGAATTAATGTTTATTAATAAATAGTGAGTTCATTTATTATTTTGTATTTATCTATTTACTATATGAAGTATTTTTTTATGATTATTAATTTTTTTTAATTTTTTATAAATTGATGTCTAATTTATTTTTTCTTTGGATTAATTTTTGTATATATGTGTATATATAATTTAAATATATAAGTTTAAAATATATCTGGTTGTATATATGTTTTAATATTTATATGATTTAATATATTGATTTATTTTATTATAATTTTATGTAATTAATGGATCATAATTGTATATATTCATGAAGAAATAATAATGAATATGTGAAAGTGGTTGACTATTACCTTTTAGATTAATATTCAATACATTACACAAACACAATCCTAAATACCCTACTTGTTTACTATATTTGTAGTCTAGGTACACAATCATCTAATTTGGTGAAAGATTTTCAACATCTCCCAAAAGGATATTATAACATTGTTCTCAAATTATGCATACCCTACCTAAAACATTATTTATAAATAGTGGATGGAAAATAAAAAAGGGTGAGCATAGATACTTAGTAGGGGTAAAAATAAGATATATAAATATATGATAATATGAAATCATAGGATAAGAATTATGGTATGTGGTCATGATGAAATCATATAAATATCGTACTAAACCTCGCATAGATAATAAATATGTGACTAGGTATAAAACATTATCATTTCTAAAATAATGGACCATAATGGTGATAAATCACCATAAATAAAACATGAACCATATGTTTAGGTAATAAAAGTGTATGACAATTATAAATATTGAAAACCATTTCATATGTCAAGGATATCTATTAATACCATCAACCCAGTGGAAAAGGCCTAATCACCTATTTCACATTGTGGATCGAGATACACATATTTCCTATAATGGATTAGGAAACACCTCTTTACCATAGTGGATCATGACACAAATTATTCCCATAGTGTATCAATCCCATCAACTAGTTTCACATTCTTATCTCATGAGATATAAATTTTCACCTAATGTATTAGAGGGAGATATAAGTCACTCCCATCTCATAATGAAAACAATATATATATGTGTTCCAGAAGATAGTAAAACATTCATCATATCATAACCCATGTAATTTAATAGGTTTCAAAAACATTTCATCATATCATAAACTATGGAAAGGAAAAAGGTTTCATAATCATTTCATAATTTAATCACCAAAAAAACCCATGGAAAATGAAGTGGGTTTCATAATAATTTTATGATGGTATAACCCATGGAAGAGAAATTGGTTTCATAAGTATTTTTTAATCCTAAATCAATTTGAGAATAAATATAAATGGTATCCTTGGTTAATATCACCATTAATGTAAAGGTTATATCAAATGATTTCATCTTAGATGGAAAATGATTTTGATAGATAATTTAAAACATTTACTAGGGATGGTAAATTTTCACTGATAATCACTTTTTAAGACATGAAATATTTTTATTTATTTTTAAATAACATGTAAACGTTATAATGGAATGTTTAAAAAATATTTAAAAATCTATTGAGGAAATAAATATTTTCAATTCGAAAAAATACATTTTACGAAATTAAAAAATTTGTAATTATTTTTATTTGAAAATAAATTGGAATACATATAAAGTAATTTTAAAATGAAATTATTTTTATAATAGTGGGAAATTAGTTTTATTCTGTACATGTTAAAATAATGTCTCCTTTAAAATTTTTAGTAAAATCTAAGTAAACATTGTTTCAAGAATGACAGGAACACTCCTTTAATAATATTATTATAAAATTAAATCATAGATAATATTTTATTTTTAAAATTAAAGGTGAGTAATATAATATTTGTATAATTTTTTTTGAAATCATTTTAAGAAATAATTTTTTTGGAAGAAAATTGTTTTTTTACGAAAGAGATAAATGAAGTAATATTTTCTAGAAAACATTTTCTCAATTATATTATTTACCAAAATGTGAAAAAAATTGTACTATTACAAGAAAATTTAATGAATATATAGAATTATTAGAAAATTATTTAGTTTATTTTGAGACTGATCATAATATTTTATCATTAGAAACATAATCATAAACAATCCTTATAAACAAAGAGATTATAACATAAAATCATTTCTAATTTTGTAACATTGAATTGTAATCCCTATTAGGTAATAACATAAAATGGAACTAAAAATATCATTATGATAAATAAATTTTGGAAATTACATTTCAAATGTGTTTTATATACACCTATATGAAGACATATATATGTCTAACATAACGTACATCACAGAGAAGGCATATTGGGTCAAAAATCCATTAGTGCTTTTGTATAATTTGAATTGTAAACACCATTAAAGTGAGATCATAAAATTTATATGTAAATAGAAATATTTTCAATTATAATAATAATAAAATAAATTTATTGGTATTATATACACCACATAAAATAAATAAGGGATTAATATGTCATGTTTCTTGACAAAGTAAAAAGTGAGTCAAAAATTCCTTACCCTAACACTCTACTTCCTTTATATACATTAAAAAATACTATATAATAAATAATTTTTTATTATAAACCTATTTCATAAAATTAAATAAATATAAATATAAATATATCATTTATCATTTACTAATTACTTTTTATTACATTTTTATTAACAATTCCATGTTGAAGTCATGTTTCTGAAAGTAACTACTTTGTATTTCTTGTATATTTGGACTGATAATTATTTATCCTCTTACCTTGATCATGGTTATATCATATATAGAATGATAAACATGATATAAATATCATATATATTCAGTTTATATGTATCTATATTATCCTATAAAATATAGAAATATGAAATAAAATACATCGTTTATTGGGGACGGAAGATCATACGTTCGCATGAATATTATTTCCATTATCTCGAAGTAATTATATAAATAATGTTCAATGATATATTATTATTAAATAATATTTTTTATATAATATTTATAACATATTTTTAGTAAATCCATCCTTAATATCATCCATGTAATTTGACAACAAATCACATCACATCGCAAGGCGGTGGTCCTCCGCACATACGAGTGATGTTATCATATAATCACAGAATTGAAAGCATGAACTGATGTGTGATATAATAATTATTTAATAATAATAATATAATAAATATCATATATATATAATCCATAATTATCTCCAACTATGAGAGGTGGTAATGAAAAAATGATTGGCATCGTTTCACGAGGCGGTAGTCCTCCATACATCTGAATGATGATTTCATAACCTTTTTGATGGAAGTTGATATGGTTGTAGGTAATGATCATAAGGTAAAAAATATAAGAATATTTTAGATAAATTGGTTTTTATATCACCACTAAAGGATAATAACTGAAGTATTTGGAGAATGAAATGACACCAAAACACTCATTGATGAACGTTACCTCTTCTTAAGTATTCCTCTATTGTCTTTTACCAAAAGCATTCATTGGTTGGATTTATATCAAATATAATAATTTATGGGATGATATTAAGAAATATGGAATGTTTTTTCCATTTATTTACTAAAAAATGGATTGAATATGCGGAGAGTCAAGGATAAGGGGTATCCTCTTATCAGTGAGGTAAGTGGCACACTCGTAATATTTTGAAATGAAAATGGTGTACCCATATTTTTATCCTTCCATATGGAACAAGAATAATGTAATAATGGTCCTATAATTTATAAAGTTTACATATGGACATAAATATTGTGTTGGAACATTTTTGAGACATTATTTTTAGTATTCATTTTAGTTTAACCTCATGATCGACATGTTTTTACCTTAATTACGGTAAATATTTTTTTATTGTTTTTAGTGTTCATTTTGGTCAAATTTTTAATGAAATATATTTAATAATATTAAATAAATTGATTAAAAATATTTAATCTATTTTTTTTGAATTTAAGGTCTAAATAGTTGACAAATTTAATTTAAAATTAATCCCTTGGATGCTACGATAAACGAGTTCTTAAAGGAAAACTGTTCAAAAGTATTAAAAAGGTTTATATCAAAATTCAATATAAAGTTGATTCCAATGGTGTAAATTGGATTAATTGATTTATAACTGAATAATTTTTTTAAAAAAAATTTAAAATATAATTTAAATTTAAGAATAAATTAAATTAAAAGGTAATTTTCAATTAAAATTTTATATTTTTCAATATTCATAAAAAATGAAACTATTTAGAATACTAAGTGATATTCATCCAAAGCTAATTTTGACATGAAAATTTAAAAAATTTCCACATTTTTTTAAATTATGTTACTAAATTTGTGATTTTTTTATTAATGTTCATGAATAAAAATAAAAGTTAATTTTTGAGAAAATAATATTTTTAATATAGAAAAAGAATTTATAAAAAACTAAGTTCGTTTTTATCAATTTGTTTCCTTTATATAAAAATAATGTAATTATTACTTTAATTTTTTTATTTCATTTCATATCACTGTGTATAAAATCTAGGTGATAGTGGTTTCATTTAAAAAACTATATTAATAATATATCATGGTTTTGTTAAAACTCAGTGTCATATATAATGAAATCTCACTCAATGATTCATGTAGTGAATGATTAACATGGTGTTTCATGTAACACAAGATATAAACGAAATTTAATTTATTTGAAATAAATAATTCATAAAAACTCATGGTGTTACATTCTTCCCCCTTTAAAACGAATTTCTCGTTTGAAATTCATCATTTTGGTACCAAAGAATAAAGATATATCTACCTCATTACATACTCAGGTTCACACATATCTTCCACAAGATTGTGGTTTTTCCACATGACATTTACAAGGTGAGTGGTCTTGTTTCTTATAGATATCATTATTAAATAAAAAAACGCCACCGGTTATTCCTCATAAGAAAGATCATGCTCATGTTTTATGGCCACTATGTTTTATACACTTGATGGATGATGTATCTAAATTTTTAGGAAAGAAACAAGGAACACATCAGGGACCGAGTAGAGTTTTTATAGAAGCGTAAAAAGATAAGATATATTCCCAATAAAATTAATAATTTTTAAGATACTTATATACCTAGGTCTTAGTCTGCACATAATTATTCCATATAGAAATTCATAGAATTACCTTTACACCAACATTAAATAAAATATCCAACTGTTGATCATTAGCATAAAATTTTTGATAATTTTTTTCTATCCTTAAATGTTGTTTAATGACTCTATATTTATCTTCTATCCCATTATCTATGTTATCTCCCAATATCCTTATTACTATAACTTTATTTTTGTATATTGATATTTTATACATCTTTTTATAAAAGTCTTCATAAGGATCTGTCTGAATGCTTGAGTAAAATATATTGTCGCATGAATACTCAACTAAAGGAAGGTTTTAATTCCAACCACCTTGGAAATCCATATAATTATATATTATCATATTTTATGGAGTTTGATTGTTCTCTCAAGGTAACCATAGGTCTAAGGATGATTTGTAATAATAAAAATTAACTCTGTATCAAGATCATGTTAAAAACTTTTCCAAAATGTTGAGGTAAATATTGGTTCCCAATCATATACAATTAAATGTGGCACTCCATATGACCTTAACACATCCTTAATGTAAATTTTTGAAAGAGGATCCATAGGGGAAATTTCAATGAATGTAT
The DNA here is from genome assembly GCA_963277665.1 of Viscum album. Taxonomy (NCBI): domain Eukaryota; kingdom Viridiplantae; phylum Streptophyta; class Magnoliopsida; order Santalales; family Viscaceae; genus Viscum; species Viscum album. The sequence continues at coordinate 441,957,541 of OY728135.1, read as the reverse complement.
TGAAGTGTTATATCATTATAAGGTGATAAAATAAAACCCATAATTACATTAACAACAAAGATAGGTTAATCGAAAATGTTTCTATCGCCTTTAATCATATGTCTAAAAATTATAAATTCATACCTCTTTAAATAAATTTTTACTAACACATATAAAAAACCATGGGGTTGTATTACCATAAATTCTTCTTAAAATACCCTTAATCTATGATTCAATACCATCACACAAAACCTCAAAAGTGGTCTTAATGACTTTGAAAATATGATCAACAATTAAATCATAAAACAATGATATTATCCACAAATCTTAAATTAATCATAACTGGAAATTTATATGCTTCCAAAAGATAATTCCCCCCTTATTCCGTAAATAAGATCTTATATTATACAAAACAAATTTCTATGGGAAGATTTGGTTTTACCTTGTACAGATATAATATCAAATATGATTTTATTATTCCATAATCCATGTAGATTGAGATAATAAATTCTCCAAACTAAAGGATTAACAATAATATTTTCATTGGGATTATTTAAATAATATGAAACAAGAAATTTCTAAATATGGTATAGATGTTAAGTATTTCCCTAATTATCATGAATCACTTCAGCCATTTTGATTCAATAATCTTTCCCTTTTTCCTTTATCTTTAGAGGTTGGTATGTCTTATTATCCACATTATGCCTTGGATTAGGTAACTAATTCACAGAATTCCAAAAATCCATACACATGAAAAACTAGAGTTTAGGTGGTGAATTTGAATGAATCCTCTTCACCTCTATTTCATTAACAAACCCATTAATAAAATTTTGATATTATAGAGATTAATGCCCTTTCTGGCCACATTTATATCACCTCACATTTATATTCAAGCAATTCACTTAACACATCTTCCTATATATCTGTTATTGATTGGATGGAATTTATTTCCACCATTTGAGTTTCAATGAGATTCGATCTTCCTTTTCCTATTAAAACCATATGAATGGTGGGAATATCCAATTTACATTTATATCTTCACTGAACATCAAAAAAATTATTAATTTATACTAAAGTCTCTTAATGAATGTTTTTAGAAGACATGGTTTTAGGCCATAAATGAATCGATCAATTTTCCTTTGAAGGTTGATGATTAAACCAGAAGTATGCCTCTCAGGTATTATAAAATTTTATTCATAGGTACCAATATATTATTAGCTCATTTTCTTATGTCTAAGGAATTCCATCTCCATAATTTTTTACAAAGTTAAATGGAAGAACTTACTATGAAATATTCCCTTAAAATCTTCCCATTATATAGATTCAATTTATTTTTCATCGCTATTATTATTAATAATATCCCAACACAATTCTTCTACATATTTCATATAATAAATAGCCAAAAATTAATTTTTGATTCCCCAAACAATGATAATAGAAAAAATATTCTTAGCGGTATTTATCCATTTCTCAGTAACTAGTGGATCATTAGAACTACTAATATAAGATAGTTGTTTCCTCATGAAGGTCTCAACAAAAAATTGATACCACCTTTTCTCGTTTAGATGTTCAACATGATTCATAACATTAAAAGGTTTTTTTGAACTGATGATGAATATTTTCTATTCCATTTACTATATCTTTTGGTATATTAGGATTACAATCATTGGATTTTATATTGAATTAAACATTGACATGGTTCCTTTAGGCTCTATCCATTGACTAAAACAAGAAAGTATAGTGTGGGAAACACTATTCATAGTGGAAAACCACAAAATCGTGAAAAAATAACTTATACAATGTCTAAATGATGAAAAAGTATTTCAAATCCATGAAAAATTAGGCTTATCCTATTTCATTCACAGTCACTATCTATTTAAAATCTATGTGATGATTCGTAATAAGTTTGTTGATTTCCAAGGTATATCCCGAGAGATTGTCAAACATGGTGACCAAAAAGGACCTTTCCCATGGACCAGGGGTTGATCAAGTCTTACTAAATGCGACATTTTTCATAGATATCTCCCCTAGGTACCTCGGGGATATATCCGCATCCACTTGTAGTATCAATATAGGATTATAGTTTCTTATAAACCCATCCAAATCTCCATTACTAAAATTCCGCGATATATTCATATACATCAACTCATCCTTATGTGTATCCTTAGATATATCCCCATTCATATAATTAGATTTTTACCTAGGTATTTCGCTAGATTTTTCTCATTCCAGTTTCCAAATGTTAACTAAACCTTTTCATTCATACCAACTATAACGATCCCCACATTCCATAAATAGATATTACATATTTTTAGATAACTTTTTAATTCATTACAAAAACACACACATGAGGACTGTAAATTTTTATTCTCATTGTATAGTAGATATAAAATATTATAATTTAGAGAAATATCTTTAACAACCCTATTATAAATCTTCTCAAATTTTACACCACGTAAGCATACCATACATAAAGATTTTTTCCTAAACATTTGGGAGAAACATAAGAAAGGGTAAACTCAGCTACTCAATGAGGTTAAAGAGAAGAGATACAAATAATTGATTATATAAAATGAAAATAAACTAAATAGATTATTTGATAATGAAAATAACACATGAAGTTCATAACCAACCTATCATAGATCATAAACACAATTCAAGGCATAAAACATTTTCATTTTTGAAAACTAAGGGTGATAAATAGTAATTAATCAATCATGAACCATAATATAATGTCATAATAGTGTGGCACAATCTTAAATATGAAAACTATTATATATTTCATGGTTAACTACCATGAACATCATCATAGTAGATCAAGGCTCATCATCCATTTCTAAGAGTGGCTCATGACACAATAATTTTATATAGTGGATCAGAACACACATGTTTCCCATAGTGGATTAATCCCAAATACTTGTTTCCCTTTTTTATTTTATTAGATATAAATAATTACCCAATGCAATAGAGATAGATATATGTCCCACCCATCTCAAAATAATACCCATATTTATGTCGTCCATAAGATCATAAACATTCACCATATCATAAACTATGAAATATAATGGGTTTCATAAACATTTCATCATATCATAAACTATGAAAATAGATATGTTTCATAATCATTTAATAAATTTATCATTGAATAACCCATAAAAGAAGAGGTTTTTATAATAATTTTATCACCGTATAACCTATGGAATATAAAAGGGTATTATAATCACATTTTCATAAAAAATTAATTTAGAGAAAGAATAAGAATGGTATCCTTGGTTTATATCCCAAGTAATTAGTAAGTTACATAAATGTATGACATTGTATACGAAAAATGCCTTTGTAATATAATTTAAAATGTTTCTTGAGGAGAATAAATTTTATTTAAAGAAAATTTTTTATCAAATAATAGACTTTGAAAATACTTTTATTTGAAAATAACCTTGATAACTGATAATGGAAACATTTAGAATCATTTAAAACTATTCATGAAGAATATAATCTTTTCATATTAATTTTTTTTAAAAAATAATACATTTTAAGAATGTCTTCTAAAATAACCATTGAAAAAATTTAAATAAATATTAAAAGAAAATAATTTCCCTGACTGTAGGAAATTCCATTCGTTTTCTACACATTTAAATAATGATTCATATCTTATTTCGGTAAAAATCAGTCATGAATTTTTTGGAAAATAAAAATTAAATTCCATTAAAAAAATTGAAAAATAAAAACATTGGTATTTTTTTTGAAATTAATAAGATATTAGTAAAAAAAATTTAATGAATTTTCAGAAAACATAGTTTTGAAAGAAAATTGATTTCCAACAGAAAATAGAAATAAATTCATATTTCAATAAAAACATTTTCTTAATTATTTTAAATAAAAATAGTGGAAAATTAGACAATTATTGGGCGGAGAAAAAGGGTGTGATGGCAAGAGGGGGGGTGAATTGCCTTTTAAAAAATGATTAACAAATTAAAATCAAAGTAAAGAATGCAGCGGAAATAAAAGAGGCAAGACACGCAATTGATAACGGAGTTCGGCCAAAAACCCGGCCTACGTCTCCGCTCCCAACTAAACCGTTGAGAGATTCCTACCGCTTGCTTTTCAATGGTTTTAGTAAGAAACCCACTAGGCTTTGAGGTAGCACTAGGACCTATTACAGCTTGCTTTTGAATTGGTTTAGCAAGAACCCACTTGCTTTTAATGGTTGAACAAGAACCCACTAGCCTTCTTACAGGTGAAGGCTAGCTCACCTATGACACAAGCCTTTTAAAAGGAAAGGTTTGAAGAAACCTCTTCACACCTTAATGGTGATGTGAAACCCAAAAGAAAGAGGGATGAAGAAAGAGTTTGGGGTTTGTAGGCACAAACCCAAATTTAAAGCTCAAAATAAATAAAACAATAAAACCCGTATGTTGAGAAGCCTTGGGCGCCTTTGATTGATTGGAGATGTTGAAGGCCGCTTCCAAGCTTCTTTGGAAGAGCTCCTTGGATGTGGAAGTTTGTTGGAGCAAGATGGGTTCCTTGAAGGAAGTCCGCCGGAGGTACGCCAAATGATGAACAACGTGTCCGTGGGCTTTGTATATGATCCGGTGGGTGTCCGGGGCTTCCTTGGCCTTTATTTATATGCAAGGAACCCTTTTGGAGTCTTCGGAGCCGTTGGAGAGGCTTAAAGAGCCGTTGGGAGCCAAGTGGGCCAGCCTGGTCAAACTGCAACGACTAGTTTGACTGGATCCACCGGCTGGCCGGTACAGTCCTACCGGCTGGCCGGTGCTTGAGGAATTTGGGAGATTTCGAGTCTTGGCTCCACCGGCTGACCGGTGGATGGGCCACCGGTTGGCCGGTGGCTTGGCAGTAGCTGATTGTTCTTTTCCAGGCACCACCGGCTGACCGGTGCCAGAGCCACTGGCTGGCCGGTGGGCAGACAGTAGCTACCACTGTTTGACTGGATGCCACCGGCTGGCCGGTGGTCAAGCCACTGGCTGACCGGTGGAGCCTGGCAGTGGGCAATGCCTCTGCCAGGTCCACCGGCTGGCCGGTGCTATCACACCGGTTGGCCGGTGGACTGAATTTCAGTCCACTTGATGTGCTTCATGGCCCATTTCCTTGGCAATCTTTTGCCTATAAAACAAAAACACTTAAAACAATGTTAGATAAATAAGAAAGTGATTGTGATCATGAAAATTAAACCACGAGGGGATACAAGAGGTACAACAATCTCCACCTATTTTGATGATCACAATCACCGAAACAATCAAAGTAAAATACTGAAATTAAAGACATTCTTAAAGGATAATTTGAAAATAAATCAAAGCATGATAGAAAATACTCTCCCCCAATCAATCAAGAAATTTCTCCCCCTTTGAGATTATCAAAATAGCGTGGGGCATAAAAATTTGATTGAGGGAAAATTGAAAATCAAGATCAATTGGAATTTTTGAAAATTGAATTGAAAAATTTGAATAACAGTTTGAATTGAAAGTTTTGAATAAAATTTTGAAATGAGAATTTGAAATTGAAGAAATTTGAAATGAAAGTTTGAATTGAAAGTTTAAATTAAAAAATGAATTGAAAGTTTTGAAATTGAAAGATTGAATAACAGTTTGAATTGAAAGTTTGAAAACAAATAAAGAAACTTTCTCCCCCTAAATAAAACAAAAAATCATCGGGGAAAGGGTTTTGGAACCGAAACTTATTTTGGCCCGGAGAGACTTGCCAAAAGATATTTTTTAATCCAAATTTGTGTCATGGCGGGTCTTCTCCTATAAAATTCGTCCGAAAAGTAAATAGATTTAGGCATACCATAACGGGCATTTTTGCAATCGCATTCATAAATTAGGTGCTCGGGTTTTTTACAATAATTGCAAAATTTATAACTAGAGCTCCCCCTTACAAAAACAGTGGGTGCATGGGAGGAGGAGGCTTGGTTGGTATAGCCAAGTCCTTGAGTGGTCCTAGAAACCCTTTGAGAACCCAATAATTTGGTCAAATTTTGTTCACCTTGGGTGAACTTGGATAAGGATTCTCTAAGGTCCTTGATGGTTGATTCCAAAGAATCAACATTTGGGAAATTTTGGATTTTTAGGGAGAGTTCCTCATTCTCTTTGAGAAGTTGTTCTTTTTCGGAGGAAAGTTTTTTGAAATTCTTTTTCAAAGAAACAAATTTAGAAGAAAGTTCATGAAAACCATTTTCTAATTGGTCTCTAGCATGTTGGAGTTCTTCATATGATAAATGATTAAAAGAATTAGAGGAACTAGAGGAGGAAGAAGAGGAAGAGGATGATGATACCTCATGTTTTGCCATTAGGCATTTTGTACCTTGGTCGCTTGAGGAGGAGGAGGAGGAGGATGATGAGGTGTCACTCCATGTCGCCTTGAGGACCTTTTTCTTTCCTTTTTCCTTTTGCGTGGACCGTTTTTTGTTGAGTGGGCAATCGGGCTTGTAATGCCCTTTTTGGCCGCACCCGTAGCATTTTACCTTGGGCTCGGATCTTGCGGTGGGTTCTTGCTTTCGCGCCTTGCGAGATTTCTTCTTCTTCTTGTGATTCTTCATAAATTTGTGCATTTGGCGGGCGAGATTCTCCATTTCCGAGTCGCCGCTTGAAGAGGAAGAAGATGAGGAGGAGGATGAGCTTTCTTCTTGTTGAACTTTGAAGGCGATGTTCTTTGGAACTTTGAAAGGTTTGCCTTCCTTTTCAGCTTGCCTCCTCATGGTGATCTCGTAGGTGATTAGAGATCCAATGAGCTCTTCTACCGGCATGTTTTTGATGTCCTTTGCTTCTTGGATTGCCGTTACCTTCGGTGCCCATGAGCTTGGAAGGATCCATAGGATCTTCTTAACCATCGTCTCTGCAGACACATAATCTCCAAGAGATTTTCTACCATTGCAAACGTCAGTAAAACGTGTAAACATTTCAGTAATAGATTCATTTGGATGCATGGAGAATGATTCAAAATCTTGACGAAACATGTCCAATCGAGTGTCCTTCACTTTGTTGGTCCCCTCATGGGTAACCTCCAAAAGTTTCCAGATTTCGTGTGAGGAGGTGCATGTGGAAACTCGATTGAACTCATTTCGGTCAAGGCCGCAATGAAGAGAGTTCATGGCTTTGCCATCAAGCTCGAAATTTTTTATATCGGCTTGGGTCCATTTGGATTCATCGGGGGAAGAGAGAGTGTAACCTTGCATGAAAATTTTATAAATTGGATAACCTATACTTCTAAGAAAAGTAGTCATGCGGGTTTTCCAAAAATTATAGTCGGTTCCATCAAAAAATGGAGCACGACTCAAAGAAAAGCCTTCGGGGGCGAAAGAAGTGGATGCCATAAAAATGGATCTTTAATTTGAAACCGGTTAGGGTATTACTCAAATTATAGCTCTGATACCAATTGTTGGGCGGAGAAAAAGGGAGTGATGGCAAGAGGGGGGGTGAATTGCCTTTTAAAAAATGATTAACAAATTAAAATCAAAGTAAAGAATGCAGCGGAAATAAAAGAGGCAAGACACGCAATTGATAACGGAGTTCGGCCAAAAACCCGGCCTATGTCTCCGCTCCCAACTAAACCGTTGAGAGATTCCTACCGCTTGCTTTTCAATGGTTTTAGCAAGAAACCCACTAGGCTTTGAGGTAGCACTAGGACCTATTACAGCTTGCTTTTGAATTGGTTTAGCAAGAACCCACTTGCTTTTAATGGTTGAGCAAGAACCCACTAGCCTTCTTACAGGTGAAGGCTAGCTCACCTATGACACAAGCCTTTTAAAAGGAAAGGCTTGAAGAAACCTCTTCACACCTTAATGGTGATGTGAAACCCAAAAGAAAGAGGGATGAAGAAAGAGTTTGGGGTTTGTAGGCACAAACCCAAATTTAAAGCTCAAAATAAATAAAACAATAAAACCCGTATGTTGAGAAGCCTTGGGCGCCTTTGATTGATTGGAGATGTTGAAGGCCGCTTCCAAGCTTCTTTGGAGGAGCTCCTTGGATGTGGAAGTTTGTTGGAGCAAGATGGGTTCCTTGAAGGAAGTCTGCCGGAGGTACGCCAAATGATGAACAACGTGTCCGTGGGCTTTGTATATGATCCGGTGGGTGTCCGGGGCTTCCTTGGCCTTTATTTATAGGCAAGGAACCCTTTTGGAGTCTTCGGAGCCGTTGGAGAGGCTTAAAGAGCCGTTGGGAGCCAAGTGGGCCAGCCTGGTCAAACTGCAACGGCTAGTTTGACTGGCTCCACCGGCTGACCGGTACAGTCCTACCGGCTGGCCGGTGCTTGAGGAATTTGGGAGATTTCGAGTCTTGGCTCCACCGGCTGACCGGTGGATGGGCCACCGGTTGGCCGGTGGCTTGGCAGTAGCTGATTCTTCTTTTCCAGGAACCACCGGCTGACCGGTGCCAGAGCCACCGGCTGGCCGGTGGGCAGACAGTAGCTACCACTGTTTGACTGGATGCCACCGGCTGGCCGGTGGTCAAGCCACTGGCTGACCGGTGGAGCCTGGCAGTGGGCAATGCCTCTGCCAGGTCCACCGGCTGGCCGGTGCTATCACACCGGTTGGCCGGTGGACTGAATTTCAGTCCACTTGATGTGCTTCATGGCCCATTTCCTTGGAAATCTTTTGCCTATAAAACAAAAACACTTAAAACAATGTTAGATAAATAAGAAAGTGATTGTGATCATGAAAATTAAACCACGAGGGGATACGAGAGGTACAACAACAATTACTTATTTATAGATTTGGGAGAGTAAAATTAAATAATTTAATTATAAATATAATATTAAATATTTTCTTTAGAGACGGATTGTAAAATTTTATCAATAGAAACATAATAATAAAAAATCCTGATAAATGATGAGATTATAATATAAAATAATTAGAAATTTGGTATCATTGAATCATAATACCCATGAAGTAACAAAATAAAATTGAACATAGGATAAAATGAATATAAATAAATTTATTGTTACATTTATAAGGTGTTTTATATATACAACATGAATGAGTATAGGTGCATAACATAACGTATGTCTCAAACAAGACAAATTGAGAAGAAAATCCTATAATGATTTGGTAAATTTTGAACTGTAAACCACATGGAAGAAAGATACTATAATATATATTTAAATACACATTATTTTAAATATAATCATAAAATGTTTTTTCATGGGTGGTATATAAACCACATAAACGAAGTGGGTGGTGAATATGACATATGTCCCACCGAAGAAAAAATTTAGGTGGGAATCCCTTACCTTAATTCTTGACCTCAATAATATACATTAAAAACCCATTTATAATAAATATAAGTTTATTTTAAATATAATAAATCACCATATAGATATATATTATACTATATATTATTTAATTTGGACATTTGATTACCTATTTATTTACAATTCCATATTAAAGTAATATTTTAGGAATAACTGGTTTGTTTTTCATGTATGCTTTGATTGGTTATTTTTTATCCTCTTATATTGACAATAGTTTCTTTATATAAAATATATTAAAAATTATATAAATATCATATATATTCAGTATATATGTATTTATAGTAATCTATAAAATATGGATATAGAAAATTGAATACACCATTAATGGAGACGGTTGGTCGAATGTACACATGAAGTTTATTTCTATTTTTTCAATGTATTGAATGAAAGAAAGTAAAATGATTTATTATCATTATATAATAATTTTAATTTTTTATATATAAAATATTTCCATTAAAACAATAATTATTATATTCCATGTAAGCAGTTGGTGAATGTTATCTCTTCGTAAGGCTGTAGTCCTCTACACACACGCGCGGCATTATAATATTCCAAAAAAATGAAAGAATCATGTTATTAGTGATTTAAATATTAAAAAATAATATAATAAACATTATATATATATATAGTAAATAAATAATTATGTACAATTCAAATAGGTGGTGATGGAAAAATGAATGACATCGGTTCGTGAGGTGGTATTCCTCTGCCCATACAAAAGATGATTTCTTATCCCATTTCATTAAATTTTAAATCAATTTAGGTCATGAAATTTAGAAAAAAACATATAATTATATGTATTATGTTATATATATTATATCATCATGGTATAATTTGAATTGAATGAGTTAAATGAATAAATAAAACAAAACCATTTGTTGATGAACGTTACATCTTGTTCGATTTTCCTCCCTAGGTTTTCACCAAAATACTTCCGACGTTGTATTTATTTCTAAAAACGGATTATAGGATAATATGAGGGTTTTGGTTTTTTATTATTGTATGTCGTTTTAATAAAATTGTTTAATGATTTCAATTTGATAGGAGATGTTGTGGCCTTTTATATGTCATGTGAGTGGCAGACATGTAATTTTTTGAAAAGAAAAAGGAGAAACTAGATTACTCTGATGAAAAAGGGATCCAAAAGGGATTATTGTACACAATATAACATATAAGGTCCAAATATGGACATTCAATGGGTTTTGTTCATGTTTTTAGTTATTCTTGACTCTTATCTTTTTAGTTTAACCCCCAGATAAACACATTTTTACCTTAATTGTGGTAAATAATTATTAACGTTTATTCTAGTAATTTTAATGAAATATTATATTTATATTATTATATAATATAAATTATTATTGTTTAAAATATATAATCCACTTTTCCAAGTTCCATTCAAATAATATTATGATGAAATTTAAAATTAATCCTGTAGATGCAAGAGAAAATCTTCAAGAGTTTACAAAATGTTTTAACAAAATTCGACATCATATTATTTAATGTGGCCTATATTGAACTAATGAACTTATAATTGAACTAATTTCGATTTAAAAATAATTTAAAATATAATTTATTTTTTTAATTAAATTAAATCAAATTCAATTTTCAATTAATCTTTAGCAGTTATGAATATTAATCAAAAAACAAAACTTTTCTGAAAAATATCAACAACTCACCCTTAGAAAATTTTGATGCGATGATTTTAAAAAATAATTTTATTTTAAAAACATTAATTCTCTAAATTCGTGAAAAATTAGTTTTATTAATGTTAAGAAAAGAAATAAAATTCATTTTTTGAGAAAATAATTTTTTCAAAATATATAAAATGTTTACCAAAAATTAAATAATATTTTATCAGTATGTTTTATTTATATAAAAGAATTATAATTAATTTTTAAAAAATTTATATTAAAATTAATATATCTATGTTTAATTGTTAGGTTATAATGATTCAGTTTAAATATCTATATTAATAATATATCATGGTTTTGTTAATACTCAGTGTCCTGGGAAACAGAAGATAACCTAGTGTTGCGTGTATCAAAAGATTTACTTGGTGTTGCATTTAAGGAAACCTATCAGATAAATTTAATTCAATCAAGAAATTATACATCATTAAAACTCGTGGTGTTACCCAATATATTAATAATTCATATAGACCAGAGGCCTCTATTATTTAAAAATATATATCTTAATATATAATTAAGTTCTATACTTGTTATTTTTATAAAGTGGAGCATGTTGGTCTGTATATATCGTGAAATTTGACAATTTATATTATAGGTAAATGGATCTATGCATAAAATATAAAGTTATTTCAATATGATGAATTTATGTAGATGCACTTATAAATGTTAAACAAAATGGATAAGGTTTAAACCTATATATCTTAAAAAAAATTTGGACTGAAGTATTGAAATTAGAAAAGAAGTGAAAAGTGGTTGACAAAAGGATATAAAAATAATTTTTTCTATAGTTTAAGTGGGAAATAAAAACTGATTTATCTTTATTAGGAATAATGGAATGGCTATCTAGGGGACCAAATGTTAATGATATTATATGATTTGGTTTTGACATTAATGGTTACATATTTTATATAAAAAATCTAGATGTCAAGAGTACTATTTAAAATAAGGGAGAACTTTTTATCATTAAAGAAATATTTTATTACTACTGGTAATGATAAAAACCCAATTTCTACATCATGAACATAATTTAGAGTTGTTGATTATATATTAACAATTTATTATACAATGTTTTTAGTACTGGAGTTAAACTGTAACCATGTTGATAGTATCAATGGTGTGAAACAAGATGGGTATTGATTTATATTTCATGATTTTAAAAGGATTCACTGGAAGAGGTATAATATTATATACATACTCAATAAAATAGATATTTTATGTTGTTTAATCATAAAATGCTCAGTGGTGCATCATTTTTTAAGATAAAGTAATTCATTTTGATGATGAGAATGTTAATGAAAGTGAGAACTTATGAGGTATATCTTCATCTATTATAAGATTTCTAGAGTATTAAAATTTATATAATGTAAATTTAGTCTATGAAATACAAAATTATCATATTGAAGTGATATCGTAAAAATACTCTTTTACTCTCCTAATTATTCTGTTCAATACCTACTTTTTATGTTTTTGAAAATTATAAATATAAATGTTCTATCTTAGTTATCCAATTCGACGTATATTCTTTTTTCATTTTTTTATTATATATTATAATCCCTAGTTTCAGTTAAAAAGTTATTTTGTTTTAAAAACCATGAAATATTTATTTTTTATGAATCATACAGATATAAAAGAAATTTATTTATGTTGGAAATTTAAATCTATAAATTTTGATCAACTAAATAATTTTTTATTTTTTTATTCATTAGTTTTACTGAGAAATTTGTTTTCTAATGAAGCCTAATATCATTATTTGTTTTATGAGAATTACACATGTAATGACACTATTTTTTATCATAAATTATAGAATTTTTAAATGATGATATATTCTAAAAATTTTATATTAATTTCTATATTCATCAATTTTAGTTACAAATTTTATAGTTAAAAAGTATGAAATAATAATATATTTGTGATTATTTTTTGTTTTTATGATTTTTAGATATTTATATTACTTCACCTATATTATATAACATGATAGATATAATTTTCTTTCTAATTTTGTAATTATTTTTACTTCTAACAGTAATTTAATTCTAAAAAAATATTTGTATATAGAATTTTGTATCATTTATCTATTTCAATGATGGAAACAAACCATAGAAAAATTTACTAGGATATGTGTACATTTTTTTCGTATTAATATATCTTCAATAAATTAATTATTTAATTAACTTATTCTATGCATGTTAAAATAATTTATACCACAATATTTGATACTCTTATAGATGAGTCTCCTTTTTAGAGAAGGCAATAACCAAATTTGGCATATTTTTTATAACATGTTTATAAAATCATTCACTTACTCTTAGGGAGAACATGCCGGAAATTTAATTTGATGATAATAATAAACATGTAATCTCGATTTCAAAGTATATTAGGAGTTATATGTGAATGAAGAGTAATTATATGATTTTTATATTATATCATGATTGAAGGATCATTGATAAAAGGGCCAAATATAAGTTGGGGGAGTCTGTAACAATATAATATATTATATACTTTATTTTTTATTCATCAAATATCATATATTTCAGGAATAATATTCAATTAATTTAATTACATATAAAATTTTAATTTATTGGTTTGAGAGAAATTAAAATGAGGTGGATATATATTTTATCAGTTAGATAAAGATTTTTTAAAATAAAATTGAAACCACAATATATTTTCTAGAAAAAAGAGAATCAAAACACATTCCTGAAATTTTATTTAATTGATGTAATAACCTGTGTGAACCTTGTCACCAGCTAGGAGGAGGAAGGATTTCTAGTATGATAATTGTTGATTACAAAATAAAATGTTAAAATTATTTCTTAATCATATTTAAAATTATTTATTTATTCTTATATAATAGTAATATAGGGGATCTCACCAAGAGATGTAGTCACAAAATTTATTCCCTCATAAATTATAACATAGAGGGTATTAGTTACTATAGGACTTGATGATTGTTAAAATTTGTGATAAATTTAGAGATAAATTCAATAGTGGATTAGAAGAGGTTTGGATTAGAAGTCCTTATCTCCCTCTACTCACTATAAAAAATTGAAACGGGGGAGGGTGATATAATAGGATGTTTCTTATGGATCAATCAAGAGAATTATTTCATATAATTATAAGAAGATAATTATTTTTTATCAAAAAAATCGTGGTTTTATAAATTCACAACACTAATATAAGATTTCTATATATAATTTTAGGATGAACATAAGGTTAAAGTGGCATTGGGGACCTTAATTATTGAAGGAAGTATATACATCTACATTTTTCTTTATGAAAGTAAGTAAAATTGGGTTGTGTAAGAGGATACGAGGATGGTTATGGTATTTGATAAGTTTTTGTCCATCATAGTATTGCATCATTTGATATAGAATATTAATGGTAAATATATTCATTGAAGGTTGATCTGTGAAAGACAAATCATTCAATATAATAGCAAATTAAATCATTTAATAGAATATTTTTAAGTAAATTTTAAAATATATGAAACCTCCACAACCTCCCTAGCCCCCAACCCACCTATCTAGATCCATCACCTCCTCCATTATACTTGAATATGTTCTTTGAGTTGGATTCTGGGGTTCCCCACTCACATATTATAGCATATATAATTGTACATAATAATCAGTATTATGTATGAAACTATCTTATGAAGATGGATCAATTAAGTGTAACGATGCATGATATTATTGATCCAACTACTACAATAATGTTCTCAACTGAAGGTGTGTCCACAATTGGACATAGTATAGGACATTTATTTAACCCCCCAACATTAAACATTTCATAATCTTGATTTATGTCAATAATTTGACCTTATTTCACATTGAAGATATTTTCAAGTTTAGATTTTTGGAGAATTATCTCATAACTATTACATAATCAACCCAGACATTTCATGTGGACAGTTACACTTTGTATCCACTTTTTTCAACAATGGAATCCAATCAAAAAACATGATTTTTTTTTCATGATAAAAATCCTCTTGTATTTATACTTTATATTACCCATCCTTATACCCTGTGAAAAAACATTTCAAAAACATGTAATGAGCATAAAAATATCAGTAAGGAATATAAAATTAGGAATAAAACTATTATTCAATCAATATTTATAACCCATGTAAACATTTTCCCAAAATCGTACTTTCCACCCATTAAGCATAACCTATTTAGATTAAAACATGTAATAAAAGTATTCCTACAAAAATTCATAGAAATCATAAAACATAAATTTAACATTTGGAATCCATATCATACTTACATTTTATCTTTCAAATCTATATAGGGAGTAAAATTTGTGGTTGAAATTGGAATACCCATCACAGTATATTTACAAAATCTCTTAGGATAAACCATAACATTTACATCTATCACATTACCCAATTCATTGGAGATCTATCATGAGAGAACCTTCACCGATTTTAACATGGAACCACCCATATTCTTAAGAAACTCCCAAGAGCCATAACAAAATTATAACACATAAACCAAGAACTAAAAAAATTACATATCCACTTTGAAATCAAATTTCATATTTACAAGTTGCAAACTAATAAATGAACTATAATTTTTTAAAATAAAATGGTGAACTTATAATGTAAACAATAATACAAAAAAACAACATAAACGTAATAAATTCCATTCATGAAGTATATATAAAAAACAATAAAATTTATTGAAATGATCAATCACCTTTAAAAACATAGTTAAAACATTTAAAAAGATGATTTTGGAATCAAAGTGTCCCATACCACTTTGAAACTTTTTTATTGAATTTATTATTAAAACAATTCATGCATATATAAATAATTCCTTAAAATAATTTTGAAAACATGAACATGAAATATATGTTTTTAGAAGATTAAATCTTTAAAACATTTAAAATAATGTTTTAGATAAAGAGTACTTTAAAATTTTGAACTAGTAAATTATATGAAACATTAAGTTAGAAAATGTTACAAGAAATTAAATATCATTAGTATAAATATAATATCGATAATTAATAAAAAAGGCATTGTTTATACACTTTATAATGAATTAAAGCTACATATCATCAAGAAATATCTTAATTAAAGGAGATTGTGACGAAGTCCCTTACAAAGATCATAACCTTAGATTAAGGATTAATAAATTACATAATTATGTAGGAAAAATATAAATACACCCAATATAAATGGATATTCAGTGTAAAACAATCAATTTTCATTCACACATATTCTTGGAAAAACAAAACCAATGAAATCGATATTGAACTCAAAGAAATGAGATTGAGTTAAGATTTTCATTTCCTTGTGTCAGACACATCACATAAAAATGTTATGTTCATGAATAAAAAACATAGGTAAATTTTGTTACTTTTGTTAGAACACTTTTAAAGTTTATTTTTCCTTTTATATCACTTTTTATCATGTTATAAAAATTACATATTTATTTATGTTCATATCGATTGGTTTTTAGATATTATATACCTAAGTTGAAAATGAACTTGTTTTGATAAAAATTTTCCATGTGATAAAAATTACATCATATTGGGAATATTATTATTTATTTTTAATATCATATATATATATATATTATGTATTTATTGTATTCCATAATATTTGGAGATAGGGAATGAAATGCACTATTCATAGAGAAGGTAGGCCGTATGAAGGCATGAATGTTTCTTTCACTTATTTTCTATATTAAAGGAATGAAAACTAAATGATAAATATGTATATTATATTTAAAGTATAATATATATATTATATATGTTACATATTTTCATTAACACCATCCATTATACGTTCCATGTGTGGCATGAACGAGTCATATCACTTTGAGAGAAAGGTAGTCCACACTTCCTCAAATAATATTATCTTATTTACTTATTATAAAAAAATAAAGGTATGTTGTAAATAAAAAATTAGGATCATAGAGACAATATAAATATAATTTATATAATATATAATACAGTTCCATCATAATGGCCACCATGAGAGGTGGTAAAAGAAAATTGAACCATCATCATTTCATGATATAGTAGTTCACCATACACAGAAATAGTATGTTATATACCCATTAGATAGAGGTGTGTGTATGTGATGGTAAAATAATTCTCATAAAAACATCATAGTATATTGAAGAAACTATTTTTATGTAATCAATAAATAAAAATATCATTGGGAGTCGAGAGGGAAAATAAAATAATGGAGATTGAGAGAAGACTTTACCTCTAAATCAGGTAACTCCTTATGATTTGAGCCAAAAGAATTTCAATAAATTAATTCTTATAAATTTATGGATTCATAAAGGAAGGGATGGATGTTGGAAGATTATTTCATAATATTTTGGATGATCCAAGGGGCTTGAGAGGTGTGAGGAATTGGGTAGAGGAGTTGGCATTTTATAAGAGGGAAGATGGGCACATTACAGAAGTCTTAACATATTATTTTATTTTAAATTTATTTTGGAATTATAATATCTCAAAAGTTATATAATTCAAATATAGGATGATTATTGGTTGACATACTCTCATACAAATTTTTTTAGAAAATGTTAGGTCCCAAATTTATCTATATCTTTTTGCATTAACCCTTAGTTAAATAAATTAACTATTACGATGTCTTCTTGTATGTGTACGCTATATGGTTAATATAGTGACTATAAAATTCCATTATGACATCAAATGGACCACTAATGACATATTGTATCATTATCTATGTCATTTGGATGAATATAACATTTTTAGAACTATTATATCATTTATTAAAATAGTATTTATTTTAAAAACTAATTTTTGTCAATTTGACACTATTTAATAATTAATTTTTTTAAAGTCATAAAAACATTATACCATAGAAAAAAATAAATTAAATCAATGATAAAATTTCATATGATTGCACAAAAATTTTTATAAAAAAATTTCTAAATTACATTTATTTTAATATTAATAATGGAATTTATTTGAATCATTCCTTAATAAGGAAATCACTACATCATCAATGCGTCATAAATAAATTTATTTCATTAATGCATAAAATTATAAATACACTACCATGATGTAGAAAATATTTTTATTTTTATAATAACTATTTATAGTCAAATATGTTAGTTATATAACAATTTCTTGATTTTTTTAGTAAAACGATACAAGTCTATGTTATATTTCTCTTTACATTAAATTAATTATTATAATATGTCATTATCACACCCAAGTGTCCCCTAAATTCCAAAATTTTGGACTAATTATTGTTTTGGTATATAATGGAACATAAAATAAAATTAGGATACACATTATGGTAGTAATGTATTATTATAATAATATTTTTACCATTAATTACCTAATTTACCCTTTAACAATGATAAATAAAAAAATTTTGTAGTTAGTATTCATAATTTAAAAATGTAAAAGTCACATATATAAATAATTTATACCTTATGATTCAAATATGGAATCCATTTTTAAAAATTAAAAACATAGAAGATTCAGTAATTAATTTAAAATTAATTCTCGTTGTCAAAACATTAAAATGTGTTTTTTAATAAATAATAACCATCAAAAGATTGACGTGTGTTTATATCTAATTTCAATGTAAAATTACTTCAAATGAAAAAATTGTATTAAATGATATAAAATTAATCCAATTTAACATGGAATATAATTAAAAGAAAAATATAACTATATAAAAAATTAGATGAAAAAATAGTTTTAAATTAAAATCTAGTATTTTTCATTATTCAATAAAAAAATGATTATTTTTTGAAAAATTCCAAACTTAAACCAAGGTAAATTTTAATTTATCAATTATAATGAAGAATTTTATATTTTTCAAATAAAACATATAAAATTGATAAAAACTCGTTTTAAAAATCTTTCGCCATCAAGAGGTGGTAAAACTGTATTTTCTTACGAAATAATTATTTTATTTGAAAACATTTTATTTGTTATTATATCATAACTGAAAAAAATTTAAGATTACTTTTATCTATTTCATTTAATATATAACATATAAAAAACCGTAAATAGTGATATGATTTTATAAACACAATTATTCTCTCTTAAATATGTTTTCATTAAAACACATCCTTTATAGTCAATTGTTTTTTATTTCTATTTATAATAATTTTTATAACCAATGAATCATTATTTAAACATTTATAAACCATATTTTTATAATTTAGTTGATACTATTCAATATCTCTATTCCTACAGCTTGGCTAAAATAGATACATTTAAATAATAATATTTATTTGTTCATTTATACTCGATGTAGAATATCATGTATGCTATAGAACATAGTCTTTATTTCTTGAAACCTAGTATGTTATAATTTATTACTATGTCCAAATATTATTTTTTGTTAGTTGATATATGTTGTAAGTATTGTTTCTTGTAGTTTTATTTAAATTTAATTTTAATTTACTTGTATTATTTTATTATAATTACCTTATATAAGATTATATGTAATTTAAGGATTCACTAAAAAAGAAAGAAATGTTTCAAGAAATAGAACCTTAATATTCTTCTCATATTTTTCAAAGATTAACAATATTATCAATAATTTTGTTTGAAATTCATGGGTTATTATGATTATTTTATGACTAATATAATATGTTGGAGATATTATGCATTAATAATATTATAAAAAATACATCATGGATTTTTTTCTTGGTTTTGAGCTATCCATACCCATGGTGGTGTTATTTTAAATGATTATAAATTTCAACTCCAATTTTCATTTCATTAAATAAATATAACATCTAGAGATTCAATTTTTTAATTATCTAATTACTTATTTACAAACTCTTTTATTACAATATGAGATCTCTTCCCTTTGTGAATTTATGCATATTCTTTTTTTTCAATAACAGTTTAATACATGAGGAAGAATATTATAGTAAACTACATAGTCAAAATATTATACAACACATAGATTAATTTCTTTATCATTCCATTCCTTTGAGGGTAAGAAGACTTATATAATTATGAACTATTATTTATTATAATATCACTCAATATTAATTTTTTATGTTTTAGTTTTCATTGTATGTTATGGATATTCTACCCACATGAATGTAAAACATATTTTTTATGCTCTTTACTATGTGATGTTCATGAAATGTTTTACAACTTGTTGAATTCACAAGGTTTATATTATTTTATTAGTCTTTTAATCTAAAATCTTTGGTGTTACATGTGAATAAGTAATTAATATATGAAAACAAAACAATTCATTGAATATGATTAACAAAAACTACTTATCAATAAAGAACCAATAATAAATTAATTATGTGCAAGTGAAGTAGGTAAATTTTATACCAAAGTTAATACTTTTTTATAATACATATATTGTGTGATTTATTTTTAATGTATTATTTATAAAACATATATTTATCATCAAAGAGGACATGTTGAATGTGTATATTATATTCAATGTTTCATATTTGATATGATAATGACTAGAATATTGATAATTTTTATAAGCTTATTTCGATTATATCTATTATGATTTACAAAAAATATGTTGTAATATAAATTTTATAAATTTTATTATTTTTATAGATTTTTAATGATGTTACATCTAATGTAACTGAAGACTAAAACCATCATAGATATTTATATTCAAAATATTTTTTTAGGATTGTTAAATTTCATATGTATATTTAAAAGTTTCATTTATGCGTGTTATATTGAAAAATTGTTATATAAATTTTTTTATTTTTTTATTTAAATTATGCTACTAATTCTAGTTTTTTTTCATGTTTTTTATTATACTGTTGGGATCTATTGTGTTTCTAAGATAAAATTTAAAAAATTATGTTTGAATTATGTTTATTAACCGAAATAAAATTCTATTTTGACATTAGTTATTTTATATAAATGATGTGAAAAAGTATTTTAATGTCATTTTGTAGATATTACACATAAGATTTAGTTAGTATCGACATTGAGATCCAATTTTGACACCAGTTATTACTTATCCAATCATTAAATGTTCAACTAAATGTTGATGTATAAAATATAACAACATGGGTTTTTAATAAAACTGTCATTGGAATAATATTTCAGCATTGGTTTTTTTATAACCAAAACTGAAGTATTAACTTTAAATAACCATTAATAATATTACATTTTAACTAATACTGGTGATTAAGAAAATAATAATAAATATTTATTTTCTAATGGTGGACATTATGGATATAATCATTTCTTTTTGAGTATAATTTTTCAATGGATTCAATAGATTAATACTCATCATAGCTTTGGAATTACTCATTTTGATGATTATTTGGATTATATTTATGAGAGATATTTACACTGTTCTTATCTCTCAATGATGGTGGATCCACTATCCACTGATTCTAAGAGGGTAAATACTATTGCTTCTTAGCTTCATTCTTATTCTATTTTTTTCAATGTTCAATCAGAAACCTCCACAATTATAGTCCCTTGAATAACGTTATACTTATTTATCTTAGCTGTAGATTTTTTATTTTTTGGTAGAGACATCTCTATATCTTTTGGAAATATACACATCACTTGAATCATTAAAAAACTAAATGTTAAATACAAACATAAGATTCTTATTTAGATAGGATACTTCATTTTAATCACATGGGATCATTAAACTACCTTAAGAAGGGTTGAATTAGGGGTGACCCACATTTACTAATTATGTTCAATGTATCCTCTTACATCTACTATGTTGATCAAACAACATTAAATGGTTAAAATTTATGGATCTTTTATATACACCTTAAAAAATCTCTCCCACAAGAAATTTTGATAATATAATGTAAATAAAACAAATTTATTTTTACATGGTTCAACCCCAGTATGTAAAACTGACACTTTTCTATATTAGATTGTTTTATTGAACAACTAATTTTTAAAAAATATATATGTTTTATAATGGGTAAAGTTATTAAACAGAACTGAAGAGTATAACTATTATCCAAAGCATTGAAACCACAATATCATACATGTAGCTGAGCTATCTCGTGAAAAGATACTTCTATATACATTTAGTAATGGTTGAATTGTTTAAACTATAACCACTATTAATTAATGTCTCTTTATAAACTACCTCATCAATGGAACTTCGACTTGCATAAGAACTTAATCAAAACTCTGCATGCACATAAACATATCCCAACTACCAATAAATTATTCTAGATCTCTCATTGCAGTAATTTAAAATTTATTACTTCTATAGGTTAGTGCTTAATGTATCAATGACTCTATCGCTTATGTCTTCTAAATCCTGACAACTTTCTCTACCTTAATATAATTTTATGTCTAAATATTATAAAAACATTAACCTTACTAAATTTATAGTAACTACTATTCGAAAACCCCCTCTATTCATTTTTTTTATCTTACCATAAGAATCGATGACATGATTTGGAACATATCAATATATTTTATAGGGAAAATTTTTCCTCATAAGTTCCATTATTTGAATATATAGAGATAAAGTATCTACACTGTTCCACTTTTAATACATTCAATAATCATCTAAAATAATGGATCCAAGTCATATATCTGTAAAAATAGGTTTCCACATTAATTTTAGTTCATTCTCAATTCTCTTCTAGAATAATGAGATAAATCTTTCTATTCATTGAATGGACAACTCGTCACTATATCAATGTACTTGAGTCCACATGAATGAAAAGTCCATCACTATATTCTAGTTTAGAACATCCCTACAATTTAATTAGTTCCTTTTTCTCCTTTATCAATGAACCACATCAAACATTCATACAATTTAATCCTTAAAACATCCTATGACATGATTATATTTCTTCCATTGGTATCTATCCATTATATCATCAGTCCATATGAACATCTGAATTAAACTTCTTTTATTTTTATAGATAGCTCCAAATCCACATATAATCAGATCAACTCAGCCTCCAATATCCAATGCCTACCATATTTCATGCCTATAGACTTCTACATTTTCATTCACTAAATATATTCATTGTTCATACATTTCTTTGACATATAATCTTATCATCAATAATGATAATTTGAATATATCACACTCTAATATTTTGATTCATTTTTTTCATGATTGATGTTTATAATTTCATATGTTTGACTTAAACATTAATATTCATGGAAAAAATATCATATTTTAATTCTCTTAAATCTTCTTCTTCCATTTATAATATGATATCTGGTGTATTCACAATTATCTTCTTCTTTTTTCCCAGATTTTGGTGTGTATAGTATCAACCCCATTCTTCTTTAGATCACCCTAGATATTAATTTACATAGAACAAATCAAATTTATTAATCCACCAATGTGATGTATTTCATATGAACGAATAGCGTATTCATTGAATAACTTCAAATTTAATATTTTAAAATACATTAATATACTAAACTAACATTTCTTCATGACCTTCTACATATTTTTTCACTTATTCTTTCAAGTGTATCCTCTTATGATGATTTTTCCACATACGTTTCTCATCCTAAACTAAAAAGAGTTTTTTCCATATTATCAATGATTATTCAGTGTTAAAGGATAAAGGAACCATAAAAAGGTCTGTATCAACCTTAAAAATTACTTGTATAAACATTGTAAAGATCAAGCCATTGTAAGGTACAGTTCATCATAAAATATTTAGTGATGAATGCTGTCAAAATTTTCAATTTTTTAATTTGGCTTGTATTTATAATCACCCTCTATTATTATTTCTTTACTAAGTGTTTTTTATCATATTATATTTTCACCATCCGGATTCAATGGTTCTAAAAATCTTCTATTTTGAGAAGTTCATTTTATATCTATTGGTTAACTCTTTTAGCCAAATTTTCTTTAAAATTTCAATATTTTCATCTAAAAACATCTCCATCAAAAGGGTACACATAAATATCCAAGTTTTCTATATATTGAATATAAAAATAAAAATTGTTTTATAATGTACTTTTCAACATCTTCATTACTCTTATCTTTCTTTTGGAATAGTTAAAAAAATCATATGATATATTCTATGTTCCTGATATCTATATTAAATATTCTTCTATCATTAAATAAACATATAATTGATAGTTATTATCCATAATTAACAACTTTCCATGAACATAATGATCTTCGTCTCAATCAATAATAATATATATTAGTTACTTCAATATAAAATAGTATACAAAAATGCATCACCCTTACACTACAAACAATTTCTCTATTATTCATCATTACTTTTGATATTCAGTATTCTTTAGTATCATGTTTCTGTAGTAGAATTTCTATCTATGGTTCTCTGTATTTCAATGGATAAACCTTATGGGGTATTAAATTCTAGTGACCTTCATGAGGAAAACTCATAGGAAACTTAACTTCCTAAATCACCATTGACTCTAAATGTAATTTAACAACATTAACAACTATTATTGACAACAAATGTAGTACATCATCATAAGAATCCATTGGGATATTTAGTGTCACATAAGAGGAAGATTAAAAAGATATATTTTGGGTGGGAGAGCCTCATAAAATAATTCACATGTTCCCAGACACTCCCTATCATATGGTAGTAACTTTTATATCGATTCCAAGGATATTCCATGAGGATTACCATTTTAAATCAATCCTTCGAATATATTAATTAATTCCATATATAGTCAATTCATATCATGAATTAATGTAAATCACTCCCTCATGTTAAATAACATGTAATAGTTCAATTCTAATATCATAGGTAGAAGTTAGATCTGAACATGAACATGCAAACATTTGGTCTCCTTTGAGTATCATAGCATTTTCTAAATGAATCGTAATAAATTATTCATGGAAAATATTATAGTTACCCATTATAATCCCAGAAAATATAAACAATAAGCCATATGACATGGGTACCAAATGTACTCCCTAATTATTTATGCATTTGCAGGAAGAAATATGAAAATATTATTTTCAATCCACACAATTGGATTTCTATCATATCATATGATAATGATAGATAGCTTGATTGAAATCTTATTTCATGTATGATATCTAAATCATATGATTTGATATAAACCATATGCATATCATGTATATGGTAGGATACATATCAAACATTTGGCTTTAGGGCATACATCTCCTTCACTCTAACACTTATACTAAATCCTATATGACTTTTTCCCATTCCACTCTATATCATATCACAAATTATAAACCATGAAATTATATCACTGACACTTTTAGATATATTTCAAAATAATTTTGGAAATATATCTTTATATTATCTATATATAAAATTGTATATAACACCTTATGAATACCATTATGAATCTCTTTTGGATAAATATCTAAAACACATTTATAGTAGCCATCTAAGACAAACTCTATCACCATTCAATCAACCACAAAGTGTGATTTCAGAGGACATTATATAATTGATAAGAAAATTATGAATCCATTGATCTATAATTGTATGAATAGTGATACATGAGAAAAGATTCGATTATACTTAATTTATAAATGGATCTGCTGTGAATTCCATCATACACATGTATATATATACAGCATTATATATCATTATCATGTTATGTTGGAATGAATTCTCATTTTCTCATTTTATCATATTATATGAATGATAATAGGATATGGTCGATGTAAATTCTATATATCCCACACATTTATTCTTGATTCTCCTAGTATAGACTATCCTAGTTGATTAATACATCCCTCATCATTCAACATTATGGATGGGTGCATCGCATGTGCCTAATTTGAATTGATAAGAACATCATGTGTACTATAAATGTCCATATTCAAACTCTATTGTCTATCTTAATTTAGGTAAATAATGTCATACTCATCATAAGAGATGAAAAATACCATATTGTTCCAACTATAACTAAATATATCATCATTAACATACCAAACCACCCCTATTTAGAAAATATATAAAGGATATCTTATGAAATGTATCAATTTTTGAAGGATATCATGTTAGGTATCTATCCAACATTAAGTATTGAGGACCTACTATGACCTATGAACCGCAAACACACCATATACATAGAGTATAACATTCCATCTGGTATACTAAGTGGGTAATCCAGTGCACATAAAAGAACATTTCATTTGTCTTGTACCACATGATCATATTATGTGTCTCATATAAGAATCCTACTCACACAAACCTTATCATTTCATCACAACTTATAATGCTTCTAATGAAAATTATTGAAAGGTAATTAAATTTTGTACTTTGATAGATCAATTATCATTATAATTTATGAAATATATGTCAATATATACAAATATAGATCCAATTTGAAAGAATTATAATGTGGATATTTCATTTTATATGATATATTATATATTCATAAAAATATTTTAAAAATATGTTGAAAACCTGGAATAAACACTGATTTATTATATCATATATGATAAACTACCAGATCAACATTATTTTTGTTTTAAATTCTAGGTTAATGTTAATTTATTACATATCATTGAAATTTATACCACATATATATGTGATTATTTTATGACACCATTTCACTAAACTCTTTATTGAGAATCATATATGAAGAAATATTGTTTGGATCACGGTGTGATCCAGGAATCATATTTGTAATGTTCAAATCTAGGAACATATTCAAACTCCTTGAATTCCTAACATAAAATGTTATGATGAATATTTTTTGGTATAATAATTAATCTTTCTATATTTAACATCATTATACCTGTAACCCTATTCCATCAAATTGTTTCTATGAAATAATATTCTTATTTACATTGGTTCTTACCAAATCATCCTAATAGCCTTTTGGATAAAGTGAAAATCATTTTCATAGGATTAATAATTTAAGAAATAGTTATATTAACTTTTAATCATAACTGAATATAACTCTTAAATTTACCATTACCTTCATATATCTTAATCTATATAGGATATTAAGTAAGACCACTAATTTTAAAGTGGTAATATTTTATTTCTTAAATTTTAACTTACCTATGTTTAAACACACTCCCACTCACTTCATAGACATTATATTCTTTTTATAATATCATGATAATATATAAAAACAACATTGTGCTGGAAATAAATAATATCTTCACTTAGTGGGAATATATTTAATAATAGACTATTGTCCCCATATCATATATAGTATTCTATTTGGTTAGATAATTTTCCTCTAAATATAATATTATTCATATAATTTCTTCATTTATGGGCGGATGGAAGAAATTTCATATATTTTGAAAAATAATAGGATATGCACTTTATTCTAGATAGAATATTTTAATCCTTGTATCTTTTTCAAAACTTGTATAGAACCTGTTAAAATATAAACCATGCATATAAAATTAATCATAAATTTTTTTTCATAACAACTCTTGGTCAATGAACAATTTCCCTTTTCGTATAAGAGAAACAAGTTGAATATACACATTCTATACTATGATTCATCTGATCAAGAAAAGTGAATATATATTCAATAATTTGATTTTTCAACTCTTTGCTTCATGAATTGAATGAAAAATAAATGGCATATTTATTCCTTCATTGACATTGTCATTATATATATTTACAACACTTGTAATGTATTGATTTAGTATCACATACATTTCAAAAGTAAGAACTGATTTCTATAACACTAATATCTGACATAGAAATTCAATGGGTTTTTGAAATTTCCATAATGTATATTGAACAGTAACATCTTATAGAATAATTTATCCTTCTAGATATCACTGTTAGGTTTGAATGACCTAGACTGGCTACATGAAAAATAATGTTGGACTCCTTAATTTTTTTTATTCTTCTAGTTTGAACTTTTTACAACTCGTACTGTCTATATAACACAATAAACATGACTTAATATGACTAGTTCATATATTCATAAGACATTGAGAATGTTATGTAAAAATTTCTTGAATTCATTTTTCTTATCAGAATATTCCCACAGATGATGACAATATGAATTCCTTAACTAGAATAATCTAAAAACCTATAGTCTCACTGAGTAATTTATGAATCCAATCATATTAAATATACGAGTAGAGAAAACAAATTCCATTAGTCATATTGAATCTAATAACTTTGAATCCCTTGTTGAATCATTATATTCATTATATGAATCTAGATTCATATGTTCAATAATTTCAATACATGGTTACTCATTAAGGTGTTTTTAACACGTATATTTTTATCCATGCTTAAGAACTTCTATTAATACACTAATCTTAAGAATCTATTATATTACATTATATTCATTTTTTTATTTTTTAGAAAAACCCTTTTTATTAACATAGTTGAGAGGAAACTTTTCCTGGATTCTAATACAATAATTTTATCTCAAAGGACAAAATGAATAATCATCATGAGAAGTGGAACAAACATCCAAAACTAGATTACCCTGTATTTTTTTTCTATTTATCCACTCTATTTCATCACTTTGATATCACTTATATGGCCCTAAATCACCTCCTTATGTAGTGGTTCACAAAGACTGTGTCTGGAAATGACTTCCACTTAATAGATGGTCCCCTATATACATCCTAACTTTTCCAATGACCACCATTGCATACCCTTACACTCCACCTATCTGAAGTTTCTCTAGTACATATATTTGAAGGATCAACCATATTGGTTTGAAGGGCAACTGACTTGAGATACCAATATGTGGCCTAGAAGGACAAATTATATGAATATTTAAAGAATTTTGGTACCCTATTACAACAAGTACTATAGTCCTTACACTGCTAAAATGCTACTGTACCACTATAGTACTATCATAATTAACTCTCACCCAAATTTGAACTCTAGTTTCATACATAATTACAGAATGAATTTTCTACTATGGTTAACCCAAAAATACTATTTTTTGATATTAATCATATCTTTAGTAATGAATAATATTACTGTTAGTTTTGATGATGACAATTTTATTACATACAATAGAATATTTTATCATATGAGTATCAAGATTCACAAACATTTATTAATGTATTTTACTGAAATGGTCTACCACAAAAATGATGACCCTTTTTGAATTCACCACACCCAAAAATGGGACAAGATCTCTATGTCATCTTAATATACATTGGTTTGTACATGTAAATAAACCATAAATATATCTGGAATACAACACTTTTCAATAATAACATATATGAAACTTGGATATTCAATTGGAAAACACCTTTTCAAATAAAAATAATAGATATAAACAAAACTCTTTTTCACTAGTAATCTAATTATTAGGGTTTCCTAGTTATTTTTACACAAAAAAACACAAGAACAAGACACCTAAACGTTAATGTCACCTTATTACATTCTTAATTTTCATATGATAATTCATGGGCACCTGCTGTTAGGATCACCCAATAAAAAATATCGAGTTCATGATAAGTGGAATGTTGGAATAAATATAACACTTTGTATTTATGATTTGAATTTAATCTCAAAATATCACATCTTGTTTTGTACATTATGTATGCATGAATCTAATGATTTAGTTCTGGAATCCTATTTCTTCAATCAAATCGATATGTTCAAAACATATTTTTGTGTAACTCTTTACACAACCCATAGTTTGTTATAATTACCAAAAAATATAATTCAAATATATATACACATATCCAAATTCATCACATACATAAGTACATTCACATTTCATAAAAAATATTTGAATTATATAAAATTTAAAATCTCCTTATTTGTATGATCTTAGAAATTGATATCCAAAACCATATTTCTAGAATAAGGCATATCCTCTAGGCTAGTGAGAAGTCTAACCCCAAGGCCCTCTCCCCATGTAGAATTTACTCAAGAGAAGATCCAATTCCTAATAACTTTAAAACCTAATATGTATAAACAATATTAAACAACTAAATCTAATATATAACATTAAATATAAATAATGTTCACTGTAGAAGAAATCTGATTATTATATAATCATTCCATGAATGTGATTCAAGGCATGAAAATTAATAATATGTTTTTTAACAACGGAAACTATATTATTGACATAAGCCAAATCTAAATAGCTTATAACTTCGAATAAAGTACATAGTAACTCTAAAATATATTAAGATTCCATATATATAAACGTGAGATAAATTTTAATGAGCTATTCAAAAACAAAGAATAATTATTAAAATTTTATAATTTAGTTGATCATTATGGACGATAAAAAATCTTGAATCTAAATATTGTATATTCAATTCTTAATAGGAACAATTTATGTTATTTATTATATAAAATTTAATTGAAATATATTATATCATATAAATCAAAACATTGGGTAATTCATATTGTATTATTTAAAAATTTTAAATCATCTTAATGTAATATACTTATCCTTATTTAAAAAAATTATCATTTAAATCATCACAAAAAATTGTGTTCTGAATAAAATTCCAAATAAATCACTTGATTTGAAAAAATCAAATTAAGTATTATGAATACTTCATAATTTTAAAAAATAAATATTTTATATTTTTTCTTATTTAAATATTTATAAACACATTATAAATTACACTTATATTTCCCTATATAAATATTTTAAATATATACTATAAGTCATGACATATAATATATTAATATGTATTTCTTTTAATATTAACATGTAATATTTGGAATACTTATTAATAAGTATTCTATAAAAATTTATTAATCATTTATAAAGTATTTATAATCAATTTATTTATGACAAATTTTTAAACTAATAAACACCATCAAAATACCATTAATCATTTCTTATAAAATTTTATTATCTATAATAAAAATAATTCAAAATATCAATTTTCATGAACATTGGAACCTTGAAAACACTTCAAAGATTAATATGTTGTCAATGAGTGATTCGAAAATAGGTTGTATCACAATGTATGATTAATTAGTGGTTTTAAATTACTTGGATTTGGTGATAATGAACACATATTATAGTATCATATATGTATTTTATGGATTAAAATCTATATTACATTATCGGTAAAATGTAATGTTGAGATCCCACATAAAATAAATTATTAGATAATATTAATATGATAGACTCTATAGAGAATTTTTCATCACATTATGCAGTTTCATGGTCTATCAAAACAAATTATGTTATCAAAATAACATAACGTAAACATATATAGTATATTAAATTATCATATAATCATCATTTCAAGGTCCCTCTTGAAATTACATTAATTTATAATGTAATGTTTGGTTGTGGTTCATCATTTCAAAAACATTGTTTACTAAATATAGAAACATGGAAATATATAATACCACTAAGGGGATTCCTATGGGTTTATTAACACTTAATCATAATAATGGAAATTATTAGAAACCAAAAATCCAACATCACCATGATTGAAAAAATGAAATTATGTTTACTAGAAAAGAAGAATCAATAAATAGGGCTTATCCGAAGAGGTTCTGTGATATTTTTAAAGATTTCTGAGATTAAATTCTTATAGAATAAGACATGATTAAGTGTCACTGATTTTTTTATCAATACTTAATACATATTTTAAGTGTTTAATAAAATGATTCCATTTTAAATGTTCTTAGTTTGTATATATCATGAATAAATTTAATGGTGCGAGAAGAATTGAATTAAAATTTGAGATGATGAAGAGTATGTTTCCACACTTTCAAAGAATAGAATAAACTAATGAAAACAAAAAAATGTTATAAAATAAGTTTCCACACCACATAGGAGACTTCAACTTATGTTATCCATACTAATGTGAAGCTCCATAACATAGAGCTCAGATTGAAGAATTTCAATGGTTTTGTACTTTTGGTGAACTCCAGGCCATATTATATCTATTATTCCATTGTCAAGAATATATAATATTACCTATATTTCAACAAGGAGGCCATGCTATAGAGATGAGTTGAGTGTATTTTGTAGGATCTGGAGTTCTGGTGGCATCTCTACTATAGTATGCTATCTAGGTAATAGAACATTACTTGATGGATTTTGGAGGGTTTGAAAATTTTAGGTGTAACATCCCAGGTAAATAAAGAATAAAGAATTTTCATATTTATTAATATTTACGAATTAAATATTAATTTTATTTTAAAGGGGTTTCTATGTTCGATAGCGTACCCGATACGCAACGATGAGTTTCTTTGAAACTTACGTAGCACACTAGTAATAAAATAATATTATTTTAAATGTTAGTTAACAAGTAGCCATTGTACTGGCGGGAATGGATAGAAATAACTAAAATATGATTAGATATGTTTTTAAATGTTTTTACATTTACCCAATAAAAGATAAAGGCTTAAAATACGGAAAGAGTTCAATTTTAGGCATTTATACCCTAATTTTCACGAAAGGTCCGCTTATCACCTTTTGACGGAGAACCGTCATTAAATATAGTTTTGATCACTCTTATACATTATTTTGGACCAAATATAACTCTTCTTTAGAATCGGGACATCAAAATTTACTTTGTGTAAATTTTTGGTACCTTTCTGATAAAGTTCATTTTTTTATGAATAGTGTAAAATGTTGTATTTTAATTCAAAACCTCTTTTTAATCTAAATTATTTATATGATTAGATTATTATTTTAATTGGTTTTAAAGTGAAAGTAGGAAATATTTTTACCAGTTAATCCAATGGTGGTCATTGGAATCAATTTCACTTTGAAATTGGACTTAAACTGGTGTCAATCTTTTGATACTTATTGTTTCACAAAAACACGCTATTTGTCATGACAGCGGGAATTAATTATTAAATTAATTAATTTGTCTTATATGTTTTGAATTTTGTAAAATGGACTTCATTTTTGAATTCGGAATATCAAATATAGCTTAGGGTGAATTTTTGGTAATTTTCTGAAAATCTTCAATTTTTGATGAATAGTGAAACCACTAAGTGGTAATCAAGCAAACTGATTTTTCAGTTAAATGAAAGTTTACCACTAATGTGTATTGAATTTTGAAAATCTGACATAAATGGTTGTCATTAAGAAGTAAAATGTGGTTCAATGAGATTAAAATAATTTTTTGGTGAATAGTAACATTTTTTCATTAATCGCGATTAGAGGTAATTAGTGTAGTTTAAGGTAAAAATGGTATTATAAGAATGTGAAAACAGCATGACACTTGTACTACACCTATTGGGTGAGTCATGGCCGACCAAGAAAATCCATGGGCCAACTTGGGGACCCCATGGAGCAACTTTAGTTGGAAAATGACATTAATATATTTTTATTTAATGTTAAAGTGAAAATGACACTAACATAAATTGTTTTACTAAAATAATTTTTGAGTGGGGTTATACAAGTCCTAATTTTGATTATAAATATTCATTGGAAATCTAAAAAGATTTCCTACAACATAGTAATTGTTTTATAATTTTTAGACATTAAATAAATTAAATTATATATGACATAATAATGATGCAGCGATGACATCATTATTTGACGATTTAAATAAAATGGAAAGATAATGAAATATCTAAAACCTACACATGTCAAAAACCAATTGGATGAGTGGATTTCGAACCCTTATCACCTTATCCACAAATTATATCAATGTGGGACCTTTTAAAACCGATACACATTTTCAAATAAAGTAATATTTCTTTACTTTCCAAAAGTGCCCCTCCTCTCCTCTTATAAAAGGCCCCCACCTCTACCCCATTTCACACACTTCTCAAGCCTTTGTCTCGGCCAACCCCTGCCCAATTACTCTCTCCACATCCCTCTCCTCATCCTAGATGATTCCCTTTGGGCAGAATCCTTTCAAATGAAGACTTTAGGCTCAAATCAAAAGGGAGTTACACTTTTAAAGGTAATTCATTCTCTCTTGTTCATTTGATTTATTTTGCTTCTCCAACCCTATAAACTCTTTTTATTTACTTCTTTTGTAATAACACCAGTATATTCAATATACTAGTATGTTGTTATAATATTTATTTGAGCTACACTCTCACACAACTACATCAAATGGTTAAAGAACATACGGTTTCCGTGGATGGTGAAATTCTGCCTCCCGAAACGATGATTGTTCGATACTCATTTAACACCTTCAAGGGTGGACATTATGATGTCACTATTTTTATATATGATATATAATATGTTTATGTTTTCTTTAATCTTCTGTATTTTTCATTTTTGGCATACCTTTATGGCTTCCATTATGGGTAAACACGATATCTTCATTTAAGGAAGTGCGGACTACCGCCCCCTAAAAGTGATGTGATTCGTTAATGCCATATGTGGGATGTGTAAAGGATGGATTTAAAGTTATTATATATGATTTTATACTGGAATTATAATATACCTCTATATCATTATTATTTCTTTCCATTAAAGTATGAGATAGAAATGAAAGTAGCGTTCATGCGGACGTACGGCTTACCGTCTCCATGAACGGTGCATTTCATTTCTTATCCCCAAATGTAATGTACTATTAAAATTACATGTATATAATGTATATATATAATTAATGATATATCTAAATGATGAATATAATTCTGGAATTAAAATATACATACCTCTAATTTAGTTTTAATTCCACTAATATGACAAAGAAATGAAAGTAGCGTTCATGCGTACGTACGGCTTACCGTCTCCTTGAACGGTGCATTTCATTTCTTAACTCTAAATGATTATGTAATATTATAAATAAATGTATATTCTGGATATATATGATACATATTATATCCAAATAGGGAATTCCATTCTGGATATAAAGAACTTTTGACCACATGAACAACATGTAATTGTAAGAAGTCAACTTTCGACTTAAGAACCAAATATTGACAAAACAAACATTATTAACTTAACTGGTTACATAATGTTTATAACATGGAAATAAGTGATATAAAAGGAATAATGAACTTTAAAAAGGTTCTTAATCAAGTATAAATTAACTCAAGTTTATTATTCAGGACGTTAAAGAACGATCGAGTCAAGTCGGACCCAAGGTAAGGGACTTCGTCTCAATCTCCTTTCATTGAGGCATATTTCGTTTTATACACAACTTTCTTTTATACGGTGTATAAACTCCTTTGACTTTTACTTTTATACAAAAGGAATCTTTTTCTATGAAGCGTTTTACTAAACGACAAAAAGGAATGTTTTTTTTAACGTACGCGGTGACAACGACCTTTTCCGCCGCCGTGAGTATTATTTGGTCTTTGGCTTCATCAACAAGCTGTAATGTTTTTAAAATAAAATAAAATACCATATACTCTTTTATGTATTTTTGTATTGAAAATGGTTTTGATAAAGGATTATATTATGTCAATATATCTATGATATATTGTGATTGAAATGTGGAAATGTTATCATTCCTTTATATTGGTTTTATGTTTTATGATTTTATATTGGTACTTAGACATTTTAACGGGTGGTTACGTTATAAACCATATGACGGGTGGTTCCGTGAATACCAGGACGGGTGGTTACGTTATAACCTCCAATGCATTGGGTATGGAAGTCGGCCGTATGGCTATTCCATTAAGTATGTATGGAAATTGGCCGTATGGCTATTCCATTAACTGATATGTGTGGAAGTCAACCGTATGGTTATTCCACTTAAGTATGTTTATGTCCCAAGTTACCTTTATATATTCTATGTGTTCTTTATATGGGTTTTATGGTAATCCTTTGGTTATAAAAAGGTAAGTAATGATACTTTATTTAGTGAAGATTTTTTTTACTACTTCATGAAGGTGAAGGTATTACTTTGATATAGTATACATGGTTTACTTGATGTTTGAAAAACTAACAGTTTTCATTCTCTTTGTATCCCTTACTGAGCTTTTTATGCTCACCCCAAGTTTTTCGAAATGTTTTTCACAGGACTTAAAGTGGAATAAGGTCAAGGATGGGATCAAGGGAATTTCATGCTATCTAAAACATGGAATCTAGACATCTTTCTTTTTAAGAGTTTTTATTTTATGGAGACTTAGTAGAAGTGTCTACTTTGTAATATTTTAAGATGTAATAGTTATGTTCTAATTTTCTAAAACTCTAAACCTGAAAAGATCCTCAATGTGAATTATTTATTTAATTCAATATTAAGTAAGGTTTAAGGCTGGGGCCTTATAGTTGGTATCAAAGGACGGTTTAGACAACTTTAGGAGTTAGAAAAGTGTTAAATTATAATATGATTGAAATGATAT
This sequence comes from Viscum album, assembly GCA_963277665.1. Lineage (NCBI taxonomy): Eukaryota > Viridiplantae > Streptophyta > Magnoliopsida > Santalales > Viscaceae > Viscum > Viscum album. Next base: position 441,921,528 of record OY728135.1, on the reverse strand, counting down.
AGCATTTACGGATTACCATGTTGCTTCGCCTAAGATATATCTGTGTTCAGAATGGTTTTCCGTAGAGGAAACAAAGCAGCTATGTTGGGACGACATCAGGAGGAAGATAACCTTCCAAATCAGCAACCTGAGATGGTCGGAATCGGAACTGAACAGTTTGTTGCAGTGATGGCACAATTGACTCAGGCTATAAGTGGTGGTGGTATCCATTCACGAGATCAGCCAGATCAACCGCAGAGGAACATGTCAGTGGTGGAACATTTCATGAGGCAACATCCCCCATCATTCAGAGGATCATCTGACCCTGTGCAAGCTGAAGGGTGGATTAAAGCACTGGAGAAGATTTTTGATGTCATAGGGTGTTCAGAACATCAAAAGGTTAGTCTTGCTGTTTACCGTTTTGAAGGTGAAGCTGATCAGTGGTGGTCGATGGTGAAAAATATAAGGGATAGTGATGAGATTGAGGATCTTCACTGGGACGAATTCAAAGGTATGTTTCTTGAGAAATATTTTCCTAAGGTGGTTCGTCTTAGGATGGAAAAACAGTTCCTAGAATTGAGGTATGAGGATGATTCAGTGGCTACTTATGAAGAAAAGTTCACTCGATTGGCAAGGTATGCTCCAAACTTTATACGAGATCTTGATAGTAAAATAAACCGTTTTTACTCAGGGTTAAATCCAAAGTATTGAAGGGCTTTAGCTTCTCGTGAGTTCAAAAGTTATGAAAAACTTGTTCGATGTACGGAGAAGGTGGAAATGGAGTTTGTCGATGATCAGGTGTTCTATGACAAACAACAGAATAAGAGATCTAGTTGGTAGGAAAAGGGGAAGAATTCATCAAAGAAGCAAGGAGGTAAGAAAACCAAATATCCATCCTGTGAGAAGTGTGGTAAAATGCATCCTGGAGAATGTTTTTCCATGTCTGGTAAGTTCTTTCGGTGTGGTAAGTCTGGTCATATTGCTCGTAACTGTAAGGAAGATGATCAAGCAGGAAATGAAAAGCCAACGGTAAGATGTTTTAAGTGTAATGAAATGGGTCATTATGCAAACGAGTGTCCAACGAAGAACTCAACTGGGGGAATGCAGCCAGACTACAAGCAGAAAGGGGTAGTGAAATACTTTGCAACAACTTCAGCAGATGTTGGGCCATCGAATAAAGTGGTATCAGCTCCAGGGAGCTCAGTTTTTTTCGAAGATTGACTTGAGGTCGGGGTACCATCAGTTGAAAGTAAAAGAAGAAGACGTTCCGAAGACTGCGTTCTGTACTAGATATGGCCATTATGAATTTGTAGTTAGGCCTTTTGGGTTAACCAATGCACCTTCTATATTCATGGACCTTATGAATAAAATTTTCCATGAGTTCGTGGATAAGTTTGTGTTTGTGTTTTGAGGTTTGTGAAGAGGTTATGTGTGCCTTGTGATTCACAGTTGAAGAATGAGTTGTTATGTGAGGCTCATAGTTCCCTGTTTTCAGTTCATCCTGGCAGTAATAAGATGTACAGAGATCTGCGGGAGTATTACTGGTGGGATGGAATGAAAAGAGACATTGCTGATTTTACTGTGAAGTGTTTGACATGTCAATAGGTTAAAGCAGAGCAGCAGTTACCGAAAGGGATGCTTCAGCCTTTACCAGTGCCAGAGTGGAAATGGGAAAACATATCCATGGACTTTGTTGTGGGATTACTAAGGACATCTCGAGTTAATAATGCAATCTGGGTTATTGTTGATCGCTTGACCAAATCTGCTCATTTCCTTTCTATACGAGATACTTTCTCTCTAGATCAACTTTCCCGTTTGTATCTTAAAGAAATAGTCAGGTTACATGGAGTTCCTCTCTCCATTGTATCGGATCGTGATCCCAGGTTTACTTCTAACTTTTGGAAAGGCCTTCAGAAGTCGTTGGGTACTGAATTAAATTTTAGTACAACTTTTCATCCTCAATCAGATGGGCAGTCAGAACGAACAATTCAGACCTTGGAGGATATTCTACGAGATTGTTCGATGGATTATCAGGGAAGTTGGGACCAACATCTTTCTTTGGTTGAGTTTTCTTATAATAACAGTTTTCATTCCAGTATACAGATGGCACTATTTGAGGCATTATATGGGAAGCGGTGTCGAACTCCAGCATTTTGGAATGAAGTGGGTGAAAGGAAGCTGATGGGACTAGAATTGGTAGAAGAGATGGCAGAAAAATTTCAGTTGATTCAGAAACACATGAGAACAGCTCAGAGCAGGCAGAAGAGTTATGCGGAGAACCGGAGGAAGGATCTATCTTTCGAGGTAGGTGATCATGTTTTTCTTAAGGTTTCTCCTTGGAAAAGTGTGATGAGATTTGGTAAGAAAGGAAAGTTGAGTCCAAGGTTTGTTGGACCATACGAAATTCTGGAAAGAGTTGGATCAGTTGCATACTGAGTGGCTTTACCTCCGAGTTTATCTCAGGTACACAATGTTTTTCACGTTTCGATGTTTAGAAAGTATATGCCAGATCCATCTCATGTTTTGAGCCCATAGGTAGTTCAGCTGGAAGAGAACCTATCTTATGAGGAAAAACTGGTCCAGATTCTTGACCACAGGGAGCAAGTGTTACGGAATAAGGTGATTCATCCGGTAATGGTTTTGGGGAAAACCCATGTGATTTAAGAGGCAACGTGGGAATCTGAAAATGCTATGAGGGATAAATACCCCCACTTATTTTGATAAGTGAATAAAATTGCGAGGACGCAATTCCCAAAAGGGGGGAAGGATGTAACATCCCAGGTAAATAAAGAATAAAGAATTTTCATATTTATTAATATTTACGAATTAAATATTAATTTTATTTTAAATGAGTTGCTATGTTCGATAGCGTACCCGATACGCAACGATGAGTTTCTTTGAAACTTACGTAGCACACTAGTAATAAAATAATATTATTTTAAATGTTAGTTAACAAGTAGCCATTGTACTGGCGGGAATGGATAGAAATAACTAAAATATGATTAGATATGTTTTTAAATGTTTTTACATTTACCCAATAAAAGATAAAGGCTTAAAATACAGAAAGAGTTCAATTTTAGGCATTTATACCCTAATTTTCACGAAAGGTCCACTTATCACCTTTTGACGGAGAACCGTCATTAAATATAGTTTTGATCACTCTTATACATTATTTTGGACCAAATATAACTCTTCTTTAGAATTGGGACATCAAAATTTACTTTGTGTAAATTTTTGGTACCTTTCTGATAAAGTTCATTTTTTTATGAATAGTGTAAAATGTTGTATTTTAATTCAAAACCTCTTTTTAATCTAAATTATTTATATGATTAGATTATTATTTTAATTGGTTTTAAAGTGAAATTAGAAAATATTTTTACCAGTTAATCCAATGGTGGTCATTGGAATCAATTTCACTTTGAAATTGGACTTAAACTGGTGTCAATCTTTTGATACTTATTGTTTCACAAAAACACGCTATTTGTCATGACAGCGGGAATTAATTATTAAATTAATTAATTTGACTTATATGTTTTGAATTTTGTAAAATGGACTTCATTTTTGAATTCGGAATATCAAATATAGCTTTGGGTGAACTTTTGGTAATTTTCTGAAAAACTTCAATTTTTGATGAATAGTGAAACCACTAAGTGGTAATCAAGCAAACTGATTTTTCAGTTAAATGAAAGTTTACCACTAATGTGTATTGAATTTTGAAAAATCCGACATACATGGTTGTCATTAAGAAGTAAAATGTGGTTCAATGAGATGAAAATAATTTTTTGGTGAATAATAACTTTTTTTCATTAATCGCGATTAGAGGTAATTAGTGTAGTTTAAGGTAAAAATGGTATTATAAGAATGTGAAAACACCATGACACTTGTCCTACACCTATTGGGTGAGTCATGGCCGACCAAGACAAGCCATGGGCCAACTTGGGGACCCCATGGAGCCACTTTAGTTGGAAAATGACATTAATATATTTTTATTTAATGTTAAAGTGAAAATGACACTAACATAAATTGTTTTACTAAAATAATTTTTGAGTGGGGTTATACAAGTCCACATTTTTATTATAAATATTAATTGGAAAGCTAAAAAGATTTCCTACATCATAGTATTTTTTGTATAATTTTTAGACATTAAATAAATTAAATTATATATGACATAATAATGATGCAGCGATGACATCATTATTTGACGATTTAAATAAAATGGAAAGATAATGAAAAATCTAAAACCTACACATGTAAAAAACCAATTGGATGAGTGGATTTCGAAACCTTATCACCTTATCCACGAATTATATCAATGTGGGACCTTTTAAAACCGAAACACATTTTCAAATAAAGTAATATTTCTTTACTTTCTAAAAGTGCCCCTCCTCTCCTCTTATAAAAGGCCCCCACCTCTACCACATTTCACACACTTCTCAAGCCTTTGGCTCGGCCAACCCCTGCCCAATTACTCTCTCCACATACCTATCCTCATCCTAGATGATTCCCTTTGGGCAGAATCCTTTCAAATGAAGCCTTTAGGCTCAAATCAAAAGGGAGTTACACTTTTAAAGGTAATTCATTCTCTCTTGTTCATTAGTTTTATTTTGCTTCTCCAACCCTCTAAACTCTTTTTATTTACTTCTTTTGTAACAACACCAGTATCTTCAATATACTAGGATGTTGTTATAATATTTATTTGAGCTACACTCTCACAAAACTATATCAAATGGTTAAAGAACATACGGTTTCCGTGGATGGTGAAATTCTGCCTCCCGAAACGATGATTGTTCAATACCCATTTCACACCTTCAAGGGTGGCCATTATGATGTCACTATTTTTATATATGATATATAATATGTTTATGTTTTCTTTAAGCTTCTGTATTTTTCATTTTTGGCATACCTTTATGGTTTCCATTATGGGTAAACACGATATCTTCATTTAAGGAAGTGCGGACTACCGCCCCCTAAAAGTGATGTGATTCGTTAATGCCATATGTGGGACGTGTAAAGGATGGAATTAAAGTTATTATATATGATGTTATACTGGAATTATAATATACCTCTATATCATTATTATTTCTTTCCATTAAAGTATGAGATAGAAATGAAAGTAGCGTTCATGCGTACGTACGACTTACCGTCTCCATGAACGGTGCATTTCATTTCTTATCCCCAAATGTAATGTACTATTAAAATTACATGTATATAATGTATATATATAATTAATGATATATCTAAATGATGAATACAATTCTGGAATTAAAATATACATACCTCTCATTTAGTTTTAATTCCACTAATATGACAAAGAAATGAAAGTAGCGTTCATGCGTATGTACGGCTTACCGTCTCCATGAACGGTGCATTTCATTTCTTACCTCTAAATGATTATGTAATATTATAAATACATTTATATGATGGATATATATGATACATATTATATCCAAATCGGTAATTTCATTCTAGATATAAAGAACTTTTGACCACATGAACAACATGTAATTGTAAGAAGTCAACTTTCGACTTAAGAACCAAATATTGACAAAACAAACATTATTAACTTAACTGGTTACATAATGTTTATAACATGGAAATAAGTGATATAAAAGGAATAATGAACTTTAAAAAGGTTCTTAATCAAGTATAAATTAACTCAAGTTTATTATTCAGGATGTTAAAGAACGATCGAGTCAAGTCGGACCCAAGGTAAGGGACTTCGTCTCAATCTCCTTTCATTGAGGCATATTTCGTTTTATAAACGACTTTCTTTTATATGGTGTATAAACTCCTTTTAATTTTACTTTTATAAAAAAGGAATCTTTTTCTACGAAGCGTTTTACTAAACGACAAAAAGGAATGTTTTTTTAACGTACGTGGTGACAACGACCTTTTCCGCCGCCGCGAGTATTATTTGGTCTTTGGCTTCCTCAACAAGCCGTAATGTTTTTAAAATAAAATAAAATACCATATACTCTTTTATGTATTTTTGTATTGAAAATGGTTTTGATAAAGGATTCTATTATGTCAATATATCTATGATATATTGTGATTGAAATGTGGAAATGTTATCATTCCTTTATATTGGTTTTATGTTTTATGATTTTATATTGGTACTTGGACATTTTAACGGGTGGTTACGTTATAAACTATATGAAGGGTGGTGCCGTGAATACCAGGATGGGTGGTTACGTTATAACCTCCAATGCATTGGGTATGGAAGTCGGCCGTATGGCTATTCCATTAAGTATGTATGGAAATTGGCCTTATGGCTATTCCATTAACTGATATGTGTGGAAGTCAACCGTATGGTTATTCCATTTAAGTATGTTTATGTCCCAAGTTACCTTTATATATTCTATGTGTTCTTTATATGGGTTTTATGGTAATCCTTTGGTTACAAAAAGGTAAGTAATGATACTTTATTCAGTGAAGATTTTTTTTTACTACTTCATGAAGGTGAAGGTATTACTTTGATATAGTATACATGGTTTACTTGATGTTTGAAAAACTAACACTTTTCATTCTCTTTGTATCCCTTACTGAGCTTTTTATGCTCACCCCAAGTTTTTCGAAATGTTTTTCAGAGGACTTAAAGTGGAATAAGGTCAAGGATGGGATCAAGGGAATTTCATGCTATCTAAAACATGGAATCTAGACATCTTTCTTTTTAAGAGTTTTTATTTTATGGAGACTTAGTAGAAGTGTCTACTTTGTAATCTTTTAAGATGTAATAGTTATGTTCTAATTTTCTAAAACTCTAAACCTGAAAAGATCCACAATGTGAATTATTCATTTAATTCAATATTAAGTAAGGTTTAAGGCTGGGGCCTTATATTAGGACCTCCAGGACACTGTAGATTATACAAGCTACATTCATCTTTGTGGATGATGGACATTGATAAAGAGATTATTCCAAGTACAATGGCTGAGATGGATGTAGTTTTGTTTTTCTATAGATTTTTTGACCTCTAAATTGCTTCCCCTTAAATATATCATAAATAATCATGATATTTAAATTGTAATTTTCTTGAACAATTAAAAAAATTCAATCTTATTTTCTTTCAAGGACCGTCTTAACATGGCTTAATTTGATGAATTTGGTGGTTATTTCAATCCATAATAACTATTAATATCAAATTATATTAATATGATATTTTTATTTAAGATCCAATTTATTATTTTTGAAGAGGATTTGAAAGGATTTATTGAATTTATAAGACATGGAATTTAAAATTCAATCTTGAAGTGCTATAATGGAAATGAGTTTTTTAGGGAATAAATAAAAGACAATAGATGAAATATAAATAAGAAGAGAAGTGGAATAAGTGATGGAAAATAATAAGAATAAGTGGTTGTTAATATTGGAATAGAGTTATGAGATTCAACCTATGTTTTTAAAGGTTGAGAAAGAATAAGAGAATCACTACATAAAACATTGTATGCTATGGTTAGAAATAAGTCTCTTTATTGATATCAAAATCTATTTTTTATTTTATTTTGGGATTCACTATAACATTTATGAGACTATATATAATAAATATTCATGGATAAACCAAACTTGATGTACCTATATATTGAAACTAGTGGGTCGTATGATCTTGTAATTATACAGATCATATCATGAACTAGACATGTTAAATTTAGTGGTAAAACATGTAATTGTTTTTTGTCCTAACTGTTTGTGTGTGTTTTACAATGATTATGATTAAATGTAACCAGTTATAAGAGTTTTATAACTGAGAACACAGAAAATAAGTAGAATCACTAAGTCAATCCCCACCATCAGTGATTGCTCCCTGATAAAGAAGGTTCCATTTCAATTTTCATTAAAACCTATGTCCCCTTTATTGGTGATTTTGTTTTTGAATTTTATAGAACAATTTTCTCTTTTTTCAATGTAAGTGTCAATAAAGTTCTGATTTATTTCATGGAAAGTCATAATACAATGAATAGTGAGGGATTGAAACATTATTATGGAAAATATTTTCTAATATGGAAGGACATGATTTTTTCTTATTTTTTATCAATCTGTTTTTAAGTTATTGAGGTTGGAACTAATGGGTTTCCCATCATACTAATATTTTTTTTTGAAAAAAATATATTAAAGGAATATTGAGAATAGTGGATATGTTATGAATTATTTACTATATTAATTATCGGATAAGTAATTTTCAAAGTGAGATATATCAATACTGCCAAAGGAATTTGGGACAAACATGTAAATATCATTGAATTAAATAATAAGGTGAATCAGTATAATTCATATAAATTGATATTGAAATGTGAAGATATAAAAATGCAAGATGATAAAACTATATATGAATTCTTCATAAGATATAATGAAACTATGAGTACTATTAGAATCTATGGGATTAATTGTAACATACTACAGTAGTTGACAAAATATTTTGTATTTTTCCATATATTATTGGTGATAAAGTCTTTTCTCTTTAAGAATGTAATTAAAAATAAATCTCTATATGATTTTCATATCGCTCTCACTGCTTATGAAATAAGGAAATAATGTTTCCTTGAGAAGAAGTTCAAGGATTAAAAATAAATCTATTTAAGGTCTCAATGAAATTAAATTATAAGAAGACAGATGAAGATGAAGATATTTTTTATTCTAATTATGATTTATATTTAAGTCAAATGATTGATAAGAATATATCCCTCATATTTATAAATGTGATAAGTTGAAGCGGATAATTTAAAGGGAAAATACAATAAAATTAGATCGTTGTGAATTAGTTGTATGTTTTCTTGAAATTTTTCTTACATTAAAGGAATATGTTAATAGTGATGAAAATGAACATTTTTCAAGGAATGTATTTATGAAGATATGAAAAATGATTGAAAACCCAATAGTTTCTTCTAAATTAATGAAGGAAAATTTCTCAAAATTTAGGAAAGGAAATTTCTTCTCTAAATGTAAAAGTGATGATAATAGTGTGATGTGGAATATAAAATGGAGATATCGAGAGAGGTTGATGAAAAAATTATTATTGAAAATGTATCTAAACAAGAATTAACAAGTTGAACTTATATTAAAATTGTATAAGATGAAAAAAATAGTTGGTATTTTTACTAAAAATATAACTGAAGGAGAGTCTCTCAAATACCTATAAGTTGGAGAAAGAGATAAAAAATATGATGAAGTAAATTAAATCTTCTAGAATAAATGTTGGAGTTTTTATTAAGTAAAAACTTAATTCATAGAAATAAGTTATTGAATTAGACATGATTTTTATTAAAATGATGAATTCAAGAGTCATGATAGAGGAATAGATGAATGAGAAATAAAATGAGTTCAATATTTTATTAAGCATTCTGATGAGTATGGATAAAGAACATGAAAAATGTATGATAAATTTGTAGAACTCTATTTTTGAAGTTTGAAAAGGCTCATGTAACAGAAAATCTCATAGATATTAAATTTGATTTGTCAAAAATTAAGTGAATGAAATTAATAGATCATGTTCTATGTTATAAAAGAATAATCAAATTAGGAACACCATGTTTTTAATAGAATCAAGTGATTCTCACAATTTTGGAAATTATGATTGAATCTAGTTAAATGAAAAAACTATTACAAATGGTTAAGAAAAAGGGATAAAATTAAGTTGAATATAAATAATAATGAGTTAGGAATCCACCTAAATTTTAGATTATATAATTTATTTAAAATAAATGGGGGTCAATATGTTTGAAAAATAGGATCCCTGATATGGAAAGCATGATGTTTATAAAAGAAAGATATGCATTTTATAGTCATTGTTTTGAACAGTAGAAGATTTTTGAACATGTAAATGACGTGTTTATTTAATTACAATTAAAATTATTAGTTTAGATAGTTTATAAAATATATTTAGTTGGATTTATCTCTCTCAAAAGAGTAAAATTCATAGAAATCCTATGAAATTTGAATTGAAAACTGAAAATAGATTTCAACCGTTAGAATATATTTTGTGAATGATGTGAGGAACATGGTCATATTGAAAAAGGGAATCTAATTATGATATTATCTCTATTTCTTTCAATAGATATAACTGAGAAATCTCAAATTAATAATGAGAAATAAAATGAAAAAGATCTAATTTACAATGCTTCATAAAGATAATTTAATGGATAATGTACATGGATTTTGTATAGTGGTTTATATTATCATATGAAAAAAGATCTAGATATAATCAATGTTGTTTAAAATTGTAATGAATATCCATAGACATTTGAAAATGATGTGTCACTCAAAATAAAAGGTGTTGTATGTGCATTGATTATAAAAGATCAAATAAAGACCAAAAGAATGTTTTATATTGAATGTCTGAAACAAAATATTCTTAGTGTGTACTAGTTATTGGATTATAGTAATGAATTTATATTTCAAAAATATTGGGTTTTGTGAATATATTAAATTATGGATATATCATGAAATGAGGACAATGAAAGAGATGTAATTTGATTCTGATTGATGATGTTGGAATTTCATGTTATTTAATCATGAAAGAAGAAAATAAAAATTTCCATCAAAGACTTGTTCGTTTTGAAAAAACAAACATGTGTAATATTATTTATGGAAACAATGTTTTTATATTAATATTTTGAAATTAGAATGGAATTTTATGTGATCAACTTATCATAAACGAAAAATTGTTTATACTCTATGTTAGAAGGTTGAAATAAAAAATATGAATCCTTGGGATTTTATTCACCATAATATTTTTGGGCCAATGAGGAAGAATTTTAAAAAAAATAGAGACAATAATTTTATTTCCATTATTAATGAATTCAATCAAATTATATTCATCATGTCTATGAAACATAATTTGTAGGCCTTAAATTGGTATAAATTTTTCATGAGAATTTTATAAAAAGAGTATAGCTAATATTTTAAGAATTTTTGAGATGATAATGGTTTTGATTATGTGAGTATAATATATGGAAAATTATTTTAAAAACTTGGAATTCATCCTGAAAATAGTGCAAGATAAAAAACACAATCAAATTGTGTGTCATAAAGAAGGAATATATGTCTTGTGATGATGGATTAATCTATGTTTCTGTATTATAATATGTATTACCTTTACAGATACTATCCATTGGAATAATGATTCATATTCCGGAGTATTGTTTTTGTAGTCTAAATTATTATATTTCATATGATTAGATGTATTACAAGAAATATGCATGTTTTATTTATCTATGAGTGTATGGAAGCCCCTAAATTTTCAATGTTAAAGGTGAAAAACTGGGAAATTATGAAATAAGTAGTGTTTCTATGTCTTTATCGATTATCCACCAAATTGTGTATGATTTCATTGTTATAAAAAATAGATAATAAATATTGTTGAAACTATTTATATGAATGTGATGGAGCATATAGATAAATTAAACACTCATGAGTAATCCTAATAAAATATGATGATAATGAATCTATTTTTTGGAAAACAAAAAGGTGTAGCTTCAGAAAATGTTGATCATAGTGAATAATTTCTAGGCAACCAAGATTATTCAAAAAATTTGACTGATGAATAATAATATTTTTTACATCATCCCAGGTTGATAATATAAGATTAGGTTCAAAATATCATTGGAAATCAGGGGAAAATATTCAACCTTGACCAAATTTTAGGAAAACCTAATATATCATATTATTATATTATGTTGACCAAAAATATGTTTAATAAGAAATGAAACATAAAGAGTTGATAGATGTAGTTAATGAATATATGGATCAGAATGAAAATATTCAGACATGGGACTATGTACCCAAGACTGAAGAAAAAAATATTATTAGAAAAAAGTGTGTGTTCAAAACAATATAAATAAAATAGCTGCATTAGTCGGAAATAAATCAATATTGGTGTGTATATTCATTTAAAGGGTTGAATAAATTGACTTAGATGAATCCATTTCACTATTTGCAAGATGTAAATCCATAAAACGTTTAAGTCCATTGCGACATAAAGGCACTGCAAGACAACTTAAATGGACATCCATTTGTGCTTCTTCAATGGTGAATTGGAAGATGAAGTTTATATTGAAAAACTATTTGGTTTCATTATTAGTAAATATGGGAATTGTGTTTACTAGTTAAAGAAGGCATTATATAGGATAATGAAAGCCCCAACATCATGGAATTATAATATTTACAGCTTATTAAATAATTTGAATTTCAGAAAAGGGATAATTGAAAATAATCTCTATGTAAAATATAATAATTTTGTATTACTCTTTTTCATTATTTATGTATATTAAAATGTCTTTTTTGATAATAATGAAGGATGTTTTGAAGAATATTCAATATAAATGAAGAATATTTTAGAGGTTTTCTTACTTGGTGAGATAGAATAATTTCTTATCTTAGAAATATCTTAGTATAATGACTACATTATTATATTATATGAAAATAATTCTATTGAAATTAAATATATGTTATGATTGGAGGATTGAAACCCTATTTCTACAAATATTTTACTAGGGACATCATTTTTGAAGCTGATCAGAAGTTTATTATATTTAATATATTAATGAATAGATATCTTTTATATTGTTAAAATTTCTTCTCTGTATCAAAGCTCAACAAAATTATGTCATTTTTTATCTGGAAATATAATACATAGAAATATCAATAGAATTCTAGATTTTGGGATGAAACATTATAGTGAATAGAAACTTAATTTTTTTTGGTTTTTTTTAAGCGGATTAGGTATGATGTTTTAATGAATGAAGATCAATATTGGTTGGAGATTTCTCCCATGGATATAGATGGGGTTTTTTTGATCTTAATGAAAGTAAATTTAGATACACTATGAACTACTGAAGCTAATTATGTGGCTATAACTCATGCCTTAACAAAACTTTTCTGGACGGAGATGCAATGTAGAGATCTAAAATTTAAAGTGATGTTTCCATTAATTTTTTGTTGTTATATTAAATGTTAAATTATTTTTTAAGAAACATAATTCATCATTATATGTCTATGAACATTGAAAGTAAATATCACATCATAAACAGATAGTGGAGAATAATGCATTAAAGTTATAATTTGTTTCTAGAAGGGATAAAATTGTAGATGAGTTCACAAAGACACTATAGAATAAATCATTAATGAATTTGGGGATGATGTAAGTTTTTCATCCTCGCTCTCTAATGGGGTAAGTTATGTTATGGATTTAATATATCTCTCATATTTTTTTGGATATTTTTTCTGAAAGGTGGATAAAATTTGATAACATAAATATTTACTTTATGTTTCTCTTCCCATAGCGTTCTATAGGGGTTGTTTAAATTGTTGGGGAGTATCCAATAATATGTGTTACCATTGGGGAAGGCATATATTTTTAGGGATTTTCTAAAAGTGGTAAGATGTGATTTATGATTTTTCCAACAGGTTAAACAATTTATTTGATTTTTTTTGTAGTAGTCATTAAGGTTTTAAATAATTTTTCATGTGATGATGATGTTCATCTTGAAGTTTGTGAATTTCCTATGCATGAAACTACAACTAGATCACTATATTAGGGGAATAATGGTATTATTTATTCAATTTTCTTTTTTCCTCTATTGTTTTTTCATACATAGGATTAGAATTTGTGAATATTGATCTATTTATATAATTTAATACATTAATATTGAATAATGTTCTTTCGTTGTAAAAAAAAATCCATATAGCGATATTTTTGAGACCAAAAGGTTTTACAGTGATTTTTGTGATTTGTGAGTGTGATGTTTTGGATAAGAGGATATGATTATTTATATTGGCCATTATTTTCAATAAATAAATAATATTATAGGTGTTAAATTTTAATTTTCCATGTGAAATATTCTTTGTTTCCATATATCATGAATGAAGTACATGATTTATGTAGAGTTGATGAAGATGTGGATATGTTTCAGAGTAGGGTTCTACACCGTATAAGTTCATATTTCACCACAATAGAACATAATAAAATACAATATAAGTTTTCATACCAAAGAGGATACTTAAAATGACCATCTTCACACTTTAGTGAAGGTCCACACTATATATATTGAATTGAACAATTTCAGCGGTTCTATAAATTTGGTTACTTCCACACCATATCACTTATACTATTTCATATTCATGAATGCAGAGGATGAATGATAATTCAGTAAAAAGACTATGCAATAGAGAGGAGTTCGATGGATTTCATTGGTTTTGGGGTTCTAGTAACCTCCATTCTAAATTAATTTGTCTATGCTACAGAGCATGACATGATATATTCTGATGTTTCTATAACATTTTGGTACCTCCACATAGTAGTAGTTCGATGATGCTGTAGTTTGGTGAATGAATGAAGTACCACACTATAGTGATCAGGCAATGCTCAAGGGTTAAGTTGGCTGTATTTTGGGGGTTCTATAAATTTTGAGTCCTACATGCTATTTACCCTTAACCACCCTACAGAAAGTCATGAAACTTATGTGGAAACTGCTAAAAATAAATTAGTTTCACCATAATTTCTTTAAACACACTATAGAAATTCCATCTGGTTGGTTTGATGGGATCTTAATGACTTGGATTTTATTGATGAATTTGGAGGTTATTTCCATCCACAATAATTTATGATTTCAAATTATATGATTATGATCTTTTTAATTAATATCCAATTTCTGAGTTTGAAACATGAATTGATATATGTTGGTGAATTGATTTGAATTTGATTTTCAATTTCAAAATAGAATTTCTAATATTGAAAAAAAAATCGCTGAGAAGATACATAATAATCAAATAAAGGAAATAGAAATGAAAATAGAATATGAAGAGAAGAAGAAGAAGAATACTGTCTATTTATATTGGTATGGTGTGAAGAGATCCTTCATATATTTTCACTCATTAAAAAAGAAGTGGAAAAAAACTACATTAACAATTAAAGGATATTGTTAGAAGGAATTATGCATGCGGATATCCAAATATGTTTTATTATTTCTATGTGGGATAAACTATCAAAGCCAGGAGACTCTATTTAATATGATTTCATGTATATATCCTACTCATTGTACTTATTTGATGGAACTAATGAGTCATGTGGTCTAGTTGAAATAATTATTATGTTAATGAATAGTCAAATCATTCTGAGAGTTGAACCTTGTTAATGTGATTTTCCCTTATTTTGTGTGTGTCTATGTTGAATATCAATCATGATTCACTTTAACTATTGATGATGGATGTTTCACCCCGAAAACATAAAGGAATTAGAATCATTGATCACCCCTAGTGATTTATCAATGACTGAGGAGGTGAATTTTCAATTATTGTTACCATACACTGAATAACATATAAAATGTCTTCAAACCATTTTATTTTTTTGATGTAGATCACTATTGGGATAATAAATTACATCCTCTCTCCATAAGTAAATCTATAGGCCAAGATAAATAATTTTGATGCATTAAATGGGATCACGTATTCCACTAAAATGTGATATCATATCATGAAACAAATAGGAAGAATAAGAATATATATTTTTGGATGGAGAGCCTCTACCCCACATGAACACAGTCATTCACCATCATATTGAATTAGATTTTATATATATCATGAGGATTCTTCTTGATGATTCCTAGATTAACTCATCTATTAAAACAAATAAGTTAATGTATTATCCAGTTTATGGATCATATTCATTTATTCCAAAACATTCCTCCCATTATAACTCATATAACAATTCCACTATGATAGTTTAGGTATATGTTAGCTTTTAAAATTAACATGTTAATGGTTAGATTCCTTTTATTATCATGTAATTTCTCAAATAAATAATAGCATATGATTAATAGAAAATGGAGTAAATACCCATGAAAATCCAAGGAAATAACTAGAATATGTCATATGATAAGGATTATGATCATAATTTATAAATATTTAAGATATTTTGTTAGATGAGATTTTCCTTCTATCACACAATACTATAGGGATAGACAACATGAATAAAATCACATTAAATTCATGCGCTATGATATCTCAATTAGATGGTATGATATAACCTATATGTGTCTCATGTATCTATCCATATATATCAGATGCATATAGATTTTTGGAATACTTCCCCTTCACCGATATCACACCTTCATATACCTATATACATAACAACACAAAAAATGTCTATAAATGAAACAAAATTATTAACAATATCTTACATCTTAGAATACATACCTTGTATATTTTTTTTGGTAATTAATGAATTTTTATATTCTCCCTAAAATTATGGGATATAATAAAATTAATTATCTTTAATTAATAATTTTTTATTTCATTTTTTCTAGCCCATTAATAGCTGATTTGTCTTTAAATTATAAAATAAATACTTGAAAATTTATATACTTCTTTTATATTTATAAATCTCATCTCTCATATGAATTTATTATTGTCTTCCACAAAACAAATATCTATAATGTTTGATATTTATAAAAATATATAATAATTAATACTATTATGTTTATAAAAATACTTTTTTTGATCATTCTCTAACAACTTCGACTGATTTCTCAAAATTATTCATAAACTTGTTAATGTTATTTTTGAGTTCAACAACCTCTTAACAAGACTCTTTGAAATATTTCCAATTTAAAAAGATCTTTACCTCCAAACCTTTTTAGAATTAATTCCCCTCATTAATAGATATCTTCACCCCCTTATTTTGTTTTACCAAAATTGTTTTTTTCATATTGAAAGTATCTTCACTGTTCATAGATTGAGATAATTTATTCATATATTAGTTCTCCCTCATGATATTGCTAAATTTTGAGATATAATAATTTAATTCACACATTAAATGGAATTCCATCTTCATATCATTTTCCATCAACATACCTTATTTCATTGAAACATGATTAATCAATCTCACTAACATTTTAAATAAATATATTATTTTCATGTCCCCTTGATGAGATTTTGTCCTCTCCACCACATTCATGTTTTATATTTTATTTTTTTAATAGAATATTTATTAACATTACCATTAATAAACACTTTATATTATTATTAGTATTCTAATTAATTTCTATTCTAAAAGGATTTTTTTTTGAGAAACCACTTGAAAAATAATTTTCAAAATCAATTTTAACACCTTTCATCATTGGATAGTTTATTAAAATTTTTGAAATATGTACGTAGTTGAAACACATTAGAGGTATGTTTATTTAATAATTAACTAATTAATTTAAAAATATTTTTTAAAATAAGGTATATCATATTTTTGAATTTTGTATCATCATATTTTCCTATAAATATGAATTTTTTATATCTATTGATTTATCATGTATCTTATCATAAAACTCAACCTTAACATCCAACTCTTTATCATTTGTGGACATTTTGTTATCCATTTTACCTTATATCAACTCAAATAAAATCTACATACTATATATATTATCATAGAGAATTATATTATTGTCTTAATCTTCATGATATGACACTTTGGTATCAATCATATCATGTAAGATTCTAAATATGTTCTTCACTATAGTTGAACCCCCCAATATCTCACTAAATACACCCTTTGTTCTCACAATAATGCACACCATTATCATGAACCCATACCATATATCAACATAATACATATGAAAATCATTATTATTAGATTTCTAGATTTAGTAATTAATTTCTTTAAATAAATTTTCACCTTAAAATATATTCTCCAACATTTTATTATATGTTTTCGTCATGAATCATGTCACTTTATCGAACTATTTTTATGATAGTAATCATAGATATTAATTCTATCATTTTTACTAGTTCATGATTCTATTCGTGTCTCTAATTATAAAATAAATATTTTTATCCATATGAATAATAAATATAAAATAATATTACCTTCCCATATTTCTATATTATTCCATTAAATTTAGGAACACCTTTTTCATTGTTTTAATTCATATTACCTATAATGTTTAATGGCAATAATTCAGAAAAATAATTATAGATTAAATTTCAAATTTAATTGTAGTAATAAAATGCCTTAAATAAAAACATAAACCTCCTCCTTTGATACCAATTGTAATAAATAATTCCCACGTCACATATTGAAACACTATAATGAGGGGGAACTAGTGTAAATTTAAAATGTACTATTTTATAACAATATGTTGATCAATCATTGGTCATTAAATAGATAAAGAAACTCTTAATATTTTTTGATCCACGAAAATTTGGACACCTTGATAGGTAGTGAATTAGGATATATCAATTTTTAAAATATCCCTTTCCAATTATATTTTAGAAATATTATTTGGATTTATTTTCTCTCCCTCTAATAGATGACATGATTCAATAAGAATAGTAAAAGGGAGACGTGATGATATTTACATGGTATACGTAAATGTTTTTAACAAATAAGAATGAATTAAATTGGGATTATACATATGAAACACTAAGAAAACAATTTTTATTACAATTTTGGAGTGGCCTCACCAACCATCCTAGTTAAAAAAAAATTAACGAAATCTTAGTACATTCAAGTACATAGGGAATGGACTTCCCCCCAATCCCTAATATCTATAACCTCCTTGAATAATGAATAAAAATTCATTAATCGGGGTGTATCGATTTTCTACACCGTCTTCTTCATGAATAACATTTTAAAAAATTCTAGTGAGAGGTCTCTAGAAAGACTTTATTCATTTAAAACATTCTTGTGAAACCCTAGAATTATACTTATCATCAAAATGGGGATTTTACTTTACTAATCATTTCTAATGTTCCACTATGAGACATAAACACTTATTATTTTCATTCAAATATAATTAATATTTCTATTATTTCATATTATTTCATTGGTATTCACTTATCCTTACTTTTATTTTCCCTATTCTTATATTTTTTGAGAATGTTCATTTTAAATATTCTTTCATATTTTCAATAAGGAAACACAACCCCCTTTGATCTCGTTCAAAATATTTTTCATTTAATATCTGATGATTCATAGTATTTTATTTTATAGAAATTATACATATTTTATTGAAATAATAATTTTAATATATGTTTAATAATATTCCCATGCTTGTCGATATTCCGGAAATTATCTCCTCAATTGTGACATGATATCAAATCAATAAAATATACATAGATTCACTATCTAAATCTCCAATAATATAATATTATAACATCAATTATATATTTTTTATTTTATCTTCACATAATAGATACTCTTATATGTTTTATGATTAATGAAATGTTTATCTATCTATTATCTTTTGAAAATTAGAATTATGCGTAAATATACCCCTCTATCAACCTTCTAACTAATAATTTTCAAAAATTACATGAAACATATGAATCTTCCTCTTAGCTTAATGAAGTCCAAGAAACAACCTTACAAAATTAATCTAACTACATAAAGTTCGGATTATCATCCTTTCAATGTTAGGGAAAACAACCATATGAAATCTAGCAAACCTTATGGTTATCATTATGAACTCCAAATGAACCTTATAAAGATCATAAATAAACCTTATGAAATATTCATTAATCATTACAATTATGTTTTCCATAAAACTAACCTTACACAGACATGGAAACTCTATTCCTATTACCCAAAATGATGCTTATGGTATCTCAATAAACCTTATATTAACTGGGTGACTTCTAATTATTTTCCATAAGAATAAAATTAATTTTTTTCAAATAACCTTATATAACTATGATCAGCCTTACAAAAATCAAGTATCCACCTTTTGAATTTTACATAGCTAAAATTTGGAAAGTCGTACAACATAAAATTTTACCATAGAACCACAGAATCCCTCTAACATGCCACAAAATCCATATTATGAGTACCTACTACTCATGTAAACTTTGTGGACATACCTTTATCACTATTATAAACAAAAACTATATAAAGCACTCTTAAGTTGTTTTTTATAATAATATATCCCATTGGGGTTGTTGAAAACTCTAAAATATATTAATCACTTCGTTATTCAAAATCATCAAAAATAACTAGACTTTAAAACAATTTTTTCACATAATTTACTTCAACTCCTTCACAAAGTTTTTCCTCCTAATTAAACTCATGAAAAATCTCCACCTATCTAATCCACAGGAATGTGAATTACCCCCTTTAATAAAAGTATAAACTTTTCCCACACCACATCATTTTAGAGCAACTTTTTAGATAAATTATCCCCATTATAATATAAATAATTTATCCCCATTTTCCACAATCAAATATATAAATTCTCTAAAATTCCACATGGTAGGGTTATATGTCCAAAAACATATATTCAAGAGAGTGTTAACATTCATTACTATAAAAAAAAATCCAATAATGGAGTAGGGGCCCTTTTCCAAACCATTTTGTTAGAGGTAGTTGGTTAGACTCTAAGATCCAATTGATGCCTTCCAATCTCTTCTTTGGGTAGTTCCTTCATTATAATACCCAAAACATACATTTCTATGGACTCATATTCTTACATTAACAACTATTATTTATATTTTAACAAAAAAATGGTTTTTAATCTTGATGTTCGTTGTCTTAAAATGATGAACATGGTTTTTTTAAATATTGATAGAAATCTAGTTATCACACATGATAAAAATGAGAAATTTCGCCTCTAATCCAATGTCCGTAACTTTTTTCATCTATAGTAATTGATTACATGATTGAGTTTCTACTGTAACACCGAAGTAATTTCTTAAATAATTTAAAATAATTTATAATTGACATTTTTAATTTATAATAAAACTAATAAATAATTAAAATTTATATATTTCAAAATAGATATTTTTCTAAAAAAACAAATACTATTTTATAGTATTATTTTTGTGTAAAAGAATATTTTAATATTAATATATATATTTGATTATTTTGTCAAAATTCATTTTTATTATAATATTATTTAATTATATATAATTTATTTATTGACTATTAGAATTATTTTGACTAATACTAAATTATGTTATGAATATATTCACTATTAATAAAAAACCTAAATATTTTATGGTATATTTCTTCATAAATAATTTCACTTTTTAGATAGATTATATGCACATAACACTATGTTTCTGTGAAACAACACTTTTTTAGTTATAAACTACCCAAGAAACATAATTTTTCCACTTTGGGATTTAAAATTTGAAAAATGGACATACACTATTGTGATTAGTATGTTTTCTAGAGTCTAATAGGATCAACATAATATTTTTTGAATAGTAACATGACCCTTATTAATAGTAACCTCACCAATGAATGTATAAATAAAATTTAGGTAGCGTTAAAATGAGAGTGGAAGTTTAAAAAATAAATAATAAAGTGTTGTTATTTCTTGTGAGTAATAAATATTTATTTATAATATTAACATTATAAATATATTTAAAATAAAATTAATTTTCCTAATATGTATTCTTAAATAAATATTTTTTTGTCCTATGATTTTTGGATAATTTTATTAAACCATAGTTAATTTTTGAAAATATTAAAAAATAGTTCTAAAAGTAAAATCCACATTTTTCAAGTAAATAATGATTTCATTTAAAAAATAAATATCATATATTTATAAAAAAACATAAAATGGTGTCTATTTTTTAATTCTACATGTCAAAAAATTGTTACTGTTAATTTTTTAGATTTTTCTGAAATACTTGAATTTTTTGTAAATATTAAAATTTGATAATTTAGAAAATATGAAAAATAAATGTAATACTACATCATGGTTGAGTCATGGATGGTGTAAATTGCCATTGGTTCGATATCATATGAACCTATTAATATTTTAGTAATAAGAATCAAGACTATTCATTATCTTGAGAAAAATTAATAAAATAATGATTAAAATAATGGAAAACCCCTTCTCTCCACTATAAATATCACCCTCACTCACTCTTCCATTCACTCCTCTATGAATTGAAGCATCTCAATGTTTTCCCCAAATACACTTCACTAGTCCCTCCCTACCACCAAGAGTCCTTGGTCTTTCTAAAAGCCCCAAACCCCTTAACATAAAGATGTTTGCAAGGTGAATATTTCCAGAGGTAAACCCCTCACTTATTCTATTAATTTCATTTTCAATTTGTTTTGTATAGTTACCTTATCCTCACCTCCTCTATCTAAATGATAATGATAACTACATGATAATCTATATACTATAATTATATCATGTTAATGGATGATACATCATCAATATTCTTATTCACTTTCTTTTTATATTAAAAATGAAATCATCATCTAAAAGGTGCTAATTTTCAACCTTCGTGGACGACGAACCTTTTATCATCATTTTCTTCTTAAAGAATGTTCATGAAACCATTATTATGGTTGAACCATATTTGAAAATATGTATTATATATTATTTAATATTACAGACAATCATTTTTACATGATACTAAATAATACAACAAAACTACTTTGTTGTGATTGGAAAACCATTGTAAAAATCTAAATGATTATCACAAAATGAATTATCTAATGATTCATCCTCATACCATGTATCCAAATGATATTTTTAAACATTGACACTTAATTATATTAATTAATAAAATATAAATTCAATCCATTATAATTATATCTATTCCACATGAACATCAATACATATGATCTGGAAAACCGATCATGAATATCAAGAAACGAACACTCCAGAACGACAAAATTAAATCTTATAATTTTTCAAATGGTTATAAATGAACTTCATAAAGTTATAATAAATTATATAAATTTAAAATATATTTTGAATTAAATTATAAATGGTTCTAATTTCATATTCCAGGACCTTAAGGTCAATCACAGAACACATTAGAACATAACGTATGTGTTTTCTCATCTAACATCCATTTTTGTGAGATATTACTCATTCGCCGCTATTTCATATGTATTGTGTATGTAAAAATCCCATTAATGTATCATACAATGAATTTATTTATTTACATGTAATTTAATTTATCATTTGATGATAATAAGTTTTGGCGCATATTATTCGATTCATTTCAAATTTGTAAGGGGTTCCACCCGAACCATCATTATTTCATTCAGATTGTTCCTTTACTATCCATACCCAAAAGGTAATGCTTATTTATTTTTGTGAAAATATTTAAAATTATTTTAGTCTGTTCGAAAATCATATATTCTGATCATTTCATCTTTATTTTATGGGGATTATATTTTTAAAATTAGTTCACTTCTATATTCTTCTTGATAAATATGCCCGATTCAAGGGAACTTCTCATATTCTTACATTTTTTCAAGGTCACTATATAATTTGTTTTAAGAGATCATTATTTTTTAAGATAAAAAAATTATATCATGACAAATATTTTGGTTTTTTTTGGTTTAATGAAATCAAATATGCCATTCCACTTTAAAATCTCATTAATATTTTCCTTAAATGGCACTAAAATATTTTATTTCTAAAGCATCGTTAAAACCCAATTTTACATTATTTCACATCAGTGGGACAAAATATTTTCATCATATATAATTTCAATGTATTTAACTTTTCTATTATGGGATAAAAAACTTTAAAATCTTATTTTATCACAAATAAAAATGGTTTTCAAAAAGAACTATTCTTTTAAAAATAAAAGGGTTTTTTCTCGAGTCACTTTTAATTCTATGATATTTACAACTTGTTCACAATTTTTTACTTGAATGTGCAGTTTGTAATTCCCATTGATATATCAAAAAAAGTATTATTATACTTATTATATTTTTTTGAATAAAGAATTAAATGTTTCAAAGTAATATAGGACACTTTAGAATGTTTAATTATCATTTTCCTTAAGAGTTTATCAATGATTTAATTATATTATTTTCATATATGGTTATGATTCAAATATTTAAATGTGGTATGGAGAAATTTGATCTAAATATATATTTTATTAGATACATGAGGAATTCATTGGACATAGAAAGTGAAGAGTGAGTCTCATCATAGGCCCTTGATTAATCGATAGTTCTCATGAGAAAAAATAGAATAGGGTTTTTGCTGGGGCCTTAACCTAGTATTTCAGAAGTCATGGTTAAGTTATCGAAGATAGTTTATGATGTTAGTCATATACATTCCCTCATTATGAAATTAGTAATAGATACATCATAAGATTATTCGACTAGTGGAATATCGATGGTGAAGTTCCATGTGATTATTTATATGGAATCACCCATTCAGTTTTTATTCCTACCATATTATGCTCAAAATTATACTTTAGTGACAAGGGTTATTCAGTTTTCCTTATTGTTATGATATCTTCTATTGTATCACTTACCCTTAATGACCATCTGATCTCACCCCTTTCTTATGTTTATGTTCCCCATGTTATGAAGGAGAATACTTTGAATAAGCATTCAGTGATGCAATTTATTTTATATTGTATCCTATTTTTTCTTATTCTAATTTATTATGTGTATCATGATTGTAATATGGTCTTCCAAAAATTCTTAATAGATCGGTTCATCAGGATTCGATTCCTTGTAATCATTAAAATGTATTAAAATAATGCATTCGCTCTGGGTTTCTGGGGTCGGGGTGTCATAATTGATATCAGAGGATATTTAGTAGCAACCTTGGATACTAGTTTTATAAAACAAATGTTAGTTAACATAAAAATTTGATATATTTAGAAAATAGTAATATAAGAACATCCTAGAATTTTAGTAAGGTATAGACTATGTGAATATCCCTAGAAAATACATCCTAATCTAGATACTACATGTGGACATGGTTCTGGAACATATGTTAGTAGGGGTAACAACACTAACAAGGATTCCTGAGATTGACTTGGGGTATACTGGTATATGATAATGGGCCTAACTGTGCACTCAGTTTTACACTCTCATGGGATTTTCTTAGTATAATTCACATTTTTCTTACACACCCTTATAAAGGATTTATGATTCCAGTGTAAACAAATTATATGGTTCTATTATTTTTGATGCATAAATTTATTTTCTATTCTATACCAAGATTAGATTTATAGAATGTTCATATTTTTATGTGCTAATATAGTATATGGAATTATTTAGAAATGGATCCTAGTAGAAGAATGAGAACTCTTCCAATGATCATGATGAAAAGTGTAAGAAGGATATTCTCTTGCTGGTTTTAAGCCAAAATTTCAAAGGGAAATAAACTCTAAGGTATCCCCATCCTATAAGGAAATAATATCTTGTGTTAAAAAGATAATTAAATAATTTTACGTGTTATATTGTATTGAAGTGAAGAAATAGGTGAAAAGGATGGAAGATGAAAATATTGATAAATAGTAGAATGTAATGAAGGGTTTTCCCACATGTGATAACTGTGGAAAGAATCACCCTAGAAAAGGATTGAAGGTAATGAGAGTTTTCTATAACTGTGGAGAAAAAGGACACTATGTTCATTATTTCAAGGGTAATAAATTTTTTTTTAATGTACATTTATTTAGCAATGAGGATATGAAACAATATGTAAATCAATTTCCTAAGCTTCAGAGAAGTATACCTCAAATGTTGTAATTATATGATGAGCATGTTATTCTACTTCCACTGATGAAGAGGAATAAATAATATTTATATTTAATAATTATTTCATTTGAATAATTTATAATAAATGTATTGGTTATAAGAATTATGAAATATATGAGGATTGTACTATAGAACTTTTTCATAATGGATTTGAGACCATATCTCGAATGGTACCCAGAAAACATATTTAATATAATGGTAATATTTTTGGAAGACATGTGATTGAGGAAAATAAATACCATAATATATTCATTATATTGACATAATTATGATGAAATTATTGATTTTGATAAGTACGAACTACCTTGGAATTGATTATTGAATTATCGACATGTGGTCTATGCTATCATCGATTGAGTTTACACCACTAGGATTTATGGAATATATCCAATAACATGTATCTTACTTAAGGAATACAAATGAATGAGTCTTTCTAATAAGGATATATGTTAATTCGAGTTACTACCATATTTCAAGTGGATACATGTTGATGTTATTCACATGTTTGCAATCTGAAGATTTAGAGCTTCTTCATTTCTAAGTACATCTTTGAAATTCAGTGACATTATTTATAAAGTGTTGATTCATTATATTTTGGAATGTTTAACCATTTATGAATGAGTTATGTGGATCATGGTATGTGGTTAGGTTGATACATTACTTCACCATGTGATGAAACATGTTATAAGAGATGATGAATAGAATGTTCAAGGTATAATTAAAGGTTAAGATTATGTTTATGAAATATAAATGTTTATTTATACACTTATAGAGTGGAATAATTCATCAACATGAGGAAAAGAGTCTTAAATAAAATTTTATCCTATTTTCATAATCTATTATAATATCAATGAATTTATTTATAGTAGTTTATAGATTTTTATTAATCAAGTTTAATCTAAACATGTTCTCTATCACTTTCCATCATAACATCATTGTTTTATTTTTTCTTTCATGTCCAGGTTTTTACTTAAAAATTATGTCACCCCATTCGAAAGCATAATTTTTGTGGTGACCACCTCATTTCAATTAACATCTTTTAATTGGATATTCTATTAACCCTATTTCTGATGTGTGTTTCCCACAATGTAATTTTCAAGCATCAACCTTTAACTTTCGATGTGTATTTTCAAATTGCGAGGATACAAGTATATTAAGGGGGATTAATGAAGAACCCTATTAAATTGTTAAGAAATTTTAAATAATTTAAAATTAATTTTTTTTGTTATTAAGAATTCTGACAAATAATTATATTTTATAGTCTTCAAATTATTTAATGTTCTAAAAAATACAATTTTTCAATACTTGTTTTTTGTAAAAGAATATTTTACTATGAATATATATATGATTATTTTTAAAAATTAAATTTTATCAATATATTATTTAATTAAATATAATATATAATAACATTAATAATTATTTTTATACATACTAAATTATGTTACAAATATATTAACTATTAATTTGACACTCCATGATTTATTGAATATTTCTTTATAAGTAATTTGAATTCATTAGATAAGTTATATGAACATAACACTGAGTCTCTGTGAAACAAAACTATTTTTGATAGTTATAACATATCCATGAGATATAATTATCCACTTATAAGAGTTGAAATTATAAAAATAGACTTACACCACTATAATCAATATGTTTTTTACGGTCTAATTGGTTCAACTTAATTTTTTTGGTGAATAGTAACTTGACCATTATGAATAGTATTGTACACTTGTGAGCCGTAATGTTACCCTTAGGAATAGTATCTTGACCCTTATGAATAGTAACCTCACTCATGAAAGTATAGATAAAATTTAGGCACTTTTTAAATTAGAGTGAATGTTTTAAAAAGAAATAACAAAATGCTATATTTTTTGTGAGTAGTAAATATATATTTACAATTTAAAATTAATAAATTTATTTAAAATTAAATTCATTTTAATAAAATATATTTCTAAATAAATATTTTGTTTTCATATCATAGTATAGTAATTTTATGGGATCTCAGTTAATTTTTCGAAAGTATTATAAAATCAGTTTTAAAATTAAAATCTATATTTTTCAAATAAATAATGATTTTATTTAAAATTTAAATTTCAAATATCTTAAAATTTATTTATTTTTAAAATGGAGTTCGTTTTTGAATTACAAATGATGTAAAATTTTTAGGGTGAATGTTTGTTATTTTTCTGAAATAATTAATTTTTTTTGTAAATAATGAAATTCAATAATTTATGAAATATGGTAAATAAATGAATTTATGCTTCATGATAGAGTCATAAATGATGTAAAAGGACATTAGTTTTAACTCACATTAAATTATTACAATTTTTAGTCACAATAATCAATACTATTCATATTATCGATCCAAAATAATAAAATAATGATAAAAATAATGGAAAAACCACCCCTCCTCCCCTCCACTATAAAAACCATCCCTCACTCCCTCTTCTGTTCACCCCTCTAAAACCTAATGCATCTCAATGTTCTAAAAAAATACACTTCACTGGTCCCACACCACCACAAGGAGCCCTTGAATTTTCCAAAATACCATAAACCCTACACATAAGGATGCTCTCAAGGAGGATTTTTCTAGAGGTAAACCCTCTCTATTTTTCTATTAATTTTATTTTCAATTTGTTTTATATTCTTATATTATCCTCACCACTACTATCAAAATGATAATGGTAACTCCAGTATCATATATATTATATAATTATATCATTTTAAGGGAATATACATCATTGATCTCCTTACTCTCTCTCCCTCTCTTTTATTTTAAAAAAGAAATCATCATCAGGGAGGTGCCAATTTTCAAACTTTGTAAACGAAAAAAAATCATTCTTCATTTTATCCTTGAAGGATGGTGAAGAAAAAAATATTTATAGTTGAAAAATAATCTAAAATTAGTATTTTATCTTATGTAATGATTTCAGAACCATAAATTGTAGATGATACTAATTAATATAACAAAACTATTACGTTTTGATCAATAAATTGCTGTAAAAACCAAATGATTATCACTGAATGAATTATCTAGTGATTCATCCTCATTACATGTAACCAAATTATATATATAACCATTTAAAATTATTTATGTTTACTAAGAAAATATAAATTGAATCCATGACAATTATTTCCATCCCATATCAAATTCCATACATTTAATCAATCAAATCAATCAGGAATATCATGAAACGAACACTCTGGAATGACAGAAATCAATTTTATAACCTATAAAAATTCCATTAATGAACTTAATAAAATTATAATAAAATATATACATGTATAATAGGATCATAATTAAATTATTAAAGGTTCAAATTTCATATTATAGAAACATAAGGTCAAGCGCAGAACACATTCATACATAAGTTAAGGGATCTCTCATCTCACTTCAATTTTTGTGAGATATTACTTATTAACCACTATTTATTATATATGTTATATGTATACTTCCCATTGATGTATCATATCTTGAATATTTTTTATTTTATTTTATTTAAGGTTTAATTTTATTATTATTAATTTTGGGGAATCTGATTCGATTGATTACAAAGTGGTAAGGGGTTCCACTCGAGCCATTATTTTTCCTTTAGGTTATACTTTCAATATCTTTACCAAATTATAATTATTGTTTATTTTTGTGTAAATATTATATATTATTTTTGTATGATCCAAAATATTATATCCATACCATTTCATCTTTATTTTATTGGATTAAATTTTTAAAAATAGTTCCCTTCTTAATTATTCTCGATAAACATGCTTGATACAAGTGAACTTCTCGAATTCATATCCATTTTCAAGTGCATTATAAAATATAATTTAATCCATCATTATTTCAATAAAATCAAAAATTTAATAATGAAAACATATCATGGTAAATTTCAATTTTTATGAAAACAAACTTTCCATTCTTCTTTAAAATCTATTTCATATTTTTGTTAAACCACACTAAAATGTTTTATTTCTAATAATTCAATAAAAACACTTTTTACATGATTTCAAATCAGTGGTGAAACATTTATTCCTAAAATAGGATTTCCATGTATTTCCCTTTTATTTTATGGGATAAATTTATTTAGATCTGATTTTATAAAAAATGGTTTTCTAAAAGAACTCTTCTTTCCAAAATAAAAGGGTTTTTCTCATCAACATTTAATTCTATGAGATTTAAGACATGTTAACCACTTATTCCTTACATGTTAGGTCAGTAATTATGATTGGTATATCAAATCATGAGACATATTATTCTTATTATGTTATATGGAATTATGAATTAAATGTCTAAAACTGGTATGTGACACCTTCGATTGTTTAA
Organism: Viscum album; assembly: GCA_963277665.1. NCBI lineage: Eukaryota > Viridiplantae > Streptophyta > Magnoliopsida > Santalales > Viscaceae > Viscum > Viscum album. Next base: position 441,891,768 of record OY728135.1, on the reverse strand, counting down.
TGATCATTTTCCTCGGGAGTTTATCTATGATTTAATTAGAGTATTATCATCAATTATTATGATTAAAATATTTCAAAGTGATATTCGAAAATTTGACCTAAAGATATAATTTATTGGACATATGAGGAATTCATTTAAATTAGAATGTGGTGTGTGGGACCCTCTACAACCTCTCGATGCATCGATAGGTCTCATGAGACAAAACAAAATTGGGTTTTAGACAAGGCCTTACCATAGTATTTTATGAAGTGTTAGTTGAGGCCTCAAAGACACGTTTATGATGTCCAACATATGCAGTCCCTCATTATGACATAATTAATAGATAAATAATAGAATTATTTAACTATTAGAAGATCCATGGTGAAGATTAATGTGATTATTTATATGGAACTATTCATTCTGTTTTTATTTCTGCCATATTTTGCTAAAGATTATGTATTAGTGGAATGAGTTATTAAGTTTTCATTATTGTAATGATATCTTCTGTGGTATAACTTACCCTTACTAATCATTGGAGCTTCATAATTTTTTGGTATTATTTTCCATTGTTTATGAAGAAGAAAACTTTCAACAATCTTTCAGGGATAAAACTTATTTCTTATTATATCGTGCTTTATTTTATTTTTCCAATATATTATGGGTATTATGATCATTATATAGTCTTATAATACTTCTAAACTAATCGGTCCTTCATGAATTGATTTCTTATAATTATTATAATGAATTAAAATAATTCATTATCTTCGAGCTTCTGGGTTCTGGTTGTTATAACAACAACATATTCAGACTTTGAAATGCAGAGATGGATATATCTCTGAATCTTACTTAGCCATAAAATAAATGAACTTCTATGATAGAAAGAACCACCTAATTTTTCTTTCAGTTGTTACCTAAACCCATCCAATTAGTATTTATATAACAATGTCACTCCCATTTTAATGTTTTGATATAAAACAACTCAACTTACACTCTATTACTAACAAAACCATGTAGCCACCAGACCACTAGCATGTGTCATTCATTTGGATAAATTAGGTACCATGTTTCTTTAATTTTAGAAAAAACTAAATAATTTCATGGGACTATTATACACAGTTGACTCCCAATAACTTGTCTATATTCAATAACCTTTACCTCCTTTCCACTATCAACCCTTAAAAATATCATCTGGGTAGCTACTGACATTTTCATGTTCTAAAATAATATATTTGAAACCACTGGAGAAATTATATTTCAAATTTTATTTGAGAAATAGATGTTCCATTTTTTTTAATCACCTATAAGACAAGGAAAAAATTTCATTCCCAATCAAAAGAATTTTTAATATTCACTTCATGTAATATGAAAATATCTGGTATTATGAAATAACTGAACCGCCAAAAATTATATCTTTTATATAAATGGGAACTAACATATTTTGATCTTTTATATTCATGATGTATAGATTGTGATCATGTATAACTTTTAGGATCATAATTTTCATCAAATATTATTCAAGATTAGATCATGAATATCCTAGCGCTTAATTTAATACATACAATTCATTCTCTACCCGAAAAAACTTAAAATCCTCCCCATCCAAAACAAATTTGTCTGGTTTCTCAATATATACATCTTATTCAAGAAATATATTTAATAATCAAGAACTAAAATCCATTTGACAAACCTTGATGGCCCTTTATATATTTATGTACAAGAATAATTGTATATTTTCTAACTTTTACATGGGTGAAAATGATTTATACATATCCTTGATGTTGATTTGAGAATACCCTTTTCACACAAATTGTTCTTTATTATATTTCACCTTGTTGTCTTTATGGATTTTATTCCATAACACTAACTTGATTCTGAAAATTTATTAACATCCTACCTTGGAATAATTTCCCATATTTTATTATTTTATATCTGGTCAATATCTTCATGTATAGAATTATCCAAATTATCACTTTTAGTTTATCATCTAAATCATTTAGGCTCTAATTTGGATAGAGAATATATTTTTCTAATCCTTTAACCTTCAAGTTTCTACTACATATTTCTAGTCACAATCTATATTGTTATCAAAATTTTTATTTTTGCTACTTCTCCAATTTTTTATGTTTGACCCAACTATGGTTCCATTATTATATATGTATTCTCCTAAGTCTTCTATAACCCCATGAGATTGCACCCAAAGACATTTATCTCAACATCACTTTACTATGAAATTTCACCTTTATTCTATTGTAACATATGGTCATTTATTTATAAAAATCATCTTATTATGAACCACAGTTACATCTTGGATTTAAATTATTTTTCCAAGACTGTTGTCATAGAATTTATACATGATTATTTTAGATGAATATCTAATGGAAATACCTTCATCCCCATTGACACTATACATCTGGTTATTCTCCTTGTTGAGAATAAAACACATAAATATGAACACTCAATTGTATTTTAATGTTGAATTCTCCCCATCCCAAATCTCATATGTGGTTATCTCTTCATTCAGACATAGAATTGATTTATTGCTGATTTATATTAATGCATGAAGAACCTCTTTCCAATAATTATTTAGGAGAATCATTTCATTGATCACTATCTAATCCATGTTATTGAAAATACAATTCATCAACACAATGCCTTTATTTTGTTGAGGATTACTCACCACAAACACTTTATGTCTTATCCAATGCCCCTTGAGAAATTCTTAAATCTAATTATTGCTAAATTTCATGAAATATTTTGACTACAAATTATGAATGATCATCCCAAGAATCATTTTATCTAACCTATGATAACATGTAATTCATTTAAACACTTAAGATGTGTGAGTAATGACCATAAATTATGTCATATTGTTATAATTATCAATAAATAAGATATAATACCTTTTTATATCCATGTATTTAGGTGTCATAGGCCTACAAAAATTAATTTTCACTAACTCCAGTAATTTTTTAAATATAATTCCATTATGATACTAAGTATTCTGAATAATATTCCCATTTTGATGAGTGTCACACATTTTAGTGTAATATCATGATAATTTTGGAATATCACAATATCTTTTGTTTTTCAAAAATCCCTCCGAATACTTTTGGATAAAATGACTATGATTTTTATGCCACAATTTATTTTCTCCTCATTGGAAAACAAATATCTATTTTATTATCTCTTAATGAGATGTAAATTCCCATTGGCGTGACTTCCTTTCAAAACCATTGTTCAGTATTTTCATTTAAATATGTAGGACTTCTTGTTGAATTTCACATTATACAATGACTAATAAAACCAATATAGACTTAGTGAGTTTTGAATAAGTCATTCATCCAAAAAATTATTTCACCTCAAATATCATCCTCATATAGTTCCCTTCCTAGAGCTAATGATATTCGCCCCCTAATCATTTTCAAATCGATTTTTTCCAAATTATTAAAACCTTATTCCCATGAAAAGATCATTATTTCCTATCACATGGGAGGTTTAAATGCAATACATAATCTATTTTCATGATCTATCAGTATTTCTAAAGGATATTCCAATGACATTGACATTCTCATATTATACTTTTATTATCCAATTCATATGTTTCACTTCCATCAGTTATAAACCAAATTTCTCCACCTAGGACTCTATATAGATTGACCAATATTACAAGGATAAATATCAAATTAATGAGCTCATCATTCTTACTAAATCTTCCACATATTGATATTTTCTTTTTAGTTCCCTGTATAGTACATATCATTGTTCCATTGATAAAAAATTTATGTATTTGGGTCTAAAACCATCACAAACCAAACAATATCCATTAAAAACACACAAAGAATATGAATGTTTTATTTCTATGTTTTTATTTTATTATATAAATGTTTTTTTCTATAGAACACATAAATTATTTTTCCCAAATATTCCAACGACAACAACACTAGATATGAGGTGCATTTTTGGTTTTATTATTCTTTAACTATATCCTTTGAGAAATTTTATGCCTAATCCAAATAAACCATCCTTTGGGTAATGGGGTCTTGTGGCTATGAATCCTTAGTAATTTGTTTCCTTACAATGAAGCACTGTAATGGCCTTAAATTGATATTTGAAATGATAAAATTATGTGAAAAAACTAATTACTCTATTTACTCCCCATGTACTCCTTAGATTCTTTATTAGGTGGTGCACGTGAACTTAATAAAGGTATGACAAGGGTCTTGATTCTTTCTTTATCATCATGTTCTTTTCAAAACATCATGACTCCACCTAAAATTTCATCATTTATTTGGACACAACCATTCATTAACTTGGTCAATACATTAGTAATATGTGAATGTTTCTCAATTTGGAGCTTTATTTAAAATTCATTTCTTTATATTCCAGAGTTTTTAGATTTGCGAAACTCAAATTCATCTTTCAACTAAGACTTCTCATACTCTTAATAATGTGTAAAATTTTTGGAGTCATGTAACACACCATAGTTTTTTCAATACGGCCCTCCAAATATCAATTTATTTATGATAATCCTTATGTTCAGCTTTGATATCAACTTTTAATTCTATTATTGAACCCTAATAATTGTTTTTAAATATTGGTGTATTATCTATAATTTCCTCCAGGACTTATTCACTGAGTTCTATACAGTATTCAAACTCATTCCATTTTGTATCATCTGATCTTTGATCTTCCAAAGATAATAATTTCTTACATTGAATAGTTTCTTCTATGTATTCCTTTTAATTTTAAGGCCTTTAAATGATTTATTTACATCTTTTTTAACTTCATCATTATCTCATAACTTCTTTTCGACACCTTAAAGTGAGATGTTTAACATTTTCACACTAGAAATCGGTATTGTAAGTATTACTTTGAATTTCCATTTTTCTATTTTAAGATTATAGGATAGAAAATAATTTTTTATCGTTAATTTCATCATCTAAGATATCATTAATCAATTATTGTATATTCATACCCTTGAATTCTACATCCTAAGAATTTTATTTTGGAACATACTCATTATAATTTTTTATCATTTTGTATAAAATCAAATTACTATGAAGAATATCCAACATCACCAAAATTGTATCTAAATCTTTAATAACTAGATCTTTTTTTGAAATATGGTGAAAATATACTTAGCATAATTTTCATGATTTAAATATCATCATGTATATCTTCATGTCCAAGAATATCAACCTCAAGAATGTTCACAAGATAAAATAATTTATTAAATATCTCATTTAGGGTCATTATAATGAATTTAAATATATTCTATAATAACAGAAACATTTCCTATTAAACCATTTAATCAACAATATAAATGTTAAGGTTATTTTCCCACATAGAGTGAGAAGATTTCTATCAAATACATTTTTGTGAAGTTGAGGTTGACTAAATATAACTTGAATCCAATAATTTCCCTATCATCGATACCAACTTATTGTGATTTCCATTTATTTGGGCTCTATTATCTATGTTGGACAAGATATCATTTATTGAATCTATGTACACACTAATTCCTAATGATCTAATATATTAAAAAAATTTGTATATCCATAACTAGATTTTTTATCCTTAAAATATTGGAATTTTATTATGGGTGAAATTTGTTTCTATTACATCATATAGAGAAACTTTCCCAAAGATTCTTTTATCTGATACCACTTATTTTTCCCAAATATGGATAATTTATAGAAAAAAGTGGCGCTGAATTAGGGTATGACAATTTTCAAATAATCCCTTTCCAGTTTTCTTTTTTTACTTTTTATAGAAACTTTTCTCTATATATCATTGATGGTATGATATAATAAGTATTGTAAAACAAAGACACAATATTTTTTACTTGGTTCACATGAATAGAAAAATAAAAGGATCTTGCATGTAATTGTTCTAATAAACATTTAACACTTAACTCACAAATTTGTTTATAATTTTAGCCTATTCACAATGACTCAAAGTTATTTCAATCTTTATGAATAGATATCACAAAAATTTCAAATACATGGAGAATGCATTTATCCTCAATCAATTACTATCTTTAACCTCTGATAATTGACAATAATGATACACCAATGGTGGTGTATCAATTTCCCCCCTTCTTCTACTTGAATATGTTCACAATAAAATCCAGTGAGAAGTCTCATAGAATATATTCTTCTTAATTTCAAACATTAAATGAGTGACTAGAATTATTATTCTCTTTCAGTCCAACTTGGGAATTTCTTAATACTTTCTAAATTTCCACTAAGAGACTATAATACGTTTTTACTTATTTTGATCCAAAAATAATATATATCATCAATCTCGGTATCACAATTATTTTCAATTATTCTTATTTTTATTTTTTATTTTCATTACATTTTTTCAAAATATTCACGTGAAATATTATTTAATATTTTTAACACAGTAATCTGACATTAATCTCAATAAAAATATTTTCCAGTGAAGCTCCCATGATTTCCAATCATCATGTTTTCACAAAATATTCACGATTCCTTCTTTATATTGGATAAAATTATTAATTTTTGTATATGATTAATAATATTCTCATGTTTTTTTATTATTCACAGTGTGATATGGTCACTTGTGGTGTGATTTGGGATCCATAAAATCTATATAGATTCTCTATTTTAGTATATAGTAAAATTACACGATAATCCACATTTAATATTATATTGATTTTATATTGACATAATACACTGAGATATTAACATTTTTTCATGATTAATATAATTATTTTCTATATTATTCTCCAGTCCACTATAAAAAAATACTTAGGTAATGAACCTTCTAGAATTCACCTTGATCACACACTTGACTACCAATTTTCAAAATAGAAATAAACACTACAAAGTCCTATTTAAATATTATGAAGTCATTCAAAAAAATATATAATCATATATAAACATTATGAAGTCGCTTTATCAACCAAATGATGTCGTGAAAAAAAAAACAGATGAAGTATGGTTGTCCTTATAATAAAACATACATACACTAGATGAAACATACAATATTTAAAAATGAACCTTATAAAATCATTATTTATACTTACATGTATTTCATTTTCTATAAAATAAACCTTACATGCGAAGAGTAACATCATACCTTTATCATAAAATAAACAGTTCATGAATAGGGCGACTTCCATTCCATTTCCATAAAAAAAACCTTATGGTTTTCCAATGAACATTACAAACTTCTAATCAACATTATTAAATAAAATATGCACCTAAAAATTTATACTTATCCATTGTTTAAAATCCTATAAAACCTAAAATTTAAATACAATACACCTAAAGTAGACACCCATCATAAAAAATCCTAATATAATTTTTCTAGAAATTTTTCTCCTTCACATATTAATACAAATCATGAATCTAATAAATATAAGACAAGATTTACAATGTTCTCTAACTAAGTGTATGTGGATAGTCCTTAGAGTTTTCTAGATATTATCAAATGCTGCATGACTATACACTTATAATTAAGAAATAACCATTGGTGTAACTGGATTAACATGAAAACATTATAATATATCTACCAACTGTGTTTGTGTTCATGTACTAATTATAAATTTTATAAATAACACCAATTAACATAATTGATTTAAAATATTGAATGATAATTCAAATATCCACTTTCTTTATCAATTTGACATTGGTATATTTCCAACATTCATATAGACGTCTTATCTCATCTTATTCTTAAATGTGTCATAGATATCACAAAGGATATTATAATTTATTTATTCACACATGACTATATAAGACACACACACACACACTCGACGTTGAAAAATAATGATCAAATCTTCCTTATTCATTTCTATCGTTCTCTGAGTCTAACTAGAATTAACCCATACTATACCTTAAAACTAGCTTCAACTATCCTTTATTTTTATATATTTCATATATCATAAGATCCATGAATAGAAAATTATCTCCAATTAATTAATCACAAAAAAAATTCTTCGATGGCGAAAAATTATCATGACCGTGACCACTAGCATATCCAATAATTATGATAAATATTTCATGAAATAACCTACCAAAAATCATAATTCTATACTTTAAAAGATGTGGAATCAAATTAATTCATGTGTTAGATAGAATTTTTATCATCCAAATCATTAAAAAATTAATCATGTAGATAATACATCTCTAACTCCTAAATACATTAATCATAAGTACTCAAAATTTAGAAATCATGATTCACCCTTACATAATAATGGATATTAATTTTGTATTTTCACTTTTATTAAATTCTCATTTCAGCATAAAAACCATTTCAAATATAATTTTTGTATTATAATCTTTAAACAACAGGAAAACATACTAAAGAACCCATGGTGTGAGATTATAAACATTTAGAAATCATGACTCACTCTTACATGATATGTGTATTGGAATAGAATGATGATAACCTACTCAAATATGGAACATGATAAGAATAGGTGTGGAAAATTACTAGTGTGAAGTCATTTTTCACGTGATAGAAGATGGAGGATGTATGGTCAGACCACTGTGTGGATCAACATAAGTGGACCAGAAAAGTCGATGGACCAAGTAGGTTTTGGTCATAGGAGATGAGGCATGTGGTGTATAAAAAGGTATAGATAATCCTGAATGATAATCCTATGTGGGATTTCTTCCATTTTATAATGTTTAAGCATTAAATGAATAAATAAATAAATATATCCATGTGATATTTATCTTGAAGGTTTTACACCCCAATATTTCATGTTATGTTATCTTCAATAGCTTCTATTGCATACAACACTGACTTGGCTTGCGTAACACACAACATTGAGTTTCTGTGAAACAACACTTTCATTTTGTAATAATTTAAATGACATATTTATTATACATCTAATAAATATTGTAATATGAATAGTAATGAATACATTTTGAAATTTATTTTTAATTTTTTTTCTCAAAAATAGAATATATTTATAATGAAATTTATATGTTTTGATAAAATACTTTGTTGTTTATAAATACTATTTTCATAAAATAACTACTTTTTACGTCCATTTGTGATCAATAATAAAATTAATTTTAGACACTCATAAAAATATAATTTTTAAAATAGATATCATTTTTTAATTTTGAATATCAAAATTATCCTAGGGTGATGTTTTGGTATTTTTTAAAAAAGATTCATTTTTTGAAGAATAGTGAAAACCAATATATTATTGTTTAAAAACCAATTTTCTCATTTAAATAACTATTTCAATATAAATTGGTTTTAAAAATCATAATATATATAATATATATATATATATATATATATATATATATATATATTACTTAAATATAGGTCATTGGAATCAATTTTTTTAATTGAATTAGTTAAAAAAATTCACTGAACATCTTTGGATCTCTTTTTACCCGCCTTCTAGCCACATTAGATGATTATCATTAAATGTCATTTTACCGATTTTGTGAATTGAATTTTGAAAATACCAAAAAAAAGATATAATCAATATAATAAATGTAGTTCAATAGGATAAAAATAATTTTTGGTGAATTGTAACTTTTGAATTTTATTTACCATAGTTGCAAGTAAATAATGTAATTAATGGTGAAAATAATATTATAATAATATAAAATTACCCTAACACTTGTGTAATCTCATTGGATAAATTATTTTAAAACCAAATATAGATTATATCAAAATATGATCCTTTTTAAGCCACTTGTGTTAAATTAAGGTATTTATTATATTTTTGGTAAATAATAGTTTAATGTGTCATTTTCAAATTAAAATAAACAATACTTTTTAAAATAGAGTTGTGTAGAAGAAAAATTAGACTATAAATATTCACTAAAAAGATTATAAATTTATATAAATAATGATAATTTATTTATAATTTTCAGCCATTAAATAATTAATATTATTTGTGACATAATGATGATGATGTAATTGATTTAAAAAAGGATGAATCAAATATCTGATATTAATAATATTAAAATAAATATAATTTTACTTAATTAATGACATAAACTTATTTTTTAGATACCACAGACATGTTAGTGACATTTTGATAGTATTGGTTCTAATTTATCATATATTATTGATATTTTTAAAAATAAAAATATTGAATAGAATAAAATTGACATAAATGATATTTTAAAATAAATACTATTTTATAAAATGATATAAAAGTATTAAAAATATAATATTTCTCCAAATAGATTATATAGTGATAAAATGGTTATAAAGGATCCACTTTATAATCATTTGGAATTTTAATGTAACTATATTAACCATATTCTGTAAAAATACAAGAATACATGGTAAGAGTTAAACTATATAACTAAGGGTTTAATCTAAACAATAAGGTTACTTTTATGACCAAAACATCTCTGAACCCCATTGGTTGAAATTATTTCAACCCATGATAAACTTATACAAGAAAAAAAACACTTTTTATCTATTTGAAACTGAAAATATATTTAAAATAAATTAATATTTCATGATTTTCCTAACGTGTCACTCACCCCTTATTAAAGGGAACTTATTATTTTCCTTAATTCACACTTCTAAATACCTTTTTCTCAGACAAACCCTACTAATTTATTCTCCCATAATCCCTCATATCATCATAGAGGATACAATTTTGGAATAAATCCATCCTAAAGAGTACATCTAAGCAAATCAAAAGGTGACACCCAAAAAGAGGTAATTGTTTTATCCCCTCATTCAATGTTCTTTTATTGTTATACGTCCTTATTCATTGTTTTTTACACACTAAAATAATAACTTCAGTACCTTATACATCCTTATATGTTATTATAGTTTTGGTACAACAATATTTGTAACATCCCAAGTAAGTAATGAATAATATATATTTTTATCTATGTCTATTAATTAATTAGATAGTGTTTTATAGGCTTAAAATGAGAATAAATCCAATCTTAAGCATGGAATACACTAATATTTCTAAAAGATTATTTTACTACCTTTTAATGGAAAAACATTTTTAAATCAAACTTTTGAAAATTTTATAAGCTCTATTTTTCAAAATAAACTTATTCATTATGATTGGGATATTGAAATTTACTTTGGGTAAATTTTTGGTACTTTTTCGATAAAGTTTATTTTTTAATGAATAGTGAAAAATGTTGTAGTTTAATTCAAAACCACTTTTTAGTCTAATTTAATTATATGATTATATTATCTTATCAATTGGTTTTAAAATGAAATTAGAATATATTTTTACCATGTAATCCAATGGTGGTCATTGGGATTAATTTCACTTTGGAATTGAGCATAAACAAGTGCCAAACTATTAATAGATATTGTTTCAAAAAAACCCGATATTTGTTTTGACAACGAGAATTATTTTTAAATTAATTATTGCAATTTATATGTTTGGAATTTGGTAAAATGGATTCCATATTGGGAATCAGAAGGTCCAAATTATGTAATTAAGACTCTTTTTTTTGACATTATGAATAGTAACGACGGTAATTATCTTTAATTATCTTGATTAATGAGTAATCGGGTAGTTAAGGATAATAAAATAATATCATAATAATAAAAAATGATCAAAAAATATGTCCTAATGCTGCTGGTTGTCTCATTACTGACCATGGGATGCCTTGTTCCAATCTTGGGGACCCCATGGAATAACTTTTGTGTGAAAGTGAGTTTTTATCTTTTTATTTTTAAAGAAAGTTAAATATAACAAAGAATGTATCACCTGAGTAAAAAAATTTAATTTTGTCTACATAAATGATCTATTGGACTATAAATAGTAATTTTAAATCTGAAAATATTTCCTACATCATAGTATTTTTTATATAATTTTTAGACAGTAAATAAATTAAATTATTTATGACATCGTGATGATGTAGCGATTACCTCATTATTTAATGATTTAAATAAAATGAAAAGATAATGTAAAATCTAAGACCAAAACATGTCAAAAACCTATTGGATGAGTATATTTAGAACCCTCATCACCTTATCCTCAAAATAAATCAATGTGGGACCTTTAAATTCTGAAACTCATTTGAAAATAAAGTAACATTTTATACCTTTCCAAGAGTGCCCCTCCTCTCCTCTTATTAAAGGCCCCCACCTCTACCACCTTACCCACACCTCTCAAGAATTTTTCTGGTCCAAAATTTGCCCATTTAGTCTCTCCACATCCCTCTCTTACTCATATAATCCTTACTTTTGTCATAAGTCTTCCCAAGGAAGCCTTTGAGCTCAAATCAAGAAGAGTTACCCATTTTTAAGGTAATGTCTTCACTTGTGTTCTTTTGTTTTATTTTGCTTCTCCAACCCCCTAAACTCTTATTATTCATTTCTTTTGTAACAACTCCAGTATCTCCAATATAATAGGATGTTTTTCTAAGAATATTTCCAGCTACACTTACACACACCTACATCTAATGGTTAAATAACATACTGTTTCTATGGATGGCAAATTTCAGCCTCACGAAATGATGATTGTACAATATTCTTCTAACACCTTAAAAGGTGGAAATTAGGATGTCACTTTATTTATATATGATATATAATATGTTTATGTTTTCCTTATGCTTCTGTATTTTTCATTTATTTCATACCTTTATGGTTTCCATTATGGGTAAACGTGATATCTTCATTTTAGGAAGTCCGGACTGCCGCCCCCTCAAAGTGATTTGATTCGTTAATGCCATATGTGGGACGTATAAAGGATGGAGTTAATGATATTATATATTATATTATACTGGAATTATAATATACCTTTATGTCATTATGATTTCATTCCATAAAATACAAAATATAAATGAAAGTAGCGTTCATGCGTACGTACGGCTTACTGGCTCCATGAACGGTGTATTTCATTTCTTACCACTAAATGTTATGTAATATTATAAATTCATGTATATACTGGATATATATGAAATATATGATATCTAAATCACGAATATAACTTCGTAAATAATGGATACATGAACAACATGTAATTATAAAGAGTTTATTTTTGACTCAAGTACCAATGATCATTAAAACGACCGTTATTAACTTAAATAATTACATAGTGTTCATGAAATGGTAATAAGTGATATAAATGGAATAATGAACTTGAAAAAGATTCTTAAGAAAGTATAAATTAACTCAAGTTTATTATTCTTGTCATTAAGGAACGATCGAGTCAAGTCGGATATGAGGTAAGGGACTTCGTCTCAATCTCCTTTCATTGAGGCATATTTTGTTTTATACACAACTTTCTTTTACACGGTGTATAAACCCCTTTAAGTTTTACGTTTATTCAAAAGGAATCTTTTTATATAAAGTGTTTACTAAACGATAAAAGGGAATGTTTTTTTTGTCGTACATATGCGGCGACAACGACTTCTCCGCCGCCGTGACCATTATTTGAGTTTCGGGTTCTTCTACAAGCCATAACATTTTTTAAATGAAAAATAAGTACCATGTTTTACTTTTATTCTATTTTTTTATTGAAAATGGTTTTAATAATGTTTTTATATCAATGTGTTGTATTGATATCTTGTGATTGAAAAGTGGAAATGTTATGTTTTCTTTATACATGTTTTATGTGATACGATTATGTTATGGTTCTTGGGCATTGTTATGAAGACGGGTGGTTTTGTGATATACTAAGGGCGGGTGAGCCCGATATAGATATCCAGTGCATTGGGTAACGTGAAGGAGTTAAACATTAAGGTTTCTCCAAAGAGAGTTAGGCAATATACTTTGATGGGTATTCCAAACGTAACCAAGAGGGTTACTCCATACGTAAGAATGTTATGAATGCCTCAAGTTACCTTTATGTCTTATGATTTCAATGATTTATTCATGACTTAATGAGGTATGTGATTATGTTTTATGAGTAAAGTATGATTTCATGCATGGACTAATGTTTTCATTTCATATTTTTTTATAACCCTTACTGAGCTTATTATGCTCATCCCAAGATTTTGAAATGGTTTTCACAGGTCAAGGGAATGGTACATGATATAATGAAAGTGTCAAGGAAGTGTCACGAAAGAATCCATGTTTTATTTTAAATATGTTTCCATTGATGGGAGAAAAGAATACTATCTTTTATATAACCACTTTGATTAAATGTGGAATGTAATGCAAGTATTATGATATAATTCTCTCAATATCTAAACCTGAAAAGATCCTCAATGTGTAATCTTGTAATAACTCAATATTAAGTAAGGTTTAAGGCTAGGGCCTTATAGTTGGTATCATAGGTCAGTTTAGATAAATTTAAGAGTTAGAATTTTATTAAATGATTATCCAAAAATATTTTTTATGGACAAATGGAAATGATATAGCATTTCAAGATTACCATGTTGCTTCATCTAAGACATGTTTGTTCAGAATAGTTTTCCACAGAGGAAATAGGGAAGCAGTTCTAGGAAGGCACACAGAAGGAAATAACCTTCCGAATCAGCATCCTAAGATGGTCGGAATTGGAACTGAACAGTTTGTTGTAGTAATGGCACAGTTGACTCAAGATATAAATGGTGGCGGTATCCATGCACGAGATCAGCCAGATCAACCGCAGATGAACATGTCAGTGGTGGAACATTTTATGAGGCAATATCCCCCATCATTCAGAGTATCATCTGACCATGTACTAGCTTAATGGTGGATTAAAGCACTGGAGAAGATTTTCGATGTCATGGGGTGTTTAGAAAATCAAAAGGTTAGTCTTGCTATTTACCGTTTCGAGGGTGAAGCAGATCAGTGGTGGTCGATGATTAAAAATATCAGCGACGCTGATGATATTGATGCTCTCGACTGGGATGAATTCAAAGGTATGTTTCTTGAGAAGTATTTTCCTAAGGTTGTTCGACCTAGGATGGAAAAACAATTCCTGGAATTGAGGCAAGAGGATGACTCAGTGGCTGCCTATGAAGAAAGCTTCACTCGATTGGCAAGGTATGCTCCAAATTTTATCCGAGACATTGATAGTAAAATCAATCGTTTTTACTCAGGATTATGGCCAAAATATCGAAGGGCTTTAGCTTCTCGTGAGTTCAAAAGTTATGAAAATCTTGTTCGATGTGCTGAGAAGGTGGAAATGAAGTTTTTCGATGATCAAGTGTTCTATAACAACCAGCAAAATAAGAGATCGAGGTGGCAGGAGAAAGGAAATAATTATTCAAAAAGGTCTGATGGTAAGAAAACTAAGTTTCCAGTTTGTGATAAATGTGGTAAAAGGCATGATGGGGAATGTCTTTTGAATTCTGGAAAGTGCTACCGATGAGATAAGATGGGACATAAGGCTCGTGATTGCACTGAAAAAGATCAAAATGATGGTAAGACAAAATTTGATTTACAGTAAGTGAAATGTTTTATGTGCAATGAGATGGGTCACTATGCAAATGAGTGTCCAACAAAGAGCTCGAGTGATGGGAAACAGTTAGACTACAAGAAGAAAGGGGTGGTGAAATCCTTTGTAACTACTTCAACAGATGTCGGGCCATAAAATGATGTTGTATCAGGTTCTTTGTTTGTTTTTTCAGATTATGCCAGTGTGTTGTTTGATTTGGGGTCTACAAATTCTTTCATCTCTGAAAACATTTATAGTAAAATGGGAATACCATCTCAAGAAATGACTCCTGAACTTGTGGTAAAAACACCTGGGGGAAATGTTGAGGCAAAAATAATTTATAAGAATCTTCTTATCCTTATCCGTGGAAAGAACCTACTTGCGAACCTTTTTGGTTTAACTTTAGTAGAGTTTGATGTTATACTGGGTATGGATGGGCTCTCTATTTACCATGATAAGATTGACTGTAGAGCTAAGGAATTTTCTTTTCAGAAATACATTTAGTTTGTGTACAAGAATGAACCCTTACTGTTGATAACTTATCAAGAGGCCAAGAAACTTGTAAAAGATGGAAATGAATGTTACCTTACACACATCATTGAAAACAAAGGAACTATTCAGATTAATTATGTGCCAGTGGTAAATGAGTATCCTAATGTTTTTTTATGATGAGTTTCCAGGATTAATACCAGATCGGGAAGTTGAATTTACTGTTGACTTAGTTCCTGATGCTAAGCCAATTTAAAAACCCCCTTATCGAATTGCTCAAACTAAACTTTTAGAGTTGAAGGAGAAATTGAAAGATTTATTAGAGAAAGGTTTCATTCGACCTAGCACATCACCATGGGGTGCTCCTGTTTTATTTGTTAAAAATAAAGATGGTTCAATTAGACATTGAATTGGTTATAGAGCCTTGAATAACATCACTGTTAAGAACAAATATCCTTTGCCTCATATCAATGATTTGTTTGATCAGCTCTAGGGAGCTTAGTTTTTTTTCAAAGATTGACCAGATATTGGGGTACCATCAGCTGAAGGTAAAGGAAGCAGATGTTCCGAAGACTGCATTTTGTATAAGATATGGCCATTATGAATTTTTAGTAATGCCTTTTGGGCTAACCAATGCACCTGCTGTATTCATGGACATAATGAATGGAATTTTCCATGAGTTCATGGATAAGTTTGTGGTGGTTTTCATTGATGATATTTTGGTGTTTTCTAAAAGTAAAGAGGAGCATGAAAGACATTTAAGGGTCATTTTTTAAACCTTAAAAGAAAAGAAATTTTATGGGAAATTCAGCAAGTGTGATTTTTGGTTGCAACAAATTTATTTCCTTGGTCATATTGTTTCTAAATATGGGATAACTGTTGATCCTGCAAAAACAAAGGTTGTTGAAGAATGGACAAGACCCACAAATGTAACTGAGAATCGTAGTTTCCTTGGTTTGGAAGGCTATTACCGAAGGTTTGTTAGAAATTTCTCACAGTTATCTAGTCCAATGACTAAGCTAACTTGGAAGGGTGTTAAGTTTCTCTGGACAAAAGAAAGTAATGATTGTTTTCAGGAATTGAAAAGAAGATTGGTGAATGCTCCAATTTTGGCACAACCTTACAGGAATGGTGAGTTTGTTATTTACAGTGATGCTTCATTGAAAGGACTTGGATGTGTCATAATGCAGAATGATCAGGTAATTGCTTATGCTTCACATCAATTGAAAACCCATGAGGTAAATTACCCTACAAATGATTTGGAATTAGTTGTTGTTGTTTTCGCTTTAAAAATTTGGAGGCATCATTTGTATGGAGTAAAGTGTGAAATATATACCGATCACAAAAGTTTAAAGTATATATTCACTCAAAAATAATTGAACATGAGACAGAGGAGATGGCTAGAATTAATCAAGGATTATGTTTATACAATTCATTACCATCCAGGAAAATCAAATAAAGTGGCTGATGCTTTGAGTATAAAAAGTAATGCTTCATTAACAATGTTGCGTTTGGAATGTGATCCTTTGGTTAAGGATTTGATGAACTTTGTCATAGATGTTTTTGGTGCAGGATATTCTTCTGTTTTGTTTCAGGTATCAGTAAAATCTTCTCTATCAGATAGAATCAAGAAAATACAGAAGCAAGAAAGTGAGTTGCAGAAAAAGATAGAGCTGGTTCAGAAGTGTAAGTTGACTAAATTCAACATTGATAATAATTGTGTTTTGAGATTTGGGAAGATATTGTGTGGGCCTTGTGATTCATAGTTGAAGAGAGAGTTGTTATGTGAAGCTCATAGTTCTCCATTTTCAGTTCATCCTGGCAGTACTAAGATGTACAAAGATCTGCGGGAGTATTACTGGTGGGATGGAATGAAAAAAGATATTGCTGATTTTACAGTGAAGTGTTTGACTTGTTGTGACAACCGGGTCCCGGTGACAGCACAAACACCCCGCCTTAACATGGCCGTCGGGTCCTAGCCTACCAGGTACCACCAGTTACCCCGTAGACACGTGGGGCCCACCCCAGGGTCCACCCACATGCCCGAACGGGTCATCTGACTAATGATATTCCCCACAGGCCAACACATGTCCTTTCCAGTATGCTTTGTCCTCACTCACACACACCCTGAGAAACTTCCCAGGAGGTCACCCATCCTGATCACTACTCCAGGCCAAGCACGCTTAACTGTGGAGTTCTAATCAGACAGGCTTCCGAAAAGGAAGGTGCACCTTGTTGACATGAGTCAAATCATTTAGTCATTTAACCCTTTTATCATTTGGGGATGTTACAATCACCCCCCCTTTAGGGCACAACGCCCTCGTTGTGGGCCCTACATCTCAACCCAGGTAGTGCACCACACCTAAGGCTGGGTACCAGCTCTGATACCAAATGTGACAACCGGGTCCCAGTGACAGCACAGACACCCCGCCTTAACATGGCCGTCGGGTCCTGGCCTACCAAGTACCACCAGTTGCGCCCGCAGACACGTGGGTCCCACCCCAGGGTCCACCCACATGCCCGAACGGGTCATCTGACTAATGATATTCCCCACAGGCCAACACATGTCCTTTCCAGTATGCTTTGTCCTCACTCACACACACCTTGAGAAACTTCCCAGGAGGTCACCCATCCTGATCACTAATCCAGGCCAAACACGCTTAACTGTGGAGTTCTAATCAGACAGGCTCCCGAAAAGGAAGGTGCACCTTGTTGACATGAGTCAAATCATTTAGTCATTTAACCCTTTTATCATTTGGGGATGTTACACTTGTCAACAGGTTAAAGTAGGGCAGCAGTTACCGAAAGGGATGCTTCAACCTTTACCCGTACCAGAATGGAAATGGGAGAATATATCCATGGACTTCGTTGTGGGATTGCCGAACACACCTCGAGGTAATAATGCAATCTGGGTTATTGTTGATCGTTTGACTAAATATGCTCATTTACTTGCTATAAGAGATACTTATTTCCTATATCAACTATCCCGTTTGTATCTTTGAGAGATAGTCAGGTTACATGGAGTTCCTATCTCCATTGTATCTGATCGTGATCCCAGGTTTACTTCTAACTTTTGAAAAGGCCTTTAGAAGTCATTGGGCACTGAATTAAATTTTAGTACATCTTTTCATTCTCAATCAGATGGGCAGTCAGAACAAAAAATTCAAACATTGGAAGATATTCAACATGCTTGTTCGATGGATTATCAGGGAAGTTGGGACCAACAACTTTATTTGGTTGAATTTTCATATAATAACAGTTTTCATTCCAGTATATAGATGGCACCATTTGAGGCATTATATGGGAAGCGGTGTCGAAATCCAGATTTCTGGGATGAAGTGGGTGAAATGATGCTAATGGGACCAGAATTGGTAGAAGAGTTGGCAAAAATGGTTTAGCTGATACAGAAACACATTAGAACAGCTCAGAGTAGGCAGAAAAGTTATGCGGACAACATGATGAAGGATCTATCTTTCGAGGTAGGTGATCATGTTTTTCTAAAAGTATCTCCATGGAAAAGTGTGATGTGATTTGGTAAGAAAGGAAAGATTAGTCCAAGGTTCATTGGACTATATGAAATTCTGGAAAGGGTTTGATCAGTTTCTTACCGAGTGGCATTACCTCAGAGTTTATCTTAGGTACATAATGTTTTTCATGTTTCAATGTTAAGGAAGTACATGCCAGATCCA
The DNA here is from genome assembly GCA_963277665.1 of Viscum album. Taxonomy (NCBI): domain Eukaryota; kingdom Viridiplantae; phylum Streptophyta; class Magnoliopsida; order Santalales; family Viscaceae; genus Viscum; species Viscum album. Next base: position 441,872,298 of record OY728135.1, on the reverse strand, counting down.
TCTCATGTTTTGAGTCCAGAGGTAGTTCAGCTGGAAGAGAACCTATCTTATAAGGAACAACCTGTACTAATTCTTGACCACAGGGAGCATGTGTTATGGAATAAGGTGATTCATTAGGTAATGGTTTTGTGGAAAAACCACATGATTGAAGAGGCAACATGGGAATCTGAAAATGCAATGAGGGATAAATACCCCCACTTATTCGATAAGTAAATAAATTATGGGGACCCAATTTTCTAAATGGGGGAAGGATGTAACATCCCATGTAAGTAATGAATAATAGATAATTTTATCTATGTTTATTAATGAATTAGATAGTGTTTTAGAGGCTTAAAATGAGAATAAATCCAATCTTAAGCATGGAATACATGAATATCTTTAAAAGATTGTTTTACTTCCTTTTGATGGAAACCCATTTTTAAATAAAACTTTTGACAATTTTATAAGCTCTATTGGTCAAAATAAACTTATTCTTTATTATTGGGACATTGAAATTTACATTGGGTAAATTTTTGGTATTTTTCCGATAAAGTTCATTTTTTTAATGAATAGTGAAAAATGTTGTATTTTAATTCAAAACCTCTTTTTAGTCTAATTTATTTATATGATTATATTGTATTTTGAATTGGTTTTAAAGTAAAATTAGAATATATTTTTACCATGTAATCCAATGGTGGTCATTGGAATTAATTTCACTTTGGAATTGGGCATAAACAAGTGCCAAACTTTTCATAGATATTGTTTCAAAAAAACCCGCTATTTGTTTTGACAACGAGAATTATTTTTAAATTAATTATTGCAATTTATATGTTTGGAATTTGGTAAAATGGATTCCATATTTTCAATCATAAGGTCCAAATTATGTAATTAAGACTCTTTTGTTTTTGGACATTATGAATAGTAACGACGGTAATTATCTTTAATTATCTTGATTTATGAGTAATCGGATAGTTAAGGATGATAAAATAATATCCTAATAATAACAAATGACCACAAAATGTGTCCAAATGCTACTGTTTGTCTCATGGCCGACCATGGGATTCCTTGTGCCAAACATGGGGACCCCATGGAATCACTTTTTGTGTGAATGTGACTTTTTTATCTTTTTATTTTAACGAAAGTTAAATATAACAAAGAATGTATCACTTGAGTAAAACATTTTTAATTTTGTCTACATAAATGATCAATTGTACTATAAATAGTAATTTGAAAGATAAAAATATTTCCTACATCATAGTATTTTTTATATAATTTTTATACATTAAATAAATTAAATTAGTTATGACATCATGATGATGAAACGATTACCTCATTATTTAATGATATAAATAAAATGAAAAGATAATGTATAATCTAAGACCTACACATGTCAAAAACCTATTTGATGAGTATATTTCGAACCCTTATCACCTTATCCTCAAAATAAATCAATTTGGGACCTTTAAAATCCGAAACTCATTTGAAAATAAAGTAACATTTTATACCTTTCCAAGAGTGCCCCTCCTCTCCTCTTATAAAAGGCCCCCACCTCTACCACCTTACCCACACCTCTCAAGCCTTTTTCTAGGCCAAACCCTACACATTTAGTCTCTCCACATCCTTATCTTACTCCTAGAATCCTCACTTTGTGCAGAAGTCTTCCCAAGGAAGCCTTTGAGCTCAAATCAAAAAGAGTTACCCGTTTTTAAGGTAATGTCTTCACTTGTGTTCTTTTGTTTTATTTTGCTTATCCAACCCCCTAAAATCTTTTTATTAATTTATTTTTAAAAAAATCCAGTATCTCCAATATACTATGATGTTTTTATAAGAATTTCTCTAGCTAAACCTAAACACACCTACATCTAATGGTTAAATAATATACTGTTTCTGTGGATGGCGAATTTATGCCTCACGAAACATTTATTGTTCAATATTATTCTAACACCTTCAAAGGTGTCCATTAAGATGTCACTGTATTTATATATGATATATAAAATGTTTATGTTTACCTTATGATTCTATATTTTTCATTTATGCCATACCTTTATGGTTTCCATTATGGGAAAACGTGATATCATCATTTTAGGAAATGCGGACTACCGCCCCCCTCAAAGTGATTTGAATCGTTAATTCCATATGTGGGACGTATAAAGGTTAGAGTTAATGATATTATATATGATATTATACTTGAATTATAATATACTTTTATTTCATTATGACTCCATTCCATAAAATACGAAATAGAAATGAAAGTAGCGTTCATGCTTATGCATGACTTACCGTCTCCATGAACGATGCATTTCATTTCTTACCTCCAAATGTTATGTAATATTATAAATGCATGTATATACTGGATATATATGATATATATGATATCTAAATCATGAATATAACTTTGGATATAATGGACACATGATCAACTTGTAATTATAAAGAGTTTATTTTTGACTCAAGTACCAATGATCATTAAAAGGACCATTATTAACTTAAATAATTACATAGTGTTCATGACATGGTAATAAGTGATATAAAAGGAATAATGAACATGAAAAAGGTTCTTAATAAAGTAGAAATTAACTCAATTTTATTATTCAGGAGATTAAATAATGATCGAGTCAAGTCGGATACGAGGTAAGGGACTTCGTCTCAATCTCCTTTCATTGATGCATATTTTGTTTTATACACAACTTTATTTTATACATAGTATAAAACCATTTGACTTTTATGTTTATTCAAAAGGAATCTTTTTATATGAAGTGTTTAATAAATGACAAAAGTGAATGTTTTTTTTGTCGTACATATGCGGCGACAAAGACTTCTCCATCGTCGTGACCATTATTTGAGTTTCGGCTTCCTCTACAAGCCATATCTTTTTATTAAATGAAAAATAAATACCATGTTTTACTTTTATTTTATTTTTGTATTGAAAATGGTTTTCATAATGTTTTTATATCAATGTATTGTATTGATATATTGTGATTGAAAAGTGGAAATGTTATGTTTCCTTTATACATGTTTTATGTGATACGCTTATGTTATGGTTCTTGGGAATTGTTATGAAGATGGGTGGTTCTCTGATAAACTAAGGGTGGGTGAGCCCGATATAGCTCTCCAATGTATTGGGTAACGTGAAGGAGTTAAACGTTAAGGTTTCTCCAAAGAGATTTAAGGAATATACTATGATGGGTATTCCAAACGTAACCAAGAGGGTTACTCCCTACGTAAGAATGTTATGAATGCCTCCAGTTATCTTTATGTCTTATGATTTCTATGATTTATTCATGAAATAATGAGGTATGTGATTATGTTTTATGAGAAAATTATGATTTCATGCATGGACTAATTTTTTCATTTCATATTTTTTTATAACCCTTAATGAGCTTATTATGCTCATCCCATGTTTTTGAAATATTTTTCACAGGTCAAGGGAATGGTACATGATATGATGATAGTGTCAAGGAAGTGTCAAGAAAGAATCCATGTTTTATTTTAAATATGTTTCCATTGATGGGAAAAAAGAATACTATCTTTTATGTAACCACTTTTTTTAAATGTGGAATGTAATGCAAGTTTTATGATCTAATTCTCTAAAACTCTAAACCTGAAAAGACCCTCAATGTGTAATCTAGTAATAAATCAATATTAAGTAAGGTTTAAGGTTAGGGCCTTATAATATTCCCACTTTTACCCATTCTACTAAAATAAATATAATGGTGCATGCGTACGTACAGCTTACCGTTACCACGCGATGGTGTAAACTATTTTTCATGTAAAAATTATTTATATGGGTATAAAGTTACATATAAATTGTTTAAATAATAAATATAACATGATATTGTTTATGTACAATTAATATTCCATCCAATTATATACAATTTAACCATTAATGAAATGATACCGTCTCTCATGAGTATGTACGACTTACCATCTACACGACCCGATGAGATTCTGCTTCAACATTCACCAATATATAATAATTATAAACAAATATATATTATTAATTAGTATGAAATAAATAGTGTAATAATACTATGGCAATAATATATATATAATTATGTATATACTTGTCATTCACTTACTTTCATTCAATGCGATAAGAGAACAGAAGTAGCATTCATGCGTACATATGACCTACCGTATCTATGAACGGTTTATTGAATTTCATATATCTATCTAATATATATATTTATATCCAGAATATAAATCATATATCAATCATTTGTTTCATTTTGGAAGTCATTAAATCATTATTTATGTAATACGATCATGAATAACAAGTCAAGACACACACGATAAATAAAGATATTATTACCCGAAGTGCTTGTTTTACTTAGAAATTATTAATAAATGGTTAATATAAATTAATAAATGAATCATATTTGATACCATAAATATTATTATTCTGCTAGAAGTTAATAATGTGTTTCAAAATATTATACATGAGTTTTGGACACGTATAGAGATTATCAGAACTAAGGGAAGATGATTCTATCTCACATTTAATTTTCATGAGATGTAAGCCATGTTCACCAATTATTTATTGTGTTTGGTGTATGTAATACCCCTATTGAATTCGATATCATGAATAAATTTATCATTATTGTACTTATATATTTATTTGAAAATAATGGGTTTATTATTTTAATGTTCGAAGTCATATGGGACAGTTTTAATTTTTAAATAATTAATCCTTTCTCCATTTAATATTCTTGATATTGTTTTACATAATTAATTATATGGATATAAAAGGCCTATAAAGGATATATATGTCCATTTTCAAGATCATTCACATTTTTTCAAAAATGAATCTTTTAATGGTTTTATTTAATGGTTAATTTTCCAATCTCTTTCTTATCTGAGATTGTTTATACATAAGTATCTGTTGGGAAAACCTTATCATCCATGTCCAAGTTTCATTAAATATATTTCAAAATATTATTGAAATTTTTTTAAAGACAATTTTACCCATGTTTAAATTTTTATAAAATAGTTTATATAAAATAATTTCATCTTTTTCCAAATGATGTACATTATGTTATTTTCCAAAAATTAAGGAAATTATTTTTTTAAACATATATGGCATAAGCGGATATTTTCTACCATTATGACTCTTTAACATTTTCAATATTTCCTTGTATGATTATAAGGTTATTTTGAAAAGTAATGTTTCCTTTTATAATTGTGTGACTTTTATAAATTTCAATGTAAAAAAGGGATATTTTTCTCAATGTGTTTTAATGAATTTATTAGATTACTTTCATCCATGTCCAAATTCAATATTGGATTTTATGATTGATTGATGTTTATTTATTATGATAAAATCTTCCATATTGTATTGAAGGTTTTATGATACGTTTGAAAATTATTACATTCATGGTTTATGGATAAATTATTAAAATTTCTTATGCTAGTTTTAATTCGAATTTTTATGTTATGATTCACCCTTTTCATAAAAGGAAGGAATTAGACTTGGTAAATGGCAGGTGGGGCCTGTAATATCCCCTCGATGTATCGGTAGGTCTCATGAGACAAACTACTATCTCAGCACAAGGCCTTGACGGTATGGTAATGGTATTGTACTAAGTCCATGACAAAGTGGAAATGATATCTGGTATTATGCATTACCTCATTTTAAGAATAGTTATTGATATTACATGTGATTATACAACTAGTAGAATTTCCCTATAAATGTTTAAATTTCATTTTTAGATTTATTCTTTCTATGTTTTTCAAATGATTGTGTTTAAAAGGCTTGTGTTTTTGTTTTATACCTTTCCTAAAATGTATACTCTTATTTATGAAATCTTATGCTTTATTGCTTAACCATATTGAGCATTTGAGCTCACCCCTTTCTTATGTTTTATTTCCCCATGATACGAAAAATGTGTATTATTATTTCTATAATGGGTTAAGCATGGAAAATAATGGTGTTATCAAAGGATTTTCAATATTGTATTTTATGTTTTTAATTTAAATGTTATGTTCATGTATGTAATATATTTTCCAAGACTTCTAAATTGATCAGCCATTCGGGATTTGATTCCTTATAATCAATCCTATGTATTAAAAAAATTCACAGACTCTAGGAAACTGGGGTTGGAGCATTGCATTATTTTCAAAAGAATTTTAGAAAAAACTTTGGAAATATATTTAGAAAACTTATATTAGGGATCATAAAAGTATGATAGAATATGAGGATAATTAAAGAAGATTATCCTATAATTTTTGTAAAATAGATATTGTGTGGGTCTTCCAATAAATAAATCCATGTCTGGATACTATAAGTAGACATGGCTCTGGAATATATTTTCCTAAGAGTAAAACACTAATAACGTGTTTCAGTGTTGACTCGGGGTATCCTGGTACATGACAACATGCCTTACTGCCCACCTGGATTGACACTCCTGGGGGATATTATTTGGATAATTCACATTTATTTTACAAATAGTTATGAAGGATTTATGAGTAAATATGTCCCTAAAGAAATCATTTCTTTTATTATGAGACTAGATATGTGTAAATATTCATTTAATGCTTAGAATATTTTTGTTTTTTCATTATACATTATGATATGATCTAAACTAGTGTATGTCATAAATTTGAAATGGTGCTTATTTGAAGGAATGAAAACTCAACCAGCACTCATGTTCCAAAGAGTAAAAAGGATCCTATATTTCATGGTCTTAAGGAAACTTTTTGAAGGGATATAGTCTCCCATGTATTATCATCATATAATGAATTAGTTTCATGGGTTAATAAGATAAGTAAATAATTCTCTGAGTCTTAAGGATTTATAGGGAAGTAAGAGAAGAAGAGGATAGTAGAGAAAAATATGGATAAAGGTAAAAAGGAAAAGATGTATTTTCCAACAAGTGATAAATGTAGAATGAATAACCCTAGTAAATGCTTTATGATAATGTGATATTTTTATAAGTGTGGATAAAAGGGACACCAAGTGCTTGATTGCAGGGGTAAGAAAAAGGTTACCAATGTTTAATGCTTTAACTACAAGGAAATGGGACACTATGTGAATGAATGTCTTAATTGTCCTAGTATACCCCAGATGATTCTATTGGATTATAATCATGTAATGATACTACCACATTTGAAGTGGATTGATTAATGTGATTATATTGATATTGAAGAATTTTGTTATTTGAGTATTCTATCAATGATGTACCAGTTATATGAATTATGAAAATAAGTAAGTATTGTACTATAGTAATAGTTCATTAAGGATTTTAGATTGTATAGTACCATGTAAAGTGAAATAGTTGGAAGTTAAACATTCTGAAACAATATATAGTTGAGGGAATGATAACAATTAATATGTTTCTGAGACTGAGATAATGATTTTGGAATAAGATATAATTGATTTGGATAATGTGTAATGGTATTATTGAATTCCTTGTAACTAATTAATGGTTTCTTTAAAAAGCAGTTTATATCATTTTTATTTGGAGTTTTCAGCATTTTTGGATTTAATGTTTATATCCAGTATTCTATGTTTTATATAATGAATAGGGAAGTGTAAAAGTATTGAAATAGGTTATTATGATAATTCATAGTATTACCATGTTTTAATACAAAACATGATGAAGGTATTTACATTCTTGTTCTGTGAGTAAAATATCTACATTATGTTATGTTACATTCCTTATCATTTTATTGGACAATCATTGTGGATAGAAGTATTTTGGATAAGCCTAATGATTGGTTAAGTTGTAAATTGGATAGTATTATTCAAGGATAAAATATTTCTTAGGGACCTTCTTGGAATTTTAAAATAGTGTAGTCTTAAGAAAATGACAACCTGCAGGTCGAGTGAAAACCCATCGTGTTGAACAAGGCTGTGGGAATCGATTCAACAACCAAAGAGTGACAAGGCATATCACCTACCACTGGACTAAGTTATGTCCTGGTTAGTAAAACATAAATTTCCATGATTAAATTTTATTATATATGATGTTTAAGTTCATTTTTTAACACTATATGTTTAAGATCAATAAAATATATTTTAAATTTATTAATTGGAGAGAAAGATGAGTTTCTGATAGAAATTAGTTAAAGGATGAAACTTTACTTTTCAAGTAAGAATACTTCCTTTTTTTATTATTTTATTAATTAAATTAATTATTAAACTCTAGGTAAAGGATATTAAAATAATAAATGTTCTCTTTTTAGTTTATTTTGAGATGAATCAAATGGTCCCTTGGATCATTGTAGACATAAATCTTTATGATTGTTAAATTTATCATAATAATGTTCTCTATCACTCTCCATCAGAACTTGATGGTTAAATTTTATTTCATGTACATGCTTTCTTACATGGAACCCTAGTATGTGTTATCTCTAGTGACCTTCATAAATCCCTTAATTTATTTTAATGTGGTGGTCACATTAATCTAATTTCTGATTTGGTATTTCAAATAACAATATTTTGAAAATTCCATCCCATGTATTTTGTTTCTGAGATTCAATTTAATGGGCGCAACTTGTTGATGTTGGGTAGAATGCAACACCCCAATATTTCAATATACGTTATATTTAGTATCATGTGTTTTACGCAACACCAACTTGGCTTGCATGACACGAAAGATTGAGTTTCTGCAAAATAACACTTTTGTGCTGTAATTAATTAAATGATATATTTATAACATATCCCTTAAATATAACAATATGAATAGTAATAAATAAATTTTAAATAAATTTTAAATTTTTTTCAAATAAATAAAATGTATTTATAATGAAATGTATTTTTTTTGGAAAAATAGTTATATACTTAGAAATACAATTTTCTTAAATGAACTACTTTTTATGTCCTTTTTTGAACAATAATAAAATTAATTTTAGACACTCATAGAAATTAAATTTTGTAAAATAGACATTATTTTTGAATTAAAAATATCAATATTAGCTTACAGTTATTTTTTGTTATTTTTCTAAAAACATTCATTTTTTGATTAATAGTGAAAACACTACATTATTATTTAAAAACAACATTTTCATTTAAATAATAATTATTTTTTAAATTGGATTTAAAGATAAAATAGATAAATAATAAATATATTAACCCTATTTAGGTCATTGGAATCATTTTTATTATATAATTCGATATAATAATTCGTTTAACATTTTTCCATGTTTTTACCCGCCTTCTAGCCACATTAGAAGATTAACATTAAATGTAATTTTTCCACTTCTATGAATTGAATTTAAAAAATATGATGTTAATGGTTATAATTAGTTTTAAAAAATTAGTTAAATCAGATCATTATAATTTTTTGTGAATGTTAATGTTTAAATTTTATTTACCACTCTTAAAAGTAAATAGGGTAATTAAAGATAAAAATTCTATTATAATAATATAAAATTACCATAACACTAATATTAATTTAATCGGATAATTTTTCTTTGACCCAAATCAATATTAATTCAAAAATATGATTCTTTTTATTGCACTTCTGTTAAATTAAGACATTTATTACATTTTATTTAAAAAAGAGCTAAAGTGTCATTTTCAAATTTTAATAAATAAATATTTATTAATATAGGGTTATAAATAGGATAAATTGGACTAAAAATATTCATTATAAATATAATAAATTTATATAAAAAATTATAACTTATTTATAATTTTTAGATATTTGACAATAAAATTTAATAGTTACACAACAATGATGAAGTAATTCATTTAATAAAGGAAGAATCAAATAAATGATATTGATAATACTAAAATAAATATATTTTTAATTAATTAATAACATCAACCAATTTTATAGATAACATATAAATTTTTGTGACATGTTGGAATTACTTTTTATAAGTTATAATATTGTTTTTATATTTTTAAAAATAAAAATATTGAAGAGTAACAAAAATTACATAAATGATTTTTTAAAATAAATAATATGTTATTAAACGACATAAGAGTCATAAAAATCTAAGCATTATCCAAATAACTCGAATATTAAATAAAATTCATAAATTATCCACTTTAGGTTATTCTGTCATTTTATTGTGACTATATTAACCATGTATAGTAAAAATAGAAGAAGACATGGTAGGAGTCAAACTATTTAACTAAGGGTTTAATCTAGAATATTAGGTTAATTTTATGACCTAAAAATGTCCAAAATATATTTGATGAGATGTTTTATATTCATACACATCTTATCTTACACTAAAACACATGGGAGATATTTGAAACCAAAAATCTATTTATAATAAATTAATATTTCAAGCTTTTTCTGAAGGGCCCCTCAATCCCCATATAAAAGGGAACTTCTTCTTCTCTGTAATTCACACCTCAAAATCCCATTGTCATGGAAAAATCCATCCCATTTCTTATCCCAAAATACCTTATATCATCCTAGATACTTTAGATTTGTAATTAATCCTTCTTAAGGAGTACTGTTGTTGAAATCAATAGGAGACACCCAAAAAGAGGTATTTGATTTTTTACATATTTCAATGTTTTTTTCTTCTTCTACTTCATCTTTCTCTATTATTTCCATACAAAAATAATAAATCTAGTACCTTCTACATTATAATATGATATTATAGTTATGGTAAAACCATATTCCTCCTTTTACTCATCCAATGAAAAATAGTATCCCTAAGCGTGCATGTGTACGTCTTACAGTCTCCACGTCGTCGTGTAAAGTGTTTTCCATGTACAATTTATTTCAATGGGTACAATGATAAATATTAATAATGTAAATAATAAATATATCAAGATAATTTTTCATTAAAATTAATATTCCATCCAATTTTATACCATTTAACCGTTAAGTAAATGTATCCTTCTCTCATTTGTATGTACGCCTTACCATCTCCACGATGCGATGAGATTCATATTCCACATTCACTATTCAAGTATAATTATAAATATTTGTATTTTTTTAATTAGTATGGAAAAAATTAAATAATTACACTACTTAAATAATTTATATATATTTATGTATGTATGTATGTATATACGTATTTACATATATTCCATTCACTTACTTCCATTCAATACGATAAGAAAATGGAAACAACATTCATACGTATGTACGGTCTACCATCATCATTAATGGTGTATTCTATTTTATATATCTATCTATTATATATATTTATATCCTGAATATATTTCATATATAAATCATGTTTAAAATATTTTAAATAATTAAATAATGATCTATGTAATACGATCAAGAATAATAAGTCAAAACACGTATAATAAAGAAAGTGATTATTATTCAAAATGATGCTTTAACATAGAAATTATTAATAAACGGTTAATATAAAGTCATAAATTAATCATATATGATGTTATAAAAATTATTATGAATCTTGTAGAAGTTAATAATATGTTCAAAACCATTATACAGATGTTTTGGACACGTACGAAGAGTATCAGACCTAAGGCATGGGAATTCCATCTCACATTTAATTTCTATTATATATAAGCCATATTCACCACTTATTTCTTGTGTTTGGTGTATGTACTTCCCATATTTTATTTGATATCATGGATTAATTTAAATTCATGGAATTTATAGACTAATTATATGATACTGGGTTTATTATATAATTGTTTGAAGTGGCATGTGAAACTTTGAATTATTAAAAAATTAATCCTTTCTCCATTTCACAATTCTTGATTTTATTATACATAACTAATTATATGGATATAAAAGGATTATAAATTCAATTTTATGTATATTTTCCATTTAATTAAATTTGTTCCAAAAATAAATCTTTTCATGTTTTTATTTAAGGTTTAATTTCATAATCTCTTTCTTATCATAGATTGTTTTTGCGTTTGTATATATTGGGAAAAAAATTTCATCCATGCCAATATTTACTTAAATATATATCAAAATATTATTAAATTATTTTTTTTTAAAAATTTACCCATGTTTTACCTTTTATAAAATATTTTAAAATAAATCATTCCATCATTTTCCAAATGATGTACTTTATGATCTTATCAATAAATTAAGGAAAAAATGTATTATTAACATATACAGTGCAAGCAGATATTTTCAACCATTATAATAACTTAACAATTTTAATATTTTCTTTCAATTATATAAGGTTATTTTCAAAATAATTTTTTTTATAATTCTACAGATTTTAAATAATTTCAAAGTAAAAACCAGATATTTCTCTCAAAGGGTTTTAATGAATTTATTAGATTATTTTCTTCAATGTCATCATTCTTTGTTGGATTTTACGTTTTATCAAGGTTGAAATTTTTGATACAATCTTTCATATTGTATTGAAGGTTTTATGATATGTTTTAAACTTATACCATTCATGGTTTATGGATAAAGTATTAACATTTTATATGCTAGTTTTAATATGAATGTTTAGGTTATTTTATACCATTTTCATAAAAGGAATGCATTGGACTTAGTAGGTGATGTTTGGGGCCCGCTATAGCCTCTTGATGCCTTAGAAGGTCTCATGATATAAACTAGTGTCTTGGAAAAATATTTTGATGGTATGGTAATTTTCTTTCCATGAGGTCTGGACAAAGTAGTTATGATGTCTAGCATTATACATTTCCTCATTATGATATTAGTTATTTATATTACGTTTGATTATTCGACTAGTAGAATATCAATGTGAATGTTTAAAGATAATTAGATTATTTATTCATTCCATGTTATGAAAATAATTATGTTGAAAAGGATTGTGTTTATGTGTTATAGCTTAACATAAAATTTTATTCTTATATATGAATGTTTATGTTGTACTGTTTAACATTTATAAGCATCATAGCTCACCCCTTTCTTATGTTTTGTTTTCCCAAGATTCCTAGATGTGTATTACGATTTATTTTTTGGGTTTAGGTAGGCTAATAATGGTGTTATCAAAGGATTATGTATGTTTTATTGTAAGTTTTAAATTGTAATGTAAATTTCAGGTATGTAATCTACTTCCCAAGATCGCCAAACCGATCGGTACTTCTGGATTTAATTCCTTATAATCATTCCAGTGTATTAAAATAATTTACCAAATCTGGGACACTGGGGTCTGGGAATTACAAAATGTCTCATCATGTCCAACGTCAAAACTCATCTATATGAACTTTGATGTTTTTTCTATGATCTAGACTCCAATAAGTTTTATGAGATAAGATATGTTGTCAACCAAAAATTATCATATATTTATTCATTTATGTGTAGGAGTGAGTTGTTTTGTTTTTTGAATATTTAATCATGAGATGTCAATACTAATAGTGAAATATTTCTATAAAAGAACAATATTTTCAATTTTCAGTCTAGTGGATGAGGAGGAGGTATCCTGAGATATTGATAGTTCAAACAAAAGTTATCTACAATGATACCAATAATTCAATCAATGACAATAACAATAGATCCAAAGGTATACATCTAAAAAATAAATACGGTAATGAAAGCTCTGTTCTTTTAATGAAATAATTTTCATAGTTGTAATTTCATTCATTCTTAAATATTTCTAGAAGGTGAATTATTTTCCATGATAAGAAGATACTTATTTCTAAGATGATTAATACCATTTTTAAAAAGTATTAGAATGAATAATATCACATTATATTCCTATTAGAGGGGTATATATAATAATTTTACCTAAAAATGGTTATTTGGAAGGCCACCTTGATCACATTCATGATGAAGCATGAATTTTTGGAATCATGGAAGCATCAGATTAAATAATATTAGGAGTTTAGGACTCTAAGTTGAAATTATGTTTTTTGTTTTAACAATATCATAAATAATGTCAAATGGGAAATTTATGTTCGAATTATACTTATAAAAGTGTGTTCAAAGTCATCTAGGATGTCGTAGAATAAGTATTTTGGTGAGAAAAGTGAAGGTGTGTAGTGCGTAAAATGGGCTATTAATTTATGGTGTTCATGCGTACAAAACTAGTTTGATTATAAGGAAGAGTATAATGTAACATCTTGCGTTTTCAGGTATGATATATTCTTGACTAGGAGTGTGTTTTGTGGGCTCAGAGGGAATCTAGAATGGTTTTGGGAGTTTCTACAAGAACATCAGCTATGCACTTCCTGTGTGAAATTATTACATAAAAAGATTTTATCTTATAGCTTAAATTTCATGGGACATAGGTCACAAAAACCTATGGTCTGCAAAAAAATTAAAACATAAATAAATATTTACATCATAAAATATCACTAAATATTTCAATCGTAGGGGATTTTTTTAGTATATGTGAATTATGGATATTTTACTCCATAAATTCTTGTTTTATGATGCTAATCCATTCAGACCATTAGGTTTTATTTTATTCTCATGTCTAACTCCTCCCCTATATTTTTTGTAAATGTATCTCTCAAACTCTAATAATTTCTATACAGATGTTTTCTTTCTCTAAATCTATTAGACTTCATAAATCAGTATTCGATATTTGGATCAGTTGTGCCACATCTCTCTAGAATGAGACCTTTCTTCTTCTTTATTACTCTATTATGGAATAAATATTTCACTATAGTTATGGTACTATCAACCTTATGCTGAATTTTGATTGATAATTTCTAGACCTATCATGTGATCTTCTCTAGGAGTATTACCCTAGTGTTGGTTGTGGTGAAGTGAGTGTACTATAAAGATATGTGTTATATAACCTCTATGTTGGATATTTTTTTTATCAAATGTGATTATAAGATATTGAAATTGTTGTTAGGGTCTCATTTTATCATTATAAATTACTGTTAGTGGTCATAGATCCTATCACCTATGGTGTCTTACCTGAGTTTGAGGTGGGTTATTTTGTCTCTAGATTATGTTATATGAACTGTTGATTTATATTATTTTATTAAATTTCTTTCTAACTAAGGTGGCATGAATTTTTTATTTGTGTTTTTGAAAACTAGATTTTAATAAAAGGTATATTTTCCAAGTTTTGGTAAAAGAATTGGTATTTTCACATTATTGTGAAATGGATGTATGAATTGATTTTCAAATAACGAGTTTGATGAAATGATTTGAGAAATATAGAACATGGGAAGACTTAGAATCTTAGTTTTATGATTTAACTTAGGGGAATAATCTATTTTACTATTTGGATGTTCACTCAAAGGGTTTCACTATACTCATAATGCATGTTATTATAGGGGCTTGGTATTGAAAATATCAAGAGGTTCACTCAATGGATATTCCTCTACACCCTAGACATGTTATTAAATGAATTAATTGTACACTAGTCATTAGTTGTTATATGAGTAGTTTGATATCCTGACCTGTAATTATCCTTGGAATGATTTATATGTTCTTTTGTTTTTACTATTTTAGTTTTGATTAACTTCATTGATAAATATGATATACAATGAATTATTTTACCTGACTATTTTTAGAATTGAGAAAAATGAGTATTTATTGACCATGCTTTTGGGATAAAAACTATTTAACAACTTATCATGATATGTTTCCTATAAATTCGGAATTATGGGAATATTTTTATAGGGACATTATATGGAACACCTAGGTGGGATCTCATTAAACTTATTTAGATTACACCCTACACACTCCTTCAGTAGTGTGTAAACCTTATAATATATTTTGATTCAGGATAATGCAAGGCCCCTCATAGAGGCAGTGGTGTTCGAGTAGTTGATAATGAGAAGGTTGTAGATTCCCCAAATACCATAGGGGTAGTTGGATCTCCTTTTTTTTCTTTGGTCATATTTGACCCTTATTTTTTGTTTTCATCTGATTTTCTGTGATGTATAACTGGTTATATTTAATTTTAGTTATGGTATATATTTTTTCGATATTTTATTCCACTTTTTATTTCTTTTATGTATATATATTCTTTGAATCTTATTCTATATTGGTAAAATCATTCCCTCTGGTTTTTCTCGATGCTTGGGTGCCTGTGGCTAGTACATGGGGATTAAAAACGATCTTTGTGTGTGTAGAGGATTATTTTGGGAACTAGTTTATGTGGGTAACCTGGGATAGCTAGTTATATATTGGTATCAAAGGTAGTTTTCCTCAAGAGTACATATTTTTGGATTCTTGGTACCCCTGATATTGTATTTTCAAAAATTAAGAGGTAGTTTATGGTGAGTGCATGGACAGATCATTCCAGGTTGAACCCAAGTAACCATGGGATGCTGGGATCTATGTCTCCTATGTTGAATTTTGATCTTATTATTAGTTTCACCATACATTTTTATTATTTTAACTATGATTATTTTTCCCCTAATTGCATTATTCTTTTTTTAGTGTGGAACAATGTGCCTTAGAGATATCTTTTACAGGTTCCATTAAGGGTGTTGCCTGATATTCCCCTCAAGGGAATCTATATTTTAATAAAAATATTATATAGACTATCGTGTGGGAAGTTTTCTTCCATGTAAGAAAATATAGGATAAGTTCATCGTCATGTTTCTGAGGCATATCTATAAGATAGGAAAGAAATCAGTTTCTCACAATAGTTATTACAAGATAAAATCCATCATTTAATGGTATTAATGAACCCCAAGAGGTGATGAATTTGATGGAAATGATCAATTAGGTCATTAAATTCCTAGATACAAAAGAAACTATCATGTTGAATTACATAGTGTTCAGGATTGTGGGTCCTATCATGCGATAGTAAGATTCTATGGAATAGGTTGATAGGAATATAGACATTGATTGGATGTTCTTCAAGACCCTTTTTTAGCAGTTCTTCCCAGAGTATCTAATTATAGAAATGTATATTTACTTACTCTCCAAGCAGCACCTAGAGAACTCTATATAGAAGTACACCAATTGGTTTGCAGAGCAAGTTCATTTTTCCCCGAAGGTGGTAATAATGATAAGTAGAAATATCAGAAGTACTTTTAGGGTTTTCTGTTACATATCTAATTTTAGGTGTTTTTGCTAAAGCATTCAACGTATTACAATATAGAATATGGGGAAATAATTCCTATCAGTTCTACTAAGTGGAGTAGGGAAATAATCCTCATACAACGAAGGTTTTGACAAAAAACCCAATGAAAGAAGAGCACACAAGAAAACCGAGTCAGTTCTCAAAGAACCCACCTTAAGTCTCTTATCCTAGAATGATAAAGACCAAATATCTTCATATTTGGAATACACGCATATATATCTACCCATAATTGGTGTAGATATAAAAATCAAGATATTACTAAAATTAGATCTAAGTAAATATAAGAAACTAATCAATAACGTTGAAGAGCGATCACATACCTCAAGAATCCCGCTTCGATTAACCAAGGGAAGCCTTCAGATCACCTTCATACTAGTGGGAGAACCCTCTTTAGCCTTATGATAATAAAAATAACAAGTCGGGGTCAATTGAGAGAAAAAATGATCCACTTTGAGGCAAAAACATGTGATATCCTCTTTTTTTGGATCTCACTTATCCCATCTGCACTATTAGTTGGCACATTTAGACAACTTGTGCACTAACCGTGCATTATCTACATCCTAGATAGACCCTCACAAGACTTCCTCACACAGTCTCTATAACCATGCTCCAACCATTCTAATGATTATGTCTCAATAGGACCATTACGCACTTTTTGGCTGCACAGTTAGGAAAACCATGAGCCACCTGTGTGACTTCAAATTTTCCCCAAAACCACATCCAAAGTTCTACAAACTATCCCATTCATCATCCTTAAACATTATAACCAAAAAAATCATCAAGTATTGGTTACATACCAGAAACTATGGGTACTCCATTCTCCCTCCCATTGTTCTTTCTGTCGTTGGAAATTAGAATTCGCTCACCCATGCAAAAGAGTTCTGGACATCTCTCTTTCATTTCCATTCCACGTTCCCAAGTATCTTCCAAAATCTGACAATGCTGCCCTAAATATTGCACCCTACCGATACATTTTTCCATGTAATACTTTCTCTTTCTTATCCAAAATCCATACTAGGATATGTATCAATGAAGCATCCTTCTCTAGTTCAATGTGATCCCATTTGATCACATGGTCAGGATCAGACTAATACTTTATCAAATGAGATATATGGAACACACTTTGTACTAAATTGAACCATGGTGGTAATTATAATAGATATTCCACCATTCCAACCCATTCTAGAATCTCAAAACGGCCAATGTATCAAGGATAACTTTTCCTACTTCCCAAAACAACATCGTCCATGCCTTATAGCCATCCTCCAGAAGGCATGATCACTCACAGCGAACAAAAATGGTCTTTGACCTTGATCTGCATATGATTTCTAAAAAATCTGAGCCATCACCATAATCATTCTAATAAACTGGATCATCTCTGTTGTTTCATGGACAAGGATTAGTCTAACTAGTGAATTCTCCCCGTTTCCACCCAACAAAGTGAAGAATGACAAGGAAACATATAGAATTATTTAAATGGAGCCATAAATATCGAGGCATTATAACTATTGTTGTATGAGAAATCAACCAATGGTATATTCTCTTCCCATGATCCACCAAAACAGATTACAAAAACCAGAAACATATCTTCCAAATTTTTTATCATTCTCTCAGATTGGCAATCCATCTGTGTATGATACATCATACTCATAATCAATTGAGTCCTAAGGGATTACTAGTAGGATTTCTAGAAATAAGACGTGAAACTCGGATCTTTGTCTGAGGTGATTGAAACTGGTACACCATGCATATTAACCACTTTTCATATATATATTTTTGAGACATCCTCCACCATATGAGTTTCATCAATAGGGATTAAATAGCCTCCCTTGGTAAGCTGATCCACCTTTTTTCATGCCGCTCCACCAAAATTGTGCCTTTACCACCATATACATCTTCTATGTACCTGGATGTACATACCATATCTAATTGTGGTATGAATGAAGTAATTGTCCCTAAAAATCCATTTGTACAACCTTCTGATTTTTAATGAACAAAACTAAAATCTGATCAAGTTTACAGCCATCAATGGTCTCCCCACCATTGAATTTTAAACTCATAACCAGACATTCTGCATCAGATGTTTGTGCCTTTTTGACCATATTCACCAAATCATGAACAAGCATAAAAGAAAAGAAAACTACAACATCACTTCGTTCTTCACATTTCACATGCATGTCAGTTAGGACCGACATTAACTACAATTCATCTAAAGCTTCATTCACCGACTGAGCATATGACTTTCTTCTCAATGCATCCACCACTGAATTCCCTTTTCCTGATGTATACATCAAGTAATGTCCAAAATTTGGAGGTATTTCGTCCATATCATTTTCCATATATTCAAATATCACTTTGAGAAAATGTGTTTCATGATTTCATGGTCTTTAAACATAGTAAATTTCATGCCAAATAGATAATGTCTCAATGTTTTCAATTTATGGAAAAATGTAGCTAACTCCAAATTGTGTGTTGGGCCATTCTTCTCATGAAACCTTAACTTCCTTGAAATACAAGAAACCACATGGTCTCCTTGCATGAGAACACAACCCAACCCTGATCCTGAAGCATCACAGTACACCACATACCCCTGTCCTTATTCTTGAATGATAAAGGTAGGTTCCAATGTAAGAAAAACATGTAGTTCTTGGAATGACTTATGACATGCCTCTGTCCATTGGAATGGATAATTATTCTTTGCCAGAGCTGTCATTTGTGAATCTAGTCATGATAAATCATGCACAAAGTGTCGGTAGTAACCATCTAGACTAAGAAAACATTGTATCTTGAAGACATTCTTCAGTAGTGTCAACATGATAATAGCATATGTCTTTTCTAGATACACAAAAATGAATTTTTTAGAAATTTCATGGCCAAGAAAACATACTTCCTATATACAAAACTCAAAAATTGATCATTTGGAATATAAACGGTGATCTCTCAGGATTTGTAACATAGTTTATAGGTTCTCCTCATGGTCAACCCTTGTCTTTCAATAAAACAATATGTCATTAACAAAACACACAACTAAAGAATCCATATATTTCTTTAAAATTTGTTGCATAAAATCCCTGAAGACCACAATTGAAATCTTTATACTGAAAGTCCTGACTATAAATTCATTGTGGCCATATCTTCTTCTAAAAGTTTTCTTTGGGATATCTTCCTTCTGAACTCACTATTGGTGATATCCTAATCAAATGTCAATCATGGAGAACCACTGAGCTCCCCTTAATTGATCAAACATATCATTAATGAGTGGAAGTGGATATCTATACTTTATTGTAGCTTGTTTAAGCTTACGATAATCAACAAACAACTGAAGAGTTCCATCTACTTTCTCTGCGAACAAAACAAGTGTGTCCCATGGGGATTCACTTCATTAAATGAAACCCTTTCATTCCAAATCCTCCAACAACACTTTCAATTCCCATAACTATGTTGTTACCATCCTATAAGATGGAAGGGAAATAGGGTTATTCCTTGTAAGGAGACCAATCATAAACTACACTTCTGTTATAGGAGGTAACCCAAAGAAGTTATCGATAAATACATCTAGAATTCCATCAAAAACTATTGGGAAACTATTTCCCTCGATCTCATCTATTGATTCTAAAGTAAACACTACCAATTGGCAAGTGATTTTCCCACCATTTGTGCCAAAAAGTCCTTTTCGCCATTCTTTACCATCGTCTCTCCTCTGAAGAGATACCGAATGCCATCCTCAGTCATGAAACTAACTAATCACCTCTAACAGTCGATGTGATCCTTAAAAGTTTTCAACCAATCCATACCTTGGATTGTGTCATATACACCCATGTCCAACATCAAGAAGTTCTATTTTATCTCATCTCCATCAATAGTTATATCACATTCTCTACACACAAAGACTTGACATTCTCTTCCAGTAAGAGGAAATTTTAGTTTTAAAATAGAGGGAATCATTTCCAATTTTAAACATATAAAATCAATAGCATGAATAGTAATTAAAGATTGTGATGTAGTAGTATTGGAGAGAACTTTCACAAGGGTGGAATTTAAAAGAATTGTACCTATCACCGTAGATGGTCAATCCTGATCACGATAATCATCAGCTTATCCACAGACAATTTCTTTTTCAATACACTATTCTCCTTATTTCCATGTTGTGATTTCCCTAGTAGGTATTCATAGTATTTCTAAAATCACAATGGCTAGTTCTTCTATGATGATGAGACTGGTTCTGTTGTCCCTTCCCTATCAAAGCATATGATTCTTGGGATGCCTGTGAAGTGTCTCGAGAACCAAACCATGGAAAACTACAACAATATCATTGAATATCTCCCATATTGTTTCGATTATGAAATTTTCATGGTTTTTCCCTACACTCTATCTTTATGTGATGAAGTGAACCATATTGAAAATAAAATTCTTTTTTTGGGGTTGTGGAGAAAGGTTCACTAATCCAGTAGTCTGATTCTTATTTCAACTTCAACCATGGAAATAGGTGTCCCATTTCAGCTTACATCCATTGTTTTAGTTCCGGGCATTACCTATGGGTATCATCATACCTCCTCCCATATATCGCAAGATATCACGTTCATCCAAAGTTTCTCTATTCACTATCTCTATATAATCCGTAATACAGATCACCATAATCTTTGATAAAATCTCTTACCATATCCCCAATTCAATGATACATGCCTTCGAAGATGCACTTTCCACAACCTCTAGTGTAAAATGGACTAAATTCTTCTGTTTTTCTAGATATTTTGTGTCATAGAGACTCTCTTTTTTTAGGATGAAGAAGTCCATCACGTTATGGATCTTGAATGTGTTAGGATAAAATTGTTTGTTGAAAAATTTCTCAATGTCCTCCCTTGTAATACCTTAATCCAATTTAGCCTACATCGCTAAATCCCACCACAAGCATGAAGGATCCTTGATCATATAGGTTTCTAGCTTGTCCTTTATCTCTACCAGTGTCCCGATGAAGTCGAAGATACGATCCATTCTACTTAGCCATAACTCCACCTTCTCATTTTCAGAATCACCCTAGAAGATAGGTTGATTCAGATTCATGAGATAGTTGATATAATCTATATGCATTGTCTCATTCCTCTAGTTTGTTGTATCCATAACTTGAAAGGCCTAGACAATACTCTAAAAAAGCTCTTGGTTCACCTGTGCTTCAGGGGAAACCACATTCTCTACAACTTATTCAAGTTGGTTTTGACAACACCTACCAGGTGCCATTTTTTAATCCAATAACGTACTACATCTATCTCACCCTCTAGCAACTAATTGTTTATCATTTCTATTTATATCACATCAACTCTCACAACAATTTTTTCCAAAAAATTAATTTTAAACAATTTTTGAGACATTCATTAATTCTTTTGAAAACAAAACCATTTTAAAAATACACCAAATATCATTTTTCAAAATCGTTCATTTGAAAACAAATTCATCATTTTTATCAAAAATTTACACCTTTTACAAAATCTCAAATCATTACACCAAATGAAATATTCAATCCTAGAGGGAATTCAGTCCTATACAATTCTTGTCATGCTCGTATCATTTTCTAAAACAATGACAGTGAGATTCCATGATCCTAGAAGTTTTTCCAAACACTTGTGTACCCATCTCCCTGGTAACATGAAGTTCAACATAAATGCGTTAGCTACATCATTTTATGCTATACATTTCAAGTTTGAAAAAACCTACTCATATCTATGATTTCATCCAAAAGGATTAAAAAGAAATAATTTTGACACCATGTCCAAGAACACTAACTACCACTTTCTATGAAAGGACTAAACAAGTTGATAACATGTGTGCCCCAAAGGAATGACCAGGAATATACCATTTGTAATAACCCACTCATTCTTATTGTCTTTAGAGAATAAAGATTCATTACATGGCCTTAAGAAACATCACCAAGAAGCCAAACACTACAAATAAATGATGAAGGGTTTCACATACAATTAGGGGATGATTTACCCTTAAATTAATTATCTAATAAACAAAAAAATAATTCACTACATGATGTATGAACAAAAGAAAGACAACTAACAACTTCATGTATCTCAAAACCATATAAAATTGTAAAAAAGAACAAGACCCATCTAGTATCAAAGTAAATAGAGGAAAAAAAAATTAAGACTCTCAAGAGTCCACAAGACTCCATGCTCTATAACCTCCAAGCTACACAATCACCAGACAACCCAAATATCACGAGGTAGTGCTAAAAACATGGGAAACATTGCCTTTTCCCCTATCCAGAAAGATAGCATCTAGAAATGAAAAAAAGTTCCAAAATATGGGTGAGTATAAAACTCAATAGGTTTTACCCAATGACTTCCCTACTCATTCCACTAGGTTAGAAAACATAGAAACCTTTATATAAAACAGTTCAATTTTAAAAAATTTAACAAAACAATTTATAACCAAATATAAAATAGTTCTAAAAACCAATTATAATCATGTGAAAATAAAATTAAATGAATCCAATTTCAAGGAAGTCATTTATCTCTAAAAATAACTAATTCAAAGCTTTAAACCAATTCATATTATCATTAGGAATAACCATTCCATAGATCACAACACAACCACGCATGCATGCTTCATTTGACAATTCCATACTCATGAGCAGCCTCTCGTCCAATTTCCTTGTGTCCCAATGACACACATCCTCATTCCAGGGTCACGTCCCTTGTAACCCAATGGTAATAATCCCTTATGAAGGAACCATAAAACTTAACTGACACAAACTCCATTTATGCCAAATATTTCCACATCCAAAACAAACCACTACAATTAAACTAAACTTTTATTGAAAATCAATGCACAACCAATATCAAAGAATCATTTCATTCCAATAAAAAAATCACTTTTTATAAAACATCCAATACATTACAAGTTCCAATAATCCAAAAATACCCCCTATTGAAATTACATATTCTAAAACCAAGAGCAAATGCACTTTACTCAAATACCCAATTTTTCAGACTTCACAACCATCACTCCAAAAGGATTCCAACAAGCGTTAAAAAACAAAATCAAAATAAATTCACACAATAAATTCAATTTTAAATAATTCAAAATAGATGTACTATGTGGAGTCTAGAAATAATCATTCTACATTGATGGTTTCAACAAAAACCCAAACGAATGAGGAACACACAAGAAAACAAGGATGATTCTCTAAGAACCCACCTTAGATCTATTATCCTAGAAAGATCAAGACCATATATCATCATATTTGGAATACATACAACTAGATCTACCCATAATGAGTTTATATCTAAGAAATCAAGAGAATAGGATAAGTAGATCAATGTATATCTATGAAACCGAGAAAGAATGACGATGAACGATCTCATACCTCAGGAATCTAGCATTGATTCACCAAGGGAAGCCTTCAGATCATCTTTAGACCAATGGGATAACCTTATTTGGAATTAGGAGAAGCAAAATCCTGAGTTTGGGCTATTTAAGAGCAAAAACAATCTACATAGATGAAAAAACGTGTGAGATCCACTTTTTTAGGATCTCACATAAACCATCTCTACAGTTAGTTCGCATGGTTAGAAAAACCATGCGCTAACTATGAATTGACTACTGCTTAGGTAACCCCTAATACAATTTCCTTACATGGTATCCCTTACTGTGCTCCATCAATGTTGGTGCTTCTGCCTCTACAGGACCATTGCGTATGGTTTGGCCGCACAGTTAGCCAAACCTTACGCTGCCCATGCAACTTTCAATTTTCCCCAAACCACATCCAAAGGTCTCCCAACTCTCCCATCCATCATCCTTAAACATTATAAGAATAAAAATCATCATTTAAGGATTACTTAATGGAAACTGGGGGTATTATATCCCTTTATTATCAATTGACTATTCTTGGAATATGAAATTATAATATATATGGTAATTTTATATGCATTGGGACATGCATGATAAAGTTGGATGTATAATATGATTATTTATTTTGTTGAGTATTGGAAAATTTTTCACATGGGATAAACTGATTGATATTTTTGTTTTTTTAAACGTATATTTGGTCATGGTTAATCTAGTTCTATTATTCATTTAAAACATAGTCACTCATACATTTCTATATATAATTGGTTGTTATGTAGTGGGTAATAGGTATGTGATTGAGTGTAAAGTATAAGGTCCCAAAAATGGTAAATACTAAGATTATAACTTTAATTGTATTTCTAATATAATTTAATTCTATGTTATAATGTATCATTTCTTAATCTAGGCTAGTGAAGTGGTTCAAATAAGTATATATTTCTTTCAAAGTATTTCCCACACCGAAGGAGTATCGTGTAAATTTATCATGATGGATATTGTAGGTTCTATATTTATTTATTTGGATTATATTATTTTATTATTTCATAGACACATTGTTTTTAACATTTCTTATTATAGTTTCTATTATTGACTCCCAAAGACAATTATTGTAAGACCCGAGACCCTATTGTACCATGAAAACGCCCTATCCCTAACTATCACAATAAAAATATCCATTATTCATGAAATAATTTAATATATTAATTTAATAATTTTAAATTTATCAAACTAACATCATTTTGGAATTGATCATATTGAACTTAGCTTAGTAAGTATTATTTCGATTTTTTTTAAAATGTCAGTTTTTATTGAAAAATATTGTTTTCATGAAACATGTAATTTGTATAAAATTATCATTATAAAAGAATAAAATATATTTTTTAGAAACCATTTATGAAACCAAATATTAATTTATGAAATTAATTTTTTTTTAAAATATTCTTTTAATTTATGAATTCTATGCCATGTGTTTTTAGAACTAATTAAAATGTTACATTAAAAAAATACTACTTTTTTCTGTTCTTTAAATGATGTTTTCCCAGGGTTATTTGGTTTCATATTAACATGAGATCCTAATAAAATTTATATTTTTTATAATAATAATATAAATTTTGTAAAAATAATAGTTGAATATAGTTTTGAATTTTATATAATTTCAATTCATCAAAATGGTATTTCTCTAAAAACCTTATTTACATAGTTATGTATATATAATTAAAAATTTACTTTTCAAATTTTTATAAAATTTATTTGAAAACAATTATTTTGTATTTTAAATTATAATTTTTAAATTTGATAAAATTTTCAATATTTGTTTTCCTTTAAAATAAATTAGTATGGTTGAAAACTAATTATCATGGAACAAATTTAAATGGGTAAATTGAGTTTAAACTGTGGTAATAGTCATAAGAAATTCAAAAATCCATTAAATTATATGTTTGAGATTTTTATTAACCACTAAATTTTTCTCCTATATATTATTTCTATTATTAATCCTTGGGACATTTAAAATAACATTTCTTTTTTAAAAAATGTACTGTGATTCGAAAAGTTCCCTTATGTTCACTTACAAAAACCTACCAACTCTACCACTCAATGATAAACATTACCTTCAAATTAATCCCTGAAAATATTCCATTACACTCTCCCCAGATCTCTATCCCATGTGAATAAGCCCTATTCCATTCATATTTAGGCTAGGCCCTTCAATTTTTTGAATAATTCCAAGGAAAATTCAATAACACAACATGGGTAATATCAAATACTTAGTTTTCTTCCTAATTTTTTTCCTTATAATTTATTCAAAACACACTAATATAATGATATTATTATCATTTATATATTTTAATGTTTTTATATTAATAGTTTTTTTTTATTTATTCATATTCCCCATTCAATTAAGAAAGAAAAAATGTTGTATATGTGTTGTGCGGAATACCACCTCCAGGATGTAACATGTTTTGTTTTCCTTTATCTCTTTAATTGAATGGATAAAAGGATGGTAGTAAAAGATAAATATAATTATTATGATATAATTAGGGGTTTTTATAAAATTAGAATTCATATTAATTATATCATCATTAAATTATTGTTGTTAATTTAATCATTAAAAACAAGCATGCTATGAAGATAATATTTTATTCAAATCATGTATGATTTTCATAGCCAATAAATAATATAAAAATTATATAGAATTTTGATACATCAAACATATAAAAACTAAATAATATTATTTTAATTCATGTATAATTATATTACAGTAAAACCACCTCTTAATCATTCAATAAATCAGGTTATGTTCATGTTTGTTTCGGTATAACCACCTAATTGATCAAAACAATGAACATATTTTATAATTATGTTAATAATATGATATAAAAGTGTATATAATTATTTTTTACTATATTTAGGTTATATCAATATATAATTCATCAATTATGAAACCATTCACTGTTCATAAAAAAACACAGAACACTTATTTTTATTGATTTCATCTTCAAAGATATTGACTAATACACTAATGAAATAAATTATAAAAGTCATAAATAATTTAAATAATAATTAAAAAAGATTTTAATGAACTATTAATTATATATATTTGAATAAGAATGAGTACATAGACATCTATTATTAAACTAGTACAAACGATCAAAACTCTAAGCAACTAATAGAGAAAATCAGAGGAATTCAGGTTGAAACTGACTAT
This sequence comes from Viscum album, assembly GCA_963277665.1. Classification (NCBI taxonomy): domain Eukaryota; kingdom Viridiplantae; phylum Streptophyta; class Magnoliopsida; order Santalales; family Viscaceae; genus Viscum; species Viscum album. Next base: position 441,844,886 of record OY728135.1, on the reverse strand, counting down.
TTATAAAGTTTTTGAATGAAAATGTATATGAATAAGGTTATTAATTATGTGAATATTATTGATGAATTTTTTATATATGAAGATAATGTAAATTAATGTAATTATGGATAAATAGTATGGCTTTTTTGTCTCAAGTTATACTCCTTGAGGCATGTTTTTTATGCACCTATCGTCCATTATGTGGTGGGTATATAATTCCAATATAAGTATTTATATTATGAAATTACATTATTAATGTAAATTTAAAATAATTTAAAATACCTTTTCTTCATGATGTTATGATTTAATCTCTTCCCAATCTATAAGCGGAGATTTTTGTCATAATTTCATTCTTTGGGACTCATGTTAAATTCACCATAATTTTCCATATGTGTGGTGAATACACTGCCTTGGAAGAAATTTAGCATATTATATATTAAATTTTATAGATTTATATGTTTTTATTATTATCCCCCTCTTAAATTAATTTTATTCAACAGTTACTAAAATGTTTTTAAAACTCAACACATTCCATGGTTTAAAAACCATCCTTGTTTTGGTAATGTATGAGTATATATTGTTTCCCAAAAAATACACCCTTGTGTAGATACTATAAAATGGAATCATTTTGGTACAAATTATCCTTGGTCTAATCACTTAAAAAGGGTTGGTTGATCATTCACTCAATCATCACTATGAATCATGATAAATGGGACTATGTCTATGCATCTAGCAAGATTCTCCTTGGATATATTCTTTAGAATGTTCACATGCTCTTTATGAACCATAGTGCATGACTTTTCCTAAAATAACCTTGGTATCCTAACAATGTATTCTATTTAATTCATTTACTATTTTCAATGGATAGGCCAACATATTACATGTACCCCAACCACTATATTTCTTTGATAAGGTTACTTCATGTTACTTTTATAATACCAATTGACATCCATGTTTATTAAGGTATATTCTGATAGACATATAGATTATTCTAGTGAATAGAGATGTATTTGACTAATGTATTTGTTATTATACATATAGAAATCATTTTTCGGAAATATTTTCAATAGGGAATGGTACGAACGGTTTTGATGACTCTTATAGAGAATTCATTGAACAAAATTAGGTGACTACCGGTACCTATAAATATACTTCCCCTCGATGCATCAACAGTTCTGATGAGATAAAAAATTTGGGTTTTGTGGTATATATATTCACATAACAGATAAATTTTTCACACATGTCCTTGAAAAATTGTTTTTGATGTCAAACATTGTAAATTATATAGGTTTAATATCAATAGTTATTGTAATTCACTTTTTAATTTATTATCAATGATATAGAGTTCCTTCAATTCCATTTGAATATGGATTCATATTTTTCTTTTTTTCTTGGACATATCAATTCATCTATGATTATGTTATTAAAGAATCCACTATATACTTCTCCCTATATATTCTCTAATTTCCCCCTTATTTTTTCATTTCCTTAAGAAACCCAAAAGATAACTACATGTTATTTTTAGGGATCTGATGCAATGGCTAATCATTTTTTCACAAATATATTCATGTTGTATCATATATTTTAAAATTTAATGAATGTGTGTATCTCATCATCCAGTACGACTGAATTGTTTGATCCTTCAATAAAACATGTATCCTAAATGAATAATTTAATATTACTACCACATCTAGGATTGTAGTGTTTGATATGTTTCAACAATTATCAGAATCTGTTGACCATGTGTGATTGGATATATATATATATATAATATGGTCTAATAAAATATTTTCGTTCTTTATTCTATATTTATGTTACATAATAGGAAATTTTATGTTCATATAAGTTTATTTTTAATGGAAATGAATACAATTAATCTAGTATTACATTGATTTCATAGAGCTAGAAACTTATATTTAGGTTACTGAAGGAGTAGAGATAGATGAAAATTTTCAATATTTAATGATATATTTATGGATTGGATTCATTGATCATTTATATATGATGTATCTAGGAGTTATATTTTAACTTATCAATAATCCTTTTGTTATATGTGATCATAATAAATGTTGTCAATGCATTCCTAAACATCAAAATTTTCTGGATTATATTAATCTATAGGTTATCTGTGTGTTATTTTACTTTCTTATAGTAGTATGGATCATCACCAATAAATGATTCAGTGTTTCTGAGATTGTTAATGGGGGAAGGATTATAATAGTGCAAAATCCCACCCATTAGTTTTATATACTTATAACATGTCCATTTTCAAATTTTTATTTTATCATGTAATAATTATTTCATCAATTAATCATTCTAAAAAAACAGGATTTGAATTATTTTATAAAATTGATACATGATGGTATAGATGTGATTTATTTGAATATGGTAGAATATATCCACAATTTACATGAACATAAATTAGTTTCCTTAGACTCATACTCCATAATATTTTTCAAAAATATAAATTCATTATATAAAAGATTTCATACCAATAATGAAGCAACCCAATCTTAACATTCAATAAAAACAATATTAATAAAAAATATTCGATCACTTATATACCCAATACATTTTTAGATGTAGGGTTTTGGAGAATTCGAAAAAAGAATTAAATAAAAAAACATATGCCTTTCCCATCTAATGTGAATTTTCCCATTAAAAAATGATTTCTTATTTAACAATATGTCTTCGATATATTCTAAAAACTTCTCTACACATGATACACATCTAATCATTTAATACATAATAGTATTATTCATAACATGGGGAAAATGAAACATAAGAAGACTGATATCAAATAGTAATTAGGGGTAAATATAACCGATAATAATCATTGATCATAATTTAATATAAGATACATATGAATGTATGAGAACATAATCAAGGTATATGAAAACATTATATGAAAATCATACAAAATAACACATTGGATATAATCCATGAATAAATCATAATCATTATTGTAAAAAACAATAATATCATAGTATCATGTAATCATATGAATATGGAAACAACATAAAACATTACATTATAATAAAAATTTAAGGATCACAACCAAGAAAAAATAACAAAATTGATGGAGTCCAATAGTGGAATGGGTTTACTCCATAGTCTCTTACATATCATCTCATGAGACAAAAAACATTACCTAATGCATTGAAGGACACTATAATTATGGTCCCACCTATCACATCATAATATGTATGTGAATATAAGTTACACATAGGAAAATATTTACAATTCAATTAATGAATAATTAATCCATGAAATCAATGTGAATACTGATAATTTTCAAAGATCGCGATCATAATCTATTTATAGAATGAATATAGATGGTTTTATTATAGAAAATCCCAAGTAAATTGTATGAAATATTAGAGGTTGTTGATAAAGATGGAAAAAAATTAAAAAAAGATGGGTTACCTAACACATTCATATGGTATCACATAATATGAGACAAATAATTAAATCATTTGATATTTTGTGTTTAATTTCCCAGTTGAGGAATATCATAAGATAATTTATAGGGTATAAAATTAAACCTAAATGCAAAATAGATGGATATTTTAGATTTTTATTAAAAAATAATGGAAAAACTATAAAAATTATAAACTTTTAATAACATAGTTGTAAAAAACATTTATGTTAATAAAAAATCCATTTCAAGTGGATGAAAAGGTGAAATTGAAAAATATAATTTTAAAATACTTGTAAATATTGACTCACAAAATTTAGATTAAAGATTAGGAATGTGAAGTTGAATAAAAAATATATAAAATTAGAAGATAATCCCTTTATTTTTTGTTATGAATTAAAATCCATTATTCTTGAAATAAAAAATTCACACAAAAATGGGAATAGAAATTACTTTATAAAACAATGTGAAATTATAAATGAAACATGATAATGAATAATTGACATAAAATTGTGAAACTTTTTTCTTAAAGAAAACATTAAAAAATAATATTCTTTTCACACTTTAGAAAAGAAAGTAAAAGATTACCCATGTAGAAAAATGGGAAAAATATTTCTTTTAAACCATTTGTAATAAGGGTAAATGAAGTGAGAAATGAACTTAAATATTCATTTAATTATATTATAGAAAATTTGTGAAACCATATAAATATTATGTACATCAATTAGAAAATTTATCAACTATAAAGAAGGGAAATTATTGGCTCTACTTATAAGAATAATTTTTATTGAATTTTGAACCAAATATAATTGAGAATCCAAGAAAACATGAGAACCTAAATAATAACATATGTAGAATAAAATTTATAGGGTTAAAGTTATAATGATTATAAATTTATTTTTTAGAAATTTACTTATAAACAATCTCCAATTCAATGTGATATTAGAAACAAAACTTTTAGAAAAAAGTATGGTACAGACAATATACTTTTAAAGAAGATAATATGATCATAAATTAATAAGGAATGAAATTGAAATAGTCGTTTTCAAATTTGAGAACAGGAATTTGAGTAGTATAATAGAAAATATTGACTTCAGGGAAAGTTCTTAAAATGAGTGGAGTCATTGAAAGGAAACACATACCAAGAACAAAACATTCAAAGTAAGAATATATCAATGAAGATATTACATGAAGGAAATAATAATCCACATAAATTACTTTTAAATACAACATAAAAAATAAAAGGTTATAATTTAAGTAATCCTATATTATATAAATAGTGAATTATTAATATAACATAATAAAAGGAAATTGAGTTAAGAATCTCCTTACATGTTTTATAATGAATAAAATATATATATATATATATCTATCATTATATAAAATTCTAAATCACATTAATAAAAGTTTATTTATGATAGTATATTTCAATTGAAATTAATGACAATATTTCAAAGAATAATAGGTAAATAATTTAAAATTTCTCTCATGAATTGAAATATGCGACAAATAACACTTACATTAGGTCCCACTTTATTTTATCATGTATTGTCACAGATGTAAAATAATATTATGTTTATTTATTCATGAATAAAATTGTGAATTATATTCCAATTATTTATTCTTGATCATTTATAATCATTTGAGTTTATTTACAATTTTTTCACCACAAATGATAATGTATTGAATAAATGTTTTTTAAATTATCTTATTTTATTTCAATTAAGTGATTTCGTTTATTTTTAATTTTTTCATTTTGTGAAATAATTTTTATAAAATTAGGACTCATTTTAATTCATTTACAACATCCAATTATGTGTTTGAAACCATTTATTGTTTTAAAGTGTCAAAATAGGGGAGATGTTATATATTATAAATATACTAAATTAGTTATATTAGTATTATAATATCAATAATATGTTATATAAATATATATGTGATATAATGAAATGATAATTGGGGTTACCTCTTTATGGAATATTTCCTCCTTTGCTTTAGTCTTGAAGAATTATTTTTTAGTACCTTCAAAATAACTCTGAGGGTAATAGTGAGATTAAGAGATGGGAAGTGAGTAGATTTTGTCATTTAATAATGGAATGAGATGTTATTTTCTGAGCGGAGGAAGAGGTGGTGCCTATACTTGAGGGGAGATGAACTTTTTTCCTAAAATATTGATTATCTTATCATCTAAGGAAGTTACTTTTCAATATCATTGACTTCAATGAATTTTATAGTTTATTATAAGATGATTATTTTACCCTTAGATAAATCCAAATTCGACTGAAACCTACTAACACCTAAATTAAATTAAATTTGAAACTTTTGTTATATTATTATTAAATTTAATTAGGGTTCCAAAATTTTAAATACAAGTTTATAAAATCAATATAATAATTTTTGAATTAATTATTTTACTCCTTGTATATATTTTTGGTCGAGTAAAGCATTTCATAAATTTTATTGTAATAATCATATCATTATGATGTCATAAATGTATCAATATTTGTAAAAACATTATTTTTATACTATTCATAATAATATATTCTTCATTTGAAAATTTGCAAAAAAAAATCATCATAAGAAAATTTTGAAATTTTAATTCTTAAAATGATGTCCTTTTTATAAAATTCAACTTCTAAATTCTATGAAATTAACTTTTAAAAGGAATCATATATCATTGTTGGGTTTCACCTTTCCAATTTACTTAATTATGTTTTGATATTTAAAAATATTATTTTATACCATCTAACATGAATTAAAAAATGTGGTTTATTGTTGTAGTAATTTTATAATAAAATTATATTATTGATTTTTTTATGAAATTTTTCTTTTTTTCATTATGTGTTTTTTTATATGATTTTTGAAAAAATTTATAATCCTGGGTTGGTTATAACTCATAAATAGCGGTTTTTATAATAAAATAATTGTAGCTTATCACAAAATCGTTTTCTTATTTATTAATCATATTTAATGGGAATGTTATTATTAATTTATTATTTTTTATTCTTAATTTTATCAAATAATTTTTTTGATTTTTTTTCTAATCCCAAAATCATAAATCTAAACCAATGTGTTACAAACTACATAGAATGGCTTAAAATGCGTGTATTACATAATTCATTGAAGTCAAAATATTTTTCAAAGTCATACATTTTTGTTTAAATTCATACAAAATATAAATATATCTATGTTTAATTGGACTAGTCAAACCATATTCTTCCTTGGGTACCCAGTTCCTAACATTAATTTTAGGAAGACGAGTTAGAATCCACCTTTAATTGATTCTTTAGACTCTCTTAAAAGGTCCCTGAACTCCACTATTTATCTTATTGAGTATCATAATGTGTATGTATTCACTCCATATTCATCTGGTTTATTTATCCTCTCTACTTTCAAAGTTTATTTCATGTGTAATTCATTGATGATGCACATACCTTCTTGAATATTGTGGAATATGAATATCCTTGTATGGTATACCCCAAATCATACTTTATCTGTGCACAATTATTTAAAAAAGATAGATTAATTCATGATAGTCGTTATATTATCAGCATTAGTGTATTGTGATTGTCAATGGTTAATAGTTTATCTAACAGGTCTGCATTGATTTTTTCCATAATAGTGACACACCATTGGAAGGTGTTATTAATGTAAAATTAATTTTTTAGCCACAAATCCATTTTCACTTTTTATAACCCATGTGATTCATTATTTCATCAGGGATTGGATACCCTCCTTGACTCAACTAAATTCTTCCACTAATAGGGAAGGAACACACCATTGTGTGTTGTTCAAAACACATAGTCATGGCCTCATGCTCAACACAAGTAGTTGAAATATCCAAGGAATCATGTATCAAGGTGGTATTATCTGGGAAATTAGGTGATTTGCATTTCTAGATTACTCAAATTCTTATGGTGGTGGTAATTCATTGATGGTTGAATACTATTCTTTATCTAATTTATTAACTCTTTTCTCCTTGAAGAATATTATTTTATTAGTGATCAAATTGGAAGTAAATATCATGTTTAAATAACTTTCAAGGATCCTCCCTTGCCACATTAAAATAATCTATACTATCAGATTCTTTAGAGGTATTCTCCATTAAGTGTAAGATATTATTAACACTTGGTGTGAGGGTAATTTTGAGAAGGAAAATACAGTGTCCAAATGAGTTTAGGAAGAGGAGGGATTGATTATTTATATGAGTGTTTCCGATTTAGGAAGGGTATTAAAATATTTTATTTTCTAGTGATTATCATGGGAGTCACTACTTCAGACACCTGTGTTGTTTCTCCTTATTTCCCCATTTCACCAATCCCTACATATCTATTATGAAATGAAAATATTTAAATTTTGTATTCAATGATCAAAATTCTGTGACATAGTGAATGAATAAAGGTTTTACAAATGATAAATTCAAACTATATAAAATTCATACGGTTTGGACATGAATATTAATAAAATGATTATTTTTATAATGATAATTTCGTACATGCGGCCTTATAAAGTCTTGTGGGACTTGAATTCATTGTGATTCCTCAAAGTCACTTGAGTAATCAAATTCACATTAAATAATTCATATAAAAAACAAAATAGAAGTATTTACAGTCATGTAAAAATCTAAAAGTTATACATTGGATTTTGAAAGTCACACGTTGAACAAATTTTTTTTAGAAAACACAAAATATACACATATTTTATTATAATTTTGTTTTTATATTTACAATATGCATGTGTTAGTTTGTTTCATTGTTTTAATTTTTTTATATATACATATATATTATTTATATTCTATAAAAATATACTTAAAATTATTTTTTAAAAAAAATTAAATTACAAACTCATGGGATATTTTTTTTATTTGTCACACTATATTCTAGGAATTTATGAGATCCAAATTATTTTTTTTTAAAATATTAAGATATTTTAATTAAAATTTTTATGGAGTATTATAATGACTTTAATAATAATTATTATTTCAATATTTAATACATTATAAAATGTTCACTCATTATAGAAAGATAATCTATATAACATGTCATTGTGTTTAATGTTTTTGGATGTAAATCCTTGGGAATATTAGAATTTCTCATTTATTATAAAATTTCACTCAATTAATTATCTGGGAAATAAATAAATAAACATTAAATTAGTTTTTTAGATTCACATGTGAACCTTCTTCTTCATGAAAAGAATAAATAAACCAGCTTTAATATTTGAGTTTCTGTGCATATAAATATGCATACGATTATAATTTTTAAAGATATTGTGCAAGAAGAATCTATATAAATATATTTTGATAGAACTTGTATAAAAAATAGATGGAACTACAAAGGATAATCAAAATATTAAAATTTTAAAACCATTATGATCATCACTAAAACACTCTCAAATAGACATTATCATTAATCTTCTTTGTTGCTGAAATGATCTATTACAGCATCAATATTTTGATCCTCATTTTATATTTTTTTTCCTGTGTCAATTCACCGTATTGTTACCCTTAACATGTGTCACATAGTGAAAAACAGTTTTTATCAAATGTTGGGCCTTGAATTGACTTTATAATAGTTTTATAAATATATTATTGTAATCTATTATCTTAGAATTAATCATCTAAGGAATATATCTCTTTAAAATAGAAGTAATAAGTCTTGATTATGGTTGTGATATTCAAATCCCACTATCATTCAATACTAATGACTATGAATATTGGCATGTTCATATTGAATAATTTCTTAAACATCTATTGGTTGACCATTACTGAACCATGGTAAAAACATACAAAATAAATGAGGCTGGTCCTAATTATCATAATGGTGTTGATGATTTGAAATATGTTCATAAATATAAAATAATTATCATACCTTATTATGAAATTATCTAAAATTTATCCATTCACATTTTACCATGTAAAAATGGACATTATATATGAAGAATTTTGCAAACTAGTCACTATGGTTGCTATTAATGGATTAGAAGAATGTTTGGTATGTAAAGGGTAAAATAAGATTGTTCTAAGATGGTTGAAAAGGAAACTATAAAAAATTGAGGAATCATTTTACCATAATTATAAATTATTTCATTTATTTACCCACATTCTGGTATTTCTCTACCCTCATTTTTGTTTCAATATTTATTTGGGTTTGTTTTGGGACTCAAGGAGATAGAGATCATTTTTTGGAGAGAATGAACTAAATTTTATAGATTTTGGTTTTTTTGAATTTACAGAGTCTGGGGATAAATGTTTTAAATTATTTCTAGGGTTCTCTACAAGTTCGAATCACACGAGTGTTTGTTGGTTCAATTTTTTCAGAAAAATATAGTCCTTCTCTTATTTGATGGATGTTTACACATCATGTAATGATTACGCACTGTGTATTGGTCACTGGGAAAATATTTTGAAATGGTACAAGATGTGAAATGATTACACATTATGTAAAAATTACATTTCATGTACTGGTTTTCAAGAAGATGTTTTGAGTTGCATTCAATGAATTAAATAAATAAACAACGCGAAGAGTTTACAAATCATGAAATGATAAAAATATGGATTTTAATCCATTCAAATAAATTTTGTAGTGGTACTTCTTAATTGTGAATTATACAATGTGAATGGAATAGACACAATTTAATTCTTATAGTTTGTTATTTTAAGGAACTAGATGGCCGATTTTTACTTCATTCATTTGAAGGTCTTTTCTCTCTCGACCTAGGATCTATCCAAGGTGATTATAGAGACCTTCACTCCTTCTAGATAATTTCATTCAGTGATTGGTCTTTATTTTAGTTGTGGTGTGTTTCTCTGGATGAATAATATTTACACTTCTTCATTATATTTTATTTTGGTAGCACTGTCATGTTGTGTTATTGGAAAATCTATCAGTGATGATAATTTTCACGATTCATTCTATATCCAATGTGTGATTTTACTTTGGAGGCTTACCCTTGTTTCTTTTGTGTGGAACCATCATCCCATAAGGTATTTTTCTATTTGTCCTATCATTCAATGTATTTTCTTATTGAATTAATTATGAGATGTGAGGATTGATTCAAGGTCCTCTGTTATTGTCTGTACTTTCTTCTATGTCAGTGGATCCCATTACAGTCATGTGCGTCGCAAGTTTGAGGTAGGTGGTTCCATATCCATCATATTTTGGATAGACATTATTTATCTGGTTTTATAAATTGTACCATAAATTAATTGTAATTATATATTTGTGTGTGTAGAAATGAGATTTCCAAAAAAATATGATTTTCCATTGTTTTGGAAAAAGAAAATGTATTTTCTAATAATTTTGAATTGGATTAAAGAAATGTTTTTAAATAATGGTTTTGATGATTTTTTTTAAAATAGATCACATGGGAAACGTTAGGAACTCGTTTTTATGGTTTAATAATAAGAATTATTTATTGATTCATTCATAGGTCACTCATGGGGTTTTCCTACACTCCATAGGCCCATTGTTCTAGGGATTTCATAGACTTGTTGGGTGGTTCAATTTATGGGGTGTTCTTTTTCTCTCTATATTTGATGAAGATATCTATGTTCATGATGTGTGTTATTGTATATTTATTAGTTGCAAGTTTCCTAAAAAGCCTAAATGTAGTGATCCTTGTCTTAACGTTTCCTCTATATTAGCTGCTACTATATTAGGTTTTACTACTATGGATTTGATATGATATGTGATGTGTGATTTTTTTGATTTGAATGCATTGATGTATATTAAATTATTTGAAACTAATTTTCCTAGATTATTTAGAAATGTGGAAAAATGGGAAATTAAAGGTTTTACTAGGATTTTGATATAAATTCTCTTTAACTATATATCATGCCATTTTTCTTTAATGTTGGGATTTGTATAGATTGTTTTAAAAAGACAAGGAATGAAAACCCTATGTGGGACACTAATAATCTTATTTAGCTAACACAATGTGCAACCCTTCATTGGTGTATAAGTCTTTTTTCATATTTTGATGCAGGTAATGGAAAGGTGCAACAGTAAGGTGGTGAGTTTTCTATCAGTCAAGTTTCAGTAGCTGGTGGTGTGATGGTGGGAGTTTCCGACACTATCCCACAGAGTATTCATTTTTCTATTTTAATCATCCATTGATGTTGGTTTTTTAATTTGGGATATTCTTACTGCTTTAGAGTTTTATTATTTCCTATGTCTTCATTCAGTTATGGAATAATTTTATCTCTTCCACCTCTTCACTCTATTAAATATATATATTCCAGGTATTTTCTTCTAGTTGGTAGAAATAATCATATATGGCTGATTTATGATACCTGTGAGCTAGTCTCCATCCCATGGGGATTAGGAATGACCTCCGAGTATGTGTAAATTCAGTTAGGTACTAGTTTGAGAGGGCATTCAGGTCGAGTTCACCATAGTGTGGTATTAGTGGAAGGTCTTTCCGTAGGATTCATTGTCTTTGGAAATTTAGTAGAATAAAGATAATATTGTCAAGATGTGATTGGTTGGCTTTGATGAGTGAATGGCTATATATTTCCAAGAAGAGACTCAAGATACTATGGGATGTTGGGAAGTGTTTCTCTTGTTTTGAGTAATTGGTCTACTCTCAATTATTGATTATTGGGTTTTGGTTTGAAATGAGATTATAATGATTTCAGATCATTTCTTTTGTTTCTGTATATAGTGGTATGACTCTGAGACATCTTCCCCGGGTTCCTCCGGAGGGTGCAGTGGATTCACCTCATGGTAATCCTCTTCTTGATCATATTATTATTGAGGATATCATGTGGGATGTTCTTACTCTCAATCAAAATGATCCACAAGTACAAAAAGAAGCTCTTGGGGTATAACCAAGAGTGTAGGCACCAATATTTGTGCTTGTCCCACATTCCTTCCAAATATCCATGAGTCATTACATACGATGAATTCATATATGGAGGAGATCATACATGATGAACTATAGTTTAAAGAAACGTATATTGGACCCAATATTCCACTATGAATTTCAATTTTCCTAGTTGATAGTTTAATACCACCACTAGAAAAAAAATAGCGCTTTCATACTAGCCATCCAGGAAAACTCAACCAAGGACCTTGTAGGACTAGGTCAACCACACCCATGAGAGTCATCCTAAGAAAACCGGCGGGCCAGTAGGGAAGCATAGATCCTGCAAGGATCAGGTCGGGCCCATGTATAGGACTGAGGGTGTGTAAGCTCACATGAACACGTGTGAACATTGTTGGGATGAGGCCCACTTAGTGGAGGGTTATGTGGATGGTATGGGTTCTGAAACCACTATCAACTAGAACTAGCATCCTACACTAAATGGATAATAAGCCGAACAGAGGAAGTCATGGGAATTCGATGTGGGATGCATATTTTTTGCGGGATCAAAGAAGGACTGTCTGCTCAGGCCTGTCGTTGATCTCATTCATCAGCTTCAATCTCACGCACTACGAACCAATGATTAGTTCAATCCATGCCATCCGATCTCACCCCTATGATCATAGCCGTCTGCTCATTCCTGTAGATCATGTTTTTGAATCCAACTGAATCTCACGCACCATATGACTATGGTCTTTAACCACCCGATGCACATGTTTGGTGTTGTTTCCTTAGATAACCACATAAATTCCATGTTGATCACTATACATGCCTTGGATGTGTTTGATTGATCTCGTGGAAACCTGTCTATTTATTATACGGTTCATGCGATGATGTAAGGAAACGTCGCACTAGTTATGCGAGGCCCCATAGTGCTGCCCGCCCTGATCATGCGAAGACATCCTAATACAACAAATTTCAATCATATGATGTATACATTGATTCCTGAGAATTATCAAGCGATCATCTGCAGGCCTGCCCATATTGATATGGGATGGCTCGAGGATAGGACCCCATACATGTCTGTCACGATATATGGAAATCCGTGTGTATGCCCATACATCCCCATGGTGCCCTAAGTATAAGAAAACATACATGTACATGATATTCATGTGTCTTCTCTTCATGACTAATATTGGTCATCAAAAGAATCCTTGAAAAATCAATTAAAATCATATGCACCAATCATATGAAATCGCGTGATTCTAAGACTTCATAAAATAAAGAAAAGGAGATCAAAAATAAAGGAAGCAATTGGTGTTTGCGGTCACTGAAAGACATGCAACACATCCACTATGTAGCTTCGAATGAAATCCTAATAAGTCACCAAAACATGTTTTTTATGGTCAAACAAAGCATATTTTGATCTCACATGACACCTTGGACATACCCACTCAAACATGCGAAGCACTACTGACATGTCCACCAGGACACAAGAAGAACCACTTGAGATGTCCACCAAGACATGTGATGCATTCCTGACATGTCCACCCAAATATGAGAAGCACTCCCGAAATATCCACCAAGACATGTGAAGTACCACTTGACATGTCCTTCAGGACATGTGAAGAACTCTCGAAATATCCCCTAGGACATGAAAAGAACTCCCAAAATGTCTACATGAAAATGAAAAGAACCCATGAAATTTCAACCTATTCATGCAAAAAAACATTAATAGGACTTCTTCACTAATGCGAAGACACCTCAGAAAATTTAGTTGATCATGAATGAGACCTCATACCTATCAAATTTGGTCATGAAAATCATCGTATACATGTTTTCTTTCCCCATCTGAAGATATACAGAGCACAAAAATGAACCAGGTATTTACCCTCATATGTGTCTACTATGAAATATTGATGACCCAACAAATTAGGAAAACAATCAATACATACTCATTAGATGGAGGAGACATGTCAGGCATAGCCCTTATGAAATGTCCACTTTGTACACCATGCCTACATGGACTCATGCCCTGTGGAACTTGGAAAATAATCTTCATCCACATTCCCCTTCTATGAAGGAAGTATCCCTAATGATACGGGATCATGCATTCATGAATCCCCATGAATTTCACACACTCGAACATACCTCTCTCTAATCCACCAAATGATGGATAATTAGTGCAGCAATGGGAGACCCTAGAGTGTATGCCCTGAAAAATGGGTGCACTAACAGGTGGCCCTAGAGTATAATCCCTAACCAATGTCTACACCAAAGGGAAACCATAGAGTGTAAGCCCAGAACAGAGGCACATAACGAGTGAACCAATCATGTGAAATCTCATAGTGTAAGTCACGACCAATGAAATGATACCAACCTAGAAACCCCAAATTGTAAGTCTTGAATAATGACATGATACCAACCTGGTAGCCTCAGACTATAAGCCCAGACCAATGACATGATTCCAACCGAGAAAACACAGAGTGCAATCCCTAACCAATGACACGATACCAATTGTACAGCCTCAGAGTGTAAGCTCTAACTAGTGACATGACATGAGTGAACCGATCATGGGAAACCCTAGAGTGTAATATCCAGTCTTTAACATGCTATAATATGTCCCCAAAAATAGGTCATCTATTTCGGTATGATCACCTAGAATCCTGGAGAGCTTCATAATACCTCCAAGAATGATGACCTACATTACCCTATCAAGAGGTTAAGGTCGATATGAACAACGAAAACTATGATTCCATTTATATTCAAGATACGTAAGAAGCCTATATAAGTCTTGAGCTCTGTAAAATTTCGTCCTTGATATGGGTACGAATTACTATGAAATGGAAACATTAATGTGTAATCCCTGTTTTGATATACTCTCATTCAACATTTACAATCTACTGACATGCCTTATTTCTCACATTGAGCATGGCTCACATGGGATTAGTTATCAGAAATTATTTTATTAATGGCCCGATAACGATTATACCAATATATGATTATCACCTTTCTGATATAAGGATGATTACATCCCATATCTTATCATAGGGATGACGAAATAGATTCCTTCAATATGAACTATATGGACCCGGATTCCTATATTAAATAGGAAACATAGAAAACTACATTGAGGTCTTAGACCAATGTTTATGTCATTATCTTATGAAATTAAACTTCATCAATGGGTAAAGTAATATGACCTTAAACTATGTCAAATGAACTATGTGTTTTTACCTGTTATCGTAGTATATATAGGATTCCTCGTAGGGGTTTAATTCCATCACTAAGACACCTACCACCCCCTGGACAAAAATAAACTCCAGAGTGCTCGAGCATGGCCATAGTCCAATGCATCTTAATTAAATAGGTTATCGATAGATAATTTGTGATATGCACACAATAATCCCTATCAAAATTTTTTTGTAATCAATTCATTAAAACATGGGTAAACAATCCTATATCGGTGTCTATGAAGGATTTCATGAATTTGTCATAAACCTATAGCAGAGTCCTAGAATAACAATCAATTCTCCCAAAAAGGGTTCAATGAGCCTCACCTCTCATCCTCATAACCAATGAGAGTCTCCAAGAGTCATTGGTACTGAAAACCTAGGTGACAACCAGCCATTAGAATAAGTTCTTTATCTAGCTATGTATAAAATAACTATTGGGAGTTTTAAGGAAAAGTGACAATGTAACATAATGAGAGAAACACATTCAACTCCGTAAAACTCGATGAAACAAAAATGGTGACCTTGATGTGAGTCCTTTAACATTGGCATCCCTTTCACTGGTAAAAAAGGATAGTTTTCCCCAATTCCCATCAGGCCAGTTTATGTTGTGCTCATTGCACAAAAAATAGTGGACTCGATGTGTTTATATTGACCACACTAAACCTCATTTGAAAAATAAGGGACCACCTCATTATCCTTTAACTGTGAAATTTATTAATCAATAATGTACTCTTATAAATGATGATTCACTGATAAGGTGTCATATATTCTTCCCCCCAAATCTTTTCAGGATTCCTTACAATCTCCATTACATCATCGAATGTACCAAAAAGTTCCAAGATAATTGGACCATCTAATTTGATACTGAGTCCCGAATGTTTATTTTCACCAACAAACAGTTTCTATCATCGATTAGTTAATGTATTGAGACTGAAATACCATATCAATAGCTCCCTCATGACTCTAGAATCATTTCATGAAATCTTTCAGATGATGGATTCCCACCACTCACCCACGATAGGTCGTGGGGGAGGAAGTGACTCTGATTGCCACATTCAACTTCTTTGAGAACCTATCACTAGAAGGTAGTGACATACACCATCCCTATGTAGGGGAGGAAGATAAGGATGGTCATCGTGACAACTCAACCACCCAGAACCTACCTGGGAGGGATCTCACCCATTCTGATCATCATCATCAGTATGCATCCATGATCCTATAAGGATCTGTGAAGGAGGTTATGCATGCAATTACTATCCAAGATGGAGAACCTAGTCAGATTTCCCACCTAGGTTATCCATAAAAATGAATCTCTAGAGAAAGAACATATCTGTACTACCATAAATCATATTGAGTTCCACTAGAGCATCTTAATGATGCCGTAGAACCAGTCCAAGATCAGTGCCAGATAAGAGCCTCTGTCTTCACCTCAGATAGCTATAGTGATTGTATAATCCCGCCCCAGACCATAGGGATGGTGAATGTTTTCCATATTTTACCCTATTATCATCTTCATTAATAGTTACGATTCATATAATGGTATCATGGGACCAACCCCTCAAACAGTATCATGACCCTGACCCCACAAACGGTATATCAGGAACTGACCCACCAAACGAGGTAGTCCATCAATTGGGAGAACTATTATGCTTTTGATTCACTCAATATGATATAAGTCAGGTCCAAATATTACCCACCAAATATGTGTGAACATACTCATGAAGGGTAAAATCACACCCACCTATAATCATCTAGGTCTCTGAAGTTTGACCTACCTCCTGTTGTTATCACGATAGAAGAAGGGATCAATGGTATCCACAAAAAATATATATAAAGTATTACCAATCCTTCTAGTATTTCGAAGGGGTAGGAAAATGGATCATATAGACATTAGAAGTAGTTTATTAAGTCTTTGGGATCCACATTGAAACCCCCATCATTATACACTTACAATGCCACTAATAGAGGAAGGGTTCTTTTCCATGGATCCTACCATCCATCCCCTTGAGGATGACAAGGCCATATCTACATAAGAATATATCGATAAACTCCGACAAGAGAATAGGGATCTCTGGAAGATATTGTGGGAATACTCCTAAGATCTCTTCTCAAGGATGATGAACATGTGTTAGCTTATAGAATCCCTCTTTGTAGTGATGTTCCTCAGCACATAGGGTTGGGGGAATTATCATATTTCTTATCCCCTCAGCAGGCGGAATCCAAAAATTGATCAACCTCACCCCAAACCACATTACTGGAGGTATTTCCATATTTTCCACCTTCACATAAAGGGTATTCAAGAAGCCAACCGACCTCAGGTATCACCACAAATCCATCAGGGTAGTCAAGTATTTTTAAACAATGGGATGATTTTGCATCATATAAGACCCCCAAAGCTTCCGCACTAGCCCCTAGATCAATAGAGACCGGGATTCCATACCCCAGATTCCCAGATTAGTCACACACCCACAATGGAATGGATAACATGCAGGAGACGCAATCTAGCTTCCCCTCTCTGGAAGAAAGGCTGAAAAATGTGTATTCCATCGAAGAATAACATGTTCCCATGTATTTAAACAATGCCATGGAGAATAGTTTGATGAGACTCCATGTAGTAAGGATGTTGAATGAGGTGGTGTTGGTACACCATAATGATTATTTACTATACCATAGCCTTCTATGGCATACCATGAAATATTTATTTTCCATGAAAAAATGGATTCAAGAGCAGATTAAAATGGTGATATTAGAACCACCAACACATGAATCCCCACTCCAGCCACCTGATAATTCTTGGAAGGGAGCCTAATCATGTGACAGAGAACAAGTCACCTACCTCCCAGGGAGAAATTACCATCTCTCGATGCAAGATTGAACAAATCCTATTCCTTCCAAACAAATCATGTCTCTAGATATTTTGACTGTACCACGAAAATTATTATGATTGAACTCCCAATGATGAGGAATCCACATGAGGCAGGGCTGGTAGGCCATGATGATGATTTCCATTACCACCTATGTATTGGGCACATGGTTGAAAACTACTTTGTCTTCATGGATCAATGGGAGGAACATGTATCTATATGTTTTATAATATTGAAGGATCCCGAGAATCACACAATATGAATAATAGTTTTTCAAGATCCTACAGATTAGCTAATCTCGTAATAGGTTACATGGCCTATGTCTTAACCAAATGATGTTAAACTATACAGGGAATATGTCATAGCCGTAAGATGTTAAACTGCATGGCATGTATTATCCTTAATGCATGACATTAAACAGTATGGAAATATGTCAATACCGCATGATGTTAAAATACATGTGAGTAAGTCCTTGTTGCTTGATGTTAAATAGCACAGTCCATTAAGAACTATGTGAATCTTGATTCCTATCCATACATGATATGTTGCGAGACATGGATCTCTAATCTCGAGCCCAGCTACAACTATCAACATGAGATAATGAACCCCTCAATGTATGGTCCTGATCTATGTAGAGAACTCCTTTCAAAGAACAACATTTGGATTCATTCCTGTCATCCCAGGATATGTTGTGATGACCAATTATTTCATCTTTGGGCCCAACAACAGACATAACAGTTTTCTTGGACCTTTTCCTTAGTTTTCGTGGAAAGGTGTATGGTGTGGGTAAGACCATTTTGGTCTCCATTCATGTTGGATTTTATTATAACATGCCAATGCGCATCTCCATTTAGGAGCTTAATATTATAGTTTGAGCCAAATGACATTAAACTTTCTACATATTTCCCCACAACATGACATTAGGATATGGTGCAATGTCCTTTCCCCATGAAGGTAAACTGCATGGAATGTCTTTCACATGATAATAAATGGTGTAGTTAAGTCCTCAATGAATGACGTTAAACTGAACAGTCTCTCTAGAACTATGTATGACTTGATTTCCATCATTATGAGATATATAAGGACACCATGATAATATATTTTGGCCCATCCACCACACAACATAAAATAATCCCATCCTATTCCCCACACCTCTGAATAGAGGGATGGTTCCTTGACATTCATTGTTTCTCGCATTGAGCATAGCTCACGCAGGCTTAGGAATTCTAATAAGGGTTATCCATCAAAAAAAGGGTGCGAAATCTTGGGATGAACCCACTATTATCCTATATATATAGAGATAAACGTTTCAAAATGATTCATTGCTACATGAAAATAAACTGTACTGTCAATGTCCCCTCCCTGACATAAAAATATACGCTATTGTGGACCTCATATGGGGGGAACAACATAACTGGTGTCGGTCTCCTACCTCGCCATCATTTCATGAACTATATAAGGATTTATTCTCATTATCAATGTGATATGTAGTGAATCCTGAATCCCTAATTATGGGAATAGCCATAGAATTATATTCCTTTCATGTTGGGTGATCCAATGTCCTTACTACATGACATAAAACTAAATATACCCGTCCCATCCATCCCATTTATGTCAAGTGACCTTCTTATGACCCACATGATGTTAAACTGCATGGAATGTCAAGAACAATATGTGGCTTGATTTCCATCCTCATGGGATATGTAGAAATGTTCAGGCAATTTTCCTCAGGTCTAGCCCTAGGCCCCTTTGACCTTCCTTGGCACCTTGGCATAATGTCCCCTCTTAGGAGTGTGTGGTGTGGTGCAGACTACTTTTTACCCCATTTAGGTCAGGTTTGTTTTAGAATGGCGCATGCATCCCCTTTGGGGCGGTATCAACCATTTTTTTTCCTCGAAACACAATAATAAACTGCGTTGGCACCCTTCATCCTTTCCGCATTACATTATATTTAATTGAACCTTCTAGTACTATGTGTGGATTGATTCCCATCATTATGGGATGTGTTGGAATTCCTGGGAATTTAGCCTTGAAGTCCAACCCTAGGTACCGCAAAACTTACATTATTTTTTTCCTCTTGTCAAGATCCCCTTCAAGGATGCATGGAATGGTGTGGGTCTCTTTATACCCCTTTCACGTTAGTACTACCTTCATCCTCCCAGTATAACAATAAAATGGTATATTAAGAACTACATGGGGCTTGATTTCTTTCCTCACAGGATATGTTGGAATTCCCATTAATATTGTCTCTGGTTCAAGCCCCATGAAAAATTAATCTTTCTATCTCCATTTTGTCCTCTTGGCCCATGTCCTCTTCAAAAAGTCATATGGTGCGATGTTGGCCTCTTTTTTCTTCATTTACCTTAGGTATATTCTACCATGCCATGCGTGTACCTTTGAGGGAAATTATATCTCTGTTGTCCTAGCCACATGAAAATAAACTATGTCTTCACCCTTAATCATCACTTCAAGATATTAAACTTCATGCAATCACATCCCACTACATGAAGATAAATAGTGTAGGTCGCCATCCATTACCCCTCCTTGTGAAAGGACCAAAAGATCCTTACCATGGACCACCAGAGAACTGAATACTTCCATCATCCTTTTAAGAACCCTGACCCATGTCCCACACTTCATGTCTCAAGCATCTTGGGAAGTATAAAACCTCTCACTACCCTTCAAAAGGATAAAATATCTCACTTCTTAAACATGGTATTGATGAAAAATTCATAGACCCACCATCCGAAGATATCTTGGACTGACATAAAGGGATATCTGATTCTTGTGAGCATGATGTCTCGAAGGTGGATACCAGCACCAAATTGTGATATAGGTTAACCCAAAATTATTGTCCCATATCATCACTCCCGACCTAAAAATCTTGATCCATGATTAACGACATATCCACCGCCTGTTCGGAAGAATTTTGGAGTACTCTTGACATTGGGTTTTCTAATGAGCCTATTCTATAACATCCCATACCAAGTCCAAGTGACATTAGATTAAACAGCTCACACTGTGGTCAATGTTGTATAAACATACATTGTAGAACATAATGGTCCTAATCTCAGGACTTTAAAATACTAATGTAAGAGACACGAAACTCACCCGGAAGAAAACCCATAAAGGGAGACTTGAGAAAAAGAAGAGTCTCCACCCACTAAATTCATCATTTCCAGAGTTTAGGAAAACATTAGCACATAAATAAATAAGGAATAAAACATGTATGGTTTATTCTATATCCCTAGTAAAAGAAAAGATATTATTGTGGGACCACCTAGTCCTGGAAATAATTATAGAAATGATTCGTCACATATCCTAGCTGTAAAAATATGTTCGAAAGGTGGTTGAGAAACATTTAGGGTACTCGAACCCTTCTTTGATCTTACATTTTCCATATATTACACTGCATAATATGAAGTATCTCAAGTCATTAAATTAATTTTATTTCCCTTGAAGAGAAGTAGAGATCTCTTCTCTTGGCCATTCTATTGATGAAAGGGCTCAAACCAACCAACTGGAAAATTCTTGGCCTAGTATACTAATCCATGTGAGCCTCAACGACACTGTGGAAGAACCTGACACCCCAATATTGTTAGGGGACATACCCAACATGTCTACCCCATCCCATATCACTAACCACATACATCTGGTTTATAATTTACATCACCCACATCCCAACTATCCAGGTAGGCCTAGCTTCCCTAGAATTTCACCCTCATCAATTTCCACCAACTGCATCTTTCATTGCCCTTGGAAAATAGAGGAGATAAGATTTTATTAACAATTATATCATTGAATGAGGTATTTAACCCCAAAATAATGACATCTACTCCTTGTATGAATGTAACATCAATCCTCATGATCCCTGACAAAATCATGATAGAACATAGAACCCCATGGTGTTTTGAGTCACCCATGGTTCATGAGCCTCATATTTGATAAAAGTTCTACTTGTAAGACTTCAAAATACATGTCACACCAAAATTTGTGGTGGTAAGAATTTAAAATATATGTAATCCTAAATCTCCAAGATTGAATACCCTAAACTATGATACAATGATGGTATAACTTGCAGGACCATAAAACATCAAGAGACATGATACTCGTTGGGTTGAATACCAGAAAAGGGAGGCTTAAGAAAAAGTTATGTCACCGCTCACTAGACATATACAATATGTGATCCAAGAAATATTGATAATTTGTAGAATGGAAGTGGAAAAATACCTATCTGGTTGAAAACCGATGAAAGGAAGCCTGAGAAAAAGCCATGTCCATTCCCACTAAGTCTTCCCCCATATGAAGACCATAAAAAAGTTAGGTAAAAAACAAATACAAAAGATATAAAGATTGTGGGGGACCCTATATTTCCTCATAAAATATAAATCCATTCTCACTAATTCCATTGACTTAGTAATAATTTAGAGAATTCCGCATTTGGGAATGATACCATGTAAAAAATTATCCTCATTGATCAGACAATCTCTAGACTACTAGAGTAGGAGCATCATAAAAGGACTTCATGTCAGAGGGCATTCCTGAAAAATTCTTGAAAAGAAACCAATTTTATGTTAAGAACTAAAATCCAGGAAATTATATCTATTTGGTATTACACATGAAGGGAAAACACAGTGGATGATCTGATCAATATAACCACTAAGAAACTGTTCTCCACCATGGATTTTATCATAAGATAGTTACATTTAATACTCCTCTATATGAGATAGATCTATGTAAGGAAATGCTTCATGGAGTTCTATATCAATGAACTGTGATCATATAATTGAGTTTTATCTTCATAGTGATATATTTCATAACTACATAAGGACTGATTTCCATCCTCATGGGATATATAAAGACATCCAAGTATTTTACATTGGATCGAACCATAAGTTCTATTCCACCATATCCATTTTCATTTTCAAATTTGAATATACATTCCAATTTCAGGGTATCCATGACCTATATCAATGATATTTACAATATTGGATTCAGTAGAGAATCTATGGCTAATTGTATCATCTTCATAGAAAATTAGAGCTCCTAAGATATACCCAAAACAAATACTCTAAAGGATTTCAGTACTATGGATCATTAGATGTTCATATGCATAGAAAATTAATCTTTATTTACCCTAGAATCATATTATTTCATTATGAATAATATAATTCTAGGGGAAATTTGTTGGAACCAGTTGTTGTGCATGTACCTCTTTTCCTCCAAAGATCCATGATTCATTTTAGATGATGAATTAACATATGGAGGAGAACATACATGAAGACATATGTCTTAAAGAAGCATATCCTGGACCAAAAATTCCTTAAGAATTTCATTATTCTTAGTCAATAGTTTTATACCACCACTCGAAAAAATATGGATGTCCAACCATCTAATTGGGAAAACTTAACTAAGGCCAATGTAGTACAAGGACTACCACACCCATGGGAGTCAGTCCAAGCAAACTGGCGGCCCAACGTGGAAGTATAACTCCTGCAAGGATTGGGTTGAGCTCATGTATAGGGCCAGAGGTGTACAACACTACATGCACACGTGCATGCATAGTTGTGTTGAGGCCCAATGTGTGGTGGGAGATGTGGATGGTATGTGTTCTGACCCCATTTTCAGCTCAAAATCCTCCACCAGATTTTTTATAATAAGAACAGAGGAACTCAGGGGAATACAATGTGGGATGAGGATTTTTCCTTGGGATTAAACTCAATCAATCTGACTGTGCTTCTTGTTGATCTTGATCATCCAAATCAATCCTGCAAGACAAGAACTTGAGATTATTGGGATCCATCCCATTCAATCATTACCCTCTTATCCTTGTAATCCACTTGGTCCCATAGATCATAAATTTTAATCTATCTCAATCTTTTGCACTGCATGACCATCATCTTCAACATCCTGACAGACTAGTTCAGTGTCCCAAAGCACACCTGACACCCATTTGTTATCACCACATTGACTCCGACACTTTGATGATATTCAAATAAGTCCAAGACAACTAGAACAAATCCACCAATAGATCCAAATGACTATCCCCAATGGTATCCTATGAGACTCCCGGACAAAAACTGATATTATCGCATGATCATTATTTGATTCATGCAAATGAATTGGGGAAAATAGGGAGAGGCTACTGTGAGCCTTTCAAGCCTTCCATTACCACATCTCAAAAATTCAAAATTCATCATATGATCACCCTTTATCATGAAGTTGAGATGAATGAAACCAATGGGTTGTTGTGAGTCATTTTATGACTGTGAACCAATTCCGCATCCATGTGTTTTTAATCCCAATTATTTTTGATTTTTTCCAAAAATGTGATGCCATAAAAATGTGTCCCACATTCCATAATGATAGGAACAACAATCATCCTCATGAGGTCTATACAAACCCCCTCACCTCTTCAAAAATGAAACACAATGGATAAGGGGGATGAGCTCCTAAAAAATTTGGAACAACAAAGGACATAGCCACCATCCTCCACCATCATATATCATCTCTATGTAATCAAAAGGATCTTGCTTATGAGGGTCCATCACAAGATTCCTTCGGAATGACTCATTGCATGATATCTATATGATCACATGATCACACACAACCCCCCCTGTGAAATCCTGCAGGACTTCCTAGAGGACCTCCCCTAAGATCATTTGGTCACATGACCAATGGAACTTCATGGGATACAGTTTCATGGGGAACCCATACTACTGACCGAGAAAATGATATTATATGTGTGAATCCTAATCTCAAAAATACCATGAGTATATATATATCTTGGTGATCATATTCTTCCCCGGACAAGATGATCTGTGTATGTGGGCACCTCCTATGATCCCTTGGCACAATAAAGGAAATCATTATGGGACCCCTCATTTAAGACATGTGAAGCTCATGAATGAGGGAGGATCATTATCTCATGGGCCAACGACACTTGGTCATTGATAATGATGATGGAAAACCCTCAATATGAATGTTCTTCACCAGATATTCTCTCATTCACCCTCGACGACATGTCCATAAGGTCATAATTTGGTTCCATGTGTACATCTTCCCCAGTGCATGTAGACTCCAAATGGAAACCCATTCAGGGTCAGGGAGTCCTTCACCAGACCCCCATCCACAATAATGTAAGTAGCCTTATGTGGCCCATGATGTTTACATATGGCTTGGAGATGGCCTCCCCAACATGGGGTATCCCCGTGGACATCCTATTCATATATGCAGTGAGGGTATGTGGCCTGAAGGCCACACATCCCTAGTCAATCAATCTCCAACAACCATGCATGTGTCAGTATGAAACCTCCTTGTGCATGAGTATAGATCTCATCATATGACCATATAAAAGTCACATGGGTCACAATTATGTATTAATCATGTCACATTAGGGTAAAAAACTTTCCCAGATTCACCGGGGAATTGTCTTTCCATGATGACTACATTTTTATGAGTCCTATGTGCATGTTCACAGACTCCTCCATGAGACCATTTCAAGATTATGAAAATATACCCTTAGTGCATGTTAGAGACCAAAGACATGTTCTACCCTATCTATGAAATCCCTATGGTTTATGCCTTCGTCAAGATCACTTGAGAACATATGCCTCCCATGAATCTTAAACCATAATCACCTTGGATACATACTTGCATCGTTTGAATGACTGTAAGACCCTAATAACACTCGATAGACCCTTTGATGGTCTCGTAGTGTTCTTATGAAACCATCGACATTCCATGTTTATTTCCAGACAAGCCTTACATGAATTAGATAGATCTCGCGACAGCCCTTCAATATTTTACATTGGTAATGTGATGACCCAAGGACATGTTCACTAGTTATGCAAGGAACCCCAGAGCTACCCACCATAATAATGTGAAGACACAATAATAAAATTCATGTCAATCATGTGGAGTCATTGACACATGAGAATGGTCATGAGATCATCCTCATGCATTCCCATATTGACATGTGATGGTTTGAGGAAATGACCACATTCATGTCCACCTCAATACATGGAAATTCCCTGGTATTCCCAGACAAACCCATAGTGCCCTATGGAAAAAAATAGACATTTACATGATATAATTGTGTATTATTTATGTGACCCATATTTTTCATGAATATCTACATCATAAATTCGAGTAAAAATAATAATCATCACTCTTACAATGTCACGTGATCCCATGCATTTGTAAAATAATGTGAAGGAGATCAAAAAGAGTGAGGTGAGTGGTATTTGTGGTCAATAAAGGACACGCAATGCTTCCAACATGTAGCTCTACAAGACATAATGAAAATTAATCCATACATGCTCATTATGGTCATATAATTCATCTTTTGATCTAATGGGACACCTTACACATGTCCACCAGGACCTTAGAAGCACTCCCAATATGTCAACCAGGACATGTGAAGCACCTCATGACATGTCCTCCAGGATATGCAATTCTCTCCCGAAATTCCCATATCAACATGCGTTGAACTCCCAAAATTTCCCCTATAAAATGAGAATCACCTCATGAAATGTCTACAGGACATGCGAAGTACTCCAGACAGGTCCACCAGTACATGCGAAGCACTCCTGAAATGTCCACCAAGACATGAGAAGCACTCTTGACATGTCCACTTAAACATGTGAAGCTCCCCTGACATGTCCACCTAGACAGGAAATACACCATTGACATGACTGCTTCACTCAAGATAAGACACCTGAGACAATTTAGTTGATCATACGCGAGATCTCAGACTTGTCCACTGTGGTCATGAAAATCTTCTTAGACATGTTTACATCACCCATGAAAAGACATCCAGATAATGATAGTTGACCAAGAAGCCAACCTCATATATGTCTACTATGCCAGATTGATTTCCCAATATAGCAGGTGAACAATCAATACCTACCCAGTAGATGGTTGAGACATGTGAGGCAAATCCCTTATGATATATCTAATTTGTATGCCATGACTACTCAGACTTATTCCATGTGGACCATGTCTATGAACCTTCACCCACAATCCCCTACTATGAAGGAAGTTTCCTTGATGGGTTGGGATCATGCATTCATGAAAACTCAAAAATTCCATTCTCTCGGATTGACCTCTCTTTAATCCACCAGATGATAGAGAATGAGTGCAACAACAAGAGGCACTAGAGTGTAATCCTTGAGAAATGAGTTCACTAATGGAAAACCCTAGAGTATGAGCCCTGACCAATGAGTATACCAATAGGGATACCAAGAGTGTAATCCATGCCTAGAAGCATGACATGAGTAAACCAATCATAGAAAACCTCAGAGTGTAATCCCAGACCAATGACATGATACCAACCGAGAAACATCAGAGTGTAAGCCCTGGCTGATGACATGATACCAACTGGGCATCCTTAGAGTGTAATCCTGAACTAATGTCATGATACCAACCAGGTAGCTTCAGTGTGTAATCTATGACTAATGAAATGATACCAACCAGGAATCCTCAATGTGTATTCCTCGATCAGTGACATTACATGGGTGAACCAATCACGAGAAACCCCAGAGTGTAATCCCCCATCATCGACAAGATATAATATTTCCCCAATGATATGGAATCCATTTTGGAATAATACCCTAGCATCCTAGAGATATCCATAATATCTTCATGTATGATCACCTACCTTAGGTTTTCAGTAAGTTAAGGTCGATATAAATGAAGAGAACTATGATAACTTCAATATTTAGGATATGTAGGAATCATTCTTAAGGTTCATTCTATATAAAATATCCTACATGATATGGGTAAGAAATCCTCACAAAGGGAAACATTAATGTGTAAGCCCCGTGCAGATATACTCTCATGAAAAATGTCAAATCTACCTATATCTATTTTTTTTCACACCGAGCATGGCACATTTGGACTTTGAGGTTAGAAATAAATATATTTATGGCATGATGAGGATTCCCCTAACATGGGATTATCACCTCTGTGATATAAGCATGATTACATCCCGTATCCGCTCATAGTGCTCATGAAACAGATTCCCTCTATAAGAAATATGTGGAATGTAATTCATGTATTAAATATGATACTTATAACACCTCATTGTGGTCTGAGACTGATTTTACATCCTTACTTAATGATGTTACACTACATGGATGCGTCCACTCATACGACGTTAAATTATGTCAAAAGAACTACGTGGGTTTTTATTCCTATTCTCACAAAATATGAAAGACGCCTTGTAAGGGTTAAATCCCATCATTAAGACAAAAACCACCCCCTTGGACAATAAAAAACTTTAGATTGCTCGATCATAACCCTAGTCCAACGCATAATAATTAAATAAGAGTGTGATAGAGAACACGCGATATGCACACGATAATCCCTATCGATCCATTTTCTTAATCAATTCATTAACATAGCGGTAAACACTCTCATATTGGGGTATGGGATGGATTTCATGAATATGTCTTATATATAAGAGACTCCAAAAGCAAGACAAAATTCCCCCCAGAATTGTGTGATGATCCTAACCACCCATCCTCTCAACCAATGTGAGTCCCCAAGGGTCATTGGGCCTGAAATCCAAGGTGACCATTGGGCTTTGGAAAGTAGGTTCGTACATATCTATGGATTTGGGAACCATTTAGAGTTTCAAGGAAAAGTGATAATGGTAACATGATGATTGAAAACCATTACATTCCATAAAACTCGATGAAAGAAAGAGATATACAAGAATGGGAATATTCCCAGGAGGTCTTATGTGAGAAGTCATTATCATTTTAGGGTACAAATGAACATCCATAGGTGGGGGAATGGATGAAAAAGAATAACTAAAACATTGAATTCCTTGATAAAGCTAAAAGTATAAAGGTAATTTTTGTTGAATTAATAAATGAGGTTCCCTGAAAGAGATGGAGGGATTCTATGGTTCACGCAGATATGCATGTGGTTTTGGATAAGAAAGTTATAAAAACTCTCATATTTTAGTAGTTATTTTTTCAAATTATGTAATGATGATGATGTCTCTGGAGTAAATCTAATTAAAGTAGGGAGAGAAGTCTATGTTATCTTACACCAATTAATTTGCTGAGTAGGTTCATTTTTCTTTACAGGTAGTGAAAATTTTCTAGTTGAAGACTTATAAGTCCCTCAAAGGATTGAGACCAGACATCAGATCATAGGTAATTATGATGTTTATTTGAACGTATGTGGAGATAGAAGATAGTGTGATTTTGGTAAAAATGAATATGGTAGGAAATGATGTATATTCTTCCCCTACCCATTCACCAATTGAAAACTTCAGTGGCATATTGGTAAGGAATAAGAAGTTTCAAGATCATCATATGAGTATAGAAGGTGGTTCCCAACGGTAGGTCTCCTCGACACATTCAATTACAACTAGTAGTACGATCTGAAATTAAAATAAGTTTATCAAGGACACACACAACCAATGTTCTTTCCATTAACATAGAAATATATATAATAGTTTTCAACAATATAGTCATCTATTGATTTTAAATCAGGCTATGTCTATGCCTCGTTATGCTCAGGGATATTCAGATCCAAATGCTATTGTAGAATATTCATATGCTTCAATGACTAAATGGATCTATCCATATACCATAGAATTGAATCACTATCAAACAATAGATGAGATTTCGGTGGTGGTAGTCATTATTCATGTTATAGTGGGAGGTAATATCAACCTTGAATCATTTTTAGAGACTACTTAATTTGATACCAGTGCCTCCCACTTATTTATATCTGGAATCCTTTTTAAAATTCATAAACATGACAAAAATATCATGTCCTTATTTATGGAGTTATTGACACCTCTTGGGAAGAGAATAGAGTAGGGTTCTTAGTGTCCTACTTATATGCTAGTGATAGATTATGCGGATTTAGTTAGGGATTTACTCATTCATGGTCTGGATTGTTTTAAATGTCATCATTGGGATGGATTGTCATATTGTTTATCATGATAAGTATGACTGTTATCATCCAAATGTATTATTTCTTATGGATGATGGGATCTCTCAGGTGTTTCGGGGAGAGTGGGGCCTGAGGTCTGGTTGTGCAGGACCTTCTCACCCAGATCTCAAGAGTTTGTTATTTACTATAGTGATTGAGCATAATTACATTTCATCTATTTTTGATCATCCATGTATTGATTAGGAAATTAAAAATGTTTTCCTAGAAGAGTTCTCTAATAATCATTCATAAAGAGAGGTACTGTTTTTGACTGATCTGATTCCAGGTACACAACAAACTTCAATTACTTATTTTCATATGGAATAAAAATATCTAAAATAGCTCAAATTTTAGTTGGATGATATAATGAAGAATGGTATTATTTACCCTATTTCTTTACTTTAGGAAGCCTCTATGATATTTTCCATGAATAAATATATATAACTCTGATTATATGTGGTCTATCAGATGTTGAACTGAGTAATAGTTATTAATAAGTATCATTTTCCCCAAGTGGATGTTTTCTTATCAGTTATGGGAGGAAAGTGGTTTTCAAATATTGATCATTCATTGGGTCATCATCATCATAGAGTTTCGGAATTTGATATACCAAAGATGGATTTCTATAGAATGCCTGTTCATTATAAATATCTTGTGATGGAATTTAGTCAAAATAAGTCCAACATTTTTTATGTCATTAATGAATCAGATATTCCGTGATGTTCTTGACACTTTTTGTGATAGTGTTATTAGATGATATATTGATTTATTTGAGATATTAGAATGAGAATGATAACAATTTGAGTTTCTTTATAATGATCCTAAGGATTCACCATTTGTATATGGATATTTTTAAATGAAATTTATAGTTACAATAAGTGATGTTATTGGAGAAAATAATTATTAAGAATGGATTATCTATTGATCCAATTTAGAGAGGGGTTTTTTCATGTGAAAAACACCCTAATGCCTTTGAAATTAAAATATTCCCTAGTATTTCTTGATATTTTAGAATGTTCATCAAGTATATTTCCAATTTGTAATAAAATTTTACATCTATAACCCGGAATGGGGTGAAATTCAAAAGGGATGAAAAGTGTCAATATTCTTTTTATGTGCGTAATTTACTTCAAATTTTTTCCCAATATTATCTTCCATAGAATGATAAGGGGTATGTGTTTTTATGTCATTAATTTTTCAATTTTTTGGGTTATATGATTATGAAGGATGGTATTTTGGTGGATTACAACTCTTTTCAACCTAGAACACATCAGAATAATTATCCCACTCATGATTTATATCATTCCATGGTTAAGAACGCACATTGGTTTTGGTGGAAGTATCCTTTTGGGGAGTGGTTAAAAGGCTTTTCTAACCATAAGAGTTTTACCAACATGTATTCTTATAAATAATAGAATCTACGGTAGAAAAAGTGGTTTGAATAAATTTATATGTCTGAGTTCGACATCACGTACACCCTAGGGAAGAGGAATATGGTTCCAAATGCAGTCATCTAGAAAGTACCATCACATGCTATTATGTAATTGAAGGGGGAGTGGAAACATATGGGGGTATTAACTTATTTCCAACAAGAAGATTAACATGATATTTCATATATGGTTCTATCCAGTGTTTGTTTATCATCATATCTCCTAGATTATATTCTACAAATTCATCTATAGAATGATGAGTTCAGAAGAGTTCAAGAAACCATAAATGGTTGGAAGACAGTTTCTTGATGGTATCTCTACTCATATCATATTCTTCGTTTTAGGGATTAGTTTCTTCATCCCAGCATCTATGAGCAGATCAGATTTATTATAAGTTTATACTTATTCATGGAACATTCAGAAGAGAACTAGAAATATATATTGTGAAATGATTTGGTGACTTTGGTGGATGGGTATGAAGCGTGATGTTGTAGATAACGTGTCTCAAAGTTACACCTACCAATAGATAAAGGAATAACATCTAAAACAATCTAGTTTTCTCCATCATCTTCCTGTGTTTGTTTTGAAATGGGATGAGGGGTCTATGGACATTTTTATTGGATTATCTGAGACTCTATGGGGATGGAGTGCTATCTGGATTCTGATTCATTAGTTGACAAAGTCACCTCAGTTCATTAAGAATGAGAAAACTGCAAAAGGTAAATAACATGGTATTATATATGTGCATGATATCATGAGGTCACATGGGGTTCCTTATGCCACTATTTCATATCAGGATTCTAGGTTTATACAATGGTTTTGGAGTAGTATTCTAGAGTTGATGGGGACTCGGGTCATGATGAGTACAACTTACCAACCAAAAATTGATAGACAAACAAAGCATGCGATTCAGTTTCTAAAGGATATGGTCTGTGGCTACATCATGATTTTTTGTGGAAAATGGGATAACCATCTTGGGGTGCTTCAGTTTCCCTTTAATAATAGTTATCAATAATCAATCAGAATGGCTCCCATAGTGTGATTATATATTATTCTCTGAATATCACCTCTTTATTGGGAAGATGTGGGTGAAGCCTCCCTGGTGGTACCAAGTCTCATTCATGAGGAATCAACAAATATTCAGGATATAAATTGGTTTTTGGTAAATCTTATATTTAAAAAATCATATGAAAGATCATTATTACAACACTCTATAGTTTTCCATTGATGATTGGGTTCTCTTGAATGATTCTATTTAGCTAGGTTACAGTCATCTTGGAACATAGGGAATGTTGGAAAAATACATGTTAGACCATTTGATGATAATGAATGGATTTAGAAGGATTCTTATTGGTTGGAATTTCAAGTTCATTTGATTGGTATTTTTAATGTTTTCCTTGTATCGCAGATCAAGATGTGTCATCATGATCCCTATCACATTTTGTTTGGGGAGGAGATTAGGTTGTATCAAAACATTTCAATTATTGAAAAATTAGTGGATATTGTTGAATCTCAAGTGAAATCATTGTGTGAGATATTGATTCCATTCATCTAAGTGTTATGAAAACACATGTCATATTCTAGCGATAGTTGAGAGTGTGATTCATTGCTAATGGAGTAGTAGAATAACATATTTTCTAGAAAAAATTCATCCATATAACATCTTAGTGATGGAAAGTCCTATGGTGAAAATTTTGAATCAACATATTACACACTTTCAATTATTTCACACTATTTTTTGTTTCCCTCTTAATTTGAGTTCATTTTGGGACTCCCGAGGGTGGATATAATTTTCTATGGAAAATGACCTAATGTTTATGGATGTATGTTTGATTAAATTAATGGTTTCTGAGTATAAATGTATAAAAGACTTTGTATCATTCTCCATGAGTTCATATAACACTAGTGTTGGGTTTTGTTTCATTGAGAAGAATATGTACATTATACATTAATCATGATGTTTATAGATCATGTATTGGTTAAAATTCATGCATTGGTCATTGGGAAGATACCCCAAATCGGTAAAATACATGAAATAATTTCACATCATGTAATAATATCACATCATGTAGTGGTTTCTCGAATGTTTTTATGGGTTACGTTCAAGACCAGAAAAGCATACATGCAATGAAAAGTTTTCATTTAATGAAATTAAAAAAATTATGTTTAATCCATGAAAATAAATTTTTCTTATGGACAAATTAATCATGAATTACATGACATTAAAGGAATACACATCATGTAATTGTAACAGTTTATGTTTTTAGCATGTTGCATGATTGGATTTTATTTCATTTGGCCACATGTCTTTTCCCTCTCTACCCAAGAACACTTCCAAGATATTCTACAGACCTCTGCTACTTTCAAATCATTTAATTCAGTGATTGAAATTCATTGTAGTTGAGGCCTGTTTCTCTGGGTGAGTAATCATTCTATTGATCATGGTAGAACCATTGTGTTGTTTTATCATGTCTCTTAATCTGTGATAATAATTTTCTTGAATCTTTATAGATCATTTTCATGCTATTTCATTGAATGATGAACCTTGTGTTGGTTGTAGTGTAGAATAATAGGTCTTTGAGTCGTGTTTTGATCTATCCTACCTTCCAACTATTTTTCTTTTTGAATTAATTTTGATATTTTGGATTGATTCTAGGGCCTCTATTGTTGTCCATATTTCCTTCTATGTCTGTGGATCCCATTTCAGGCATATGCAACCTGGATTCAAGGTATGTGGTTCTATATCTAGCATATTTTAGAGAATTTTATTTTTTTGGTTTCAAAATTTCTTCATATATTAATTGAAATTATTGATTTCTCTTTCTTGAAATGGTTGTTTGATAAAAGATGGATTTTCCATTTTTGGTAAAATAAAAGGCCTTTTTAAAGAATTGTTAATTAAATTTATGAAATGGTTTTCAATGAATGGTTTTGATGAAATGGTTTTGAAAATATTGCACATGGGATTACCTGGGTACTTAAATAGAAGTTGTTGTAATAGGCCTCGTTTGTTCATTATTTTGAGGGGTTCACTTATGGGGTGTTCCTAGCTTCCTTATGCTTGTTATTATAGGGGGTTGATAGACTTGTTGTGAGGTTCACTCTATATGGTGTTCCTCTTCTCTTTATATTCAATTTATATATATAGAGGCTTTACGAGTGCTATTATCTATGTATTAGGTACGAGTGTACTTGATATCCTGGCCTGTAGTGACCCATGGCATGATGTTACCTATGATTTGGCTTGTACTATTTTAACTTTTATTTCCATGGACTTTATATGATATGTTACATATGAATTGGATTGAATTTACTACTTTTATGTTTATAAAAATCGTTGAAACTGTTTTTAGGCTTATTTTGGAAATGTCGAAATAGGGGAAATTAAATGTTTTTCAATGATTTTGATATAAAATTTTTTATCTATATATCGTGTCTTTTTCATTAAATTTGATCACTGTCTAGATTGTTGTAAAAATAATTGATTTGGAACACCTGGATTGGATCCTGATAATCCTATTTTTTCACAAGTTGGACACCCCTTTAGGGGTGTGCAGACCTTTTTATGTCATTTGATGCATGGAAAGGAAAATGCATTATATGGAGGCAACATGGTTACTATCAGCTGAGCCAGGGAAGCAAGTGGTGAGATGGTTGGAGTTTTCCATGATATAACCGGAAGTATATATATTTTTAGTTTTTTTCCTTTTATTTTGTAATTATTGTTTGGGATGCTCTGAAATCTTTTGAGTTATATAATTTCCACTCCCTACATTTAGTTAAAGCATATGTTTATATATTATTTGGTTTATTATTATTTATATATATATATTCCATTTTTTCTACTTCAGGTTGGGTGAAATCATCCCCCCATATTTTACTATAATTCATAGGTTATATTCACCATCCCATGGGGAGTTATGTGGAAAATTTATTCGGGTACGATTTTGAGAGGGTATCCAGGTCAGGTTTTCTATATAAAGGGAATAAATATATTAAGAGACGCACCATATAATACTTTTTTTTGGTAAAATAGTTTTATGTTATATAACTATGAACTATAATTCATTGAATTTAAAAATTTATGGTAATGATAAAATTAAATAATATACACTTGATGATAATATAGGTTCATTGTTATATTGCGATATAGAATTGAAAAAATAGATGAAGATGAGTCTGTTAAAATAAAATTAGTTGTTTTAGAATTAAAAATAAATGCTACTATTTACTCCATGGATTCTATATTATAGGAAAATGATTGTGATGAGGCTGATAATGTTTAAAATGATTTATAAACATAAATATGGGATATTCAAGAATGAATAAAATATTGTTTTATATAATATCATATTACATATTGAAATGGTATTTTTATTTTAAATGATTTCCTAAAAGTTACCTGTTATGAATATAATATGAAATGGTAGATTAAAACTAAATACCTAAAGATGAATGGATATAACAACATGATGATAAAAAAGGAGAACTAATCTCTTGCTACTAGAAGAGGTTATACCAGTGAATTATATTATTGTGAATAATTGGTTCAGAAAATTAATTGAAAATTATGTTTAATGGGTTATTTAGAAAATGTAAGTGAGTATAAAAATGAAACTTGTAATTCTAATTCAAACGAACACATGATAGATGAATTATATACAGAAATTGAGAGATAAAAATGAAATTTTATAATTTTTAAATATAGATAGTGCACTTGGGAGTATGTATAAAAACTTATTGAGGAAAAAAATAATTCTTAATGGGAATGAAAAGATAAGGAATACTTCCTCTAGCGGCAATGATAAAATATGTGATGTTATAGAGTTTTCTCTAAAAGAAAATATTAATATTTAGGATTATAATTTTACAAATAAAGATGTACAAGAAATAAAATTTCATTCTATTTCAGAAGAAAATGTCAATATGATAAAGGAAATTGAATGACTAAAAATAGATTTGTCTATATTTTTTTATGAAAGGAATATCTATGTTAACATTTTATGACTAAACAAAATAAAAAATATCAAACTGGAATTATAAGGATGGGACACTGTGAAATTTAATTTTTTTTGATCTTTTAATAATCACCCGGTCACACCAATGTATTTATTTCAAAATACTTATCCTCTAAATTTTCTATTAATTTTTTTTGTAATTAGTCTATTTTTCTATGAATTGTTTTTCTAACACGATTGGACAAATGTTTTCATGGGTAACATTCACAAAAATATAGCTTGGTAGGATATGTACCTTAAATTTTTGAGAAAACAAACCAAGTATATGTATTGTGGATATTCTATACATATGGAAGGAGATGTTATATATTTTATTAAATTCAACAGATATGAAGGAGGATATTTTACACATTATATAAAAACCCAATTTTTTATAATAAATCTAACTAAATATTGAAAAGACCTTCACATGCAGTACTTTTTTGAAAGGTAAACTACATAATGAGATGTTATACAATGAAAGGTGTCAAAATAGATAATTCCTTTAAATCTTATACTTCATGATTTCTTTGAACCAATATCTATGAATAGTATAAGAGAAAAAGATTTTTCGTTGTGATTTTTGATGCTTTTAGTAGATTTACATAGACTGACATTATTTCCCTTAAATTTGAACCATTATCTACTTTAATTTTTTAGATTAATCGTATTCAAAATAAAATGGTATATTTATTCATATTCATACTATATGATATAGGGGAAGAGAGTTTTTGGATATGAAATTAAAAAAATACCTAAAATTAAATGTATATTTCTATAAAGTGTAAGCATCTTGGGCACCAAATAAATTGTATTATGAAGAAGAAAAATTGAAACTTGTATGAAATATCAAAAACCATGACAAATGAGTTTAAAAAAATATATTTGGGTATAAGATGTATATACTGATTGATATATATTTTATAGAGTTATTTTATGATCTATTTTTAAAAACATCAAGTTAATTTTGTAAATGAATAAAATCATTAATAAATTATGTTAGATTATTCAAATGTAAATTTTATATTCAGAAAACCAAATATTCATTTGATAATTTTGATTCAAAGTCTAATAATGGTACATTTTTTCACTATTATAAGTATTGTAAGGTATATTGAGTCAATAATAAAAGGTCTTTGAAGGTTGAATACTATATACATGTTAAATTAGTTAAAAAAACTTTGAAAAAAATAATTTTTATTTCAATATACATGAGGAAGACTTAGGGATATTGATTTTTGAGATAATTAATCCAAAAATAAAAATGAAATTGATGAGGGGGATTTACCCACATGAAAAATCATGGAAATATAATTGAGGTCACCCATTAGATAATTTGACTAGAAGTTTTAATGGAGGAATTAAAAAAATTCACTGAAGATTTTTTGGGCCTTCTATACTTTCAATTCATATTTTTTTCTAAAAAAATGACAAATCATTAACTATTTCTAATTTGATTCATTTTATAGAATAAGAGTAAGATCAGTTTTTATAGAATAATGTTTTTGATTTAGTTTAACCACCTAAATATTCTAATGTAATTTGTACCAAATGGATATTGAGGAATAAACAAAATGAATTTAAAAATATTTATAGAAATAAGGTTAGATTCATTGCAAAATGATATTTCTAAGAATAATGAATACATTTGGATGAATAATTTTCCCTAGTTTCATGATTATATTATATAAGAATACAGTTGGATAATAAATTTTTTATGTTCCTAAATTATTTCTTAGAGTTGTTAAAAGTTAATTTCTAAATGGATTTATTCTTGAATTAGTTTTTAGTAATGTATACCCTGGTTTTAATAAATAAAATCATCATAATCATGTTTTAAATATTTTTAAAGCAATTTATGATCTCAAGAAATCTCCAGGAGAATCATATGAAATTTTATCCAATTATCTATTGAAAAATTACTTTATAAAATAAAATAACAACCATAAATTATTTACAAAAAAATATATTCTAATGAAATATTTATTTCTTCAAATATCTATTGATGATAGGATTTATAGATCATCAAATTATTCATTATGAAATAAATTTTCATAATTAATGAAAAATTAATTTTAAATGGGTTTTATAGTAGAATTAAATTCTTACTTGGAAGTAAAAAATTTCAATGAAATAATGTATTTTTTCTTGATTATTATATGTATACAAAGGAACTTGTTAAAATATTTAAAATAGAAAATTTTAAAAGATCAAACAACCGCATGAGTACTTCATGAAAACTAGATGTTAATAAATTTGGAAAATTAATTAATGACAAATATTATAGAGGTATGATTTATATTTTATTATATTTAATATCTTCATAGACTAATTAAATGTTTTAATTTTGTGTTTTCATTATTTATCAATGTGACCATAATGAATGTCACCTAAAGGCTATGAAAGGAATAAAAAAATATGTTACCAGATCTATAAAACATGATTTCTTCCATCCCAAAAAAACTATTTTTAATTTAAAATGATATCCAAAATCGGATTTTGGTGGACGTAAAATAGATAAAAATAAAAAGAGTAATGTTTCACTTTATTGGAGAAATCCTGGTATCTTAGAATTATAAGATACAAGATTTAATTTCATTATCATATGTAAAAACACAATACACTATTAAGAGAAATGTTTTGGATCAATCCTTATGGCTTAAGAAAATTCAAACTAGTTTTAATGTATACATTAAAATGTTTATAATTTTATATGAAAGTATATCTATTAATTATATATTTAAAAATAATTTAAAACATTAAAGGACTAAATATATCAAATTTGGATATCAATTTATTATAGTTCATGTTAAAAATGGTGAAATATATTTTGAATATGTTCTAAATGATGATTAAGTTGTGGATATTTTTACTAAAAAAGTGATTTATATGTGTCTAGTAAAATCATGTATGAACTTGAAATGAAGAAGTTT
This sequence comes from Viscum album, assembly GCA_963277665.1. NCBI lineage: Eukaryota > Viridiplantae > Streptophyta > Magnoliopsida > Santalales > Viscaceae > Viscum > Viscum album. The sequence goes on along the minus strand of OY728135.1, from coordinate 441,805,266 downwards.
TGAATAAAATTTTAAAATTAAACTATTAGAATATGTTTTTTTGTAGAAAATGTTACTGTATAACTAAAATAAATCAACCTATAGAATCTCGCTTCATTTCAACTCTATTTGTATGAAAATTTTAATTTCTATGACAAGATACTATCTTTGTTTAGTATATATGCTTAAACGTCTTTTATTTTAAGGTTTATTTACATTAAAAAAATCTATTTTTGATTTATATCTAATGTAAATGTAATATATTTATGTTTTATTATTCACTAACACATGAATTCACTATTTTTCATTGCTTAATTCATTTCAATCATATAATATAATTCTATTAATAGCTTCACATGTGTTCATATATCCTTGTGGGATATAGAGAATTTTCTAGGAGTAGTTTTTATTTCATTATGATTTTTATTTTTTGAAATCTATAAATAGATGTATACCAAACTGCACACACTATTTTAAAGATAATAATCTCAAAAATTGGAAAAGAAGTGGTATTTAAGGGGGAGAATTACTCTTGAAATTAATTTTTTATTTTAGTTGGTATTTTTATTTTCAATTACTTGGTTTAGGAGGAAACATTAGTATTTAGATGTTTATTAAAATATGAAATTTGTTTTTATATATGCTAAAAAAAGGGAAGTTAAAATGTTTGTATGTCCCAAATATTTTTTTTCATAAAGTGGGAAATATGAATTTATATTATATTCTATAATATATTTGATAATTTGAAATGGGGGGATAAGTTTTTAAAATTATAATTATTTATATATATATATGAAATATAAAGAGATTACTTAATGGATCATTATCACTTTACTTAATTATGTTTTGATAATTATAAAATTAGCATTATATTCCATATGACACGTGTGAATAAATATTTTTTAATAATAAAATACTTCTAAAACAAAATAGTATTGTTGATGTTTTTTATTGATCATTTTTTCACATGAGTTATGTGTCTTATGAGATAATTTCAATGAAAAATAAAAATAAGTTTGATTTCGTTTTAACTCATACACTAATTTTTTATAATTGGTTAATTAGAATTTGTCTCCTCATTATTTTCCTATGTTGATAATATTTTTTGTATATATTATTTTTTTACTTTTTTATTATTATATTTTTAAAATCCTTAGTTTTAGATTTTTTTTTAATTATGAATTCAGACAACTAAAGAAATGTCATACACAATTCATAGAAATTTGTCAAATCTATATTTATAAGTCCAAATTTTTTTATGAAAGTCATATGATATTTTAATGTAATATGTTTCTTCTCAATGTCATATAAAATAAAAATATGTCTATATTCTAACAATTATATCGTAGTGATTTTATTACAGTTGAACTAATGAAATACACACGGTATATTGAAATCATATCATGAGGATATAATTTATTATAAAACAATTTAACTATGTATGAAATCATACACACTTCTTTATAGTGTCTTATAAGAATCAAATTCATTCAAGATTCTCAAAGTTGCATAAGTAATCGAATTTAGGAAAAATATGTTATACAATTCACAAAATCAATTGATTTGAAGTCATCTGAAGATTTTAAATTCATACATTGTTTCTTGAAAATAATGTGATCAATAGTTTATTTTAAAAAATAATCAAAACATGATATGTTTTGTTTATACTTTTGATTTTTTATTTACAACATGGGTTTGAGAGCCATTTTCTTTCTTTTTAATTATTCTATAATTACTTATAGATATTTCGATGCTATGAATATTTATGTGGAATTATTTTTCCTAAAATTATATTGAAATATTTATTGATAAAACATGTTTCATTTTTTCAACCACATTCTTTGAATTTACATGATTCAAATATGGATAGTTTAAAACATGAAGAGTTTGTCTCGTCTTTTTTTAGTGAGTATTCAGTGGAATTTAATGTTGATTATTATGTGAAAATTTACTATTTAATTTAATATTTACTGATTCTAATAACTTACATCATACATAATGTTATTATATTTATAGATTGTTGACATAAAGACGCGTGAATATTACTATTACACATTTATGATAAAATTTAACACGAATCATTATTTGGGAAAGAATCATGAACCACATTGAACTGGTTCGTTGGACTCACATGTTCGTCTACTACTTTGGGAAAATAAGAAATTGAATGACTATAATCTTCGAGTTGTCTTTCATATAGATATGCATGTTACTATCAATTTTTAAGGTGATCTGTAAGAAGAAACTCTATTAATGGGTTTTTATGGAACCAATTCATATTATATAATGAAATGTAGATGATAAAAAATATTTATTGTGTTGTAATAATTTCTAGTCATCACTACTATACTCTGAATTGGACTTCATATATATTATCCTTTACTTATAAAATGTTTTACTATTACATAAACAATTAGATCTTCATTGTCTAATTTTTTTATATGGTCAATTCACCATCTCTTAAAAACTAGAATATCTTTCCAACTAGGAAAAAAATAATGAAAGACTAATTAAATTAATCAAAATGGATTTTTAAAAATTAACTATTATTAATAATCCTTCATATCTATTAGCAATTAATATTTTGATAATATATTAGTTTGTACATTTGAATTTTTTATTACGACAATACTTTAAACATGATTAATTTAAGTCATTAATATAAAAAATACAAAATATAAAAAATATTGTTCTTTAAAAACATCAGTCTTTTTCCACTAAATGATTTAAATCACATTTATTTATTGTCTATCATATAAATATTATATTTCTCTAATTAACTGGTATTTATACACATCAAATTATTATTTGAAGATAAGAATAAAATGTTGAATGAAACATTTTAACTATTTCCTATTTTCATGAGGTTTACCTATTCTTGTACTTTCCTGATGATGTATTAATGATTATCTTTCATTATAAAATATATAATGGTTTAATTTAATTATATATATGATACAAGCCATAAAACAATGTATTTCATTAATGGAAAATATATAATAAAATCTCAAGGTGTTATAATACTAACATTGAGGTGTTGGTTGGCCTAGAGGTTATTGAGGAGGAGACGTATGTTAGGGAAAACAATATAGAGAATAATTTTTTATGGTGTATACTTCAGTTGTAATTTGTGTACTATTTTATTTTATTATATTAATGCTTTAATATTATTATTCACAATTTAATATCATTTCCTTATTTTTCCTACCATTGTATCTGGGTTGGGTCTTTCTATAGAGATGTTACATTAACCATTAGTGTTATTGACACAAGTTAAATATTGTTCAATGTTGTTATATGTTTTTATATTATTGTGAGTTGGTATGATTAATTATCAGGGGTCTTTATCCTCTGATATATGTATCTATATTATATAATCATTAACATGTTTTTGTTTTTATTTATGTAATTAAATGTCAATTGATATTGATAAAGAGATATTTTTATGGACGAAACATATAACATGCTTTTTTATATATAGAGAATGATAGCCAAGAGTACTGAAAATGGACCAGGAATAAATATATTTCATCATAGTAGGTAATTTTAATGTTTTATAAAGTTTATTGAAAAAAACCTCATGATAAATTGAAATTTACTAAGGTGGTTGAATCTCTGAAATCAATTTTTTTATTTTCTTTTTTTGGAACTACAGTCATCGCCTATAAAATTAAATATTAGTGAATTGTAATAGACTCCAAGGACTGTACAATAAGTAGGCACAATCGATTTATATGGTTTTCTAATCAAAACATGTATGTAGTCCATAGCATGATCTAGAATCATGAGATATCATACAGTATACTAATTTCATCATATAGATTGAAAACAAGAATACTTTATCCTTAACTGATGAAAATAATGCTCTTAGTAGTGTATAATTATCCTGGATAATAGAAATATTTAATTTGGTTTTATACAACAATAGTGTGTACCTCAAATTTATAATTCTATAATTTTATTTTTTTCATTAGATATTTTTCTCCTTCCCATTATTTCCCTTCTTGTTCTAAATATATTGAATCATGTAAACTCTCTTCCTCAACTACACTATCTCTATTTGATATTTTATATTTCAATGTAGAAAATAGTACATTCTTTACATGATCTTATACATGAAACACCCTCTTAAGTTTATCTCACACAAAATATTATATTCTTATTCAAATTTTAATATCAAATTTGAATTCAAAAAATTTACTTCCATCAACAAAATTAAATATTTTAATCAATTTCACCCAGTTCTTTTTATTTTGTTTCAATAATTATAAAAGATCAGGTGGACTTATGAATAACTCATTGAATGATTTTTGGACTCATGACCACCTCCTTGTTAAAACACCATTGAATACTCCATTAGACCATTACCCATGGAATAAAAATAATGGAAATGAATAGCAAACATGATGCCTGATACTTTGATGTAATATGCACCCAATTTAGTACATTGTATTGTAAATCCACTCTATGAATGCAATAAATACTATCATATAAAACTATTAGAATAAAATATTAATATTATGAACAATATAATGAGATTATGTTGTTAATACTATTCCCTACCACAATAGGGAATTCTAATTTATCTTATAAATCAAGATAAATATTACAATAATAAATATCTCACTAATCGTTCAATAATTATGTCTATCTAACATTGGTGACATGCCCTATTATTATAAGAGTTACCTTTACAACCTTTTAGTTTCTACTATCATTTGATTTTAATGAGATAATTTCCACCTTCTCTAAGATATATAGAGGAATCCTTCATCTAGTGGAATAATTTCACCAACTCAACATTAGAATACGGTAAATAGTTTACTTTAAATATATATCATAGGTATTTTTTTTTATATCATATGGTGAATGATATTATGAAAGACTACCTCCTACAATACTATATTTCAAATTCTAATGAATTTGTATTATATCAATTCCACTCCACAACAATGCAGTCATCAGTAGTACGGTCACCAGATTTTCTCCTTCTACTGATTTTATCATTCTTATTTCAAATAAGAAAATTATACAACATTATCAATCTACAACAATAAATATATTTTAATATTTCCAAAAATTCCTCTATAAGATCAATTAAAAATATTTTCCATCAAAATTTCATAATAAAACTACATAGTTCTCATCCATGACTTCCTTATACTCAACCAAAACATATAGAGGCAAAATAACACCTTCACACATCCTGGGTCAAAACCATTATGAACACATTTTTTTGATTATGCATATCTTCAATATTACTTAGATTTAAAACTCCTTTCTTCAATAGATTTTAAATTAAATGGGTAATTTATCTGAATCTACCTCATAAAAGAATTAAGAATCAAATATCCATCCATGTGAATCATGCTAGGTGTGTTTTAATGTATCATCCCATATTTTGGTCCCCTTCATAGATCCTATAGAAACCCATTTATCCATAAAAAATCCTCCACTGTTTCTATCAATGTAATGTAATTTTCATCCATTGTTGAAAGTGTAACCATTTTTTAATGTTTTGATTTCAAAATGCTGTTAATTTTTCTAAAATTAAACACATATCCTATAACACTCCTCTGTGAATATGAATCTCCTCTAAAGCCAGAGTCTACAAATTCTAGTAGAAACTCTTCTATTCCAAATAAATGTTCTAGGACTATAAAAACATAATTTACCAGAGGATCCATTTCAAAACATCTCAATCCACCCTATTCGGGTTCTATATAAATCCTCTAACAACTCCCACTACCTTTTCATAATCTAGATGAGTGAAAATGATGCAATACATCAAAATTTCAAGAAATTATGATAAAAAAACATCTCCATGTATTCAAAATTATCTTATATTTGAGTATATTCTACTTACATGGATCATAATGACTAATAAAGGGTATGGTAGCATCTTTTCCTACTGAGAAATGAAAACGTTCCACCAAATTTTAAATTTAGTCAGCCTTGGTTAGGTATAATGTACTAGATCCTAGTTCTTCTCAAATATTTATCCCCCAAATTATCATTATCATACCAAGGTCCTTTATCACAAAGAATAAGAACAACTCATCACTAATATCATCGATTCTGTCATTCATCTGACATGTGATCAGTATGTCATCCACATAAAGAAGAATTATGATGAAAATCCCATCATCAAAAAACTTCCAGTAAAAACAGTGATCATCATTTTTCTAGATGAAATTCCATTCCATCATAAAATTTTTGAAATTATGATGTTATTTTCTTAATTATTTCTTCACACTATAAAGGATACATTTGGAATTATGCACATGTCTGACATTTTTTAATCCTATAAATCACCTAGAAACACCATAAAGAACTCTTTATCAAAATTCCAGTGATTAAATGATATCTTCAAATCCATTTTCCAAATATAGATATATTCCAATGAAAATATAAATAACAGTATTTTGATAGTATTATGTTTACTACCAATGAATTTTTTTAAGATGTATCCACTCATTGATTATGTTGAATTAATTTTACAACAAGCTTATGTTTATGCTTCTTCTTTCAACCTTCATCTTCAATAAGAAGATAAAAACATTTATTTGAAGAATATTCTTCCCAAGAAATATCTCTGTCATCTCCCATGTTCTAAACACATGGGTATAATCATGTTCATCCCCAATGATATATCCTACTATTTAAAATAATTAAAAATCGTTACCTCCACTTAGAATTTAGGTTCTCTATCATCCATAAAGAGAAGATAATGAAAAGTACACCCATACCATTACACATAGTTCCTTTCCCTAGAAGAAGATTGTGTTCATACCTTTAGTTGAGATATATCTGGTACTACTTCTTGTGTATTGTTAAATTTCAGATCTTGAGATTATGTAGTCCTAGAACTCTCTAGTTCTATTGTCTTAGGAAACCCCATCAGAACTTTACCCGATGATTTTGGAAACCCCAATGAATAGTTTGTTGTTTCCCAAGATACTATGATTCTGGAATTTTTCAGAATCATTGAGTATTCCATTATTCCCACCAAGTGAACCATAACTTCTGATAATTCATTAATTTTATCAAAATTACTTCAATGTTTTTATCCTTCCATAGGGTATCCTCAATAAATATAATACTTCAACACATAATGACTTTTTGACAGTCATTATCAAAAATTCAAAAACCACATTCATTGTTTCCATAGCCAAAAATTAAAATTCTCAAGGCATATCCTCCATCAAGTCTCATTCCATAGTATCAACATGGGAATAGGAAAGTGTTTTAAAGACCTTGATATTGTTTTAAAAAATATTTCTCAGACCAAAAGTTCTCCAAAAGTTTCTTCCCAATAGATGATGATGGACTCTAGTTAAATAAGTAAGTCTCATTGTTGAATATGTACGTATCATTGTTAATATATTCTTCCCAAAAATACTTGGATAACCTTGTAATAATCCTTATGATTTTATGATTTTATAATAGAATCATTTTCATCCTCTCAAAAAATCAATTCTAATCTGGAGTCCATGGGATAGTATTTGAAAACCAGATCCACTTCTACTAGAAAAATCTCGAGATCTTATCACTTCCGTAATCACCACTATTTTATAAAAATAATCACTCTAACATAATTATTTTTATTATTTCCACCATATCTCTCCATTTGATAAAAATATCAAACACTTAAAACTTTTAATTGACGAATTACCCCACACTCTTTGCGGAATCAATAATGAATATCATATAGCCCAGTGAACCTTAATGAAAAGGCACCAGATCCTCGCCATAAATATTTTTGTGAACCACTCCTAACATCTAATACTTTGTGATTTCCATCCCATTTGAAAAGAGATCTTACCCCACATTTGAATTATTTATTATTCACATGTCTCACAATCTATTCTTATGGTCTTTAGAAATCTTTTAAGAAGGTAGAATCTGCATTCACTTCTCACTAAGGTGACCATAATATCCATTACAATGTTTAGTGGATGTAAATTCTCCAATATTCATCAATACTTATGATAAACCAATAAAACACAAGATATCATATTTCACTTCCATTTATAAGACCATGGAGCCATATGAAATCTTACACATTCCATTTGTAGACACTATATAGGAACATGAGTCATTGATATATCCTAGGGAAATTAAGTTATTCCATAATATGGATATTTTCCACACACCTTGAATGTTAAGAAAGCTTCTACTCCCCCTCTAGATATAGGCATATCATATTTAAATAATATGATCATTTTTCTATTCACTAGGAAAACTATATTGTATCTTATAGATATAAAATATTTCATACTCCCCCTCTCGTTTATTATATGGAATGAAGAACCAGAGCCAATCAGTCATGTCCCATTTGAGATGGTGGTAAATAGGATAAAATCACTCATCTCCTTTGAAATAGGGGTTATTGACCTGCATCAATAAGCGTATATTCTAGATTTTCCCCTCAAATACATTCAATATTTTTAAAGGTATCCATTCTTATCATAATTAAAACATGACAGATAACCTTTCAATTAGCTACTTCTTCTATGTCTCATTTTAACATTCACTTTCTGGTGACCTTTTCAAATAAAAATGTACCATCTTCATTCATCAATGAAACTATTATTGAATGATACCAAAATATTCTTATGAATAATTTCTTTGTTTAATATCAATTATTGTATGTTTGTGATCTTTAAATATATCATTACATTATAATTACTCATATCCATTACCATTACATCTTATGAATCTTGAATGGAAGAAATTAAAAAACATCTGACTAGGTCTCAGAAGATTACATTTTTTGATACTAGATGACATATAATAACATTGAAGTCTTTTGGATCATAAAATTATGACCTTCATTTCAAAATGATCATATATAATTATATCTTTTTTAGGAACACATTTTTTTTATTATTTTTATATTCTCTTATATATCATCCAAAGTTTGATTTCATTTAAATGTGGCCTTCACTTCTAGGATATTGAATTCTATATTTCTTGATAATGAAATTCACATTATCCTGAGTTCTTTCTTACCTATCCTTTACCATTTTTCATTTTTAACACTTACAGATTAACTGCATAAAATGGATTATTGAGGAATTTATACATAAGAAAATACTTTGTCTCCATTGTTATAAACTCAAAAACCTCTTCATTACACTTTTCTAGAACGACCCTTCCCTCATATGATGCTATCTCTTAAAAAACTGTGATCACCCCTACATATGGTAAATGAATGAAAATTAATAAGGAACTAGTTACCAAAATTTTTATACAAGGGAATTGGATGAATATTTCTAGTAAACTAAGCTCTAAAACCCTTTCATTGTGTCACAATCTGTTATAATCACTCTAGACAAAATATTTGATATCAATTAATTGGTTCAGGACTACCTTTTGATTAAACTAACATAAGATATTCCATTATAACTTCATGCATGGAATAAAAATATTCAAAATGAATCCCATTCATAACAAAATGAAAAATAAATAAATGTGCACAAAATTTAATACATTTTAATTTAAACCCATTGTTAGAACATAATCAAGACTATCAGGAACAACGATCAAAATAAAACATGGATGTTCAAGAACTCAAAGAGAGTTTGTGGTTCAATTTTGTTCCATATTACATGGAGAGATATGATTTTATGCTATTCAAAGAATCTTGAGGAAGTTATAGTAATCTCAATCTCACTAACCACTAAATCGTAATATGTGTCCAAAAAAGTGATCTAAACTACACCTATAGAAGTTTACATTTGGTGCTTCCAATTTACACCTCCATACAATCTATACGGGATGAATTAATCCTCATCTGAGATGTATATAAGAATCCATCATGTAGACACAACTATCCACCACCACAACTTTAAAAAACATTCCACTACTGTCCTTCTGAATATAACAAATACATAGAAGATTAATTATCATTTTCTGAATGATATTCCAATAAATTTTATCCATAGAACCATCTTATATCTTCTTTTGAACTACAAATTTTCTTATACTACTCTATCTCCATGTGATCATCAGAAATAATTTCACTAGAATTTATCACTCGGGTGAACTTATCATTCCTCATTCTTATAAAATTATTCACACCTATTAATAGAAACTAGAATATTCAAGGGTTGGAAAGACAATTATCATATTGAAATAAATAATATACTTCCTATGTGGATCGATATGATTCTTTATGATTCAAACTAACTTGATTTATTAGGGAAGTGAAAATATTAAAATTCATAGCTACTCATTAGAGTCTGAGGTGCCTCTTCCATATCTTCAACTCATCAATATCATGTTCTAATATCAAATCTATAGTGAGAACCATATTTCACTAAAAAAATGCATCGTGAATTATATTTATTATATTTATTCCATAAATACTAGAATCAATATCATCATTTGTAATGAATCTTCTAAAATATTATTAACTTAAAAAAATTATTTTTAAATACGTGGTAATTTATTGAACACTCTAAAATTTTCTAACACAGAAATCATAAATACATTATAAAATATGTTATGTATCCTTGAAAAATATATTACAGAGGATTAAAAATATATTATGTATTATGTAATATATATATATATATATATATAAACTTATGCATCACTTATTATACTAGTGAATTTTCTAAATATATACTTATGGTAAAAAATATTTTATTTAATCCGGAAATATCATAAAAATCGTACAAGAAATATTACATATTCATCAAGATTCTATCTTTCTTATGGATATAATAACCATTTTCATATATTGTTCCTGTAAATAATATATTATTTATTGAAAATAAAAATATTTTCATTGGATGTCTTTGATTTATTTTTAAGACTCCAACATAAAAAACTTATATATAACTTGAGGTTCATGAATTTTCTAAATTTTCAAATTTATTGATAAAAAACAAAAGCATTTTGTAATTATTATGCATATATTAATTTTTATTATTCTTGGATATAAAAAATTATCCCTGAAAGTCTTAGGATTCTTTTTGAGATTCAATTATGCCCACCTCCAAAAACCTCCCAAATACTTCAAATCAAATTCAAACTAGTACCAACCACATATAAATTGAAATGAACCCTTCAACTCACATAATAAATATTTTTTATGGGAGTTTGAAAATGATATATATATTGAAAAAAATAAAACATAGAAAACATATCCACTTATATTTTTTGATTATTATTCTTTAGATTAAATAAAAAATGTTTGTGGAATCATATTCAACTCCAAATATGGTAAAATTATCCTTGGGTTTCATAAACCTCCACAAGGGAACAATACTCATCAAGGGGTCAAAAATCACCCCAAATTTACTCTTGGTGTCAAAAATATCCCCCTTTTGATTTTTTATCAACCAAAGAACATAAATCACTTTTAATCTCATCACACATTGTTATGAATCAATATTCTATAAATACAGTCCCATTTAAATGAAATTGATTTAGGAAACAAAAATATTGAATAATAGAAACATGTTATCTATAGCAGTATATTTCATCATTTCCATCAATACTCTTGATTCCTCTTGATATCAACTAGAAATGAATTAATATTCAACATAAAGAATATGTCCTTGATACTTGTATATAATATATTCTTAAAAATAATTCTCACAATATATTTTAGATTAGTTCACAAGTCACAAAACACTCTCTAAATACTTGATGCCTTAAATGATTAACCCTTTTAATAACTCTCTCTAACTATATTTTATCCCTAAATAATAGACATCTTCCACATTTGGTTAAACACATACCTATAGATTCTACAATTATTTAGTTCTCTCCCAATTTTTTCAATAAATCATGGTATTAAATATAAAGATGTTTACGTTTTCTTTAACCCCATTTGACTACAATATCCAAAGAAAATGTGATAGAGGTGATGGAGTCAGTGTACATTATCTCAGAGATGAGTGAGGTTGAAATCCCATAATAGTAATTAATATTTTAAATGTATCTATAAGTTTCTGATTAGTGAACACGTCAGGTGTTTTTTAAATTGTTGTAAAAAGTCACAACTTCAAAAAATATTTCCCCACAAACCCTTTAATGAATTAATAATTTAAATAAATATCTTCAATTGAGAAATTTTAAACATATTTCTCAATAGATTTATACCAGAATGATTATAGCTTATTATAAGTAGTGGAAACATCACCTCCTCTGTGAGATTTTTTAATTGAGCTGTAAAGACCTGTAAAATTCAAGGGAAATATATTCTTAATTTTCTTTGGGATTTTACAAGAACACGGTTTCTGACAGCACTTGATTTCGAGGCTCGGTGTGCCCGAAATTTCTATCCGAAGTTTGGCTTGGGTACGTTCAGTGAACGAATGAGTGAGTTTTTCTAACTTTTTAACCGTTGCTCGGAATCGAATTCTGAAGGTACCGATTGATTCGAAGCACTGGTATTTGCTTAGGAACACCTTTTCCGGAGTTGCGTTTACACGAGAGAAGTTGTTAAAAAAATTTGGAAGGTAAAATAATATTGAGCATCAATTTTTTTTCAGTAAGTGGTTTAAATATTTGGGTGGAGGTTGGGGGAAACCACCCAACTTCCCATTGGAGGTTATGTGGGTGGTGGGGCCCACACGAACCCCACCCCTTCATCTTCCCTGACCTTCCATAACCCTTCATTTAATTTAAAAACTTGATTTAATTAATTGAGTGTATTAATTCAACTTTTGAATTTCAAACATAAGTTATGTTAATAAAATAAGTGAGGGACTTATTTTATTTGGGTTGGGAACTTGTTGCTTGAGAGGTTTGGGAGAAAAGCTAAGGGAGGCTTGAAGATCTTCATCTTCTTTGTCGAAGAACACGAAGAACGCGAAGAACGCACCGATCTCCGACGAAGAACGCCGAATCCTCAAAGATCGACTACGCGACGCCGTGTACCGCGACGCCAACGACGCCTTCTTCTGCGACGAATCTCCTTTCACGACGCCTCCTTGCGTGACGGTTATTTCCACGACGGAACTCCGTTCAAGCTAGGCTAGAGGTAGGGAATTCTTTAATTGTTGATGGTATTCATGTTTTCATCCGTCATCATTCCTCGTACTTTTGGACCACCTGTTACCAATTAACGGGAGGGGGTCGGACCGCACGAACATGGCCGACCCTCCTCCCCTTTTGTCTTCCTTGTGGTGGAATGGAACAAGGATGGCGCGGTGTCGTCGCACCGCGCGGGGTCATGCGGCAAGCTATGCATGGCGCCGTCGCACTGCGCCTTTGAATCGAACAAGAACACGGCGTCGTCGCGCCGTGCCGGAGAACCTCAAAAAACACTGTGGCCAGAGCAATGCCGCGGCGGAGGGGCGCGGCACCGTCGCGCTGCGCCGGACGGTCCAAGGCCACGGCGGAGCAGGGGACCCGGTGGCCGGTTCCGGGCCGCCGACGTCGGAGCAGGGGGACCGGCCCTTGTTAGTCTCGAGTCGGCAACGGCCGACCGGCCGGATAGTGGAAGAACCGAGGGTTCAAAATCCCCGTCTGGCCGGACGTGAGCGACCCCCATTATGGGGTCGCCGTTACAACAAGAGGGGGGCATCACCCCCCCCCCCCCCGCATCCGGAATGGCTCGGCCGTTCGGCCGAGCCACCTGGCCAGCGCGTCGGGCCACGCCAAGGCCAGGCTGGGCCGAGCCAGCCAGGCCGGACCCGGACCCGGGTTGGGTCGAACTGGTTCGAGCCGGCCCAGGGGGTCTCAGGCTGGGTCGGTCCGGGCCTGAAACCCCCAGTTCCGGACCTCTTTCTGTATTTTTCTCATATCTTGGGATTCAGACCTCCGATAAATGCACCGTCAGCAGGGATGTGATCCTTGGAACGAGACGGTCATTTCGGTATATTACACTCAAGGTTTCAGAGTACTCTGGGTTCGGCCGGGTTGGTTCATACACGAAACCAACCGGGCCATCGGGGCGGAAACACTTATAACTTGAGTTCTGGACGTCCGATTGACGTGCCGTCGACTTTATGGGATTCTTCTAAGTGAGACGGACCTTTTGGATTACTACTCTTGAGGTTTGGACGCAGTTGGAGTACGGTAGGATTGGTTTTGTCTTAAAAACCAACCAGGCCCCTGGGACGAAAAAGCCAATAACTCTCAGACCGAGCGTCCAATTGATGCGTCGTCTGTGACGTTGAGTTCCTGTTGATGATACAGAACTTTTGGATACATCAAATCCGGACTATGTGTCATTTGATGTATCAGCCCCTTGGCTCGTGGAGTGGACCCTCCCGAACGAGCTTGCTATGTGCGGGAACCCTAGAGCTGGTTGCGACTATGACGAAGATGACTGTACAGAAATCCTTTGTGGATTCGACGGCGACGACTACAACACTCAGCGATCCTACGTGGATCAGTGCTACGGATACTATGTGGGTCGGATCTTGTGTGGGTTAGCACCCAGCATGCCTGTGTGGGCCAGCGCCTACAGATCCTGTGTGGGTCCGATCCTGTGTGGCTCAGTGTCGGGGTTAGTTACCTATCAATCCTTTGTGGGTCATTGCGGGGGTTAGTTACCTATAGATCCTTTTTGGTTCATTGAGGGGGTTAGTACCTATCGATCCTGTTTGGGTCTGATAGCTTAGTTGAATCAGTGGCTACATCTAATCGTCTCTATCGTCTTGTGAAGAAGTATACCTGTGTGAGCTGAATCTTGACATGATTTCCTATGTGAATTGTGTTGTGCTATCCTGTGTGGTTATGATCGAACTTGGGCTCGGATGTTGGAGCCGAACTGGAACTGATGACTTAGGTATATGTATGGGCATATACCTAAGTGGTGTCGGATGTTACTTCTTGATTATATCCTTCCTTTGTGGATTATTCTTTGTGGATTCTGGGAGACCTTCTGGGGTCTCGGGGTCCCTACTGAGTAGCTTATACTCACCCCTACACGGGCTATGCCTGCACAACATTGTGTTGGTTGCAGACGACGGACATCACTGATCGTGGTTGAGGCATGAGGAGCAGGTCGGTACTCCGAGGTGGACCACTGGGCGGGGCGTACTCGGAGCAGACAGCTGGACCCGAGGAGCTGTGGAGGTTTTCTGTACCCACCCTTTAGGTGGGACTTCCAGTGGACGGCTCGAGGCTACTGATTTACTTTTAGTTGCTGTTTTCCCTTTCTATTTGTACTTTAATTTCAGTTTGGGTTTGTAAAATGGCCCACTTACATTTCCGCAATTACTTTTGTATCATTTTTTACATAGTGTTTACTTCTGCTTGCTTTCTTTGTGGTGTTTGTATACCTTAAAAAGGCAATGCCTTCCCTATTTACCAGGAATCACACCTTGGTGCTAGTCGCCAACCCCTGGCCTATGGAAGTCGGGCTTGGGGTAGTCACGGCACGGGCCCCGAGGACGGGTCTTGAAATATTGGTATCAGAGGAGTTTGGTTCTACCACAGAACTCAGGACTCTGATCTTTCTTCTATGTGAAGCAATAGTGTTAAGATTATTGAGTGTGGTTATCAGTATAGGGAGTCCAGTGTTGGTGTAGTGATCGACGTATCCGTACACCAGGACCCTAGCTTCTGATTTCCGACTTATAGCACGAAAACATTGATTGAATGTGTGTTTTAAGTTTTCTTTGTGATTACTTTGTATCAGCTCACCAGGTATACCGTTCTGACCGTGGCACACCTGTCTCTTTTCAGGATGGCCCCATGACGGCAGCCAACTAGGGTTCCGAGAGTTGTGTGTGATGACAGCCCACCGAGCGTCGAGGCCTCAGTACAGGGCCCTTTGACAGCAGAGGCACCAGCGGTACCTCTACCCGCCGGGCCATAGATGCTACCAGCTCCAGCCACTGACGATGCACGTCGCCTTAGTGCACTGCACGAGTTTCAACGCCAGCGACCGCCCAGGTTCCACGGGGAGACGGACCCTCAGGCAGCCGAGGATTGGATGGAGGTAGTTGTATGGGGTTTCAGGTTAGTGAGGACACCAGCAGACCTCATGGTGATCCTCGTAGCGAGCCTCCTGCACGCGGCAGCAGGCAGATGGTCTAGGTGCACGACGAGGCATCTTATCTCTGGATGGACTTTGAGAGCCTCTTTCACTCGGAGTTCATCCCAGCCACCCTCCATGTGTTGAGCATCCATGAGCTTCTACCACTGTGGTAGGACAGCTTGACGGTCACCCAGTACTCGGTGAGATTTACCGATTTCTCGCGCTATTCGACAGACATGGTATGGGACCCATTCTTCCGGGCCCGGACCTTTGAGCAGGGATTGAGGCATGAGATCAGGGCATCACTGATCTCCCTCAGCATTCCGACTCAGGCAGGGGTACTCGAGCAATCCCTTCTGATCGAGACCTTCCTTTCTGAGCCTACATCAGCGGTGAGACCTACCGCAGGGCGGCACGTAGCAGAGTCTTCTACAGCAGGCAGTCGACGGATGACTCATGGGTCCAGGCAGACCAGACCCTTAGGAAGACAACCTCAGGACACTGGCTTAGCAGTGCGGGGCACACAACGTGGAGCCAGTCTTTTGAGAGGCAGACAGTGCTACGCATGCGGCGGGCAGGGACACGTGGCTCGTGACTACCCGACCCACTGTGCCAAGGAGAAGCAGACGGTTGAGGGACCACCCATGCAGAGGTAGATGATTGACTGTGGCGGTCCTCAGGGAGCAGGAGGACGAGGCAGAGGAGCTGGCCGAGCAGCAGGTGGTGGGCGACGCTTTGAGGCTCTACCACCACCACCACCAGGAGGTCCACCCTGACCACAGTAAGCTGGCGGGCAGAGATAGGCACAGATCTAGGCAGTGGAGGCCTACGACCACGGCGCGCCCGAGATGATTCGAGGTACGATCTAGGTCTATTCCAACCTTCCTGCAATTCTTTTAGACACAGGAGCGAGTCATTCTTTCATATTCGCTGCCCTTGTTCGGAGCTCGGAGATTCCGACAGAGCCGTTGCCTCGATACTTACGGCTAGAGACTCCTACAGGAGCAGACTCGACGATTACGCACTGGTTCCAGCAGTGTGAGCTTACTCTAGGAGGCGAGAGCTTCGTCTGGGATCTTCATGTAGCGGCGTCGATGCCTTACGACGTCATCTTGGGCATGGATTGGTTATCTATAGTCCATGCTTAGATCGACTGTATTAGGTGCAAGGTGCGATGTGTATGCACCGACGGGAGCAGGTTCACCTTCAACGGCAAAAAGTTATCCTTTGCATCACAGGATGGACTGTCGTAGAGGATAGGACAACCCATCACTCATCAGTTGTATACCTTGTCTTAGGAGCAGTTGACATGCAGAGTCCTGGTTTTCCTACAGTGGTGGATCAGTATGCGGACATTTTTCCCGACAACGTTGCAGGACTACCTCCTCACAGATATGTAGTCATTTATATTGATCTATACCCCAGGACAGCCCTAATATCTACCCCATCATATCGGATTGCTCCCGCCGAGCTTCAAGAGCTACGGGTACAGTTGGAGGACTTGCAGGGAAAGGGATTCATCCGGCCCAGTATTTCACTCTGGGATTCTCCGATATTGTTCGCCATGAAGGCGGACGAGAGCTTGCGACTTTGTGTCGACTATCATCTCCTGAACTAGGTGACAGTGAGGAACAAGTATCCGCTACCAAGGATTGATGACCTCTTTGATCAGCTCAAGGGATCACGATGGTTCTCGAAGATAGACCTCAGGTTAGGCTATCATCAGCTTAGAGTTCGGGACAAGGACGTGCAGAACATGGCCTTCAGATGTCAGTATGGCCACTATGAGTTCTGGGTTATTCCATTTGGAATAACCAATGCTCCAGTAGTGTTCATGGACCTCATGAACAGGATCTTTCCGCCATACCTTGATCGATTTGTCGTGGTCTTCATCGAAGACATTTTGATATACTCGACGACTGAGGAGGAGGACGCCTACCACTTGCGGGTTGTACTAGACACACTCTGAGAGCACCATCTTTATGGTAATCTCTCAAAGTGTCAGTTCTGGATACGAGAGGTCCACTTATTGGGACACGTCATCTCTGAGGCCGGAGTTGCAGTGGATCCTGTGAAGATCGAGGCAGTGCTAGCTTGGGAGCAACCCAGAAGCGTGACAGAGGTGCAGATTTTCTTGGGAATAGCTGGATACTATCGGAGATTTGTGCTAGACTTATCCAGAGTTGCGGCACCACTCTCATCTTTGACGATGAATGGGAAGCCCTTCGTGTGGTCAGACAGATGTTAGCAGAGCTTCCAGGAACTGAGACAGAGATTGACCAGCGCCCCTATTTTGAGGCTACCGGAGGAGGGAGTTGGGTACGTAGTTTACTGTGATGCATTAGGGACTGGACACAAATGTGTCATGATGCAGGAGTGGGACGAGATCGCCTATGGATCACGTCAGTTGAGGCAGTATGAGAAGAACTATGCTACCCATGACCTGGAGTTAGCAGCAGTGGTCTTTGGTCTGAAGATGTGGCAACACTATCTAATGGTTGAACGATTTACAGTCTATTCTGACCATCAGAGTCTCAGGTACATCTTCTCTCAGAAGGACCTGAACCTAAGACAGCGGCGATGGATCGAGTTCCTCCTGGACTATGACTTTGAGATATTCTATACTCCTAGGAAGGGGAGCATAGTAGCTGATGCTCGCAGAAGGAGAACAGGCATTCAGCTACTTGGGTATATGACAGAACGTCTAGCCTCTATGCAGATATCCTTCGTGGATAGAGATGAAGTAGCCTTTCTTCAGTCACTCACAGTCACTCCTCAACTACTGCAGCGGTTCAGAGAGGCATAACGTGGGGACGCTGACTGTGAGACGCGGCGTGCGCAGATGTCCTCAGGACAGGAACCTGATGGTTTCTCTGTAGGAGGAGAGCACGACGTCCATTTTAGAGGACGTACCTTGGTACCAGTTTAATTACAGGAGGAGGTGCTGATAGAGTTTCACACATCCCCTTTGGCAGTATATCCTGGAGTGGTGAAGATGTACCAGGATCTCAGACGACATCACTGGTGGCCGTGCATGAAGAAGGATATGGCATAGTTCGTTTCTCGATGCCTCACCTTCCAGCAGGTGAAGGCAGAGCACCAGGTACCAGAAGGCTTGGTAAAACCCTTGGAGGTCCCAAAGTGGAAGTGGGATGGGATATCTATGGACTTCGTGACTGGACTTCCATGCAATTCTAGAGGTCACGACTCCATTTGGTTGATTGTTGACCGACTCACCAAATCGGCTCACTTCTTACCCATTAGAGAGCAAGGCTCAGTGGAGAGCTTGGGACGTCTTTACGTTCAAGAGATTGTATGGGTTAATGGTGTGCCATCATCTATCGTCTCCGATTGAGATGCTCGCTTTACTTCTTAGCTTTGGAAGGGGTTGCTGGGGGCATTCCAGACACAGCTACGTCTGAGCAACGCCTTTCACCCTCAGACGGATGGTCATACGGAGAGGACCATTCAGACTCTCGAGGACATGCTCCGCAGATGTGTCCTCGACTTTGGTCATAGCTGGGAGGACCACCTACCCTTTGTGGAGTTCGCATACAAAAACATCTACCACTCCACCATCGGGATGACACCATATGATGCGTTGTACGGCTGACCTTGCAAATCTCCTCTGTGCTGGACAGACCCTGGGGAGTCAGCACTTGTGAGACCGGAGATGGTCCAGGACACGACAGAGAAGGTCCAGGTCATCAAGGAGTGGATGAGGATAGCTCAGAGCCGGCATAAGTCTTATGCTGACAGGAGGCGGAGACAACTAGAGTTCGAGGATGGCGACCCCGTCTTTTTGCGGGTCTCACCTCGACATGGATTACGGATATTTGGCCGAGTCAGCAATTTGACTCTATGATTCATCAAACCATTCCAAGTCCTCAGCAGGATTGGCGAGGTGGCTTATCGCCTGGCTCTACCACCTCAATTGCACAGGGTGCAAGACATCTTTCACGTATCTCAGATATGGATATACGTTCATGACCCGACGCATATCATTGTCCATGGGGAGATGGACATAGATTATGGGGCGAATTTTGCGGAGGTTCCAGTGGAGATCGAGGATCTATAGGAGCAGGTCCTATTTGGATGGTCGATTCCTCTAGTGCGCATCAGATGGCAGCACAGGAACCTCTAGGAGAGCACTTGGGAGAGGGAGGCTTAGATGCGTTCTCAGTACCCACATTTGTTTCCCATGTTTTTTATGTATCTTTACGGCGACGTAAATCCCTGAGGTGGGAGTAATGTAAAGACCCGTAAAATTCAATGTAAATTTTTTCTTAATTTTCGTTGGGATTTTACAAGAACGTGGTTTCTGATGGAACTTGATTCTGAGGACCGGTGTGCCCGGAATTTTTATCCAAAGATTAGCTCGGGTACGTTCAGTGAATGAACGAGCGGGTTTTTCTAACATTTGAACCGGTTCTTGGAATCAAATTCTGAGGGCACTGATGGATTCACAACACTGGTATTTGATTAGTAACACCTTTTTCGGAGTAGCATTTATAAGAGAGAAGTTGTAAAAAATTTGTGGAATGTAAAATAAAATTGATCATCACTTTTATTTTTCATTAAGTGGTTTAAAGCTTTGGGTGGAAGTTGTGGGAAACCACCCAACTTCCCATTGGAGGTTATGTGGGTGGTGGGGCCCACAAGAACCTCACCCCTTCATCTTCCCTAACCTTCCATAACCATTCATTTAATTTGACAACTTGAGTTAATTAATTGAGTGGATTAATTAAAATTTTGAATTTCAAACTTAAGCTATGTAAATAAAATAAGTGAGGGACATATTTTATTTGGGATGGGAACTTGTTGCTTGAGAGGAATGGGAGAGAAGCTAAGGGAGGATTGAAGATCTTCATCTTCTTCATCGGAGAACACAAAGAATGCAAAGAACGCACAGATCTCTGACGAAGAACGCCGAATCCTCGGAGATCCACAATGCGACGTCATGTACCGCGACACCAACGAGGCCTTCTTCCGTGATGATTCTACGTTATCGATGCTTCCTTCTGCGATGGTTATTTCGGCGACGAACCTACGTTCAAGCTACGCTCGAGGTAGGGAATTCTATAATTGTTGATGATATTCTTGTTTTCATCCGTCATCATTCCTCGTACTTTTGGACCACATGTTTCCAGTTAACGGGAGGGGGCCAGACCGCACAAACACGACCGACCCCCCTCCCCTTTTTGTCTTCCTTGTGGTGGAATGGAACGAGGATGGCGTGGTGTCGTCGCATCGCGCGGGGTCATGCGGAAAGGTATGCGTCGAGCCATCGCGCCACGCCTTTGAATCGAACAAGAACACGGCTCCGTCGTGCCGCGCCGGAGAACCCTAAAAAACACAGCGGCCGGAGCGGGGCCACGGTGGAGGGGTGTGGCGCCGACGCGCCGCGCCGGACGGTCCAAGGCGGCGGCATAAGCTGCGGCGGAGCAGGGGAACTGGCGGCCGGTTCCGGGCCTCCTGCGTCAGAGTAGGGGGACCGGCCCTTGCCGGTCCTGAGTCGGCAACAGTCGGCCGGCCGGAGCGGTCCGGCCGGACAGTGGAAGAACTGGGGGTCCGAACCCCCGACTGGCCAAACGTGAGCAACCCCCATTATGGGGCCATGGTTACAACAAGCAGGGGGCAGCACCCCCCCCCCACTACATCCCGAATGGCTCGGCCGTTCGGTCGAGCCAGCTGGCCAGCGTGTCGGGCCGCGCCCAGGCCGCGCCGAGCCATGGCGGCCGGGCGGGGCCGCTCCCAAGCGGGATGAACCCAGACTTAGGTCGGGTCGACCCGGTTCGGGCAGGCCCTGGGGGTCTCGGGCTGGGTCGGTCCGGGCCCGAAACCCCCACTTCTAGTCTTCTTTCTTTATTTTGCTCATATCATCGGCTGCAGACCTCCAATAGATTCACCGTCAGTGGTGATGTGATACTAGTAACGAGACGGTCGTTTCGGTATATTACACTCATGGTTTCGGAGTACTTTGGGTTCGGTCGGGTTGGATCGTACATGAAACCAACTGGGCCCTTGGAGCAGAAAAGCTTATAACATAAGCTTCAGACGTCCGATTGACGTGCCGTCAAGTTTGTTAGATTCCTCTAAGTGAGACGGGCCTTTTGGCTCACTCTGCTCGAGGTTTGGATGTAGTTGGAGTACGGTCGGGTTGGTTTTGTCTTAAAAACCAACAAGGTCCCTAGGACGAAAAAGTCAATAACTCTCAGACCAGGCGTCCAATTGACGCGCCGTCAGTGACGTTGAGTTCCTTTTGACGATACGGAACTTTTGGATACATCAACTCCGGACTATGTGTAATTTGATGTATCAGCCCCTCAGCTCATGGATCGGACCCTCCCGAATGAGCTTGCTGTGTGGAGGAACCCTAGAGCTGGCTGCGACTACGACGACGACGACTCTAGAGAAATCCTCCGTGGATTCGACCGTGATGACTAAAAAACTTAGTGATCCTACATGGATCAGTGCTACTGATCCTGTGTGGGTCCGATCCTGTGTTGGTCAGCGCATAGCGGTCTAGTGTGGGCCAGCGCCTATAGATCCTGTGTGGGTCCGATCCTGTGCTGGTCATTGTGGGGGTTAGTTACCTATCGATCCATTGTGGGTCATTGTGGGTGTTAGTTACCTATAGATCCTTTGTGGGTCATTGCGGAGGTTAGTACCTATCGATCCTATGTGGGTATGACAGCTTAGATGAATCAGTGGCTACCTCTGATCGTCTCTATCGTCTTGTGAAGAAGTATACATTTAGGAGATGAATCTTGACTTTCTTTTCTATGTGGATGGTGTTGTGCTATCCTGTGTGGATATGATCGAACATGGGCTCAGATGTTGGAGATGAACTGGAATTGATGACTTAGGTATATGTATGGGCATATAACTAAGTGGTGTCGGATGTTACTTCGTGATTGTATCCTTCCTTTGTGAATTATCCTTTGTGGCTTCTGGGAGTACTTCGGGGGTCTTGTGGTCCCTACTGAGTAGCTTATACTCACCCCTGCATGGGCTATGCCCGCACTATGTTGTATTGGTTGCAGACGACGGACAACGCTGATCGTGGTTGAGGCACGAGGAGCAGGTCGGTACCCGGAGGTGGACCACTGGGCGGGGCTTACTCAGAGCAGACGGCTGGACCCGAGGAGCTGTGGAGGCTATCTGTACCCACCCTTCTGGTGGGACTTCCAGTGGATGGCTCGAGGTTGCAGCTTTACTTTCAGTTTCTGCTTTCCCTTTCCAGTTGTAATTTACATTCAGTTTGATTTTTTATACTGGCCCACTTACTTTTCCACACTTACTTTTGTATCAGTTTTTACTTAGTGATTACTTCTTCTTGCTTTCTCTGTGGTGTTTGTATACTTTGAAATGGAAATGCCTTCCCTTTTTACCGAGAATCACGCCTTGGTGCTAGTCGCCAGCCCCTGGCCTATTGAACGCGGGCTTGGGGTAGTCACGGCATGGGCCCTGAGGACAGGTCGTGACATGAGCCCTCTTCCACATTAATTGTGTTATAGATTATTCTCTATCAGCACACAAGGTAGTAAATATTTGCTTCTTTTTCTGTCAACATACACACCATTCACTCCAAAAATAAAACTACAATGGATATTGATCTTCAATCATCAACATTTCTAGCCCAATCGACTTCAGTATAACCAAATGTATTAGGCTATCCACTATTTTTAGATTTCATTCCATAGATAATTATTCCTCCAAAAAACATAATAATTACATTTCCGATAATGAAATAATATCTTTTGGTATACACTGATTCCTACAACATAACGTAAAAGAATATAAAATTTCTTTTCCTAAGGCTTTCAAGCATAAACATCTCCCATTAGATTCAAAAATTCAATTAGTTTAACTCATTTCAACTTTTAATCCATATAAAATTTGGTTACTATTGAAACTATATTAAAAATATATTTAAATCCACAAGGAAAAACTTCTTTATAAGTTATCATGCATATTTTTCTTGAGAAATGATGATGTGATCTTTATATTGAGAAAGTGGTAAGCCCAAAAAGTATCTCATATCACCATGCAATGAAATTTCAAACTTATAATTCGACTTCCAAGAAAACACTTCACAAACATCGTCTTAATTACAAGTAAAATTGATATCATCTATATAAGAAAAAAATATGTGATACCTCTTTGATATATTTAATGTGGAGAGTTTTTTCCAATCCTTTAACATCTTCAAGCCACAATCTGACATGACATAATTGATTTTTTAGATTTTCTGACCCATATAGAGCCTTCTATAACCTACATATATAACACTAATGTCCAAAAATTAATAAACCATAGGGTTTCTTATTATTCACTTTCTTTACAACTCTAATGATAAAGGAAAACATGCCATTGATTTTTAAAATATTGAATTTCATTTGTCTTATAATAGAAAGTACTATATTAATGGAATATAGAATTGAAGCTAGTAATAATTTTTTAACAAAATCAATTCCTTCTAATTGTTAATTCCCTTTGCGCAAAAATGTTTTCCTGATTTCTGAAAACATATACATTTTCCTTCAATGTTATTCAAACAATTAATTTATTTGGATAAATTTTTTGTTTTT
The DNA here is from genome assembly GCA_963277665.1 of Viscum album. Lineage (NCBI taxonomy): Eukaryota > Viridiplantae > Streptophyta > Magnoliopsida > Santalales > Viscaceae > Viscum > Viscum album. Next base: position 441,780,738 of record OY728135.1, on the reverse strand, counting down.
AGGCTTGGTAAATAACTCCAAAATATATATTTTCTACTATATGATCTAATTATTTATTTTTAGTATCAGTCTACTCTTGATACTCTCATGACTCTTTAAAATCTGTTCATTCAATAAGAAAAAATAGTGAGTTATGTGCTTGAGTCCATAATTTATTTTAATATACATTATTTTTCCTTGATATATAATGATATTCCGGACCTCCAATTGATTTATAATCCTTGAATGAGTTGAAAATATTTGTTCTTTATCAGAAGAAATGGTCAAATTATCTTCATTAATAGAAAAAAGTTCATAATTAATGTTATTTTTAGAAACTTCACCCTACTTCTCAACAAATATTTCGACGTCATAACCAATTCTAGTCGTTTTTTTTATATTTAATATCATTATTTGAGTGTTATATCAGCTTTACATCAATGATGTCTACAATATTTCTAATCTCCTTTTAGAAATAGTGGTATCCAATTCCATTTTAATGTTAACCAATTAATATGTCATCAACTCCTCTATGCTTAAAATTCACAAGATTTTACCCTTTTATTTATATTATAAAAGTGTTACCAGGAACCTTTAAATATTTTAATGGTGTTGAATTTTGATAAAACATATTACATTTTTACATATATATATTTATCTCTATAAAAATGGGTTTGAATGTTTATAGTTTCATTGATTCCTTATATCTAAAAATACCATGAAGTGCCAAGCTCAATTAATATGGTATAAGCCATATCCACCAAACTTCCATTATTCTATTTGAAACCACTATTTTTTTGTATGGTATTGTAAAAACCTGAGTTTTATGAAGGTATTTTTAATAAATTAAATTTCATTGATGTCTTGTGTTATATGATAAACCATGTTAATAATTTATTATAGTAAAAAACACATTATCTTACGTTAGACACACCATTGATTTTCTAAGAATCATCTATTTATTTTTATAATTCTTTAGAATAGAAAATTATAATTTAGTCATTAGATTGCAGGGTATGAAAAAAATTAACTGAATTATTAAAATATAGGTTATGTATGTATATATAATTAATTTTTATGTTAACAATTAATTATAAATGAAAATAAAACCCTTTCAAAAAGGTAATGTTTTTTTGAAAATCCATTTAAATGTGCAAAAGTGTGTTTTATTTCATTAATTAAAAATTTCTATTGTTGTATTATATTAATGAAATATATATTCAGTAAAATTTTTGAATTCATATTATTTGTTTTCTAGACATGATATAAGAAGAATTATAATATTACACATAAAAGCTATATTTTTCTTAAAAGATAGTTTTTCTTCCATTTGATGGTACGATTCTATTAAATTTAGTTTTTGAAACTTTTATAAATTTTATTTGACAAAATAATTTTCTTTTTTCAAACAATAAAATCCAAATTCAACTTTTTTTAATTTTTTGTATTTTTAAGATGTTTCATGTTCTGATAAACAGTGGAAAATTTTGAATTGTTTTTGAAAAGTACTAATTTGCCTAACTTTTTTATATATAAAATATATGTTTTAAAATGTTTTTAAAGTATAATTATAAAAATTTTCCAAAAATTATTCCATTTGGGTCATTTTAACCAATATCACATTGAAATTGGATATAAAAACATTTTGAACATTTGAATGTTTTCTCTTTTAAAATATTTTGTTTCATCCCGTCTGTGGGATTGGTTTTAAATTAATTCATATCATTTATATGTTTTATATATTGAAAAAATGATTCTATATTTGGAATAAATAAGTCCCAAATTTATTAAATATCTGTGTTTTATTTTTGGACAATATGAATTGTAACTTTAGAAATTGTTATTACCACGGTTATGGTTAAATCAGGTAGTTTTGTTTAAAAATTGTATTATAAATATTATAGAACAACCAAAAAATTTCAATAAATGTTAATTTAGGAATTAAATTATATTCTTAAATAAATATTAATTGATTTTTTCACGTTTCATTTAAAATTACATAGATATTATTTAAATGAATGTGTGTGACAAAATGCCACACTCTTATTTTAATTAATATAATTTGCTTAATATGGGTTTAAAAAGAATATATGCTCTAATATATATATTATTATGAAATATAATAAGTTTATAAACAAAAATTGTATTTATTTTCAAATTTTAGTGAATAAATTATTATCATAAATAAATACACAATGATGATGGAGTAATTATTTAATTAATGATCTTCTCAATTACATGATATTATAAAAAATAAAATAAATATTATTTGACTTAATTAATACACTCCAAGAATTTTTCAGAAAGATATGAAAAATTATGGGTGTATTAAATTATTATTTTGTTATGTTTATTTCTGTATTTGCTTTACTAAAGATAAAGTAATGAATAGTGTTTTAATTGAAACTAATTGTTTTTTATGAAAATAATATTTAATTAAATTATTTAGAAATCATAAATATATTTAATAAGGAAATATTGGGTTATATTTGGTTGAAAATATCATATATAGAATATTTATGGTCTAATTAATACTTTATATTTAAAAATTACTACATTTAAATATTGAAATTTTTTGTTACCATAGTTAAAATTTAAATTTGTTAACAAAGAGTTAATCAAAATGATATGTTTTAAAAAAACAATAAAGCCTATATAAAATATATTGGTTTGTGAGATTACAATATTATCATATCTCATCATGAATAAATTTCATTTTGGTGATTTTTTATGGATATTGAATATATTATAAATTTATCTTTTAAGAAATTTCAAGAGTTCCCCTCCCCACTCCTATAAAATGACTCCTATTCTTATAATTTATTCAAACATAAAAACCTCTTTGGATTATCCAAAACCTATATAATTCTCACAACAACAATCCTATCTTCATCCTATAATCATTCCCTTTCACATAAAATCAACCGAGGAATTCCTTTGGTGCAAACTAAAAGGTGATACCCGACGAAGTGGTAATGTTCATCAAAAATCAATTTTTATATTATTTATTCCTTGAACCACCTAAATTATTATTATTTAATTATTATATAATAACCTAAATATAGTAAATATACTTATATTTAATTATATAATTGGTTCAACCTAATATCACACACAGTTCCATCGAAAGGGATATGTAACCATCTTTCGCGTGTATAGAAAACTACCGCCTCATGAACCGATGTTATTCATTCATCCATTACCACCATTAATGGTTGGAAATAGCAATGGATTTATATTTAATATAAAATATATATTATTTTTATGATTTTATCTTGATTTTTTTATTTTTATATCCAATATACCTCCATTATTTCAATTTTGAGGGAATATGATAACGTGGTTTGTGTGAACAGCGGACTACCGCCTCTTGAAGTGATGTGACTCATTAACACTAAACATGGAAGGTATTATGGATGAATTTAATAAAATTATGTTATATAAAGTACATTCAATTATTCTTTAATGATAATATATCATTTAATTTTCATTGTTTTAATTTGAAATTAAAATGGAAAATGTTCCCATGAATACATATGGCATGTCGTCTCCATAAACGGTGTATTTTATTTTCTATCTCAAACATTTATTAATCATTATAAATACATATATAATACATTTATATGATATTAAAATAATATTAATCATTATAAAAATGATTAAATCAAGATCTATTTAAATGTACCAGGAATAACAGGTCAAAACATGTTCGAAAAACAAAGTAGTTATTACACAAAACATAACATAACAAATAATTCTTAATAAGAAGGTAGTATAGAGTCTTAAGTAAATAATATAAGGTATTATATTTTTGAATATGGTTATGTGGTATATTTATAATAAACATATACTTATTATACAAGATATTTGAACATATACAATGGAAGTCCAGACATAAGTTATGGGGATTTCTAGTCTCACTTTTATATCAGTGAGACTTATGCCATATTCGCCACTCGTTTATTTTGCGTGGTGCATATAATCAACATGAATATATTACATGATACATATCATTAAGTACATTTTTATTTTAATATACATTTTAGGATCTCTCTTCCATTGGGATTATAGTTAAAAAGTTACTAAATCGGTAAGGGAATTTTGTCTCAATTTTCCTTCTTGAAGACACTTTTTATATTATGCACCTTTATAATTTTATAAGGTTTTTGAAATACCCATTGATAGGTTGTGTCATGAATTCAATTATTTAATTTTTATTATAATTTTCATGTAAATTTATTCTCTCTTCAGTCGAAAATATGTGTTCCTTTAAAATAATGTTTTCTTAAAATGTATTAAAAAATATTTTAAATGATATTTTAAGAATTTTAATGAAAAGGGTTTTCAAATATTTTTAAAATGGTTAAAATTATTCCATTATAATTTTTATAGTTTATTTTCAATGAAAAAGTTTTGATAAATGTTTTTTGATTTAAAAAGTGTTTTTCAAAGTGGAAAGGATATTTTCCTCATGAAATGTTCTAACAAGATATTTTAATTTAGTTTCCATCTAATATGACTTTATTTGAGGTTACATATTATTTAGTGCGGATAAGACACAAGGATTAAATAATTTTACTTTATATGAATGGTGTATGTTTATGATGGAATGATAATTATGGAACCTATTTTTTTCCAAGAGTTATGTTATGATGAAGTGTTAATGAAACTCATTTATTTTCATGGGTTATATTTTTATGAATGATTTATGCTCTTATGGAACACATATGTATGGTTTTAATTATGTTATGAGTGGGAAATATATCTCCCTCCATTGAATTGGGTTATATATCATGATATGTTTATTGTAAATAAGTCGATGTGCCTGATCCAAGATGAGAGACATGTTGATGTGCTTGATATTTCCTGGGGAAGAAGTCGATTTTCTTGATCTATGATGGGAGACCAGTTGATGTGAATGATCTGAGAGTTTTGGTATTTTTCCTTGACATATGAAATTTGTTTCTACACTTATGATTATTCAAAATGAATTTATGATCTTAAATTATGTTTCATGATTAATTTATAATTAATTTTACTTATTATGATTCTAGTCTTATGAAATGCTAACGTTTTATGAAATGAGTCAGGTTTATGACCCATGACTAGTATGATATGGAATTTTAACATGATTTATCACCATTTTTCTAATATTATGATTTAAAAATATATTTAATTGATATCTTCCATTATTACCCTTACTGAGCATCTATGGTCATCCATTTCTTATCATTCCTTTCCACATGTTACGAAGAAAGGTTTTATGTAGGGGTTCAAAAGGGGAAGATAATTTTTGGGAAAATTTAAAGATCATTAACTGGAATAGATGTTTGTGTTCTATGTTTCTAATGTCACGAAACTATTATAGTACATGGGCATATGTTTGTGTAATTTAATGAATATTTATCTACAAATATTTAATATCCATGTATGAAAAACATGGGTCATTACAGTTAGTATCAGAGAAATGGTTTAGTCAAACTTTATAGACTATGATAAGGAATCCACAGTAAGATCTGTATGGATAATTTTGAGTATATATAATAATCTTAAAAATTTGTTAATGATCATGAATAACCTAGTATTAAACATAAGGTGTCATAGATTGAAATTTAATAAGAAAATTTGATTGATTATGTAGTTTTATGGATATGATTAGTTTTTATCATGCTATGATTTATGGTTTTTTGCAATGGATAGAACCCAAATGAACCATGTTAATCATAAATTTAAAAGACAATTCAATGATGTTCCTCTTGAGAAATTGAATTTTATGGATGATAGAATGAAAAACTTCATTGTTATGACCACACAACCTTATCAAGCCATGAATCATGTTGAGCCTCCAAATGACCAAAAGAGGGAACAATGTTTTCTTGAATCATTCTTAAAGAATCATCCACCTTATTTTATTGGAGATATCGATCCAATAGTTGCTGCAAAATGAATCTATACTGATGAAAATATATTTTTCCTTCTTCATTATTCATAGCATGAAAATGATAAGTTGGGAACTTATTGCTTTGAAGGTCAAGAGAATCAGTAATGATGTATAGGAGATAAGATAAAATTGAATCAATTTACAATGATGAGTTAAAAAACATATTTTTTAGTAACTACCTTCCTCTAATTCATCTTAAAAAAAGTGATATTGAAATTTCCCCGAAATCTCATGGTTATGATAAGAAAATATGGATATAATTAAAAGAAAACTCTAAAAACTATGGAGTAGAGAATTTTATATTTTCATAATGCACAAACCATTAAAGGTAACATATAAGAAATTTTCTTAAGGTGACTTGTAAATATTTTAAGTGTGGAAAATAAGGGAATCTAACATTTGACTACCGAAGTGATGGTAATAAAGACAAATCTCCAAAGAGTGAACCTCCCACAATTTAGTGTTTCTATTTTAAAGAGTTTGGGAATTATGCTAACCAGTGCCCAAATCCACGGTCTAATGTATATGGTAAGACATAAAAACCATAGATGAAAAATGATAAATGGAATCTTATAACATCATAATGGATGAATTGAACCATGATAATTAATGAATAATTATCCTTCTCTTCTTTTATGGGAATTTACAATTTGATTTTTAATGAATAATCCCTGTAATAAATTATTTTTCATCCATTAGTGATATTTCATGGGATTATCTACATGGATTTTAGAATAATTATATCACATATTCTATTAGTATAAGGATATACCTGGGATTAAAATTGAAATATTTTCATATCAAAATTTTATTAAATAAAGAATGAAGATTCATGTGTGTATGCAATATGGGTTTTCAAGATACTACCATGTTTTCAGAGAGGACATGATGATGGTCTACACATGTTTGGTATGTAAAAATTAAGAACTATTTCAAGTTATTTGTGTGGTTAATGATAAGTTTAATTTCATAATTTAGTTCTCTTATTTTAAATGTTTTAGATTTTAATCTTTGTGAAGGTTCATAAGGGTAATAATTTATGAAATTGCTTACATTGAACTTTTATGAAGTTTTGGAGACTAATATTTTGATTTATAAATATTATATAACATGTTCTAACCATTTTGTTATGATGATATAAGGAATTAATTTTTATCCAATTATGGATTCTATTATCCAAAATTTTAGGTATTACAATTTCATCCTGATTTCTTGGAGTAAGAGATGAAGCAAAAATTGACCAAGGCACAACCGATGGATGGGATTATGCTTATAAAAGGGAATTAAAGAAGGTAATAATATATTATTAAATTATTTTTTAAATAAAATGTTATCCTACTACCATTATTAATGATTATATCAATAAACTTTTTCCAAAACTATTTTTTCAATGGTCTTATCGTCATTAATCTTCTAATGACTATATTCTCTATCATTCTTTATCAGAAATGGTAGTTAAAATTATGTCCCACATCGATATTTACACTTTTTACCGATTTCATCCTAATTGTAATCATAGATTTGGTGGTTCTATTCACCTCATAATTTCCATCCATTTAAGAGTATGTTTTATTGACTCATTTTACGATATGGGTCTCCCACAATGATATTTTCATATATCCCACTTTAATTTTTGATCTTCAATTTCAAAATTTAATGATGTGTTTTTTATAATTCTTGATCATTTTGGAATAGTAGCTTAATGATTGGTGTTTCCACCAAATCTCCCTCATGTTTATAATATTTTACATGTATCTCTTCCAAGGAAGTACATACCTGATCGTTGATATGTACTATCTTTAAAGGCCGTATTGCTGGAGAAAAATCATTTTTATGAAAAGAAATCGGTAGAAATTATAGATCATAAATATTATGATCTACAAAAAAATACCACTCACCTAGTTAATGTTTTGTGGATAAACTAAAATTTTGGAGAAACTAAATGGGATCTTTATAATATGATGCGGTATAGGTATCCTCATTTGTTTTGTATTAATGTGATGATTTTTTAGGGAAAATATCATTTTATGGTTGGTAGAATGTAATAGATCAAGTTTTTATGGACCTTTTTTCAAATAAATTAATATTCATTGATGTATTCTATTATACACTACACCAGGTTAAGCTTGTGTAACATGCAACACCAGCATATGTTGTATTACATGAAACACTTAGTTTCTACGAAAAATCATTTTATTATTATAATAATTTAGACTAGAAAATTATAAGATAACTATTATAATTAATGGTATGAATGTGATTATATGAATTATAAAAATATGGTTTATACATTTATATATAATTAATTCTTTTGTGACCAATTAATTATAATTGATAATAAAACCCTTTTTAAAATGAATTTATTTCTATAAAACAATTTAAATGTAAACAAGTTTGTTTTATTGCAATAAATAAAAAATCCATTATTTTGTATTATATTACGAAATTATATATTCAATAAAATGTTTAAAATTATTCCTGTGTGTTTTCTTGATGTGATATTAGAATAAATCCAATTTTATGCTTAAAAGCTGTATTTTTCAAAAATGATTGTTTTTCCTCTGCTTTAGGGTCCACTAATTTTAAATCCTATTTTTGAAACTTTTATAAATTCTATTGGAAAAAATAATCATAAAAAAAATATCAAAATTTTCTTTGGAAAAACTTTTTGAATTTTTTTGAATAGATTCATGTTTTGATGAATAGTGATAAATGCTGAATGTTTATTGGAAACCAATTTCATCTAACAAAGATATATAGTAAAATTATGTTTTTAATTGGTTTTAAATTATAATCTGTAAAATTTTACATAAATTAATAAAATGTATATCATTTTAACAAACTTCAAATTAAAATTTCATATAAAAAAAATTCAATCCTTTCAATGTTTTCACTTTAAAAACATATTGTTCATCCCGTCCATGGGATTAATTTTTAAATAATTTATATCATTTATATGTTTTGAATTTCAAAAAATGGATTCCAAATTTTAAATAACATGGAAAATTTTATTGAATATGTCCATTTTATTTTTGAACAATATGAATAATAACTTTATTAATTTTTATAACAAATTTTATGTTTAAATCAGTTATTTAACTGTAAAAATAAGATAATGAATATAATAAAAGTACCCTAAAACATTGTAAAATTCTATTGGATGAATTTTATTTGAAACTTAAAATCTAAGTTTCTAAATTTAATTATTTAATGGACATGATTCCCGAAAAATTATTTGGATATTATTAAAATCAAATAGAGTGAAAAATATCACACTCTAACTTTTAATAAGTTTAATATTTTTAATATTTTGTTAAAAAAACTTATTCTCAAATATATATTATTATAAAAGAAAAAAGGATTATATGAATAATTAAATAAATAAATTTTGGGGAATAAATAATTGTCATAAATAATTACACAATGATGATAGAGCAATTATTCAATTAATAAAACTGTCAATTAAATGATACTAGGTAAATTAAAATAAATATAATTTCACTTCAGTAATGTAATAAATGGTTTTTAGGTGATTATGATATAATAATTGTGTGGGAAATTATTTTTTTGAGGTTATATTATAATATTTGTTTTCTTAAACTCAAAGTAACGAATATTTTCAAAATTGACACTAATGATAATTTATTAAAAATATATTTTATTAAAATATTTATAAATGATAAAAATATTGAATAATGAAAACTGGGATGATATATTGTCTAAAAGTTTAAAAAATTTAGATTTATGATCTAATTGACACTTTATATGTAAAAATTACTAACATTTAATATTGAGAAAGTTGTTACCATAGTTAAAATTCAAATAGGATAACTAGTAGGTTAGTCAGAATGATGACATTATAAATAAAAACAATATATTTAAAAAATATATTTGTTGATTATATTACAATATCTACATTTATTATATTTTTATAAATTTATTTTTGTAGATATTTGGATTGATATTGAATTTATTATAAATTAATCATGGTATAAATTCCAAGAGTTCCTTTTCCCTCTCCTATAAAAGGACTCATATTGTTCTCTTTTCACCACACATAAAAACCTATTTAGTTCAACTAAAACTGGTCCAAATATCCTAAAAATTAGATCTCTTAATTCTAGAATCATTTATTTGGGCATAAATTCATCCAAGGAATTCCTTTGTTACAAACCAAAAGGAGATAAACGAAGATGATGCAACGTTTATTAACGAACATTTTTATTTTATTTCTTCCATGAACACCATAAATTCTTATTATTTAATTTTTATATAATAAAATTAGTATCCTAAATATACCTATATGATTTTTATTAATAATTTTACCCACACTCACACACACTTCCACCAAATGGGATTCTTAATCAACAATTGTGTGTACGGTAGACTACCTACTGACGAATGAACGTCATTAGTTCATCCATTACTACCATTTATTTGTTGGGAATAATGATGGATTTATATTTTATATATGATATAAATTATTTTTATGACATAAAAATTATTCTGGAGTAGTTATATCCCACATAAGATCATGTTTTTCATTTTTAGAAATATTATAACATGGTTCATGTGTATGGCAGACATCCATCTCACAAAATGATGTGATTCATTCACATTATACATGGAATGTATTAAGGATGGTTTAAAAAATATGTTATATAAATTAAAAATAAATTATTCTGTAATGATAATATATCATATAATCTTCTTTATTTTAATCCGACAAGAAAATAGAAAACAACGTTCATGCATACGTACAATCAACCATCTCAAGGAATAGTGTGTTTTATTTTCTACCAACAACTTTTATGAATCACCATAAATACATATATAACGAATATATATTATATTTAAATCATTTCTATCTCTATTAGGATGATTAAATCATGATATATGTAATAGTTAAAATAATACAAAGTCAAAACATGTATGAAAAACAAACAGTTATTACCTGAAACATAACATTAACAAAGAATTCTTAATAAGAAATTAATATAGATTCATAAGTAAATCATATATGGTATTATATATGTGAATATGGTTATGTGTTTAATGTATAATATACATTTATATATTATACTGGATCTTTGAACACATAAGAAGGAAGTCAATATGCATGGTAAGGGGATTTCTTGTTTCACTTTTATTTCCTCAAGCCTTATGCCATATTACCCACCCATTTATTTTGTGTGGTGTATATACTTACCATAAATTTATTCTATGATCTATATACTTAAATGTATGAATATATTTATATCCATTTATGATTTCTTTTTCATGGGGTTTACTGTTCAAATGTTTCCAAGACGGTAAGAGAATTGTTTTCTCAATTTTTTTATGACACATGTTAGGTTATACACCAATATTCTTTTTTGATATTTTTATGATTCCCTTTTACATGTTGTATCATAAATCTTCTTATTTTCATTATATTATATGATTGATGTAAATTTATTCTCTCTTGAGTAATAAATGTTTGTTCCTTTAAAATAACGTTTTCTACAAAAATTTAAATAGTGTTTCAAATGATCATTTAATAATTTTCAGGAATATGGATTTAAAAGGTTATTAAAATTGTTCAGTTATTCCCTTATAATTTTTCCATGGTTATATTCAATTCAAAATGTTTTCTAAATTTTTTATGATTTAAAAAAAATTCAAAGTGGAAAGAATTTCTTCATCATGTATGTTGTCATAAAAAATTTCAAAATTATATTTCATATAAAATGAAATTATTTGATCTTACTTATTCCTTATTGGGGATATAACCCAAGGATACCATGTTGGTACCACTTTGGATGGAGAAGGATATTTTATGTAATAATATGTTTTTACTACAAATGTGTTTTCCTTTATTTTTGTCAAAAAAGATAAATCAATTCACTTGGTAAAGATGGACAATCAGACACACCATCACATTCAATAAATCATACTCACAATGCATAAGAAATTTCATCTTAATGAGATGATTTTTCCTGTATGATTTTTTCTGGAAGAAATGGTTCATCAGAATCCCCATGAGTTCAGAATGGAAGAAAGATCATAATAAAGTGATACTTCAATGTCTACCTAGCTCTGATAAAATCTTATAATGATTTTATGTTTTGTATTTCTCACAAATAATATATGAGTTGTAAAAATTGTGATTCAAGCATGATGATATAAATCAAGATAAAAGATTTTTTCAATTTTTTCAGGATAGTAATATTCAGGGTGAGTAGGAAAGAAAGATATTGCTAGATGAATGGTATGTTACAATAGATTCCATTATAAGTTAAATTATACTGAAGAAGATCTTAAAGATATTCAAAGTCATTAAGTAAGTCATGATACTAGATTTAATTTTTAATATCAATCATGTTTCTGAATTTGAAGATTTCTAGCCTCAGGTCATTAGTGTGAGATCTTCAGATTCAGATTTTTTTTGAAGGCTTGGAAGGTCAACCATTTTGAGAGAAACTAAATGTGTTGTTTTTTAATCAAAAAAAAATCCAAAATATTTAAACAATAAGAGAAAGAATTTTATGATATTAATAATAAGTAATTAGAACAAAAGTTAACTAATAAAATTAAATTAGTATCACATTCATAAAAGAAAGAATTTGATTCGGTCGATGCTGATGATACCGGTTCATCATATTCGATATGCCATCGTAATCATCATAGGTATAATTATTTTCATTGGTTGTTTTTGGGACCAATTAAAAAGAAAATAAAGTAAAGTAATTATGCGACGACACAAAAATAAAGTCAAATATCAATCAACAACGTAATAAACCATTTCTATCAAGATGAATTTTTGGTTGTATTTTTTACAAGTGGGTTAAGAGAAATAAGATCTCTAATTTGATTTCAATAATTTTATTTACATATGGTTCAAGATCCATCATATTGAAGAATTTTTTGTCATATTTTTAATGAATAAATCATAATGATAATTTTGTTTTTCAAATTGATATAGAGCAAGGTAGTGGGAGATCATTAGTTCTGATTTGTTTGTAAGAGGGTCAAGAAAATCAGAGTGACCAAATGCCCTCATTGTAATAGAGAAATCACAATGAAAAATTACAATTGGAATCTGATTGAAGTTTTCTATGATTATTTAATATGTATATTTCATAATATTTTAAAGTGATAGAGAGAATCATAATGAAGTTATAATATTGGTAATTTATAATAGACAATCATAATAATATTGAATTTTGTTAAATAAATTAGAAACGACAGGAAGTTGTTATAACATTTGGCAAGGTTCAATAATTGTTATTAAGCATCGAAAAAGTCATAAATGAATCCAAATTTTAAGAAGAATTTAGATTTTTTTGGAAAATATGGTTGAGAAAGAAAAATTTTCATTATCTCCCCCAAACCACTTTTATGTCGACTATAAAAGGTAAATGTACATTTTACTTTCTGACACTGATGTACCATTGAGAATAAGAGAGATAAGATCTTAATTTATAAAGATAAGAAGTTTTCAGATTAAATATTGTTGAGAATAGGATATAGAATCATTGAATTTATATGGAGAATAAGTTTCAAAATTGATTTTTTTTGAAAAACATTACTAGACATCAGAAGAAATGAGAAGATAAAATATCATATTCAGTGTTTACGGAATCATATTGATCAATTTGATTGGACTTTTTAGAATTAGGTATAAGTAGTTAATAATTTTTTCAAACTTATTATGATAGATAAATATTATTTTATTTAGAAATTAAACTTAAGAATCAGTCTAGGAAATCAGACAGACTTTCATTACAAAGTCTATTATGTTCTTATTAGCTTCTGGGTGAGAATGTGAAGAATTGAATTGAATGATCATGTTTTAGAAATTTGATCAAGAAGTACCGTATCATTTTTTATATAGAAAATATCATAGATTATTATTTTCTACTTGAACCACAATCACTTTTGTATTGATCTTAGTGCTACATTAGTGTAAACTCATATCTTAATCATTTTAATAGACACAAAAGGAATTTTTTATAGAGGATTGTTTGTATTGGATAATTTCCAAACCATGTCAAGGATGTAACTGCTCTTGTTGAGTTGCGAACATTGTAAATTATTTAGTTCTGGTAGATGTGTGTTTAATTTTTTTAGCAGGGAAAGAAATATTTAAAATAAGGAAAAGGTTTTTTTTTGATAAAAGACAAATTCATAAATGATGGAAATCAACAGACGTACAGATTTGAAGCCATGCAGGAAAATGGTCCAGCCAGAGCTGGTTGACATCAACGGGGCCAGATGCCGCCAGCTGATGGGAAACCTTGTTTCCATCTCTTTTGGTAAAGGATAAGGTACATAAAGAAAAGCAGTGACTGGTGGAGAGGATTTTCCTGATGAGGGGCCCAAAGGACTGAAATCCTCCATCGTTGAGGTAGATGGTATTAATAATAGTGAGGCAGTCTGACTCGATGATGATGTTGTCCCATCCACGATCACAATAAAGCATCATTCCGGTGAGGATGGCGGTAGCCTCAGCAACCACCTATTCCCAAATAACATGATGTGACTCGTGTTTGGCTACAATGATATGACCAAGATGGTTCCAAGCTAGTAGGCCAAGGTCAACAGTACCATCCTTGGGGAGAGCCACATCTACATTAATCATGAGAATTTCTTCTGGGGGTGGGATATAAAGGGAGGAAAAAGAGGGGGTTCCAGAGGAAATGTTTTGTCCATTGTGGTACTGCCAGCCCTCAAACCAGGAAGAGGCCCGATCAATCCAGAATTTGGGAGGTTTGTGAATGGTTAAAAACATCATCAATGTAGAGGACCCAAATGATCCACACCATGATGCAAATAGAGCCCACTTCTGCCGATGAGAAGGAGGAGCACCACCGCATCAGAAGATAGGGGAGGTCAGAGCCCATGGTCAGTGAGGAATTAGTAGAAGAGCTCCATTTCCTCCAGATCTCCATTTCCCCCGAACATTGGATGATAGCATGAAAGGGATATTTTTGGACGTTTGGGCAGAAGGGGAACACTTTTCAGTGGAAATATGATAGAAGGAAAGAAGGCTCATGGTAGGGAGGGTACCCATGCACACCTTCCACCAAAGGTGTCATATTTTTTGGGGGACATTGAGTTTCCAAAGCGATTTCCATGGCCCCCATCCCTGTCATCACGAGTACAGAAACATAAAAGAAAATGATAACACTGAATCACCCCTCCCCCTCTCTGTGATACTATTATCTTGATTGGGAAATTACATGACATTTGCATTCTTTACATGAATGGTTTATGTTTAGTATGGAATGATAATTATGAATCCAATTTATTTTCCATGAGTTATGTTATGATGAATTTGATATGAAACCCATTTCTTATCAAAGGTTCTATTTTCATGAATGATTTATATTGTTGTGGCATTCATATATATGGTGTTAATTATGTAATTGGTGGGAAATATATCTCCCTCTAATGCATTGGATAATGAGTTATATCACATGAGATTTTTTGGGTAATCAAGTCAATAGTATTGATCAGTGATGCAAGACATGTTAATGTGCTTGATCTGTTAGGGGAAATAAGTTGATGTGCATGATCCGTTATGGGAGACAAGTTGATGTTCATGATTCCAGAGTCTTAGTAGATATCCTTCACATATGAAACGTTTTCTTATACTTATGATGATTCCACACACATTAATAATATGAAATTAGGTTTGATGAATCAGTTATGATAAATTTTCATTGTTATCCTTCATGTCATATGAGATGTTAATGTTTTTTTTCATTACTCGTTTTTATGATCCATTATAGGTTGGGTATGAAATTTTTTCATGATTACATAAACATATTTCATATATTATGATTTCAAAATATATTAAATTGATATCTTCCATGATTACCCTTACTAAGCATCTTAGATCACTATTTTCTTATGATTTCATTCAAAAGTTTATAAAGAAAGGTTTTAAATAGGTGTACTAAAGGGGAATATCTTTTTGGGAAACCCTAAAGATCAATCACCAAACCAGAAGTTTGTGTCGTACATTTCCATAGGAAATAATATATTACAGTCCTCAGGAATGAGTTTTTATAATTTAATGAATATTAATCTAAAAAGTTTTAATATCCCTGTATGAAAACCATGGGATGTTATATTTATATTGAGTTCATAATTCATATCATGCTTCTAAAAATATGATTTAAATATTACACTAATATATTAATCACCCTTTCCAATCTAGATATTTTTCAATGATAGACCAATATCCTCCGTAATACCTCCTCTACAGGTTTAGAACATTTTCAGATACCTTGTCATGTGATTCATAGATTTAAAAAAATTGATATGATTAAATTCATAAATTAAAAACATAAAATACTAATCACTTCTTTTTTATTACTTCCAAAAAGGCTCACTAATTTCCAAAAGAATGATTTTCAATTGATGAGATGTTTGAATTTCATATTTCTTGTATGAACAATTTACAATCTTCCACTTTTGACTTGTAGAACGCGTAAAATTTCACTATCTTTGTAATATTGGAAAATAATGAACATTTTATCCTTGGGTAAAAATTCTCATAGTATTTTGGCCAGCATAACCAATACTTTGATTTCACAATTTATTTTCTCTCCTTCAACTTAGGTAGAACCAACATGAAACATGTTTCCCATTTTTTATTTTCCTCTTGTAAATGCATATCTATATTTATAACATTTTACCAACAACCCATATTTCAAAAAAATGACTTCATTTCCTTCATCATATAGTTTAGATACAATTAATATATTTTTTATCCCATAAACAGATAAATGTTTTTTGGACTTAGGCTTCTCTATTCCAATAACTATTGATTTGATGCCATTTATATTAAGTGACTCATCATTTCCAAATATCATACAGCCTTCATTTCACTTTTAAATTACGTACAAATATTTTAATCTCGTATCACGTGTAAAGAACAAAAAATATCTAGAATACATGTAAATTAAATGTTTTATGTGAAACTTCAACAATAAAATTATTTTCATTTTCTTTTTTCATTAATCATATGGTTCATTTTAGTATCGAAATTAGTACATAATTCATATAGGAGGAAAATGATACAATATTCAGTAATGTGGCTCAGTTGGTGAAATCTTCCATAATCCTCTTCTAGTTTTCTATTTTTTTGTTTTCGTAATGTATAACATTTTTAGTTTTGTTCTAATCCATTTTCCTTTGAGGGAGTTGACTCCAATCAATATTTTCAACTCAAAATTTATAGGCTCATAAATATTTTTCTACTTAAACTAAACATTTATCCTGACCTACTCAAAACCCTAATAGTGCCAATGATTACCATTAAATTCATTTATACTTGTGAACACTAATTTTTTTCCATATGAGTACACATGGTTTTGTTCCATATTTTGGTCTCCAATTTGGTATTCTTGTGTGAAATAAATTTTTTATATACTCCCAATAATTTTTTCCTTAATCAAAATTTCAATCCATAATTTCTAAAGTAAATTATTATTATAGTTTTTACATTTATGTTAGTATTCCTTGAATTTCCATATTTTTTGAGAATCATCATTTTTCTACAAGATTGAATTTTTTCACTGTTGAATTGAACAAGAAATTTATACCAAATATCCAATATATTTGTAACCCGTTGAGTGTAATGTTTTCTCATTAACTAGAGTACCACCATTTTATTATCTTCAATATCATTCACATATTCTATCATCGATCATTCACAAACATCTTAAAAATATGTCTAAAACATAATTTTGAACTTATACAATTTGTTTTCAACATTGAAATATTTTAATTGGATATTATTTTGTTAAATTTCTTTCATTTTATCTCTATATTCCATTTAATATTCTAAGGTACTCCCTTGTGTAACACCCCAAGGTTATGAAAATAAATTCATTTTATAATCTATTTATTAAACACAATTTTTCCTCTACTATGTTTGGAATTTTGAAAAACAATCATCTTGAGTTGTGAACAGTATGTCAGTTGGATTCTGATAGAAAAAACATTATTTTTTTGGTTAATAGTAACATAACCTTATAAATAGTAATATGAATAGTAATATGACCCTTATGAATATTAAATAATGATATCATTTTATTTTCTTAATGTAATAAGATAATGAGATCTTAATTATTTTTTCAATGTGATATAAAACCAATTAAACCATTAAAATTGATATGTTTTGAATTAACTATGATTATATTTAAAAACAATAATAATATTTAAAAATTTATTTTCAAAAAATGAAATTCATTTTTGGATTCGACATGTCTATAAATGGTTAGGGTTATTTTTTGGGATGTTTCTAAAATGCATGAATTTTTCGTGAATAGTAAAAAAAAAATACAATTTTGAGTTTTCAAGAGATTAATGAAATCATAATGACATAATAATTAAAATAAAAGGCCGGTTTACTTGTGTATAGTAACATATTTCATGATGTGTCCAATGTGGATAAAACCATGGGAAAATACCATGGTCAAGACCATGGGTTTGAAAAATCCAATAAATATGTGTCTTTTTAAATTAATAAAAATATTTCCCTTTTACTATAAATACTTATTCATCCATTCGTTTTAATTCATTAAAAATCCGTCATCTTAGAAAATATGGTGGTTTAACCTATCTAGGAGTCCTCCCAAGGCGTCCTTATGCCCAAAATGTCCAAACCATCATGTTCTAGGAGTTACTCTAGAAGTTAAGGGAATCCTTCACCCTCCCCTTTTAGTAGACACTTCTTTTATTTTATCAATTTCAATTTCCATTCTCATATGTTAGGGATTGAATTTGTAAATTCCTCATACTTTAATTTTGGTTTCCATATGATTAGATACCATTTTTATCACATCATTTCATTTTATGAAATATTAAGTGATGTCGTTAGGCTTCTGAATTTTCATAAGTGATCTCTCAAATTTTATTTTATTTTCAAGTTCATCTCATTTTTTTCCTCTCCTCACCTCCTTTATCCAAATAAACATGATAAATTCAGTATAATGTATATAATATAATTATATCATGTGAATATATTAATTATCATCAATATCCTCTCTCTCTCTATCTCCCTTTTATTTTATAAATGAAACTGAACGTCCATGAGGTTCCAATTTATCACCTTCGTGGACGATGAAGTTATATTCATCAATTTCTTCTTAATTACTTGTCATGAAAACATTTTGATGGTTGAAATAGGATATAATATATTTTTTATAACAAAATTAACATTCATGAACCAGTATATGTGCATACCATTAAATCATAAGAACAAAATATTTTCGAATAATAAAAATACCGCTTAAATAATCTAACTGAATATCAGTAATAATTCATCTAATGATTCATCGTATTTCCATGTAAAAATTGATATGGATGATCATTAAAACATATGAATTTTTGTAAATAATATGTAATTTAAATTCTGTAGATTTACATCCATTCCACATGAACACTATTACTTAAAAAAACAGGACCGATTATGTAAATCAAGAAAACTAACGCTCCGGAACGACGAAATTTGAATTTATAACTTATTGATATGGAAAAAAATGAATTGAAAAGATTTATGATAAACATTGTACATGCCTAATAAGTTCTATATTAATTTATTAATGAGTTTAATTTCATAATCTAGGGAATTAAGTTTATGAGGGGAACAGATTCAGACATAAGGTAAGGGTTTTCTCACCCTAAGTTTCATTTTCATTCAGGTTTATTTTATTGTCTTATTTCATCAATGAAATTTTTTTATATTATTATGTATTCCTCATAAAATCTGTATGAGTTTCATATATATTTTTAACAATAAGACAACTTCTTTATTTTATGGATAGTTACACATTTTAAGAGAAACATTCAAAACTGTTTCAAAAAATCAATCCCGATTCAAGAGAATTTCCAAAAATCTTATCTATTTTCAAGGGCACAATATAACCTATTTATGGGAACAATTATCTTATAAAATCACTCATATTATTATGATAATACTATCTTACTTCACATCTAGTTTAATGCAATGAATTTTAAAAATAACTATTCTTTTCAAAATAAAAGAGTATTTATCTCAAGAAATTTTTAATGATTTTATAAGATTATTTTCATCTGATTCAACAATTTTATTGATTCTTATGTATTATTGGGATTAATAATTTATTATTTAATCTACCATTATTAATTGGAAGGATTATTACTAGTTTTATTGTGATTGTGATGTCTTGAAACAATTCACCTATTACTTCAAATGTTTAGTATTTATGGTTAATGATTGTGGAAAATTAGATACATTTCATATGTTAGAATCTATATGAATGTATATGTTTATTATGTTTATACTGAGTAATATGAGGAATTTAATATACTTTATATGTGATAGGTGGGGATTTTTATATCCCCTTGATGCATCAGTAGGTCTGTTGATAAAAACTATGGTCTTGGAACAAGGCCTTGACAATGTGATTATTTATAGTCCTAGCATGAGGCATGGACGGTATGGTTATGATTTCCGTTATATGCGCATCCACATTATGAAGCTGGAAATCGAATGTTCACATGGTTATTTGACTAGTAGAAAACTGTTGATTATGATTTATTATGGAATTATTAGTCATCTTCTATTTATGCCATATTATGTTCAATTTTATTTTTAAAGGCATGAGTTTTCAATTAATCACCATGTCAAAAATTTATGTTATCTTATGTGGTGTTTATTAGCCTTATTGAGTGTTTGATTTCACCACTTTAATATGTTTCAATTTCTCAAGACATGATGAATTATACTATGAGTGACATGCTGAGATAACCTAAGAGTTATGTAAGTGTCTCATGAGTTTCTATGTTGTTTTTCATTTCATGTTGTATCGTTGAACTCAATTATGTATCTTGTTTCCAATAATAGTAAACTACTCGATCCATTAGAATTCTTATTCGTGTTTTTTATGCCAATGTAATCAAAAAAAGCACCGGATCCAGCAAAATGGGATTGGGTCCTTACATTTGGTATCAAAGGAAGTTTAGTAGAAAACATGAGAACTAGATTTAGAAAATGTAGATTGGGAGGAGTACATAATATAGTCTCTGAGGATAAAAATACAATAACATACTGGTATTTTGGAAAGTAATAGATTATGTGGATCTTTTGAGAAATATATCCATGTCTGGATCAGAGCAGGTATAAGTGGCTCTGGTACAAATGTACCTTGGAGTGAAAGATCTGACAAGGAGTTTCGGGCTCGACCTAGGGTATCCCGGTACACAACAATGGGCCTTACTGCACTATTGGTTATGACACTCCTGAGGGATATGATTAGGATAATTTACATTTTCATTACAAGCCATTATCAAGGATTTAAATGAAACTTTTCTTCAAAGAAACCATTTTTGTGATTATGGGCTAAGCCATGAATAAGATTTAAATTTACGCTATGTATTTTTTTATGTTAATATTATAAAATTTGATTCATAAAATTATTTAGTATATGAAATTATCAAGAAATGGAACCTAGTTGAATAAATGGAAACTGCACGAACGCGTGTATCCCCTATTAGGGTTTCCCATCGATGCAAGATAATGATGTTAGCTTCGGTGTAGTGACTGATACAGAGAAAATTTTAACTATACTGGGACAACTTACTCAGGTTATGAATAATAACCTTACTCATATGGAGAATCCAGATCCACCACGTGGAGGAGCTATGTTAGATCTCTTTATTGAACAATAACCTCCATCATTCAATGGAACTACAAACCCATTTTGTACCAGAGTAGTGGATATGTTCCCTGGAAATCATATTTCACTCATTGGGATGTAACTAAGGAGAGAAGGTTGCCATGTTATTTTATCATCTATTGATAGATGCGGATCAGTGGTGGTCATTAACCCAAAACACAAAGGATGAGGAAGAAATAAAAGTAAAGGAATGGATGGATTTTAAGGAAATCACCATAGAAAAATATTTTCCTCATGAACATCGAGAAAATATGGAGAAGAAATTCTTAAATCCGAGGTAGAAGAAAGATGAAAATGTTTCCATGTATGAATCCAACTTTACAAGGATGGCAAGGAATGTTGCAGACTAAATATGTAATCCAAGGAGATAAAATGATCAATTCTTTGATGGTTTAAAATCATTCCTCCGACAAGATCTAGTCTCCCAGAATTTCTTGTCATATAATTATATAGTTTCATGTTATATTAAGACAAAAAAGGAATTTTCTATTACTTATGACTTTAAAAGAAAAAATAGGATAAGAGTTCTACTGAAAATAATGGAATGGGAAATAAGGGAATGGGGAAAAGGGGGAGAGTTGAATTTCTACATTGTGACAACTGTGGGAAGAAAAACCCTAGAACATGCCTGAAGTGAATTGGAGTCTGTTACAAATTGAGAGAAAAAATCCACCTAACATGGGATTGTAAGGGGAAAAAGAAGCTACCAGTGTTCAATGCTATAATTGATAGGATATGGGACACTATGCAAATGATATTCCAAAGCATCAAGTAAATATGCAACATAAAAGGCCAAGATATTTGGGTGAAATCATATGCAATCACAGCCATTGATATTAATGTACCTAATAATGTGGTAGTAGGTAAATTAATTGTTTCATCAAACATATCCACTGTTTTATTTGGTTATGGATCATCACATTCATTTATATCATCCTAGTTTTCATAGAAAATTAGATATATCCAATTTGATTTAACATAGGATTTATCGGTTAGAAACCCTAGTGGATGTATCTTTGCTAAGAAGGCTATACAAGAATGGCCTACTCTAATGAACATAACATAGGTATATAGTCTGATTGGTTTATCAGGTTATTATCGTCGTTTCTTTCAGAACATAACCCATTTAGCCAACCCAATGACCAAGCTCAAACGAAAAGGGGTTATGATTGTATGGAAATAGGAATGTGAAGAATGTTTTGAATAATTGAAGAGGAGGTTAGTGAATTATCTGATCCTAACCCTACCATCGGGGAATGATGGGTTTTTCATAGTGATGCATCAAAGAAAGGACATGGTTGTGTTCTTATGCCGAATGATCGAGTGATTGACTATGCCACTAGGTACCTAAAAATTAATGACTGAAACTATGCATCTTATGATGTTCAGTTAGAAGCTGTAATATTTTCTCTGAAAATTTAGAGACATTACCTCTATGGAGAAAACTATGAGATATATATAGATCATATGAGTTTGAAATATATATTCTCATAGAAAGAACTCAACATGAGACAAAGGATATGGATTGATCTACTCAATAAAAATTATTTCACAACACACTACCACCCAGGTAAGGCAAATAATGAAGAAGATTCTTTGAGTAGAAAAGACCTTGGAATTATGAAAAAGATGAGAGTGGAAAGGGATCCTATGTTCATGGATCTAGTAAAGATGGATATTGGAATTATAAAGAAAGGGAACACGTCACAACTTTTTCAAATGGTTGCCAAAAATTCTTTATTGGAATAGATAAAATATTCTCAGGCGGATGATGGGGAGTTTCAATAAAAATTAACACTATAAATGATGGAAGGTGGACTGACTTCATATATGAAGGTGGAATTATGAAATTCGGAAAGAGTCTTTGTGTTCCTACAATTCCTAAGCTAATGTGTGAACTATTGGATGATTCTCATAGATCCAATTTCTATATACAACATGGTATAAAAAAATGTATAGTGTTCAAAGCGAACATTTTTTGTGGGAAAGAATGAAGTGGGTGATTTCTGATTATGTGTCGATTTGTTTGGTGTGTCAATAGGTGAAAGCTGGAAGATAACATCCTGGTGGAGTCAGAAAAACCTTCCTATTTATATGTTGATATGGGATGATATTATGATGAAAATTCTAATGCGGATACCAAAAAATCCAAGAATGTATGATGTGATATGGGTCATTGTTGACCTTCTTACAAAATCAGCACATTTTCATGCTATAAGAGAAGATTTACCACTTGAAAATTTAGGAAGACTATATATTAACTAAGTTGTAATACTTCATGGTGTACCCATATCAATTGTTTCTTATCGTGATACCCTTTTTACATCAAAATTCTAGAAAAGTCTTCAGAAGGACCTAGATACTAATCTTCATTTGAGCACTTCCTACAACCCAAAAACTAATGGACAATCAGAACAGACTATTAAAACATTGGAAGACATGTTGAAGACTTCTTCACTTGGCTTTAAAGGCATGTGGGATTAGTACATACCTCTCCTTGAATTTTCCTATAACAACAACATCCACTGAAGTATTCATATGATAGCATATGAAACATTGTATGGAAAGAGATGTCATACACCAACTTAATGGGATGATGTTGGTAAAAGAAATCTCGTAGGCCCCGAACATATTGAGGAAATAATAAAAAAGGTGAAGATTATCCAAACTCATATCAAAACTGTTAAATGGAGTCAAAATAACTATGCTGATCACTGAAGGAAGGATTTTGTATTTCAATAAGGATATCATGTTTTCTTAAATGTATCTGCATGGAAGGGTATTGTACAATTCTATAAGAAGAGAAAAATAAGTCTGAGGTACATTAGAAATTTTTGAAATTATAAATCGAATTGGAGTTGTAGATTACCATTTGGAAATTCCACCAAGTCTCTCTACTGTTCACAATGTGTTCCATGTATCAATGTTAACGAAGTACATGACAAACACAACACATGTACTCACCTATGAAAAAACAGAACTTGATCCCAATATGTCTTATTATGAAGAGCCTATCTGGATTCTTGATATTAGAGAACATGTATTGAGAAATCAGACGACATGTATGGTAAAGGTTCTTCGGATGAACCATAAGATGGAGGAAGCAACAAAGGATCCTGAGGAGTTTATGTTGAAGACATACCCAAATCATTTTAGATAATAATTTGTGAAATTAGAGGATGAAATTTTTGTGAGGGGAGAAAGTATCACGCCATAGTTTTCAAAATAAATGCATTTTATAATGTAGTTATTAAACACAATTTTTCCTCTAATTTGTTTTGAATTTTGAAAAACGGTCATCTAGAGTTGTTACCTATAAGTCATTTGGAGTCTGATAGAACAGAAATTATTTTTTTGGTGAATAGTAACATACCCTTATGAACACTAATATGAATAGTAATATAACCCTTATGAATAGTAAATAATGATATTATTTTATTTTCATAGGGTAACATGATAATGAGATCATAATTAATTTTTCAATGTGATATAAAACTAATTATACCTTGAAAATTGATATTTTTCAAATTAATTATAATTTTATTTAAAAATTAAATTAATAATATTTAGAAAATTATCTTCAAAAATGGAGTTCATTTTTGTATTCCACATGTAGATACATGTTTAGGGTGAATTTTTGGTATTTTTCTAAAATACATGAATGTTTCATGAATAGTAAAAAATACAATTTTGAAATTTTAGAAGATTAATGACATCATAATGAAATAATAATTAAAATAAAAGGCTCTTAGAATTTTGTACTGTAACATATGTCATGAGGTGTCCCAAGTGGATAAAACATTGGAAAATACAATGGGTAAGCCCATGGTTTTGCAGAAATCATTAATGAGGTGTCTTTTTAAATTAATAAAAAATTCACACTCTTTTACTGTAAATACCCACTCATCCATTCGTTTTCCTTCATTAAAAATCTTTCATCCTAAAAAATATGGTGGTTTTACCTCCCTAGGAGTCCTAAAAAGGTGTTCTTAAGACTCCAAGCTCCCAACCTTCAGATTCTAGGAGTTACTCTACAAGGTACATGAATCTTTCACCCTTCTCTTTTAGTCGAAACATCTTTTAGGATATCTCATTGAATTTCTCTTCCAATATGTTGGGGTTTGATTTTATATATTCCTCCTACTATACATTTTATTTCCATATGATGAGATACATACTTTCTCTCATAATTTCATTTTATGAAATTTTAAGCGATGTCGTTAGGCTGCCGAATTTTCATATGGGATCTCTCAACATTTTTTTTCATGTTCATATCTTTTCTATTAATCTCCTCACCTCCTCTGTAAAAATGACAATAATAACTCCAGTATAATCTATATACTAAATTATATCATTTGAATGGACTAACTCTCATCAATATCCTCTATCTCGCTCTCCATTTTATTTTATAAATGTAATCAACGTCTATGAGGTTCCAATTTATTGCCTTTGTGGACGATGAAATTATGTTCTGCCATTTATCATTCATTACTGGTCATAAAACCATTTTGATTGTTTAACCAGGCTATAATATATGTATTATAACCAAATTAAAATTCAGAAACCAGTATATGTACACATTAATATATCATAAGACCAAACTATTTCTTAATAATCAAAATACCTTTGAAATTAACTAATTGAATAACATTAATAATTAATCTAATGATTCATCATATTTCCTTGTAACTAAATGAAATAAATGAAAATTACCACATATGGATGTTCATAAATAAAATTAAATTTTAATTTTGGAGATTTAAATCCATTCCATACGAACTCCATTAATTAAAAACAAGATAACTTGTTATGAAAATCAAGATAACGAATGCTCCGGAACGACGAAATTCGATATTATAACTTATCAGTAAGGACATAAATAAACCGAATAGAATTATGATAAAATAAAAACATGTCTAATATTTTCTAAGTTAATTTATTAATGAGTCTAATTTCATATTATAGGAACTTAATATCAAGAGGGAAACACATTTCGACTTAAGCTAAGGGTTTTCTCACCCGAACCCCCATTTTCATTCGGGTTACTTTTATTGTCTTATTACCTAAATGAATTTTTTTTATATTATTATTAAATCCTCATAAAATATGTGTTAATGTTCTATATATTTTTACCAACCATAAACCTTCCTTATTTTATGGATACGTACACATTATAAAAGAAGCATTCAAAACTGTTTCCAAAATACAAGCCTGATTCAATGGAATTTCTCAAAATCTTATCTATTTTCAATGGAACTCTATAACATATTTATGGGAAAAATTACCAAATAAAATAACTCATTTTATTATTATAATACAATCTTAAATAACTTATGGTTTTATAAAAATATTTTTCCAAAATAACACATCTTTCCAAAATAAAAGAGTATTTATCTCAAGAATTGCATGAGGATTTTATAACAGTATTTTCATCTGATTCAACACTCTTGTTGAATCTTATGTATTATTGGGAATAATAATTTATGATGTCATATACCATAAATAATTTTATGTATTATGACTAGTTTTATTGTGTATGTGATGTCTTCAAACCATTCACCATATTACTTCAAATGGTTAGTGTTTATGTTTAATGATTAGGTAAAGTTAGATACATTTTATATGATAGTTTCAGTAAGAATGTATATGTTGATTATGTTTAATCCCATTCATATGATGACTTAATTGGACTTATAATGTGATGGTTGGGTCCATCTATATCCCCTTTATGCATCGGTAGGTATAATGAGACAAACTATTGTTGTGGCACAAGGCCTTGACCAAATGATTATTTATGGTTCTGGCAGAAGGCCAAGACGATATGGTTATGATGTCCCATATATGCTATAACCTCATTATGAAGCTAGTAATTGAAAATTCATGTGGTTATTTGACTAGTAGAATACGCATTATTATGACTTATTATTTAATTATTACTCAGTTCAAATTTCTGCCATATTATGTTCAAGTTTAATTTTAAAGGTATGTGTTTTCAATTATTCACCATTTCTAACATTTATGTTATCTTATTCTATTTTGAATACACTTTATTAGAGTTTGATCTAACCCCTTTCTTATGTTTTAATTTCTCATGAAGTGAAGAATTTTATTATGAGTGACATACTGATATAACCTAGGTGTTATGGAAGTGTATAATGGGTATCTATATTGTTTTTCATTTCAAATTGCAACGTTGAACTTAAGTATGTATCTTGTTTCAAATAATACTGAAAAAATCGGCCATTGGGGTACTTATTCCTTGTTTTTATACCAATATAATCAAATAAGGAATGGGCACCAGGATACTGGGGTCGTGTCCTTACACCTTTAGTGTAAAACATAGGTAAATCATCAATTTCTTTCATTTGACATGAATATTTATTAGAATTTAAAGAATATTTTTTCATGATGATTGGGTTTATTTAATTAAATAGTTAATCTCAATATATAACTTTTATAAAATTTAAATAAAATTACTGAGTTATTTCTTTTACATAAACTCTATTTCTGTTTATTCTTCAATCCTAGCATCACTATATTAATCAATAGTGAATTCATTCTCATTCAAATTAGAAATAATTAATTTTTTTAAAAAAATTACTAGAAGTCTCCAATTACTATCCGTTTTCATATCTATTGTTATAATTAAAATCTATTAAGAATATTATATTTATATATTAAGATAAAGTTTGACACTATTTTTAAATAATACATTAATTTATAATATTTTGTTTCTTTCTTCTTGAGGATATTAATGGATGTTCATCTTCATATTCATTAACATATTCTTCTTTAAACATTGGATTGTTTTACACAAAATTTATAATGTATCCACACTAAAAACATATAATTGGAATGTTCCCCAGAAACTATACTTTTCCAATGTATAAACTTCATGTACAATCCCTCTTAGGGTTCCACTCACCGGTGCTCCAAGATAGTTGGCAACAAGACCTCAAGTGTGTCTAACCAAAAATCAAAGGCTGCCGACTAGCAGTGAGGGTCTTGGGTAATACTGTGGGGAGAGTATTCCCTCATTGATTAGAGTAAAATACAAAAATATATAATGATAATAATTAGAGGAAAGAGATATAACCAACATATAGTATTGGAAACAGAATAAGTAAACATGCAAGAGTAAGAAACAATAAGCCAAAGATGAATAATAATACTAATAACTGATACAATATTGTGATGATGGTATATTAGCCTTAAAAAAAGTGAATGAAAGGGGTAGCAGATACAAGCAAATAAAACATGCTGAAAAATATACAAAAATACCAAAAATAGTTTTGACTAGAATCCTGAGCATAGGATTGATCCTCTTCTCCCAACTCCATCCTAGAACCCTAAATTTATCAAGCATTGGAATCTGGATTCTTCCATTTATAAAAACCGTCAACCATAAAGTCTACTTGGGTACTAGTGGCACTCAATTAAGGTGTGGTATAAAATCGTAGTAGGCCGACACCCACGATTTTTAGACCATTCCATAATTTTCATTATAAAAAAGTGTATTGTTCCATTGAAATTTAATGAAAGATAGAATTAAATAAATACATGCATTGGATTGGGTTCCAATTGGAAAGCTCTCTATTATACCTACGTCAACTTAATATGGTGTATCTATACTAAAAGATCCTAAAATGGAAATGTCATAATGGTAATGGTCCATATAATGGACTATCCCCAAGCTAGTTCTTGGGAATTGAGGACATGCCCCTATGTATTCAAAATTAAATGACCAATTCTCATTTGAATAAATTTATTAACCTTTGAATTCATTTAAAATTCCCTTTATAAAATATACCATGACACCACGAGCCCCTCCATGGAAATTCAATTGTAATTTCCAAGTATCACTCAAGGGTCTTAGTAAAAGTCCAATGGCAACTAGTCTTTCCAAGGTGACCTAAGTATGATTTCCCAAGTGTCACTCTGAAATGGTGTGAAAATAGACCAATTCTAATAGACCTATGAGTCTGTACCTAGTATCACACATAGGGGCATGAGACTCTCTTAATGCATAGTACAACAAATCGTACAATCGAGCCTCTCTAAGGGGTCTCCCCTAGGGAACTGGTGTCACTCATTTGGAGTTAAGAACTTGTAATGCATGGAGAGACCATCTCAGTCATAGAAAACATATCCCCTAATATGTTCACAAGAAAATAAAAAAAGATAACTAAGGAACGAGAGTCCGTGCAAGGGGTACTTAAATCGAAACCCCTTATATCACCCCCAGTACTAAAGTGAAGTAACTAAATAATCATCAAAAATATAACCAATATATCAAGATAGATCATTTATTTAATTGAATCCTTTATAACTCAATAGTAATATTACTCAAATAATCCAATTAAGAATCCACTTATTATGGGAAATATATGTAAAAGCCTATCTCATAACACAACCCTCCAAATCATTTAATACATAATTTGATGCTATTTTTTACAGAGAAAACCCCCTTAACCGCCATCAACAATCCAAGGAAAAAGGGGAAATTTTGAATTTAAGGTGAGGTTCACCCATTTTGGAAGCTATGGTCAAGGATACCAGCACATGGGGTTTATTATCCACTAGATCAGGATTCCAAACACATTGTAAGATGTCTTATTAAATAAATTTGACAAAAAAAAGAAACATTAGAAAAATACAACTCACAACACAATTAATAGAATTCAATTAAATGAAGGGAAACTTGTGAGACCAAGTACATTAGCCTCATAGAGAATCCCTCATTCAGTCCCAACCTTTGTATATATCTAGGATGGAAAAAATCAGAGAAATTATCTAATGCCCTGAAAATGGGGAAAATGAGATTTCATCGAGATAGAAAAACATATTGGATGTGGTACATGAAATATATTAGAGAGGATAGAATATATTATTTTTATAGATCTGATTCTTCCGATGTAGATAAATTCAGGTTTTAAATGAATGAGGTAGCTTCAATCATTAGATATGGGGATATGGAACTCCACACATGGAAGAGGAAGGCTCATCCAATAGTTGGAATAAAAAGTGGAAGGAATTTTTTTTTAAATATTTTAAAAGGGTCAAAAAGGAACTTTCACTAAAAAATTACACTCTGCATGGTTTGGATGCATAGTTGGCCAAACTGTGCACCAAAAGTTCACCATTATATGTTTCAAAGGGGAATCTATAATTACTAAGTGCATGGTTTATCTAACCATGTGAAAACCATACAAAAAAGAAATATCCCAAACCCCTTTAATCTTCTATGGGCATGCATATGATGTCTCTTGGTTTTAGAAAAACTATGTGACCCATACTACACCACTGTCTATAACCACACGATTTAGGGAAACCCTGTGGGTTTAGCGACACAGTTTCCTCAAACCTTGTGTCCCGGTATTTTCTTCCCCTTTTGGGGATCTGGTCTCCATACGGGCCCTAGATTCAGCTAAATAATCATTTAGGATTTTAGGTAACTTAAATATGTCCAAAAAAAGGAATTAGAACAATAACTTAATGGTTTTCACCAATAGAAAAAGACAGGTCATTACAACCTCCCCTCCTTATGACAACTCATCCCAAAGTTACCCATTCGAGGGTGCTAGAACATATTATATGAAAATCTATAGCCACTACGCATGTACATCTGCCTGCCACTCCAAGACTCTTCATGTACACATCCATGCTACTATAGCACCCGAACTAGAGTAATAGACCTACCTTGGAGATACTTCATGCACCGATCAACTATATGCATCATATGCTCCTCAAAAGATACATCCCCTTCCATCTAGATATCCTCAGGGTGAAATTAATGAGATGGGCCATGATGATATCATCAAATATTTGATATATGGAATACATCATGCATGGAATGGTACTTATGAGGTTGATAAAACTGAGAGGATAACAGCCTGACTCTCTCCACTATCTCAAATGCATATTTTTCCAAGTGTTACTAGCCTTTTTTCCTTATTCGTCTATGAACCAATATAGTAAATTATTGTCGGAAGACCTGATATCCCACTTCAATCTCTAGATGTATGCAGTGATGATTGGTATAATAAATCTATATACATTATGTTGTATCCATATGCTTCTGAATGAGATGGACTTTCTCTGAAGTCTCCTGAAGTAGATAAGGACTCAGAAAAGCTACCTCACCAACTTAAATATAACATAGAGATTAATGGAATGGTCTACCATAGAAGGCCTCATATGTATCAATCTAAATAATTTATTGTAAACTTTTATTGTAGAAAAAATGAACTAGAGGAATATGATTTTCCTAGAAACCATAAAAATTAAGGATACAGGTCTGTATCATATCATCTAGCACCAGTATAGTCTACTCGAACTGCTAGTCAGTCAGAGGGTGATATGTCGTGATCCAGAGAATCTATAAACCCAATTCTTTTTTAAACCCATTGTATAAATGTGAAGTAAAGCATGATTTTTGGTCCAAAATGATAGTATAGTGTACGTCATGAAGTCTTACTCTCTCCTAGATGTATAATCTTCCTAACCCATTAACAGATATGGATTCTTGGATTTGTAGATTGTGTACAACCTTGGTCGTCCTATAAATAATCAACCATACAATATCTCTACCTCGAGGAGATCTTCACAATCCTATAAGAAAATCTATGGTGATCCATTCCATTTCCACTCAGAAATGGGGTGGGGCTGTAGAAGTCCAGTTGTTCACTGGGGATCTTCCTTCAACTACTGAAAGTTGTAGCACCAAGTGATAAATCTTGATATCTTCCTCTTCATACCTACCTATAAATATAGACGTAGGGTTTCTCTATATATCATGGTGAGGCCCAAGTGAACATCCCAAAAAAAATCATGTGATTCCCGATTTATCCTTTCTTGCATATCTGAAGGCACCCTTACACATCCATGAAATATTATCATCTCACTATCATCTTCAATCCCACTAGGAGGTGGGTTCTCTCATATTACTCTCTACCTCAAAATAAGGCCCATAAAATCAAACAATTTCCTCATCCAGAACTACTTCATAAGGGAGTATGTCACTACCAGAGTTACTAGAACTAGTTATCAATGATATTCCTTACCCTCTAAATGTATATCAAATAATAAATCCATAAACATTGAATCAATACAAGCGTCCTTCATATATTTTGTCTAATTTTTTCAGATTAATTCATCATCAATGGCATTACCCTTTTCGGGGGTGTATTGACATTCAAAATCAAACAATTATGGGTATTCGAGCCACATGTGCTACCTGAGATTCAAGTCTCACTGCGAAGAAATGTATTTTATACTTTTATGATCTATGTAAATAAAACTATCTCCCCAAAAAGATAATTCATCCATAATTCTAGATCATGAACCATGTCTGCCAGCTCGATGCCAAGTGTAGGATAGTTCCCTCAATCTTAGATAGTGAGACCCATTCACTTCAACCCGAGAACCTTGCATCAGAAATATAACTATTACAATATTAGAGGCATTTCAATAGACTTTATAACATATTACTAGCTTAGTTATAATTTGGATCAGTGCAGAGGTGGGTCTTCTCTTTATCTCCTAAAAAGTTACCCACAAGCTTTAGTCCATTCGAATTTCACACTATTCATTGTCAAGCCCAAAAGTTGTGATACCATGATTGAAAATTTCAAGATGAAATGACTATAATAGCTGGTTAGCACAAAAATGTTGTGTATGTCAAAAACATTCTTGGTCGGCACCCATGAGACCATTATGCTCACATTCTATGGGTTAACGGATACAGATACCTCAGATATGATATGACCTATTAAGTGAACCATATTAATCTAGAAGTTGTATTTATTAATATTTATATATATCCCATAGTCTCTTACTATACACTGTACAATCTCAAGATTATTGGTATGGTCATGTGTGGTCTGTGAGTACACTAACATGTTGTCTATGATGTCTACCACAAATGAATCAAGATATGGGTGAAAACCTCATTCATCAAATCCATTAATACTGATAGAGCATTCCTTATACCAAACAACATAACCAAATACACGTATAAGTTGTACCTACCTGAGAATGTTGTACATGGTATGTCTAATATCCTCACATGCACTGGATGGTAGCCTGACCACAAATTGATCTTAGACATAATAGTTTCCCCTCAGACC
The DNA here is from genome assembly GCA_963277665.1 of Viscum album. Classification (NCBI taxonomy): domain Eukaryota; kingdom Viridiplantae; phylum Streptophyta; class Magnoliopsida; order Santalales; family Viscaceae; genus Viscum; species Viscum album. Next base: position 441,746,974 of record OY728135.1, on the reverse strand, counting down.
TAGACAAAAAGGTTATTTATCCAAGGTAGAAGATATCAGTTCATCATCCTATGCTGTTTGAGTCAGCTGTAATTGATGCATAACATAATCATACCATAAAAATTTTTGGAGAAAAGGACCAGTGATCCCCAAGGATATGTGTTGGGCCTGATAAAATTCATAAATCCTAGATATTAAAGATACTTCTTGAGTTCCTAGAGCTCTGTAGGAGTCAACCTATAAGGAGGAATAGACATTGGTGTCGCACCTAGAATAAGATAAATGGTGAAATACACCCCTATCTTAAGAGGTAATCATGATAAATCATCATGTAATACATCCCAGAAACGATCCAAAACAAGAGGGAACTCTAGTAACTGCATTTTCTGATCACTCATAAAGAGACATGTCATCTGGGATATTACTCAACCTATCGTAGTATCCTTGAGTACAACATGACTTTATCAGCTATATAATTCACCCTTATGGATATACAAGATGGCCTCATGTGGTGTAAAAGAACCCCATCAGCAATAACAATCCACCTGATCTTGATAACTCAAAATCCAGTCCATACCATGAATGACGTTGTATCCGGTCATCTCGAGGTCATAAAAAATACATATAAAATTATACCCACCAATTTCACGGGGGGATTCCATGAAATAGTTTACACCCACTTCTCTAAATCTTAATTGTGTGTTAAGGAACATAACAACAATGATGAAATTTATCATTAGGCGGAGATATCCCATAATTACAACAGACATAAAGAAGTGTGATACACCTATATCAAATATGGAATATACTAGTGTAGAGGATACCATTATATTACTTCTAACTATATATGGCCCTGGAATCTTTTATTTGGCCGTATGATGAACAACAAGGAAGTGTCATAAACTGCAGCCTTGGGATGTTGCATGATTGTTTTTGAATAGGTCCACTCTACTAACGATGAAACTCTAAATCTTGAAATCCTCAACCACGACCACATGATGTGCCTGAATGGACAATAGAGGACCATATTCCTACCTAAAGAGGTGTCACATACCCTAAAATATAGGGTGGTGTTGGCATAGAACCATGTTTTCTTAGCACTAAAGAAAAAGTATTGGTATAAATGTTGGAGGACTCCCATCATGTCACACACTCATCACTCGATAAGGTTCCTTGTACACTAGGTATTTTTATGATAGGCATACGACACTGATGAAACACTAAATTTTGTGTCATTTTGTGCCACATGGCTGGTACAACCCCAGTGTGTAACTACAAAGAATCTATTCCTTCTGTTGGATAAACCACTACTATGTTTGGAAGATGAACTGCCCTACTTCATGTTACCTGACTCTATCAATTACCCCTATTGATAAGCTCTTGGTCGATTGTCTCATAAAAGGTGTTCATTTAATTGATTTTCACCTACAAATTGATGGAATATGAAATCCCATAATAAAACTACCTCGCAATAGTCAGATCGCCACCAGTCATGGTCAGTGTGAAGTGCTTCAATTCGATGAAATGAGATATGTATTCAATCATGGACATGTCACCTTTATCATGGTTCATGAATTCCCAAAATCAATTAGTTCTCATTGTATTAGGGAATAAATAGTAGAATAAGGATATCTTGAAGTCTGTTCAGTCCATAGCCTAATATCAACCAACATTTTTTAGAACATCCCACCAAATCTTGGAAAAGTCACATAACATATAGGATTTGATCTTGACCCTCCTCTCTTAAGGCATCACAATATGCATAAAGATTAATACTATACCCTCTAGAAATGATTCCTCAACCTGTGTCCCATAATTCCCCTAAAATGTTGGGAGGTTTCTATTGTTGAAACTCATGAGTTAGCTCTACCATTGATGGGGTATGTAGAGGTTCACCTTGAAAAAGTTTTATAAAATAATATATCACAAAACCAGGAATTATCACAAAGTTGATGATTTGGAGGAGGTTCATTAGGTGGAGATACATGATGTATCATGGGTGACTCATGACCCACTCCCTTAAAACTATTCTTATCACAACTTTTCCAGCATACAACATGTGGTCTTCCTAGCATCATGGATCTATAATGTCAAGCACATTCCTTAGAAAGTATTTATAACAAATATGGAAAGAGGTAAAAAAGACACGAACAAGGCTATAATATTTAAGAAATAGACTCCTATTTCTACTCCTAGAGTTATGTCTGGGTGAGAAGAACAACTCATAGAAGGATTAATGGAGACACCACCTACATATCACTACTAACGTTGGGTCAGGATGAAGCCTCACACCTCAACACATATGGTGGCCATTTAAAATTTAATGTTTGTACTCGTTTTATTTTATCTGGTTATTTTCATCACCATCGAGTTATTATTCCACCAATTCAAAATTATAAGTTCCTATTCACCTTATAATTTTATATTGGTGTGGTAACTTACTGTATCATGCCCCTTACACCAGATATTTGGTCTAAAATTATGTGGGATTTGTTTTGATTTGATGATTTTACACTGACACTCACAAATCAAAACAACTAATGTGCTACTATAGGTAATGTTGGGCAATTATATAATCATAGAGGATAATATCACACTATAGAATATAAAAACCAAGGAAATAACAGTAATAACATGCAAAACATGCAATTTATGTTGGTAACTAAATATGGCACGGTAGAATGTATGAAAATTTATTCCTACAGTGCCATGTCTGATGCATGAGTTTATATGTCCTCATATCATAAGCCCATAATAAATGATATCCCTTCAAAATATTATAGTGAAAATAAATTGTGTTACCCAATGGCGAAATCCATGAAATAGTAACATCGCAAGCAATAACAGCATTCACACACCCCCATGAAATGATGGTTTCCCCTATACGTGGGGTAGTTACTCTGAAACACAGTCTCTTAACCAATTTACAATGAACTAGCCTCCTTTATAAACCCATATAGTAAGACAAAAAGGAAAATATGATCTTATAGAACTTTAGAGCATCCTTCCCCAGGTTCCACCCATCAGTGCCCCGAGACGGTTGGCCACAATACCACAAGCACAACTCCCTAAATGCTCGAGGATTTCGACTACCTATGAGGGAAATGGGAAAGTTTTTGGGTAGACTATTCCCCAATTGATCAGAGTATTGTGAAGTAGGGTATAGGAATAATAAATAGTAGAAACATATATAAATAAAATAAAATAATTGAAACAGAATAAGTAAACATTCCAGAGTAATGAATAACAAGCAGATGTTGAATAATTATATTAAATGATGAAACACATTGATGATGGTATGATATCAATACAAAAGTTAATGTAAGGGGTTAAGGGATTCAAGCATATACATCATGTGGAATATTATAAAAAAAACTAAAACATCTATGAATAGAATCTCAAGATTATTCTTAGTCCTCTGCTCCCAAAATCTATCTTAGAACCATAAATCGATCATATGTTGGAAGTTTTATGCTTCTCATTCTCTAAACCTACAAACATTAATATACATAGGTACTAATGGTGCTCGAGAAGGGTGTGAGATAAAATATCTACAGACCGGAACCCATGGTGTTTGGTCCATTCCATAACATGCATTTTATAAATGAGTAGGGTGTCATAGTAATTAAATTCAAGATAGAAATAAAAAATCAAATGCATTGGACTGGGTTCCACTTGGTAACCTGTCTAATATTCCTTTTTATACATAAGTTGGTGTGTCTGAACCAAGAGATCCTGAAATGGTAATTTGAGTAGGGTAAATTTTCATAGGATGGACTATCCCTAATCATGTGATTTGTTTTATAGGACATGCCCCAAAATTTTCAAAACCTGGTTACCAATTTTCATTTTAGTACATTTATTAACCATTTAATTGGTTTTAAAATCCCTTTACAAAATATCTCAAGAAACATTGATCCCATCCATGGTAATTGAATGGTAATTTCCATGTATCACTGGAAGGGCTTGATTAAAGTACAATTCCAATGAGTCTTTCCAAGGTGACCTAATTATGATGTCCCAAGTGTCATTCTGGAATGGTGTGAAATATTCAAAGTATAACAGACCTCTGAGTCCATACCTAGTATCGTACAAAGGGGATCAAGTCTCTCTCAAGGCATGGTACAACCAATCAACCCATTAATCCCATTCAAGGGGTCCCCTAGGGAACTGGTGTCACTTGTCTGGAGGTAAAAGTAGATAATGAATAATGATCCCATCTCAGGCATAAATGATGTCAACTTTGGAATTTTAACCAGAAAATAACAAAAGACTAACTAAGGTGTGAGAGTAAATCATAGGTTTCCTTAAATAATAACCCCCTGTATCACCCCAAACACTATGGTGAAGCAACTAAACATGCATCACATATATTACCAATCCATCAAGATTTCTCATTTAATTAATTCAAGACATTATAATGAAATAGGCATATTAGTCTAGTCATCCTATTGAGAAAACATTTATAAGGGAAAAGGATATGAGGTCTCATCTCAGAATAGAACCCTTCAAAACATTTAATACATCATTTCATGGTATTCACAATAGGGGAAAAACCATTAGGGTAAACAACAAGCCACTTAAAAAAGGGAAACTATGCATTAAAGGTGAGATGAACCCATCATGGTTGTTATGGTCAAGACCATCCCCCATGGGGATTATTATCCCATATCATAGGTCACCAGAGGCATGGTAAGACATCTAATTTTTTAAATATGGTAAAAAAGGTGATGCTGGAAAATTATGGCTCATGGAATAATTAAATAATTTAATAAATATAATGAAACAAAGGAGAAAATGATGATACCACCTACCTTAGCCTTATATATATTCCCTCATCATGTTTTTTCCTTTGATTTGATCAAATTTAGAAGAAATCATAAAAATCATCAAATACCCAAAAAACTGGGGAAATGATCTTGTAATGCGATTACATAACAGATGGTATGAGGAACTTGAAATAGATTGGAGAAGAACAAAGATCATAAAATTGCAAATCTGATTATTCCGATGGAGATCAATTCGAGTGTTTAATGATGTAGGTATCATGAAACCTGGGGAGTCCGGAGAAGGAGGTCCACACATGGAAGAGGAAGGATCAGCCACGAGAGGAATGAAAATTTATAAGGAGAACATGTTTAAATCAATTGAGAGTGAAAAATAATAATTTCACCCACAAATAACATTACAAATGATTTGGCCACAATGTTGGAAAAACTATGCACCAATCATGAAACATTATCTTCTAAAATGTGGCATCTCACATGGTTAGACACATAGTTTATCATACCGTGTGAAAACACACTATCCCAAACCTCTAAAATATCACATGTACATGTTTCATGGGTCCCATAGTTGAAGAAAAAATGTGCATACCCTACTGCTCCACTATATCCAACCACACAGTTTAGGGAAACCGGGTGGGCTATGTGAAATCATTTCCTCTAATCATGTGGCCTATTATTTTTATTCCCTTTTTGGGACATCAGGCTCTGAATGAGCCTTAAACACACTTAAATCCACCTTGATCCATTTAGGAAACAAAAATATGGGTAAAAAAAGAATTAGAATAAAATATTTATGGTCTTTACCTTCTGATAAAGATAGTAAGTTACACTTATAGTGATAAGCGAGATGATTTTTTTAAACATCTCAAAATTTTTATTTTATATTTAATAAAACCACATGAAGAATTGGAATTACCTAAAAATCACAAAATAATACAAAATCAACCAGTCTGAGGGGAATTCAAAAACTACTAATAATCATGATTCAAAAATCATAATCACCATTGAAACCACCACCTCTACATGATCTGAAGAACACAACATTTCAAAATAAGAAATTCAAAATCAAAATAACCCACAAATACAAAGCCATTAGATATCTATGCCAGAACATAACTAATAATCATGACACTCCATAATTGTCACTAATGCCTACAATGTAATTGACAGCATCCCTCCGCAACATAGGCCCTGGAAAGGGACCAAAAAAACACACATCGATGTTACATGAGATAGATCCAAGATCTGTCTTAAAATGTGAAAAACTGTAGAAATATCATTTCATGCCATTATCCAAAACCTAGATGAAGGGGAGAATAATCCAACTCATGTTGTGCCTCCAAAACCTCGAGTGACTGCACGACCTTCACATCTCAAGTCCTCCAAGAGAACCAAAACACTATATTGACAACGAGAGTATCATCGGAAGAAGAAACCTGTGTAGAGATTGAGAAAACAGATCGACAACATCAATCCAAAACCTTTTACAGGATCATCAACCTCACCCAATAACACCCCATCATTGAAACTTCATTAGAGAATCAAATACCACAACATTTCTTGAACCTACTTTGAAAAAATATAATTCATTATCACATAAAGAGATACATTTTCAAAATAATCAATGAAGAGGATTGAAAAATATCTCCACTGATGACCACTAATTAACCACCATTTATATTTGCACCAAAACTCCATCACTTGGAAATGAAACAGTTCCAAAAGTTGAAACCCAAGAAATCCATAGATGGTAAGGAAGAATATGGTGAAAAGAGAGGGAACCCTGTAACACTGAGGTTCTAGATTCATTTTCAGTGATGGTACCTTGAGTGACCTCGAAACAAAAACACCATCCTCAGTTTGGATCCATACAGGAATGATTATAAAGGAAGAACCAAAATCAAGAGCTCAAAAATATATCTGAAGGGGAAATGATGTGAGTGAAGGAAGACCAAGAATAAAAAACATAGATGAAATGGATCCTGATATAAGAGGAATGAGAAAAAATATGAAATAAATAGACAAATATAAATGGGGAGGAAGCCCAAAAATGTCAAGAGGAAGAAACTGAAACCATCCCTCAAATAGAAAGGCATATCAAGAAATATGAATAAAAATATGAAGATGAAGGCATGTGAAAATCCTCAATATTAGAGAGTGAAAATACTTTTCCATCTAAGGTGGGCCTATGAATACCATACAAACTAGGGAACAAATAGAGATGCCCTAGAGAATATGGATTCATTTCTTTATAATACATACCTTTGGCTAGTTACTCTTTATCAAAATAAAATTCTTCAAAAAATGATTCTTTTTAACACTTATCATTTTTTTAGGATTTAAAAGATATAAATTTTTTATATTTACACTTTTTTATGATACACTTCCATTCTTCATATCATATGAAATTATACTGCTATGTAAATAATTTAAATTTTGTGTGCATGAATCACAATCTTCAATTACCGAGACTTTCATATCAAATATGTATTTAAAAATTGGAGGTATCAAATTAGAAAATACAGTGTCCTCGAATTTTTCACTAAAATTTATAATAGTAATTTCTATTTTATTACATTTAGTGAATTATGAACCTATAGATTCAAGTTAAATCATTTTTAGGTCATCATACATCAACCACCAAACCTATATTTTAGGTTTTTATACATTTTAATTTCATTAATAAATATTTCATAACATTTATCATAAACCTATTTCTATATGTATCCCATTTACCATAAGAAATTTCTTATCAAAAAGAGATGAAATGGTGTAATTTCAAGAAAATGCATGATTCTACAGGTTCATTTTACCAATTACAAGCAGAGAAGTACCTTTAACATGAGATAGAAAACCATCTATTTTAGCCTCCATTATATCCAAACAGATTAATAATAAATATGGGATCATCTAATATTTAAATGTTTAATATATTTACCTATAAAAATTTGGAATCCACTTATATTTAATTTAATTTATATTATCCATTATTTATAACTAAAATTGAGAAACAACATATTATTATATAGTGGAAATATTTCTATTTAAAATAAAAACAATATATCATCAATAATAGGAACCAAGATCCAATTACACAAGATAAGGACCCTCATGTTGAATGATAATTAACTAAGATGGGAAAGGTTAAATCATTGAATTAAATTATTTTTATGTTTAATTTCTATAAAAAATTCACCACCTTTAATATTATTATATTAGATATTTATTAAACAATTTAATAAACACATATACATTGTCCACGTTATATTTATAATGATCATTTTTTAAAATTAAGGGATCGTCCATGGTATGATCTGGATTCACTTGAGATCATATAGTCCACTACATCCATTATTTGGATTGAAAATTACTAGTGTTTATCCTATACCCATTATAAAAAAATTGTCTCATGTCTATGTACAGTGATCCCATGCAACCAAAATATGAAACCTATCTTTAGAAAAGAAAATATATTTCCTCTCAATTAGACAACAACTATGTTTTTGTTGTGTTCCTTATAATTATCATTCTTCTTCATCATTTTCTAATTCTACTCAAATATAGAAATTACAGTGTCTTTCTCAACTAAAAAAATACCTCTTTGATATTTTATTTTTCAGTGTATTTAATAGTACCATGTTCTGATAATATCATGCTTATAAGATCTTATTCAATTTATCTCACACAAATCAAAAAAATCATGTAAAAATTTGAATTCAAAAAATATATACAATAAACTACTAAAACTTATTTTATTTATTTAACCAATTTTCTATTCTTTCTTTAATCATTCGATCAATATAGGAGGAATCAAGAGTAACTAATAGTGTCACTAGATTCATCATTGTACGGTAAACTAGTTTTCTCAAACTGGAACAAAAATTATTCCAACATTAAGGTGAAAAAATATTCATCATGACATGAACCGACTTGTTTTTTTAATAGAATGAATTGTAATATTATATGGTTTTTTTCACGGTGTGAGGATCCTCCTTCATTTCATCAAATTTATGTGATCACAGAACAATATCATTTTTATATAAAGAACCATTTCACTCTAACAACATATATCATGAATTCCCTTCATGATTATTATTCCATTAATAGTAGTTTTAGTATCATATGATCTAATAAAACTTCTAAAATAACACAAACTTCAAAAAAATCATTCTACTAAATTCCTAATAAATTTTTGGAACCTCCAATTTTTTCTATATCAAAAAATATATAATAGGGAAAATAATTTATGTATCCTCAAAAAATAAATTAAATAAGCTCAAAAATATATTATATATAACAAAATATAAATATATAAACAATTACATCCCTCCCTTTACATTGATTTTTTTTCAATTCTCTACTTATAAAGGAAAAATCTATATTCATGATATAACATATATATCCAATAAAATAGATCACGTATTCACCAAAATGTTATACATCTTAAGGAAAATCATGAATTTGTCACATTTTTTATACTATGAATTATATATAATGTATTGAATCAAAAAGTGCACAGATTGGGGGACTTTATTTATTTTTCTGGTCATTGAGGTAAATCCCTTACATTGCATAAGTGAGACATGCTTTTTCTAAATTTTCATCTCTTCTTGATAAAAACCTTACACATTGTGTAAGGTTTATGACTTTGTTGATTTTTACTGTGTATGGATAAAAAAACCTTTTCCACGAAATAGTTGGTCAACATTTTGAGATTCAACTCTACCCATATACAAAAACCTCCAAAATATATCCTATGAACTTTAAACCATTTTCAACCACATCTAAACTTCCAAAACACCTTCAAATAATTTATCAAACATTAATTTATGTTATTTATCATATGATTTATGTATTTAGAATAATCTCAAATACAATAATCATATCTACTGTTTCTTCTTCAATTATCCTTCCCTAAAAATTTACCAAATTTTTAAGGAATGTTCTTGAACTCCAAATCGTATAAAATTCTCATTGATTATAAACAATATCCCCAAGGTAACATTATTCTTCATGGTATTAAAAATCTCCCTAAAAATATCATGGTCTCAATAATATGATCAGATTAAATATATTTCTAGATAGTTTAACATGTTCACTTATGTATTTTTAGTAGAAATAATTTTTTTAATCCAAGCCCATGAAGGAAAAATAAGTTTCGGGATTCATTTATGTACTATATTGATATTCTTTGTTCCATATTGAATAAAATATTCTATTTTTCTAATGATTATGACCCATTTAGATGATACACCAATGGAATTTTTTATTCAATCTAGGGTATCTCCACAAGGTGCACAACTTCTAATACCCCAACAAATACTGTTCATTATTAAGGGAGTGAATTGATTGTTCAGAAATGAATAAATTAATGGTTAAGAAAAATTATTTTTTATCAATTATGAATAATATATTTGAGTAGTTGAAAGATGAATGTTGGTTTTCATATATTAGGTATTATTCTAAATATCATCAATTAAGAATTCAAGAGGAAAATGTTGTAATGGAAACTTTTTTTTATAGGTATAGAGACTATAAGTATGTTTTTATTTCATTTACAATAATTTATACACCAAATGTATTCATGGGTTTGAATTAATTGATATTTTAACCATATATGGACCATCAATTCGGGGTCTTTATCAATGATATCTTAGTGTAATTGAATTCAATGGATGACTATGTAGATAATTTTAGTTTTTTAGAAGGATATAATATGAATATCTATTATATTGATCACTATCCAAAAAAATTTTATATATATGAATTTAATTTCCTATGTAATGTTTTTTTAGAGTGGAGTCACTATGGATCAAAAAATTTTATAGAATTTATTACTTGAGATCGAACAAATAATTCTTAATGTTTTATAGTTTCATTGGATTTTCAAGACCATATGTGTTGTACATATGAAAATTTTCTTGGATAATTTCACCATTATTTTTATTAATTAATAAGGTTTAGGATTTTCTATAAATACAATAGTACCATGGATCTTTAAATTACTTAAATGTATGGTTGAAGACTAAACCCATTTATTGAAATCTCTAGGAATGTGTCTCTATTAAATATTACTTTGATGCCTCGTATGTAGGGTTTGGGTTTTCATTGATACAATAGAATGTTTTCATAGACAATGGATAAAGAATAATTTTGTAGATACGATCATAATAGTTCTACAAAACCCCGAATGCTATCAACTATGATATCTACATTGAAATAGTGAAGATAATATATTTTTCAAGATATCTATTATTTTTGTGGTCCGTAATAGATTTAATTATATATTTTAAAATATAGAATTAAATTATAAAAAATACATATTGATTATAATTTTTAGGATTATAAATTTAAAAATGACATATGCTCCTATAATGGGTAATATAGTAGCACGTTCATTGATTCAAGAATCATATGAAGATGTTTATTAAGAGGTTGGTGATAAATAAAAGATAATGAAACTATTAGAAGATATTTTTCCTGATATAATTAAGGTATATGGATAGTATTGACTATATAAAATACTAATAACTTATTCTATTTTAGTCAAAATATTTTATAATTAGAAGATTGGTCCGAAGGTAGAAGAATAGTGATATTGTACTAGACATAGAGATTATTTTGATGGATTTTATAAAGGTAAATATCATTATGTTATTTTTCAATTAATGATTTTTATTCAATATAATTTGGATGAAAAGATTATATATGAATTTCATAGATCATAAATTATTATACATCTAGGTATAATATATATATACCATTCTTTGGGAAGAAAATTTTTCCTGTCATGATTGAATCAGTTTGATGTAGACTTTTTGAGTAAATGTAATTCCTATCAACATATAAAGGTTACATATCATGTTCTAGTATGATATTTCCATATCACAACATTCCAAAATGGAAGTGGGGGATATGTATATATATATATATAATCCATAGTATTTTTTAACATCATAAACTGGGATGTTATTTTTATATCAATTTGTTATAGATAGACTTATAAAAATTACTCATTTTATTTCAACTAGATAGTGGAGTTTGGTAAATTCCATGATATGGTTATATATATATATATATATATATTAATTGGTGGTGTTTTGTAATGTTTTTAATTTGATCATATATAATTAGTATATATAGTTTACATTAAAGATATAGAGGGGTTTATAGAATTATTTTGGTAACTCTTCTTCATTAGTATAAGATTGTATCCGCTAATAAATGGTCAGATTAAGGGTATTATACATACCATATATGATATTTTGGGAAAATATATATTAGACACTTATAGATTTTTTTTGATCATGTAACTCGTAGAGAATTTTCTTATAACAATAACCAATACCCATCAATTATAATTTCATCATATGAGGAATTTTATAGTTAACCTTGTTATATTAAATTAATTTGGGTTCAAATATATGAGTAATATTTTATTAAACCTGACATAGTTTACAATATTATAGATTGATTGAAATAGATATTGGAACACATAATGGTGGTGAAAAATTGGTAAAATTCATCTATTTATCATAGGCATATACCCTTGGAGTTTATAGTCTGTGAACATGTTTTATATAAATCCTACTAAGGAATGGGGAGAACATGTTTTTGAGATGAAAATTTTTATCATCAGGATTTATTTGGTCTTTCTAGATATTTTGATGAATTGGTGACGTAGATTATCTATTGGAACTACATATACATATGGATAAAATAAATTATATCTTCAATGTTTCATTTTTGAGGAAGTACACCCATGATGTATCTTGCCTGATCATGTGGGGAATCAATATCTGGAGGAATAGGCCATATATATAAAATATTCTATTAAGATTTAAGATCATAACAAAAATGCTCCAGCATTTTTATACTATTTCATTAGTTTGTTTATGACGGATTCATCATGAAGTGGTGGAGTGGATTATGTATAAATAGTCCTAGATAAGTGTTTAATACTGTAGGTTATTTTAGTTTCTTTATTTTTCAATATTTTCATCCACTTCACCTAATGATATATAGATGAAATAGATTTAAGTTTTAATTACTTACTTTTTTGGTTTTATTTACATTTTCTATAACTATGGTTGATCTTTTCAAGGATGAAAACTCTTGATGTTTGATTTGTTTTAGTGATTTATATATCATGGTTTTTGTAATTTGTTTCTAATAATTTAGATTTCATGATTTAGGTTTTTGATTTTCAAGGATATAATTTTTTAAATCACGATCTATTGTAATGGTAATAATATTACTACATAGAAGGTATTTGAAACATCAAATGAAAATTTTGAAATATTGGTTTCAATTGGAATCAACAGAATTTTTTATTTTGAAATTTAAAAGAAATATTTTTATGGAAATTATTAATAAGAATGTTATATAATTATTTTAATATAAAAATTTTAAATAGTGTAATAAATGATTGAAATTAATGAATTATCAAATAAAATTCATTTTATTTTGATAAATATTTATTTAAAGAATATATGATTGGGTTTTATGAAATTAAGATTATTTTAATCAAATTTGAATTTTATATAAAAAAAATCCTATATAATTTTAACTAAATATGTATTAATTTTAAATTATTTTTTAAATATTTCATTATATTAATGGGAGTTATTGGGGATTATATTTAGTCAATGCTGAGTTCATTTGGATGACTAGTCAAAACTCGCGGTTTGATAGGGATTCAATAGAGGATTATGTTTATAGAAATGAGATATTGTATAATGAGCATTGATTCTTCTTATTTTCCATTACATTTGGATGAGGGAATGCTACTTTTTTACGACCCTCAATCTTTACAATTTACTTTTTCTGTTTGTTCAAGAAATATGTAAGATATTTTCTCTTGGAATGATCTTTTCTGAATAATATATCTTAAATAAATTTAATCACAAAATTATAATTTTGTTGAAGGAAGATACAAGTATGATTCATCTATCATTTCTTATGAAATTATTGGATGAAATAAAAAAAATTCCAAGGGTATTAAGAGGGATGTTATTAAGTTCATTAAGAATGTTAAAAATTGTGTTATCAATTTTTCGAAGAAATATTATTTTGAGAGGATGGTTGCGAATTAATATATAAATATGGTTTTTTAATTACAACATCTCAAAAATCATGTAATCCCCCATTATCCCATTATTTATTTCTATCATTTTTTATATTTATACAATCCTTGAATCATTAATATATGGTATATGAATGTAGGATAATAAATGATAATCAAGTAATCTAAAAACAATTCCATAACGAGACTTGAATTTAATCCCATATTTGATTCCAGTAAAAAATAACGTTTTCTCTATTTTTTATTTTTTTAAATCATGACATTTGTGTAATCATATGAGGATAAATATGAAACTGTTCATCATATTTTTCCATGGTCCTCATTAAACAATAAAAGGTAAAAATGTCAAATTTGGATTATTATTAGGATTACGGTGATACTGTAGGAAAAATAATTTGTGGCCATAATAATTATAATTTTATTGATTTAAAAATAAGGCAATTGTTTAGTTCGAAAATAATGAAAAATTCATGGTGTTTTCCCACTATTCACGCATTGACATTCCATTTTAACCATGATTTCATGCTACTTGGGAATGGAATACATGTAACCCATTTGATTATTCCTAGTATAGTTTCCATTAAAATAAAGATTTTATTCCCAGGAAAAATTTACTAAATGGGTTTATTGTATATATAAGAGAGCTATAATACCTTTCAGGTTTTCCACTTTGATATAAGAGTAGCACTGGCATAATATAAGAACTATATTAATTTATTTAAATATATATCATCTATATTAACCCATAAAACCTTGAAATTAAGGTGTATTTGGATTATCTTTAATATCTAGTCACCAAAATGTGTTTCGATTTAAAGAGTTATAGGACCTCAAGTGTGCCTCATCATATTTCATATGCTTCTAGATAGAAGTTAGGGTCAACCAATCAGGTGGGAGAACAAATATGACCACTTAGACTCATTAACTAATATAAAAATTGTTTTATATTTATTATTTACACCTAACACGACCATTGAAGTGGTGAAGGGGTCAAATAAATAGTGAAGTTCTGTGTTTTTCAATGTTTTTATATCTTTTTATAATTGAAATGTAAGTGTAAAGTAGTAAGTTGTTTGATTTTGATGGTGGAATGAAGTGTAAGATGTTATAAAAATGAATAATTGTGAAATAATATGAAAGGATGTGAAAAAATTAAAATAATTATATATGTATAGAAATATACTGATGGAATAAATTAATAAGAATGGAAAAGAAGTGAGAGTGGTGTATAAAGAGATATAAAAACCATAGATGTGCTAAAGGGACATACATTGATCTATTTAAAATATCCTTCCTTCTACACATTTAAAATTTATGGATTATCCAAGCCTTTTTGACAATGTTTTTTTATCCTAATCAAGATGCATATATCAATTACAAGCTAAAAATTAAATTTTTCAAAACACATAACCATCTATAAATTATAATTGAAGTGAAATGAGATTTCCAAGACTATTTTATATTTTCATATAAAATTATTTATGTTTTAATCTCTAGTGTACTAATATGACAAAAATTAATTGATCTTTTAGATGAAAAATAATGTTGATTCTTTGAGAAAATGATGATCACACCAGACACATGTCAGTTAATTTGATGCACATACAAGTGGATAATATACTACAATTTGGCATTCATGATTGAAAAATGCATAGATAGTATTAAAGGTTGACATTCTATCAAAAATATAGTTTCCATAGAATGAATTTTACAAGAATCGTATCCAATTATTAATTTAATTTAAATGGAAAACATAGTTTGTGAAAAAATAAAATATTAAATGGAGTAGAATGAATAAAAAAGAGAATATTCACCTTTGTAAAAAGTATGTACATCCCTCCTCCCAATGTGCACAAGATTTCCTCCTTTTGAACAAGTATTAAACCTGCTTGGTATATGATGATCCCCCTTTTTGATATCTCCCTCCCTCTTTTAATTATATATGAAATTAAAAATCATAAAAAATAAGATGATGAAAATATTACCTTGAAATAATTAATGAGGAATTTCCACTAAACGAACAATATTCCCTTATTTACAAGTTATTTCCATATGAAATATGCTTAAAGTAAATTCATTCATCTGGTCACCCCCCGTAATTCTCACATAACATCATGTATGGAACTCAAGAAAGAATGAATGTATTTATTTTTAGTATTTATCATGAATGGAAGGCTGGAGATCATTTTTTAGAAGTTTCCACTTGGATTATCTAACATGCTATGATTTATGGAGAAATATAGTTAAGAAAAATTAATACATGTGATGTAACGAACTATCCCAAGATACATTTAAAATTGGATCCCGACCAAATCCACCACATACTCAAAGGGAATTCCAAATCCCCACAGGCTGGTGACAAGCATAGAGGAATTGAATAACAAAATATAGGGAACAATTTATCCCACCCAAAACAATCACATGGAATATAAGTATAAAAATAATTAAAGACATAGTGGATGATTAATGGAATATATATGCCATAAGAGTAAAAATATAGCAATAAAAGATGAAATGGAAAAGTAGTCAAGGCTCCCAATAAAATTCCAACTGTGATGACTAAAACAAAACAACTACTCCAAGTGATTTTGAGGATGAAGTGCCACCATCTCACCACAAGATAAAAAACTAGCTGACAAAAAACTCACCACCACAGTGTGGTACCTTGCCTTTCCTTGCATTGAAAGAAACATAAAGGTCTACACACAAATGTAGTGGTGCACAGGGTGCGACCTAACATGATCAGTAGGATCCCACCCAAGTGTTCCTTATCAAGTATATTTATAACAATTACTGTATAAATATTTTAAATAATACATGGCATGATAAGAAGAAAAGATTTTTTATATAAAACATGGTAAAAATTTCCCTTTTTCACTTTTCTAAAAAAAATATAGAATATATATATATATATCAAGGATAACTCTGAAATATAGACAATAAAAAATAGAATAATCATCATATGAATCAGTACCAAGGATAACTATAGGCCATAGAAGTATACTATTCATACCGTAAAAAATCAAGTGCACCTTCCATTTCCTAGAACACAAGCCTAGGAAGCAGAGGAATACCCCATGAGTAAACCCCAACAATATCGATATCCATCCCTAGAACAATAGTCCTTATAAATAGAGGATATCCCCATGATAAAACCAAATGATAATCATAATACATGGATGATATCCTCCAGATAACCCTTCCACCTTAGTTCCCAAGGTAACCCTTGTGCTCATTTTCACTAATAAATTTAAATGTTTCAATAGTACCTATATCATTTTCATTTATTAAAAACCATGGAAACCCATTTATCTTTAAAAAAACCTTTTCAACACACACAAACAGTTATACCAATTCAATAAATCAATTTATAAAGAATGGGAATTCAGGCTAATTATCGTAGTATAGATATGGAACAACCTACCCCAAAGCTGGGGTCGTACATGACTACAACGAGTTCCACAATCAATGAATCACAACAACCAAAATAGAGACCCTATAATCCAATCCGCATTGCAATATTGATCGAAAATAGAAAAAAGGGGAAGGAAGAATAGGAAAAAAACAAATACCTCAAGAATTGCACCCCAACTAACAAAGGAATGGCCTCCGAAATGAGATCTCTCAAATGATCTAGAAGAAGACACGAATAATCACCAAAATGGGTCCCCAGATTTGTTAACGCAACATTGGGGCACCATAATGATCAAAAGAAATGAATATGTACAATGATCACTTACCTAGAGAGATGCCCCACAACCACAATGAAGATCCAATGTCAAACAGTTCGATCTAGATGGTGCAGTGTCTCAGAAAATAACTTGGGAAGAGATCTAGCTCAAAAGAAAAGGTCTTGGAGAAAAGAATAAAATACAAAATATCTTCTCAACTATTTTAAAAACTATACGTCATCTGTTACATGATGTGTAGTACATTTACATGCTGTGAAATAAACGATGATTAAGTTCGTTGAAAAATCGGTCACCTCAGATTAAAAATCAATTATTTAAAGAATTAACAACATGAAACAACTCTTCATGATTTGTAAAATTTAAAAGTGTTAACCCCCTTTAACTTCTTTTACCTAATATCCATTACATGTCATGTAACCTAGTTACATGGCTTGAAATCCTCCTTCAACCTAAAGAAAATGTTGGTTAAAGGAGAAAGTCCAAAAAATCATTGTCTTCACCATTATAGGTATCTTCCCAAATCCTTATCAGTCCACTATAAACAACAGGAAGAGGGATAAACATAATGTGGTTGATAACATACCATGTATATGTGTAATGAGATGTTACAAACTCTCCAATATAAATACTTTCTATCCTCGTGAAGTCATGTGGAAGATGTAATCCCAAGAAAAATATGAATCCATTGCTCCCTCATCAATGATTCACATTCCTAAGTCTCATGAGAATTTGATCCATATTTTCTCAACACCCTGACCAGCATAATCAACTTCCCATACATGACTTTCACTTGAGATTCAACAATCTCAACTGGTTTCCCCAAAACATAAACATACTTTTCTAACTAAATTTCTTCCAAAATTAGAATTTGAGTGAGATCGAGATGGAATTTACGGAGATTATAAATGTAAAAAATAGCCTAAATACCTATCAACTGAACAAAAAATGATAACATAAAAGAAATATGTCACAACCACTCAATGACATTAAACGGTCCAACATACCTCGAAGACAACTATCCATGTATTACAAGTCTATGGGGTCCCAACCAGGGAGAAAAGTTCCAAAAAACCCAATAACAAACAAAAAACTCCATATGAATATTTACACAATCCTCATATGATTTCAGTCAACTCTAGGCTGTATCCAAACGTCAATTTACATGCTGAATCTTCATGAAGGTTTATGGAACCAAACATGTCCAAACTAATGTTACTTCACCCACCTCAACCCAAAAGAGAGGTTTTCTATGAATTCCACAATACAATGACTGAAAGGGAACCATTCTAATTGACGAATGATAATTGTTGTTATAAATAATCAAATTGACCCTGATGGATATCCCGTGATCCTCCAAAATCTAATACATACGTGCAGAGAATATCTTCTCATATATGAATCACATGCTTCGTCTAATCGTCTATCTATGGATGGAATGTTGTGATCAACTATACCATAGTTCCCGTTTCCTCTTAATGATTCCTCTAAAAACTCTTGGTAAACCAGGGATCCCTATATGAAAAAATTGAAAAAGGACTCCCATGTAAACTCACAATGCCTTTCACATACATCATACCCAAATCATCAAATTTAGTGGTGTCTTTGAAAGGAATGAAATGAGAGGACTTCATCAACTGATCAAAAACCACCCAATATCGTTCCTCCCATAGTGAGTCCATGGTAGTCAAACAAATAAATCCATAGATACATTTTCTCATTTCCAAATTGGCACCATAAGTGGATTATGTAAAATATAAGGTTTCAAGGGATCTACCTTTATCTGTTGGTAGGTGTAATAGCGAGACACAAACTCCACAATGTCACACTTCATACCCAACCACTATAATTGTCACCCCATTTCATAATACATCGTTGTAGAGACTAGATGAATGGAACATGAAGAGATGTGATAATCAAAAAACAATAATATTTTTGATAGATTTCAATATGACAACCCACTTACTGAGGTGGATCATATTATCTGAAGAAAGTGACCTGCCATAAATTGTCTCCCCACCGTAAAGGCTTTCTCGAGTCCTTAAAAAATCATCATCATGCTACTGCCTCCACAAAATAGACTCCAAGTGATATGATGGTAAATGAACATTGGTCATAACAACATTTAAAACATCCTCCTATGAACCAAAGTTGATGTAAGAGAAAATCCACATAAGGTTCCACTCCTTCGATTCGAGAATAACATGTGATGGTACTTTCCTACAAAGGGAATCTGCAATGAAATTACCCATTACTAGGGTGTAGGTGATATTAATGACAAATATATAAATGTATTTTACCCATCCTTTATTTATAATATTCAATTCCATATGAGAAAAGATATAGCTTAGAATTTTATAATCAGAATAGGTCGTAAACCTCTCCCAAAAAAGATATTATTGCCAAAATTTTAAAACATGAAAAACCGCAAAATGCTCTAAAACATGATTTGGGAAATTCCTCTCATGTGGTCGAATCCTATGAGAGACGTAAGAAACCACATGTTCATATTTCATAAGCAGACATCCCAAACTCGAAACAAAATCATAAAAAAAAACCACATATCCATTACTAGGACCATGTAAGAATAGAATAAAAGATACATTCATATGTCATTTCAATTAATAAAAAGAGGATTGAAAGTTTGCTTTCAATATTAATTTCACCACTTTCATGGTAATAGTATTCAATGGTGATGAAAAAATAGATAAGTCATTAAAAAAAATCATTAGAATCCATCAAGAAAAAGGAAACATCATTTATCACAGACATTTTGTGGTTCCTTCCATGAAAAAATAGTCCTCAACTTAAATAGAACAACTGATATTCCATGTTTTGAAATCATGATCCCTAATAACATCACTTATTAATTCAAGAAACTATATTTCAAAATCATTCCATAAAAATTGTGATTTCTAATAATTTATAGAACCAAACACAAATGGTGCTCATGCTTATGATTGGATTTCGAAGAAATTAGAATATCATCCATGAACACTAAATCAAAAGTTTCAAGATATTGATGGAATATTCAATTAATAAATTCCATAAAATCTAAAATAGAATTAGTCATACCAAAATAAATCACAAGGTATTCATATTGTCCATACCTGCTCAAGAAATATGTATTCGATATATCAGATTCCCAAACAATGAGATGATGATAACCCGACCAAAGGTCAATCTTGGAAAATTAATTTTCCAACTTTAACTAATCAATAAAATCATCCACATATGGAAAATGATTTTTTATATTAACCATCAACTAGTTTGTATTTTGATAGTAAAAAAATAACCAAAGTGAACCATATACTTTCTTAGAAAAGAGAACATGTGTTACCCAAGGAGAAACACAAGGGAGAACCAAACTCCTTCCCAACAAGTCATCAAACCGAATCTTGAGCTCTTTCAACTTAGTTGGTTCCATAAGATACAAATGTATTAGTATTAGATGTTTACCTAGTACTAGTTCAATCATAAATTATACCCCTATCTATAGAGGAATACTATATATGTTATTTGGGAAAACATCAATAATGTCTCGATCAATAACCGGAAGATCGTGAATATGAAAACTTTCATCGGGCTCAAGAGAAATAGTAGACAAAAAACTCTTATTCTCTGGGTAATAAGGTTTTGCAAGAGCAGTCCACTGGTACCACTCCCCATAAAACACACGAGAGACCCCATCTGTAGCATGAAATGAAACAAAACTATGGTAACAATAAACCTTATCTCGATGAGTGAGAAGATAATTCATACTGATACTGATTTCATGTAGATCTAAATCAAGAATGAGAAAATCCTAGACCAAATATGCAGCAACAATCATTAATGAATAAAAGTACAGTGAAACCCCTACCATTTTTTCTTACTGAGATGTGTCTCTAACTCCATAGTTAATGGCATAAGTTCCATTTTAATTTTAATAATAACAAAAAACGCAGATAAAAAAGAGTTGTATGAACCAGTGTAGAATAACGTAAACACTATGGAAGATGCAATAAGGGAAGTATCCCTCACTATTGTTGGACCAACAACACCTTTTTTTGGACACTCAATTACTGATTGAAAATGCTTCACTCCTGAGGCATGTGGCAGGAGCCCTTTCTCTTTGAATGTTCGAAATAAACTGTAGTAGCATTTAGAGATGAATACCCTGACCATAATGAGTTGAGTCATGGCAGGACAGAAGCACGGTAAGTGACCAATGCATCAAAAACTAATACAAATTATCAAAGGAAAAAAGACAAGAATGTATTGTGTGTCTACCCTTTCCACACTAATATAAAGTTAGAGGCATATTGCATTTTGTACTGAATGATGTAGAGGAGATTCTATACTGAGCCCCACCTCCACCACATATTTGTTGACCCTACAACATAATTTTCTCCTCATGCATGACTCTAAAACTTCCACTAGATTGAAGAGAAGGGTTTTAAAAACACACCTTTCCTACCATATCCATCCCCACAATCATGTATTTTTCTACCATCATTTCATAGTTTGAAAGAGTCAACATGAACATCTATGATCTGATATCCGGTCGCAATCCCTACATGTACTTCTCAGCCTTCAACTGGTCATTCCTCACCACATCCAGAGGAAAATGGACAAGCTCAGGAAACTAGTTAGTGTATATCGACACAATATTCTATCCCTATTTTAAATACATGAACTCTTTTAATTTTCCAGCATCATGGAATTTAGGAAAAACTACTAAAAGAATAAGGTTAAGAAAGCATTTGAATCCAAGTCAACATGCCTCTCTTCTTGGACCACTGAATCCCACCATCACTTAACAGAACCCTCAATTTGGAATGCATCACAATTTACTATGATATTATTTGTTTTTTCTCGAAATCCATAGATTTTATTAATTCTATTCATCCATTCCTCCACCTCTTGAGGTCTAGTTGTTCCCTTAATGGATGGTGTCTTCTCATGAATGAATTCTTGTGATCTATATCTCTTTAATACAACTCTCGGTAGTATCTAAAAAACTATATTATAAACACATGGTACATCGAGATCAATATCATGAACTTCCATACTATAGCCTTGTGAACATTCTGAACAATTGGGAGATTCCTTTGAGGAGAATTAGTTTCTCCCTCTTAAGGTGATCATGGAAGATGTCTCAAAGGAATACTGAAAGATCAGACAACAGAAAAAATATCAATTCACCCTAGAAAAATACATAATAATAAACTGAGATTTAAAACCAAACTCAACTCTATAGACATACACCCCAACATCCCATGGAAACTTCAGTATCGGTACTACAAGAGTTTTCCATCCACTTATTGCAACAAAACTCTCATGTCCCGAAAATACTATCTATAGTCTAACAGACATCCCAAGACAATGATTCATTATGAAATACCTCTTATGATACCAAATTATAACAAAACAACCCGGGATACCCTTAAAACTAGCATCCAATCTTATCTTACACATACCCGAAGGGCATTCCTGATCCCCATGCACTGGCGAGAAGCACCCGGGCATTGAACAACACACCAAATGGAACAATTTTTTGAAAAACTCAACAAACACATGTAATATATGTATACATAGAATAAAAGAGACCACATAAGACTAAATGAATATATATTTCATAATAATAAAAAAGATAGAAAAATGGAGAACTGGAAAAGTAGTCCAAACAACAAAAACTTTTCCAACTGCAAGGAATGAAATCAAAAAACTAATCCATTTGATGGAATAGACGAACTCCCCCCATATCACCAATAGCTACCCAAAAACAGCTGACACGAACCTAGCTACCTCATTACATTTCTTTTCCTTTCCCTACATTGGAAGGTACACAAATGTCAATGCACCACTGAAGTGGTGTGTAGGGTGTGAGCTAACATGCTCAATAGGATCTCAGCTAGGTGTTCCATGTCATGCATCTATATAACAATTATATTATTATTTTAAATAAAAAATGGAATGATAATTAGTAAAGTAGTTTTATAGATTACATGGTGAACATTTCCCTTTTTACAGTTAGAAGAAAAAGCATGTACAACATGCATATCAAGGCTAACTCAAATAACTAGGAAATACAAAATAGAAGCAGCATCACATGCATCAGTAATGAGGATCACTATAGGTTATACTATAAAACTACTTGTATGATAATTAATCAAATGAAGAATGTAATTCCTAGAACACAAGACGAGGAAGTTTAGGAATTTCCCATGCGTAATCCCCCACCCAAAATGTCAATTTTCAACCCCTAGAATAACGAGCCAATGAAACAGAGGAAATCCCCAGGATCAAACCTCATGATAATCAAAAAACATGGATGATGGCCTCAAGGTAAACCTTTAACCTAGGTACCCAAGGTAACCCATGTGCTCGTTTTCATAAATCAATTTCAATGATTCAAAAGTACCCATATACTTTTGATTTATCCCAAACCAGCAAAAATAGTTTCACTTTAAAAACATGTTTTCAACACACACAAACAATCATCCCAATTCAATAAATCAATTTGTAAAGAATGAAACATATGGATAAAGCCATAGGCTAGAGACGGAACCACCCACCTTAAAGCTTAGGTCACAAAATCCCATAATGGGATCCATAATCTACGAAACCCAACAACACCAAAGGATACACTAAAATCCCATCCACAACTCATGATTTATCCAACATAGAAACGAAGTGGTATATAGAAAGGGAAAACACCACATACATCAAGAATGGATGTACCTTGCACCACAACTAGCTAAGGAATGGCCACAAGAATTATATATCAAAATTATCTAGAATAATTTATGAAGAATCTCCAAATTTGGCCATTATATCTAATAACACAACAGTAGGGGACCACCGCGATCAATAACTATAAAGAAGAAGAAATATTACTTACCTAGAGAGATGAACCTCAAATGAAATGAAGATCCAACATCAAACAGATCGATCTAGATGGAGAAATATTTTCCAATATCCCATGAGAATAGCTATTGGTCAAGATCCAAGGGCATGGAGAAAAGAACCGAAACCAAAATCACTGATCGCCATTTTTAAAATCTATATGTGGGTTGTTACATGATGTGTAACATTGATACACACCGTGATATACAGGGTGTTCATGAATGATACTAAATCCTTCACCTTGGATTAAAATTCAATTATATAAATAATTATTGATGTGAATCCACTCTTCACGATTTTTAAAATTTCATAGCATGAATCCCCACCCACACCACAACTAACTAAGGAATGTCCTCTAGAATAATATTTCCCAAAGGATCTAGAATAATTCATCAGGAATCACTAACATAGGCCACTAGATCTAATAACACAACCATAGGGTGACACCATGATCAATAGCAATGAAGAAATAGAAAGGTCACTTACCTAGAGACACACACCTCAGCTGCAATGAATATCCAACATTGAATGAATCGATCTAGATGATGAAAAGTATCCCAAAATCACAGAAGAATAGCTCTAGGTCAAGATCCGAGGGCCAAGATAAAATAACATAAAACAAAATCACTTATCTCCATTTTTAAAAACTATATGTGGGCTGTTATGTGACGTGTTACATAGTTACACGCCGTGATATCCAGGGTATTCATGTATAATAAAAATAATCCTTCTGGTCAAATTAAAAATTAATTATTTAAATAAATGATTTTGTGAAACCACTCTTCATGATGTGTAAAATTTCATAGCGTGAATCCACATTCATGTATTGTAACCAAAAATCATTACACATCATGTAATCGAGTTACACGGTGTTATATCTCCCTTTAGCCTATAAAAAAGTTGGTTAATGCAGAAAGTCCAAAAAATCTATGAGCTCGCCATTATAGGTATCCTCCCAATTCATTCTCATTCATCTATAGAAAATGGAAAAAAAGAGAACCATAAAGAGGTCCAGAACATACTTGATAAATGGGTAACTGGACATTACAAAATTCTCACCATAAAGACATTTCATCCCCAGGAAGTCATGTGGATGATGTAATCCCTTGAAAAAGACAAGTCCATTGATCCTTCGTCAATAACTCAATGTTACCATGTCTCATTAGAATCTAATCCATGTTTTGATATCACCCTGACCAATGGAATTAACTTCCCACACAATACATTCACTTGAGAGTCGACAGTCTCAACTGGTTTCACCAAAACAAAAACACTTGGATCTAACTCAATTTATTCCCAACATATATTGTGAGCAGGATCAGGATGGATTTTCTTGAGGTTATACATGTGGAAAATATCATCAATAATCATCAATTAAACTAAAAATGCTAAATGATAAGCAACATGTATTAGCAGCTCATTGACCACAAATAGTCTAACTTATCTCGAAGCCAACATTCAATGTTTTCCAAGTATATAGTGACCCAGAAAAGGAGAAACATTCAAGAAAACCCATTCCCTAAAAGAAAACTCCATATGATTATGTCTCGGATCTGCGGATGATTTCTTTCAACTCTAGAATGTATCCAAACATCAATATACATCCTGAATCTTCTTGGATGATTCTTGAACAAAACATGTCCCAACTAAAGATACTCCACCCACATCATTAAAAAAAGAGGTGATCTACATGGGAGAAAATTCAACACCATAAAGGGATCCATTCTAATTGGTCAATGATAAATGTTGTTATAAAAAAAACTCATACAGTCCTAGATGGCTATCCCATGATCCTATAAAATCTAATACATAGGTGCAGAGAATATCCTCTAGGATCTCAATCACATGTTTTGTCGGACCATCAATCTGTGGATGGTAAGTTCTTCCCAACATGACCTGAGTTCAATTTTCCTCTTGAAGATTCTTCCAAAACCTTGAGGTGATCCTAGGATACCAATCCAAAACAATTGAAGAAGGACTCCATTATACCCTCAGAATCTCTTAAAAATACAACTAACGCATACATTCAATAGTAGTGGTGTCTTTGATCAGAATTAAATGAGCATATTTGTTCAACCGATCAACAATAACCCATATTGAATTCCCCCCACAAGATGTCTATAGTAATCTAACTGAAACAAATCCTTGGATACCTCATCCCATTTCCAAATTATAACTAGAATAGAATGAAGTAAACTAGAAGGGTTCATGTGCTCTGTATTTATTTGTGGACAGGTTTAACAAAGAGACACAAACTCCATGATGTCAGGATTCATACATGACCATTAGAATCATCGCATCATGTCATAGTACATCTTTATAGTTCCTGGATTAATAGCCCATGAATATATATGATAATAAAACAAGACTATAATTGTTATAGATTTCGGGATGATATCCTACTTTTCGATGTGTATTGTACCATCTAAAGAAAGAGACCAAATAGAAACAGTCTCCCCAACTAGCTCATATTAAAACTAATCCTATTGGGTCATCTATATTTTAGTCTTGGGATGGGAGAGATGATGACTCGAGATATTATTAATTAACTCATCATAGGACTAGAAGAACCATAAGGCACTTAACCCAATTTACCAAGGATGATGTTACCTCCTTTTCCAATAATAGAGGCTTTGATCTAGGAAGTGATGAACCCAAATACCATTAGGAATGATCTTAAATCTCATGAATCTATGTTGTTTCATACTACAATTAAATATGAAATTGAATATCTTCTTAAAATAACTATATAATTATAAATAAAACTGAAAGAAGTAAAATTATATGTTGCAAATGTATTTTTAAGAAGAAATAAGACAACACCAGTGAAAATGAAAATAAGTAATAATCTAGAATTATAAACATGTGATTCATCCAACGTGAATGAATTGATTATAGTGAGATTTTTTTCACCTATTTACATGAATTCCTCCATTATATTGTTGTTATCATTTTTCCCCAAAATGACTATCATTTTGAACTATTTGATATTAAAATGTCCCTTTTTCATGGTTATTTGGATGAAAATATTTATATGAAAATACATTATATATTTTAAAAATAATTTAATGTAAATAATTTGGGTCATTTAATAAAATACTTGTGTGGATTTAATCTATCATCTAGAAAATGTTATAAGGATTTTAATTCCGTTTTGTTGAAAAATGATTCTACTGAATCTAAATTTGATACTTGTGTTCACATTAAATAATTAAATTGATATTTTTATTTTACCCCTTTATATTGTTTATATTATTGTGATTTCAAAAGATATTATGTTGATAAGTCAAATTAAAAACCAATTACCATGTTATTTTGAAAAAAAAATCTTGGTAAAGATAAAAAAATTATTTTTTTGGAAATATAAAGGGATAAAATTTTATGTTGTTGTATCTATCCATGGATATTTATATCCAGAAGATGATGAAATTGTATTTTTTAGATAACTTAAAACATATTATTGTGCCTTTAATATAGCATTTCATCATTTTATTGTTAAAATCCCTTAGAATTTATTCTGGAATTGTTTTTTTTAGTAAAATCACTAATGTTACCACAATATATATCCTCATTTATACTACGATATGATATAGATTGTACATATCCATTATTGTTTTTACCTTGAGTAGGTTTATGGTAAGTTCAAGAATGAATCATTAGCGTGAATTAATGTGTTTACTCAGGTGTATGCACATGTCTTCTGATTTTTATACACTTTTTGAAAAAATGCCTCTTACAGTCAAGGTGTTATTTGTTTTGTTGATTCTAACTATGATGAAAATATAGGTACTAGAAATTATATTAATGGATTTGTGTTTTTGGCTAGTGGATGCCCTATTTCATGGAAATAGAAATATCATATCCAAATTTGCCCATACCTTAGTCAAATATATAGCATTAATTAAAGAAATAAAAGAAGAAATTTCACTTAAAGACTTGGTTAATGAATTGTCTTCATCTTCATGTAATATATTTGTGTTCATTAATAGTCCTTCCACATTAAATGTTTCTAAAAATCATGTCTACCATAGAATATCAAAACTCATAGACATAAGATTTCATTTTTTCATGGATGTCATTGAAAATGGGATATTATGTGTCACCACGATACATAAATTATACAATCCATCCAATAGTTTGAATAAGGTTTTTAATCTTTCTAGGTTTACCCATTGTTGGGGTCTTACAAGTTTAGTAAAATTTCAATGTCAAATGTTGATATGACACCATCTAATTTATGTTATTTCTTGCAAAGGTGTATATTTTTTAAATATTTATGCATGCATTTTTTTGAAATCAAATATAATTTATTTGAAAAATATTTTTTACATTTAATTTTGGAAATATTATACTTATTTAATACAATTTATTTCAATGTATTTATTTACCCTCTAGATATATCCTATGTAAAGGTATTTACCCTATTATGTAAGGGTTGATTACCCAGTGTATAAGGGTACTCCAGGTATGCATAGTAGTATTTTAAGACATTCATATGGGTAACCAGCCTATTTTGTTATGGTACCCTAATATTTTTAAGGGTAATACCAAACTATGTGAGGGTAAGTCCCTGGCCACGTAAGGGTATTCTAGAACTCGTGTATGTGTCACAACTTCTTACATAAGGGTAATCATCTACATTCATAAGGGTAATACCCAACTACATGAGGGTAAGTCCCTATCCATGTAAGGGTATTCCTTAACACATGTAAGGCTCTCACCATGTAACATATGGGAATCCCATGTATGCATATGTGTTCTCATATCGGTATAAGGGTAATATTCTAACTAGCATAATGGTACTCCTTACATACATAAGAGTTATACAAAACTAGGTAAGGAATATACATTACTTGCATAAGGCTTAAACATTTCACATGAGGGTAAAACCTTCATATGTGAGGGTAATACCAACTTGCATAAAGGTTATACCAAGTATTTTTAGAGTAAAAATTATGTCACATATAGCTAAATTATCTCATTTATGGGTACACCTCACATTAAGTACTTCACCTGTCTCACATATAAGTTATACCCCATTAAGATAAAGTAGCTTAACTGTTTGTTAATTTTTAATAATAGTTGAACTAACTCTCACATTTGGGTCTTCCATGTTGATCACATCCCACATTCATCACTTCAATCATCATTGCCTCACCATTATGATTGTACTTTTGGGCTCTTCATCAAAAGTCAATTCAAATCATGTTTTTATATAATAGAGGTTTATAATTTTCCATGGGAGGGAAATATTGAAATTTTGTAGTAGATTTCATACATGGATTATGAAGCCTGTTCAAGGTAATCGTCTTCATTTTTATCCAAAACTAGTCTATTGTTTTGGTGGAGAGTGATGGAGATCTTCAGTCACGTGAATGAAGACACTTATAGCTCGAGTTCCATTCATGCTTCTTCCAGGACTTGGTATTATATCCTTATAAAAGTTTGTGATTCATGGATTTTATTCATGAAGATCCTAATATGAATTATTTATTTATTACTTCTTCAATTTTCATGTATTCAGGATTTTTTATTTCCTTCAACAAAAAATGTAGTCTGGTGCTGTTCTCAATATTCACATAGGTCCACTATGGGAAAAATCACATTATACTTTGGTGTTATTTTATTTTCTTACATCACATTCATCTTTAATACTCTTCACCACTTCTGTTAAATTTGTAATCGAATTATATATATCTAAGCCTAAACCTAGTACCTGGATTATTGTATCTTGTTTTTTGTATATATACTACCATATCAACATATCCCATGACAATTCAAGGGCTTGAAGTGTACATGATCTTGGACTTTGAAATAAATTTAAATGTGGGAATTACTAAAAAATAAATTCTAACATTTCATAGGTATTATAAGGCCCCAGCCTTAAACCTTACTTAATCTTTAGTTATTAAATGATTGCACCTTGAGGATCATTTCAGGCATAGATTTTTAGGGAATTAGATCATAAAACATGCATTACATTGCACATTTAAACAAAGTGGTTACATAAAAGATAGTATTAATTTTCCCCATCAATGGAAACATATTTAAAATAAAACATAGATTATTTCTTGACACTTCCTTGACACTATAATCATATCATGTACCTTTCCCTTGACCTGTGAAAAACATTTCCAAAACTTGGGATGAGCATAAAAAGCTCAGTAAGGGATATAAAAATACGAAAATGTAACATTGGTACATATATACATAAGAATGAAATCATAATTTACCCATAAAACATAAAAACTTTAATATACCTCATCAAATCATGATTAAATCATAGAAATCATTAGACATAAAGGATACTTCAGGCATTCATAACATTCTTACGTAGGGAGTAACACTCTAGGTTACGTTTGGAATACCCATCACAGTATATTCCCAAAATCTCTTCGGAGAAACCTTAACGTTTCAGTCCTTCGCGTTACCCAATGCATTGGAGAGCTATATCGGGCTCACCCGCCCTTAGTTTATCACGGAACCACCCGTCTTCATAATAATGCCCAAGAACCATGACATAATCATATCACATAAAACATACATAAAGAAACATTACATTTCCACATTTCAATCACAGGATATCAATAAAACACATTGATATAATAAAAATATTATAAAAACCATTTTCAATACCAAAATGAAATAAAAGTAAAACATGGTATTTATTTTTCTTTTAAAAAAACGGTATGGATTGTAGAGGAAGCCGAAACTCAAATAATGGTTACGGCGGCAGAGAAGTCGTTGTTGCCGCATACGTACGACAAAAACCTTCCCTTTTGTCGTTTAGTAAACTCTTCGTATAAAAAAGATTCATTTGAATAAATGTAAAAGTCAATAGGGTTTATACACCGTATAAAAGAAGGTTGTGTATAAAACAAAATATGCCTCAATGAAAGGAGATTGAGACGAAGTCCCATACCTCGGGTCTGACTTGACTCGGTCATTCTTTAATCTTCTGAATAATAAACTTGAGTTAATTTCTACTTGTTTAAGAACCTTTTTCAAGTTCATTATTCCTTTTATATCACTTATTGCCATGTCATGAACACTATGTAATTATTTAAGTTAATAACGGTCGTTTTAACGATCATTGGTACTTGAGTAAAAAATAAACCCTTTATAATTACAAGTTGTTCATGTATCCATTATATAAAGAATGGTATTCATGATTTAGATATAATATATATCATATATATCCAGTACATGCATGCATTTATAATATTATATAACATTTAGAGGAAAGAAATGAAATGCACCGTTCATGGAGATGGTAAGTCGTACGTACACATGAATGCTGCTTCCATTTCTATTTCGTATTTTATGAAATGGAATAATAATTATTTAAAGTTATATTATAATTCCAGTGTAATATCATATATAATATCATAACTCAATCCTTTATACGTCCCACATATGGTATTAACGAATCAAATCACTTTGAGGGGGCGGTAGTCCGCACTTCCTTAAATGAAGATATCGCGTTTACCCATAATGGAAACCATAAAGGTATTACCAAAATAAAAAATACAGAAGCTTGAGGAAATCATAAACATATTATACATCATATATAAATGTAGTTTCATCTTAATGGCCTCCTTTGAAGGTGTTAAAAGAATGTTGAACAATCATCGTTTCAGGAGGCAGAAATTTTCCATCCACGGAAACAGTATGTTCTTTAACCATTAGATGTAGGTGTGTGTAAGTGTAGCTTGAATCCTTCTTATAAAAAAATCCAAGTATATGGAAGATACTGGTTTTTTTACAAAATACATGAATAAAAAGAGTTTAGGGGGTTGGAGAAGAAAAATAAAACAAAATAATACAAGTGAAGACATTACCTTAAAATCGGGTAACTCCCTTTGGTTTGAGCTCAAAGGCTTCCTTGGGAAGACTTCTGGCCAATGTGAGGCTTCAAGGAGTAATAGAGGAAAGTGGAGAGACAAAATGGGCAGGGTTTGGCTAAGCCAATGGCTTTGGAAGTGTGGGTAAGGAGGTAGAGGTGGGGGCCTTTTATAAGAGGAGAGGAGGGGAACTCTTGGAAAGTAAAGAAATGTTACTTTATTTGAAAATGATTTTCGGATTTCAAAGGTCCCACATTGATATAATTAGAGTATAAGGCGATAAGGGTTCGAAATATACTCATCCAATAGTTATTTGACAAGTGTAGGTCTTAGATTTTACATTATCTTCTTATTTTATTTAAATCGTTAAATAATGAGGTAATCACTGCATCATCATGATGTCATAAATAATTTAATTTATATAATGTCTAAAAATTATGAAAAAACTATCATGATTTAGGAAATCGTTTTAGATTTCTAATAAATATTTATAATCAACAATCTGACTTGTATAACCCCATTTAAATTTTTTTTTCATAAAACAACTCATGTTTGTGTCATTTTAATTTTAACATTAAATAAAAAGATATTAATGTCATTTTCCTACCAAAGTGGCTCCATGGGGTCCCCATGTTGACCCATGGATTTTATTAGTCGGCCATTACACATAAAATATGGGTAGGACATGTGTCTAGGTATTTTCATTTTATTATAATATCATTTTTGCCTTAAATTGCACTAATTACCTCTAATCGCGATTAAAAACATAGAAGTTACTATTCACCAAAAAAATTAATTCAATCTCATTGAACCACATTTTACTTCTTAATGACAACCATGTATGTTGGATTTTTGAAAATCAAATCACAGAAGTGGCAATGTATCATTTAAACAAAAAATCAGTTTCTTTAACTACCACTTAGTGGTTTCACTATTCATCAAAAATTGATGTTTTTCAGAAAAATACCAAAACATCACCCTAAGATATATTTGATATTCTGAATTCAAAAATGATGTCTATTTTACAGAATTCAAATCATATAAGTTACATTAATTAATTTAATAATTAATTCCCACTGTCATGAAAAATAGCGTGTTTTTATGAAACAATAAGTATCAAAAGATTGACACCAGTTTAAGTCCAATTTCAAAGTGAAATTGATTCCAATGACCGCCATTAGATTAAATGGTAAAAATATATTCTAATTTCACTTCAAAACCACTTCAAAAGATAATCTAATCAAATAAATAAATTAAATTAAAAAGATGTTTTGAATTAAAATACAAAATTTTCACTAATCATTAAAAAATGAACTTTATCGGAAAAATACGAAAAATTCACACAAAGTAAATTTTGATATCCCAATCATAAAGAATAGGTTTATTTTGACAAACATAGATTATAAAATTTCCAATATATAGATTTAAAAATGGTTTTCCATCAAAAGGCAGTAAAACAATCTTTTAAAAATATTAGTGTATTCAATGCTTAAGATTGGATTTATTCTCATTTTAAGCCTCTAAAAAACTATATAATTCACTAATAGGAATAGATAAAAATATCTATTATTCATTACTTACTTGGGATGTTACATCCTTCCCCCATTTAGAAAATTGCGTCCCCGTAATTTATTTACTTATCGAATAAATGGGTTTACTTATCCCTCATTGCATTTTCAGATTCCCACGTTGCCTCTTCCATCATTTGGTTTTTACACAAAACCTTTACCTAATTAATCACATTATTCCGTAACACATGCTCCCTGTGGTCAAGAATCTGGACCGGTTGTTCCTCATAAGATAGGTTCTCTTTCAGCTGAACTACCTCTGGACTCAAAACATGAGATGGATCTGGCATGTACTTTCTCAGTTTCGAAACCTGAAAAACATTGTGTACCTGAGATAAACTCGGAGGTAAAGCCACATGGTATGCAACTGATCCAACTCTCTCCAGAATTTCATATGGTCCAATGAACCTTGGACTCAGCTTTCCTTTCTTACCAAATCGCATCATACTTTTCCATGGTGAGACTTTGAGAAAAACATGATCACCTACCTCAAAAGATAGATCCTTCCTCTTGTTGTCCGCATAACTCTTCTACCTGCTCTGATCTGTTCTCATGTGTTTCTATATCAGCTGAACTTTTTCTACCTACTCTTCTACCAATTTTGATCCCATCAGCTTCCTTTCACCCACTTCATCCCAAAATGCTGGAGTTCGACACAAATTCCCATATAACACCTCAAATGGTGCCATCTATATAACCTAAATGAAAACTGTTATTATATGAAAATTCAACCAAAGAAAGATGTTGGTCCCAACTTCCCTGATAATCCATAGAGCAAGAACGTAGCATATCCTCCAATGTACGAATTGTTCGTTCTGACTGCCCATCTTATTGAGGATGAAAAGTTGTACTAAAATTTAATTCAGTACCCAACGACTTCTGAAGGCCTTTCCAAAAGTTAGAAGTGAACCTGGGATCACGGTCAGATACAATGGGGAGAGGAACTCCATGTAACCTGACTATCTCTTTATGATACAAACGGGAAAGTTGATCTAGGGAAAAAGTATCCCGTATAGAAATGAAATGAGCAGATTTAGTCATGCGATCAACAATAACCCAGATTTCATTATTACCTCGAGGGGTCTTCGGCAATCCCACAACGAAGTCCATGGATATATTCTCCCATATCCACTCTATCACTGGTAAAGGCTGAAGCATCCCTTTCGGTAACTGCCGCTCTGCTTTAACCTATTGACATGTCAAACAATTCACAGTAAAATATACAATATCTCTTTTAATTCCATCCCCCTAGTAATACTCCCGCAGATCTCTATACATCTTAGTACTGCCATGATGAAATGAAAATGGAGAACTATGAGCTTCACATAACAACTCTCCCTTCAACTGTGAATCACAAGTCACACACAATCTCTTCCCAAATCTCAAAACGCAATCATTATCAATGTTGAATTTCGCAAACTTACAATTCTGAACCAGCACTACCTTTTTCTGCAACTCACTGTCTTGCTTCTGTGCTTGCTTGATTATGTGTTATAGAGAATATTTCACTCATACATGAAACAAAACAGAAGAATATCCTGCACCAACAACTTCTATGCCAATGTTCATCAAATCCTTAACAAAAGGATCACGTTCCAAACACAACATTGCTAATGAAGCATTACCTTTTCGACTCAATGCATCGGCCACTTTATTTTCTTTTCCCGGATGGTATTGAATTGTAAATAATAATCATTGATTAATTCTAGCTAT
The DNA here is from genome assembly GCA_963277665.1 of Viscum album. NCBI lineage: Eukaryota > Viridiplantae > Streptophyta > Magnoliopsida > Santalales > Viscaceae > Viscum > Viscum album. The sequence goes on along the minus strand of OY728135.1, from coordinate 441,711,418 downwards.
CTCCTCTATCTCATGTTAAATTCTTTCTGAGTGAATATATACTTTAAACTTTTGTGATCAGTATATATTTCACACTTTACTCTATATAAATGATGCCTCCAAATTTTTAAAATAAAAAAAACAGCAGCTAATTCCAATTCATGTGTAGGGTAATTTACCTCATGAGTTTTCAACTTTCGTGAAGCATAAAAAATTACCTGATCATTCTGCATTAGGACACAACCAAGTCCTTTCAATGAAGCATCACTATAGATAACAAACTCACCATTCCTAGAAGGTAGTGCCAAAACTGGAGCATTCAACAATCTTCATTTCAATTCCTGAAAACAATCATCACATTCTTTTTTCCATATAAACTTAACACCCTTCCGAGTTAGCTTAGTCATTGGACTAGATAACCTTGAAAAGTTTCTAACAAACCTTCAGTAATAGCCTGCCAAACCAAGGAAACTATGAATCTTTGTTACATTTTTGTTCTTGGCCATTCTTTAACAACCTTTGTTTTTGTAGGATCAACGATTATCCCATCTTTAGAAACAATGTGACTAGAGAAAGAAATTTGTTGCAACCAAAACTCACACTTGCTGAATTTCTCATACAATTTCGTTTCTTTTAAGGTTTGAAAAATAACCCTTAAATGTCTTTCATCCTCCTCTTTACTTTTAGAAAAAACCAAAATATCATCAATGAAAACCACCACAAAATTATCCAAGAACACATGGAAAATTCTATTCATTAAGTACATGAATGCAGCAGGTGTAGTGGTTTGCCCAAAAGGAATTACTACAAATTCAAAATGGCCGTATCTTGTAAGAAACGCAGTCTTCAGAACATCTAATTCCTTTACCTTCAGCTGATGGTACCCCAATCTCAGGTCAATCATTGAAAAAAACTGAGCTTCCTAGAGCAGATCAAACAAATCATCGATATGAGGCAAAGGATATTTGTTCTTAATAGTGATGTTATTCAAGGATCTATAATCAAGGAAACGTCTCATAGAACCATCTTAATTTTTAACAAATAAAACAGGAGCACCCCATGGTGATGTGCTAGGTCGAATGAAACCTTTCTCTAATAAATCTTGCAATTTCTCCTTCAACTCTAAATGTTAAATTTGAGCCATTCGATAAGGGGGTTTTGAAATTGGCTTAGCATCAGGAACTAAGTCAACAGTAAATTCAACTTCCCGATCTGGTATTATTCTGTGCAACTCATCAGGAAAAACATCAGCATACTCATTTACCACTATCACATCATTAATCTGAATAGTTCCATTGTTTTAAACAATATTTGCAAGGTAACATTCATTTCCATATTTTACAAGTTTCTCGGCCTCTTGATAAGTTATCAAAAGAAAGGGTTCATTATTGTACACAAACAGAAAGTCTTTCTGAAATGAAACTTCTTTAACTCTATAGTAAATCATAGCATGGTAAATAGAGATCCAATCCATACCCAGGATAACATCAAACTCTACTAGAGGTAGAACAATAAGGTTTTCAAGTATTTTCTTTCCACAGATAACGATGTGAAGATTCCTATAAATTCTTTCTGCCTCAACATTTCCCCCCGGAGTTTTTAACACAAGTTCAGGAGTCATTTCTTGAGATGGTATTCCCATTTTACTAGAAAAGGTTTCAGAGATGAAAGAATGTGTGGACCCCAAATCAAACAACACACTGGCATAATCTGAAAAAACAAACAAAGTACCTGAAATAACATCATTTGATGGCCCGACATCTGCTGAAGTAGTTGCAAAGGATTTCAACACCCCTTTCTACTTGTAGTCTAACTGCTTCCCATCACTCAAGATCTTCATCAGACACTCGTTTGCATAGTGACCCATCTCATTGCACTTAAAACATTTCACTAACTCTAAATCAAATTTGGACTTACCCTCACCTTGATATTTGTCAGTGCAATCACGAGCCTTATGTCCCATATTACCACATCGGTAGCACTTTCCATAATTCAGAAGACATTCCCCAAAATGCCTTTTACCACATTTATCACAAACTGGAAACTTAGTTTTCTTACCATCATAATTTTTTGAATAATTCTTCCCTTTCTCCTGCCACCTCAGACTCTTCTTCTGCTGGTTGTTATAGAACACTTGATCATCGACAAACTCCAGTTACACCTTCTCAGCACATCGAACACGCTTTTCATAACTTTTAAACTCAAGAGAAGCTAATGCCCATAGATATTTTGGTTTTAATCCTGAGTAAAAACGATTGATTTTAATATCAAGGTCTCAGATAAAATTTGGAGCATACCTTTCCAATCGAGTGAACCTCTCTTCATAGGAAGCCACTGAGTCTTCCTCTTTCCTCAATTTCAAGAATTGTTTTTCTATCCTAAGTCGAACATCCTTAGGAAAATACTTCTCAAGAAACATACCTTTGAATTCATCCCAGTCAAGAGCATCAATCTCATCAGCGTCCCTGATATTTTTAACCATCGACCACCACTGATCTGCCTCACCCTCCAAACAGTAAATATCAAGACTAACCTTTTGATTGTCTAAACACCCCATGACATCGAAAATCTTCTCTAGTGATTTCATCCACCCTTCAGCTAACACAGGGTCAGATGATACTCTGAATGATGGGGGATGTTGCCTCATGAAATGTTCCACCACTGACATGTTCCTCTGCCGTTTATCTGGATGATCTCATGCATAGATACCACCACCATTTATCGGTTGAGTCAATTGTGCCATTACTGTAACAAACTGTTCAGTTCCAATTCCGACCATCTCAGGATGCTGATTCGGAAGGTTATTTCCTTATGTATGCCTTCCTAGAAATGATTCCATGTTTCCTCTATGGAAAACCATTCTGAACAAACATGTCTTAGATGAAGCAACATGGAAATCTTCAAATGCTATATCATTTCAATTTGACCATAATTTTTTTTTGATAATCATTTAATAGAATTATAACTCCTAACGTTATCTAAACCGACCTTTTATAACAACTATAAGGCCCCGGCCTTAAACCTTACATAATCTTGAGTTATTACAAGATTACACCTTGAGGATCATTTCAAGTTTAGAGTTTTAGTTAATTAGATAATAAACATGAATTACATTCCACATTTAAACAAAGTGGTTACATAAAAGATAAAATTCATTTTTACCATCAATGAAAATATATTTAAAATAAAACATGGATTCTTTCATGACACTTCCTTGACACTATCATCATATCATGTACCTTTCCCTTGACCTGTGAAAAATATTTCAAAAAATTGGGATGAGCATAAAAAGCTCAGTAAGGGATATAAAAATATGGAAAGGTAAAATGGGTACATATATACATAAGAATGAAATCATACTTTACCGATAAAACATAAGCACTTTAACATACCTCATCAAATAATGAATAAATCATAGAAATCATAAGACATAAAGGAAACTTGAGGCATTCATAACATTCTTACCTAGGGAGTAACCCTCTTGGTTACGTTTTGAATACCCATCACATCATATTCCCTAAATCTCTTTGGAGAAAACTTAACGTTTCACTCATTCGCATTACCCAATGAATTGGAGAGCTATATCGGGCACACGCGCCCTTAGTTTATCACAGAGCCACCCGTCATCATAATAATGCCCAAGAACCATAACATAATCGTATCACATAAAACATACATAAAAGAAACATTACATTTCCACATTTCAATCACAAGATATCAATAAAACACATTGATATAATAAAAACATTATAAAAACCATTTTCAATACCAAAATAAAAGAAAAGTAAAACAATGTATTTATTTTTCTTTTAAAAAAACGGTATGACTTGTAGAGGATGCCGAAACTCAAATAATGGTCACGGCGGTGGAGAAGTCGTTGTCCGCGCATACGTACGAAAAAAACATTCCCTAATGTCGTTTGGTAAATGTTTCGTACAAAATAGAATCCTTTTGATGAAACGTAAAAGTCAAAGGGGTTTATACACCGTATAAAAGAAGGTTGTGTATAAAACAAAATATGCGTCAATGAAAGGAGATTGAGACGAATTCCCATACCTCGGGTCCGACATGACTCGGTCTTTCTTTAATCTCCTGAATAATAAACTTGAGTAAATTTCTACTTTTTTAAGAACCTTTTTCAAGTTCATTATTCCTTTTATATCACTTATTTCCATGTCATGAACACTATGTAATTATTTAAGTTAATAACGGTCGTTTTAACAATCATTGCTACTTGAGTCAAAAATAAACCCTTTATAATTACAAGTTGTTCATGTATCCATTATATCCAGAATGGTATTCATGATGTAAAATCATATATATCATATATATCCAGTACATGAATGCATTTATAATATTATATAACATTTAGAGGTAAGAAATGAAATGCACCGTTCATGGAGACGGTAAGTCGTACGTACGCATGAACACTGCTTCCATTTCTATTTCGTATTTTATGAAATGGAATCATAATGATATAAAGGTATATTATAATTCAGGTGTAATATAATATATAATATCATAACTCCATCCTTTATAGGTCCCACATATGGTATTAACGAATCAAATCACTTTGATGGGGTGGTAGTCCGCACTTCCTTAAATGAAGATATCGCGTTTACCAATAATGGAAACCCTAAAGGTTTGCCCAAAATGAAAAATACATAAGCTTAAGGAAATCATAAAAATATTATACATCATATATAAATATAGTGTCTTCTTAATGGCCACCTTTCAAGGTGTTAAAAGAATTTTGAACAATCATCGTTTCGGGAGGCAGAAATTCTCCATCCACGGAAACAGTATGTTAATTAACCATTAGATGTAGGTGTGTGTATGTGTAGCCTTAATACATCTTATAAAAACATACTATTTTATGGAATATACTGTTGTTGTTACAAAATAAATGAATAAAAAGAGTTTAGGGGGTTAGAGAAGAAAAATAAAACAAAAGAACACAAGTGAAGACATTACCTTAAAATCGGGTAACTCCCATTGGTTTGAGCTCAAAGGATTCCTTGGGAAGACTTCTGCCCAAAGTGAGGCTTCAAGGAGTAAGAGAGGGAATTAGAGACACAAAATGGTCAGGGTTTGGCCGAGCCAATGACTTTGGAAGTGTGGGTAAAGATGTAGAGGTGGGGGCTTTTTATAAGAGGAGAGGAGGGGTACTCTTGGAAAGTAAAGAAATGTTACTTTATTTGAAAATGAGATTCAAATTTAAAAGGTCCAAAATTGATATAATTAGAGGATAAGGTGATAAGGGTTCTAAATATACTCATCTAATATGTATTTGATAAGTTTAGGTCTTAGATTTTACATTATATTCTTATTTTATTTAAATCGTTAAATAATGAGGTAATCGCTGCAACACCATGATGTCATATATAATTTCAATTATTTAAGGTCTGAAAATTATAAAAAACTATCATGATTTAGGAAATCTTTTTATCTTTCTAATTAATATTTATAGTCAAAAATATGACTTGTATAACCCCATTTAATTTTTTTTTTCGTAAAACAACTCATATTTGTGTAATTTTAATTTTAACATAAAAAAAAGATATTAATGTCATTTTCCTTCCAAAGTGGCTCCATGGGGTCCCCAAGTTGACCCATGGCTTTTCTGGGTCGGACATGGCACATCCAATAAGGTTAGGACATGTGTCTAGGTATTTTCATTTTATTATAATATCATTTTTTCCTTAAACTGCACTAATTACCTCTTATCGCGATTAAAAACATAAAAGTTACTATTCACCAAAAAATTATTTTAATCTCATTGAACAAAATTTTACTTCTTAATGACAACCATGTATGTTGGATTTTTGAAAATCAAATCACAGAAGTGGCAATGTATCATTTAAACGGAAAATCAGTTTCTTTAACTACCACTTAGTGGTTTCACTATTCATCAAAAATTGACGTTTTTCAGAAAAATACCAAAACTTCACCCTAAGCTATATTTGATATTCTGAATTCAAAAATGATTTCTATTTTAAAAAATTCAAATCATATAAGTTACATTAATTAATTTAATAATTAATTCCCGATGTCATGACAAATAGCGTGTTTTTATGAAACAATAAGTATCAAAAGAATGACACCAGTTTATGTCCAATTTCAAAGTGAAATTGATTCCAATCACCACCATTGGATTAAATGGTAAAAATATATTCTAATTTAACTTCAAAACCAATTCAAAATATAATCTAATCATATAAATAAATTATATTAAAAAGAGGTTTTGAATTAAAATACAACATTTTTCACTATTCATTAAAAAATGAACTTTATCGGAAAAATATCAAAAATTCACAAAAACTAAATTTTGATGTCCCTATCATAAATAATAAGTTTATTTTTACAAAATTAGCTTATAAAATTGTCAAAAGATAGATTTAAAAATGGTTGGCCATCAAAAGGCAGTAAAACAATCTTTTAAAAATATTAGTGTATTCCATGCTTAAGATTGGATTTATTCTAATTTTAAGCCTCTAAAACACTATCTAATTCACTAATAGACATAGATAAAAATATCTATTATTCATTACTTACATGGGATGTTACAGGTATGTCCCTTCATGAATTAATCAATTACCCATAATTCTAGATAGGAATATTGTTTCTCCCCTTGATGATTTGTTGTGAAGACCAGGTGTGTGGCCCATGACATTCGAGTGGTTTCAATGGTGAATATGAATGTATGAACTATTTTGTGAGAATGTAGCTATTATAGATAAAAAAGTGTTCCATTGAAAATGTGATTGAATTGAACAAGGAAACAATTAATCTAAAAGAATATTTCTCTATTTTGAGGATTTCACTTTCATTAAAACTACTATGAGGTGTGTGCTATGCATAGATCCATGCTGAAAATTGTGTATAGAATCTACTCAAAACAATATTTCAATATTTTGTCCATGTACTCAGAAAAATTACTTGAATAATGGCTAGATCAAGGAAACAAGATAAAAATAAATTAGAACATAAATATACAACATGGTGGGTAGATGAATTTGATTTTCATGTATTTACTTTCATGATTTTTTGGGTTTTTTTGGCTATATACTGTCAAGGTAGTCATGGATAAAGTTTCACACTGGTCTACTATAGGCTAAAATACTAGTTTAGGGAATCATATGAATATCTAAATGCATGGATGAATATCTTAAAAGATAAAATAGATGTTTCAAGATGTTTGTGTTGGGTATCATGAGTGGGAATTCCGTATGAATCTTATACTACAATTCTAGATCTTGTTTCTATGTATGTGGGTCTTATCTCCACCTTGTGCGAATGGGTGATGAGATATATATTTTCTCTAGGTGAAATAATGTTTGGTGGGCCAGAGGTGATTTTCTAAGTGGAAGGGGATGTCTTAGATCTGTAAAGAGATTAGGAATAAAAACTGTTTTGGTTTCCATGTCTATGAATATGAGGATTCTAGAAGGATTATGAATGTTTAGAAACTATTTACATCTACAAATTTTGATGGTATTGAGACTAATTAGATGTAAACTGAGGGGGATCATGTTGTTTCATGGTGGCATGTTCAAGGTATATTGTAATCTTTCCCCCATATAATTGGTTTCTTTATTAAAGGCATCATTATAATCCAATTATTGCCTCATGGAATCACAAAATAATCCACTAACTATATCATACACTATGTGTGCCTGATCTATTATATGTTACCTTCTCCAACAGGAAATGTGAACCATATGTCACCCACTGAGTTTCTTTTGGATTTTTAATTTTATTAATATATTTAAATGTTTTTTTGGTTTTATAAAGTGGGACTTTTGAATCCAATATTGAACAGTGGTTTGGAATGACCATTTTCATTCACTATAGGCCACATATATTCTCTAGAAGGATCCATTTACATCACTTATTAAAAATGGTGGGGTAGGATACTTTGGATTAAATCTAGGAAAGTCTTGTCTTTCTAGAATTTAATTTATACAATTTGAAGGGGTTGTATGACATATCTGAATGGTTTCTTCCATTCCTATAAATTGGAGTCTGCATTTGATGGAAACAATTATAACATCAATATGAATTCATTTCCACTGATATTGAAACACTAAAACTTCCTTAAAAAGTATTACGATACTTAAAAATGATTCTGCATGTGACAATGGTTCTTTATTTGTGGGAATGAACAATTCTCTTAGAAAGATATATATATTTTGAAAATATTATTTAATTAATACTCTTCATGATGTACTTTTTTAGATTATTGATCCACTATTTTATCCTAAAGAGGATTCATCAGCAACACATAATACTACTAATTGTGTGAGGTAGAACAACCTCTTAAGGAGAGAGAATATGTAAAGTGCCTCGGTGAGTGCCTTATATTATCATCCATGAAAAATTATTTACATACCCACTTAAATATACCCATAAAAGTTTTAAAACATAATAAGGGAAAGCCCCAAACATGAACTACACATTCCTTTTTATCTCTTAACCAAATGAATTCAGTCCAACCAAATATTACCCTTCAAATTTACCATAAAATAGTTAATGTAATTTATTTTAATGAGGGATGTGAAAAAAAAAATTAATAATACCAATAATAATAATGTTTTTAATCATAAATTATTAATCCATTGTTTTCTAGAATGTGAAATTATTACAGATGAATTTCTAAAATATATTAAAACCAATTAATGTTCAAAATTTAAACCACAAAATTATGTTAGTTCACTCATTAAAAATATATTGTGAATTTTCCTCAAAATATATGTATTTTAAAACTGATTTCAAAATGAATTAATACAAGCTAAAAGTTAATGTTTTTTAATCACTAGATATAAATTTTTAATACATTTTATTATTTTTAATCAGGGAAATTGCATCATTTATTTTCCATTTTGAAAAAAATTACTTTCAAAAATCATTTGAAATTCCACTGCACTTTTTGTAATCAATCCAAATTAGATTTAAAAATGTGATAATCATCAACAAATACTATTTAAAAAATATCATTATTGTAAAACTAATTTTACATTACAAATTACAACTTCATTTTTTCAAAAAATAATATTAATAAGTATAATTCATGGAATATATTACACAAAATCACCCTACAATGAAAAAATATTTTTTTCCCATCATTTATACAAATTTAAATATTTAACTTTAAACAGCGAAGACCACAATTTATATTATCTTCGTCCAAATATACACAGAATGTCAATATTGGTTCAGGAAACACCAAAACAAGAAATTAGTATTCAATGTATGATTGACCCAAAAATAGACATGAAATTATTCCAGAAAACACATAATGAATTTTCAAAAAATGAAGCAACATACCCCCACCCCACATGATTCACGGTTAATCCTAAAATGATCATATAACAATGGAAAAGATTTTTTTTTGTATTTGATTTTTGAAATACATGCAAGGGGTCATTCTAAAATGATTTAATAATCACGATATCCATAAAATAAAATATAATAATCATTTTCTAATGTGAAAAGAAGTTTTCTGATCTCATCTCCATCCTAAAATGGTGAATCAAATAATGTGACGATGAATAGAAATGTTAAAGATTTAAATTTAAGTTATCATGACCTTTTTTATGTTCCCTTGATTCTTATGATTAATCACCAACCGAAATAAACCAATCCACAATTTTTTTAATGATGAACGTTTTTATTTTGCATCCTCACAGAATAAATTAATAATTCCTCAAAAATAATTTAATTAATTTAATCTTGACTCTCATTGGGAATCCATTAGGAAGTGAGGCTAGCCACCACTCATGCACTACCAATTCATTATAAGGTCTTCTAGATATATAATAGGATACAACATTCAATACAATTCAATAGTTTTATGCCCATAAATATGTCACACCACTTAGTCCATTTATTATTTTATAATAGAATTTATAACCACTTATTATTTTAGGAGGCCAATTGGTTTTCTAATAAATTCAAGATACTCACCTTTTCATTAGAGAAGTCATAAAAACTCATGGAATATGAAAATCGAATTTAGGTCATAATAATAGCACTAAATAATAATAATGATTCCTATCAATGAATACTGAACTGATTTGAAAAGATTATAAATCCACATGGCTCAATAGAAGATTAGAAATACCTATCTAGATTTACAAATAATAATAACTCATTATGATAATTCTTATCAAACAACAAAAAATACATTTCAAAAGATTAAGCCATCCCTTATAATTTCACTTGGAAAATGTATAAAGTGTAGAAATAATAATTTTTCTAGTGAACTCTATATGGGAAAAAAACATATCAAAACCACCATAAAATAAGATAAATGGTTCAAGGGTTTTTCGAAAAATAATACATATGTTGAAAATATTTTTTACAAGACATTTCAATACAAATATAGAGGAAATGTTATCTGTTTCCAAACATGAAAACAAAAACCCAAATTTTTTTAAATCGGTTAAAAAAGCCACCTTGTATACATAAAACCCAACATTATCCCTAATATTGAATTCCTAGGTTGGGATTTATTACAAACATTAATTTTTAAATATTAATATATTTTTAATAAACAAAATCATTCAAAAATAATGTCATAATCAAATTTTCATATTTAAATTTTCAATTTCATTCCTTAAAAACATTAAAAAAATCTAAAAAAATATTTCACTTCACAATAACAATCACCAAATGATGATCCAATTTTATTGAATGAAAATTTTGACTAGTACAGAAGATCATTTAGATTTTTTAGAAGTTAATAAAATTTCAAAGTCTAAATTTAATTTTCAATGAATAATAATCTTTTTATAAACAATTTTTAGTACACAATGAACGATCAAATAGAGTGAATAAAAATTAAAAAATTACCTCAATTAGGAATAATTTTATCCCTGATGTCCAAGCATGTAATGATCCTATTTCATAATATCAATGTTATTATCTACTTTTTTGAAGCTCATATAAAATAGAAAAATGTTTAAGTTTATTATAATGTGATTCCAAAATAAAATAAATAGATTTTTATGAAATAAATCCCATTTTACATCTTCCATTAGTATAATTAGAAGCCTCAATGTCATTTTACAATGACAGTAATGTTAATTTTTAGTTACAAAAAGTCATGAAAAGTCATTATTTGTCATAAAAAATATTAATACCCAACTAAACAACAATTGTAGTGTAAAAACTAATGAAACAATTAAAACCCCATGGATTGACTTATGTGGAGCCTATATTTTATAGTCATTAGTAGCATATTAATATTTATATTCCATGTGAGTGGATAGTAGCAAACTACTTTAGTTTCCCTTCATGGTAATACTCTATTAGATATTTATTTAAAAAAAATATTCACTTATCCTATCCTATAATATTTGCGTCACCATTATCCAAAACGTGAGTGATTCTAAATGGTCTGAACCTTTAGGATTTCAGTTTTATTGAAAAAATATTCAACATTCAATTGACGAAAAAAACAATATAACCTACCTTAAACACTTAATCAAAAAAGTATTTTCCTATCTTTGTAAATCTATGAATATAAATATCAAAAAATATTTATTTCATCAAATTAATTCAACTCAAGTATACCCTTACATTAGTTATTTTCATGTCAAAATTCAAATCATTAACAACATAAAATGATTTATGTTCATGTTCAACTAGATAGTGGCATGATTTTCTAAGGAGGAGATTTATAGGGGAAATTCCATTTTGTAATAATGGGTACCCTAGATCCAACTTGAGTAATACATTATATTGACATATCATGTATACGAATAGTTATAAATGATTTATTCATAAAAAAATTATGTTATTACATATGTATATACTATTCCCATAGTAATGTCCATAGATTATTTGTTGTATGAAAGGGTAATTGAAGTTCATAACTAAAATAATGACATGTTGAACTCCTTGTTTTAATGATAACAAAATATGGATTCTATTTATATTTATTAAATTCATGTTTCCTATAAGTATTTCATAATATGAGACATATGATGAAATTGGCAATGTATGAGTCACCACCAGTCAATGCTAGGGATGAGACACCATTGTGAATGACACCACCAAGATAAAAAAAATCAAATTATGAGTTACCATTGTCTATGAATCACAACCAGCAAGGACATATCACTAAGTATGACACACTATCAGAAATGTATCACCGTTAGGATGAATACTTATAGAGTTAAAAATCATTAATGTGTGATATACTGGCTAGATATATCACTGTCAGGATGTCATGCTACCGAATGTAAATTTGGAAAAGTGAGAGACATTGCCAGTTTGACCTACTTGTGGAAGAATTATCTACCATAAAAGGACTCAATGCCAGAGGAGTCACCGCAAACATGTAATTGTTTCTATGTAAAAAAACCATCTTGGTGTCACTATTTTAAGGAGACACTGTCATATCCAGTCACTGACATACTCACATAACCGGACTAAGACAACACCACTATTTATTAGAAAACATTTGGAATTACATTAATCTAACGTCTAAATTAATGAAGTTAATTCTGATTTCAATAGTAATAATTTTTGTTCAAATGGTCTACATAATGAGTTGAATAGGATGTTTGTCATGCTGTATGAGGAATCAGAATATCACAATGCATGTGGATAATCTTACTGCTACTACTAATAAAAGAGATGCAGACCCCCTCGTGTAGAAGGCCGCAAGGTCATATGATAGAAATATGAGATCTCAAATATTCTGAACACACAAATTAATATAAAGATATGAACTAGTATATTCTATAAAGACTCGATTGAGGAAGAAAAAACCCATACACTTATGTTGATTTCCTCGAGTCAAGAGCATAAGATTTTATGAAACTCTATTCTTCTAAAGATTTCAAGAGAACTCGACTCAAGCTACATTTCCAAATACATTCCAATAGTCATGATCTACTCTATAATAGACCAAGGATCTCTATATCTAAATTTTTTAAACTACACTATTCTATTTATTAATTCTTACATTCCAAGCAGTGTGTGCTCATACTATGTTTTATCACTCGTACATTGTCTCATTTGATGAATTGTAAGATATTAGACATATTCTGTTAGCTATTATTACACTTTTACTCCCACACATAACTATGATATAGGTCCTTGTGTAACTTATTTGTTTATACTCCCATGGATAATATTGGAAGAGGTCATGTGTGACATGGAGAGTTTGCAAATTTTTTTCAAACCCGATCCATGTTGTGGGTCAACTTGTTTATTTTATATAAACTTCTTGGTGTTAGGTGATCACCAAGTGGAGAGGACTACGTCTCATCTTGAGACTAAACCTATTTGTTCAAATTTCTTCTATATATTTTTGTTTTCTTAATTTTATTTTTTAATACTGAAATTTTTTTTACCAAACCAAAAATAATACTTTGATAGTAAATCACTATTAGTGTTTTTATTATATTTTAATTATTTATATATATTTCAAAGGACTAAGTAAAATCTTATATTCTAGACCCGAGAAATAATCAATCGATAAAAAACCATTTTAAATATTATAACATAGAATGTCTTCTATATTGATTAACTATAGTGTTTTAAAATTAATTGGGGTATTTTAAATTAATCATTTTTATCTGAAATTTTAATGGTGTACACAATTAATTCCCTCTTGAGAAAGTCACTATGACTAAAAATTATTATCAAAGGATTATTGTCATTGTTATTATAGTTTTCAAAGCCGTTTTAACTATGAATTTAGTTAATCTTTAATGATCTTAAATTTCTGTCAATTCTAAATTTATAAATTTAAATGGATAATAGAAAAGATGATTTTTATACTAATAGAAAGACATTTTTTAATTGCACTAATAATGTTCAATGGAATATTAAATGAAAATTCATATATAAATTATGGGTTTTGAGATTTGGACTTCCATAGAAGATAAATATGACATACCGTTAACTCCTAGAGATAGTTGGGATGAAGCTAACAAATATGATTATAATAATAATTTTGAAGTAATGATTTCTTTATAATTTTCCCTAATAGATGATGAAATTAATAGAATAGCCGATTATAAAACGAAATATGAAAATTGGAACAATTTTTATGTTTCCTAAGTGGGAACTTCTAATGTTATAGAGATGAGGCGTAAAAAATATACTATTAAATATGATGAATTTAAAATGAATCTCGATGAACCTATTTCTAAAATGTACCTTGGTTTAATGAGATTTTATACACAATGAGATCTCTTGAAAATAATGTATATGATAAGGATTATATCATGTGACTTTTAATATGCTTACCTGAAAGATAAAGAGGCTCATTAGTCTCCATCATCGAGTCTTGTGATATTATTAAGCTACCAATCAAGGAGATAATCAGGAATCTCATGATGGGTGAAGAGGGGTTAAAGGTGACCTCTAAAGAAGATAACGATCCTAAAACAAGATTAGTACACTTCAATACTATTTAATAATAAATATAAGGAAAAATAGAAATAGAAAATGAAAAGGTGCAAGTTGGTAGCTCAAGTGACCGTGAATATCCACCAGATAATAATGAGGAGATGACTAATCTAGCCCGAATATTTATGAAATTTTATATGAAAATGAATTTTTTTCAAGAAGCCAAACTAATAAGGGAAATATGATTTTTGATGAATCTGAAAGAATGAATGAAAGAGAGATGATGATCTAAATGATGTTATCTACTATGAATTTAAATGAAAATGACATATAAAATATGAATGTCTAAATTTTAAGTATAAAATAGAAATATGATGAAAACGATATAAGATATAAGAAATCAAAGAAAGATACATGGATTGAATCTGAGGACAACTCAGTAATTCAGGTTCTTCACCTGAAGAAAAGTCATATCAAGTGAATATGGTTTTCACGACAAACATCTCCAAGGTACCTTCTTTATATGATTTACCAAAATAATATGTTGTGTCATATGTGTATAATTATTGATGATTATCAAAATTATCAAAATGATTATCATATTAAAAATTGAAAAATTATTTTGATACTATAATATGTTAGAATATATATTTAATCATTTAAAATATAATTATATAACTATCAAAATACATGATTCATTGACTGTTAATACAAAATTTGAACTGTATTTGGAAAAATAGAAGAATGCTCAATTATTAAGAGAAAATACTAAACTTAAGATTTTAAATGTTAATTTTTAGAAGGTCATATAAATATTCACAAATGATATATATACACTTACACATATTTTGGGTAAGCATGTTTCCCAAAAATATTTCACGGGGGTAGGAAATCGATCAGGGAAGAGGTGAGTAACAAAAAGAAATTTGGTTTCTATATCCAAACTAGAATGTTCTTACAAAAATTATTTCTCTTGTGAACCCAGTGGAGTTCTTATTTCTAAAATTTTTCAATCTATTTATAGGAAATCCATCATGATATTATGTGTTCAAAAAACTATAATTACTAACATCTCTTAACACAAAGAGATTTGGTTACCAAACTCATTTCTTGCATAAATTATTTATAAGAAAACTTCATGATGTCCTACAGTAAGAGTCAATGGTCCATGGATTGAGGTTTTTTAATACATATGAGAGGATATTGTCCATTTTTTAAGAGTAATATTAAGGTTGATGGTGGTCATGTCACCTTTGATGACAATTTAAAAAGGAAATTTATCGGCCTTGGCCAAATTGGTAAGAAAAATTCAGTTTCTATTTCTAATGTGTTATTTGTTGATGGTTTAAAATATAACATTCTTACTATTTATTAGTTCTGTGATGATGGATTTCATGCTTAATTTTAGAATGATTCATGTAGTGTTTATGACTCTAAAAATGCATTAATTTTTACTGCTTTGAGAAAAGATAATGTTTATGTTTTTAATTTGAACTCTTTAGTTTGTCAAAAACTTTTCTTGTTTATGTTCCTTTAACAAATTATAATGGATTTTTAGTAGGTAACTAGACCATTGAAACATCTACTCACATAGTAATATTACTTGTAAAGGGCTATTTAGGGATCTACCTATGTTTTATTTCCCAATTAATAATGTCTATAACCACTATCTAAAAGGGAAACAACACAAAGTTTCTTTTAAATCAAAGAAAGAAGTGTCCAATTCTCAACCTATCTAGTTGGTTCACATGGATTTATTTATACCATTAAGAGTTTCTAGAATAAATTAAAATCAATATTTTTATATTCTAGTAGATTATTTATATAGCTATAATTTGGTACCTTATTAGCTCACAAAAGTGAATCTTTCTCTTATTTCACCAGGTATGGAGAATCTATAGAAACAATAAGTATATTTTGAATTAATACCTTAAGAAGTGACCATGGCCTTGAGTATGAGAATCAATATTTTGAATTTTTTCTCACAAAATTGCTACACTCACTTCTCTATTCCTAGGACCCCTCAGCTGAATGATGTTATTGAAAGGAGAAGTAGAACCAGACAATAGATTTCCCAGACCGTGTCATATTATTATAACCTACCTATCTATTTTTGGGAAGGAGTTTTCAATTAATCCTTCTACATTATAAATAGAATTGATCAGGACTATCTTTTAGAAGACCCCATAAAAAAACTTGATCAAAATGAGGCCAAAATTTTATTACTTTAGATTTTTTTCAAATCATTTCTTCTTAACACTAAATATATTCTTAAAAAAATTATTCCAAAAGTGATGGAAGAATTTTCCTAGGTTATTCAATCTCCAACAAATACTATAGATTTTTCAATAAGAGGACCAAAACTGTGGATGAACCTGTCAATGTAAAATATAATTAACTAGATCTACATAAGCCAAATTCCTACTTAGATAACCTTATGGATGATTTTTGAACTATAATCTTAAATTCAAAACCTTTAGATTATACCGTTAAATAGATAGAAAAATCATCATGATATGAAGAATTTTTATATAATCTTGATCCTGAACTTGTAGAACCAAATGTGAATAGTCCTACTATTTTTAGAGGTGTTATAACTCTTAAATATCATCCCTTAGATGTTGTTTTAGGAGACATAGATATATGTACACAAACTAGATCTTCTCTTAGAAACCAAGTTGATCATCAAGCATACTTATCTCAACTAGAAACTAAGGAAATCAATTAAGGGATTAATTATAAATTATGGATGATTGAAATTAAATAATATTTAAATAAGTTTGAAAGAAATAATGTGTGGGAACTTATAGATAGAACCACAGACACCATAACTATTTTTACTAAATGGGTTATTAAGAACATGTTTGATGAGTTACACACTATATTTAGAAATAAGATTAGACTAATTGTACAATGTTATATCCAAGAATAAAGAGTAAAATATGAATAAATATTATATCTAGTATCCTAACATGAATCCATAAGAATCATGATTTCCTATGCAGTACATTTATATTTTAAGCATTATAAAATTGAAGTCACTAGTGAATTCATAAATGGTTATATAGTTCAGTATTATTTTTCTTAAACAAACCCTTAGGTATAATAATTACTATTTTCAAAATAATGTTTTAAAATTGAATTAAGATTTATATAGTTTAAAATAGGCAGTAGATCTAGGTATGATAGGCTCAAAAAAAATTTGATTTCAAAAAAAAATTCAAATGGTATATTTGATCTTATAGTTTTTATAAAAATAATTTCACGACATATTTCAGTAGTAAAAATCTATATTTATGATATTATTTTTGGACTATAAATATATTCACTTTGTACTGATTTTTTTAAAATGATGAAAAATGATTTTGAAATGAGTTTAATGGGTGGGAAGAAATATCATGGATTTAAAATAATTAAAAATATAGAAGAAATTATTTTAAATCAATGATAATATAAAAAATATTATTTAAAACAGATCAATCTGGGTAGCACTAAGAGTAGTGATACTTCTATGGGTACCACTGGTATATTGGAGCTTGATGAAGCAACAAAACTAGTTGATCGGACAAGTTATAGAGGTAATATAGGAAGTATTCTCCACTTTACTGCTAGACATTTTTATATAATGTTTACTGTGTGTATGTTCTCTTGCTTTCTAGATAATCCAAAAGATACACACTATCATTTAGATAAAATAATTTTTAAATCCCTCAATTAAACTACCAACTTAGGACTGTTTAACCCTAGAGGACAATCATTTGATTTAGTGAGTAATTCTGATTCAAATTTTGGTGGATACAACTTAGAAATAAAAAACACCTCTATAAAAACTCATTTTTTAGGAATGTCAGTAGTTTAATGGTGTAGTATGAAACAAAATTATGTTGCATTTTCCAATGTTGATGCTGAATACATAGCTATCAGTAGTTTCTGTACACAAATTTTGTGGATGAAACACACTTTACTATACTATGGACATCAATTCTGAAATTTCCCCATAAATTGTGATAACACTTGTGCTATGAGAATTTCAGAGAATAATGTTTCACATTCTAAGAAAATCATATTTATATAATAAATCACATTTTGAAAGACCATTTTCAAAAAAGGGAAATCACTCTTGAGTTTACTAGCATAGAAAATTAGTTATATAATATATTTACAAAGCCTATAAATTATAATATAATGAACTATATCAAAAATGATCTAGGAATTATTAATTTTGTGTAAGTTTAATTTTCCTTGACACAAATTTATTATGACACATCATTGGTAGGACATACCATTGGTATGACATATTGATGGTATGGAACACTATTGGTATGGCATGACATTGGGTTTGACACACCATTATTGTTTCTCACCATTGTTGTTGTCCCACTATTGTTATCTCACCATTGAATGGTCTTACCATTATGGTCGACAAACCATTGACTTGTCACACTGTTGGATTCATTCCTTTATGTTTTTTCTATGTATTCTAAACTAATGGTTTTTATATTTTTACAGTTTATTTATGTAAAGACCCAGAAATTTCAAGGAATTGTTTTTTTAATTTTCTTTGGAATTTTACAAGAATGCAGTTTCTGACGGCGCCTGATTTCGAGGCCCGGTGTGCCAGGAATCATTTTCTGAAGTTTGGCTCGGTTACGTTCAGTGAACAGACGAGCAGGTTTTTCTAACTTTTGAACCGGTGCTCGGAATCGAATTCCGAGGGCACCGATGGAACCGTAGTGCCGATAATTGTGTAAGAACGCCATTTCCGGAGTTTCGTATTCACGAGAGAAGATGATAAAAATTGTGGAAGTTTAATTTATAAATTAACTACAATTTTTATTTTATTTTAGTGGTTTAAGGATTTGGGTGGAAGTTGGGTAACTTCCCAACTTCCCAAGAGAGGTTATGAGGGTGGTGGGGCCCACACGAACCCCACCCCTTCATATTCTTCAACCCCCCTCAACTCACCATTAACTCTTGATAACTTAATCATTAATAACTTATGTTCTTAATTAAGTGAGTTAAGTGTGGCTTTTTAAATTTCAAACTGTTGAAATTCAAAAGTTATGTTATGTTAATAAAATAAGACGTGAGCTTATTTTATTTTGGGTTAGTTTCTTATGGTGGAGTCTTGGGAAGAAAAAGGCTAAGGATTGAAGAGTTTCTTCATCTCCTTCGTCGAAGAACACGAAAAACGTGAAGAACGCCAGATTCCTTGGAGGTCGACGTCTCCTTCCGCGACGTCTCCTTTCGTGACGCCTCTTACCGCGACGCCGACGACGTCTTCTTTCACGACGTATCTTTCTGCGACGAATCGTCATTCGACGAACCTCCGTTCAAGAAACGTCGAGGTAGGGAATTGTTTTGTGAATATTAATGAACCCCATGTTACTTCCTTCTAAATCAAAGAACGCGGATCAACTAAACATTAAGTTGATCCACGAAGAATATGTTGCGGGTTGGGAATTCTTGTTTGCAGGAAAACTGTAGGGGTTTATTTTTTTAATTTGTTCTTGATTATTACCTTGACGTTCTTCATGAAATATGACCAATTGCTATCAATTAATGAGAGGGGGTCGGACCGCACAAACACGGCCGACCCTACTCCTTATCCATGTTGGTTCCTTTTGTGACTTGAAACGGGAATAACACGGTGTCGTTGCATCGCGCGGAAACGTGCGGCAAGGAATGTGTGGTGTCCTCGTGCCGCGCCGTGAAAACGAACAAGGACAGGATGCCGTCGCGCCGCATCGGAGAAAACCGTAGCCATCCGTGGACAGAGTCGGGCCACGACGAAGGGGCGCGGCGCCATCGCGTCGCACTGGAGAACCACGAGGGCGTCGCGATTTTGTTGATTGACGTGCGGATAGACGGGCGATGACAAACGAGGCCAAAAGGTTATTTTGAAGCTTCCGAAGTAAAGTTTGAGACCCGAGATGAATGTCAGCACAGACGGTTTTTCAAACGGACCAACAGAGAAACTCTGGTGGCCCGTCGAAAATCAGGAGGCGCGGGTCGCCGGCGCGACGCCGCCGGTGAATGGGGACGGTGGCCAGAGCTGTCCAGCCGCCAGGAGGCAGCGGCACCCGAGCGCACCGACGGAGGAATCAACCACCGCGGCTTTCCTCAGCGGTGCGGCACGGGGGATCCCGCGGCCGCGCGGGATCTGGGAGGATTGGCGGCGGCGCAGACCGCCGTCGGCTTCAATCAACGGCGAGGGGGGCCATGCACCACCACCCCCACCCGGTCTGCGGCTTCCGCTCGGAGACGCTGGCCGATCCGCGGTTGTCCGGACCCGGACCCGGGATGGGTGGACCCGGTTCGGGCCGACCCAGGGGGGATTGGGCCGGGCCCAGATCCCCCATTTCGGTTTGCTTCCGATCGAACACCCATAACTTGGGCAACGGACCTCCGATCGACCCACCATCAGCGGCGATGCGATCCTTGGACTGAGACTGTCGTTTTTACATATCACACTCAAGGTTTCGGAATACTTTGGGTTCGGCCGGGTTGGTTCGTGCACCGAACCAACCGAGCCCTCGGAGCGGAAATGCTCATAACTTGAACTTCGGACGTCCGATTGACATGCCATCAACATTGATGGATTCCTCTAAGTGAGACGGATCTTTTGGGTTACTCCACTCGAGGATCGGATGCCCTCGAAGTGTAGTTAGGTTGGTTCTCTCACGAAACCAACCGGGCCCCTGGAACGAAAAAGCCAATAACTCACAGATCGGGTGTCTGATTGACGCACCGCCTGTCTCGTTGAATTCCTCTTAATGATACAGAACATTTGAAATTCCTAGCCCAAGTTTCGATTGTTATTGATAGTTTCTGGGTTGGATTGTACCCAAAATCCAACTGGGCCCTTTGAACGGAAAAGCTGATATCTTTCAGATTGGACGTCTGTTTGACGAACCGTCAGCGGCGTTGGTGATCACGTTGAGAATGGTCCCTATGAGTATTCACTATGAGAGTTCGGGGTACAGTTGAGATACGGCCGGGTTGGTTCTCTCATGAAACCAACCAGGCCCCTGGGACGAAAAGGCTAATAACTCACAGACCGAGCATCCGATTGATGCACCGACTATTGCGTTGAGACCCTTATGACGAGGTGGTCCTTTGAGATACTTCTTCGTGGGACTTTGAGATAATTGGAGTATCAACCTATAGCTCGTGAATCAGACCCTCCCGGAGATGAGCGTGCGGAGTACGGAGACCTTGTAGCCGACTGAGACCTGACGACTGCTTGACCGACTCGACTTGGAGTGAGTCGACTAGCCTAGTAGATGGAGCACTAATTTGTTTGGGTGCAGACCCATCGCCGACGGAGCACTACCTGTGTGACAGTGCAGACCTGCGGTACTCATCCGGAGAGTACCTCAGCAGGCTACTAGGGGGGTGTGCACTATTGTGTTTGGGTGACATACCTCGGCGGGAAGCACTTCTGTGTTTGGGTGGCTGACCCGTAGTACTCGACAGGAGGAGAAAATCAGAAGTCTTAGGTTAGTGAGTAGTACATCGGAGTCGTGACAGGACCACTGTACACTCCAGAGATGGGGCTCTTCAGCAGTTACTGTTTCGATAATGAAAATCCTGGTTTGAGCTGAGACTTTTGACCATTGTGTTTACCTCTAGATTGAGATGGGTCATTTGATAACTTAGGTATATGTATGGGCATATACATGGGTAGTTGTTATCCGTTGATTTCATTATCTTTGTGTTTCCTCATGATTGAGATGGGTTACTTGATAACTTAGATATATGTATGGGCATATACCTAAGTAGAGGTTATCGGTTGAGATCTTCTTTGTGGTTATCCTTGTTGGTTTTAGTGAGACCTTTAGGGTCTCGGGGTCCCTACTGAGTATCTTTATACTCACCCCTGCACGGGCTATGCACGCACCTCGTTGTGTTGGTTGCAGACGACGGGCAGTGCTGACGGAGGCCGAGTGTCCGAGAACTGGACGGTACCCGGAGGTGGACTACACGACGAGTCAGTACTCGGAGGTGGACTACACGACGAGTCAGTATCCAGAGGTGGACTTCACGGCGAGACGACACTCGGAGGAGGTTGACGGGCGAGAGCTTTGTGGAGGCTATCTATACCTACCCTTCAGGTAGGATCCGTGGTGGATGATCCATGAGTTGCGCCATCTGTACCTACCCTTCAGGTAGAATCTGAGGAGGACGACCTAGGAGCCGCTTCCGTTCTTCCATCTATTGTCTTTTTCTGTTGTACATTGTTCAGTTGTAGTTGTACTTTCATTTGGGTTTGTATTCTGGACCATTTACCTTTCAACACTTCTCTTTGTACTTAGTGTTTTACTTACGCTTGTACTCTCTGGTGTTTTCTGTACTTTTATAAAGGAAATGCCTTCCCAGTTATTGGGATTTATGCCATTGGTGCTAGTCGCCAGCCCCTGGCCTATGGAAGGTGGGCTTGAGGTAGTCACGACACGGGCCCCGAGGATGGGTCGTGAAAAATTGGTATCAGAGGAGTCAGTTCTACCACAGAACTAATAACTCTGATATATTTTTTTCTTTCTGTGAAGCAATAGTTTTAAGAGTACCGAGTGTGGTTTTCAGTTCAGGGTGTCCAGTGTTGGTGCGGGCGGCCGACGTATCCATACACTAGGACCCTAACAACTGATTTCCGACTTTGTGCACGAAAACACTGATTGCGTGTGCGTTTCCAGATGTTTTTAAATGTCAGCTCAAACCAGGTCAGCTCACCAGGTATAATCGTTTAACCGTGAAACATTGTTTCTTTTAGGATGCCTTTTCTCGGACGACCAGCTAGAGCCCAAAGGGATGTGCGTACTGACAGCCTGTCGAGCGACGAGGCTTCGGTATAGGGCCCTCTTGCAGTTGAGGCACCCGTGGAGGCACCAGCGGTACTACTATACCTAGGGCCACCGATGCCACCAGCCCCAGCAGTAGGGGATGCACGCCACATGAGCGCACTGCACGAGTTCCAGCACCAGAGGCCACCCAGGTTCCGGGGAGAGACGGACCCTCAGGTGGATGAGTATTGGATGGAGGCTAGGGTGAGAGTCTTTAGGTTAGTGGGGATGCCTGCAGACTTCATGGTGATCTTTGATGCCAGCCTTCATTAGGTACCAGCAGGCAGGTGGTGGAGCCACTTGTTTCTGTTTTGCGACGGGGTGACCTTTGCATGGGAAGACTTCGAGACCTTCTTCAGGGTGGAGTTTGTGCCAGTAGCTCTACACCCCGAGCATGTTCTGGAGCTGCTGCCTTTGCCACGTGTTTCTCGATCAGTAGCCGAGTCATCTGTGGGAAGTAGACAGATGATGTAGAGGTCTAGGAGGACCAGACCACTAGTTGGGCGATCTTGGGTTTTAGGATCGGTTGTGCGGGGCACCAGGGGTGGGGACAGAGCTAGGCGTGCTAGAAACAGATAGTGTTACTCATGCGGTGGGAAGGGTCACCTGGCACGTGACTGTCTGACTCCTCGTACAGTTGATCCGCAGGCTTTGGAGGAGCCACCGATGCAGAATCAACGACGGGTTCTTGAGAAACAGCCGAGCAGTGGACAAGGCAGTAGAGCTCTGGGAGTAGGAGGATAGGAGCAGAACTAGTGGATACATCCCTTGTACTTCTAGTTCCATGTTGTTGTTGTATTCGTGTATTTGTACTATGAGCTGCAATAATAAAAAGACACTTTTCTTTGAGATGTTTTATTTCCTATCCTTTGTTTGGTATATACTGAGTGGTCCTGGTTAAGACTGTTGACTTCACCCTAACTTTCATGTTTTTACTGGAGGAGACCCGGTGACCTCACACTGATGCCAATAGTGTGACTCGACCCTTGGAGGCGAGAGTGTCAGTTGGATCTCTTGGTAGTAACGTCGAGGCCTTACGACATCATCCATGGCATGAATACTTCATTCATGTCAAGACTGACTGTATTAGGCAATGGGTGTGGTTCATCTAGGGGATGAGACCGAGTTTCTCTTTTCGGCAAAGGAGAAATTTTAGCAGCTCTTTCAGATCGTAGGAAAGGAAGGTGCAGATCATCCAGGAGCGGATGAAGACTGCACAGTGAAGTAAGAAACAGGAAACTGGCACCAGTCTTAGAGACTCAGGCATGTTAAATGTTTCCATAAGAGGAAGCTTTAAGGAGAGATGAGTCTGCGAAGCAGCAGATGTGGAGGCAGAGCTGGGAGAGTAGCATGAGGTGGTGTACATCTTAACATGCTACGACCACCCGCCTTAGTTATCCCCGCCAGGCTCAGGGAGCTGGAGGGCGGATGAAGAGAGTAGCTACATGCGGTCAGGGAGAGTGACCCAATGGCTCTAAAAATGATTCAAGGGACAGTCTGTGTCCACTACTAGCTGCTGTAGTAACAGACGTCAATATGAATCATTCCTTGCTTTCACAAATCTTGTTCCAGACCTAGTGTTTCCGGTAAGCCGTGGACTTGACCCTCACGTCGGGAGATACTTTGGGATGAGACGTGATAATCACAGCTACGCTGACGGTGTGGTCAGACCCTCGAGGCAAGAGTTTTGGTTGGAATCTCTTGGTGGAAGCGTCGAGGCCTTATGACGTTAGTTTGAGTATGGAATGGGAAATAACTATTAATACTTAAATTGACAGTTTTAGGCGAATGTCGGGATGGGTTTTCCTTGTTAGTCGAAAATGGAAACCCCAGGCAATGCAGGGTAACTCTTGCACAGGAGGGTGCGACCGATCAATCTTGAGTCGGTCAACCTTACTCTCGTGGCAGTAGTCGTTTCGAGTTCCAGTTCTAACAGGAATTGGAGACCTCTAGTGTTCAAGGATGATGATCACGTCCTTATACGAGTCTCACCTAGACGCAGTTTACGGAGATGTGGCCAAGGTGGAAAGTTATCTCCAAGGTTCAGCGGACCTTCTTAGGTCCTCAGTTGGGTAGGCGGGGTGGTTTACCAGTTGACCCTTCCACCTCAGTTGCACCAGGTGCACGACGACTTCCACGTATCTCAACTGAGGAGATACGTGCTCGACCCTTCACATATCATTGACCATGGGGAGCTGGACTTTGGCGATGGGGTGACTTTCATAGAGGTTCCAGTGGGAATCGAGGATCGACAGGAGCAGATCCTATGAGGAAGGACGATTCCTCGGTTTTTCTTTCTCTAGCAGTACGGGAACCTCCAGGTAAGCACGTGGGAGCGGAAGGCTCATATGCGTTCTCAATACTTCTTTTGTGACCCTAGTTTGTGTTGAAGCTTTATGGGGATGTAAAGCCCTGAGGTGGGAGTAATGTAAATACCAGGAAATTTCAAGGAATGTTTTTTCTTAATTTTCTTTGGAATTTTACAAGAACGCAGTTTCTGAGGGCGCCTGATTCCGAGGCCCGGTGTGCCCGAAATCATTTTCCAAAGTTTGGCTCGGGTTCATTCAGTGAACGGACGGGCGGGTTTTCCTAACTTTTGAACCGGTGCTCGGAATCGAATTACGAGGGCACCGATGGAACCATAGTGCCGGTAATTGCTTAGGAACGCCATTTCCGGAGTTGTGTTTTCACGAGAGAAGATGATAAAAATTGTGGAAGTTTAATTTATAAATTAACTACAATTTTTATTTTCTTTTAGTGGTTTAAGGCTTTGGGTGGAAGTTGGGTAACTACCTATCTTCCCAAGAGAGGTTATGAGGGTGGTGGGGCCCACACGAACCCCGCCCCTTCATATTCTTCAACCCCCCTCAACTCAAAATTACTCTTGATAACTTAAACATTAATAACTTATGTTATTAATTAAGTGAGTTAAGTGTGGCTTTTTAAATTTCAAACTCTTGAAATTCAAAAGGTTATGTTATGTTAATAAATTAAGAGGTGAGCTTATTTTATTTGGGGTTAGTTTCTTGTGGTGGAGTCTTGGGAAGAAAAAGGCTAAGGATTGAAGAGTTTCTTCATCTCCTTCATCAAAAAACGCGTAGAACGTGAAGAACGCCGGATTCCTCAGAGGTCAACATCTCCTTCCGCGACGTCTCCTTCCGCGATTCCTCTTACCGCGACGCCGACGACGTCTTCTTTCGCGACGTCTCTTTCCACGACGAATCCTCGTTTGACGAACCTCCATTCAAGCAACGTCGAGGTAGGGAATTGTTTTGTGAATATTAATGAACCCCATGTTACTTCCTTCTTAATCATAGAATGCGGATCAACTAAACATCACGTTGATCGGCGAAGAATATGTTGCGGGTTGGGAACTCATGTTTGCGGGAAAACTGTAGGGGTTTATTTTCATTAATTTTTTCGTGATTATTAACATAATGTTCTTCATGAAATATGAACAATTGCTATCAATTAATGAGAGGGGGCCAGACCGCACAAACACGGCTGACCCTCCTCCTTAACCATGTTGGTTTCTTTTGTGGATTGAAACGGGAATATCACGGTGCCGTCGCATCGCGCGGAAACGTGCGGCAAGGAATGTGCGGCGTCGTCGCGCCACGCCGTGAAAATTTACAAGGACGCGACGCCATCGCGCCATGTCGGAGAAACCCGAAGACTTCAGTGGACAGAGTCGGGCCATGGCGATGGGGCGCGGCGCCATCGCGTCGTGCCGGAGAACCACGAGGACGGTGCGATTTTGTTGATTGACATGCAGATAGAGGGTGACGACAAACGGGGCCCTAAGGTTATTTTGAAGCTTCCACAGTAATGTTTGAGACCCGAGATGAACGCCAGCACAGAAGGTTTTGAAAATAGACCACCGGAGAAACTCAGGTGGCCCGCGGAAAACCCGGAGGCGTGGGTCGCTGGCGCTGCACCGCCGGCGACCGGGGGCGGTGGCCGGAGCCGTCCGGCCGCCAAGAGGCGGCGGCACCCGAGCTTGACGTCAGAAAAATCAACCGCTGCGACTTGCCGCGGCGGTGCGGCACGAGGGATCCCGCAGCCGCGTGGGATCCCGGAGGATTGGAGGTGGAGTGGACCACCGCCGACTTCAATTAACGGCGAGGGGGGCCGCGCACCCCCCCCCCCCCCCCCCCGCTCCGCTGCATCCGCTCGGCCACGCCGGCCGACCCGCGGCCGGCCGGACGGGCCGGGCTGTGCCCTGATGGGCCGGACCCACACTCGGGTCGGGTCGACCCGGTTCGGGCCGACCCAGTGGGGATTGGGCCGGGCCGGGCCCAGATCCCCCATTTAGGTTTGTTTCCGATCGAACACCCATAACGTGGGTACATACCTCTGATCGACGCACCGTCTGCAGCGATGTGATCCTTGGACAGAGGCGGTCGTTTTGACATATAGCACTCATGGTTTCAGAATACTTCGGGTTTGGCAGGGTTGGTTCGTGCACGGAACCAACCGGGACCTTGGAGCAGAAACGCTCATAACTTGAACTCTGGATGTCCGATTGACGTGCCGTCGACATTGATGGATTCCTCTAAGTGAGACAGATCTTTTGGCTTACTCCGCTCGAGGTTCGGATGCCGTCTGAGTGCGGTCGCATTGGTTCGCTCACGAACCCAACCGGGCCCCTAGAACGAAAAAGCCAATAACTCACAGACCAGGCGTCCGATTGACACATCGTCTGTCTCGTTGAATTCCTATTGATGAGACAGAACTTTTGGCATTCTTCGCCCGAGTTTTGGTTGCTGTTGGATAGTGGCCGGGTTGGATTCTACCCGAAATCAAACCGGGCCCTTGGAACGGAAAAATGATATCTTTCAGACTGGACGTCCGTTTGACGAACCGTCAGTGGCGTTGGGGATCACGTTGAGAACGGTCCCTATGAGTATACCCTATGAGAGTTTGGGGTACAGTTGATATAAGGCCGGGTTGGATCGCTCACGAAACCAACCGGGCCCTTGGGACGAAAAGGATAATAACTCACAGACCGGGCGTCCAATTGATGCGCCGACTGTTGCGTTGAGACCACTATGATGTGGCGGTCCTTTGAGATACTTCTTCATGGGAAATTGAGATACATGGAATATCGACCTATAGCTCATGCAGCGGACCACCTCGGAGAGGAGCGTGCGGAGTAAGAAGACTGTGTAGCCGACTGAGACCTGACGACTGATTGAACGACTCGACTTGGAGTGAGTCGACTAGCCCAGTGGACGGAGCACTACTTTGTTTGGGTGCAGACCCATGGCGGATGGAGCACTACCTGTGTGATAGTGAAGACCCGCGATACTCGTCCGGAGGGTACCTCAGCAGGCTACTTGGGGGTGTGCACTACTGTGTTTGGGTGACATACCTCGGCGGGAAGCACTACTGTTTTTGGGTGGCTGACCCGTGGTACTCGGCAAGAAGAGTACCTCAGCAGTCTTAGGTTAGTGAGAAGTACCTCGGAGTCGTGACAGGACCACTGTACACTCCAGAGATGGGGCTCTTCAGCAGTTACGGTTTCGATAATGAAAATCTTGGTTTGAGCTGAGACTTTTGACCTTTGTGTTTACCTCTTGATTGAGATGGGTCACTTGATAACTTAGGTATATGTTTGGGCCTATACCTGGGTAGTGGTTATCCGTTGATTTCATGATCATTGTGTTTCCTCATTATTGAGATGGGTTACTTGATAACTTAGATATATGTATGGGAATATACCTAAGTAGAGGTTATCTGTTGAGATATTCCTTGTGGTTATCCTTGTTGGTTTTAGTGAGACCTTGAGGGTCTCGGGGTCCCTACTGAGTATCGTTATACTCACCCCTGCACGGGCTATGCCCGCACCTCGTTGTGTTGGTTGCAGACGACGGGTAGTGCTGACGGAGGCCGAGTGTTCGAGGACTGGACGGTACCCGGAGGTGGACTACACGACGAGTCAGTACCCGGAGGTGGACTACACGAGAAGTTAGTATCCGGAGGTAGACTTCACGACGAGACGACACTTGGAGGAGGTTGACAGGTGAGAGCGTTGTGGAGGCTATCTGTACCTACCCTTTAGGTAGGATCCGTGGTGGACGATCCAGGAGTTGCGCCATCTGTACCTACCCTTCATGTAGGATCTGAGGAGGACGACCCAGGAGCCACTTCTGTTCTTCCAGCTGTTGCCTTTTTCTGTTGTACTTTGTTCAGTTGTAGTTGTACTTTCATTTGGGTTTGTATTCTGGCCCATTTACCTTTTAGCACTTCTCTTTGTACTTAGTGTTTTACTTTCGCTTGTACTTTGTGGTGTTTTCATTACTTTTATAAAGGCAATGACTTCCTAGTTATCGGGATTTACACCTTTGGTGCTAGTCGCCAGCCCCTGGCCTATGGAAGGCGAGCTTGGGGTAGTCACGATACGGGCCCCGACGATAGGTCGTGACAATTTATGTAACCCGATACATATATTTTCTTATATATTAAATTTTTATCAGTTATTATTTCAATTTATCAGTTACCTAAAATCTCAAATTTAAAAAATGTCACTTTGTTTTATTCCAACACACATATACTCTCGCACCTTTCTCTCTGAAAGCCAGATCATCCTTTCTTCCCCCAACCTTCTCTTATATTTACCTTCACAAGAGTAAACTGAACCGATCTGCATGCCAATAATGAATCATCCCTCTATGTCTTCTCAAGACGAGTTGTGTCCTGATAAGGAACAAAATGAAAAGTCGAGTGATGATTCACCATTAGAAACTATTCATCCCTAGATTGCATAATTTTTAGTAGTACAGGATAAGGAATTGGAAGCTAGGTGGTTATTATCAGGTAAGTATATTGTAATGGATGTTTTACATATCAAAGGAAAATTATACTAGTTATCTTCAATTGATAGACCTTTCTATCCAATGCTAGTATATCAGTTCTACCAATTTGTAGAGTTTGTATTTGAGAAAAGAAATAACACTATATGAGATCAAGGGTCAATGGTAGAAAAGTTATATATTCTTCTAAACAGTGGTCTAAGTACCTAATTTTTTCACATAAAAGTGTGTATGATGATCATCATGGGATAATTCTAGAAGCTTGTGAGCTATGCATATTAGATTATGCTTTGGCAGAACTAACTGGTAATGGTATCACCAGAAGACCTCTTGCATCTAATATGGATATAGAATGTAAAATTTTGTTTAAGTTCATACAACACTTGTTATGTCAAAGAAATATTTACTTTCCACCTTGAGATATCAAGATGTTTACTTCCGTAGTCTTTTGAAAAGATGACTTAAGATACATTTCTATAGATATCTCATGGTTCATCTATCTGAGATGATTAATCTAACCTCAAAATCAAATTCATTAGTCTAACCCACTATTATTTCTGTCTTATTATATTCTATAGACATTGTAGCTGAAAATTATGAGTCTATTATATAATATGGTGGTTTATTTATTTCAATAGAAATATGTTCAAGGATTAAAATAAGATGGAAAACCTGGAAGTCAAAATGGGTTGGTGATAGTGAAAATTTTGTATTGAGTTTAATCCAAATGAGAATCCAACCAGACCAAGGTATTTTATTTTTCTAGGTTTAGAGCCAAATGGGGTTGATGATTACTCAGATGATGCAGAAAAAGACGCAGAAGAAGAATTTGAAAATGAACCCTCTATTGATGTGGAGAGTGATCATGATTTATCTCCAAACTATTCTACAATTACTTAGGGAGATCCTATCCCAAATAGAATGATTATAAATAGAAATGTTTGTAAAGTGTAATGAAGAAGAATCAAATGTTCATTTGAAAGATAAATTTAAATGTAACTCAATTTCTGATGGTGGAGAAGATAATGATGAAGAAGAAGAAGAATATGGTAATGTAAATAAAAGTACTAATGGAAGTAGAGATGATACCAATGGTCATAATGGTGAAGTTGATGATGATGATTCTGACCCTAATAATTTAGTTGGAAGGATTAGAAAATGTGATGTAGAGATTCCTATAGAACTTCTTGCTTTACCCTGTGAATCTAAAAATAGACCAGACCTTCTTGAAGAGGTGGATTTGGATGTTGAAGATAATGATTCATTTGTTGGGGGGGTACTCTCCAAGTCATTGAACTATTAATAAAACTAATGTGAGTTTAGTTGGTGATGAACAAGTAGTTTCTGACTAAGATATAGTGGTTCAGATTCTATTGTTGTTGCGGTGGAACAACATGTGGCTGAGAAAGATAAGAAATAGATTCATTCTTCTTAGTTAGATAGTGATGTATAGTTTATTGAAGTAGCTAGTTATAATCCCTCTTTTGATGAGAAGAAATAAGTTGAGTCTTCTTTGTAGATAGAATATTTTTAGATGAAAGAAACTCTTATAGTTGAAAAATAGATAGCAGCTGAGCCTATGTGTTTTGAAAAATATATGGGTGAACAGAATGAAACTACTCTTGATGTTGAGGCCTCTAATTTTATCTATACCACTATTGTATCTATTTATTTTGTACCTTATGTTGCTATGATTTCAGAATGTTGGTTTGATCCTATGTCCTAGGAATGAGATAAATTTAGTAGGAATCCACCAAATGATGGTGGACCTGAGGTTTAGAATTAGGGAGATCCTAAGGGATTTATGATAGTTCATGTTGATTTTGATGGGTTGTTAGAAAACTTTTCAATAGTTAAACCACATGCATTTGAGCCAACATCTCCCATTGTTTCTCTATTTCTTCCAGTTAATGTAGTCATATGGAGTGACTTGGATACTTTTGGTAAAAATGTGTTATCATATTTAGATAATTGATTGAGGAATCAATATCCTATCTTAAAAATGCTACGTAAGAATGATGTCTGGAACCTCTTTGAGTTGGTTTTTCATCAGATCAAACCTGAAATTATGAATCAAATCATAGAAATTGAGATTGATCATAAGATAATTAGTACTATTATTGAGTCTATAAATTCTATGCCTAATGGATTAAATACATCTTTTGCTGCCTCCTTGGATGGAATATTAAAAATTATAGAGAATATGTCCTCAGAAAAATCTACCTCCATAGATCCTACTATTGTTGATGTTGATCAAATCCAAATAGTTTCAAAGAAGAGGATCTTGCTGCTTGAAGTGATCCTACTAGTGGAGAACCGGTCACACCGTTTGAGATTATGATAAATTTTTAACAAATTACAAGGCATGGTCATATGATGATCACCACATATGTCATGGATATGAATGTTGTCTGAGAGTCAATTACCAAATCCATAAAGTTGTATCTCTCATGGATTAATATAATGAATTCATTAGATGCTCATTTAAAATTTTTGGCTTAAATTTTGAGTATTCCCCTTTTTACATAGGATTCTATGGAGGATGTGCACTAGTTTAATGAGTTGACCCCTGTGTTAAATCAGTGTATAGTGGAAAAAAGGAACATCATTAGTGAAATGGAGTGATGTGGCCAGATCATTTTGGATTTAATTAATCTAATAAATCCATTTATTCATGTTCATGACTCTATGGTTATTGTTCAATATTCCATTCCTATTAATCCATAACAATCTTTCAGATCTTGAGTGACTAGAGATACTCATATGCCTTTGCCAGCCTACTTCCAACCTTTTCCTCTGCCTCCTGCACTATCTCTGTGATTGATCATGTTAGTTATTATTGTAGGGGAGCATCCTCCACAAGCCATAGTTGGAATACCCACTCTTGATCCCTCTAATAGTTCAACAAAACCTACAGATCCAACTGTTTCATATCTAGAGATAGCCAAATACTAGGAAAAAACATTAATGGACCCCTCTTCCAATCCTTAAACCGTATGATTTTTTGACTAGCCTCTGTATTTGATGGGATGATATGTAATAATTTTTTTTGTAAATGATTATTTGAATTAATTTAATGAATATTATTCTATTTTTTATTACTATATCTCATGTTTTTCATTTTAATTATTTTCAAACATTTTTATAATCCCAAAAAGGTTGTAAACCTATAGAATTTTTTGAATGGAATTTATTTCATATTTTTTACTGTGATGTGTCTATGTTACCTTTGATACTATTTGTTTTTACATTTTTTATATTTTATTCTTGATAATTAAATTTATTTTATTGTTATTTATATTTTATTCCATATGCTTATACTATGAATTCCATGTCATGGTTTTCATTTTTTATTAGTTGGCATGATTTTTTTTTCATCAAAAAGGAGGAGATTGTTGACCACCTTGTTTTAATGATCACAAAATCATGATTCTAATGATATTATTTAATTCCATGTTTTCATTACATATTTCATACTATGAGGAAAGTTATGAAATTTATTATGAGTAACCACTAGTAACTGTTAAGGGTGATACATTACTATGACTTACACTACTGAGATCAATTTTTTTGACATATGAGTCACTATTATCTATGACTCACTATCAGCATTGATATAATACAAGTCTGAGACACCATTGTAAATGTATCATCATCAGGATAAGATACAATCAGAGTGAATAATTTGTAATGTATCAGGTACCTCCAGGATATGTCACTGTCATGATTTCATGCCCCTAGAATGTAAATTTTCGAAAGTGTGAGACACCACAAGTTTGACCTACTACTAGAAGGATGATCTAATCTCAAATGAATCGCCACTAGTGTAGTCACTAAAAATATGAAATCTGGGTTAGTTACAAGACACCGCGTGCTTTGTGTCACTATTTTAAGGAGACACAGTCAGATCTAGTCACCACAAGACTCATAATGAAAGACTAATACAATGCCACTATTTTTCAGATATCTTTTGAATTTTATTATTCTAATGGTTGTATTATTGATGTTAATGATAAGTACTTTAATTATTTTCTATTAAATGATAGCCAAAATTTATTGAATTGGATTTCAGATGTGCTATATGTGGAAGACCAATATCTGAGTGCAAGTGGATATTCATCATGATACTGTTGGTAAAAGAGAAGAAGAATCCTTCATTCATAAAGCCGTGATGTATTCTGATAGAATGAAAATATATTTTTCATATTAAACAACCACATAGATCAGAAGATATGAATAAATAGTTCCTAAAAACACTCAATCTATGAAGAAAAATCTCATACACATTTTTTGTTTTCCAACAGTCAAGAACATACGAGTGTGCAATACTTTGTTCTTCTTAATATTTCAACAGAACACTACTCATGCAGCATTTACATATACATTAAAAGTGTTAAGAGATACCCTAAAACATAACAAGAATCTATATCTAAACACTTTTTCTATTCCTAGTTTTTTTATTAATTCATATAATTCGAGTACTGTATGGGCATACTATGTTTTATCATATGCACACTATCTCTTGTGCTAAACTGGAATATACTTGATTTCTTCTATTAAATATTTTTACACCTATACTCCCATGTATAACTATGGTAGAGGTAACTTTGATTTTTATCAGGCATAACAATAGTTTTTAGGTGGAGGGAAATATTATAAATTTATTTTAATAATCATTACATGAAACCATGAGTGTGGATCTCGCACATAAAATTTATAATTAATTTTTTTAATATATGAATAAATAAATTCCTATGTTTAGGAACATTATTTTTTTATGATTGCTGATCATTTGAAAATTATTTTATGGATTTCCTTAATTTCCTTTGTGAGGATAAAATGGTGGAATCCCTCTAGCAGTGATCCACACATACATTAATGGTCTTCATGAAATGCCACTAATTCTGCATTTACTAGTGCGGAGAATTGAATGTCATGTGTTTTTCATTCTTGATAGCCTGTTATTATAACTTGATGAAATTACCTCTTGAGTTTCTCATATTGATAGGGGAGAAGAAGAGGATACACGAGAGAATTAATTGTGCCCAATAATTATATATTCCCAAACATAGAATTTGTTTCAAATGCTTTACAAAATAGACATAGCCGTCTATTTATGGAGGTTGGATTTTGGTTAAAGATTTTAATGACATAACAACCATTAAATATAATTATAACCATTAATTAAATTTAATTCCACATAATAATGAAATTATTATTATTATTATTAGGTCCAACATCTTTCTTAAAATAGATAAATAATATTTACTGACCTGAAAATAATTAATTTATCACTAAACTAAGTCTTGGTATGGTCAAAATGATCTTTCATTTATTGAACACCCAAATAATGATTTTATTCTCTTATATAAATATTTTATTCACATTCTATTAAATGATTATTTATTAAATATTCAATAAAATAAATAATTTTCTTTCACATTCCAGTGAATAATTATTTACTTAATTTAAAATATCAATAAAAAATTACTCCTCAGTCTTGAGAATAATATTTCTTATATTGTCTAAATTAAAATAAAATTTAATCGATACAAAGAGAAACACTTAGTGTGTGTCCCACTATGAATCTTTCTCATTGGCATTAGGCGGGCTTGCCCAAAGTCCAAAATTTCTATCTAGAAATGGATCAAGGAACCCAAGATAAAGAACATAAATTATAAACAATGAAAACCTCATATGAATGCTCATGGTATAATATAATAATTCTGTCACAATATCTCATCAACTAGGTTTCATAACAGCGTCAACAACCTATAAGATCGATAAATTATTCTTTGACTATCTATAATAAACTCATCATTACACCATGGGGTTGAAATTTAGGGAGACTGTTCTATTAAAATCAATGGGTCTATATATTAACTTCCATAATGATGGAAGGGAAAAATCCTACCTTGACTTGTCCATCAGTAACATGTCATTCATAACATGCCCAATGTACCCTACTTCCCGCAAGAATATAACATGACAATTGTAGTCATAAAATCTATGTTCATGAGACATAACATGTATTAATGATAATCTTACTGTCTATGGACCATTATTGACACTCATAGATAGGAATATTCACTAACACTAAAACATGCACAATTACTACTCATAGATTTTTCCTCATAATATCCCATCAGGGAGATTACTATGTGAGGACTTCATGAGAAGAAGACTCATATAATTATGAGAACTCACACCTGAAGATCTATATACTATGTGTCCCAACATAGTATGATATCCGACCACCTAACTATTTTAAGAATATTGTCATAGCACTTCAAGATTCTGATCAAAGTGGGGAACTATTATAACCTCACCAATGAGACAAATACTCTAGGAAATTATTACATTAAATTCATATAGAATAATGAAAAATATGTTATAATATGTTTTATTAAACATTTAACACATCAAATATTCATGTAATCAAAGTAAAAATCATTGGTTCTGGGACACCAACTCTAACAAACTCCCACTTGGACTAGATCTAACTACCTATGACTTCCAGTTCACTAGATCATGCGTGATAATAATGTTTCTGGTGAATCTTGGCTTTAGTCAAGGGGTCCTCCATGTTGTCTTCTATGGAAATAATGCTCACTACAACCTCACCTCTTTTATAAAAATACCTCAACAGATGAATCTTTGGGTGTATGTGATTCACCCATTTATGTGACCTTAGCGATTTTGCGAGAGATAATGCTAGAGTATACTCATAATAGAGTGTGATGGGATTTTCACTCATAGGTACCAGATAGAGATCTTGGACTAAATTTTGCATCCAAAATTCTTCTTTAGCTGCCTTAGAGTACACAATATACTAATAATCGGTTGTAGAATCTGTGACCATAACATGATTTATGCTCTTTTATCTGACAACACCTCCATTCAATGTGAAGACATATCCCATTTGTGACATCATGACATCTTGTTTAGTTTGGAAACTAACATCCACATAACATCTGATCCCTAGTTCGTCATTTTCTCCATAGACATGAAACATATCTTTTGTATTCCTCATATACTTTAGGATAACATCGACTTCCATTAAATGGTGGTCACCTGGACCAACATTATATCTACCTACTACACTTAGTATATAAGCGACATCTAGCATTGTACTAAGAAAACCAAACATGATTGACCCAATTTCTGATGTGTATGGAATCCTTTACATTCTATTTATTTCCACATAGTTTTGAGGAAATGTTTTCTTAGAAAGATGATTTCCATGTGATGCTAGAAACAATACCCTCATGGATTGTTACATACTCAATCTATTCAGTATATTATCAATGTATGTACATTTACTTTGACCATGCAATTTATGGATATATCAAGATATATCTTGAGCCTAAAAATATATCCTTCCTCACCCAAGCCTTTAATGGATGATCATTTATTCAACCACACCTTCACATACTGTAAGAATGGTATTTCATTTCTAATAATTGATATTTCATCATAATGTACTATTAATAAGATATCTTCACTCCCAGTAAACCGTTTGTAGACACAAGGGTCACATTCATTCTTTATAAAACTAAATTACATTATGGCATCATCAAAATGTATGTTTCATGGACTAGATTTTTATTTTAATCCAATAATGTATTTTTATGACTATGATATCTTATTAGTATCCCCTGAAGTCATAAACCATTTAGGTTGTGTCATGTATAAATATTTTTAAAGGTTACCATTAAGGAAGGCTGTTTTGACATCTATTAGAAAAATATCATATTCTTTGTAATCCTCACTGGTAATTATAATTGTGGTGTATTTTAGAATTGCAACTGGTGAAAAACTTTTGTTGTAGTCAATTCCTTGATGATGTTTAATCCTTTTTGCAACCAGCCATGCCTTATAGGTACTAAATTGCTCTTCCATGTCTAGTTTCTTCTTGAATACCCATCGATAACCAATGTGTATTACATCCAGTAGAGGATATAAAAAATTGAATAATTGAGTTTTCTACATGGAATCCATGTTAGAATTCAGGGATAATTGCCACTTGGAAACATTTGTGCCACTTAATACATCCTTGTAGGTTTTAGGGTCATTATTATTAACTGATAATGATTCATCATCCTCAATAACAAGAAAACCATACTATTCTAGTTATTTAACCTCTCTTTTACTCCTACATAGTACTTGTGTCTCTAGAATAGTTTCTTATTATTCAGTGCTTTGTGGAATCTGATCATGGACCAACTCTTTTGTTCCTTGAGCCTCAACTTCATTTAAGTTTATCACGCTCCTACTATCTCTTTTGGATATGTGCTCAATATCAAGGAATATAGTTTTTCATGACACTAAACTTTTTGTCTGATGGGTCATATAGGTAATATCCCCTTGTTTCTTGGGGGTATCCTATAAAGGTATACCATTTGCCTCAGGGTGCACGTTTTTTACCAGAAAATTATTTAAAAAATGATTTTCTTCCCTACAAATGAAAATTATATAACATGGGTTTTCATCCACTCCATTGTTTTTATGAAATACTAATTATTGATTTAGCTGGTACCTGCTTTAGTATGTTTTTTGCTTTTTATAACTCATATCCTATAATGGATAATGGAGGGATCACATGACTCCTCATTGATATCACCATGTCCAAAAATGCGTGGTTCCTCCATTCCTTTACACCATTCCATTGAGGCATATAAAGAAGAGTGAGTTGGGATAAGATCCCAAACTCCTATAAGTAATTTAAGAATTCCTAATTAAGATATTCTCAACACATTATGAGTCATGTTTCTTAATAACACTACCATGATGGTTCCCAGGTTCATTATTGTATTCCTTGAATTTATCAAAACAATACAACTTATATCTCATTAAGTAAATATATCAATTTTTACGAAATTCATCAGTAAAAGTTATCAGGTATGAGTACCCACCCCTTGCTTCAATAGGAAATGGTCCACATGCATCTGTATGAACTAATTCAATAATCCATTAATCCCTTTCACCTTTCCCACTAAATGTGGCATTGCTCATTTTTCTTTTTAATCATTTCTGACATAGACTACGTTTTTTTAGTTCTAAACAACATAAATATCCACAAGAAAGTAATTTTTTAAAGCATTTCTCATTAAATTAGCTTGCCCGTGATGATAAAGTTTGGTGTTGTATGAGTCATGTGAAGTATCCTTTTTATCGATTACCATTACATGGTTCATGTAATTCAAAATTTAAAGACCATTATGTAAATGTAACATGCCATAACAAATGTTATATTTATAAAAGTAGCAACATTTATTTCCAAATTTGAAAATGAATCCATATTTAACTTTTATATATTTAGAAATAATGTTTTTGGTAACTTAGGGAACATAATAACAACCCTTTAAAATAATTATCATTTTGGTTGGAAAAGAGAGGAGGTATTCCCCGGTAGCTACAACATCGTGTTCATCTCTATTGGATGGTCGTAGATCTACCTCCCTCGGTAAATTTTTTTAAACTACATAGTTTATGTTTTTGAAAACATATGTGAGCCTCACAAGCTATATATAATTTCAAAGGTATAGAAATAGATAAATTCAATATATAATAAATACATGTAAAGTTTCCCCTTTCTTTATTAGCGAGGTGATATTAATCATCCAATAGACATTCTCTCACATGAAAAATATACCCTATTATGTTCAATTGCTTCCCCTTTGATCTTCTTCTTCTTTGAAGGGTGTGAAGAAGATTTGGGATTAAATATCTTTGCTTACCATTTACATTTATTCATCATAATGACATAAGGATATTCTATCATAAAATATTTATCTTCTTGGTGAAGTAGGATAAGAATATCTGGAATAGAATTCTTAATTTTGTTCATAATAAACATCACAACAAATCTAGAGAATCTCTTAGTGAGTGGTTCTAGAATGAGATTAGTTCCCAATTCATTTGGGAGTTTAAACCCCAGAACCTGTAAGTAATCATTATATCCAATTATAATGACTACATGATTCCCATATAGGAAAACCTCTCCATTATTACTATGAAATATCACCATAGAAATCTAAAATTGTTCCTATATATCTATCTCCAAGTAAATACCACAAAGTTTCTTATGCATGATATATGAATCCATGTTTTTGTGAGACTTCATGAGTTCACTAGACATAGATGAAATCATAAAACATTGAACTTCGATTTCATAATTTATATGTTTTTTTTAGACTAGTAAGTCTTTATCCCTCGCCTCTTTATTATGCAGATCAGGAATTGTGGATTCTAGCACGTATGATTTTTGTTTGTGGTGTACAACAACCAGAAGGTGTCTAAGCCACTCTTGGATGTAAGGTCTAGTGAGGAGATTGTATTTAACCAATATTGATCATATGGATAGTTTGGATGATGATCTCATCATTTTATTCTACAAGGAAAAGATTATTTTATTATAATTTTTTTGTGATTAAAATTTTTCTGAGAAATAATAAATTAATAGATTTTATTAAATATCCCTCTATTTTATGATGTCCCAATTTCCCCCACCATTGAACATGGAATGTCTAGTTTGAAGGACATTATAGTGTCAAGGATCTATATTCCCCTTCTCATAACCCCAGATATGGTTGGTCAAGCTATTTTGAATGTTTTTAGGTAGGCATGTGTTTCCAATTGTGGGCTTGCAGCTCCCTGATCCGATCAATGGACTCCCCAATCCGGATATCCTGGCTTGTTTTATCTCAACAATTGCCTCCAAATTACACTAGGTCTAGAACGGGATACTCCTCTTGATGGAAAATGGTAAAGTCAACCTGAATCCTTCCTAAGAAATCCCTTTATAATAGTAAGTTTCCAAAAAAGGGTTGGTCAAACACATAGTTCTATTGAGTTCTATTACTAATCAAGTAACATAAGGATTAGTCTGATTAATACAAGACTGGGGTATTTTATTTTATTATGCATAAATGTTTATATTATTTTATCCATTAAATTTCATGGTAATATTTAAGTGGATTTTTTGTTAACAAATTAATTATGTTTAGATAAAACATTTACACATAATCAATTTCATTTAAATGATGTCTTTTCATACTAATTAATTTATGTGATCGCTATCTTGCATCAGTATATATAATTTTAATGCATTAGATAGAAAATAAAAAAATTAATTAAATGACCTGATCATGAGCTTATCTATGGTTGATTTAATGAGCGGTCATTAAATCAACCTATGTCATAGGGGAAATAAATCCTAATACCAATCATGCTATGAGATAAAGCATTCCACATGTCCACTTATGTATCACTGAGTAGGAATCATTATGAATCTATTCTGAACCATCTCCACATGCCTTGGGATGATCCATTAATTAAAATTATTTATTATTCACATGCATGGGAGGGGATCTAAAGGATTGGCTTAGGGGAATTACATAAATATCATTGGACACACATGACCTACATAATAATGGAGGGAGGGATGACTCACATGCCATATTTTAATTTAATTATAAACAATTGCAAATCCATGCAATAAATTTAATTAAATAAATACCAACACAAACATAGGTCTTGTTCAAGATCAGAATCTACCGTACATACAACAAATATAAAAAATTTAACTGGATAACATTCATTTCTTCATTCATTCGTTATTATTAAGTTGAACATGCATCTATCAATTAATAATTTAATTAATTAATTCCCTTTCATCTTAATGATAATTTGATCTTAGTTGGAGATACCCATAAATAAATCAATCATGGAAAATAAATAGCAGAATCATTAATGGCATATTAATTATTTTAAATTAATTGAGAATTGAAAATTATTTAAAACAATTATTAATTTATAAAGAAAAAAATGGTGTTCCAGTCAATAAAATAAGGTTTTACTGGTACAATATTTTAAATTTAATGTAAATTTAATTTTTTCATTAATGGGGGACTACACGGCATGCACAACAAGCTACACGCAATGTACGTCGGTTTTTGTATATCCAAGTCACATGCTTGAGGCTTCGGTATGTTAACTCAATCAGACTATATAGTGTGTACTTGCCATCTAAAGACCATGTATCCAATTATCATGTGGTAGGTTTTCCCATTCAAAACATGGTGTGAAATAAAATAACCATGTGTTTTTAATTGCTCAGTGCATCTAGATACAATGAACATGGGTATACGATGTGTGCATCAGCCGCAAACGATGTAACACAACTTTACCAGCCAAAGATTTGTCAATTTATAATTCCATATCTGGTCATTCATTATTTTTCTTAAATATGTAAGAAATTGAACATGATTAATATGTTGATAACATGTTAATTCAAATTGGAATATAGAACGAATAACATAAAATGGAAATCTAAACATTATTTCACATAGATCAACAATCAAATAAATAATTACAAATTATAATTTGGTCACTTTGATATAACTTGTTGGTTCCAAGAGTAGTGGAAGTGTTGTGGTGGGGGTGATATATTATTTTTTATTTTCGTAATCATTTCCCGAAACCAAGAGAGAAGATATTTCACATTAAATTTTTAAATAATTTATTTAATATATGAAGAAATAAATACATGGGCTTAAGTACATTATTTGATGATGATTTTTGATCATCTGAAATAGACTTTATTGATTTCCATCATTTATCTTATGAGGATCTAAGGGTATAATCCCTCTAGTGGTGATCCACACATTCTCCAATGGTCTCTGAGTAACGCCACTTGTTCTACAATTTCTAACAAGGAAAATCAAATTTCTTGCATTATTCGTTCTTGATTGAATTTTATTTGGTCTTAAATAAATTATCTCATAGGTTTCAAATTCATGAGAGGGAGGGTGGAGGAGGATTAGAGAGAGAATTTATTTTGTGAAACAATTATATACTCCCAAAAATGGAATTGTTTTTGAATGATTTACACTATAGATGTAGTTGATTATTTATAGACTTGAGATTTCAGTTACAAAATTTAATTACATATAGCCATTAAATATAAATTTAACCATTAATTAATTCCCATGCCACATAATAATAATGATAATAATATTTTTTTTTCGATCAACCATCTTTGGAAAAATAGATAAATAATATTTACTGACTTGTAAATATTTATTTTATCCCTGGACATGGTCTTGGTTCGTTAGAACTCTTCTTACATTTATAGGAGACCTGAATTAATATTGTATTCTCTTAAATATATATTTTATTCAAAACATGTAAATAAATATTGATTAAATATATAAAAAAATTAATAAATATATTATATTCACATTATGGAGAATAAATATTTATTTAATTTATGAGATCAATATAACTTCAATAAAACTATTTCTCATTCATGAGAATAGTATTTATTCTGTTAATTATATTCAAATAGAATTTAATAGAGACCATCATAAACACTTAGTGTGTGACCCTCTAGGATTCTATCTCATTGGAATTAGGTGTGTTTGCCTAAATTCCTAGAAAACTATAATGCAATGGGTCAACGCATCCAAGAGAAATTACTTAAACTCACAAATATGACATGCATATACGAACACACACTACGTAATATAATCTCTTTATCAGAATACCTCATCAAGTAGGTGGAATGATAGTGTCATAAACCTATATGACCGATACATCATTCTTAAAATATCTAAAATAAACTCACC
This sequence comes from Viscum album, assembly GCA_963277665.1. NCBI lineage: Eukaryota > Viridiplantae > Streptophyta > Magnoliopsida > Santalales > Viscaceae > Viscum > Viscum album. The sequence goes on along the minus strand of OY728135.1, from coordinate 441,667,780 downwards.
ATTATACAATTGCTATGGAATTTAGGGTGAAAATTCTATTTAAATCAAATGGATGAGATATCAACTTCCCTAAAGATGGAAGAAATAAATCATTCAATGTTATATCCATCCATTACAAGTTATTCATGATGCACCTAACATACCCTAATTTTCTAACACATATGGTGTGGTAGTTTTATTTAGAAATATAAGTGTTTGAGTAATGTCATGCATTAATGATAATCTTAAAATTCAAGGATCATTACACACGCTCACAATCAAGAATATCTGATGACACCAAAATATGTAGAATTCCTACTATTGGGATTAAATTCATAATCTCCCATCATAGAGATTACTAAGTGCGATCTTCATGAGAAAAAGTCTCATCAACTTATGAGTACTCACATGTGGTTATCTATATACTATGTGTCCCATCATAGTATGTTGTCAAACCACATAACTATATTAAAAATATTTTCATATGACATGAAGTATCTCATCATAATGGGGAACTAATATGAACTTATCAAAGCAAAGAATTCTATAGGACATTATTACATTAATTTCATGCATAATAATTAACAACATGTAAAAATATGTTTCATTTAATATTTAATACATAAAATATTCATGTAATCAAAGTACAAGGAGTTTGTTCTAGGACACCAAATCTAACACCTGTGTGACATGTTTGTTTGTACTCCCATAGATAATAGTGGAAGAGGTCATTTGTGACCTAGAAAATTTTAAAACTATTGTAAAAACTGATCCAATTTGTTGATCAACATTTTTGTTTTATATAAACTGTTGGAGGTAGGTGATCACCAAGTGGAGAGGACTAATCTCATCTTGATACTGAAGCTCAGGTTTCAAATTTATATTGTATGTTTTTGTTTACATTATTTCCATATATAAAACATAAAATGTTTTAACCAAACAAAAAATAATACAATGATAGTTAATCCTTATTTTTATTTTTATAAGCTTTCAATTATGTAAAATTACTACAACAGACTAAGTAATATTATATATTACTTAAAAAAGAACTCATAAATCTTTAAGAAACCATTGATGGATTATAACATATAAAACTCTCCTATATTGATTAATTTGTCCATTTTTTAATTAATAGGGTGATTTAAAATTAATCAATTTTAACAGAAATTATTATTGGGTGCTCAATTCACCCCTACCCTTTGAGATACTCACTCTAACCAATAGAACATTTAAAAATTATGACTATAATCATAAAAATATTTCATATGGTTTATATATTTAATTTTAGTGGGATACTAAAATTTCTTTACTATCAGTTGATGTGGGTTCATAACCATTGATATTTCTTCTCATGAAGTTCACACATGGTGACCTCAACTATATGATATCACGAAGATGAACCCACCAATACGAACACCATACGTATTGGGATTCATCTTTTTCTATCTATAAGAATGTGTATTGATCTCTATATCTAAGACCCTTATCATTTCATATGATTTGATCATTTGAATTTATGCAAGATAAAATTCATGAATGTTTATATTATTGTTAAGGTAGCTTGCATCCAGTGTATTAATTTTGGTGTGAAATTGGTATAACTTTTGAGATGTAATTTTTCAGTTATGAGCATTAAAATAAGATATCGTTGGAAATTTGAAAATTATGGTAATTTATTTACTAAATCCAAATTCATGGAAGATGACGAAAATTTCATCCAATAAATGAATGACAAATAAATTATAAAAGGATGATGAAAAAATGTATGCATAAATATTTATAAGAATCACGCGACAAGAAGATTATATTACATTATTAGTATTCATATGAGGTTACCATTGGAATGATGTGTCCCTAAATCTTTACGTGTCATTATGTGATACAAGATACCACCCTTAGTATGTAATTATAAATAAATGATTTTGAGATAATATTCATGAGGGCCACACACATGGTGTATATAGAAATTCCACTAAATTAAGTGAATTGGAGTATAAGAAGATACATTCTAGTAAAGGTTTGACTGTGAACAATAAAGGTTAAATTAATTAAAAAATATAATTATGTATTTTTCATGTTGACAATAATGAGTATAGACATTATTTTCAAGGCATTCACAAGCTATTTATGTATAAAAAAGTGAATATGGGAAAAATATTTTTTTAATGAATATTATTTATTGAATGATCATTATACTAATTAAGGATGAATGATCGGGGTGGATGGATTATATTTGATAATGGGGTATATTATAGTTTCAAATTCGATTAATGAAATATTCATGACATGTATACTATTTTTATTAATTAATTAATTTAATTTTGGGTTTGTTAACGTGGTGAAATATTCATAAGGACATTAATACAATTTTTGAGATGTTTATTCTGACTATATATGCCCATTTTAGAGAAAATAATAGAATAAAATCCATTTGAATGAATTTACCTCATCTAATATATACACTAAAGGTTTATTGATTAAATGGGAGTGAAGAAGAAGATCATATTGATCATTTCTTCTCAAATCAAGTTCTCACTCTTTATGAGGTAGAAAGGGTGTTGTAACGAACTTGATTCATTTTTGACTGTGAAAAAATATAATATTAAAATGAACAAAGTTATTTTTAAGGATGTGTGGATGATTTATAGGGAAATTATCTTCATTCCTTCATTTTATAATGATCAAAAAATCTAATAATATTTTTTAAGATTGTACAAACGTATGAGGTAATTTTTTCTTTACTTCTTTTGTAGATAAATATATATTCATATGGTTCGTCAGTTTAATTATGTACATATTATAGAAATGATGGGAGGTCCAACCTCAGTCTTTTTTTTGAAAAGAGTAAAAGGGATAAAAAATAAAATAACAAGAAGAAGATCCAAAGACAAGAAGATGTACATGGTTCATGAAAAATCCTCAAATCCATGAAGAGGAATAAAAATAAAATAATTAAAGGGATAAAACTACAAGGTTAAACTCAAAGTATTTTACCCCAGAACAAAATGAGCTCATCACACAAAGTGGTACTATAGTAAACCATATTTCTATTATGTCAATCCACACAGTAATTTTGTTATGCTATATTAACAAGTTTCTATAAGTCAGTAGAGCTATAGTGACCTATTAGTTTCACATTCCACATATTGCAATAGTGCCATGTTGAATTCCACATAGATGCGCTGCCTTGTCAGTGTAGCTGATCTTCTTGGATAAATTTAATCAACATTGTTATAGTACCCCAAAAAAATTCAGTCATGGTATTTATCCCCTAGACCCTTGAGTAGGGTCATGCTTCCCCTACCAATAACATTTTCAAAAAATTCATGTTTCTAGAGTTATATAATTTTGTGTAGTATGGGTCACTAAAAGTTGTCCTAATATTTTCAAATGGATTGGAAAAAACAGTCCCAATAATCTCCCACTTTGTTCCTAAAAAAACAAACATCCTTCCATGGTACAAACATATAAAATATTCTTAATTTAATCTCATACTCTTATTTACTCACCAATGGGAACTTCCTATCAAAGCATCAATTTCAATATTAGGTTTTATGAAATGTCAGTTGTTTTGAATTCCATTCTCTCACAGTGTTCTAATTTTTCCTCTTATCCTCTATTGATTAACGATGAAAAATAGAGTTATATTAGTGCCTCAACTTCTGAATCACCATATACCTTTTATATATGTAGATTGGATTATTAGTTACATGAATAGGTGCATTGTCAACAATTCATCCTTTATAAAGAATAAAAAAAACTGGTACTTTGAATAAATGTGATTTATTCATATTAGAAACACTGGAGTTTTCACAAGTTATGTAACACTATAACTGTCAAGATGAAATAAATTTAACTATCACTTTATATCCAACTTCAAAAATATTTTGTCATGAAAACCCATCTCTTTCACATCTTCTATTATATGAATATACTCTTCCACTATGGTAAATAGTACATCCACCTTTTGAAAGTGAGATTTGAAGCTCACTATAATTCCTTCAGAGGTCAATAAATGACATTTTATAATCTATATGATGTCAAAATCACATTTATAGTCATAAAAACATAACCATTCAATGAATATACCTTCCCAAGGTATTTCGATAGTTCCATTATTCCCTTTAAATATCCCATTATCTATTTCACATCATCCCAATGTTTCATTTCTCGGTTAGTCATATATCTTCTCACAACTCCCACTATTTGATCTATATCAGGCCTAGTACATATAATGAAATATATCAAGCTTCTAATAATTGATGTGTATAAAAAAAATTCCATGTAGTCGACCCCTACTTCTATTATTGGTTCATACAATCATGATTTGAAATGGATTTCAAAAATAAAAGAAACTATATTTTATTACATTATAGTAAATATACTAAAAACAATTACAATGTGGGTAGAATATGATAATATAAAGGTTCTATTTTCATGATCTGTTTTGAACTTTATCCCCAAAATCATACAATATTCTCTAAGATCATTTATTTAAAACTCCCAAACTTCATTCCCCTTATTCTCATCAATCCTCTTTATACATGATCTTGTAATGATCATATTATCCACATACAGAAATAATAAAATATATACATCACTAAGAGAATTTAATTAGTAGTATTTATCCATGCCACACCCATTTTATTCATTTTTTGTCATGAATTATTCAAAAAAATTCCCACTATACATGTGCCTTATTTAACCCATATAAGCTATTCTAGAGCTTCCATGTCTAGTCTTCCTTTATATAACATAGTTTTACAAACCTGACTGGTATAAATTTAACCTTATCATAGTTTTCAATTTTCATTGATAGGTTTGTGTTGATATTGAATTGGGAGGATACCTACAATTGTGAAATTGGTGGTTTTTTGGACTCTCATCTTTAACCAGGTTTTTTGTTGGATGAAGGGGGGTTACCTAATGTGTAACTAGTTTACATGATGTTTAAGGATTTTTAATGTAGGTTGTGAAAGGATTAATGATATAAAGGTTATAGATTGTGATTATCATTTATAAATTTTGAGTTATTCAATAAACGATTTTAAGGTGAGGTGACACATTTTTCAGCCGTTACGAAAAATTACTGTTTCGTGACGTGTATTGGGATTACACAACATGTAATACACTAATTACATTAATTTAAATGGGATGTGTGGGTGGTATTTTCATTTTATTATACTCTCTAGTTTCATTTCCCTTTAACTGAGGCCTTCTATGGGTGATCATGGATCCTTCCAACACTTATGGATCCTATCGTTTTTCATTCATTCACCATAGCGCTTACATTGTGATTCCTCAATAAGCGTTCTCTCTCATTCTACCATTTTATATTTTACTCCTCCTTAGGGATTTTAATAGATCCTATAGATAATGATGGATATATTTTTTATTGTCTTATATCTCACATCTAGGTTGTTCTTTGAGGTCTTATATACCATCTTTATCATTGATAGGTGTCGTTTTGAGTGTTGTTTTTTGGGAAAAGGTAGGTGGTTTCATCCTTATTAGCCAAATCATTAACCTATACTACCTGATTTCTTTCAATAGTTTATATAAACTCAATTTATCAAACTTCCTTTCAATTGACAGGATAAAACCAAATTCTAGTGAATCGGGATATTTTAAATGGTTTTTACATGAAAATTGGGAAAACCCCGATTTCCATTGAATTAGGGTGTGTTTATGGAAATTGGATGATTAAAATTTCATAATTTAAATTATAGAATTGATGGAAATGTTTTCAATTTTTTTTTTAATTTAAATATGAAAATTAATTTAAAAATTGATGGAATTGGTTTTAAATGGATGTCATACTTTTGAAAATGACAATAAGTTTTGATAGAAATTAAGTTGTTTTATCTTGTGAATGAGGCATGTTTTTGATTAAAATCAATTTTGGTTTTAAAATTATATTTGACAATTTTAAATAGGATAATGGGATTTAATTATATTTTATACATTCTTAAAATAAATTTTCCATAATTGATTGTGTTAGAGTGCATGAATGGATTTGGTAGTTAGTGATTTATTTGGACACATTATACACTATTACAATGTTCTGAAACATACATAATGTGGGTTATATCCCAGATTGGAGGGTGATGAGTCACCTCTATCTTGTTTTAGGGGGACATGTGTATACACATATTTTTGAGATCACTAAATGAGTGTGGAGTCCTATAGCCAGAAATACCATCATACCTATTTGGAAGATGACCACATTTATCTCTTTTTATTTACATTTGAGATATAAATGCATGCCAATTTTTTAAAAATTCTTTACATACCATATGGATTTATATAAAATATTTTTTATAAAAAAATTAAGACATTGTTTTTGAAATATTCCATCACTTGTAAGGCCTTTTCATTAAAAAATGTTTCCATCATTTGAACTGTAAATCATGATTTTTTTAAATATGCTTAAAAAATGCCAAACCCATTTTTTTAAAAAATTAAAAGAATTACTTTGGTTAATCTATTTCTGGATTTTTTTATGGAATCCATGGTGAGGCACTATTTTTTAGCAAACACCCTACTTTTTTCCATCAAGAGTTTATATACTTTCTCCTTCTAGGTTCGAGCAAGGGAAATTGATCTCTTGTATGTTGATCTAGATATTGAAATTTAGACATAATGAGTTGTTTCCTTAGGTACCTGGGCTATTTCTTGTTTTATTACATGGATTTTAGTGCATTGGGTATTTATGGATTGTTGAATTTTGGTACATTACTCCCATTAGAGCTTCCATTATTATTCACAATGTCTTGTTTCATTTGATTCTACTATATTTTTGTAGATAATTCATTCCCACTAGCATATTTTATGGTGCCATGGGCTAGTCATCAACCCATTGGGATCTGGAATGACCATTGAAATATGTTAGGGATGGATCAGTTATTAGTTTACTAGGAAACTTACGATGGTTCATGACAAAATGGTATTAGAGGGAATGTTATTGACCATTTTTCTTGAAGTCAGTAAGCATTTACGCAATCTAGTCGGGACATAAGAGATAGTTGCAGTTGAGTGCTTGGCCAGGTCTCACCTCAATGAACCTTAGGTCGCTAGGTGTGGTTAGGAAACACATCTTGTGGATAATTTATAGAATTTTACCTATTGTGATTTGGATATTGTGGAATTCAAATCTTGTTTTCCTATCTATAAGAAATAATTTACCTTATTTCTTAGTTTGACTGTTTGTCTACTAACTTCCTTTTTGTCTGCAGATCAACTGTAATAGCGTGCCTCTGAGAATTTGTGAAAATTGGATCTAGGAGGAATCTAATTTTAAACTACAGTGATAAAATCCTCTTATGGAACATAATCCAGTTGTGGTGATTGTGCACTCTATCCAAGCTCTAGGAGAGGCACCACCTCCAATTCCTATTTAGTCTCTAGCTCTGGATCCTCATAGAGATGTTCTGTGAAATCTCTCTCAAGATTTCCTTCACCACAAGACACTAATTTTCAAAGGATCCATTGATCCTCAACATTCCAAGTAATGGTTTGGAAAGGTATAATGTCTCATTCATTTCATAGAGATAGTGGACATGATCAAGGTGAATTGTGCCACCTCCATGATAGAAGGACTAAGATGGAGATGGAAGGACGTGATGGTTAAGGAGGACAAACATGAGGTATTAGAGTAGAAACAATTCATGGTTATTTTCACCAACTAGTTCTATCCAGAGCTAATGGTTATGGCCAAGAATATGGTGTTTTTTCCACTTGAATTGGCCGACAGAACTGTGACTGAGAATTCTAAATGCATTAATGAGATGGTTTTGTTTGAACCTGAGATTGTATTGAAGGAGAAGATGAAGGATAAATGATCCGATTTGGGACTTCAATTAGAAATTCTTTCTTAGGTTTTCATGCTATCTCATACCACTTATCATGATGTAAAATATAGGGTGATGATGGTTGATATGAACCTGGCTAGAAAGTCAGGGTTATCAGAAGTTTATTTTTCTCCAAGTGAAAGTGTCAATTTCATCAAGGGAAAGAAGAATCATGATAATCATTATTAAATTTCTAGATGGTTGTGTCATACCAGACCGCCTATGATACCAAGAATATGTACATTGATTTCATATCAGTTTGGAAATCCAATACATTCTAGATGGAATTTCACTGAGATACCCAATATTTTAGATCCTACCAATGATCAGGACAGTTACATAGATTCTTATATATCTTTTCTACTCAATGTATTGGAACAAGAACATTGGCTCCACGTAAAACTGTGGGTCAATTAGATTCTACACGTTTAAAATGGTTATAGCTATAGGAACCCAAAACAAAGATACTTCATGTAGTCGATGTGTTTCCAGAGGAAGAATAGGAGGATCTAGTAGCTGTGTGAGGTACCATTAATATAGCTTCTTTATTAATGACTTATGTATTCTACATTGATAAATCTCATTCATTTATTTCAACATTTATTATTAATCTACATAATCTTATTATGTACATTTTATCTTGTGCAATGGATATTACTACACCCCTTGGTAGGAAGAGAGAGCATGGTCTCTATAGTCCTACTTGTGTATTATCTCTATCTGATATTTAGCTAGCTTTGTATTTTCTAGTTCTCAATATGAAATCTCTTGAAATCATAATAGGGATGGATATGATCATTGACAATAAAGCCTGAATTTATTTTTATATCAGGTGGGTCTATTTTACTACACCTAGTGGCGTTTCTCTTGTCTTTAAATGTTATTAGGGCCCAAGGATGAGCACAACCATCCCATCTTATATTGAGTTAGGGAATGTAATATCAGTGTTTTATTTTGATTTAAAGTGTTAATAATTGAGTAGTGATCTCCTTCCCGTTGTTGTTTAGTTTCATAACATGTTTATTTGTGATTTCCCGGGTTTTACACTAATAAGGGAGGCCATTTTTTCCATTGACATGATTCATGGAACTCAACTAGTATCACTTCCCTCTTTTAGAATGGATCCTATAATAATGAAATATCCAAAGTTCCAATTAGATGATCTTATTTAGAAAGGATTTACATTCCCTTGTGTCCAACCTTGGGATGTTCCTGTTCTCTTCTCTTAGAATGATTTTGGTTCTCTTGGCTTTTGTGTTAAATAACAAATTATTAATGGAGTTATGGTAAATAAATAGTATATATAGACAAAAATTCATAATCTATTTGATCAGTTGAATGTGGAGAAGTTGTTTTCAAATATCGGCCTTCGATTTGGTTACCATCATTAGATGATAAAAGAATCTAACATTATGAAAAATGCCTTCCAAAGGAGGAACGACCATTATGTGTACCTTGCTATGGCCATTGGTCTGAAATATGATCCTGCTATTTTCAGGGATTTTATGAACATGATTTTCCATGAGTATATGGATACATTTATTGTAGTCTTTTAGGATGACATTCTTGTTTACTTCGTATCCGAGGAGGGTCATTCACATCATCTGAGAACAGTTCTGATTCTATTTATAAATCACAGAAATTATGCCAAAACTATCAAAGTGTGATTTATGGATTATGAATGTGAAATTATTGGGACACATGGTGTCTAGATATGGTACATCAGTTGATCCTAAAAATTTTAAGGCTATTCTGACTTGGTAACAACCAAAAAACATATTTGAGATTTATTGATTCATGGGATTAGCCGATACAAGTCTTATACTGATCATTTATGAAGACCATATCATTAATTAATTTGGGACCATGTTGTCTTGAATGTTTCACCCTGGTGGGTCATTGACGTCATGAGAGGTAAGGGAATCATTCTCTAATTTATTTGAGACCTTTCGAGGTTGTTTAATAGGTGGGAAAGTTTCATACCGTTTAGCACTTCCAACATAGCTAACATCGATACATAATGTTTTCCATGTATCATAGCTATGAAAGTATTTGTCTGATGAATCTCGTTTTTTGAGATAGGGTAATCATGAAATTAAACATGATTTATATTTAACTGAGCGGCCAATCAGGATTGTTGATTCTGATAACAATGTATTTCGTGGGTGGATAATACCTTTGGTTTGTGTGCTATGACAACATGGTTCTAATAGTTATGCGATGTGGGAACATGAGGCACTGATGATATAGTGTTAGACTTAGCTTTTTTGTCATAGAATTGTTTCATAGGATTTCTAGGGACAAAATGTTTTTATGGTGGGGAGGTTGTAACATCTCATTACCGATTTTATAGGTATTCCTTCAACCATTTCCTTGTTTTTCATTTTCATTGATTGGTAATTTTTGATATTGAATTGAGTGGATACTTATAATGGTTAACTCATAGATTTGTTGGACTCTCAGTTTTAACCAAATTATTCGACTTGTTGTAGGAGAGTTACACACCATGTAAATAGGTTACATGATGTGTAAGGATTTATGGATGAATGCGGTGAAAGGCTTCACACTGTGAGTTTTAGACAAAGTGAGTTATTAAATGGGTTGTTTTTAAGCTGAGGTGTTGAATTTTTTAGTAGTCATAAGAATTAAATGTTCCATGACATGTATTTGGAATACATGTCTGGTATTACCCTAACAATGTTTTTTAAATAGGTAGTGTGACTAGCCTTTTCATTTCTAATCCACTTCTTCTTCATCTCCTATGATTAAAGGCCCCCTCCATATGATCTTGGAGACTTCCAACCATTATGGATCCTCTCATTTGGCATTGGATCATCATGGATCATTCATTTTGATTCCCAGGTAAACTTTCTAACTTTTTTCTTCCACTTTATCTTTTTCTCATCATTATGGATTTCAATAGATCATCCTAAAATTGTTGGGGCTATGTCTTGTTGTGTTAGATATCACCTCTAGGATATGCTTTGATGTCTTCGACACCTTATTTTATTATTTATTAGTGTCGTTGTGAGTGATGTTTTTCTAAAAAAAAGGTAAGTGGTTCCATCCCAATTAATTGAATTCATTAACCATATATTTCATGATTTATTTCAACTTTTTCCTAAAAATATTTTCTCAAAAATTCATTTAAGTGACTTAATCAAACAAAATTCCATAATTGGGATATTTAAAATGGTTTTGGAAAAGAATATAGGAGAACCCCCAATCCCATTGAGTTAGTGTTTTTTATAAAAATTGGTTGATTTAAATTGTCTAATTTAAATTTTATATTTGATGTAAATATTTTCAATAATTTTTTTTAATTTAACTGTGAAAATTAATTGTTAATTTGATGTAATTGGTTTTAAAATGGTTTTAAAAATTATGTAAATGGATTGAGAATATTTTATAGAAACCCAGACGGTTTATCCTATGATAGTGGCTTGTTTTTTTGTTAAAAATTAATTTTGGATTTAAATAGAAAATTGGAATTATGAAATGGGAGAATGGGAATTAATTATATTTCAAGAAGTCTCAAAATAAATTTCCCATCATTGATTGTGTATGATCACATGGCACACTTAGGTAGTTAGTGAGTTATTTGGACACACTATACTTTATTACAATGTTCTAAAACATAAATTTAGTGGGCCATATATTTTATGTGAGGGTGGCAAGACACCTCTATCCAGATTCATGGGGATGTGTGTATACCAAAATTTCTGTGATCAAATAGAGAGTGTGGATTACTATAGACATAAATATTATTGTACCTATTTTTAAGATAACCATGTTTCTCGCTTGTTATTTATATTTGACATATTAATGTATGTCAATGTTGTTAAAATAATTTATGTGAGTTCAAAATTTATATTATCTGTTTTATATAAATGTTTTATGAATTTCATTGTTTTAAAAATATTCTATCACTTGTAAAGCCTCTTCTTAATATAAATTTTCCATCATTTGAACTGTATAGAAAGATTTTTTTAATATGATTCGAAAATGAAAAAACTATTTATTTTTAATTTTGAAATCTTTCCATTGATTAATCTATCATTCGAATATGTTATGGAAGCTATTATGAGATTGTAATGGGATTTTTATCACACACCATAATTTTTCCTTAGGGTGTTTAGACACTTTCTCCTTCTAGGTTCGAGCAATGGAAAAAGATCTCTTCAAGGTGGATCCAACTTTTGGACATGGAACAACGTAAGTTTTGTCTTTAAGGACATAGGATGTTTTTCTATTTTAGTACAGGGATTTTAGTAATTTGTCCTTTCATGCCTGGTTTTATTCTGGTACATTACTCCCAGTTGAGATTCCTTTGTTATGAATACTATCTCGTTTTTTCCTTACTTTATTTTTTTTATAAAATTCATTCAGACATAATTGTTTTATGATGTCATGTACTAGTCTTCAACCTGTGGGGATCATGAATTCCCTTCATTCTATGACTGGTTCAGCTTAGTTATCGGTTTACCAGGGTACCCGGGCTGGTTCCTGACGCTTTTGTTTCTCAACATATCCCACTAGTTGTTACATGTAAAAATAATTCTTGAAATATATATATGGAGTAAATTATTATTTATATCAATATACTCAGAATTTATACCCTTTTAAGAAAAAATAATATGAATTTCCTGAATGGTTTTAAGATTTACTTTAGGTAAGGAAATTATAGCGATGTCCACTCTTTCCTTTTGTTAATATCCATTCACCACCAGATATTCCTTGTACCTCATATTAATATAATGTTCTTAATTGACTTGGAAAACCCATTTGTTGTAAAATTAATTCATTTTTAATGGAATCAATTCCTATTCCCATGTACTATTAACATGTAATGAATATATTTCTTCTTTTCTAGCTATCTCCCAGATTCTTAACTTCATTAAATACATTGCTTATTCAAATAAATATAGATCTCCACCCTTATTCAATAAAAAACAATGCAAGTATTATGAATTATTCTATACAAGACTTATCACCCTTATTGATCTATAAATCCGCCTAAGGATTAATATCCATGAGTTCTGATGTCACATGCTCACGTACACCTTCACACTCCAATTTCTCTAGGAATTTGGATTCTTTATTCCAATCATAAATTTTGATAACATGATGGTGATCATATATATCACCTTATTAAAATATCACATTCTGGCTTCTAATAGTTATCTTTTTCTTATAATCCTAGAATCCATAACAAAATTCCATGGCACTATATTATACAATGAACCATGATTTGAATTTAGAATGAAGTTTTTCCTTTTCATCAATATCTATATGTGAATATAAAATAGAACCAAATACTCACAAATAAAAGAGTATTATCGAATTTCTAGAATATAGTTCCTCAAGTAGATATTCTCCCATTTATGTAGACCAGATCCTATCGATAATACATACTTCTATATTTACTCGCTCTACAATGAATATATTAGGTAACCCCAAGTTCAACCCTATATTTTAGGCACACCCATTCAATGTATTATTTATCCTATCATCCACACATTTTTATTTTGGTGGACCATAAATATTATTCTCCCACTAAGTTACATTATATGAAGAGAATTTCCTGAACCCTTTACTATCATTGTCTCTTCCATTGTCAGACCATAAGCATTTCAATTTTGATTCGACCTCAATTTTCAAAAGTGACTTATACTTCAGAAACATGATAAATACATTTTTCTTTATTTTAATAATCTAATCTCATACCTTCCTTGTTGACTCCTTGAAAAATTTTAAATAATTTTTTTACCCATCAAGTTAATGTACTAGTTTGGCCCCCAAAACATTATTGTTAACTAGGATTCTCTTCTCATCTATTGGTGTTCTGACTAATTTAGATAGGATACCTTCTCATACATTCTAAATATAAAATAATCACACAATCCATCATAACCGATTGTAGCTATGATTACGTTCCTTTTATTTTTGAAACCTTCTTCACCTTCTAACTCAGCTGTCCTAATATATAATTCCACAGTTTGGGATCCCCAATGGAATTTTTTATTGCAAGAATTTAATTACATTTTTATGTCATATTATATTGGTTTTAATTCATTACTCAACATGTTATAAATTTACCTACTTAAGTTATCTTAAATGAACCTCTATTGAATGTGGTTCTAAAAATTAAATCTTTAAGTTTCTTATGATAATAATATTTTTTATCAGTCCTAGGATATACCTCACAATCACAAGAATGATTGAACTCTGATTTTTGGAATTTATTTGTGCATATCACTTCCCCACAATCTACATGGTTTAATTTTAAGTATCATGTACCTTTTTAAAATATGTAGAAACATAAATATTTAGGAAAATATTCTCCAAAGTGGAATGGAAACTCCCATGAGTCTAAAATATATGACTTCTAAAGGTTATCCACACTCAGCAACAACATATCATTGATTCCATCATCTACTACATTTTCAATATTGTCTTTAGGTTTTTTTTATTTTTTATCTTAAATCTTTCTTTACACATCTTTTATTTTCACAAATCAAATAGGTAGGACACAGACCCTTTCCATTACCTCAACTCTTTTTCTTTGATTTTGATCATCTGATTTGATTATCTCAATATATATATCATCCTTTTTTATCTGTGTGCAATGATGTGACATAGAGTCTACCCAAATATCTTTTTTGAATATCCTCAAATAGGTTCAAGTGTCACACATCATTTAACTTATATTTTTTATTCCCTAAAGTACTTCTCAAAACTGATATAGTTTCTTCCCAACTATCAGGTAATGAAGAAAAAAACGAATTCCCATTCATTTTTACCATGTTTAGTTCTCACCAACATAAACTACCTAAGGATTACACTAAATACATTGACATGATTTGTAACAAGATTATATTAAATAATCTCTATATTGAATATTTATCACAACATGAATACTTTTCTGATGAAAAAGGCTTCTCGTACTTATTCACAATAGCTTCACTATTGTATTTTATACTATTTGGGATGGGTCAGTTGAGTTTGGAACCCATTGAAAATAGTTAATTATATTGGGAACCTTTGAAAAATTCCTAGTAACTTAATATGTCATAAAAACATGTTTTTTAATAGATACTATCCTCATTTTAATTTTTTATGATTTCCATCGAAAAAACGGATGAATCAATATTCAAGAATGAGTCTTATTTTCATTGAAAAATCTTATTAGTAAAGGATAAGAATTTTAGTTACTAATAAATTTTTTCAATGGAGTCATATTTACACCGTAGAAATAGTTTAAAAAAATTTATAAATAATATCAAACAATATTTTTTAATAAATAAATATTTATAACAATTCACATATAAATTAATAACAATATTATATATAATATTTACTCTTAAAATTATCACAACATATTTATCAATAAAATATCATCGATCACTGTAGAGGGGGAGGATCATCTGAATGACTGGGTGGTAGGACATACATCACTATATCATGCGTAAGTCATCACATGTACTCCAGAATCTTCTTCTATTACTTCTCCAACCAAGGACATCTCTCCTCTTGTTTTTATTTCTGATATCAAATAAGCTCCTACTTATATCTATTTTTTCTATATATAATTTCATTCTATACTCACTACCTCTCCCCATACTCTATAGAAGATGATGATGACTCTATATAATCTCCCTTCAATCTAGATGATGACAACAAGATAATATAATAATAACTACCATGCATCATTTGAAAATCAATACCAATCACTTGGAATTTCTCTATACCATGACGAGTCACCCGTATCTATGTCGCCTCATCATATCTTGACTCACAGGTTTCTCGACCCTCAATCTTTGGTAATCTCTCCTTTTCATGATATATCATGTCCTATTATAACTCTTTGAAATTCAATTTAAAAATAAAATATCTAAAGTATTATATTCTGTTAATTTTAAAAATAAAAATCTACACAAACCATAATTTGATGATGTTGGCCACCAGTAATCTCTCCAATGGTAAGATCAATGTACATATTTTAAAAAAATATAAAACCTCATAACATCGATATAATGAACTACCTAAATAAATATTAAATATAAAACATACATTAATTTATATGTAAATTCTTAAATAAAAATATTTACGATATTTAATTGGTGAATACTAATGGTACAACTACCTGATCTATGTGTGACCTTTGGTTTCCCCTATTTATATCAACCTAATGATGATCTCTTATGAAAATAGTATTCTATCTAGTAGGAGAAAAATCCATCTCAAATATGGGATAATTTTTAATAAGTTAAATGAATAAAATAAGACTAATACACAACTATAACTCTAGTACTCCTCAAGGAACTCTTTCTCATATTTTATAAACACTGACAATGACACTCATGCATACAAATCTCTCATGACTCCCAAATTATGGTTCTCCAAATATCATTGATAGGAAACCATAGAACCTAAAAATAATTAATAATGGTTTATTAATAAATAAATAAATTTTAAAAATAATATTATTTATTTATGCATCATCTAATTATCAAACATTTCATGGAGAAATTCAATGGGAATATGATCCCACATCACCCATGGTTCAAAAAAATAACAGTTATGAATCACACCCCCTATCCAACTACTATATGTAAAAAACAATGGGAAAAAGAAATAAAATAATAAATTAATACATAAACTAATTAATGGAGATTATTGAAAATTAATTAAAAATAATAATAAAACATACCTATACATGCATGGATAGAAATCAATAGGAATACATTGCTCATGAGTATGGTCAAGAATCATAAATCTGGCCATGACCCCTCTATGTCGATAGTGTAGTGGTGGTATCATTCTAGTCGGATGAAAATTTATCCTATTGATCACCAGGAAACAAAACATCCATGATAGTTGGGAATATCTCATTAATATCATCATCAACTATCTCAAATATGAAAGTAATTTTTTTTCAACTAACTAAAAAAATTAGTATATATTTATTATAACTATAACCACCATGTAATTGCAGAATTAATAATA
This sequence comes from Viscum album, assembly GCA_963277665.1. Lineage (NCBI taxonomy): Eukaryota > Viridiplantae > Streptophyta > Magnoliopsida > Santalales > Viscaceae > Viscum > Viscum album. The sequence goes on along the minus strand of OY728135.1, from coordinate 441,650,942 downwards.
TTGGTACTCATCTTAATATTTTATATTATCAATTTATTCATCATTTTCATCGGTATCATTAATTTCCATATGAGCTTTAGATTCACCATCCCTTCTATTTCAAATTCATTGGTTACATCATCTATATTACCAAAACCATAATCACATAACTATGGGGATTCTTCATCAATATTTGATGATATTCATGTAAATGATTTATTAGGTTGTTGTTTCTTGAAAAATATCAATTTCTAGTACATAAACAGAACTAATTTCACTTACATAAATCGATTTTCCTGATATTTCATTCTTATTGTAATCTACCTATCGATTAAATATCATAATGCAACATAATAATTTTTAAAACAAATTTGATGTGGTGGGTTAGACAAAATAACACGTTCATCTACTATATGAAGGATTTTATATTTAATTTCAATAATTTCATGGTGTGGATAAACATTCAACCCTATATTAGTATAATACCAATTACATATAAACATTATTACATAATTCATTCAGAGATAACATAACTCATGTATTTCATCCAACATGAAATAAATTTCAACTTCAATTTCTTTATGATGATACCCATTTAAGGCAACACATCTTTTCATTCTTTTATATTCACTATAATTGCATGTATGAAATAAAAATCCATTAACCACATATACATTATACGAGTTAACCAATTTGTATAGTGGATCATTATTTCCCTAAAAATGTCTGTTCAAGTTATGAATATGTATTTCCAAATGGTTTTCAATTGATGTTTTTATGGAAAAGGAAACACCCAATGATTTTGTAGACAAATGGGCATGCTTTCCAAAGGCAGGTTCTTGAAATGGATTTTGACCCATGATTCTTTAGAAATAACATTGCTTGAGTGGAACGGAGGGTAGGCTCATCTCACCCATTTTATGGGAATTATTTTCTAATATGGGACACTCTTTTAGATTTATGAATTATTTGTGAATCTTTATTAATTTTTCAAGAATAAAGTAGGTTTCCCTAGAAATTTGTAATGATAATTATTTCCTAATATGGGACACTCATTTAGATTTGATAATTATTTTTGAATCCTTATAAATTTACCAAGCATAATTTAGGTTTCCCTAGAAATTTGGAATAAATTAATAGCATGTGTGGAAATATGAATCATCTGTATGTATTCTAGGTTCTTCAAAAATGGAAATAATTGTATCCCATCAAGGTTCTCCATCAACTATATCCTCTCATATTATACACAGAGATTCATGGTTCTTATTAAGATAATATCGTTTTTTAAGCCTTTATGTTGGGAACACTAGAATTTAATGTCATCTAGGGATATATAATTTGTTTTGATGTCGGGATTGAACCCACAAATTTGATTCCAATATATCCATGTGAAAGGAATCAGAACCCACATAGTTTGGTGCTACATAATGGAACACATCACACCTATTAAGGTTGTGTGAAAAGGACCCAACAATATAGTTCATCGTCATGTGGCTAGGCCATTTAGGTAGAAGGTTCCCAGTTAATGTTTTATGTGGTACCTATACCAAATAATCCCAAGGAACATTGTAACGATATTAGTTTATAGGTTTTATTCGACCCTGCTGGGAATGTGGCATATAGAGAACATGGTTTATTAGGAGGTATTGGGTTTGATGATCAAGGAGGCCTCCTACGGATCCCGTTTAGATGGGAATCAAATCCCAAGTAGTTTGGTATGTCTAATGGGTATGTATGGCCCTTTGAGAGAAATAGATTAAGGATTATTCCTAAAAAGGATTCCCTTGTAATAGGGTCTATGAGAGAAGTATTAACTTCTGGAGATTTAAGGGGGACATAATTTGTGGCTTACATTTAAAGAGGATTTCAGATTAAGGGAATTATGGTTATATTCCTAAGGAGGATGTCATGTGATTGCATTCCACAGGTAAAGGATCCTATATATCCTAGTTATGGTGGGTATAAACGTTCTTATAGTTGATTTAATTAGGTGGATTGTGTGATTTTTTTATCATAAAAAATATCTAATACCATGTGTTTCATGCTCAGTGTGAGAAACATGATGATGTGAAAGATTTAACAAACCAAAAAAAAAATTCTCCTACACTGGTGGAAGAGGTTAGGGTGATAGTGGATGAGGGTGGGGAGCTGTGAGGCATTCAATGTGAAATTAAGGTGAAGGTCATTGGATACTTCATGAAAGGATAAGGGATTATTCTAAGAGGTATTCCCTAAAATGGGTCCCATAGTGGGGATGAAGAATTTTCATTTTTCAAAATGAAAAGAAGGTGTGAGTTGTACCCTTCATAATAGGGACCAAAGGCTCTATGTCTTAGAGATGAGATGGGGAGGATTGATTCCTATCCCTAGAATCCATGACCATGAACTCCTTGATATTTTCCCAAGGATAAGGTTCAATGGGACCATAGATATCCAAATCCAAAGACACTCTGAGGAACCTTATCCTTTGGTAGGGCAATTGATGGAAACCCTTTACTATAGATAACCAAATCCAAATGGGAGACACGAAGATGTGCCTTTCCCAAAGGTTTGGAAGGTTAGGATGTATTTGTGGTTGTTTCAACATGATCTCTTTTAGGTAAGGGATCCAATGAAAGAGAATACCTGTCACGAATGGATTTAAAAGAGGCTTCATGAAAGGATTTTGTAGGCCAAAGGGATGTCTGAATACCAAGAAAGGGTGATCAAGTGGGTAGAGCATAGGTATGGGGAACAAAAGTAAGCTTGTATGACCTAATTAAACCTCAAGTGATGAAAATCCTAGATTACTAGACTTGGGATAGACTTGACTCAATCCTTTAAGAGACTTCATAGGTATTCCCTGAAGTGGGGATCTCAACTTCAAACTCTAGGATGGGAGGTTACGCATGTTTTCTCAAATTAGAGGGATTGGGAGAATGAATCTCCCAAGTGTTGTTAATTTTTATCACTTAGAGAACCTAAGTCTAACAATCCCCCATTAATTCCCTCTCTTTAGGTGTTATGAAACCACCTTGGAGGTTTTAGAGGAATTGTGCGAAGCACATGGGAGATCAAATAAGACATCATGCTACGGGGAAATATTTCCATAAAAATGAAGACCTGATTTGTATATTTATAGGAAAATATGGTACTCTAAGCGATGGTGAATTAGTGTGCAAGTAAATTCACATTGCTGGTGATTCATGCTAACTTAGGTGAAAAAAATATTGAGCCTTTTCAAAATTTTATATTTTCCATATATTTTCTCCTCTTTCTTCTATTGAATTTTCCTTTGTCAGTTTTTCATCTATGTGATAGAATGGAGTGTCAAGAAACCCCCCACACTTAGGATTGGATTTGATTAAAACGATTTTCTACTACTGTGGTAAATTTGTATGATAAAGTAAATGGTTCAGGCATGCTTATGGGTTGTCACGTAGGATAGTTTCATTAATGTAAGCATCCTCTTTTATATATAGGTCATTCACATAAGAAAAAATCACAAAGGATTCATAAAATTCAACTCTCCGTGTGCAAGTCAAATTCACCGATGATTGTCTTTGCTGAATATTTTCTTGTTCGTGCAAGCAAAATAGGTGTAATACCAGCACATCCAACCATGAGAGACATACTTGTGCATCACAATTTCACTTTATCACCTTAATTATAATATAATATCTTCTTGGTTTTCAAAATTTTTTAAAAATGAACCCAGTATAAAAGGAATTTTGATATATATTTGTAGGTTTGATGGCTCTAAAAATAATATCAACTACTGAGGTGTTGTCTAAAAGTGAATTGAAAATATTATAAAGATCATTGGGCATGATTACTATGATGTCTGTGACACCACTCTTCTTGATCTAGGGAATTATTTAGATAATTATCGTCGAGATTTTCCAAGGTGTATGTATCATTAACTATAAAGTTATGGCCATTTGTAGTAATTCAATGTACCAGCACCAAATAACAATCTCCCAGTTTCTTGGTTTGAAGATCATACCATCTTCTCAGCTTCCAATAGTTCTATTATGGGAAAATTTATCAATTTTGGGATGGTAGCTAAGTACCATTTCATACATCACATCGTGTGTGTCCCATATTTGAAAGCACATATACCCAAGCATAAGACAAACTGTTATTCATTCGTTTTCTATGATTCAGAGAAATTTCAGTTTTAGATTTGGAAGAATAGTAGTAATTTTCACCCTAGAGGGGGTTGTAAGAATTTATGGATGTAGGCATATTGGGTGTTCCATACATATGTAGAGTTTAAAGATGATATTAAGAGTGCTAAAATTTACAGTGTGTTATGGTTTGTGTAAACCTATGTTTATATTATTGATTAGTTTATTACATAGTTCCAAATATATTGGAGTCCAGAGGAAAATTCATTCCATTTGATGCATAGAGTAGTAGAAATTAGTTTTTGTGATGTTTATAAGATATTTGGCGCTCCAATTCTTAGATATATATATGAAAAATTTATTTCTCCAAAGGAAACATAGAATTTCATAGAAAAGACACAAACCTTAGCACACGAGTTATTAAAGATATCTCACCAAATCAAGAATGAAAATGAAAAATATAGTGAAATAAGGGATATTGATCCAATGGTGTGGATGGAAACATTCATGATGATTAATAAGGAGAAAGTCCCCACTTGTAAACATCCAACATGTTTTCCCAACAAGGAAAAGAGTGGTGTGCCTAACACTTTATGGACAACATTAGAGAATGGAATGTTTTAAAATTGGGGGTTTGAAGCCCATTCCAGACTTCCTTCGAAGATATATCTTGTGGGTATCATGGCTATGTGGCACAATGTCTATTTATTACTCATCTGAGATTCCAAGGGAGGTCTAAGGCCTAGAGTCTTTTTCATATTGGATACGCCGGAAGACAGTAAAATGGTAGGATTGACCAACCTATTCCTAGGGATGATTCATATAAGATTGTTACATATCCATGTAGGTAAGTATCCGTTTATAATAGTAGGGACATTCCATGTTTTTGGGGATTCAGCATGACTCATTTAAGAACCTATTCTATAAAGAATGGGATCCAAGTACATTGATTTTCATTCTGACCATCTGTTCAAGATTTCTCTATTATTTGACCAATTTCATTGCCTCCTTTTTACATTACCAAATGGATAAGTATGTTCAAGGTATTAAACTTATTTCTTTTTGGTAATCCAACTATGGAATGCTTTTTCAATGGTGAGACGATCAGTGTGGAAATGAGGGTGTATATTCTCTCTTGTAGGGATGGTTATCTAGAATCATGGATTGACAGTGAAATTATATGAAAGGAATATTCTCCATATATATTTTCACATAAATTCAAATTCATGCAAAAAATGTTATGTATCCTCAAATTCATGTTGACTAGAACAACTTATGGTGGTGGTATGACAACCATCGTTGCTGACAGCCATATAGAAGAAAGGGGTGGTGTTTAATTTACCTGTAGTTGATGCAGAAAGCAGGTCGACCATCTGGTATGCTAATAACCAGGTTGAATAATTCCTAAAAGGGGCACTACACCATGTTGTTCGTCTTGTTGGAGTAAAAAAATGGAGTAGGAAAGAACTTTCTCATTTAGAAGTGTTTCCAGTCCTTCAAAGGCTGAATCATTAAAATCATAGGGTAAGGATGACGAGGCACCTTACTTGATGAAGCAACCTTGAACAAGATACAATCCAACCACTAGAATCAATCGGGCTACACTAACATCACCAATAGACGTTGTGGCTATTCAATCCAATCTCCATCGCCAATAAGAGTATGAGGATTAATTTTCCCATCCACCATCTCTGATGTAAGGAATTGGGAATCATGTCCGATCAAATACAGGAGGATCGGCCTCCCAGCAAGATGTAATGTATTGAGAATATCTATGACCATAGGTAGTTAATACATTGTAGATCATTTATTGTGATGCTGAAACCATGTGGTTGATTTTATCATAATGTTTTCATATTCACTGAATAAGAGATCATCGAGCCCCATCTGATATTCATATTGAGAATAATCATGATGAGGTAAGAATTCATATTTGGGAGACATAGATGCTCATATATGCAACCAAAAATTTAATTCCCATCACAAAATGAGTGAAGGAGATGATAGATCATGCATCCCATGAATGGATTGACCATTTAATGGAGGAATTGCATAATTTTGTCAATCATGAAGATGTATTTTCTCTTATTCTCACATTCTTTTATGCATTTTCATATTAATTTTTCAAAATAATTATTACTCAGGGGAAATACCATATTAATATACAGTTGGTTAAGAGAAAATTGACTAATGTTTCATCCCCATGGTATTTCCCTGGTGGTACTGTGATTGGGGTTGTTGAGTCAACCCGTGAATTAGGAGAGATATCTATATGACGTCAGTCCATGGGGGATGAAATGGAGGGAGGCATATACTCTCCAATACCTATTTTTTGATATAATTATGGTATTCATTATACAAAGGGGAAGAAGAAAATTCATTTAAGGAATAATGTGGAATTTAATCATTTTATTAGAAGTGGTAAGTCTTCCCGGCATCATTAACTTCATCTCATCTATAGAATGTATTTAAAATTCATGTAATTTCTGGAAAATATTTTATTTATTCACCTTGGGAGGTTATTAATGATACTTTGGTAACATCATAGGGAACTTATATTCATGAGAAGCTCCCTATTAATGAAGTGACTACTTTGAATGAATATGCATCTAGGCTGGAGGAAACAACATCTACTATTGGAAATCTTCATATCCCTGCTGTTGGGATAGAGGAGACATTCGTTATATCATATGTTCTTCCTGAGAATATATATAACAATAATTGACATTCATTTCTGTAATATTTCAGTTTCATCACATGCACTGCAAAATCATATGGCAACTAATGTTGACCTAGTGGATTTCATTGAGGAGGGTATTCAGGGTCTAAAGTCATCAGAGGAGGGTTATGAATCAACTTCTCTAGGTATTCCCACTAGTGAGACTAACACAGGGAATGCGATGTCATTAGACAATATGCAAAATCTTGGGTTCTTTTTTGAAGAAGTATTGGAACATGTTAATATGACTACTACTCTATAACAATTTAGGGTACTACATATAAAACCAATTATATGTGCATTTTTATTTTTCATTCGATCGATCTTCTTATTCCTGATTTCCTAACCATGATCATTTGAAATGTGTAGCTCCATCTACAGAAGTGATTACAATAATGGTGCCAATAGGAGGCATTGAAAACACTGTTAAACTCACTATTGAGGATGACCCAGCTCAAGTGAACCCTGAAATGTAAAATATTATTGAAGTTAATCTATAGAATCCTGAGTAGGCGCAATAAAGTTCCATTGTCCAAGAAATACCAACCAAAATTACTAAGGCTGGAAATATTGGGGATGAGTCTGTTCAGGCTACTGATTTGTTTCTAGGTTAGGGTTACCAAACCTTGTGATTATTACCAGCGTTACATTATTTTGAAGATAACCATGGACATGATTTATCTTGTATGATTATAAGATTTTATGTCTAGGTCTGTATGAGAATCTTATACATTGTCCCAACCAACATCGGGTGGCAAGGTGTCCACTATTAGGGGGTGGTGGAGCAGCACATTGCACTTATTTAAGTGAAATAGTCCCTTAGTGCATCCCTACTTTTGATGGGGACTCTGTTTCAGATTTATAGTTACCAAATTCTCTCCACATCACACATTCAAATTCCTGGAAAGATATGTGCAATATTATCTTGGATAAATCCTTAGATGAACTACCTTTGAAAATTTCACAGCTTTCAAAGTAATTCAAAATTTTGATTTGGACTCTTTGACTACCATTCAATCCATACTGTGGTGAATGAGATCATTATGAGGAAGGATAAAGACCACACACTTAGGGGAGATCTAATAAGAGTCATATATTATGAAATTTAAAGTATAAGAATCTCATGTTGAGGCCAGCCATAGAGAAAAATTGGTAACATTTAACCAGATGATTAAAGAGATGATAGTTCAAATGTCACATCTTCAGAAAGAGTTGGAGAATTCTATAGAGTAACATAAAAAACTCCACTTCTCATTTATAGAAACTCAAAAATAATGGTAAAAACCTATTGCAGATTCTAAAGAAGTGCTTCCTCGGGATAAAGAGAGTGAGGATAGTCAAATGACAGAAATTCAAAAGGCAACTAATGGGTCCTATGAGGTTATTTAAAAATTGAAGAATTATATAGATGTCTTTTGTAATTTATTAATGATTTAATCCAGTTTTTATATGTTCATATGGAGAATTATATATTAAAAATGAAAATAATTTTGTTTTTCATCCTTTATATCTTCATCACTATTTTCCATCTATAGTGATAAACATAAAGATGATTTTTATTTCATTACATGCTTATGTCATCTAATCATAATTAAAATTATAGGGATAGGTGGTCTTTACACTCTTACATAAGCCAAGTGTCCAAGAAAGTTCATTTTGACTATAATTAGGGTCATATGGATAAACCTATAAACATTGTGTTTTCTTATATTTTTTTTATTACACAATATTTCCAAAACCATTAAAAGTGCAAGTCTAAAGAGAAGAGACTTGAGTTTTTTTTTTCAGAGTTCCCTTTGTGGGATTTTAACCCGGTGAGTGCTATATCTATAATAATGGGGTGTTTAAAGTCATGCATGTTAGTCTAATAAAACTAATGTTTTATGTCAAATAACGTTGACCACAAATTTTGAATGTATAACCCAAACAATACTTCATTGATAGGAAGGTCCTGATATTCCTCATATATTTCCTAGGGGAATATTGAGTCATGATTTTTATGGTCACAAAATATAAAACCTAAAGTATATAAATAGAGGTGGTCTCTTCCAAGAACAAAGTTACCGCTATTGGACAAACCCATTATGTGGGTTGTATCATACGTGCCCAGTGAAGGCATATGCTGCATAGCCAGATATTGGAATCCTTGGGATGACAAACCAGTTATGTGTACGAATAATGCAAGACCCACTAGGGCACATAGGGCATAGTTAGGTAAAAGAGTTGATCTTAATTTTGAAATTATATTACTTATAGACAAATCGGTTTAAGATTTTTATGTCTTAAGACCATTGTGGTTGGATATTTCAAGGAAATGTGTATATGAATAAAATGAGGATTCTATGATATCATAGGCCATTAATGAGAAGCCACTCGTACACTAATTTGATGTGTGAAGGAAGTTTAATTTTCGATAAAGGGGATATATGATATTATGTGGTGCAGTTTCAAGTCATGTATCACAGACATTATGTTGTGCAGTTTCAAGTTGTTCACCAAGGAAATTATCCCGTGTTGTTTTAAGTTATGCAAAAAGGACATTAAGGGATTTTAGATAATATGATATGCAGTTTAATGTCATTCCAAATGGTCATTTAGGTGTTGTTCAATTTAATGTCATGAAAAATACATTATGTGGATGTACAATTTAAAATCATGAAGTAAAGACATTATGGGGATTTAATTAAAGATATTTAGCTCTGACCAAAGATTTTATAGTTTTCCATTTCTTGGTAATTGGTATGTAAATGTGCCACGATATTCCTGAATGGAAAGGGGGAATTGTAAGCCGGGAATTGGATATCTCTATATGTGAAGAGTGATATGGGAAAAAGGGAAAAATTGAATTTACAGGAGGTCTCTTCCAATAATGCTGTTACCACTATTTTAAAAAACTAATTACGGGGCTTTATTATACAAGGACAACTAGGTCATTTGATGGATAGAAAAATTTGGAATTCATATGATTAAAAGAATATAATATAGGTGAATTTTATGCAAGGCCAATTGGGGAACGTAATGCAAAGTCAGATAAAGGAGCTCTCATGAATTATGAAATTTTATTTTCTAAAAGACGATGAAGTTATATGGAGATTCAAATATTACCAATAATATAGTTTGGATTTTTGAGAAATTACTTGATTTCATAAGGGGTATTTCTAGTCATGATTTTCAAAGAATCAGAAGAATATGCTCTCTACAAAGGTCTTACCCAAACATAGGGTATTGGGTGGCTGTAGTTTTAGGGCATATGACCAAGTCCATTATATTATTGAAATAATAGAAAATTGTGTGGATGAATGGCCCAAGTTCATTCCAATATTCTTTGAACATATGGATATGAGAAATTTAAACGACAGTCTTGGAGACTTTCAAGTCAGAAGAAAGGATATGAGACAAATACAAAAAGGATGACCGCTTTAAATTATGGGCTCCTACATACCGTCATTAAATCTTAAAGAGACAAAAGAGGATTCTCCCAAGTTTTTAGTTACTGATATTTGAAAAAACCAGTATGGGGGCTATATTATACAGGAATACAATATCTTTATGATCAATAATTTAAAAAAGGACTAATATACCAAGGGATCCATGTTATTTTCTTCCAGAATATCATAACCTTATTTCGTAGAGAAATTCCTAGTAACACCTTATCACCAAATTCAAATTTGAAAAAACACCAGTGACTATAGTGATAAACTTTCTACTGAATTTGGGATTATTTGATGTTTTTCTAAATGGTTTTAACCACCTCTCACATTTCATCATCTATCGCTAGTAAAAATAGGTTTCTTTATCGAACCTCATTCTAATATGTTGGAGCAATATATTTCATTCCATATAGTAATTCAAAAAGATCCATATGAATTCTTGAGTGAATGATATTTTTGTACAAAAAATCAATTATAGAAAGGTGTTAATCCCAACCACCTTTGAAATCCAAAGAAAAGGATCTCAACATATCCTCTGGGGTTCGAATTGTTCATTCGGACAAAAACTCTATCAGGGGTTGATGGAAAATACTAACACTCAGCTCACTATCAAAAACATTATAAATAATTTTCTAGAACATTGTGGTAAACCTCAAATTGAAACCAAACATAATGGAATGTGGTACTCTATGAAACCTTAACCCTTTGTTAATGTATATCCAGTAATCTGTTCTAGAGAGAATCTTTCTCTGATATTAATGTTTTTTGGTGACTTATTAAGGTGATCAAATACTACCCATATAGAATTATTCCCATTAGACGTTTTGGGGAATCCAACAAAAAAATCCATGGTGATTTTTTCCTATTTCCATTATCATATTGATAATGGATGTAGCAACCCCTTAGAATTTTTTATTTTAGCCTTAACTTAATAAAATACCATGAACATATATACAAACTCTTAAATATCTCTCTTCATTCTATCCAACCATATATTCTATTTTAAATATCTATTGATCATCATACTTTTCAGATGAATTGAGAATGAATAACTATTAACATCATCTAATAGCTCATTATTTAAACCTAGCATGGATAAAATACATAAACAGTTCCTAAACCTTATCATTCCATCACAATGAATGATAAACTATAGAACATTTCTACCCTTCTTTTACAGCTTTAAATCTTCCTTCTATGCCTATTTAATCATCACTTGGATTGATAATTTAAAATTAAATTGAGCAAGATTATATTCATCCCCTTCTATAAAGAATTCATGATCCATCCTTTGGCAATCCAAAAATATTGGAACTTTTTAAATACTTATCATAAATAATGTTTCAAGATCCTTTGGACTGAAATCATCATCCACCTTTTTTCTTTCCCAGAGGTGTAATGTATTAAGGAGTAATAATCATTAATCATCTCTAAAACTTGATCATATTAAACTCATTTTATATGAATATACTCTTTAATGTTTTTTGATTAGTATAAATATTACACTTCTATCCATAAATATAAAAATGCAATAAATTTAATTGAACAATTACAACAGCTAACTCCAAATTATGAGTTGGGTAATTTTGTTCACGATTCTTCAATTGTCATCAGGAATAAGCTATAACCATTTAATTATACATAATAACACATCCCAATGCCTTCATAGATTCATGTCTATATATTAAAAACCCATTTCCAATATATAGCAATGTAATAACATGTTCACTAAATAATATTATATCCAATTACTTGAAATTTTCATCACATTCATCTATCCAAAGGAACATGGATACCATCAAAGTTAACTCGATCATAAAATTATATTATCATGATAAATTCACTATAAAACATCGATAATAACTTGATAAAACTTGAAATCAATGGATATTATTTATCATCATTATTTTGGTCCAACATTCAATTGTCCGCGTCTTGGATGGATCTAATGATATAAACACTATTGAGATTATATGACCAAAAAATGAAACCATTTTTTCTAAAATCCACAGTTTTTAAATTTTTCATATTTTCTATCCTTACATTGGTTATTTGGTAAAATTCTCAAGTATTGTTTATGATTATTATTGAGTTGCAATAATGGGTGAGCACAATGAATAAAAAATGGCTAAATTAATACTTTGTCATGTTTTTCATGAAGTAGCTTCCTCAATTCTCATAACTCAATTAGGTCCATTCTATTGCAAGACATCCAAATTATTATGTCACCATGTATGAATTATATTGAGAAAATAACGTCATTTTTTGGTGTATGTCAAGGAAAACATTATGGAAATACATCAAAAAATTTCCATAAAATATGAACATCATCAATGTTGAGATTCTACCCAAACATCTAAGGTAAACAACCCTTCTGAATTGTAATTAATACCAATAAAATTGATTTTATCTCTATTAGTGGTTAGTACATATCATCACATTTATAGGTGATCATATGATAGTTTTGAATATCAAATGTGACTTCCTTCCTTGAAAATTGAATAGGTATTAATGTAGATAAATAAATACCATGCCTGATATGACATCAAATTCAACCATTGGAATAATGAAAATATTTAAAGGACAAAAATTATATCCAGTGTTAACTAGAGAAGAATAATATAATTTAGATGTTATAATTTCACCATTAATAGTTTTTAATTTTAAATACACATATAATTGTTACGGTGGTATACCTGATACATTTATCAAATTCTTTTGATATAAAATAATGAGTAGTTCAAGAGTCAAATAAGTCATTAGAACATCCCTAGTGGATTGTAAGCAAAACTATCAACATGTTGTTATCATACACCACATCAACAATAGTGATCAAATGATTCATCCCCTTATCACTTTTCAAAATAGGATACTATAACTGATCACCATCATTAAACCTTGTATTTGGGAACATGTTAGATAAATGATCAAACTCATTGCATTTAAAATACTGTTTTAAATGTGGTGAATTTTATATAGCTTTTTCATTATTCATATCAATAGATAAATTCTTCCCATAACTTCATCATTAAGATTCACAATTATATTTCCTTGTTTGCAAAAAAACATTTAGTATTTCAATTAAAAAAATTCACTTCATGCTTCTTCCCACTATTGTTTACATAAAGGAAATGGTATCTTCTTCCCTAGAAAATTCTTATAGTTTCTCCTAAATTCTATTTCCCCCTCTAATAAAAGACATGATATTGATATGTGACAAAATCCTCCATTTAGACCTTGATGGAACATCAAATAATCTCTTCATAACTACTAAATTCTCATAGAGATAACACCATTTAGAGCCTTTTTCCCACTAACGAATCAATCAACATAAATTTCAGGTGGGATGATAATACCATATGATTAACTCACATATCATGAATCTTTTTCCTCATAGTTACCTATAGATTCATTATGATTTTGTTTTATCATATGGAACTACTTCTCTATATTTACATAAAGAATATACTGTATATACTTATTAAAAAATAAGATATTAGACTCATCCCAATCCATGGCGTAAACTTCATCCTTTTTCCTTATATTCTTTATAACATTAAACTATTGGTACTTTTATCCTTCCAAACTGTAGATAGAAAAAAGAAATTTTTCATGTTTCAGGCACTGTGGAATGGAAAATATCATTTCAATTGTGTATATCTAATGTTCATAAACTAATGTATCATAATACCCACTAAAAGAAGGTAGACCATTCCTCATAATGGACTCCCCAGAATTTGGTTCCCTGTTTTAATTATTTGGATATCCAAAATTATTCAATGACTGAGAACATTGTCTGATGATAACAATGATATTTTATATTCCACCTCGCATAACATTTGGATTCATATGAGAACAATCATTTCATTTTTCAACACAATTGACATTAACATTGTCCCATTAGGCTCTATCCATTGGATAAAATAAGAAATCCTAGCGTAAGAGACAAAAATCATGATGGGGAACCATATAATGATGAAAAATCTCTTATAAATAGTCTTTGTAATGAAAAAATTATTAATATATGAAACCTTTGGTTTATCATACGTAATTTATAGGCATCATCTATTTAAATCTGTCATGATGGTTTGTAATGTGTTTGTGAATTTCCAAAGTATGTCCCCCAAGAGTGTCATACTAGGTGTGTAGAATGTCTATTTTCATGAACTAGGTGATGATAATTTATATATCAATGAACCCTTATTGGAGTTATTACACATAATTACCTATATTGTGGAGCCACAAACACATATTGAATACAGACACATATATTACTTCTTAAAATCCACTTTCTCTATCCTTTACCAAAAGTCTAGGACATTTTCCTACAATTTGGATCATCCTTTTAAATATCCTTAGAGAAATCCCTAGATATATCCTTCAAAATATTTCTAGGGATATAACTAAATTAATCTCTTCATATTTTCAATAGTTTAACTAAAAATATACTCTAATACCAAATATAAAAACCCAATATTAGCATACATAGATATGGAATCATATTTAATGATTATTCATTACATTACAAAAACACACCCTTGAGGATAGAAATAGTTTGATCTCTTTGGAAACATGAAAAAACAAAAAATTGGACTATAGGTAAACTATATCATTTCCCATAATCGAATTCATGACTATCACCCTTTTAAGACATATCATACATAATACATAGTATCTTCACCTATAGAAAGGAAACACAGAATAGGGTGAACATAGATTCTTTGTATGTGTAAAAAATTTATATCTGTAAGAATTCCATGAACGTAAGGGTATGTGAACATGATCATAACATTTTAAAAAAATAGTATATATAAGAAATATCATAAAATTGAGTAATGGAATATAGATTGGTAGTTCATAAGATATAAATCATATGGGAATCAATGAACATGATCCCTTAGGGCCTAAAATTGGAATGAGACATAGCTTTATGGAAAACAAAAAATCCTATAAAATATTATGTATATGCTACCCCCAATACAATCCTAACATGTTATTCCTAGCCTAACCATCTGTGTTCCTGCTTTGGTGTTGGGATAACCCCCCGTGTGACCTCTATCGAGCTTGGGATAACCTCTAATGTGTTCATTGAGCATATATAAGATTAATATTTACCCAATGCATAAGAGCTAGATATAGGCCCCACCCATATCATAATTAAAACCATATTTGTGTGTTACAAAAGATCAAAAAATATTCATCATAACATAACCCATGAAATGAAGTGGGTTTCATGAATATTTCATCTTATTATAACCTATAGAAAAGATTCAGTTTTCATAATCATTTCATCATTTCATCATAGTATAACCCATGGAAAAGAAACGGGATTTATATGAATTATATTATTATATAACCAATGGAAGATAAATGGGTTTTATAAACATCATGTCCTCGAAAACCATACAAATAAAGAGTGATAATGGTATTCTTAGATCAAATCCATCGTAATTGTTTTACCTCAAATGTTTTCAACAAAGATAGAGAATGATTTTGAATGAAAAATCACATTGAATATTTCTTGATGAAAATATCCTTTCATGGAAAACCACTTATTTAACCTAAATTCATTTTAATAAAAAAAATTTGAATTTATTATTGAAAATATATAATGTAATCTTCAACAAAAATAATGGTGATGGTGATAGGAAGATTTGTTCATGCCATATATGTCAAAACCAATATTTCATTCACATTTTAAATAATTTTTATACATGAATTATTTAGAAAATAAAAAATTCATTCCCTAAAAAAAATTTAAAAAACAAAATCAAAAATTGGTAACAATTTCTGTTAAATTTTATATGAGAATAATATAGCATTTTGGAAAATAATTATAGATAGAATTGTTTTATAAGAATATGAATTTCTAACTAAAGAGAAAAATAAAGTCGTATTTTCATTAAAACATTTTCTAATTTATTCTATTTACGAGAGAGTGAAAGTTTGTGACTAATAATTTAAAATTTGATGAATAACCAACAGATAAGAAAATTTATATGTTTCTTGAGAGATGGATTATAATATCTTATCATCAGAAATATAATCTTAAACATCCTCAATAAATGATGAGATTGTGAAATAAAATCATTACCAATTTGTTAAATTTGAATCATAATCCCCATGAATTTATAAAAAAAGGAACATAAAAATCATGAGGATAAAAAATTATTGATATTACATGTCAAAGAGGATGTACATAGATCCCGTGAAATAATATAGGCTCATATTATAACATATGTCACAAAAGGGTAAATTGACACAAAAATCCCTTAAGTGTTGACTTCCTTTGTAAATGTTCAAATCCACCTGTATAATAAGTATAATTTTGTAATAGATATATTATAGAACAATATTTTTATATATAATACCATATATTATTTTCTTAAAAACATTCATTACACATTTATTAATAATTACATGTTAATGTTATGTTTTGGGTATGAACTGCTTTGTTTTTCCTTGATGTTATTATTTGTTATTTTTAGTCCTCATAGTTTGATAATGGTTCCATAATCTCAAAAATTTTAGCCATGATATAATTATCATATATATTTATTATATATGAATTTATATTAATTCAAAATATTTAGTGATAGAAAATGAAATACACCATTTAGTGAGATAGTAGGCTATTTGTATGCATGAATGTTGTTTCCATTTTCTTAATGGATTGAATGAAAGAATGCTAAATGATATATTATAATTTTATACTAATTTCTATTCCATATATGTCACAGATGTTTCTTAAATCTATCCTTATTACCTTCCATGTAAAGCTTTAACGAATCCAATCGCTTTGCGAGGCGGTAGTCCTCTGTACACATGAGCGACGTTATCATATTCCCAAAAAATTAAAACAATGATGTTTTGTGTGATATATTAATCCTCAAATTCATATTAATATCATAAATATCATATTTGAACAATAAATACAAACCAATTTCATTCTTTTAGGGGTGCTAATTTAAATAACGAATAACATCAGTTTATAAGGCGGTAGTCCACCATACCCAAGAATGATGATATCATAACTCATTAGTTGGAAGTGGAGATTGTTTTAGGTAATTATATTTACATAAAAAATATAAGTATGTTTAAGATAAATTTTTTATATCATCATATTATAATATTAATTCAAGGAGGTTTATGAAAAAATAAAACAAAAACTCTCATTGATAAACATTACAACTTCTTTGGATATCCTCATTATGGTTACACCGACATCCATCATAGTATTGATTTCTATTAAAAATAATTATTATATGAAGATATGAGGGGATTTGGGAAGCACTTTTTCTAAGGAATATCCAAAAAAAACGTCTTTAAGGTGTCAAGAGGATAAGGGAAGGGGTGACCTTTTATTAGTGAGGTGAGTGGCTCACATGTAATTTTTTGAAAGAAATAATTTCCCCCACAATTGTTTTCCACAAGGATACAATAATAGAATACATAAGTTAATTATATGTCCATAAAATGGGTATTAGAAAAATTTTGTGATATTTTTACCCATTTACTTTCAGTTTTACACTCTGTAATCCAATTTATACCTTAACCACTATAAATAATTTTTAATTGTTTTACTTTTAATTTTGGTAAAAAATTAATTTTACATTATTATATAATATAAATTATTCGAATTAAAAATATAGAATTCATTTTATAAATTCTATTCACATAATTTAAAATATTTAATTTCAAATTTATCCCACATACTTGTTGAGAATAAAGAGTTTTTAAAACAAATTCTGAAAAATTTTCAATGTTTTTATATCAAAAGTACATATGATATTGATTCCAATGACATAAATTGGGTTAAGGGATTTATTATTTAACTAATTTTAGGTTGAAAGCAATTAAAAAAATTAATTTATCCTCATAAATAAATTTAACAGAAAGGTTGTTTTTTATTAAAATATTTTATTATTCATTATACATCTAAAAATGAATCTTTTTAGAAGAATCCCAAAATTTAACCTTAATATAATTTTGAAAAGATAATTTAATAAAAAAATTTAATTTTTTTTTTGAAAATTAAGAAAAATTTATTTTCAAAAATTTCACAAAAATAAATTAAAAAGATTTTTTTAGAAAATGGTTTTTTTAACAAATAAATACATCTCTAAAAAATACATTTTGTATAAATATGTTTCCTATACATAAAATCAATATACTAAATATTTAATAGTTTATTATTACAATTAATATTTATATCGTTAATAGATATTTTATAATAGTCAAATTAAATTAACTATATAAATAATATATCATGTTATCGTAAAAATCAGTGTCATGTATAATGCACGATTTCCCAGTGGTGTGTGTAACCGAAGTTTAAATTTGTGCTAAATATTACACAAGATATAAAATAAATTTAATTTATTAAAAAATAACAATTCATCAAAACTGAAGGTGTTACATCCGCCCTCAAGGAGACTGATAGGACCGTTAACTTATGTGGACAGGGATAATCCTGTGATGGAGGACACCCATATTCCACTGCCTTTAGTGCAAGATTGTTCTATAGAGTATTATCCCACACCTGCTCTAGTGGTAAAAGTAGTATACCCACCTCACATGGAAAACCATACACTTGCTTTTTCCTAGAGTGGAGGGGAATAGAAATCCATGGTTGACCAGGAAAGATAATTCTAACTCCAACAACCACCATATTTTCAGGGAACTAAAGGGTCAAAGGATTTAGAGGGATGAGTAGACATTACCTAGGGTATATTTGACTAGATTTAGAATCCAAAGGATTTGAAGGTGAATATTGCAGTGTTCAGGATATAGGGACCATTCCAGAGATGGTGGGGTGTGATGGGATAAGCTGGTAGATGTGAGGGTCACACCTCATAGTCCTTAATGGGACTATTATTTGAAGTATTATTTCTTGATATGTGGAATAGAGTGAACATTGAAGATCATATAGTTTCAGTAGGGTTCCATAATGGTATCTATATACAATACATGTTCCACTAATATGTATCAATTTTTTCATTATTTTTGGGAAGAATTGAGGCGCCAAAGTATTAGAATTTGGAGATATGTCATTTTTCATTATTAGATGATTGATTTAGAGTCTCAACCATCTAAAATACATTGGGTTTATGTTCCTGACCAAGAATATTGAGAAGGGCTTGGAGGAGGACTCGGATGTTTATCTTATTTCACAACTGAATATTGAGGTTGGGGGACCACCTTCTGGTTCAGTGAGTATCACATTTAGAATTAGAAAGAGCAAGACCAAAATATATTGCATGGAATTGTTAAATATTTTATGTAGAGTATGGGTTTTTAGCTATGTTAGGCATTTTTTTATAGTGAATCAACTATTAGAATGTTAGTCAATCTCATATGTTCTTGAATTCACATTATAGAATGTGTTAATAGTTTGGTAAGATAAGGTATATCTAATAGTCCTGATCCAAATCATCATGGATAAATCTCTAAAAGAGTGCATGATTAGCGTGATCTATGACCTATGGATCTACCTTGGTCCTTAGGAGTTGTCTCAGACAATGATGACTCAAATGAGTCATGTACCTCAAGGACAGGGTCATTTAGCAATGACTGGTAAGTATATATAGTGTATAATACTCTAGTGGATGGTTATTAGAGACTATTTACAATTTTATGTATATTTTTTATCACTTATATAAATTCTATATCTTGTTTTGATACTTATTCTTCTTATTCTTGGATATATTCACAATTTATCACTAGAATCGAGATATTGGTCATGTTATCTTATAATATAATTTCCCTCAATAACCATTATACATTAAAGTTGGCCATTTTAATTCACTTCCAGACTATGCAATACTAATTTCCATTGATAGGAATATGTGAGAACTCATTATTCTTTTGATGGAATGTTTTTATGTGACTCTTATTATAGACTAGTTGATCAATTTCAAGCCCACATTGATTGTTATCATAAATGTTCATCTTTTACATCACCAAAGGGATAGATTTATGTGATAATCTGAGAGTGGGAGTTTAGAGTAGGTATAGTGGGTGTCAACATCATCCATATTGGGAAGATCATGACACATATTTTAGTCTTGGATATTTTAGTAGGATCAGTGGTAGACCCAATATAGTTTCCTCCAATTTAGGATCTCTATCAGGACATCTTTCTAGATGTATTTATAGGACATCTCACTGATAGAGGTGTTCAATTTTTGATAGAGATTATCCCAGGTGCATAGCCCATTTTGATACCCTGTTATCTTATGGTTCCAGAATATTTCATGGATCTCAACGTTCAATTAGGGGACTTAGAAATGAAGGTATTTTTTAGTCCATATACATCACCGAGGGGTTGATCTGTCTTGTTTTCCATGAAGGGGGACTGTAATATTCAATTATGTGTAGATTAAAAAAATGAAATCAGGTGATAGTGAAGAACATATATTAACTACGTAGTATCAAAAATCCGTTTAATAATTTTTGGGGAGCTTGGTGGTTTTCTATGATTTTTATGTGATCAATCTACCTTTAGTTGTGAGTTAAAGAAAAGTACATCCTTGAAGAATGAGTTTTAGAGAATTCATGTTCTATATGACCCCTTGGTGATTACTTTTGGACTTATCAATGTTTTAAACATGTTCATGGATCTTCATAGAAATACTATACACCCATATATTTATTCTTTCATCAAGGTTTTCCTTGAAGATATCCTCATTTATTCACCGACCCTAGACCACCATGCTAGACACCTCGTGAATGTCCTATGTATGCTTTGATCACGTCATAGTTGTGATAAACTATTGAAGATTCACTTTTGGATTCTGGATGTTCAATTCATTGGACATGTGTTCTTGTTGATAATATTATATTATACCTATAGATAGCTGATGTAGTGATTTCCTCGAAACGTCCATATAATCTGTTTATGATCAGGGGATTTTTGTGTTTATTGGGATACTATAAATTTTGTATAAATTATTTCTCTCACATATCAGTATCCATAAAAACATAAAAGGGTAATGTTTCTTAGGTCATAACAGCGTGAGGAGGATTTCATAGAGATGAATAGAGTGTTTAATATAACTCTAGTGATAACTATTTCTTATCATATGATTAGATGTTCTATTTATTTTTATGAATTAAGAGTTTGTTTAGGAGAATAACTGATGCAAATGAAGTGGATAATAGCTTATGGGTCACATTAACTATGAACCTATGAGATCAAATATCCTAAACATGACTCAGAAATGATATATGTGGTCCACACTTTAATGTTTTTGAGACTTGCTAACTTTGGTGAGTGGTTTGTTTTACTCTTAGACTATAAGATACTATATCTTCACATAATTAAACAAAAATGATGAAAATTACATGGTTACAATATCTATAGTGTTTTGATTTTGGGATATCCTATGTTCAAGATAAATATAACATCGTTGCATATGATCTTAGACATACGATATAAGTGTCTCATGATCTTGGTGTATGAATTTTGGAGGAATAGTATAGTCTGATGAGCTTATTGTTCAATTGGAGGGCCAATGATTCCAAGGACTAGTGATTGATGCAATTTTCCGCATGAGTTCTCACATAATCATTATTTTACCTTGTAAAGGAGGATTCGTAGACTGATCTATAAGGTACAGTGATGTTGGAATAGTTAAAAGGCAGTGCCATAATACTTAGGTGTTCATTGGATGTCATTTATTTGATCCTTGTATATAGGAGAGCTATATCCCCTTTTTAAATCAATGAAGAGTTGATTTGATATTTACAAAAATTATAATGGATGGTGAATCCTAGGGAAATAAATGTTTTATTATTAATTTAGGTGGATTTTGGGTGGCCATGGATGAAGTGTGACATTTCGAGCTTGATTTCCCAATTCTATACCTTATAGAGGATAAAATTTCAGCACCAAAGTTTTTGTGGTTTGCATAAAACACTTATTATTACCATGTGGAAGTGGGAGTATGTTATAATAGATACTATGTTGGAGTTACTGAAAACCCTGAGGAACTATGAATATGTTTGAGTGATTATTGATTTCCTAATTGAAGTTTCACATTCCATATCGATATGCGAGGCTCGATCAGTGGATGAGATAGGGAATATATATGTTCATGAGTTTTTATACATTATTAGAGTTCTCTTAATTATTTTCTCTAAAATATTGTTATCTTTTATGAATTTTTTTTATTTAATTTTATAAAAAATTAAGGATTCAATTGATATTAATCACATTGTTCCATCCCTATAAAGATGGAAAGTTTGAGAAAAAAATTTGTACATTCAAGGATATATTTTTTGGCTTGCATACTAGAATTCAATGGAGAATAATATACTCACCTATCCTTACTATTTTTTTCATACAATAATAGTTTCAAGGTTTTAATTTTGATGGATATTTATGAGGTTCTTTATGGTATTCCATGTATTTCATCACATTTTTGGCATGCGGTTGGTGAGAAAATAGTTATGGGGACTAGTATAGTATAGGATAGCTCTAGGAGAGTTATGCTGATTCGGAATAGGTTGATCATAGATCAAGTTAGAAAAAAAGCCTTATTCAAACGAGAAGACAATACCTTTTGTTTTCAATTTAGGTGACCATATTTTTTAAGAGTGACTCCTCAGTTAGGTAATTTTTGATAGAGAGAATAAGTGAATCTTAAACAATGTTTTGTTATGACATTCAAGATAACCGAGTGGATTGGTACAATAGAATACCATATGGATCTTCATTTTCATAAATATGGTATATATTATGTCTTTGTTGTGTCTCAACACCAATGGTACATGTCTGATCCTACACGTGTTATTGTCTATGAGGCTATTGAGCTATATCCAGATGCATCTTATATGGAATATTCCATGAGAGTTGAATATTATAGTGATAAAGTATTGTGAAGGAAGAAGATAACCCTTTCCGAATCCTATGGAATCAAGTAATGATCCCAAAGGAAACATGAGAGAGGGCATTTGATACTAGAACTTAGTGGCATGGGTTGGTCATAATATACCATGAGAAATACATATGGTGATGATAATTAATTAGGGGTGGATAATTGAAATATTATAATATTTTAAATGTCATTAAATCCCCTATTGGTTATAATTTATAAGTGGGGTTTGTTGAATACTAATATTTTTTTAACTTTTTATCATTACATTTGAAACATAAACTATGTAATGGTATTTACACTCTACCCTTAGGAATGTGGGTTTTTTTGAATTGTGTATGTGTAAATGGGAAATTATAAGGGTCACATAAAGGTAACCTATCTCTTGCGTATATTTAAATTTAATTTTCTATATGTTGTGTTACTATGTGCCCCTATTTTCAAAGGATGCATATGGGTAACTCAAGAATTGTGTAAAGGTAACTATAAGTTTCCACATGTTTGGTATGGGTAGGTAGAGTTGTGTATTTGTAGTTACTTAGTTTTAAAGGATGCATAAGGGAAACCCAATACACTCTAGTGATATCCTTGAGCTGCATAATTGTAAAACCATGTTCACATAACATAGTTCAATTTTTTGTGAGAAGGATATTTTTACCCTATTTTACATTTATCATTGTATATCATAAACATGTTGCTTGTTTTCATGATTTTAAATACAAATCATTATGTTTATTAATTAATTAACTTCGTTAAAACTCATAACTCATATTTATAAACGTTTTAAGGGTTCAAATTCATTATTTGAGTAAAGGAAAAATTAAATTGTTAATTACATTTTTCTTTTTTTTACCGGTGTGAACCAATAGAATATATTCCTTCATAAAATAATATGGTATCCTTATATCCATTCATTTTTAATAACATCTTTAGTCCATGTGGTCTATATTTTCTTCAAACAAGATCTGTGAAATCCTCCTTGATCAAATGAGGTTCATCTAATTTTCTAACGTTGAAAACTATTTATCACTCATATGATCTTGAGAGTATACTTTTTAGGGGATATATTCAATGTATCCTATTTCTTGTGAAATTTTTAAAATAATCATTTCTAATGGATTAAGAAAAAATTGATGAAGTATTATTAATTCTTTAGTCAGATTTGTCAAAGAATAATTATAATGAATTACCACAATCTTATATTAGTTTATTTTAGAGAGATAGAATATTATCACATAGAGTTTTATGATAAATTATGAGGAACATTATAACAAATGGCATAACATAAATTTATAGTTTGGAAGTTATCTAGAAGAGGGAAACTATTATTTCATGTAGTATTTCTATTTTGTTCTTTGTAAATAAAATAACTGGAATTGGTTCATGGAACCAGTATTGAATAGTTTAAACTGACTAGTATGAGAACATTATTTGGGGGAATATTACTAAATTAACCAACACATTTACATTGAAAACCTTGATTTAGGAATTTTCAAACCCATTGAGGCCCTTTTATACTTCTGTTTCCTCGATTTCATATTGTGATGGAATAACATATTTATCATTATAGATGGATATGTATTATAGGTTTTTGGGTTTTGTAAAGAATGTGAATCTAGTAACACAGAGTATATGGTTACATTAATTCAATATTATTAGATAATTGTGACCTAATCTCAAAGGATTAGATAGTTTATTCCAATTTGAAAATGAGATACATACATGAAAATACCATTATATTTAAAAATATAAAATTCAACATAGTAGTTTCTTTGAGAAAACCATTATAAACATTATCATATACATTAATGACAATCATAATACACTTCATGGAATCCTAGAAAATGGAAACATTAAAATTGGATGAACATAGTTGCATAGTATGGGTAAGCATACATCGAGCACCAATAAGGAATGAATAATATGAAATGAATATAAGATGATAAAATAATGACCTAAAAATTATCCCATGAGTTAAAAATTAACCATGGATATCTCAAAAAATCAAATACCTACATGGAAAAAAATAATTTATTTCACAATGATTTAATGCATAAAGCTAGACATCTGAAACATACCATCGAGGACATATGCCAAGACATATGAAAAGTATATCATGGACTTGTGCCCATGTATCTATATCAATGGGTAATGAATTATCCAAAAAAAGTTCTAGTTTGTTTAATGAGAACTAACGATGCATCGAGGGGTTGAAAAGGTCCACAAACATCATTCACTATGTCAAATGCATTCTTCATATGATCAAAAAATAAAACCTAATAATCATTTCATAAAAATCAATAACTATCTATACTAGAAGTAGTATAATATGGAATATCAATACTTTACCAACTTAAATTGATCACAACCATCCCAATAAAAATATTTTTTGATCTCATTAGAGTATATCTTCAATATAATATTAAAAAAATGATGTCAACATAGATGAAAATACTTTAAAATGATCATTGGAATCATTCTTTTAGAAAATATCCATCCCACATTGGTATAATTTGTTAAGTGTATAAAATATTTTCTAAACATTAAGGAAATTATTTTTATTTGAAATAACCATATAAAAAATAAATTTAATCTTTAATTAATTGAATGGTAATGAAAGAGAAAAAATCTATTCATGCTGTATAAGTTAAAAAAACACCAATTTCTCAATTTTATTAAAATGTAAAAAAGTACCTTATTCAAAAAATGAAAAGAGTATTTATTTTTTATCATTTTGTATGAATTAAAATATGGTAATAATGACTTTAAAAAATAATATTATAATAGTAAAAATATTATATAAAAATCTTTTATAAAACATTGATATGGAAGAAAATGGTTTTTTGACCGAGGAGAGAAATAAATTAGTTTTTGATTAAATATATATTTTTATTATATTGAGTAATTAAGTTGATTAAAATGAATGGAAACATGTATTTTAAATAAATAACTTTATAATAATAAAATATAGTTTTTTAGATAGAAATATGAAATAATACTCATAGTGGACACATTAACATAAATAATCCCAAATGATGAGACTGAAAAATAAACACTTACCACTTTCATACCTTTTGAATCATAAACCCCATAATATAAATAATAAAAAATGAAACACTAAATACCATTAATATAAAGAGGTTAATTATATAACAAATAAAATATGTAGTAGATAAGCCACATAATAGTAAACAGGTTCATAATACCCAATTTTTCTCAATGGAATGAAAATTAAGAAGAAAATATCATACAAAGATCATACTGTTGTAGTGAGAATTAGTCAATGATTTGACTATGTGTATCAAATGTAAATATCATAAAAAATTGGAAATAAAACATAGAATAATGATAATTCATTACACATAATCAAATAATATCAACGATAATGAAGATGTAATATAACCCAATGAAAGAAAATTGAATTATGAAACCACTTACCTTAGGTTAGACTACCTTTATATGTGTC
This sequence comes from Viscum album, assembly GCA_963277665.1. Classification (NCBI taxonomy): domain Eukaryota; kingdom Viridiplantae; phylum Streptophyta; class Magnoliopsida; order Santalales; family Viscaceae; genus Viscum; species Viscum album. Next base: position 441,624,360 of record OY728135.1, on the reverse strand, counting down.
CAAAATTGGGATATAATAATTATATATTAATTATATATCTATACCATAAATATGTTCATATATATTTATATATTATTTAATTATAATCTTTTATCACTTTTTTTATTAATGATAATTCTTTAAAATCAATGTTTCGTGTAATAACTTCTTTATTTTCATGTATATTTTTCTTAGGTAGTTTTGGACATTGTAATATTTAATGGTTAAATAATATCCATAATTTTATTCATGATATAAATACCATATTTATTAATTATTAACATATTTATATTCATCCATAAATAATATGGATAAAAAATGAATAACACCATTCATGAAGATGGTAGGTCGTACGTATACATGAACATTGTTGTCACTTTTACACAGGTGGAATAAAATATTGGTAAAAAATAATGACCCATTAAAAAGTTATTATGATTAAATATTTGTTAAAAAATATCATTATTACTATCCATGTAAACCATAAATGAAAAGTAAATCACATTTCTTCTTTGAGGTGGTAGTCTACATGTACGCATGATCGAAATTATTTTTTTCGACAAATTTTAAAGGTAAGAAGATAGATGTAAGATTATATATATATAATTATTAATACATCATATGTATCACATGAAAAAATTAAAACCATCAAAATATCATTCCATGAAATATGTTGGTTGGAAATTATTTTTATTACTACGTGGAGACGATAAGCCGTACATATGCACAAGTGATACATACAAATTATATTTGGTGGGAAATTTGGTGGATAATTGGGATTTCATGATCCCAAAAACATTAATTATATTTTTAATAATTAAGTTATTAATTTATGATAAATACTATCTACTTAGAGTTGTTTAAGAATAAGTAAAAACAAAGTGATCGGTTAGTCCGATTACCTATTATTTGAAAGAACTTTATTAGATCTCCGCTTAAGGATCCTAGGGTTTGTATTTTGGGAAGAGTATCACCTATGGAATATATATAAGGTAGTTTAAAAGTGAGTTTTTATGGGGTGGTTGATATAGAAGGATCAAAGTGTTGTAAATAATTGAGTGTTGAGGTTCCCTTTTCTAATTTAGGTGAGGTTAAGTTTTTGAATTTCATAAAATGATATATAATAAAGTCACCCTCTATCCAAATGATTTAAATGGATTGTTTTTATATTATATTTAAGGATTTTGTTTATATTATATCAACCAATATACTTTTTATAGTTATTAGTGGGGTTTTAAAGCTTATCTATTGGTTTAACCCCTTAATTAACCAATTTGATCATTAAATATGATAATGTCTTTTTCACTTTTAAAGCATTATAATTTTACATATGAGGAGAAAACTGGATAATAAATTGAAAAGAGATAAAATTTAATACCACATATTATCCTTATATTCCTATTTTAAAATTTTAATTATTATTAAACAATATAATTATATATTAATATGATAAAATATCAAGAATATCAATTTCAACACTATTCATTAAATTTGAATTAAATTACCTAAATAAAATGTTGATTCAAAAAATAATCCGTTAAATTAATAAAATTATTTAATATTAATTTATATAATTCCAGGACCACTATAAATTATTCAAATTATATAACATTAAATATTTTAAAAATCAATATTTGTATTTTTATTAATTGAAGAAATACATTGTCGGCATTACATACTCATTTAATTTAATTATGAAATTAAGAAAAATTATAAATAAATTTACATCATTAAAATAATCAAATTTATATTAACATATAAAATTATATTCATTAAAAAAATTATTTTTCCATATATTAATACAGAAGATATATTTAAAAATAAGAGAGTGATTTTTTGTAACATTCTTTGATTTAATTGACATGTAACCATTAAAAAAATCCATTTGAAGACTAAAGTTATAAAGTTTTAATTACATTAATATCATATGAATTTATATGAAATATCATAACCTTATTAATTAGTTTAAACCTAGATAAAAATGATTTAACATTTACCAAGGTGATCAATTTCCATCACAGTTACTATTCATATTGACAAAAAAATAAAAGTAGAATATTTACCAAATTTAAACATCCTTATTAAAATTTTTTTCTCCATTTTATTGAATCAAATTTTTATAGATGGTTGAAATAAATTTAAAATAAATGGAAAAAATGAAATGAAAAACAATTTTTAATAAAAAAAATCATATTTATGTATAAAAATGTTTTTATATCAAATTCAAGAATAAATAAAATTAAAATTAATATAATTAGATTATTAATAATATAAGATATATATATATATATGATTTTAAAACTAAATGTAACTTTTTATATTCATGAAACAAAATATACAATTTTTTATAAAATTACGAATTTTTCTCTCTTCACCTAAAAATCAATCTTTTCAGAAAAATTTCAAAATTTCATCAAAATATAATTCTAATAATATGATATAAAAAATTATATTATTTATTATAATATTCAACTTAACTATTTTCTAAAAATTAATTTTAATATTCTATCATAAAAATATATATAAATCAATTTTAAAGAAATCATACATCTGATGAATAAAAGATATTTACTAAAAATTGGGTATTTAATTATTAATGATTAATCAATGGATTTTTATTGTGAATTTATTTAATATATATAATAATTAATTTATTAATATTAATACCCTTTAATTCAATGTTTATGAAATAACTCTCACATTAAATAATAATAGTTTAATAATATATCATGGTTCTTTTAGACTCGGAGTTTCATGTAATGTAACAAATCGAAGATATTACATTTATTTAAAGATAACTATATTCTAAAATATCTAGAATTTACATTTTACCCCCATTAATAAATTTCACCCTCACGTTTTCATCTCAGTCATCAAAGGTTTAACTTATTTTGAAAATCCACATCATACAAAGGGATAATAAAACATTTTTATGAATGAGGAAGTGAGAAACATTGAGGATACAAGAAATATCACATATTCGAGTTCCTAAATAATGATAAAATTAGTGGGAAGTGAAGTTATGATCATGTAAGATAAAAATAATGCCCAATGATTTAGATATAGTGATAGAGAACATGGTCTTGATAATGTAAACCATAAAAACCCATAAATCTATGTTTCGTTAAAAGAAAATTGATGCATTAAAATTAAAGGTAATAGGATTAAAAATTAAATATCTTTTTACTTAATTTTAGGAACTAATATACCAAAATATACTAACAAAAAAATAAATATAATTACTAGGAAAGTATAATTTCATCCTTTAATCAATTTCCACCACAATCTCATCCATTTCCCAAACAATGAGTATTTAAGACGATTTTTTTCATTCTTGAAGAAAAAAAATCTACTTATAATTGAAAATATAATCCAAAAAAGGATAAGGATCTATTTATACATTGTTTATAAATTAATCAAACCAGAAATTATTAGTAATAGGTATTAGAATTCCCAAAATGATTAAACTATCACACGATTAAATACAACATTAATAACTGAAAGATAATTAGTAATACCCAATGTTTATCTTTGATAATTTAATAAATAAATTAACATAAAAATATAAAATATATACTTAACCATGTTTAAAATGATTAAATTAGAATCATTTTATAAAAAAATTTGAGATTAATTTAAAGTTTATCTTCAATAAATACTAGTGAGTAATATACCAAAAAATGCATACACCCTAATAATATAATCACTAAAGTATGATAATTATTTCCATAAATAAATCGATTCAATATAATGAAGCATTAATATAATATTTTATTTAAAAATATAATTCAGAAATTATTTTTAAATAAAATTACAGCACATTTCCATAAATCCAAAAAATAAAACATAATTCATCAGGGATGACCTAAACCATGTTATCATCGAATCACAAAAAAATTCAAGGTCACCAATACTATCACATTTAGTTCATCAATGTCTATAATCTCTTAATCCAAACTAATCATTATCATGTTACCACTAATTTAATTTATAGTTTATTAATACCTTAAACCATATGTTTTTAAATCCTAAAGGGAAAAATATTTTGGAATAATCCTGATATGTATCATGATTCTTACATCGATAATATCATTTATATAACTCTAATAAAACATCATTCTCAAATCCCAATACAAAAAAATTCCATTATTTAACATGAATGAATTGGATACCATATTTTCTTTCTTGGTAATAGAGTTAACCCTTGTATTAGGTCATTAGATTAGATCATTTACATATTTTCCACACATAATACATTGAATTATAAATAGTACATTGCGAAGAACTTCAAATTCCTCTATATAACACTTCATTTTCCAAATTTTTTTGACATATTCCCTTCTCATATGCACACAATGTTTTTCCATTCATCTAAAGAAATATTTGTAGTTTCTCATTCCACATTCCTAAATGAAGGAAATTGAGCTTTGTTCCAACATGGCCTTCACCAGCCGAGCTCTCCGAAACCCTATCATTACCTTATTTGGTGAGTCTGAGTATTTTTTATGGTGTATGTTTTTAATCATAAATCATGATAACCAGTGATTCATAATAAAAATGTCATTAACTCTAGTAATCATTCATTTGGGTTTCTCTTAGTCACTACATTATTCGTCACATTAGTTGTAAACAAGATTCCTCATAGTTACAAACATTGACTAATACCAAAAATCATAGTATGTTCAACAATAATCATAAAGTGAAACCTTTGATCTATACCTTACCAAAATTTTATAGTGTTATCTGATATAATGACTTCTCCTAAAAGTCAGTCATAGGGTTATACTCCATAATATATGTTTGACATAATCTAATTCCTAACGATTATATGAAAATAATTTGATATTAATAGTAAAGATCCCAAGCATAGTAAGCCAGAGTTGGTTTTTTATTTTATTACCTTGGTACTAGATACAAAAGATCACATCCAAAAGGATCAAATATTTTTTTAGTTTTGGAAAACTAGATACATACTTGAATCTCACATAACATTTAAAAAAATTAAATTCAATATTGTTTTTCCATTGATAATTCCATTATCTCATTTAGCATATCCTTACATGAAAATCCTAATACACATACTAGAATCCTGGGAAATGAAAATATAATAATATGGTAGGAAAAAATGCTCAGTAAGTGTAAGTGTAGTGTGGAAGCTAATAGGATAGAAATAATAAAGGAAAAAAATAAATTCTGATCAAATAATACCACATAAATATTAACAGGAATAAAAAATCTATCCATGAATATCCTGAAAAATTATATAATCACATCAACATCAATAACAGATTTCATAATGAAGGAATTCATAAGGTCAGATATCTGAAACATACCGACAATTCCATGAGGGAAGACATCAAAAAATACCATCAAGGTCTCATTCCATGAAATCTATATGAAATGGAAATGCCACAGCCACAACCCAGTCAAATTTTTCTCAGGAGACCTACCGATTAATCGAGAGGGTATAGCGGTCCCTTCCCTCCATATATTATGTCTAATGCATTGATCATATGAATAAACAATATATCTTAATCAACATTCCTTAAAAATAAATAACTATTTATATTAGACGATCTAGAAATTGCATTTTCAATAATTTACACATTAATACTAAAAAAATACCAATAATTATAGTTTATTTTATCATTATTGTATATCCTCAGCATATGATTCATCAAAAATATGGAAGTCAATGAAAATAATTTAAATAAATCACTTAAAAATTTAATGAAAAAAATATCCATTCCACTTTGAATCCTCTAATTTAATGTCTAAAATATTTCCCATATATATCGGAATACATTTTATTTTAATGGATACTTGTAGTTGTTTAAAGTAATATTGAATGCATTGAGGGGTCTTGATCATAGGAAATTCCATTCATTCCTTATAAGTTAATATAAAACCATCCTTCCATATGTGTTTTTGTAAAAATTCATAAAAAAACCATGTTTAGAAAATGAAAATAAGATTCCATTTAATGAAATTTATAATAAGTAAAAAATTGTATAATGAAATTAAATATTCATAGTATAATTTTTTAATCCATATTTTATATATTTTTATAAAACATGTATATTAATGAAAAAGGGTTTTCGAATGAAGAGGTAAATAAAGTCAATTTTTCATGAAAATATATTCTTCACACATGATTACATAAGTATAAAAAATGGAAGAAAAAAAATTTATTTCCATGAAATAAAATTATAATATTAAAATATATTTGGTTTAAGAAAGGAATTTTAAATAATACTTCCAGTAGAAAATTTAACATAAAAAATATTGAATAACGATGCGATTACAAAAATAAACCCTTACCATTTTGGAATATTTTCAATCACAACCCCAATGTAAGAATTAACATAAACAAATACCATGAATATAAATAGATTCATGAGATAATGTATCAAAGGGGTAGTAGAAACATCTTATAAAAATAGACAGATTCATAATACCAAATATGTTTCAATATAGTGAAAATTGAGATGAAATATCTTCCAAAGATCAAATCGTTGATGCTAGAATTAATCAATGAATTGATTATGTGAATCAAATGTACATACACAAAATTTTTGAAATAAAACATAAAATAATTAAAATTCATTACACGCATAATCATATAATATCAATGATAATGAAGAAATAATACAACCCAATGAAAAGAAAATTGATTTTTAAAACCTCATGCATTAGGCTTAAAATCATTTATATGCATAAAATTATCCATTATAATAAAAATATGTATATTAATTTATTATATGTATATTATAAAATTATATTTATGTATATCATACCTTATGGGATTTACTTATAATGTTTTATCACTTGGTAGTTAAATACACCGCAGTAAAATAATTGTTCTGGGTAATAAATGCTTCATTTTTCAATTATGTTTACATTATGTAGTTTTGTTCCTTATAGTTTGATTAATATTACATTATAAAAAATCAATCATAATATAAAATACTTATATATTTTTGATATACATATTTATATCCATCCATAAATGTTATAGAGAGAAAAATGAATTACACAGTTTATGGAGATCGTAGGTCGTACGTATGCATGAATGGTGCATTCACATTTGAAAGGATGAAATAAAATAATGGAAAATAATAATTCACCATTAAAATATAATTATTATAAAATATACATTATATATTTCATTATTACCATCCATGAACAATTTAAAAGAAAAAAAATCACATCGCTTCATAAAGGTGGTAGTCTACAAGTACGCAATAGTTATGTTTTAAAATATATTGGAAGGTAAGAAGTAGATGTGATATTAAAATTACAGAATTATAATTTGTTCATAATTATAAAATATAAATATTATACCATCATAATATCCTTCCTTAAAAAAATATTGTGTAAAATTATTTGTAGTCTAATGCATTAATGGCAAGTTGTACGTATGTACGAGCGATACTTTTACTTCCCATTTGATGGGAAAGTGGGTAGATAATTTTTATTTCATAATAATAATTAAATTTTATATATTTATTATACTAAAGTTAATATTTAATGTTATTTTCAATATATTTATATGAGTCAAATAGGAATTAAAATTAAAGTGATCGTTTAAGGTGATGACACCTTCTTTGGAATTACTTCATTAGATTTCCTCATAAAAATAATAGTTTTGGAATTTTGAGAATAGTGTAACCTCTAGAATGAGTCTAAGGATGTTGATATTTGAATTTTGTAGGTAATAGTTGATATACAAGGCTCATGGGTGTGGAAACAAGCATGGAAGGATGTTCACATTTATAGATGAGGTGAGGGGCATCTTTAGAATTTTTAAATAAATTAAAATATAATAAATTCACTTGCTATTAAAATGATTCCAAATAGATAGGTGTTAAAAGAGAAATATTTCTCAGATTAAATTCCAAAAACCAATAACATTTTTATGGGTTTAATTTTTTTAATCATTATCTTTTGGTTTAACCCCACAATTAACATATTTTATCATTATTTATGGTAATGCATTTTTCATTCATCAGGGGTAATAATTTTACATATAAGGAGATAATTAGATTACACATGGAATATATATGAAATTATTTTACATATATTATCTCTTTATCATCTATGATTTTTTATGATTTTTAAATAATTTAATAAAATAATAATCTAATAAAATATCATTATTGTTAATTTTCACAATATTCATTTAATTTTACAGAAAAGACATAAAAAAAGCTATAATTATAATATAATTATTTAAACAAATAATAATATGTAATATTAATATATAATATTCATGTAATAGAATATACCCATCAAATTATATTACTTTTAATATTTTTAAAATCAATTAGTACATTTTTTATTTATTGAATAAATACTATGCCGGTATTGTATAAGCATTTAAGGTAATTATATAATTACTAAAAATTATAAATAAATTTAAATCATTATATTTTTATTTATGATCAAAATATAATGTTATATTCATTCATAAATTTCTTTTTCCCCTATATGAACCCATAAGACATATTTAAAACTTAGAGAGTGACATTTTATAACTTTCTTGAATTCAAATATTTTATTGGTCATTTTTTTTGAACAGTGTCCATTAAAAAAATCAATTTATAGAATATGGTGATATATTTATAATTAAATTCATAAAATAATAATAATGAGGAAATATTATGACGTTTTTCCTTTGTCTTAACATAGATTACTTTTATTTACCCTTTACTAAGGTGATAACTTTTACAACCGTTACTATTAATAATGATAGAAATGGGCATATTTACAAAAATTTCACCTCCTAATTCCAAATTTGAATTTTTATTTTTATATTATATTTCTATATTTTTGGAATCGATTTTATTATCAAAACACAAAATGAAATCAAAATCAATATTTCAGATAAAATTCCTTATTATTTATTAAAATGTTTTTACACCAAATTCAATCAAAAAAATTACTAAAATGAATATAATTGGATTATCAATAATATAAGATTACTAAATATAGTTTTAAATCAATTTGATGAAAATGTATCTTTTAAAATATTCAAAAAAAAACAAATTTTGGAAAAAAATGGGCATTTTCACTATTCATCTAAATATCAATATATTCAGAAAAAACTGATGTTTTCAACCAATGATAATTTTGATATATCAATATAAAACATAATATTATACTTATAAATTAATATTTATATAAGTTTTAGAAAATAATTTTTATAATATATCACATTAAGAAATAATCGTTTTTTAAGAAAATACACCATGTCAGCTAAAATAACTTCACTAAAAATGAAGTTCTTATTTCATAAGAATTAATCAATTAATTTTTATAGAGTAGGTCCTTTAAATATTTCATAATTCACAAATAAATATTCATAATGACCAATTAAATAACTAGGAAATAACTATTTAATTAAATAATAATAGTTTAATAATATATTATAGTTTTTTTGACTCAGTGTTTCGTTTAATACAATCTATCAAAGTGATATATTTTTTTAAAAGAATTATATTATAATATATCAAGGTGTAACTTGTGTATCCTAGGAGACCCATTCCTGATACATTCATCCATGATTATTTCAAGTGTAGGTTGTTTCCTTGCTTGATATTGATGACATGTTTTTTATGTTGATATTATCTTCTTATGACGATGTGTTATGGATTGGCTCATTATGATCTACCCAATTCTGTGTATTTACCATGACTTGGAGGTATTTTTCTACTACTTGTAATAGGTGGACCATACTACTATGATTACCCCTTAGAGGGAATGATAACATGACATACAATGATGCAAAAATGTGGGCCCATACAAAATTTATGATCTTGGAATCCTTTGTAACAATCCGTGTTTTGAGATAATATAAAATTCCAATGAAATTTTAATTTTGGAATTTAATGGATGGGATGTTCTCTAAACTGAGTATTTGAACATAATTATGATATTTTGAATACTGAAATGATTTTTCTTCGGACATGGGTAAAGTCCATATAGGTTTTTCAGGTGTCTCGTTACGTTTTGGGAGCCTTAGGCCATAAAAATCAATGGTTGGGGTGTCTGCATTGGTCGCATGATTCATCTAAAACCACGTGTCCCCTAGTAAAAATTCATGCGACCTATATATGAGGATCAGAAGTGCCCATCATGGGCTTCACACATTTCTCCTAAATTGGTCACCTATCGTACAAGGTTACTACCACATATAAGGTAACCTTTCACTATTCAATACAATGGTGCCACACAGTTAGGCTAACTATTCAGGAAAAATCATGTAATATGGTGTTCTTAGGCAGTGCGAGCCACACGGTTGACACATAGACTGGATAAGCTATGGTACCAAATCATGTAACTTGGTTTCTATGTGTAAAATGAATAAAATACACTTAATAAGCTTTAATCCTCTTTTAATTATTTCTTCTTCTCCGAGTAGTTGTATGAAGATCCTCCCTCTCACATGTGAGCTACCAAGCACCTCCTTCTAGGATTCAAGGTATCTCCAACATCTGATATCCAACACAAAAGTTATTAGTATCTATGGATCCACATCAGTAAGATCTTGATTCATATTTAATCGTTTCTAGGTTTCACTTCTAACATTCTATGCCATTTTAGTGTGATCACATTTTCCTTATTCCCATATAAAATATTATTTGTATATATTTCTTTCAAACCAGACCGAATCAGAACTCGATATTAGATGAGTGTGATGTAATAGGAATATGGTAGGTGTTCAATGGATATTTCCTAAATTACCATTGAATTCTGAATAGTTTCATTGTGTCATGCTCCATCCATTTCCAAGTATCTATTTTTAATTTAGTTCTTCATATCAAATATATCAACAAACCTAATACTAGGCCATTTGAGCATTATTAAGTGAATTGAGGATCCAAACCTCAATCTCGAACACCACTTGGGTGTGCCGAATTATATTTCCCTTTTTATAATTAAATAAAATAATTATTGAAATTCCTTCAATGAGTTTATATTGGTTTATTAATGAAATTATCCCTTTTTGGAAACTATAAATTCAAGAATGGAACCTCCTAATTTTCATGTTAAATTAAGTAGTTGTTTTTCCGTGTGTTTTATAATTATAAAACTATTCTTATGAATAATTGAAATATGGTTCATCAATTAATTTCATAATTGTGATAAATGAATTCTTTGATAAACAGTTCCATTTTTTAAAATAAAACCCCATGAATGAGGTGTGATATCTTCAAAATTACAAAGTGGTGACTAGTTATTTTAAACATTCTTGTCCTAATGATTTTGTCCTTATTCTATGCATTGATTTAAATTTCATTTATGTTGCATGTTTAGTACATGTAATATCATGTTATTCTAAATCAACTTTACCTCCATCTATAAATGTTAAATATAACAGTTTCCAATTATATATGCATTGATTCGATCATTCAATCCTGAATTACTATTGAACCAATCTCCTCATAAGGGCTTTTCATGCTTTAGAAATGTATTTTCATAATTAGGTAAATGCCCATTTGTCTATGATACAATTTAAGATTCTCTTAGTGCTTCGTTAAATGAATTTTAATGCTCTGATATATATAATGGAATGTTATTAATTGAGTAGTTTATTCATGATTGATCTATTCATTAAAAAAATGGGATGGCTTCACAAGATGGATTTCCTTCCCTGAGTAATTATAATGTAATTTATTAATTGCAATGGATTGGTATTATGGAATTACATCCTCAAATGATTCTAAATGTTTAAATTATATAACATGATTATATTAAACTATCTTTGTGAAGTGAATTATAAAGGGTGGAAAGGACACACCATTCATTGAATTCATAGTACATTCTATAATTTAAATGTTATTTATTTGATATTTGGTATTAAATCAATGTAGAGCATGAGAGGTAATGCCTCATGGATTTGGTTATTATTATAGTTATATAATTACACCTTATATGGGATATGGAATTATGGTAAGTTATCTAATGTTCATGGTGGAATCATGATCCATTACATCATGTATTGATTCATGTCCTCTCACAATAGTGATAATATGTGGAATGTTTGAATTACACACCTTGTCCCTTTTCAGTGTTGATATGGAGACACACTCACTTCTTTTTGAGTGTTGACTTGATGACACACTCACCATCTCATGTTACCAGAATAATTTCTCCCACTCATTTTGATATGTATGGTTTGTACCCTTTGGCTTGATCATATATACTCATTCATACTGTTTTTGAATGACTGAGTTATGCATATGCCCATCCAAAAACTAGTATTCCAAGTATATGGGCCCTTATGTCAGAAGGTACTAGGTTCATATAGGTAGATGAAATATATAAGTATACTATGTATATATTGTTTTTATATAAATGGTGTGACTATTTAAAAATTTATTATGTCACGAGAGAAAGAAGGTAGATCCACCATGTGCCCTTTAGGAAACTGAATGGGGTCGTTGTTGTTTATTTCAATATTATTTATTTGTTCATATTACATGCACACTGCATTACATTACTTTCATGGAATGGATTCAGTTGTAGACATTGTGGGTGGTAACCTACTAGGATTTGTATATAGCACCTGGCTCAGGCTTCCATGTTACTGGGGTTCTCGATTAGACCTTATGATTATATGACCTTGAATTCATGTGTGTACTATTCTTCTAGTACCTTATAGGTAAGGTCACATGACTGTGATGTAGTTCGTGATTCTCTTGGAGATCACCCTTGGGTATTTATTTATATTTCCTTTATTCATGTATTTTCTTTTATCTTGTAGTATGCTATATGTATATTGTTATTAGTTATGTATCATCATCTGGACATGAATGAATCTTTTGTTTATTGGCATTGACCATCTTTTATATTCGTTTTATATTATGATTCTAATGCTCTGTCATTATTTTATTACTACTTACGATGTTTCCAATTATTTATAATCAATTATATCGCTATCTTAATTCGACCATGAGTGTATAGCCACCCGTATATCACTGTCTTACACCCACACTTCTTGTGGGATGAATTTGGTGTATAGGGAGGCGTGATTGAGTCCTTGTGACCAAAAAATCAAGAATTTGTCTAAGTGGTGATATGGGTCAGGAAATTAAAAATTGGTATGAGAGCCTATATTTTTCCATTGTATTATTATTTTGGGATAGTTGATAGGTGACTAGGAATGTTTCAGCGTATGTTAAATAGTTGTTCCCGGTTTTCATCAATCTGTTAATAGGGAAAAGGCCGAATGGCCATAGATGGGATTTTTGTTCATGTTGTTTTCTATTAAAGGTTATTAGGACTTCATCTGGAGTTAATGATTCACTTTCCACTACAATGTATTTATATAAATTATGATATTTTACCCTTGGACTGATATGTAAAGGAAGAATCATTACATGGATCATATTTGGCACATAGAAATTTACATATCATGTTGTTGCATTTCTATTTTTCATAATTGTTTCAATTTTGTTCCTTGAGTTTTATTCCATGTTTTTTATCTTTAGAATGCATGTTTATAAAAAATTACTAAGTGATTATATTCCATGAGTCCTTATTATCTAGATGTTTTTCCTATGTATTAATCTTCTTTGCTTAATAGCATGTTGTTATGTGTTTACTTCTTATGATAGCATGCTAGTTTTTTGATATGTAATTGGTTTCATGGGATGGATTAGTGGGTTAGGATTGCAAGGGAGACATATTTTATTTTTATTTTTTATGGTAGATTTATATTTGGGAAGAGCTAACCCATATACTCAAACCATCATAGGGCCATACACGTCTTTAAAAACAACTGATAAAAATGAAATGACAACATGAGTGTGAAATTTAAAAGTTAATTTATTTCAATTAAACGAGATCCAGTCTTCAGTTGTAAGGTGTATGAGAGCCTTATAATTGGGGAAAGATAACACATGTACTCAAACAATCTTTTGGTATTGGTATTTAAATATCTATAGAATCGTGTTAAAATGTAAAGGCTACTAATGTTCCGAATTTAATTGAATTGGTTTTAGTTAAATTGGATCTAATATGAGGTCAATAAATCTTATGTACACGTTATTGGTTATTGAAACAATAACTTATATAACCAGACAACTATATATTACCATGTTTTATTTTGAAAATTTTAAAATGTAAAATTTGTTTAATTATAATATCAAGTCAATTGGATGGCTTATTAAAGATTTTACCTCTATTACATTGTCTTAATAACCCGTATGAATAAATTATTAAATGTGAAAATGGACTCATGTAAGTCAGTTGCTGCATGTTTCTTATGAGATAGACCTCTATGGGTGTTTTGAAATATTTTGATAAATTAAATAACCTCTATTGGGTTTCATTTTGATTAACCCAGTTTGGTTAAATGGGATCTTCATAGGTCGCCTTATCAATTATAACTTAAAAGTGAATTTAATTAAAAAAAATTATTAATTATGATAGGATGTTAATAAATGGTTATTTTTTAAAAAGGTATTTTGATAAGGCGATCCTGTTGTTACATGTTTTTTAGAATTAAATCATTCAAAATGTTTGAATATTGATGTAAATTAATGTAATTCAATGTCTTGAAGATGGAACCCTAGATGGTGACTATCATTTAAAACAGTATGTAAGGGTAGTTTAAGCTTTTATCATTGAGTATACATGGAACAGATACATGGGAATTTTCTATAGGGATTCTTATTTTTAGTAATGAATTAAATGATTGTCTCTTGATCCTAGAGGTTTTTTGGGTTCTCGTAACCTAGTGATAGGGTCAAATCTGATGATTTGGTAAGGGGGTAGCCTATAATAGGTGGCACACATAGAGATTAAAATTACATGGTAAATTCTATGAGCTTTCAATTGTGTGGTATCCTTTAGGATTTGTTGTCCTTAGTAGGAATCTTATCTTATAGATGAGACCCATGTCTCTATAGGTGATCATGGTATCTTGGTCATTTTTTAGGGGCGTGAGGAAAAAGTAATTCTTGGTTTTAAAAGATTAAAAATTTCCAGGGAATGGTTGTCCACTTTGTAGGTCTCATGATGCTATTTCATTTTCCATGGGTGACTCGATAGTTCATCAGTCTGCTTTATGATCATTTGAGATAATGTTATTTTGAACCAGTTTCTATGTGGGTCATCAGATACTTGAATGCATAGGGATAAAAAGTCTATGGGAAGCATCCCAGATTTTCCATTCTATTACTGTAATATTGGGGTAGTATTAATTGATATACATGGTACCCATTTATTTTCTAAATAATGTAACAAAGGGGTTGAGTTTCGGGAAATCATTGAGCATTGAGTTGTTCAGTATGTTCTTAGATCATCTCATCAGTACAATAACTGGAGCATTAATAGAAATCAAGTTCATCCAAATTTGTGGGTTAACCTTCCAAGAGGATCATGTGTTTTGATATTCTAGTTAGATTAGTATTAGTTCTTATGAAAAATGATATGATGTATGTCAACGTGGCATAAAGAAACTTCACATGTGCATCAAGGTGTTTACGATCACACATGTTTATGAGTGGCTAGTTTTTCCCTTCTTTAGATGACTATAACTCTCCTATGGTGGGGAGAGTAATGTCGATTCATGTGTTTATGTGTCAATTCTTTCTAGGAATCACACCGTTGATGTGGTTTTTGGTGTATGAATCCTCTGTGAAAAATCATTGGTCTTGGATGGATTTTCATGGAAAGGATTGAATGATCACGAAATACATCATGTTGAAGGAATTTTGGATTTGTTGATGATTCATCAATAGGTGAAGCCTATAAAATTTCAATTTCAACCATAAGTGGATTGACAATTTTTATTTTGGTTTTCTTGGTTGGTTCGAAACCATTCGAATCCTCATAGTGTACTCTTATTAAAGATACAAGCATAACCTCTATCTTGTCATCATCCTTGATACACTAAGAGAGCATCATTATTATGTCATTATAAAGATTTAAAAGTTGTTGGGTTTGTTTTTCTATCTCTATCAGAGTTGCTTTCGGAATGGATTGTTTTTATAATGGCATGGGTTGTCCTGACTGGTATCAAGATTCTCATATAGGAATTCCTTGGATGAAATCTTGGACACCATGCATCTTCCTTTGACTTGAACCCTAGAAAGATGCCTCTATGGGACTAGTAAACTATCAAATGTGGATATCTTTCTTTTGTACTGACATTCCTCTTGTGAGAATAGTGTATGGATTACCTTGTTTTAGATCCTTAGACTCTAGTTAAATAAATATAAGGTTATCTCAAACATGTTTTGGGGCTAAGAGAAATGTTAAATGGGTAACAATTACAGTGGGTTTGAACTATGTTACCCCTCTTATTCATGATGGGGAAGGAAATGTTAAATTATATAATGATTTTTTGATCACATTACATCAACAGAAGTCATGCATGGGATTTGGTGAATATCATCATTATAAACACAAGATTCCTTGGAAGAAGAAATTTTCGGTTTTGTTTGTAAAATCACCAGCAGTCTAAGCCAAGAATTTTATAGATAGTTAGCAAGATTATCTCAACTTATTTTTCTTATATTTAATGTATACAGTCAAAAGAAACCTCTTTAAGCAGGTCACTGGGTTAAGGCGGGTAAGGTGTAAGCGTTGGAAGTGTCTTTCATGGAATGCTTGAATGACCAACTTCATTTTAGTTTATCTGAAAGAGAACATTTATTTATAGAAAGGTCTATGATATGACATCATTTGTAATCATGTTCACCCTATTAAAAAATAATTATGGGGGTGTCTTCAGAACACATATGGAATACTTTTAAGAAATTATGATGGTGTAGGTATTATATCATGGGATGGGCCCATTCCAATATTAAATCCTATGGTGGGGAGCATCATTGGACACATTTTTAAAGATACAATGTAGTGACCATGTATCTAGATGAATGATCCCTGGTAGAATCCATTTTGGTGTTTCATTAGGAAAGTGAGAAATGGATAGGGTTTTGGGTGGCCTAAGTGTTGTATATTTCTGATGTTCTTGATGGTGTGTTGGGAATTTGGAAATACAACCTGGACATTTGAATGAGACGTCATGATTTTGATAAGTTGGGTGATGTTTTCATTGATCCCAAAAAATTATCGAGGAAAATAGGTTTTAAGGTAGGGATCTTGAAATGACCCATTTTAGAAGTCAAGGAAAAATTCTAAGGGAATTCTATTTTTTGCATTCAATGGATGAGATATTCTTTGAATTAAGATACATAGCATAATTATGTGAGTTGGAACATTTATATGTGTTGTTTATGGAATTTGTTAAACGATAAAGTGGTTCTTCAGGTTTCTTGTTGGGTGTTGGGATCCCCGAGACAAAGAAATAAAAGTATTGGGTGATATGCACAAGGCACTCAGTTTTTATGAAACCATGTGTACCCCATCATCAAATTGGGCGGCCTATATCAGACAAGAAAATGTTCCCCACATGGGCTGTGCATGGTTTTACCAAACTATTTTTCTACCCCACAAGGTTATATCCACAGAGGCTGCATCCTCACACTATTCAATGCACAGTTGGTGTATGGGTAGACCAACCATGTTGGAAAAACATTGCGATGAGGGGTTCTTAGGCACATGGAGCTACATGGTTGGCACACAGTTTGGAAAAGTTGTGCCACCAAACTAGAAGACATGGTTTTTGGGTTAAAATGGATAAAATACCCTTAATAATAATGAAACCTTTTTTCCTTCTTTCTTCATCTCCAGGAAGTCAAGTAAAGCTCATCCCACTAACCTGTGTGCTCCCAAGATCATCCTTCTAGGATTCAATGTATCTCCCTCGGCTGATGTTTGAATTGAATGGTGTTTGTCTATATAGATCTGACTCAGTAATCTCTCAATTCCCCATGAATCCATTAAATTTTTATCTTCTAGTCTTCTGCAATATGGTTTTGCGAGATCATCTGTCCTGTTTTAATTGAAAATAACTGTTTTGTAAATTTCTTTCAAACAGGACCAAATCAGACAGCAATATTGGATGAGTGTGTTGTCCTAAAAATGGGGAAGGTGGTCTATGGATTTTTCCTAAATTTCCATTTAATTATTAATAGTTACTCTATTTTTTGTTCCTACCTTTTCCAATAATTTCCTTTTAATTTAGTTCTTCATATTTAATTGATCAACAAAAAAAAGTATTTTTTTCTCATTGAGTGTTGTTAATTGATGAGAGGATGTCAAAATCCATCATTGACACACCTTGGGTTTCTTGATTATATTTTCATTTCCATAATTTAACAAATTAATATCTATGATACCGTTTAATCATTATCCATTTCTTATTAAAACAATTTACCCTTTTTGGAGATTTCCAATTTGAGAATTGCAACTCCTAAGTGTCATATTAAATCATACAGATATTTTCTTTGTATGATAGATTTATAAAATTATTCATATGATGAATTGCAATATAGTTCATGAAAAAAATTACAAAATTTATGATAAATTAATCGTTTAATAAACAATGTCATGTTTTTATAATAAACCACTCGAATGAGGTGAGCTCTCTTAAAAATTACAACATGGTGACTAGTAATATTAATCTTGATTGGTTAATGATTTACGCATTCTTCTATGATTCGATGTCTATGTTAGTTATGAGGCATGTTTAGTACATGGACTCTTTAGTTATTCTAAATGGAATTTCCCTCCTTTAATAAAAGATAAATGGAACCATTGCCTTATCTAAGAGCATGGTTTGGATCATTCCGACTAGAAATACTATTGAACAGACCGCCTCTAAAGGGAATGTCCTGCATCATAAATGAAATTCTCCATGTAGGTAAATACCCATTTTGTATGGTACCTTATTATTACCTCTTAGTTCCTCATTAAATGAATTTCCATGTTCTGATAGATATAACACCATCTTATTAATTGAGTAGTTTATTCCTAATGATTGTTTTCTTTAATTTAATTGGATGGATTGACATGATGGATTTCCTTCCACGAGTGATTTAAATGGAATGTATTAAATGGAATGGATTGATGTAATGTAATTCCTTCCATAAAAAATTACAATAGTTTAAATGATGGATCATGACTATATTAAACTTTTTAGGTGAAAATAATTATAATTGGTAGAAAGGCCTCATCGTTCAATGAATTATTATAAAATTCTATAATTGAAATGTCATGCCTTGATATTTTTTTGGAAATAAATGTAGATCATGATATGTAATGCCTCATGACTCTAGTTTTTATTATTTTTATATAATTATTCCTTAAATGGGATGTGGAATGATGGTAAGGGATCTATTGATCATGGTGGAATTATGTTCCCTTACATACTGTGTTGAGTCATGGAGTCACAGAATAGTGATACATTGTGGATGGTGGGTATGACGCACCACAACCCTTGTGATTGTTAACATGGAGGTGCACTAACAAATGTTCAAGTGTATTCATGATGACACACTGCCTATATCAAGTGGTAATCATGATATATCCTACTGATTATGGGATACAGGGCACATACCCTTTGCCTTGAGCTTATACTTTCATTCTGAGTGGTCACGATGAAGGAGTTATGCCCTAAGTCATGTCTAAAACTACTATTCCGTGTATATGTCCACTTATGTCTCCATATACATGGTATATATATGTTGATTCAATAAATAACCAAACTGTGTATATATTATTATTATATACATATAGTTACTATTTAGAAATGTTTTCGAGCCATGAGCTGAATCATTTATAGCCTTCAGGTGTCCTTTAGGAACCAGAGCTTTCTCGTTGTTTTTTATTTCAAAATTTGTTTATTTTTTAATATTACCCTCACACTTATTCACTTTATATTAACATTCTACATTCATTTGTAGACATCGAGGGTTGTAACCTATGGGATTTATATCTCACACACTGCTCCGGAATCCATTTCATTGGGGTATGCAAGTAAAAATTATGTTTTAAGGACCATGGATTCATGCTTGTGTTCTTTTCCTTGTACCTAGGTGTTAGGAGCACATGACCAAGCTCGAGCTTGGGATGCTTGTGGTGATTTCCTTTGAGTTTTTTACTTATTTTTTATATTATTGTTTTATATTGTATCTTGTAACATGTTGTATATCATGTTTTTTATTAAAGTATCATCATTTTGACATGCATTCATCTATTGTATTTTGGAATTGGATATATTTTATATCCATATGATATTATTATTCTTTGTCTCTATCATGTTTTATTACTACTTCTATTATTTCAGGTTATTTATTAATTTTTACAACATTGTTCTACTCTAATCATGAGGGAATAGTCTCCACTCTATCACCATCTCTCACCCTCACTACCAGTATCTGGGCATTGGCATATAGGGAGTCATGATTAAGGACTTGTGGCCAATCGGTATGGATACTATCTTACGTGTGAGAAGGTTTGGGATTTTATAGCCTTGTAGACCATCCTAATACTTGATACCTTTTAGATATGGAGATTCATGTTAAAAAATAGTAAATTTGTATACCAATTACATGGTCACTAATCATCCTTGTTGTCCAACTCAAGACTCCATGCCTTGAGGATACTGAGAAACATGTTCACTATACTTCTAGCTAGTTTTTGATCACTAGTGATAACCAAGTATTATCATCCATCATGGAGTGTAAGAAGGTACATCTAACATATGTGGTGGATTTTATATAACATGGATGAATGACATATTATTGTTTAATATTTCTTTTACATTTATATTTATAATTTTATTCACATATTATAACTATTTACAATTATTAATTACACATTTGTGGAGTCCTACAAGTATTATTACTCACACCATACATGTGAATCTTGATGCATGTACATACTTTAAGTAAATGGATCCTAGAAACTGAAAGGGGCCTAGGAAATATTGTTGATCTAAGGAGCATGGAGTAAATAGTTGTACCAGGGAATACATTACAAAATTCCATAGTTTTATTTTTTTTATTATTACTCTATATCATCTAGTTTAAATTTCCACTTGAAGATTTTGGATGCTTATTTGTATGACTCAGGTGTCACATGTTATTAAATTTTGATATATAGTCTTCCTAATGTAATTTTAATTACAATATTTATATTATTTTTGTATGGATATGATAAAAAATATATAGTATACCCACTGATGGAAACCATACCATCACTTCTAGTTGGTAACCTCTTTCATAAAGGGCGGAATGCATGAGGTCTTATGATTCTCTGGATCAGAACCAAAGGTATATGTTGAGGTGTTAAAAATAGTTTCATGGAAGTTTTTTCATCATTCCATTGATTAACAAATGAAATGGTAGAAATGATATAGTCTCTATGGGAATCATGTAGGTACATTTTCATGGCCTTGTACTATACATTTGTAACAAATCTCAGGATTGACATTGATGTGATTATAATTAATATTTTTTGGCATTTCTGTGTTTTCAAGAATCATGACTAGGAATGTAGGGTCCCATGAAATATATATACATGTTTTTTCCATCATAATAGTTCTTTAATTTAATTTTGTAACCTTGTTATATGTTTGGTATATACTTATTTTCTTCAATTGAGTGATATATCTATTTTTAATGTTTTTGTGGTATATCTATTGACATTAATTAGTTGAACCTAAGAATGAGGTTATGATTTATGTATATATATATATATGATTATGAAAACCTTTTAGCGGTTAATACCTTGGTTAGTTCTAGTAATGATACACCATAAGTAATTGGTAGACTCCCAGGAAAACCTTGTGTTATCCCATAGACATAATTTGATATGTACTAATGACTTTGATTTTTTCTAAATGTTTTTTCATGTTTTAAAATATTCCACCTTGAAGGAGACTGATGAGACCACTATATGATGTAGGTTGGGATACTCTATCTTGGGAAGATTCCCCCTTTCCACTTCCTATTAATTAGAAGACCATAGAAACACAGACTTTTTCACCCGACGAGGGTGGTGTTGGTAGTTGAACCACATCAACCAAGAGTCTTTATTTTTGTTCATACCCGGGGTGGAGGGGCATTAAAGTATATGGCTGACTACACAAGGGACTTCTAAAGACAACATACACTAGACTTTCAGAGTGATGGGGGGGGATAGGATGCATATGACTATATAGAAGTCATCAAGGTTATCTTTGAAGACATTGAGATAGTTAAGGATAAGTATTTGAAGCTATTATAATTCATGATATAGGGACCCAGCAGGAGATGGTAGAGTTTGATTTTATAGGATAGTAGATATGAGGGTTTAATATAGGAATCCTTAATGGGATAGTTATTTATTTAATTATATCATGATTCACTAATCCTAGAATGAGTGTATGATTCGATGGAGCTAAAAAAGGGGTCCCTTATAATATCTATATATTTTAATTATTTCACTGAGTTACTTCATTTTGATGTACTCTTGGATAGAAATGGGGCCCATAATCTTGGAAATTTTGACACTAGGATTCATTATGATAATAAATGTTAGTTTAAGAGTTTATACCCACTAAAAAATCTATAGGTTCTACAAAATCCCTTGAAAATTAAGAAGGGCATGGAGGAGGATCGAGTAGTTGATCTTTTTCCACCCTTCAATACATCGATGAGTAAACCTCATACTAATTTGATGTCTGTTACCTTCAAAAGTGTATATAGTGATACCGATGATGTAGTAAATTTTAGTGGTAAATAGTTTGAGTATAATATGTATCGTTAAGTTACCATGGGATTATTTCTATAGTGCTTCAACAATATGATGGTCAGACATTATCACAAGTTCTAAACTACACCTTAGAGAATGTTTGAATGGTATTGCAAGATTCTGAATCTCCATGAGTTCTTATATAGGTCTTAAAGTATGAGGTTCTATGAGGGTCCAATATAGGCATTATATAAAACCTAGGTTTGTTTTTGGGGTCCTCAATAGAATGCTCAAATGATGATGAATCAGTTTATTCATGTACCTCAGGATCAGTGTCATAGATCCAGGGAACGTTGATTATATATAGTTGGTTAGACTTCAAAGGATGGTGTTGAGGTGATATCTAATGCTTGAGGTATGGTTTTGATCACTTAAATGCAATATACTTATTTTTAAGGTACTATTTTTTCACACACCTTTATAACTACACATTTTATCATTTTAGTTGACTTACTGATCAAGTTATCATTTGAGTTTATATTCATCAATACGCCATTGGGTTTGAATGTATATCTTCATTAGTGACACACAAAGTGTTTGATAGTCAATTATGGTTATGGAAATATATGGGACAACATGTTTCTTGAGATGACAAGCTTCATTTTTATTATTAGCATGGTATGGATGTGAAGTTTCCAATTCTCATTGATTGATATTAGAGGATGGTATGTTTTACATAACCGAAGTGATAAAATTAAAAGATGATCGCAGAATGGGATTTTATGGTTGGTAGAGTGGGTCTAGACATGATCCAACATTCTAATATCATATAACAGGTTTTTGGATTGGATTCTTTAGCAAGACTAGTGGTATCCCCCCACATCATGTTTTCAATTTGTGGAAGTCTATCAGGACATCTTTCCAGATAACATCACATCACTTCCCCTAATAACGGAGTTGAAATTGAGTTAGAGATAGTGTTAGGTGTGAACCCAAATTTAGTACCACCTTATTGTATGGTGTCTTAAATGTTGAATTATCTCAACATGAACCTCATAGACTTGTAATAGGAGGGCTTTATTAGGATGAGTACATCATTGTGGGATGCACCTGGCTTGTTTATGAAGGAGGAAACAAGTCATAGGATATATATTGATTACTTGAAACTATATTACATGAGAGAAGTATACATATACTTTCTGAATATCTCTGATCTCATTGATCAATTATAGGTATCATATTGGTTCTTTATGATTTATCTTCAATCATCCAAACACCAGCTATGAGTTAGAGATAAATACATCCGGAAGGAGAGGTTTTATATAAGTTAGCCACTATATGAGTATTTAGTGATTATATTTAGACTTTAGAATATGTAAAACACATTTATTGATATTTGGGGAAGATATTCTTCCCATATAATGAATCTTTCGTCTTGTTTTATGTTATAAATATCCTTATTTACTCACCAACCCTAGAGGATGAATCTAAAAACTTAAAGATAGTCATGACAATTCTTATTTCATATCATCTTCTTCAAGCTGTCAGAGTGTTGTGTTTGGATTCAAGTTGTGTTATTCATGGGGAATGTGGTTTTTAAGACATGTATAAATGTGGAACTAAGGAAATTTGTGTCAGTTATGTTCGGGAAAAATCACCAAAAGCTGTTCAAGTTCCACAGATTTCTAGGTCTAGTGGGATACTATTTTCATTTTACTCAGGATTTGTACATTTTATCATCACCAATGACTACACTAATAACGAAATAAGAGATTTTTCATTATTCAAACTATTTTGGGGTAGATTTAATAAATTTTAAGGGGGTGTTAACTATAGATTCATTTATGATTATTATTATGTTTTTGATCAGATATTTCATGTGTTGTGAAGCATTAGGACTTGTTTTGGGGGTAGTTCTAATGAATAAGGAGAAAGTAGTAGATTATGGATCACATTACATATGACCCCTTTAGAGGAAATATCATATTCACAACATGGATCTAGTAACCTTGTTATATGATTAAATGTGCTGGTGACACTATCTATTTGATGGGAGGTTCAGTATATACAAAGACAATAAGAGAATTTTCTATACCATCAAATAAAATGACCAAAAATATGGCATAGACACTTAGTAGGTACCTGTAGACATTCAAATTTGAGATGGATTTTTCTCTAGGTAAGGGTAATGTTATTTTAGATTATCTTATCCAAAATATAGAGGTATAAAAGGTATTTATTGAATAACCATCATAGGGACAATAGTGCCTAATGGGGTTGTCGACCGATTAGAGGGTGGATGTTTCCAAGGACCATAGATCAATGAAATGGTCCCCATTAGTGGTAATATCTTATTCAGTGGATCATTTTAAGGCTGTTTAGATGGTTGGACCAGATCATGTTGTGATGTAAGAACAACTAGCATGTTTTTACTCGATATCAAGGTGTTTTTTGGATAATGATGATGCAATCCTAGTATAGGGGAGAGTTGTAGTCAATGATTCCATAAGGGAATTACTAATAATACTTTTTCATACATTTAGTTTGTATATTCATATTGTAGTGAAAAATATGCAACAAATATTTATATATCAATTTTGGTGGGCATGGATTAGGAGGGACATTGTAGAATGTTTCGCCAAATTCCCTACCTTCCACAGGATAATGGTCGAGCACCACTGTATTTGTTGTTTTCCTTAGCCATGTATTATTCCCATGTGAAAGTGGGGGGAATCATGATGTAATTTTTGAAGGTGTTCCCCAAAACCCTGAGGTGTCTTGATGATATTTGGGTGATTACGGATTGGATAATGACAATTTTTCATTTCCCACAAATCCTTGAGATTCCCATAATAGATTACATGGAGAAGATATTTTTACAAAGATAATATATTCTTGCATGGAGTTCCCCTGATTTTTTTTCTAGTGACAATTAAATTACATCATGGTATTGTAAGGACTTACATAAATCTTTATAGACTCTGTTGAGATTGAGAACAACATACCATCTATAGGAAGATGGATAATTGCAGTGGAAAATTCATACAATGGATGATATGATTCAGGCCTACATCCTATTTTTTAGTAGTGTATGGGATGATCAACTAGACTTGGTTGAGTTAATATAAAATAGATGTTTCTATTATTTGATTCATACTAACCCTTAAGAGCCTCTTTATAGTAGGCCACGTTGTTCACCACTTTGTTAGCATGAGGATAAAGTGTAATACGTTTTGGGGCCCAATATAGTACAAGATACCTCAAAGAGAGTTTAGATAATTAAAAATAGATTGATCACATTTCAAGGAAGGAATAAATATTATTCTAACAATAGGAAGAGACCATTGGAATTTACAATTGGAAACTAGGGTTTTTTATTAATGACTCCTAAATTTTGACATCAATGATGGAGTAAGTACGAGAAGCTGGAACTAAACTATTTTGGACCCTTAGAGATGACCTATTAGATTGAAAATTTGGGTTGTCTTCTATATATTTATTCTCTCTAATGTTTTATGTGTGATGTATTTCATGTGTCTAAAATCCAAAGGTAAATGCCTAATCTAACACATTTTATTGACTATGAGGATATTGGACCAGATCCTAATGCATTATATGTGAAATGTTTGGTGTGTGTTGTATATAAATGAAAGAAATTCATATGAATGAAGTTCATAACCCTAAATAACATCTCATTCTAGAATTGATGGATCTATGTGGAAACATGGGAGTATGATTCTGATGTTCAAGCTTAGTGGCATGATGTTTTTTAAAAAGACTGTTAGAAATAATTATATGGCATAATGAGTCCTTAATAGAGGATAATTATTACATTCTCAATTTTATAATTTTCAAAATACACCTTTTATATTTATTTTCTTAATTACTTATTATGTAAAAATTTATTTTTCAATTTTTATTTTTCCATTACACTTAGAATAGGTCTTACATAAGGGTAAATATAATCTACCCTTAGGAAGACTTGTTTTTGGGAGTTAAATAAGTGTAACTGTGGATTTTTTAGGGTCAAATAAATGTGACCATGATTATGTGTAAGGATAGGATGATGTTTTCATACACTGCCTATAGGTAAAACCTTTATTTAAAGGACCCAAAAGGGTTACTATGACACTGTGGAAAATAAACCATGTTTTTTAAAGGTTATTTAAGGGTATGATGAGCTCCATAAGGGTAGTTCCTCAGTTTCAAATGATGTCTAAGGCTATCCCAACAACCTCATGTGATATCCATGACCTGAAAGGGTAAAAGCATGTTACCCTTATACAGTTCCCTTTTTGGGTAAAAGGTTATTTTTAACCCATTTTTTCATTTTCTGATTGTCTAACTAGAACCTATAGCACGGTATCATGATTCTATAGACAAAAAATTATTAGAATCAACTATTCGAAAATTTTAAAATTCCTAAATCATATTTATGGAAGTTATTAAGTTATATTAATTCAATATATGAGTGATGTAATATTTAAGTGATTAATTTATTTTATAGGTTTTTAGTATTGAAAACCAGTATAATTTTTTCTTTATTAAAATAAGATCTGAACCTTTTTCCCCTTCATGTTTAATATCATATTGAGTCTAGGTGATCTTAACTTTCATAACCTTAGATATTTGATATCCCCTTTGATCAAACTATAATCTTTTTTTGTTTATAGGTGTGGAAAATCCAATCCCTTTATCCTATTATTTTAGAGAATTATTTTTCAACTGAAAAATTAAATATATCAATTTTATTTTCCAATTTTAAAAAAAATACTTTCTATTAAATTTGAAAAAATTTATAAATAAATCATAAATGGTTTACATGAAATTAAAAAATAATAATAATAAATAATTGCAATAATATTATCTCTGATTATTTTAGAGAAATCAAATATTATCAAATGTGGCTTTATAATTATTTTTTAATGAGTAAAAGGATAGTATATTCATGAAATAAATAGATAAATTTTAAATTATCTAAGAGGATGAAAATATTATCGCATGTGGTATTTTTATTTTTTACTTTAAAAATAAATTAATTGGAATCAATTATATTAATCCTTAGAGATTGTTTTGAATAGACTAATACACAAACATGATTTATTATATGATTCATTGATGAACCATAACAATTTTGTCAATAATATTATGGTAGTATGTTTATTAAATTTTTAGTTCCTTTTATACTCTTGTATCCATTTTTTCATATTTAGATTAAAATGTTTTTTAAATATGGGTGATAGTGATTTCTTGTAGGAGTGTGTGTAGAAAATGAGACTTGTGTGTGATGCATGATTCGATGTGTATTGCAATAATTGATTTTCACCAAATGTGGTGTTGATCACTTTTTTGTAACATTATGTTTCTAGATAATTATTATGCAATGTTATTGTATTAATTATTATTCTATACCCTACTATTTTTATTTACCATGTCTTGGAGGTATTGTATTGGTACTCATAATAGGTATAACATCATGGTATGATTACACCTTAGAGGATGAGTGTGTATAATATGTGGTGATGATGATTATGGAATACTGTAGAGGTTAGGATGATGATAGGCTTGTCATTTAACTTACAATTTGATTCCTTGTGGATATTGATTAATATTCTGAAACTGAATTCCTTGAGGATATCAAGTATTTGTTAACTAGTCGACCTTGTGGCCCCAACTAAGAATTAATATCTTCAAGATACTGAGTAACATGATAAATATCCATGAGAATAATTCATGATCACTTTTAAAATACAATTATTATCCTTATAGAATGGTGCAGACGTAGGTATAGCAATTGTGTATGGTGGTTTGGTTAGTATAAAGGTGATCAACAAATGATTGTTTAAGACTGCAGGCACATTTATAGTTATCATGAAATAAACCTGAAATACCTATATAATCTTGTTAAGGATTTATTGGTGGTGTCCTATTGGGTTTTATACTCACACCCATCATGAGAATCTCATTTTCTATGAATGTTATATATATAGGGATCTAGGAAAGGGAAAGGGGCCCAAAAACATGGTTGATATAAAGAGAATGGAGCTCATAGCGGAACCATGAGATACTATGGGTAATTCCATAGTGATACTTATTTATTTTCATATGCTCTATATAATTTGGTTTGTCTTTCCACATTGGGAAGATAGTTATTCATTTTTATGACTTGTGTGGCATTTGTTATTGAATTTTTATATATAGTCTCCCACATGTTATTCAGATAATTAATTTTCTCTTATATGTATATGGATATCATACTAAGGGTATAGAGTCCCCCATAATAGAAATATAACCCTCACTACTAACTAGAAACCACTTACATAATATGATCTACACATGAGGTCTTGTAGTTTTATGACTCATACATGAAGGTTCATTTTTCTAAATTACACATATGAGGAACTATATTTTTTTCAAAAGAAATAAAATAATCCTTAAACAAAGAACATACGTGCTTATAAAAATCCATCCTTATAAAGAAATTAAATTTATTTATATAGATTATAATTTTCCTAATACTGAGAAAACTAATTCTTATTCATATCCATCATCCCAAAAAAACTCATATTCATGTCGACATTGATGCTAATCAGGAACACACAGCCTCGAAAAGACCCATATGTAGTCTAAACTTACTCATTTTTCAAGAACTAATCATACATATAAGCCCCAACTAATCTTACGAACCACTGAAATGGATAGTATAGAAATGGATCCAAGCACTGGATGACTGATACACAGAGGGTCTTAGCTAAATTTCCAAATGAAAATGTAAAAAATAATTTCCATAGATAATCAAAAACACTTTTGGACCTCTTCCAACCATTAAGAAATGAAATTGTCACATGAAAATTGACTCCATTAGAGATTACTTCCACATTATTGACAACTAAAAAACCTAAAAAGCATCCCAAGGGGATTTTTACAAATAATAACCCCTTTGGGTTTTTAAAAAAACCTCAAATATATTTATCTTTTAAAACTAAATGAAATAATAGAAAATATAAATTTTTATCATAAGAATAATACAAATCTCTTGAATTCAAATATTGTCTCAATGATTCACAAACAAAAAATCTAACAAAATTTTAGTAAATCATGATGTGTGAAATATGATTCAAAAGAAAATAACCCCAGGAAAACACTTCATTAAACTTTCATTCACGCCCACATTCTTCACTGCTTCAATACTCGAACTACCAACAATTTATCATTCAATAACTCCCTCATCCAATATAGTAATCCCACCATTAATCCAAAAATCATGCTCCCCCTTTATCAATGAAGCTAAAGCGTACTTCTCTGAAATTTCACAACCTATTTTTAGAAATTCAAACATTTAATACAAGATCGATATCATGTCTTTCCATAATTTCGAATCCCCATTGGGCGTAAAGGTACCTTCCGAAAATATAATAGTTAGATTTATTTCGTCAGAATCTATGATCAAGATGATGTCTATCAATATCTATCTTGTTTGGTGTCTTGGTCCTAATATAAAACAATCAATTTTGAATAGAAAAATACTAAAAATTCATAACTTTTGGTTCCACCATATCCTTTAGGAAATGATATTTAATCTCTATGTGACTATTAATAAAATTACAACTGTTATTTTTTCTATAATTTATAACACTTAATCAATCACACACTATTGTAAGAGGAGATATGATTTCCAAAATAATATCTTTAGGTTTTTTTCTCATGCATATCAACAGGATAAAATATTGATTGCACACTACATATGCATCCTCCATCATGAGTAAATTGATGAAATATTTTTTCTTTCTTATCCAAGGTATTCAAGAACAATCTGGTTAAAATAAATCTCTCAAATTCAATTTTTTATCACCTATCAAACCTACCCGATTTATGTAACATCCCAGATAAATAATGGATATGAAATTTTTCATATTTATTTTCATATTTGTGAATTAAATATTAATTTTATTTTAAATAGGATTTTATGTTCGATGGAATACCCAATACAAAACTACATGTTTCCTGGAAATCATACATTGCAGAAAACGTTGAGTTACACTAAAAAATAATAATATATTTTTATTTTTAATGATAGTTAACACCTAGATGTTGTAATTGTAGGAATGAAAAATATCTAAACATATTAAGATTACACATTTTTTTAAAATGTTATTTCATTTATCCAATAAAATTTTGAGGCATAAATGTGAATGAATATAATTTCAAGCATAAATACTCTAATATTATTTAAAATGTCAATTTACCACCTTTTAATAGAGAACCATATTTAAGTCTCATTATTATAACTTTTATATGATCTATTTGACAATATAAAACTATTCTTTAGAATCAAGACATCAAAATTTAATTTGGGTACATTTTTGGAATTTTTCTGATAAAAATCATTTTTAATGAATAGTGAAAAATACAGTATTTTAATTCAAAACTACCATTTAATCTAATTTATTTATATGGCTAGATTTTCTTATTAATTTACTTTAATGTTTAATTAGATTATATTTTTACCATTTAATTTAATTTTGGTCATTGTAAGTAATTTCACTTTGAAATTGGATATAAACAAGTGTCAATATTTTGATAGTTATTATTTCTTATAAACACGCTTTTTATTTTGACAATGGTAAATAATATTAAATAAATTATTGTAACATCTGCGTTTTAAATTTGGAAAAATATACAAGATATATTAATTTGGAATATCAAATATTTCTTAGGATGAAATTTTGGTAGTATTCTGAAAAATTTCTTTTTTTGGTGAATACTCAAAACACTAAGTAGTAGTTAAAAAACCGACTTTTTAATTTAAATGACATTTTACCGCTTCTGTGAATTGAATTTAGAATATATGAAATACATGGTTGTTTTCATTAATTATAATGAGGTTCAATAAAATGAAAATAGTTTTTGTAGAATAGTAACTTTTGACTTTTATTTACTACGGTTAAAAATAAATAGGGTAAATCAAGGTAAATATAAAATTATATTAATATTAAATTACCCTAACATGTTTTATAATCCTATTGGTTGACACATTTCCGATCATGGGAATCCTTGGGTCAATTTCGGGACCCATGGAGCCACATAAGACTGATAATGACACTTTATAATAAATAATTTAATGTAATGAAAAAAATGACATAAACATATATATTTTAGTAAAAAAAATTACATCGGGTGATATAAGAAATATCTTCAACTATAAATATCCATTCTAACCCTAAAAATATTTCCTACATCATGGTATTTTTTAAAATTTTGAGATATCAAATAAATAATATTATAAATGACATAATAATGATGCACTGTTCACCTCATTAATAAACGATTTAAATAAATAAGATTATAAAAATTAAAACAACTTCCAAAACTTGTCCAATTAATATTGGATTATTTTATTCAGAAAAAGAGTCATCTTATCTTCTACGTTATTAATTTTTGGACCTTTCGAAATCAAAAATCAACATAGGATAAAATAATATTTTCAAACATTCTTAAATAGCCCCCCTATAAAAATCCCTCACCTCTAACCCATTACTGTCACCACTCAAGCACCTTGGATAATCAAAAAACAACCATAATAAGCTCTAAATATATATATCTTCCATATATAAGACTTAAATTAAGAATAAGACACATAAAGAAACCCATTTGTTCAAACCAATGAGAGTTACTAGATTTAAAGGTAACGTCTTCTGGTAAGTTCTTTTTTTAATTTTACTTTTACAACCCCCAAAACTCTATTTATTACTTTATTTTATAACAAAAACAGTATCCTAAATATACTAGGTTTTTTATATTATAATTAATATAAATAAACATATAGACACCACCGTCTTATGGGTGAAACCAATATTGTTTATCTGGATGGTGAACTACTACCTCACGAAATGATGATTGTCAATCTTATCCTACCACCTCTTATGGTGGCCATTAAGATGGAAATTTATTTATATGTGATATATATTATATTTATATTGTCTCTATACATATTTAATCTTCATTTATATAATACCTTTATGGTTTCCATAACTGGTAAATACGATAATTTTATTTGAGGAAGTGCGGACTACCGCCTCCTCAAAGTGATATGACTCATTCATTCCATTCGTGGAACGTATAATGGATGGAGTTACAGAAATTATATATCATATTGAACTAGAATTATAATATATCTATGTATCATTAATTATTCATTCTATTAAAATATGAAATAGAAATGAAAGTATCGTTCATGTGTACGAACGACATACTATCTTCGTGAACAGTTCATTTCATTTCTTATCTACAAATGTTATGTACTATTGTAAATACATATATATAATAGAAATATATGAAATATATGATATCTATATAATGAATATAATTCTGGATATAATGGAACTTTGACCAGATGAACAACATGCAATTATAAGAAGTTCATTTTTGGCTCAAGAACCAAATATCAACAAAACAACCAGTATAAACTTAAATGATTACTTAATTTTATGACATGGTAATAAGTAATATAAAAGGAATAATAAACATGAAATGGGTTTTTAAGAAATTGTAAATTAACATTATTTTATTATTCAGGATATTGAAGAAGAAATAGGTCATGTTGGACACGATGTACGGGACTTCGTCTCAATTTACATTCATTAAGGCATATTTTGTTTCATACCCCACTTTCATTTATACTGTATTTAGAAAAATTTGTATTTTCATTTAATTCAATGGGAATCTGTTTATATGAGGATATTAACTAAACGACAAAAAAGAATGTTTCCTTTAACGTAAGTGGTGACAATGACCTTTTCCGCCGCCATGAGTATTATTTGACACTTGGCTTCCTTAACAAACCCTAATATTTTGAAAAATAATATAAATACTATATAATCTTTTACGTATTTTTTTATTGAAAATGGTTTTGATAAATGACTTGTTATGTCAATATATTTAAATGATTTGGAAATTTTATCTTTCCATTATGTTAGTTTTTTTGTGTTATGAATTTGTTATGGTTATTTGGAAATGTTTACGAATATAGGTCATTCAATGATAAACCAAGGTCATGTGAGCCCGATATGGATCTACAATGCATTGGGTAATGTGATAGAGTTAAAAATTAATGTTTCTCCTCATATATTTTGGGAATATACTGTGATGGGTATTCCAACGTAAACCCTATGTAGCTATGATAGTTATAATGCATGTATGATATAGATGACACACGTTTCCTTTATGACTCATGATTTCTATTTGTTATTCATAAATATTATGATTTCTGAGATAAGTTAATGATTGAAAATTATGATTTCTTTGATTTGTATGTATTTAGGGAATAATGTTTTCATTCTTTCTTTTATAACCTTTACTGAACGTTTTATTCTCATCCAAAGTATTGAAATGTTTTTAGAGGACATAAAGACGAATAAGTTCAAATATGGGATCAAGGAAAAGTCATGCTATTTAATATATTAAACTAGACATGACTCTTTTTTCAAGAGATTTTAATATTATGAAAAAAATAAAAACTGAGTAGAAGTGTCTAGTTTCTAATTTTGAAGATGTAATGTAATATTTATGGCCTAATTCTCTAAACTGTTAACCTGAAAGGATCCTAAATTTAAATTATTCAATTAATTCAAGATTTTGTAATGTTTTAATGTCAGGACCTTATATTTTGTATTAGTGGTCTGTTTAGAAAACTTTAGGAGTTAGAATATTGTTATGTTAATGTTAATACATTATTTTTAATTTATGTTAAGATTGAAATGATATAGCATTTACAGAATACCATGTTGCTTTGTCTGTGATATATTTGTGTTTAGAAAGGCTTTTCATTGAGGAAACAGGGTAGCTGTGCTGGGAAGGCATACAGAGGGAAAAAACCTTCCAACTCAGCATCCAGAGATGGTCTGAATCTGAATTGAACAATTTACTACAATGATAGATATGTTTACTCAGGTGATAAGTTTGTATCTGTGATAATTTATGATATTTTGGTTTATTCTAAAAGTAAATAAGACCATGAATTTCATTTAAGGGTTATCTTGCAAACCATAAAATAAAAGAAACTGTATGGGAAATTTTGAAAGTGTGAGTTTTGGAAACAACAAATTTCACTCCTTGGTCACATTGATTTTAAGGATGGAATAACTGTTGATCCTACTAAAACAAATATTTTTTTAATAATGGCCAAGACTCACAAATATTAATGATATCTTTAGTTTTATTGGATTAGAAGGTTACTACCAATGTTTTGTTGAAAATTTTGCACATTTATATAGTCCAATGACTATGTTAACTTGAAAAGGTGTAAATATTATCTGGACAAATGAATGTGATGATTTTCTTTAGTCATTGAAAAGAATATTGTTGAATGCTCCAGTTTTTTCACTACCATCCAGAAATGGTGAGATTGTTATCTATAATGATGCTTTGTTTAAATCCATGGCTGTGTCTTTATGAAGAATGATCAAGTAATTGCTTATTATTCACATTAGTTGAAACCTCATGAGTTAAATTACCCAAAACATTATTTAGAATTATCCACTATTGTTTTTTGCTTTAAAAATTTGGAGGCATCATTTTTATGGAGTAAAATGTGAAATATATACTAACCAAAAAAGTTTGAAGTATATATTCACTCGGAAAGAATTGAACATGAGACAGAGGATATGGCTAGAATTAATCAAGAATTGAGATTTTACAATTCATTACCATCCAGGAAATGTAAATAAATCAGTTGATGCTTTGAGTATAAAAATTAATTCTATATTAAACTTGTTACATTTGGTAAAAGATCCTTTTATTAAAGTCTTGATGAAATTTGGAATAGAAGTTTTTGGTGCAGGAAATTCCTCTATTTTGGTTCAGGTGTCAGTGAAATTATATCTATCAAATATAATTAAGAAAACATAGAAGGAAGACAGCGAGTTAAAACAAAAGTAGTGTTGGTTCTGAAGGGTACGTTTCTGGAATTTAACATCGATAATGATGGTATTTTGAGGAATGGGAAGAGATTATGTGTGCTTTGTAATTCAGTGTTTAAGAAAGAGTTATTATATGAAGTTCATAGTATTCTGTTTTCAGATCATCCTGGAAGTACTAATATATACATATATCTTGGGAAGTATTACTGGTGGGATAGAATGAAAAGAGAAATTGCTGATTTTACTATGAAGTGTTTGACTTGTCAACTGGTTAAGGAAGAGTTACAATTACCAAAAGGGATCCTTCGGCCTTTACCGGTGCTAGAGTATAAATAGGAAAATATATCCTTGTACTTCGTTGTGGTATTACCAAAAACATATCTAGGTAATAATTCAATATGGGTTATTTTTGATTAGTTGATTAATCTGCTCATTTCCTTACTATACGAGAAACGTTTTCTGTTGATCAACTTTCTCGGTTGTATGTTAAAGTGATAGTCAGGTTGCATGGAGTTTCCCTCTCCATTGTATCTGATCATGATCCCAGGTTTACTTCTTACTTTTGGAAAGGCCTTAAAAAGTTGTTTATTAATAAATTAAATTTTAGAATAAATTTTCATCCATAATCAGATGGGCAGTCAGAATGAACAATTCAGATGATGGAGGATATGCTAAGTGCTTTTTCACTGGATTACCAAGGAAGTTGTGACCAACATATTTTTTTGGATGAATTTTCGTAGAATAACATTTTTTATTATAGTATAAAAGTGGCTATATTTGAGGCATTATATGGGAAGCGGTGTTGAACTCCTTCTATTTGGGATAAATTAGGTGAAATGAAATTTATGGGACCATAATTGGTAGAAGAGATTGTAGAAAAATTTCAGTTGATTCATAATCACATGAGAATAGCTCAGAGTAGGCAGAAAATATATGCAGATAACTGGAGGAAGGATCTTTCATTTGAGGTAGGTGATCATGTCTTTCTCAATGATTGTCCATGGAAAAGTGTGATGTGTTTTTGTAAAACTGGAAAGTTTAGTCTGAGGTACATTGGACCTTATGAAAACCTAGAGAAACTTGGACTAGTTGCATAAAGAGTGGCCTTACCTCCATGTTTATCTTAGGTACACATTGTTTTTTATTTTTTCAATGTTGTGAATGAATATTCCAAATCTATCTCATTATTGAGACTTGTGGTAGTTAAATTGGAAGAAAATATCTCTTATGAGGAACAACTAGTACAGAATCTTGACTGTAAAGAGAATGTGTTGTGGTATAAGTTAAATAAATCTAGTAAAGTTTTTATGGAAAAACCATATCGTTAAAGAGGTAATGCAGAAATCATAAAATGCTATGAGGGATAAATACCCTCATTTATTTGATAAGTGAATACAATTGCGAGGATACAATATCTAAAAGGGGGAAGGGTGTAACATCCCTGATAAATAAATAATATTAAAATTTTCATATTTATTTTCATATTTGTGAATTAAATATTAATTTTAATTTAAAGGTGATGCTATGTTCAATGGCATACCAGATATGCAACATAGTGTTTTTTTGAAATCATATGTTACACAAAATGTTGAGTTATATTGAAAAATAATAATATAATATTATTTTAAATGGTAGTTAATTCCTAGCCATTATATTGGCATGAATGAATAGTAACTAACCATATTATGATTATAAATGTTTGTTAAATATTTTTACATTTATCCAATAAAATTTAGATTCTCAAAATGAGAATGAATCGAATTTTAAGCCTAAATACTAAATTTTTTTTTAAAAGGGTGATTTACCCCCTTTTGGTGGTGAAACCTCTTTAAATGTAGTTTTTCATAGTTTTATATGTTCTATTTGACAAAATATAATTTTTCTATACAATATGGACATCAAAATTTACTTTGGGTAAATTTTTGGTATTTTTTTGGTAAAATTCATTTTTATTGAATAGTGAAAAATACTGTATTTTAATTCCAAACTGCCTTTTAATCTAGTTTATTTATTTGGTAAGATTATATTTTCAATTGGATTTAATGTTTAATTAGATTATATTTTTTCCATTTAATCCAATATTGGTCATTGGAAGTAATTTCACTTTGAAATTGGACATAAAAAAGTGTCAATCTTTTGTTATTTATTTTTTCTTAAAAACGTGCTTATTATTTTGACAATAGAAAATAATTTTAAACTAATTTATTAAACTTATATTTTTTTAATTAGGTAAAAATGAATTCAATTTTTAATTTTGAATATCAAATATATCTTAGGCTGAATATTTACTATTTTTCTAAAATCCATCAATTTTTGATGAATAATGAAAACACTAAGTAGTAGTTAAAAATCTGACTTTTTCATTTAAATGAAATATTATAACTTTTGTTAATTGAATTTAAAAAATATGACATACATGGTTATTATAAGTAAGTAAAATGTGGTTCAATTTGATTGATATAATTTTTTCTGAAGAGTAACATTTGATTTTTATTTACTATGGTTAAAGGTAAACAGGGTAATTCAAGGTAAAAACAATATTATAATAATTTTAAATTACCCTAAAACGTGTCATAATAATATTTAATGATGCATTTCTGACCAAGGTAATCATTGGGTAGATTTTGGGTCCCCATTGAGCCACTTATGAGTAATAATGACACTTTATATTAATTAATTTATAGTAAAGACCAAAATGAAAAAAAACATATCTCTTATAGTAAATCAAATTTTACATACGGTTATATAAGTTATCAATTCATCAATAAATATTAATTTGAATGATAAAAATACTTCCCACACCATGGTATTTATCTTATAAATTTAAACCTCAACCAAATAAAATTATTTTTGAAATAATAATGATGCAGTGTTTACCTCATTAATGGCTGATTTAAATAAATAAGATTATAAAAATTAAAAAATTATCCAAAACCTATCCAATTATTATTGGATGATTTTATTTCAAACAATAGTCCTCTTATATTCTACATTAATAAGTTTTGGACTCTTAAAAACCCAAAATCATTATATAATATAATAATATGATCAAACTTTCTTAAAGAGCCCCTCCCCCCCTTATAAAAATCCATCACCACTAACACATTACTCACACCTCTCAAGCCCCTTGGATCATCAAAACTCTAAAAAAATAATCTCTCTATATACCTCTCTTCCACATATCATCCTTACCTTAGGCATAAGGTACTTCAAAACTTTTTTTTGGTTAAAACCGAAAGGAGTTACCCAATTTAAAGTTAACATCTTCTATTACGTTCTTTTCTTTTATTTTACTTCTGCTACCCCATAAAATATTTTTATACATTTATTTTATAAAAAAACTAGTATCCTATATATAATTTTTTTTATATGAGATGTATTTTAACAAAACTTAAACACACATACATCTAATGGGTAAAGAACATGTTGAATATGTGGACGTCAAACTACTGCCTCACGAAACGACGATTGTTCAATATTCTCCTACCACCTCTTATGGTGTAAATTAATATTGAACAATATTTATATGTGATATATATTATATTTATACTGTCTCCATAATTTCTTATTTTTCATTGATATCAAAACATTATGGTTTCTATAACAGGTAAATAAAATAATTTCATTTGAGGAAATGCGGATTACCTCCCCCTCAAAGTTATATGACTCATTCATTCCATATATAGAATGTATAAAAGATGGAGTTACTGAAATTATATATAATATTATACTGTAATTATAATATTCATATGTATCATTATGTTTTCATTCCATTAAAATATGTAATAGAAATGAATGTAGCGTTCATGCGTACATACGGCTTGCCGTCTCCATGAACGGTGGATTTCATTTCTTATCTCAAAATGTCATATAATATTATAAATACATATTTATACTGGATATATATGATATTTGTGTTATCTAAATCATTAATATCATTCAATAGATAATGGAACTCTGACTGCATGAACAACGTTTAATTATAAGAAGTTCATTTTTTACTCAAGTACCAAATAGAGACAAAACAACCATTATTAAAATACTGGATTACATAATTTTTATAACATGTTATTAAGTAATATAAAAGGAATAATAAACTTGAAAAGGGATATTAATAAATTAGAAATTAACTTTAGTTTTTTATTCATCAGATTAAAGAACTAATGGGTCAAGTCAGACACGAGATAAGGAACATTGTCTCAATCTACTTTCAATGAGGCATATTTTGTTTTATACATGTCTTTATTTTATATGGTATATAAACACATTTGAATTTTCATTTCATTCAAAGGGAATATTTTTCTATGATTCATTTTACTAAATGATAGAAATGAATGTTTCTTTAAACGTAAGTAGTGGCAACGACCATTTTCACCACCATGAGTATTATTTATTCTAAGATTTCCTTAACAATTTGCAATGTTTGTAAAAGGAAAATAAATACCATATACTATATTATGTATTTTGGTATGGAAAATGGTTTTGATAATGGATTTATTATGTCAATATATCTAAATGATGTGGAAATTTTATCTTTCCTTTATGTTTGTTTTATATGTTATGAATATGTTATGGTTTTTTTGGAATTGTTTATGTATACTAGTGGTTCTGTGATAAACCTATGGCAGGTGATCCCGAGATAGCTCTACAATGCATTGTGTAACATGATAGAGGTAAATGTAAAAGTTTCTCCTAATAGATTTATAGAATATACTATGATGGGTATTCCAATATAACTCCATATGTATCTATGATAGCTACAATGTATTTATGATATGAATTCCACAAGGTACCTTTATGATTTAGGATTTACATTTGTTATTTATAAATATTATGATTTTTTTGTGGTATGTTAATGAATGAAAAGTATGATTATAGTAATTTTAATGTATTTATGAACTAATGATTTCTTTCCTAGTTTTATAACACTTACTAATATTTTTATGTTCATCCAAAGATTTTCAATGTATTTCACATGACATAAAGATTAATAGGGTCAGATATGGGATTAAGGAAAAGTAATGTTGTCTAAAACATGGAAGTAGACATGACACTTTTTTAAAGAGTTTTATTTTTATGAAAAAAAGGAAACTGAGTAAAAGTATCTACTTTGTAATATTTGACATGTAATTTAATAGTTATGGCATAATTATCTAAAACAAAAAACCTAAAAATATCCTCAATGTGAATTATTCAGTTACTTTAAGATAATGTATGTTTTTAAGGATGGGTCCATATAATCAATATATATGTATCATAAGTGCTATTTTTCTGATGTAATGTAACAAAACAACCTATAATCCAAGGTGTGGTTGATGTAACAAAATATTCATCTCATATAATGCATTCAACGTTCATTTGGATATATTTGATAGTAGAAATATTGACATGTGGGAAATATGATATCTAGTCAAGTGCATATCAAATAAAAAAAACTACAATTGACATCTCTATAAAGTTTTATATACCACTATTTTCCTTACTCATATTTTGAAAATTTCATTTAGGCCACCATGAATGTTTATATATGGCTTGTTTCATCCATTTGAATTCTTTTTAACTCCTCATTCAAATATTTTAATCATAAAAATATACTATCCTTTAATTAGATCACCTAAAATCCAATAAATAAAATTAAAAATAGAAAATAAAATACATTTTGGATTCACACATCATGAATTATGAAAATTAGTTAC
The DNA here is from genome assembly GCA_963277665.1 of Viscum album. NCBI lineage: Eukaryota > Viridiplantae > Streptophyta > Magnoliopsida > Santalales > Viscaceae > Viscum > Viscum album. Next base: position 441,583,172 of record OY728135.1, on the reverse strand, counting down.
ATTTTACAACAACAAAGACTCAAAATTGATACAATTTACGAAATTAATAACAAAAAACAACTAATATTTCTCCTTCCTTATGTAGTGTTTGTAATCATACCCTCGTCATTTTAAAACAACCATCTATATATGCCAATCCAATCATGAGTACCATACCCCTGGTGTTTTTATTGTTTTTATAAAAGGACTACATAATCTAGAAAACCTTTTCCTCATCATCATCATCATCTAGAAAAAATTTTTGTTTCTATTTACAAACCTCCTATACAATGATTCCATTTAAAAATTCTAATTAGATATATATTAGATACAATTTGAATCCCATTTATACTATTATTCCCCCAAAAAACATTATGGTTTCAATCAATGTTGTGGGTGAAAATACATCATCAACATTAATTTCTTATATTTAGTAATATCCCTTACACACATGTTTTTAATTTTTTTGAGTAACATTTCCATATTCATTGTGTTTATTTTTTTTAAAAACCCACATATTTCTAATAAAAAATTTTGGCCTTAGAAAAACTTCACATATTTGTTTCATTTCATTTTAGTTAAGATATTAAGTAATATATTTGGACCAATTGACATATCTGTAGTGTTCTAAAAAATATTGGCTCTACATGTGATATTACGTATGGTTTTTAGCCTCCATCCTACTATTTTAAACCAATACTATTTAGTATCCAATAAAGTTGTTTGAATAGATTTATACCCTACATGTTTTTTAGGTTTTAGATGATATTTTCACTAAATATTCCTCATCATCGTAGAATTTATACGATACTTCAATATCACATTATCTCCCACTAATCGACCCACTTCATCTTCACTTTATTCAGCAATTTACTCACTATTTCATTTACAAATATTCTCTTTAGTTTTCAAATTCTACACTTTTTAAATAACTATAAAATCATTTATTTAAATATTTTTCCAAAACGTTTGGTGTACAATTTATATTCATTTATTTATAATGAATATCTCAGGAAAATACCTTAATATACATAAGCTTCAAAATGTTAATGATTAAACATAATGATGATAAAAAATATACCTAAAAAAATGAAATAAATTGAGTTCTAGACTCTTCCCATACCAAATCTCATAATGGGTATTTTATTAATTCACCATAATAAGGATTATATATATATATATTTGAAAAATGATGTTTAAATAGTTCTATAGTTGTTTTTTTCCATTACCACTTTTTAAGCCATGTTTTTAGTATTATAAATTATTATTTCAGTGAATCCAATTTTTATGTAATCCTTATAGGTGAAACATGATGTAATATCCCATGATTTTAAATGTACTCTTCCAAATTATTATTGTTAAACTATATATAATTATTTGTTTGTAAATTGCGATGTTTCATCCCAATCGATTTTCTCTTTCAGTCTCTAGTAATGAGTGATCCACCAGAACACATCATATATTTGAGCAATGTTCGTTAGACCATAAATTACTCTATATTCATTTATTATTATACCAAAATACCTTTTACTATCCATGAATTTTGGTGTCATTATCCCACGCACATCTACAAGAAAAATCATGAGCAATGTCATCATTATATTCTATTTTAGATTGTAATTCTTTTGAACATTCTCCCTTTTTTAGAAGTATCACACATATGAGTATGTTCTCATGAAAGTATAGGGAGGTCTAGAGATCCTTCATTTTTTCAAAAGGAATTTTATGGATTTCGGGATCATGTGGTCAAGTTACTTATATCACAATTGATTTTATTCCTCCTTACATATAAATCAGGTATCATATTCTTCATTTATGAGATAGAGGTTTCATTTAGTTCTCCGTAATTTTTATAATAATTGATCCATATATTAAATTTATATTTTAATACTTACAGTTATGTTACACCACATGTATAGATTCACATAGTTGAATTAAAATGATTAAATTATGATGAAGACCTCAACAAAAATAATATATGTTCACTTTAAATCCCTTCCACCAAATTTTGCATTCCAGGAGATAATATTTTTTTATACCATGAAAATTCAACAAGAAAAAAACTCCATAATTTGATTAATTTATTATAGTAGAAAAATATTTATTTCAAATCATATAATATGAATACAAATATTACAAAATCTATGTTCCCCATCCACCAATTTCAATCAAATAAATTTATGAAATATTTTCCTCATTCACATTACTTTTCCTGACTCATGACCATTGATTAATTAAATATGTAGATGAATAATCTTTTGTCCCCATTATCACCTTATATTAGTCCTAATATAGTACATATAAAAATATGTTTTTTATTTTTTACCAACTTGTTGATGTTTCATTCTACTGTGCTTGTTAATAATTTTAATAAATAAACCACTAATTTGTGTGCAAAATCATTACAACAAAAACAATGTCCAATAAAAATATATCATGAATGGATAATTATTCTCATCACTTTTTGTTGATAAATATTCGTAAAGGGATTCTTTTCTATGGAGCACATATATTTTATGCGTCCCATATTCCTAAAACAATATAACTGAACATTTAGTGTATTTTGTGTGTGCTTTTTTTATCAAACAAAACTTATCTTAGTCTATTTTGATTCTCTATAAATAAATTTCCTTCATGTAGTTTCTGTTTGAGGATTATCATCAATTTTCATCAATTTCTTATTATCTTCAAGACCCACAATTTATTTTCCTTTTTCTTTAAAATTTATTAATATTTTGTATAGTGAGAAACATTTTGGTAGACTCCCCAAGAATTTATTTCACTTCTTCCAAAATAATTTTTCTCAATGTTCTTATTGTAATGCCTATAGTAAGAAGAATTCATTGATCTCCAAACTTCTATAACCAATTCATTATTATTTTAAATTGAGTTACTCAATTATTTTGATTCTATAATTTATAGATTTTTTCAAACCATCAATTATCTAATCCTATTATTTATTATTTAGACTCGTAAAGAGTAATTTATATGAGTTTCTAAAATTTTTAGATTTCAGTTTTTCAATATAAACTTCTAGTTCATGATTTTATCATTATTATTTATAGATAAATAACTTGTACTCATGAAAATATCCATTATATTTATTTGTTCTACCCCTCCAATTTTCAATTTCATTATCGGAAGATTTTAAGTCAACTTAAAGATATACTCTAATAAAAATTTCTTCTATCATTAACCCCAAGTATTCAATGTGTGTGTTTTCTATAAAATCCACCACAAATTCTTCTTAGAGTTATTTATAGTCATTTAAATCCTCTAATTGGGCATCATTTAGGTTATCATCTTCTTTAGACAACATATTCATCTTGTTGAATAAGTTATTATTGGGTTTCCTTTTTCTATTTATTCCTCTAAAACTTATATTCATTTACCATTCTTCTTCATCATTATCGTGAACATTATTAGAATTCATAGTAACTATATTTCCCACTTTTTTATATTAGAAAAAGAAAAGTGTAACTTTTCTTCTAAATTTACCTTTTTTCTTTTTTATGTTTTGAGTTAATAAATTTAATCATCTCATCATCTTCATCATCATTGGCATCATCTATCAATGAGAGTTTATTAAGGTCATATGTATTGATGGATATTCATATTCATAACTATAGTATTGTGTATGGATCATTCACTTTATAATTGTTTCCTGAAGACTTACCAACAACAACATCAGTTTTTGTTTTATTAAACATTATTAGTAATAATAAAATATTTAATGTGCATTGAGAATTTTACATTGAGATTTAGAGAATATTGTAATCAAAATGATACTTTTTTACATGATTATGATTGATTTATTGTATTTGTTTAAAACACACAACCCCCATGAAATAAGGGAGATGGAGATATGGAGGTTATAATAATGTGAAGTCATGTATATTTTTGACTTGATCTAGTTGAAGAATGTAAAGGATATTAGTTAGTATTATTTTAGGATATTTTTTGGTATTTTAAAAATAAATAAGATAATTTAGTAGGAATTAGAAATTATTTTCTCATGTGGAAACTAGATATTTTTTATTAATGTAATAAGAAATGAAAAGTAGAGCATGTTTAGCAAAATGGAAAAGTCCCACTATTCAATAAGAGGGAAAGACTTTTTATCATCAATAAAGGATATTGGTTATTCAGTTTTTAATAGATAAAGGTTAATACTTCCAGAATAAGGTTGGAATATAGGGGGATTTTTTTTCCAAGAGTTTTACACTCTATAAATTCATAAAGATAGAAAATAAGAATAGTGTATCATACATAGAATAATGTCAAAAATTCATGCTGGAAGGAAGAAAAGGATTAAAATTTCTAGGAGACTCTCTTGCTTGGACTCCTTGTGGAGTCATTCAAAAAAATTAGTGTATATCAGGAGACCAAATTTTGTGTGACAATAGTATTAACCTATAGTGGAGAAAATAATTATAATAGGAGTAATAAGTTTTATTCTATATGGGGGGAAATGATATTTCCATTGATTTATGGTTATAAACTAGGAGGGTTTGTGCAACCTCACTAAAACATGTAATCAGAAAACATTGTGATGTTTTTTCTTCAAGATCATATTCATTTTTCTATGAATGATCATTGGATTAAATGGTTCGGTGAATGAAATAAAATCACATGTATGACCTTTTTGTTATCATTATTTTATAATAATTATTATGAAGTGTGATGTTTTCCCAACAAATAAGGAACAAGACCATTGACGTGGTGAAATTCTAAAAATTATCATACCAGTATTCATACCCCATGGTATTATCTTTTTTTATGGAGTAATAAAAAAGGTGTTTATATTAAAAATTACGAATTACTATAAGTTAATTAATTTAATTTTTCAAGTCAAATGGTATTATTTAAAGAAATTATTTAAACCACATCAAACTATGTTTTAACATATGATTTGATCAATGTTCAAATAAATATCAAATATTTGATTTTAGATTTTGTGAATTTTTTTACATAATAGAATTTGAAAAAAAATATTTATATTTAATGTAATATTATATATATTTAAGATAAATTAAATATAATAAAATATTATGAGGTATTTCATATTCTTAATTAATATAAATCTTTTATATGTGTTTAAATTATGGAATCACAATAATGGTTTTATAAATTTTAAAAATTTAAAAATAACTTATTGATAAATTATTTATAAAAAATTTGTATCATATTTAAATTTATAAATTATCCATTTATAAATGTATTTTCTATTTTATCCATATTTATAATTTTCCTATTATAAATTATTGTATATTTTAGTTTAATGATTTATACTAATTCTTCATTATCAGACATGTATTTAAGCAGATATATTCTAGGTATGATAATTGATTTAGTTTACTTGAACCAAGAGTTTTGAATATATTGATTTATGATCATTAATTAAGTAGTTAATTAATTATTATGGAATTGATATCTTTCTTGAGTAATGTATCCATGGGTTCAGTGACTTTACTTCAGAATACTCACTAGCCAAGAGGGTTATACCTTTTCTAGAAAAAGGAAGGTTGATTATTTATGGATTAAATAATACTCATGTGGAGATTATTAAGATCGTATAATTATAATTCATTTCATGTATAGAATTCATATACCTTATTCAAGGGATGCATTTGTTATCTAGGAATATAGTTGAATTTTATATTGGGTTTTTAATGCAATATATGAGTTTTCTAATGAGTTACAAATCAATATGGTTTAAACATATTCATTTTATAGAATTAATACTTTTAAAAATTAAATCATCATAATCATGCATATAGTTAAAATGAGTACATGAGATTATATAGTGAGACTGAATCATATTTACTATATTATTAATTATAATATTTCATACAAAGTATGCAAATGTTATGAACTCTATCATTCAATAGGTATGATCACAAAAAGTAGGGTTTCCATGTATTTCCATGTCCATGTAATAGTGAAAATGAATATCCTTAACTATTAGGAAATTAAATCCTTATCTAAGCATTGTTAAAACATAGATGGAAACCACATGATTAAGGACATCAGAGATATGATGTTGAGATTATCCATTTGATGGATTGGGTAAAGAATAATACAGTCAACCAAATAAGAGTTATACATGATATTGTTGGGATGATTCCATACATAGATATATTAGTGGTTAAAGGATAACCAATGGAGAAAATAGAATAATAAATTTTTTATCTTATTCCACAATTGGATATAATGAGTTCAAAATAGGGGAATTTTTTTAATTGCAACTAATTTAACAAAATCATTTATTAAATGTTTATAATGTGATACACATATTATAAAATCATTTGTTGTATATGAATAAAATAAACACCGTCAAACATTACTATAAGTGTAATAATTGAAAAGGATAGTCATTATATAATTTTTTTGAATATTGGTAGCATAATAAATTTTGATATGTAAAAGAAAAATATATGTGTTGGAGTAAACAAATAGTAAGTAAAAAATATTTTATGTTGTTAAATACTTGAATCTAGATTCTTATGAAATTCATAAAATGATACACTTAATGTTTCATAAGAATTAACTTCGTGGTTACCTGATGACTTTAATCTCTACTCATATACTCAATGTGATTTTTTATGTTAATTCCTTGATGTTAAAAAATATTTCATTTAAGTATTGTTATTATAAAGGTTTCATTTAAATGTAAATATTAAAACTGTTTCGAAAATTTGAATAAATTCAAAAAGTGTTTACCTTATTTTATCAATGTGTTGAGAAAATATTATTTGTGAATGTGATATTTGGGTTTTTCATCTATATTGACAGTACAAGATGATTATTTTTTAAACTAATAGAAGGGATGGTACATAGAGAGTTAAAAATTATTATTTAAGTATATGTATAATGTAATTGAATTTAATATTTGTCTAGGAGTATTGATTACATAGTATAAAATAGTCTTAAATATCTAACATATTTCTAAAAACTATAAAAAAATACACAGGTCATGTATTCATTTAAAAGAAATTATTTTTTTTATTTTTGATGGGTATGTGATACAAAATGTATAATTTAAAAATGTGGTAAATATACAGGTGTTCCAAATTGTGTGAATAACTTATAATGCCTATATTTTACATTTATGTAATGAAGAAAAAACTTTCTACATCAAATATTTGAATATAAATGAATATATCATCTTTAAATTAATATATGTAAATGATGTGTATAATTATATTATTTCTCTAATGCGATAAATTAAGATCAATTCTGTTAGGAATGTGGTTATGAAAAAGGATTCATGTATGGGGATATGAATTGTTTAGCTGCAAGGAGAAAAGTTCTGAATATGAGGCTACCTCAGACTATATGTATAAGGATATGTATTGTGAAACCACCAGAGGTATTATTTTATAATAATATTCATTAATTTGTTTGGTTTCATGTAGTATTTAGGGGATATTAAATAGGGAATGTGGATTATAGGTGGGAGATTTAAACATTTTATTGGGCTCATCTAGGTTGATAGAAGGTCTCACCCTTCACGAGATTTGACTTATTCCTTGGGAGAGTTGACATTCTTTTTGGAGTTATTCTACATAATTTTCATTTTTCTTCTTCTAATTCCCCTTATATTATAATTCCCTTCTATAATTATCTTTATATTATTTTTTATATAGTTATATAATAGTTTTATTCTACATACTTTCTTACGCCTACATATAGTCGAAATAATTAGGGATTTCATTGAGAGATTTGGAGGAAATGAAAACTGTTGATGATTGACATAAAATAATTTTTGGAAGATATAAAAAATAATTATGGATAATAAATGGTGTATATGTTTTTTGGAATTGAATGAGTAGGCATTAGTGAACATGGTACTTAAAAAAATTGGGAGGAAAAAAATTAGTAGGGATATTTGTAGGTGACTCTAAATTTATAAAAGTCTATTATTATAGACAAATAGATATCCAAAGGAATTCATGTGAGATATAAATTAACTTTTAATAACAAATTATTGAGTTTTCTAATTGTACAAAATGTTTTCAAAGGAGATAAATATATGCAGTTATGGAAAGTGGTATGTATGTATGAGAGATGATTTTTTACATATGATTGTAAATCATATGAAGATAGTTATTTACAAAAATATAATAAGATTTTATTATATGAATGATAACGATTTTATTATTTCATTGTTTTTAGGAAATAATTGAATGAGGTTGAAGAAGAAATAAAATGAAAAAAACTCAATTAAGAGTTAAACCAATTCTTTAGAATCCACCTTTTTATTACACCATATGCCATATTTGGATGGTCTTAGGGAAATAAAAAAATACCTTGGATGTAGTGAAGGATTCTAGGATGGTTTTTTTTCAGGGATTAGTCAAATTAAGAGGCCCATAATGTGTATCGAATATATGAGAGTTTCATCCTTTTTAAATGTTTGGTGGGTGGTGTACTTATAAATACTTGAAATATTAATTTAGAACATGTTTGTAACTCATGTAAAATTAATCTATAATTAAATATACACAAAAATAATTAACTTATGGAAAAAATTTAATCAAAAACAAAATTTTATATATGTTTAGGTGTCATTTAAAACATTATCATTTTGGTTAACCCCCTCATTAACTATATTTAAGCCTAATTTTTCTGAAAACATTTCACTATTTAAGGGTAATGAATGTAATTTTAAAAATTCAATGTGGAAAATAAATTATCCATGAATGAAAATATTAATTTTATATAATTCATTAGAGTTAATATTGTATTTTTAAAATTTTATTTTCATTTTAAAAAATTAAAACATTTAATACCATTTAAGTCCATTTTCCTAAATATTAATATATCTTGACTTTAATGGAATAAAAATAGAATTTATATTAAAATATAAAAACCATAACTATCTCACTAAATTATTATTATCCATTAAAATTGTCACGACCCGACCCAACGGGGCTCGAGCCGCGACTCCCCAAGCCCGCCTCTAATAGGCCAGGGGCTGGCGACCAGCGCCGAGTAGGCTATCACACACATGGGAGGCATTAGCCTAAGGTACCTGTACACACGCACCCACAAACACCTCCATGCAACAGTGCAGAGATATAGAAACTGAAAGGTAAATGCATGCATACAATCTATCCCAAACCAGAGTGCAACAGCAAAAGTACAAGGGCAAAACAGGGCCCACCAAAAGAAAACTACAAAGCGCGTCCAACCTGCTCCGAAGAAGGGGAACGCTGCCACAAACACCCGCCGGAAAACTCCATCGGCACAGCTCCGGTAAACACCCCGGTCAACCCGCTCACTAAGCTCCGCCTGCTCCGGGTCCTCCTGGGACTCCGTCAAAAGGCCTGTGGTCTGCACAAGACACAAACATGTGCGGGCAAAGCCCGTGCAGGGGTGAGTATAAACATACTCAGTAGGCACCCCAAAAACCCAAAACCCAAGGGAGCAACTGAAAGGCAACAGTCCGCTCAACCCAGCCAGAGGGAACCCATACGAGAGAGAAACTCCATCTCGTGACCATCCTCGGCTAAACACAACAAGTCAGCTCAGCTCAGCTCAGGTGTATGCCCATACATACACCTTGAACAATCCAGATATACACAGCTCACGCCACAAAGCCACAAGAGGTACCGACCTCGTCACTAGCAACTTTCCACAACAAGGAGAGTACACCACGAACACTATCATACCAGATGACACTCATCCGAGAGATACACTCCATCGGGATACTCGCAAACATCTCAGACGCTCGCCCGAGAGACCACGCTCGTCGGATAGCTTCACTGAGGAAACATCACTGAAACACTACAACCACCAAACTCCTCGGATAGGGGATCACCGCTAGGGTCCGCTAGGGGATACCAAGACCCGCTCCGGAATACGTAGCTCACAGATAGGGGATCACTCCCAGGGTCCGCTGGGGGATACCTCAACCCGATCTGGAATACGTAGTTCTCACAGATAGTGGATCACACCCAGGATCCGCAGGGGGATGCCACAACCCGATCTGGCGCTCGACAGAAGATCCACACTCAGATAGAGGATCATCGTCCATATAAAGATGGTCACGACGATACCAGGACCCTATCTGGTATAACTCGCGATGTAGGGGATCGAACTGACGATGCCGCAACCCTACCGTAACCATGCGCTGAGTAGGGGATCGCCTAACCAACGATACCGCAACCCTACCGACACCAAGCGCTGAGTAGGGGATCGTATAACCAACGATGCCGCAACCCTACTATAAACATCATGCTGAGTAGGGGATCGTAAACCCGATGATGCCACAACCCTACTATGCACGACCCACCGCGTAGGGGATCATATTCCCGATGATGCCACAAACCCTACGGGATTAACCTGCTAGATAGGGGATCGCCGCCCGTGAATAAGCGGTCACAGCGATACCAAGAACCCGGTCTAGGGTAAATATGCTAGAGGATCCACTCCGGGCCCACCGGAGGGATACCACAACTCTAACAGTTTAAACGTCCCATCGAGAGGATCACAAACCCATACGAAAGTTGTGATACCACACGAACCCTCGTAGGAACGAACCAAGGGAGAACCCTCAACCACTACTGGTCCAAACGTCGCTATCCCGAGAGACTCGCCTCAAAGCCACACTGCGCACCTCCGAAGCCAAAACCGATGCCATCATCGCGTTCCATGCGGAAAAACACGCAGGATAGGCTGTTTACTCGCCCGAAACAAAGCACTGGTGAAAAAGGCACTATTCACCGTAGCTAGCTCGTGCGGGGCCCACACATCGATCCCGAACCCCATCGAGCGGATCACACCACGGCGATCCCCTCGGAAAAACAAGCGGAATCGACTACTCGCTCGCCCAAAACGGACACCCGGTGAAAAAGGTACTATTCACCGAAGGCCGGCTCGGGTGGGGCCCACGCCTGGATTCTGAAACTCATCGAACGGATCGCACCATTGCGATCCTCTCGGAAAAACACACAGGGTCGACTATTCATCTGCCAAAATCGGACTCCCGGTGCAAAAGCTGCGTTTTTCCGCAAACGCCAAAACCCGGCCTCGTGGGGACCGCACCCCGTTCGCAAACCCAACACCCGGAAACCATCCCAAAAAGTCCGTCGTACCATCAGGGTCTCAACGCCACTGACGGCACGTCAATCGGACGCTCCGGGTAGAAGTTACAACGGCCCGAAGTCGTAAAATAATAAATTAATATTATTTTATACGACGTTTCTCACTCCCGGGCCACGATCCCGAACCTTTAAACCCTCGAACCCATACCGGAGGGTTCGCCTCGTCGTCTGGGTCACGTCGCCGCAAACGGCACGCGAATCCGACTCCCGAGGTGCAAGATACGGGGGTTTAAAGACCCCCGTATGCGAAAAACTGGCCGGACCGGCCCGGATCGGCCGGTCCGGCCGGCCTGGACCGGCCGCCGCCGCCGGCCCGCCCTGGCCGGCGGCGCTCCGCCGCGCGGGGCGGCCGGCCGCCGCGGCTCCGCCGCGCGCCGCCGTGCTGGGCCGCCGGCAGCCGCGGCTCCGCCGCGGGCCGCCGGAATCCGCCGGCGCCGGCGCCGCCGCGCCGGTGCCGCGCCGGCGGATCTTCCGCGGACCGCCGGGGGCACCCCGGTGGTCCGTTTTGCGATCCGGAGGCGCCTACGCGACCCTCGGGACCCGATCTACACTACTACGGCTTCAATTTGCAGAAAAACGCAGCAAAAACGGGATCGGGGATTAAAACTCAAACCGCCTACCTCGCGGGCGAAACGCCGACGTTCTGCCTCAGATCCGCGCTCCCGAGCTTCCGCTGCGCACTCCTGGAACGTCCGCCGTCGAATTCTGAGCTCGTAGGCGCTCCGTTTGCTCGATTCGGCAGAGTGGCGGCGAAGAACGACGAAGAACGGCGAAGAACGATAAAGGGGGGGGGGGGGGCGCTGATATTTATATCAGCGGCCCGCCGGCGCCAAACCCGCCTCGGACCCGACGCCCGATGCGAACAAAAGTAAGGTCACCCCTAGGGTAAACGCGCCGTTCTGAACGCAACGGCGGTCTCTGATTTTCGATCCGAGACTCCGTTCAGAAGTTATTTGAGCCGACGCTCGCACACAAACTTGCCACTTATTTACGGAAACGCCCCTGGTGGCGTTTCCCACCGCAGGCCCGCGCCCGCAAAGATTACACCCTGCCTAGGGTAAACGGCACGTTCCGGACGCAACCGTGCCCTCAGATTCCCGTTCTGAGCTACCGTTTAGGAGATATCACACCCCCGCCACGTGCATAGTATAAAAATACTTAATATTTTTATAAAATTAATTCCGGGCACACCGGGCCTCAGAATCGCACGCCGTCTTCACGCCTAGCTCTGGAATTATTCATAGAAATATTCCAGAGTCTGACAGGGCCAAAAACCCGAGTCGCTACATCCTCCCCCCCCTTAGAACTTTTCGTCCCCGAAAAGCCCCAAGCACAAGGAAAGCGACTGAACTCTCAACTGGGTCTCACACACCAGCGAGCTCACAAACAACAACCACTCAGGGTCTTACCAACGCCCTGAACAAAACTCGAGCAAGCAACAAAAGGAAAGAGTACCGCTAAACAGTGTCTATCAAACTACTGCAGTAAGTAGAAAAGACACAAGGCGTACCTCTATCCATCTGTGGTGCCTCTGGGTCGACTGCCTCCAGGGCATGCAACTGCCCTCGCCCTCGGCCACCAGCTCCCTGAGCTTGGCGTGAACCACCTGGGGGTGGGGGTGGTGGCAACTGGTACTGTCTACCACCACCTCCTGCTGCACCAGCTCCGATGCCACGTCCGATGCCCTACGGACCTCCTTGCTCGAGACGCTGCCTCTGCCAAGGCGGTACATCGACCGACTCCCTCTCAGCAGCACGTCGGGTCGGACAATCTCTAGCAAGATGTCCCCGACCATCGCAAGCGTAACACCGCCTCTCCTGCGGCTGGCCAAAACTGGCCTGCGAGCCCTGTGAGCCCCGAGGCTCAGATCCTCCATCCTGGGGTCGCCTCCTGAAACGTCAGCCACGTCCAGACCCCTGAGTCAGACGTCGGCTACCAGATGCCGATCCGACCGACGAAGTCTCATCTCCCGAGTGCCCAGCACGAACAGGGGGAAACTGCTCAGCCAGAAAACTCTCCACCACCAACGCTCGCTCCAGCACTCCAGCATAGGTGGGCAGGCACAAGGAAACCACACCTTCTCGGATGTCCCTGCGTAAGCCCTGCTCGAAGGTCCGAGCCCGAAAGAACGGGTCTCGAACCATATCCAGGGAGTAGCGCGACAGGTCTGTAAACCTCGCTGAGTACTCCGACATAGTCATGCTCTCCTGACGAAGCTGCAGAAGCTCCTGGATCCGCACTGACCTCAGCGTCACCGGATAGAACTCCTCCCTGAAGAGCCGCTCAAACTCTGCCCACGTGAGCGTCTCCTCGTCATGGGACTGCGTCACCAAACTCCACCATCGCCCGACCGAACCATGCAGAAGGCTCGCCGCTAGGACCACCATCTGATCAGGCGGTGTCCTCACTAGGCGGAAAACTCGAGTAACTACCTCGAGCCAGTCATCAGCTGCCTGGGGGTCTGGATCACCCCGAAACCTCAGAGGTCGCTGCCTCTGGAACTCGTGCAACGCACTCAGCCTGCATGCAACCTCGTCCTGCACCGCCGGCACAACCAGCTGCTCAACAGGTGGTGGCTCCACTGGCAGACCACCTGGAGGTGCAACCTCAGAACCTGCGCCCTGCTCCACAGCCACTACACGGGGCGGGTCATCAGCACAATCCTGCTGCGGAACCCTCGCTGGCTGTCGTCGTGGAGGCATCCTAAAATACATTCAAGACACACCACAGTCAAAGAGTATATCTGGAGAGCTGACTCAAGAAGGACAAGGAAAAACCAAAAACCCAGTCCTATATGATGCATGTACCATGATGTCCCCGCGACCAGTGTACGAATGTCCTGAGTCGAAAGCCAGGTTATCAGAGTCCTGGTGTATGGATACGTCGGCCGCCACACCAACACTGGAGTCCCTGGCCTGAATGCCGAACTCGAAACACCCTAACACTGCCGCTATGCAACCCAAACCAAACTCACAGCTAGACCAGCTACGCTCTGAGATCCCAAGGTGGAACCTCCTCTGATACCACTCTGTCACGACCCGACCCAACGGGGCTCGAGCCGCGACTCCCCAAGCCCGCCTCCAATAGGCCAGGGGCTGGCGACCAGCGCCGAGTAGGCTATCACACACATGGGAGGCATTAGCCTAAGGTACCTGTACACACGCACCCACAAACACCTCCATGCAACAGTGCAGAGATATAGAAACTGAAAGGTAAATGCATGCATACAATCTATCCCAAACCAGAGTGCAACAACAAAAGTACAAGGGCAAAACAGGGCCCACCAAAAGAAAACTACAAAGCGCGTCCAACCTGCTCCGAAGAAGGGGAACGCTGCCACAAACACCCGTCGGAAAACTCCCTTGGCACAGCTCCGGTAAACACCCCGGTCAACCCGCTCACTAAGCTCCGCCTGCTCCGGGTCCTCCTGGGACTCCGTCAAAAGGCATGTGGTCTGCACAAGACACAAACATGTGCGGGCAAAGCCCGTGCAGGGGTGAGTATAAACATACTCAGTAGGCACCCCAAAACCCAAAACCCAAGGGAGCAACTGAAAGGCAACAGTCCCCTCAACCCAGCCAGAGGGAACCCATACGAGAGAGAAACTCCATCTCGTGACCATCCTCGGCTAAACACAACAAGTCAGCTCATCTCAGCTCAGGTGTATGCCCATACATACACCTTGAACAATCCAGATATACACAGCTCACGCCACAAAGCCACAAGAGGTACCGACCTCGTCACCAGCAACTGTCCACAACAAGGAGAGTACACCACGAACACTGTCATACCAGATGACACTCATCCGAGAGATACACTCCATCGGGATACTCGCAAACATCTCAGACGCTCGCCCGAGAGACCACGCTCGTCGGATAGCTTCACTTAGGAAACATCACTGAAACACTACAACCACCAAACTCCTCGGATAGGGGATCACCGCTAGGGTCCGCTAGGGGATACCAAGACCCGCTCCGGAATACGTAGCTCACAGATAGGGGATCACTCCCAGGGTCCGCTGGGGGATACCTCAACCTGATCTGGAATACGTAGTTCTCACAGATAGGGGATCACACCCAGGATCCGCTGGGGGATGCCACAACCCGATCTGGCGCTCGACAGAAGCTCCACACTCAGATAGAGGATCATCGTCCATATAAAGATGGTCACGACGATACGAGGACCCTATCTGGTATAACTCGCGATGTAGGGGATCGAACTGACGATGCCACAACCCTACCGTAACCATGCGCTGAGTAGGGGATCGCCTAACCAACGATACCGCAACCCTACCGACACCAAGCGCTGAGTAGGGGATCGTATAACCAACGATGCCGCAACCCTATTATAAACATCATGCTGAGTAGGGGATCGTAAACCCGACGATGCCACAACCCTACTATGCATGACCCACCGCGTAGGGGATCATATTCCCGATGATGCCACAAACCCTACGGGATTAACCTGCTAGATAGGGGATCGCCGCCCGTGAATAAGCGGTCACAGCGATACCAAGAACCCGATCTAGGGTAAATATGCTAGAGGATCCACTCCGGGCCCACCGGAGGGATACCACAACTCTAACAGTTTAAACGTCCCATCGAGAGGATCACAAACCCATACGAAAGTTGTGATACCACACGAACCCTCGTAGGAACGAACCAAGGGAGAACCCTCAACCACTACTGGTCCAAACGTCGCTAACCCGAGCGACTCGCCTCAAAGCCACACTGCGCACCTCCGAAGCCAAAACCGAGGCCATCATCGCGTTCCACGCGGAAAAACACGCAGGATAGGCTGTTTACTCGCCCGAAACGGAGCACCGGTGAAAAAGGCACTATTCACCATAGCTAGCTCGTGTGGGGCCCACACATCGATCCCGAACCCCATCGAGCGGATCACACCACGGCGATCCCCTCGGAAAAACAAGCGGAATCGACTACTCGCTCGCCCAAAACGGACACCCGGTGAAAAAGGTACTATTCACCGAAGGCCGGCTCGGGTGGGGCCCACGCCTGGATTCCGAAACTCATCGAACGGATCGCACCATTGCGATCCTCTCGGAAAAACACACAGGGTCGACTATTCATCTGCCAAAATCGGACTCCCGGTGCAAAAGCTGCGTTTCTCCGCAAACGCCAAAACCCGGCCTCGTGGGGCCCGCCCCCCGTTCGCAAACCCAACACCCGGAAACCATCCGAAAAAGTCCGTCGTACCATCAGGGTCTCAACGCCACTGACGGCACGTCAATCGGACGCTCCGGGTAGAAGTTACAACGGCCCGAAGTCGTAAAATAATAAATTAATATTATTTTATACGACGTTTCTCACTCCCGGGCCACGATCCCGAACCTTTCAACCCTCGATCCCATACCGGAGGGTTCGCCTCGTCGTCTAGGTCACGTCGCCGCAAACGGCACGCGAATCCGACTCCCGAGGTGCAAGATACGGGGGTTTAAAGACCCCCGTATGCGAAAAACTGGCCGGACCGGCCCGGACCGGCCGGTCCGGCCGGCCTGGACCGGCCGCCGCCGCCGGCCCGCCTTGGCCGGCGGCACTCCGCCGCGCGCCACCGCGGCTCCGCCGCGCGCCGCCGCGCGCCGCCGCGCGCCGCCGCGCTGGGCCGCCGGCAGCCGCGGCTCCGCCGCGGGCCGCCGGAATCCGCCGGCGCCGGCGCCGCCGCGCCGGTGCCGGCGCCGGTGCCGCGCCGGCGGATCTTCCGCGGACCGCCGGGGGCACCCCGGGGGTCCGTTTTGCGATCCGGAGGCGCCTACGCGACCCTCGGGACCCGATCTACACTGCTACGGCTTCAATTTGCAGAAAAACGCAGCAAAAACGGGATCAGGGATTAAAACTCAAACCGCCTACCTCGCGGGCGAAACGCCGACGTTCTGCCTCAGATCCGCGCTCCCGAGCTTCCGCTGCGCACTCCTGGAACGTCCGCCGTCGAATTCTGAGCTCGTAGGCGCTCCGTTTGCTCGATTCGGCAGAGTGGCGGCGAAGAACGACGAAGAACGGCGAAGAACGATAAAAGGGGGGGGGGGGGCGCTGATATTTATATCAGCGGCCCGCCGGCGCCAAACCCGCCTCGGACCCGACGCCCGATGCGAACAAAAGTAAGGTCACCCATAGGGTAAACGCGCCGTTCTGAACGCAACGGCGGTCTCAGATTTTCGATCCGAGACTCCGTTCAGAAGTTATTTGAGCCGACGCTCGCAAACAAACTTGCCACTTATTTACGGAAACGCCCCTGGTGGCGTTTCCCACCGCAGGCCCGCGCCCGCAAAGATTACACCCTGCCTAGGGTAAACGGCACGTTCCGGACGCAACCGTGCCCTCAGATTCCCTTTCTGAGCTACCTTTTAGGAGATATCACACCCCCGCCACGTGCATAGTATAAAAATACTTAATATTTTTATAAAATTAATTCCGGGCACCCCGGGCCTCAGAATCGCACGCCGTCTTCACGCCTAGCTCTGGAATTATTCATAGAAATATTCCGGAGTCTGACAGGGCCAAAAACCCGAGTCGCAACAAAAATCTTGTTAAATATTAATTCATCCAAAATATATTACTTTTAATGTTTTTCATTTCATTTATTTTTTTAACTTCTTTGACAGGTGTTGCATAGGCATTGCGTAAGAGTTCAAGAAAATTAATATATATATATATATATATAAAATAAAAATATATTACTAATATAAAAATTTATTAGTCATTTTTAAAATAAATGTTACTATTAATATAATTGTTTTATCCTTATCACAATATATTAGAGATATTAAAATAAAGAGTGTGGAATTTAGTAACTTTTCATAACTTATAAAACTATAATGGTCATAATAAAATAATGTAGTATTTTAAAATTTAAGATTATTATAGTAAAATAATTATAATAAAATGAAATAAAGGAATGTTTTTGGTGGAATTTGAGAATTTATCCCATAGTTTTTACCTTAATTGAACTATTTTACCCATTACCATAGTGAAAAAATTTACCAACGTTACTATTAATTATGACTTCAAATAAAATTTTCATATTTACAAAATTTGAAAATCCTAATTTTAAATATGATATAAATTTTTCTTCATTAAATTTCTAGAATTAGAAGAAACTTATATTAATATATGTACACAAGATACATTGAAAAAAGTTGTAGAGAAATTCATTTTTATGAATAAAAATGAACTTAAACAAAAAATGAAATATAATATTGATTCATATTGAATTAATTATATTGTTCTTATAAAATTTTATATTATATTAATTTAATATAAATATCATAAATAAATGGTAAATTAAAATTAAATTATTAAATGGGTAAATGATAGTTTTTTCTAAAATTTGTTTTTTACCATTCACAAAAAAAATTCCCAAAAAATTCAAAAAACATTACCGTAACATAATTTTGACATGATAATTAAAAATATGATCTTAATTTTATCAAATAAAATTTAATAAATTATAAAAATTAATTATAATGACCCATGTATAAAACACCCAAAATCAAATTTTAGAAGAAATGAATTTTTAAATCTTGAAATGAATTTTTTTTATTCTTTTTTATTTTACAATAATTAAATGAATGTAAACATTCTTGATTGAATTCAATAATTTTATTATGTAAAATATCACTTATATATATTTCATAATGTGGTTATTCCTCTTCATTCACACCAACTCAATGGCTAGGTTATAACAATAATTTTTGATTAATATAATTTCACAGCTCATTTAAGCTAATTTTTGTGTCTGATATGCGATATTGAACATAGTTTTATTTTAAAATATAATATGATATATAATCTCATGTTTTCAATTTATCCCCTGGATACATAAATTTCATCCTCACTATTTTAATTCTTCATTTCTATGTTATAAATATCATAACTTAGTAATAAAATTGGACATATATTTTATCATGAAATTTAATTTCTATGTTTTGAAATAGAAAAATTCTTATGAATGTACATATATAAGACTCATTATTTCAAGTGATTTTATAATAATGAACCTTGGGAATTGAGTGTTACTTTATATATAAGACTCAATATATTTATCTTCAATTTTCTCAGGATTTAGAAATTTAATTTGCTTTAGGATATATATTATGATAAAACATACTTACTTGATTTATTCACGTTACATTATGAATGATTTCATTCTTTTATGTGAATCATTATGATCATGATGTAATTTTCACTCATTAATCAAAAAAATAAATTCTAATTTACTATTATATCCACAAAATGGGAGAAAGTTATTCCACATGTCCAAACTTGAAATATTTACAAAAAAGAAAAATAATTACTAATATAAACAATCATTTATAAATATTTAATTTCCATAATATTAATAGTAACCAAAGGTTAATAAAAAAACTCCCCAGGTGTTCTTCACTTAATTTGTACCCATAAATTAGAATTATTTTATCACTTCTTCTTCCAAAATCATCTCACCTTTTAACCTCCAAATAACCGTTATCTATAATATATATACCATAGTAAAATATTTACAAATAAACAATAAAAAATATTTTTAACTTCACAAAGGATAAATTTTTCATATCACATTAGAACCAAAAATTTAATTTATATTTCTTCAATAAATATCTTAAAAAATATCACATTTTCTTAAGAATCACTTTTTAGGGTGTTTTATACCATTCAATATATGCTTCCTAGATTCACATTTTCTATATTTTTGTTACAATAAAATATTATTAATAAAATATTTCGATATATTTTAATCATCATATTGAAATACCATTGATAAATACCATTACATTATATATTCACCATTTTATCAATAATTACAAAAAAATTATATCCTTAAAGTTTAAATTATTCCATGAAAACTGTTACATATTTAACTTTTGTCATTGAAATATTAATTGATATTCTATCCATGGAGAAAGTATTTCCAAAAAATAAACTTTCTAAAATAAATATTCACACATAATAAATTTCTAATATAAGTCATTTTTCTATAAAAGAATTATGATTGATTATCAATTTATTTTCATTCTCTTCACAATCCATTGAATATTTAAAAATATCATTAATATATACTATAAAAAATCATTATGTTAACACTTGATGATTGGGGAATGGGTTTATAAAATTACCCATCTCTTTTCGGTTAAAGAACAATACATTATTATATTTTTTGTTAGTATTAATATTATGATTATGATATCATTTGTCCTCTAACATGTAAAAAACTCCAATTCACATTATGAATTTAATCAAGTTCTTATTCCCATACTCTTGACCCATGGGATATTGAATCTTTTTCCCTTCACAGCCTTTATCACCATGGAATTCATGAATATCCACTTTTCTCTTATTATTAGGGAATTTACTTTTGTTCAAATTATTTTCATAAATAAATATAGATGGTTTGTAATAATCATAAGATCCTTCAATCTAGATTCTCCCATGTTTTTTATATTTATATGGGAAAGGATAATAAACATTACCTTTTTTAGTTTCTCTAATATTTCCATTCTCAATTCATCTCAAAAACCCATTGTTTTTAATGAATTATTGGGTAATACCTACATTGACCTAATGTATTAATTCCCTTCCCTCCTCCTGGAGCTACCTCTAAATAATTGAACATACTTTGTTAACTAGAATTAATCATGAATATAAATCTTAAAATCCCCTAAAATTTAATGAACAATCCAGGTGTTTTATAAATACTCATGTTAGATATCATTTTTATAAAATCTAGTTACCAAGGGTCCAACAATTTTTTTTATGATACCAAATATTGCCTCACTAATTCCATTAACCCAAATATGGTTCTTAATTATTACATTGGTGAAAGAAACAAAGGATCACACCACCCAAGATTGATTAGTTTATTAGTCTTAGGAAACTGGATACATTGATGACATCTATATTACCTTAAAAATTTAGAAATGGGTATAAGAAAAATTATTATATCTTTGAAAAATCATTCAATGATTCCTTCTTCACATCTCAGGGATTGGAAAACAAATAAAATGTGAGCTCAAGTTCTTATTAAGGGTAACATATAGTGGATGCAATGATGACAAAATAATGAATAATAAATTTTGATGATCGGATAATAAAATCATATGTCATTCAATCGATAAAATTACTTCAAATTATATCCATGTTTAATATCAACATATAAAAAACATGGATAATGAAAAGTGAAATCTCAATAAAGGGAATTCAAAAATCATAACATTCATTATATTTCCATCAAGGTATTGACCATGATATAATGAATCTTACTAGAAAGGATATAAATAATATAATTTATTCATTTGTTTCTTTGAGTATTATATAGATTATTTTCGAAGCCAATCATGGAGATAATATGGCATTTCATGGCCTCGTGGGCCAGGAATTGATTTTTGAAAAATATTATAAATATTTATATCACAGATGCACAATTTTGTCAGAAAATATAATAATTTTTAAAGATGCTTGTATTGAAAATATGAGAACACATTTGGGATCAGGCCATGGAAATTACCCTAGGTATAGTAAAATCATGTTTGATTTTGGGAGATTTGGTAAAGTGTTATCGTATATGAAAATAATAAAATAAATTAATTTAACATATTTATTTATTAATTTCAATATAATGACATAGAATCTTACATTTTAGTAGGTAATGGTAAATCCATGTGGTTAACTTTAAAACCTATGGATTGAGAGGATCCATTGGGGAGGACACATTGAAGGATCACAAGTGGATTTAATCAGATATGATAGATATTGAAGATCATTGCACCATCAAACTTCATAGCTCTTATCAATGATGAAAATATAGTGATGTTATTTATTATTTATTGATAGAAACTCATGGTAGGATGTTTTATTTATGTGATTCAATCTCTTTATTTTTTTCCCAGTTGAGATTAGATCAGTTCCATGAATAAGAATTGATTTTTGCATCTAGGGTTGATATATTTACAATATATTTATATATTAATTTATTATTACAACATTGATAATCTAATTGTTTTACAATGTATTGGGGATGAATGAAAAAGTTCTAAGGTTAATTAATCATGTTTTTGGTTTATATATTTCTCTCAAATTACTTTCAATTTTCATTGTGGGAAATTTATTTGTACTGTGGATCGATGAATACCCAATATTAAATTTTTACACAACCATTATTTAGAAATATGGATCAATACCCTAGATGAGGTATGTGATCATGTGTGAGATAGAGGTAAAAAGATGATGTAGGATGATCATAAGTATATCATAACATAATGAATATTCTCATTCTTCCCAGTTCGACATGTGATGGGGACAATATGAATCGATGGTGGTGTTTTTCGAGTGGATTTGAATCAAAGATTTCGATATCTTGCAATGAAAAGGTCGGATGACCTTAGATCTAGGATTTACCAAAGAAATCAGGGTATTGGTGGTCTGTATGGATGATTTTTAGGAGAACACAAGCATTCAATATATTTTTGGGTTAGATGGTGTGTAGTTCGAGATAAAATCCCATGTGGGGCCCTGGGTATGGAACTTGGGTTTATACAGAGAATAAAAGATCACAAATTATGTGAAACCCATCACTTTTCATGTGAACAATTATGGTAGTTAAACATGATACTTTTAGCATACATATGCACGATAAAGATAGGGTACACAAACGTGGTTAGAGTTCCTGGGAAAAGCATTGTAATGAGGCATGGATAGCTGTACACTTACAGGAGCATGTGTACAAGAGTTTGTATATGGGAATGACTATAAGTATACAATAACAATCATACTATATGATAAATATTTATACAAACCTCTACACACCATGTATCCTTAATTTCACACCATTAATTTTGAGATTTACATTCCATGTGATGCTGCAACACACAACCATGCCAGGGGTTGTCTAGAAAGATTTTGTACCACCATCACAGGCTACATAACCAATTTGAGAAAGTTTGGAGACCTAAATTTCATTAGTCTAAAACTCTATCATTTTAGTGTGTTACCTTGGTCCAACCCCTTGAGGGTAAAATGGGGAATTGAATCCACATCTCTGGATTGTGATACCCTCTTAAGGATGAGTCTCAGATAGAATTTTTTATCTCCCTTTTCTGAAACTACAGTGCAATCCTATATCATATCTTATTATATCCTAAGTGGGGCATGTGGAATAATTGGTACATTATTTTATAGTTATTTGATCACCCGTCTATCATTTCATTTTAGTAGGGTTCATGGTAGCATTGGCATATGAACTCCTACATAAGGGTTGATCTAGATTATGTTTGTTGTGTCCTCTAATGGTCCTGGGTGTGACCCCTTATATGTGTATCATGTTATTTAGAGAGCGGTGATTTTTCATGGGTTGTAGACAATGATCATGACCTCATGGTTGAGTTTCATTAGTGATATCATGGATCATGTAGTGGTTTATCACAGAATAGACAATATCGGGAAACTTCGAGATGAATTAAGTTGATGGTACATTGGTTGATAATTAATTGAGGCACAATTTCCTTCTTGAATATGTTTTGGTCTTTCATTGATTTCTATATTCTTATTACAATCTACAACGTTATATTTTTATTATTTTGTGTTTTCAATGTATCATACAATGTATTGTTTTACTCAAAACTATATGGACTCTATCCTCATGTGTAATTTATTTAATAGATGATGACTCTTTTGATTATATCCTAGGAGGATAGGGAGCATGAGGAGTATATTTTGGGCTAGATAGACCAAGGTGTTTTCTAGGTAGTTACATTTAATATAGTATAATTTTTTTTCTGGTTTGACTTGTTTTTTTACTTTCTTTTCAGAGGGTTTTTTATTTTGACCATGCTTTCTAGTAACTTATTTTTTTACTCTAATTGTGGAATTATATGTGTATTTATATAAATTTATCCTTTGTTTTATATTTTAGAATTTTATAGTCTTATATAGATTTTTATGTGTATAGCTATATCAGGACAATTACACTCGTGTGTTTGATATTCCTATCGGCACTAGTCACCAGTCCCCAGCTTATTGGATGTGGTCTTGGGGTAGTCTTTCCATAATCCCAATCCGACTGGTTCATGATGAAGTGGTATCAGAGGACCTATATCTACCATAGTACTCGAGTCTATGATATTAGTTTTGGATTTTGGGAAATATGGTTAAGGTGTGTTCAGTTTAGATTTTGGGCCATGTCCCCTGTGTTGGTGTGATGACCAATATATCTATTCATTAAGACTCTAACAACCTTCATATTGACTCTGTACAAGTAGTCATTGGTTGTAGAGGAATAATAAGTACATTAATCATATTAGATTGGTTTGTGGTTCTAATGGCCTTCTTAAGACAGCTTTCTAGATATAATATTTGACAATGTTTCATCTTGTTTATTTCCGGATGCCTCTTTGAAGATAGGTAGCCATGATTCCACTACATGACCACGAGGATGATCTGTCTTGTAATGAGGATTTAGTATATAATAATGTTCGAGAAATAGTACATCTATTTAGTTTACCATCAATACCATCACTCGTTGAGTAGTAGTTAGCATCATTAGTAGTGGATGAGTATGTACACAGGCTGAGTGCACTATATGAGATCACTAGGTTGTGACCACACCATTTAGAGGTGATCTATACACAAATGTGGCTGATAAAAAGATAGAGGTTGTCACTTGGGATCTCATCCTTATGAGGACACCTATAAACTAGATGTAATTCCTCAAGGAGAGTCTTAATTATGGATCTATTGGTTGATGGTGGAGTCTAGTGACTCATTCACATGATGAGATAGTTGCCTCTTGGTTACACTTTGAGCGTCTCTTTAGGGAGGAGTCTTATCTGTCAACATTTTGACGAATGTGTATCCGTTAGATTTTATATCTGTCATAGGATAGTATGACTTTTTATGAGTATTCATTGAGGTTTAATGATCTATCATAGAACTCCATGTATATAATGTGGGATCTATTCCCTAGATCTCATATCATTGAGTAGGGAATACAATAAGATAATAAGGATTTAGGGATATCTCATTGGTTTCTGACCAATTCTAGAGTTCATGAATAATCCTTAGTAGTGAATATCTTATTGACATAGTAGACCCTGATAGTAGGTATTGGTAGTGGAAACCTAATAGGAGAGAACATGATAGAAGGTTGTCAATGGTGTCTATAAGGATATAGAATCTCAAACACTACAGGAGTCTATCCTAGGATAGAGAATCAGTGGTTCATGGATCTTGGAATGGCTCGAATCAGTTGAGGGGGAGGTAGTGCTTCCTTTATAATGGTCAGGATATCTTGTTTACGGTGGTTCAACCCATCATATAGCTAATTAAGAGATGGGAAAGGGACCACCCAATAAAAAGAAAATGTAGTACCATGGAGGTCCATTGGGTGAAGGTTGTGATAGAGGGGTAGGTAGAGTATAATTAGGTGGTTAGATCTTTGAAATATTTCCGCCCTTACCCATAGGTGGTCCATGCTAGGATTAGGTATTTAGTAGTTAATGATGAATAAAACAATTTGATACAGAGCCCTATGACCTTGGGGTACTAGGGATGATAGGATGTATGATCTTTATATTTTATAACTTAACTGTAGTTCGTTTAGAAAAAAGATCAAGTCATTACTTTCATGGCACTTCTCTTGATTGAGACATTGATATTCTTATTGAGCCTTTTTTTGAACCTTATTATTGGAGACTCCAATAGGATGTGACTCAGCGATTGGAAACTTCTTCTATTATTTTGATTTGATTCATAGAGGTGAGAGCTTAAAATGGTATCTCATTTTAGAATTGATGAGGTCATATGATGTCATCTTAGTTTTAGAGAGGATATCCACAACTCATGCCCATATTTACTATTTGAGGAAGAGTATGTGGTATTTTTATGGTGATGCGATGAGGATTCCCTATTAGGGTGAAATGGAATCCCTTTCAATGTACGACAATCTCAGGAAAAGAATATTGTTGTTTATTAGTCCCCATACTTCTAGCATAACTATTGAAGTTGTGGATGATAAGGGGTACAAATTTTAAACAGTGGTGGAAGACTACAAGGACTTGTTTCCAAAGAACGTGTTGGGATTACCTCTCCACTATGAGTTAGAATTTTTTATCTAAATACACCCTGAAATGTCCCGATATTTTCACCAACAAGTCATATGAATCTCACAGAGCTTGGTGGGCTGAGGGTGTAGTGGTAGGACCCGAAGATAAAGGGCTTCATGAGACTTAGTGCTTTCCCTAGGGTAGCCCTACTTTTTTTCTCCAAAATAGAGGATGGGAGGATAGTGTTATGTGTGGATTCATAGTTCATGAACTAGGTGACTATGAAAAATAATTATTCATTATCAAGAATCGATGAAATATATGTTCAATTGATACAAGTATGATAGTTCTAAAAGGATGATCTTAGATCAAATTATCCCCAGCTGTGAATATTATATGAGGATACACTGAAGACGAAATTTATTTGTTTCTATGGAGATTATGAGTACTTGGTGATTCCCTTGAACTTAAAAAAATGACTCATTTGTGTTCATGGGGATCATGAACTGGTTATTCCATCCTTTATTATACTGTGTTGTGGTGGAATTCATCGATGATGTCCTAGGGTACTCAAAATTTAAGGAGGTTAATGAAGGACACATTTGATGGTATGAGACGTACACTATGAGAACTAGATTTATGGTAAGATCCTTAAGTTTCAGTTCTAGATTTGAGAGGTCCACTTCCTATGAAAAATCATCTCATAATGAGGAATGGTTATGAGGGTAATGAAGGTTGAAGCAGTACTAGATTGGAATCCATAAAAGCGTGCTACCAAGGTTTAGGGTTACCTTGGTATTCAAGGTAACTATTCATGGTTTATATGTGATTTATACAATGTTGTAGAACCATTGATTGCTCGGTCCTAAAATGTGAATCCATTTGTGTGGAAGGAAAATTTACAACTATGTTTTCATGAGTTGAGGAAGAGATTGAAGAGCACCCCCATATTGAGATTTATAGGGGAAGGGATTGAGTATAAAATATTCTTTAATATATTATGGACTAGTATTGGTTTTGTTATGATGTATTGGTAGGAAGAGATGGACAATGGGTCTAGTTAGTTAAGACTGCATGAGTAAAAATATGGGACCCATGATCTTGATCCATCAATGGAAGCCTTCTCCTTGAATATCTTGCAACACTAATTTATAGTCAAGTAATTTATCATATACTCTAACCACAAGAGTCTTATTTGTATCTTGTCTCTATAGGATTAAATATTTAGATTATGATAATGGAACGAGTTTCTCCCGGACTATGAATTTGAGATTTTCTATACTCTTGGGAAGGAGATTTGGATGAAAAATATTATTTTTAAGTTATCTTGTTATATATTTTTGGGTGAGGAATCAGTGCAATTATCCTCAATATAGTTATCATTAAGGAGAAAGGATGGACCTTTATATCTATATTAGATGTTTACCCAAACATTTTGCATCATCATAGGGAATCTTAGCATGGAGATACCAATTGTAATATCGTACCTAATTAGATATCAACTAGATATAATCTTTATGTATTTACAATGGTTGGTATCACATTATCCTTTTTTGGGTATTCATGATGGTACCAATTATATATCAGGTGGATTTTATGAGAGAGTTTCATACTTTCCCTTTAGTGGTATATCTAAGTGTGGAAATGATTTTCTAGGATATCTGATAGTTTTTTTGGAGTCCATGAAAGAAGATATGTGTTTTAGGGTTTGTCTCTGGATGCCTCACTTTTTATAAAGTTAAGGCCTATCTCCAGGTTGTAAGGAATTTAACTCAAACACTTAAGGATCTAAAGTGGAATTGGTATGGGTGACTCTAGACTTCATGATGGGGTGACCATGTATTCTTAGAGAACATGATTCCATCTGGGTGATCATAGACCTACTCACCAAGTTGGACAATGTAATATTTATTCAAGAGAATATTTCATAAAAGATATTATAATTCTTGTTCATGTAGTTGGTAGTCCATAACCATGCAGTTACCTCAATGATTATTTTATAACATGATTCTCTCTTTGCACTGTGATAGTGTAAAAGGTTGCAGGATGCCTTTGAGATTGTATTTCATTTGATCATAGAGTTTCACACCAATATTGATGGTTTGACTAAATGAACCTTTCAGGTCTTGCATAACATGCTATTGGATTTAATATAAGACTTTGAATATAGTTGTATTGATCACCTACCAATGGTGGAGTTTGTGTAAACAACAACTACCAATCAAACATCAGTATAACCCCGTTTGAGGTCATGTATGGTTGACACAATCTATCACCTCTTTATTGTATTGATCCAGGTGATTCAACATTCATGGGCCAAAATTTTCAGTAAGAAATGACAGAGAAGGTATAGATCATCCGGAACAGATGGGGATTACATATAGTTGTCAGAAGTCCTAAGCAGACCAATGAAAGAGGGGTTTGGAGTTTGAAGAGGGACATTATGAATATTTTGTGGTCTCACATCGATATGAATAAAATATATTTGTTCAAGGTAATAATATATATACAAGATTCAATTTCCACTCCATGATAATTTGAAGAGTTGCTGAGGTAGTGTACAGCTTAGCTCAAATGCCACTATTAGACTTTGTACATGATTTATTAAAGGTGTCCCAGCTAAGGAGGTCTGTGGATAAACTATTACATATTATCAACTAGGGTGAGTTGGACATTGAGGATGTGACTACCTTAGTAGAGTACCTAGTTTTGATCAAGGATCATTAATGAATGGTCCTTCAAGGGTGTAAAATTCCCATAAAGTGTGTTCGATTGTAGCATATGAATATTCAAGAGGGAACATGGGAAAAGGATACCCATAAGTGATCTCAGTACCCTCTTATTTTTAGTTGGTAATTCTCTTTTTGAGATGAAAATATCTAAGGTGGGGAGAATGTAATGACTATAATTTATCTATGTATTTCAACATAATATTATATATATTATTTTTAAAGAAAGACACATAGATTAAATGATATTCTAACACAAATTGTGAGCAGAATTGAAATTTTAAGTGTATTAAAAATATTAATATCATGCTTGTATAGTTTTTCCAAAAAAGTTGAATAATTATTAAAAATAGGCCTAGATCCAAAATCTGGGGCTATTGTGGGTGTAGAGCATGGTAATTACACTAGGTATGATATAATCATTATAGGCATCATGCATTTTGTTAAAATTATATCATGATAACATATAAAAAATATATTTATTTAATTAATATATTTATTTATTTCAATATATTGACCTATAATAGTCTATTTATACATGACTATTCCTAAATACATATGATTAAATGCATTACATTGGGATTGAAAGGATCCATTGGAGGATCATTGGAAGATGACATAATATCGGGTCAAGATCGAGGATTTTTTTCCATTGGAATTCATGGACCAGACCAAGAACAAAATAATTGGACTATTCTTCATTATAAATCAATCTGATTTTTTAGTTGGATATTTAATAAATTCCACTTCATCCCTTTATTTTATCTCAGTTCAACATAGATTAATTCCAAAAATAATTATTTATTCACTCATCCATGTATTATTTATTTATAATAGATTTATTTTTTCATTAATTATCCCCTCCTTGTCCGTCTAATTATTCAACAATTGAATGAGGATGAATGAACAAAGTCATAGATTCAATTCTCATGTTGATGATTTATGGATTTATATATGGATTCTTTACATGTTCATCATGAGAAATTTACTTCTCTTCAAGTTCTAAAAATACCTGATATTTTATTATTATAAAATCATTATTTGTTTCAATGGATCAATACCATGGTTGTGATCTATGAATGAGGAAGCAATCAAGGTAAAATGATGTCATCGTATGAATGAAGGAAGAGAAAAATGGACGGAAATTTCCCATTAACCCTTGTTTGATAGGAATTGGTGAATGCATGGATCAATGTTGGTGTTTTCTGAGTAGATTTGAAGACCAAATTCAGATATATAGGGATGAAAAGGGTTGGAATCCCCTAGATATGGAAGTCTTGACATGAATCATGGTGAAATAAACATGTTTGGATGATGTGGTGGATAACCTGATGGTTCTGAAAATTTTTAGATACATGATGTATAATATAGGCTCAAGCACCATGTGGGTCCTTAGGATCTACAATAGGGACTCCATACAGAACAAAATATCACATGTTGTTTGAAATTGATCACACACTATGTGAATTATTTAGAAGATCAGCATGTATCACTAAGGATACACGGGGACCTGCATGTCGGGGTACACAGACACAGTTTGAGTTCATGGGTAGATCTGTGTACTTACAAATAGACATGTATAAATGTGAATGGAATGTTGTACACATTTTTGTACACAAGAATGGCTAGTAGTACACTGGAAAAGATAGATAGTAGGGGAAGGGTATCGAAATACATATACACACTGAGAATCATTACTTACATGCTGTGTATTTTTATATTTACATGTCATCTGAGGCTGTGACACACGGGTATACCAAAAGTTTTCTAGACACACAAGGTACCCTCAGTACATGTTTTTACCCCTTTATGGGTGTTTAGATCTGATCATTTATTTAGTTTAGACCATTATTAGATGATATTGTTCACCTGGTCCTCCTTATATGGGTATAGTGTGACATTGCATCCAATCCTGTAGAATGTGATCCCCTCTGGAGAATGATTTTGAGATAGAGTCTGTGGTTTCCTTACATGAGACCAGAGTGTGAGCCAATATTATTCATTATTATACCCTATGAAAGATTCATGGCATTAAAGTGACCTCCATACATATGACATTGATCCCCATATAACATCCTATTTTATTAGGGTTTTCTGTATAATTGGTATATGACCCTCTACACATATAGTTGATCTAGATTAAATTTTTGGTGTCCCCCAATAGTCCTATGTGTGATCAAAAATCTATGTATCAGGATATTCAAATACAATTGAGTTATCATGAGTAGGTACTAATTATCATGACCTCTAGGCTAAGTGTCACCGGTGACCACATGACTCGTAGAGTGGATTCTCCCAAAACAAGCATTACCTATAACCTTTGAATAAAATCATGTGGTTCGAACATTGGTTGAGACTACCTAGAATCATATTGTTCTTACAAAGTATATTTGGGTTTTTCTATGATTGATATGTTATTTCTATATGCTGACTACTATGGTTTATTTGTGTTTATATTTTTTTTTGTGTCCAACAAGTTATTGTTAATCTCACCAGTGCAAAGGTTCTAACAGCTTGTGTCATGTCTTATGTAGATGATGACACATTTGATGGTGTCTTGGGATGATATGAGTAGGTGGAACATAGTTTGTTCTATACTAATAGTGGTTTTTTGGTGGTTTTATTTGATATCGGTCCCTACTTCATTATTGGTTTTACATATTTTTCAGCTTCTATTTTTGTGTTTTATTTTTCAATTGTATTCTAATATGTTATTTTCTCTCTGATGATGGGATTATATATGTATTCATGCAATGTGTTCACTTGTTTTATGTTTCAACACTATATGGTATTGGAGATGTGTGCATGGGTACATATACATGTGTTCAATGACTCCCATGTGTGTGATATTCCTACTCAGTGCCAGGTATGAACCCTTGTACTACTAGAGCTGGGCTTGCGGCAGTCAGCACTTGAGCCCCATCGGTCTGATTCAAGAAAAGGTCTTGAAAGAGACTCTTTCATTGTATGAATAGGTATATACCAATTACACAACTAATTTGGCCACCTAGTTTTTCTTGTGAGACATGTCGATGCATCGATGATCTATCCACAATTGAGACCTATGCGTCCCTTGAACATCCAATGTATTCCTCATATATTTAATGATTAGTACTATTAATTCTCAAAATTTCATATATATCCTCATTTATCTGTATTGAATCATCAATATGAAATATTTCCTCTAACATTGAAATATCATTATTTATAAACATCGTTCAACTAACACTATATATGGAAATGGTATATTGTAAAAATGTCACAAAATTAATAAAAATGATACTTAATTTATCCATAATATTGAAAATATTGACATGAAGGAGAAAGAAAATTTTCAATGAATAATAGGGAGTGATAGATAAAAATATCAAAATAATTTGAGTGGTATCAAAAATAATTAATAATCAATAAAATACTAACGTCTAATAGAATACCATTGATTAAAAATAAAATATTGTTTCTTAATATAAAATCATTTAGAAAGAAAATTTTCTCAAACAATTAAAATTAACTTCCTTCTAGATTTTCATAATTGCAATGATAAAAATCAATTTCCATATTTTTTCATTCCTTTAAGAAAATAATACACTTTCTCTTCTGATATCATCTTAAATAAGGAAATTCTAAAAATATTAAAGAACATATTTCATTTGAAAATAACCATGGATACTTGTAAATTAATATTCAACATAATGAATTTTTATGATGATGGAAAATTTCATTTGTGTGATAAAAGAGAAAACAATTTTTCCTTTAGGTTATTTTGTAATGATTCCAAAAGTAAATTGTTTAGAAAAAGGAAAGATGATTAAATTTAAAACATTGTAATGATTGTCAAATATGGTTGAAAATAAATTTAAATAATCATTACCATATAAATAATGATATTTTGAGTCACATAAAACAATATTTTAAAGCATTAAAAAGTATAAGTGGAAAACATTTAAATTATGAATTTATAAAATAATTTCCCTTACATTTAACTTAATTGTTGATTATTCATCAAAAAATAGAAGAAATGAAAAATAAACATGTATGTCACAAAATAAAATAGTGAATAAAAAAGTAAATTTGGATTAATAGATATGTATCATATAATTTTTACTAATGAATTATGAAAAAAAATTATCTAGAAATAAAATGATATTACAATATAAATCCCTCTCCATAGGTCTCTGGTTAGTTGTACATGTTTGATCCTCCTGTATAATGTATTCAAAAATATTAAATTTTTTTATGAACCTTTAACATCTATATTAATTTTTCTATTTTTCTATTATAAAGAATTTAGATATATTCATTTAATAGTTATTTCTTATGTCAACCATATATAGTTGTATAATAATGTTCTCCAAAAGTACTTTGATATATTGTTCATGGATAAAAGAGTTAGGAAATGGTTTCATAAGTTATAACTTTTTAATAATTTAATGAATATAATTTTTAGTCATTATATAATATTTTATAATAATTTATCCATGGTGGTAATGGAAATATGAATCAGATAGCTTTGTTGTGGTGGTAGTCCACATGTATTCATGAGCAATGTTTTCATTATACAATGGATAGAAAGGTAAGAAATTAAATGATATATTATACTTCCATAATCATAATTATGTCACTAATATCATATTTATTAATTAAATTCATCTTTATAACCACTTAATTAATGAGGTGATGAAAAATAAATTATATCACTACATGGAGAAAATAGGCCATACTAAACATGAGTATTGTTTTAATTTTCTATTAGATGGAAAATGAGATAAATAATGGTTATTATATAATAAAATTTTATTATGTCGAATAAAATTATGTTATTTTATCAGAATGTTTTGAATAGAATTGAATGATATAGAAGAAGAAGAAAAATTAAATAAATTGATTGTGACTTATATGTCTTCTTTGGAATCCTCCTTTGGCTTACACCATAAGTCATATTAGGACAGTCTTAGTGAAATAAAATTAGCTTATTGATATGTGGATTTAATATATTAAGGTATTAATAAAGTTACTGGTGGAGCTAAGTGACTAATGAAATGTGAGGAAGAGAGGATATGTGGTTCCTATTATAAGTGATGTGGGTGATAAACATGTAAATACTTTTCATATTATTAAATAATGTTTTTTAACTCATTTAAAATAGATTCATAATTTCAAATATTAAAATATATGGAGCATATGGTATAAACCAAATCAACCAATAAATTTTATAAATGGTTGGATATCATTATATACCAAATATGGGGTTTAACATAATCATTAACCATTTTTATCCTTATTCAGTGGATCAAATTTCTCACTCTATAAGATTATTAAATGTAATTATAATATTTAAAAGTGAAATATAAATTAACCATGCATGATAGGATCAAATATTTCTCATTATCCAGTATCAATATTGTATTTTTTTAATTTTGATAAACATTTAAAAATAAAACTTTAAACAAAAAGTACCATTTAAGGTCATTTTAGGGACTATTCACTTATCATGTCTTTAGAAGAATCTAGAAAAAAATGGATTTTTAATTTAGTTTCTTTCACAATAAATTATACATTACAAAAACCCATTAAATTTTTGTGTAATAATAATTCAACCTAAATATATTAATTTTAATTGTTTTAAAATCATTTATTTGATTACTCTTCTTCTTGCACAATCACTGCATTAGCATTCTGTATGTGCTCAAGACAATTATACTCTCTATAAATACTAACTATAAATTACTATCAAAAATATAAATTTTTCATATTAAATATAACTATTTATAACCATTCATATCTTATTATATGACTATGATAAAATTTTAGAGACATTATTACAAATAGAGTGAGATTTTCTATTTTTTAAAACAAAAAAATAATAACATAAAGGTCATAATCAAAGGAAAGTGGAACCAAAATGACATATTTTTAGAGTTTGGAAGTCTATGGCAGAATTAATCTCAAAAATGGATTTTTTTTTATTTTGAGACCTTACCACATATTTTTTTTCCTAAAATAACTTATTTTACCTATTTCTATATATATAAACATATATCAATGTTACTAATCATTATGACTAAAAAATTGAAATATTTACCAAA
Organism: Viscum album; assembly: GCA_963277665.1. Taxonomy (NCBI): domain Eukaryota; kingdom Viridiplantae; phylum Streptophyta; class Magnoliopsida; order Santalales; family Viscaceae; genus Viscum; species Viscum album. Next base: position 441,548,221 of record OY728135.1, on the reverse strand, counting down.
ATTTAAACTAATAATTAATAATATTATATAATTTTTGGACAATTAAATTCCTATATTTTTAAGAAAAATATTTTAAATTAAATAAAAAAACAGTATGGAAAACTGGCTCAAATTGTTTTTAAGCACAAAAATAAACTTATACCAAAATAAAATATAATGTTGGGTTTTACTAAATTAATTATATTGTGATTATTAAAAGTGAAATTGTTTTACATTAAAAAATCCAAAAATTAATGAGGCTTTTAAATGAATTGATTGATTGAAAAGAGATGACAATTTTCTCTAAAATTATTATTTTTCACTATTCACCCAAAAATAATTCTTTTCAAAAAAAATCAAATCATTTAATATAATATAATATATATTTTCTGTTATGAAAAACCAAGTAAATTTTTTCAAACATGTCATGAAAAATTATTAGAAAATATTTCAAATTACCGATGTGTAAAATTATAAAAAATATTTTTAGAAGAGTGGTATTTTTAAAAAATAAAATGAATTTATTCATTTTCCTTTCCATGTAATAAAAATATGACAAATGAGAAATTAATTTGTTAAGTTATTTATTTTTATTAATTAAAAGTGTTATTATGAATTTTTCATTAGTTGATTATTCTTATTCATACTCTCAAACCCAAAAATTAGGCTTGTTGAATCAAATTTAATTTCTATTATTTAATAGTTTTTTTAGATCGGGGTCACATGTTGTGTAATCTATCTAAAATGGTATTAATTTAAAATAAAATATAAAACTACATCTTCGGGTAATACATAATCTCTATATATTATCTAATCAGGAGGTGGTTGGTTATGTTTCTAACCATGTCATCATTTGGAGATTAACCAAGATATGATCTCTCCTCTCATATAGAGAGTATTTAATCTAAGACATTGATTGCGATGGAATAAAAAATTTATATTCATAAGTCTATAGTATATATGATGTATTTAACTATCATATGAGGTTCATTTGACTTTCTCGTCAATAATGGTGAATGACATGTTATGTGTTCATCAACTTGGTTAATATATACTTTAATAATGAAGAGCATACGAGGATGGATTATGGGATTTAAGAACATCACATACCATGATCAAATAATGTATTAAAATAATGGATAATATGAAAATTATTGGTTTTACATGATGTAGAAGGGGAATCATGTATAAAGATACATCTTTTTGAGGGAGATCATGAGAGATACCTTTGTATCTTGAGTAAAATTGATTATTTTCTAATGGTTTCCATTTTCATACAATTTTTATTTCAAAACAGAATATATATTTCAATTTTTCAACGAATTATAGGATAAAACATAATGGTTTATTAAATGGTTATTTTTTTAACATATATATTTACTCTAAATGTGTTTTAGAGTTTATCCAAAGAGATTTTGGAAGGATATTGACAAAGTATTGCATATAATGTAATATAAGAAGATGTTGATTACTTTTCAATCATGTTTTAGAGGATAAAAACGGATTTTTGGATGTGGTTTCATATGTTATTGTACAGGATACAAAAAAAGGAGAAATAAAACCAAATTTATATAGATTTAATGCAAGGAGTAGGTTGACGAAGGTATAAACTAAATCCCATGCATTGGGCCACATATTTTTTATGATAAGTTCATGTGATAGGATATGGAATATATTATTTTAAAGGTATAAATATTTCTAGATGCTATGTTATATGGTATGGAATATGATACCATGACACTACCTATGATTCCATGGTTGTATAATGATTAATGGAAAAACCTTCAGATCACTTCTACTAGCTATCATTTAATAACCCATTTCAAATGATGAATGACCTATGAGAAGAGGTTAATTCATGGGATGAGTGAATTATTGGTATTAGAATTAACTTATTCATTATAAACATATGGTTTAATTCATGGGAGCTTCAAAAAGGTCTATACTAGGAAGTGAGCACCATCTAGGTGGTTGTTAGTTCCTACATAAGAAAGGATCGATTCTCCCTCTCCTCGCATCTTTCTTTCTTCTTCTTTCCTGGTCCATGAGAGATACTAGTATATTATGGTTTAATGGATAATAATTCCAAAATTTTGGATGATTATACCCCAAAATATGGATAAAACATAAAGGGGATATATTTTGGATACCTTTTTGGGATCTTCTAAAAGAATAGTTGACAAAGACAATATATTAGGATGACAGTGAATGGTTTGTACAATTCTGTCGGTCATTATATTATTTTATGGTTTGGGGTTCCAGAATATTTATTCTATATTACAAGATTTTGTTTTATTCCACTCCTTATATGAAGTGTTTATATACCCAATGAACCAATAGTTAAATTATTGGAATGATAATAGATTTATTTTTCTTTTACCTTGAATTTTTATTTTTATTAGGTTAGAAGATTGAATTAAGATGTTGATTATAGTATATTAAAATTAGTAATTTATGTTAGGATGAAATTGAAATATCTCTTGAGTAAAGTATGTTTGGGTATGGGGAATTTTTCTTGGACTTCTCACTATCATGATGGAAGATGTTTTGTATAGAAAATTTGTGGCTAAATATTTGTCTCTCTGGACACACTCTTATTGGGATTATTGATTTTATTTGATTCTAATCCTTTACAAAAAAAATATTTAATGTACCTTATAACCTGTATTTATATTTCTATGTATAAATATATTTAACATTCAATTTGGGTATCTAATGTGATTCCCAATACCCACACTATTTGATCTACGACCATAAACACAAACATTACATAAGGGATTCCATACCAACAACAGATTTCGAAATATAACTGTCCAATAATTACATGAATTAAATAAAACATTTCATTACATATATTGGATTACATTCTTGTTTTATATATTTTTATAATTACAATAAAGAATAATTAATAAATACCATATTTTCTCAACTATGGGAAATTTTTTAAATATATTATAAACTACATAATCTATAATAACTTTTCAACATCTCCCAAAAATCCCCCATGCATGCTATTATTTTTTCCCTATCATGTGAAATAATCTTCTCAATTAACATAGAGAAATGTAAACATAAAAATGGGTGATATAAAAGGATTAGTAAAGGAAAACAATTCTAGTATCTATTCAAAATGTAATGGTATACATAATATGGTAGGAATAGATAATATGAATAATGTAACTATCAATTGAAACTAAGGGAACATTATAATCACATAAATAAATAAAACATGGATAATAATAATTACTGATCTATTACTAATGGGATTCATAATTCTGGATATTAAAGACATATTATCATGGAAATGTTCCAAGGAATGATATTAATTTGGGAATAATTAAACACAAAACCCCTGTTATTCTGTTTCAGGAGACATATCGATGCATTAAGAAGCTATAAAATTTTCCCCACATATCACCTAATTATGTCTAATTAATGAAAAATAATTGTAAATTATAAGTTTTATTCAATTCCCTAAGGAATATTTCACTGAACAAAAACGTGAAAATCTATATAATTAAGGATGTATAATGTCTAAAAACAATCAACCTTCATTAAAAGTGAATAATCATCCTAAATGATAATACTCATCCCCATGTCAACAGAAGGGATAATTTGATCGTAACCCATCTTGAAAAATTAGGTGTATGGTCAAACAATAAAACACTAAAGTTCCAATAATCATTTGTATTAGAATAATAATATACAGAACCCCAACAATTTTCCCCAATTAAATAAAAGGGGTAGCAAGTTCATAACTCATCTTTAGGAATAATTTGGATGTTTAAACAATATAGTTTTAACTTTTAAATAATCTTTTATATTTTAATAACAACATAAGGAATGCCAACAAGTTTCCCCATTAAAATGAAAGGGATCACATGGTCATCATCCCCATAGATAGAGTCATTTTATATGTAAACAATACACATACAAAATTCCAATGTAATCAATTAAAATCAATATTAGAATAAAAAATATATAAATTTTCAATAGTTCCCCAATAATTAAATTTATTATTTTTCTATTTAATAATTCATCAAGTTAAACAATAGGGAGTTGTGGAATATAGATAGTTCATCATCAAAAAAAATGATCATAATCTATCCAAAGGAAAAATGTAGATTGTTACAAAATTAAATAACAAAAATTTAATAAAGGAAATATAAAAAGAATGTTGTCATTGATAAAAAACATCCTTAAAAAATAATCCTTCAATTTAACCCCCCATGAATGGATAATTAATTGGATTACATAGTAAAATGAGTTCGAATTCAAAATATGTAAATATATATTAGTGAATAATTCATTAATAAATAACTCCATTTTAGAAAATCCCTTTGAATATGCCGAAGAAAATATAGGTGAAAAAATATAATAGTTTTTATATAACTTTTTTAACATATTTTAAGATACAGAGATAGGGATCAATTTAGAAAGTAATTTTCAATATGGTGAGGTGAATAACACTAAAAAAATAACTTCTATAAAAAATATCTAATAATGAATCCTTGAAAATAACATGACTTTTCTATAATAAATTTGGATCCAAAGTTAAAATAGTTTATTATGAGAAAATTTTTTTTAATACATTTAATTTTCAATTTTTGAAAAACCGACATTCTAAAAAGTGCAATATAACCTTTTTTGTGTTAAAAACTAATTTTGAAAAATAGAACCACATAATTCCATATAATGATATATTTTGTATGAATTAATAAATAATGGAATAATAAAATCCACTATAACAAATTATAACTCAAATGGGAATATTTGAGTTACCAACAATCAATACATGAAACATATCCCATGAAGTGAAAATAAAATTTCAATGGGTTTATGAGGTAGGAATGTATATACTATAAAAATATTAAGATAATAAAACATAAAAAAGTTCAAATAGACAAATTGTTTTTGAAATAATTTCTATAGATTGATCATAACATAGTGAATGAAGATTGAGTTACCAAAAAGCTTTAAAGATGCGTTAACATATTAGTAAAAAGATATTTGATGAAAGCGAACTATTTATTGACTTATATTTACATAAATAATAAAAATTCATGAAAAATATACTTACATGGGTATAATTTAATCTATTCATAGAAAAATATAGTGCATAATATAAACATGTCTCACAGAATTAATGTGTGAGGTAATAAATCCTTGTAGCTTTAGTAAAACATTAATAAAAAAACTTTAAAAAGAAGTCTTGTCATTAAAGACAAAATAAAATTATTAAAAATAAATGTCATGATATTATATCTCAAATAATAAGTATATAAACCAAATTAATGAAATTAGGATCATAATACGAAACAATTCTCAAAGAGACAAAATTGAAGAAAAAAAATATTGCCATGTTCCAGATTCATTTTGTGCACGTCCTAACTTCATGAATAATACAGTTAATTTTATTAAATTACTTATTAGGAACCAAATTAATCTATATTTTTATAATATATAATTTTTATTATCATATTCTATTTAATTATTAAATAATTTTTTTTAATATCAGTTACATGAGGATGTTTGGACACTTTTTCATAAATCCTTTTGTATGTTGAACATGGCAGAAAGAATCATAAAATAGGATAATATTATCTATAATATTATTAGTGTTATTCATATATTTTATTACATTATTTATATTTTTATATACATCGATTATTGTTGGTTATTAAAAATGAAATAGATTTCTTATGGAAGCATTATTCTACATGTACGCACGATTAGTGTTTCCATTTCTTAAAAAAATAAGAGGGAAAATTTATATGATAATTTAACATTCTATATCAAATTTATATTATATATATGACAATAATTCTTCAATAAAATAATTAAAACAAACCATTATGGGATATTATGGAACACATGTGATTCCACTTCATGGAGGTGGTAGCCTGTTCAAATGCACTAATGTCATTTTTTCCAACAATAGATAGAGTGAAATAAAAAATGGTTATTACATTAAAAAAATATATTATTATAAAAATGATACAAATTTCTTTATTTTTTGGTTATAAGATATTTGGAACTGGAATATTATAGGGAAAATTTTACATATAAGTAAAACTTCTATAGGAGACTCTATCTTCTCATTTAGATCTCCTTCGATGTGAATACCATAAGATATATTATGGATATAAAGGGATTAAAAATAATAATACAACATAAGGAGTTAATTTATACAAATTTTAAAGGTCAATTTCAATGTTTAGTTTAAAATTTAAGTGGTGTAAGTGATCCACTGTTATAAGTGAAGAAAATGGGTTTTTTGTTAATAAACTTTAATTTTCAAGGACATCAATACACTGCTCAAGAGTAAAAACTCTAAAAGTTAAAAATAATGTAGTATGGGGTGAGATTTAGTTTATAAATCCTCAATAAATTATTTTCCCACATTTTCTAACATTTTGGATGTTATTTTTTAGGTTTGTATTTTTATCATATTTAGTTTTTTACCTTGGTAAATATTCTTGATTTTAGTAATTTAATCTTTAATTAAAATATAAATTAAATCCTATTAATAAATTTGAGTGTGAAAAAATTTAATATAAATGTAGTCAAATTATATTTATATATAATAAAAATTATATTTTTCATTCAAGAAATTTATATATTGGAAAAAAATTATTTTTAGAAAATTACTATATTAAAAATTATGAATTATTATTATTAATTAACATTATTAACTAATTAAATTTTAATTATTATAATTACATATTTGTTAAATAATTATATTAGAATTTTAATTTATAACATTTTAATTTATTTTATTATATAAAAAATAAAAAATATCAATAAAACAATTCATCGAAAATAATAGTTTTAAAACTATCAATAATTTAATCTTTATTCAGTGTAATCATACTTTTATAACAAAAATTAAAATTGTAATTAATAAATAATATGATCATTTTTAACTAAATTATGAAACAGTTTTTGAAATATTTAATTTCTATTTGTTATAAATATTAATTTTTAATATAAGTAAGTAAAAATTGTTTTTAGTGTAATATGTTTCTAACAATTCCTAAATGGTGTAAATTGGTTTAATAAAAAAGGAAATTATAATATAATAATATTTATTTTACTTATATATATATAATAATTGGTTTCAAAAGTATTTAAGGAACAATTTTATTATGATAATTTCATAAATGTAATTGTTTTATCGAAATCCATATTTCTCAGAATTTACTAAAAAAATATTATTTCAGTAAAATTCCATAATTAATATGAGGATAATAATTTTATTAAAAATCCACTTATTATTTCAATTTATTATAATTAAAATTAAAAAATTTATAAATTCAATTTTTGAATTACATTAAAAATTATTATAAAATACCATTTTTATTAGAGAATGAAAATTTAAAATATTTACTATTATTTTAATTATTTCATATCATTCACTGAAAATTCTAGTGTTAATCAATTATAAATATAAAATATTTATCCCCACTAATCATACATTCTTCGGTATACATATATTTCTCAAAGAGGCTACTCTTATTCATTTCTAATGTTTCAAAAACTAGATTTTAATTTTAATAGTTAAATATTTATATTTTTATCTAAATATATCGTTGATTAATTTCTGTTCATTATTGCATGTGGAGGAAGCCATTAAACACATTGGATTATTTAAAGGTAATCATATATTAATATATCAAGGAGTTACATTCTCCCCCATAAATTTAACCTCACAATTTTAATTATAACTCATTTAAGAGAGTTTGTCGGGGTTTGTTAACATGTAACACCCCAACTCTAGAAACATATATATTATGGTTATCTTACTAAATTTTCATAAGATACAAGGGATCACATCCTAAAGATTTAATAGTTTAGCAGTCTGGGGAGACTAGATACACACATGGATCTCAAAATACATTTTATAACATGAAATAAAACATTTAAATTCTATTGAAAAAATTATTATTATCCTTTAGTATTTCCTAAAAATAATTTATAGATCACCTCTTGGTATTATATGGAAAATAAAATATAATAAAGGGTGAGATAATATGGCTAGTATGTGGTGTGATTTGTTTAGATATGATGGCAGCATAGTAACTTTTTTGTTGGGGCGTAAGAGCAGCATGTCAGTGGGGAAGGAGTAGCAAAGAGCCTTCGTTTATTCCTAATTATTATATTACTACATTGGATAAATCATTTAGTGAGGGGGCATGGTGATGTTAGGGCCAATTAGTTGATCAATTTATGTGCATGTTGGTTCTGTTGTTTGTGCACTGACACATTAGTATGTTGTTTTTACATTCTCACATGGGAATTTTTGGTATAATCTAACTTAGTATACTTGTATACTCATCCTACACATATAAAACTACATTTCATATTTGGTATGTACTTGATACATTTATTTCTATTTAATTACATGTTCATGCTTTGTGGTATGGTTTTTGGTTTAATTATATATTATACGTTGGATTGTTTTTGTGTCAATTTATCTTATCTCCCAATCCTTTATCGCATATGTGATATGTTTATACCCATGATGATTTTCAAGAACCTAGTGAATACTAGAGGTAAGAATTGGGGGTTCATTCTATCTCTTCTATCTTTACCAGCCCCATATGGGTTTCTATTCAAGGAGGGGGTGATGATAGATTGGTATCATAAAATTTTAGAGATAATTTATATTATAGAGAAAATGATCCTTTACCCTAAGGGTAGAAGCTCTTGATTGGCATCCAAAAGAACCAGTATCAAATCCGTGCAGGGAAAAAAATTCCGAGTACTGTAGCAAAAATGTAGCAGGTCACTATAGTAGTACTGTAGCAGCGGCAGAACTGTTGCGGTGGTAGCACTATAGCAGTGGAGGCACTGCATCAGGCGGTAGGTACTGTAGAAGGAACAGTAGTAGCTCGGGTACTATAGCAGTACTATTCCCCGAGGGGCCTTTGGGCCAAAAAAATGGGCTTTTGGTCCTTGTATTCAGACCAGTTGGTCTTGGGCCTTCAGGCTATGTAATGGGTCTCCCTCTACCCAGTTTGAAAGAGGACTTTGTTTTAAATAATAATTGAGGCTTCTGCCTCAACCTTTTAAAAAACAAATTTAATTTATGGAGTTATGTATAGTGAGGATTGAATGTGTTGGTAGGGTAAAAGTGATTATTTATCTTGGAACACAAAATAGGCCTCGGAGACTGGCTACAACATGCACTAATTGAAAAAAACCCTTTTATTAATAGTTTAGAAGACTTTGTACAGGTCTCCAAACTGCTGGCATAGCCAAAACCAACAGTTCATAGGGGAATTAGCTTTTACATTGTTTGTATAGACCTACACCAATGGTTTTGTAAAACCATTTGTATAGATTATATAAAATACATATTCAATTGGTTTTACAAAACCATTGGTATAGGTAATGTAAAAATAAAACCATGTTGTATTTGATCCAAGGACCTCCCATTTATAATCAAACAACCTTGAAACAAACCTACTATGAATTTTGTAAGCATGATTTCAAAAATATATATATGTTTATTTTCAAGAATTTTAAATTTTTATGTACTTGAAGTTATTTGAAAAATAATCGATAAAAATTATGGGTACTTATACCAGTGGTTCTGAAAACCGTTGGTATAGACCTATACCAATAGTTTTTATAATCGTTGGTATAGGTAACATTATATTTTGAGATATAACAATGATTTTTTCAAAACCATTGGTATATTGTGTACCTATAACAACAGTTTTAGCCAAAATCGTAGGGAAAGGGTCTCAATAATTGACCTATACCAATTTTTTTGAACACAAACATTGGTATATGTCCATATAAGATACCTATACAAACTAGTTTGGCCAAAACTATGGGCTTAGGTTCATATGAGTTACCTATATCAACTGTTTTGGAGAAAACGTTGGTATAAGGACTCTACAAAGGACCTATACTTATGGTTTTGGGAAAAATTGTTGGTATAGGGTCACTCCCTGGTAAATATACTAATGGATTTTTCAAAAATATTACTATAGGGTCTCTCTATGGTTTCCATACCAATAGTTTTGTCCGAACTGTTGGTATATGTTGCTGATACCTACAGTTTCCCAAACTATTGGTATAGGTCTGTTTGTGTACCTCCAATTTCAAGTACTAATGTTACCTTCTCGGTCCCCACATGATCTAGTGTACAGAATATGATCTCATTAAATGTCCAAGTGTGGTGGATCCTCTTATAGTTTGTTGACCTTTTATATGTACATGCATCATGATAGATTGTGATCATGAATGAATAAGATGTTTGTAGGACATTAAAATGAATCAATTAAATAATATTGGGATAAAATTACATAATAATTGGGTTACAATGTTCCCCTTACTTTTAAGGAATAGATCATGATCATTTTTTGTGAGTGGCTCAGGTAGTTGAGGTTCAACAGGATAATATGGTTGATCGTAGGAGGGCTGACCTGATAGATAAGGATGATGTGTGGATATGAAATTTTCATTCCTTTTAGTAGAAGTGTATATAAATATATGAGGAAAGTATCTATAATATTGTGATAAAGTAATGGTTATAGGATCATGAGACTTATTTTAATCAGATTCAATTTTAGGATGTGTTCTCAGTGTCGTTAGAAGTTAGTCAGTTTTGAGGTGCCACACATCATTGGTATATGATATATCAAGGTAATCGAAAGGAGGAAGGCTTGTTGGGTATAGACATTCAGAAAGGGATTTATTCGAATTTCCTATCATTGATGAAAAAATCAGTGAAGAGGTTAGAGATTTTATTTCTTCAATAGGGGAGCCTAATTGTGTGGTGGATTGGGATCAGGTTTAAGGACCTCATGTACTTTTTCCCAGATGGGTTTCTAGATATGGACCCTAGAGTGTAGTGTCTAGTTGAAACTTTATGCCTAGTGATTAGGTATGCAGTCAATACATTTATACTCCATATACATATGTAGATGTAGAATAAAGAAGAGATAACCAAGTAGATAATTTCTATGGGATTATCAGTCAGGGAATCTCGAGGATATGAGCTTCAGGTAGTAGTCCAAGGGTGTTCATTTAGTGAGGGTTTTGGACAATATAGAACCAACCACACGGGATCTATTTATTTACATTGGTAGAAAGTGGATTCTAATCACCATCCAAAGGCCAACTCTTTTTTTCAATAACTATAGGTTATATGGTACCAGCCGGGCTCAGTGCCTAACCATCTAGGGAAGCCAATTTTATATGGGCATTCTGGCCATTTTTTATCCGTCGTTTTTTATCCATGGTATTTTTAGTAATAGGGACCATTAGTTGTTTTCTAATATCCAAGATTAGATTATGTGAGTAAGGGGAATCACTATGATAGTACCCATACATGGATACATAGGCTAGATCATGGTTGGGGAGTAATAAATTAGAGAGGAAGAAAATTCAGGCATGTTAAAATGCACGTGTTGGAGGGGGCAGTGCCAGTAGATCCATGAGTTTTTGGAGGTAATATTATTTTATGATCTGTTGATATGAGTAGATTATTTTATTTTGAATAATTTCACTCTTGTATTTCTCCTATATTGTTCTCATCATTGGGACATTAATTAGAGAGACTTCTAGTTCATGCGGGGTAATCTACATCAGTAATAAGTTATGATTGTTTTATTTATGTGTTCCGAGGAATGAGAATTCTGATAGGGTATCGGTAGTATAAGGAAAATTTCCAATTACAATAGATACAACTATAAAATGTTTTCCTTGTCATGCATTGGCTACACTTATTGAATGCAGTCATATACTATTATCAACGAAGAGTTTCATTTTCATATGTGGAGGGACAATTAGTTGAATTCAATGGTGAGAGACGATATTATATGGGTAGTAAGAATCCAAGTCTTCTTTCACCAGAGTTTGTGGAGCTATTAATGGATAATAAGGCAATGAATGGTCCAATATTTATGGATGAGTTACTAGAAATATTACAATAGGAGTTTAAAACCCCACCCCAAAAATATGTATTTGACTTTGGGATTGAGATGATACTTTGTGCGTCTCTTATTTTTTGGGATCTCTATCAAATGGAACCTATAGAGTTGTGTTAGTTGAGTATACTGGTGGTGGATCTGAGGTATTTGTGTTTCATCTATAAATATGTATCTCCTTGAGGTTTCCAAATTCTATTTTCCAAAAAGAAAGCTGGTAGTATGAGGTTTTTTATAGAAATTGTGAGGACGAATCAGGTAATATTGAAGAACCATTACCCTCATCTCAGGATCAGAAATTTTCTAACTAGTTAATAAGGTATTTATAGATTCTGAAGATTCATATACAGTCTAGATATCCCTAATTGAGGTTGAAGGATAATTATATCTCAATGGCCACCGTTAGGATCTAGTATGGTAACTCTGATTTCATAGACATGTCTTTTAGTGTTACAAACAGACCGATAATGTTCACGGGGCTCATGAACTCCATGATCTATTAATTTCAAGATAGTTTCACCATTATATTCATCGATGATATCTTACTCTACTAGAATTTAGAGGAGGATCAAGCCTAGCATCTTAGAGCTCTTTTGTAGGTCATTTGACATGAATACCTCTATGGGAAGCTATGCAAGTGGGAGTTCAGGATGTGAGAGTTTTTTATTCTTAGAAATGTGGTATATTATTATTATGTGTCCATAGAACCTTCTATTATTTAGGTAGTTGTTTATTTTTTAGATTTTAAAATAATTAACTACGTTCTCATTTTTCTTGGTCTCATAGGCTATTGTCGGAGGTTTCTAATATAGTTCAATTGAGAAGTAGACTTTTTAACACTGTTAAACCAGAAGGGATTGAAATTTATGTGGATTTATTAGTTCCAAATAGTGTTCATTTAACTAAAGGAGTAGTTTTTCAGTGCTCTAGCGCTTTAGTTTTAATAGTTTGGTTGGTTTTTATATGTTTTCTATAATGCGTCCCATATGGTATTCAGATGTGTGTTGATACACTAGAGGGTAGTGATCTCTTATGTGTCTCAAAACCTATGTCCCCATAAGTGTAACTATTCAACCCATGATCTAGAGCTAGAAGATTTAGAGTTTTCAATGAATATGTTGTGGTAGTACATCATTGGTGTGTGATATGTAGGTTTTGAAGACCATAAGAGCCAGAAATATATCTCTTCCCTGTGAGACTTGAATATACTTTTATGGAGGTGAATAGAGATTCTCCCAGATTATAATTTTCATATCTATTACAAGATATTAAAAGGAAATGTGGCTACTATAGGTTTTATTCAAAACACTTGAGGGGATGGTTCTCGGGATTCTGTGGATGTTCCGAAAGGGATAAAGGATCACACATCAATGCATTTCTACAATGGAGGTACTTGTAGCCATGTTTTTTGTTCAGATGATTGTGGAATCATAATTGATGTAACTGGTGGATGAGTCTCTATGGGGAGACATAGAGGAATAGATGATATGTGATCATGTTTTCTATGGTGACACTCCAAAAGGGTCTTTGGATGATTTTCGGAATGAGGTATTATTTTAGTGATGGTTTTTTATTTTGTTGGTTGTCTATGATGAGGATCATTATGAGTTTATTATCTCAGCCATGGTAGTGAATTATGGATTGAATAGTATGTATCATGGTTTGAAGAGGAATCTTTGGTGGTTGGGGATGAAATAATTACTATAAGAGTCTGTTGAAAACTGTCTTGTTTGATGTAGGTGAATGTGGAGCATCGTGAACCTAGTGGTTTGTTTCAGCCTTAAATACTCCCAAGTAGAAATGTTAAGCCATATTGGAAGATTTCACCATTGGGTTGCCCCTTGGTTAGGTTAGTTGTGATGCAGTTTGTGTGATAGTGGCTGACTGATGATGTGGCCTTATTTTTTGGCGATTCAAGAGTCAGTTCCATAGATGTTCATTTGAGTCAGTAGGTGGATGATGTGGTTTTGATTCAGGGGGAACCGAGGAAAATCTTCCCTAATTGAGATACTCATTTTATCTCACAGGTCTGGAAGGGTTTTAAAAATTATTTTGGATCCTAGTTGAACCTTAGTACATCTTTCCACCCATAGACAGATTGAAAGATGGAGTAAACCAGCCGTACACTAGAGGATATATTGTGAGCATGTGTGATAGACTTTGTTGGATCGTGGGAAAGGTACTGATCTCTGGTGGAGTTTGTATAATTTATTTATCACTATTACCTTGAAAATTAACTATTTGAGGTGTGGTATGGGTGGACGTATCATTATCATTTGTTCTTGAGAAAGGTACAAGAGTCATAATTTCCTTGACTATATGTGGTACACGACATGACCGAGAAGATCCAATTGGAATGAGAGATGATGCGGGTGACGTAGGGACATTAAAAGGCCAATAATGATCATATTAGGATGTTATTAGAGTTCATGGTTGGGGACCATGTGTTCTTGGGGGTTTCCCCTCAACAGGGGAAATGGAGGTTTTGTAGTGGTAGTAAGATTTCTCCTTAATTTATTGGGCCTTTTAAGGCATCGTAGTGTATTATTATGGTGGTGTATTAGTTGGATCATCCACTGAAACGTGAAAAGATCCATGAATTCTTCCACATGTGCTATATTCTATGATATCCTCATGATGAATCCAACATCACTGAATGAGGAGAGTTTGTTATCAAGGATGACATGACATTCATGGAACATACAATAGAAATATTAGATTTTTTAGAGAATATGCTTAATGGATATACTATTCTCTTGGTGTGTTCATTTTTTAGGAATGGTGGCCTAGAGAAAAATATATGGGGTGAAAACTGAAAATTTAATATCAATAACAAATGATTTTTAGATTACATTGTTTATTTTTTCTTTTTTGATGTGATGTTTGTATTTAGTTGTTTCCCGAGATTCACTTTTTCTTGATTTTTTGATCTATGAAAAAGATTGAAAAAAATAAAAAGTGGACAACCCGATTCCTAATCATTAAACATGAAACTATGAAATGTTTAAAAACATGTGGTTGAATAGGTGCATCCCAAATTAGAAAATATCTTATCATAGAAGGTGAAGTTCCTTGATTTGTGTGACCATGTCTTAGATTTACATTAGTTTTGGCAACAACTAGCTTGGTATGTAGAAGGTTTAAATGGGTTTATGGAATGGTAGTGGCTTATAAATAGTTCCAAAATGGTGTGGTGTTGTTCTTGGTGAGATATTGTGATATAGTTGTGTGGGATTCTTTATGGACATCTTGTTTGGGGGTGTTTTGTTGGTGGTAGTGTTGAGGTGTAATTAGAACTCTAAGAGCTATCTTGCTAGGTGGTAGTTCATACGCCATTTCTTTTCTTTCGGTTTGGGCTTGATTAATTTGGATGATAATAATTTAATTGGTATCTTATTTAAAACCCTTATCATTCCAACCTATTAATTTTTTGGATTTGTGGTTTGAGAGTGATTGGAGGAGGTCCCAAAGGTTCTAGAGGAGTTAGAGTTGTAGTTGCCATGAAGCATAAAAATTCATGATGTAATATATGTATTTATTTCATGATTGTTTGTTTTATGTCTTGTATGGACAATAGTTTCTTTCTTTTGTGTAATGAAGGGAAAATCATAAAAAGGATTCATGTTGTAAAATCAGTAATTATGATGTTTGGTAATTATAGATGAGGTACAATTAAATTCTTTTAAAAATAATTTCCCATCTTGAATCTATTTTTATGGATTTTAATCCATTGAGTCTAGTGAATTTCGACCATGAATGAGAAAAAATATGGCATGTATATAAGTTATCTTTTAGTTTTTTCATCACATATTGTAGTTATTCTTATTATTTTTTGAATGACCCCTGTGTGATTTTGGGGATACCTTCGAGGATGTCTCCAATCACCTTGATCCATGGGTTCTAGATGTGGTTCATTAGTGATTAGTGGTGAGTTAGTCTTCTATAATATATTTTTTCATTACCTCCTTCCCTCAGATATTTTCTATGGTATTGTTGTTTTTTTTGGGTGTGGTTGGAAATGTTTTTGATGATCCGTTGATGTAGTTCAGGTTAATACCTGGTTTACTTGGAAGTTTTTTTCTAGGCAGTTTTTTCCACCGTATGGTGTACAGGAAATCAAAAAAAAGATTATTTGGGGTAGGGGATCCCCGTTATCTCTGTTTATATACACTATGTTTAGGGATTTTCATAGTTTTTTTTCCTTTTGGGTAGATATAAAGGGTTTCCATAATAAAAATGGTTAATTTTCATAAACTAATATTTATGTGAATTGGGAGTATCTGTATGTTCTTACTTCTTTAAGGATAATATTTTGACGTAATTCATGCTAGATGAAAATAATGAAAATTACTGTTATTTGGAGACTCATTTATGTTGTAGACGATATATTATGGGACCCTTTCTCTATTTTTATTTAATCAATCCATTAATAAAAGGTTAATGAATTTATATGTGTCTAATAAATTGCTTTCCATGGAAAATAGTTTTTATGATAATACTAGTGATAAATAAATAACTAATGATATAAAATCCAATAAATAAATTGTGGAAGATGAGATTTTGTTTCTCTATGTTTTCATATTCTGAGGACCATGTTAATAAGTATGTGTATCATTTTGTGGAATTTTCATTTGTTTTCAAGGAAGCATGAGATGAAATGAAATTTCTTCACTTTTTAAAAGTGTATGATAGGATAGTTGCAATAATTTCCTTCTAAAATTTGATAATGTATTATCTGTCTATATTTCAAAAATATAATAAGTTATTTGGAGAACATGTCATGAAATCCATATGAATGAATGAGGGATAAAATGTGCTGCCAATCAGTTTGTGGTTTAATCAGAAGGAAAGATGATTCTGGATGACTGTGAATCACTATGGTTGGTTTTTCTGTAGAAAATTTTTATGGGGGCATAGTTTCCTACAATTTTACATGTTGTTGGGGTCCATAATTTGAAAGATTGAAATCATAAAAAATGTGTATATTCAAAAAGGCCTCATGAAAATATGGAAATGGTCTGAGTATTGTGAATATTGGCTTCATGAAGGGTTATTTTGTGAAGGCATGAAGATTTTGATGAAAATATCTGTGATTATGATAAATAAGATCATTAGGATGTGCAAAGGATTTGTCAGTATCTCTTCCATTATGAAAAGAATCCTGAATTCAGTGAAGATATAGAGCATCATGAATAGTGATGTTAATCTCGATGATTATGAAAAGTGGAGCATCGTGAGTGCTTGATTCTTTGATGGTGTTCTCTAAAACAATGACAAAATTCAAAGGAGCATTGAAAATGGATGAGTATTGTGAATATATTTTTGAGAGATCCAAATAAAATATGTTGGATATGGTAGATCATCAAAAGAAGGAGAACCTATAAATATAATGTGACCCCCACTTAATATCTATGAAAAATATCTGAGAAAATATAAAATTTAAATGATTTTGTAAATGTAGAAGAGCTCTCTGAAGTGGGATTTCAATAAGAGATTGAGCTTCAAAAAAAGACTTATAATGTCTCGACTGATTTTAGATCTCCTATGTAATCGATGCTCCACAACAATGGGATATTTCTTTTAGACTCTGTGAGGTTCATGATGGATGTTGGTTCTGTGAAGGTAGTTTTATTCGTAAAGGATGTAATAATCATGAAGGGACCATCAGGAGAGAGATTCATGAAAAGTAGTTTTGAATACATAGTTTATGTGAATAGAGCACTCAGAGAGAATCACATCAGGTCTAAGTGAACTTGGATATATGACTAGGGTTTCAGACTAAGTATCATTACAATGTCCAGGATATTCATAATATCTTTTGGGTAGGACAGAAATGAATTGTTTTGAAAGATAATGTTTTTGATGTGGATCAAGAAGCACCATAACATTGTATTACATCATTTTGTGATAGAAGCAGCACACACACTATTGGATTGATTTAATTTTGCTAAATAAGGGTAATGTCACATACTACTCATTTTATTCCACATTTTATTCTTTTTGAAAAATAGTTTTTGTGATATTGGATTATCTCCGAACAATACAACGGTCGTAGATACTCTTATTGAGTAGTGAACCATGTAAATTCTTCTGTTCCTTTGAATGTGTGATTGAAATGTGTTTAATAGGGAAAAGAAAAAATTTATATTAATTGAAGGTTGTTTCATAATAAAGAAAAAATAAAATAAAAATATATCACTGATCCACTCCCCCCTCTCTACGATACTTGAATCCTATTTGGGAAACGTCAATCAGTATCTGAGCAGTATCCCTACAGTGATTCTTTGCTGATGTTTTTAGGATTTTTTCTTATAGAAAATATAAATTGAGTTAATATTAAGGATATTAGAATATTTTATGGAATCTATTATCATATCTAGAAAGATATAATATTTTGTTATCTTATTTATATTGGGATTGAAATTCGTGATGATATAACAGATGGATTTCCTCCAATTTATTACCAGGTTTCTCTTACATCTGTTGATAAGAAAAAGCATGAGAATTATTCAAGACATAATTTTTTTTCTATGATAACTTTATGAATGTTATTTTTTAATAGTTAATTGTTTTTCCATAACTAATGGTTTTTGGGATAGCTGAATAACATCAATAATTGAAATAACAAATTGAAAAAGAAAAAACAATAAATCCAGAGGCAGAATTATGATGATTT
The DNA here is from genome assembly GCA_963277665.1 of Viscum album. Classification (NCBI taxonomy): domain Eukaryota; kingdom Viridiplantae; phylum Streptophyta; class Magnoliopsida; order Santalales; family Viscaceae; genus Viscum; species Viscum album. The sequence goes on along the minus strand of OY728135.1, from coordinate 441,529,621 downwards.
TAAAAATGTGAATGTTTGAATCTTTTGAAGACCTCTTTTTGAGGGTAAATAAATTGTCAGTACAATCATATATCTGGGTTAAAATATGGAGGATTCTATAGTTTTTAAAAATATATTTTGAATTATGAATGACAAGTTTGATGCTAAATTTTCTACATTGGAATAATAATACCATGAAACATTGTACCTTGATATTTTTTATAGAACACTCATTACATATAAAATGAGAAGGTAGAAGACTACGAAGAGAAAAATAAAATATATTAGAGAAATATCTATCAAACCTAATAGGAAAGAAAAAACTATGAAGGTTCTTGAGGAAGATTATATTGCTGACTCAGACTCTGAAAAGTAGGTATGCAAAAATCATAGTGATATTTTTTCCAAGTTTTCTAAAAATGTGTTAAGTTGAACACATTAATATATAGGGAAAATTATTTTAATTTTTTTAAATGGGGAGATGTTGGGAAATTTACAGATAATTTACCTCAAAGAAAGAAACCAGAAGACAATGATGACGAGGAAAGAAGAAAAATGAGATCAAATAATAAACAAGTAGATAAATGTAAATATTTTTTGAGAGGTAATGGTGAAATTTCTAAAAATAAAAAATACGAATCTTTTTATATAAAGTTGATAAAAAAGAAGATAATGAAGTTGAATAAAAGATTTTTTTGATAAATCCTGAGAGAAAACCATTTTTGTATTTGGGAATAATAAATATTTTTTTGAGAAACACTTCAAAATAAGAAGAAACTCAAATTGAATCTCATTTTAAAGAATAGTGGAAAAAATGTATGAGAAAGATCAGATGGCTTAAAAAAGAAAATAGTAATTCTATAAAAGAATATTCCTCATTAATCAATCAATAAGGTTTTACTCATGTGAAATTCAATATTTAAAATGAAATTTTTGATTTGAATTATTCCCTTGTTAAAGAAAATAAACATAACAAACATCAGGTTTTTTAGATGAAGGAAAAATAATAAAAGATAGAACATTCCTTACAAAAAAATTATAAAGCTGAATAAAGGGGTATACTTTTGAAATAATATATCTTTGAAGTTAGTGAATGTTCTAGATAGGATGAAATTAAAAATGATCAATAAAAATTACCTTCAATGATTAATAATAATTCTAGAGTTAGTTCTGAGAAGAAGAAATTTGGGAATTTTATGTATACGGCCAAAGTTAACAATGTTGAAAAATTAGAAGTTTCTAAAAATTCTGAATTATGATTATTTTTAATTACATATGGCTATGATATATCTTGAATGAAATCAGATTTGAAGAAGAAGGTTTTATTTAAAAATAGAATGTTTTATGGTCAACAATGTTCTATTGATGTGGTTACTGAGAAATATACTAACAACACAGGTCAATCTGTAAATTTTAGATCAAGTACTCTTTCTATAGATACTAATGGTATTGTTGTGTATTACGATATATGGAAAATAATAGTTTTTTAACTAAGAAAATTACTTCTATATCCCGGGTTATAGAGACACGGTTTGAGGGGGGGTAAATCCTCTCAAAAGAAGATATCTAAGAATCAATGTTTCCTTTCAATTTTTTTGTAATGATGTCAAAAGTAGATTGTTTAGAAAAAGAAAAAATGATTAAATTTAAAACATTTTAATGATTTTTAAATATGGTTTAAAATAAATTTAAATAATCATTACCATATAAATAATGATATTTTGAGTCACTTAAAATAATATATTCATGGAAGAAAAAAGGATAGGAGGAAAACATTAAAATTAGGAATTTTTAAAATAATTTTCCTTACATTTTACGTACCTTTTTATTCTTAATCCAAAAAGAGAAGAAATGAAAAATAAACATTTAAGACCCAAAATAAAATGGAGAATGAAAAATTATGTTTGGATTAATAGATAAGTATCATATACTTTTTTCTAAGTAAGTATGAACAAAAAAATATAGAAATAAAATGATATTACAACATAAATCCCTCACCATAGGTCTTTTGATAGTTGTACATGTTTTATCCTCATATATAATTTATTTAAAAATATTAAATATTTTTTAAGAACCATTTTCATCTATATCAATTTTTTTCTATTATAATTAATTTGGATCTATTCATTTAATATTTATTGCTTTTGTCGACCACATAAGGTTGTACAGTCAAGTTATCCAAAAGTACATTCATATATTGTTTATGGATAAAAGTGTTACGAAATGGTTTCATAATAAATAACGTTTTACTAATTTATTGATTATAATTTTTATTTATTATATATATTTTTAGAATAATCTATCTGTGGTGGCAATGGAAAATGAATCACATCACTTTGTTGTGGTAGTAGTCCACATGTATGCATGAGCAATGTTATCATTATACAATGGATGGAAGGGTAAGAAGTTAAATGATATATTATATTTCTAAAATCATAATTATGTCATAAATATCATATATATTAATTACATTCATCTTTTTAACCATGTAATTAATGAGGCGATGAAAAATGAATTATTTCGTTACATGGATAAAATAGGTTGTAGTAAACACAGGTGTTTTTTTCGTTTTCCAGAGGATTGAAAATGAGATGAATAATGGTTATTCCATAATAAAATTTTATTTTGGGGAATATAAATCTATTATTATATCAAAATGTTATGGATATAATTGAATGATGTAGGATAATAAAAAAATGAAATAAATTGATTGATAGTGATACCTCTTCTTTGGAATTCTCTTTTGGCTTATACCGTAAGACGTATTAGGATAGTCTTAGTGAAATAAAATTAGCTCATTGATATGGGGATAACATATATTATGATATTATTTTAGTAACTAGTTTAGCTATGTGGTTCATGAAATGTGAGGAAGAGATGATTAGTAGTTCCCTATTATAAGTGACGTTGGTGATAAACGTGTAAATACGTTTCATATTAGTAAATAATGATTTTAACTCATGTAAAATGGATTCAAAATTTCAAATATTAAAATATAAGGAGAATATTGAATAAACATAATCAACCAATCAGTTTTATAAATGGTAGGATATCATTAAAAACCAAATATGGGGGACGACCTCATAGTTATCCATTTTAACCTTATTCATTGTATCAAATTTCACACTCTATAAGATTATTCTATGTAATTATAACAATTTAAATTGGTTCATAAATTAACCATGCTTGGTCCTAAATATTTCTCACTATCTAGTGTTAGTATTATATGTTTTTAATTTTATAATCTTTTAAATGTAAAATTTTTAAACACAAAATACCATTTAAGGTCATTTTAGGGACTATTAAAATATCATGACATTAATGGAATCCAGAAAACATTGGAATTTGAATTTAATCACTCCCACCATAAATTATACATTATATTAACCAATTAAAGATTTGTGTAATCATAATTCAACATAAATATATTAATTTTAATTTTTTTAAATTCATTTATTTGATTACTGTTCTTCTTGCACAATCGCTGCATCAATATTGTGTAAGTGCTGAAGAAAAATATACTACCTCTAAATACTAAAAATAAATTACTATCACAATAATAAATTATTCATATTAAATATAAATATTTATAACCTTTTGTATTTTATTTTTATGATTATGATATCATTTTAGAAATATTAAAATTAAAAGAGTTGCATTTTCTATTTTTTCATATAATAAATAATAATATAAAGGTCATAATCAAATGAAAGTGGAACCAAAATGACATATTTTCAGAGTTTGGAAGTCTATTGTAGAATTAATCTCAAACAATGAAAAAACAATATTTTCATCTTCAGACCTTATAACATAGTTTTTGTCATAAATAACTTGTTTTACCTATTTCTGTGGAGAAATTCATATATCAATGTTACTATTCTTTATGACTAAAAAATGAAATATTTAGAAAAATTTAAACTACTAATTAAAAATATTATATCCATTTTTTAAAATTTTATTTAGATAATTTTAGAAATATATTTTAATATAAATACAAAAATGGATTAGAAAACGGTTTGAATTTTTTTTTTGATTTTAATCACAAAAATGTACTTATACCAATATGAAATATAATGTTAATTTAAGGAAATTTATTATATTATGATTAATAAAATTGAAATTATTTTAAATTAAAAAATTCAAAAATTAATGATACTTTTAAATGACTTGATTTACTGAAAGGAGGTGATATTTTTCTCCAAAATCTATATTTTTCACTATTCACCTAGAAATAATTATTTTCAAAAAATTCCAAAAAATATAATATAATATAATAATTAAGTGTAGTTATAAAAAATCATGAATTTTTTTTTAAATATGACATGAAAAATTATATGAAAATATTTTTAATTAGCAATGTGTAAAATCCTAAAAAATATATTTATAAGAGATGTATTTTTAAAAAATAAAATGAATTTATTCATTTTCCATTCAAAGTTATAAAAATAAAACAAATGTTAAATTAATATTATAAATTAATTATTTTTATTAATTTAAAATTCACTTTTGAATTTTTCATTAGATTATTATTCCTATTTAGAATCTCCAACCCAAAAATTAGGCTACTTGAATCAAAATCAATTATTGTTATTTAATAGGTTTTTTATGATTGTGGTCGCATGTGGTGTAATCTATCGAAAATAGTATTAATTTGAATAAAAAAAATTAAATCTTAGTGTATTACATAATGCATAAGTATTATCTAATCAGGAGGTTGTTGGGTATGTTTCTAATCATGTTTCCATTTGGAGATTAACTAAGATATGATCTCTGCACTCATACAGAGAGTATGACATCTAAGGAATTGATTATGATGGAATAAGTAATATTATATTCATAGGTAGGTAGTATATATGATGTATTAAACTATCATATGAGGGTCATGTTTTGTTCTCATTAATAAAGGTAAATAATATGTTATGTGTTAATCAACTTGGTTAATCTATACTTGAATAACGAAAAACATATGAGGTTGCATTATGGGATTAAAAAACATCATGTACCATGATAACATAAAGTATTAAAATAATATATAATATGAATATTATTAGTTTTGCATGATGTAGAAAGGGAAACATGTATAGGGATACATTTTTTTGACGGAGATCATGATAGATACCTTTGTATATTGAGTTAAATTGATCATTTTCTAAAGGATTCCATATTCATAAATTTTTATATTCAAAACATAATATAGGTTTTCAATTTTTCAACGAATATCAGGATAACAATTAATAGTTTACTAAATGGTTATTTTTTTTACATATATTTAATCTAAAAGTGTTTTAGAGTTTATCCAGAGAGATTTTGGATGGATATTCACAAGGTATTGCATATAATGTGATAAAATGAGATTTTGATTAATTTTGAATAGTGTTTTAGAGGATAAAAAAGGAGTTTTGGATGTGGTTTTAAATGTTATTATATATGATACAAAAATGGAGAAATAAAAAAAAGTTTATATGGTTTTAATTCAAGCAGCAGGTTGATGGAGGTATAACCTAAATCCAATGCATTGGGCCACATATTGTTTTATAATAAGTTCACGTGATATTACATAGAATATATTATTTTAAAGCTATAAATATTTCTAGATCCTATGTTATATGGTATGGTATATGATACTATTCCAATAACTATTATTCCAAGGTAGTATAATGATTAATGGAAATTTTTTCAAATCACTTCCATTAGAAATTATTAAATAACCCATTTCATATGATGAATGACACAGGAGAAGTGGTGAATTCATGTAATGAGTGAATGGTTGGTATTAGAATTAACTTATAAATTATAAAAATATGGGTTAACTCATGGGAGCATCCAAAATGTATATACTAGGATGTAAACACCATTGAGGTGGTTGTATGTTTCGACCTAAGCTATGATCGATTCTCCTTCTAATCACATATTTCATTCTTCTACTTTATTTATTCATGAAAGATACTATAATATTAGGGATTCAAGGATACTCATGCCTAAATGTTGGATGATTCTAGTCCAACATATGGATAAAACATCACGGGTGGATATATTTTATCTATATTTTTGTGATCTTTTTCATGAATAGTTTATGAAGACAATATATTAGATCGATAGTGAAAGGTATGCACAATTCATTTTCCCATTATATTATTTTATGGTTTTGGGGTTCCATAATATTTATTATATATTACAAGATTTATTTTTCTTCCACTACTTATATTAAGTGTTTATGTAAACTAAAAAACCAATGGTTAAATGATTGGAATTATAATAGATTTAATCTTCTCCTACTTTGTATTTTTCATTGTATCAGGTCATGAGCATGAGTTAAGATGTTTATTATTGTATATTAAAATTAGTATTATGTGTTAGGATGAAATTTAAATATATCTTGAGTAAACTATCATGGTGTATGGGGAACCTTTCTTGGACTTCTCACTATCCTGGAGGCATATGTCTTATATAGAATAGTCTGGGCTAGTTATTTATCTCTCTGGACACACTCTTATTAGGATTATTGATTTTATTTTATTATAATACTTTTAAAAAAACATTTAATTTACCTTATAATGGAGATTTATATTTATATTTATAAATATATTTAACATTCAATTTGGGTATATAATTTGATTCCCTATACCCAAAATGTTAGATCTACGACTATAAACACATACATTAGATAAGGGATTCCATACCAACTATTGATTTCCAAACATAACTCTCTAATAGTTATATGAATTAAATAAAACATTTAATTACTTATATTTGAATATCTTCTAGTTTTATATATTTATAGAATTAGTACAAAGAATATCTAATAAATCCCATGTCTTCCACAACTATTGGTAATTTTTAATTATATAATAAACAACACTATTCATAATAAGTTTTCAATATCTCCAAAAAAATCCCCCATGCATGCTATTATTTTAGTCCTATCATGTGAAATAATTTTTTCAGTTTACCTATGGAAATGTAAACATAAGAATGGGTGATCTCAATGGATTAACAAAGGAAAAAATTTCTATTATCTATCTAAAAATTAATGGTATACATAATATGGTGGGAATATATAATATGAATAATTTTTCTATCAATTGAAACTAAGGGAATTATGTATTCATGAAATTAAAGAAAAACATGGATAATAATAATTACAAATATATTACTAGTGGGATTCATAATATTGGATATCAAATACATGTCATCATTGAAATGTTCAAAAGAACTATATTAATTTCAGAAGAATTAAACACCAAAACCCATGTTATTCCATCTCACGAGACATATAGTTGAATTGAGGAGCTATATAATTTTTAACCACATCTATCACCTAACTAAACCTAATTAATTAACAATAATAGTCAATTATACCTTTTTTTCTTTTCCCCATGGAGTATTTCACAGAATAAAAACATTAAAATGTATATAATTAAGGATATACAATGTCCGAACAAAATCAACCTACATTAAAAGTGAATAATCACCATGAATGATAATACTCTTACCCATGTCAACAAAAGAGATATTTTCATCATAAACCATCTAGATAAAGTGGTTGTACGGTCAATCAATAAAAAATAAGATATCCAAGTATGATTAGAATTGGAATAACAATATACATAACAGTAACACATTTCCCCCAAGTAAATAAAAGGGATAATAAGATCGTAACTCATTTTGAGGGAGGATTTGGATGGTAAAAAAATATAGTGTTAAATTTTATATAATAAATCATATTTTAAAAACAACATAAGTAATTACAATAAGTTTCCCAATGAAAATAAAAGGGATTACCCAGTCAATATTCACCCGTGAGAGATTTGGTGGATAGTTAAACAATACACATTCTATATTCTTATATAATCAATTAACATCCATATTAGAAAAATATATATATAAATTTTCAATAGTTCCACAATAATTAAATGGAATGTTTTTCTATTTAATAATTATTCAAGTTAAACTTTAGGGAGTAATGGAATATAGTTAAGTTAATATCACAATAAGATGATCATAATCTATCCAAAGGAAGATTCTGTATGATTACCAAATTAAATATCCAAAATTTTATAAAGGAAATATAAAAGGATATTGTCATTGATAAAGAATATCCTTATAAAATAATGCTTCAATTAGACCACCCAAGAATGTATAATGAATTGGATTACTTTGTTAAATGAGTTCGAATTAACAAAATGTAAATATATTTTTTAGTGAATAAAATATGAAGTAAAAACTCCATTTTGGAAAATCCTACTGAATATGGTGAATAAAATACAACTGAATAAAATGTTTTTTTATATAACATTTTTAACATATTCTAAGATAAAAAATTAGGGGTCACTTTAGAAAGTAATTTTCAATACGGTGAGGTGAAAAAACATAAAAAATCACTTCTATAAATAATATCTAATAATGAAACCTTGAAAATAACATAATTTTTATATAATAAATTTAGATCCAAAGTTAAAATAGTTTATTAGAAGATGTAATTTTTTAATACTTTGAAATTACAATTATTGAAAAAATGACATTCTAAAAGGGTAATAAAAACATTTTTATGTGAAAAAAATAACTTTGAAAAATCGGGCTACAAAATACCATATAATAAATTATTTTGGATGAAATAATAAATCATGTAATAATAAATTCCATTATAATAAATTATAACTCAAATTGGAATATTTTAGATTCCAAAAATCCATACAAGAAACTTATACCATGAAGTGAAAATAATTGTTCAAATGATTTATGAGTTTGGAATGTATATACTATAAAAATAATGAGAGAATAAAACATAAAAAATGGAAAAATATACCAAATTTTTTTGATATAATTTCTATAGAATGATCATAATATAGTGAATGAAAATTGAGTTTCCAAAAATCTTTTAAACCGTGTTAATAGATTAGTAACAAGACATTTGATGAAAGGGAACTATTTTTAGATTGATATTTCCATAAATAATAAAATACACGAAAATTATACATACATGGTTAGTGAATGATCTATTAAAATGAAAATAAAGTCTATAATATAAACATGTCTCAAAGAATTAATGTTTGAGAGAATGAACCCTTGTTGCTTGCGTAAAAATTTAATCAAAACCACATAAAAAAGAAGTCTTGTAATTGAACACAAAATAAAATTATTAAAAATATATTTCATGATATAATATCTAAAATAATTAGTATATCATCAATATTAATGAAAATATGTGCATAATACGAAACATTTCTCAAAGAGATAAAATTGAAATAAAAATTCTTACTATGTTCCTGATTAATTTTTTGTATTTGATAACATCATGAAAAATAAAATTCATTGGATTATATTACTTACTAGGAACCTAATTCATATATATATTTGTTTAATATATAATATTTATTAACACATTCCATATATTTAGTACATAATTATCTTTTTTTACTTTGGTTACCTGAGGATGTTTGGACACTTTTTTTGTAAATCATTTTGTACGTTGACCATTGTAGAAAGCATCATAAAATATTATAATAGTATCTAGAATATTATTATAGTTATAGATATATTTTTTAAAATTAAATATACTTTTAAATTCATCCATGATTATTGGTGATGAAAAATGAAACTGATTTCTAGTGGAGGCAGTAGTCTACACCTACACATGATTAGTGTTTCCATTTATAAAAAAATATGAGAGAAACATTATCTGATAATTTAACATTTAATATCATTTTTATATTATATATATGATATTAATTCATCAATAACATCAAAAAAACCAACCATTATGGGAGTTTATGTAACACATCAGATGCAACTTCATCGAGGTGGTAGCATGTGCAGACGCAATAACTACGTTTTTCCCTTAACAGATAGAGAGGAATAAAAAATGATTATTATGTTCAAAAAAATATTTTATTATAAAAACAATAAAAATTTCCTTATATTTATTTGGATATAATATAATTGGAACTTGAATATTAAGTGGAAAAGATTACAAATAAGTAATATTTATGTAGGAGACTCTATCTTCTCATTTAGAGCTCCTTAGAAGTGAATTCCTTATGATATATTATTGAGATAAAATGATTAAAAATAATAAAAAAAACATAGGGAGGTAATTTTTACAAATTATAAATGTCAAATTCAATGGTAATTATAAAATTTAAGTGGTGTAAGTGTTCCCCTATTATAAGATATTAAAATGGGTCTTCTATGAATAACCATTAATTTTCAAGGACATTAATACACTGCCCAAGAGTAAAAGACTTTAATCCTTTGAAATAATGTCGTGTGGGGTCAGATTAAGATTATAAATACTCAATAAATTATTTTCCAATATTTTATAATAATTTTGGATGTCATTTTTTTAGGTTTTGATTTTTTTTTCATTTATAGTTTTTACCTTTATAATTATTTTTTATTTAAGTAATTCATTCATTAATTAAAATATAAATTAAAACCTCTTAATAAATATGATTTTGATAAAAGTTTAATGTAAATGTAGTCAAATTATATTTATTTATAAGAAATTTTATATTTTCTATTCTAAGACATTATATATGGGAAAACAATTATTTATAGAAAATTACAGTTTTAAAAATTATAATTTCTTAATCATAGTTACCATTCGTTAAAAATTAAATGTTTATTAATATAATTAGATATGTGTTAATTTTTTTATTATTTTCTTAATTTATAACCTTTTAATTTACTTTATTATATAGAAAAAATTATTAAAAACATTCATTTAAAATAATAGTTTTATCATTATCATGGTTTTAAACATTATTCATAGTAATCATACATTTATGACCAAAATTAAAATTGAAATTATTAAATTAAAAGATCATTTTAAACTAAATTATGAAATGGTTTTCTAAATATTTAATTTCTATAGGTAATAATTAATAATTTTTAATATAAATGAGTAAAAATAGATTTTAGTGTAATATGTTACTAATGATTTCTAAATGGTGTACATGGGTTTTATAAGAAACAACATTATCATATAATAATATTTATTATACTTATATATATATATATTAAATGGTTTCAAAAGTATTTAAGAAAGTATTTTATTATAATAATTTCATAAATGTAATAGTTTTATAAAAATCCATATTTATCAGAATTTACAAAAAACAAATTATTTCAAAAAAAAATATTATTTATATGAGGATAATAATTTTTATTAAAAATACATTTATTATTTTAATTTATTTTAATTGAAATTCTAAAATTTATAAATTTAATTCTTGAATTACATCATAAATTATTGTGAAAGACCATTTGTATTTGAAAATGAAAATTTCAAATATTAACTACTATTATAATTAGGTCATATCATTCACTGAAAATGCAGGTGTTAACCAATTATTAATATAAAATATTTATGACCACTAATCATACATTCTTGAAGTATAAAGGAATATCACATAAAAATAAATTTTTAGAAAAATAATTTTGTTAATGATAAATGATATCATAAGTCATTGTATATAAAATAATTAAATTTAATTCACATTAAAATAATATTTTTCTTTCTATATACATATATTGCATAAAGAGGCTACTCATATTCATTTCCAACATTTTAGAAACTATGTATTAATGTAAATTCATAAATATTTATTTTTTATCGAAATATATCACTGTTCTATTTATATTTGTTATTGCATGTGAAGGATAATATGAAAAACATTAGCTTATTTAAAGGTAATCATATATTAATATATCAAGGAGTTATATTCTCCTCCATAAATTGAATCCTCACAATTGAAATTATAACGCATTTAAGAGAGTATGTGGGGGTATCTTAATATCTGACACCCCAACTCTAGCAACCTATATATTGTGGTTATGTTACTAAATTTTCATAAGATACAAGGGATCACATCGTAAAGATTAAATAGTTTATTATTCCTGGGAGACTAGATACATACATAGCTCTCAAAATACATTTTAAAACATGAAATAAAACATTTAAATTCTGGAGAAAACATTATTATTATCTTTGAGTATTTCGTAGAAATAATTTATAGATCACCTCATGGTATTCTATGATAAATAAAAAATGGTGAGATTATATGGCTTGAATGTGGGGTTATTTGTTTAGAAGTGATGGATCCATAAGAAATTTTATGTTGGGGAATAGGAGAAGCATGTTAGTGGGGAAGTAGTAACAGGGAGACTTCTTTTATTCCTCATTATTATGTTACAACATTGGATGCATCATTTGGTGAGGGGGTATGGTGAAGTTGGGGTAGTTAGTTTATCTATTTAGGTGCATCATGGTTCTGTTGTTTGTGCACTGACACATTAGTATGTTGTCTTCATATGATCACTTGTGACTTTTTGTTATAATCCAACTTAGTGTACTTGTATGCTCATCCTAAAAATAGGAAAGTACATTTCATCTTTTGAGGAGGACTTTGGGGACTGAGATAAACTTTTTTATCTTGTAATGGAGCTGTTATTGAGTCGGTGTTGTAGGAATTTTCTTATTTTCAATTTACTTTGATACTTTTAATTTTATTTAATTAGACGTTGATGCGTTGTGGTATGGTTTTTGGTTTAATTTTATATAATACGTTGGATTTTTTTGGTGTCTATTTATCTTATCTCCCTATCCATTATTATAGAGGGTAGTGCCTCGCATATGTGATATGTGTATACCCTTGATGATTTTCAACAACCCAGGGCTTATTAGAGGATGGACTTGGGGGGTTATTCTCTCTCTTCCCTCATTACCAGCCCCAGAGGGGTATCATTTCAAGGAGGGGTGATGTTAGAGTGGTATCATAAGTTTTTTAGAGATAATTTATATTATAGAGTTAGGCATAGTGAGGTATTCATGTGTTTGTATTGAAAAAGTGTTAATTGATCATGGAACTCAACATAGGCCAAGGAGACTGGCTACAACATGCACTAATTGAAGAAAACCCAATACTAATAGTTTTGAAGAGTTTTTATAGGTCTCAAAACTATTGGCATAGCCGATAACATTAGTTCAGAGGGGCATTAGCTGTTGCAGTGATTTTTTACCCCAATGGTTACGTAAAACTATTTTTATAGTTATATGAAAAACATTTTCTAATGGTTTTAGAAAACCGTTGGTATAGTTAACATAAAAATAAAACCATGTTGTATTTGATTCACGGACCACCCATTTACAATCAATCTTTGAATCTAACATCAGATAAATTATAAAGACATAATTTCATAAATATATATGTGTTTATTTAAAAGTATTTTATCTTTTAATGTATTTAATTTATTAGAAAAAAACCATCAAAAATATTGGTACCTATACCAATGGTTCTCAAAACCTTTCGTATTGACCTATACCAAAATTTTTCAGAATCGTTGATATAGTTAACATTATTTATCGAGATAAACAAATGGTTTTTTCAAAACCATTGGTATAGTGTGGACCTATTATAACATTTTTATCCAATCATATTGGGAAAGGGTCTTAACAATGGACCTATACCAATTGTTTTGAACAAATCCATTGGTATGAGTCTATAAAAGTGATCTATACCAACTGTTTTGGCCAAAACTATAGGCTTAGGTCCATATAACTGACCTATATCAACAGTTTTGGAGAAAATGCTGGTATATGGTCTCTACAAAGGACCAACACAAATGGTTTTTCCCAAAACCGTTGGTATAGGGTCACTGTATGGTAAATATTCCAATCTATTTTCCAAAACACTTAGTATAGGGTCTCACTATGGTTCCCATACCAATAGTTTTGTCCAAATAGTTGGTATAGGTAGCTGATACCAATGGTTTCAAAAACTTTTGGCATAGGTCTGTTTGTGTAGATCCAATTTCAAGTACTAATGTGACCTTATCCCACCCCAAATGATCTAGTGTCAGAATCTGATCTCATTAAATGACCAAGTGAGGTGGATCCTCTTATTTTTTATAGACCTAGTATAGGTACATGCATCATAATATATTTTGGTAATGAATGAATATGATGTTTGTGGGACATTAAAATTCATAAATTAAAGAATATTGGGAAAAAATTACATGATAATGGGGTTATGATGATCTCGTTAATTTTAAGTAATGGATCATTGTCATCGTCTGTGAGTGGCTCAGGTAGTTGAGGTTCAACAGGATGATCTAGTTTATTGTAGTAGGGATGACCTGATAGATAAGGATAAGGTGTGGCTGTGAGATTTTTATTCCTTTCAGCAGAAGTGTATATGAATGACTGAGGGGAGTATCTATGATATTGATACAATGTTATGGTTATAGGATAATGTGGTTTATTTTAATAAAATTTAATCTTAGGATGTGTTCTCGGTGTCTTTGGAAGTTAGATATTTTTAGGATCCACACATCAGTGGTGGATGATATATCTAGGTAATAGAAAGGAGGAATGCATGTTATGATAGACATTAAGAATGAGATTTATTCAGAGTTCCTATCATTGATGAAAAAAATTTGTGAAGAGGTATGAGATTTTATCCCTTCAATAGGGGAGCCTAAGTGTGTGGTGGATTGGGACCAGGTTAAAGGACCTCATGCACTTTTTCGAAGATGGGTTTCTAGATGAGGAGTCTAGAGCGTGGTGTCTAGTTGACACTTTTACCCTACTGATTAGGTATTTTCTCACAAAATTTATACTCCCTATACATATGTAGGTATATAATAAACAATAGGTAACCGAGTAGATAATTTCTTTGGGATTATCCGTCAGCGTGACTCGAGGATATGTTCTTCAGGTAGTGGTCTGAGGGTGTTCATGCCGTAAGGGTTTAGGAAAATATAGAACAAACTACCCTAGATCTATTTATTTACATTAGGAGAATGTGAATTATAATCACCTTCCATAGGCCCGCCCATTTTTTCTATATCTATAGGGTATTTGGTACCATTCAGTCTCAGTTCATAACCATTTTTGGAAGAAAATTTTAGAAGGGTTTTCTGGAAATTTTTTAAGCCATAATTTTTTTCTCCATGGTTGTATTAGTAACATGGACCATCAATTATTGTATATAATCCATGAGTAAATGGCGTGGCTAAGGTAAGTACTATGAAAATTCCCATCCATGGGGACCTAGGACATATCATGGTTGGGGAGTAATACAATAGAGGGGACGAGGATACTGGAAAGTTCAGATGCACATGTTAGAGGTAGACGTTTTCGCAGATCCATGAGTTTTCTATAATATGAAATTTTAGAATCTAATCATGTGAGTGGCTTGTTTTATTTAGGATAATTTCACAATTGTGTTTCTCTTACATTGTTATCTTCCTTGGGATAAGAATTGGAGAGACTTATAATTCCCTCGGTGTTATCTACATCAGTAATAAGATATGATTGTTTGTTTGATGTGTTCCGAGGATATAGACTGGTGATGGGGTATCAAAAATCCATGAATGATTTCCTCTTACTATAGAGACAAGTATAAAAGGTTAACCTTGGCATGTATTGGCTGCATTTTTTGAATACAGTCATATACTATTACCATATAAGAGTTTCATTTTCAGATGTGGAGGGATAGTGAGTGGAATTCTTTGGTGAGACTAGATATTATATGGGTGGTAAGAAAAAAAATCATATTTCACTTGTGTTTGTGGAGGTATTAATGGAAAATCAAGAAATAAATTTTCCTAGATTTTTGGAGGAGTTACTAGAAATATTACTTGATTTGTTTATAACCCCACCCCCTAATTATGTATTCGACTTTGGGTTTGATATGATACTTGCTACATCTATTATTTTAATGGATCCATTACAAATGGAACCTACAATGTTTTTTAGATGAGTATACTGGTGGTGGATCTAATGTATTTGTGTTTCATCTAAAGTGGTGTATCTCTTGGGGAATCACCAGTGTTGTTTTCCAAAAAAATGCAGGTAGTATGTGGTTTTTTATAGAATTCATGAGGGCAAATCAGGTAATGTTGAAGAACCATTACCTTCATCTATGGATAGGATTTAATTTAACTTGTTGATAAGGTCTTTCTAGTTTTTTTTGATTCATATGCAGTCTAGATAACACCGGTTGTGGGTGAAGGATGATTATATCTCAATGACCGCCTCTAGGGTCAAGTGTGGTAACTATGATTTCATGGACATGTCATTTAGTATTACAACAAACCATTAATGTTCACGGGGCTCATGAAATCCATGATCCAATAATTTAAAGACAGTTTCATAATTATATTCATCGATGATTTCTTTCTCTACTAGAAATCAAAGGAGGATCATGCTAAGAATCTCAAAGTTATTTTGTAGGTCATTCGACACCAAATCCTCTATGTGATGCTATCCAGGTGTTAGTTCGGGATGTGAGAGTTTTTTTTACTTAGACATGTGGTATATAATTTTTTTCATCCATGAAACCTTCTAATATTGAGGTATTTTTTTATTTCATAGATCATAAAAACATGAAATAGGTTCTTATATTCCATGGTCTCATAGGATAATGTCGGAGGTTTCTAAAAGATTTCAATTGAGTTGTAGTCTCTTTAATAGTGTTAACCCATAAGGGATTGACATTTATGTGCATTTATTAGTTTCAAATTGTGTTCATTTACCTAAAGTAGAAGTTGTTCAGTTCTCCATTTCATCAGTTTCAATAGGTGTGTTCATTTTAATACGTTTTCTAAAATGCTTCCCATATGGTATTTAGATGTGTGTTGATACACTAGAGGGTAGTGATCTCTTTTGTGTCTTGAAATTTATGTCCCCACAAGTATCACAATTCAACACATGATCTAGAGCTAAAACATATTGAGCTTTCACTGAATATGTTGTGGTATTACATCATCGGTGAGTGATATGTGGGTTTTGATGATCATAAGAACCTGAAATACATCTCTTCCTAGTGATAAGTAATTATACATTTGTGGAGGTGGATAGAGTTTCATCTAGATTATGATTTTTAGATCTATAACCAAATATTAAAAGGGAATTTTGTTACTAGAGGTTTGATTCAAAATTTTGGAGGAGATATTTCTCAAGATTCCGTGGCTGTTTTAAAAGGCATAAAAGAGCATCAATAAATTCATTTTTACAATTGAGAGATTTGTAGCCATAGTTTTTTGTTAGATGATTATCGAATAATAATCGATGTAGCTGGTGGACGAGTATCTATGGGGAGAGTTAGAGGAATAGATGATATATGATCTTATCTTTCATGGCGATAGTCCAAAAGGATCACTGGAGGATTTTCGGAATCTATTATTATTATAAGGGAGGTTTGTTATTCTGTTGGTAGTCTATTATGAGGTTCATTATGAGTTTCTTATCTCATCTATGGAATTTAATACTGGATTGAAAAATATTAATCATGGTTTGAAGAGGAATATTTTGTGGTTGGGGATGAAATAATTAGTGTAAGATTCTGTGGAAAAGAGTCTGCTTTGTTAGCGGGTGAATGTTGAGCACCGCGATCGTAGTGGTTTGTTTCATCCATAAATACTCCCAAGAAGATATGGTATGGAATATCAGTATATTTCTCCTTTGGGTTACCCCATGATCAGGTTGGATGTGATATATTTAGGGTAATAGTGGACTAAATGGTGATGTAGACAGATTTTTTGGCGATTCGAGAGTCAGTTCCATAGACATGATTTTGAATTAGTAGGTGGATGATGTGGTTAGAATTAAGGGGGAACCAATGAATGTAATCTCTAATTAGGATCCTCATTTTATCTCACAAGTCTTGAGGGGGTTGAAAAATTATTTTGGCTTCTAGTTGAACCTTAGTACATAATTCCAGTCTCAAACAAATTGGATGATATAGTAGACCAGTCAAGCACGGGAGGATATATTGTGAGCTTGTTTGTTAGACATTGGTTGATCGTTGGAAATGTACTGATCTTTGGTAGAGTTTGTATAATTATTTATCACTATATTCTTGATATTTATGTGTTTGATGTGTTTTATAAGAGGTTTTATCATTCTAAATTTTTCTTGAGAGAGGTTCAGGATTCATCATTTCATGGTCATTATGTGGTACAAGGAATGACTAAGAAGATCCAATTGGTATGAAAGAGGATGAGGGTGGTGTAGGGATGTTAAAAGACCATTACTAATCATAGGAGGATGTTCATAGAGTTTGAGGTTGGAGACCACATGTTCTTTGGAGTCTCCACTCAATAGGGGGATATCGAGGTTTGGTAGGGGTAGTAAGATTTCTCCACAATTTATTGGGCCTTTTGAGGCATTGTGGGGAATTAGTACGATGGTGTTTTAGTTTTAACTTCCTCTGAAACATGAAAACATCATTGAATTATTCCACATTTCCTATATTCATCAATATCCTCATGATGAATCCAACATCATTGAATGAGGAGAGTGGGTTATCAAGGCTGAAATGAAATTCATGGATCAGACAGTAAAGATATTGGATTTTTTAGGGAACATGATTCATGGATAAACCACTAACTTGGTGTGTGTGTGTGTGTGTTGTTTAAGAATGGTGGCCTAGAGGAAAGTATTTTGCGTTAGAAATGGAAATTCAATCTCGATACCCAATGTTTTTTAGAATATGTTCTTATTTTTTTCTTCGTTAATATGACGTTTGTTTTTAGTTGTTTCTAGATATTCACTTTTTCTTGATGTTTTGATCTATGAAAAATATTTAAGAAAATAAATAATGGAGAATCAGATTCCTAATTAATAAAAATTAAACTATGATATGATTAAAATCATGCGGTTGAGTCAGTAATTCCCAAATTGAATAATATCATATAATAGAAGATAAAATTCCATGGTTTTTGTGCTCAGGTTAGGGTTTTGCATCAGTTTTGGTGGTTGTTAGCATGGTATGTAAGAGGTAGGGATGGTTTTATGGAAATGTAGTGACCTGTGGATGGTTCTAAATGGTGTGGTGTTGTGATAGGTGTGATATGGTGATATGGTAGTGTGATATTATTTATGGACATATTCTTTGGGTGTGTTTGGTAGGTGTTAGTGTTGATGTGTAATGAGAACCATAAGAGGTATCTCTCTAAGTGGTTGTTCATACCCCATTTCATTTCATTAGGTTTGATTTGATTCATATGGATAATAATAATTTATGTGGTATCAAATTTAACAACCCTTCTCATTCCAACTTGTTACTTTTCTAGATTTATAGTTGGAGAGTGATTGTAGGAGGTCCCAATGGGTCTGGAGGAGTTAGAGCTGTAGTTGTGAAAAAGCATAGAAATTAATGATTTAATATATGTATTTATTTCTTGATAATTTGTTTTATGTATTGTGTGGACAATAGTTTATAGATTTTGTGCAATGAAAGAAAAATCCTAAAAATGATTCCTGTTGTAAAAATAGTAATTATGTTGTTTGTTAATTAATGATGAAGCACGATGAATTTCTTTTAAAAAAATGCATATCTTGAATCCAATTTTATGGATTTTTATCCATGGAGTCTAGTGAATTTACACCATGAATAAGAAAAAAATATATCATGCATATAAGTTTTCTTTTAGTTATTTCTTCTCATTTAGTAGTTCTTCCTCTTAGTTTTTGAATGAACCCATTGTGATTTTGGGGATACCTTCCAGCATGTCTCCCATCAACCTGATTCATGGGTTCTATAAGTGGTTAATTAGGGATTGTTGGTGAGTTATTCTTCCAATATATATTGTTTCATTGCATCCTTCCCTCAGATATTTTCTATGGCATTGTTGGTTTTTTGTGTGTGTGTTTGTAATTTTTTTGATTATCCACTGATGTTTTTTTGGTTGATATTGGGTTTTCATGGTAGTTTTTGGTTTCTAGGTTGTTTTTTCTTTACCCTATGGTGTGTAGTGAATAAAATAAATATTATTTGGGGTAAGGGATCCTCATTATCTCTGTTTATATGTGATATATTTTTGGATTGCATAGTTTTTTACCATTGTGTATATATAATGTCTTTACATAATAAAAATAGTTAATTATCACAAACTAATTTTGATGTGAATGGGGTGTAACTGTATGTTCTTACTTTATTAATGATATTTTTTACATAATGATGCTAGATGATAATAATAGAAATTACGGTTATTGGGAGACTCATTTTTTTTGTAGATGACATATTATGGGACCCTTTATCTGTTGTTATTTAATCAAACCATAGAAAAAGGCTAAGGAATTTATATATTGATAAAATATTGGTTTTCATGGAAAATTAGTTTCTATGATAATACAAGTGATAAAAAAATAACTAATGTGATAAAATCCAATAAATAAATTGTGGAAGATGAGATGTTTTTTTGGCTATGTGGGATTATTATTACGACCAAATTGATAAGTATGTGTATCATTTTATGGTGTTAACTTTAATTTCAAGATAGTTTGAGAAGAAATGAAATCACTTCACTTTGTAAATCTGGAAGATAGAAAAGTTACAATACATTCCTTGTAAAATCTGCTAACACTTTGATGGTCTATATTTCAAAAATATAATAAGTTATTTTGAAAACATATCATGAATACCTTTTGAAGGAATGAGGGAGAAAATGTGCTGCCAGTCGTTTTGTGGTTTGATCAGAAAGAAAGGCGATGTGGGAAGATTTTCAATGACCATGGTTGGTTTTGTTGAAGAAAAGTTTTATGGTGGCACAATTTCCCACTATTTTCCATGTTTTTGGGGACCATAAATTGAATTATGGAAAGAATAAAAAAGTGTGTATATTCTTAAAGGCCTTTTGAAATTTTTTAAATGGTTTTAGTTTCATGAATATTGGCATCATGAAGGGTTTTTCGTGAAGGAATGATGATTATGATGATAATCTCTATGATTTTGATAAATAGGAGCATCAGGATGTGTGAAGGATTTGACGGTTTCACTTCCATTATGAAAATAATCATGAATGTCATGAAGATATAGAGATCCATGAATATTGATGTTAATGTTGATGATTATGGGATGTGGACCATCCTAACTGCTTGATATTTTGATAGTGATCTCCAAAACAATGACAAAATTCAAACAAGAATTGTGAATGAATGAGTATCGTGAAGATATTTTTGAGAGATCCAAAAAATATGATGGAGTTGTTAGAGCATATTATGCAGGAGAGATTATAAATATAATGTGACCCCACTGAATTTCTATGAAAAAATCAGAGAAAATGTAAAATTTCAATGATTTTATGAATGTAGAAGAGCTCTAGGAAGAGGGATTTCTATGAGAGATTGAGCATCAAAAAAATAACTATAAAGTCTTCACTGATTCCAATGCTCTTATGTAATGGGTGCTCGACAATAATGAGATATTTCTTATTGACTCAGTGAGCTTCTTTATGGAAGTTGGTTCCACGAAGGTAGTTTTCTTTGTAATGTTTGTGAGCATCGTGAAGGGATCATGGTGAGGGATATTAATGAAAATTAGTTTTGAATACCTAGTTATTGTGAAAAGATAATTCAATGATCAAAACATGAGATCTTAGTAAACATGGAAATAAGACTGGGGTATCTGACTAAGTATCATTACAACATCCAGGAAGTTTATACTATCTCTTGGATAGGATGGAGAATAATTGTTTTGAAAGATGATTTTTAATGTGGATCCAGAAGCACCATAAAATTTTATTAAATAATTTTGTGATAGAAGAGGCATAAACACTATTGGATTGTTTTCATAGTGATACAGAATTGTAAGGTCACATCATACTCATTTTATTCCACATTATAGGATTTGTTTCTAATAGATTTTATGATATTGGATTGTTTCCAAACCAAACCAAGGACTTACCTACTCTTATTGGGTATTGAACTTTGTAAATTCTTGTGTTCCTGTGGATATGTGATTGAATTGTGTTTAATATGGTAATAAATATTTAATAGGAGGCAAAGGTTGTTTCATAATAAAAGATACATAAAATAAAAATATGTTACTGATTCTCTCCCTCATCTAATGGATACTTGAATCATGTTGAGGAAACCTCAATTTGTATTAGAGCAGGGTCCCTATATTTATTCTTTGCTGATTTTTTGAAGAGACGTTGTTATAGAAAATACAAATTGAGTGAATAGAAAGGTAATTCCAATATTTTATGGAATTAATTATCAGATATGGAAAGATATAATGTTTATTTATCTTATGTATCTTTTGTTTGAATTTATGGATGCTAAAACATATGGATTTACTTAGTTTGATTACTTGGTTCCTATTGCACCTGTTGATAAGAAGAATCATAAGAATTATGGAAGAGTTAAAAATTATTTTCTCTCATCACTTTTTGAAAGAGTGTTTTTAATAGTGAATGGTTTTTGCACAACTAATGTTTTTTGGGATAGCTAAAAAACATCTATGATGGAAATAAAAGTGATAAAGCAAAAATAGAATATCTGGTGGCTGAATTATGAAGATTTTGAAAATGGGAATGTATGAATCTATTAAGGTCTCCTTTATGAGGGTAAATGAAATTGTCAACATTATCATATGTCTGGGTGAAATGATGGAGGATTCTATTGTATTTGAAAAGATATTAAGAATTATGACTGATAAGATTGATGCTAAATTTTCATCATTGGAATAAAGAGACCATGAAACATTATATATAGATAATTTTTGTAGAAATATCATCACTTATAAAATGATAAGGTATAATACTATGAAGATAAAAATAAAATCTCTTAGAGAAATATCTATCAAATATTATAGGGAATAAAAAAATAAGAATGTTATTGAGGAATATTTTGTTTCTAACTATGACTCTTAAAATGAGGTATGAAAAAATCATGATGATATTTTATCCTATTTTTCTAAATTTTTGAGAATAACACATAAATATATATGGAAAATTATATTGATTTTTTTTGAATATAGAGTTGTTCGGCACTTTATAGAAAATTTCCCTCAAAGAAAGAAACCAGAAGATAGTGATGATAAAGAAAGAAGGAAAAGGAGATCATGGATGAAACATGAAGATAAATATAAATATTTTCAAGAGGGAAGGATAAAATTTCTACAAATAAAAAATAAGAATCATTTTATATAAAGATGATAAATAAGAAGATAATGAAGTTGAATCGAAAAGTATTTTTCTGTGAAATATGGAGAGATTATATTTTTTGTAGTTGTGAATAATGAATATTTTGTGAGAAACACTTCTAAAGAAGATGAAACTCAACATAAATCTCTTTTGAAATAATATTTGAAATAATTTATGTGATAGATCAGAAGGCCTGAGAAGAAAAATTAGAATTCGATATAAGAAGATTCCTCATTAATCAATCAAGAAGGTTTTAATCCTGATAAATTTAATACGCTAAAATTGATCGATGATTTGAATTATTCCCTTGTGAAAGAAAAGACATGTTATAATCATCTGGATGTTAGGATCAAAAAAATAATAAAAGTTAGAACATTCCCAACAAAGACATTTTAAAGCTGAACAAAGGGATATAAGTTTGAAAAACAATATATTTGAAGTTGCTGGAAGTTATATTAAGGATGAAATTAATAAGGATTAATAAAAATTACCTTCAATGTTTAAGAAGAATGCTGGAGCTAGTTCGAAGAAGTTGAAATTCAGGAATGTTATGTATAGGGACAAAGTTTAAAATGTTGAAAAATTAGAAGTTTCTAAAAATCCTGAGTTTTAAAAAGTTTTAATTACATATGGTTCTGATAAGTTTAGAAAGAAATCAGAGTTAAAGAAGAAAATTTCATTTGGAAATAGAAAGGTTGATGGTAAATAATGTTATATTAAAAAGGATACTATGAAATATACTCACAACACTAGTCAATATGAAAATATTAGATTCAAGTAATCTTCCGACAAATAGTACTGGTATTTTGGTGGATTATGAGATATTGAAAATATTTGTTGTTTTATCTAAAAACATTACTACTATTCACCTGGTTATAGAGGCAATGTTGGAGGGGGAGTCAATCCTCTTCAAAGAAAACGCCTTAGAAAAATTATTGGATGAAATATGAAAAGGTTGGTGTGAAATATGAGAATAGGTTTCATCTACTAGAAACTCTTTATGAAAGATGTGACAAACATGGATATCTTGCTAAAAGTTTTCTTATTTTTCTACCAGCAAAAAAAATTCTTAAAAATTTTCAAAAGCCGAGAGTAAAGACAGAAAAGGAATAATAAAAAGATGATGTTATTAAAACTGCTTTGATGGATATAATAGGATAATGACCATGAATTATTGATAGTTAGTGTTCTTCTCATTTGATATGAAACATAATATTTTTGACCAATTTTATAGACTTCAAATAAAGAACATTGATATTAGGAAATGATGAATCTATGAGAATTAATGGAGTTTTATCAGCCGTCATTGGGAAAGAAAAAATGAAATCCAAGAGATTAATATATATTGATGGAATAAAACACAAATGAGTGAGTGTTTCAAAACATTTTTGGTGATAGTAACAACGTTATATTTAGAACAAAATGGGTTTTTTGAAAAGTGAGGAATATGGAAATACAGTTATTAGAGGTCAACACACAAAAAGTAACTTATTATAAGTTAGTGAAATACAAATCTCTTATTACATGGTATAGTGAAAGAAAATAAATTGTGCAATAAAAGGGTATAATGCATATTTCAAAGAAACATGAAAAATTTATCAATGTGAGAAAACATCCAAGATATTATTGATATGTCAAGAAGAGGATATTGGTGTCTAACTATTTGTCAAAAAGGAAATATTACAAATTTTGTGCATAAGAATATTGAGATTTCTTCAAAATGACACCAAACAATCGTTCACATTGATATTTTTGGGACAATGTAAAAAAAAATGGAGATAAGTACTTCATCTCTTTAATTGATGAATATATTCTCATTTCTTGTGTTATCTAAATGAATCAATAGTCAGATTATCCTAAAATGTTTAAGTGTATTAGGAGGAAAGTAGAAAAGGAATTGGAGTATATAGAAACTAATTTTAGAACTAATAATGGAGATGAATATATGAATAAATAATTTTAAAACTCTATTTGAAATCATGGAATTCGGTATGTGTTTAGTTCAACATACACAACCAAAAAAAGGGTTTCCAAAATAAAGAATATAATTCCGGTGGAAATGGGAAGAAATATGTTAATTGAACATGGAATTTCTCATTACTATTGGTGGCAAGTCATGAGTACTTCTGTGTATATTCAAAACTGATGATTTTATACACTAAGTTAAGATATGACTTCTTATGAAATATTTTATGAGAAAATTCCAATTTTGAAACACTTAAGAGTTTTTGGAAGTCTATGCATCATAAAAAAGAAAGGTGGAAACCTTAGAATGTTGGATCAAAGAGGTAAATATGGAATATTTCTTGTCTATACATTAGAATTAAGTGGAAATAGATGTTTCACAAAATAAATAGTAAGAATTTATTATTATACTAATGTCAAAATATTCAAAAATGTTTAGAAACAAATATACTTATGCTAATATGGAATTTGAGTAGGATAAAAAATGTTTTATTAACCATGTTGACAATGATACTGAGAGTGGAAATACTTCTCAATAAGAAATATATAACTCATGTATTTCATGTGATGAGAATGAAACTGAAATAGATCATATAAAGATAATGAATAAATATTAGGCTTATAAAAATAATGGTGACTAATATCAGAATGTTAAAACAATAATAACATCATAATTTGTTACACAAACTTCCTTTAATTCATAAGTTGAGCAGAATGATGTGAATGAAGGTTTTAAGAATATAATATGGTATCAAGATATGAATGAATAACATGATGAGATATAATAGAATGATACATGGGAACTCATACCCAAGCCAGCTAATAAAAAAAATTATTGGTACAAAATGGGTTTTTCAGTACAAGATGAATGAAGAAGGTAGAGTGATAAGAAACAAGGGAAGATTAATGTGAAAGAATTACTCACAAATTGAAGGAGTTGATTTTCATGAGATGTTTTCTCTAGTGGAGAGGTTTTAAACAATCAGAATTTTTCTTTTTTTTTTTTGCTTAACAATGTGGATAAATGTTTTTTCAACTGGACTTGAACTCTACATTTTTGAATTGGGATCTTGATGAGGAGGTTTACATTGAACAACCGTATGGATTTATTGTTGAATAGATGATAATCATTTCTGAAGGTTATAGAAATCCTTTTATGGGATAAAACAACCAATGAGGGCATAGTACACAAAATATGACACTTACTTAAGGAATTCGAGTTTTAACAAAGGAAGAGTCGATAGAAATATTTACATCAAAGAAGGTCGGGAGTTTTATCACATTATAACTATTTATGTTGATTTCATTATATTTTATGGAAATGAGGAATGATCTTTTGAAATATTTTCTGAAGATATTATTTCCCATAGAATGTGTGTTCTAGTTAGGAAGCACTATTTATGAATGGTTTCTAATGGATTTGTTTATGGAACTAGAAACCCCTAACCATTCTATATCCAAAGGGACACGCTTTCCAAATGTAGTCACTCATTATGGATTTTGATCCCCGATGCTTAATAACACAGATTGGTCGAGAGGATGGTATATCGGGATCATCATACCATTTTGAGGGGAATTATTTCCTACTATGAGTCTCTCTTATAGATTTATGATATGTTCACAAATCCTTATTAATTTAACAAACATAATGTAGGTTACCCCAGAAATTTTCAATCAATTATTAGCATGTAAAGAAGTCAGAAAAATCTGTATGTATTTGAGGTTCTTCATCAACCGATAGTTCTATATATATTTGAGGTTCTCCATAAATGGTATCCTCTAATATACTAGTTAGATATTTGTTGGGTTTTATTACAAAAATACTAGTTTTAATCCACTTATTGGGAAACTCTGGACTTTATGGTCATCCTGGTAGACAAAAGTCACTCTAGAATTTATTTACATCTTGGGAGATGGAATGTAACTCTAGATTTTATCATCATCTAGGGAGATAAATGATTTATTGATGTTGGTATTCAACCCACATATGTGATTCCTACATATCCTTGTAATTGAAATCAAAACCCATGTAGATTGATTCCCCTTAATGGGACACATCAAACCTTTTAGGGTCATTTGATAAGGACCAAACAATACAGTTTAACATGATGTGGAAAGGACATCTAGGTGGAAGGTACCTAGTCAAAGCTTACAGTGGGAATTATAACTAAGCAACCCAAGGAACCTAGAATGGATTTGAGTTTCAAAGTCGTATTTGACTCATCTAGAATGTGGCCTAGAGACAACATGGTTGATATGGGATGTTGGGATTGAACCTCAAGGAGGATTCTTACGCATCCCACTTGGATGGGAATCAAATCCCACATAGTTCAGTATGGCTCACAAGTAAATATGATCCATTGTGGGAAATAGGTTGGGAATTAAATATATGGAGGATATCTTGGTAACAGGGTCCACGAGAGATTTATATCTCATTGATATTTAGGGAGTTTTAATTTGGGTCTTACTACTAAGGGGGATTCCCAGATTAAGGGAATTAGATTTGGGGCTTACATCTAAGAAGGATTCCTCAATAAAGTGAGTATTATTTCTCATTTCATGTTTGTGATTTTATATATCTTGAGAATTAATATGAATTTCTATTCATCCTAGTTATGGTGGGAATTAGAGTTTTCATTGTTTATTCTGTCAGGTGTATTGTGATGGTTTTTCAATCATTACAAACCTTTAAGCCCATGTAAATCCTAATCGTTATAAGAAAAAAGAGGATATAAATGATTTATAAACCCACACATGATTTCTACTCACCTGATGGAATATGGCATGCCTATAGCGGAATAGGTCGGGGAATTGGTGGGAAATGGCATGGCTACGATTGAAGAGGTCGAAGAAACAAACCTCTCCTCACTTCAATTTACATTAGACAGATGTAAAATATATGGAGAAAGTGAAAGTGAAGGACATAGAGATAAGAGAGACCACAACCCCTTTTATGAAAGGCAATGTGATTACACCATGATGGATTCTCGTTGAGGATTGGAAGGGGATTTAATCATAAGTAGGATTGCAATTTATGATTTAAATTGGAATAAGAGTTAGGTGATGAAGTTTGAGGAGTTTCATGAGGAGTTTTTTGACTGATGATACTTGAGGAATCTAAGATGAATATCTGAACTTGTGACTTGGTAGGGGAATGAAGAGGAGTATGTCAAATCATGGAATTTTTGTGAGTGTGGAAGAGTATGTCAACTCTTCGTATTCCCAAGGTGGATATTGGGCTACAAAAACGGTGAAATAGAATATTTCATCGACTTGAACTCAAATGTTCATGGTGAGACTCTCTATTTTTCATGGAGTTCAGTGACTGATGTGAAGGGACCAGCTCGCAGGGCTAGGACCACAACCCAACATTGATACTGATTGGGGGTTCTTGGGTGCATCCCCACAGTATAGACCAATGGGCTCGCTCATGTGGTGCCCCCGAGTCTGGGTCTCCTAGGTGTGCATCGCCCAAGTGTGGGTAACCCAAATAGGTCATCCTATTATGGGTCTCCCTAGGTGTGTTTCTGAGATACTACTAGGGTTGATCAAACTAACACACCCATGTATGGCTCACTTAAGTGTGGTTCGCCTATATTTCGGCCTCCCAAGTGTGGGTCACCCAAATATGGGTCGCCCAAGTGATGGGATGACAGCCTTTACATAGTAGAGATGGGGTATGAGAGGACTCTCATATAGTGATAGACCACATGGGTAGAGGACCTGCATGGCTATTTCCCTCTCTGGGATTCATGTTCTAGGAGTTTAGTCCTCTTAAATAATTGAGGTGGAGGGGTTTATTTATGGTCATTCTGGTGGACCTACATGAATGGAATTATGTGGTGGTACTTGTGTGTGGGGACTTGCATTGACGAACATGCATGAAGGTACTTTGATGGAGGGACCTACGAGGATTAACTTGGGCAGGGGCACATATTCCTTTATAAAATTTTATGTATTCCGTGTGCAATTAATTTTTTATTAGTATGTCTATTTGGGCTTTGTGACCAACCAAATCAAATATCGTTAAGAGATAAACTCTTATTGATAATTTAAATAAACTAAATATTATTAGAGGAAAATCATAAATTTCATTCTCATGTGTTGACAACTATTCATCATCGATCGTGGAAATCCAAAAAACTCTTGGAGGGGGTGGGTTTAAACTTATCCCTTATTCTAGTGTAGTCTTCTGGATCATGGATATCATCCATGCATCTTCTTATGGAATGCATAAAGAATCTACTCGATCATGACATTTGTTTTCTATGTGAGGATCAAATAAGTGATTCTACAGCAACGTGCATGAAATGCATTTTGTACTGTCAAGAGAGATGAAAATGTTGTTTGAGATGTCTATGTTTAAAGAAATGAAATACTTTATTTGGTTATAAATTTTATATAAGAACAAACACATTTTTCTATCTCATGAAATGTATTCTAAGGAACATCATAAGAATTTTTAAATGTAAAATTTGAAACCAGTTTTCACGCTAATTTTAATGGGAGATATGTTGTCTAAAGACGATGAAGGTAAAAAAGATGATCATAAAGGGTTTCAAAAGATGATAGGATGTTTCTTGTATTTGAATAACTCATGACCTAACAAGGTTTGTGGTGTTAATTTATGTTATATTCTTAAATGTGATCCCAATGAATCACATATATTTGTTGTAAAATGAATTCTTATATATATCAAAGGCACACAAAATTTTTAATGAGGTGTGGTACTCAAAATGTATTGACTTGTTTGGGTATTCAAATGATAATTTGTTAAAAATTATTATGATAGAATATCCACATCTAATGGTATTTTTTATCAAGGTAATAGTTGTATTAGTTCACATAATAAGAAACATAATTCACTAATTCCTTGTATAGTTGAATCTATGTATGCTACTGTGACTCAAGATGGTATGCAACTTATTTGGTTAAAATCACAGTTGGAAGAATAACATTTTGAAGTAAAATTACCTTTTCTCTTTTAATGTGACAATAAAGGTGAAATAAATCTTACAAAGAATATGGTACAACCTTCTCGTTCAAAACAAATAAAAATAATGTACCAATTCATAAAACAATATGTGGAGAAGAATGAATTGAAGATGGTGTTTGTTTATATATTAGCAAATGTATCTATGATATTCCAAAAACCTTTACTAAAGGAACCATTTTCTAAATTGATGTTGAATATGGGTGTCCAACCTCCTTATCATCAAGGATGTGGTATGCATTTGAGTACCACATCTCAGCTAACATTTTGATTGTTTTTTCAAGGGGGATAATTATTTCATAAATCTATCTATATGGAATTATTCATAAGGGTGGGGGGGGGGGGTCGGGTAGGTTGTGAATTCAACATTTATGTGTATGAACTATTCTAAATATTTTTTTGAGTGTTTGTAAGAAACAAATTTGATAGTTTTATATGTTTTTTTGAATTAGTGGGAGAATTTTGAGGAAGAAATGATTCATTACATTTAGATAACATAGTTTTCTCTATCAATATATATTGATTCGGACAATTTGTTAGATCATGTAGTATTATAATTGTTGATAAGTAATTCATTGTATGAGGTTACGAACACTAAATTCTTTTTTCATAATGTTACAAAGATTAGTGATTTATTAATCTTGGTTGAAAAAAAATCCAATGGGGGGATTGTTAGGACCATGTTGATAAAGAAGAGTATCATTTTTAGGTATTTTCATTAGTTGTCAATGAGGTTTGGGAAGAATTGAAATAACCTCACTTTGTAAAAGTGGAATTCATGGAAGTTACAATACTTTGTTTGGAAAATAAGATGATGATATATGGGTCTGTATTTCACAAATATCATATGTTATTTGTAGAACATTTGATGAATTCCTTATGATGGAAATGGTGTAAAGGTGACTCTAATTGGTTTATGGTTTGATCATAAATAATAATTCTACTAGATGACTTTGAATCATCATGGTTGATTTTTATAAAGTAGAGTATTAAGGTTGTATAGTTTCCCAGTTTTTGCACAATTTTTGGGGTCTGAAATTTGGATGATGGAAAGAATAAAAAAAACATGGATATTCATGAAGGAATTAGGGAAATATATAAAATTCATGTGTTTTATGAATATGGGTTTCTTGAAGGCTATTTCGTGAATTCATGAACATTCTAACGATGATCTTCACAATTACGATAAATAAGAGCATCATAGTGAATAAAGGATTTGAAGGTATATTTGTGATTTTGACATGAATCGTGAACATCAAGAAGATATTGAGCATAGAGAATGGTTATAGTAATATCTGTGATTATGGGAAGTGGAGCATCAAATGTGTGGGAATGTTTGATGGTGATCTCTGCAATAATTAAAAATAACCATAGAATGGTGATAATGGAGGAGAAACACGATGATATTTTTTAGTTATCCAAAAAATATGCTGGAGATAGTGGAGAATCACTAATGGATGAGCTTATAAAAATTCGGTGACCCAAAATGCATTTCTATCAAAAATATAGAGAAAATATGAAATCACCCAAATTTTTATAATGGTAGAAGAGCTATGTGAAAAGGATTTCTATATAAGATTGATCATCATGAAAAGACATCTGAATTAAATATAGATTACAATTATCTATGTAAGGGTTGACTCATGATGATGGGATATTTTGTGTTGAATCATTGATCTTTGTGAAGGTATTTGGTTCTGCGAAGGAAGTTTGATTCATGAAGGCTATGATCTATATGAAGGGATCATCACAAGGGTGTGTCATGAAAAGAATTTTTGAATACCCAGTTTATGTAAACAAATAATTCAATGCACATCATATCAGGTCTAAAAGAACATGGAAATTGGACTACGGTTTTCGATTAAGTATTATTAAAAATTCTAGGAGGTTCTTACCATCTTCTATGTAGGAAAGAGAAGAATTGTTTTTTAAGATCAAATTTGTGGAAGTTTATCAAGAAGCACTATAAAATTGTATTGCATCATTTTTTTCTTTAATATGAACACAGACTATTGTATTTTTTTCATAGTTCTAGACATGTTTAAGGGAACTTCCAACTCACTGTATTCCACATCAATGTATTGTTTTCAGCGGATTGTTTGGAATTGAATTATTTCAAAACCATACCAAGGACGTGCCTACTATTTTTGAGTAGTTAACCTTATAAATTATTGTGATTCACTGGATGTGAGATTGAATTGTGTTAACCAGGTAATGAAATATTTAACAAGATGTGGAGGTTGATTAATACAAAAATAAATATAAAAGGAAAACATATCACAGATTCATCCCCTCCCCCTCTCATTGATACATAAATCCTAACTGAGAAACCTCACTTATAATTTTTGTGTTACGCTGCATCGGTTGGTCAATTTTGTAGTGTTATAGGTGACCGTATGGCTGTGTGATTCATGGGATTTTGATTCGGTGGTTTTTTGGCTTGAATGTGGCATGATAAGTTAAATGTTTATGTTGTGTGATGGTTGTGGTGTGTGGTTTTCATGGTGTATGTTGTTTTTAGGTAGAGATTGTTTTGTGGTGTGATAGTTGTGGTGCATGATAGCCATGTTGTATGATGGATGTGATGTACGATTGTTGAGTAGAGTCATGATCCTTACATTTGGTTTTGGGGTAAGAGGGTTTGGTTGGCATGTTGTGGTAGTGATGGTTAACATGGTGTTGTCGTGACTATTGATGTGATTTAGTCTAGTTATGTTGTAATTTGTTTTATTAGTTTCCTAGTTAGCAATTTAATAAATTATAATTCTTAATTTATTGAACAAATGAATGGGTTGATAAGTGAATTAAATAGTGAGCTATGTAAATCTGAATGAAATGGATTATTAATGGGAGTTTTATTGAAACTCATTAACACTTTAAAATGGTGGAACCTATTAATTGAATGTGAAATGTGAATTTCTATATGATGGTTGTGTGGTTAGTATACTTTAGTAGTGTTAGCTGTGTTTATTGTTGTTGTGTGGTGTAGTAGTGGTGGGATGTGTGCTAGTAAAGTTATTATGAACCCATTGGTGTGGTAATGTGTGATATCTAAATATCATGTATTTTTATTATTTCTATGCATTCCCCAATAGAGTTAGATAAACTTAAAAACATCATAAGGTTTTGGGTTCTGATTTATTTACCGAAAATCAATGATTATAGTGTAGAGACCCGAAGCTTGACGTACATTGACATTACATTACATTTGCGGAATACTTAGTACATAACAAAAACACACACACATGGATCGTAATAGTTTAGTGTCTTTGGAAACTCGGAATATAATCTTCTAATCCTGGTGAAAGAACTTCAACATCTCCCATAAAGATCATCCTTTTTTTTATACCTAAAACCTTTCTTTATATCCTGGGGAAAAGAAAACATAAAAGGGTGAGCTCAAATTCTCAGTAAGGGTAAACAAAAGAAATATCAATCACATCATAAGAACATAACATTTTGAAAATCTTAACTTGCAAAAGAGAGCATAATTTCATAACATGGGATAAATCATGGCAATGAAATGTAATAACAATAATCATAACTTAAAACATGAAACATTGTGGAATACACACATAATCATAGAGAATCATTTCTTGTTAGTCAAGACTCATTTCCAAGACTATCTTAGTGGACAATGTCCCTTTCTGAACCGAGTCACCCTCGTTTCAGTCCTGTTTCACTGAACCGGTATAACCTACCGTTCTAGCCATGTCTATCTCATGAGATATAAAATCTTTAACCAATGCATTGGAGGGAAATATAGGTCCCACACATCTCATAATGATACAATTCTTATGTGTGCCACAAAATCATAAACCATTCATCATAAAATAACCCATGTAATAAAAATAGGAATCTTAAACATCGTGACATCATAAAACAATTCATATAATATAAAGGAATTCATAAAAATAATTCCATCACAACATAATCAAATAAATTTAATAATAGGGATAACAACATAACCCTTTATTATCTTAGATGGAAAATAATTTTGATAAAACAATTGAACTCCATTCTTGAGGAAAATATCCTTTCTACTTCAAAAACACTTTTCCTTTCTTAACATGTCATAAAATTATAAACTAAAAGAAGTTGATTAAAAATAAACTTGAAAACTTGTAAGGGATGCTTCTTGGAAATAATGTTTTAAAAATCCATTCATGTCGTATAAGTTAAAAGAAACATTCTTCTCATACTTTTTTCGGAAAGTCAAAAAGTACCTCGTACAAAAACAATGACAAAAGATTCCTTTCATATCCTTTACTAAAAACTCACCGAAGGGTAAAATTGGATTTAAAAAATTATAGGTGGATGGAAATAAAATTACATATTGAAGAAACATGGATGTGGATGATAAAATATACCCCAGTAAATACCAAAGTATAAACAATGTCGGATAAAAATGAGATTGTGATATTTCCCCTACCTTAGGTCCGATTTGATTCGTAAGTGTCCGAACCTCCTGTATAATTCTTTAAATAATGTCATTGACTTATTACAGAATAATATTCATTGTTATGATATCATATATGGTTCACTTATGACTTTATATTACCCGTTCTTTTGTAAATTCCATGTTAAAGAGCATTTTGGGTAAAATTATTTCATTTGTCGTCTGTGTTTTGACTTGTAATTATTCATATGATTACTTAGATCATGATTACCCAATTCCATAATATAAAACATGATTTATATATATATATTCAGAATATACATATATATAATAAATCAGTAAATGGAAAGAAATACACCGTTCATGGAGACGGTAGGCCGTACGCACGCATGAATGCTGTTTTCGTTTCCTTATTGAGTTGAACGGAATTAAGTAGATGACATACATATATACACACATAAATCCAGAATCATTATTATGTCATATATTTCATGATTACTTATTATATATCATTCATGAATGGTTAAAGTGGAGAATGAATCTCATCGCGTCGTGGAGACGGTAGTCCGTACATACGTACGAGCGATGATATCGTTCTCATGATCGTGGGACTGTATTGGAGTGTATGTATACTATTTCAGAATCAATATCACTTTAAAATAATAATATATAGTTATTATTTACACCATTATACTCATCCAAGTAAGGTGGTGGTGGAAAATAAATTTCACCGCGGCGTGGAGACGGTATTCCGTACGTACGCACGTGCAGTTATTTCGTTTTCCGTAGGATGGGTAGATGGTGAAATAGGATTGTTTCATACTTATAATAACATATCAGTATATGAGTGATACTGATGTTATTACTTCATAATGAAACAACCTAAGAAGAAGAAGTGGAAGAAGAAATAAAGGTGAAAGAATTGGTAACGGAAATTACATCTTCTTTGAAGCGCCTCTTTGAGACCTCCTCTTAGAGCAATAAAATTGGTCTTTGAGGAAGACCAGAACCTCTAGGATTATTCTAGGGAAGTGGAGAAGATAATTTGGCAGGGGGTTTTCGAGCTTGAAGGCTCAATGTTGTGTGAGGAAGTGAGGGAGGAGGTGCCCTTTTATAAGGGAGGAGAGGGGTACCTTTGGAATAACAATTTTTTTTATTATAAAGTCATGTTCAGTTTTAAATAGCTCAAAATTGATTTATTTAGAGGCTAAGGTGGGGATGGGTCGAAAGCCTCCCATCCAATAGGATTTAGACAAGTTTTGGATATTATTGTAACCTTATCAATTAGATTTAACTCTAACTTAAATAATTTAACTTTTACCGTGTCTTTTTGTTTGCTCACACTATATGGTTAATAAACATACTATATCAAGCCAAAATAACCCCAAGTTGCTTATTATTAATATATATAATCTTATCTAAGTCATTTGGCCGAACCTTAGATTTTTATGAATAAAATAACAATTAATAATATAATATTTTTTCCAAAAACTATTTTATGTCAATTTTGACACTATTAGGTACATGATTTTTATGAAATTCATAACAGAATGATAAGTTCGAAAAAAGTTACTTAAATCACCAATAACATGTCATAGAATCCTAGAAAATTAGTTTAAGTCATAAAAACTATCAAATTACATTTATTTGGGCATTTATAACATCAATTATGTCAATATTTCATTAATAAGACAATTACTGCATCATCTTTGTGTCATAATAAATGATAATTATTTAATCTCTAAAAATTATAAATAAATTCCTATGATGTAGATAATTGTATTATCTTTCTCGAGACTATTGATGTTCGATGTTTCATGAAGTTTATCACTAGATTAAAATTATTATACTTATAAGATTTAAGAAAGTGACATGTTGTCACATTCATTGGTTTTAATAATAATTAAATTATTTTCATGGAAAAAAGTCCATACAATGAATCGAATCCAACCCTTAGGTTATATGGGTCTACTTTTATCCATCCAATAGGATTTTTCCAAGTGTTAGGGTAATTTTATAATCTTATATTTACACTTAATTACCTGATTTACCTTTAACTATAGTAAATAAAATTTACCGTAGTTACTATTCACAATGCCCAAAAATAAAAAGTAGCTTATTAACATAATTTGGCCCCAATTATTCCAAATAGGGAATCCATTTTTCCAAATTCAATACAAATAACATGCATAAATTAAATTAAAATTAATCCCGTTGTCGAACGAAAACATGTTTTTTCTTTAAAACATTGCAAAAGATTGAATTGATTTAACCTACGAATTCAAGGTAAAAACAATTCTAATGACATACATTATATTAAATGGTAAAAATATATTCTATTTATACTTTAAAACCATTAAATATTATAATTTAACCACATAAGATATTACGATGAATATAGCGTGTTTTTACTATTCATTAAAATATGAAAGTTATCGGAAAAATATCAAAACATTATCTAATGTAAATTTTTATATCCTGATTCAAAAGAAGAATTTTATTTTGTCAAATTGAACTTATAAACATTTCAAAACTAGATTTAAAGTGGGTGCGCCATCAAAAAGCGAAAAAATTACATTTTTTGAAAAATAATTATTTTACCCGAAAAATTTATTTTGTTCTTATACCATGTTCTAGAAAATGTGTAAGATGAATAATAATGTTATAAAATTCAAAATTTAGTTAACAATATTCATAATGGCTAGTTCATGACAATATTATAATAATATATCATTGTTTATTAAAACCAGTATTGCGTACAACACACGCTATCGAGGAAGGTCGCGATTGAGTGTAATGCAAGCCAAGTCAGGGTTGCGTGTTGTGAAAGAATCCTTCTTTGTTTCGTATAACAGAATCCAACCCTATTTAATTTATACATTGAATATATATATATATATATACTCAATGTTGCGTAGAATAACTATTATGAAAATTGTGTGTAACACGATCCAAGAATAGTGTTGCATATACTACAAGCTAATACGGTGTTGCGTATAGCGCAAGGTAATCTTGGTGTAGAATACAACACAAGACATTAATGAAATTAAAATAATATTTTTCATAAACTCTCGGGGTGTTACATTCTACCCCCCTTAAAATGAATTTCACCCTCAAAATTCGTTGGGGTTATAAACGGTTTACTATTCGAAAGTTTCTTCAATTGAAACCCACATTGTAAAAAGGAATACCAAAACCAATATTTAAAAACAAAAGTATGAAACGTAACGGTTACCCAAATAAACTAATCACTAGGTTTCCACATAGGTTAAAATATGGATATGGAAGAGAAATCTAACCATCATGTTCTGATGGAGAGTGGTAGAGAACATGGCTATGGAAAAGCCAGCAATCACAAATCCATAAATTTGTGATGGTCTAAGGTACCATCTGATTCATCAGATATAATAAAACTAGGACAACATTTTTGGTTTTCAAGATCATTTCCCTAAAGTTGATGAAATTGGAATTAGAAGAAATACTTTCGTGATTTTGGTATAGTCTCACCGTTTTTCGTTCTTTGGACAATTTCCACTTCATCTCTTAATGAAATGAAGTTGAATTTGTCATTCGTGATGTGTTAGCAGATCATGTGATAGAATGATGGGTCATTCCATCTATCTCAAACAAAAGGTTAGAAAAGTTATCAAAAAATACATAAGTCCATCTATAGTGAGATTCATCATATAGGGTACCTAAATGGACTTATACTTCATATATCATACTGCGTAATATAATAAAACTAGTTTCTACTAAACAGGGACTTCCTGTAGGTCAGTGGTAGGCGATAAAGGCCAGTCACACTTCGGTTGTGGGTTCGATTCCCATAGCCTTGTCCGACGCAATGGGCGGTCGCCAGTCCTGCAGGTTGTCCATTTTCTAAAACTATATTACTATAACATCCCATCAATAATATCGAAAAAACTTCTATCCTTAAGCAATACTAACTTATGTCCAACATAATCCATTCCAATCTTTAGGCTTATCCATAATACTTCATTCCACTCTCATAATATAGTGAAAACGATTACCAGAGATTTAATACCATCGTTGATCCCCATATGTCATAAAATATGTCTTGTTGGTCACATTCCAAACATTCAAAGGCCTTAATCATGTACTCTCTTGAATACCCATTGAACCTTAGTGAAAACATGAATGCAGTTAAATGTTAACACTTTCCACATACCAAAATCCTCAAAATTATATATACTCAAACCATGATATCACTTAGTCCTTATATCAATCATGAGCTCATGAATACTGTCAATCTTTTCATTCTTTTCCTTATCCCTTCATTATGAGCATATCATCTTATTTCCAAAAATATCTCAATCACTTTGAATACCACATTAGACCAATACATAAATATTCCAATACTCTATGATACAACATTATTTTGGAATCCCATTACATTAACATTTAATCATTCCACCACATCGTTGTCATATTCAACATCGCCAATAGTGATCGCATGTGACTTACCTTTGTCCTTTGCCTTAAGTGGTTGATCATGTCGATCATCACTAACCCTTGGATTAGGACATTTATTGGCATAATGTCCCATCTCCATGCACTTCAAACATTTAAGTGTAGTAGGTTCATTCTGTGTATCCCTTCCTTTGTTTGCATCATTAGACATCTTCTTCCCATCATTGCAGCATTCAAATGCCCGATGACCTTCCTTTCCACATTTGAAACATTTACATGTCCCTTTAAGACAATCTCCACCATGCTTCTTTCCACACTTTGAGCATAAGGAAACATTCATCTTCTTTTCACCATTATTCTGAAATTTCTCCTTGAAATCCATCTTTCGTTTCTTGTCAAAACCATGAGATGGATATGTAACACCAACTTCCATTTCTACCTTGATAGCACAACACACAATTTCTTCATAGCTACTGAAGTCTCTTATAGCTAATGCCCTTCGAAGAATTGGTTTTAAGCCACTGAAAAATCGATCAACTTTACTTTCAGGTTGGATGATAATTCCAGATTCATACCTTGCCAGTCTTGTAAAATTCGCTTCGTATATACCAACAGATTCATCATCCTTTTGCTTTAGTTCAAGAAACTCCTTCTCCATCTTTTTTCAAAGAATACGAGGGAAGTACTTATTGAAAAATAAGTTCTTGAACTCGTCCCATTCCATGGACTCAATTTCATCTCTTTGCCTCGTATTCTTGATAAGATTCCACCATTGATCAGCTTCACCTTCCAAATGATATACTACTAAGATGACTTTATCATGTTCAGAACATTGAAGAACTGAAATTATCTTTTCAGTGGTACTAATCCATTGTTCAGCAACAAGTGGATCAGAAGACCCACTAAAAGAAGGTGGACGTTGCCTCATGAAGGACTCAATAGAATGTTGTTCCCTTCTCTGCTCATTTGGATGTCCAGAATGATTCATTGCTTATGTAAGTATATCAATATGATTTTGCACTCCATCTCCCATAACATTTATTTGTTCAGGAGGAAAATCATTGAATTGTCCATTGCATTGATCAACACGGTTCCTTCGGGTTCCAGCCATCGTCTAAAACCCAAAAAGAATAGTGTGAGAGGCAAAAATCATGATAGGGAAAACAACATAATAAAGGGGGAGTACCCTCAATATCTAACATCTTAGGTTAAATTCTAAGATCGTTAGCTCAATTCCCGGACTATAACCTATACGTATACTTAACCTTAGAGACACCCCTAGACATACCTTATAAATATCTCTAGGGAACTCACTAAAGTTCTCACATCCTGGTTTCCAAAGGTTGACTAAACCTTTCCTCTGATACCAACTGTAGAGACCCGAATCATGACGTACATTGACATTACATTACATTTACGGAATACTTAGTACATAACAGAAAACACATACACAAGGATCGTAATATTTTAGTGTCTTTGGAAACTCGGAATATAATATTCTAATCCTGGTGAAAGATCTTTAACATCTCCCATAAAGATCTTCCTTTTTTTTATACCTAAAACCATTATTTATATCCTGGGGAAAAGAAAACATAAAAGGGTGAGCTCAAATGTTTAGTAAGGGTAAAAAAAAAAGAAATATCAATCACATCATAATAACATAACATTTTGAAAATCTTAACTTGCAAAAGAGAGAATAATTTCATAACATGGGATAAATCATGGCAGTGAAATGTAATCACAATAATCATAACATAAAACATGAAACATTGTGGCATACACACATAATCATATAGAATCATTTCTTGTTAGTCAAGACTCATTGCCAAGACTATCTTAGTGGACAAAGTCCCTTTCTGAACCGAGTCACCATCGTTTCAGTCCTGTTTCACTGAACCGGTATAACCTACCGTTCCAGCCATGTCTATCTCATGAGATATAAAATCTTTACCCAATGCATTGGAGGGAGATATAGGTCCCACCCATCTCATAATGATACCATTCTTATGTGTGCCACAAAATCATAAACCAAACATCATAGCATAACCCATGTAATAAAAATGGGAATCTTAAACATTGTGACATCATAAAACAATTCATATAATATAAAGGAATTCATAAAAATAATTCCATCACAACATAATCAAATCAATTTAATAATAGGGATAAAAACAAAACCCTTTATTATCTTAGAGGGAAAATAATTTTGATAAAACACTTGAACTCCATTCTTGAGGAAAATATCCTTTATACTTCAAAAACACGTTTCCTTTCTTAACATGTCATAAAATTCTAAACTAAAAGAAGTTCAATAAAAATAAACCTGAAAACTTGTAAGGGATGCTTCTTGGAAATAATGTTTTAAAAATCCATTCATGCCGTATAAGTTAAAAGAAACATTCTTCTCGTACTTTTTTCGGAAAGTCAAAAAGCACCTCGTACGAAAAAAAAATGACAAAATATTCCTTTCATATCCTTTACTAAAAACTCACCGAAGGGTAAAATTAGAATTTAAAAAATTATAGGTGGATGGAAATAAAATTACATATTGAAGAAACATGGATGTGGATGATAAAATACACCCCAGTAAATACCAAAGTATAAACAATGTCGGATAAAAATGAGATTGTCATATTTCCCTTACCTTAGGTCCGATTTTCTTCGTAAGTGTCCGAACCTCCTGTATAATGATTTAAATAATGTCACTTACTTATTACAGAATCAAATTCATTGTTATGATATCATATATGGTTCACTTATGACTTTATATTACCCGTTCTTTTGTAAATTCCATGTTAAAGAGCGTTTTGGGTAAAATTGTTTCATTTGTCGTCCGTGTTTTGACTT
Source organism: Viscum album (assembly GCA_963277665.1). Lineage (NCBI taxonomy): Eukaryota > Viridiplantae > Streptophyta > Magnoliopsida > Santalales > Viscaceae > Viscum > Viscum album. The sequence continues at coordinate 441,488,072 of OY728135.1, read as the reverse complement.
GTAATTATTCATATGATTAATTAGATCATCATTACTTAATTCCAAAATATAAAACATGATATATATATATATATATATATATTAATAATATACATATATATAATAAATCAGTAAATGGAAAGAAATACACCGTTCATGGAGACGGTAGGTCATACGTACGCATGAATGCTGTTTTCGTTTCCTTATTGAGTTGAAAGGAATTAAGTAGATGATATACATATATATACACATAAATCCAGTATCATTATTATGTAATATATTTCATGATTACTTATTAAATATCATTCATGAATGGTTAAAGTGGAGAATGAATCTCATCACGTCGTGGAGACGGTAGTCCGTACGTACGCATGAACGATGATATCGTTCTCATGATCGTGGGACTGTATTGGAGTGTATGTATACTATTTCAGAATCAATATAACTTTAAAATAATAATATATAGTTATTATTTACACCATTATACCCATCCAAGTAAGGTGGTGGTGGAAAATAGATTTCACCACGGCGTGGAGACGGTATTTCGTACGTACGCACGCGCGGTGATTTCATTTTCCGTAGGATGGATAGATGGTGAAATAGGATTGTTTAATACTTATAATAACATATCAGTATATGAGTGATACTGATGTTATTACTTAATAATTAAACAACCTAAGAAGAAGAAGTGGAAGAAGAAATAAAGGTGAAAGAATCGGTAACGAAAATTACCTCTTCTTTGAAGCGCCTCTTTGAGACCTCCACTTAGGGCACTAAAATTGGTCTTTGAGGAAGACCAGAACCTCTAGGATGTTTCTAGGGAAGTGGAGAAGAGAATTTTGCAGGGTTGGGCCGAGCATGAAGGCTCAATGTTGTGTGAGGAAGAGAGGGAGGAGGTTCCCTTTTATAAGGGAGGAGAGGGGCACCATTGGAATAACTAAAAAAATTATTTTATTATAAAGTCAAGTTCGGTTTTAAATAGCTCAAAATTGATTTATTTCTAGGATAAGGTGGGGATGGGTATAAATCCTCTCATCCAATAGGATTTAGACATGTTTAGGTTATTATTTTAACCTTATCAATTAGATTTAACTCTAAGTTAAATAATTTAACTTTTACCGTGTCTTTTTGTTTTCTTACACTATATGGTTAATAAACTTACTATATCAAGCCAAAAGAACCCCAAGTTGTTTATTATTAATATATGTAATCTTATCTAAGTCATTTGGCCGAACCTTAGATTTTTAGGAATAAAATAACAATTAATAATATAATATTTGTTTCAAAAACTATTTTATGTCAATTTTGACACTATTAGGTACATGATTTTTATGAAATTCATAACAGAATTATAAGTTCTAAAAACATTACTTAAATCAACAATAACATGTCATATTATTCTATAAAATTAGTGTAAGCCATAAAAAGTCTCAAATTACTTTTATTTGGGCATTTATAACATCAATTATGTCAATATTTCATTAATAAGACAATTACTGCATCATCATTGTGTCAAAATAAATGATAATTATTTAATATCTAAAAATTATAAATAAATTCCTATGATGTAGATAATTGTATTAGATTTCTGGAGACTATTCATGTTCTAAGTTTCATGAAATTTATCACTAGATTAAAATTATTATACTTATAAGATTTAAGAAAGTGACATGTTGTCACATTCTTTGGTTTTAATAATAATTAAATTATATTCATTGAAAAAAGTCCATAAAATGAATCTAATCCGACCCTTAGGTTATATGGGTCTACCTTTAGCCATCCAATAGGATTTTTCCAAGTGTTAGGGTAATTTTATAATCTTATATTTACCCATAATTACACGATTTACCTTTAACTATAGTAAATAAAATTTACCGTAGTTACTATTCACAATGCCCAAAAATAAAAAGTAGCTTATTAACATAATTTAGACCCACTGATTCCAAATATGGAATCCATTTTTCCAAATTCAATACACAAAATATGAAGAAATTAAACTAAAATTAATCTCGTTGTCGAACGAAAACGGGTTTTTTCTTTAAAACATTGCAAAAGATTGAATTGATTTAACCTACGAAATCAAGGTAAAATCAATGCTAATGACATAAATTATATTAAATGGTAAAAATATATTCTATTTATACTTTAAAACCATTCAATATTATAATATAACCACATAAGATATTACGATGAATATAGCGTGTTTTTACTATTCATTAAAATATTAAAGTTATCGTAAAAATATCAAAACTTTATCTAATGTAAATTTTTATATCCTGATTCAAAAGAAGAATTTTATTTTGTCAAATTGAACTTATAAACATTCCAAAAACTAGATTTAAAGTGGGTGCGCCATCAAAAGGCGGCAAAACTGTATTTTTTGAAAAATACTTATTTAACCCGAAAAAATTATTTTGTTCTTATACCATGTTCTAGAAAATGTGTAAGATGAATAATAATGTTTTAAAATTCAAAATTTAGTTAACACTATTCATAACGTCTAGTTCATGACAATATTATAATAATATATCGTTGTTTATTAAAACCCAGTATTGCATACAACACATGCTATCGAGGAAGGTCGTGATTGCGTGTAATGCAAGCCAAGTCATGGTTGCGTGTTTTGAAAAAATCCTTCGTTGTTTCGTATAACAGAATCCAACCATATTTGATTTATATATTGAATATATATATATATATACTCAATGTTGCGTAGAATAACTATTATCAAAATTGTGTGTAACACGATCCAAGAATAGTGTTGCGTATTCTGCAAGCTAATACGGTGTTCCATATAGCGCAAGGTAATCTTGGTGTAGAATACAACACAAGACATTAATTAAATTAAAAGAATATTTTTCATAAACTCTCGGGGTGTTACATATAGTGATAAGGATGTTTTTTTACCATAACTTACCAACTCTTCCTTCAGTAATGATAGCCTAGGTGTCTTCGAGTGAGATGTGCTGTGATAGAATAGGTGTCTTTAATTGAGGTGTGATGTGATAAGGTTATGATAAGATGTGTTATTTAGTGGAGATCATGCATGGTAGGGGGTGTAATTTTTCTGGTTTGTTTCACATTAATGTTTCCCCAAACCATTATTTATGTGGTGAGATGTCATGTGATGTCTCGGGTGTTAGTGGATAAGATGTGACTTGGTGATGACTGATGCTGGAAAGGGATGGTAGAAATTATTATGGTGGGGGTAAGTATGGATTCATACCAACCCACATAAGATATGTCTGATTTGTGATATGATATGTTTGGAAGGGATTGATAGACAATACATTCTACATTATTCTGTGAGAGTAGTTAATTAGTGGGAAAGTGAAAGTTGGTATCCTTCACTGTTTTATTGATTTATAAGTTACTATTTTAGAAGAATTATTTGGTGAGTGGTCCTTGGTGAGGCCGGGGTTGGTTTGTTGACATATTCATCTACCTATCGCTTTTGATGTTTTTATGACTACTGCATTAGTATGCTATTTTCACATGTACACTTGAGATCTTGTGTATGATCGAACTGAGTACACTTTAATGATCATCTCAAATATATATAATTATTTTTTAGGTTTCTAGGAGGTATTTGGGGTTTAATATGTAAATTTTTAGATTGGGTTATTGTTGTTTTTGATTTACTGCTACATAAATTGAATATTTGGTTATTGGATATATTTTTTTTATATTTTTTGATATTTTTAATGCATTGTGTGATGGTTTTGGTTTTACTTTTATATTTTTGAATGAGTTTTTATGGTTGTTTATCCTATCTATAAATCCTATATTATATATTTTAATGATTCCCGCATGTGATATTTTTATAACCTTAGTGATTATCACTAACAAAGGGTCTACTATAGGTAGGCCTCGAGGGTTATTCACCCTCTTCTATCATTTCCAACCAAGGAGGGGTATCATTGGATGGAGAGGTGATAAAAGTAAATCTACATTCCCCTAGATTTTATTTTGAAATGCATGGTGCAAAATCCTACCATTAATAATGAGGTAACAAAATCCCATTGTGTTATTTGGGTTACATTTAGCTGGTAAACCCTTTGAGGTAGGATACAAGGGAAATAAAAATGAACTTTTATCCATATAATGTGTTTAAAAATTCTTTAACCACTCAATAATCAAAGAATCTTATCTGATATGATTGGAATAATGGCCTACCTAAATAGATATATGGTGATAGATAAACTAATCTGGAATCATTTTTTTGTAAAATATTGATCTTATACCACTAATACAAATATTTATTTTAAATGGGGTTATTATTTAAGTTGGATTACATTTAATAAATTTATTTTTTGAATTAGTGTAAAACATGATAATTATATGATAAATGAATTTATTATATATAAAAGGAACATCATTATGAAACATAATGTTCATATTAATCCTAGATAAATGATATGATTATTTTAAGAAGCTCTTAAAACTAATAACCTATAAAGAGTTCATAAATAAGAAAAAAACAATGTTTTTGAGAAACCCCTAATTAAGTAATTTACAATTTGTGTTTTTAAACACTTATATCTTGATTATTATGAGAATTATATAATGATTGACTTAAGGCTTTAAAATGATTATATTAAAGATAACCTAAGTAACATTAATATCTACTCATATACTCAATATGATTGGATATGAAAATGACATGGGAATATTAAAGGTTTCATAAAAGGATTAATCATGTTAAGTAATTAATTATTTTTTCATCATTATAAATGTTCATGAATTTTGAATGAGTTCAATAAATGTTTACACTATTATCATAAATCATTGATAATAGATGAACTAATACATGTGACATATCGATTATGGTGCTGTATTGATAGTACATGTGGGAAAATGTTCAACACAAAATTAGAAAAGTTATACGGAATGTCAAGAAATGTTTTTATTGGACAACAATTATGGATTCCAAATCATTAAAAATATTCCACGAATGAGTTTAATGATTACATATGAGAGAATTTTATAAAATATATGATGTGTTCTGATAAAATACATAGAATGATAATGTAAGTTACCCATGTTATAGAAAAAAGTATTCAATTTTGAAGGTGACATGATACTGATTTAATGGATTATAAGTGTTGTATTAATACATGAACTCAAAATCAAGAAAATAATTGACGATTCTTCTAGTTTGTATTCAAATGATGAATAAAATAGTTATTGAATAATAAGTTTGATTGGAAAAGAATACTATCAAGATAATATGAATCTGTATTAACAGATGCAAATAGTCATTAGTTATCCCTTATAAGATAAGTGATGTTATTCATTAACAAAGTTTTGTTATTCCTTAACAATGTTTTGATTGAAAAAATATGACAGTATGGATTCAAATCTCATGGTTTTGGATTCATTTGATTCTATAACATGTATTGAGATAAACAACAAGATTAAAATATTTTATTTTAAATTATTTTTATCCAGATCTCTTTTAAAATATGTGGGATATAACCCAACCAACATTTATGGAATATTATAAAGATGATTTTTCATTTAAATATAATAGTACAGACAAATTAGAATAAAACCAGATATATGTTATACAATAAATTTTCTATTTTATATTTCTACTAATGGACATAATTGTAATTTCTAGTTCTCAAAGGAGTTTTTGTATATTAGTAAGATATTTTGAAGATAATACAGTTTCTAAGAAGCTACTGAGAGTATGATTGTACTCTGAATTTTTAAAAGTTAACTAATAATAGAATATTCTTGTAAAATTTCAAATTCAATGTCCCAATATATGTTAAATGAGTTTAGGATGTTTTGTAAAATGATTAATATAAACTTTTACATTAGTTACAACATGCTTTCAAGAGAAATTCTTAATGAAAATATTTCCAATAATGATGATGATGATCTTAGGAATGATCTACATAGAAAATGGAATTTATTTACATTATCACATTTGAGTGGTAATATTAAAGAGTTTCTGTACTTGTTCAATGTGATTAACATTTGTAATATGATTCAAAATTATAACACATATTCAAATTACAATTATTCATAATTGTTCCTTTCTAAAGAGTTTAGATGGAGGGTTTTATCAAGAGGTCACATAGTGTTGTGGCAGGGATTATAAATCAATCTAGTGAGTTTAACAAAAACCTTGAAGTTATATAAGGTATAAGGCAAATCTAGTGTTCTATCTTATGTGATGTGTTATAAATGATCTTATGTATGGTGTTGTTAAGTGTTATTAAATAATTTTAATGATATAAAATCTATCATGTCATTACAAATGTAAACTACACATTATCAATATATAACAATTATTTCAAGAAGTCACACACACATATTTTTGAGTATGTATAAATATATTTTATGAATTGAAATAATAATTTTCCTCTCACAGAATAACATTGAGTTGTCACTAACTAATGTTCAACATGGAGTATTATAGGTTTTCAAAAAATGGTATGTTTATCATGAGTAGGATTCTTGTATAAAGATTAAAAATATCATTAGGAGGAAAAAAATTTGTTTTTCATAATAGATAACCCATATATTATAACATTTATAGTGATATATATAGTATATTTGATAAATTAGGGATTCATGAATCATATTTAGAGTCCACAATACCTGAGGTTTGTGAGATAATTTTTATGACAGACTTCAGTCATTGAAGATTTTCTTAAGAAATCCTCGATCCTTAGCTAAACAAGGGGTGGTTGGGTATGTTTTTGGTTATATTGTTTTTTATATCTTCACTAAGAAGATATTTTTCCTCTATTATGATGATTATGACATATTAGCCATTATTGAGTTATATTGACGATGTATATGGTAGTACCTTAAAATGAAATATGATGTGTTTATTGATTCGTTGAGGGGAATGTGATGTGATAATCTTTAAATGCGAATGGCTTGTGAAGTATTCATCAACGTGGGAATTTTATAGTAAGAAAATCATGAATGTATGATTTTTTTGTGGGATTGACATAATCCAATTATCATGTTCACTTGATGAAATTTCATGTGTATGGTGAACATGTGTATAAAGATACATTTGCTTGATGGAAATCAATGTAAATACCTTTCTAGATTGAGTTACGATGATTCTTTTATAGAGGCTTATAATTACATAAATTTATAGGTTGAGGAATTTATAGATATTTATGAATGCTGAAAAGTCACATGGGGTCATTTTTTTTTGATTGACTAAATTGGGATCTAGTTAGACTTTGATTATTTCTCTAAAACAATTTATTGTTTCTCTAGAAGGGTTTTTGATGGGTATTCACATGGTATTGCATATGATGGTATACATGGATAGTTCATCTATTTCTTTTAAAAAGTTTTTTTGAATATGTTTGAATGGATTTATGGATATTGTTTCATAACATATTTTATATAATATGATACATGGTTGAATAGAACAATTTATTTTTGGCATTAGTGTATGTGGGAGATTGTTAGATATTTTCTATAAATACTACATGATTGTGATGTAATAAAGATATATGTTGTGGTTCATGGGGAATATTTTAATGGAATGATAAAATATATCATGCATGCTACCCACTAAAGTGTTATGAGACAATTTTCTATATCATAATATCATTAATCAGATGTCAGATTTGATTTTATTAGTCGTATGATATAGTTTGGAATTATAATGTTAAATGTTAACTTTATGATCATTATTCAATATAATATTTTTTCACATAAAAATTTTCAAAAGATGAAATGATCAGGAGGACAGTTTTTTTTGGATACAAAAATTTTAACCACATGAAATTATCTCATAATTTGAAAATGTATGAGTTAATGGATGGAAGATCCCTGGGGTAAATATAAGGGGCCCACTATCATGAGATACTGGGTTGGAATATTATAAAGGCTCCAATACAAATCTATACCAACCTATGACATCTCCATCGTTCACTAATTTCTTCAAGAATAACTATCATTTTATGGAACATTAGATGAATCTCAATGATACAATGGGTGGTTCAGATTATCCCATGGATACACTATGTAGAAGAGTGTAAAATGACTACCTGTCAATGATATTCATCAAATTACCTAAATGATGATAAATCCAACGCATCTTTGATGTTAAGTACATGATGGTTTCTTCATTTTTTCTTATTCATTGTTTCAATTAAAATGTTATAGTTTTCTTTGCGGGTTGTGTTTCTAATTATTTTTTTTGTATTTAATATGTGTTAATATATACTTATTAATCGAATAGAGGGTGTCAATTTCTATAGTGGAGTTAAAATAATAGCCTTGGGTGGAATTAAAATAATTTTTCATCAAATTAGTTGTCATGACTATCTTGGTGTAATTTTATAGGCTTATTTTGGTAAAATCCATGTTATGTATTTAAAATATTTAAGGATCCACTGAATAAGATCATGATGCTATGAGTTTTTGTTATTAGCCACCAAAAATAATACCTTAAAAACTCTCCATGTAGTGGAATAACCATAAATTGGACTATGAGAAGATAATTTAAGGTCTCTTTGAATTATAATATTTATGAAAATGAATATTTGAATCTAATTATTTAGTGATAGTAATATTTAAATAAAATAATGAAATATATTTATGATTAATAAATTATAAATATATATGTATAAAAAGAAATCCAAATAAAAATACCAATTTTATAAAGTTTTATTTTTTAAAAAATATAAAGTAATCCCCAAGATCCACAATGATCAGTATTAGACGAACAAATATCTCAAAGAAGAAAATTTTACTAGAATAATATATGCTCTTTGACATAGTACTATGATATGTGTGAAAAGTTTACTTACCAGAGTCCCCACTACTATATATGCCTCCTTAAGTATCTTCCATGAGTAAGGAGGGATCTAACAAATGACTTGTTGATATTATAGTTTACTTTAAAATCATAATTTAACAATTATTATAAAGTGTGTTCTAAAAAAAGCCCAAATCAACAAATTTTTACATCTTTTTGTCTGATCTCTGTGAACTTTTATATAGATAATATGTTGAAATAAGTAAATTATATTATCATAAAATAATACATGATTAAAATTAAAGATGCAATATATGATAATGTGATCAAGATGATAGATAACATTGATTGATTTTTAGAAATAATATTCCACGTAACGTGTGATTTATATATATATATCTATCAATAATTGTTATCCCCAAACTAATATTGTTTTATTGAGAACTATAAAATAGAAAATATAGAGAGACAACTTCAATATCCTTTTGATAATGAGAATCAATTTGGTAAGGAAATAAATAATGAATAATATTTAATCTTATGATTCATAAGATGAATTAGAAGGAGAAAAGTCTAACATAAATACAATGAATAAGGAAACATAAAAACATCATTTCAAGAAACCAATTTTTTTTAAAGGTCGGGGCTGGAGCCTCAATTTATTATTTGAAAGCAAAGACCTCTTTTAAACTGGGTAGAGGGAGACCCATTACATAGCCCGAAGGCCCAAGGCCAAGTGTCCTGAATACAAGGCTTGAGAGCCCATTTAAATGGCCCAAAGGACCCCTTGGTGAACAACACTGCTACAGTACCCACGCTGCTACAGTATCTTCTAGAGTACGACCACCGCTACAGTATCTGTTATAGTCCCTTCACCACTAAAGTGATGCCGCTTCTATAGTGTCGCCATTGCTACAAGTTCCTACTATAGTACTGCTACAGTAGCTGGGAAATTCGCCCATACCCGGATTTGATCCTGGGTCTTTTGGATGCCAAGCAAGAGCCTTGTACCACTAGGGTACAGGCTCGTTGGAATTTCAAGAAACCAATAATAAATATTGAGATAACTAAATAAGGAATGGTTTTATTCTCATATGGAAATAAAGGTAAATATTAAAGGAGTTTAAATCAATTTATAATAAAAAAGTATAAACATATAAGTTAGGTATATTCATTATTACATATAATATTTATATATGACTTCTTGGGTATTATATATAATTTGAGGGTCAAAACTTACTATCTTAATATAACACCAAAACAATTTATATGAATATTATAATAATGAAGTAAAAATTCACGTTTCTAAGAAAGATTGATACCAAATTAAAATAAAAACATAAAAACATAAAACTTCCTAGAAAGGATAATTTTATATTTGTGAACTATTATTATTTTATTATTTTATTGAGAAATAATATTAATGTATAGTTTAGGAACTATTTACATAAAAAATCCCATAAACTACCAAAAATCAATTATTTGGTCTCCCCTTGGATGAGATAGGTCGAGTTTGAGAAGAATTATATATCCACACAAGAATAACTGAATGTTATCATTATTTGCCACAAGATTTCCCACTCACTAAGTGATATATATTCCTAAAAACATTTTCTAGTATGGTGATGTGGTGGTGTGAGCTGTCAACTAATAGTATGTTATGTATTTCATCCATTATAGTTGTAATGTTAGTTGAATCAATAGAACCTAGTTTTTTGGGAATTGTAGATGTTTATTGTCCTTATAAATCACCTATTATGGTTTATACCATATCTAGGGGCCTAGTTTATTTTGACGACTTCGATTTCATAGCCCATGGATCCAAAATAGACTCATAGCTCAAAAGTGGTGGATTATATAAAATTGGATTTATTTTAAAATACTGAAAATAAATTTCAACATAAAGGGATATCTTAAATCATTGGAGGTTATTCATATGTAGAAGTATAAATGTTTAAAAAATCATAGAGGAAATAATTTTTTATCATAATATAATCTCATGGTATGGGAGTTACATTATAGAGAGGAGGTTTTTATGCTTTGTGACGGTAGAATATCGAATTTAATAATGGATTATGGCGACATTGGATTAGTGTGGTCATATCCATGGTGGTTTATTATTAAATCATAATGAATTCTTTATTTTATCATTATATTAGATCCTTAGTCAAATTAGAAATAACCCTTCACCATATTAGATTTAATCCTTTTCAACATCAGATTACATCATTTACAGTATTGTGCCATTGATGGCTTCGAATTGAATACTCTATTTGGTCGAAAATCTTATTATTGGTTATGTATTTTCTAATTCCTTGGAAGTTGTTATTCAACTATCCTTAAAATTACCCCAAAAAAATTCAAGGATGAGGATATTTTTTAAAGAATGATGTTTGAGAAAATTCAAAATTTAGAGTTCTTCCTATATAAATTACCTCCTCTATGTAATCTTTTTTGAGTATATGATCTAACATCAGAATACAAATCAATGAAGCCTCCGATTAATAAAATATTCGTGATTAATCACACATGATATCTTTAATAAAGTGTATCACTGTAATATATTTATAGAATGATTCTCCTATAAATCCAATTTGACAACCAGCCATCAAACTCTATGACATTGTAGATCCCTACCAATTAATACAGAAATCCAATATTATATGAAGTTCAGGTTTCCTAAATTAAGTGTTAACATCTATCCAATGGTCCATTATCATTAAATATTTTATATATAATATTTTATATCAAAAGGTCTACTATTATATTTTACTATGTTCCATTTATACCCATTCTAACAACCAATTAACATAAATGTGTTGAATTAATCCAAATTATGAATTAGGCCTTTTTCCGCTGAGGTTGAAACCCCATAAATCTCATTCCATCCAAGAATCATATGTTAGACATAAACTATGAGTATGCCACAACCATGTTATCATTTATGATCTCATACTTATTACCCAAAAATGATCTATACATATCAGGGGCCCAAGAGAAAGCCCCATACTGTACATTATATTGCCTAGTTACTAATAGAAACGACGAACCAAAATGTGTCGTTGATGGGTAATTCACATGAAAACAATATACAGGTTCCTTTGACCCAATAGTATATTCATAATGATGTTAAACTATTTATAAAAATTCCTAATTGAATAAACTTGAACTCTATTATATCTTTGTTTTTCTTGCATGAACATAAAAATAAAATCAGGTTCTGGGTTTCAAGACCTTAAAAGGGGAACCCTAGTCACTCTTTCACAACCTTAAAATGTGAATTATCAGTCTTTAATACTCAACCATAAATCAAATACCATTATCCATGGATATGTGGTCATAAAATACACCATAATTCTCCTTCTCGCGATAATTTTAATATTGTGATATGTCTCATTAGATGGAACATAACTATGTGTATTATAATTACCATCACGGGGATACATAAGAAGCCCCTATAATGCATCCTATCCCAACTCCACAACACATACCACCTCCCCAGATAGTAATAAATTACCAAAATCTTGTCTATATGGATTTGAATAATAATAAATCCCAAAAGTTAGGGAAATATGGAAAAATAATGATATTTAAAAATTTATATTCCTTCATAAAAATTGTCTATCAATATTATGTCCAAGGTAACATGAATAGATATGAGAAACGATTTTGTGAATATTTCACAAATATATTAATGAGTATTATTCTAGTAAATAATACCCCCTAATGAATAGCAATACCCTATTCTTCACAACCTTGATTCACAATATGAAGCGTCATTGGAAAATCAAAATCACTGGTTTCCATTAGAATGAATGTTCAAAACGAATCAAAACATGGGTCAAAATACAAGGGGATAAATGGTAAACATGATATAAAACCCATTAATTGTTAAAGAGACCGATTGACCATAGACTCCTTATTGAGATGTAACAATTATGGGTTCCATGTTTGTTGTTTTACATTTCATTATCTCCCATCACATCTAAGTGGAATCACTAAATTCATCATTACGTTTTATATTCCTATGCAATTTAGTGGAAACCAAATGAATCCCTCGGCCACCACACACAAATTTTTGATGAACTCAACATATACTAAATTTATGAAGACCACTATCACCCCTTATCCTAGAAGGAAATTATCATCAACCCAATCCCTAGGTATATAGATTGTGAATTAACTGATCCTCAAATATCACCTCAAAAAATCTATCATGAATTAGAGGAATCTCATGAAAAAATGTAACGCCCCAACCCCAGCAACCCAGAGTCGGTGCATTACTTCGTAACATTGGAATGATCACAAAAGATCAAGTCTCGAAAGACCGATTAGTTTAGTAGCCTTGGAAACACTGGATACATTCATAAGTCTTACATTACATCATAAAGTGAAAAACTAATAACAAAGTCTTCATAGTCCACACTCATATCCTCTTCTGACTATCCCTGCAGGTCATTCCTAAAATACTTCTACACATCCTGGAAAATATTAAAACATTGAAAGGGGTGAGATCAGATGCTCAGTAAGGATAACAACATAGCGGAATCTTTCATCAATAAACATAAACATTTAAGGCAATGTATAACTAAAACCAAAAGCCTTTGAAACATGAAATTCAACATAATATGGCAAAATTAAAATGAGATAATGCCATTCACTTCTTCACATGGATATTCTAATGGTCGAATAATCACATGCAATATCAATAACCACTTTCATAATGATGGAATGCATAATGCCAGACTATCATAACCACGTAGCCAAGGCCTCGTTCCAAGACCACAAATAAGATTTTGTCAAGGCCTTGTTCCAAGAAACTAGTTTGTCTCAAGAGACCTACCGATGCATCGATGAGCTATAGCGGGCTCCACCCGTCACATATTAAGTCCAATGCATTCCCATATGAAAAGGTTTAAACATAACATAAAAATTCGTATTAAAACTAGCATACGAAATGTCAATAATTTTACCATAAACTATGAATGGTATAAAAATACCACATCCACAGTCAAACATATCACAAAACCTTCAATACAATATAGAAGTTTTGTATCATAATAAATCAACTTCAAATAAGCGTAAAATCCATCAAAGGATGTTGACATAGATGAAATCAAAACACTTTTTAGAGAAATATATCTTTCTATATTTGAAATAATTTAAGAGCCATATAAAATAAAACATTTTCTTGAAAATATTCTTATAAGCTTGTAAGGAAAGCTTTGAAGATTTTATAACGGTGGAAATAACCGCACCCGCCGTATAAAAAAAACATTCTTACCTTAATTCTGTCGAAAAGGTTAAAAAGGACCTTGTTTTGAAAACGACGGAAAGATTCCTCTTATATAAAGTCAAAAAGGGTATAAATGACTTTAACCCATATTTTTGTTAATAATAAAATTGTTTTCAAATACATTTTGAAGAAACATGGATGTGGATGATAAAGAGATCCCAGTAGATTATTACGTATAAACAACCTCGGATAATGAAGAGATTGTGAAATAACCCTTACCTCATGTCTGACTTGACTCAACCGTTCATTAGCCTCCTGAATAATAAACTAGAGTTAATATATACCTTATTAAGAACCATTTTTAATTTCATTATCATTTTTATATCACTTATTACAATGTTATGAACAATATGTAATTATTTAAGTTAATAACGGTCGTTTTGTCGATCTTTGGGACCTGAGTCAACAATAAACTTCTTATAATTACAAGTTGTTTATGTGGTAGAATATCCATTATCTCAAGAATTATATTCATGATTTAGATGTCATATATATCTTATATATCCAGTATATAAATTCATTTATAATATTACGTAACATTTAGAGGTAATAAATGAAATGCACCGTTCATGGAGACGGTAAGCCGTACGTACGCATGAACGCTACTTTCATTTCAATTTCATATTTAATGGAATGAAATCATAATTATATAAATGTATAATATAATTCCAGTATAACATAGTGTATAATACCATTTACTCCATCCTTTATACATCCCACATATGGCATTAACGATTCAAATCACTTTGAGGGGGCGGTAGTCCGCACTTCCTAAAATGAAATTATCGCATTTTACCAATAATGGAAATCATAAAGTTTGCCATAAATGAGAAATACAGAAGCATTAGTAAAACATAAACATATTATATATCATATATAAAAATAGTAACATCTTAATGGCCACCTTTGAAGGTGTTATATGAGTGTTGAACAATCATCGTTTCGTGAGGTAGAAATTCGCCATCCACAGAAACCGTATGTTCTTTAACCATTAGATGTTGGTGTGTGTATGTGTAGCTCTAATCCTTCTTATAACAACATCCTAGTATATTTAGGATACTGGTGTTGTTACAAAAGAAATGAATAAAAAGATTTTAGGGGGTTGGAGAAGAAAAATAATACAAAACAACATTAGAGAAGACATTACCTCAAAATCGGGTAACTCTTTTTGAATTGAGACAAAGGCTTCCTTGGGAAGAATTATTCCCAAAGTGAGGCTTCTAGGAGTAAGTGATGGATTTTGGGAGAGTATATGGGCAGAGTTTGGCCGAGCCAAATGGCTTGACGGTGTGAATAAGGTGGGATTGGTGGGGGCCTTTTATAAGTGGAGAGGAGGGGCACTTTTGGAAAGTAATGAAATGTTATTCTATTATACAATGCTTTTCGGATTCTAAAGGTCCCACACTTGTATACTTCTAGGATAAGGTGATAAGGGTTCTAAATCACCTCATCCAATAGGCTTTGGACAAGTGTAAGCCTTGGATTTTACATTATCTTCTCATTTTATTTAAATCATTAAATAATGAGGTCATCGCTGCATCATCATGATGTCATTAATAATTTAATTTATTTAATGTCTAAAAATTATAAACAAAATTCTATGATGTTGGAAATCTTTTTAGCTTTCTAATGAATATTTATAATCAAAATTTGGACTTGTGTAACCCCACTTAAAAACTGTTTTAGTAAAATAACTCATGTTTGTGTCAATTTAATTTTAACATTAAATAAATATATATTAATGTCATTTTCCAACTAAAGTAGCTCCATGGGGTCCCCATGTTGACCCATTGGTTGTCTTGGTCGGACATGACTCATCCAAAAGGAGTAGGACAAGTGTCAAGCTCATATCATATTATTAAAACATTGTTTTTACCTTAAACTACACTAATTACCTCTAATCGCGATTAAGAACTTAAAAGTTCCTATTCACCAAAAAATTATTTTAATCTCATTGAACCAAATTTTACTTATTAATGACAACCATGTATGTCAGATTTTTGAAAATCAAATCACAGAAGGTGTAATATTTCATTTAAACGAAAAATCAATTATTTAACTACCACTTAGTGGTTTCACTATTCATCAAAAATTGAAGTTTTTCAGAATAAGGCCAAATTTTCACCCTAAGCTATAATTGATATTTCGATTTAAAAAATGATATCTATTTTAAAAAATTACAAAAATATAAGTTTCATTAATTTATTTCATAATTAATTCCCGCTGTCACAACAAATAGTGTGTTTTTAAGAAACAATTTATATCAAAAGATTAGCAATTGTTTATGTCCAATTTCAATGTTAAATTAATTCTAATGACCACCATTGGATGAAATGGTAAAAATATATTCGAATTATACTTTAAAACCACTAAATAGTATAATTTATCACTATGAATTATTTTGATTAAAAAAGTTGTTTTAAAATATTTTTCACTATTCATAAAAATTTCGATGTTCTCAGAAAATTACAAAAAATTCAACATAGGCTAATTTCGACATTCCGAATCCAAAAATGAAGTCCATTTTGAAATATAAAATATATATAATTTCAAAAGGTGGTTATTACTATTCATAACGGCTACTTTGATTAGTCGCGGTGTTTTAGAACTCGAAGTTGCGTACAATGCAAGCTATTGCATTATTGAATGAAAAGCGTATCGTGGAAGCTCGGGGTGTTACATTCTCCCCTCCTTCAATAAATTGCGTCCTCGCAATTTGAAATTTTTTTCTTTGAAAATAAAAGGTTGAAAAGAGAAAATACCGTTGTGGAAAACCCACATCAGAAATAAGATTAATAAAATTTAGCCTTTATAAGAGGGAAAGGGAAATGAAGAAGTCACCACCCAATTATGATCTCGATTAGGAGAACATTGGTGGAAATAAGAGACATATAATTGGAGGAAAAACGTAAATATTTGTAGGGAGTGATTGAGGTCATCAATCACAATAAACTGTCAAATTGAGGGCCTCAAAGCCTTCAATCTATGTTGATTTAAAATATCATCAGTTCAACAAGACATAAGTTATTAGGATAACACATTTTTTTGTTTTAATATCCCTTTACTAAAGTTTAAGAATTAATTTAGTCATTGAATAAGAGATAGGTATATATATATTTATGCTTGAAAATTAGAGTTTCAACCTTCAACTCATCTTTCACTCAAAAAGATAATAGAACTCAAAAATATTATACTTATCCTAATTGTATAAGGTTCCAAATGTTAACACATACCATTTAGATTAGTAAAATTATTTTGTAAAAACCAGGGACTTCCTGTAGGCTAGTGGTAGGAAATAAAGGCCTGTCTCACTATGGTTGTGGGTTCGATTCCTGCAGCTTTGTCCGACGCGACGGGTTATGCCCCACCCTGCATGTTGTCCATTTCCTAAAAATATAGTACTATACTATTCCAAAAATAATCTTTATAAATGTTTTAACCTTAAACAATACTATCCAAAGATCAACTTAATCCATTCCAACCTTTATAGTTATCCAAAATACCTCTGTCCAGACTTTCTCTAAAAGGTCTCAAAGTTCCAAAATCAATTTATCAGATTCCCCAAACAAAGTAATGTTTCTCTTATTGTCACATACTAAAAATATAATTACCTTCATCATATTAAAACCTTATTGAAATTAACAAGTACTGCAGTAAAATCCTTATATATATATCACATTATTCTAATAACCAGAATATAATCCATGAGTCCAAAAGCACCAATACATTAGTTATTCTGCTTCAACTGTAGTAACAGCATAAGATTGTCCTTGATCCCTTGGCCTTTTCTGAGGTAAGTTTCCCTGACGCTTAGGGCATTCATTTTCATAATGTCCCTTCTCTCTACAATTATAGCATTCCACGTTGATAGCCTCTTTCTTTCCCTTGAAATAACGAGCTTGGTGACCCTTTTCTCCACATTAATAACAAACTCCCATTCCTTTTAGGCAAGTACCAGGGTGATTCTTCCCACAATTATCACATAATGGAAAATCCTTCATTCCCTTTTTCCCTTTATCTGTTTCTTGTTCCACCATTCTCTTCTTCTCTTGCTTTACTTTGTTGTCATAAGACTTAGAGAATTTCTTTTCTGTCTTGATAGCACACGAGACAATATCTTCGTATGATGAGAAGGATTGTGATACTAAAGCTCGACGGAGAAATGGTTTTAACCCATCAAAGAAACGATCTATCTTACTCCTTGGGTTACGTATATAATCGGCAGCATGCCTCGCTAACCTTGTAAAGTTAGCCTCATACTTTGTGACATTCTCATCCTCCTTCTGCCTCAGACTTAGAAATTTCCTTTCCATATCTGCTCAATGGTCACGATGAAAGTATTTTTCTAAGAAAATCTCTTTGAACTCCCTCCATTCCATATTCGATACGTCATCATCTTCCTTTGTGTTTTGAATCAGCGACCACCACTGATCAGCATCTCTAGTGAGGCGGTAAACTGCCATGACAACCTTCTCCCTTTCACTACTCCCCAAGGCATGGAATATTTTCTCTAAGAAATTTATCCATTGTTTAGCTACTATAGGATTTGTACTCCCATTGAAGGTTGGTGGTTGTTGCCTCATGAAACGGTCTAGCATTGATCCTCCACGTTGCGGATCAGGGTGCTCCATACGAGTAAGGTTATTATTCATAACCTGAGTGAGTTGTCCTAGTATGGTAATAAGTTGATCAGCACCAATTGTATCTCCAGATCCACAATAATTATCTTGAGCAGGAGGGAAATCCCTACACGGAGTTCGTGCATTGATACAGTTTCCATTCCTTCCACTAGGCGCCATTTCTAAACAATGTCACAAACTAGATTAGTTTATGAATCAAAATACATAATTCCATACTTGTTAAACACTTTACATAAATTGAACTATTTATGGATATAATCCATAATCATAAAAAGAAATGTTTTCTTTGAGGAAGTATATACTCATAACCCTTCATAATGGTTTGTAAATAAAATGAGAATTATCCTAAGCATATCCCCCGGGAGTGTCGTAACCAAGAGTGCAGCAAGGCCCGTTGTCGTGCACCAGTTCCCGTTCGAGTCTAGCTCAAAGCGGTGTTTTCGGGTTTTAGCCCTAGGTACATCTGTGCCAGAGCCGCCTCTACCTGCTCGTATCCAGACAGGGATGTATTTCTCGGAAAACTCATAACATCTCTATAATACCAAAATTCAGGGAAGTTCTTCTATACTAATCCTCAAAGTCTATCTTTGGGCTATGTGCTCTAATCAGAGTTTATCTAAATCTAGCTTCCAAGGTTAGTACTAAACTGCCTCTGATACCAACTGTAACGCCCCGACCCCAGCTACCCAGAGTCGGTGCATTACTTCGTAACATTGGCATGATCACAAAAGATCAAGTCTCGAAAGACCGATTAGTTTAGTAGCCTTGGAAACACTAGATACATTCATAAGTCTTACATTACATCATAAAGTGAAAAACTAATAACAAAGTCTTCATAGTCCACACTCATATCCTCTTCTGACTATCCCTGCAGGTCATTTCTAAAATACTTCTTCAAATCCTGGAAAATATTAAAAAATTGAAAGGGGTGAGCTCAGATGCTCAGTAAGGATAACAACATAGCGGAAGCTTTCATCAATAAACATAAACATTTAAGGAAATGTATAACTAAAACCAAAAGCCTTTTAAACATGAACTTCAACATAATATGGCAAAATTAAAATGAGATAATGCCATTCACTTCTTCACATGGATATTCTACTGGTCGAATAATCACATGCAATATCAATAACCACTTTCATAATGATGGAATGCATAATGCCAGACTATCATAACCACGTAGCCAAGGCCTCGTGCCAAGACCACAAATAAGATTTTGTCAAGGCCTTGTGCCAAGACACTAGTTTGTCTCATGAGACCTACCGATGCATCGAGGAGCTATAGCGGGCGCCACCCGTCACATATTAAGTCCAATGCATTCCCATATGAAAAGGTTTAAACATAACATAAACATTCGTATTAAAACTAGCATACGAAATGTCAATAATTTTACCATAAACTATGAATGGTATAAAAATAGCACATCCACAGTCAAACATATGACAAAACCTTCAATAAAATATAGAAGTTTTGTATCATAATAAATCAACTTCAAATAAGCGTAAAATCCATCAAAGGATGTTGACATAGATGAAATCAGAACACTTTTTAGAGAAATATCTCTTTCTATTTTTGAAATAATTTAAGAGCCATATAAAATAAAATATTTTCTTGAAAATATTCTTATAATCTTGTAAGGAAAGCTTTGAAGATTTTATAACGGCGGAAATAACCGCACCCGCCGTATAAAAAACATTCTTACCTTAATTCTGTCGAAAAGGTTAAAAAGGACCTTGTTTTGAAAACGACGGAAAGATTCCTCTTATAAAAAGTCAAAAAGGGTATAAATGACTTTAACCCATATTCTTGTAAATAATAAAAATGTTTTCAAATACATTTTGAAGAAACATGGTTGTGGATGATAAAGAGATCCCAGCAGATTATTACGTATAAACAACCTCGGATAATGAAGAGATTGTGAAATAACCCTTACCTCATGTCTGACTTGACTCAACCGTTCTTTAGCCTCCTGAATAATAAACTAGAGTTAATATATACCTTATTAAGAACCATTTTTAATTTCATTATCCTTTTTATATCACTTATTACAATGTTATGAACATTATGTAATTATTTAAGTTAATAACGGTCGTTTTGTCGATCTTTAGTACCTGAGTCAACAATAAACTTCTTATAATTACAAGTTGTTTATGTGGTAGAATATCCATTATCTCCAGAATTATATTCATGATTTAGATGTCATATATATCTTATATATCCAGTATATAAATTCATTTATAATATTACGTAACATTTAGAGGTAAGAAATGAAATGCACCGTTCATGGAGACGGTAAGCCGTACGTACGCATGAACACTACTTTCATTTCAATTTCATATTTAATGGAACGAAATCATAATGATATAAATGTATAATATAATTCCAGTATAACATAGTGTATAATACCATTTACTCCATCCTTTATACATCCCACATATGGCATTAACGATTCAAATCACTTTGAGGGGGCGGTAGTCCGCACTTCCTAAAATGAAATTATCGCATTTTACCAATAATGGAAATCATAAAGTATGCCATAAATGAGAAATACATAAGAATAAGTAAAACATAAACATATTATATATCATATATAAAAATAGTGACATCTTAATGGCCACCTTTGAAGGTGTTATATGAGTGTTGAACAATCATCGTTTCGTGAGGCAGAAATTCGCCATCCACAGAAACTGTATGTTCTTTAACCATTAGACGTAGGTGTGTGTAAGTGTAGCTCGAATAATTCTTATAACAACATCCTAGTATATTGAGGATACTAGTGTTGTTACAAAAGAAATGAATAAAAATAGTTTTTGGGGTTGGAGAAGAAAAATAATACAAAACAACATTAGAGAAGACATTACCTCAAAATCGGGTAACTCTTTTTGATTTGAGACAGAGGCTTCCTTGGGAAGAATTCTGCCCAAAGTGAGGCTTCTAGGAGTAAGTGATGGATTTTGGGAGAGTATTTGGGAAGAGGTTGGCCGAGGCAAATGGCTTGAAGGTGTGAATAAGGTGGGAGTGGTGGGGGCCTTTTATAAGTGGAGAGGAGGGGCACTTTTGGAATGTAATGAAATGTTATTCTATTATACAATGCTTTTCGGATTCTAAAGGTCCCACACTTGTATACGTAGAGGCTAAGGTGATAAGGGTTAGAAATCACCTCATCCAATAGGCTTTGGACAAGTGTAATCCTTGGATTTGACACTATCTTCTCATTTTATTTAAATCATTAAATAATGAGGTCATCGCTGCATCATCATGATGTCATAAATAATTTAATTTATTTAATGTCTAAAAATTATAAACAAAATTCTATGATGTTGGAAATATTTTTAGATTTCTAATTAATATTTATAATAAAAATTTGGACTTGTGTAACCCCACTTAAAAACTGTTTTAGTAAAATAACTCATGTTTGTGTCAATTTAATTTTAACATTAAATAAATATATATTAATGTCATTTTCCAACTAAAGTGGCTCCATGGGGTCCCCATGTTGACCCATGGGTTGTCTTGGTCGGCCATGACTCATCCAATAGGAGTAGTACAAGTGTCAAGCTCATATCATATTATTAAAACATTGTTTTTACCTTAAACTACACTAATTACCTCTAATCGCGATTAAGAACTTAAAAGTTACTATTCACCAAAAAATTATTTTAATCTCATTGAACCACATTTTACTTCTTAATGACAGCCATGTATGTCGGATTTTTGAAAATCAAATCACAGAAGGTGTAATATTTCATTTAAACGAAAAATCAGTTATTTAACTACCACTTAGTGGTTTCACTATTCATCAAAAATTGAAGTTTTTCAGAATAAGGCCAAAATTTCACCCTAAGCTATAATTGATATTCCGATTTCGAAAATGATATCTATTTTACAAAATTACAAAAATATAATTTGCATTAATTTATTTCATAATTAATTCCCGCTGTCACAACAAATAGTGTGTTTTTAAGAAACAATTTATATCAAAAGATTGGCAATTGTTTATGTCTAATTTCAATGTTAAATTAATTCTAATGACCACCATTGGATAAAATGGTAAAAATATATTCGAATTATACTTTAAAACCACTAAATAGTATAATTTATCACTATGAATTATTTTGATTAAAAAAGTTGTTTTTAAGTATTTTTCACTATTCATAAAAATTTCGAAGTTCTCAGAAAATTACAAAAAATTAAACATAGGCTAATTTCGACATTCCGAATCCAAAAATGAAGTCCATTTTGAAATATAAAATATATATAATTTCAAAAGGTGGTTATTACTATTCATAACGGCTACTTTGATTAGTCGCGGTGTTTTAGAACTCGAAGTTGCGTACAATGCAAGCTATTGCATTATTGAATGAAAAGCGTATCGTGGAAGCTCGGGGTGTTACATTCTCCCCTCCTTCAATAAATTGCGTCCTCGCAATTTGAAATTTTTTTCTTTCAAAATAAAAGGTTGAAAAGAGAAAATACCGTTGTGGAAAACCCACATCGGAAATAATATTAATAAAATTTTGCCTTTATAAGAGGGAAAGGGGAATGAAGAAGTCACCACCCAATTATGATCTCGATTAGGAGAACATTGGTGGAAATTAGAGACATATAATTGGAGGAAAAACGTAAATATTTGTAGAGAGTGATTGAGGTCATCAATCACAATAAACTGTCAAATTGAAGGCCTCAAAGCCTTCAATCTATGTTGATTTAAAATATCATCAGTTCAACAAGACATAAGTTATTAGGATAACACATTTTTTTGTTTTAATATCCCTTTACTAAAGTTTAAGAATTAATTTAGTCATTGAATAAGAGATAGGTATATATATATTTATGCTTGACAATTAGAGTTTCAACCTTCAACTCATCTTTCACTCAAAAAGATAATAGAACTCAAAAATATTATACTTATCCTAATTGTATAAGGTTCCAAATGTTAACACATACCATTTAGATTAGTAAAATTATTTTGTAAAAACCAGGGACTTCCTGTAGGCTAGTGGTAGGAAATAAAGGCCTGTCGCACTATGGTTGTGGGTTCTATTCCTGCATCTTTGTCCGACACGACGGGTTATGCCCCACCCTGCATGTTGTCCTTTTCCTAAAAATATTGTACTATACTATTCCAAAAATAATCTTTATAAATGTTTTAACCTTAAACAATACTATCCAAAGTTCAACTTAATCCATTCCAACCTTTATAGTTATCCAAAATACCTCTGTCCAGACTTTCTCTAAAAGGTCTCTAAGTTCCAAAATCAATTTATCAGATTCCCCAAACAAAGTAATGTTTCTCTTATTGTCACATACTAAAAATATAATTACCTTCATCATATTAAAACCTTATTGAAATTAACAAGTACTGCAGTACAATCCTTATATATATATCACATTATTCTAATAACCAGAATATAATCCATGAGTCCAAAAGCACCAATACATTAGTTATTCTGCTTCAACTGTAGTAACAGCATAAGATTGTCCTTGACCCCTTGGCCTTTTCTGAGGTAAGTTTCCCTGACGCTTAGGGCATTCATTTTCATAATGTCCCTTCTCACTACAATTATAGCATTCCACGTTGATAGCCTCTTTCTTTCCCTTGCAATCACGGGCTTGGTGACCCTTTTCTCCACATTTATAACAAACTCTCATTCCTTTTAGGCAAGTACCAGGGTGATTCTTCCCACAATTATCACATAATGGAAAATCATTCTTTCCCTTTTTCCCTTTATCTGTCGCTTGTTCCAACGTTCTCTTATTCTCTTGCTTTACTTTGTTGTCATAAGACTTAGAGAATTCTTTTTCTGTCTTGATAGGACACGAGACAATATCTTCGTATGATGAGAAGGATTTTGATACTAAAGCTCGACGGAGAAATGGTTTTAACCCATCAAAGAAACGATCAATCTTACTCCTTGGGTTACGTATATAATCGGCAGCATGCCTCGCTAACCTTGTAAAGTTAGCCTCATACTTTGCGACATTCTCATCCTCCTTCTGCCTCAGACTCAGAAATTTCCTTTCCATATCTGCTCGATGGTCACGAGGAAAGTATTTTTCTAATAAAAGCTCTTTGAACTCCCTCCATTCCATATTTGATACGTCATCATCTTCATTTGTGTTTTGAATCAGCGACCACCACTGATCGGCATCTCCAGTGAGGTGGTAAACTGCCATGACAACCTTCTCCCTTTCACTACTCCCCAAGGCATGGAATATTTTCTCTAAGGAATTTATTCATTTCTCAGCTACTATAGGATTTGTACTCCCATTGAAGGTTGGTGGTTGTTGCCTCATGAAACGGTCTAGCATTGATCATCCACGTTGCGGATCAGGGTGCTCCATACGAGTAAGGTTATTATTCATAACCTGAGTGAGTTGTCCCAGTATGGTAATAAGTTGATCAGCACCAGTTGTATCTCCAGATCCACAATAATTATCTTGAGTAGGAGGGAAATCCCTACACGGAGTTCGTGCATTGATACGGTTTCTATTCCTTCCACTAGGAGCCATTTCAAAAAAATGGCATAAACTAGATTAGTTTATGAATCAAAATACATAATTCCATACTTGTTAAACACTTTACATAAATTGAACTATTTATGGATATAATCCATAATCATAAAAAGAAATGTTTTCTTTGAGGAAGTATATACTCATAACCCTTCATAGTGGTTTGTAAATAAAATGAGAATTATCCTAAGCATATCCCCCGGGAGTGTCGTAACCAAGAGTGCAGCAAGGCCCGTTGTCGTGCACCAGTTCCCGTTCGAGTCTAGCTCAAAGCGGTGTTTTCGGATTTTACCCCTAGGTACATCTGTGCCAGAGCCGCCTCTACCTGCTCGTATCCAGACAGGGATGTATTGCTCGGAAAACTCATAACATCTCTATAATACCAAAATTCAAGGAAGTTCTTCTATACTAATCCTCAAAGTCTATCTTTTGGATATGTGCTCTAATTAGAGTTTATCTAAATCTAGCTTCCAAGGTTAGTACTAAACTTCATCTGATACCAACTGTAACGCCCCGACCCCAGCTACCCAGAGTCGGTGCATTACTTCGTAACATTGGCATGATCACAAAAGATCAAGTCTCGAAAGACCGATTAGTTTAGTAGCCTTGGAAACACTAGATACATTCATAAGTCTTACATTACATCATAAAGTGAAAAACTAATAACAAAGTCTTCATAGTCCACACTCATATCCTCTTCTGACTATCCTTGCAGGTCATTCCTAAAATACTTCTTCACATCCTGGAAAATATTAAAACATTGAAAGGGGTGATCTCAGATGCTCAGTAAGGATAACAACATAGCGGAAGCTTTCATCAATAAACATAAACATTTAAGGAAATGTATAACTAAAACCAAAAGCGTTTTAAACATGAACTTCAACATAATATGGAAAAATTAAAATGAGATAATGCCATTCACTTCTTCACATGGATATTCTACTGGTCGAATAATCACAAGCAATATCAATAACCACTTTCATAATGATGGAATGCATAATGCCAGACTATCATAACCACGTAGCCAAGGCCTCGTGCCAAGACCACAAATAAGATTTTGTCAAAGCCTTGTGCCAAGACACTAGTTTGTCTCATGAGACCTACCGATGCATCGAGGATCTATAACGGGCTCCACCCATCACATATTAAGTCCAATTCATTCCCATATGAAAAGGTTTAAACATAACATAAACATTCGTATTAAAACTAGCATACGAAATGTCAATAATTTTACCATAAACTATGAGTGGTATAAAAATAGCACATCCACAGTCAAACATATAACAAAACCTTCAATACAATATAGAAGTTTTGTATCATAATAAATCAACTTCAAATAAGCGTAAAATCCATCAAAGGATGTTGACATAGATGAAATCAAAACACTTTTTAGAGAAATATCTCTTTCTATTTTTGAAATAATTTAAGAGCCATATAAAATAAAAGATTTTCTTGAAAATATTCTTATAATATTGTAAGGAAAGCTTTGAAGATTTTATAACGGCGGAAATAACCGCACCCGCCGTATAAAAAAACATTCTTACCTTAATTATGTCGAAAAGGTTAAAAAGGACCTTGTTTTGAAAACGACGGAAAGATTCCTCTTATAAAAAGTCAAAAAGGGTATAAATGACTTTAACCCAAATTCTTGTAAATAATAAAAAAAAATTCAAATACATTTTGAAGAAACATGGATGTGGATGATAAAGAGATCCCAGTAGATTATTACGTATAAACAACCTCGGATAATGAAGAGATTGTGAAATAACCCTTACCTCATGTCTGACTTGACTCAACCGTTCTTTAGCCTCTGGAATAATAAACTAGAGTTAATATATACCTTATTAAGAACCATTTTTAATTTCATTATCCTTTTTATATCACTTATTACAATGTTATGAACATTATGTAATTATTTAAGTTAATAACGGCCGTTTTGTCGATCTTTGGGACCTGAGTCAACAATAAACTTCTTATAATTACAAGTTGTTTATGTGGTAGAATATCCATTATCTCCAGATTTATATTCATGATTTAGATGTCATATATATCTTATATATCCAGTATATACATTCATTTATAATATTACTTGACATTTAGAGGTAAGAAATGAAATGCACCGTTCATGGAGACGGTAAGCCGTACGTACGCATGAACGCTACTTTCATTTCAATTTCATATTTAATGGAACGAAATCATAATGATATAAATGTATAATATAATTCCAGTATAACATAGTGTATAATACCATTTACTCCATCCTTTATACATCCCACATATGGCATTAACGATTCAAATCACTTTGAGGGGGCGGTAGTCCGCACTTCCTAAAATGAAATTATCGCATTTTACCAATAATGGAAATCATAAAGTATTCCATAAATGAGAAATACAGAAGCATAACTAAAACATAAACATATTATATATCATATATAAAAATAGTTACATCTTAATGGCAACCTTTGAAGGTGTTATATGATTGTTGAACAATCATCGTTTCGTGAGAAAGAAATTCGCCATCCACAGAAACTGTATTTTCTTTAACCATTAGATGTAGGTGTGTGTAAGTGTAGCTCTAATACTTCTTATAACAACATCCTAGTATATTGAGGATACTGGTGTTGTTACAAAATAAATTAATAAAAATAGTTTTTGGGGTTGGAGAAGAAAAATAATACAAAACAACATTAGAGAAGACATTACCTCAAAATCGGGTAACTCTTTTTTATTTGAGACAAAGGCTTCCTTGGGAAGAATTCTGTCCAAAGTGAGGCTTCTAGGAGTAAGTGATGGATTTTGGGAGAGTATTTGGGCAGAGGTTGGCCGATCCAAATGGCTTGAAGGTGTGAATAAGGTGGGAGTTGTGGGGGCCTTTTATAAGTGGAGAGGAGGGGCACTTTTGGAGAGTAATGAAATGTTATTCTATTATACAATGCTTTTCGGATTCTAAAGGTCCCACACTTGTATACTTCGAGGATAAGGTGATAAGGGTTCGAAATAACCTCATCCAATAGGCTTTGGACAAGTGTATGCCTTGGATTTTACATTATCTTCTCATTTTATTTAAATCATTAAATAATGAGGTCATCGCTGCATCATCATGATGTCATAAATAATTTAATTTATTTAATGTCTAAAAATTATAAAAATAATTCTATGATGTTGGAAATATTTTTAGCTTTCTAATGAATATTTATAATCAAAATGTGGACTTGTGTAACCCCACTTAAAAACTGTTTTAGTAAAATAACTCATGTTTGTGTCAATTTAATTTTAACATTAAATAAATATATATTAATGTCATTTTCCAACTAAAGTGGCTCCATGGGGTCCCCATGTTGACCCATGGGTTGTCTTGGTCGGCCATGACTCATCCTATAGGAGTAGTACAAGTGTCAAGCTCATATCATATTATTAAAACATTGTTTTTACCATAAACTACACTAATTACCTCTAATCGCGATTAAGAACTTAAAAGTTACTATTCACCAAAAAATTATTTTAATCTCATTGAACCACATTTTACTTCTTAATGACAGCCATGTATGTCGGATTTTTGAAAATCAAATCACAGAAGGTGTAATATTTCATTTAAACGAAAAATCAGTTATTTAGCTACCACTTAGTGGTTTCACTATTCATCAAAAATTGAAGTTTTTCAGAATAAGGCCAAAATTTCACCCTAAGCTATAATTGATATTACGATTTCAAAAATGATATCTATTTTACAAAATTACAAAAATATAAGTTGCATTAATTTATGTAATAATTAATTCCCGCTGTCACAACAAATAGTGTGTTTTTAAGAAACAATTTATATCAAAAGATTGGCAATTGTTTATGTCTAATTTCAATGTTAAATTAATTCTAATGACCACCATTGGATAAAATGGTAAAAATATATTCGAATTATACTTTAAAACCACTAAATAGTATAATTTATCACTATGAATTATTTTGATTAAAAAAGTTGTTTTTAAGTATTTTTCACTATTCATAAAAATTTCGAAGTTCTCAGAAAATTACAAAAAATTAAACATAGGATAATTTCGACATTCCGAATCGAAAAATGAAGTCCATTTTGAAATATAAAATATATATAATTTCAAAAGGTGGTTATTACTATTCATAACGGCTACTTTGATTAGTCGCGGTGTTTTAGAACTCGAAGTTGCGTACAATGCAAGCTATTGCATTATTGATTGAAAAGCGTATCGTGGAAGCTCGGGGTGTTACATTCTCCCCTCCTTCAATAAATTGCATCCTCACAATTTGAAATTTTTTTCTTTCAAAATAAAACGTTGAAAAGAGAAAATACCGTTGTGGAAAACCCACATCGGAAATAATATTAATAAAATTTTGCCTTTATAAGAGGGAAAGGGAAATGAAGAAGTCACCACCCAATTATGATCTCGATTAGGAGAACATTGGTGGCAATTAGAGACATATAATTGGAGGAAAAACGTAAATATTTGTAGAGAGTGATTGAGGTCATCAATCACAATAAACTGTCAAATTGAAGGCCTCAAAGCCTTCAATCTATGTTGATTTAAAATATCATCAGTTCAACAAGACATAAGTTATTAGGATAACACATTTTTTTGTTTTAATATCCCTTTACTAAAGTTTAAGAATTAATTTAGTCATTGAATAAGAGATAGGTATATATATATTTATGCTTGACAATTAGAGTTTCAACCTTCAACTCATCTTTCACTCAAAAAGATAATAGAACTCAAAAATATTATACTTATCCTAATTGTATAAGGTTCCAAATGTTAACACATACCATTTAGATTAGTAAAATTATTTTGTAAAAACCAGGGACTTCCTGTAGGCTAGTGGTAGGAAATAAAGGCCTGTCGCACTATGGTTGTGGGTTCGATTCCTGCATCTTTGTCCGACACGACGGGTTATGCCCCACCCTGCATGTTGTCCTTTTCCTAAAAATATTGTACTATACTATTCCAAAAATAATCTTTATAAATGTTTTAACCTTAAACAATACTATCCAAAGTTCAACTTAATCCATTCCAACCTTTATAGTTATCCAAAATACCTCTGTCCAGACTTTCTCTAAAAGGTCTCTAAGTTCCAAAATCAATTTATCAGATTCCCCAAACAAAGTAATGTTTCTCTTATTGTCACATACTAAAAATATAATTACCTTCATCATATTAAAACCTTATTGAAATTAACAAGTACTGCAGTACAATCCTTATATATATATCACATTATTCTAATAACCAGAATATAATCCATGAGTCCAAAAGCACCAATACATTAGTTATTCTGCTTCAACTGTAGTAACAGCATAAGATTGTCCTTGACCCCTTGGCCTTTTCTGAGGTAAGTTTCCCTGACGCTTAGGGCATTCATTTTCATAATGTCCCTTCTCAATACAATTATAGCATTCCACGTTGATAGCCTCTTTCTTTCCCTTGCAATCACGAGCTTGGTGACCCTTTTCTCCACATTTATAACAAACTCTCATTCCTTTTAGGCAAGTACCAGGGTGATTCTTCCCACAATTATCACATAATGGAAAATCATTCTTTCCCTTTTTCCCTTTATCTGTCTCTTGTTCCCCCGTTCTCTTATTCTCTTGCTTTACTTTGTTGTCATAAGACTTAGAGAATTCCTTTTCTGACTTGATAGGACACGAGACAATATCTTCGTATGATGAGAAGGATTTTGATACTAAAGCTCGACGTAGAAATGGTTTTAACCCATCAAAGAAACGATCAATCTTACTCCTTGGGTTACGTATATAATCGGCAGCATGCCTCGCTAACCTTGTAAAGTTAGCCTCATACTTTGCGACATTCTCATCCTCCTTCTGCCTCAGACTCAGAAATTTCCTTTCCATATCTGCTCGATGGTCACGAGGAAAGTATTTTTCTAAGAAAAGCTCTTTGAACTCCCTCCATTCCATATTCGATACGTCATCATCTTCCTTTGTATTTTGAATCAGCGACCACCACTGATCGGCATCTCCAGTGAGGTGGTAAACTGCCATGACAACCTTCTCCCTTTCACTACTCCCCAAGGCATGGAATATTTTCTCTAAGAAATTTATTCATTGCTCAGCTACTATAGGATTTGTACTCCCATTGAAGGTTGGTGGTTGTTGCCTCATGAAACGGTCTAGCATTGATTATCCATGTTGCGGATCAGGGTGCTCCATACGAGTAAGGTTGTTATTCATAACCTGAGTGAGTTGTCCCAGTATGGTAATAAGTTGATCAGCACCAGTTGTATCTCCAGATCCACAATAATTATCTTGAGCAGGAGGGAAATCCCTACACGGAGTTCGTGCATTGATACGGTTTCTATTCCTTCCACTAGGAGCCATTTCAAAAAAATGGCATAAACTAGATTAGTTTATGAATCAAAATACATAATTCCATACTTGTTAAACACTTTACATAAATTGAACTATTTATGGATATAATCCATAATCATAAAAAGAAATGTTTTCTTTGAGGAAGTATATACTCATAACCCTTCATAGTGGTTTGTAAATAAAATGAGAATTATCCTAAGCATATCCCTCGGGAGTGTCGTAAACAAGAGTGCAGCAAGGCCCGTTGTCGTGCACCAGTTCCCGTTCGAGTCTAGCTCAAAGCGGTGTTTTCGGATTTTACCCCTAGGTACATCTGTGCCAGAGCCGCCTCTACCTGCTCGTATCCAGACAGGGATGTATTGCTCGGAAAACTCATAACATCTCTATAATACCAAAATTCAAGGAAGTTCTTCTATACTAATCCTCAAAGTCTATCTTTTGGATATGTGATCTAATTAGAGTTTATCTAAATCTAGCTTCCAAGGTTAGTACTAAACTTCCTCTGATACCAACTATAACGCCCCGACCCCAGCTACCCAGAGTCGGTGCATTACTTCGTAACATTGGCATGATCACAAAAGATCAAGTCTCGAAAGACCGATTAGTTTAGTAGCCTTGGAAACACTAGATACATTCATAAGTCTTACATTACATCATAAAGTGAAAAACTAATAACAAAGTCTTCATAGTCCACACTCATATCCTCTTCTGACTATCCTTGCAGGTCATTCCTAAAATACTTCTTCACATCCTGGAAAATATTAAATCATTGAAAGGGGTGATCTCAGATGCTCAGTAAGGATAACAACATAGCGGAAGCTTTCATCAATAAACATAAACATTTAAGGAAATGTATAACTAAAACCAAAAACGTTTTAAACATGAACTTCAACATAATATGGAAAAATTAAAATGAGATAATGCCATTCACTTCTTCACATGGATATTCTACTGGTCGAATAATCACATGCAATATCAATAACAACTTTCATAATTATGGAATGCATAATGCCAGACTATCATAACCACGTAGCCAAGGCCTCGTGCCAGGACCACAAATAAGATTTTGTCAAATCCTTGTTCCAAGACACTAGTTTGTCTCATGAGACCTACCGATGCATCGAGGATCTATAACGGGCTCCACCCATCATATATTAAGTCCAATTCATTCCCATATGAAAAGGTTTAAACATAACATAAACATTCGTAATAAAACTAGCATACGAAATGTCAATAATTTTACCATAAACTATGAGTGGTATAAAAATAGCACATCCACAGTCAAACATATAACAAAACCTTCAATACAATATAGAAGTTTTGTATCATAATAAATCAACTTCAAATAAGCGCAAAATCCATCAAAGGATGTTGACATAGATGAAATCAAAACACTTTTTAGAGAAATATCTCTTTCTATTTTTGAAATAATTTAAGAGCCATATAAAATAAAAGATTTTCTTGAAAATAATCTTATAATATTGTAAGGAAAGCTTTTAAGATTTTATAACGGCGGAAATAACCGCACCCGTCGTATAAAAAAACATTCTTACCTTAATTATGTCGAAAAGGTTAAAAAGGACCTTGTTTTGAAAACGACGGAAAGATTCCTCTTATAAAAAGTCAAAAAGGGTATAAATGACTTTAACCCATATTCTTGTAAATAATAAAAAAAAATTCAAATACATTTTGAAGAAACATGGATGTGGATGATAAAGAGATCCCAGTAGATTATTACGTATAAACAACCTCGGATAATGAAGAGATTGTGATATAACCCTTACCTCATGTCTGACTTGACTCAACCGTTCTTTAGCCTCTTGAATAATAAACTGGAGTTAATATATACCTTATTAAGTACCATTTTTAATTTCATTATCCTTTTTATATCACTTATTACAATGTTATGAACATTATGTAATTATTTAAGTTAATAACGGTCGTTTTGTCGATCTTTGGGACCTGAGTCAACAATAAACTTCTTATAATTACAAGTTGTTTATGTGGTAGAATATCCATTATCTCCAGAATTATATTCATGATTTAGATGTCATATATATCTTATATATCCAGTATATACATTCATTTATAATATTACTTGACATTTAGAGGTAAGAAATGAAATGCACCGTTCCTGGAGACGGTAAGCCGTACGTACGCATGAACGCTACTTTCATTTCAATTTCATATTTAATGGAACGAAATCATAATGATATAAATGTATAATATAATTCCAGTATAACATAGTGTATAATACCATTTACTCCATCCTTTATACATCCCACATATGGCATTAACGATTCAAATCACTTTGAGGGGGCGGTAGTCCGCACTTCCTAAAATGAAATTATCGCATTTTACCAATAATGGAAATCATAAAGTATTCCATAAATGAGAAATACAGAAGCATAAATAAAACATAAACATATTATATATCATATATAAAAATAGTGACATCTTAATGGCCACCTTTGAAGGTGTTATATGAGTGTTGAACAATCATCGTTTCGTGAGAAAGAAATTCGCCATCCACGGAAACCGTATTTTCTTTAACCATTAGATGTAGGTGTGTGTAAGTGTAGCTCGAATCCTTCTTATAACAACATCCTAGTATATTGAGGATACTGGTGTTTTTACAAAAGAAATTAATAAAAATAGTTTTTGGGGTTGGAGAAGAAAAATAATACAAAACAACATTAGAGAAGACATTACCTCAAAATCGGGTAACTCTTTTTGATTTGAGACAGAGGCTTCCTTGGGAAGAATTCTGCCCAAAGTGAGGCATCTAGGAGTAAGTGATGGATTTTGGGAGAGTATTTGGGCAGAGGTTGGCCGATCCAAATGGCTTGAAGGTGTGAATATGGTGGGAGTTGTGGGGGCCTTTTATAAGTGGAGAGGAGGGGCACTTTTGGAGAGTAATGAAATGTTATTCTATTATACAATGCTTTTCTGATTCTAAAGGTCCCACACTTGTATACTTCGAGGATAAGGTGATAAGGGTTCTAAATAACCTCATCCAATAGGCTTTGGAAAAGTGTATTCCTTGGATTTTACATTATCTTCTCATTTTATTTAAATCATTAAATAATGAGGTCATCGCTGCATCATCATGATGTCATAAATAATTTAATTTATTTAATGTCTAAAAAGTATAAAAAAAATTCTATGATGTTGGAAATCTTTTTATATTTCTAATGAATATTTATAATCAAAATGTGGACTTGTTTAACCCCACTTAAAAATTGTTTTAGTAAAATAACTCATGTTTGTGTCAATTTAATTTTAACATTAAATAAATATATATTAACGTCATTTTCCAACTAAAGTGGCTCCATTGGGTCCCCATGTTGACCCATGGGTTTTCTTGGTCGGCCATTACTCATCCAATAGGAGTAGGACATGTTTCAAGCTCATATTATATTATTAAAACATTGTTTTTACCTTAAACTACACTAATTACCTCTAATCGCGATTAAGAACTTAAAAGTTACTATTCACCAAAAAATTATTTTAATCTCATTGAACCACATTTTTCTTCTTAATGACAACCATGTATGTCGGATTTTTGAAAATCAAATCAAAGAAGTGGTAATATTTCATTTAAACGAAAAATCAGTTATTTAACTACCACTTAGTGGTTTCACTATTCATCAAAAATTGAAGTTTTTCAGAATAAGGCCAAAATTTCACCCTAAGCTATAATTGATATTCCGATTTCAAAAATGATATCTATTTTAAAAAATTCCAAAAATATAAGTTGAATTAATTTATTTCATAATTAATTCCCGCTGTCACAACAAATAGTGTGTTTTTAAGAAACAATTTATATCAAAAGATTGGCAATTGTTTATGTCCAATTTCAATGTTAAATTAATTCTAATGACCACCTTTTGATAAAATGGTAAAAATATATTTGAATTATACTTTAAAATCACTAAATAGTATAATTTATCACTATGAATTATTTTGATTAAAAAAGTTGTTTTTAAGTATTTTTCACTATTCATAAAAATTTCGAAGTTCTCAGAAAATTACAAAAAATTCAACATAGGCTAATTTCGACATTCCGAATCCAAAAATGAAGTCCATTTTAAAATATAAAATATATATAATTTCAAAAGGTGGTTATTACTATTCATAATGGCTACTTTGATTAGTCGCGGTGTTTTAGAACTCGAAGTTGCGTACAATGCAAGCTATTGCATTATTGAATGAAAAGCGTATCGTGGAAGCTCGGGGTGTTACAAAAAATATATAAAATAAAGCCCCATATTTTATCCTACCAATGAAATGATTTAGGTATGTAGGTGGTACATGATTATATATTCAATATGTTGGGTTTCTTGTCTCTGGAATATAAAAACACATACATACATTATCTTAGGGAGTTGGAGGAGTATTTAAATATAGTCCCCACTACTGATAATGAGATTCTACAGAGGTCTCCAAATATTTTTTGTTGTGTCTAATGTTATACAACCCCAACTACTCAATAATTTATTGAATATGTCTCCTCAAATATTTTAGCATTGGATGTAAAAACATAGATATCCTAGAAGAGGAATCCCATGATGAATTGGGATATTAAATCATAAGAAAATGTCTATAACCCTAATCCGATTCACACTAAAGAATCCCATCAACATATCCCGACAGCAACAAAGGAGCTTCCTGTGACAGTTCCTAATCATGAAGTTTGTTGCATGAATTGAATAAACCCAATTATAATATATCTTTATTACTCAATCATTTAACCTAGATCATCTGGATACGAGATCTCTAGTGGAATTTAATTATTTAGGAGTAGGTTCTTACACCTTTGTACTATGATCTACATGAGTATCACTATTATACCTTGATAGTTCCCCAAGGTGATGGGTATAATAGCCAGAGAGTTCCTACCCATGATATCATAACATATAATTATATAGGTCCTCGAAAGAGCATCAGCTATGATGGTCATCCCCATGACACCATGATAAAATATTCTAGAGATCCTCCCCATAGTACCCATCGAGGATGTCCCCCTATAAATCTATTTATATAAACTATGAAGATCCTAATCCTAGTAAAAAATAATAGATAATTATCCAAAAGGGACGTCCTTGTGATGAGGTGAACATAGGAATTTGTGAAGAATCATTAATGATAACCAATAGTAAATGTCTACCCATAAAATTTTGAAAATCACAAGTATAAAATTGGTTATAATATTGGTATTTTTAGCATCTGTAAAGTCCACATTTAGCATTATTTCTAGAAAAACTCTCATTAATAGTCCTTAGGGAATAGTTATAACATTCTATATTTAGTAATGGCTATTAAAATCCTACATTTAACATTGGTTTATGAAAATTGACATTATAATTCCCCGTAGAAGACTTTTTACATTGGGTTTTTTCAGTAAACAATACTAAAAGTCACTTGTTATGTCGATTTTTCAAAAAACAAACATTAATATACTGAAAAAGATGTATTTAATTTCCAAATATTAGATTTTATGTATTCTGGGTCTAAAATAGAATTACGGATCCAATGTTATAGAGGTCAAAAGTTAAAAATCTCTAGGAGAAGTCTTAGACGAGTCAACCTTTAGAGGACCATTACATTTGATCCATAACTCCATTTTAGATCCATGACATGTCAAATATAATATTTATAAATGAAATAGAAATTTATAAAAATTAACAAAACTGATGTAAAATCATACTTTTAACATCATTTCATCAAAAAATGATATTGAATGTTCTCATATAAGACTTTTAACATTAGTTTTTTATGAGGAACTAATGTTAACTATCACTTTTTTACATTAGTTTTTCAAAAATAAGGTATAATTAGTATTATAAATTTTTGTTTAATTTCTATATCCTAAATTTTACTAGTCAAGGATCTATAATGGAGTTAAGGGTAAAAATTTATGGAGGTCGAAAGTTGAACATCTCTAAATGAAGTCCTACAGAAGTCCTAGATTAGAGGAACATAACTTTTGATCCATAACATTGTTTGATCTCCATGATCAATAAAATAGAATATTGGGAAATAAAATAGAACTTGGAAAACATTATTAATATCCTTTTTTAAAACAAATTATGTCAAAACTGAATTTTATTATCTGTTATGAAAAAAATGATGTTAAAACATATATTTTCGCATCAGTTATCATAAGACTTACGAGATAATGTAGTTTGTCACATTTTTTATCATAAAAATGGTATTAAAAACATAATTTTAAAGGTTAATTTTAATATATAATACATTAAAAGGTAAATTTTCATTACGGTTATCGTAAAATTGATGTGAAAGTTAAAATTTAATATCAAGAGAATGCATAATTCCATTTTTTATAGCACACCATCAAAATTTTCAAATGATTCCTAGAATTTATGAAATTTGATTTGATTTTACTATGTCATTTATATGTTTTCATGATCCAAATATATTTATTTCAAATTCAAGTATTTTAATCATCATCATTCCCCCATCTCAACTCATTTGATCATTATCATCAATCTACTAATTATTATTTGAGTGATATAATCATTGTATTTGTAATTATTTTTACATTATTTAATATTTTTTGATTAGTTTTCTTCATTGATATAAAATTTAATTATTCATTTTTTTCTAATCAATAATCCCTCTTCGAATCACATACAAAAAAAATCTTTCTTCAGATTCTAAAATATATTCTATAAGGATGCTTTGGTTTCCCTATGAGATTTTCCCATGGAGTAAAATGATATCAACTATGACTTCAAAAACCTTGAAAATTATTTCAATGATTTAATATTTTATATATATTTCATGTGTTTTCTGTGATATATATATTTTATCAACCTTTCTTATATACCATGGATGGAGTAATCGACATTAAAATAAATATTTGATTATTATTTTCATTATATAATTGAATTATCCTTATTTATTTCGAATCTATAAGTGTAAAATTATTATTTTATCATTTGGAAAAATATTTTTCATATTTATTCATAAAATGAACTATATGACATATTATTAGAACTCAGATAATATTTTTTGACTCCACTAATTTTCTTGTTAATTTTTAAAGAATCGATGTCCAAAAAGTTCTTTAACATTGTTTTTTAGAAAACAGAAGTAAACACCTATTTTTTACATTGGTTTTTTTAAAAAATATTGTTCAATACGAAAATTTTGTGTTTATTTTATAAAAACTAATGTTATAGATCCTGTTTCAAATTATTTTTATGAAAACTGATATGAAAAATATTTATTTAACTTTATGTTTTCAAAAAAAAAAATAGATGTGAAAGGTTTTCTTTCATGTCGGTTTTTAAAAAACTATTGTGGGATGTCATAAGAATCATTTTTATAGTCACTTTTAGTAACCAATGTAATAATTTTTACAAAATCACCTTTAAATACATCTCTCAAGAAATGATGTTAAAAATAAAAATGTACAAAATAAAAAAATTAATTTTTTACTGCTGAATTTATCATGAAGGTACTACCCAGGATGATAGTTTCATTGGACCTCCTTATAATATAATGATTAAATATCAAGGAGGTCATCCCCTCCCTGACCCACTACAAATCAGTAACTATGGAGGCCCTCTGCATTGAAATCATTATATTAACACTATAGGTCCTCCCCCAAAGAATATGTTATATAAGTCCTCCTTATAATAATGAAATCTACCAATATTATTTCCTCCCCATATAAGAATCAAAAATATCCTTATCCGTGGAGGCCATCCCCATGAAAAAATGATAATACTTTTGAAGACCCTCACAAGGGTGTATATTAAAAACATACTCCAAAAGATGAATCATTATTGAATAATGGAGGTTCTATTTAAAACGGAGAATCAAAAATAAACCATGGAGGTCCCGCATGGTGATCATTAAGAAGGGCCTCTTCATAATGACATATACTCTAAAGATAAAGGCCCTCCCTATAACATCCCAGACACAGTCACCCGAAGCCAATGTCAGCTATATTAAAATGGAATATGATATAAGGAATCAAATCCCAAAGGATGAAATAGTTTAATAATTTTGGTAAACAAGATACATTCATTATTTTCATGTTAAATTTTAATTAACAAATTAAAACATATTATTTTCGAGAATATCATTATTCTCTTTATAATATCTAATCACATCATTATCAGTGCTACCTAGATTTCTAGGAATGTAAAAAAAGGATGAGTTCAAATTCTCTATAATGGTTAAGTACAACAGAACCTATCTTTAATCAATATGCAAATTCAACATTCGACGTAAAATAACTATAAACACATTATATTTAAATAAAATTATTAACTTGAATATATAATGAAAACATAATATGGAAATATATATAACAGAATACAAAAGTCAAGTAATAAATAAATTAGAAATAAATAAAACTGAAGATAATATCAATGTAAAAATATCATTGATAATAATTTATAAATCCTCAACGAATGAAATGAATAATTAATAGATGTCTTCTTTTCAGGAATCATTATATATTTACTATCGGGACCATTCACAATATAGATTAACATTCATGGGTATGTATACACTGAAAATCCATTTAACTATTTCTGGCCAACTGATTCATATCACGGAGCTTCTGATACGTTGATGGGATATCAGTAACTAGGATCCACCCATCACTGTATGTCTAAATAATTCCCCAAATACTGAATTATCGATTTAATTCATGAATAATATGCATTACCAAAAAATATATATATTGAACAAGGAATATGAATTATAAATATTCATCTAGATAATCAAATAACATTCATTGTATTCATTGTATATTCAAATGGTATACGTTTTAACCAATAATAACATCCAAAATATAATGAATATGGATATTAATGATAATTTTAATTTTCAATTATTGAAGGAAACTGCATATTTTTGGGGAGACCTAATGACGACCAAAATGAATCCAAAAAGAAAATGAGAATACATTCCATCGTCAAAATGAGAATTAACCATATTTGGGAATAATAGGTATGGTTTCAATAAAACATATCCAAACTGATTTATAAGTAAAATAAAGGTATTCTTCATAGATGAAGTGAAATATCAAAAATAGAACTTTTAAACCATTATTGAAAAAAATCTTCTTAACATTAAAAATGTTTTTAAATAAAATAATTTATAAAAGATTTGTAAAAAAATATTCCTTGAGAATTACCTTTGAAACATATAATGTATGGTTTAAAAAATTATGTGGTCATGAAGAGGGTAAATTCCATACAAGTTGTATATGTTGAAACAGACATTCGTTTCACATTTTTTGAAAAGTAAAAATGTGACTTGTGTAAAAAATTACTTGAATATAACATTAAAAAAATTATCAATTAAAATATGTGTAAAATTTTATTTAATAACCCATTTAGATAATTGTATTTTCATTTTAGAAGTTATTTTTAAAACACTATTTTTGAGGAAAAAATATTTTTGACTGATGGGTGAAATAAAATTGTATTTTCTTAATGAAATTTTCCCATTCATTTAATGAAAAAATGATTCGATAATTTTACAATTACATGAAAAAATTATAAACAACTTGATAAGAATAAAATTAATGGTTTTCATTATCAGATTATCAAATAATTTATTTCAATTTAAATTCAAGCGTAAACCATCCTAATAAATATGAGAACGTGAAATAAAACAACACAAAATTACAAAATCAATGAAATAACTAATCATTTAATAAATTAAGTGTATAAAATTTAATTCCACATAAAAATAAGTGGAAATAAAAAACAGGATAATAAAACATATTTACACACATATTTATATAATATCAAATACAATGAAGAATTAATATAACCCAATTAAATGAAATTGAGTTATGAAATTGTTTACAACATAGTTATTTTTCAAGTCAAAAACCACTTTGAAGAAATAATACAAATAAAA
The DNA here is from genome assembly GCA_963277665.1 of Viscum album. Lineage (NCBI taxonomy): Eukaryota > Viridiplantae > Streptophyta > Magnoliopsida > Santalales > Viscaceae > Viscum > Viscum album. The sequence continues at coordinate 441,446,634 of OY728135.1, read as the reverse complement.
AGTTAAAATGAAATGAATTATTAATTAATCATGATATTACATTTCAATGTTTCATTATATACATCATCCAAAGGATATTATGGTCATAACATTATAATATACCTCAATGAAGGGAAAATAGGACGAAGTCCCTTGCATAAACCTTCCATTTTATTGAAAATGATTTAACCTAAAATATATTGGTTTTAAGCATGTTAATAATTTATTACCAAAATATATTCATATTTATAATATAATACATTATTCTCTTGTAACATTTACCACCAGTTTGTTAATATTAGTTAATTATTTTCATTGTTTTGGGTAATAATTGTCTGATTTTCTCATGTGTGTTTTGTCCTGAGTGTTCAGGTTAATTTTCGTCATAAATAGTTCATTGATATAAATAATTATATTAATGTTATAAATATCACATTTAATCATCATATACATTTTTAAAAACATTATTGAAATTTTTTCATGTATAATGAATCAAATCTCTTCATGGTGATGGTATGTCATACATATACACGATTAACAATATCATTCACTTAACGATTGATGGGGAATGGATGTGGATGTAATATAAATATTAAAAATAAATAATATTTTATATGTATAACATATATTCATTTAATATATATTTATTAGCTTCCATGTAATGTGTAAGTGAAAAATGAATCACATCGCTTCACTATGTGGTAGACCACTGAACACACGAGCGACATTATCATATTTTAAACAGCACAAAAATTAATAATGTATATGTGATATTATAATTAAAAAAGTATAATTATATCTCATATATTATAAATATATATATATATATATATATTAAATCAATAGTTTCAAACATTTTTTTGTATTTCTTGATGGAAAATGAGTCACATCAGTTGATGAGGTCATTTTCCTCCACACACACGATCAAAAATTTCATTTCACATTTAGTGAAGGAGGATATCATGAAAAATTATTACAAAAACATATTAAAATATCAATATATATTATATATTGTAATTATTGTATTGGAATTTTTAAGACATAAATGTTTGTAGAAAAATAACAAAGAAAATGAACAAGCTTCGTTAAGACAATTAATTTCTCTTAGATTGACCTCCTTTGGATATCCTCTTAAGGACCCCAGGGTAGGTATTTTAGGAATAAATTAATATCTAGGATGTATATAAAAATATTGGGTAAGACATTTTACTGGTTCTGGTCAAGACAATGGACATGGTAAGATTTACTATGTAAAGGGATGGAGTGGCCTTTCATAAGTGGGGGAGAGGAGACCCATGGAATTTGTGAAAAATTAAAGTGTACCCATGTTTTTCACTTTCCACAAGGATAAATAAGGGACCATTATAAAACCTTGTAATTTATTATGTTTAAATAGTTCCTTCAAATTATTTTTGTAAAACTTTTAGGTTATTTTAACCCTTTTTTTCTTATTTTAAGCGTCACTAAAACTGTTTTTCACCTTAACCACAATTAATAATTCTTAATATTTCTAGTATTCATTATGGGAAAAAATTATGTTAAAATTATTAGATAATTTAGCTTATTCTGATTCTAAATATTGAATCTTTTTTAAATTTAATTAAGATAAGTGGCATAATTTAATTTAATATAATACTAGAAGATTCTATAAAAAAGTTATTTCAGAAAGTAAAACCTTTAAATAAATTGAAACATTTTTTAACAAAATTCATTATAAAGTTTATTAAAAAGTTTTTTTAATAAATATATATTTTACTTAATTTTAAATTTTAAATTAAACTAAAAAAATTAGTCTTGAAAATTGTTTAAACAAAATTGAAGTTTTTTAATAAAAATTAGCATTTTTTATTATTCGTTGAAAGATATATATTGTGAAAATACAAAAAATATTAACATAAGATAATTTATATTTTATGATTTAAATATTTGAGTTTAATTAATGAAATATTTATTTTTTTAAGGTTACAAAAAATAATTTTAACATATATGCACAAAAAGAGACAAAGCTGTTTTCTTTATAAAATATATTTTTTAGTAAACATTTATTTTTATTTCAATTGATTAATATTTAATTTTTAATCAATTGATCCATTTTTTTTAAAAATTTATAAAAAAATATTTTTAAAATTTTAGTTATTACTACTCATACCTGCAAACTGAATGGCTAGGTTATAATGATTTCATTTAAATCAGGTTTTTAATAAAGTATAGTCTTTCATTTAAACCTAGTGTGGATTACATCATATTCTATATGGTATATTGAGTTTATTAAAAAACATCATATATTATTGGGGTGTAATATTATCATGTATGTTAAAAAATAAAAATTCCTCTTTTAAAATATCAGTCTATTACATTCTACCCCATTAAATAAACCATGTCCTAAATATTTAATCTTGGAATTGGAAAACAAGGGTTTGACATTTAAAAATAGAATTAGTGTAAACCCATATATGGAACTTGGTTTATAAAATATCCACCAAATAATAGAGGAATGGTATTACATGTTTCATCTATAATAACACATACTAAGTTTCCAAATAAGAGAAAATTTGTGGCAAGTGAATATATAGACATTGAAGGAAAATATAAATTTTTTTAGAAAGTGATAGAGATAATTGATCACATTAATGTGAATGATCAATAATTAGTTAATGACCTAACAAATATAAATCCATTAATATTTAAACTAATGAGATAGAAAGATTAAGGACTCTAAGTGGATTCTATGCCTCAAAACACTTTTCTAGGGTTTCCATAGTGGTTCCTTAGAGGGGAGAGGATGACATGATGCTTCCCCGGATTCATCTCCCACTTTCCTTATTCCTTCACTCTCCCTCCCCTTTTCCCCCTTTCCATATTTATCCTCATTCTATTCTTTGTTTATATTTTCCCCTAATTTGTCACTTCTACTCATCTTATTTTGTGGATATTTCCCTTTGTGAAAGCCCTCATTCTCTTTTCCCCTCCTCTTTCCTCCTAGTGGCCCTTTTTTCAACCTCATTTTGGACTAGTTCACTACTTTTCTAATGGAGATTTTGGATATAAGGGTTGATATGCCGCGGTTTATCAGGTTCTCTGCCTGACTCTAATGCCATACTCCTTTAGTGATTTTTTCCTCGCGGTGTTATTTCTTTGATGTTGTTTCAAGTTGGATATTATCATTATGATGACTTTGATAGCTAGCATTTTCATTCCAATCAAGGATTTTCTTCTCTGTGTAGGCCCTCACCATAATCAATCCATGCTCTAGGTTTTGATCCATTTATTTCCCTCAAAGTTATCCCATTGTTGTTGTTTCGTGGAGGATTTTGGAAGTGCGGTTCGATCAGTCAAAAGGTTAATAGGTGGAGTATCCTATGCAGGTTTCAACCTAAGAAGAGGTGGTCTTCATTTGATGTTTATAGTGTGTGATTAATCTCAACTTCAGATTTTCAAGATTTTTGGTTTGGTTTGGCATCCTGACATAGGTCGTGACTCATTATTAAGGTCTTGGATGCTTCTAATATTCTCTGGATTCAAAACTCCATCACTCATATCCTTATCTGTATGGAGTAGTGGTTAGTAAGATTCTTTGGTATGTGATATTAGAGTGGTCGATATGGTTCACAGTGTCTCATCTATATTGGGTATGTACCCTCGGTTAATAAAGGGTATTCTTTTGTTCCAACTATCAGCTATAATGGTTATTGGGTGAATATAACGATGGTGGTCTCTTAGGTGAAGTGTATTTAGTTGACTGCTATGTTTTAATTATTTCTAGTGGTAATTTTGGTTGAGCTAATTCTCTATTGATGATGGTAATTTCTGGTCAATGGTTGGCATGTTCATCGGCGGTGGTACAAGTTCTATATTCACACTATTGTGTGTCTTGGGTGTAGTTTTTCAATGTTTGGTGATAGATCGTGTGCCTCAAGGTGAGACTCGAGGATGATGGATGATAAGTTGTAGCCTACAAAGGAATCATATAGTGAGTTTCTATAGGTGTTGATGGATTTAAATTTTAAATTTTGATATGATGATGGTTTCAATTGATAATGATGTAATGGATAATGTTCTATGTACACTAATTTTAATTTTCAAACATGTTTTTTTTTGTATACTATGGGGGTTTATTATTCTAGTGGTATTTTTATTTGAATGTTGTAAACATTTTTTGAATATTATTATAGTTCACACTTATCCATTAATTTTTTTTCATTAATTATAAAAAATAGGGATTTGGAGTGAGTGATGATTAAAAGATAATTTTATTCATCAGATACAATGGTAATATGATATCATTATTGATTCATGATCCTTTCCATTATATTGATGAATTCCTTTACCATATGGAATGTAGACATAAGAAAATATACTTTTTTGATATACTTCTAATTTAGGAACAATTTTATCCATTTGTTGTGCTTTGATCAATTTTCAAATCATCTCTTACTCCAAGAAAAGAATATCCAAAAAATATTTTTTTTGTTCCTAAACCACTAAAATTAGCTTTTAAAATTTCTTAAGATCCATAATATATTGATGATTATTTCATTATATTTCAAGATATTTTCCAAAAACAATATGGTTTGCACAAGTAATCAAATATAATACATGAATCTCTAGTCCCCAAAAATAAAATGATTGGTTCATCACCGATATATATTCACCTAATTGATTATGTAAAACTAGTGAAATATTAAACTGAACATCATGTAGATAAGTGGTAGGAATTAAACCCTTATCACCCTATGGTTAGGGGCTCATGCCTCAATACCTTCCTATTTGTGATGGGATTTCATCCAGAATATGGATTTCCTTTTTATAAAACCATATTAATATGATTACTATATCATTACAAAAGAGTAACAACTTGTAATTACCTCAACAGCAATGATAAGAAATAAAAGAAAGGTTACCAATAAATTTAAAAATATGACAACTAATATTTATATTATTCTTCCATAAAAAAAAATTTCTCTAATACATATATTAAGCCTATGTGTGGTGTTTCCATAAATGAACCCCAAAATATCATTAATATTAGTAAACTTCCATCACATAAATCTTATAAGGTGTGTTTAATACTTTAAGCTTATAATAAATCTTAAACTCATAAACACGTTAGCTTATACATAACTCCTATTTTAATGAACACATATATGCTTCCAAAATTTTCCATAATATTTATTTTTTTAATATTATAATAACCAAAATACACATAGTAAGGATACTTCTAAAATACAATTCCATAATGCTAATATATAAATATTCATCCATTTTATTTTAACAATGGTTCTTCCATGGTTAGGGGTAAACTATTAAAAGAGGGAATTGACAAAAATTATTCCAATGATTGCCACATTTAAGACAATGAATAATAAATGGAACCCTATGATTTATTTTTTTCATCATACTCTTCATTTTGCATCACAAATTCATTTCTTTATTCCATTATTTTACACACATAAATCATTTTCCAATTCCATTAAGACACATTCATGGATGCATCATTCCACGTTTCTAAAATTATGTAAATTGAGACTTATTTCCTCAACGATCTCCACCACTCGAGCTTCTTGAAAACACTATGATTCTCTTATTTCGTGATTTTGAGAGTTGGTTAATGTATGGGATATAAACCATATTTTGGGATATTATATTAGTCATATTGATGTTCTCTTTCAATCCAATCATCATCCCATTTGGTTTCTCATTTTTACAACATTATCCTTCATATTCAATGTTAAAATGATTACATTGGGTCCCATCCATTTACTAAAACCAAAAAAATAGATCGACTAATAATCACCATAGTGGTAACACCATATATTCATTTACATGATTTCTAAATTCATAAACCTTTTATTCAATATATGTCACCTTAGGTTTAACCTACTTTATTAATTTTCATCATATATTCAAATACTTAATGATGATTTATAAAAAAAATAATTATCCTAAACATATACCCCAGGAGTGTCAAACATTGTGTATGTAAGACCCATTGTTTTGTATCATCTAATACTCATGTCAAGCCCAACAACTATTTTTCAGAGTTATTACACCTAGGTATATCTGTTTCAAAACCACATCCACTTGTAGTATCTAGATAGAGATGTATTTTTATTAAAACCACATAATTTCATACATGTGGAATCATTGGATTGTTCTTATATATTTATCCTCATAATCTATATCAAGATTAGTTATCTATTCCATGAATTCGTAAATCTAGTTCCCAATGTTTCTTATAAACTTCCTCTAATACCAACTATAATGACCATAACTCATGTAACCCAAATATAGTTTATACATTATTAAATTGAAATAAGATACAAGGAATAACATCTTGAATAACAAAATAGTTTAGTAATCGTAGTAAAATAGATTCTTACATGATTCTCATTATACAATTGGAAAAAAAATCAACATAATTTTTTTTCAAAAATATCATGATACCACCTATCATTTACATAAATATAATTTTTATCAGACTTCTTTGATTCCTTGGAAAGGAAACAAAAAATGCTGAGCATAAATTCTTAGAAAGGTTTATCTACTATAGAAGACATCTTAAATCAGTAAGCGTATTCAACATGGAAAGGTAAATAACTGATAATAGATGTCATTTAAATAACCTGACAATCATGAATGTTTATATCTTAGTAAATATTAAAATATAAATAAAAAAATACACATTCCATTTAATATATAAAAATATAAAGAAATGAATCCATAGATTATATCGAATGTAAAATTCTTTATATGACAATAATAACTGAATTCTCAATGATATAAATTCATAATTATTGGACATCATGATTTCATACATCATGATACCTCTACTATCAAGACCTATCACATGATTGTTTAAAATTTGTGGGTTGGTATACATCATAAACCGATTTAAATATGTCTGGACAACTGATTCATATCATCATATTACCAATTCATCAAGGGGCTATTTATAACTAATCCTTACACATCATTGCATATCCAAATCATTAAAAATTTATCGAATGATAGATTTTATTCCTAATAAATATTAATTACTTATAAAAATTCATATTGTATAAATTATAAGGATTATAAATATTTAACCAATTAATAAAATAACATTAAAAGTAAACACCATATGTAATAATGGTATACATTTTAGGAAACAATGATATTCATGATATAAAAATTGGGATATTTATGATATATTTAATGTTCAATTATAATAAGAAATTTAATATTTCAATGGAAATTTATTGACTATAGAAATGAATAAAGGAAATAAATCCCAATACATTCCACGGTCAAAATGATCAGAAATCATCTGTAGAAATAATAATGATGGTATTAATGCAACATATCCCTCATGCACTATAAGTAAAATAATCGTTTTTCTTCATTGATGAATTGAAATACAATAAAAGGATCATTAAGAACATTCTTAATTAAAATATACTTTAAAATATGAAAATATTTTTAAAACAAATAATTCATAAAATATTTTGAAAATAATTTTCTTGGAAAATTACATTTTTTAAGTATAAATTAATTTTTAAATCATTGAGTGTCCATGAAAATAAGAAATTAATTAGATTCCATACACATTAAAATAATGATTCCATTCAGATTTTCACAAAAATATAAATGATCCTTGTTTGGAAAATGACATGAATATTCCATTCAATTTTTATAAAAATGTAAAAAATTTCAAAATTTTTTTATAAATGATTTGGAGAATTTTAAAAACAATTTTGATGATATTTTTATAAAACAAGGGTTAGGAAGAAAAATGATTTTTGAATGAAGGGATAAATAAAGTAATATTTTCATAAAAACATTTTCTAAATCATATTAACTTCCAATGAGTTTAAAATTTTTATATTTACATGAAAAGTTAATGAATAACAATAGTATAAGAAAATTAAAGGCTTTTATTATCCAATTATCAAATAATTTACTTAAATTTAAATTCAAGTGTATATAATCCCGATTGAAATGAGATTGTGAAATAAACCTTCACAAAGATCATAACGATGATATAAGAATTAATCAATATATCAATTATGTGTATAAAATTTAAATAAAAATAAATTTAGTGTAAATGCAATATAATGTTATAAAATTTCATTATAGAAAAAATCATAGAGTATTAAAGACCATAAATAAGTATTATAGTCTAATGAAGAGAATTTGAGTAATGAAATTATTTACCACCTAGTAATTTTCATGTCAACTGACCAATGATGATATAATTTAAATTGAATATTAAATATTCATGAATTATTAATTATTCATGATATTACACATCAAAATTGATGTATATACCCCATATTAAATAAATTTGGTGTATAATGTTATAATATGCCATAATGAAGGAAAAATGAGACGATGTCCCTTACCTCACATTTATATTTGGTCAAAAATAATTGATCCTCTTTTAAAATGGTTTTAAGAATGACTTTAATTTATAAAAATATATTATTAATATTTCAAATATCATATATGATCTTATTGTAAAAATTTTACCACTAATTTTGAAATATTATTTCATTATTTTCATTGTTTTGTTTGTTAATTACCTTGTTTTCTCATTCGTATTTTGTCATGGTATTTTTAAATATTTTTAATAATATATAGATACATAATAAAAATAATTATAATAATTTTATAAGTATAATATTTCTCTTAAGATACATTTTTAAAGTAGTTGTGAACATTGAACTTGGAAAATCACCACATATCTTTGTAGAGGCGGTATACAATATGTATGCATGGGTGATGATATTGTTCCCTAATAAGATGGTAGGGAAATGAAGTTGAAGTTTTTTATAGAAGAAATCTAATTTCATATATATCACATTTAATTATTAAATTTATCTTTATTTCCATCCATGTAATGTGTAAGTGAAAAATGAATCACATTGCTTTGAGAGGCGGTAGTCTGCAGATCACATGAATGACATTACTGTATTATAAAATGGGAACAAATTAATAATATATATGTTATATTGTAATTTAAAAATTATAATATATACATATAATAATTCAATATATAAAATCGTGAGGTCTCTTGATGGAATCCAAATTACATCAATTCGTGTGGTTGTAGTTCTTCATACAAATGATCGACGATTTCAATTCCCATTAAGTGGATGACAGTATGGATAAATTTTACTCAATTAAGGTAATTTAATCTAATTATATTATAATTTTTTTATGAAATAATTGAAGGTGGAAAAAGAGGAAATAAAAAAAGATATTTGTTAAGACAATTACCTTCTCTTCGAGAAAGCTCATTTTGGATCTCCTCTTAAGGACAGTTGGGGTGTTATTTTAGGAAGTCCAGAAGAACTAGGGGTGTTAATGGTGAAATATTTCTTTGAAATATATCTTAATAATGTTTGATTCCATTTTAAACAATTATATTTTTAGCCACATTTAAACATGTTTTCACCTGAACCGATGTAATTAATTTTTACCTTTTTCATTGTTCAATAAGGTCAAAAATTAAGTTATCCATATGTTATTGTAAAATTTATTATTATCACAAATATGGAATCCATTTTTTGTAAATTTATTTATTATATTTGTAATAGTTAAATTCAAAAATAAACGTACAATCTCACTAAAAAAAGATGTTTTCTAAAGTAATAAAATTTAAAAAGTTTTAAAAGTTTATCTATCTAAATTCTAGATAAATATTATTCCAATGATCTAATTTCGATTAATAAATACATAATTGAAATAATTTTAATTACAAAACCATATTAAAATAAAATGGTTATTTTTAATTCTTAAGTTGAAAAAGAAGATTCTAACAAAAATATGTATTATTTAACTATTTATTAAAAAATGAATTTTTTTATAAAAATTAAAAAAATATCCCCAAATTTTTTTGTTTCCTAATATCAAAAATTAATTCTTTTATCAAATAAATTTTATATAAGTGACAAAATTAATTTTAACATAATTACCCAAGAAGAAACAAAACAGTTTTCATTGAAAAATACATTTTTCAAATAACATTTCTTCTTCATTTACCAATTGTTGTTTTATTTCAAATCAATAGATGTCCATTGAATATTTTATACATTTGTAAACAAAATAAATTTCTGAATTTATTTTTTCCTATTCTACCAGAACATAAATTCTAGTTTATAATATTTATGTTTGAATAATAATATTTTAACAATATTGTGCCTCATTTAAAATCAGTGTTGTGTGAATCACAACCTAACGAAGTGAAAAAAATTTATTAAAAACATATATTTTAAAAAAAATATCCAGTTGTTACATGCATTTCTATATCTTGAAACCAATTTTATTGTTTTAAAATATCTATGTGATACATTCTAACCCCTAAATAAATTGTGTTATTACAATTTAATAATGATCTTGGTAGTAAAGTGTTTGAAATTTGAAAATAAATGTTTTTGTAAACCCACATAATAAAAACGATTATTAAAGAATACTATTAAAAATTTTGGAAGGGTATTATAAATTTTATCTAGAATAACACATATAATCATTTTAAATAGGTTATCGTTAGTTGAATGTAATGATATGGACATGGAAGAAAATCATAAATAATTATAGAGAGTGATGGAGATCTTTGATCGCAAGAAAGTGAATGATAAATATAAATTTAAGGACCCAAAAAACATAAATATGTTATGATTTAAAATACCAATTGATTCATTAGATATAAATATAATATGATAAATTGTTTTTAATATATTTTTACAAATGTTGAGGAATTACATTAACATCTTCATTATTAACATAAATAAACATAATTAATTGATAGATTTGTATTTTATAAAAAAATTTATCATTTGGTTGTTTTTGGATCAATTTACAATACATCTCTTACTCCATGAAATGAATATCCAAAAAATATTTTTTTATTCTTGACGATCTAAAATTAGATTTTAATGGGTAGTTAGATCTATCAAACTATGATGAGTCTTTCCACCTATTTGTTAATACTTTCTAATTTTTTTTTGGTAAGAACGAGTTATCTAATATAATACATTAATCTTTAAACCTCAATAGTAACTCCACTGGTTCATTATCAATATTCATTCATCAAATTATTTAAGTAAAAACAATGAAATATTAACTAGAACATCACATAGGTCAGTGGTAGGCATTAAACCCTTATCGCCCATTATTTATGGGTTCAAGTCTAGAGGAATTGATAGATGTGATGGATTTAACATGGAATAGAGGTTTTCCCTTTTCTAAAATAATAATAATATACTTATGACAGCTTTCCTAATGTTTAATAGCCTACAATTACCTCAACATCAAAGATATCACAAAACCTAAAGGTCTCAAATACATTTATAATTTTCCCCACAAATATTAATTTCATCCTTCCTTAAATAACATTTTCACCGATACATATACTAAAACAATGTGGTTTATTTTCATAACTGAATCCCTAAATATCATTACTCTTGGTAGATTCTAATAACATAAAACCAAGCGGGGGTGTTTAAAATTTTGATATTATGACCAATTATAAAATCATAATCCAATGATGCTATCCATAACTCTTAAGATAATTAAAATATATATTCATATAAAATTTACCACAATCCAATAATTTTTCATAATTATTTTAACCAAATCACCACTCGTAAAAATAATTCAATAATATATTTCTGGAATCCCAATACATATATTCCACAACCATTTCATTTCAACATAGGGCCCTCTTTTTTCTAGGGGTGAAATTATATAATAGACCATTGACATGGATTATTCTAAGGTCACCCACACTTAAAACAATGTACTCTAAATGGATCCCAAGGATTAAATTTATTTAATTCTATAAAAAAATTATTTTATTTCCTTAGAAATTAATTTCTTCATTCTTATATTATCCACAAATAGAAATTTTTAGATTGTTTTGATACAATTTTATGGATTCATGTTTTCAAATTTGTCACATAAATTAAATCTAGAATTTTTACCCCATTCTCTACGCTAGTCGAGATCTAAGAGAACTCCATCCTTTTATTCTTTGGTGAGTCAGAGAGTTGGTTTTGGTATGTGTTGTTAATAATATTTTGCGATAACTTTTTATGAATAATCATGTTATCTTCCCCTCCACTAATCACCCCATTTGGTTTCTCATAGTCACCACATTTTTCTTTCTATTCAATGCTGACATGATTATTTCAGGTTCCTTCCAACGACTAAAACCAAAAAATCATAGTATGAAAAATAATAATTATAGTGGTAAAAATATATAATAATTTATAGGATATAGAAATAATTATAATTTATTTTCAATTTAAGACACTATATGTTTAACCTAGGCCATCCATTTTCATCCTCCATTCAAATACATAATGATGGTCCATAAAGAAAATATGAATTATCTCAAGCATATCCCCTGGAAGATTCAACCCTAGTGTGAATTAAGGTCCATTTTAAGGTATTATGTAATGCAATAGTAAATTATAAAGGTCCTTATTCAGATTTATTACTCCTCGGTACATCTATTCTAGATCCCCAACCAATTATTGTATCCAATTAGAGATATATTAATAGAAAAATCACATAATATCCTCCTTAACAAAATCATTGGCCTTTCTTATAGGCTTATCCTCATATTAAATCACAATTTTAGTTCACTAATCAATGATTTTCTACATCTAGTTCCCATGGTTTCGAGTAAACTTCCTCTATTACCACAAATCAAAAACTTGATTCCAGTACCACATTGATATTTTATACATTAATACATTGGAATAAGATAAAAGGAATTGTATCTGCAAATATGTAATAGCTTATTAGTATTGGTAAACTAAATACCTATATGTTTCCCATATTACAGTTGAATACAAAAATTACCAAATATGTTTTTCTGAGGATATCATTATTTCCTCTAGCGTGTCCTTGAATATTAATCTTTGGAAAATTCTTGGACTCCTATGAAATGAATAAAAATAAGGTTGCGCTCAAATACATAGTAAGGGTTTAGTATATTGGATTGTATCATTAATTAATAATGGTATTCAACATGAAAATGTAAAAACCTAAACACACGTTCTATTTATAGAACATGACAATCATGAATAGATAAATCATAATAAATATGGAAATGTAAATAACGGAATACCCATTTTATTTTATCAATAAAATGAGAATGAAATGCATCCAAAAATAATATCAATGTATAAATTTCATGGATAATATTAAAAAATTTATTATCAATAAATTTAATTCTTAATTATGGGACATCATGACCTCAACTATCATGGTACCTCTTTTTTAAGGCTATTTAGAAGACAGTTTAAAATTCATGGGTAGGAATACAGTAGAAAACAATTTAACAATGGATAGCCAAATAATTAGTCTCTTGAGGCCATTGATGAATCAATGGGATATCTATAACAAGTCCCTAACATTAATATGTGTCCTAATAATTCCTCATATATTGAATTATTTATTAAATTCATAAATAATATGACTTAAAATAAATATCTATGTTAAATAAATAATATAGATTATCAATATTTCAATAGATAATAAAATAAAATTCAATGTAAAAACCATATATAAAAATTGTACATAGGTTAGGAAATAATAATATCTATGATATAGAGAATATGGATATTAAAGAGAGATTTAATCTACAATGGTCATATGAAAGTGAATATATCAAGGGAAAGTTAAGGACTATAAGAAATAAACAAGAATGTGAATGTAAATACATTCATTGGTAAAAATTATCTTAAATAACACATAAAAATAATTAGGACGGTATCAATAAAGTATATTTCTCGTGAAGTATAAGTAATATAATGGGTCGTTGTCCTCGATGAACAGAAATATCATAAAAAATATATAAAAAACTTCTAGAGAAAACCATCCTTTTAACATAGATTTTTTTCTAATAAAATATTCAAAAAATATTTTGAAAATAATTTTATTTGGAAATAACCTATTAAACTTACAAATTAATCCTTAAAATTATGATTGGTAATGATGATGTGAAATCTATAACTTCCATGAACATAAAAACAAATATTCATTTTCAAATTTTATTAATATCTAAATTAACCTTCTTTCGAAAAATAACATAACTATTTATTCCAAAATATTTATTAAAAATTAAATTTTTTCAAATTTTTCATTAATAATAATTTTTATAATTTTAAAAACATTTGTGAAAACATTTTTTATAAGAAATTTCTTTAAATTAAAATTTATTTAAGAACAAAAGGAGAAATAATGTTCGATTTTCAATAAAATAATTCAATAATTTGAAGAACTAATGTGCGAAAAATTTACTATTACTTGAAAACATCATAAATAAGTAGAGTATAATAATGTTATTTTTTTGTTAAAAAATTATAAAATAATTTACATTAATATAAATTAAAGCAGAAATAATCTCTCTTAAAATGGGATTGTGAAATAAACCTTAACAATGATTATAATGTTGAATAAAGAATTAATCAATGAATATTTTTTTTATCAAATGTAAATCTCTATAAGAAAATTGAAATAAAATTTTATATAATATAAATTCATTACATATATAATCTTATAATCTCAAAGAAAATGATGAAGTAATATCACCCAATGAAAATAAATTAGGTTATGAAATTCATTACCTTTTGGAAATTTCCAAATAAAATCCCCTTGGATGAAATCATTCAAATTGAAACATAAAATACCATGAATTATTAATTAATCATTACATTATATATCAAATGGTCATTATATAAACCATGTAAAATAAATTATGTGCATAACATTACAATATTCCTCAAAGAAGGAAAATTAATAAGAAGTCCCTTACCTCAAAATTCCTTTTGGTTAAAAATGATTTAACCTCTTATATATTGGTTTTTATTGAGTTATTAATTTATAATAGAACAATATTTATTTTTATAACATCGTATAAAATCCTAATGTTAAATTTTTCAACATTTTTGTTATTATTATATCATTAAATTCAATGTTTTGGGAGTAAATTGCATTATTTTCTCATGTGTGTTTTGTTGTAAAATTTATGGTTATTTTGAATAGTATATAGATCCATAATTTCTATAATTATTATAATGTTTTACATATAATATTTACATATTAGTTACATTTTAAAAAACATTCTTGTAAATTGGACATAGAAAATGAATATCATCACTTTATGGAGACGATTGGTCGTACATAAGCATGAGTGACAATATCATTCACTTAATCAGTGAAAGGGTAAGGATATAGAATTTATATCATTATTATAGAATCAAATATCATGTCATAAATATATAATTTATTAATTTAATCTATCCATATTACCTTCCATGTAATCATTATGTTATGAATGAATCACAGCGCTTCAGTAGTTGGTAGTCAGCCATACACACGAGTGACATTGCAATATTATAAATGGAATAGGACATAAGATGGTGTAAAAGCCCTAAATATAGTAACTCAGATATAGTGTCTAATTTATTAGATTTTAACTAGATAAAATTTGTCACATCTTGGAGGACCTAATATTTTTATAGTCTTGGTAAACTATATATGTAAATGAAATTCACATTACATTTTAAAATAAAAAATAAAAAACTTGTTATATTTGTGAAAACCATTATTCCCATCATCATGTCCCGATATATCAATACCAAACCACATCATGGTATCCAATGGAAAATAAAACAGAATGGGATAGATCAAATTTTCAATATGTTTAACCGTACATCATAATGTATCATAAATATATATGACTAATCAATATGGAAAATTAAATAATTGAAACAATTTCCATTTTATTAATAAACACAGAATAATATGGTAGAAATAAATAATGATGAAATAAATCTGTATAAATATGTTCATAAGATTCAAAAATATCCATGGATATTATAGAAAATTGAATATTATCAAGTAAATAATTGATCTCTTAATAAGTTAATTCATAATTCCATACCTCTGAAATGGTCAAGTCCATCATCAAGGAAATTTAAAGCTTGATCTAAAAAACTATCTAATTTGGATAACTAATTTGTCTCATGAGACATGTCGATGCATCATAGGGATATTATTAACTAAACCACACCAATAAAATACTATTTAAAATGCATTCATTATAAGATATTGGTAAAACATATTAAATTTAAACATTTTTATTTTAAACCACTATATAAAATATTAATATGTACCCCAATCAAATAAACATAATCATAAATCATCGTGGTTAATTAGTAGAATTGGAATAAAATTTTACATCCTTAATTAAAATTATCATATACCCACCATATAAATAATAAGGATTACCTTAATAAACTATATACGTGGTAGATCATAAGTAAAATATATGGTCTATGAAATCAATGAATAGAAATAAATTAAAATGTTATTACAGTTTTTGAGGAACATAATATTTTTACATTTAAAAAAATCTTTAAAAAGTTAAAAAAATTAATAATATTTTTCTTTAAAAATAACCTTTTAAAACATGTAAAATATGTTTTAAAACATTTTGTTTTATTAAAAATGAAAAAATAGGTTCAGGTTGTACACATTAAAACAGATATTCCTTTCAAATCTTTATTAAAATCCAAAAGGGCCTTGTTTTGAAAATGGAATGATGATTCCTTTAAAAACAATATTTATAAGCAAAAATGGGTTAATTTTTATCTAATAGATAATTTTTAAAATTTCCAAAGAATTTTTTAAAACATATTTGGAAAATATGGATTTGGATGAAAAATTATTTTCAGCCAATGAGGAATATAAAGTTAGATTTTCATAAATACCTTTTATCAATCAATTTAAGTACAAATTAGTGTATAATAGTACTATTAATTAAAAGAGTTCTCTAATAACCATATGATAACAAACTAGATTTAGGTTATGATATAGATATCAAATAATTCTCCCAAAGGAATCTTAAATAAGAATAGTCATGAATAATGATTAGATTGTGAAATAAACCCTTACCACATTGATAAATTTTGAATGACAATCCCCATAAAAGTAATAAAAATAAATGAAACATTATGTACCTTTAAGACAAATATATTAACCATATACAATTTATATTTGGATGTATATAGACTATATAAATGAAATAAGTGGTGAATATGACAAATGTCTCACATAAGTAATAGTGAGTCTCGAAACTCTTACCTCAGTGAAAATTTTATTTTTAAATTTGTGTATATAATATATAATTATTTTATTCATGATATTAATTTATACCATACAAATAATAATATTTATAATATCTTATATTATTTTCATCTAATATTTTACAACCTTTTTTAAAATATTTTTTTATTTTCATTGTTTCAGTTGTTAATTTCTTTGTCTTATCATATGTGTTTTTTCATTAATGTTCATATTCATGGGAATAATAATTAAATAATTAATCTATAGAAATATAATAAATTTATTAATAAAATATTTTCTCATTATATACATAACAAAAACCATTCAATATTGTTGGTCATCAAAAATGAGTCACATCGCTTTGTTGACAAAGTCAGTCGTACGTACTCACCAGCGACGATATCATTCCCTTAACATGTAATGGATTGAAGGAATGTATAGAAAATTTTATATAATTTATATAATGACATATATATCACATATATTAATTAATTTTACCCTTATTATAATGATTTTAAAGAGTATATGAAAAAAATCACATCGCTTCGTGAGATGGAAGTCTGCCATTCACGCGGGCGACATTGTCATATTTTAAATGGAATTGAAATTAAGAAGGTATATGTGATATTATAATTATAAAGGTAAAATTATTTTACAAATGAAATATTAATATTATAGATCTATTATTATATCCATCATTGAAATATGGTGATGGAAAACAAACTACATCAGTTTCTGAGGTGGTAGTTCGTTGTACACACAGTCAATGATTTTCCAATTAGATAGAGAATAAAATAGATAAATATAAGTCCATTAACATAATAATATCTAATTATATTAGATATAATGGTGATAGTATATTTAAATTTATAATATATAATTAATGTGGAAAAATTATATTAAAAATGAATGATGTTTGTTTAGACAATTAACTTCTTTAAGAGAAACCTCATTTAGATAACCTCGTAAAGACACAAGGGTTGGTATTTTGGAAGGAAATGAAGCTCTATTATATGAATAAGGATAATTATATTATTTATTCAAGTTTTTGGTTGATCTAAAGGGTTTGGTGGTGTTATTATGTTTAGGTGGAGTTCCCTTTTAAAACTGGGGAAAGGGAACCATCTTGGAAATTACCTGGAAGTTTCCCAAATGAATCCAAAATTATTAAGTCATTCACATTCCCAAATATAAAAAAAATTTATGTTTTACTTTAGGATAGTATATGATAAAAATATGTCTTGAAAATAGTATTTTGACATGTTTTTAGTTCATTTAAACCCTTATCATCTTAGTTTGAAACCTTAAAAACCCATTTTTAACATAAGCGATATAATTATTTTTTATCATTTTCAAGATCCATTTTCTTAAAAAATTAATATTTACTTATTAAATAATATAATTTATTTTTATTCCAAATATCTAATTCCATTTTTAAAAAATCCATTCATATAAGTCTCAGGATTTAATTTGAAATTATACACTCAGACGAAAAAAGTGGGTTTCTGAAGTGGAAATTCTCAAAAGTATAGAATGATTTAATATAAAAATTCATTTTGAATTTGATTCCAATTACATAGATTTTATATATAATAATATATTCTAAAAAATTTTACTTTAATACTGATTTAAAATATTATTTATCTTTTGAAATAATTTGAAAAAAAGGATATTTTAACTAAAATTTAGAATGTTTCACTATTCACCTAAAATTAAACACCTCAGAAAAATAAAAAAACTAAACCCTAATATAATTTTGATATGATTATTGGAAAAAATAATTAAATTATATCTAATAAATTTTCTAAAAGGGATAAAAAATAATTTTATTCTAGGTATGCAAGAATAGAGGAAATTGTTTTCTTTGAAAAATATAGTTTTTCAGAATACATTTCTATTACATTCAAATGATACATATTTTATATCGAATAAATTGATAACTATATGATTTATTTTATATGTGTAAACCATTTAATTTCATAATCTATTTAGTATTATTCAGACCCACCATTTTTACGTCTAGTTTATAATGGTCATGATTAAATAAGAATATTTTAATACAGTGTAACGTTTTCATTAAAGCCATTGTAGTGTGAATCGTATTCTATTGAAGAGACTAAATTTATTTTGAATGAAATGTCTCCTGATGTATTATGGGGTAATATTTTCATAAAAGATTGTTTTCTCATGACATACGTGTTATCGAACATAATTTTCTTATTTTAAAATCTCTAGGAGTTAATTTATACCCACTTAAATAAAGTGTGTCCTCGCAATTTAATATTGATCATAGTAATAAAGGGCTTGAAATTTAAAAATCCCTTTTATAGGAACCCACATTATAAAAATGGTAAATAAAACATCACCTTTATAAGAGATAATGGAATGTATGGATGTCATATTTAATAAGAGAATAATTGGTTTATATGTATAGAACATTTTTGGGAAATGAAATCATTGAAAAGAAAGATAATAATCTAACAAAAGGATTAACAAAGAGTGATATATATCATAGATTAAAAAAATTGGGTGATGAAAATAAGTTTAAATAATAGAAAACAATAAATTTATGATGGGTTATAGGATTATTTGATTCATAAAAAATGAAGGCAGTTGGATAACAGTTTTCTCAAGATATCTTACTTGGTGTTGAGTAATTCCATTACCATCTAGAATAAGAACATAATAAAATATAATGACATGATATAATTATATAGTAATAATATCATACATTCGGATGTGTCTCAATTAATTCCTACTTTTCTTTTACTTTAATAAATTAATTTTCCATAGGAATTTTTATACCCAAAGCACTAAAATTAATAATTAATATACCATTAGATCAATAAAATAATAAAAATGAATTCATCTTGTATCAAGATATTTTTCAAGACCAAAATGGTTATAAAACATTATCCAATAATACCCAAAATCAAACATAATTCATTCTAAATATATTTAACTGGAAGATTCATCCAAAATTTGTTTGTCCAAATTCAAAGTCAAAAATATTTAATGGAAAGTCACTAATTCAACAATATATTACTCAATAAATATAAAGTGGAACATTATGTAACATTAAAAATATATGAATACATTTATCACCATAAACAATTATTAAAAAAATTCATGATTCCAAATATATAATAGTATGATGTTGACTATTTTCTATAAATCAACACTTGCATTAAAGACCAAAAAAGATGAAAAAGACATCAATCCACTAACAAATATCATATTCACAATCACTATAACATAAACATATCATTATTGTCATCACATTAGGGAAATATTAATGTTTATACTCCAACGATATTTTTTCTTCTGTGGTGTTAAACATTTCACTGAAACACTTTTGTTGGTCATTTATAACATTCAATGTGTTTTCTCTAGTCATTTTAGAAATAGTATTGAAGTACAATACATATAAATATCATTATTATTATAACCATAGTATCATTTATAAAATTCTCATATATAATATAAGTCTATAATATAAACATAAGAACATTAATCATTAATGTTTGTCTATGTTCATAGAATAAACATCACAATAACCCCTTGGCTTCTTTTATGGGAGATTCAATTGAAGCTTGGGGATTCATTTTCATAGTACCACATATCCTTAAAATTGAACCCTTGAAAAATGAAAAATTCATTTCTACCATTAAAATAATGAGCATGATGTCGTCTCTCTCCAATCATGTAGAAAACTCCCAATCCCATTAAGTACGAGAGTGTTTCATTCAAAAATTATCACATATGTGAAAATCCTTCTTTACATTATACCCTTATTAATTTTTTTATCTATCAATATCATCTACTATCTCATCTATTTGAAGCCATAACATAATGGAAATTATCACCTTGACTTGAAAGAGCATGATATTTTATCCTCATATGATTACAATGTCTGGGAGATTATTTACATTTGAATGATTGGATTAATACCATTAAAGAAAATAACTTTTTTACACTTGGGATTATTTGAATTTATAAAGATCTCATTCCTTCTACTAAGTTCCATTTTTAAATTATGGGATACAATATATTAGATCATAATATTATGAAACATAATATATATCCCAAATCTAATAAAACACATAACTTAAAATGAGAATTTTATACACAACTAATCTCATGATCATAAACATGGTTTCAATGGGGATGACATTATTTTCAAATCATTATCAATGTATGGTAATGAAAATGAGAATTATCTTAAAAATAATCACCATGATGGTCAAAACAGGTGCATTTCAATACATTTTTTCATGCACCAGGAGACGATATGGTCAATCCGAGTGATCCTTTTTCAGAGTGATTACCCCTAGGTATAACTATGTTAGAACCTTATCAAATTATAGTATCCAGATGTGATGTATTGATAAGAAAACTAAATAATACCAACCTTAACAAAAATTTATAACGTTTTTATATAATTATAGTCATTGTATATAATTGGGTTATATTCCCTAATCTATGTTTTCCAAAATCCAGTTCCCAATGTTTCTAGTAAACTTCCTCTCATAGAAACTGTTAGGAACCAAGCACCAGTAACCTACAACTATTTTATACTTTATTAAATTATTTGTAGATACAAGATATCAAATCCAAAAGTACCAAATATTTTAATAGTATTTGTAAAATTGATACATACAGGATATTAAAATTACATTTTATACATAAAATACAAAAATAGTTTTCATTATAAATTCCATTATTCCCCTCACTATATCCAAGTATATAAATTATAAAACACTTATTAATATCTTAGAGAAAATAACACACAGGAAAGTGGTGAGATCAAATAACCAGTAGGATTTTTAGTATAATATAATATATCATAAATAAATAAGAATAACAAATATGACTAGGAAAATAACTCAATCACCTTCCATTTACATAAACAATTGAGCATGATATTATATAAATAAATGATGATTAAATAAATCTATATAAAAAATCACATTAGCTTCAATCATATCCTTGGATATAATATATAATTGAATAATCACAAGGAAATAACTACTCTCATAATGATGGAATGCATAATACTGGACATATGAAACTTTCAAGGCCTTCCTCAATATAGTTTAAATCATTGGGTTGACACCCATCTAATTTGGATAACTAATTTGTCTCAAGAGAACTACCATTACATTGACATAATATATATAACAAGGACTCACCCATACCATTCTATGTCTAATGAAGTCCTTATACGAATGATTTAAAACAAAATAAACATAAATTTTTTAATAAAACTGATATATGAAATGTTAATACTCACCCCAATCAAATAAAAATATTCATAAACCATCTATTGTAATATAGTGAATGGTAATAAATTATTCCACTATAAATAATAATAATTATAAAACCTATATAAAATGAATAATATCGATTTTAAATACACAAAATTTAATTTTTAACATTATTGAATTAATTTTTTTTTCCATTTATGAATATAAATACCATAAAACGTTCTTTAAAAACATTTTTAGGAAAATCACCTTGTAAATTTTATAATCAACCATTAAGAAAATTTCATAAAAAATTTTGAAAATAATTATCTTCTAAAATCAACATTGAAAAAATGTAAAAAAATAGTTAAAACATTAATTTTCCATGATACTGTAAAATTATATTCAGGTCAAACACATTATAACAAAGACTGATTTCGCATTTTCAGTAAAATCAAAATTGGCATTATTTTGGAAACAATTTGAAGATTCCATTGAAAAATATTAAAATTAACCATTTTATAAAAATTTATTTAATAAATAATTTGGAAATTTTTAAAATAATGAATGCCTTTTTAGAAAACATAGTTTTTGATGAAAATGGATTTTCAATATAAGGGAGAAATAAAGTCAGGTTTTCATTAATACATTACATAAATAATTTAAAGTACCAAAGTGTGGTAAATGATACAATTACATGACCAATATCATTAATAAACATAGCATAAGAAAAAATATTTAATTTAAGATAAAAATATCTAATAATTCTACCAAGTTTAACTTAAAGAAAAATAATCCTAAATAATGATGAGATTGTGAAATAAACCCTTATCAATTTGGTAACTTCTGAATCAGAAGACCCATAAAAGAAATAAAATCAATTGAAAAATAAAATATCATCAATATAAATATATTCATGATATAACATATCAAAGGGTCATTATATATGTCGCACAATGTAAATAACTGGTTAACATGTCATGTGTCTCATTAAAGTAAAAGTGAGATGAGAAACTCTCACATCATTGTTTATTCACATCATACGTGTCCATAAATAAATTATAATTTTTTAAATAGTGTTATTAATTTATACCACAAACATAATAATATTTATAATATCATATATGACCCTTTTATAACATTTTACCTAAGGTTTATCAATAATATTTCATTATATTGATTATTTCGGGTGTTATCATAAAGGATATGATTCTTGAAAATTGGAAATAAATATATCATACAAAGAATTATAAATATTTTATAATAAAAAAATTTAATCATTAGATACATTATATTTACTATTATTGAGTGTTGGTCTGGTAAAATTTGTCGCATCACTTTGTGGATAAGGTAAGTCATATACATGCAAGAGTAGTGATATCATTCCCTTAATGGGTGAGAGGGTAAGAGAGGGTCTAATTAATTTTTCTTAAAATGATATAATTAATAATATTTTACTTATATTCATTAAATATATCCTTATTCCCATCTATGTAAATAGTTTGTGAAAAAGGAATCACGTCGCATTATGTGGTGGTAGTTCACTGTACACAAAAGTGATGTTATCGTATTTTAAATAGAATTAAATGTTAGAAGGTATATGTTATATCATAAATATATAATTATAATAATTTCATAAATATAATATACATATGTTAAATTAATCATCATGTGTATCCTAGAATTTCTGTAATGTAAAGTGAACTATGTTGGTTCATGAGGTGGTAGTCCACCGTACGCATATTGGATGATTTCATTTCCCATTTGATGGAGGAATAGATAGATAAACATTATTCCATTATCATGATAATTACATTGTATGTGGGATATATTTTTTATTATATATTATGTTTTATTACATAATTTATTGTTTAAAAATATTAAATAAAATGAATGTGATTTTTTAAGATAATAACCATCTCTAAGAGGAACATAATTTGGACCTCCACTCAAGGACCATAGAATTTGTCTATGGGGGTAGAGGAATAAGCTCCATAATATTTATAAGGATGTTAGGAATGGATTTCTTCTTGGTTTTTATTAGAAAAATTTATTTTGAGGTGTGAATAAATAAATATAGGATGTAAACTTTTATAAGATGGGAAAGGGAACACTCTTGGAAATTACAAAGAAATTTCCCAAAAGATTCCAAATTGAAAATTTCATTTATATATAAATTTATTAAAAATAAACATATTATTTATGTATGGATAGTAAAATTTTGAGATGTTTCTAGACAATAATATTTTACTAGTTGGTATGTCCTTTTGACCCTTATTATCTTAGTTAAACATCCTGGTAAACCCATTTTTACCTTAATGTAGTAATTAATTGTTATTATTTTTAATATTAATTTCAGTAAAAAATATAGTATAACATATTTAATAGTATAAATTATGTTGAATATAAAAATTTATACCATTTTTAGAAATTCAATTCATATAAGTGGTATAATTATATTTAAAATTGTACCTGCAGATGCAATGAAAAAGCGAGATTCCAAAGAGAAACTTCTCATAAGTATATAAGGTTTTAATATAAAAAATCATTATTAAATTGATTTCAATAACCTAATTTGTATTGAGTGTAATGTAATTTCACTAATATTACATAAAAAATAATTTCAAATATAATTATCTTTTAAAAAAATTAAAACAATAAGCAGTTTTCAATAAATGTTTGTATTTTTCACTATTCATTAAAAAATGTAACGTTTCGTTAAAATAACATACGATAATTTTATATGATTATTTTAAGCATTAAAGTAATTTTTTCACTAAAAATACATAAATTGATTAAAATTAATTTTTAGATAAGTGTTAATGAAGTGACAAATCTATTTTCCTGGAAAAATACAGTTTTTTAGAAAACATTAATTTTACAATTAATTGAAAAATATTTTTTTATAATATATATATATATATATATAATATTTTATATATGTTTAATAAATATAAAATAATAATTTATATTATATTATTCATACCCTCTATTTTAATGGTTAAGTTATAATTGTCATTTTAAATATTAATATTTTAAAAAAGTATCTTTTTTTTCTTATACGCCATTTTTCTTATATCATAACCTATTCAATAGATTGAATTTATCAAAAAGAATATATCATAATTCTTGAAGGTGTCTTATTTTCTTATATCATTGGTGTAGTGTTTCATAGCTAATATCAAACAAGATGTTATTATTTTAATTTATCTGGGTTTTAAAAATGTAATATATGATATTATAATTCCAGAATTATAATAACATCATAAATATTATATATCTACATTTAATCTTTTTATATATACAATCATGATATGTGTTGATGGAAAACATGTAACATCAGCCTGTGAGTTGTCAGTCCACCGTAAATACGATAAATGATTTTGTTTCCAATTTGATAGAAGATGATATGGATAAATATTATTCCATAAATACAATAAAATTTGTGTATATGGAAGATACTAGAATTATTATTTTGGAAGTGTTAACTCATAATTGAATATGTAAACAGAAAAAATAAAATGACAAATCTTCGTTAAAATAATTACCTACTCTTTGAAAAACCTCATTTTTGATATCCTCTTCATGACACTAGGGTTGTTATTTGGGATATAAAAAAACTATATAAAGTTGATATTTATTTTGGGGAGTTATTATGATAGGTTTTTATTTATAAAAATTGACTGAGATGTTTCAAGAAGTGAAGAAGTGAGAAACCATTTTTTAGTGGCGGAGAGGATACACTGGTAATTTTTAAAAAGAATATTGTGTATCCATGTTTTTCACATGATATAAGGCTCTATAATGGGACATCATCATACCTTAATGTTTATATGGTTTATATTTCGCCATAAATGGGTTTTGAAAAATTTATTAGTTATTTTTAACTCATATCTTCATATTCTATCCACGAGTCAATATGTTTTTCACATTAACCGATGTAATTATGTTTTACTATTTTCACTATTCATTATGGTAAAAAATTAATTTGACCTTATTAGGTAATGAAAATAATTTTGATTCTAAATATGGTAGATACTTTTCCAAATTCAATTCATAGAAGTAGGTGAATTGAATATAAAATTAAACCTAGAAACATGAAAAAAATAGGTTGTCCAAAGTAAAAACTGCTATAAGATTAAAAAAAATTATATCAACATTCAATAAGAAATTTATTAAAATTTACAAATTTGGATTAATAAATATATAACTGAAATAACAATAAATTATAATATATATAAAAATAAAATGGGGTCTCTAAATTCATTAAATAAAAAACAGTTTTAAAAAAATCAATATTTTTTATCATTCATCGAAAAATGTTACTTTTAAGAAAAATCTCAAAAATTCACCCTAAAATATTTTTTTTATTTTTTTAATTTGGAATTTAATTTAATTTAAAAATATATATAACACATTGGAAAATTTATTTTCATATTAGTGTGAATGAAGCGATGAAACTGTTTTCTTTGAAAAATTTAATTTTTAGAAAACATTTGATTCTCATTCAACTGATTCTAAATTTATTTCTAAACAATATATATCCATTTAATTTTTATAAATGTTTTAATAAACTAATTTTCAAAATTTATTTATTCTTATTCATAATTTCTAATATAATTACTTGGTTATAACAGTTAAATTTAAATAACAATATGTTTTTGGAGTATTATGTGTTATTAAAACCCATTTTGGTGTTCATCTTATTCTCTTAAAGAGATTGAATTTATCATAAAAAATATTTTAGGAAGTCTCACGGTGTTTCATTCTTCTCTAATTTCAGAAACTAATGTTCTTATTTTATTGTCTTATGGTGTTCACTCCCCATATAAAATAACTTATGAAGTTTGTCTCAAATCCAGAGTTACTTGGGAAACTTAGTCTAGATACACCCTTAACCTCATCATTGATCAATGGTGTCCCATCTATGTCAATGAAAAGTCTAAGGTAATGATTTTAATTTTTTCCATATCTGAGTCCATCCAACCATTCTATTATTATGTATGTTTAGAAATATTTTTCATTTTTTAATAATGTAAA
The DNA here is from genome assembly GCA_963277665.1 of Viscum album. NCBI lineage: Eukaryota > Viridiplantae > Streptophyta > Magnoliopsida > Santalales > Viscaceae > Viscum > Viscum album. The sequence continues at coordinate 441,419,248 of OY728135.1, read as the reverse complement.
TGGAAAACACCATTTATAATACAATATTCTCAAAAAACCCCTAACATAGGATGTGGATAGATTCATTGTAATGTGGAATGAATTTTCCAAATAATAATACAGATCATAGATTTTCCAATTTACAGTCCTTAATATTTGATTCTCATAGAATTGAATTAGTAATTCATACCATACTTGTATCATAACCACTGGGAAAATCTACACCATCTCAATAGAATATATATATTGTACAGAGGGTTTACTAACAATTTCAAGATTCTAGAAAATCTATGTTTCCATGTTTATATAACTTCTATTCATATTTTTCACACACCTATCATAAGGTGAAAACAATTATAGTTATTTTCGTAGTAAAATAGAGGGGTTGACCTGTGTTATCAGTCTTGAAGATCCTTTATTGTAAATCACTCACTAGTTTTAAAGATTGATTATGTTTTTTTATTTTTTATTATATTTACAATCAAATTAAAACGATGGAGTTTTGTAATGGTGAATGAATTCAATATAAAATAAGTAATTATATACTAAACGAGGTTTGGCAGGGAAAGGACATCATCATAAGGTTTTCTATATGGGTCCCTTCATTGTCCATTTTATTATCTAAATTTTATTTGATAGTTCATCCTATGATACACGAAACACCATTACCTACATTGAGTGTATGATTTATCATGATATGAAGATTTTTTAGAAAAAAATATCACCTCCATCACTAGTCATGAAAAATGAACATTCCTTAATCAAGAGTGTGACACCTTCCATAACCCAAATCCATCATTTTCCATTTCATCTCTTGGACGAGACCAACTCCATCAATTGAAATGACTGTATAATAAATGTGAGGAATTTCTTTCTAGTAATAAATATAATTAAACAATTTATAATGTCTAATATTGATGTAAAATCACTAAATCAACCCTTAATGCACCAACTTTCTCATTAAAAACAACACATCATCTTATATAATTGATGATCTAGAATTTAGAAACACCACGAGAACCTCCATCAAGGCCATTCCTAGAGTTAGTTACTCATCATTATGAGTATAATATATACGATAAAACAAGATTGAGAAAATATAAGAAAAATTAAAAGATAAAATATTATTATAAAAACCAAAATTATTAAAAATAAAACTCAAATTTTATATAAAACCATCCTTTTATGATTTAAACATGTTTATTCCTCCAAAAAATTTGGTAAATATTGAATTGATGTTGAAGATAATTTTATAAGAAATAGATTCTCCCAAATTTACATCACATGAATTTTTACGTATTTATGGGATTTAGAATGGTTGAATCTCAGAATGTGATCTTATAGAGTTTTTTACAAAAAAACCAATTTATCTATTCTCTCTAAAAAATTAAACACTATTGAAATTTTTGAAGAAATATTAGGTAATTACTACTAAATATAAATAATATGTTTAAGAGTGAAACTATTAGATAATTTATTATGTTATCACACCACTATATTAAATAATTATCACTCCTATGTAAATATTATTAAATGTGCATATCAAATTCACAAAAATATAATAATGAGATAATTTATGTGACATTATAAAATTTAAAAACTATTATTTATGAGGTAATAAATGTAATTTTCCTATAATTTTATTATCTTCCATTTATATGTTTTTAAATAAAAAACCATATATGTTCTAATAAACAATTACCGAACTTTGAAAAAATTCATTCTTTACACTGTGATACATGAAATAATATTAAACATGAGAATATTTTAAAGGTGATTTGGTGGCTATGAGTATGTTGGGAAAAATATTTAAAAAATAAAATTCAAAATAGAAAAGGATAAATTATTTAATGTAGTTTCATGGATATTAAAATGAAATAAAGAAAAATCATTATGCAATTCCCATTGAAATATGTATACCACACTTATTTTCCATGATATGGAATATGATTCATTACCATGAAACACAGTAAATAACTTAATCCTAATTATCCCTCTTTTGTAAATTTTTTTATGTGATGGTAAAATGAAAATAAAATAATGTGGAACAATGATAGTTAAATTCCTAAATTATTTAGATGTACATGAACTATAATAGTTTGAACAATGAATAATTTAATATCATCACTATTTTTTAATTATATACAATAAAAATATAAGAATAATTATTGTATAGTTGAAGAAAATTAGCTCATTCTTATTTAATATTAAAATTACTATAATAGTAAACTACACCACACACACCAATTTAGAAACTAATTAAGAAAATATATACATTAATTCACCTTCCTCCAAACATAGGCATTAAATAATCATAAAAATTAATAAATTTAAAGGGATGAATATTTAAATTAGATTATAAGATGGTGTAAATCCATAAGGTAATTCATGGTTTCTAAGGGATAAATAAGGATTTCTAAAATTTTAAGGTCATAAAGAAAAAATATATTTATAAAAATAAGTGCTTAACCCATAGGAAAAATATTTCATTAACAATAAATCCTAAAAAAATAAAAAATGATGAGTTATAGTTCTCATAAAAATTAATGTTACTCTAAACAATTGATGGTATTTTGAAGAATATGTCAAAAATGGTTTAGAATACCACATTAGGATGCAAAAATAATTTGAGTTAGTGTATCTTATACATTAATTTCAATGGTTTTAAAAAATCATAATTTCTTTTGGATATAATATTCCATGGAATTATTCCACGTCAATAATCATTTTCAAGTCCATTTTATTTAAAATCAATTCAACTCTCTAAAAACTATTCAAATTAAAAATTATAATTAATATTCAATGATGCTCTGAATTCTTAAAAAATGACAAAAAAACATAAACAAAAACTACTAAACATGTTGACACTTCCCTGTACAGAAATAAAACCAACATAGTCGTAAAACATTGTATAGGAATTAAATAGGAGGGTGAAATAAAATCTAGTTTAATTTTAATTTTTTGGATATGAGTTGAGATCTTGATTAACATATTATGTAACAAATTAAATAAAAAAATAATGAAAATTAATGAAAATATAGAATTTTGAAAAATAAGTTTATATAGATTTTGGTTATAACCCATAAGAAGTGTTTATACTACCCAAGGACGGATAGTTACAACTAGCCATCACTGATCTATTGTTGTATATGGATTAATTGATAGGAACCACCATATATTATTTCAATTAGGGGATATAATCAAACACAAATAATGGTGATCCCTAAGAGAAGACAAAAATTATTCCACCCCCATAATTATTAAAATTTAGAACTATTCATTGGGGTGGAGGAAATAGGGATGGGGTACTCCTTATCAAAATTATTTTTATACTATGTAACATATATTCTCATTGTTTTATAAGAGGAAAAAATATCACCATATGATTATACAGATTTTATTTTCGTTTATCTATGACATTTTTTTGAATTTTTTTATCAATTATATATGGTTTAATAATTTATTACTATATATGAAAATAATAAATAAATTCATTTAAAAATTACATTTTATAATGATTAAAACAAGGAGAATTTAAATCTTAGGACGCCTTGTTATTATTAGATTTTAGGTTCAATTTATATTACACAGCCCTGAGAATTTCATTATAATTTAATTCCCAAAGCATCATTTCCCCAAAGGTGGTAACTTTATCTCCATAATAATCAATATATATAAAAATTATAGGAGTATATTCTAAAAAAATGTATTGTAAATAGATTTTATAATAATATAAAATAAAAAGGTAAGAAGATCTAGTGTTAATTCCAAGACCATCAATGGATCATATTAAAGTAATGGATTATCTTTAAAGTAGATTGGGGAGATTGTAGATTATTGTGGGAGATAATGGTTGTATAGTTTAGTTGTCACCATTATGATGTCATCATCAAAATTTCGAGGGCTGATCTATTATTATCCTTTAACCACCACTTTATGGAACTATAGATATTGGTATGATATTTCATATTGTTTCCCAGATAGGTCTCTAAGAAATTATTTTTTGTTGTTTTTATTTAAATATTTAATTAGTTCCTTAAATTCCTTATTTATGTAGTTTCTACTCTAGACTCCCTTTAGCCACTTATAATAAAAATAAATAATCTCTTCCATCAGTGACGTATAGTTAATAAATGGTTTACTTTTTATTTAATTTTGATATTTATTTGAATTAATTAAAATATTTACTAATTATAAATAAATCATGAGTGATTAACTTGTATTGGATGCATGAAAAAGGTTCCATATTTTTACCACACTCAGGATAAGGTGTGATAAAATAATTTTTCTTTCCATAGTATAGCATAATGGATTACTATATCTGTCAGTTTATTATAGCCTTTGATGTTATGTAATCAATTATAATAGAAATTTATTATGTGTTTTGGTATTTTTATAATATTTTTTAATAAGGGAAACTAGTGTTGTTTGAAAATGGTGATTAGATGAAATAAAATGGAATGAAATATAAAATAAATAAGTGTTATCATATAATGATCAATGTCACGGTGTTGTCTATTCATGTTCCATAATTATCCATTTTTATTTCTTAAATTATATTATATAGTAACAATAAATATAAAAGAACAACCATTAACTAATTTGAGTGTGAAATTTTGCATGTTAATGATATCTTCTCAGCACACCAAATATCAACTCCTCTAGTTTTTAGGAACGATAATCATACCTCAATCAAGAGTGTGATTCCTTCCATGAACCGAATTCATCATACGTCATTTAATCTCTCAAACAATACAATATCCATCACATATAGTGTGTCCCTGTGAAAAGGGAGGTATTAATGATTTTTAGGTTATAGAATAATATATTTGAAAAGATCATGGAATTATGAAAAAATTTCATAACACCCATCAATAAACTCATTTCCCTATTTCAAAATAAAGATTTAAATCAATAATTGAAGTTATCAAATTTTTGAACAATGGTGAAACCTCCCCTAATGAAAATACTATAGTTATTTACTCACTGTCATAAGTATTAGATATATGGAGGAATAGAACAGTGAAAATATAAGAAGAAAGGTAAACATAAATTTTTTATTATAACAATAAAATGTATTAAAAAATAACACTTTAATTAACATGGATTACTCAATTTTATATGAAACAAATCTCCATTTTATAAAAAATAGCTTAATATTGAATTGAAGTGGAGGTGAATATTTATAATCACGGGAGGTGGTCATATTTCCCTCATATTCAACCCTCTAAATGTTTATGAATATTTAACCCACTAAATTTATTAATATAGAAATGTAATAGACTATAAATTTTTATTTTACATATTGTATAATCAACTTAAAATTTTATTTTCTATTACGAAAGTATAAAAAATATTTGTTTTGTAGTAATATAGAAAAATTAGAATGCCCAAAAGACTGTTTAAAATCTCAAACATCAATTTCCAATGCATTTATAGCCCTATAAATGATGTAAATTTTGGATCCAAAGTTAATAATTTTTTTAATGGAAATATTATATAAGTCTATTGATAATTTAATATCTTCTAGAACAATTTTTTGTGATATATGGGCCCAATATTAAAATCACATAAAACATTAGACATATTTCTTCACCCCATATTAATATATCATTAGATCTTCATTTGGATAGATTAAAAAATTCATCATTTTAAATTAAACGAAGCTAAATAACCATGAAATCCAAAAAAAAGTCAATTTGGATAAGTGTAATCAGTTTTATGAAAATAATATAGCAATAATTTTTTTTTATGAAAATATCAAAAATAGTTAAATTTCATTTTTTATTCCTTTTTATATAATGAATGAAAAATAATGTTTGATTGAAATTTTTTAATATTTTGGGGTACTGGACACAAAAAAATATATATCCAAACATTAAGAGTGAAGTTATATGATAATTAATTACACAATTAGTAGATTGAAATCTAAAATAAATAAAATAGTGTAAAGGTCCCCGATATTCCAACCTTATTAGTTTGAAATAAATATTTAATCTTCTATTTTAACATGTTTTATCTAGTAATTAAATATTTTAAATGTGCTCCATTTTTCTATTTTATGGGTAATTATCATAATATTATTATTTTTGGAATGATTTTGTGTTTATTTTGTAAATGGATTAATTGTTGTGTTTTAATTATTTTTCATTCATTGTGAAAATTTATTTCAAAATCTATATAAAATCTTTTTTTAATGAATGTGAAGGAGTTTTTAAAATTCATAGAATGAAAAGGGAATAATAAATATATGGAGAAGTTTCCCATGGCTCATAAGACAATTTCAATGTCAAAATTGACACTACGTATGTTTGGTGTTGAGTATGTTACAACAGATATGAATAAATGAGGTAATTTTCACTATGTAGAATGTTATGCAAGCTAGTTATAATTCTAAACATCTATAGATTTTAATTATGAGTGTTTTTTGACAAGGTTTAAAATGGGATATCCACCAATATAAAATAGTGTGATTCAAAGGTTTCATGGTGGATGTTTAAGAAATAGTTACTAGTCCAACTCCAAAAACTACAAACTAGAGATGATCATTCCATGCTTATGGTTATAGTTATAAGACCTAGGGTCAAAATGCCTTAAGTATTTTTGTAATGGATCGAAAAAATCCATTTCCACCTTGAATGAAATAAATTAAGACATTCTAAGTAGAATGTATGTTTTCATTCATTGAGAAGGTGAAAATAAGTTAATCATAGGGATGGATTTGAATATCATAAAAGAGTGCTACAACATTGAATACGGCTATGTGAAGGTTCTCCATGCATGATGAGGATTACCATAAAATTTACTATTGATGTTCGGTTTTTTCCAGCTTAACCCATTTTTATCCATTATTTAAAGGATTCGAACACTCCTTAATATGAGGGTTATGACTGTAGTGTAAGGATTTTGTTATTCTTTGTTTCTAAGAAATATATTAGTTTAGTTCTATTTAAACTTTTTCTTCATTCTCCTATTTTCCCCCACTATGATTTCTTATCTCCACTAAAATAGGAATCTAAAAAGGGATCCTGTACAAATGTTAGTAGCGATTGAAAAATAGTGTTTTTCACTTTCATTCCTTTCTCTATTATACTATAATATTTTCAGTTTTGGTTAATTATGTTACAATGACTGGTAATCATGTCTTATCTACTATTGTTTTCTTATTCCTATTTATTTAATATTACTTCCATGTATTGTTTATGTCCATTATAAAGTGTAGTTTCACTTAGATAGTGTTGTTCAGAAAAATTGTCTCCTAATCTGCTTTAGGTAGAATATTTTCTCACATTGAGAGGTCTCAGTCAAGGGTAGTATCAATTTAAAAATGATGGTGTATTTTGATAGGTCATGATAACTAGGTTAGGTAGTATATTGGTAATAAAATATAAAATATTTTGATTACTCCTTTTGTCAACTACCTAATCCATCAATCATTTATCATTGATATATTTGTATTTAATTTTCATCTTTTTATTTTACAAGAATTAAAATATATATAAATATCATGCAATTTATATGACCCCCAATATATTAACATATATTTTTACTATATATTCATAGTTATAATTAGTGACAATAAAAATATAGTGTGTTTGAATGACCTCCTTCTCTGATTAAACCTATGGGTAGAAATATGATTCATTATTAGATAAATAAGAAAATATTTTGTTGGTATTGTTGAAAAATAATTTACATCAATTTTTTATCATGAATGGGAAAGATGAGCACTTTCAAACACTATTTTTCACAAAAGAACCAAAAAATTCAAAAAAATTAAAACCTAAAAAATATATAACATTATTAAAGATTATTATATTCTTTGGTGAAAATCGGTTTTCATAGATATTTTTGAAAAAATGTCATGTTAATTGTCTATATGAGATTAATAGGACAGTGTCCCTAATGAATCCTATGAAACAAAAATCTAAAAAGATTACAAGATCCTGGAGAAATATGATGATCCATTTAACTTCTCTTGAATTTATATGTTCTGAACATTAAAAATTAAAATTAATAAGATGTGAAGCTTGTTAAACCTAATTTTTTAGTTTAATAAACGAAGGAGGCCAACTGAAAACTTCAAGATGATCTTCCATCCAACTATAAATTACCATTTCTTAAGGAGGTTCTTTAATCATACATGCAATCTAATACACAAGTCAAATATTATAATTATATGTAAGAATACTGGAAGAATCTTCTAAGCACTGAAATTACAAGATAATATCTCATCATTGAATAAGAATAGTCAGTACATTTAAATAAATCTCATTATTTAGGAGATGTGTGATGGTAACTAGGTTTTACGAGAGTGATACTTAGCACAATTTAGATTTTTCAATGTCTCGGAACCTCCCTAGGGGTATAATAGTTATTTAAACCTCTATAAGGATTTGGAAAATATTCTTAAATATTTAATATGTTTTATATTTTAATGGTTACACAATAGGCTAAGAATACATAAAATAGAGAGTGCTACAAATCCTTGAAAATAATAAATTAAAAGCCATAAATTACTTATAGTTCACATGTGTTAAATTTTTGACAATGAATATATCTATTATATTATACCATATATGGAAAAATCAACATTGTAGTTGATTTAAGAGATGGGTGTTTACCCTTTGAGTAATGTTAGTACTGTTTACATCATGATTTTAATGATTGAATTTTTTTGGTGGATTAATTAATTTATTTTAATTTTAATGATTGATTGATTTAATTATATAGAATACCCTAGTCTATTTATTTATAAACCCTATTATTGGTTCTTTATATATTTTACATTTGTCAACAACATGAACCCTAGGGAGTGAGGAATAGAGAGACAAAGTCAGATTTTGGGGGAAATAATAACAGATCAAAAGGATATGATTTCATTTTCAGTGGTGTCAATGAATCAATAAAGTGGAATCATCATTAGAATTAATGAAATGACCATTGTTCTACGATGTATAGTGGCATTGTTTTGGATTTTCTTCATTCTTAATGATTTCTATCAATCAAGGTTAACAGTGGTTATCCAAATATTTAATACAAGCATAATCCTCTCAATTTATTGCTTTCTAAATATCATGATTCAAAATTAAATAATCCTATAAATGGGCGCATTTTATTATGTTTCCTCGGTTTCAGTAAATATGAATGATTGTCGTATGTGGAGTGACCATTGTGGAAATCTAATGATTAACCACTGGAAGTGGATAATATTCATTCTTAATTTATATAGTTGTCATGTGATTTGTTATTCATAAATACCATTTTAGTGCATTTTACACTTTGAACATCATTTCACATCATGATTGCAAATCTTTCCTAAAGTGCACAATTACATGGTATATTCTTGAACATATCATAAAACACCATATGGTATTTATTTTATTTTTATATTCTATTTTCAGGCCTCCTATTTTATAAGGAAGAATTCATTCTTTTGGAGCACTGGGAGATTCAATTTAGAAGACCACCAATGTGGGCATTGAAACAACCACATTCTGGGCGAAGTGATTTCGACAGCAGCCCAATACAGGAACTGTGGGGCCCCCAATATAGGTCCAATGAAGCCCAAATTTCATGTGAGGATAGACAAATATATTGGAACAAATAATACTTCTGTATCTAGTGCTAATTTATCTTAAATGGTGGTGATTATGGCGTCCCAATTTTAACATTTAATTCTGGGCCACATTCTGAAGCCCAGAAAAACATCCCACAATTTATATTATATCTCTCGAACGGCTAATTATTTTGGGCTGAAATTTAACAGGATGTTAGGGGACATACGAGGATTCATTTAAGTAGTCTATGGACCACTCAAATTCGGCCTTATAGAAGGGATTTTATGTGCGTCTTTGTGATGGATGCTAGTTGGCAGCAACTTCGGGTCAAGAAGTGGAAAAGTCTCTCTACATTATTTTCCACCCACCTTTCCCAAAAACAATTAATTAAAGGAACATGGGATGTAGGGGGCTCGGGAAAGGCTTAATGATTTGTTATTTAAGGAAGTAGTGGTGGTTGATTTAGGGATCTTGGGTGCTTTGTTTGATTATAATGTTATGCTTTCCATTTGATGTTGTAATCATTCTCTATTCTCATGTAAGTTGTTTGAATAACATTAGTTCTTAATAAAGGTTCTTCATTTCCTATTTTTATTTTCTTCTTCTTATCACTTTGATACCATTTCACTAAGGTGTGAATTTATTCACACTAGCACTAGTGAATTTATTCACACAATGGTGGAGTGATCATTTTTGTTTTTTTTGTTTTTTCTTTTTCAATTCTGCCCCTATGAGTCTGCTTTCCGCTTCCATTGAGATCATAGAATCAATAGAGGGATTAACCCTTATGGGTTGGTCCTAGGGAGTTGCATGGGGAATATTGGATGTTATTTTATGATCTTAATTTTAGTAATCATTTATTATTTTAAGATTTCTATTTGATGATTTATTTTCTTCTTCGTCTTCGCCAACTTTAATAATGACCCATTTCGAGGGCTAGTACGATCCAATTCCTTGGAGTGATCATTAAATTGATCCTCTAAGTTCCTTGGTGATTAGACTTGGAATGGTGTAGGGATTAAATTTGTGAATGATGTTGAGGAATTATATCATTTTTTGCTACATCATGAATTAGTGAAATAAATGTTATAAGAAAATAAATGCATCCAATATAACCGTAGTAACAACTTAGGATCAACCTATCATATTTAATTGTTTTAGACATAGTAATTTTATGTTTTCATTTATTTTATATAGATTAAATCAATAGTTATTAAAATCAAATCAATCCAAATAGTTTCCCACTCCATAGCCAAATCCTTCCAAAATCAGAGTGTCTCTCGATTTATTCTTTCGTCCCTGTGGATTCGACCACTACCTGTACTACAATGACTGCATACCTGTAGGATAAATTTTGGCACAACCAAATTATGGAATCATTACCGGGGACCCAAGTATGTTACCTTAGACACTATCATCATTTTCTCACCCCACATTCTCTATTCTAACCCCCCATCTCTCTTATCTTTTCCCTCTTTCTATTTGTGTCTATCCTGAGAATCTAAAATCAAACTTTTTATCTTCTCCAATGGAGTATCTTCAAAATCACCATGTCACAAACTCATGTTGGAATAAAATGGAAATTCAATATTGGGAAGCCCCTAAATTAGAAAATTTCTTTGATCAACCCTTGAATGATTAACCCGCACCCGATGAGACGTACAATCAATGGGATAATGAATGTTTAAATGATCAGTTTTCTTCCCACTCAAGGATGAATAAAGGGTCTAATCATAGTGAATTCCATAATGTTCAACATCCCAACCTAACTGTTGAAGAATAATTTCTTGAAAAATTGTGTAATCAAATGGATATAAAGAGTTCTGAGGAATCATATTTGAGATTAGAACTACAACGCATTAATACTTCTGAGGAACTCATCCAAACACCAGTTGTTCCTTCCAAAAAATTATGTGGAGTTTACATATTCCCACAAACCTCTAATGAATTAATTGAAGAACCGACCTTTGCATTTGGGGTTGGGGAAGTTAATCAAGAAATTGTTTAAGGATATTTAAATCCGGAGGATATTGATTTCATGTATTCACAAGAGGGGAATTTGACATCATGGATTGAGTCTCATAAGTGTAACTCTATTGACTATTTTTCAAAATCCCCAATCACTGAACCAATGAGAGAAATAAAAAACATTGAGTCCATAACCATTCTTAAAACTATTCATTCCAATTTTTTGGTAGAATCTTCTGTTCAAAATGAAATAATTTTGTCAAAAAATTTGGAATACAAAAAAGCGTTGGATTCAAATTCTCAACCTGTGTCTAAATATCCTATCCAAACTGAGCTCAAAATAATTGTCCTTCCTTCCAACTCGAGAACCCAATAATTTTTGTTAATAAAGAGATTTGGGGTTTCATTCATTCTTCTCATGAAACCCAAAAAGTTGGGTTGATATTTAGTTTATTACGAAAGACTAGAGAAGAAAGAAGATCAACCATTTCTGTTATTCCTTGGACTTCCCATTCATTTTAGAAAATAGGATTGTTCATGAATCAAATTCCAAATCTTCTTACCAACCACAAGGGATACACATTATCAATAATGTTTAAGTGGAGAAAAATGAGGCCATTAAAATTTTTAAAGTTGGAATTGACTAAGTTGGGGGGGTTCAAGTCAAGCGAAAGACGTTAAATTAAGCGCTCCATGGGAGGCAACCGATGGTTTTCAAGTATACAATCATTTTGCTGTTTTAATCAACTTTATATTTCAAATAGGATTAGTGGATCATTTTGATATAATTTTATTCCACCATAGACTGTTGAATTTTTCTTCTTTTATGAGTATGGATGGGTATAAAAGGGGAGCACCGTATTCATCCGTGTCATGCGGTGTGATCCCGGAGTAATAACATACCCAGAAAATATAAAGAAGATAATGTATCATCAATTTATTTTATTTTATTTTATGTTTTTGTAGGTATTAAAAAAAATATATTGTTGACCAGTTCTTCTTTTATGAGTATGGATGGGTATGTATGGAAGCACCATATTCATCTATGTCACGCGGTGTCATCCCAGAGTAATACCTTACCCAGAAATTTAAGAGAAGACAATTTATCATCATTTTATTTTATTTTTATGGTTTTTTAGGTTAAAAAAAATACAAAAAAATATTTATATTAAAAAAATTAAAGGCATGTCATAGGTAAGGGTAAATGCTGGTCACAACCATCCAAGCCATTGGAAGACAAACAAGAACTGAAGGGAGACATGAGAATACATTTTTAACATCAACCACCAGGTGACTTCATTCCATAATTTTCATTTTCAATGACTTTGTTGAACTTATATCCTACCCCTTCTATGTTTCAATTGTTTAAACACTGGGGATACTGTTATTATATGTTGGGGGGGAGATGAAAATGTGTGGAAGGAAAAATGTCATTGACCTTATACATGATAACACACATTCAAAACTATGAAATTGGATATAAAATATTTTTGCATACCTTGATTCAAATTTTAAGGCACGTTTATGTTCATGTGCATAGATATTGGAAAGTGCGTTTGTCCGATGTGATTTTTCATCGTTTATATTTTTATCCAGTTATTTAAAAAACACATGAACATACTCTAGATTGTGGGGTTTTAGATTGAGTTCTTGAGGACCCATAATAAATAGAATATGATTGGCGATCATTTTAATTTTAATATGAGTCTTTAAAAAATAATAATCAATTGCGCGTAGAGAAATTAATTAACCTAATGTGTGGCTTTCAACACTTGGGGAACGTGATTCCATAGTTTTCTGGCCCAGAGTTGGGCATTTTATCTCTATTTGTGATAATTTGAATTTGTTTTTTATTGAGTTAACTCGAGATGATGCCCGAGTATGTGAGCTTCACTTGGTGCCCTAAGGTCTTTGAGCCTCAGAGTCATCAGCAAAGTCTTGCTAGATGTGTTGACTCGATTGAGTTCAATTTCAATTACCATGGAAAAATTGCAAAACAAAATTCCAAAAAATCCAAAAAAAAACAAATAAAATAAAAAAATGAGTACTCATCTTATTATTAAAATTTGATTTCTCCTATCGCTTCCATATTTTCTACTTCGAATGAAAATGAACCCCCTATTTATTGTGACGCACAACACTTCATCATGACTAATTGAATTTGGATGAAATATGGCCATGAATTTGAACAATGGAATGGGTTGGGGCTTGAGATATGCCTATGGAAATATATTTCTTTTATTTATTTTGATTGGTTTCATTATTGTTCGTTATGAGATCTTTGGGTAAGAAATGTGTATTAAAATGTTTTTGGAAAAGGTCATTCAAATTTCATGTTTGTAAGATATATTTTTCTCGGGACTAGAAAAACTCAACATGGGGGGTGTGATTAACCACTAGAAGAGGCTAATATTCATTTTTAATTTATATAGTTTTCATGTTATTTGTTATTCATAAATACCATTTCAGTTCATTTTACACTTTGAACATCATTTCACATCGTGATTGCAATTCTTTCCTAAAGTGCACTATTACAAGGTACATTCTTGAACATATCATAAAAAACCAAATGTTATTTATTTTATTTTTATATTATATTTTCATGCCTCTCATGATAAAAGGAACAATTTATTCTTTTGGAGCACTGGGAGATTCAATTTGGAAGACCACCAAAGTGGGCCTTGAACCAACCACATTCTGGGCGAAGTGATTTGGACACCAGCCCAATACAAGAACTATGGGGCCAACAATACTGTCCCAATGAAGCCCGAACATCATGGTAGGATATAAGAAATATAGAGGAACAAATAATCCTTCTTGAGACTGTGCTAATTCGTCTTAAATGGTGGTTATTAAGGCATCCCAACATGAAGATTTAATTCTGGGCCAGATTCTATGGCCCAGAAAAACAGCCCACAGTTTATAGTACATATATTGAACGGATTATTATTTTGGGTTGAAATTTTACTGGATGTTAGGGGACATATGAGGATTCATTTATGTCTACTATGGCCCACTCAAAGTCGGCCTTCTAGAAGGGACTTTAGGAATGGCTTTCAGGTGGATGCATGCTGGCTGCAACTTCGGGGCAAAAAGTGGAAAAGTTTCTATATATTAATGTTCCACCCACCTTTCCAAAATACAATTAATTAAAGTCACATGGAATGTTGGGGGTTCGGACAAGGCTTCATTTTTTCCTATTTAATGTAGTAGTGGTGGTGGATTTTGTGATCTTGGATGCTTTGTTTCATTATAAGGTTATGTTGTCCATTTGATGTTGTAATTGTTCTTCATTCTCATGTAAGTTGTTTGAATCACATTAGTTCTTAATAAATATTATTCATTTCCTCTTTTTCCTTTGTTCGTCTTATCAAATTTATACCGCGTATTTATGGTGTGAATTTTTTCACAACAGCACTTGTGAATTTATTCACACAACGATGGAGTGATCATTTATGTTTTTGTTGTTTTTGATTTTTCAATTCCACCTCTATGAGTCTTCTTTCTACTTCCTTTGAGATCATAGAATCAATGGATGTATAAAACCATATGTCTTGGTCCTAGGGAGTTACATGGGGAATATTGGATGTTATTTTATGATCTTAATTTTTGTAATCATTTCATTATTTTATGATTTCTATTTGATGATTTATTATCTTCTTCGTCTTCACGAACTTTAATAATGACACATTTTGAGTGCTAGTACGATCCAATTCCATGGAGTGATCATTAAATTGATCGTATAAGTGCATTAGTGATTAGCCTTATAATGGTGTAGGGAATAAATTGGTGAATTATTTTGAGGAATTATATCATTTTTTTGATACATCTTGAATTAGTGAAACAAATGTTATAAGAAAATAAATGCATCCAGTCTAACCCTAGTAACAACTTAGTATCAAATCATCTCATTTAATTGTTTTAGACTAATTAATTGTATGTTTTAATTTATTTAATTTATATTAAATCAGTAGTTATTAAAATCAAATCAATCCAAATAGTTGGCCACTCCATAGCCAAGTCCATCCAAAATCAGAGTGTCTCTCGGTTTCTTCATCGGTCCCAGTGTATTCATCCCCTACCTATACTACAATGACCGCATACCTATAGGGTAAATTTGGGCGCAAAAAATTTTTGGTTCCTTTTCGAAGGACCCAAGTAAGTTACCTTAGACACTATCATCCCTTTCTCACCCCACTTTCTCTATTCTCACCCCCATCTCTCTTATCTTTTCCCCCTTTCTATTCGTGTGTATCCTGAGAATCTATAATCAAAATTTCTATCTAAACAAATGGTGTATCTTAAAAATCACCATGTCACAATCTAATGTCAGAATAAAATGGAAATTAAATATTGGGAAGCCCCTAAATTATAACATTTCATTGACCAACCCTTGAATGATTACCCCGTACCTGATGAGATGTACAATCAATGGGATAATGAGTGTTTAAATGATCAGTTTCCTTCCCTCTCAAGATGATTGAAGAGTCCAATATTAGTGAATTCCATAATCTTCAGCATCTAATCCTATCTATTACTCAATAATTTCTTTAAAAATTGTGTAATCAAATTGATTTAATGAGTTTTGAGGTATCATCTTTGAGATTAGAACTGCAACGTGTTAATACTTCTTAGGAACTCATCCCTACACCAATTGTACCTTCCAAAACCTTATGTGGAGTGTCTAGATTCCCAAAAACCTCTCATGAATTAATTGAAGAACCAACGTTTTGATTTGAGGTAGGGGAAGTGAATGAAGAAATTGTTAAAGGGTCTTTTAATAAGGAGGAAATTGATTTCTTGTATTCACAAGAGGGTAATTTGACATCACGGATTGAGTCTCCTAAGTGTAACTCTATTGATGATTTTTCAGAAACACCAATCACTGAACCACTGAGAGAAATAAAAAACATTGAGTCCATGCCAATTCCTAAAACTATTCATTCCATTTTTTTGGTTGAATATTCTGTTCAAAATGAAACAATTTTGTCAAGAAATTTGGAAAACGAAAATGCATTGGATTCAAATTCTCAACCTCTGTCTAAATGCCCTATCCAAACCGAGCTCAAAATCATTATCCGTCATTCCCCACTCGAGTACCCTATCATTTTTGTTAAGAAAGTGCTTGGGGGTTTCATTTATTCATCTCATGAAACCCAAAAATGGGGGTTGATCTTTGATTTATTAAGAAAGACTACAGAAGAAAAAAGATCACCCATTTCTGATATTCCTTGGATTTTCCCATTAATTTTAGAAAATAGGATTGTTCACAAATCAAATTCTAAATCATATTACCAACCACAAGGGTTACGCATTCTCAATCATGTTGAAGTGGAGAAAGATGAGGTCATTGAAAATTTTAAAGTTGGAATTGGCTAAGTTGGGGTGTTCAAGTCGAGCTAAAGACATTAAATTAAGTGTTGCACGGGAGGCAACCCGTGGTTTTCATTTTTCCAAAAATTTTGTTGTTTTAATCCACATTATATTTAAATGAGGATTAGTGGATCATTTTGATATAATTTTATTCTACCTTAGACTGTTGACATGTTCTTCTTTTATGAGTATGGATGGGTATGAAAGGGGACCATCATATTCATCTATGTCATATGGTGTGATCCCTGAGTAATATCTTAACCATAAAATATAAAGAAGACAGTGTATCATTAGTTTATTTTTTTTTATTTTATATTTTTTTAGGTATTTAAAAAAATAGATTGTTGACTTGTTCTTCTTCTATGAGTAAGGATGGGTATGAAAGGGGAGCACCGTATTTATCCGTATCACGCATTGTGATCCATGAGTAATACCTTACCAAGAAATTTAAGTGAAGACAATGTATCATTAGTTTATGTTATTTTTATGTTTTATAGGATGAAAAAAATACAAACAAATATTTATATAAAGAAAATTAATGGCATGTCATAGGTTATTGGGAAAATCTGTTCACAACCGTCCAAGCCATTGGGAGACAAACCAGAACTGAAGGGAGGAATGATAATGCGTTTTTAACATCAACCACCAGGTGATGTCATTCCATAATTTTCATTTTCAATGTGTTCGTTGAACTTGTATCCAACCCCTTCTATGTTTCAATTATTTAAACACTAGGAACTGTGTTATTCTAGATTGGGGGGAGATGAAAATGTGTGGAAGGAAAAATTTCATTAACCTTGAACATGATAACACACATTCCAAACACTAAAATTGGATATCATATAATTTTGAATGCCTTGATTCTGATTTTAATGCAAGTTCATTTTCATGTGCATAGATATTGGAAAGTGCGGTTGTTCGATGTGATTTTTCACCGTTGATATTTTCATCAAATTATATAAAAAACACATGCACATCCTCTAGATTGTGGGGTTTTAGTTTGAGTTCTTGGGTACCCATAATAAATAGCATAGGATTGAAGATCATTTTAATTTAAACATTATTATTTAAAAATAATAATGAATTGCGCGTAGAGCAATTAATTGACCTAATGTGTGGCTTTTGACACTTGGGGATCATGACACCATAGTTTTCTGGCCCAAAGTTGGGCATTTTATCTCTATTTGTGGTAATTTAATTTTTTTTTGATTGAGTTAACATGAGATGATGCACGAGCATGTGAGCTTCACTTGGTTCCCTAAGGTCTTTGAGCCTGGGAGTTATCGGGAAAGTCTTGCTACATGGGTTTACTCGATTGAGTTCAATTTCAATTACCATGGAAAAAATGCAAAAAAAATCTAAAAAGTCAAAAAAAAACAAATAAAATAATAAATTGAGTAGTCATCTTATTATTAAAATTTTATTTCTCCTATCGCTTCTATCTTTTCTCCCTCGATTGAAAATGAACCCCCATGACTATTGTGACGCACAACACTTCATCATGATTAATTGAATTTGGATGAAATATGACGATGAATTTGAAAAAAGGAATGGGATTGGGCTTGAGATATGCCTATGGAAATAGCATGTTTTTAAATGATTTTGATGGGTTTCATATTTGTTTGTTATGAGATCTTTGGGTAATAAATGTGTATTAATTTTTTTTAGAAGGTCATTCTAATTTCATGTTTTTGAGATATATTTTGCTCGGGACTAGAAAAACTCAAGTTGGGGGTGTGATTAAACACTAGAAGAGGCTAATATTCATTATAAATTAATATAGTTTTCATGTGATTTGTTATTCATAAATACCGTTTTAGTGCATTTTACACTTTGAACGTCATTTCACATCATGATTGGAATTCTTTTCGTAAAGTGCACTACTACATGGTACATTATTGAAAATATCATAAAACAATAAATGGTATTTATTTTATTTTTATATTCTATTTGCAGGAATCCCATGATATAAGGAATAATTCATTCTTCTTGACCACTTGGAGATTCAATTTGGATGACCACCAAAGAGGGCCTTGAACCAACCACATTCTGGGCGAAGTGATTTGGACTGCAGCCAAATAGAAGAATTGTGGGGCCCACAATACATCCCCAATGAAGCCCAAATATCATGGGAGGATATAAGAAATATAGAGGAACAAATAATCCTTCTGGATCCAGTTCTAAGTCATCTTAAATGGTGGTGATTATGGCATCCCAATTTGAAGATTTAATTCTTGCCCTGATTCTACTGCCCAAACAAATAGCCCACAACGTATATCATATCTCTCGAACAGATTATTAATTTGGGATAAAATTTTACAGGATGTTAGGGGACATTGGAGGATTCATTTATGTACTATATGGACCACTAAAATTATTCCTTATAGATGGAACTTTAGGCGTGTCTTTCCAAGTGGATGCAAGCTACTGCAACTTCAGGGCAAGAAGTGGAAAAGACTCTCTACATTAATGTTCCACCCACCATTCCCCAAAAATATTAATTAAAGGCACATGGGATGTTGGGGGCTCGGGAAAGGATTCATTTTTTCTAATTTAAGGTAGTAGTGGTGGTGTATTCAGGTATCTTGGGTGCTTTGTTTCATTATAATGTTATATTTTCCATTTGATGTTGTAATCATTCTTAATTATCATGTAAGTTGTTTGAATCACATTAGTTCTTAATAAAAGTTCTTCATTTACTCTTTTTCATTCCTTCTACTTATCACTTTGATACCATTGCTTTATGGTGTGAATGTATTTACACCGGAACTTGTAAATTTATTCACACAACGGTGGAGTGATCATTTTTGTTGTTGTTGTTTTTGCCTTTTCAATTCTGCCCCTATGAGTCTGCTTTCGGCATCCTTTGAGATCATAGAATCAATGGAGGTCTAAACCCTTATGGGTTTGTCCCAGGGATTTCCATGCGGAATATTGGATGTTATTTTATGATCTTAATTTTTGTAATCATTTCATTATTTTATGATTTATATTTGATGATTTATTTTCTTCTCCGTCTTCGCCAAATTTAACAATAACATATTTCAAGTGCTAGTACGGTCGAATTATTTGGAGTGATCAATAAATTTATCCTCTATGTGCATTGGTGATTATCCTTGGAATGATGTAGGGATTAAATTGGTGAATGATGTTGTGGAATTACATCATTTTTTGGATACATCTTAAATTAGTGAAATGAATGTTATATGAAAATAAATGCATCCAATATAACCCTAGTAACAACTTAGGATCAACTCATCTCATCTAATTGTTTTAGAATAAGTAATTGTATGTTTTAATTTATTTTATTTAGATTAAATTAGTATTTATTAAAATCAAATCAATCCAAATAGTTGGCCACTCCATATCCAAATCCTTCCAAAATCAGAGTGTCTCTTGGTTTCTTCCTCAGTCCTTATGGATTCGACCCCTACCTGTACTACAATGACTGCATACCTGTAGGGTAAATTTGGGCGCAACCATCCACTATTATGATTTTATGTATTATTTTAATAGTAAATCAAAATTTATATCATCATCTAGCTTCACATAGTGGTTTGACTAGTGTTGGTAGGGTTTAAATATCTATTAAACCCCCATATTAATGTTCTTCAATTTCTAAAGAAATAAAATATCATACTGTGTGAGATATTTGATAAGGTTGGCTGAAACATGGAAGATGGATTTCACAAGATGATTCCTAAGATGTGAAACACATTTTCAGTCAAGGAATTTATTTTTCAATCTAATGAACAATGGTTATAAATTGACATTTGCGGAAGTTATCTCCGAAATCATTCTGTTTATATATGATTATAGTATGATTTGGGAAATGATTTGTTTTCTGAGTTAAGATTCTGGGAAATGATTGGATTTCTAGAAAAATAATTACTTTATATTATGTAATTAAGAATAAGACACGACATGTGTCCTAGGATATGTGATATATATGATTTTTTAGAACGTTAATTATCACATTACATTATATTTTTTCAAACAAAATTTACCCCTTATCTGAATAATTATCATGTATAGGGAGGAAACCACCAGAAAAATATTTTTCATCATACAATATGTGGGATAGGACCACACATCATGTTCCTTGAATTCACACAACACATAGATAATGGTACTTGATGAGTACAACCCCATGTCCCAAACACCATCTATAAAGGCTGATATGTCATGTAGAGGGACCCATACATGCTATATTACATTCATGTTTATGTTTAGGCTAGTATTTTTGTCTAAAATGCATGTGGACTAAGGCGCATGATGTGTACTCCTTCTATACTCACATAATAGTCATGTATTTCTATTTGGACATGGTTTTGGATGGGTGAGATATTTTATCTTTGGGGATTTTATCAATGTAGAATGTAATATTGGACCTACTTCAAACAATAGAGACACGATACAATGTAAATAATGATATATGGAATACATTATCATTATAGCTATTAGTCTTAGGTTTTGATTTTTATTGGTAAATAGAAGCCCTTCCTAATAGAAGAGTTGTTCAAGGGCATAATGTTCTCTCACCATCCATTTGGAGTGTCGGTTCATACACCATACCCTATGAGATTTTGGGACAATATCCTATTACCACATATCACATAGTGTCACTATTTCCACTAGCATATATAGACTTATGATCCTCTGTCTGTGGAGTTGTTATTTCATCCAATATAATGATGTAAGGATGTTCTGGGACCCTACACTAATGATGGTATTTCCCAATTATTTATATTGTAAGATATTATCGTTCTTTATAGTTCATGATAGCATATGAAACATTATGAATTTGGATTATTTTGATTGTGGGGATATAAAGTCCTCCACAATAGGTATAAATATATTATGTAAGTTGATTGTTTAGTTATTTAATTTGTGGTTCAGTATTGAGGTACCAGATTTTTCGGTCCTCCCTCATTAAAAGAAAATGCTTTAGTGGTGAGAGGGATCCCAATTATGGTTTCTAGATATATTGGACTACTGTTATTCTATACTGTATAGAAATCTATGAAATTTTTTCCCTCATCACTCCGGGAGTTTCAGTATAGAAATGATGTTTCCACTAGCTATTAAATTTAGGTTTCAAGGAATGTTCATTGAGTTGAGATTTCTAATTTCTCATGGGATTTAGCACATCATAGCCAAAATAGATATGGATGTAACTTTTATAAATCCCAAAAAAATATTGTGGTTTAGAATATCAGTATTTTTTTCATTCCTTTATAGTAGAAAATCTTTGGTACCAAGATATATTATTTAACTTAGTGTTCTATTTTCCATTTTCCTCTTGGACACCACTATCCCATGTGTTTTTATAAACTACTTCTTTTTTTACTTTATGCCTTTTGGGTGTTATAAAAGGAATATTTATAATCACCTATGTATGGGCCATGTCCCCACATGTGTTGTGTATGTTCAGGTAAAAAATATATATAGAGATGTTCTATATGGATTAGAGTTCACATTTTATATTTGAGTCTTGTTCGTTGGGATAAATGGAGATACATTATGTAGTATGGTGATTTGTGACGATGGTGAAGTCTACTATGGATGGGGTGTTATACAAGAGAAATTATAATGTTGTGTATTTTCTAAAATATTTTAATTTCAAATATTATTATGTACGTTGAGTCCCTTTTATTTACCTTATAGGTTACAATTATACTTATTATCTCACACATTGCTTATGTACCATTATGTTAACCATTTATATATCCTAATATTGTTTATTTATAATTAATACTGGATATATTTATATATATTTAAACTTTTTAAAGGATAAGACCTCTCATATTGCAAGATATTCTTACTCATTATACGCACCAACCCTTGGCCAATTTGAGTTTGTCATAGGGTGGAACTCTCATCTTACTGAAAACCCAGGAGGTGCCTCCAATGACTGGGTCATGTTATAGTGGTATAAAATATAGTCTTGTATTTGTAATGGTTTTTAGAGTATGTTTCGATGTGTGGAATAGTTTGGTAAATTATTCAATGATGTTAATTGTTACTTGGGTTCAGTAATCATATAATGGATACTAGTTTTTCTGAAGTGGTCAATGTATCCTTTTTATAGGTCTTATATGAAATATTAATCGCCCCTAGAGCCCTATGGCATAAATTTTGGTGTACAATCATGTTTCCACATGCATCGTATAGATTTCAATTGTGATCTTTCCCAATTTTCTAGTGTCAAATTTTTATGATATGCTCCAATAATTGTTGGTTAACCCTATCGAAAAAATGTTGAAACCTGCGAATAGCTATTTTGTATATCGAGGTAGGTTCTAAATGATATCATTGTTTTGTTTAGGCCATATTTCACCAATTAATGAGTGATGAATAGTTTTTTTTCTAGATATTCATTTTATAGATTCACTTTCTTAATGATTTGAGGTATTGAATCTCACCATTATTTGTTTAGGGAGTATATTTATTAAAGACCAACTTTAATTTCATACTAGGTTGGATTGTATTACTTGTACAATGAGTATTCTATATTATTTCATGAATGGAGTCCTCAAGAGTTAATGAGTTGATCTAGATCTATATAAGATAGAATTTTTTTTTGTAATCTAAGACACATTGTTCCACCTAGTTCAAACTTTTATAGAATAGATAAAAATTCTTATATCAACATCTTTATATGGGATAGCGGTTCATTAGGTGATTATGTTTTGCCAATATCATGGTTAGTTTACTCTTCTATGGTGGGATTTGGAATTTTTTTGGGGAAGGATTTATTGGAGGATGTTAAACAGTGTATTGGGTCGAATGACATTTTCTGAGTATGAGTTGTATACCTTAGAAATTTTGAGGACCTTCATAAGTATGTTTGGTGCTGTAATTTATTGAGCATAGTGGTTTAGTTGTAGACTCCATATAATGAGTTAACTTGTCCTATTTGTGTTTCCAATGAAACACTACCAATGTTTGATTCCCCTAAGAGAGAATTTTTAGAATTATTTTTTTCGGTGAATATAGGATGCATTGGTATAAGATTGATTTTCCCTAAATATGGACAGGGGTTCCATGGATAGACCTTTTGTATGGGTGTTAACATTGAAATGTGATATATTTCTATTAATCATAGTGTCTTACTAGGGAGTGTTTTCATTGAAATTTTCTTCGACGAAGATCCCATAATGTTAGAGTAGTCGAATATGGGTGACATGATAATCTAATCCCATGAATAAAACCTTAGGTTAGTTCCTTCAAGGAGAGGAGTGATAACAATAAAATATTTGTTATAATCATTCACTAAATGTTTATCACCAGGTGTCGGTGAGTTTAGTTCTGGTTATTACTCATGTTGTTCTACATAACCACTCATATTGGTCAACACTAACATGATAACATCATTTAGACCTTTATGTTTTGGAACTAAGGATTCTAGTGTAACTCCTTGACTAGAATATAGTCTATAGAGTTATCCCTATATTGATGAAAATCATTTAATCTCCCCTTTAGGTGATGCGATCCCATCCTTATTAGATATTGATTTTTTTTTCAGAGATTCCTTGTGGATGATGAGGTTCATTGGAACCCACATTAGAAATAAATAGGTTCTCTATTTTTGTTTTTGATGGGTGATGGTTTTTAAGAAAATGAGGTGTGATTTTTATTTAATAGTAGAAACATGCCTCTATTGGCAGTAAGAAGGGACAACCCACTGGTAATTAAGATTGACTACCTATCAAGTGGTTGGAATGGTTTGGTGAACTATGTGTATGAGTTATAATTAAATTTATATGTGTATAGAGAAGTGTGTATATTCACTCAAAGGTTAACTAGTGGTTAAACCTTATCGACAGGCCTATAAATACATATAATTTATTTCCTATAAATATGTTCCAATATTGCATATCACGATGAAAATTCATTTCTACGGTATTATGGATGGGGGGTTGTATCCTTTGTTTTATTATTTCCAGGATGATCCAGGTAATAATTCATTGTAGTTTCCCCAAACATACCATTAGGGTATTAGTTTTACCAAAAATTTATAGCATGGGATTAAAAATCATGGAGTAAATATAGGGGTTTTGAGGTTGTAACCATAATGGTTAGTGATATTAGAATATTGTAAGAGGACTATGATAGTCAATGCTTCCAGCAATGGAATCTATGACTAAAGTTAAAAGGAATCACTTTAACACCTTGTTTCGAGGATACTGTTTTAAGAAATGAGGTGTATTTTTATCACCTTTGTTCAATAATGGTTTCCCCACACTATTTATTATTCCATGAGAGCCTTATAATGGTGATATTAATTTATTGGACTTTTAAGACCAATAATTATCATGTAGAGGACATGAATTATTTTTTTCTTTTATGTGGTATACAAGATCACCACTTCCCCTAGTAGAAGTTGGTCAAACCCATGGTGTTTTTTATAAGTATCATGATGGACCTCATGGAAAGAGACTACAATTTTAGAAAAAAAACATCATTTTGGAGCATTTAGTGGATCCTCTTATGTGTAATCATATAATGAAAAAACATTTTATAGAGTATAGGATGTGGTTTTCTTAAAGGGTTGTGATTTTTAGTCATTTAATTTGGAGTTTTCTTAGGATTGGTAGTCCATAGATTATTGTCATTTGAGTGTTCAAGACCATCAAATTTGGATTATGGTGTATTGGGAATCCTGATAGGTAGTGTGGTGCCATTGACTAGTTGAATGAGGTTTCAGTTATGAAAATTGTGCTTGAAGGTGGGTTTAATGAATGAGCGATGATAACAAAACTAGTTTATTAATGATAATGTGTGAGAGCGTATTGTATATCATTGTGTAGAATAAAGTTTCCTATATTTGTTCATTTAGAGTTCTGGAATTTAATCCAAGGTTTGTTTTAAATCACAAGTGAATAATAATAGTTATGGTAACCCCATGGGAAGAATATGATGGGGAAACTACCATGACCCTCAATATGAGTACATCATGAATGCTCTTTGGGTGTCAATGTTGTATAATTGTTAAGAACACATGGTTAGGGTATGGTGTTGATAGATTTCTATTACATGAAAACCATCAATAATTCTCTTTAAAGGTTGGTAGTGAGGCTCTAAAGCTAGTGATACCCTAATTGATATACGCTTAACAGGTTGTTATTATTATAACATGATATTATTTCATCCCATGTGGATAAAGATCTTTAAATGAGTTTGTATTTGAGTGATCAGTCATAGAAAGACATAGTTGGAGTAGTTTCATGTTTTTGGTAATTTATTTCATCGAAACGATTGAAACTAGTCTCTTTATGAATGGAATGTGATTTTTCGTTATATGTAAGTTATTTAAAAAGTTCACTTAGAGAAATAAACTTCAAAGATAAAGGAATTATATGTGTTGGTTTGGTGCCTCCCCATGGGTATCCCATATGGGTATATTTCCAATAGAGTCTAAATTTTTTTCCTTATTATGGAAGGAATGTATTAAGGATGGTCGATGTATTGACCTAAGTTTTAGATGAGTGAGAATTAGACAAATTATGAATTTTATAATTAATGGGACCCCATAAGGATTAGAATTTCAGTTTTAATCAAGTGGATTAATAAAAAAAATTAAAGGTTCTATTGTTTCAGGAATATGGATTTTACCTTCAAGTTGAGTTGACATTGAAAAGAGAGTCCCACAAAACATTACAAGTAATGTAATTAGAATAATATATTATTTATCGTTCATTCATAGGCATTTTATGAATTCTTATATCTTGAAATCAGGACCACAAATGAGAAAAATGGGATTGTGGTTGTGCCCAAATGGGGGAGTTTTCACAAAAAGTGTTGCTAGTTTTGACCACATCAAGATTATCTGTTATTCTACATCATGTTTGTATTACATATATTAATTAAATTTATTTATATATTCAATTTAATTAGAGTATCTCACTATATATATTCTTTTATAAAACTGTTATATGATTTTTTTAGGGTAGATAGTTTCCAACAATGTGAATCTTATAAATGGAGGAAGTGGGCGATGGAGACAGATTTTGGGGGTGATGATGATATATTGAGTGGATGTGATCAGATTTAAGATGACATTAAATGATAGAGTTACTTTGGATTGTACCTTATCATGATTATTTCCCCAAATCATGGTTAATAGCAGTTATCTAATTCTTTAATAAATTCAAAAAACCTTCAAATTTATTATGTTTTCATATTTTGAATTGGAATTATATAATTATAGATCCGATGTAATTTTATTTTTATTCCTTAGATTACACACCCATGATCATTGAACATAATAAAAATGACCATTAATGTTCCTCAATCATGTGATTTTATTGTTTTATACCATGATTCCTTCGATTCCTCATCAATCACCATGTTTTTACAATGATTCAACATTCTATAGTTTTTTTAATCATGGTTCAACACATAGAATCACGTTATCATATTTTTAACGACATTAAAGATCATGGGGAATGGATGATTTAAGAGTAATGAAAGAAATAGGAATGTGTGATGGCTCAAGTTGATTCCCAAGAGGTAGCATATGGTGAAATACAAGGTATTTGTTTCCAATCTAAAAAATGATGGATGAAAATGAAAATTAGGTGAAGTTTTTACCTAAATTAGGGTTTTCAATGGTGATTTCATTATGATATGGTTTTTCATTAGTGGAAATACTGAAGATTTTATGAAAAAGATAAATTTGTGAAAAAATCATTACTACATGATCTGTAGATCAGAATAAAACACATCATGCGTACCACGATATGTAGGGTGTATATAATTGGGGAATGTTAAATATCACATGACATGTTATTGACACAGAGGTTTTGTGACCCTTGTTTGATTACTCAACATGTATAGGGTGCACATTCCACGAACATTGTTTCGCCTCACTCACTATTTAGTCTAGGACAAAATGCCATGTCCCCATAATTAAAATGACATGTGTACTATGGTATACAATATTTACCAACATTAGTCTAGCTTCCCATGTATATTATCCTAAAAATTGTATTTCGGGATCCTGACATTCCAATGGTGAATGAGTATAATAACATGACTCCATTTTAGGGTACACACCTTATTGTACTAATGTTAATGTATGTGCTCCTTCTGGAACAACCTAATATAGGTGTCTCCTTGTTCAGATCAGTTTTGGTCGTGCATGTATTCTATCTTTTCTATTTTCCACATAAAACATGATGGTGTTGCTACTTATATATATATATATATATGGCATGTGTTGATGTGAGAATTATTTTCAATATAAATATTATACAGATCACACATTGAGATCATGTGTTATAGGTAAAAGGAATCTTATCTAGATGGTAGTGTGATTTAAGGGAATAGTTTTCTATCACTATACCTATGTAGGATCAATTATTCCCCCAATAGGATTAGGGAATGGGATCTATTAAGTTATGATCAAGTAGGGTTGGTATTCCCACCCACATACATGGGTCCAGTATCATATGTGCACCGAGTCAGTATTTTCACCAAAGTAATGAGGTAACAAGAGCTTGGTATCCTCCTATAAAGTCTTTATCTATCACCTTTCTATATAAATCATATGGTTCCTCCGTTACAAATCATGAGATCTTATAAATGGTGATTATTTGGTTATCATTTTGATAATATGGTTGTGAGGTCCTCCAATAAAGTTATATAGAGGTTACACAAGTTGATAATTTAAATATGTGACTAGATAATAGGTACTAATGCCCCAAAGGTTGGGATAATCCATCATTAATTAAGCATGATTAAGTAATGAGTCGGCTCTCATTCATTGTTTCTGGAGGGGGAGTTATTATTTCATGATTATAAAATATAGATATATATTAGACTTGTGATTTCCCTAAAAACGTAGTGGGTTTCCTATATGGTGGGATGTTTCAGTTGGATATTAATATCAATTTTCATGGAAATTTCAGTTAAACAAGATGTTAGGTTTTCTATGGGTTTTAACGGATTAGATATTGTTTGTAGATGAAAAATATTTTTTTGAATTTATGACACATATGGTGGTTGAGCATACTTATATTGTTCTTTATTTCAATTCTCCAAAACATGCATCTGTACCAAGAGCTACGAACGGACATGGAATCCCATTTTACATCTTCTTCCAGGTCAAATATAATTCTAAAAGTTATGTTAACTAGTTTATTTGCTTTAATTTTTGGAGATCTTACTAATTATTTTTTACCCACCCTTACACAATCCTTTTTCCCCCACTGGTTGTGTCTGCATAAGTGATTTATAGGTCTTGGTATAGTCTGGATGTGTTATAGTTGTTGTGGATTATATAAGTATGACACATTGTAATTCATGAATATATATTCAAAATCAGGGTAATTCATAATGATACTCATATCAATTGTGTCTGATGTATGGTCTCCTAGTACTAGTAACATGGCTATGTTTATCATAGATTTTCCTTTTACTAATTTCTAGATGATCTATTTCCCTTGTATATTTCAATTATTCTTGTAGTAAAATTCACTATTTATATACATTTATTTTAAAATTAATTGTAAAAAATCCCTCAATGTGATGTTTCAATTTTTTTGGGTTATTGTGTTGATTGAAAAATCATGTTATTAAGGTTTCAATGTTCCAATTAAAAAATATAGTGAAAAATTTGTTAGACCATGGATACCATTAAATATTTTTGAAGAAGGGTTCTGGAATCTTTCAATGGTTCCTAAGGAGTCATGTGTATAGGTAAGTGATGGTACCATGTGCTTCATAATTCTTTGTTTTATAAAATGTGATGGAAGTCCAATGCTTATTTCAAAGAAAATGAGATATTTTTAGGCATGTTAATTTTTTCAAAGCTAGTGGAATTATCATTAAAAGTGGTGTTTGACATCAATTATTCAATATTTTAAAAAATTAACTATTTTTTAAAACATTTATTGAATTCATGTAAAATGGATTATTTTGATCCTATTATATATATATGGAATGTTCCAAAAATACGGAGAGTTACACATGAAAATTGTTCATATAGGAGACATTTTTTCTAGGCGGGTTATGTTACTTTAAAGGTTAGTGGATAGGGTAAATTTTTTGAGAAGGGATGAATGATCGTATAAATATGCTCCTACGACCTCATTTGAAAAGGGAAAGACCCTTAAAAACTAAGGTTTTTGTTATCGTATAATACTTAATTAAGAGTACTTCTTGCATGAAATATTTATGCACACATAAGTTGTGTGAATATAGGAATTTTTCCCCCATGAACATGTGAGGTTGGTTAAATATCACGAGTTTCATAAAATTAAAGAGATGTGAAAATGTATGGGAGTTCTGAAAATGCTTTATGAAATAAAAATTTACCTTATCCATAAGGTAATTTCACATGATTTATATTGTAAAAGTGAAAGAGGATGGGAATTTTGAGTTTACGTCCAAGATAGAGAAACATGAAATTGAATGTCTAGAAAACATGAAGAATTATGATAAGTAAAAAATTAAATCTAAATTATAGTGTAGGTTTATTGATAGTTTGACCAATATAGTGAACGATTAAGTCAAACATATAGAATATATTAAATCACAGGTTGTTTGCCTATAATAAAATGATGAACATCATGAAAGACTCTTTATTTAAAATATGTAATATTAAAATATGATTATAAAGGAGAGATAAAATGTTAAATTGTAGAATAGAGGTCTAAAAAATAGGAAAATGTGTGTTAGTAATAGAAAAATATGCATCTCAATGAAAAATAAGACATCAGTTTTGATAAAAAACAGAATGTAGTGATGAATAATTCTATGACTCAGTACCCAATCGAATATTGAAGGTTGAATTGGGTATGACATAGAATAAAAGTAGTCAGATTAACCAATGTAAAACCGATGCTATTGTAGAGACATACAATAATTCACCTCATATCAGGTGTCATTGTTTTAGAAATATGGGACATTACCAAAATATTTATTCCATATAAAAAAATTTTGGAGGGTATGTGAGAAAAATTGGTATCTCATTATAGATAAATATTTGTAAAATAATTTTAATGGGAAATATTTTTGTAGTGGATGATTTTGATATTTGGAAATTTATTTCCCATAAATAATGCTAATAGATTATTTTATGATGACATAAAGGGTACTATACATCAACTCAAGGAATCATCAAGTGATATGAAAATGTAAAATAAATTTGTATCTTTGAATTATGATGTCAACCCATCATACTTTATGGAAGATAAAGCTTGTAAATCTACACCTGTTTTCTATCCCAATACATGAATGGAAATGAAAATATCTAATTATGATGTTTCTATAGAGATTTTCCTAAAAGTATTAGGTCAATATAGTGAGTGGATCCTCAATAATAGATGAACTTTCCACATGATGAGAAATAAGGATCACGTCACATGCATAATGTTTAAAAATAAAGGTAGGGTTATATTTGGAAATTTTGAAAAACTAAAGATGATTAGATTAAGATAATACATGATTGTGGGAAAAGATATGACACATCTGGATGTTGTGATTGTAAAATGGCATTGTTAAAACTCTCTATGTTTTAGTCACCTGTTTGACTCAAGGATTTTAATAAGTGGCACCAAAATTACATGTATCATCGATATAAAATATTATTATCTTGTGTTATCTGGGAAGAATATAAAAATGAATCTCTACCTGGATTGTGGATAAGAAGACATGTGTTTTATTTTCACAGAATTAGAAAATATACTGTATCACAAACAACATATCCATTTTATCCAACAATCCTTTGATGATCTGGTTAAAAATTATAATGCTAGAAATATCCCTAAAATCATGTAATTGTGAACACATGTGTGATATTTTTCAAAAATTGAATATTATTAAAAATATATACATGGAACGATGAATATAATTCGATAACGTTATTTTAATTAGTTCATGTTGATTTGTTTAAACTAATATCCCCAATTTCCATTAGTGGGAAAATGTATTATATTTTCAATCGATTATTTCTGTAGAATGTCATGGATAATGGTCATTACTCACAAGTAAAAAGTATTATATTACATTAATTAGTTTTAGAGGAATGCTATAATTATTATTGGGGAGAATATTATGAAATTTAAAACTGATAATATGAAAATATTTACAAACACGTAGGTGGTCTATAATCTCAAAAAACATGGGATAAGTCTCCAAGTCTATTAAAAGATTGCTCATTAGAAAAATGGTGTGGTTGAGAAGAGAAAAATAATTATAGACAATATAGTACAGAAAATTCTTATCAGGAATGAACTACCAGCAAAATTATGGATAGAAGTTTTGTAGACATCAGTCTACATTTTAAATAGAGTCTTTTTATGTCCCTGGGTGGAAACGAATATATTTTAGAAATGGTATGAAAGGAAACTATAACTGAAGTACGTTTAATTATTCTAATTTATGTGTTTCATTATCAACAAGTATAATAATTGGATTCTTGAATCTTATAGATATAGAGGGACATTCCTTGGAATATTATGAAGGATAAATTCATATAAAGACTTCCATAAGTGTTAAGGTATTGTTCATTAAAGTAATTATGTCATTGAAATGAGTAGAATATTTAGTAAAATAGTGATTAAATATAAGAGGATAGTGATTAATAGTTTTCCCACTTAGGGGGTGAAACAATTGACTAAGTAAAATTCAATATAATCACTGATAGTGAGTAGGATGAAGTTATTCCAACATTTGTGAAAAAACCCATAGTGTATGGATGAAAATGATGAGTAGAATTTCATCAGTGATAATACTATGACTTTAAAAATGTGGATGTACAGGTCTCTATAATACACATATTTATTATCTTAGGTTGAGTTGAATTTTTTTAAGTAATATTATAGGGATGATAATTAGATTCAATTTATGAATAAGTTTCTTGAATAACTATAGAAATTTGTGACATGGGAGATTGTTCCAAGTCTTAATAATATTAAAACTATTGGGACAAAATGGATTTTCTATAGCAAACTCAATGAAAACATATAAATGTTTCAAAATAAAGAATGACTGTCGTGTAATGGATATTCAAAAATTGAGGGAATTGATATAGATGAATCATTTCCACCCATGGCATGGCTGTAGATAATTTTAATATTCTTATACATAAAATTGAATAATAAATTCAACATTTTCCAAATTGATGTTGAGATAGAATTTCACAATGGATTAATGGAAGAATAATTTCAGAATAAGAATCCATATTGTTTACATATCCAAAAATATATGAAAAATTACCATTACTTAAAATAGATATTTAAGGGATGAAGTAGGGACCAAGACAGTGGTATTCGAAAATCGATCAATTCATAATGAATATTTGATTCTAAGGTGGTGTAATTGATTATAATTTATATGTTATTAATGTTCGTGATAAAATATTGATGGAACCAGTGTATGTAGTAATCAAATGCCTTGGGGGATCAGATGAGTCATAGTGTAATTTCTTAGAATTCCTGAAATGAGAGTTTGAAATGGAAATAATTAGAGAATCAGTGTCTTTTCCTTTGTCTACGAAAATTTCAAGGAATATAACACCCTAATTTTAATAATAATTTATCTTCAAATTTATTTAATCTTTGTGATAATTTTAATTTCACATAACATTGAATATATTTTATTTTATATTAAATAACTATGTTTGGCTTTTATTATATGCAACACCATAATTATCGTGAACTACACATAAAATAAATTTTAGCTTCACTACACGGAACACCGAGGTTAACCAATGACATGATGTAAAATAAATATAACAAAAACTTGTTTTACGAAACTTGCAACACCAAATTGGAATATGCAACACAGAAAACCTACTTGGCATACTTCACACAAAAGAATGAGTTTCAATGAAATGGCTATTTATTGTTATAATCATTTAAATGATATAATTATAATCCACCAGTTAAAAATCATAATATAAATAGTGATAAATAATGTTAAAATATTATTTATAATGGTTTTATATAAATTAAACATATTGATGATTAATGAAATAATTTTTGATAATATACTTAAATATTTAAATATACTATTTTACAAAATGAACTTATTTTAATGTCGTTCCATTTAAATAAAAAAAATTAATTTTTGACACATTTTTAAATTTAATTTTATAATATAAACTTCATTTTTCAATTTATAATGTCGAAATTATCTTAGGTATAATTTTTGGGAATTTTATGACAAACATCATTTTTTGATGAATAGAAAAAAATAACAGATTTTAATTTATAAATGTTTTCTATTAATTTATTTATAAAGTAAAATTATATTTTAAATTTATTTAAAATATTAATTGGATAATATTTTTATCAATTAATACAATTTTTTTCATTTGAATCAATTTCTCTTTGAGATTTGGCATAGAACATTGCAAACGTTTGGACGTTTTTACATTAAAAACTAGAACTGTCATCTCGTTAGTAGGATAAATTTTAAAAATATTTCAAGACATTATGTGATTTGAAATAGGAAAAATGTATTCTATATTTTTAATCAAAATAATTTATATTTTTCCATAATTTCAACTTGTTTTTTGACAAAATTTTTTAGTGAAATAAATTAAAATTAATTAAATCAATTAAGGTAAAATAATTCTTAACGAAGGACTAAACCATAAATTGATGTCTCATAAAGACTTATAAACTTGTGTAAAATCCATTTAATGGTAATTAATATCCCATAAGCATTCAAATGATGAATATTTTTGGTTTGGTATGAATTTTGATCAGTAAAAACATGGTTAGACCTAACTAGTTTTCAAAAATGCCTTGTGTGTCATTTCCCTTCCCTATAAAAGGCCACCACCTAACCCTCTTCTTCATACCATTCAAAACACTGAGGTTTGGGGATTATATACCTAATATTATTTCAAAAATACCACCCATATTCCTTTATTCCTACCTTTGGTAATAAAAAAAATCCAAGGGTGCTTTTGGCATAAACCGAAAGGAGTTACTTGACAAGGAGGTGACATATTCTCTTAATATCCTTTCATTTATATTCATTCTTAATCCCCTCCAATAACTTTATTATATGTGTGTATAAAAAAACCATAATTCTAAATATACTATTATTTTTTATGCTAATGGTTTTACATACAGTTACAAACTCCTCCATCTATGGGGTAACGAACATACTATTTATGTGTAAAGAGAACTACCACCTCACTAAACAATGATTGTTCATTTATTCTATTCCACCTCTTAGAGTGGAAATTATGATGAAAATTATGTTTATATAAGTTATATATTATATATATTATGTATTTAATTATATATAATTTTTTTTGAAAAAATATATTTATATTTACCATTTTTTTAATATTATAATTCCGTTTGAGGATTTGTGGACTACCGCTCACTCAAAGTGATGTGATTCATTCATAAACGTCATGAAATGTATTTAGGATGGATTTAGTGAATATATATGAAATATATGATTTAATAAATATAGTTTAATAATGATATATTTATATATACATATATGTCTTTTAATTTCTTTCTTTCAACACAACAATTAAATGAAAATAGAATTCATGCATACGTAATGCTCACAATCCCCATGAACGGTGTATTCCAATTCATTCTTCCATATTTCATGGAGTTTAAATTTCAAAAGATACCAAAATACTAAAATAGATTGCTTCAATTTCATTATTTGAGGCTCATGTTTTATTATTTTCTTAAATTCATTGTGAGGTGTACATACTTACATTTTATATGATATATCCTGAATATTAGTCTTTTAATGACATTATAAGATTAATTTAATTTCCTTTTCTTACATACTAAGTATGATCCCAAGTCACCAAGTGATAGGAGTTTATTAAAATAATCTCATAGCTTTTAAAGATGGTTTATGTTTATGCTTCCTTTGATGAAATCTTATAACCTATATCTCCATAACATTCATGAATTTTCTACTCCTCTATGAATTCCTGAAATATTCATGTATTTGTACCATATTTATACTCTTTGGTAATTTATATAGTTCGGAATTGTCATTTAATAAATATCGACATTACCCTCTCTTCAGTAAAAAATATAGGTTTTCTAAATGGGGTTATAAAAATATATTACCATTCAAATTTAATCTTTAAATAAACTTTTTACACTTTTTATTTTTACAAATATTATAAATGGAGTATTCTTTTTAATTTTTGAAGATGAAATATTTTCTAAACTTTTTACCATGAGAAATGAATGTTCTTTTTATCTCATAAGACATGTTCGTATTCACCTACCCTCATTTCTTTGACGATTTTGTGGTAGTTTTGAAATGATAGAATTTAATAGAATGGGGTTTAATAGTAATTTTCAAGGAATGTTTTTTTAAACCCTTTTAAAGCTTATTTTTTATGTTTTTAATGAATTTTTTATCCAAATGTGTTCATACCTTATTTTTAAATTTCCAAATTATTTTTTGAGAAATGGTTTTAATCATTTTAAGCTTATTTCATTTGTTTTCAATTAAATAGGGATTCAAAACATTTTCAATATTTCATTATAATTTTTTAAAATGCTTTTAAGGAAAATGGGTTTTAAAATATTTTGAATCTTATTTTATAAGTTTTCAAGGAAAACGGTTTTCAAACTAATTTGATGTCTTCTTTATAAGAATTTAAGGTTCATTATAAGAAAATTATTTTCAAATGGTTTTATGTATCAAAAATAAGTTTTAACAAAATAAATTATATTTTCATCAATAAATATTTTTTATGATATTTCAAAATTACTTTCCATCTATGATTATATATTTCAATGTCACTTAGGCCTTTGTAGGAAATGAACTAAAGGTTTCATTCAAATTCATTCTCCCAATGGGTTATGCTTTATTTCGTAATCTTTATGAAACCCATTTCTCTTTCTTAAGTTATATATTTATGAATTCTATTTCTATTTAATGGGTTATTTATTGATGAAATATATTTCACATTCAACGGTAATATGTTTTTGAATTCTATTTCTGTTTCATAGGTTATGCTTTTGATGAAATGAATATGAAACATGTTTCTTCGTTTATATGATATTATATGGTTAGAAGTTTATGATACCCATTTCATTTCATCATTTTTGATATTATTGCTTATTATTTTGTGGAATATGTTTGTATGATTTCATTATGATATGGGTGGGACATATATCTACCTCCAATACATGGGGTAAAGATTTATATCACATTAGATAAACATGGATGTAATGGGAAATGAACTCGTTTCAGTATTGCAGGGCTATAATAAGAATTGAACTCTATTTAGTATTACAGGGATTGAATGAGGAATGAACTCGGTTATATAATACATGCCTAGAATAAGTTGTTAACACAGTTCCATAAAGGACATTGTTCAGTAAGATGATATCAGTATAAATTCATTGACTACGGTGGAAATGATTATATATAGTTATATGTTTTACATAATTCCATGTTTTATTCCTATGTTATGCTTTCATTTCTTATGTTCTTTATGTTTTATAACATAAAAAATTCCTATATTTATTCCATGATTCATGATTATGATCTTTGTTATGTAGCTTATGATCATCAATTTTAACAATTCTGTTCTTATACCCTTATACTCATGATTATTCTTACATGTATCCATTGTTTACCATTACTGAGCATCTGAGCTCGAGGAATTTTACATTTCCCTCCCAAGGTTATTAAGATATATTTCTTTTATGATGTGTCTAATTGGGTGGATATTCTTAGAGAACCTAGTTGGAGATAATATTTATCGCTTATGTAGCAGTGTTTACATTTCCATGTTTCCAATGGCACCAGAATAATACGATCTTTGGGAATCTATTTGTATAATTTATTAATTTTTCAAATAATGTGATGTAATTTCAATGTATAAATTGTGAGGGTTAATGTAGTTTGTATCATAGAAATAGATTAGTTACACTTTAGAATCTATGAGGAGGAAACTGTATTGAGAATCATATGGACATGTCTAATGATAAATTTAAGGATAAGGAAAATCATAGGAACATGTCATGGAATTTCATTAAAGGATACAATGATTGGTTTCCTAGATAAACATCCCACTCTGGATACTACAATTTGATGCAGCATTGGCAATGATTTACGTTGGAATAACAGATCCGAATAAATATTTCAGGCCTGACTTGATGTAATACGGTAGACGAAAATGGGTCTTACTACACACCAAGTTTGACACTCATGAGGGATATGATTTTGGAATTCAAATACACTTCATCAATACTCATGAATGATTTAAATATAATTTATCTATGAATAAAATAGGATGATCTTATGGTGTCATAGATTATGGAAAGTGGCGTGATTTAAACATCCAATAAGTAATTACTATCATGAATGTGTGGTTCTATGCTATGATATGTAATTTTCACATTATGGTTTTGGTTTTAGATAGTTGTTGGAACTAAAGGAAAATAAATTAACATTTAATGTGATGGATAATATATTGATGAGAATTAACGTATGATTATCATTGGACAGAAACATATTTTGATCACGCCTAATCTGTTTTCATTGAATATGAATAAAAATCGGAACCTTAAAAAACAATCAAGCTTACCAAGGAAGAGAATGAAGGAGTTTTCTGAGAGTTTGGGTAATGGAGACTATAGAGGAAAAATATTTGGTTTCCTTTGTGTCTTTAATTTGGAAATAATCAACTATGTAAACGTCTTAGAGTAACTGGAATATGTTCTGAAAGTGAAAAAAAGGACAACATCAAATAACTTGAATGGAAAATTGATGAGTTTGTTTAGTGAAATGGATGAGAGTATTGGAAACTCTAGGACATCATTTAAGGTTATGTGTTTTAAGTGTGGAACAACTAGTCATTATACAACTCAATGTACCAAAAGGAAATCTCTTAAAGGGGATTATCATGTTTGTATGAGTAATGGTTATATTTATAATTATGGTGAGAATACATATGAAATATGAAAGAAAGTTGTATTGTATAATAGGATGATGTATCATTTTTAATGGAATAATGTTTATGTAGAAAAATAAATGTTTTTAGGTATTTTGATTCAATAATAATTTTATATAAGGATTGTTCAATTTTTTTCACAACGAATTTACAAGAACATAATGAATTGTTCTAATGGAATATAAAATTGATATAATGACAAAATTATTTCCATGAAAAACACATTATTAACGGAAATATACCCCTTAATATATTCTTTTATGTTATGATAATGTTTTTTAGATAACGATAATTTGTATATGGATAAGTAAATTAGGTGGTACTGGTTACCTTTAAACTAATTAAAGATCTATTGAAAATAAGTTCATGGTATCATAGTTGAAGTTTACATCAACTTGGATTTATGTAATATATCCCGTAATCTTTGAAATGAGGAATCATGCTTGATTTAAATAATAATATTCAGTTATTCAGTTTATTACCGTGTTTCTAGAGAATATATGATGAGGTTATTCACAGTTTTAGAATGTGAAAAATAATAGATACATTGTGATATAATGGGGAATAATTGTTATGATGATTTCATGACATCATTTCTAATGTTTTATATTTTAATATTTCAAAAGGGTTATAAGGTTAACCATTCATGAAAATTTTAATTTATAATTAGGAGGAAGTATTTATGCACAGAGTTTGTATTAAAAGAAACGTTTAAAATACTATATAGTGATTAGCTTTATTTCATGGATTTTCATCTTATTTATTTTGTAAATTATATTTCAATAGTTTTAGAAAATGAAATTATGTATGTGTGGTGAAAACCATTCAAGTATAGAGAGGTCATGTGTTATAAACAAATGACTGAAGGACGATAAGAGTTTTACACCCACCCCTAGTCTACACAATATCCAAGTTAACATATATTTATTGTTTATAAACAATAATTTATAATTAAATGGTACAATTTCATTCTTATGTTTAGAGATTAATTTATTAACCATATTCATTTTTAAGAATAGTTATCGATACATAGTTATACTTTTTTTCTTTTTTGGGATTTAATATATGATAAATGTGTATTCCATTGCTTTTGGCATGAAAGGTAATTTGTGGACATCCATTTCTTGATGTAATAGATGAATTTTAAATAGTAAAATACAAAACCAATGAAATAAATTTTGTTTATTATTTTTTAGAAGAATGAGATGTGGGTTGGTCATCCAGCCCATACCTCCTAAAATTTATTAAATAAAGGATAAGATATTGTTTACACATGATATGTAATGATCTTACACTAGTAGGAAATTAAAAAAAATGGAAATAATTTTCAACATGAATAAACTCTGAGTGATGCATCCAAATCATGAAGAATTATTTCTTCTCTCCAATTTGAAACCAGATCTGACCAAATGAAATAATCCAAATTTTGATTCATGTATAGGGATTTTTTTTATTATAGAATGTGAAAAATGATGAGGCGTTTCATTTTCAATGCCCAGAATAATTACAATGTCTGAGTATCTATCCTTAATGTCCTTCACATTATACATTAAGAGACTAGAAAAATATTTTCTAGAAATATATAAAATAATAAAAATTACAGGAAGAAATCCTCCTTCTAAATAGTTCAACATTGAAACTTCAATAAAACCTCACACAGGATAGTTGTTTTCTCATCCAATAAAGCCTATAAAACTCATACATTTGTTAGAGATAAAGAAATATGGAATGAATTAATCATACCCTCCCATAAAACATCATTAAACTGGAATGTGAAGCAGAATAAATTTGAGACATGAAACATATATGTAGAGTTAGCAAAATATTCACACACAACCAATAACATGATCCAGAAGAAGACAAGAAATTTTATAGGGACGAACAAAAAACATCTAGGAAGACAACAATGGTTCCATCCATGATATCCTAAGATAAATTCATATAACTCCAAAATGTTGTGAAATAGGTAGGAGAAGCCTAAAAATAATGTATCAATAAATCCACCACAAAATTTCTGGGAATACTCAAAAAAATAATCAAGTCAAAAAGGAACCATCTTCATCAAAATGTTGAGTCGTTTCAAAGGAATATCAATGAAATTAATGTTTGGATTTTCTTAAGCTCGTCTAACACTTTGATAAACATCCATTTTCTATTTTAATTGTAGGTATCACTAGACACATCACCATTTTTGTATTGACGAAAACCATCTTTATCATTCTCTTCCATCCAAAAGTCAACATCAACTGGAAAAAAATTTTTCTCTTAAAATTAGTAAGAATCCCTAAAAGAAAGATCATTTTTGATTTCTTCCTTACTAGTATAGTATTATAAGTCAAGTGAATCATTGGAAGCTTGAAAATGTTCATTAGGGACATGCTCTGAGAGTATAATAAATTATTCGTTTTGGAGTGGTAGCTAGGGATCGTGTGATAATGGTTCTCTTAATGTTAGAATGATCCCTAAATTTTCAGGTTTTCTTGGAACTCTGAGTGATGAAACATATGAATAAAACATTAATTTTTTTTCCATTTTTATCCCTTGATTTCAAATATTCATCCTCAATATTTTAGGAATTTTCAAAATCACCTTGAAGAGTCTCTCTAGAACTAGATTTATCTATCTCTCCATGATAAATTTGATTTATCTCTATACTATATATCTCTAGTTTAAGAAGAAAATCCTTATATTCCTTTGTACAATAGATATTTTTCCCTTAGACTACTAAACTGTGGCTGATAGAGGGAAGATATTTATTTTAAGAACCCATATAATTCCGGTTTGTATTACTATCAATATAGTCCCCTTTATGAGCAATAGACAACCCTTATGGAGTATCATTTTCAATTAAATTTTGTTTTTATAAATATCTTTTGTGTATATATTTTCTTATATTCTTGGATAATAAATTAATTACTCAAATATATGATAATGATAAAGAAATATTCTAATACCTTAATTTTTTTTGAACTTATGGCCTTAAAAATCAGCAAAGATTTATGAATTTGAGTCCCTCAAATATTTTTTTATCGTTCACTTGTATTTTAGTGATAACTTCAATCACTCACAAGTAATATTTATGATTTCCCTCCATGTCCAATATTCCCTCCCAACATATGTTCTCCAATATGAAAACCTAGTAATATGTTATTTTTGATAACCATCATGTTTCTAACTTCCCCTTTTAAAGAAAGTTTTAGTATCCATTTCTATGATGTAGGTTTCTATGAATGAAAATTTCAAGCAATTATCCTACTGATTACCTAGATGAATTTTGATGAAGAAATTTATTTTAAGATGGAAAAAAATTTCACATTGATATTTTTTGAAATATTTTTTTTCAAATTTATTTACTATTTTTGATATTATTATTTTCATGTAATAATGAAAATAGTATATTTTATATTAAATAACTATGTTTTGATTGTGTTTTACACAACGCCAAGTAAATAGTTCACTAGACACAACATAAATGCTAGTTTTAAAACATTGAACACTAAGGGTATCGTGCGACTTGGCTTAAGTTTCACATCACATAGACTTCGAATACAAAATAAACAACACCGATGTGGAATATTAAACATGCAACACCGATTTGGCATAAATTACATGCAACACTGAGTTTATATGAAATGACATTTTATTGTAATAATTATTTAAATGATATAATTATAATCCACAAATTAAATATAGTAATATGAATAAATATAAATTATTTTGATATATCTTCCATAATAGTTTTATATTAATTAAAAACATTTATGATGAATAATATAATTTTTGGTAGAGTCATTATATGTTTAAATATACTAGTTTCTCAAATAAATTGATTTTAATGTACTACTATGAAAAATAATACAATAAATTTACACACATTTATAAAATTAATTTGAGAAAATAAAAATCATTTTTTAATATAGAATTTTGAAATTATATTAGGGAGAATTGTTTGGATTTTTCAAAGAAAATTCATTTTTGGATGAATAGTGAAAAATATCAAATATTAATTCAAGAATTCTTTTTGATCTAATTTATTTATATGGATAAATTATATATTAAATTAGTTTCAAGGTTTACTTTTATAATATTTTTATCAATTAATCCAATTTAGGTTATTGGATTCAATTTCAGTTTGAAATTGGGTATAAAAACAAAGTAAAAGTTTGGACGTTTTTACATTAAAACCCTACTGTGTCTTCCCATCAGCAAGATTAATGTTAAATTAATTTATGAAAATTAAATGATTATTATTTAAAAAATAGATTCCATATTTTTATTCACAATAATTTATAATTTATAATATGTTTAACTTGGTTTATTACTACAAATATTAGTGAAAGTAATTAAAAATAATGACATTGATTTAGGTAAAATTAAGCATAAATATGGACTAAAATTTAAATTTAAGATCCAAAATTAAGTATACATT
Organism: Viscum album; assembly: GCA_963277665.1. Classification (NCBI taxonomy): domain Eukaryota; kingdom Viridiplantae; phylum Streptophyta; class Magnoliopsida; order Santalales; family Viscaceae; genus Viscum; species Viscum album. The sequence goes on along the minus strand of OY728135.1, from coordinate 441,376,017 downwards.
TATCAAAAACCCATTTTATGACCATTATTCCGAAATTAACCTTCCATTATTGAGTGTTTTTGGGGTTTTTGTGACTTTTATTATGTTAAAATGTGTGTGCCCCTAACTTCTTTTAAAAAATTGCATGTGTGTCCTTTCCCTTCCCAATAGAAGGACTCCACCTCACCCTCTTCTTCACACCATATAACCACTTAGATTCAGAATATATTGAAGAAATAATCTTCCCCAAACCCCTCCATTTATCATTGAATACTACCATGTCGAATAAATCAGTCCAAGGAACCCTTTTAGCACAAACAAAAAAGAGTTGCCTGATTAAGAGGTAATGCCTTCTCTCAAGATCCTTTCAGTTATTTTCATTATCCACCCAAAAAATATATTTATTATATGATTTCATAAATAAAATAGTATCATTAATATACTATTGTGTTTTATTCTTAGGTTTTGACCTACAATTAGACACACCTCCATTTAATGGGTAACAAACTTACTATTTATGTGTATGGCGAACTACCACCTCATTACACTATGATTGTTAATTTGTTTTACATTACCATCTATCATGGTGTAAATTGTGATGGAAAATATATTTAAATATTTTATATATTATATATATTATATCTTTAAGCTTCTCTAATTAGTTTACAACACATATCTTTATACTTTTCATTTTTTCTTAATGCGATAATTTTGTTTGAGAAAATGTGAACTATCATCCCCTCAAAGAGATATGACTCGTTCATACACTACCTGGAATGTATTAGTGAATATATATGACATATATTATATAATAAAGTTACATTAATAATAATGTTAAATATAATTATATATATACATATATGTGTTTTACTTTTTTTCTTTCAATATGATAATGAAAAAGAAAAGGTGTTCATGCATACGTATGACTTATCGTCTCTAGGAATGGTGTATTATGTTTCATACTTTTATATAATTTGGATCATTATAATAACAATTTACTAAAAATAAATTATATTTATATCATTTTTAACATTCTGTAAATCCCGATATGAATATAATTTCCAAATTTATAACAAATTAAGACACATATGAAAAAAGGCTGTTACCCGAAGTGAGAAATTTACATAAGATTGTTAATAATCAGGTAATATAAAGCCATAATAAAACAATATATGGTATTAGAAGTAATAATATTGTTATGTGATTGACTTATAGTCAATTTATATTTATTATATAGGGGTCTGAATGAGTACCATGAGATTAAGACAGAAGGTAAGGGGATTTCATCTCACTTTTTATTTCTGTGAGATACAAGATTTATTCACCACCCATTCCTTTTGTGTTGTGTTTATACTACCCATGGATGGAATAAATTATTATTGTATTTAAATTTGTGGATATATTTTATATCAATTAAATGACCTTTATTTTAGGGGGTTTAGTTTTCCAAAGATACTAAATCCGTAAAATAACCTTGTCTCAATTTGCCTTCATTGAGACTCATATTTTGTTATGTGCCTAAATTCATTTTGAGGTATAAATAATTCTATTTTATATGATTCATAATGAATCTCCATATTTTAAAGGTATTATAAACTTCTTTTATTTTTAATTTCTTAAATGGTCAGTATGATCCCAAGTAATCGATTGATGTGCGTTTATTGAAACAATCACAAAACTTTTCAAGATTATTTATGTTTATACTTCCTATGATAAAATATTATAAATCATATATCATAAACATTCATGAATTTTATTCAAATCTATTTATTCATGATATATTCATGTATTGGTTCCATATTTCTACACTTTGTGACATATGATAGTTAAGTATTTGTTTAAAGAAATACTGAATTTTCCATCTATTTGGTCGAAAATCAGTGTTTTCTAAAAAGGGTTCCATGTATATTGTACCATTCTACTTTAATACTTAATATATTTTTTCCCTTTTTTTATTTTTCCAATATCTAAAAAGGAATATTCTTCTCACATTCTGAACAAAGCATTTTTCCTACCTTTTTTACCCTAAAAATGAATTTTCTTTTTACCTCGTACAACATGGACAGATTAACCCATCGTTATTACTATAAAGCTGCCTCTGCATTTTTAGAAAGAAAATTTTTATGATTTTTTTTTTAAAATGTAATTTTCAAGTAAAATTGTTTCTAAAACTTTTTCAATCTTCTTTTTCAAGTTTTTAAGGAAAATTGTTTTCAATATGTTTTTATGACTTATTTAAAACTTTTCAATGTATTTTCAAAGAAATGGTTTTTAAAATATTTTCAAGCTTCTTTCTTATGATACATGTAATAAGGTTTTCAAAATATTTTCATGATTTATTTATAAGTTTTCAAATTGTTTTCAAAGAAAAGATATTTTAAAATAGTTTTAATCTTATTTTATATGAATTTAAGGAAAAGGTTTTCAATATGATATTAAGTATTCAAAATAATATTTAAATATATTTTCTACCAAAATGATTTTGAAGTGGTTTTTGTATTAAAAATCCTTTTTCAAAGATGAAAGTATATTATCCAGATGAAAATCTTATGAGAGACTTTTAAAAATTATTTTCCATCTAAAATGACATACATCGATTTAACTCAGGCCTTTCTTGGAAATGATTTAAATTCCCATTCACATTCTTTCTCTGATTGGGTTATTCTTTATGTCATGGTTTTTATGAAATATGTTTATCATTAATGGGTTATATGTTTATGAAATAAATTTCCCCATCATGGGTTATAGGTTTATGAAATCCATTTCCCTTTAATGATTTATATGTTTATGAAATCTATTTCTCTTTAACGAGTTTTTATTTTGATGTAATGATTATAGAAACCTATATATTCATCCACAGGTTGTGATATAATTACATGTTTATGATACCATTTCATTTCTTTTGTTATGATATGATTATTTCGGATTTTTTTGTCTCATGTATGTATGATTTTCTTATTATATGGGTGGGACCTATATCTCCCTCTAATGAATTGGGTAAATATTTATATCTTATGAGATAGACATGGTTGGAAGGGTAATTTAACTCGGTTAATATTACATATCTGGAACGAGAAATGAACTCGGTTCAGTATTATAGGGATGAAATGTGGAATGAACTCAATTAAGTAATACAAGGCTAGAATAGGGTGTGATCCTTGTTAAGTAATATAATTTTTCCACTAATATAGTCTCTACAAAAATTCCTTGAATACATTGTAAACCATTATATATGCTTATGTGGTTTCCTCAATTACAAGTTTTATTCATATGTTATGCTTTCCTAGTTTATATACTTTATGATTCAAGTCTTATGAACTAAAAATCATTATTCCAAGATTCATGTTTTTTATATTTTATATAGAGGGTATGACCTACTATTTTCATGATCATTTTCCCATACCCTTATTCACTTGATTATGCTTACATGTATCGCTTATTTACCCTTATTGGGAATCTGAGCTCAACAATATTTATGTTTCCCTTCTAGGGTTATGAATATATATTTATTGTATGATATGTATAAGATGGGTTCTAGTCTTAGAGAATCTAGTTTAAGATAATGTAGCTCACTCATATACCAGTGTTTATGTTTCCATGTTTACAAAGGAACTATATTAGTACTTTTCTTGGGCATTTGTTTATATAATTTATTAAGGATTCCACATAATATATGTAATGTGAATTTATGAGATGTGAGGGCCACTATAAGGATTTCATTATATATTCATAACTCTGTATAAATATTTTTATAAAAATCTAAAATATATTTAATGGAGTATTCCATGGAAGCAAAGACACCAATTTCTACCCATGTGATTTATTTAAAGTAAAAAAGTTGAAAATCATTTATTTTCCTAGAATATAGGTAGATCATTTAAATCCTATTTTAATTTATAATAAAAAAGGTTGATATTATTTTTAACACATTCATGGTGGTTTTATATCAATGTAATCATAAATAAATACATTTTCATGCAGTGAAAATAATACTATAGTATATCAAATGAATGGTGGATTTTTTTATCTTTATAGAAAAAAAATATTTAAGACAGATTTATTGGGATATTATGACATCAAATAGGATTGTTAAATTTATTAGAAAAACTCTATGTAATGTGGTGAATATTATTATGGTGGAAGGTGTATTTATCATCATATAATAAAAAACCATCATTTCTCTATGCACTATAGGAGCTGTATAAGTTATTTCCACTCCGGATTTCACAAAGTATATTTGGATGAAGAACCATATAGAAGACATGGGATTTGAGGTAAAATATCCAGAAAGATTCATTTTTGATAATTCAATTTATAATAATTAATGAAAAAAATCATCAATCAAGAAGGAAGGCATTTGAAATCAAGTATCACATTATAATGGATAAAATAGAGAATGGGCTAGTGAAGTTGGATTATGTGCCTACATAACATCAAGTTGAACACGTATTATGTAATGCCCCGACCCCAGTTACCTAGAGTCGGTGAATTATTATATAACATTGGCATGATCACAAGAAAGATCAAATCTCGAAAGACCGATAGGTTTAGTAGCCTTGGAAAACTTTGATATATTCATAAGGTTTTACATTACATCATAAAGTGAAAAACTAATACAACAATATATTGTCTCTATATTACACACTATTATCCCCTCATAATATCCCTATATGTCATTCATAATTTACTTCTTCACATCCTGGGAAAAATAAAAAATTGAAAAGGGGTGAGCTCCAATGCCCAGTAAGGATAACAATATAGCGGAAACTTTCATAAATAATAATAAACATTTAAGGCTGTGTATAATAAAAACAAAATCCTTTTAAACATTAACTTCAACATAGTATGGAAAAAATAAAATGAAATAATGCCATTTACTTATTCACATGGATATTCTACTAATCAAATAATCATATGCAATATCAATAACCACTTTCATAATGATGGAATTCATAATTCCATACTATCATAACCAAATATCCAAGGCCTGGTGCCAAGACTACAAATAAGATGTTGTCAAGGCCTTGTGCCAAGACACTAGTTTGTCTCATGAGACCTACTGATGCACCAGGGAGCTATAGCGGGCTCCATCCATCACATATTAAGTCTAATGCATTCCCATATGAAAAGGATTAAACATAACTTAAACATTCGTATTAAAACTAGCATACGAAATGTAAATACTTCATCCATAAACCATGAATGGTATAAAAATAACACATACACATTCAAACATATCACAAAACAATCAATACAATATAGAATTTTTGTATCATAATAAATCAACTTCAAATAAGCGTAAAATCAATCAAAGGATGTTGACATAGATGAAATCAAAACTCTTTTTAGAGAAATATCTCTTTCTGTTTTGAAATCATTTAAGAGTCGTATATTTATAAAATAAAACATTTTCTTTGAAAATTTTCTTATATGCTTGTAAGGTAAGCTTCGATGATTTTATAACGGTGTAAAATAGCCACACCTGCCGTATAAGTTAAAAAACATTCTTACCTTAAATCTGTCGAAATGGTTAAAAACACCTTGTTTGGAAAAAGACGAAAATATTCCTTTATAAACCTATTATAAAAAGTCAAACAATGGTATAAATTACTTTAACTCATATTCTTGAAAATAGTAAAAATGTTTTTAAAAACATTTTTAATAAACATGGATGTTGATGATAAAGAAGTCCCAGTAGATAATCACGTATAAACAACCTCGGATAATGAAGAGATTGTGAAATAACCCATACCTTGTACTTTTCCTTGGTGGAGGGTAGGATAACCTCCTGTATAACGATGAAATAATTGTTATTAAATTATACAAGAATCATATACATTAATATGAGATCATATATGATATTTGAACATTGATTTGTTGGTAATATCTTAGTATTATCGTTGTTTCGGGTGTTAACATACTCGTTTTCTTTTATATGTTTTGTTAAGTAAGTTGTGTTTGTCAAGGATAGGTTGTATCTTAATCATATACAGAATTATATAAAATCCTTAGATACTATTATTAATCATCAAATGATAATTAAACTTGAATGGATATGATGGAGAATGAATCTCGTCGCGTTTGTGGAGATGGTAGTCCGTACGTACGCACGAGCGACAATATAATTATTTTGATATTAAAATAATATATAATTGGATGGTATATCATATATACAGAATAATTATCATGTTACATTTATTATTTACATGAAGTACACATCATTATTATACCCATCCAAATAATAATTTATTGAATAACAATTACACCATGACGTGGAGACTGTAAGCTGTACATACGCACGTATGGTGACATTTTATTCAAAGGATGGATAGAATACTGAATATGATTGTACCATATTTATAATTAAATAACAGTATATATAAGATACTGGAGTTATTATTTTAGAATGGTAATAACAAAGAAAGAAGAAGTGGAAAAAGAAAGGAACTTGAAAAAGGGTGGTGAAATCATTACCTCTTCTTCGGGTTCTTACTTTTGATTTGATCAAAAGGGATCCTTATGTTGGCTTTATGACTAAAGGAAGGCCTCTAGGATGACGTGAGGGAAGTTGAGAGAGTATTTGGGCAGAGGATGGCCGAACCAAAAGGCTTTGAAGGTGTGAGTTAATGAGAATGGAGAGTTCCCTTTTATAAGAGGGGTGAGGGCACCTTTGGAAAAGCTAGAAGTATTATTTTATAATAAATCCATATTCGGATTCTAATGTCTCAAAAGAGTATTTTTTTTAAAATTTAAGGTGGTGATAGGTCTAAAACCACTCAACCAATAGAATTTAGACAGGTTTGGGTGATTATAGTAACCTTATCATTAAGTATTAAATCTTAGTTAATTAGTTTCACTTTTAGAGTGTCTCTTTGTATTTTTATATTATATGGTTAATAAACTTACTATATACATCCAAGTGACCCCCAAATGGTCCCTTAATGATACACCTATCATTATATAAGTCTCTTGGACGAACCTTAGATTTTTATGAATTTAATATCAATTATTAATATAGTATTTGTTTTAAAAACTCTTTTATGTCAATTTTGAGACTATCCAATAATAGATTTTTGTAAAAATCATAACAGAATAATTACTTCGAAAAAACTCTATTAAATCAATCCTAATTTGTCATATTATCCTAGAAAAATAGTTTAATTCATTAAAAGTCTCAAATTATATTTATTTGGGTATTAATAATATCAATTATTTTAATTTTTCACTATTATGGTAACTACTGCATCATCATTGTGTCATTAATAAATTAAAATATTTAATGTATAAAAATTAAAAATAAAATATCATTATGTAGTAAATCTTATTATATTTCTAATTAATATTTATAGTTGAAAATCCAACATATATAACCCTATGTAAAAATTGTTTTTCTAAAAGATATATGCTTTTGTCATTTTTGTATCCATTTTAACTTAATTAAAATAAAGTGTCCCTATCACTTACAAGTGGCACCATTGTAACACCCCGAGCTTCCACGATACGCATCTCATTCAATAATGCAATAGCTTTCATTGTATGCAACTTCGAGTTCTAAAACACCGCGACTAATCAAAGTAGCTGTTATGAATAGTAATAACCACTTTTTAAAATTATATAAATTTTATATTTCAAAATGGACTTCATTTTTGTATTCGTAATATCTAAATTATCCAAATTTGAATTTTTTGTAATTTTCTGAGAACTTCCAATTTTTTAGGAATAATGAAAAATACTTAAAAACAACTTTTTTAATCAAAATAATTTATAATGATAAATTATACTATTGAGTGGTTTTAAAGTATAATTAGAATATATTTTTACCATTTTATCCAGTGGTGGTCATTAGAATTAATTTAACATTGAAATTGGACATAAACAATTGCCAATCTTTTGATATAAATTGTTTCTTAAAAACACGCTATTTGTTGTAACAGCGGGAATTAATTATAAAATTAATTAATACAACTTATATGTTTGGAATTTTTTAAAATAGACATCATTTTTGAATTCGGAATACCAATTATAGCTTAGGGTGAAATTTTGGCCTTATTCTGAAAAACTTCAATTTTTGATGAATAGTGAAACCACTAAGTGGTTGTTAAAAACTGATTTTTCGTTAAAATGAAATATTGTGACTTTTGTGATTTGATTTTCAAAAATCCGACATACATGGTTTTCATTAAGAAGTAAAATGTGGTTCAATGAGATTAAAATAATTTTTTTTGGTGAATAGTAACTTTTAAGTTCTTAATCGCGATTAGAGGTAATTAGTGTAGTTTAAGGTAAAAATAATGTTTTAATAATATGAGATGAGCTCTACACTTGTCCTACTCCTATTGGATGAGTCATGGCCGACCAAGACAACCCATGGGTCAACTTGGGGACCCCATGGAGCCACTTTAGTTGGAAAATGACATTAATATATATTTATTTAATGATAAAATTAAATTGACACAAACATGAGGTTTTTTACTAAAATAGTTTTTAAGTGGGGTTACACAGATCCATATTTTTGACTATAAATATTAATTAGAAAGATAAAACGATTTCCTACATCATAGTATTTTTTTTATAATTTTTAGACATTAAATAAATTAAATTATTTATGACATCATTATGATGCAGCGATGACCTCGTTATTTAACGATTTAAATAAAATGAGAAGATAATGCAAAATCCAAGGCTTACACTTGTCTAAAGCCTATTGGATGAGGGGATTTAGAACCCTTATCACCTTATCCACGAATTATATAAGTGTGGGACCTTTAGAATCCAAAAAGCATTGTATAATAATGTAACATTTCAATCTTTCCAAAAGAGCCCCTCCTCTCCTCTTATAAAAGGCCCCCACCCCTACCACATTATTCACACTTCCAAGCCTTTTGGTTCGGCCAACCTCTGCCCAAATACTCTCCAAACTTCCCCCTCTTACTTTTAGAAGCCTCACTTTGGGCAGAACTCTTCCCAAAGAAGCCTTTGGCTCAAATCAAAAAGAGTTACCCGATTTTGAGGTAATGTCTTCTCTAATGTTGTTTTGTTTTATTTTTCTTCTCCAACCCCTTAAACTCTTTTTATTCATTTATTTTGTAACAACACCAGTATCCTCAATATACTAGGATGTTGTTATAAGAATTATTATAGCTACACTTACACACACCTACATCTAATGGTTAAAGAACATACGGTTTCTGTGGATGGCGAATTTCTGCCTCACGAAACGATGATTGTTCAACAATCATCTAACACCTTAAAAGGTGGCCATTAAGAGGTCACTATTTTTATATATGATATATAATATGATTATGTTTTACTTATGCTTCTTTATTTCTCATTTATGGCATAATTTATGATTTCCATTATGGGTAACACGCGATAATTTCATTATAGGATGTGCGGACTACCACCCCCTCAAAGTGATGTGAATCGTTAATGCCATATGTGGGATGTATAAAGGATGGATTAAATGATATTATATATGATATTATACAGGAACTATATTATACCTTTATATAATTATGATTTCATTCCATTAAATACGAAATAGAAATTAAATTAGCGTTCATGCGTACGTACGGCTTACCGTCTCCATGAACGGTGCATTTCATTTCTTACCTCTAAATGTTACGTAATATTATGAATGAATGTATATACTGGATATATATGATATATATGACATATAAATCATGAATATAATTCTGGAGATAATGGATATTCTACCACATAAACAACTTGTAATTATAAGAAGTTTATTGTTGACTTAAGTACCAAAGATCGACAAAACGACCGTTATTGACTTAAATAATTACATAATGTTCATAACATGGTAATAAGTGATATAAAAGGAATAATGAACATAAAAAATGTTCTTAAGTAAATAGAAATTAACTCTAGTTTATTATTCAGGAGGTTAAAGAACGGTCGAGTCAGGACAAGACGCAAGGTAAGGGAATTTCTTAACCCAATTTCCATTCTTTGGGTTAATCTCCTACTTTCAAATTATGTCATGATATTTTTATGTCCTATCTCATATATATACTTTATTTATGTGTACATATAGTGAATACACATAATAGATATATTTTATTTAAAAATTATCTTTTTAAGAGATTTCTCTCTCAATCTCCATTCATTGAGTCATATTTTGTTTTATACACAACTTTCTTTTATACGGTGTATAAACCCCTTTGACTTTTAAGTTTATTCAAAAGGAATTTTTTTATACGAAGCGTTTTACTAAACGACAAAAAGGGAACGTTTTTCTTTCCATACATATGCGGCGACAATGACTTCTCCGCCGCCGTGACCATTATTTGAGTTTCGGCTTCCTCTACAAGCCATCTTTTTTTAATGAAAACTAAATACAATGTTTTAACTTTCTTTTATTTTGGTATTGAAAATGGTTTTCAAAGAGTTTTTATTATATCGATGTGTTTTATTGATATCTTGTGATTGAAGTGTGGAAATGTTATGTTTCCTTTATCCATGTTTTATGTGATACAATTATGTTAAGGTTTATGATATGTTTAAACCTACTCATATGAGGAATGCATTGGACTTAATAAGTGACGGGTGGAGCCCGCTATATCTCCTCGATGCATCGGCAGGTCTCATGAGACAAACTAGTGTCTTGGCACGAGGCCTTGACAAAATCTTATTTGTGGTCTTGGCAAGAGGCCTTGGTTACGTGGTTATGATAGTCTGGCATTATGTATTCCATCATTATGAAAGTGGTTATTGATATTGCATGTGATTATTCGACCAGTAGAATATCCATGTGACGAAGTGAATGGCATTATCTCATTTTACTTTTTCCATATTATGTTGAAGTTCAAGTTTAAAAGGATTTTGTTTTAGTTATACATTGCCTTAAATGTTAATGTTTATTTATGAAAGCTTCCGCTATATTGTTAACCTTACTGAGCATCCGATCTCACCCCTTTCAATGTTTTAATATTTTCCAGGATGTGAAGAAGTATTTTATGAATGACCTGCAGGGATATTCAGAAGAGGATATGAGTGTGGACTATGAAGACTTTGTTATTAGTTTTTAACTTTATGATGTAATGTAAGACTTATGAATGTATCTAGTGTTTCCAAGGCTACTAAACTAATCGGTTTTTCGAGACTTGATCTTTTGTGATCATGCCAATGTTGCGAAGTAATGCACCGACTCTGGGTAGCTAGGGTCGGGGTGTTACAATTGGTATCAGAGGTAGTTCAGTACTAACCTTGGAAGATAGATTTAGATAAACTCTGATTAGAGCACATAGCCCAAAGATAGACTTTGAAGATTAGTATAGAAGACCTTCCTAGAATTTTTTTATTTTAGAGATTTTGTGAGTTTTCCGAGCAATACATCCCTGTCTGGATACGAGCAGGTAGAGGTGGCTTTGGCACAGATGTACCTAGGGGTAAAACCCGAAAACACCTCTTTAAGCTAGACTCGAACGGGAACTGGTGCACGACAACGGGCCTTGCTGCACTCTTGGTTACGACACTCCTGGGGGATATGCTTAGGATAATTTTCTTTTTCTTTACAAACCACTATGAACGGTTAAGAGTATATACTTCCTCAAAGAAAACCTTTTTATGATTATGGATTATATCCATAAATAGTTCAATTTATCTTAAGTATTTTATAAGTATGGAATTATGTATTTTTATTCATAAACTAATCTAGTTTATGGAATTGTATAGAAATGGCGCCCAATATAAGGAATGTGAACTCCATCAATACGTATGATCCAAAGAGTAAGAAGGATCATATATTTCATGGTATTAAGCCAACATTTAGAAGGGAAATATTCTCCCATGTGTTATCAACATATGAAGAAATAGTATCATGTGTTAATAAGATAAGTAGAGAATTCTCTGAGTCTTATGGATTTGAAGGGATGAAAGAGAAGAAAAGGATGGAAGAGAGAATGATGGATAAATGGATGAGGGAAAAGAAGAATTTTCTAATATGTGATAACTGTGGGAAGAAACACCTTGGAATTTTCCGGAAGGGAATGGGAGTTTGTTATAAGTGTGGAGAAAAAGGACACCAAGTGCGTGACTGCAAGGGTAAGAAAAAGGTTTCAAATGTACAATGCTTCATCTGCAAGGAGTGGGGACACTACGCAAACCAATGTTCAAATCATCAGAGTATGCCCCAAATGATGTTATTGGATAATAATAAAGTTATGATACTACCACAGATGAGGAGGAATGATTAGAGTTCTTATGTTGTTATTAAAGAATTTTGTAATTTGAGTGTTGTATCAATGATGTACTGGTTATAATAATTATGGAGTATATAAGGATTGTATTGCAGTACTATTTCATCTAGGACTTGAGATTGTGTGGAACCATGAAAAGTGACTCCATAGTAGGTTAAATTTTTGGAAAATATATGGTTGATAGAAAGATAAACCATAATATGGTTCTGATACCGAGATAGTGATTTTGGAATAAGACATGATTGATTCAGATAAATTATGTTGGATATTCTTAACATCCTTGAAACTGATTAGTGATTTGTATACATTTTTGGATAGAAGGAGTATATATAGTTTTCTATAAGGAATAAGGGATCATTAATGTAATCAATAAGGATTTATGGTAATCCAGTATGTTGTAGTGTTTTAAAAAGAATACATGATGAAGGTGTTCACATGTTGTTACGCAGAAAAAAAAAGAGCTTCATTATGTTTACCTTCCTCATAAAATCTGGACTGTGAGTTGGACAGAAGTATTTTTGATAACTATAAATGATGGAATGGATTATATTTTACATTGGATACTATTGTTAAGGTTATTTTTGGATATTTATAAAAAGGACAACACGCAGACCGAGTGACAACCCATCGCGTCGGACAAAGCTGTGGGAATCGAACCCACAACCATAGTGCGATTGGGATTAATCGCCTACCACTGGACTACGTGAAGTCCCTAGTTTTTACAAAATAGTTTTTCTAATTAAATGGTATGTGTTAAAATTTGGAACCTTATACAATTAGGATAAGTATAATATTTTTGAGTTCTATTATCTTTTTGAGTGAAAGATGAGTTGAAGGTTGAAACTCTAATTGTGAAGCATAAATATATATACACCTATCTCTTATTGAATGAATAAATTAATTCTTAAACTTTATTAAAGGGATATTATAACAAAAAAATGTGTTATCCTAATACCTTATGTCTTGTTGAACTGATGATATTTTAAATCAACATAGATTGAAGGCTTTGAGGCCCTCAATTTGACAGTTGATTGTGATTGATGACCTCAATCACTCCCTACAAATATTTACGTTTTTCCTCCAATTATATGTCTCTAATTTACACCAATGTTCTCCTTATCGAGATCATAATTTGGTGGTGACTTTCTTATTTTCATTTCCCTCTTATTAAGAATAAATTTTATTATCCATATTTACGATGTGGGTTTTCCACAAAGGTATTTTATATTTTCAACCTTTTGTTTTCAAAGAAAAATTTCAAATTGCGAGGACGCAATTTATTGAAGGAGGGGAGAATGTAACACCCCGAGCTTCCACGATACGCTTCTCATTCAATAATGCAATAGCTTTCATTGTACGCAACTTCGAGTTCTAAAACACCGCGACTAATCAAAGTAGCCGTTATGAATAGTAATAACCACTTTTTAAAATTATATAAATTTTATATTTCAAAATGGACTTCATTTTTTTATTCGTAATATCGAAATTATCCAAAGTTGAATTTTTTGTAATTTTCTGAGAACTTCCAATTTTTTATGAATAATGAAAAATACTTAAAAAAAACTTTTTTAATCAAAATAATTTATAGTGATAAATTATACTATTGAGTGGTTTTAAAGTATAATTAGAATATATTTTTACCATTTTATCCAATGGTGGTAATTAGAATTAATTTAACATTGAAATTGGACATAAACAATTGCCAATCTTTTGATATAAATTGTTTCTTAAAAACACGCTATTTGTTGTAACGGAAGGAATTAATTATAAAATTAATTAATACAACTTATATGTTTGTAATTTTTTAAAATAGACATCATTTTTGAATTCGGAATATCAATTATAGCTTAGGGTGAAATTTTGGCCTTATTCTGAAAAACTTCAATTTTTGATGAATAGTGAAACCACTAAGTGGTTGTTAAAAACTGATTTTTCGTTAAAATGAAATATTGCCACTTCTGTGATTTGATTTTCAAAAATCTGAAATACATGGTTGTCATTAAGAAGTAAAATGTGGTTCAATGAGATTAAAATAATTTTGTTGGTGAATAGTAACTTTTAAGTTCTTAATCGCGATTAGAGGTAATTAGTGTAGTTTAAGGTAAAAATAATGTTTTAATAATATGAGATGAGCTTGACACTTGTCCTACTCCTATTGGATGAGTTATGTCCGACCACGACAACCCATGGGTCAACTTGGGGACCCCATGGATCCACTTTAGTTGGAAAATGACATTAATATATATTTATTTAATGATAAAATTAAATTGACACAAACATGAGTTGTTTTACTAAAATAGTTTTTAAGTGGGGTTACACAGATCCAAATTTGACTATAAATATTCATTAGAAATCTAAATCGATTTCCTACATCATAGTATTTTTTTTATAATTTTTAGACATTAAATAAATTAAATTATTTATGACATCATTATGATGCAGCCATGACCTCGTTATTTAACGATTTAAATAAAATGAGAAGATAATGCAAAATCTAAGGCTTACACTTGTCCAAAGCCTATTGGATGAGGATATTTCGAACCCTTATCACCTTATCCACGAATTATATAAGTGTGGGACCTTTATAATCCGAAAAGAATTGTATAATAATGTAACATTTCAATCTTTCCAAAAGAGCCCCTCCTCTCCTCTTATAAAAGGCCCCCACCCCTACCACCTTATTCACACTTCCAAGCCTTTTGGTTCGGCCAACCTCTGCCCAAATACTCTCCCAACTTCCCCCTCTTACTCCTAGAAGCCTCACTTAGGGCAGAACTCTTCCCAAGGAAGCCTTTGGCTCAAATCAAAAAGAGTTACCCGATTTTGAGGTAATGTCTTCTCTAACGTTGTTTTGTTTTATTTTTCTTCTCCAACCCCTTAAAATCTTTTTATTCATTTATTTTTTAACCAAACCAGTATCCTCAATATACTAGTATGTTTTTATAAGAAGTATTAGAGCTACACTTACACACACCTACATCTAATGGTTAAAGAACATACGGTTTCTGTGGATGGCGAATTTCTGCCTCACGAAACGATGATTGTTCAACACTCATATAACACCTTCAAAGGTGGCCATTAAGATGTCACTATTTTTATATATGATATATAATATGTTTATGTTTTACTTATGCTTCTGTATTTCTCATTTATGGCATAATTTATGATTTCCATTATGGGTAACACGCGATAATTTCATTTTAGGAAGTGCGGACTACCGCCCCCTCAAAGTGATGTAGATCGTTAATGCCATATGTGGGATGTATAAAGGATGGATTAAATGATATTATATATGATATTATACTGGAACTATATTATACCTTTATATAATTATGATATCATTCCATTAAATATGAAATAGAAATTAAAGTAGCGTTCATGCGTACGTACGGCTTACCGTCTCCATGAACGGTGCATTTCATTTCTTACCTCTAAATGTTACGTAATATTATGAATGAATGTATATACTGGATATATATGATATATATGACATCTAAATCATGAATATAATTCTGGAGATAATGGATATTCTACCACATAAACAACTTGTAATTATAAGAAGTTTATTGTTGACTCAAGTACCAAAGATCGACAAAACGACCGTTATTGACTTAAATAATTACATAATGTTCATAACATGGTAATAAGTGATATAAAAGGAATAATGAACATAAAAAAGGTTCTCTAGTAAATAGAAATTAACTCTAGTTTATTATTCAGGAGGTTAAAGAACGGTCGAGTCAGGACAAGACGCAAGGTAAGGGAATTTCTTAACCCAATTTCCATTCTTTGGGTTAATCTCCTACTTTCAAATTATGTCATGATATTATTATGTCCTATCTTGTATATATACTTTATTTATGTGTACATATAGTGAATACACATAATAGATATATTTTATTTAAAAATTATCTTTTTAAGAGATTTCTCTCTCAATCTCCATTCATTGAGTCATATTTTGTTTTATACACAACTTTCTTTTATACGGTGTATAAACCCCTTTGACTTTTAAGTTTATTCAAAAGGAATTTTTTTATACGAAGCGTTTTACTAAACGACAAAAAGGGAATGTTTTTCTTTCCATACATATGTGGCGACAACGACTTCTCCGCCGCCGTGACCATTATTTGAGTTTCAGTTTCCTCTACAAGCCATCTTTTTTTTTAATGAATACTAAATACAATGTTTTAACTTTCTTTTATTTTGGTATTGAAAATGGTTTTTAAAGAGTTTTTATTTGATCGATGTGTTGTATTGATATCTTGTGATTGAAGTGTGGAAATGTTATGTTTCCTTTATGCATGTTTTATGTGATACGATTATATTAAGGTTTATGATATGTTTAAACCCACTCATATGAGGAATGCATTGGACTTAATAAGTGACGGGTGGAGCCTGCTATAGCTCCTCGATGCATCGGCAGGTCTCATGAGACAAACTAGTGTATTGGCACGAGGCCTTGACAAAATCTTTTTTGTGGTCTTGGCATGAGGCCTTGGCTACGTGGTTATGATAGTCTGGCATTATGCATTCCATCATTATGAAAGTGGTTATTGATATTGCATGTGATTATACGACCCGTAGAATATCCATGTGAAGAAGTGAATGGCATTATCTCATTTTACTTTTTCCATATTATGTTGAAGTTCATGTTTAAAAGGCTTTTGTTTTAGTTATACATTGCCTTAAATGTTAATGTTTATTTATGAAAGCCTCCGCTATATTGTTAACCTTATTGAGCATCCGAGCTCACCCCTTTCAATGTTTTAATATTTTCCAGGATGTGAAGAAGTATTTTATGAATGACCTGCAGGGATAGTCAGAAGAGGATATGAGTGTGGACTATGAAGACTTTGTTATTAGTTTTTCCTTTTATGATGTAATGTAAGACTTATGAATGTATCTAGTGTTTCCAAGGCTACTAAACTAGTCGGTCTTTCGAGACTTGATCTTTTGTGATCATGCCAATGTTACGAAGTAATGCACCGACTCTGGGTAGCTAGGGTCGGGGTGTTACAACCATGGGGTCCCAAAATTGAACAAAAGATGTCCATGGTCGAACATTTATCAACCAATAAGGTTAGGACACGTTTTAGGGTAATTTATTATTATTATAATATTATTTGTTTAACCCTTATTTACCGGATTTACCCATTAACCGTGGTAAATAAAATATTTACTGAAGTAAAATGTCTAAAAATAAAAGATTCCTATTTACACAATTTGAACATCCTGATTCCAAATATGGAATCCATTTTTCCAAATTCAAAACACAAAAGTGGAAGAAATTAATTTAAAATTAATTCTCGATGTCAAAACAAAAAGCGTGTTTTTAAGATATAATAACTATCAAAATATTGATACTTGTTTATGTTCATTTTAATTGTGAAATTATGTCCAATGACCAACATTGTATTAAATGGTAAAAATATATTCTAAATATACTTTAAAACCACTCAAATTCATAATTTATCACTATTAATTATTTTGATTAAAAAATTTGTTTTTAATTAAAAATTATTTATTTTCATTATTAATAAAAATATCAAAGTTATCCAAAAAGTACCAAAATTTCACCTTAGGCTAAATTTGATACTCCGAATCCAAAAATGAAGTCCATTTTGAGAGATAAAATTTATAAAATTTCAAAAAGTAGGTATTACTATTCATAACGGCTAGTTTGATCCGTTGTGGTGTGTTAGAACTCGATGTTGCGTACATCACACGCTATCACATAATTCAAAGAGAAAAGTACCGTAGAAGCTTGGGGTGTTACATTCTCCCCTCCATCAAATAATTTTGTCATTGAAATTTGTAGAATACTACCATATGAAAAGACATGGGTGGTTCTTCAACATATGTTCCTCGGGTTCCCACGTTGCATCTTCCATCTTATGGTTTCTCCACAAAACTTTTACCAGATGCATCGTTCGGTTTCTCAGTACTTGTTCTCTCATATCAATAATCTTGACGGGTTCTTCACAATAGGACAGATCGCGTTCCAGTTCTAATTCCTCATAGGTGAGTACATGCGTTAGGTCAGGCATGTATTTCCTCAACAGAGATACATGGAACACATCGTGATCTTTGGAGAGACTTGGCGGCTTTTCCAATCGGTAAGCTACAGCCCCAAGTCGTTCTAGATTTTCGAAAGGTCCAATGTACCTGGGACTCAATTTACCTTTCTTACCAAAACGTATGACTCCCTTCCATGGAGATACCATCAGGAAAATATGATCACCGACTTGAAATTCAAAATCCTTCATTCAATTATCAGCATAGCTCTTCTGCCTACATTGAGTTACTTTGATGTGATTTTGGATTACCTTCACCTTTTCCATCATTTCCTCCACCAGTTCTGGGCCTACAAGTTTTCTTTCACCAGCGTCATCCCAACAGGTTGGTGTACGACATCTCTTTCTGTATAACACTTCATATGGTGCCATCTGAATACTCGAATGGAAGCTATTGTTATAGGAGAATTCTACCATAGGTAAATATTGATCCCACATACCCTGAAAGTCATGTGAGAAGGATCTCAACATCTTTTCTAAGGTTTGAATAGTTTGTTCTGATTGTCCATCTGTTTGGGGGTGGTAGGCAGTGCTCAAATGAAGTTCAGTATCCAAGGCTTTCTAAAGACTTTTCTAGAATCTTAAAGTAAAACGGGGATCACGATCAGAAACAATCGATAGGGGTACTCCATGAAGTCTCACAACTTCATCAATATATAGTCTTGCTAGACGTTCCTATAATAGATCTTCTCTTATATCAAGAAAATGTTCTGAATTGGTAAGGCCATCAATAATGACCCATATTGCATCGTTCCTTCTAGGAGTATTTGGTAGCCCCATGACAAATTCCATCATAATATTGTCCCATTTACACTCCAATATTGGAAGAGGTTGCATGACTCCTCCAGGCTGTTGCTATCCAACTTTCACTTGTTGACAAACCATACAGCTTGACACAAAATCAGTAATCTCCCTCTTCATGTTGTCCCACCAAAAATGTTCCTTCAAATCTCTATACATTTTGGTTCTCCCATGGTGTATAGAGAAATTGGAACTATGATCATCATCCCGCAATTCCCTTCTTAGATCAGGTATATCGGGAACACAATGTATCTTCCCAAATTTCAAAATTCCATCTTCATACACAAAGTCTCTCAATCTCCCATCATTCACAGCTTTAATCTTCTTTTGAAATTCTTCATCATCGGTCTGAGAACTTTTAATCCTTTCTAGTAAAGATGGTTTGGAAACCATTTGAAAAAGTATTCATGTTTCACCTTCCCTGGTAATTCCCATGTCCATATTCACCAGATCCATGAAAATTGGATCCCTTTCAATTCTTATATTGTTCAAAACTCCATGATCTTTTCTGCTCAAAGCATCTGCCACATTGTTTTCTTTCCCTGGGTGGTAGTGTATCGTACATTCATAATCCTTGAGTAATTCATGCCATCTCCTTTGCCTCATGTTGAGTTCTTTTTGTGAGAAAATATCCTTCAAAATCTTGTGATCAGTATAAATCTCAAATTTTTCACCATAGGGGTAGTGCCTCCATATCTTCAAAGCAAAATCACAGCTGCTAGCTCGAGATCATGAGTAGGATAGTTTTTTTCATCAGTTTTCAACTGTCGTGATGCATAGGCAATAACCCTATCATTCTGCATATAGACACAACCAAGTCCTTTCTTTGATGCATCACTATAAATAGTGAACCCATCATTCCCCAATGGTAGAGTCAATATAGGATCATTGACTAATCTTATCTTCAGTTCATCGAAACATTCTTCACACTCTTTTTTCCAAACAAATTTAACCCCTTTACATGTGAGCTTCGTTAATGGGTGAGCCAATCGGGCAAAATTATGGACGAAACGTCAATAATAACCTGCCAACCCAATAAAACAGCGTACCCCAGTTATACTCATAGGTGCTGGCCATTCTTGGATTGCCTTGGTCTTAGAAGTATCAACAGAGATTCCATATTTAGAGACAATATGGCCAAGAAAAGAAATCTCATGAAGCCCGAATTCACACTTGCTAAACATCCCATATAATTCATGTCTTCTCAGAGTCTACAGGATCATGTGCAAGTGACATTCATGATCTTAGTAGCTTTTAGAGTATACCAAGATATCATCAATAAATACCACCACAAATTCATTGAGATATTCCTTGAAAAATCTATTCATCAGATCCATGAATACAGAGGGTGAATTAGTCAATCCAAAAGGCATTACAGTAAACTCGTAATGCCTATACCTGGTTCGAAATGCTATCTTCAGAATGACTTCCTTCTTTACACACAACTGATGGTATCCAGATCGAATGTCAATCTTTGAAAAGTATTGATCTCCATGCAGTTGGTCAAATAAATCATCAATGCGAGGTAGAGGATACTTGTTCTTTATTGTTATATCATTGATCTCCCTGTAGTCGATACATAACCTCATAGATCCATCTTTATTTTTAACAAAAAGAACAGGGTCTCCCCATAGAGAAACACTGGGGTGAATAAATCCCTTATTACTCAATTCCTCTAGTTGTTTCTTTAGTTAGAATAATTCCACAGTGGCCATTCTATAAGGGGTCTTCGATGTAGGCCTTGATCTAGGAATTAAATCAATGGAAAAATCAACTTCTCGTTCTAGAGGATGTCCAGGTAAATCTTCCGGAAATAAATCTACATATTCTTTCACAACAGGTACATCCTCTATTTGAACACTCCTTTCCTCACCCACAGTCATTTCATTCTCTTCCTCCCCAATAATTGAATTTAGTTGAGCTACTGGGGGTGGATCTAGATAATAATTAGGTGGTGACGATTCTGCTCTAAAGATAAGGTGTTCCTTATCATCATCATCAAAAATCATAACCTAATTCTTCTTACAATAAATCTTCGCATCATAATCTTCAAGCCAACCCATACCGAGGATTATATCAAACTCAATCATAGTTATGATGATGAGATCAGCAGATAAAGAACATTTATGTGCTCTAATGGGGACTGATTCACAAAACGTTGTTGCAATGATACTTCCCTTAGGAGTTTTAACTGACAACTCCCTTGTTAAATCAAATTGGAAATATCTAATTTTCTTAGGAAACTGGGAAGATATGAAACAATGCGATGATACAGAATCAAATAATGCACTTGATAAACTTGAGGAAACCAATAAATTAACTACCACCACGTATTTTGGAGCTTCTACCTCAGCAGTAGAGATTGCAAAAGCTTGGCCTTGATCCCTTGGCCTTTCCTGAGGTAAGTTCCTCTGACGATTAGGACACTCATTTGCATAATGTCCCATATCCCTGAAATTGTAGCACGGAACATTGGTAGCTTCCTTCTTCACTTTTCAATCACGAGCTTGGTGGCCTTTTCCACCATATTTGTATCAAATGAATATTCCCTTCAAGCAAGTATCGGGGTGTTTATTCCAATATTTACCACAAGATGGATATTCAACCTTACCCTTCTTCCCTTTATTTCCATTCCTAGATTGATCAGCGGATCTCTTCCTATCTTGCTTTACATTAATGTCACAAGACTTAGAGAATTCCTTTTCTGTCTTGATAGCACATGAGACAATGTCTTCGTATGACGAGAAGGATTGTGAGTGTGACAACCGGGTCCCGGTGACAGCACAGACACCCCGCCTTAACATGGTCGTCGGGTCCTGGCCTACCCGGTACCACCAGTTGCCCCGCAGACACGTGGGGCCCACCCCAGGGTCCACCCACATGCCTGAAGACTCTCACCACAGCCTCCAGCCAAACCTCAGCCGTCTGCGGGTCCGTCTCTCCCCGGAACCTGGGTGGCCTCTGGCGCTGGAACTCGTGCAGCGCGCTCAAGCGTCGTGCATCGCCTACTGCTGGGGCTGGTGGCATCGGTGGCCCAACGTATGGTAGTACCGCTGGTGCCTCCGCTGGTGCCTCAACTGCAAGAGGGCCCTGTACCGAAGCCTCGTCGCTCGACAGACTGTCAGCACGCTCATCCCTCCGGGCTCTAGCTGGTCGTCTGAGAAAAGACATCCTGAAAGAAACAACGTAACACGATCAAACGATTATACCTGGTGAGCTGACCTGGTTTGAGCTGTTTTAAGGGGAAAAACCTTTGAAAACACACACGAAATCATTGTTTTCGTGCACAAAGTCGGAAATCAGTTGCCAGGGTCCTGGTGTATGGATACGTCGGCCGCCCGCACCAACACTGGACTCCCTGAACTGAAAACCACACTCGGTACCCTTAACACTATTGCTTCACAGAAAGAAAGATCAGAGTCTGCGGTAGAACCGACCACCTCTAATACCAATTTGTCACGACCCGCCCTCGGGGTCTGTGCCGTGACTACCCCAAGCCCGCCTTCCATAGGCCAGGGGCTGGCGACTAGCACCAAGGCGTAAATCCCGGTAAAAAGGGAAGGCATTGCCTTTGTAAAGTAAACAAACACCACAGAGTAAGCAAGCGGAAAGTAACACTAAGCAAAAACAGAGTACAACTAAAAGTGCGGAAAGTAAAAAGGGGCCGGAAATACAAGCCCAACTGTAAAGTACAACTCGAAAGGAAAAACAGCAACTGAAAAGTAAAGCTGCTACGCCAAGCTGACCACTGGAAATCCCACCTGAAGGGTGGGTACAGATAGCTCCTCTGCTCCTCGGGTCCCGCCGTCTGCTCCGAGTATGTCCCGCCCAGTGGTCTGCCTCTGGGTACCGCCTCGTCGTATAGTCCACCTCCAGGTACCGTCCAGTCCTCGAACACTCGGCCTCTGTCAGTACTGGCCGTCGTCTGCAACCAACACAACGAGGTGCGGGCATAGCCCGTGCAGGGGTGAGTATAACGATACTCAGTAGGGACCCCGAGACCCTCAAGGTCTCACTAAAACCAACAAGGATAACCACAAGAAGATCTCAACAGATAAACTCTACATAGGTATATGCCCATACATATACCTAAGTTATCAAGTAACCCATCTCAAGCATGAGGAAACACAAGGATTGTGAAAACGACGGATAACCACTACCCGGGTATATGCCCATACATATACCAAAGTTAGCAGGTGACCCATCTCAATCATGAGGTAAACACAATGTCAAAAGTCTCAGCTCAAACCAGGATTTTCATTATCGAAACCGTAACTGCTGAAGAGCTCCGTCTCTAGAGTGTACAGTGGTCCTGTCACGACTCTGAGGTACTGCTCACTAACCTAAGACTGCTGAAGTACTCCTCCTGTCGAGTACTGCGGGCCAGCCACCCAAACACAGTAGTGCTTCCCGCTGAGTTATGTCACCCAAACACCGTAGTGCACACCCCCTAGTAGCCTGCTGAGGTACTCTCCGGACGAGCACCGCGGGTCTGCACTGTCACACAGGTAGTGCTCCGTCCGCCATGGGTCTGCACCTCAGAAGGTAGTGCTCCGTCCACTGGGCTAGTCGACTCACTCCAAGTCGAGTCGGTCAAGCAGTCGTCAGGTCTCAGCCAGCTACACGGTCTCCGTACTCTGCACGCTCGTCTCCGGGAGGGTCCGCTCCACGAGCTACTGGTCGATACTCCAAGTATCACAAAGTCCCGCATAGAAGTATCTCAAAAGTCCGTTTCGTCACAGGGGTCTCAACGCAACAGACGGCATGTCGATCGGACGCCCGGTCTGTGAGTTATTAGCCTTTTCGTCCCAGGGGCCCGGTTGGTTTCGAGTGCGAACCAAACCCGGCCGTATCTCAACTGTACCCCGAACTCCCATAGGGTAGACTCATAGGGACCGTTGCTAAACGAAAACACCAACGCCGCTGACGGTTCGTCAAACGGACGTCCGGTCTGAAAGATATCAGCTTTCCCGTTCCAGGGGCCCGGTTGGATTTCGGGTACAATCCAACCCGGCCATACTCCGACTGTATCCAAAACTCGGCGGAGTATGTCAAAAGTTCTGTCTCATCAAGAGGAAGTCAACGAAACAGACGGCGCGTCAATCGGACGCCCGGTCTGTGAGTTATTGGCTTTTTCGTCTCCGGGGCCCGGTTGGTTTTTAAGGCAAAACCAACCCGACCGTACTCCACCTGCATCCAAACCTCGGGCGGAGTATGCCAAAAGATCCGTCTCACTAAGAGGAACACTACGCGACTGACGGCACGTCAATCGGACGTTCGTAGCTGAAGATATTAGCGTTTCCGCTCCGAAGGTCCGGTTGGTTTCGTGAACGAACCAACCCGGCCGAACTCAAAGTAACCCGAAACCTTGAGTGCGATATACCGAAACGACCGTCTCGATCCAAGGATCGCGTTGCCGCAGACGGTTCGTCATTCGGAGGTCCGAGGCTCAAGTTATGGGCCAAAAACCAAATCTGGTTCGAAACGGGGGGGTCCGGGTCCGGGCCGACCCGGCCCGACCCCCCCCCCCCCCCCGGGGCGGCGCGGCGGCGGCGGCGGCGGGCCGCGGCGGCGGCGTCGGGCGCCGCACGGGCTGCGCACGCGGGGGCTAAGCCCCACGGTTCTTCAAAGTGGCGCGGCCTTTGTGTCGCGCCGGTTCTTTTAAAACCGCCCCCCCTCACGTGGGGGGGCCTGCTGGCGCCGAACCAAGGGGGCGGCTGCCCCCTTCCCTCAAGAACCCCCCCCCCCCCCCTCTTTAAGAGGGGGGTTTAGCCAGCTGGCCGGGGAATTAATTCCCCGGTTTAACGGCATCCGGCCGGCCAGCTGGCCGGCCGGTTTTCTCCAACGGGACCGGAATTTCCGGTCCCCTCTTCGGCTTCCGACGCTGGCGGCCCGGCCGCCGGTCTCCTCTTCCGCCGCGGCCCGGAACCGGCCGCGGTCTTCTCGTCCCGCCGCGGCCCGGAACCGGCCGCGGTCTCCTCGTCCCGCCGCGGCCCGGAACCGGCCGCGGTCTTCGTCGTCCGGCGTGGTGCGACGGCACCGCGCCCCTTTCGCCGTGCCGTGAATCCTTTCAACGCGGCGCGACGGCGTCGCGTTCTTGAAGATTTTTCCTTGGCGTAGCGCGACGGCGCCGCGTAAATTATTTGTACGATCATCCGCGTGGTGCGACGGCACCACGCCACTTGCTTCCACCCGCATGAATAAACATAAACGATGGAGGGGGGGGGGGGGGTTCGGCCGTGTTCGTGCGGTCCGGCCCCCCTCGCGTTAACTATAACACATAAATAAAATATTTAAATGCCTCACGTAGACATGCGATCCACGAGCAAGAAAAGGAATAATTAAATAATTAAACAACAACCCCTACTTTGGGTTTAAGATTCGAAGATTCGACTACGTTCCGCGGAAGACGGCGTCGCAGAGGTTGGGCGTCGCGGTCGTCGTTCGTCAAATTCAACGACGAAGAGGCACGTCCGAAGAGGCACGTCGTTGGCGAATCCTTGTACGCCGACGAAGGTTGTCCGAGGAAGGTGCGGTGTTCTCCCTCGTTGACACCGAAGACGAAGAAGAGCGGAGCGGCGTTCTTCGTCGGAACTTGAGCGTTCTACGTCAAGTCTTGAGGAAAGTCAAATAAAAAGGAAACAACGAACTCAAGAACCCCTACCTCGATAGTCGCACGTTGACGGAGTCGTGGAATATCGGTGTCGATTCCTTTGACGTCGGAGGAAGAGTCGTTGTCGATGGCGTTCGTCGCGGAAAAGATGATGCGGAAGAAGAACGTCACGTCGCGGATATGGCGTCACGGAAAGACCGTGTTCTTCGGCGAAGAAGTTCTTCGTTGAAGAACGGCGTTCTTCGTCAAGTTGAAGAAGAAGAAGAAAAGCTTCCAAAGCTCTCAAGAAATCCTTCCAAGGTGGTAAAAGAATCCCCTAGAATAATATAAGCTTTAACTTATATTATTACATAACTTAACCACAAGAATTTCAAAGGTTTGAAATTCAAAAAGGGTTTAACTCCCTTAATTAATTAAGTAACTTATGTTGACAACATTAAAAGAAAAGAGTTAAAGGGGAGGTTTTGAGAGAATTTGAGGAGTTGGGGTTCGTGTGGACCCCACCTCACTTAATCCTCCCAAGGGAGGTTAAGTGGAGTGGGGTCCACACGAACCCCAACTCCTCAAATTCTCTCAAAACCTCCCCTTTAACTCTTTTCTTTTAATGTTGTCAACTTAAGTTACTTAATTAATTAAGGGAGTTAAACCCTTTTTGAATTTCAAACCTTTAAAATTCTTGTGGTTAAGTTATGTAATAATATAAGTTAAAGCTTATATTATTCTAGGGGATTCTTTTACCACCTTGGAAGGATTTCTTGAGAGCTTTGGAAGCTTTTCTTCTTCTTCTTCAACTTGACGAAGAACGCCGTTCTTCAACGAAGAACTTCTTCGCCGAAGAACACGGTCTTTCCGCGACGCCATATCCGCGACGTGACGTTCTTCTTCCGCATCATCTTTTCCGCGACGAACGCCATCGACAACGACTCTTCCTCCGACGTCAAAGGAATCGACACCGATATTCCACGACTCCGTCAACGTGCGAATATCGAGGTAGGGGTTCTTGAGTTCGTTGTTTCCTTTTTATTTGACTTTCCTCAAGACTTGACGTAGAACGCTCAAGTTCCGACGAAGAACGCCGCTCCGCTCTTCTTCGTCTTCGGTGTCAACGAGGGAGAACACCGCACCTTCCTCGGACAACCTTCTTCGGCGTACAAGGATTCGCCAACGACGTGCCTCTTCGGACGTGCCTCTTCGTCGTTGAATTTGACGAACGACGACCGCGACGCCCAACCTCCGCGACGCCGTCTTCCGCGGAACGTAGTCGAATCTTCGAATCTTAAACCCAAAGTAGGGGTTGTTGTTTAATTCTTTAATTATTCCTTTTCTTGCTCGTGGATCGCATGTCTACGTGAGGCATTTAAATATTTTATTTATGTGTTATAGTTAACGCGAGGGGGGCCGGACCGCACGAACACGGCCGAACCCCCCCCCCCCCCCTCCATCGTTTATGTTTATTCATGCGGGTGGAAGCAAGTGGCGTGGTGCCGTCGCACCACGCGGATGATCGTACAAATAATTTACGCGGCGCCGTCGCGCTACGCCAAGGAAAAATCTTCAAGAACGCGACGCCGTCGCGCCGCGTTGAAAGGATTCATGGCACGGCGAAAGGGACGCGGTGCCGTCGCACCACGCCGGACGACGAAGACCGCGGCCGGTTCCGGGCCGCGGTGGGACGAGGAGACCGCGGCCGGTTCCGGGCCGCGGCGGGACGAGAAGACCGCGGCCGGTTCCGGGCCGCGGCGGAAGAGGAGACCGGCGGCCGGGCCGCCGGCGTCGGAAGCCGAAGAGGGGACCGGAAATTCCGGTCCCGTTGGAGAAAACCGGCCGGCCAGCTGGCCGGCCGGATGCCGTTAAACCGGGGAATTAATTCCCCGGCCAGCTGGCTAAACCCCCCTCTTAAAGAGGGGGGGGGGGTTCTTGAGGGAAGGGGGCAGCCGCCCCCTTGGTTCGGCGCCAGCAGGCCCCCCCACGTGAGGGGGGGGGGGGCGGTTTTAAAAGAACCGGCGCGGCACAAAGGCCGCACCACTTTGAAGAACCGCGGGGCTTAGCCCCCGCGTGCGCAGCCCGTGCGGCGCCCGACGCCGCCGCCGCGGCCCGCCGCCGCCGCCGCCGCCCCGCCCCGGGGGGGGGTCGGGCCGGGTCGGCCCGGACCCGGACCCCCCCGTTTCGAACCAGATTTGGTTTTTGGCCCATAACTTGAGCCTCGGACCTCCGAATGACGAACCGTCTGCGGAAACGCGATCCTTGGATCGAGACGGTCGTTTCGGTATATCGCACTCAAGGTTTCGGGTTACTTTGAGTTCGTCCGGGTTGGTTCGTTCACGAAACCAACCGGACCTTCGGAGCGGAAACGCTCATATCTTGAGCTACGAACGTCCGATTGACGTGCCGTCAGTCGCGTAGTGTTCCTCTTAGTGAGACGGATCTTTTGGCATACTCCGCCCGAGGTTTGTATGCAGGTGGAGTACGGTCGGGTTGGTTTTTCCTTAAAAACCAACCGGGCCCCGGAGACGAAAAAGCCAATAACTCACAGACCGGGCGTCCGATTGACGCGCCGTCTGTTTCGTTGACTTCCTCTTGATGAGACGGAACTTTTGACATACTCCGCCGAGTTTTGGATACAGTCGGAGTATGGCTGGGTTGGATTGTACCCGAAATCCTACCGGTCCCCTGGAATGGGAAAGCTGATATCTTTCAGACCGGACGTCCGTTTGACGAACCGTCAGCGGCGTTGGTGTTTTCGTTTAGTAACGGTCCCTATGAGTCTACCCTATGGGAGTTTGGGGTACAGTTGAGATACGGCCGGGTTTGGTTCGCACTCGAAACCAACCGGGCCCCTGGGATGAAAAGGCTAATAACTCACAGACCGGGCGTCCGATCGACGTGCCGTCTGTTGCGTTGAGACCCCTGTGACGAAACGGACTTTTGAGATACTTCTATGCGGGACTTTGTGATACTTGGAGTATCGACCAGTAGCTCGTGGAGCGGACCCTCCCGGAGACGAGCGTGCAGAGTACGGAGACCGTGTAGCTGGCTGAGACCTGACGACTGCTTGACCGACTCGACTTGGAGTGAGTCGACTAGCCCAGTGGACGGAGCACTACCTTCTGAGGTGCAGACCCATGGCGGACGGAGCACTACCTGTGTGACAGTGCAGACTCGCGGTGCTCGTCCGGAGAGTACCTCAGCAGGCTACTAGGGGGTGTGCACTACGGTGTTTGGGTGACATACCTCGGCGGGAAGCACTACTGTGTTTGGGTGGCTGGCCCACAGGACTCGACAGGAGGAGTACTTCAGCAGTCTTAGGTTAGTGAGCAGTACCTCGGAGTCGTGACAGGACCACTGTACACTCTAGAGACGGAGCTCTTCAGCAGTTACGGTTTCGATAATGAAAATCCTGGTTTGAGCTGAGACTTTTGACCTTGTGTTTACCTCATGATTGAGATGGGTCACCTGCTAACTTTGGTATATGTATGGGCATATACCCGGGTAGTGGTTATCCGTCGTTTTCAAAATCCTTGTGTTTCCTCATGCTTGAGATGGGTTACTTGATAACTTAGGTATATGTATGGGCATATACCTAAGTAGAGTTTATCTGTTGAGATCTTCTTGTGGTTATCCTTGTTGGTTTTAGTGAGACCTTGAGGGTCTCGGGGTCCCTACTGAGTATCGTTATACTCACCCCTGCACGGGCTATGCCCGCACCTCGTTGTGTTGGTTGCAGACGACGACCAGTACTGACAGAGGCCGAGTGTTCGAGGACTGGACGGTACCTGGAGGTGGACTATATGACGAGGCGGTACCCAGAGGCATACCACTGGGCGGGACATACTCGGAGCAGACGGCGGGACCCGAGGAGCAGAGGAGCTATCTGTACCCACCCTTCAGGTGGGATTTCCAGTGGTCAGCTCGGCGTAGCAGCTTTACTTTTCAGTTGCTGTTTTTCCTTTCGAGTTGTACTTTACATTTGGGCTTGTATTTCCGGCCCCTTTTTACTTTCTGCACTTTTAGTTGTACTCTGTTTTTGCTTAGTGTTACTTTCCGCTTGCTTACTCTGTGGTGTTTGTTTACTTTACAAAGGCAATGCCTTCCCTTTTTACCGGGATTTACGCCTTGGTGCTAGTCGCCAGCCCCTGGCCTATGGAAGGCGGGCTTGGGGTAGTCACGGCACGGACCCCGAGGGCGGGTCGTGACAGTGAGACTAATGGTCGACGGATAAATGGTTTTAACCCATCAAAGAAACAATCAATCTTACATCTTGGGTTACGTATATAATCTCCATCATACCTTGCTACCCTTGTAAGGTTAGCCTCATACATTGCGACATTCTTATCCTCCTTTTGTCTCAGACTCAGAAATTGGATTTCCATATCTGCTCGATGGTCACAAGTAAAGTATTTTTCTAAAAACTGATCTTTGAACTCCCTCCATTCCATATTTGATACTTCATCATCATCCTTCGTGTTCTAAATCAATGACCACCATTGATCAGCATCCCCAGTGAGGCAGTCAACTACCATGATAACTTTTCCCCTTTCACTACTCCCCAAAGCCTGAAATATTTTTTCTAGGGAATTTATCCGTTTCCCAGCTACTAAGGGATTTGTACTCCCATTGAACGTTAGTGGTTGTTTCCTCATGAGGCGATCTAACATTGATCCTCTACGTAGTGGATCAGGGTTCTCTATAAGGGTGAGGTTATTATTCATAACCTGAGTGAGTTGTCCCAGTATGGTAATTAACTGATCAACACCAGTTTTATCCCCAACTCCACTATAATTATCTTGAGCAAGAGGGAAATCCCTACATGGAGTGCGTCCATTGATACGGTGTCCATTTCTTCCACTAGGCGCCATTTCTAAATAATGGCGTAAAATAGATCAGTTGATGAATCAAAATACATAATTCCATACTTATAAAACACTTAACATTAATTGATCTATTTATGGATATAATCCATAATCATAAAAATGTTTTCTTTGAGGAATTATATACTCATAAACCCTTCATAATGATTTTTAAATAAAATGAGAGTTATCCTAAGAATATCCCCCTAGAGTGTCGTATCCAAGAGTGCAGCAAGGCCCGTTGTCCTGCATCAGTTCCGATTCGAGTCTAGCTCAAAGCGGTGTTTTCGGGTTATACCCCTAGGTATATCTGTGCCAGAGCTGCCTCTACCTGCTCGTATCAAGACATGGATGTATTGCTTGGAAAACACACAAAATATCTACAATACCAAAATTCTAGGAAGTTATTCTATACTAATCCTCAAAGTCCATCTTAGGTCTATGTGCTCTAATAAGAGTTTATCTAAATCTAGCTTCCAAGGTTTGTACTAAACTTTCTCTGATACCAACTGTAACGCCCTGACCCCAGTTTACTAGAGTCGGTGCACTATTACATAACATTGGCATGATCACAAGAAAGATCTAATCTCGAAAGACCGGTTGGTTTAGCAGCCTTGGAAACACTAGATATATTCATAAGGTTTTACATTACATCATAAAGTGAAAAACTACTACAACAACATATTGTCTCCATAGTCCACACTATTATCCCCTCATAATATCCCTGCATGTCATTCATAATTTACTTCTTCACTTCCTGAGAAAAATAAAACATAGAAAAGGGGTGAGTTCAAATGACCAGTAAGGATAACAATATAGCGGAAAATTTCATTAATAAGACTAAACATTTAAGGCAGTGTATAACTAAAACAAAAGCCCTTTAAACTTGAACTTCAACATATTATGGCAAAAATAAAATGAAAAAATTCCATTTATTTATTCACATGGATATTCTACTAATCGAATAATCACATGCAATATCAGTAACCACTTGCACAATGATGGAATGCATAATTCCAGACTATCATAACCACATAGCCAAGGACTCGTGCCAAGACTACAAATAAGATTTTGTCAAGGCCTTGTGCTAAGAAACTAGTTTGTCTCGTGAGACCTACCGATGCATCGAGGAGCTATAGTGGGCTCAACCCATCACATATTAAGTCCAATGCATTCCCATATGAAATTTTTTAAACATAACATAAACATTCGTATTAAAACTAGCATATGAAATGTAAATACTTCATCCATAAACCATGAATGGTATAAAAATAACACATCCACAGTCAAACATATCACAAAACCTTCAATACAATATAGAAATTTTTTATCATAGTAAATCAACTTCAAATAAGCATAAAATTCATCAAAGGATGTTGACGTAGATGAAATCAAAACTCTTTTTAGAGAAATATCTCTTTCTATTTTGAAATCATTTAAGAGTCGTATATTTATAAAATAAAACATTTTCTTAGAAAATATTATTATATGATTGTAAGGGAAGCTTTGACAATTTTATAATGGTGTAAAATAACCACACCCGCCGTATAAGTTAAAAATACATTCTTACCTTAATTTTGTCGAAAAGGTTAAAAGCACCTTGTTTGAAAAAAGACGGAAATATTACTTTATAAACCTATTATACAAAGTCAAACAAGGGTATAAATTACTTTAACCCATATTTTTGTAAATAGTAAAATGGTTTTGAAATACATTTTTAAGAAACATGGATGTGGATGATAAAGATTTCCCAGTAGATAATCACGTATAAACAACCTCGGATAATGAAGAGATTGTGAAATAACCCTTACCTTGTACTTTTCCTTGGTTGAGAGTAGGTTAAACTCATGTATAATGGTGAAATAATTGTTATTAAATTATAAAAGAATCATATACATTAATATTATATCATATATGATCTTTTAACATTAATTTGTTAATAATCTCTTAGTATTATCGTTGTTTCAGGTGTTAACTTACTCATTTTCTTTTATATGTTTTGTTATGTTAGGTGTGTTTGTAATGGATAGGTTGTATCTTAATCATATCTATAATGATATCATGTCCTTATATACTATTATTAATCATCAATTTATAATTATACTTGAATGGATATGATGGGGAATGAATCTCATCGCGTTCGTGGAGACAGTAGTCCGTACATACGCACGAGCGACAATATCATTCTTTTGATATTAAAATAATATATAATTGGATTTTATATCATATATAAAGAATAATTATCATGTTACATTTATTATTTACATGAATTACACATCATTATTATACGCATCCAAATAATAATTTATTGAATAACAATTACACCACGACGTGGAGATGGTAAACCGTACGTACGCACGTATGGTGACATGTTATTCAAAGGATGGATAGAATAATGAATATAATTGTACCATATTTATAATAAAATCACATTATATATAAGATACTGGAGTTATTATTTTAG
Source organism: Viscum album (assembly GCA_963277665.1). Taxonomy (NCBI): domain Eukaryota; kingdom Viridiplantae; phylum Streptophyta; class Magnoliopsida; order Santalales; family Viscaceae; genus Viscum; species Viscum album. Next base: position 441,343,018 of record OY728135.1, on the reverse strand, counting down.
AATGGTAATAAGAAAGAAAGAATAAGTGGAAGAAGAAAGGAACGTGAAAAAGGGTGGTGAAATAATTACGTCTTCTTCACGTTCTTCCTTTTGATTTGATCAAAAGGGCTCCTTAAGTTGGATTTATGTCTAAAGGAAGGCTTATAGGATGAATTTAGTGAATTTGAGATAGTATTTGGTCAGAGTTTGGCCGATCCAAAAGGTTTTTAAGGTGTGAGTTAATGAGAAGGGAGAGTGCCTTTTTATAAGAGGGGTGAGGGCACCATTGGAAAAGCTAGAAATATTATTTTATAACAAATTCATATTCGGTTTATAATGTCTCCAAAGTGGATTATTTAAATTTTAAGGTGGGGATAGGTATCAAACCACTCATAAAATAGAATTTAGATAGGTTTGGGTCCTTATAGTAACTTTATCTTTAAGTATTAACTCTTAGTTAATTTGTTTCACTTTTACAATGTCTCTTTGTATTTTTATATTATATGTTTAATAAACATACTATTTACATCTAAGAGACACCCAAGTGGTCCATTAAATATAAACCTATCATGATATAAGTCTCTTGGATGAACCTTAGATTTTTAGAAATTTAATATCAATTAATAATATAATATTTGTTTTAAAAACTCTTTTATGTCAATTTTGAGACTATCCAATAATTGATTTTTTTTAAAACTCATAACAAAATTATTACTTCTAAAAAATTCCATTACAGAAAACCCAATATGTCATATTATCCTAGAAAATTAGTTCAATTCATTAAAAGTTTCAAATTAAATTTATTTCAGTATTTATAATATCAATTATTTCAATTGTTCACTATTATGGTAATTACTGCATCATCATTGTGTCATATATAAATTAACTTATTTAATGTATAAAAATTATAAATAAAATATAATTATGTAGGAAATCGTTTTATATTTCTAATTAATATTTATAGTCGAAAATCCATCATATATAACCCTATGTGAATTTTTTTTTCTAAAAGATATATGCTTGTGTCATTTTTGTATCCATTTTAACTTAACTAAAATAAAGTGTCCCTATCACTTACAAGTGGCACCATGGGGTCCCAAAATCCACCAAAAGGTGACCATGGTCGAACATGTATCAGCCAATAAGGTTATGACACGTTTTAGGATAATTTGTTATTATTATAATATTATTTTTTAACCATTATTTACCGGATTTACCCATTACCCATGGTAAATAAAATATTTACCGAAGTAAAATCTCTAAAAATAAAAGTTACCTATTTACACAATTTGAACATCCTGATTCCAAATATGGAATCCATTTTTCCAAATTCAAAACAAATAAGTGGCAGAAATTAATTTAAAATTAATTCCCGTTGTCAAAACAAAAAGCGTGTTTTTAAGATATAATAACTATCAAAAGATTGATACTTGTTTATGTTCAGTTTAATTGTGAAATTATGTCCAATGACCAACATTGTATTAAATGGTAAAAATATATTCTAAATATAATTTAAAACCACTCAAATTCAAAATTTATCACTATTAATTATTATGATTAAAAAAGTTGTTTTTAATTAAAATTTAGTAATTTTCATTATTCATCAAAATATTAAAGTTATCCGAAAAGTACCAAAATTTCACCTTAGGATAAATTTAAAACTCCGAATCCAAAAACGAAGTCCATTTTGAGAGGTAAAATTTATAATATTTCAAAATTTTTTATTACTATTCATAACAGCTAGTTTGATCGGTTGTGGTGTGTTAGATCTCGATGGTTCATACATCACACACTATCGCATTATTCAAAGAGAAACGTACCGTCGAAGCTTGAGGTGTTACATATTAGCAATGGCATTACCAAAAGATATTTTTGAATATAATTTTTCATCTATGGTAGTCATGTTTACCCCCCACACTCATTAATGTCTGGATATTAAACACCAAATCTATGAGGTGTGATAGATTTTTTCCTTAGCATATCTAAATTATCTTTACGTTATTGTATACCAAAAAGGAGTGACATTTGGGTTCATTGACCAATAGGGAGAAATAGTGATCATGAAATGGGGAGAGATTTATCATACCAAATTCATGGGAGAGAAAATGTGGTAATATTGGAAAAGGTTAATATACATAATTTTGGGGTGTAACGTTGTAGGGGATAAACAATATAGAGACGATGAAGTTGTTCTATCAATGAAACAAAATCACCAAAGTAGTTAAAATTGGGTTCTTAATTTTAACATTTACCGTATCTAGTTTGTTTAGTTGTATCAAGGGATAAACCTAATCCAAATTTGGTATTAAGAAAGATACAATAAGTGGTATTGAGAATAAATTTATTCAATGATGAGATTTAATACTTTTCATGTTTCTCAAGAAAACCATGATAAATATGGGCTTAGAGTATATATTGAGTAAATATTGGATCATTATTTGGAGTCACAAAGTGTAAATGTTGGTTGAAGAAAGAAGTCCATAAGTTTTTTACGACAAGTTTCTAATGATGGATGGAGTGTTTTCAGTATTCAAAAAGAGTGTAATTATTGACGAAATCCCTCAATGTAATGATTTGGTGTTTTTTGGATATTATGATTGATTAAAAATAGAGTTGATAATGTTTTCATATTCTTGTTGAAAAATAGTTCTCAATAAGTTACAGGAGTGTAGAAAAATTTCTATATTTATCAAGATGGGGTGTGAATTATCTACATAGTGTTCTTAGAGTCACACATATAAAATATTGTTTATTCCTAGTGTTTTTTTAAATCATGGTTCTAAAATTTTATAGGAAGATAAAATATTATTTTTTTTAAAATATAGGAATTTCCAAAAAGTGAAAAGGTTCATGGACATGTGAAGTTTTTTTCAAAAGTGTTTTTTATTATTCTCTTAAATATCTAGAAATGTAAACAGTTTCATGAATGTTTTGAATATTTATGGAAAATAATGTTCTATTAATATGATTCATTCATATAGAAAATTTTACCAAGATAGAGAGTTATTGTGTAAATAGATAATGGTGGTGACATGTTTTTTATACATAGAAAATTGATTGAAAGATAAGTGGTGGTGGGAAAGTTACACGAACCATTAAAAATACAAATAAATAGGACTATTTCCCCTCATTTGGATAGAACAAGACATGGAAAATATTGTGGATATTATTTTCTGTAATAATTATGTGAACAAAATTATTCCATGATGTATATTCTCAAACATCAGTTTTATAAAGAAATGATATTTTATCATTCTAAATAACTATGTTTCAAACAATAATGAAATTTTTGTGAATGTTATGATTTGAGCAATAGTGTCGGCGTTAGAAAAATGTTTCAAAGTAGTGGAATATTTTCATACTGATTTTGAATAAAATGAGATAATTTCTTAGAATTTATATAAAAAATTAAAACCCATAACTTTGATGTAAAAATATATTCATGGAGCACAAATTTTTGTGTGAAACAAATGAATTTCTATACCGATCATCAAAGGATTATTATGAATTATGGATTATTTCTTTCAATAAGAGTGGGTAGTATTTTCTCAACTCTGAATGGTTGTAAAATATAATGGATAATGAGCCCACTCTCAATATTTTTACAACTATTTGGTAAGCAATATTGGTATGTTGGCATATTTTCTTGGTATACACTTTAGATTAGATCATTTAGGGTGAACCAAGTAAAAAATTTTAGTATCATTATTGATTTATTTATATTAATATATTTCTATTAGAAGAATAGAAATTATTATTGTATTTGTTGAAAAAAAAAGATAAAAAGGGATGGTTGTTTTAATTATACATACAATGATTGACCCACTTGTATTTAACCTAGTGCTGTCGACAACCATTTACATATCATGATGGTTCTTTAGTTTTCTTCTATGTTGGTGATTTTTATCTATTGTCAGTGGGTATAGGGTAAGGGATCCCATTTTGTGTGACATACCTACTCATTCTAGTCACCAGCCTCTAGCCTATTGTATGTGGGCTTAGGGTGGCACTCTTGGATTATCATAGACCAGATATGGTTCTTTGTGGGTTGTGTCATGTCAGAGTGGTATCAATGTAATTTTTTTTTCGGTGGTACGATGTTTGGAGTAATTTTTTATTTGAGGATGTGTTTCGGAATTATTGAAACAATGTTTGAGAGCTTATTAGTTTGGTTATAAGACTAATGAGATTATCATTGGTTCAATATATGGAATATCCTTTATCTCGGACATTAATAAAAAGTTAGTTAGACTAGATCACTAAGGCATCGATTTAATGGTATAATTAATTTGATAAATGAATCATATAATTGTTTGTTTTGATCATTAATGTTCTAGTTTTATTGTCTCATCCAGATATTCTCTAATTCTAATGGGTTCAACCAATCAGAAAAAATATTCTACCCAAATATATATATCTTTTATAGGTATGTAGTATCGAGAGTATTCTATACTTATAGTTATGCCTCATGTCACTGATTGGGAAGAGTTTTGGTGTTGTTTCCAGATACATGGTTGAGATATTCACTTCCCCTGTGATCCGACAATTTCTTTCTCACACTTTTCTAATATGTATGGATCCTTCATACTACATGGTTTGTAGTTTCCACTATGTTGGATGGGACTACCTATAGACTGGATATGATTCATTCACTAGATAAAGGAGGTCTCAAAAGTTTATAGTGTTAGACTTACCCTTCAATGATATATATGTTGATGGATTTTGATATTTCGATTCCACTTGGCTCATGATTTACTGAACCGAATGATGATTCATTCATAGTGATTATATAGGTCTTTCTAGGCCATTAGTGTATAATGATTTCTCAAACTCATGTAGCGACATTTCTATTATGGAGAAGGTTTCAGTTTTCTTCTATGATGGAGTTTTATCGGATGATGTTGAACCCTCCATTGGTTGTTGGTTCCATGTACATTTTCACATCATGGACCTCAAAACCCATGAGTTGTTTCATAGTTATACTTGTTATTGGAGTTTATTAATATTGGTGATCTACATGGAAACTCAAAAGAGGATTTATTAATATATGTATGTGTTTCCCATTAAACACTACCCATCTAGGAGTTCCAGAAATGAGTTTTGTTAGAGTGAAACTTTTTTTATAGATGTACCCTATATTGGGATTAGTTTTTTGTTTTTTCCCAAGAAACCTAATGTTGTCATAGAATGATTTCACAGATGGGTGGTAGCATTGAAATCTGAGATATTATTTACTAAATAAGTGAACTAATAGGGACTGATTTTGTATAAAATTTTATTTGGGGACGATCCCATTATGCAAGTGTAGTTGGATATGGTTAATTCAACCATCCACTCTAAAAAACACCACATTAGGATATTTTCATATATATAAAGAGAGATTAATGTCATATATGTGGTATGATCTTTCTAGTAAATTTAAATGGTTGGGTGTCAGTGGGTGATGTTTAGGGTAACATTTATATATGTTATAGTAAAACCCTGATACTTTTCAACACTAATATTAGTAAATCATTATGAATTGTATGTTAAAGAACTAGAGATTTAATTGGAACTCTCTAATTAGAAACAAAACAGCTCGATAGTTTCACATGATATTGAACTTCATTTAACCAACCCTTCATGTGATGTGATCCTATAATTTTTTAAGACATGGGTCATTTTATATTTTACTCATGGAATAGGATGTGTAGTCGTACCCACCTTTTCTATGGATGGAAATATTTTACTATTTTATGGGGTGTTGGAATTTTAGATGATAAGGTGGGACCTTTCTTCATTAGTGAGAAAGAACAAATATGGTGGGGTTGAGTTTGGCCAACCAACTAGTAATTAAGATAAAAAACTCAAACAATATTGTTCATGGACTGTGAACTATATGAATGGGTGATAATTATCATTCTAAGTATATGAAGAACATTCTAGGTGATTTTAAATGGTAACCCACAGATGTTCTTTGTTGAAAGGATAATTTATTCATAGGATTATTATCCAAGGATGGTTCATGAATGTTGCAGAGTAGGATGATGAGTTCCTATAGGTTTATTATAGTAGGGTTATTGAGTACTTCATTTTATAAATTAAGGGATGATCTAGTTAGTCATTTGATGGTGTTAACTCATCATAAATGTGAGAGTATTATTTTTTTAGAAAAATCATGGTGTGGGATATATAATGAGGGGGTAAAGATAGTATTTGTGATATCAAACCCATGGTGGTATCTGATATTATAGTATAACATAAAGGTTTTTATTGTTTATGATTATTATATAGGGTTGTGTTATAAGATATTGGAGGAAATTCTTGAGAATCTAGTTTTAAGGATTCCATGTTTAGTTCATAGAGGAGAATGTTTCACACCATTGGTCCACTGTGGTGTCCCCACACTTTTCTCTCATGTGTGACAGTAATGGTGTTTTTATATTGGAATAGTGGTGTATTGGGACTGGGAATTTTTAGGTGGTTGACCTGAAATATTTATTCTTATATGTGGTGAGCAGTATTGTTTCCAATTATTTTATGGTTTGGGTGCACATCATTATAGTGACAAGCGTTTCTTTCCCTGAATTATCATTTTCAAATGGGGGTGGCCTCTACCACCTTTTATTGAGATGCATGATCTATGATTTAAATGGGATGATGGGATTCATGTTTCTACTTCAATTGATTCCTGTATAGAGCATGGTTCCAAGTATGGGTCTCCCTCATTGTTTTGAATCATGTTCATGAAACTCATTCATCGTTCCATTTATTGGTGGATACCGGTTAATTACGATGATTTTGTTTGATTTGGAAGCATCCTATGATCATATTATATGGTAATGTTGATCTTGTGTGGGAATCCTTGGATGCATCATGTGCTGGGAACCTGTATTTTCTTCCACTTTTTGGTGCATATCATGTGAGTCATTATAGGCATGTGACACAAGGCATCTTGTTTCAATAGCAAGTTATTTGACGTTATGGGTGGTCTTATCATTTTTAATTCACATTCTTGTCATATAATGAATCATAGGGACATAACCTATGGAATATCATGTTATCCATGTTATAGTTATCATCATGGACCTAGGCCTTCAAATTATTGTTTTCCTCAGGCATCCCATGGTTACTACACAATGTAGGTATTCTAGATCAGGTTGAAAGTTTTGTGTCTTGTGAAAAAGGATTAGAAAATATTTTTGAGATGGATCGAGCCATAATTTAAAGACTTATTGATGCATAAGGTTGATCATAATTCCCCATAGAGGTTGATTAATAAGGTATATCCAAATGATGGAAGATCATGATATTTTACCGATGGATCAGAACACCCCATGGAGGTGGAACTAGAGTTATGGATCCGAACAGCCCATAGAGGAGGATTCAAGAGGTCTGTCCTTAGGAGGGATTATGGAACACCTATGTTTATGGGTGATAAAAACTCTTGAGGTGAGCCCTAGATTGATGGATCAGAATTCCCCTTGAGACAGACCTAGGGTGGTATATTCCTTGGAGGGAATACCACTAGTTTATTGTGTTTTTTATTGGAACTTATGGAGGATTCCTAAATACCTTGTTTATAAGAGAGAGATTAAAACCCACATAGATCAATTACAATGTTTAAGGTCATGTGATTGGACCGGTCTATGATGCTTAACATCATGCATTAAGCACACTCATTTCATGAATGATGCTGGGAAAATTGATGGTGTGGAGATTACATGTGAAAGCAGTCCATCTTAAGTGGATTTTATCTTGGTTGGAGTAGGTGTGGGGATTAATCATTGAGCCTCTTGGGGGCCAAGAGAATATGTGGTCTCCTAGGTGAGGGCCCTATCTTATCAAGGATATGGCCAAAAAACATGGGGGTGAATTTGGATGTCGGGTTTGGAACTCTAGAAGGTTTTCTATGTATCTAGTTTAGTTGTTAATCAATGCCCACATAGATCGGAAAGGATGAAAATAACACTTGGAAATAGTCTTATTTGAGCTGGATAATGTAGATTAATCCGGATAGGAGGCCCATTGGTGCTTTGAATTGGTGTGGATTTCTTGATCGATGTTATCCTCTAATCCCATGTGAGACTTTCTCAATTTGATAAACAAGAGGAAGTATTTTATTTAACACTCATGCTGTGAAAGAATAATCAATGATGGATATTGTGGAGCTTATGCATGAAATCATCCCTCATAAGAGGATTTATCTTGGTTTGAAAAGTTTGGGGATTCTACATTGTGGTGCATGGGGTTTCTAGGAGTGGAGTTTATGTGGATGGGGCTTATTCCAGGAATCAACTTGGGATCCTTCCACACGCTAGGAAATGAAGGAATATAATGTTCATTTCTCGAGGTAAGATTAATGCTTGGATTCATTTCTAATGACGTAGTTTGTTTGGGATTATAAATTGAGATAATCATCATTTATTCCTCATGTAAGGTTATTAGGACATTCCATATTCATTTCATGAAGTAAGGTTACAATTTAATGTCATGTGGAAGGAAATGGTACTTGGTGCTCATGCATGGAGTTGCCCATGATTTCAACCTCATGTCCAGTCATGAGGTAATGTCTATATACTGATGGTTTGTGGGTATATGGCTGGGGACTACTCCAGATGAGGTGTCCCCTGGGGGTGTTTTGAAGTCATATCATGATCATGGAATGATGCATATTATGTTGGACATATACATCATATCATTTATGTCATAAGGGAATCCTGTGTTTTTCATATAAGGTATGCTACAGTTTGAAGTAGTGTAGTAAGGAATAAGGAATATATTATCATGATCATGGAATATGTAATCTTATACTTGGGGAATAAGGAATCTTATTTATGAATGATAAGGTATACTATAGTTTAAACTCATGTAAGGAGGACGGTTAGTCATCTATTGGTCGATGCATAAGAAAACCTCTTATTTTTAATTGGAGGAATCCTATTTATGAGTGACAGAGTATGCAACAGTTTAAAATCATATAGTGAGGAAAATTAGTCATATTATTCTTGATGAATAATTCATCTCATGTTTTTCACAGGAGGCATCATATTCTTGAATGACAGGGTATGCTATAATTTAATGTCATGTAGAGAGGACTATTCAGCATCTTATGCATGATGCATAATTCATCTCATGTTTTTAATAGGAGGTATATTATTCATGAATTATTGAGTATGTTATAGTTTAAGTCCATGTAGTGAGTACTACTAGGAAGAAGATGCCTATAAATAGCTGGTCTGGGACTACCCAAGAGTGGTCCTTTCTTGTTCAACCTGGCATGGGACTTAGATGATGTTTTTTGGGGAGTTTCATGAGGATTATATATATAATTAACCAAAATTTTATCAATGTAAATCCCCTTATTAGAATTATTTCATATAATATAGTCAAATAAAATCACATTAAGGGAACAATAAAAACATTACAAGTGAATAATGGATGAAATAATAGGTATTTCTAAAAATTTAAGAACATATTCCTATAGAATAGTAACATGACATTTTGAGTAGTGATATAACCCTCGTGAATAGTAAACTATCCAATAGAATAGAAGCATCACTTAAGAAATTAGGAAAAAATTGGAATCTTATAAACAAAAATTTGATATATCTATATATTGGAATAAGTAAATTAATGTTTTTGAAATGATAAATTAAGTGTTGGTATTTTTGTAAGTTATTAATATATAATAACAATTTTATAATTAATATAATGATTTAAAATAAAATGTATTTTCATGAAATGTATTCATAAATTAATATTTTTTTGGATTATGATTATTGGATAATTTTATGATTCCTTAATTAATGTTTTAAAATATTATAAAATCGGTTATAATTTCAAAAATAGTTTTTTAAAATAAATGATGATTTTATTTAAAAATTAAAATTTGAAAATTTTGAAAATTAATGTAATAAAATGGTCCCTGTTTCAGAATTCAACACTTTTAAAAATGGTTAGAGTGAATTTTTGTTATTTTTCAAAAATAGTTGATTTTTTTGAGAATAGTGAATTACATTAATTTATTGTATTTAACATATACAAGAATTACTGAGTCATAGATATTGTATCTCTAAAGTAATCCCATAATATAAAACCATAATTTAATATTTTAATAAATATAGTGATTATTCTCAAGTAATTCATAGTATTGTGGAGAAATAATTTACAAATGAATAAAATAATGAGCAAACACCACTCTCCTCGACTATAATTACCACCCCACCACCTCTTATCCTCACAACATGAAAGTCTTGATACCTATCTAAATCATGCCTAGTCTACTTCTCAATACACTTCCCCATATCCAAGATTATTTGGTCTCAATAAATTACAAAACTCATGTTCGAAAAGAAGGTTCTAAAGGAGTATAAATCAAGAGGTAAAAACCACTTTCCTTTTCATTTTATTTCTTTTCAATTATTTTGTATTCTTATTCTATACTCACCACCCATATTCAAGTGACATGATACTTATAGTAAATTTTATATACTATAATTTTTTATGTTAATGTAACAACCTTCATCATTTAGAATCACCTCTTATTTTATTATAAAAATGAAAACATCATCCATAAGGTGTTGACTTAACGCTTTTATGGATGGTGTGTTTTTGTTTTTCGGTTCTTCCTTCAAGGGTGGTCATAAAAAAAATTTATCGTTAAAAAATATTTTAATATATCTTTTAAAAATAATTTTATTTTATTTAACCAGTATATATACATAATATTAATTAATAAAACAAACATAGTTCATAATGACCAATGATTCAGTAAGATAAACTAACTTTCATTACTAACGTTTTATCTAATGATTCATCCTTAACCTAAATAAAAAAATTTATTTAGAAATATAATAATATATGTCAATTCATGTCAAATAATGTCAATTATGTACAACAATTATCATTTTACATGATTTCTTACACATGTATACAAGTAAACTGACCATGAAAAGAAAAGAAACAAACGCTCCCAAAAGATAAAATCGTTTCTTATAACTCATCAAAAAGACCTAAAAAGAATATAATAATATAATAATAAATAATATATATGTATAAAATGTTATGAATTAATTAAATTATTTATTTAATTTTATTTTCTAGGAAATTAATATCAAAATCAGAACACTTTCGGTCAAAAGGTAAAGGATTCTCACCGAACCTCAATTTCTCCATTGGGCTACATTTTCTCTCTAATTACCCTAATAGAATTACTATTTATTTTTATATACATAATTATATGTATATGTCCCAAAATCATGATTCATGATCATATCAAACTTCTATTATGGGTAAATACATTTTTCATAAAGATCCCTTCTCAATTCTTCCCGATAAGAAAGCCCGATATAAGGGAACTTCTCGATTTCATAACCATTTTCATGTTCACCCAATAATATGTTTAAATAAACCATTATTTTTTTTAAATAATTAATTTAATAATGAACTAAAATCATGATTCATTTCTGGTTTTATACAAACAATTATGACTTTTTCATTTTAATGACACTTTAATTCCTTCCCTTAAACTCTAGTAAAGTGGTTCACTTTTAATGTTTCATAAACACTCATTTTTTAATTTTTCTCATAATTTGGACGTCATTTATCATTATATATGCATATTTAAATTATTAAATTTAAATTTTTTAATTAAATCTATTCAGTCATGAACACTTTTATGATACACCCATTGGTTTGGCCTTATAACATGTTTATGACACCAAATTCATTAATTATGTAAAATTTATATTTTTACCTCATGTTTGATTCTCTTTGTAGAATAAATATGAATGGAAATGTTATGATGGGTGTTCCAAGATTTATCTCCAATTAATTGGGTAATTTTTATTCTCATTGGATGTCATGTTGAGATAAGGAGTGAACCTAATTCCTTCATTAGACTTTGTCCACCATGTGATTTAATCTTGGAAGTTTGACTTGACTCATGTTTATATCTTGTTATATATTGCTTCCAAATTACAATGATTACATGATTATAAGATACCATGTTATACATGTTATAAATCCCCATTTTTATTAAACTTCCATATATTTTATGAAATTATATTATGTCATTTAATCCATGTGAAATGTTTAATCATATGATTATTTGCTTTCAAGTATTTTTAGCTCATCCAGGATGTTTATGTATTCCCCTAGGTATCCTATGAAGATATATGGTTTAAAAGGGATTTAGGAGCTCATTATGATGATTAAAAAAGAGATGTTATTATTTTGGATATGTTATGTTAATTTATGTACCTAATCATCCAAAGTCACTATACCATATGATCCTTGGATGTATTTGATTGTAAATTATGCGTAAAATCATGTACTGATTTATGTAAAATGATAGAGTTTATATAGTTGGTATCATAGCATGGTCTAGTTTGATTTGGATATTATGACTTGAGAACTTTAGTATGAACACCATGTATAATTTTATCACTTTTGATAACCTATATTGAATCTTAGGGTATCAAAAATATTAGATATAATTTTCCATTTCTAATTTACCCTTTTATGTTAATGTTTTCTTTCTATATTTTTATTATCTATGTATTCAGTCCCCCTAATTTTAATTTATTTTTCTTGGTCAATGGATATAAATATAATAACATGTGACAACAAATCATTGGGAAATGAAATGTGATTATTTCCCTAAATATATTCCAAATCAGATTAGAATGGGTGCTCAAAACATCATGACAATACTTCCTTAGTTTGATGAAGTTATGAATTATAACTTGAATTATGTGGAATTACCTCATCCTCCTAAGAGAGATAATGTTTTAGTTGAATTATTTATATAAAAAATACCACACATTTTTAGTGGATCTTATGATCTCCTCCTCATGGAATAGAGGATTACCTCCATTGAAATGATATTGTATGTCCTTTAGTGCTTATAAGAATATAATGTTTTGTTGGTAGTATATCTTCTTGAGGGGGAAGCTGATCAATGGTGTAAGCTGATTAGGAACACAAATTACATGGAAGAAAATTATTTCATTGAATGAGAATATTTCAATAAATATTTTTCAGAAATATTTTCCCTGAAACCTGCATCTAAAGCTGAAAAAGGATTTCATCAGACTAAACAAAAATAGAGTTGATTATGTCCTAGCGTGTGAGAAAAAATCCACAAGGATTATAAGATAAACCCCTACCATTTTCATGAACATCAAAATTAAGGTAGATTTCATATTTATCATTCTAAATATATTTCTATGAATTTTTTTGGTGAGTCAATGCTTTTACAATTATGAAGAGATTTTCAGTTATGCCCTTAATGTTGAAATGGAGATTCAAAACTCTCACTAGTCTCATAGGCACTGTGAAGAACAGTAAAAAATGAAGTTTAATATGGAATGATCAATAGATGAATCCCATGATTGAAAGAATACCTAAAATCATACTTTCCAAAAGTGTTGGAATATGTATCCTGGAAACATCCCCCATTATATAAATGGTTTATAACAACTATTTTAACCAAACATGAATCCACCAACTTAAGTAATATGACTTTTTACATTAGTTTTTATAAAATAATGTCATAAATAAAATTGTTTTACCTTTAAACATATATTCTATTTAAATCCATTTCAAAGGATGATTTTAATTTTTTTGGTGTCATTTTTTTACAAAACCGATTCCAAAAATACCCATCGATATCATTTTATGGCATCAGTTTTTAATGAAATCGATGCCAAAAGTTGATAAAAAATACATTTGCTGTAAATTTTTAAAATAAAAAATGATAAAATTGATGAAAAATTTTACTATGTTTGAGATCATTTACCATGGTTCGATTTTACTAGTAAGGGAGATAAAACGAAGTTACAGTTGAAAAATTATGGCCATCAGAAGTTGGACATCTCATGCTTTCAATAGAAAAACTCATTTTTAAGAAAACATGATAAAAATAATTAAAAAGTACATAAACCAAAATCAAATAAAATAAACTTAAGGATTCAAACATATTTCAATTATTTTAAGTGTTTCCACCAAAATGATTTGTTGTTTGTCTTCACATATCATAGTCTAATGGTATAACTCATGAAGCAATGAAAATAATGATCGATAATAATTTTTTCACCTCAGTTGGTAAATTTCATATAGATGTTTTATGTTCATAACTTGATCATAATAATAAATCATAATTATAAATAAGATTATTAATATTTTCTACAATGAAGGAAAATAATAGTAAAGAAATTAAATTATTAGAATAGATACCATGTTCAAAACATTGATTGAAGTCATGTTGAAAGTGTGATTGAATTGAAGAGGTCGAAAGTGGTGAATGAAAGAGAAAATTGATTTATATATATTAGAATAATATATTAACAATGGATTTAATGTAATGTTTGTGTGGAATTGTAAAAAGTAAAATAAACATTGGGAAATAATTGAAATATCGATCCGATGTATTAAAGGATATATTTGTCATCAATTAAAAAAAATATATTCCAACAATAACTATCAGTGTCATTTTTTTTGTTTATTATAAATAAAACCATAACAAAAGTATTTAAATTTGTTTTTTAGCAATAAATTTTTACAAACCAATTCCAAAAATACTGATCTGTATCATTTTTAGTGTTAGTTTTTAATGAAACTGATGCGAAAATGTTAAAAAAATATTTTTGGTGTTGTTTTAAAAGAAATATATGAGAATAATTAAAAAATTATTACTATGTTTTATATCATTTCCTAATATTCTATTTCTTGGTCATGGAGCAAAAACCGAGTTACAGATCAAATTTTTTGAACATTAGATGTTGAACTTCTGTAGGAGAATTAGTAAAGAAGACCAACATTTTATGGCCATAAATTTTCTTCTATTACACTATATTAGATCCAAAACTATTAAAATTGATGATTATAATATGATCTAAAATATAGTAATATTTTTCATTAATTATTATCATCTGTTTTTTAAGACGTCATGCAATTTATTTACTTTTTTTTCTTCAATTTATTTAAAAACTAACACCAAAAATGATATTGATGGATATTTGGGTGTTGGTTTTCTTTAAAAAACTATGTGAAAAAACAAAATTTAAATCTTATTTAGCATCTGTTTTAAACAAAAAATATTTCAAAAAGTCTGTGAAAACATATTTTGTATCAGTTTATAAGAAATCGACTTCATATTTTTGACGTTGAAGCAACTATTTCTACTACTGTTATTAAAGGGTTCCAAGATATCATTAATATGAGGAATTTAGGGGTATATGGAAAACAAATAAAAAATTAATATGAAGAATCCCACTAATTATGAAGAAAAATTGAATGTTAAGATTAAAACATATCTGGTACTATACTGTTTCAACTATAAGGAACTTGGGTATCTTGTAAGCCATTACCCTAAGACAAGGGTTGTTAGAGTAAATAAACAACAACAAACTCAAAGGAATAAAATAAGGTCATATTCTATAACTAATGTTGAGGTGGAACCCAAAAATGATGTTGTGATAGGTATGTTAATTATTCATTTAAGAATAATGAATACAGTATTTGATTCTCGTTTTATGCATTCATTAATATCTTTCATGTTTATTATAACTATTCTAACACCACCTCCATATATTGAGATTATGTTATCTTTGAGAATTGAAACTGAGGTAATTATTGAATCCAAAGGATATAACTCCACCCAGGTAAATGTTTTGAGGAATTTGACTCCAAAAAAATCTTTTCATACTTCATTTGGTAGATATTTATGCTATATTGGTCATAGGATGGATATGTTTATAAAAAGACAACATCAACTTTCGGTAAAGTTAAATCAATCTTCACATCTTAATAAATCCACCAATTATGTTCAAGTATAAGGATGAATGTGAATCATCTTCTTATTCTTCATCATAATTTTGGACATCTTTTTCATTATGAGAGTGATTATCTAACTTTAATGATTGAAAAATAGGGATAATCATGCTCAAATACATTCTCATAGTGGTGGAAAAATACATTTAATACCTAAGGAATTTGATAGTATTACTCATGAATGATAGGTTGCGTTATAAATAGAAATTATTTCTAGATCTCTTCTTATATTAAAGACACCTTGCCACTTTTGAGCTTGAAGAACAAAAGAAGAATTTATAGGTGAATCTGGATAATAGTTTTATATAGTTGAGTGTTTCACCAAGAGGTGAACTAGTGATATTTCTGAAGAATAATTATTGATCAACTGTCCTCTAGATTGATAGTTTTGGTCTCAAAAAAATCAAGATAAAGAACAAGTATCCCCTGCCACAGATATATGACTTGTTCAATCAGCTATGTGGGGCCAGTTATTTCAATAAGTTGAACCCACATTCAGGATATTACCAATTAAAGGTGATTAAGGATTATATTCCCAAGACTACCTTTCAAATAGGGAATGGATACTATTATTTCATTTTTATTTCATTCATATTCACTAATGATCCACAAATATTCATGGACTTATTTTATAGAGTGTTTAATGATTACCTCAACAAATTTGTGGTAATATGTAATAATGATATTCTGGTATACTCCTTGGTCAAGGATGAAGATGAGGACATTTTGAAGACAATTCTAAAAACATCATGAAGGGATAAACAATATGAATAGTAAAACAAATGTGAGTTCTGGTTGGATGAGTTATCATTATTGGGGCATGTTATGACCAAAAAAATATTTTGGACCATTCCAAAACAAAATAATGAAATAGTGTCCTAGGAAAATATCTTGAATGGATATTCATAGTTTCCTTGGTCTAGATTGATATTTACTAGGAATTTTTAAGAAAATATCATGATTATAAAACCTAATAACCAATATGAATCATAAATAAGTAATGTTTTTTAGACCAGTGAATATTGCTTCAAATAGTTTAAAAAGAGGCTTTTGACTACACACGAACATAATATTTCCAGAATTTGGAAACTATTTTTCATTTATAGTTATTCATAAAAGAATGTATTAGGATATGTACTGATTAAAAAATATTAAGTGATCACTTACACCACAATTAAGTATAAAATTTATTATCAAAACTATCACATTCATGATCTGGAGCTAGCAGTTGTGATATTTTCATTGAAAACATGGTTAACATTTTCTCTATGAGGATAATATTGAGATATAAATTGATTATAAGATACTAAAATATATATTTACAATGAAGGATATTAATACAAACTAGATAATATGGTTAGATCTCATCAAATATTATGACTACTAAACCCATTACCATCCTAGTAAGGAAAATAAGGTGGTATATATTCAATGTATAATGGATCTGACATGTTTATAAGTGATGAGAATTGAAAAGGATAAAATATTAATATACATTCAAAGGATATATATGTAAATCATTATAGATGGAACACCATAAATCCCTTCTCATACGATTTCTCAACCATCCATTATAGAGAACATAAAGGATTCTCAATGAAATGATGTGGAAATTCAAAAAAAGTGGAAGCTATAAAAAATGGGAAATCCTATGAGTTCAGAATTAATTAGGATTGATTTATAATTTTTTGGTCCTGAATACTGTACCATAAAATATAGAGGTGAAGAAGGATCTTCTAAATGATACACATAGCTCAACCTTTTTCATTCACCCTAAGATCAGCAAGACATATCTAGATCTTCGAGAAAACTATTGTTTGGAAAATATGATGATGGAGATCACTGAATAAAAATCAAACTAATTGTAATGTAAACAAGTTAGTGATGAAAGGAAAAAATATAAGTATATGATGGAACATTACCCATAACAACATGGAAGTGGGAAAAACCATGAACATTATCACTAGACTTCCGAGGACATCCAATTGAAATAATGATATATGGGTTATTTTGGAATGTCTTACAATGAAATATCACTTTATCACAACTTAATAGGACTTATCAAATGTTCACCTACCACAGATATACATCAACAAAGTGTCAAGCTTTAATGGAGTACCACTATCGATTATATCCAATCGAGATCATATATTCACATCTATATTCTAGAAGAGTCTCAAAGATGATCTAATCACTGAGATGACCTTCAGTATATCATATCATCCTCAAAATGATGTCCAATATTAATGGACTATTCAGAAACTATAAGAAATATTTTGATAATGTTTTATGGATTTCATTGGTGGATGGTACAAACATATTCCACTGGTCGAATCGTAGTATAACAATAGTTTCCACTAAAGCATTCAAATTGCTCCATATGAATACTTTTATAAGAAAAGATATGGACCACTAATGTTTCTAGATCAAGTCATTGTACTTAAGCTAACATGACATGAAATTATCATGGAAATTTAGGAGAAGGTGAAAATAAGTCACCTGTACATCAACACAACCCATATTCAAAATCAAATCAATGTTTATAGTCATTGACGAGACATATCATTTGAGGCTGGAGATATCGTATTCCTCTACATATCTCTGTAGAAAAATATTAGGAGATGTTTTAAGATGGGAATTTTACGTCTCAGGTACATGGTCCCCTTTGAGTTTCATGACTGTGTCAGAGGTATACCCTATTGACAATAGTTTCCAGCTACGATGTCTCAATTATAGGAGGTAATCCACATATTCCTATTGAGTATGTACATTCAAGATGTCTCACATGTAAGGAATTCAAAGGTGGTACAATTGGAGAATGATATATCATGCGAGGATAATATAGTGAAGATCTTGGACAGTATGGATAATGGTCAACACAACAAAACGTTTCACGATGTCAAAGTACTATGGTGGAACCATAAGTACGAAGAGGCAACATGGGAACCAGAGGAAGTGATGAAGGAGAAGGACCCTCACCATTTTTCAATGTAAAATGTAAAATAAAATTTGTATGGTGATGTTTCATAAGGGGGGAAGAGTATAACAACCTAAAACTTTAGTAATGTAAATTCCATTTTTATAAAATACATCTTATAGTATAATCACATAAAATCACATTATGAGAATCAAGATAACATTATAATATAATTATGAATGAAATAAGAGGTATTTGTAGAAGTTAAAAAACTTATACCAATGGTATAATAACATAACCTTTGGAATAGTAATGTGACCATTATGAATATTAAATTATCCAATAGAATAGTAACATCACCTATTAAATTAATAATTATATTTTGATATCTTATAAATAAAAAAATGATATATTTATATCCTAAAATAAGAAAATAAAAATCATAGAAATAATAAATTAAGTGTCTATATTTTTAGAAGTTATAAATATTTACCTAAAATAGTGTAATTGAGATAATTATTTAAAATAATTTTTTTTACATAAAATGTATTCATATATTAAAATTTTTTGTCTCGTTATTTTAGGATAATTTTATGAGACCATAATTAATTTTTTGTGTGTTATAAAATAACATTTAATATTAAAATTTTTATTTTTAAAATAAATGATGATTTTATTTAAAAGATAAATTTTTCTTATTTATAAGATTATTCTTATAAAATGGATTATATTTTTTAATTATAAACACTGAAAATGTTTAGTGTTAATTGTTGAAATTTATTAAAACAATTGAACTTTTTTGTGAGTAGTAAAATACGGTAATTTACAGTATTTAACAAATATATGAATTATTGAGTCATAGAAGATGTATGGAAGATGTAAGACTATAATATCAAACCTTAATTATTTATTATAATATATGTTTTCATAATTCTCGAAATATTAACAACCTTGATCTATAATAATAATCTAATGAATACAATAATGAGAAAACACTTCTCTCTTCCACTATAAATACCACTCCTCACAACCTCTTATCCTCACACCATTAATTATTTGATCCATGTCCATATTTTCCCCAATACAATTCTCAAGACTCTCCCCCATGTATATGATCAATTTTTACAAATATAAGACAAAACTCATGTTTGTCAAGGAGGTTCTCAAGGAGGAGAATTCTAGAGATAAAACTACTTTCCTTTTCTTTTAATTTAATTTCAATTTAATTTATTTTATAATTATCTAATCAAAATCCCTTATCCAAGTGACATGGTAACATTAGTATCTTTAATATATTGTAATATCTATATGTTAATGTAATAAACTATCATAATTTACTCCCCACCTAGATTTTATTCAAAAAATTGAATCATAATCCGCGAGGTTTCGATTTAGCGCCATCATGGAGGCGTTTTTTAATTTTTCAATTTCACCTTCATGTATGGTCATAAAAACAATTTTATGGTAAAAAAAGATTATAACATATTTATTATATCTTAATTAATGTTTTAGAACTATTATATATACATAATATTAATTAATAAAACAAAAATAGTTTGTAATGACAAAAAATTCCACAATTTATACTGACGTTCATCACTAAAGATTTATCAAATGATTCATACTCACCACAAATAACCAAATTAAATATATAAAAATTTAATAATATGGAATTACATTAATATAATATTATATGAATTATGGATAACCATTCGCTTTTTAAATGATATTCCATACATGTATACAAGTAAACCGATCATGAAAACTAAGGAGTCAAACGCTACAAAACTATAAAATCATATATTATAACTAATAAAGAAGACCATAAAATATCTTAATAAAAATATAATAAATATAATCCATGTATAAAATGTTATTAGTCAATTAATTAATGGATTTAATTTTATTATCCTTGAAATTAAGATCAAGTATAATACACTTTCAGACATAAGGTAAGGGATTCTCACCGAACAATCATTTCTCCTTCGGGTATAATTTTCTCTCTATTTACCCCAATATAATTCTTATATATTTTATATACTTATTATATTTTTTTTAATATGTCCAAATATCATTTACCAATATCAGATCATCTCTATTTGATGGTGAAATACAAGTTTCATAATGATCTCTTCTAAATTCTTCCTGATAAGTAAGCCTGATAAAAGGGAACTTCCCGATTTCTTACCCATTTTAATGTAAACCGCATAATCTATATAAAAATAGCATAATTTCTATAAAATCACACAATTTATCATGAAATCCAATTTTGGTTCATTTCTACTTTTTTAACATCAATTATAACCTTTCTGTCTTAAATATTCTTAAATTATTTCTCTTAAAAAGCGCTAATGCGGTTCACTTCTAAAGTTTCATGAACAATATTTTTAAATTTTTTGTAACAATTTGGACATAATTGATCAATATCTATTCCTATTTTTTTACATAATGTGCATTTATTTTTTAATTACATTCATTCAATAACTATTTTATGATACACACTTTGGTTTTTTCCTTGTGACATTTTTATGGTACCCAATTCATTCCGTAGGTAACCCTAATTTTTATACCTCGTGATTGATTCTTCTAGTAGAACACATATTCATGAACATATTATGATTCATGTTACCATTTAAAACTCAATTTCAATGGGTAATGTTTAGTCTCAGGATACGTCATTTAGGGATAGGTAGGGAACCCGATTCCTTTATGGGACTTTGTCCACCATGTGATATAGTCATGGAAGTTAGCCTAGACTCATGTTTATACCATGTTAAATCACATTCATATGATTCCATTAATATATGTTACAATATTATACATATTGTAATTAATTATTTTTTTCGTGTTCTAGGACTTTTAGGCTATCATGTTATGTCTTCTAACCCATGTGATCTATGTATTCATATGATTATTCCCCCACTTGGATTGTTAGCTTATCCCTTATATTCATGTAATCTATATGTTTTCCTCTGACTATTTAAGGGATTAATGGGAGTTAGAATCTCATTATTAAAATAATATGGGAGATTTTATTATTTTCGTTTGATGATGTTTAATTACGTACCTAATCATTCAATTTCACTAGAATTTATGATCCTTGGTTGTATTTGATTGTAATGTATGGATGAAATCATGTAATAATATGTGTAAAAGGCTAGGATAACAATATAGAACAACTAAAATGACATGATGTTCATTTAACTCTGTCATTAAAAAATGAACTAGCTAATATTATCCTTCAGTATGAGATCTGTGTGCATTAATTGTCATAGACTAAATGGATTAATGAAATAGATAGAAATCCATTTTGTTCCATACCTATATTAAAGAAAAATTAAGGTTTCATTGAACAAAT
Source organism: Viscum album (assembly GCA_963277665.1). Classification (NCBI taxonomy): domain Eukaryota; kingdom Viridiplantae; phylum Streptophyta; class Magnoliopsida; order Santalales; family Viscaceae; genus Viscum; species Viscum album. The sequence continues at coordinate 441,320,948 of OY728135.1, read as the reverse complement.
ATCATACTAGAAGATGTTTATTACACTAATGAATGGGATGTTGTTGGGAGCATGGAATAATCCCCATTTGAATCTCCTCATGCTAGTCTCAATCCTTATATATGTTACGAGAATTTATAGGGATCCTGAATTATCTTAAAGATGTATCTTTTTTAGTTTCCAGAGTTGTGAATGTCATGATTGAAGAAATAATCTTGGATAAAAAGGTTTCCATTTTAATAATGAGTCTCAACCTAAAAATATAACATGTAAATGATGGATTTCTAAGAACCTTTTATAGAGCCTGTAATATGTATTTATGTATGATATGATAATGGGAATTTAGGAATTATTTTGTGGTGGTAGTATTCCCCTTGTTTCATGGGCTACCTATATCATCCTCATTCCAATAGTTAAGGACCCCAGTTTACTTCATCACTAGAAACCCATTTTCATGTGCAAATTAAATTACAATTATCATTCCAGCATCATCAAGCACAAAATCATGATCCATATTCTTGGTTTGATTTTTTAAGAATATAACAACTTTTTAAAAGTCATAATGATCCAAGGTGAAATAGCATTAAACTATTAATTGGTTAAAAAGATCAATTAAATGCTTCTTGGATAAAACATGATCATAAATCTGGATTTGGATAAAAATTATGATCTTATTGACTGGAATCTTATTTTCAAGGTTTTGTTCAGGGTTGGATTTTCACATGGGTAGTTGATCCTCATTACATATGCAGGAGATCTGCTAGGATGGAGATCTCCTTCTCAGAGAATAATTATGGAATTTTTAAAATGATGTGTGGTCTTAGATAGGGGGATCACTTATATATTACTATTTTAATACTACACCACAATTTTATAAGTAGAAATATTAAGACAAACATTTCAAGTTGCATTTCTCAAACCTATAAAATCAAGACACATCTTATTAGCATCTTATGTATCATGTTTTCAAGTGACACTATAATTTTCATGAATGTTAGAAACAGGTATATTAGAGGGATGATCAGGGTATATGATTATTACTATATATGAAGTGGAAAATTTATCAATCAATTGAAGAAGAACCTCTACATATCCCATAGATTTCCAGACATGAGGATAATCATGATGTCAAATGGTATTGGAATAAAACATAAGAGTTTTCCCAAGACTTATCTTAGGCACCCTATCTCTTCATGAAGGTTTCTAATACATCAGATTAATTAGATTATGCGGAAAATATCAAGACACATAATGATGTAGATGTATTTATATTTATCTTTTGGGTGGGGGAAAACATTTTTTAACAGTGTTCTGGAATCTATTTGGATTCATTCCCTATCAGTGATAAGATTTCCCAAAGATGTAATATTAAATATAGATTTTATTTTATCATCTTTTATATGGGATGATAATAATGGTGGAAGATACCATTGGGATTCCTAGAGGATTATATAAAATACATCCCTTGATAGAGGTATTAATGTCAAGAACAACCTGGACTCTTTGCATGGTAAGCATGAAAAAATTGCATGGGATTTTGTTGAACGAGTTATCATTGGGGGAAACAAATGGATACATAAAGTTGGGGTGAAGGGATATAGTGGAATGATTCATCTTGAGTGTGGTTTAACCGCACTATTAGAAAATCAAGAGTTTCCCCCACTGGTTTATATGATGGGGAGAAATATACTTTTGGGGCCACAAATGCATCGTCTCTAAGATAAATTTTACAGGTTGTAAAGATACTAATGTCTTCTTAAATCAAGCAAGGAACTACCTATTTCTAATCAATGTGGTCCTGGAAAAAACTCCTTGTGAAATATTCAATCTTATTAATTTCAATGATGAACTGGATAGATGAATGTTTAAGTAATTTTCTACAAGTACCTTCTTTTTAGGGATTACACAAGATCGATGAATCCTCTTGGCCAGAGAACCAGGGGATAATCTCCTATGGTACAAAGAAATTACATATATGTTTATTTTTATTATGTGGAAGATAGGAAAAGGAGCACTTCCCACATATGAGAACAAAAAAATTATTAGAATCAACATTCTTTTTAGATGTTCCTATTGCAATAATATGAAGGGTGAAAGTGAATAACACTTGTTCTTTATAGGATAATGGGATCTCATGGTTTGGAAATTCTTCAGATACTTCATCATAAATCATGTAATTGACAGGGTTGTTTTTAACCTTTTGAACTGATGGTTCTAGGGCACGGATTGACCTGGACCTAAAAGAAAAGAAAGAGGTTTCCTTATAATTGTTGTGTGCTAGTGAGTTTGGAATTCCCTGAGTATCATTCACATTGGGGGAGGTGTTTTGTTGTGTAAAATTATCTTATTTATAAAAAATAAACTTCTTCTAGATTTTGTTTGTTTTGTGAAGAAATGGAAAGTTGATCCCCCATCAAAACTATATAGGAAGGTATGGAAACTTCCACTCTAGATAGTAGTATTCTTCAAGGGAACTGGGTAAAATGAAATATAAATATGTTAGGCTTCAAACTCAACATAGATGTATCTTGTTCCATGGGGATCATGTGTGGCGGAGGAGTGGTCCAATGCTCCAGGGGTAATTTCATTTTTTCATTCTTAGCAGTATTTGGAACTGGACACTCCCAAAAAGCATATCCGTTGGAAATTCTCATTGGGATCCTAAAATCATGTTAGTAGAAAATTGGATTAATTCCAGTTGAATCAGACTCCCTAATATTTTTTAACTCCCTGAAATACAATAATGATGTCTAGTGGTCTATTACATACATTTTCAGAAAATGTTGGGGTCTTTATTTCCATCTAACAAAAATGCTACACTACTAGAATGAAGGAAATAGGGTATTATATTATCTTGCCTCCATTTCCAACAATGAGGTAGTCTTTTAGTACTATAAATGTGTAAACATCCTTCCTTGTGAATGTGTGAATTTTGTTAGAGGTGATTCCATAGGGATTCACCACTATAGACCACCTTAAGATTCCTTGTCCATTATAATCACTTCTATTTCCTAAATAAATGATGATTGTGATGAGGAATCATGGTACTTTGAGGATTCCATAGAAAAATCATAACTCGTTACATGATAAAGGGACTTAGAGTATTAATACAAATCATGGTATTTATAGTAGTGTAGGGAATTATATTGACTAATTGTAGTTTGAGGGTGGTGTTTGGGTCTGTAAAATTGATAAATATAATGTTTCCTTAACCTAGTATAAATGTTCATGTTGTTACTCCCCAGTTTTAATGGGGATCAGTTAAGGTAGGGAAGGGATTGATCCAAAGGCCCGAGATAGTATCCGACACTGATCTTGAGTGAGGGTGAGTGGGTGCGGCCCCTGCGGTATAGGTTAGAGGGTTCGAGGGAAGGAGTTATGTGACGATAGGGGTTTCACCGAGATTAGGGATCCACAGAAGATTAATATTCATGGAGATTAGGGTCTAAAAAGAATGGGGGATTTTTTAGAGATCATGGTCATGTGAAGGGTGGGGCTTCATAGAGCATAAGGTCTCGTAAATGATGGGGCTTTGTAGAGCTCCGTTACTTATGAAGGATGGGGATCTGTCGATCATAGAGCCTCATGACTAATGGGGATTTATAGATCCTGTGGGGTTCTTCATGAAGGATAAATTCATTGATAATTCTGAAGGGCCTCATATGGCTTTAATTTTTGTGATGGGAATATGACTTCGTTAATGGCATAGCCATCATAGGTGGGGGATCTCAGAACAAAAATGAGGTGGTTCCATGATTCCTTGGGGATTACTGGAAGATTCCCTAATGAATACAAGAGATTCAAGAATTAATAGAACCATATCGCATCCCAGAGGCTTCTACTCCTTCAAATGACGGCTTGTAGGGTTATTTCTATGGTTTGTTCTTCAAAATGAATTTATGTCATTGCAAATGTATTTGAGCTTTAGGAAATAAATGGGATCTACAAATCTGAATGTCTCTATGTGAAGGTTTAAAATCAGTGATTTTCATGTTTATGAAGATACCTCTATGAAAATAACTCTATCAATTGACCTTTATGAATGAAAATTCACAAAAAACCCTTCATGAATAGACCTTCATGAACAGACATTCACTGATTGGGTCTTCATGGAAAGTTTTGAATTCCTGACATCAAACAGACAGTACATTTAATCTGTAACTCTTTTCGTGATCTAAGACTATTCAAATTGATTCTTATGAAGTGATATAAAATCCTTGATCAATATACTCAATTTTTGGACCCTTATAAGTTGTGGTGTTTGTAAGAAATGTCCCTTCATTGTAGGGTCTAAGGGGGACATGGAAGGAGAGGCAGATCACATTTTGAGGAAAATGACGAGGAAAATTATTGCCTTGGGGACCATTTTATATCCATAATATTACTATACATGATTAATAAATATTGTGAAACATTGCGATCAAAACTGTATATTGATCACCATCTAAAGTGATCAGACCTAGTAGGGTTGTGGATGGAGATTGGAACTCTGAGAAGAATACATTCTATTCCACCATGACTTAGTACATAAACGGGGTAACTCCAAAGGAATTGAATTCTACCTAGAAAAAAGGAGAATAAATTTTATGAATAACAATTCCATGAATTTGGATAACAAGTAGGGTTTCATGAGGATTTATGATAACTAATACAATCTTTAAAACAAAATATCCATATCATTAGCTGGTAATGGGGATAAATAACTAAGGGTCGACATGTGACCATGTTTGAAACATGAAATATATACGATAATGTTATCCCAAGCCCTATGAAACATTTGACCATGATAGTAGGTGGGCCTTCTCAACACACCATGTCATTAGGGGTCCCATTAGATATAGAGGTGGATGAGGATCAATATAAGGGGAACATGAAGTGTGGAAATAAAATGATTTTGTGTTCAAATGTATTACAAAATTATTTGAATTATGCTACCATGGATTAGATCACATTTGTGTAGGAGTATTATTCTGAAAAAATGTCCAACTAATATTCCATGGAAGAATCATCTCGGATGATGATCAACAACTAAAAATGTGAATATTGTAGTAGAAGACGAGTATCATAGAAGAGGACATATTAGGTGAGGGACTTAGATGCTGCTCATTTTTAAATCATGGAATGAGGATGATAGTCACACAAGTTAACATCTTATGTTTAGGATGGGTGATAGTACAACTTAACATCGTGGGGTTAGGATTCATCTCATATTTAATGTCATGTGATAGGGATATTTCACACAATTTATTGTTGTATGGCCTCAACTATGGAATAAATTTTCAATTTTTATTGGGTGGAATATTCTAGTTATTATAAGTTCATAAATTTTAGACCATGGTTTGGGTGCTACAAATCGATATGTGTAGAATGGTGAGTTGAAAAACATGAAGTGAATGAGGAGAAAATAATCCCAATTCAATATCAAAAATTCATAGAACTGTTTCCACATATTTTAAGTTTATATGTTATAGACCATGGGAAAGGGTATCATAAAGTTTAACATTATGTTTCTTGGACTGATGTTGGATTTATGGGAACCTATGTGGTATAGAGGGGGGTAAATACCCAACATTAATGTATCCAAAGTGGCTCACATACTATAAACAGGTCCAAAGGTTGAAATGGTTTATGAATTTTTAACTTTGGTATAGATGATAATTATAAAGTATGGGTGTTTTTATATATCCCATGTGGATGGGAATCAAGCCACAAGTAGTTCAAAAACACTATCATGTAAGAGACCAACAATGGTCAGGGTGATCCTTTATGGAGATGCAATTTGAAGCATCACATGCTTATGAGGGGCATCCCATGGTTGGTTCATGGGCTAAAAATCATATGTTTTTTAGAGTAACCCAGACTTAAAATAGTGTAAGTCCTTTGTTTAATGTCATGTATTGGGGTTGTTTGGATTTTCAATTTAAAATCATACAACTAGGACTGTATGATATGAATACTAATTAAGTTCATAAGTCTTGGACCTACTATAAATAGATTAAAGTCATGTCTCTTAGACCATAGTCTCTAAATTTTAGGTTATGGAGATTGTACCTAGAGTTATTAGATTAAGGAAATAGAGCATAGGCCAAAGAGATGGGGGAGTGCCATGAAAAGATACATGTAATGTGGTGTTATGACAAACCATACATTAATAAGGGACAAGGATGCCCAACACAACAGAACATAGTCTAGAGAGAAAAATCAAAAATAGTTTAAGGTTGTGATTTGTTAGCCATAGGCACATAGTTTAAGGATATAGATTCTGATCAGAGTACCTAGTTTAACATCGTATTCCTGGAGTGTAGAATCTTGGTTTAAGGTAATAGGTTACAGAACACATGGGAAAGAATTATCAAAATTATATTTGTAGTCTGACGAACTGAAAAAACCCATTGTAAATGAGGGAATAGGAGGCCGATAATCACACTAAATAATCCTTATCGTACACATATACTATTTAAATTCATGACTCTTGGTCATGAAATCCTATTTTAAGGTCATTGAGTTTATAACAGGTACACAGTAAAATATTGTGTGCCTAAGATGTGGGCTCCTAGTTCAAGGTCATAGGGATTTGATTATAAGAGGTGTTCCTAAACCAAAAAGAATATGTGGGGAATGGTAGGTATATCTTGAAATAAATATAGATCAAGGGGGCCCATGTTTCATGAAACATTCCTTGGAGAATCTCAAATAGATTAAAGTCATGGTGTTGGGACATCAAATCAAAGATAAAGGTCATGGGGTTTGGATCATTAAGGGGTGTTTTTCAAAAGGTATGTTCACGGAGTTATGGTAACTAAATTTTGTGTATTAGGACCAAAAATACTTATTCCACACAACACAACCCCCATAAAGTATTGTACATAGTTTAAAGTCATTATGATGGGACTTTGGAATCCTAGTTTGAGGTCAAGTTGATTAAAGCATGAATACGCACTTAGATTAAGGTATTATATTTTGGACCAAAATTTTATGCGAATTAACCGCATGTGTATAATTCATACCCAAACTCATACGCCTGTGTGATTCATGCTTACTGTGAAAAATAAAGAGTGTTGAGGATTTTCTTGATACATGGAAGCACATTGTAGGGGCATGAAGAAGATAGATTTTGAATTTCCTAATTACACTGACCTACTTACTCAATGCGAACAGATGCACAGAGGTGTAACAACAATGGTGTTCTAATTCTACCAAATCATAGGGTGGTGGAAGGGATTTAAATTAAGACTTTTGAGATCTTGAATATGAAAGGAGGGTGACTGAAGGATGGGGGACAACTATTTACCATGTTAAAAATACAGGTTCCATAACCACATCAATAGTGGATGGGAAAATGGATGTAGAATCAACCAATGACCATGTTCAAAACACAACAATCATCATTTGTTGCATGATACCTCAAAAAAATTATCCCAAGATTTGAGGCAAGCCATTTTGGCCAGGCACATTCACCATTGGGGGTCCATTTAGATTTAGAGGATTATGAGGATCAAAATTGATGAAGACCCAAAGTGTTGAGATAGATTGGTGGAATGTCCATGTAGAACTTAACACTTTTGGTTATACACCATAGCACATGTGAGAACATATATGGGGACAATCAGATTGAGGGAGTAAAATCCCTTTTCAATAGCAGGGGGTCTAAAGGTAGTTCTCGAATGTGATATGGTAGTAGACAGCCACCGAATGAAGAGTAATAACCTATATGATGCTCATGGTATTACATCATATTAAATCATGAAATGGGGATGTCAAATATTCTTGTAATTATAATATCAGGAATCATATGTTCTATTCATAGGGTAAGGTAATAGTTTAACATTGTGTGATGAGGACAATGGACATGTAGTTTAACATCATGCAGTATAGAAATTTCATCATATAGTTTAACATCATGTGATTAGGATGAGTTTTATATTTCATTTAATGTCACATAGAATTGACTACGGTTTTTGTGGTTTTATGTTTCATAACATTGATGTAAACATCATACAATTTAACATAATGTGAAGAATAATTTTTCCCACATCTTAACGTCATACAACTAGGGCGGGGGTTGCTGTGCAATTTAACATTGTGAAACATTAATGTTTGACAACAAGGATTGTGGTGCTATAGGGATGGATATCACCACCCCATTTTATTGTTTTGTGTTCTTTGAGAATCAAGGGTGATCCTTATATGGGATTACGCTAAAATTTTCCCCAATATACCCATATATTTTCACCAAGTGTGATCATGAATATATCATGGGTAACGTTTTATAGGTTTGTTTTAGGGTCGTGGGAAGGACCTCTGTGGTTTCTATTGGCAATGGTGGAAGAGAGAGTTTACCTGACATGCCTGATGGTATATTGGTGTCTCAAACCTAGTCACATGAACTCACATCCTCTTATAGTGGTTTGAGTGAGATGGAGTTACCCACATGTGGATAGGGCCATATGTAATATTGGAGAGTGGTTAACATGGGTATGGTTGATAGACTACCCCATGTGTCAAGTTAGATCCCCAAGAAAGTTGGCTCATCACTAGATTAATGGGGAAATGGTTCCCAGGTGTCATGAAACCCTAGAATGTTGGTACTAAATCGTGTTGGAAACCATAAGGCATGGAAGCCTGGATTGTTCTTCATTATGCACATGGAACTCGAGAGGCATGAAATTAGAGTGCATCAGTTCAATGGGGTGATGGCTCCCAAGGGGCGTAGATGCATGGATCATTGGTACAACAAGATTATTGTGCCTTAGAGGCATGAAGCCTAAATCATCTATATGATGGGATAATGGCGTAAAAGAGGTGTGGAATCATGGAAAGGTGGTAGGTTGGGGAGATGGTTCCGATAAGGCATAGAAGTCTCGAACATTTATCAGATGGGGAGATGGTTCCTTGGAGGAAAAAAATATAGGATTGTTAGAATGATGGGGTGATGGTGACCTACAGATGTAAATGTCTGGATGATAGCGAGATGTCACCCTAGAGGTATGGAATCCTAGATCATAGGGATGACGAGGTGAGGATTCCATGTAGGCATGGAAACCTAGATCATTAATACGACGGGGTGATGCATCCTAGGATGTGTGGAACCCTATAATGTTGGTACGATGGGGAGATGGTGACTTAGATCCGTGGAATCCTAGATCATCGTTGTAACAGGGTGATGGAGCCCACGATTTGTGGAATCTTGGAATGTTGATATGATAGGGTGATGCCACCCTAGTGGGTTGGAATCTTATATCTCAAGTATATTGTGGTGATGGGGCCCTAGAGCCATGGAAGCTGGGAATGTCGGTATGAAGGGGTGATGGTGCCTTGAGGTGTGGAATCCAAGATCCTCAGTACAATGTGGATATGGACTCATGGTGGCATGGAAACCAATAATTTCCACATGATGGGGTGATGGTTCCCTATAAACATTGTATCCCAGATCGTTGGTATGATAGGGAGAATGGGCCTAGGTGGCATGGAAGTCTAGAATGTTTGTATGATGGGGTGATGGAACCATGAAGGTATGGAATCCTGGATAGTGGATATGATGGTGTGATGTATCCTTCTATGTGAGGAAGCCTAAAACATTAGTACTATAGTGTAATGGTACCATAGAGTTGTGGAAGCTTGGAACATTGATACGATATGGAAATGGAACCTATGATGCATGGAATCCTAGATTGTTAGTTCGATAGGGCGATGGATCCCAAGAAGCTTCAAATCTTGGAGCATCAGTTTGATGGGTGATCAATCTAGGGAGGCATGAAAGCCTGGATCATCAGTATGATGGGGAATTGGCCCCCAAGAGGCATGGAAGCATGGACCGTTAGTATGATGGGGTGACGTTGCACAGAATTCATGGAATCAGGAAACATCGGTACGATGAGTATATGGTGACCTAGAGGCATAGAATTATTGAAAATTTGTACAATAGGGAAATGGTTCCTGGGAGACATGGAAGCCTAAATCAACAATTTGATAGGGTGATATTTCCCTAGAGGAATAGAATCCCGGAGCATCGGTATGATGAGAAAATTATTCCCTAGATACAAGGAATCCTAGAATAGTGGCATGAAAGGGTGATGTCACTCAAGAGGTGTGGAATTATAGACTATTAATTCAATAGGGATATGGAGCCCATGAGGTGGGGAGGCCAAGAACATTGGTTCGATAGCGAGATAGTGCCTAGGGTTTTTGGAAGACTGCACTATTAGTATGATGGGGAGACTTTGTTCTGGAGGTCTGGAATCCTGGAATGTTGGTATGACAAGGAGATGGTGCCTAGGAGGTGTGGATTCCTAGATCATTAGTCTGAGAGGATAACGGAGCTTGGGAACCATGGAATCCAGGAGTATTGGTGAGAAGAGGCAATGGTGTTTGGGAGGAATGTAATTATATAGTGTCACTATGATGGAGCAATCACGCCTGGGAGGGATGGAATCCTGGGACATCAATATGACATAGAGATGGTTCCCTAGAGGCATGGAATCGTGAACTTTCATTATAAAAAGTTTATGAGTTTTCATAGGCATGGAATCCTTGATCATCAGTTAGAAATTGAGATGGAGGCCATAATGAATTGAATCTTGGACCACCAGTACGATGGAGCAATGGTGTTGAGGAGATGTGGATGTTCAGAATGATGGTATGATAATATGATGGTTCCTTACAGGAATAGAATCCCATATTTATGGTACAACATGGAAATGGTGCACTCGAGGCATGGAATCTTGGGGTGTCAGTACAACGAGGAAATTGTGTCTTGGATGTGTGGTAGCCTGTAATGTCAATACGATAGGAATATGGTGCCCCAGAGGCATGAAAGACAATAATAGTGGAATCTAATGAAGAAGAGATAATAGAGAAGGGAAATGATTTACTTCCCTCTGATGATTACTCTGAGCAGCCTTTATTCCCAATGACAGTTCTCCAGAGTAATGAATGTCTTTGAAATAGGGTGGAATTCCATGAAAGTTGGTGGCAGTGAGAGGAGGACCACATACTTGTTGATAGTGGAACTGGGAGTACCCTTGCAATAGTTGATGTCATTGTGGGGAGGACCTCCTCTAAAATTGGTACTGTCATGGGGATAACCTCTATGATGGTGGACATTAGTGCAGTGAGAACCTCTATAAGGATAGGTAGTGGAATGGGGATGACCACCATTCATGATAATTTCATTGTGTTTAGAACCTTTACATGGATTGGTGGTGGAATAGGGATGACCTCCATGAATGTTGATGCTGTTTTAGGGAGGACCTCTGCATAGATTGGTCATGTCATGGGGGTGAACTCCATTCTTTTTTATGTTGGCGAGGGGATGAACTCAACACATATTGGTAGTGGAGTGAGGTGACCTCTATGATTGTTGATTTCAGTTAAGGGATTAATTTCATAAATATTGGTATTGGCATGATGAGGACCTTTATCCTAGTTGATGTAGGATATTGGAGTTCCTCTACAAGTATTGTTTGTGGCATCAGAAGGACTTCCATGCTTTTTACTGTCTATGGAAGGAGGACCATCGAATGGATTTGTAGTGGAATCATGTGGACCACCATGATTATTTATTATGGCGCAGGGATGAAATCTTCAATGAATGATGAAAACAACATGGGTAACCTATGTGCCTACTAATAGTGGTGTGGGTAGGACCTCCACAGTGGCTGATGATGGCGACTAGGAGGACCTCTATGCCTACTTATAGCGGTGCATGGAGGATCCCTGCAATGTATGATGATAACAATGGGGAGGACCTCTGTGCCCACTAATATCGGTGTGGGTATGAACATTCTACTAGATAATCATGGAAATAGAGTGGACATCCATGCCCAATGATATTGGTATGGGGAGGACCTCCACACCAGATGATGATGGAAAATTGTAGGATATCTTCACTAGAAGATGATGGAAATGGAGAGGTACTCAATGCCTACTAATATCTGTGTGGGGAGGTCCTACACACTATTTTATAATGGAAATAATGAGGATATATGTTTTTACTGATATAAATGTGAGGAGGACCTCTACACTAACTAACAATAGGGATGGGTATTACCTTTGTTCATGTTGATAGCAGTGTGGAGAGGAAATCCACATTGGAATGTGATGGCGACAGGGACGAACACCATGGATTCTTATAATGGTGTAGTGACGACCTTCATAATGGTTTATGATGGAAACTATGAGGGAATAGATTCCCACTGATAGCAGTGTGGGGTGGACCTCCATAGTAGATGATTGTGGTTATGCTGAGGACCACATTTCATACTAATAGAAATGTGGGGAGGACCTCTTCACTGGCTATCGATGGAGATACTAGGGACCACCATTACTACTATTTGTGTTGTGGGGAGGACCCCTAATATGGGTAATTATGGTGATAGGGTGGACCTATATACCTATTGATATCAGTGTGGGGAGGACCTCCCCAATGGATGATAATGGTGATAGGGAGGAACTGTATTATAGCTCTTAGTTGTGTGGGAATGACCTCTACACTGGATGATGATAGAGGTAGGGAGGAGCTATGTACATACTGATATTGGAACAAGGAGGACCTCCACACTAGATGATGGTGGTGATAGGGAGGATCTCTATTCATAATGATAATTGTGTGTGTAAAATCTCTCCAATGGTTGATGATTGTGTTATGAGAAGGACTTCTGCTCTGGATAATTATGGTGATGAGGAGGACCTTCATTCCTTCAAATAGCTGCATGAGGAGGGCCTCCATATTGGATGATGATGGTGATGGGAAGACCTATGTTCCTATTGATAGATGTGTGGGGATGACCTCTGCACAAGCTAATGATGGCGATGGGGAGGACCTACATTCATACTTATAGTGGTGTGGGGAGGAACTCTGCACTGGCTCATGATAGGCATGGGAGGACCTCTGTTCCTCCTGATAGCAGTGTGGGTAGGACATCTGCATTGGTTGAGGATATAGAGGGGAGGACCTTTGAGCATGTCGATATAGGAGTAGGGAGGACCTCTACACTGGAAGATAATGGGAATAATGAGGAACAATGTTCCTACTGATAGAGGATTGGGGAGGACCTCAACACTGGTTCATGTTGGAAATGAGGAGAAGCTCGGTTCTTGGTGACAGAAGTGCAAGGAGGACCTCTTCACTGGATGATCGTTGAAATTGGGGGGACATTCATACCTGCTGATATTATTGTGGGGAGGACCTCCACCCTAGATGATGATGGTGTTAGAGTGGACCTTTATGACCACTGAGATCATTCCAAGGAGGATCTTCACAGAAGATGATAATGGGGGGGGGGGCAGACCATCATTCTTTCTAAGAGTGGTGTGGTGATGACTATTTCACTTGTTTACGATGGAGGTGAGGATGACCTCTGCACTAGATAATGATAGAGAATTGGACGACCTCTACAATAGTTAAAAATGCATGTGGGGATTACCTCTATTCTTTCTAATGGATGTCCGGTGAGGTTTTATTCAATAACTGATCAATATATTGGGGAGGAACACTATATTGGTTGATAGCAGTGTAGATCAGACCTTTGCACTGGCTGATGATGGCGATGGGGAGGAGCTTCCTACTGGATGATATTGGGGCATAGAGAAACTATGAATTGGATGATGAGGGTGATGATGAGTTTCTCCATTCGCACAGATAGTAGTGTGGGGAGAAACGTCTCATTTTTTGATGATGGAGATAGGGAGAAAACATATTCCTGACGATTGTAGAGTGGGGAGGACCTATGCACTGGCTGATGATGGGAACATGGTGGACCTTTTTGCCTAGTGATAGTGTTCTGGGGAGGACCACTGCACTGACAAATGATGGTTATGGGGAGGACCTCATTTCCTACTAATTGTGTTGTAGGGAGGACATCCTCATTTAATATTGATGGCAATGAGGTGGATCTTCATTCCCATTGACAATGGTGTGAGGAGGACCTATGGAATGGATGATTATTTACATGGGGAGGACCTCTATGCCTCTTGATAGTGTTATGGGGAGGACTTCTACACTTTCCTATTATGTCGATGGGAGGAATTACATTGTCGTTGATACTAGTGTAGATAGGACCTTCGTAAGAGCTAATGATGACGATGGGGATGACCTCTGTGCCTAATGATAGTGGTAAAGGGGGGAGATTTTCACTAAATGATGATGATGATGGGGGTGACCATTCCATGTCAATAGATATGCAAGGAGTACCATCACACTGGATAATTTTCTAAACTGGGAGGATATATGTGCCTTTTGATAGTTGTGTGGGGAGGAAGTCAACACTGAATGATAATGATGATAAGTAGGAACTTTTTTTTATGTTGATTAAGATATATGGAGGAACACTTCATGGGATGATGATGGTGATAGGGAGGAACTTCATTCCTTGTAATAGTAGTCAAGGGAGTACCTCTCTACAGGCTCATAACAGTGATAGGGAGGACCTATGTTCATGATAATACTGGTGTGGGGAGGACCTCCACGCCGGCTTATGATAAGGATTAGGAGGACCTCCATGCCTACTAATAGCGGTGTGAGGTGTGGGTGGGGGTGACACTACACTGGATAACAATGAAAAATGGGAGGATCTACATTCCAGCTAATAGCAGTTTGTGGAGGACCTCCACACTGCATAATTTTCATCACCAATGGATGGTTCGTAATGGTTGTTGGTGGCAATAATGAATTGGAGATTCAGTATAGACTGGATGTGACACTAAAGGGTTTTCGATCCCAAGAAAGAAGTGACATATTCCCATTATCATATTTCAAGGACCCTGTGGTATACACCAGTGGTGGAAGGGGTCACTAGAGCTAAAAAAGATGCTTCTTATAGGGAAATGTTTTGGGTATTCGCGTGGTGTCAACATTATGGGCTCTAGACCATGTCCATCATAGTGTGGATTAATTAAATATACACATTGGCCTATATATTCAGTCACTAATGGTGCTAATGTGGCCTAGTGGGAATATACCAAGCAGTTGACATCACATATGTGAGTAAATCATCTCCTTCCACTTCATCATAGGGGATTAAATCATCATAGAAATATAGGTGGAGGCACATAAACCAATATTCCATTAGAATGGCGAGGGGAATTCCCCCTACAAGGCCCATATGGGAGGTGGCTTTGATGAGGATTCTATGCAATGGGGGTGGTTTCCCACAACATTTATTATGATGGTGGCAGTGTCGGTGAGTAGACTATGGAATGGGGGGTGGTTTCCCCCAGCATAGCCCTTGAGGACAGCAGTTTCGGTGACGGACTAATTTAATAAAATCATGGTTTGCCCTTGTGTATCTCTTAAAAGTGTCAATTTTGGTGTGTATACAATGGAATGAGGGGTTTTTTCCCCTGCATAGCCCATGAGGGCGTCGATGTCAGTGAGGTATCAGTGGAATTGTGTTTTGTTTTCCTCTATATGTCCCATGAGTGTGGCAGTGTCTGTGAAGTGTTGATGGAATGGGGGTGGATAATACCTCCAGGACCCATGAGTGTGGTGGTTTCATTGAGGAACCAATGGAATAGTGGTTGGTGTCCTCCTATGCATCCTATGGGGGAAACAGTATCAGCGAGGAGTTGATGGAATATGGGGTTATTTTTTACTACGTAGCCTATGAGGGTGGTGGTCTTAGAGAGGTGCCAATGGAATGGGGTCAGTTTTCCCATAAATGGCCCATGAGGGAAGTTGTAACGTTAAAGAGTCAACGGAATAGTGATGATTTCCCAATGTGCTTACCTTGAGAGCAGTACTGTCGGTGAGGCACTGATGACCTCTAGTCTTCACGCACCCAATGTTATTCATCCTCTCAACAGAGAGGATATTTAAATTGCATATTCCTCAAATTTTTTTAGGCTAGATATTTTTTTTCTAATCATAATTTATGTAGAACAGTTTCACATTGGATTCACCATTTTTTTCCAACGCTTTTGTAGGAGGGGTGCACATCATCACATTGACATACATTTCATGACCCGAAATATCGATTTTCAAAGGCGGGCGACCTCTAGCACCATGGATGGTGATGTTGGATCCTTGATAGAAATGGTATAATGTGATGTTTTCTTGTCCATCCATGTATTCCCCCTTGGTGCTCATTTCCTAGTCTGAGTCTCCCTCAATGAAATAAGTCATGTTTCTGAAATAATTCTCGGTTCCATCTCTTTTCGGACAATAGTTAACTATGGTTCTTTTTTCTGATAGGGAAACGACCTTTTGTTGGAGTAAATGGTAATCTCAAGCATGTCTGGGAATCTCTATATTCTGGTTATGTTGGGATCCTATATGTTCATCCTCTTTAGAGGAAATCTCATTTGATTAATCTTAATCATGTGACCTAAGTGATCCCATGTCAATCATGTGGAATTTGATGGTAGGGGTCGTCTTCTCATTTTGAATTTGGAGGCATCTGATATGAAGAATCTTAAAAATGGAACCTGATCCATATTTTTTCATCCATGAGGTTGAAATTTAATTATATATAAGCCTTCCAGGTATTTTTGTCTCAGGATTCCCATGTTTGCAACATAGGGTGGGTATTCTGGATTAGGTCACAAGTTTAGTGTCTTAGAGAGAGAAAATAGAATGTTTGGTTGAGATAGACTAGGGAACGAGTTTAGCATGTTATGGAGTCATAAGTTCGATCATAATGCCCTATGGAGGTGAATCAATAAATTTTGTCTCAATGAGGGAATATCTAGATAGTTTTTCGATGGATTAGAACACCTCATGGTGCTCGATCCAGAGTTGTGAATCAGAACACCCCATGGAGGAAGATCTATGAGGAGTACACATAGGAGGGAAGATGGAATTCCTAGGTTGATGGGAGAGAACACCACCTGAGGTTAACAATGGATTGATGGATCAAAATTCCACTTGAGATAGACCCATGGTGATACATACCTTATAAGAAACACCATGCGATTACCGTGGTAGGGATGGAA
This sequence comes from Viscum album, assembly GCA_963277665.1. Lineage (NCBI taxonomy): Eukaryota > Viridiplantae > Streptophyta > Magnoliopsida > Santalales > Viscaceae > Viscum > Viscum album. The sequence goes on along the minus strand of OY728135.1, from coordinate 441,304,040 downwards.
CCTCGAGGAGGCTTCTTGCATACCCAATTTAGTGGATAGGAATCAAAAATGGTTTATTTCGATGCGATGGTTTATGTTCATGTGACAAGAAAAGTACATGAATGTTAACATCATCCAATAAGGATTATCATGTATCAAAAGGATCATTAATAAGGGATCATGTGGGTCTTACAAGTGAATGATTTCTATTGTAAGTGGATTTATCTAGGTTGGAGTTTGTGTGGAGCTTACGCATTGAAGAAACCTCGATGGAATTATAAAAGGTGTGGTATCCAATGTGTGGGTTGTGATCTTATAAGTGATGTGGCCTAGAGAAGTAGGGGTGAATTTAGATGTGGGGTTTGGACATTAGGGAGGCTTCCTATGTATCCCAGTAAATTTGGAATAAAATCCCATGTAGTTTGAAAGGGTTAGGGCTTGCACTTGGAAATAGGCCCATTTGAGGTGGAGATTGGGGATTACAAAAGATATGAGCCCCATTGAAGGTTTGGAATGCTGGAGATGTCATGATATTTGCTATCCTCTAAGATCATGTGAGTCATTTTCGATATGAAAAACAAGAGGAAGTATCAAACTAGGTGCTCATGTCATAAAAAACCATCAATGAGTGATTGTGAACCAATTATGCATAGAATATTTCATTAGTAATAGGATTTCAATAGGTTTAAATGGTGTGGGTTTTATGAATTATGATTCTCAAGGGATTTTAGGAGAAATAGTGTAATGGATAGGGCATATGCATAAAAGATACCTGGGTTCCTTACTCATATATGGTTATTAGGGAATCCCATGCACATTTATCTTGTGAAACGATGTAGTGTGTTGGTATTATGAATTGAGCTAGAAATAATTGCATCCTTATGTTATGTCATGATAGTATCCCGTGCTTATTATATGTGGTATGTCTATAGCTTAACATCATGTGGAAGGATGCAGTGTTTGGGTCTTATGCAATTAGTTTCCCATAATTTCAACCTCATGTCAGTTCATGATGGTATCTCGACCTACTGACTGGTCATGGGAATATGGTTGGGGCTTATACCTAATAGGGAGGCCCATGGGGGTTGTTTAGAAGTTGTATATTGATCATAGTGCAAGGCATCTTATGGTTGATTCATAATGCATCTCATTTGTGTCACGTGGAGAATCCTATGTTTTTTTGTATAGTGTATGCTATATTATAAAGTCATATAGCGAGTAATAATGAGCGTATTCTCTTGATCATTGCATGATGAATCTTATTCTTGTTGCATAAGGAATCATATCTATGAATGATATGGTATACTATAGTTTAAATTCTGGTAATTAGTACTAATGGGTATCTTATACTTAATGCATAAGGAATATCTTCATTTTTAGAGGAGGCATACTATAAATGAATGTTAAGGTATGCTACAATTTAAATTCATGTTTTGAGGACTATCAGGGATCTTATCCATTATGTATAAGTCATCTCATGTTTGTCACAGGAAGAATCCTATTCTGGAATGATAGGGTATGGTACAGTTAAAATTCATGTAGAGAGAACTATTAGTCATCGTATGCTTCTTGCATAAGGGATCTGATTTTTTTGTAGGTGGAATCCTATTCCTGAATGATAGGGTATTATACATGTTACATTAATGTTGATAGGACTACATGGAAGAATGTTCCTAGCAATAGAGGGTGTGGTGCTTATGCAAGAGAGGCCTTTTCATCTTCAACCTGGTATAGGATTTAGGCGATTGGGGTTGGGGAGTTTCTTGAGGAGTGTATCGAATCAAGGTACTCCTAGGATCCAAGAGGAGAATATTAACTCATTACATTGGAAACAGATAAAGATGATTAATTCAACTGAAGGTATTTCATGATGGGTAGAGGATTATCTGATCTAATGGTATTTGATGGGAGGATGTTGGGGCTATATATGGAAAAAAATAAAATTCCCTCTACCTGGCATAAAAAGATCACTATTCAAGTATCATTTTTTTATGGGGTTCAGTGATGATAGAAAAGGGACATGTCTAGACACTTTGGACCACATCCTAACTGTGATCCTAATCATGGCTGTGGGGGCACAGCCCCCTGCGGTATAGACAAGAGGGAATGAGGGAAAGAGCTACATGGAGGTAGGGTTATAATGGAGATCATGGGTTCTGGAATGATGGAGCTTAATGAAGGCCAGGTTCTCATGAAGGATGAGTATTCAGGGACCTTATCATCTTCTAAATTATTGGGATTCACAGAGCTCAGAGTCTCTTAAAGGATAGGGATTCACAGAGCTTGGGGCCCCATGAAGTATTGGACTTCATAGAGATCATATTTTTGTGAAGGATATGGATTCATGGCGATCATGGGGAGTGTTTCATGAAGGATATATTATTCATGAATAATCATGCGATTTAGTGGTCCATGTTATTTTAGAAGGAAATATTCCTTTGTGAAAGTCATCCCCGACATGGGTGGTGGATCTCAAGAACACAATAGTGGAGGTTTTGTGATGCCTAGAGGGATTTTTAGATCTGATGTCTTCATTAATAAATGGATATATTTCATTACATGGTTGTTGTGTAATGATTCGTCTAAGAAATTGAACCTTCACAGTTTAATGAAGTGTGTTTGATGGTGTGGTGGATCTTCATTGGCATTCCTTGTGATCTTCTTCCTAAAAGAGCATCATTAGATTCTATTTCATTGATGCAAAGTTTTAATTTGGTGAGGATGTAATTTCATATCTGTGTAAGGATGTAAAAAGGGAAAAAATTAATTTTATTTTAGAATTAAAAAATATATAATGAAAATCAACTAACAAAAAAAAAATTAATATTTAATCATATGTAAAATATAATATAAATTCCATGGAACAATACATTGATGAAGGAGATCGACCAAAACCCTTAACTGGTCCTTTCTTCTCCTCCCTTAACAGTCATTGAAATGTTTTGTAATTATCCCAATGATTTATTGGTGGAAATGATACCCAGTAAGATATAATAATTTTTCTTCAATGGAGAAAGAATCAGATGGAAAACACATTCATTTTAGTGGTTTTAGTAAGAAACCCACACTTCTTCAAATTAATGGTAGTGAGAACCCAAGTCATTCACTATGGTAGTAATTATCCCCCAAGAAGAATAATAAAAAATACAAGGTTTATTAAACACAACCCCATTAAAATTCACAATCATAATTATATATAATAAAGTGATACAAAAAATATGATAACTAATAGTAATAAAGAAGGGGATATTGAATATGAAAATGGAATGGAATAGAAGAGCTCTAGAGAAGGAAAAAAAGTTTCAATATGTGTTTTAGTATAATATAATCCATTAGTTGGATTTATATATAGTGCCTAGATTCCCCCTTCATGATTTTGGAGGTCTTAAGAGTAAATAAGAGTCATTGGTAGTAGAGATAGTTTGAAGGGGACAAGCCTTAATAGTTATATTGAATTTTTAGAAAATCTCCACTAGTTGGATTGTAGGATCCACGAATTAGATAATGGGAATAGAATCCATTGTTGTGGCTGCCCGAACATCACTGGACAACAGATAGTGTTCACTGAATTTCTAGTGAGATCTAAGAAGAAGAAACATCTATTCAAAAGTCCACTAGCTAGCCAGTGATATCTCACCAGTTGTGAGCTGGTTACAACATGTGTGGTTATTAAAACAACTCTATATACCTCTTTATTATATGGATTTTATAGGAAACTTCATATGATTTTTCCAAACATAAAAACTAAAAATACATTAAATGAAATTGTATTAAAAATATTTGGGGTTTTTATCAATAAAACACATGAGAGAGTGATTCATATAAGAGTAATGTCTGATTTTTTACCTAAGTTATACTTTTCTTAATTTTGATTCATTAAAATCGCTGGAACTCCTGAAGAATAAAATGATAATTTTAACCTTTAATATTAATTCATACAAAATTATCAAATGATCCATATTCTCTATAGTATAGTGCTTATGTACTAAAGTTATGCTGATATTGAAAATAGTATGCAGCAAATCCTAAACAAATATACTAAAAATAATATAATTTTTATATTCTTTGAAAAAGTGTTTTTGTGAAATTATTATATCTATTATGTAGAAAATTTCAATGGAAAAATGAGATTGTGGTTAAGTTCAAAGAAGGTTATTTACCCAAGTAGTGCTGTTATTTTCATTTCCATTGGGATTCTCAGATATTGGTCATCATGGGTGGATTAAATTACTTAATATAATTTAATTAATTAATTTTTTACTTATGGTGAAACACTAGATAAATTTCTTTGAAAACAATATTATGTGTTCTATCTAGTTTTATATTTTTCCAATATCATGAACACTATAGAGGGAGGAAGATGGATATAGAGTTGTATCTTGGTGGTGATGTTGATGGATCAAGGGGATGGGATTAGTCTTGTACCATTGTCAATGGACAGATTAAGAGGCAAAAAAATGGAATCTAAGTGATGAATGTTTTTCTATCTGTAGAGTAGCATTGTTTTATATCTTTTCAATTCACCAAGATTTCAAAAAATCATGGCTATTGTTTATTCTCTAATTTGTAAACTGAATTATATCACTACCAATTTGTTAGTTATTAATAGTTTCAATCATAAATAAATAATTCTAAAAGTGGAATTTTTATATTTTTTTCCTCACTTTCATCACTAATAATCAACATCCATGTTCACAATGAGAATCATATTTTTTCAGTCAAATGATTTTATTGGTTTCACACATAATTCATCATAGTATTCTTTATCATCCATGTTCTGGATGATGATTCATCAACTTGATGTCCAATTTAATCTTAATTGAACACCATGATCAAGGTTTTTAGTTTTCTAATGAAACCATTGATTGTGGTGAATGGGGTATTGAAAATTGGTTTTGAAAATGCATATTTTGATAGCATGGTATGATTCTTGAGAGGTGATTCACGATGATAGGAAATGTGTTTATTTTTAATAAGATTAACGATGGCTAGAAATCGACTTATGATGAATTTCCTACATGAATCTAAGTGTTCAACCACGATTGAAACATGATTTGGGGTGTTATTGGTGGACATGGGGTTGATTTAGGTATATACATGACTTTTAATAAAAAATATCAACTACATGGTGTGTCATTTGGGAAAACAAATTTTGTGTGTCCTAGGAGATATGTCAACTAGTATTTCAAAGAATACTATATATTGCAAACTGTGTGATGGACTCACATGATACGTTACCCTTAGATGACTACTCAATGTCTATAGGGAGTAAAATACTATAAGGATATTTGGCCTCATATTCCATATGGACTAGGTCAGCACATTAAGTACCTAGAATTAACATTACATTGAAATTATGGTTCACGATGAGTGCCACCATGTGTCATATATGACCTATATAATAGCCTACCCTATATGTGAAGGGGTCATTATATTGCATTGGGGGATCCAATGAATGGGAATGCCACTTGTTATGGCCACACAATATGTGGCCTATGGAGAAAACATAGTACTCCTTCCAACCCCACCTACTAATTAGGAATTATTGTTCAGATATAGTTATGAATGTCCATATAGTCTATACAATGTGTTTTTTCTCAAAGAACATAATGGTGTAAGTACTTCTAAATACAAATATGTGTAATGGGGTGAAGAAATCATGAAAAAATTAAATGAAATTATAAATATTATGTTGTCTTTTTGACATTATTTGTTAACGGAAAACCACTTGGATGGTATATTTTCATCTTGAAATGGTTTCTTCTCAAAATACCAAGGTAGGTTCAATTATCCACAGCCAACAGGGTTGGAGAGTAATATTGACTACCTATGGATCAGATAGGATCATCATATATTCTCCATTACATTATAATGTGATCCTATATATATTGGTGTTTATACCTATATAATGAAGTCACATAGTCCTGGGATCCTCCACAAGAGATGGTACTTCCTACCCATCTATATAGAGATATGGGATCATCCATTTAAGTTCATGATAGCCTATAAAGGGTACTGATTTGGGATTCATTATAATTTTACGGTTCTGTGATCATCCATTATAGGTATATAGAGGTTATATAGGTTGATAGTTTGATAATAGAATCGATGTTTTGGTATTGATGTATCGAAGCTTACATTGCTCCTATATTGGGTGAGCATACTTTTGTGATGAGAGGGATCTCCCCCATTGTTTTTATTGGTGGAATTTTTGATGGAATTAAGTTAATTATAGACTTCTAAAGGTATTTTTTTATTAGAACCATATGGTTTTCCTTCATTGTAAGATGTTGTAGCTAGATATTTACTTTAGGATTTTTGGACGCTATAGTTAACTGAATTTTCAAGTTACTCATGGTGTTTTTATAAAAAGTGTTATAGCTCTGATTACTATGAATTATACAAATTTGTAATAATTTTTGTGATTGAGAAAAATTAATTTTTTAATTTACTTTTTTCCATACACCCTTATTACCAGGATCTATGAGATGACTTTCATCTTCTTCTTGTACAACTCTCGTATTAATAGTTAATATGACATGTTTCTTTGTTTTCATTTTTGTTTTCAGGGAACCTATTGGGCATGTTTATAGTCACCACTAAATTGGTCATGTAACCATAGTTTTTTGTGTCAATAATTTTGATGAATTAGTTAAGAGATTGTCTATATTTTATATAGTTTGAAATGATTGTTTGGGGAAAACATCGTGTGATGATTGGTTATGAATTTTAGAGAATAGTGATTTATGAATATGGAGGTGTATTCTATATCTAGGGTGTAATTACAAAGTACCTATAGTTTCGACTAGATATTATATGATTTTCCATTTATATATTTTCATATGAACTATTTAAAATATATTTACATTATAGGTTCAATTATAAATGTTGTCTCATTAATTCAATAAGTATATTTTATTTTATCATTTATATATCATACAAGTGTTTTAATTATCTTGTGTATTTGATATTTTTATCCATTGAATGTTAGTAAATACTAACCCCTCCCATATTTTGATATATGTATACTATTTTTGGTCTCCCTACCCTATCCTATTAGAGGTGGGATTGGGGTGTACTCTCAGATTACCACTATCTTGAGTGAGGCCTCAATAGGCCAAGACATCTCAAATACATAACCCAAGTGGTTGAATTTTGAATTTTTTTGTGGTGATTGACTATAAACATTCAACAATTATGACACAACTCTAACAGTAAGAACATAAAGAATAATAAATTGATGTTGATACAACTAGGGGATATAATATTTTCTTATAATCATTTATATCTAATGTTATTTTAAATAAACTGAAAATTATCTTCCATTTATTTACATTTTTTTATTATACTAACACATGGTTTTCTCTAGAGGATGAATAAGAATAAACATATTCCCCTTATAAGATTCAGTTCCGGTGGATTTACATAAATAAATATTATTCCAAGGTGACATGTTCGAAGGGGGTATTTTTTTATTGATATGGAATGTTTTAATATTATTCAATTTTTAAATGTTTTCTAACCACCACTTTTATAAAATTATAAATTCACTAACAATAGAATATTCCATTGTTGAAATTGAAGGGGAAGACACATATGAAGTGACCACAACATAAGGGGACCCTTTCATTTTCTAATGCCAACCTAGAAATTTGTACTATATTTCAATGGTGGTGAACTTGAAGTATAATATACATGGATTATTACTTAATTTTTAGAAAGGATTGAATTATATAAGAAACAATATGTGGTCTTATTAGTCAATGAATTCCCACACAACATCTACTTTTGAGTGAAAACTGAAACTGCCTACTAGAGGTAGTCAAGAACCAGTAATCACTTGGCGGATCTATCCTTGTTTTATCTATTTTTATATTTTACCATTCCAACTAATTTTTATTTTTATTAAAATCAATTTATTATGTTTATTACTTGATTTATTATTTTTTTCATCTAGCAGTATGTACGAGAAAAAATCAAAGCATCCACCATTATATAAAATGTGGTTATATCATTACATCTCCATGGTTATTTATCCCTTTTCTTTAGAATATGTTGAAATAAATTGAAATGGTTGTTAAATTTAAGTTGGAGTGTCAACAACTATTTTAGAATTTTTGTGTGATTAAATTTATTTATAAAATTTATTATATTTTGATTTCCATTTTATATTTCTTCAGTGTTTTTAGGGACTTTAGTTTAATAGAATACTTTAGAAAATGCATACCGTCATGATATTTATTAAAACACTAATTAATTTTAATTTCCAGTAATTAAAATGAGTAATCAACCTTTTTTTCATATTTTTATCATTTATTTTTTGTTTTTTATTGATTAAAACAATCATGGCCTTTAGTACTATAAATAATGAAAATCTTACCCAACCTTTGATGTATCTAAATCTTTTTAACATATTATTTACATTTCAATTTTTCATGAGAGTATTAATTCTTGTTTTTGATCCATAACATGAAATTTTTATATTTTTAAAAGATATTAGTGATCATGTGATGTTTTAGGTATGATTGAGGAATCATTTTGCCAACCCATTTTTACATCCAACATCAATTTTGGTGTACGCATACATTAGACCTTTATTAGGCCCCTAAAATTAATAAAATATCTTGTTAGGAAGACAAATTACAGTCTAGTTTTCCATTTATAAATTATTAAATAAGTAAAATTAATGATTATTGTTAAACTCAATTGTGATAAATGGCGAAGAAGAGTTACATTCTATTTTTCAGGAATAATCTATAGAATCTAAAATTTAAATGTATCCATCATCTTAATATTATTTTGGGGTTGAATTTCATGATGGAAAGATGGATGTGTGGCCAAAAATATCAATCAAAATATATTTAGGGGGTTCACAACTATTTGAAGACCAAAATAATACTCTCGTCACTCAAAAGAAAAAAATTTGTGTTGAAAGTCCATATGTGATAAAGGAGAAAAAACAATGAAGGAGAGGTAAAATGGAAGGAATATTCTCATTCTACAAAAGTAATCAATTCTAGGCTGCCGAAGAAAAAAAAATATTTTATAGTTGAATCATTTTTATCTAACTTTAGAGCACCATATTATTTATGGAAACTATTTTCATGCCTTTAATTCAATGTAGAGGCTAACACTCTTCATTTTACTATTAAGGTTTTTATTTTTTTACTTATTTACTCTCATTCATAGAATAACTGAGGATAATTCTTCATGATTGACACATTTATCACTGTACAATGTACATATTATAAGAAGATAACAAGATTATAGAAATCATTCATTATTTGGGAATGATTAATGATCCATATGATAATCCCTAAGTTAGGGATAAATTAATTTATGATGATGAAGTTATATTATGGAAATAAGAATTAATATAAGGAAAAATGATACTTTATAATATATTGGTTTTAAGTAATTTTTATCAATGTATAATGCATGATATTTTCCTCGGGTGAAAGGATAGAGTGATCATTCCACATAAACCTTGGGATGTTATTTTAACAATAGTATAAAATATTTTCCATGAGTGAAAGGGTTAGCTATGCAAGAATGATAAAAATCATATTTTCACATATTTTATCTAATAGTTCAATGTTTCAAATCCCCATAAATTTCATATTTTATTGTAATTTATTAAAGAAATTTATTTTTAATTTATTTATATTTAATTATGAAATTATATTATTTCCTGATTCATAATTTTTTATCAATCGATTATAGAATTTATTAAAAAATATAGACATTAATTATTTTGATTGAATTTTATGTAATTTTTCTATGTCCTAGAATGAATTAGAAACCACTGTGTTTTAGAGTAGTTTCCTATAGCTCATAATAGAGATTTAAAGTCAAAAGGGGAACTTTCAATGAGTGGTTATGGTTGTAGTGTAGCATGAATGAAGAAATGAAGGATTTTTAAATGAGATATAGGTATTTTTATCCAGGATGATTTCAAAATATCCATACATTTTCACCACTAGTGTATTGGAATGTGATTTAAGAGAGATATATATATATATATATATATATATATCCAATTTTGTATTGTAGTTTTATTTAAAATAATCATAGAGGAAGATCAAACATGAGTTCAAAGTCTTGCTCAAAAAATATCTAACCAAATATCACCATGTTATGGGTATGGATGTGGTCAAAATGAAGAGGATTAAAAGGTATTAGATGTTTCCCCCATTCTATGGATAATCTCATGGTATTCATGATAAAATGAAATTATTTAATTCTCAACAATGAACATGTCGTCATTTAATTAGATGATAAAACATCATCAATCATGTGTAGGAAATTAAAGATGATAAATGCGTTCCATCACCATGAATTGGGCACATGAAGATGATTCAAATTGAAGAAGGGTTCACCATGTAATATATTATTGATTATACCATCCTCACCAAGATAAATAACATTTCAATATTATTCAATGTATATTAACTATATCTCATATGAGGGTTATGACTGTAGTTTAGGGATTTTGTTATTAGGCATTTAATATATATATATATATATATATATATATATACTTGTTAATTTCATTATCGTTTTCTTTAATTTCTCATCACTTTTGTTTCCCACACTAGACATTCTTAAATCCATGAAAATGGAAAACTAATAATTGAAGTAGTTTTATGGCTAAAAGTGGTGGATGAATAATGTTATTTCTCTTTCATATCTATCTTTATTCCATTCTATGAATTATATTAGTGGTTAAATCATTTACATTGAGTTCTCTCTCCATTTTTTATAATGTTGTATTTTTTCCTATTTATTAATATTAATTCCCATAATTATTTATATAATTTTTATAGTGGAGTTAGTCATAGACAGTTCTAGTCATCAATGATGTATCCTTGCTGAATTTGGAATAGTATACCCCTATATGAAAAGGTTTTATTTTGGGGTGGTAATAATCCAAAAAATGATGGTGTTGTGTGATTGGTCTGGCTAACTATACTAAATAGGATATAATGAATTGCAGTTTAACGAACAATGATATCATCACTATGAACTCCTTATGACATCATCTTTTTCTAATAGAAATATTTTTGTTTGGTTGACTTCTTTTCATTTGGAATTTATTAACATATATGTTAATATCAAGAACTTCCTAACACCTCCACTACATTAGTATATATTATATTGGTATATTCTTAGTAATAAGTTGAAAAAATAAAAAATAATTGTTTGTGAATGGCCTCATTGTGAGATCAGCTATTGGGTGTTTACTAAATTTCACTGTTAGGTAAAAAATGAAATACCGAGTTCAGATTCACAAAAATCACCTCCCATCATGAATTTCACTAGAGAATCATTAGCACCCCACTTTGGAAGTTTATCAAATGGTTTGGTTGATATGGGTCTCTACATCTCACTCTATTCACATTCCAATAATTTTTTAGGGAACTCATGTAATTTCATCGCTTTATGCAAAGTCTCAACTATTAAATCGACATATGATAGTTTTTTCATCTAATGTAGTCCCACCATCCATAATTCCTAGTAAAGGTGTTCTCAGAAGGAGTGATTAATTAACTAGATTCTATATCATCCTTCTAGGAAGGCCAATCAGGCCTCCAACTTGAGGAAGGTGAAACTTGCAATCATCAATAAACCCTCGACAATGTGCATCTCTCCCCTAAAAAGTGCATCATCAAGGACATTATAGGTAAAAAATATTAATGGCCAAAAATTTCATAACAACATTCCTAGGGGAAATTCTAGATCACCATTAGCCCTCAGAACTGTGGGTATTTTATCATCCATTACTTCACCTCAAATAATTAAATCTATAGTAGATTACAAAAATTATATTTGTAAGGTAATTTATACCCCATCCCTTATAGCTGAGGGAATTATTACCTCCATCTTATTCAAGTATTTTATTATTTTTCATACATGTATAAACAAAACAAGAAGTTCCATAAATGTTTCATCCACTAAAATTATGTAATTCATATCCTTATGAATGTGTTAAATGAATACCATTTGGGACTCCATCAAGAATACATAGAAAAAATAGAGTGTGTGAAAACATAATAGGCTTCATAATTCAAAAAATTCCATAAAACAAATATATAACAATGATGATTATGACCCATATCATAAAGGATGTTCATAGAATGATAAATCCACTTACTAGTCTGTAGTGAATGGGATTTTATTCCTAGTACATAGTTTGTGTTGGTGAATGTTTTTTATGTCAATCATATAGATAACAATGAACATAACATCGAAGCAGATTGAAATGGTGAGTAGAATTAAATTTAGAATTTCGTGAACATTGAAATTCATAAATAGGGAATGAGTTCCGGATATCAAATGAAAACTCACAACTAGAGAAATCTTCTAAACATCAAACCACTACCTACTCAATGATCATCAACTAATGATAAAATTAATGGTGTAGATGCATCCAAAACCTACCCACCACGAAAACAATTTTTTCCCGTTTCTTATAAAGTGAAAATTGATTAGTATGAATCTATGTTGGAAAATTTGATATTACTAAGTACAAAATCTCAATGGTGATACACATAGAGAGTTCAAGTCCATAGACAAGGATAATACTTCTCATCTTGGAAATCCCCTTAAATAAAAAGGAACTAATCAACTAGAAATAGGGGGTCCATTTATTCTGCTAACCCATTAAAGTGTTTCATTATGATAAAAACATTTTGATTTATTACTCTCGATATCATTTACCATTTAATACTAGAGAAAAGACTGATTAAATTTCAAGACAGTCATCCTATGATAATTCAAGCTAGTTTTTATCAATATACATAGGATATTTGACATTATAATGATTTTCCCACTACCTCCACCTGCACATCAACCTATGAAATGGTGCCGAAATTTTTTCTTTACTACAATGAGTATCATAGTTCTCCAATAGAACCCATGGATGATAAACTTGCACTAGTGAAGTTGGATGTAAAATCATATCCAGAGTGGGTGGGAAGTATTCCTCATCTACTCAAGATTAGGGATCTGACATCCCTAATAATTAATTGTAAAATATATCCAGTGTAATAAATCCAAATTTTGTATCTTATGTCAACCGCTTAATGGGACCACAATAGCATCAAGAAGTTCAAATGCTTATATATTTCATGAAAACTCAATAACGTCAAGTTTTGGACATTTAAAAAAACCTACCAACTATATGTATCAACATTTCAAGAATTTTTCTATAGTTGTTTTCTTTACCAGTTACTCTTAATGATAAGAAATAAAATTATCAATTACATACCAAATTGATAATAGGGTAAAAATGAGAGGATTTTAGATTTCATCTCCATTGAAAAAGGAATAGATTATTCATGGAATATATAGCTTCCCCAAGAGTATGCATCTGTTATATTCCTATAAGATCTCTATCATATGGTGAAAATGCTACTCATTTTCTGGAAATAAGATTGTAGTTTTTGTGAATTTGAAGCTATATCATAGATCTTGTAATATTCCATTTAGCATTCCAAATTTAATTTTATTTCTAACACCATTGGTTCATGTGAAAAAAATATAGTAAACCAGATACTAAAACTATTTCTATAAAATAAAATTTAATGATATACCTAAATCCTAAACCCACTCACTATAATGTGGTGTAATCTTCTGAACAAAAAAATTTGGAACAATTCCCTCATCAATAAGGAAATAAAGACCCAATTACCATGAACATTAAAGATTAAAAGAACATGTCCTATACCTTTTGGAAGGATATGGTTGAAATATTTTTTATCACTATACTAGAGAATAACATAGTTCAACCACCAAAGATCAGAAGAGCCAAATAATTCAATCTAAATGGTCTACTTGATTAGAACCCCTTCCATCAGATGTTAGGTCACAATATATAGGAATTCATCAACATAAAGTATATAATCCATAATATGTTTGACCCCAATAACAAAAATATGAGTAAATCCCCCTCATAGGTGACCTATGTCTTTTATAATTCATCAAAAGAAGATATATAATGGAAATATGTCACAAGTATTCATTTATTTACATTTTACTATTGATAGACCAATATATAGGTTAACAGTTTACATGGAATCATCATTTAATGAATGAATGAACCATATTTTACCCCAATTCCATTTGCAATACCTGAGGAGATATATGTATTATCACAACCTTCCATGAAAATATTTAACCGGTGTCAGTGTAACAGTTAATAACAATAAGAGCATACATGGGTTCTTAATAAAGTCTAAACTCTTCTATATTTCTTACCTCTTGCATTGGGAAGATGGGCATCACTAGACCAAATGCTATTTTTATGAATATAAGGGGTTGTGATATAAATTAGTCAATGTAATCAACTTTAAAGACCCCTTCACAGATAATGTAGACCCATATAAATTATATTCTCAAAATATAATTTGGTAAGTTTCCATAGAGGATGGGAAAGATGAAATTATTATTGAACTTAATGGTCATGTGTAATTTATGATTAATTTATATATGAAATTGAAAACATTAAGGAGTCGCTTCAATAAGTTCAAAAGGGAATATCAAATTGATCATTAATTCTTTAAGTTTCGTTATAACCTGATCATACTTGTTGAATGATTAGTAGATAGATAACTATCAAGTCATCATTAAGATATAGGGATGTTTTTGAAACCCAACCAATAGATTTCAATGAAACACCAAATTATATTCATTAGAAGGAGTTGTAAGCATTGTAATCTATATCCTCTATGATTTAAGATAGGTAGAATCTACATGATAGAAAGTACATTCCTCTAGAATATAATTAATAAATATTAAAACGTGTCCATTTATTCTCTAATAGACTCTCACCATTGGATGACCGCCACCATTGAAAATCAATCAGGTAATCCCACATTAAGCTCTTTTTAGTCCTAAAGAGTTTAAGGATGATGTTGTTGGGGCTAAGATATATCATGAAAATACCATCTCAACTAAGAGTACCATTGTCAGTTTTTTCACATTAAAAGACTAGGATATATCTATATATGGTCAAAATAATATTTAATAAATGTATTGAATGAATGATAATATGAATGTTCATTGAGACATAATTGATAATGGTTCTAAAATCAAACCAATCATGATATAAACCCTATGATGTCCAGGTTACATGTGATTTCATTTGTCACCTACTAACTAGATAATTCATTGGTATGATAAGAGTTATAAGAGAGAACTAAAAATAATGAAGAAAAGAAACCAATTTTGAGATCTCGTGTAAAACTCATTGTTCAAGATGACCTTCCAAGACAAAGATTTCAATGTATTTCTAGGAATATTATGAAGCCATATGGTTGTTGTTGCACCCTCATCATATCTCCGGTATTTAAAATACTATATTGATAGGAAACATAGGATATTGTATTGTGACATATCTTCTTTTGATTCTTTTGAATATTAAAAAATAATTTAATTGTACTACAAAATGTAGGGGGATGAGTCATTGATAGGTAAATCCGTAGAGATTACTGCCCCTAATGTCTTGGAAATTACCCCAGTAAATCCCTAGATTGAACATGATGGAGATTTTTTGTGGATCCTCAACCAAATTGAGGAAACATATCAATATATAGAAATCCAATAGGTCATATTAACCAATGTAATAAGTTATAAAATTACATTCCTCTCATATTATGGTCATGAAAATATTCCCATTGAACAGTCACTGCGAATAGAGGAAAAGACCATTGTGTAGTTCATATGTATCAATATTTAATATGTGTTCTTATCCATAAGAATAGGTTTAACTGACATTCAAAAAACATAACCAAATATTTTTGATTGGTTTTAAATGAATCATTTATAAAAAATGGATTACAGTAACCGTTTATTATATTCTTATGTTTTCAACTATATCAAACCCAACCATTATGAAGAAAGATGTGATCTAGAAGGAATTTGACATTACCATCTGTCATCTCCTAGATATCAAGGTGTTGGTCTATCTTCCACTTTAGAAAATGGTGGAGAGGAAGAGGTAAATTTCAATGATGATCCTCTATAATTGTTGGAAGATGTCTCGACCACCATTGATGAACTTAAGTATGTGAATATGGGTATAAAGGAAGAACATATGCCTATATTGAAAATTGTTTCCATGACTCCTAAATAATACAAGAAATACAACTCCTTTTTTTAAAACTACATATATGTATTTTCATGGAATTAATTGGAAATTCTTGAACTATATCCCCATGTGGATACCCATCATTTGGGTCAACCATAAAAACACCATGTCTACACATAAGATGAAATGATAATCCATCTAACCCATAATGCCATGGTAGAATCCATTTTTGATAATATGATTAAATATAACTTAATCTTGGATATTAGATGAAATAACTCTCATTACAACATTGTCTTTATTAATAATAATATTTATTAAATTAAGGACTGTATTGAATTCAATGATCTAATCTGTCATTTCCCAAAGGATGATTTACTAGATCTAATCACAAAAATAGTGATTGATGAAATATATTGTTTTTAATCCCTATCCTTTACATATATGTATTTTTGGATATGTAAATATCTGTATAACCCATATAGATGATGATGTCAATACCATTAGGGAACCCCAAGAGGCATATTGTTAACAAATATTGTATTTGTCATAATGAATGTAGGCCTTGCTTAAAAATGTCATATTACCCATGTTTCCATGTCTTTTTTGGTTAATACTACATAATACATCATGGAAAATAGGGTTATCAAGTCCCAATAAAACTATGTTCATCTTTTAGATATTCTCAAAGATTTCAGAACAATATTTCAACACTTCTTGATGATGAACCAACTAACATGTTATTTTAGATAAACATTTGGAATATTCTTCATCTAAATGGTATAACATCATAGCATCATGTTTGACCCCAAAAGGAATGAGTTGATGCTTAATATTTTACATCATTGACACCTTAACGAAAATGAAGGACTCCGATGACATCTCAATTATATTTTTAATTTAATATAAAACCACTAATATTCGTTCTATCCATTCAAAATTATTGAATAAATGGTTCACGTATCAGTGGGATGAAAATTATTGGAAATCTATCGACGATCCAAAGTAGTACCTTTTGCAGCCACTAGTATTTTTTCAAAATATTGAAGGAAATCCAAAAATTATCTATTTGGATTACTTATAACTATCACTTATCACCATCCTTGATTATAAGAATGATACATGAAAGGGTAATAGTATTTATCTTCTCAGAAGAAATTTTTTCATGTTGACACTTGGTATTCATTTATTGAGAAAACTATTACGAATTGGTTACCACAGTGCAAAAGTTGAGACACTATTTTCATCACTATGAGGTACTCCTATACTTTCATATTTATCTAATAAAATATATACTTAATGTAATGATTGTAATTAGAATCCTAGAATTATGGATTGTAATTATATAGTAATTTTACATCAAATTCTTATCTCAAAATAAGATTAATATAAAAGTGTTAGAATAATTATATATAGAACACCCTATCCAAAAAAAGTCATAATTAGATAGGCAGATCTATAATTAAGAAGTCTTCTCCATATATGAAACCTCCTCGTCAAGTGATAAATACTTTTATAATACTTTAATGGTCATAATAGTTAAAAGTATATAACATTTGAAGCTCTATAGGGGTATATTTGGGAATAAATTTATTTATTAAACTAAAGTTCTTATTTCATACTCTATTGTGTTTTTAGAAGGATGTATGATTGATGAGAAGGAATAAAAGTCCTTCATTGTACTCTTGGAACTAGCCCTATAAACACATGTTACTTGACAAAATATTATAAGAGGTTTAGAGTTAGTGATCATGAAAATTAAAGTTGAATATGGCATTAAAACATGAATAATTGATACCCTTTCCCAATTATATATGATGGTAGATATATAAATTACCAATGGAACCAATAATATCCCACATCCCACATCTACATAACACAAAAGCAGATATAATATCTAATGTAGTTACAGATGTAGCAGATCATGTCATGATGAGATAGTTATTTTCAACACACATTATATAGAAGTCTCTCCATTTATTAGTAATGATATCATAGAAATCAATGAAATAAATTCCATAATAGATCAAGGTGAGCTAGTACCCTCCCCAATAACTGTCATAATTATATAGATATCCCATATAATATATTATATTTAAAATATGATTCTTTCACTAGATGATTCTAAGAAGGAATAGATCTATTGGCTAGAGAATGTGTTATCATTTATGATGACCAAGTATATATAAGGTCATATATAAATGAGATTTTATGGTGTACTCATCAAGTGAATTGAAAGAGGAGAGACCACAACTATTATATAAGAATCCCATATTGGAAGCTATAATAGACACCTGTTAACAACCACGTTTTCCCACAAAATCAGAAGAGTTAGATGCATCTTACTATAAATTATGCAATTCTACATATGGTTACAAAAAAATCATGGAATTCCAAATCCAGTTCAACTTTATTCATCAACAACATAGTTATTTCAGCCCTAAAATGATTATTACCTAATTGTTTGTGTGGGAGAGGATTTTCATAGGTCAATACCCTTATGTGTCAAATAATAAATTCACATTATTCTTATTTCCAATAACGTTTTCTCCAAGTGGGATGAAGTTATGACCTTAAAGTATGTTAAAAAAGTTATCCTCATTTATTTATTTATAATATTATCACTAGCATAGTTATCCCTCACCCAATATTGATGATAAATGAGAGAAATTTTTATCCCTTGAAATTGATAATACAATATCAGGATTACCATATCTAGTATAACAATTCATCCTACTATTATATAGTGGAAATCATGAAGATATATTCATATAAACTGAACTTTATCATACATCCTTTAGAATATAGTGGATAATGATAATGAGTCTTAGGTAAATGAAATTTTAAATGATAAGTGGGATTATCACTCCAAAACCTGTACTACTATTAATTTTAATAAATACTCACATTTTTATAGAAAATTGGCATTGTTTTCCAATTAAGTTCAATTTCACTCATTTTGTATTTCTATCCCTGATTAATTTTTTCTTGATGGAAAGTCCCAGATCTGGCTTGATATAATATAATTAATCAATGTGAAAATGTTATAAACACTACATAACCATGAGATTCATCAAAATAATGTCACACAATCTATCAATAATATGGAATTACTTCACTTTTTCATATAAGGAGAACAAATATTGGATCAATGAACTCCCATGATAACCAGGATGAAATCCCCAAAGAGTGAACTGAAATGGGAATGAGCTTATGTCAAACGAAAGGTCTACCCCAACAGATATTACTTCTAGATGACAATGGATGGAGAGAATTTCATACCCTCCATCAGTATAATGTTTCTCAAGAAATACAGTGTATATATCTATATTGGGTTTAGATAGTGCTTATCACTTGATGTATAAACTGAATGATATAAATTATATTTTGAATGACTCTATAACTTCTTAGATATTGTCCTTATCATAAAACCATAAAAATTAAAACATTATAGTAATTATTAAATCAAATTAAACTTCATAGAATAAATAACATTCCATGTGACTCTAAAATTATTAGATATTTTCCACATAATTTGACAATATACCATAATTTACATTACTTTTTGTCACGTTATGGTAAATTGTATTCCATATGGTATAAACTATATAACATTTAGATAGTTTCGAGTGGTCATCATAAAAACTACTTATGACTTGATTTACTGTATAAAAATATGTGTATTGATGCTTAAACATCCCATATTCAATCTAGCTACAAATCTCATCTTCTATAAATCTAGTGCTCAAACTCTTAGTCATTCACATTAGGTATATCTACATATCCAAGAACAAGAATAAAGCCACCCCATTTTACATAAAAAATATGTTATATCTACACTAAAAATATTTTAGACCTATATGTTCCTTTATTCTTATTATCATAGCATATATATAGATATGAAAATATTATATATCCTGAATTCAAAAAAATCATTACCAGAAAAATATAATTTTTTATTGGTTACTAAGACTTCATCAGTTAATTCTAGGCTATCATTATTGACATTTAACTAAAATAAAACCATTTCATTTTTCACGAGATTCTGATATGTGATGATAACATTATAAAATGGCCTCATCATATAACCCTAAATTATATAGAACTTTTATCCCAGTTGCATGCTGTTTAACAACATTACATATGGTCTACCATGCATGACCTCTAAACTAATTAGAGCAATAACTGTTAAATGACTTCCCTTCATTACATGAGATAAAAACAATTTAAGATTATTTGGTTTATAGTTATGTATCTATAAACCTATGTTATATTAATAGAAACTCCAATTATCATGGATTATGACTTGGTGTTTGGGACTTATTAATTGAATATATAGTTTCCTTACTATAACTAAGAACCATGACTTGATCATTATATCATTATGGTGTTCATGAATAAAATATGTGACAAGATATTTTGATAACCACATGTGTAGTGATTCTTATTCATATAGGATATTTTGTGATATTGTGGCCTCTCGTACCAAACCCAACCTCATATTCTATTTACTTGTCAACTTCTTACCCTATGATGAGGTATTTACCAATTCACTTTGGGTTTTTTCTTTTTTCCTCTCACCTAGGAATGCCTAGTTTATCACTTCCACTCCAAAATTAGATCTATATATGTCCATAAAACTAATAAGTACTATGTGCATATTTTTTCCCATTACCACATGATATATAACTATTATACTCTAAAATATATTCCATTAGAACATTGGAATATGTTCATAATAACATAACAGGAGGAAAAATAGAATCGATGAAAGCACATTCTATATTGTACAAAACATAAAATCCAACCACGCATAAATCACTTCATTGTAAGTCACAATCTATCAAACAAACAATGAAAATAATTCTAAAATACAATGATTGAAAAAATATAAAGTTAAGAAAAAGTATAAATTTTCAGGTTTTGAATGTGAGGCATACTCCATAGGGGAACACTGATTTACTTTTACATAAAAAATATGATGATTATTGAAATTTAATTATTTTGTGTTTCATTAATTACAAGTGATATTCCCTACAAGATATAGTAGAGTCTTTCTAGTGAAATTTCTCTCAGAATCATTTGATCTCTATGGGGAGTGCATCCACAAAACTCATATCTTCACTTATTTCCCTCTATTAATGAAAAGTCACCAAATAAATCAACACCATCACTGGGAACACAATAAACTCTCCAAAACAATAAAAAATTTACTCTTATAATCCAGAAATTCTTCTCTTTGTTATTATTTTTCTAGAAAATCCCTTAGGAGAATCCATCAATAATACTCTTATGTTTCCTTAAGATATTTTAACATATTTCATTTTTACTTCACACACTAATTCCGTAGATGTATTCATGGGAAATCCTTCATCTATATCTTATTATTTCATTATCAGTTCTTGTAACTTTTAGACATTATAGTTTCCTCTTCATCCATGTCTGTACAAGAAATAAAAAGATGGTCTTATAATGTTTCTCCATTTTTAGGATAAACTATTGACTGAATTTTTTTTCACACACTTGAATAAAAACTAATAATCTCCAACAAGAAAATAAATTTCAAGGATTCACCACTTATCCCTTTGATGGATTAAAAAAATCACTCCCATTCTTTAAGAATCCTTTGTAGATGCCCAAATACTAAACCATGCTTCTTGTAATTGAAAACAAATTAAGGCACAACACCACCTAAGCACATTCCATATTATTACCTTTGTTAGAATATCTACTATATTTCAATTCCATTTAATGTTTAATAGAAAAAACACTCTATAGTCCCATAAATTCTGGATATAGTGATAATTTAGCTTAATTTGAAATATCCTGAAAAAAATATTAGTATTTTGGGAATGCTAATAACAATTTACGAGTTATGAAATAACACATCATCATCTTACCTCCTTATGAAATATTCCAACAGCCCATTCATTTATATTGTCTCATTTTAATCTTCCATTAGAAAAAAAAGTTCTCCAATGTTTATCTATAGTGTAACTACTAGTGGATTCTTCCACCACCAAATTAATGTTTTCCATCTAAAATTGAACACACATATGATGGTTCTATTATATATCATTGAACCTCCACTAATGTTAAATTTTTAAAACCCCTATAATGAATATTGTATTCTAACAGATTTTACATGATTCCAGAACAACATAATTACTAAAGGATCCACTTTATAGCCCCCATATGTTCTCTAGTAGTATTGGAAATGTACCTGACAATAAATAACACTGCATATAAATTTTTTTGTTGCGTGCAAACAATGGTTTACATCATGTTTACAATAACATATGCATAAGTAATCCTTTCCATGTATTCTTCAATATATTATATTTTTTGTTTATTCACATTGATAGATTTGAAATGTCCATCCATGGGAGTGGTTATTAGTTATTCCTCCATCATACCAAATAGCTCTGCAACATTCTGGATATGAGACGAATAAGTTAGGTATAAATAACCATAACATAAATCCCTTATAATATGAATCCATAAAAACCATTTCCCTAAACCAAGACCCTATATATAGATTTTTATATATAAAATTTCATTCATATCATCAACCATTTTTTTTCATACTGACAATAAGAATATCTAGAACATAGAGTATCAAGAAGATGAAAATCATATAATCAGACTCCTTCTAGTAAAATTAATTATCGTTATCCCACCAGATGAACATTATCTCTTATATAAAGTTGTTGAACTTCTCATTCCACTAACTTAGAACCTAATTCAAAACAAAAATGTTCCACATTAACTTGCACACAATTTCCATGTTCTGATTCTCTATGAAACCATCTAGATAATCCATATAGATATCATCATATAATTCCTCATGAAGGAACATTTTCTTCACATCCAAATATTCCAAATGAAAACCTTCCATCGAAACCATATTAATTACCATCTAGATATTAATATATTTAACTATCAAAGAAAGTATATTTGAAAAATCCATGCATTATACATTTTGAAACCCCTTCATTACCAATCATTCCAAATACCTTCATCTACCTTTTTTTCCCCTTCAGTCGATACAACCATTTGTTTTAATGGACTATTATTCAATATAACATATTCTTTAGCTCACATGTTCCAAACACATAGAGGGAATAAATATCATCTCTCATGGATAATACCTACTGATTCAATAATTTTAAATTTCCATCCGACTCTAGGATTTCCATCATTTATGGGAAGCAATTTCTGTGGATCAATTTTGTACCAATCCACATATTGCATAAGTCTAATAAATTTAGGCAACTACCTCTATGGATCCTATCCATCTAGTTCAACATCTCCTATATATTTATCCCTTGGAGAAATTTATTGAAATATTATACCCTAATCTATTGTATTCCTTTAGATCATTGGTACTTATAATCTTGGGAACAAAATTGAAGAATGAAAAACTTCAAAAAAAACCTGTAGACTCTACTATGTTTCTTGAACTAACGTACTTCAAGAATTCACTATAACATCTGTGAATTTTAAAAATATATTATGTTGAACATTATCCTATGATGATACATTTATGTCAACAATAACATCACTAGAGTTCCAATCCTTCCATGCTATCTCTTTATTGAATATCATAATTTGACCTCTGAAAACCTTTCAAGAGTTCTTTTCCTAGATTCCAAATCCTAATTCTTCATTTTTATACCCAAAAATGTAACATGAATAGTTAATAGCCTCATACATTTCATTATCCTAAAAATCAATATGGATATAGGAATGTACATTAAATACATTTATAAGGGTGAAATTATCCTTTTGTTCATAAACAATACTTCCATAATCTACAGAACCAACAAATAATATGGAATTTTATTGATCAAGTATATCACACAATTAATTTTTTACACCCAAAACACTATACAGAATCTATCTTGAATTCTAATAAACCTTTCATTTTTAACCAATGTCTAATTTACCCTCTCTAGTATGTTCATAAAAAACCTTACTCACATACAATAATAAAATCTCTAGAAATACCTATTTCTATACCCCCACCAATATCATATATCAAGTACTTAAACTTTTAACCAAACTAATTTGAAATTATGTATCTCTATTAAATTATAGTTTTATAATACTTGTAATTGTTAATAATAAATAGAACCCATGATTTTCATGTCACATCACTGATGAATGTCATGAAGAACAATGAACCTCTATGATAATGAATTGGAATTGTCCCACATATATCTATATAAACTAAATCTAACTTATAGATATTTGTTTCCTTACCTACAATTTGGAAGAAACAAATAAACTAAATTCTATATATATAATATTCTCATGCCGTATAATATATTATTATTATTTATGTTGTACCTTTCTTAACTAGTGCTTCCATACCTTTCTCACTTAAGGGACCAAGGAAATATTTCCATAACCATGAAGAAGTTATTTTCAAAACATGATTTATATCTTCTATTACCCCTAATAGGAATAATGTTCTATACTTCATAACATTAAACATGACCATGTAACTACATTATATATTACATGAACCTTACATTAATGTTATATATAAAACTAACTATTTTAACTACCCAATAGAAATTAATTTCTTTCTTAGAATAGAATTTCCCTCACACCTAACTACTCCAAAAAACTATTATTCATCACATGGATTGAAACATCACATTATCTAATAATATCCTACGCTTCATCATCATTAAGAATTTCTATATTTATTATTCTAAAATATTTGTTCCACATACTCCCCCTCTCTTTTGTTAGGTGAAAAAATGCTTCACAGTATATAATCCAACACTAATGTGAGACTAAAGAACATACTAGTAGAAAATTGGAATCTTATGATATATGATTTATAGATCCACTTTATAAAGAATATAACCTATAATTAACTATCAATACCTTATAATCAATCTTCATGTGGCCTTTCTTTGTATAATTCCAATACAAGTGAAAAAATTATATCATTGTTTTTTCTATAAAACATATCCATTTGGAACTTAAACTCATTCAATTTCACTTCCATGGAAGATATTGAACACTGAATAAATTTTGAAAAAATAGAGTGATTAATAAATCTTTACTGAAAAAATATTATAAAAGAAAAAGGGTATTATGATACTAAACTGATAATGAAACAACCTCATTAGGGTCTGTTCAACTAAAAACACTCATAAAATCTTTGATACCACTTTTTGGGCCCACACTGATACATTGCTTTTGGATAGTATGTTTTGGTGTACATATTCCATTGGTTCATTGTAAGAGAGCCATAATCCAGATAGTAGTGACACATGGATCTATTTTCATGGGCTATGTTAGAATATCTCCTTCCCACCCAATATACAACTCCATCCTAGTGTGTGAGTTATCCTCATTAACATTTTGTTGAATTTATTCGAACATACACTAGGATAAAATAACATTATATTAAAAAATAAAAACCAAATTTCTCATTCTTAGTCTATCCATAAATCTCACCAACCACAAACTGTGTCTTAATGTGTGGGTTCTCCTCAATCATGTCATTTGTATATATACAATAATCTATTTTTATGTTATATATTTATATCAAAAAATATGTGTGACTTGATTCTTATTATTTCACAATATTCAATGATAGTGAATCGCATATATGGGACCCCTGAATGAATTTAATTCATATAAAACTACCATATCATATATGTGTATGAGTCTTTATAAATTCACATCATATTTTTCCTCATTAATCTTACATCAAAATACTAAATACATATTCTTGATTATTCCTCTTGGTAACCAAAAATACATGAGTTAAGATTCACCTCCTAGAATGTTTCTATTAAGAATATGGTCCTCATCACTTGATCCTAAACTATAAGACATATATAGTATTACTTATAAGAACATAAACTACTTAGACAGTTTTATTATATTAAATATGATTCCTTACATATTATCAATGTTTACATATGAGATCAAAGTTATTATTTTTACTATTTCGTGGTACGTATTATCCAATAGACTTATACTATAAAGAAACCATTTTGTTTCTTTTATGAATGATCCTGATATATGGATAGACACATATTAAGAAATTTGTTTCATTAATTCTTATTCTGATAGGATATGCAGTGGTTTGTTTAACATATTTCTTGTAACTATTTATAATTTTAATATTAATCCAAATTATATTAATGTTTCGTCCCCACATTCACATTAGGTTGTTGAAAAAAACTATATACATGGATTCTATATACAAAATCCTTGGTATCTTATCATCAATAAAACCACGAAGCTTGTCCTGGTTCTAATTCTACACTAGGATGAAAATTACCTACTCTAATCAAATAAAATGATAATATTTTGATGTTAAACTCATTAAAATAACGTTTTCCCATAGATATGGAATATAATAGAATAATTTTTTATTGTATTGGTGTTATGAAATCATTTACATTTGGTATACTTATTTCATTCACAATGATGATAATATGTTTCCCTATCGTTTCCCCTTAATGTGAACTAGAAATGGATTGAGACCTTTGTAAAAAAATGTGTTTCTTGAATCCCATTATTTCATGATACAAAATGATGCCCAAATTACGTATCTTGTACCCAGCAAAAAATTCCATTCTAATCCTATTTCCCTACAAGAATAATAGTTGGGTACCTAAATAAATATTATGTTTTTCAGTTTTGACCCTATATTAGGATAAACAATTCCCTTAGAAAACAATCCCCACCTATATCCTAGTTTTTGAATCCTCTAATTCCATTTGGTTTCATTGAAGACCCTACATGTGGATGAGTCTATTATCATTTACACTTTATATAAATTATTTTTTAATAGATATCCTATTTTATAACCATGTATAGCATAATTCCCATTCTCAAAAGGTATATAGTAAAATATAAACCATATATGTTTCACCCAACCATAATTTTTCTAAAAATATTCGACCCTCCTAAATGTTCATTAATATTATGAAATTGGTTGGTTTTATATTTTAGTGTTCTAAATTTATTCAAAATATATTTTTATATATGCCGCACCATGTTCCTTAAGTTCTTTAATCACTAAAATCCTTCCATTGATTGTTATAAAAAACAAAATATATTTCATAAATGTCCCATCACATTTATGACAATATAAATTTATTGTATCCATAATATTCATTACTAATGATTGGATTTTTTTAACCCAATTGTAATGATCATACAAATACATGTACCCTCAACATTACTACAATGGAAACCATTATTCAAATTTATTTTGAAGCCATCCTCATAATACATGTTTTATTTCCTTTCCTATTGATTTAAATAACTCAAAGTGTGGTATATATAATTCTCATTCCATATTTAGTGGTGTTTAAACACTTATAACCCATATTCCCCATTTGTATTTCCATGACCTCTTCACATTTACCCAGGCACTATGACCTTAAAATGCATGAACATTTTTATAATCATGGTAGCTCATATTGGTGTTGATAATTCCTTCCTGATGGGTCAATTATACCCTTACCACCAGATTTTCACCATCATTGTCATTAAATGATGTATGAAATTATACATTGGGAACCATTTTTTTAAGAACAATGGAATTAAATTGTGTGTACCTTTCTTGGAGCTCATTTATTCAAATATGAGACCTTAAACATTCTCATCAAGTATATTTTTCCACAATTCTGATCATGAAACTTAAAACATCTTTGAATCAAAATTATATGTCCATAAACATCAATAAGAATTGTTCAAACCATCATGATGATATATTTTTTCACCTATCCTTTAGGTTTTTTATATATTTAATGGGATTACAATTCATTTCTGGGTTATCAGTCCAATATTTCTATATAGAATATCAAATCCATTTGTTAGAGATATGTAATGAATAACATCATCATCATATTTTCAATGTTGTTTGACTCTAGAAATTAGTTTCATTGTTCTAGATTTAAATACATTAAACATAAAATGGAAATATACAGTTTACACACTAGTTGAAAAACCCACATAGGGTACCCAATGAATAATTTAAGTATCCACTCTCTTAAAAAGAACCACGAATAGCCTAGGAAAAATTAAAATGATTAAAAGTAAATTTTATAATTCCTATTAGGTTGAAAACCCATAAACCGGGTCCTAAAAAATATAATTTCCTTCATGTTAATGATTTATGTACCTAATGGTTTTTAAGGATGATGTTTTTTATTTTTTATAATGGATTTTTTGTAATAGTCATCATCAGTTGAAAATTTTCATGGGTATAAAAAAATTTATTTGAGAATAGTTTTGTACTAACTAGGGGTGTTATAATATATTAGTACAGTAAATTATGGAACATGAGTTTATTGGATGCATAGAATAGATAGATTAATTTCCTACAACCAGTTGATTCAAGTTGGTGCCATGTTGGATGGATAAGGAAGTAAGAAGGGGTTTTTTAAGAGTGTTGTCTTTTTTGTCAAAAGGTTAAATCAATTCACATTGTAAAATCCTTAGAAAATATGATTATTATCTTATAATTTTAATATCATAAATATTATAAGTATATTGGAGAAATGTTTATTCAATCCTTATGAAGGAATGGTGGATTAAAGGTATTTATAGACATATTCATTTTTTTAGAAATAATGATATTTTTGGAAGATATGTATGTCTAAATACTATCATCAAAAAAATTAATGATTATAATGTTCATTGATCAAATACTATATACCATGGAAGATAAGGTTCATGGTGAAATAAGTTGTTTGTTGAATAATCTAGATGACATTAATGTTTTATGAGTTTTCTTTCCAAAGTATATTTTGATGGTGGCACTATTTCCTAGTGTTTGCCAAATTTTTGGGCCCCAAAATTGGGAATTTATGTTATGGAAATGGAATGAGTTTTCAAAATGGAGATTGTGAAGAACAGTTTGAAGACTGGGAAGAATAGTTTTTAGACTGCATTGGTGTTATGCAGATCAAAAAAGGAAAATTGGTCAAGGTAGGTTTGCACAAAGCAGTGTTATGCAGAATGTGAAGCGCAATATGCGGACCTTGGACGAGAAACGATTTATGGGTGGATCACATTTCATGAGAGGCCTTCAGTTCGTGGGAAGTCAATAGTTCATGATAAAGGCTGTGGTTCACGAAATAGAGGTGATGATTTTTCCAACCATGTCGGAGGAAAGGCGGTACACATACCACATAGGGAAAATAGTTCGCAGGACATGCATGGTGTTCGGTGAAGGTTGTACCACATTGAAAACTTGGGGAAATAAGATTAAAAAAATTGGAGGAGTTATTTTACAATATAAAAGACATTAATCCTTTTATTAAATGAAATTTAAGTTAATATCTAAGATAATTATTGTAGATTAATTTTGGAAAAATTCTAAGTAGATCATGAAGGATGAGTCTGTGAAGAAGTAGGGTTCACGGAGGATAGTTTACCCAAAAAAGAAATTAGTTCGATGGGGATCATTTCTGAAAATGGAAAATGCATTGAAAAGAAATTATGTTGAAACAGATTTTGAAGAACTACAGTCATCAAATGAAAAAAAGGAATTGTGTAGGAGAGGTCGTACAAAGTGAATCAACGATATGTGGGGAATTTTCCATCTACATAGCAGATACAATTTTCAGGAGAAGAAGGTTTACGGAGAAGCATGTGTGGTACATGTTGAAATTCACTTTTCCAAAGATACAAGTAGTTCATGGTGGAAGCAGGACGGTTCATAGATGATTCAAGGATGTTCCTACCAGCTTTAAGGTAGGAAATAGAAGATTTTTTTAAATATCAAATTGTGAAAACTAATTATAAATCACCAAAATATTAAATTTTATCATTTTGGGATAATATAAGCCCATACTCTATTAGATTGTGTGCAAACTACTAAATGAGGGTAAATGGACATCCATCATGTCTTCTTCCACTCAGAAGGACTACTTTCTAGTGGAATGTGTGGTATTGGATTGTTTCTAATTTGTACCATGGATGTATATACTCTTGTTGAGTAGTAAACCATTTAAATACTTTTGTTCATTTGGTTGTGTGTTTAGATTATGGTTTGTAGGGGAGGAAATATTTTATAGGAGGTGATGGTTGTTTCATAAGTACAAAACCATAAAAGAAAAATATATCACTGATTCACACCCTCCCCTCTCAATCATACATGAATCCTGGATGAGAAACTTCGATTCACACTAAAGATATCATAGATGATAAGACAAACTTAATAATCAGAAATAATGGGGTTATTTATAATGATGGATAAATTTAACTAGAAGAATATGATAAATATGATGAATTTTAAAGAGATCTTACAATAGATTTTTTGAAAAATGTATATGTTTTAGGAATCATTTTAGATTACATGCCACGATTGAAGTGCTTTGGAAGTTTGGTGCACTAGAAGATTCAAAATTAGATGTAACAAGTTAATCTAATAATATTAGAAATATATAAGGTTTAACCATTATAATATATATTGGTAATAAAACTTGAAACTAGGGTTTCATGAAGATTAGATGTTGCAGATTTTATGTAAATAAGTGATAAAAGGTATCAAATAAATCACCCTACGATTGTAAATTTACCCATTTGTATTATAAGATATATTTAACCTTAAAAATATGAGTATAATGAAAATATGGAAAAGGAATGAGTTTTTTTCATATATTTATGTATTTAGGATTCCTCAATGATAATAATGTATACTTTTTTTATAAAATTATTTCATGTTTATAGTAAATGGTGATTTTTAAATCTATATATGGAAGTAAATGATAGAAGACCCATGAGTTTTTCATTCATTGGAAGAATTGTCATTTTAGTAGAATAAAAACATTGATCCCAAGTGAATTAAATTAATAAATTCAATGAGTGATTTTAAAAAGTCATACTCAATAGAAAGTAAGGATTCTTGTGTAATATCATGTAATTATGATGGTTGAGTAAGATAGGGCATCATTAGATGAGGCAATTAACTAGGTCGATCAAAATATATATGATAGAACATGATTAAGAAACATGATAGTGTATTTAGAGTTTGATGCAATGGTAGTTTTGGATAATCTGATTCATCATGTACAATATGCATATACATTAGCAGAAGTGAAATATACAACAAAAATTGATGATGTTGATCTTTTTTTGATTCAAATCCATAGTTTTATAAAGAATAAAAATAAATTTTTTTTATCCTAGGTATAAATAGAATGAAAATATAAGTATGATAATATATATATATAGATAATATAAGAACATTAATATCCAGAAGCAAGAGTTTGAATTCGATAAAAATATATTTGTGTCAAAAATTACATGGAATAATAAAATTCCTACGTGCGACTAAACAATATAAGTTGATCATAAGTTAGAATTATTTATTGATAGATTATAATATAATTTTTGAACAAAATATTGTTGTGATGGATTAATATCATTAGAAGTAAAATAATCATGATATATTTCATTCAAAGGTTAAAATCTATGGACTATTGACTGATGTTGGAGACAAATTCAAAACTAGAATTTGTAGAGTGACTTATACAGAAGTTTAACCATTGACATATACCATGGTACAGTGAATTTTGAAAAATTTAAACATTATGACGCTGTTGAGATAAATATTATAATATAAAAAATTTATGATTGAAAATTTATGATTATATCCATGATTTATGTATGATTTGAATGTTTTTGACACATAGTTTTAGAGGTTCTCAGAAGAAATGAAATCCTAATATCTTTTAAATCATTGATGGTGGTCGACTAATGAGATGATATGGTTAGAGTTTCCAATAGAATCATATATTATTCCCACATTTATCTAAGGCATAATGGAAATATAAATAAGTAAAAAAATTTCAATAAAGATAAGGTACAATGAAGTGATTCAGAGTGCTGTAGGTATTATTGATAAGTATAAAAGATAGGGAGTACACAACCATGTAAATTCCATATGATCTATTAGATTGAATATTTATGAATATATAAACCTAAATATAAAATTATTATGATTACGGAATATATATTTAAGATTCAAAATGTTGAGTTCTAGACAGGCATTAAGTGTAAGCTTATAACGATATAGATAGTGATGTTCTTAGAAGATTAAGTGCTTTAGAAATTATTCTTAACGAAAGTAGTGAATAATACTGACATTTATGTTGATTATATATAAATATGGTCTTTTAGTCAAATAACTTTTCATGGAGTTCAAGGAGAACCCTTGAAGACTGGTTGTTCTCGTATAAACAATTCATATATTCCTATCGATATATAGAAAATGATTTTTGGGATATAACATATCCAGTTTTCTAGTTTAATGGAATTTTTGTTCAAGATAATTAATGTAATTATGGGTAAGGAAAATAACATTCCTTATTCCAACACTAATGATAATAGTGAAAATCAGTTACATAGAATAATAATCTATCAAAATAAGGAGTGGGTTACCCACAATAGGGTCAAACTATGTAAATATCTTGAGGTATTGTCTTCCTTAAATTATATATGTTTCATTTGAGAGTATTTGTTGATGGTGCATTTCCATGATCCGAACTTCCTAACAAATACATGGGTTTAAAAAATTATAATGGGTAAAAATAAGAAGTTAAACATTATCTATAAAAATCGGTGACAACTGATCACCCCTTTTTGAGAGGCTGCACTACCCACTATGAATCGTAAATTGTATTAGTGTGTAGGTTCCATTTAATGGGTTATTTAATTTTTTCCAATAATTTTTACTAATTTATATTATCTATAAATTTTTGGAAGTTATATTGATGGATCCTATAGAAGTTAATAAATATGGATTTGAGTTGATGATAATGGATTTTACTCATACTAGGGGTAGAAAGTAAGTTCCATCCAAAACATTAAAGATACAGAAGAGTAAATAATCTCAGATAAAATGTAAATTATCATACTGAAGTCAGCTAATGAAGGATCCATCGTTACAAGATATTATAATGAGTGTAGGAAGTTTAAATAAATTTGCTAAGGTTAATCCTAAAAAATAAATGAGCCATATTTTTGAAGTGTATAAATTAATTGCATCAATTTAATATTTTTACTCTTAAACAAATTATTATATAAAAATGTCCTTAATGAAGTTATCAAATATTTACTTTACCATATGAAGGGCCTACAAAGGGAAAACACATTATTTAAATTATGAAATTATGAAATGGAGAGTAGATTGGTTAATAAGATTAAAAAGTTAGATACTCTCAGAAATCTCTTATATGAAAAGAAATAATATACCCTACATTGAAAAAAAGACTCTCCATATATGTATAATATTTTCAATGTATATATTGTGAGAAATATTTAAATTAGAAGGATTTTCATAATTTTTACATGCATTAAAAGCTATGTTATGTGTCATGAACTCTGAGTAAAATGTTAAATACAAAAGAATAAAATATCTTAACAACTCACTACTCAATGAAATAAATATTCTTAAAGAAAAATAAGGAAACTTGAATGTTCAATGTCAATATTAAGTGAAACCTATTAATGATATGAAAAATCAACCGATTTCAAGTTTCTTAATTTGGATGTAAATTTGATAAACAAAAAATATTCTCACGTTATATTCCCATGATTCAATTAAAAGAGTTAATACAATTTAAATTTATCATAAATTTCTTACTTTCAATAAGAATATATCTAGTGTAATAACAATTGTAATGTATTTGGAAGATATATCTTTCATGAAATGGGTAACCACTATTCTTTAAAAACTAAATGCACTAATTCTCTGTCCTTGACTAGTGTAGGTTAATACTATAATTCATGAAAAATATGGGTTATAAAATACATGAAGGTGGAATAAATAAATAATGTTAAATGGACTTCCCTGAAATATATCCATATGGATATATTTTATGAAGTTACAACCACCATCCATGTTTCAACACAACGTATGAAGATAAGGTTAATCACCAGTTTTTTGTTCATTTTAATGTCTAGACCCATGGATATTGATTTTTTGAAAAATATTCGATGCTATGGAAAATAGATAAGTCCTATAGAAGGGGGGAGAAATAAAAAGTTAAGAGATGACATTCTAATCACAAATAATGATCATTGAAAATTCTAATTTGATTTTTATAAAATATATCTGAATTCATTGATAGATTTTTTGAATTATATGGAATTAATAACAACATTGATAATGAATTTAGGTTTATATCTTTGAAAATTGATTCAGATTCAACTAAATAGAGTCTTCTATAAAAGGAAAAGAATAAAAAATAGAGTATTGATGGTAAGTCTTCAATGAGATTTAATAAAATGGATGTTTCCATTCAAAGGGTACTGAAGAATATATTAATAGAATATTCCAAAACAAACTGTATATACATTTACTTTGGTTTAAAATTTCGCACCACAAACATATGTAAACATGCTATGGAGATTAATGTTGAAGGAAGAAATTTGAGATATAGAGAAGAATCCCTACAAGAGGGGAGGGTTTGTTTAATGAATGAAATCATCGATGAATATGATGAATATGATTGGAAGTGACAAAAAAGGTAACATAATAGAAAATAATAAGTTGTGTATAACGATTAAGAAGGATTGACACACTTATTAAAGATGAAGCATAATTTAACTTGGGTAAGTGAATTTTTTAAACAAAAAGAAAAAAAGTTTTATAAGATACATGATTTACATAATCGAAAACAATTGGGAACATGTTAAAAAAGTTTGAAGGTACCTTTACTCAGATCAACTAGAAGATGAAATGAAGTTAGAGTAAAACATAATGGAGTTCTTCTACTCTACTAGAAGAATTAAATAAGAAATATTAACTTGATGTAATAAGTAAAATTAAGTGAAATAATTCTATGCATCCCAAGATGATATGTTCTTGGAAAATCATGGTTTATTTTTAGAATTAAAGTTTAGTTGAATTTAAGGTAGATTTTGGGATGAGAAAAAATTAGCAATCATGTTAATCTAATTAAT
The DNA here is from genome assembly GCA_963277665.1 of Viscum album. Classification (NCBI taxonomy): domain Eukaryota; kingdom Viridiplantae; phylum Streptophyta; class Magnoliopsida; order Santalales; family Viscaceae; genus Viscum; species Viscum album. The sequence goes on along the minus strand of OY728135.1, from coordinate 441,269,008 downwards.
GTGAAAAAGAAAATTCATAGTATTCATTTATAAGTATTGATAATTTATATTATACAAGGAATTAATGTTTTTGTAATAATTTTTAAAACCTAGATTATTGTGCTCTTTGTAAATATTAAAATATACTAAATTTTATCTATCACAGAAGACTTTATCTCATGTGGTATTAACCACAATATTTTTTTATATCCACCATGAAGATAAATATTGTTGGAGATCACACTTTTATGGGTAGTAAATATAAAGCTAATGATTCTATAGATTTTATGATTTATTAAGATAAAATAAATTTCAAACAAACAATGTTATATGTTCATGAAATTGATGGTTCTTGATGGAGTATTCTTGGATGTAATTGTATTTAATATATTGATAGATATAGTAGTTAGATATTGAATTGAAAATTTTTACAAACCCTAAAAGAAAAATATAGATTTTTTATTACATGATGAGTTTATTATTTCTATATTTTGTGGCCACATTAGTCATTATAGTTTTATAAACTTTGTACAGATCACATAGATTTAGATTTATTTTTTATTTTTGTGTCATTAAATCAAAAAAAGGTCACACCCTTCTCTCAAGGAATCTCAAAGTTAATTTTAGTTTATAATAAGATAAAGGGAGATTATGAGAAGAGATATAGAGTTACCTCACAAAGGGAAACATTGAGATTATTTCCAATAATAAATATAATAAATCATTAACTTTTGCATTCCTTTAAAATTGAAAAAAAATCAAATGGTGAGGTCGAAGTTCACAATGGGATTTGAGGATTGAGTTTTATTTATTATCAATAGTCACCGTGTGATGGAAAATTAAATATCTAATTAAATAGATATGGAAGAATAAATTAGTACATCCTAGTTATGGTTTGGAAGAAAAGTCCACCAAAAGATATAAAATAGGAATATTGGTTCATATGACAATATAGAGTTGTAGTCATATTTCTGAAGGAGTCACACTCAAGATATCCCTGATGATAATAGGAATTGAATCCTTAGATGTAATTGAGTCAATTTGTTTGACATATAAATATCAATCGAATATTCCAACATATTGGATGATTTTTTAACAATGATTTATTTTTATTTTATGAAAAGATTTTTAAGTTGAAGAAGCATTGTAAACTCTAAAAAATAGCTCTTAAAATATGATTTCACTGATAAATGTACAATCATAATTTATAATATGATCTTCCAAATTAATGTTTCCTAATTTCCCAACCATTGGAAGACATCTATGGAATAAGACCTTAATCCATGGTTTCTAGAAGATTAGATTGTAGGGAGGTGAAGTAACTAGGGAAATAAAAAATTTATAGTTATCTTCATATGTTCATAAATTTAACCTTGAGACTCGTGAGGTTAATTTAACCCTATGAATTATATTTTCTTTGAAAATATTTAATATCATGAACATAAATCATGAATGGATTAGATAAGTATTTTTAGTTCCCATGATTTTTTATTGGTTTTTATTTGTTTTCACTCATGGTTTAGAATTAATGGAGGATGATTGAAATGTATATGTATTGTATAAAATAGAGTTGAATCAATTTTAAATCGTTTTTGAGTTTTTTAATTAAATATATAATTCTCTTTTAGTGTCTTAAATGTTTCTAAGTCATGGTTTTTAAGTATTTATAGAAACATTAAAATACTCTGGACAGAGACCTTAATAATTTTTTGGATCACGTATAACTTTTTTTATAATGTATGAATTTGTAAATAGGCTATAGATATTAATATTGATCCTAAATAATGTTAAATTGAGACTTATTTACCAATTGTAGGGTTGGAGTTGATCCCTATTTGATTCATACGGGGATATTTTCATGGGTTTGAATATTCCCATGGCATAAATAATGAGTAACGTTTTTTGATCAATATCATAAAGGTATTATTGATTTATATAAAACTATAACATGTTTTTAATAGAAAACATATATATATAATAAAAAAAGAAAAGTTTTTAAAAACTCTTTTAGGAAAAGGATTAATTTTTATTTGGTTTTATAGTAGTATGACCAGTTTTGAAATACTTGAAAAGAATATTTTATCGATTTTTATTACTTTGATTAAAATGAAATCATTTTGGTTATTTTCCAGCACCCAATTATTCAAACAGTGGAATTTAGATCCATATGGTTAATTTGGACATCTTTCTTTGGAAGTGTTTTTCTTCTTAGACACTTTTTTATTAAATAGTTTTTCATTTATTAATATAACTTAATTGGGTGTATTAATTTTGAGATACCTATATCATTTTCTAGTCTTTACCATGTAATATTTTTTTATTAATATATCATTGTTTAGTAATGGGTCCCATGTTTTTTCCATTTTGAGGGAATTCATCATCATCCTCAGGTAAATTTTTATTAAAGAGAATAGAAAAGGATTCTATATGACACTGCATGCCATGACATGCCAAGGGAACCTAGGACTAAGGTGGCCTAAAATAGTGAAGACTAAGGTAATAACCATTCACCAGATTGATCCCATTATTTCCCAAGGTATTTAGATTATAAAAACATAAATTATTAGTACCACTTACATCAAGAGTGTCCAGGTGATCCACAACTTTGTTCCCCTCCCGCCAAGTGTGGACCACATTAATTTTCTATATAGGTTCCCTCTATATTTTCTAATGATATAGGATACCGACCAAGGGGTAGAGATAATGCAATGCAAAGATTTTCTCAGATTAAGAAAAAATAAATTATTAGTAAAAATTATATTATGGGATTTCCATATTCTAAATGTTAAGTGTTAATATTTACCTTTTTATATATATATTTTTGTCACCATGTGTCATGATTAATTTTCCAGTATTTTTCGTGAATTAAAATATTGTATTCCACTCTAAATTTATTTTTAATTTCTTTTTTCAATTTTCTACTCATTATCTTCCCAAGATAAAATTAATTCTTAAAATTATAATTTTAAAGATTCTTGAAAATTGTATAGTTTTTGTATTAAACTACAAAAACTAAAAATTCTAATAAATTTACCATGTTGACAACATATGATATAATAAATATTATCCAAAAAAACAGTTTTTGAGGTGGTTGAAAATGGAAATCGATTATATTGATAATCACTCCCTCAAAATTTTAATTAAATTATTTGTGTGAAATTTTCTATAGAAAAAATATATATTATCAATAAATTATAATTACACCATGAGTTACCAATATATTAATTATTTTTTTATTTTTATCTTTCAAATATGACTAATAGTAAACATAGATTACATTAGTAAAACAAGAGAAAATAAGGGAAAATATTAAAGGACAACATAGTCTATGTTAATGATTTATGAAAAAACCCACTATCATATTGACCTACCCATATTCATAAAATAATTCTTTTAAGATGTCATGAATCAACCCACCAGGGCCCACCTAGATGGTCAAAATATGAGCGGCGCATAATAAACCCACCTATAATAGGCTAGGGGATGGTGACTAGTTCTAAGTTATAATATCACACACATGGAAGGCCTTATCTTATGATACATGTACACATATAGTCAACTCCAAATAACCATAAAATGTTGTATATAAAATAAAAAGGATACCAGAATGCATGATTATATCAATTTTCCACATCATAGTATAAAACAAGTACTTTAAATCATTAATTTCTAAAACAAAGTCCACTGAAAATAAAAATGGTCCAGCCTTCATGGAAGGAGTGGACTTTTGTCAAATGATACACCAAGTATGAACCATGATCTATAATGATCACCAATCTATTCTTACATCTCAACATCACAAAACTCCATATAATTTCATTTGGTATACATAAGTTACAAAATGTTTATGTTGATCCCATGCATGGGTGAGTATAACAATACCCAGTAGGACACCCCAAAATCACAAAAAATAATTCTTGATGAGGGCAGTCATCTCATCATCACAAAGAATGTCAACCATAATATGAAACATAATAATAATCAACAAAATATAATCAATATAGAGTCCATGTTTCATAACAAATTTCTCAAACAAGAACACCCTTCTTAAGATCTTGGTCAAGGCTTCATGGTAGTGCTCATCTGGGAGAACTCACTCCTCATGTCTGAAAACACTAATAGTGATCATCCAAGTGGTCATGATCATTGGTTATCTCCAATAAAAATGATCATGATGGAACTTAGAATATCCTGATACATAGATAGTAGATCTCCCCAAGGCCCTCTTGGGGTTTCTAGAAACCATAACTATATTAACAGGCTATATATGGGATTGTATGACCATGTATATTGGTCACGATGATTCCTAAAACCCAAAATTTGGAATAATATAGAATGATAGAAAAAAAAATTTCCTCGGTAAGGGAATTCATATATATATATATATATATATAATTAACCTCATAGAGGGGATTTCATCATATGATTAGTATGTAGTTCCTCACTAAAACCTTATAGGGAAGGAACAAGGGGACACACCCTACATATACTTCTCTGGACTGAAGAAATCAAGGAACACATCTTTCCCTAGTAGAGGTACACAATATGCACTTGGAGTACATGACATATCTTGTCCAGATCTGGTCTGTCCATATCCTTAATACAATACATGTGTACTCTAAGCCCATTCCCTTGTACTCCTATCATGATAGTGTACACAGGTCATGCCTATGTATCATTATATTTTTGAATTCCTGGCAATGTTTTAGTATTGGTTCATTCCCATGTAGTCATATCCTGTCGATATACCTAGTTGTATTAATTTCCTTCTATTTCTAGGGTACACTCCAAACTACCAGTCACAAGTCACATGGTGTGTGGTAGGTCCCTCAAATTATGTGATATTTAACATTCTAAAAAACAATAGTCCTTGAATAAAGGGATGAAATGGTGTATGTTATTCACCCTACATGATGTGTCACATGATATTTTACATAAATTACTAGTCTTCATTAAGATCATCTCACACTTAAAAAATCAACTGATAAATATGGATCTGGACATGGTTTACGCTATCCAACATCATTTTCTAGATTTTTACCACCCAATGCACTATGGATTCAACTTTCGGCAGTCTTCATTTCTCAAATGTCAATCCCATAAACCCTCCTCCCCCGATCCATACTTGTATCACCCATCACCATTTTTGTGCCTCGATCACATCATCAATCCAGAAACTGATCTTGTGATGATGATCCATTGATCCAAATAATTATTTTTCAATGATCATTCACTGGGTATTTTTTGAATAATCAGCCAAAAGGGGGTGTCTAAGGTGAAATATTCATGATTGGAGGATGAAATCTATATAATAAAAAAAATTATGAATAAAATATTACCAGCATTTTGGTTGGTTTCAATATTCAACAATGGGAATGGAAAAAAATTGTAAAAATAAAAAAAATATTATTTCCTAATTCTAGATAGTTAAAAGAATCAGTAAAAATCAACCACTGATCCATGAATCAATTATTGTGGGGCCCATTGATTCACATTCGACAAGGGATAATAAAATGGGACTAATCAAAATAAAAAAACCTAAATTTAGATTTATATCTATCACTAATGAATAATGATTGATGTTATCATTGGAACGATCCATGAACATCATTGGTGTAGAATATCCGTGTAAAATCAATCTCTGATATTGAATCTCATTGGAATCCACTAAGGCTTTCCTCCTTGATCACTTTATCATGTATCATGACTTTAGTGTTTATCCATAGGTTTTTGGAATATTAATGTTCATATAGATTATAATTAGTATTAGGTTATTAATAAAAAATAAGTTAATTAATTTGTTTATTTAATTATTCTTCCACGCATGATATCAATTAAATGAACCACATGGTGCCGAAAAAGATTTTTTTATTCCAAATGGAAAACATAAATTCTATATTTAACTATTTTCTATGATTTTCCATCTGATACATGATTTATGATTTATTCCATTATTTCATAATAAAATTCTCACATATGATATTATACTTTTAATATTTCTATTAAATCAATATAAATAATACATGGGTATCTAAATATCTTGTTGACTTAGTGAACACCTTTGAAAATATTCTTTAAAATATTAAAAGGTATCATATAGAAAAAATTAGAGTTGGTACATTTTACCCAACTCAAGGATTTAAATCCCAAAACAACCTACTCAAATACGTGAGGGTTTGGAGCTTAAATCTGGTTCTCAAGCTCCTAGAGGCTCTATTGAAAATTAATATAAAGCCACCAGACACCCCCAAGGGAATGTATTTCCCATGGAGGACCTTATACAACTGATCTTAAATCTCTAACAGTTGCTCCACAATGTTAAATCCATCCTTTATGAAAATATATCTATAGTTAATAACACGAAATGTATTATGCACGTACCTCTTTTATTGTGACACATGGAATACATCATGTACCCAGTCTAAATGTGGTGGTAAGGAAAAGTGGTAAACTACCACACAACCCTATGTAGTATCTAGAATGGGCCAATGAACCTTGCATATAACTTTCCAACCCTCACAAATATATGTAAATCTCACTTAGGTGATACCATTGGGAACACATGGTCTCCTTCACTGAACTACATATTCCTCCGTCATTAGTCCGCATAAGGATTGTGATGACTCTATGAAGTCGTCATCTTCTTGTGGCTAATCTACACATTCTCTATTGTAACTCACATCAAATATGGTACATAGATTTCTAACTCTTATGAATCCTTCCAACACAATGGTGACTTGAAAGGAGTCTCAATTAAGTCCTTGAATAATGTTATACTGATAGTGGAGGGGTATCTATTATTATATGAAGACTCCACCAAGGGTTGGTGATCATCCCAAATAAGGTTACAGTCTAACATTCAAGACCAAATAATGTCTTATAAATCCTTACTATTCCACTCCATATGGTCTTCCATTTGTTGGCGAAACAAGTGCTCCAATATAACAAAGTCCATGCCGCCTCCTACAATCATATCCATTATTGGAATTTGAATATGGAGTGAAGGTCTGAAATAACAATCAAGGTAAATTTTTGAGGTTGGACTATCTCTTGCCCATAAAGGCATACCATGTTCTCCAATAAACCCCACTCATCGATTTCCAGAATGTGGGAAGACTTTTTGAGTCAAAAAATTATCACTTAGATAGAATCATGTCAAATGTAATATAATGAGATCCCAGTATTGATTTCCATTGATATATCATCCCACATCCACTTTGGAATCTCAATGGGTTGTGTGAAACTACTAAAACATATTTCTCAACCTTCACTTGCTGAGAATTGAAGCATTATGAGACAAAATATGCTACACACTTCTTCATTGATGATAACCAAAACTAACCCCAATGTTCCTAGAAAATCTCTACCAAAACTAGATTTTCTAACAAGGAGATGTATGAAACTTCCTCAAAAACCACATCTCACAGCATCACGAATACCATAGTTATCCCTCAAAATGGGATTATGTACACCCCACATTCCTAAAATCCATTAGGACAACATCTAGTTGATATTTGACTATTAAAAGTCTCAAAGTTGGTATATCCAAGATAAGACTACCTAACAATATATATAAGGAGAGGGCTAAAACCATTTATTAGAGTAAAGATGAACCATCCTAATTAACCAAGAACAAATGAAACAATTACATATTCTCTGATGTGTCACTCGAAAAGAATGAATAAGATCTTTTGCTAAGAGCATATTCAACAGCATTCACCTTATCAGGAGTATATACAATATTGAGTTCATGACCCAAGTTGAACTTTATCGATTTAGTCTATCATTAATCAAGATAATTTTCGGAAAATACATAGTTGAAAATCATGTGGTTGGAGTAGATGATAAAAGACTCACACATAAGATAGTACCACCACATCATTAGGGAGAATACCACTACTTCTAGTTCTATATTATAAGTCTCATTTTATGGATCATGGGGTGTCAATTGCTGAGACTCATAGGCCTTTAATTCCCACCTCTGCATCATAACACATCTACCCTAATTTTATAGGCATTATAGAGAACTATATACACAACACCCCCTCTAGGAGTCTCATGATATGGGCACTCATTATCCTCTATCATAACTCCAAAAAATTCTTTTAGAACAACTCCTTGTATATGAAGGGGTACCCATTTTGGTTTATGGTGATTAGTGGTATAGAAATACATGATAAATTAGTTTTGAATATCTGATAGTAGACATCCAACCTAAGCATGATTCACTCCTCACATAAAATACTATGTGGCACCCAAGATAGAACTTCTTTTACAATTCACTGAGTCCACTAATACATCATATTCAATGATGAAATTTCTTAGTAAGTGGACCAATAAAATCTAAAACTAATACTTCATGCGATTTACATAAACATAATTCCCTCAAAGTATATCCAAAACCATACTCATGTGTCTTGCTTGCTCCTCTTATAACATTGAGTACCGTAGGATTTCAACGATGAATACTACCTTGAACCGGTCTAATAAGTGTTGAAATATCATGTTTATGATTCGCATGAACACTGATATGTTATTCACCACACTGAAGGGCATCACCAAGTACTAATTGTAACCATAGAGTATTATAACGTTGTCTTTAGTATATACTCATCTAGAACACAGAGATTATGATATCCTAACTTGAATTCAATAATTGAGAACCATATCACCCCTTTTAGGAGGTGGAAGTGGTCATTGATTCTTAGTATTTGATATATATTCTTGAAATTTACCTGCTTCAAGGGGTTGGTAATTTGTACATAACGTTATTCTAATGTTCATCTTCTTAGAGAAGAAATTTAGGGGAGCATAAAAGAAAACCTTGGGGCTGACATATACTATCATCGGCAACATGAACAACTCCACCTTAATCTCAAAAATATTTTTGGGATCCATCTGATATAATGAAATAGATACTGGGGCAGACTCAAGGTTCAATTCTAAATATATGTTTATCTATCAATGTGGTGGTAAGAAAGGCTGGTCTTTAGGGAGGATTTCCTTATACTCTGCCTCCAATGCAGGAAACTGATAACCCATTAAATCCACTGATTCTAAGTAAACACTATACAACTAATGTGTAATCAGTTATATCCACTATATAAGATTCCCTCCAACTCTTTCCAGACTTATTACTCACTGATTAATTAGAAACTTTTACCATCAACATAGACACCCCCATATTGTACATGGAACATCCAATTAACACATGAAATATAGAGAGGGAATGCATACCTGGAAAGACATGATAATTAATCATCACCTCTATGAGAATATTTAAATTCAAGATACATATTCTAAGAGTTAGGTCACACTATCAGTGAAAATGTGTTACTGCTGAATCATTTCATGAAGGAGACTATAAGAGCAATGGTTGAGGCAATCAGTAAATTAGAATCTCTAGATATTGAACATGGGATGTGTCCAAAATGAATTCCCTATTCAGTTTTGGATAAAAAAATTATATTTGGAATATAAAACACAAATAATTCCATAAATATTCCTTGTCGACTCTATGTAATAAGTCTCCAAAGCCTATAACTGCCCTCATTCCTTACCACATTCACTCTAATCTGAGCATGGAATACCAGAGGGTGGTTCTAGAAGTATATCATTCTATCATCCACCATATACTACTATCCTAGTTCCTCTACCAAGTCCTACGTGCAATGGAATTCCCTGAACAATACTATACCTCTTCCATAGGGGTGTATTGACTATCTCTCAATCAGCAATATGGTGGGTCAGAAAATCTCACATGATATTTACCTTGACATCACAGGAGTAGCATCGCCTCTCACTCAACTGACTATAACAATCATGAGACCTCTAAGAATCAAAATCTCTATCATGTTACTATATTTATAAATTAATAGCTCAATTTTCTCCCTACATCTAATGTTTGATACTGGCTGGTGAATTCTCATCTCTAGAGTACCAACTAACTTCATCACCCATTATCAACTACTCCACAATGAAGTTATCCACTGCCAATTCTCTATCGAGAAATATATCATAAGTAGGAATGAAAAGATATATCAAACCATAATATATATCTCTATGGAGGACACAATCAATGTCCCATACTTGTAAGAGAACATCTCGAACAATATTAATGGACTATCGTGAGAGGATAGAAATCATCGATAAATACGTAGATAAAATAATGTTTCCTTACTGATGCTCTAAAAGCTTGTATATGTTTATTTGATGTTACATGAAAAGATATAAATCCACTTATAATATTCATTTGAACTCAATCTTATAGAGATATGCCTCGTAAAGATTTTGAGACACCTAAATCCACCATCTCATAGAAGATAATGAAAGATCCATGAAAGTAGGACCACCATATGATTTGAAGGGGTTCTGATTAGGTGGAATAACCACATAACCACCTAAATAAATCCTCAGTTTTGTAGGGTTCCAGAGTTCCTGAAAAAAATAGGTGTAAACTATATTTAAGACTATCAAATTTCACTTATCCTATATATAACCTTATAAAGCACAATCATTAGACCCTACAACTCAATGGGTTGTAGAAAGTATGGAAAACCACCCAGAGGTAGCACCATCTATTTTAGACCATATACTAAAGCCTCATCACAAGGTGGGTCATTATCATGATCCTTATATGAAACCCCAAATATCCACCATTAGTGATTTATCATACAATAAAAAAAGTTTCATCATCAATGAGTGTATCTACAAAGTTGACTCAAGATGGACATTGAAACCAAAACCCATTATTCTATGATGCATGTCCTAATGTTCTTCCCACAACCAATTTCCACATGTACCAAGTCAAAATCTTGTAAATAGATTCCTAGTGAATTTATATGTTAGAACACATGTCATCACTATATTACTTGGACTGACATATGAAAACAATACAATTACACAATGTTTGATAGTTTCCAAACCAAACCTCACATCTTGAAAATCTCCAAACTCTATTCCAAAGAATAACCAAGAATTGATAACACTTTTACATAGCACAACCCACTGAGGCCTTCCTAGCCAATGGTAATCCAATATAGATGCCAAGATCCCACCTCTAACAGTCACGTGGATGGAAACTAGCACTGAGTAGGAATATCACACACATTCTAGGGCTTAGCCTAATGTACTTGTATACACACATCTAAAAATTACCATAAAATGATAGAGCTAAATAAAAACTGATAACTACTTCATTAATATATATATCTTATATCTGAGTGTGACATAAGTAGTAGAATTCATAATGGGATAAATAAAATCCCGCCAATATTGAAAGAAATAGAGTTCAATCTGCTATGAAAGAGGTGACTGCTATCATATGAAACACCTGATATAAACCATAATATTTCTTTATCACTATTTTATGCCTACTTCTAATCAACCAAGGAATCCATAAATAGGTATATGATCTATATAATAGACAACATGAGAAAACAGATCCCATGTGGGGATGTGTATAATAATAACTAGTAGGAAACCCCTAAATCACTAAATATAAATCATCATGAGGGTAGTCCACTCATCATCACTATGAATGTCAATAATAATATGAGGAATAAAAATAATAACCTTGATATAGTCGATATAGACTAAAAGTATCATGATAAAAATCACTACAAAATAACCATCCTAATACCTTGTTCAACGATTTATGGTAGTGCTTGTATGTCGGAACTCACTCCAGAGTTTGATAACTATGATAGAGCTTATCTGATAGGTAATTAGTTTTAGGTATTCCCATTATGAAAGTGATAAATAGAAAAAAAAAATAGATTGATATGTAGATAGAGGATCTCACCCAGGCTCTATGGGGGATTCCAAAAACCCTAACTATATTAACCTACTATTTAGGGAGTCTTAAAATAATTTATGTTGGTCATGATGATTCATAAATCAACACTCGAGGAAGAATATAGAAGGATAGATGATCGCCCATTGAGCCATAGAGGTTTATTCGAAAACATTATCTGAATCTAAACCTTTATAAGGGATCACATCCCAAGCTCAGGATGTAATACTATACTAAACCCTTATAATATTGTAACATTGGGATATGCCCTATTGATGCTTATCTAGACTGATGAGAACAAGGGACTTAACTTTCCATGGAAATAGTACATGGAATTTACCCATAGTAAACATTGTGTATTTGTTGGAACTAGTATTCCCATGTACTTTGGCCCATCCCTGTGTACTCTGAGCCTACTCTTATGTACTCTGGTCATGCCTGAGTATACGAATCATGCCCCGTATACCTTGCCATATCCATGTAGATGGTTGTGTCTGATTACCAACGCATTCCCATATACTCCCACTACACCCGTGAACCAATTCGTGTATGTTACCATGTACCCATGCGATAAATGATGAGTTACCTATCATGGCTCGCATGATATATTATTGTTCCTACACGTCATGTTATTTTTAACAATATCAGAAACCCTATTTTTTTATCCAGGTGACAAAATTGTGTGTTTTCTTTGGACTATACGTCATGTAATTCAGGGATTTCTAGAAACTAATGGACATCACATGGATCACACACACTTCCACTACCACTTCTTTAGGCACATATTCCATTGATAAACATAGATCTATACCGAAATGAGTTTTTCCATTGTTGATGGAATGATTATGGCCACCGAAAAAATTCATGAGTCATTCGTCGTTGGTCAGAATCACACAAATGCCAATCCCAATAATATTCATCCTCACATCCATAACTAAATCATCCTTTGTTTTCATAGTACCATTATTTCACCATTCATCTAGAACCTAAAACCACGATGATGATTTTATTTTGTGACAAATAATTGTTCCACAGTAATCAATCACTAGCTAATTTTTGAACTATCATCCAATAGTGGGTAGCGATGATGAACATGTAAAGGATCAGGGATGAAAGCCCCAAAATAATAATGTGCGGAATGAACCTCATCCATTGTTTAGGATTTGTTCAATCAATTTTTAAAATAATTATTAATGGATAGGAATATTAAAAACAATATAATTTCTTAATTAATGGAAGATAAAATCATCAACCATATTCCACCATAGATCCATGAATTATTTCTTATTTGGAAAATTGATTATTGTTTAACATGGGATGAAAAAATATGATTAATAAAAAAACACCTTAAATCATATTTTTATAAATAATTGAGGAATAATGTATGACATCATCATTGGAGTCATTCATAAACTTCATTGGCATAGATTATCCTTTGAAAATCATTCTCAGATCAACGATCCAGCTGTCCTGCACCAAGGCTCTCTCCCATGATTATTTATATCAAACACCTAGGGTTATGGGGATAACCCTAGGGGGTTTAAAGATAATTCATATAAATATGACAGTTTATTTTAAAATATTTACAAAAAATAAATAAAAAAATTTATATATTTAAATATTATTCCACCCATCATTGTACTTAAACGAACCACCCATCCCAAAAAAAGATTAATTCACACGTATGGTAAAACTCATATTAAAAATTCAATAACACATTCATATCTCTTATTAGAGACCATGTTCATAATTTATTTCATTATTTTAGAAACATTTTTTATATGTGATAAAATAGATTTTATTTTTTTAATATATCAGCACACATCCCCCTAAGCCCGAGAATCCCACATTCACTCAGCCACAATCATCAGTAATTTTATTAAAAACATTATAAAATATTAAAATGAAAATGTTATTTGTTACATGATAAGACCTTGATGTTTTTCAGTGGAAAATAAATTAAAATCCATTCTAAATATTCAGTAAAAATCCACAGTTCTAGAGAAGATAAAAGAAATAATATCATTAAAACATGTATCCTTAGAGAATGATTTTTTATTCATCCAAAACACATTCTATATTAATACAAACAAAAATAGTCACAGAAAGTTTAACAATTTCAAAACATATTATCTCATATTCCTAAGAAAAAAAATAAATAGACAAATTTGTCTAAATTATAACTTTAAGAAGGTAAATTAGTTTAAAAACCTCTTTATGAGGACTTCCTATCACATTCAATTTTTTAGTAATTTAATAAATTGTATTTACCATGGATATATGATTAAATCTTGGTTGTTTCAATAATGACGTCATTTTTTTCATATGATTATAGGGTTTATTAACTTTTTTTCTTAAATATCTTATTGATATGAGTTAATTTGACATATTTATAACATATCATAAAAAATTAAATTTCATTATTATCGATAAAAAGATAATTCATATTACTTATTTGGTTGATTATTTATGGCATTCCAATGGAGAAATTATCTAATTAATATTAACAAGATTTATTGAATTTTTGATTTCTAATTAACTGGTGTTACATGACTAGGGAACTGATCAAGATTAATATCTGATGTATCATGAGAATTAATTACCCAATTTTATCCATTAATAGAGGATTTTCCATGGATTATGGTAGATAGAGATAATTTTTTAACATGGTTTACTCAAATTGTTTGGTTTTATAAGAAATGTTATATAATGGTTAGGTAATTTAATAAGGTTCTTGACTCACAAAATAATGTTCCTCATGGTAGGTTAACAGATATTTATAAGAGAGGATTTACAAGTAATTCGATAGAAATTCTTCATACCTCTTTTTATGTGACCTATCATGAGTTTGAGATAATGGTTTAATTTAGATATCTAGTAGATTTTATGCCAATGGATCATTAATTTAATTAGGGTATATATAATGATATGTTATATATTTTTTATTTGAGTTATATCGAGTATCCAAAAGATGGGTTGTTTCTTGAAATTCAATTTTTTTATGTTCCTATTAATGATACGCTGAAAATGATTTTATATAATTCTACATAGGTTGTGTTAAGTTTTAATGAGTTTTATTATAATTAATGTTACATTTCCCTTATATGTCTTGACATACCACAATTTATAAACATATTGTTACATAGGGTAGTGATTAATGGCATATAGGGTCATGAAACATATTGGGGTTACAAACCCTTGAATATAGAGTTGTATAGGGTAACACCATTATGGATTTTCCTAGGTTGAATTCCCTATAAGTGAGTGTTGTACCGTCTTATCCAGGAATTGATATTTATATAGGATTCTCATGATATGGATTTAGAGTTTACATTAAAAGGATCCCCAATTTAATAATATAGAGATAAAATAGAAAATATCATCTATACAAGTGTATTTTATACTTTTTATTAGATATCCAAGTCACATATTATTGATAATTATTTACAAATTTGAAATTAATTGGAATCCATTTTTCTTATTGCACTATGATTTTTTATAAGTGTTTTTTTGGATGAACATCTTTATAAAAGTACATATTTTATCATTATATTTTAACAATTCGATTAAATATAAATAATTCGATATTTTCACTTTATGAGAGTGCATGTCTAAAATATTTTTTTGTGATACCTATTTTGATATCCCTTATTCTTCTACAATAGTAAAAACTTTAATTTTGAGATTGAGTGTTAATGTGTGAAATGGTCAAAAGATAATAACATAGTCATTATCATGGAAAATAGTGGTATTGTATTTATGTTCATTAACATGATATAACATGGTTTTATATGATCAATCAAGGTGTTGAATATTCAATAAGAATCTAATTATGAATTAATAAAATATTACTTTCAAGAAATGAAGGATTTTTAGTGATTTCTTGAGAAATAAAGAGTTTTTTGTGTTTCAAAAAAGATGATACTTTATTAAAAATGACAATTTTAGAAAGATTATATGTTTTATAATGTTTTATTGGAAATATGGATTTCTGAGAAAATGGTTTTGATATATTTGTTTTCAATTACTATTGGGAAAACAATTTATTTATTAAAATTCTATAGATATATCCTTATTGGATGGAATTTAAATTAATTAATTTCTTATAAAAATATATTTATTGGATACTTAGATAAAACCTATTGAGTTTTCTTACATCCCCTATATACACACCTTAGTGGGTATATACACAATATCATTCATGATACGTGAAAAGGAAATGTAAAATTATTTATCTGTGGAGAGATATAAATCCACTTAAGGGGAATGATAGGATGTTTTAGTTTCTATTGAAAGAGATATATTTATTTACTTTGAGTCAGTTTCTATCATTGTACATTTAGTTTGGATTTTAAAAATAACTTATTAATTTTTTTTAAAACTATAAAGGTTTTAATAAATTACTTTTATATTTCACAAGAAATTTTCATATATTGAGCTACATAATTTAAGATAAAATCATTCCTTGATGTTTTATTTTATCCACTAATACTATTTAATACCCTCTAATAATTAAAGGATAATACATGAGGCCATTTGGTGACACAGATTCGGTTTTAATACATGTTTATAATAAAAATATATCAGAGAATGGTTTTAAGTTGAGTCTTATGAAGTACAGTTGTTGTGTAGAATAGTATGGTTATAACTCAAAATCAACCAATAAATGGATGTAATTACCATTTTTATGGTCAAATTCAAGTTCTTTAAAAAATTAGGTAAAATGAATGTTTGATTATTACCATGTAGAATAATTTTATCTTTTCATATATATACTATAATGGTTCAAAACTAGAAATATATCATTCATCATGATATAAATGGATATGATCTATATGATATGACTCTAATCATAACAGAAATGGTTTGTTCATGGGATAAATTTATAATGAATCTTCAAATTTAGTTTTTAAAATTTAATTTTTAAATTATAATTATAATGAAACTTCTTGAATTATTAAAATTATTTAATAGAGAATGTGATTTACCAAATAAAGGATGTTATGTGCCACCACTGCATAGATATAATAAGATTCTTCTAATTATGATTTTTAAAATCCATTATCCTTGAATAACTATATTATATTATATAGAGTAGTTCTTATAAAATATATATTGACTACTTGTTATAATGGATTGGTAGAATGTTCATATATAGATCGATAATTAGTCACTGTAATTGTGAAAGTTGTCCAAGTGGTAATAATAGAAACTCATTGTGATATTACAAGAGAGGAATTTTGAGCCTAAATTTTTTAATACAATTTCCACCTTCATTTAATAGTGATGTTGGGATAGATCTAGTTGCATATTATAGAGGGAAGATAAATCATTTCTTTAAGTTTATAAAAAACCTATCACCTTGCAGCTTAAATTTGGAACTTCCATGTAAGCGGAACCGTGATTAAATTTTTGGAATCAGTTTCGGAAGTAAGGTAAAATAATGATATTGGATAGAAATGTTTCATGAAGATCATAGATTTTTATAATATTTTAGATGAACTAAAATTGGATAGTGCATAGGAGTTTTTTGATTTTGAGAAAGGTAGAATTGTTTTGGAGTATTTATCAATTTTTATCATCTTGTTTAGTATCATCATTCACATGAAATGATATAAATTATTAAGTATCTTAGGTTTTTAGGCAGTTGTGATAGGATATAAACCCAAGGATCATTCTACTAAAACTACCCTCTTATGGAGAGGTGGTATGACAACATTATCATAGGTATACACAAAAGATATATAGAAGGTGCCTATATTTATTCCTCGGGTAATTGGTGGATAAAATAACTTAAATTTCAATAAGCTAAATAAAAAATAATTTCAAATAAATCCCATAGAATCATCATCCCACATATCTCAAGAGATGTTTTCACTGGAGTATTTCTAGTGTGGTGAAGTGGGACTCTTCAAGACAGGGTGTTTTTGAATTTCCTGACCTAAGAATCAATTATAATTTTCATTTAATTCATTGAATTATTTAGACCTATATTTTTAAAGGGAAATTTTAATTTTGTGAAATTTATATTATAGGAGGACGAGATTCGGACCACCTCATTCATGTTTAAAATGTGTAAAGGTGGGCCACTGGAAAAATGTTATAGGATATGTTCATGATAATGTAATGGAAGAGCACCAAATCAAGTGTACAAATAAAATATGTCAACTGATGGACTAAATTCGGCTGAATATGGGACATATTTTAGGCTGGTAATACCTCATCAACAATAATTTCATTCACCTTATAATTGTCAAGGGAACCTATTTTCAACAAAGAAATATATAGACAATGAAAAGGCTGATGTACGATATTACATGGTGTGAGGCTCCATTCAGATAATTTTATCAATTATTTTTATTTGGTTTCATACATGATCATCTAGTTTATTTGTCACTACATAATTGGTTTATCACTTGTGATTATGAGTAGATATGAAATTTTATTCTCTTGGTATTGTTACTCTAATGGTATAAAGGGTCCATCAAGATTTTATGTGTCTATAATATTCTATAATGGTAGAAACATGGAAATTTCAAAGTAATTTTCTGAACATGGGAAATAAATGTATAACGTAATTATGAAAATGGAAAAGATTTGTAGATTTAGAGCCTAAATTTACTTCAATATTAAAAAAATTAATATTCAAAATGGGACAATTCATATTTTCATTGGTGAGTGAGATATTAAATTCAATAGGGATGTTATAAATGAAAGAGATTTGGGATTTATATAATTTTAGTTATCAGGGATAGTACAAGGATAATTAGAAGGTAATGAACTTTATCTAATTGTAATAGTGGTGAATAAAAATCATTATATTTTCATTCATTTTATTATTAAATAAAATAAGATTTTTGTAATTTTTTATTAGTATTTTTCTTTGAAATAACCAAAATTTCCTTTCCATAATATCATATGTCTCTGGTTCAGCTAAGGTAATTGAAGATTCAAGTATAAAACATACCATAATGTATGCATTCAACTATGTATTTATCCTTCTGTACCATTGGTTCATATCACTAAGAAAGAAGATAGTAAATATTGAGTTTAAATTTAATACTAAATGTTGTAATAGTTGACTATAAATATTAAACACCTCTTAACCAAAAATGATTATTTTTTTGATAGATCATAGTATCATCCCTAGAGATTGAGGAAAATTGAATTTATCCCATGAGAATCAGAGAGTATTGATTATTTGATGCACCATATATATCCTAATATTTAATATTGGGTTTGATCATTTTTGGAAAATGAACTGAGAAAATTAAAATATTATTTAATTTACTAGAATAAAAGAGTTGATATGTTATCCCCTATATATGAGGATGTAATTATGAACCACATTAAATTATTTTGATATTGTTCCTAAATTTTTATTTCTATTTCTTTCCTCTAATAGTTCTTAACTGTGTGTTTTTGGGTGGTTTTGTGTCATTTTGCAGTGATTTGTATATTTTTACATCCATGATATTGTATCTGTAGAAAGGGAGAATTTATTAATACTTTTATTCCAATATTTTATGTTCTAGTGAATATCATCTACGTGTTTATCATAATATAATTGGGAGCCTAACAAGTGTCATCAGATAATTGTTGGAGTGTTCTAAATAGATAGGTACATTAACGCTGTTTTTAAAATTAGCTTTGTAACATTATTATAACTATTTCATTAATGATAATTTTATAAAGTAGTTCATGATCTCTTTTCCAACATTATATAGAATTTATTAAGAAATGAAAATTTCTAATGGATTATATTCAATGTGGGTAAGTATTGGGTGGATATGTTTTATGAAACAAATTCATTATTTTTGGATGTTTTATATAGAATATTTCACACTATATAAGAAAATTGATATTCAATTGACTGGTATGAATTCCAATGAAATTAAATTGAATAACTAGAGTGGTTGGAAAATAAATCATAAGGGTTTATATATATTTCATTATCCCAAAAATATTTACTTTATTATCGAGAAAGTAAACATGAAATAGAACCTTTTAGGACCCCTTCTGGCATGTATGAGAAGTCCACGATGATGAAGAATGTATTATAACTATGGAAGCCTTTCAATAAAATTATTTTAAAAAAACATTTCTCTGATCATAATAATGAAATAAAAATAATACAAAAATAGACAAATTCAATGATGGTGAAATTTATATATCCAAAATGGGAATTTGTTTTACTCACGTCACTTTTGAAATCTTGGTATGTGATGGTCACCACTGTGAATGACATTAGAAAAGTAAACTGAATGTGTGTTTAATAATTTTAGAGACCTAATATTGATTAAAGAACTTCATGAAGAGGATATCCACGAAACATTTGTTACTTCCCATAGTAGGGAAGGGTAAAATCCAAAACATGGAATGTTTACAGGAACTATAAAAAATAATAAGTCTAATTAAGAGTAGCATGGAGGAATGTTGTCCCATGAACTAGCACTGTGGGAAGAAAGGTCACCTAAATAAGGATTTCAATTAGCGCATAATGTTTTTTAATATACACATTAATAAGAGGATCTTAGAATATCAAATTATAAGGTTGGATACTCCCATGTGCCCCTAATTCACACGAGTATGATAGAATCTAGAGCCTCGTTTCACTGAATAGCCAAAATAGGAAATTTGAATAACTATATTTAAAAAACCATTAGTAGGGAATATCTAGTAGAAGAGAAAGATATAAAAATATTTTTCTGTTGGGTTATTTTTTGACTTGATTAGGAGAAAAAATTGATGAGTTTGATATTAGTATGATAAATCTAATGATTAAGAGATAATTCAGTTTTTATTCGACAACATGATAATGAGGTTTTCTAACAAATATAGTAGAATGGGGAGTGGAAGTTTTCATGTGGATCCATTATTATAGAAACATTATTGAAGGAAATGACTCTATAACTAAATGGGGTATTGGAAATTGTAATTCATGGTGGAATAGTATCACTTGTGATGGTATGGAATGGCCATATATGACACCTCAGTAAGGATGGGTTGAAATTAATTGTTTATAAGGGGATGATAAAGGATGGGAGAATGGAGTGAAAGACATGTATGGATTTCATTATAAACTAATATTGGGGGTTTACCTTAATAATGGAATGATATATACTATTGAAATGGATTCTAGAGTTTGTAAATACATATGTATAGGGACCAAATTTAGTTCATCATCATAGTGGATTATTCTATAATATAACATTCACTAATGAATCAACATGAGCAGTGTGAGTTTTCATCAACAAAAAAATTTAATGTATTCATAATTTTCATCCAATGTAGATAAATTGATGAAAATGAGACTATTTATATGGTTATGTGACTTTTACCAGATATTGATGGGAGTACTAAAGTAAATAATTCTAAATGATCTTCTAGAGCAAGGGAATAGGATTTTAAAAAATTAAACTAAGTACTCAAGAACATAATGTATTCACTGAGGGGACAAGGTAGTTATTGAATGAAATATAAAAGTCCATGCGGCATGATGTGGGTTTCCCCAAGATTTTTTGGGTTTGAGTATTAATTTTCATGACATACATAATTAATCGAAGTGCTTATTCACCATTGGGGTAGGAGCTCCCGAAATTATAATGGCCAATAATTAATTTTTATTTCATTGAACTAAAATAATTTACTGCTCTATACTCTACAGATATTGATTATAAAAAAAATTTAAAACTAAAGATTAATATTCATATATGTCAAATTATTGGTTATGGTGATGAAGAATTTGTTTTTTTGATCTGGTATAAAAATAATCACATGTTTTTCAGAATTATGAATGTGATCATAAAAGAATATATTTTTTCGAATTATTGAAACATAGAAGATAATGATGATAGGAAAATATTATATGTTGGTGAAGTTAAACAGGATTCACATCTAACTATTATGAATATCCCAAAAAAATCATGAAATTTGTGACTACCAAAGACACCAAACTGTCCCGAGGGTTTTTTTTTGGAAGGAAGCCATGTTCTAATGTCATTGTTGAGGCATGAGGTATTAGAAAACTCATGTAATATAGAATCTATAGAAAAAATATTTAAAATATTGATCTATAAAAATGATAGTAGTAAAAGGAGTTAATTCATAGAGGGAGTTGTGGAGATATACTAAAGTGATGAACCATGTGGATAGGTATAAAACTGATATTCATTCATTTAATTCTATTAGATGATGGAGATCATAAGTGATCAAAGGAGATCAGAAGCTTGAAAGAATAAAATACATGCGAGTTATCCAAGAGGGATGAAATTTATTCACATCATGTGTTTAGTTAATGGGATCATATTTGAATACCAACTGTGAAGAAATTCCTTCAAATTAAATGTGTGCATTAATAAAGGGAGAAGCAGATGGTCAATAATGGTACAAGTCTAGAGTAGTCATAAAGAATTTTCAATAAATAAAGGGTGTATATTTCTTTGAGATATTATCACTATTAATTAGTCATATCACTATTAAGATAGTCATAAATGTGATTTCCAAGGAAAATTTTGATCTATAATATTTTTACATGATAAAAATAATCTTTTATTGGGACGGACACAAAGAAAAAAATATTGTGCTACAAGTAGGTTTGGTAGAGAATATGAGTTATGATTATATATTCATGTTCAATAAAGGCCTTTATATTTTAAATGAGGTTCCATGGAAATGGAGTTGGTACTTCATTGGATCTATAAAGGATTATAAATTCATTATGAGAAATAATAACCATATCTCTTACTAGAAGGTATTTTATTATAGGAGTTTCATCATTATACATCTCTATGCTGATGAAATACTAATTTCAAGTCTGATAATGTAATGAATCCATGATATTAAAGATGAATTTTTTAAATGTTTCAAGAAAACTGATATTGATCTGAAAAAGGGCATTTTAGGGAGACGGATTGTGAGATTCTTAAGCCCTGATACATTATATGTGGTCCAGTTGGAGTACATTTAGAAGGTAGTGTAATGGTTCAAAATGAGTGAGGGGAAACTAGTTACCATGACCTTGGTTGAGAATTATGAGCTATGGAGAAGGAACAAGGAATCAATCTAAGGTTGAATAATTGGAAATTATTTTATATGAACCATTTTTAGGAATCATGATGAATGTCATGGTTTGTACATGAACCAACAATGAATATGTAGTGGGATTTTTCATATGAAACATTACAAACCCCATAAGAGTACATTGTGTGGGTATGAGGAAGATTATATATTATATAAGGGTTTTGGTAGAATGGAACCATTTATATACATATATGAGTCACATCATGGGTTTATAGGTAAAATATTTATTATACATATAAATGATCAACTAGAAACATGTTCACCTTTTATAGATTGATATTTAATTTGATATCAAAGCTTTGACAAGTTGTTTTTCTACCAATTATGGAAGTGAAATATTTCATAATTATGAAAACTAGAAATTAATTGATATGGATTAATGGGATAATTTAATACCTTAGACAAATTCATGATTATGGTTTTCTCTTTTTTTGATTCAAAAAGTGTGATTCCATTAGGTAAAAATTATAAATTACATTCTAGGATGAATTATATGTAGCTAAAGTGTCACATAATCAAGAATATTATTCAGGGTGGAGTGTTGCTCCTATGAAATATTGAAGGGACTCATAATTTGGTAGACATTTTTAAAATGGTTTTTTATGAGATATTATGAGTCAATTTTCGACCATAGTTAGATTCAAATATATATCGAACGTGATATAAAAACTATGCTATATGAAAATAATGATTAAACATTAGAAGGTTGTCTATGGAAGCTAACGATGACATGGTGGTGATCTTGGAATGTGATTCTCTTGTTGATTATTATTTGGTTTAGTCATTAAAAAAATAGAACATATATAAGTCTTCCAAAAGGAAAAACTCAAAATGACTAATTCTAAAAGTGTGTATGGAGATAGTGGAGTAGTAGCAACCATTGTCTACAATTAATGGATGATGGGGGACTATATATACTATGCATAATGGACAATACAACAAGGAAACACAATTACTGAGTGTCCTTGGATGGTATATTCAAAAAGGAGTGGAAAATATTTACCTTGTTCAATAAAAATGGAGTCATTATAGGATATTGGAAAAGGAAACTTTCATAATAGTTATCCTATGAATGTTTTAGAAGATAATATTATTCACTGAGTAACGGATTTTTCATTGTGGATGTTATTGACTGAATAAAGGACGGTCCATATTGATCGGGGGATGTAGAACTTATACCATAAAATTTTGAGGGTGGAGATGGACATATGAACTTGTTGGGTCATACAATTTCATATTTGAATAGTTCATTTGTATGGTATTTAAGAGAATTGTAACCATCATCAGCTTACTTAATTAAAATATTCATAGTGTCCCCTCATATGGATTTGGATAAAATTATAATCCATTGAAACTTGGGTTTTTCACATGACTCAGTTTTCATTTATATCATTTTGTTAATATAGTTATATTCTATGTGTGTTTAGAATTGTATTGATTTGGTTGTTGTGTCATCCATGTTTCAATCTGCAATTCATGAATTCTTTTTTAATACTTGTTTACACCTTTATATGATCTAGTGGATATTGTTATTCACGTTGATTTAATGGTAGTAGAGAGACAGTAATTGTGAAAAATTAAAATACTTATACATTCCATGACATGGAATTAATTATTTTTTTCCACGATTTGAATATTTTTAGGAATTGACTATTATGAGAAACATTTATTTTGTATACTAACCATAAGAGTTTGAAATAATTTTATCATAGATTGATCTCAACTAGAGACAATATAGGATGGTAATGTTTCTAAAAACACTTAATTTTGTTATTATATATATCTCAGTAAAGGAAAATTTCATTATAGATGCTCAGAAAGAATCCTACCCAAGTTGTGAAGGAATTTGAGAAAAGTGGTAGTTGATGTGGCTAGAGGAATATTTTCATATAGAGATGAATGGAACAATGTAAATTTTTCTCTCTCAAGTTATAATGAGTTTATATTTTAATTTTGAATTTAATAGAGATACATTTATGAGCTAGAGATTATAAGAGTTTGTGGAAATACATATATAGTGGAAAGGCTAATGATGAATGGTAAATTACATCACATTTAGTGAAATATTTCATAAATAAGAAAACTTTACATGTAGAACTGAATAAATATGGTTTGGAAACATTTCATCATTCATGTTGGAAAGTGAACTCTAAATCCACCAAGATGAATCAATGAAGTAGATTTCAATTATTGTGGTCTAGGAAAATTAAGGATATTGTAGAATTTATTTATAGATTCTCGTCTTTTCAATGAATAAATTCAATTCATCAATAACCAATAGGGTTGTTATTTACATTACCCCTTTTGATATAGATGTGGGAATATATTTTTATTGATTTCATTATTCGGTTACAAATATTAAGATATTGATATTACACTGTTTCGGTATAGGTTTATTTACATATGAAACATACAAATTTCATACTTATTTGAGAATCATTTTCTATTGTCAACCATGGAATCATTTTCCTGGATAATTTTTCAAACCTTTATGGTGGTTCAAAATATAATTTATTAGATAATTACTCAAGGATTAAATTTTTATTTTGGGAAGGATTCTATACTACCCTGGGAAACCAATTAAGATGAAGTATAGGTTATCACCCTCAGACGGATGTATCATTGAATAACTGTTTCCCAATTCAAAAATATATGATTCACACTTGTGTACTAAAATTTATAAAATCATGGGAGGATTATATTTCATTGGTATATATTTTTTATAATATCATTTATCAATAAATTATTCAAATGAATCTTTTTATAGTGTTATATTAATTATAAGTTGGTCATTATTATGTTGGGTCAAGACCAGTGAAAATACTCTTGATAGACCTAGAAATGTTAAAGAGAAAAATTCTTGTGTTAGATTAATTGAAAAATAAATGGTATCAACTTAGTTTTTGGAAATGTTTTACTCCATTAAATGATTATGAACAATGAATTTCAATTTTGGGAATAATGATTTTATGATAGTCTAAATAAATTTTGTAAAAGTGATGATTTTGAAATAAGGGAAGTTGTTGTCATGGTATGTAGAACCATTTCAGAACATAGAACATATTAGTGAAGTGGAAAATTATTTAAAAATCCAAAAATATTATTCCAATATTCAATTTTTTACTAATTTTTATATCTAAATAAGTACATTTTTAAGGATTTAATATCCTAGATTTAGAATCAGTTTAGTTAGAACCCAATACATCTTATATGAAAAAGAAAATTTGACTCACAAACTCTATTGAAAATATGATTACAAGAATCATTTTTTTATTTTTATGAGAATTTTAGGGATTTAAGAATCAATTTAAGAGGTGAATTAGAAAATAGAAGCTTATTTGAAGTAAGATTGTCCTACTTTTTAAACATTGAATCTACCCATGATTTTTTGGTTGAAAATTCAACTAGTGGGGAGATTTGTAACCCCTATATCTTATGTTATTTAATGAAGTTGATATTTTATTTGGTTTATTTATGTGATCTTTTTGACATGTATATATAATTAAATTATTATTTTTTTTAATAATAAATTGATATTTACATCACATTATTATGACGGTAATAATGTTTTTTGATTTAAGTAATTAATTGATAAATCTAAATTTTAAGGATTAAAGAAATTTCCTAACAAATTATATGTTATTATGGTATTTAAAAATATAATTAAGATGAATTAATTATCATAATTTTTTGGTTATGTTAGTTAAGATATTTTGGGATTAATATTGACATTCGTTGTGTAATATATGATGGATAATTATGTGGAGTTAGAAAATTTGGGGAATTGAATGTATTTATTATTTTCATGTCTTAAAAAATAATTAAACCATTTGAGACGTAGTTTGGAAATTTTTTATGGATTATAGTTGATAATAATGTAATACCCTATATGGTGTCTTGGGATTGGGTCACTGATAAATAAATGAACCTGAGAAGCCACATGGACTCAAATGTGCCTCCTCATACGCTAGAGGTTTCCAACATGGAGTGAGGGTCTAATGATGGTTTGATGGAGAGACTATACCCACTGGATATATACTAAGTATAGCTGACAAATAGAGAAAATGGTTTGAAAAAATTAAGATAGTAATAACTTTATAACAACCTGTAAAGTGATCATAAAATATAACCATACATAAACATAAGATATTACTTATATAAGGGAGTCTAAAAAAATCTAAATTAATAATACAGTAGAAATATATTGATAAATGAGAAAATATGTAAATAAACGAACCAACTCCTAAAGGTAGTCTATATACACACTGAGATAATTTCTCCCATGCTATTTCCTAGACCCAAACATGTAACATTACATAGGGCAAATCCATGGTCTTAACCTAAAACCATGAGATCTACCCAAGTACCATGTGGTGCCCTAAAAAGGTGTGAGTAAAACTCAGTAGTCCAAAATCTATGATGTGTATTGTTTATCCTATATATTATTATAAATAATAATAGTTTTAAGTATATAAATAAATAAATTAATAATGTGGAGTGGAAGTAGAGTATACCACCCACTTCTTCAAAATCCAAACTCTCTCTGATCATAAGGGTATTAAATTATTCTTATTACCCATAGATACAAGCCTAGATGTCCAAGAACAAGTATCCAAACAAATCCAAGAAATATTCAAATGATTTCCGCATTCCAAATTCTCTAATAGATCTTGAGGGATAATTTTGAAGTAATCCTAGGTCCAACATGATTGGAATCTAATATGATATTACAAGGTAGTACATATTTAAGGACAACATGTTGAATCATGGGAGCTCATCCAATGAATATTTATTTTCCAGTATTTATAGGTGAATAATCGAGACTTATTTTGAGACATTAATGACTGTGATGCATTGGTAGGGTCCATTGAATTCTACTTTAACATTTTCATTAATGACATGTTTGGCATCCATCGGGTTCTCCATTCCATTAGAATCAATATTCGATGTATATTCGATAGTAGGCCTCACTATAACCATAAATAGCCTCATTGAATTAACTATGCTCAAGGGGGATAATATAAAAATAACAAGTTAATAATTTAGTTCTCAAGATCAAGGGAATTCATTAAAATTATATCCAAATTCTCATTAATTACAATGATTTAGGTTCGGTTTAGTTTTTCCACAAATACTACCATTTTAAAAATATTCCCTAAATTACCAACACCATAAATTTGATTTATATAACCCAATATTCCTATGAAAATAATTCATTAGTGGTGGTGAGTAATTAATTACAAGAATTTTATTAAATTTAACAACAACCTTGTAGGTGTCTATTAATATTTCCCGCAAGGTACTTATATAATTTTATAATTATATTGTCGGGTTTATTTTGGATAGTACATAACAAGAGAAATAATTGGGTTCAATCATTTATTTATGACACCCTATCATCTATATAAGATTTCAATTATTTATGTAACAATTTAGTAACACTCAAAGGGGTGTCTTAATTAATTGGGTAAGAGTAATCAAGTCTTTAATATGAGTCATGAAAAAATATACTTTAGGTGTTGTTTTGATTTCGTAATAAGGTTGTCATGGGTGTTAATTAAAACTCACCCTAAGGGGTTGTCTTAGTTGTGGTTGTCAACATAAAATAGTTTAAGGGAGGATTTTACTATATCATGTTCAGTTTATACCTGATTAATTGAAGGAAATAGAAATTTATATGTGACACTTTGAATTTCTAACATATGTAACGACAACACATTTTATAAATTTCAATATTTTTAGATGAATGAATATATAACACCTTCCTTATTATTTTTTAGCTTAACTCATCTAGTATTGTCCTTCTATTTAATAGAAA
This sequence comes from Viscum album, assembly GCA_963277665.1. Taxonomy (NCBI): domain Eukaryota; kingdom Viridiplantae; phylum Streptophyta; class Magnoliopsida; order Santalales; family Viscaceae; genus Viscum; species Viscum album. The sequence goes on along the minus strand of OY728135.1, from coordinate 441,240,335 downwards.
ATGAGTGTAAATGATAAACCTTACAAAAACCGTAGTAATAGGAAATGACCAATGTAGATGATGTGAGGAAAATAGATAGAAAATGAACCTAATTCATAAATCTAAATGGTATATATATTTTTTTAGGTCTTTTGATCACATGTGATGATGTTCAATTTGACCGATGAATGAATAAGATATCCTATATAGGAAGGGTGAATAAGAAGGGGGAAACCTGGAGAGGATGCTGAGGGAATGGGAAAGAAAAGTGAGGTAAAAACCATTTATGTGTAGAAGGGGTAAATGTTAACTTTTACACTTTTATTGAGGATACCATTTTGCTCACATGGTATAACATAACTTCACCAACATTAAGTAATCACTATCCAAAAACACCGCCAACATACATGGTTACAATTTGTGATTTGAATAACAATGTGCCACTGTAGGGTCTTGAAAAATTTCCACAAAAGAGAATGATAATCCCCTTAAATCAAGAGAAGATTCTACCCAATATCCCTCAAGGAACTAGGAAAAAATATTGGGAACTTCCAAGAAATTGGAAAAGGTTCGACCGGTCCACGTACTCGTCCAACAGTGATGGTGCGCGGCCAGTTCAGTAATCCACCTCCTCCGCGGACTGCTTTTGTTCACGGAATAGAGGCAGGAACCCTCCACGAGCGCGAATAAGGATGGGCTCCAGGCCGGTCCACCATCACGAACCATCCCAGCTCTGAACCACGTCAATCAGCCCAGACCCCATACGTCGTCATTCACAGAACAAAGGCGGAGCCCTACGCGGCCGTGAAGCACTCCCTAAATTATTTTTGTTCACATGGAAGGTGCATTAAATTCCCTCGTGAGTTATGGATTGACCAAGTCATCCATATACCGGGTCTTCGGTCATGGGAATCCCCAGAAGGCGCCACATGAACCCAGATACATCTCTTTCCCCACTCTATAAAAGGACATCGAGGGGGAGAAGAGAGAGATCGATCAGATTCCGGTGGAAAGAATTCGAAGGGAGGAGTATAGGATTTCGCAAACAACGATGTTCCAATTTGAGAACTAGAACAGGTATGAAGCTGGAAACGAATTAATAAGGAACCGAAAATTCATAACAAATTGGTGAACTGCAAAATTATAATAAAATTAATAAATGAAGATCGCGAGCCATGCCCACTTTGCAGATTTACTTCAAATGGACCAGGGAGTCTACGCCCCTATTTTGATCTAATTCACCATGTAGAACCCACCTATGCAAGCAAAGCCCTGACCGACGAACCCCTGACCGGCATCGCCCCAGGTCGTCGTTACTTGTGTGGACCCCACTGCGTACCGACCTGGTACGTAGGCCGAACTCGAAGCCACGTACCACCCTGGTATGCGGGATTCCTATCAGTCCGTGTAAAACCCTGGTATGCGGATAACCTCTCTAGTCACGTAGCACCCCCTACACGAAGGGCGCCACTCCTCATACACCCATGTGGCCCGCCAACTCCTTCGATGTTCCCATTCCCCGAGTCAGATAAAATCCTTCCAATCCAGACTGATCCTTCACAATCCCTTCAGTGGTCTATTCATCGGCCCAAATCCAAGGCCTCTAACGAAGCCACCAGATCTGTATGATATAATCTCTAGGCGCATCAATGCATTAATTTGAGTTCACATACCCATGGTAGGAGAGGGAAAAGAGGTTGCTCCGGCCCTTGACTGGGATCCCAAAACACTCCTGGGTTCACATAGCCATGGTAGTGTATGGTCCAAGCTCGAGAGTCCCCTTTCTGTCTCTCCACTTTCCAGGAGTAGGGGACCCCACTTTAGTTTCCTTTCGATGCCAGCGGTGAGTGATTCACCCCTCTTCTGAGAGTGATAGGGCAGTCTCCTGGTTGTAAGTCCCTATCCCTTCTTGCATGAGATAGCACCCATGCACCTCTGTACTTCCCTGGTTCCAAGAAACAAGATGGGAGATGGACACAGGGGTATCCTTTCCCTCTACCTCTGGGATTTGTCAAGATCGGGCCTCCATCCTGGAGTATGTCCCAATCTCTATTTCCATGGGCCTCCCCATGCGTAATCCCCACTCTACTTCCCATAGATTCACCTTTTGCGACGTGATAGTCAGGTCTCTTCTTCCTCTTGTTTCTCACTCTGAGCATGACTCACATGGTCTTAGAGTAAGCACCAACCATGACACCACCACTTACAAACTACGAGGACTTTGATCCATGTCAAGGCATGGTACATAGGAAGCCTCCATGAGGTTTAAGCCCACAACCTGGTTCTTTAGACCCCTTTACATTAGTTCACTAACTCTACGGTATACCTTAGAGTGTAATTCCCATCCACCATCTCAAAGGGTCTCCTCAGAGTGTAATCCTCGATCCTCCGTCCTGCATGACGTTAAACTGAAAAACTGGATTATGTGGACTCTGATTCCTCTCACGAGGATATGTAGGAAGCCCATATCACGTGTTCAATCCAAATTCTCAATTTTTTATCTATCCCCCAGGATGACAATAAACTCTAGAGCACCCAGGTATAAGCCGTCAAACCAGTGTCATCTTAATGATTCCAAACTCCTCGGAGTCATTAATCCAATGAGGGATGGTAAACCTCAAGCTTAAATGATTCTGAATCCCGGCATTAGCTGACCATTGCCAACCAGAAGAAATCCATGGATACTATGCATGGTTGTAAACAAAAGATTCGCGAACATATGAATACGTATTAAATCTATAAGAGAGTCTCGAAACAAGAAATTATTCCCCCCTAAAAGGGTGCGATGAGCCTGGCTTCCCATCCTCTTGACCAATGTGAGTTCTTAAGAGTCGCTGGCCAAATCACCCAGTGAATGATTGTCTTTGGAAAGCAGGTCCACGTATTGTTGGATATAGAACCGTTGGGAATTTCGAAACAAAGACCGATATACCCAATTCGAGTGATTGAGTAGAGTTCAGACCTCAGTGAGATCGACAGTCGGGCACATTGGTCAGCTCCACCCGATTCGTTGCAAAACAAAAAAATGGTGAACCCGACGTGAATATTTAACCAAGCATGATGGATTTAACCTAATCTCACTCTATTACCCCTTATACTCACAATGAGGGCCATGAAATGTCATTAATTACTCATGGGATGATGATATTCTACTTTTATGGGATTGATATTTGTATAGGTTAAAATATTTTACATGTACCACTCAGAACACTCTTCGATCCAATTGCATCACGGAAGAACTCACAGGTGCATGCTTCATGCTACGCAATGACCAGACTTCTTCACCAACAAAAGAACTCATCGCCAACTCATCGACTTCAATTCTGGGTTTCAGATGTGTTGATCTGAGAGTATAACTTGAATGGTACTCTCCAGACGGTGGAGGCATCCATGCACGCCCTCCAATCTGTCAAGATCCGTCAGTCGCCTGCCCCGTGGAGGCCGTGAATGTAGAACCAGACGGCTCCTGTCACTATCTCAACCCGATTCGGGAGACTATCCCCGGAACGAGACAAAGCATACCTCCTTATCTAAGGGAGGCAGATGAGGTTGACACTGAGGACTTCATCCCCGCTGAATGGGGGTTCCGATCTAAGGCCCCCACCAGAAGACATCATCTCGGTTATGCTGCGACTCAATATCCTTATGCCAAGAAGGATGTAGCCTCGAGGATCCAGGACCACGCTCCCCGAGCTCTGACCCCTCGGACCACCTAACAAGGGCGGAAAACATACAACCGGGGACAGGTCATCAACCTTGTCCCTGAGGAGGAGCTCCACTGCCCTATCACAGAGATGTATCACGAGCAGGCACATACACCGGTCTGCTCCTCTAATGTCGTCATCCAGACATGGTGGCATCATATGAGTAGGCGCACATCCCATATTAGCTCCATCAAGCCCTTAACTCACACAAGACAACACATACTTGGTAGGCACCTCTCCCTGCCAAGGGTCATGAAGCCCACCAACCATACATGGTGGAAACCCAGTGCCTACAGGACCAGCTACTGGAATATGCTCCTGATGCCTACCATCTTGATATGGAGGTGATCTATAAAGTCCACCACCCAGATGTGGTATCAATTAATCGTTGGGTAGTTCTCCCTACCAAAAAAGGACACTGCCTCGATATTGTGGGATTCCAACATATACAGGGCCAGCTCCCCGCGGATGCAAGTAAAGTCCTCCATCCCGATGTGGCGGCCAATGGAGAGATAAACTGGCATATCCCGGCATAGGGAGGGATTTGTTCACCAGCCCCAACTCTAATGACCCGACCCCAGTTACCTAGAGACGGTGCATTATTAAATAACATTGGCATGATCACAAAAGATCATGTCTTGAAAGACAGATTAGTTTAGTAGCCTTTGAAACACTAGATACATTCATAAATGTTACATTACATCATAAAGTGAAAAACTAATATAACATAGTCTCCATAGCCCACACTAATATCCCCTTCAGAATATCCCTGTAGGTCAGTCATAAAATATTTCTTCACATCCATGGAAAAATAAAACATAAAAAGGGGTGAGCTCGGATGCTCAGTAAGGAAAACAATATAGCATAATCTTTCATAAATAAACATAACCATTTAAGGCATTGTATAACTAAAACAAAAGTCTTTGAAAATATAACTTCAGCATAATATGGAAAAAATAAAATGAAATAATTTCATTTACTTATTCACATGGATATTCTACTAGTCGAATAATCACATGCAATATCAATAACCACTTTCATAATGATGGAATGCATAATGCCAGAATATCATAACCACATAGCCAAGGCCACGTTCCAAGACTACAAATATGCTTTTTTCAAGTCCTCGTGCCAAGACACTATTTTATCTCATGAGACCTACCAATGCATCAAGGAGCTATAGCGGGCTCCACCTGTCACTTACTAAGTCTAATGCATTCCTTATATGAACAAGTTTAAACATAACATAAACGTTCGTATTAAAATTAGCATACGAACTGTAAATACATTCTCCATAAACAATGAATGGTATAAAAATAACAAATCCACATTCAAACATATCACAAAACCTTCAATACAATATGGAAGTTTTGTGTCATAATAAATCAACTTCAAATAAGCTTAAAATCCATCAAAGGATGTGGACATAGATGAAATCAAAACTATTTGAGAGAAATATATCTTTTTTTGAGATCATTTAAAAGTAAAATTATTATAAAATAAAACATTTACTTTGAAAATATTCTTATAATCTTGTAAATAAAGCTTTGAAGATTTTATAATGGTGGAAAATAGCCACACCAGCCATATAAGTTAAACAAAAAGACATTCTTACCATAATTTTGTCGAAATGGTTAAGAAGGACCTTGTTTGGAATATGACGTAAAGATTCCTTTATAAACATCTTAAAAAAATTCAAACATGGGTATAAACGAATTTAACCCCTATTATGTAAAATAGTAAGAATGTTTTGAAATAAATTTTTAAGAAACATGGATGTGGATGATAAAGAAGTCCTAGTAGATAATTATGTATAAACAACCTCAAATAATAATGAAATTGTGAAATAAACCCTTAACTTGTACTATTCCATGGGAGAGGGTAGGTTAACCTCATGTATAATAGTTAAATCATTGTTATTAAATTATACAAGAATTATATACATAAATATTATTTCATATTTGATCTTTTAATATTGATTTGTTAATAATATTATAGTATTATCGTCGTTTCGGGTGTTCACTTACGCATTTTCTTTGATACGTTTTGTTACATAAGCCATGTTTGTTGGACATAGGTTGTATACTATTCATTTCAAAAATGATATCAAGTCCGTAAAAAAATTTTAATCATAAAATGAAATTATTCTTGAATGGATACAATGAGTAATGAATCTCATCGCATTCGTAGAGACGGTAATCCGTACGTACCCACGAACACTACTTCCATTTCATTTTTCATTCTAAAAGGAATCAAAACCAAATGATACATAAGAAAATTATTATTCCAGTATAATATAATATGTTGTATATGTTACTTATGTTCATTACCTCCATCCTTTATACGTTCCATGTATGGTATGAATGAGTCATATCACTTTGAGGGGGCGGTAGTCCGCACATCTTCAAATGAAATTATCGTATATATATTCACCATGAAACGAATAATGGAATGATATAAAATGGAATTACAGAAGCTAATATATAAAATAAATATCACAAATATCATATTTAATTATAGTTTCATCATAATGGACACCATGAGAGTCGGTAGGAGATAATTTGAACAATCGTCGTTTCGTGAGGGGTTTGGTTTCCATCCACAGAAACATTATGTTCTTCACCCATTAGATGGAGGTGTGTGTAAGTGTAGTTCCAATAATTCTCATAAGAACACCCTAGTATAGTGATGATACTATTGGTTTTACAAAAAAATAGAATAAAAATAGGTTAGGGGTTGGAGAAGTAAAATAAAAGAAAAGAAGTTAAGAGAAATCGTTACCTTTAATTTGGGTAACTCCATTTGGTTTGAACCAAAAAAGACTCTTGATGTGCCTTCTGTCTAAGTTAAGGCTTCTAAGAGGAGGATATGGATTTAGGGAGATTAATTGGGAAAAGGTTGGATGAGCCAAAAGTCTTCAAAAGTGTGATAAATTTGATAGAATAGGTTTCCTTTTATAAGGGGTAGGAGGGTATCTTTAGGAAAAACATAAAGTATTAATTTATAATAAATTCATATTCGGTTTCTAAGGGCTCTAAAGTGGATTATTAAAAGTATAATTTGGGAATGGGTCGAAAACCACTCAACCAATAGATTTTAGACAGGTCTGGGTTACTATAGTAACCTTATCTTTGAGATTTAACTCTTTGTAAAATAGTTTGACATTTTTCATGTCTTTTTTTATTTTTATATTATATAGTTAATAAACATACGATATACTTCGATCGACCCCAAAGTGGTCCATCAATGATACAACTATCATTATATAAGTCTTTTTCATGATCTTTAAATTTTTATGAATATAATATCAATTAATAATATAATATTTGTATTAAAATCTCTTTTATGTCAATTTTGACACTATTGAGTATTTTGTTTTTTATAAATTCATAACAGCATTATTACTACAAATAAAATTCATATAACCAATAATAATATGTAATATTAAACTAGAAAAGTATTGTAATTCAAAAAATGTATCAAATTACATTTATTTGGATATTTATAATATAAATTATTTTAATAATTCACTAATTAGTTAATTATTGCATCACCATTGTGTCATACATAAATTAAATTATTTAATGTCTAAGAATTATAAATAAAATACCATTATGTAGGAAATCATTTTATATTTTTAAATAATATTTATAATATAATTTATCTTATGTATAACCCCATATTAAAATTGTGTTAGTTATTAAACTTTGATTTTAACTCTTTTAACTCTTCTTTGAATTAAATAAAAATAAATGTCCTAATCTAATCCAAGTGGATCAAAGAGGTTCATATTTTATTCCATAGGTTGTTTTTGGTCGAATTATATTTATCCACTAGAATTATGACATGTGTTAGGATAATAATAATATCGTTTTTACCCTTAACTACCCTATTTACTTTTAACTGTGGTAAATAAATGTAAAACGTTACTATTTACCCAAAATTATTTTTAACTTATTGAACCAAATTTTACTCCATGATATTAACCATGTCTCTTGGATTTTCGATATTCCACTCACAGAAGTAGTAAAATAAAGTTTTATGTGAATTTAAAAATTCTCCTACGAGGTGGGTAAAAGACGGTGAAAAGTTCAATAAAATTATTACATATCTAAATTTATTATAAAATGTCTCCAATTAATTAAATTAAACATATATAGTTATTATGTATCTATGTTGACATAAAATAAATTTAAATAAAATAAATTATTTTTTAAATAAATATTCAGTTTTAAAATATAACTCAGTGTTTTTCACTATTCATCAAAAATTAAAAGTTTTCAGAAAAATTCCAAAAATTCACCCTAATCTAATTTTGATATTACGAATTCAATAATGAATTCTATTTTACCAAATCCAAAACATAGAAGTTGCATTTATTAATTTAAAATTAATTCCTGCTGTCAAAACAAAATGGCGTATTTTTAAGAAATAATAACTACCAAAAGTTTGATACTTGTTTATGTCCAATTTCAAAGTGAAATTACGTACAATGACCATAATTTGATTAAATGGTAAAAATATAATCAATATATACTTACTAACCATTAAAATTTATAATTCATCAATATAAATTATTTTGATTTAAAAAGTTGTTTTCAGTTAAAATATATTATTTTTCACTATTCACCCATATATGAAAGTTATCAGAAAAACACCAAAAAATTATTTAAACTAAATTATTATTTCCTGATTCTAAATAAGAAATTTATTTTGTCAAATTGAATATATAAGAGTTTCAAATATTGGATTTAAAAAGTCTTCTCCATTAAAAGGAAGTAAAATTGTATATTTTGAAAAATACTTCTTTTATCTGATAAAATGTATTTGTTCTTACATTATGTCTATTAAACTCATAATATGGATTATAAAATTATAATTATTATATAAAGTTCAAAATTCAGTTAATACTATTCATAACTGCTTTTGAACGGCTTGTTTGTTAAGTAATGGTGCGCGAGAACTCGGTTTCGCATGAAGTGAAAGATATTTAATTACTTTGAAGAAATAACGTACTATGAAATCTTGGGGTGTTACATTCTTCCCTATTTCAATAAATAGAATCCTCGAAATTTGAAATTATTTTTGGAAAATAAAATATTGAAAATAGAAAATACATTTGGGAGAACCCACATCAGAAATTAGATTAATAATATTTAGTCTTAATAAGAGAAAAAGGGAAATAAAAGGATCACCAAAAAATTATAATCTCGATTAAGAGAACCGTGGTGGAAATTGGAGACATGTAATTGGAGGAAAAATGTAAATATTTATAGGTAGTGATTGTGGTCATCTATCACAAACAAGTGTAAAATTGAGGGCCTTAAATTCATCAATCTATGATGATTTAAAAAACAATTGGTTCAACAAAACATATGGTATTAGGATAACACAATTTTTTGTTTTTAATATCCCTTCACTAAAGTATAAGAATTAATTTCATCATAGAATAAGATAATAAAAAAATATATACTTGACAAGTAGAGTTCCATCCTTTTACTAATTTCTACCACAAACCCATCTTTCACTCTAAAAATAATAGAACTAAAAAAAATATTCTATTTATCCTATTCATATAGGGTTCCAAAAAAATGATTTTATAATTAATTTACCAGACCCTTTAAAAAAAACTACATTAGTCAATCCAGGAAATCACGTGGGTCAGTGGTAGGTGATACACCCTTGTCTCCCTTCGATTGCGGGTTCAAGTCCCGCGGCCTTGCCAGACGTAATGGGTTGCTGCCTAACCTCAGGGTTGTCCATTTTATGGAAATCAAAAAATAATCTCAAACTCTACATATCCAAAATATATCTATTCAAACTCAATATCCAAAATTTATAGGGAAGTTAAACACAATGAAGATCCTTTTTTCCACATAATAACATGTTAACACCATCATCCTGTATTATTTTAAAACACAGCAACATCCCGAATTACCATAAAACCTTAATGATTACATTCATGCTCCCTTATTCAGAATACTCGATATAATCCTTATATCCAAAAATTATGTAAACACAAACAATTACCGAATATACAAATAATTAATCAATTTCAAGGTAGTCAGTAATATCCAATATAATTTATCCAAATCAAACATGTATTATTCCAAAATCACTACCTCAGTATCAAAACCATATTATGGTTTATCTTTATCCCAACCATATACTTTCCAAAAATTTAACCTTGTATTGAGTCAATTTTCTTGGTTCCACACAATCTCAAGTCCTTAGTCAAATAGTACTTCAGTAAAATCCTTATATACTCCATAATTATTATAACCAATACTTTGTTGATACAACACTCAAATGAAATAATTATCTAATAACAACATAAGAACTCTAATCATTCCTCCTCATATGTGGTAGTATCAAAACTTGATTGTTATCCAATAGCATAATTTGGGGAATACTCTGAGGATTTGGACCTCGGTTTGTGTACTGTCCCAACTCCTTGAAGATGAGGCATTGTTCATTTGAAACATATTTATTACCCTTGCAGTCACAAACTTGGTGTCCTTTTTACCACACATATAACAAAATCCCATTACTTTCAGGAATGTTATAGGGTGTTTCTTCAAACAGTTATCACATATGGGAAAATTATTCTTTACCCTCTTCCCTTTATCCATATTTATCTCTTTCATAATTTTCTTATCTTGTTTCCCTTAAAATACATATAACTCAGATAATTCTTTACATATCTTATTAACACATGATAATATTTCTTTATATGTTGAGAATACATGGGAGACAATTTACCTTGTAAATGTTGGCTTAATACTGTGAAATATTTGATCCTTCTTACTCTTTGGATCATACATATTTATGGAGTACACATTCCTTCTATTGGGTGCCATTTTTATACAATAGCATAAATTAGGTCAGTTTATGAATTGCAATGAATAATTCCTAACATAAATTGAATGGTTTATGGAAATAATCCATAATCATAAAGATGTTTTCATTGAAGAATTATATAGTCATAAAACCTTAATAATTATTTTTAAAGAAAATGAGAATTATCCTTAGCATATCCCTCAGGAGTGTCGTAATCAAGACTGCAGCAAAGCCCATTGTCATGCACCAGTTCACGTTCGAGTCTAGCTCAAAGTAGTGTTTTTGGGTTTTATACCTAGGTATATCTGTGCCAGAGCCACCTCTACCTGCTCGTATCCAGATAGGGATGTATTTCTCAGAAATCTCACAAAATATCTACAATACCAAAATTCTAGGAAGTGCATCTATAATAATCCTCAAAGTCCATCTTAGGTCTATGTCATCTAATCGGATTTCATCTAAATCTAGCTTCCAAGGTATGTAATAAAATTCCTCTGATACCAACTCTAATGACCAGACCCCTATTACCCAGAGTCGGTGCATTATTACATAACAGTGGCATGATCACAAAAGATCAAGTTCTCAGAAGACTGATTAGTTTAGTAGCATTGGAAACACTAGATACATTCAAAAATGTTACATTACATCATAAAGTAAAAAACTACAATAACATAGTATCCATTGTTCACACTCATATCCCCTTCATTCTATCCCTACAGGTTAATCATAAAATATTTCTTCACATCCTAGAAAAAAAAACATAAAAATGGGTGAGCTCAGATGCTCGGTAAGGATAACAATATACAAGAATCTTTCATAAAAAAACATAAACATTTAAGGTAGTGTATAACTAAAACAAAAGCCTTTTAAACAGGAACTTCATCATATTATGGCAAAAATTAGATGATATAATTCCATTTACTTATTCACATGGATATTCTACTAGTCAAATAATCACATACAATATCAATAACCACGTTCATAATGATGGAATGCATAATGCATGACTATAAAAACCACGTAGCGAAGGCCTCGTGCCAAGACTAAAAATAATATTTTTTCAAGGCCTTGTGCCAAAACACTAGTTTGTCTCATTAGACCTACAAATGCATCGAGGAGCTGTAGCGGGCACCACCCAGCACTTAATATGTACAATGCATTCCTCATATGAAAAGGTTTAAACATGACATAAAAATTCATATTTAAATTAGCTTATGAAATGTAAATGCTTTCCCCATAAACCATGAATGGTATAAAAATAACACATCCACATTCAAAAATTTCACAAAACCATCAATACAATATGGATGTTTTTTATCATAATAAATCAAATTCAAATAATCTTTTAATCCATCAAAGGATGTTGACATAGATAAAATCGAAACTATTTGAGAGAAATATCTGTTTTTTTATATCATTTAAAAGTCACATAATTATAAAATAAAACATTTACTTTTAAAATATTCATATATGATTGTAAGGTAATCTTCAAATATTTTAGAATGGTGGAAAATTGCCACACCCACCGTATAAGTTAAAAAAAGACATTCTTACCTTAATTTTGTTGAAAAGGCTCAAGAGGACCTTATTTGAAAAATGACATAATGATTCCTTTATAAACATCTTATAGAAAGTCAAAAAAAGGTATAGATGAATTTAACCCATTTTATGTAAAATAGTAATAATGTTTTGAAATACATTTTTAAGAAACAAGGATGTGGATGAAAAAGAAGTCCGGGTAGATAATTACGTATAAACAACCTCGGATAATGAAGAGATTGTGAAATAAACCCTTACCTTGTACTATTCCTTCGTCGAGGGTAGTTTAACCTAGTGTATAATAGTTAAATCGTTGTTATTAAATTACGAAATAATCATATTCACAAATATGATATAATATATGATATTTTAATATTGCTTTGGTAATAATATTTTAGTATTATAGTCGTTTCTGGTGTTCACTTAAATGTTTTCTTTTATACGTTTTGTTAAATAAGCTATATTTGTTGTCCATAGGTTGTAACTTATTCATATCAAGAATTATATCATGTCCGTAGAAATTATTTTTAATCATCAAATTAAATTATTATTGAAAGGATATGATGGGGAATTAATCTCATCGCATTCAGGAGATGGTAATCCATATGTACCCACGAACACTACTTCCATTTCATTTTTCATTATAAAAGGAATAAAAACCAAATGATACATAGGTATATTATTATTACTATATAATATAATATGTTATATATGTTACTTAAGTTCATTACCACCATCCTTTATATGTTCCATGTATGGTATAAATGAGTCATATCACTTTGAGGGGGTGGTAGTCCGCACTTCCTCAAATGAAATTATCGTATATATATGTTACATGAAATGAATAATTGTATCCTATAAAATGTAATTACATAAGCTTATATATAAAATAAATATCATAAATATCATATTTAATTATAGTTCTATCATAATGGCCACCATGAGAGCCAGTAAAAGAAAATTTGAACAATCATCATTTCGTTAGGTGTTTGGTTTCCATCCACAGAAACATTATGTTATTCATGCATTAGATGGAGGTTCTTGTTTGTGTAGTTTGAATCCTTATCATAACAACACCCTTGTATAATGAGGATATAGGTGTTTTTACAAAATAATAGAATAAAAATAGGTTAGGGTTGGAGAAGTAATATAGAAGAAAATAAGTTAAGAGAAATAATTACCTTTAATTTGGGTTACTCCCTTTTGTTTGAACCAAAAAGGACTCTTGAAGTGCCTTCTGCATAAGGTAAGGCTTCTAGGAGGAGGAGAGTGATGTAGGTAGCTTAATTGGACAGAAGATGGATGATCCAAAAGACTTGAGAGGTGATAAAACACTATTTTATTCAATATTTTATTGATAATAAATGATATAATTTCCTCAAATTGTGTTAAATATGTTTAATTAGAAAGTATTTGGGATTAGATCATTAATTTGAATATTTGATGAAAATTCCAGTTTTATCCTTTATAGTTCACTATAGTATTTCGAAGATGAATATTTATAAATTTATTATTTGAATTTGAAATTTTGTAACAGGGTTCCTAGCGTAATTATCTACAGCTTTTATTCAGGACATGAGAGCTAAATAGTGCATTTGGTTATTGAAAATGGTCCATGAAGTCAGAGTTGGGCTGGACTCGCCAGAATGGAGGAGCTTCTGTATTTCGGCAATACCTCCTTCATATGGGAATTTATTATGCCCATATTGTTAGAGGAGATAGAAGACCCATATCCGCACATATTATCCTTCTGGAAGGCTGGACAATTCACGCGTTGTTGTGGTCAAATGGGCGGTGCAAGTTGGAATAAAATATTTGGCCGAATTTCCACATTCACACTTGAAACCACTTGTAACCTCTCCTCCCCTCCCCTCTATAAATTGGAATTTTCCACATTTGGAGGGGTTGGTACGTGCATTAAGAGATTGGAGTCAGTGGAGAATTTATTTAACCCAAATTCTCCAACCATTTTAAGTGGGGTAGCTCTTGAAGCAAGGATCCCCTCATCGAAGCCTTCTTCTTCTCCTTCACATTGTAATGATTTTGTTTGTGTAATAAACATCTTTTTTCTTCTTTTATTTTATTCTCATTTCTTATGTTTTGTTTAAATTTATTCTTATCTTAATCTTCCTTTTTGGGCTGGAATTCTTGAGTAGAAGTGTTATTGGGTTATACCCATTATAAAACTTTGCACATGCAAAATGCTTCTACGATGATTACACCACCCATGGAATAGTAGTTATTTTTAGTAATCGATCGACCTCTATCATTATTCATTCATTTATTTTGAATCAATGAGATATTGTAATTTACATAATATGATCCATGAATTGTGTTTTTAAATTACAAGAATCTAAGCAAGCAATTGAATATTTAACACAAAACACGTGAGGTCGGGATTTTGTGTATGTTGTGAGAGCACAATCATAATCGGTAATACAAGACCACATGGGAGACATTTTTAGAGTTCAAATATAATCCCTAAACATAATTCATTCTCATTTCCAGAATGGATATGTGATCTAATTAAACACTGAGCATAAGCTAACCGTATAACAACAATCAAAGAAGGGTGCTGCGATTGCGTGTTCCGAAGCTAGCCTAGGGTTTAAATAATTTAATCTTTATGGTCAAGTTAACTCTGGTAGGGTTCGAGGGTTAACAAATTAGGTGATCATAATTAAGTGGATAAATATTTAAATTATGATGATTAATAAGCAAATGAAAAGGTATAGTTAGATCAATTACATCTTTTAAATGTTGTCTAAAAAACATCTTTTTGTTGTGTCATTTTAATCGTTCTTCATTTCAAAACTAAAAACAAAACAAATACAATCTTCTTCCAGAAAAATTCTTTTAGATTCATAAAATATAACCAAACCCCATCCTTTCAAGTATTTTTTTTATTATATTATATTTTATTTGTTTTAGAATACCTTTAATAAGTTGTTAAATTCACTTCCTCCTTTGAGAGACGACCTTGGTCAGCCACTCTACTGCAACTAAGAACCCCAAAATCACATTAATCATTTGAGGGCGCCCACGATAGTGCTCTATAAAATTGGTGCCGTTTCTGGGGAGGCATGTAATTTATTCAGCCATTTAGTGGTATTTCTTGTATTTTTCATTTTATTATTTTCTTCACCCCTCTCTTTCATCTTTCCCCTTTCTCAAGTTTTCATTTTTTTCATCCTCTTGTTTTATTTTTGGACCATCAACTGAAACTTCCCATTTTTATTTTACTATGGTCCACTTTCTTTCATTTCATTTTTATTTGATTTATGACACGAACTAATCCCAATGATCTCTTATATCTTGACCCTGATATTGAACGCAACCTTAGGGCACGAATCAGACATTCTCAATCTACATGATGTTTCAATATTCAACCAGTTGATGAATTCCTCTCTTATGGTGACATTGAAATTGGAAACAATTCAAATTCAAACATAAAAGTGGAACCAATGGCTATAAATAATGGAAAGTAACTTAATAGAACCATTCAAGAATTGGCTGCACCAGATATTAAATATCTACCAAATTGTATTGCATACCCAAATCTCGAATAGGACATTGAATTGAAATCTGTATTAATTCACCTTCATCCAAAGTTTCATAGCTTATCAGGTGAGGATCCCAACAAACACCTTAAGTAATTTAATGTGGTTTTCTCAAATTTAAAACCATAAAATGTTTCTGATGTTCAAATTAAATTAAGAGCATTCCCATTCTCACTTGATGGAGCTGCCAAAGATTGGATGTATTATTTGCAACCTGAAGATGTAACATGTTGGAATGATCTGACATGTCTTTTCTTGCAATGATTTTTTCCAGCATCAAGGAAAACATCCATTCTAAAGAAGATATCAGGGATCAAACTAGAACAAGGGGAGTCAATGTATGAGTATTGTGAGTGATTCAAGAAGTTGTGTGCAAGCTGCCCACACCACCAAATCAGGGAGCAATTACTCATTCATTACTTCTATGAAGGACTCACACATATGGAGAGGAGCATGGTGGATGTCGTAGCAGGAGGGGCATTAGTGGACAAGACACCAATAGCTGTACGTGCATTGATCGACAAGATGGCACAAAACTCCCAACAATTTGGAGATCGAGGTACACCACATGTCAGGGGAGTGCATTAGGTAAGTCCTTCTTCTCTTGAAAGTCATTTGATTGATACAACATAGGATGAATTGACCACTATGGTGAGGTAGATTTCTTTGGCTCAAAAGATATCCCAACCCACTCCTTCAAGGCATTGTGGCATTTTCACTGAGACAAGCCATCCAACTGACTGTTTCCCACAACTACAAGAGATAGTGGATTGTGCCGCAGTATTCCCTGGGAGACCATTTCAGCAGCAACAAAAACCATATCCCCAAAATAAGTTTGATTCATTTGCTCCAACATACAACCAAGGGTGGAAGGATCAATCATACATGAGGTATTGATCTAGACAACAACAAAGGCCCCCTTTTCAACAAAACTTCCAGTATCCTCCACCTTACCTGCAGGGTTTCCAATAACCCCAAAGGAGATTTGAATCTCAAACATCAACAAGCCAACAACAAGGTAATCCCCCACCCATGGTAGACTCTAACACTGAGGATCTTTTGAATCAAATTGTTCTTAATCAACATAATGAGCTGAAGAGTCAAGGTTCGGAGCTGAGAGAGTTGAAGACTCAAATAAGCCAGATTTCCACCGCCCTCCATGAAATTGTGAGTAAGAATTCTGGAAATATACCTTCCCAACCCACTCCAAATCCAAAGGGGAATGTTAGTTCTATCACATTGAGAAGTGGGAAGCAAATTAACGATACATCTAGACCTACCATTACACCGGGATTCACCTCTACTCCATACAAGCCGCATTCCATACCAACTGATGAGCAATCCAAGGAGAAAGATAAAGGTAAGAAAAAGATCGATGATGTTCCTCCTAAAACCCTTCCTTTTCCAAACAGGGTTGTTCAAACAAAAAATATGGCTGAAGAAGCAATGAAAAAAAGTAGTTTTGTATACATTCAAGCGTGTGGAGATCAACATTCCTCTACTAGAAGCCATTAAGAAAATTCCAAGGTATGTGAAATTCTTAAAAGAACTTTGTACCAATTGAAGAGGGATCAAGGGAAATGAGAGGATCAGACTTGGAAGGAATGTCTCATAACTCATTACACCAACTCTAGAAATGCCAACAAAGTGCAAGGATCCCGATACATTCACCATCCATGTACCATAGGGGAGTTGCACTTCTCTGATGATCTTTGTGATTTAGGAGCTTCAATAAATGTGACCCCTCACTCTGTATTATCTTCCTTGTAGATTGGTGAGCTAAAACCGATCAGAGTAGTGGTGCAGTTGGTGAATAGAGCTACGGAATATCTATTGGGAGTTCTTAAGGATGTACTTGTCCGGGTAAGAGACATGATCTTTCCATCATAATTCTATGTGCTTAACATGGAGGATGATCAGGTAAGTTCTCATTCCCCCATTATCTTAGGTAGGCCCTTCCTCAAAACTGCAAAAACTATCATAAATGTCAATGAGGGTACACTTTCTATGGAGTTTGGAGATGAAGTTGTGATATTTAATGTTATGGATTCCATGAAGTACCCCTCAAAGGACCATTCTTCTTTTTTTATCTCCCATTTTGAACCACCAAATAAAAACTCCATAGAATTTGATTATCCTATGCTTAGGGAGATTATGAGTATTGGTTCGAGTTTGATGTCTAAGAGCACTTCCACACATGTTTCTGATACACAATCCTTTCTTGGATTTGATTTAGATGTGGATTCACATTCTAATTTTGATCATGTTCACTCTGATTATGACATGGATATTGAGTATGCTGATGGATTTGATGCCTTATTCTCTGATTTTAATGAAGTATATTCTGATACTGATGCTCTTTGTGCACATATTTCATTTTCTTCTATGTCTCCAACCATACACCACCCCCTACACCGGAACTCATGCAATTGCCACCAAATCTCAAATACTCATACTTGTTGAGTGGTGAGAGATTACATGTTATCATTGCTAACAATATCCCTTTTGAAGATGAAGAAAAGCTTTTGAATATTTTGAGGGAGAACATCAGGGCGATTGGGTGGACCTTGGCTGACATATCAGGTATTAGCCCCTCCATTTGCATGCATAGGATTATCTTGGAGGATGGGGCTAAACTGATGAGACAACCACAAAGGAGACTCAATCCCACCCTCCTAGAAGTTGTTAAAATGGAATTTGAGAAATTTCTCGAGGTGGGTATAATCTTTCCCATTTCAGATTCTCAGTGGGTAAGTTCTATTCAGGTTGTGCCTAAGAAGAGTGGTGTTACTATTGTTAAAAACGAGAAAGATGAGTTAGTTCCAATGAGGGTGCAAAACAGTTGGCGTGTGTGTATTGATTATAGGAAACTAAATCAGTCCACTCACAAGGACCATTTCCCCCTCCCATTAATTGATCAAATGCTTGAGAGACTAGCTAGGAATACACATTATTGTTTCTTGGATGGATTTTCTTGATATTTTCGGGTTCCTATAGCTCCAAAGGATCAGGAGAAGACTACATTCACCTATCCCTTTGGCACATTTGCCTACCGGAGGATGCCATTTGGGCTTTTCAATACCCCAGGTACCTTCAAGAGATGCATGGTGAGTATTTTTTCTGATTTTATTGAGACCTGCATAGAGGTATTTATGGATTATTTTACAATGTATGGATCCTCAATTGATGAATGTCTAAAGAGTTTGGGGAAGGCATTGAATCGTTGTATTGAGAAGAATCTAGTCCTGAACTTTGAAAAGTGTCATTTCATGGTAGAGCATGGCATTGTCTTAGGGAATGTTGTGTCAAAACATGGGATAGAGGTTGGTAGATCTAAGATAGGCATTATTTCATCCTTACCATATCCTTTATGTGTGCGCGATGTGAGATCTTTCCTAGGGAATACAGGATTTTATCGGCACTTCATCAAATATTTTAGTAAGATTGATCTTCATATGTAACGATTACTCCAAAAGGATTCTGATTTTGTATTTGATGATTCTTGCACGACTTCCTTTGATGAGCTAAAGAAGTGTCCGACCACTCCACCGATCATACAACCCCCATGGTGGGAGATTCCTTTTGAGCTTATGTGTGATGACTCCAACTTCGCGGTTGGATCTATCTTATCTCAGAGGGTGGAAGGATGTTCACATGTGATTGCCTATGCATCAAGGACATTGGATTCAGCCCAATCAAACTACACTACCATAGAAAAGGAGTTTCTTGCGGTCATATTTGCTTTAGATAAATTCCGTCCATATTTATTGGGCTCTAAAGTTGTTGTTTTTTCTAACCATGCAGCTCTGAAGTGCCTCTTGAAGAAGCCAGATGCAAAGCCACGAATTATCCGTTGGATTCTCCTTCTTCAAGAGTTTGACATCGTGATAAAGGACAAAAAGGGGTCAGAAAACATAGTGGCGGGCCACATGAGTAGGATTACTCACACACTAGAGGATGACACCTTGGATCAGGTACCACTTTGGGACACTTTCCCCGATGAGCATCTTTATTGCATCTCAGGTATGCATCCTTGGTATGCAGATTTAGTTAACAACCTTTTTCCCTCTGAAATCCCTGCAAATTTAAAGAAACATCAAGTCCAAAAATTAAAGAGTGAGTCAATATTTTATGTTTGGGATGATCCATACTTATGGCACATGTGTAGTGACCATGTCATTAGGAGGTGTTTTCCTGATCATGAGTTTGAGTCTGTTTTTCAATTCTGTCATACACCTACATGTGGTGGACACCTTGGACCCCAACAGACATCTAGGGATGTTTTAGACTCTAGATTATATTTTCCTACCTTATTCCATGATTCCCATGTGTTTTATAAGACATTCTCTCATTTCCAACACACTAGAAATATTTCAAGGAGACACGAGATTCCCCAACAGTCAATTTTATTCTGTGGGATTTTTGATGTTTGGGGAATTGATTTTATGGTCCCTTTTCCTAGTTACTTTTTTTTTTGTATATTTTGGTTTCTGTTGATTATGTGAGTAAATGGATAGAGGCTAAGGCCACTAGGACAGATGATTCACATGTTGTTGTGGACTTTGTCAAAGCACAGATTTTTTGCAGGTTTGGAGAACAAAAGGCCATCATCAGTGACCAAGGGACACACTTTTGCAATAAGAATTTTTCTTCCCTCCTTCGAATGTATGGGGTGACACACAAAACATAAACAACACACCACCCCCAAACAATTGGCCAGGCTGAGGTTTCAAATCGTGAGTTGAAACAAATTTTGGAGAAAACTTTGCAGCCAAATAGGAAGGATTGAAGCAAGTGATTGGATGATGCGTTGTGGGCTTATAGGACAACATACATGACCTCCATTGGTATGTCCCCATTTCGGATTTTGTTTGGGAAAGCATTTCATCTCCCAGTGGAAGTCGAGTATCAGGCATATTGGGATATAAAGAAATGCAACATAGAATTGGCACATGATGGAATTCAAAGGAAGTTGAAAATTCAAGAGCTTGAGGAGATTCAACTATCATCACATGAGAACTCAGGTCTCTAGAAGGAATTATCAAAAGCAGCTCATGACAAAATGTTCCAACAAAGGGATTTTCATGTTGGAGAGAAAGTCCTTCTATACTGTTCACGACTGAAGCTGATGCCTGGTAAGTTGTGTTTCAGATGGTTAGGTCCTCATATTGTATCTAATGTTTTTCCTTATGGTGAAGTGGAGATCACACAAGAGGACACTAGAAGGAGCTTTACAGTCAATGGGAAACGTTTGAAGAGATACATTGAGGGACTTCCTACTAATGTAGTGGATTTTATCACACTGCATGACCCCATCATAATTTGATCACATCAGGCTGTTTCTAACCCTTTCACTTTTATATTATTTTTCCTCTTTCAAAATTCTGCATTTCATGTGCATATATCATCTCATAGGTTCACATTGAGGACAATGAAATATTTTAAGTGTGTGGGAGGGAACCTTTTAGTTTAGTAATTTCAATTGTTTCCCTTAAAAGAACAAAAAAAATTGTGTGTTTTTTTCAAATTTTGTGTGTTTATTTTTTCAATTTTCTTTGTGTTTTTGAAATTTTTGAGCAGAAATGATTCACATCACAATTTTGAAATTCATATCAATGAGTGAAACAATTTATCCATTGAAACTAAGATTAAATGAATACTGAAATGACTTTGTTTCATGTTCAAATATTTAGTAATTTCATAAAAATTACACCGAATTTTGAATCTCATGCCACATCTCACTATCGTTATATTTGAAATCACATTCATGTGAGGCTTCTAAACTATTACTTTCATATTCTTTACATTCACCTCACTTATTGATAAAACCAAATCATGCTGGATTTAACCAGAATTTGATCTATTCCTGTCAAAACTTGAGGGTTTGAGGTACTTATGTTTAAATTATGGAGGCATTTGTTTGGTATTAAAGGCCCTATTTCAAAGAATCCTTTTTTATAATGGACCACCTTGAATATTAAATCTTTGTACCATTAGAAACCATGCACAACCTGTTAGGTTAGCCACATTACAAGCCAACTTTCCCTATCCAACCAACTCTTGAAGTGAAATTGCATAATCTAGTTTAGCTTAAGTGTGGGGGAAGATGTCTTGTGTTGTGCTACCACATTTTGTGATACATTGGGTGGAAAATTAAATTCTGAAGAGATGTGTTTTCTGCTGATGAAAGTCATTATATTGAAAGTTGTGCCATTTCTGGAGCTTTCATGACAAGTGTGGTTGTGCCTTTTCTGGAGCTTCTAATTGAGGTGTAAAGATGTGCCTATCTTGAGCATTCATGAAAATCACGTTTGAGAAGATTGAAAATTTTTTATACTGAAATGATGAATGGTGTAAACTTTTCATGACTTTTGATCATGATGGAGAATAATTGATACTATGGGGATTAATGAGGAGACCATATTTAAGTGAAAATTAGATTAATGCAATTTTTCTTCAAAAAGAGTCAAGCCCTCCTTATTCAGCGTCATAATTTTTCACATCTAAATCCTACCACTCGAAAGCCACGGAACAACCCTGAAAAGTCCTCACGATAAACATATGTCCTTGACTCACATCGAGTAGCGATGTAGGAATCTATCAAGTCTATAGTGACCCTTGTATGACTTTGGATGAGAAATACATTTCAAAAAATGATATTTGAGTGATGAGAGAAAATTCAAGCGAGGTAAGTGTTTTGTGCATGGGAGGATAAATGAAGTGGAAATATATTGAATAATATAAATGGAGAACTTGAAATAATGTTTTTTATGAGGCATGATATCTTTTGATTCTTGGTGTGAAATTGATTGATCTCAAGGATATGTGTTTTAAAATTGGTTTTGATTTGATATTGATGTTTACATGATATGAGGTTTTGCTCATGAGTGCAAAAGGGTATGTGTGGGGGAGTTGATAAAACACTATTTTATTGAATATTTTATTGATAATAAATGATATAATTTCCTCACATTGTGTTAAATATGTTTAATCAGAATGTATTTGGGATTAGATCATTCATCTGAATATTTGATGAAAATTCCAGTTTTACCCTTTATAGTTCACTACAGTAGATCGAAGATAAATATTTTTATATTTATTATTTGAATTTGAATTTTTTAACAGTGTTCCGGACTTAATTATCTACAACCTTTATTCAGGACAGTAGAGCTAAAGAGTGCATTTGGTTGTTGAAAATAGGTCATGAAGTCAAAGTTGGGCTAGACTCGCCAGAATGGGGAAGCTTCTGTATTTCGGCGATAACGCCTTCATTTGGGCCTGGATTAAGCCCATAGTTTTAGAAGATATAGAGGACCCATATCCTCACATATTATCCTTCTGGAAGGCCAGCCAATGCACGTGTTTGGGTGGTCAAATGGGCGGTGCAAGTTGGAATAAAATATTTGGCCGAATTTACACATTCACACTTGAAACCACTTGTAACCTCTCCTCCCCTACCCTCTATAAATTGGATTTTTTATCATTTGGAGGGGTTGGGACGTGAATTAGGAGATTGGAGACAGAGGAGAATTTGTTTCACCCAAATTATCTAACCATTTTAAGTGGGGTATCTCTTGGAGCAAGGATCCCCTCATCGAAACCTTCTTCTTCTCCTTCACGTTGTAATGATTTTGTTTGTGTAATAAACTTCTTTTTTCTTCTATTATTTATTCTCTATTCTTCTGTTTTGTTTAAATTTCGTCTTCTCTTAATCTTACTTGTTGGGGTGGAATTCTTGAGTAGAAGCATTATTGGGTTATACCCATTATAAACCTTTGCACATGCAAAATGCTTCTACGATGATTACACCACCCATGGAAGAGTAGTTATTTTTAGTAATCGATCGACCTCTATCATTATTCATTCATTTATTTTGAATAAATGAGATACTGCAATTCACATAATTTGATCCATGAATTGTGTTTTTAAATTACAAAAAACTAATCAAGCAATTGAACAGTTAACACAAAACGTGCGAGGTTGGTATTTTATGTAAATTGTGAGAGCGCAATCTTAATCGGTAATCCAAGACCACACAAGATAAATTTGTAGAGTTCAAATATAACCCCTAAAAATATTTCATACTCATTTCTAGAATGGATATGTGATCTAATTAACCACTGACCATAAGCTGACCTTAGAACAACAATCAAAGTAGGGTGCTGCGATTGCGTGTTCCGAAGCTAGCCTAGGGTTTAAGTAATTCCATCTTTGTGGTTAAGTTAACTCTTATAGGGTTAGAGGGATAACAAATTAGGGGATCATAATTAGGTGGATATTTATTTAAATTATGATGATTAATAAGTAAATGAAGAGGTATAGTGAGATCGATTACGTCTTTTAAATATTGTCTAAAAAACATCTTTTTGTTGTGTCATTTTAATCGAACTTCATTTCAAAACTAAAAACAAAAAAAAATACAATCTTCATCCAGAAAACTTCTTCTAGATTTCTAAACTATAACCAACACCCATCCTTTCAAGTATTGTTTTTATTATATTCTATTTTATTTGTTTTAGAATACCTTTAATTAGTTGTTAAATTCACTTCCTCCTTTGAGAGATGACCTTGGTCATCCACTCTGTTGCACCTAAGAACCCCAAAATCACATTAATCATTTGAGGGTTCCCACGACAGTGCTCTATCAAGAGGTGTAAGTAATTGGTTAGAAGTGGTGTCCTTTTATAAGGGGGAGGAGGGGATCTTTAGAAAAAACTTAAAGTATTAATTTATATAAAATTCATATTCTCTTTCTAATGGCTCCAAAGTGTATTATTCAAAGTCTAAGGTGGGTATGCGTCTAAAACCACTCAACCAATTGATTTTTTACAGGTTTGGGTCACTATAGTAACCTTATCTTTTAGATTTAAATCTTAGTTAAATAGTGTGACATTTACCATGTCTCTTTTTATTTTTATATTATATAGTTAATAAACATTCAATATACTTCCAACCGACCCCCAAGTGGTACATTAATGATATACCTATAATTATATAAGTCCTTTGTTTGAAAAATAGATTTTTAGGAAAATAATATCAATTAATAATATAATATTTCTTTTAAAAACTCTTTTATGTCAATTTTGACACTATTGGGTATTTTGTTTTTTATAAATTCATAACAGCATTATTATTTAGAATAAAATTATTATAACTAATAAAAATATGTCATATTAACCGATAAAAGTATTGGAATTCATAAAATGTCTCAAATTACATTTATTTGGGTATTTATAATATCAATTATTTTAATATTTCACTAATTATGTAATTACTGTATCATCATTGTGTCATAAATAAATTAAATTATTTAATATCTTCATATAATAAATAAAATTCCATTATGTAGGAAATATTTTTATATTTCTAATGAATATTTATAATGGAATTTATCTTATATATAACCTCATATTAAAAATGTGTTTGTTATTAAATTTGATTTTAACTCTTTTAACACTTCATTGAATTAAATAATAATAAATTTCATAATCTAATCCAAGTGGACCAAAGAGCTTCATATTTTATTCCTAAGGTTGTTTTCGCTCAAATTATACTTAGCCAATAGAATTAGAACATGGGTTAGGGTAACAATAATATCGTTTTTACACGTAATTACCACATTTACTTTTAACCGTGGTAAATAAAAGTAAAAAAGTTACTATTCACAAAAATTATCATTATCTTGTTGAACCAAATTTTAATCCTTGATATTAATTACATCTCTCGGATTTTCGAAATTCCACTCACAGAAGCGATAAATTTATGTTTTATGTGAATATTCAAATTCTCCTAGGATGTGGGTAAAAGACGGTGAAAAAATCAATAAAATTTTTATATATCTAAATTTATTATAAACTGACTCAAATTAATTACAATAAACTTATATAGATTTTATGTATCTATTTTTTAATAAAATAAATTTAAATAAAATAAATAATTATCTAAAAAAATTGGTTTTAAACTATAACTCAATGTTTTCACAAATCATAAAAAATTAAAAAATTTCAGAAAAATACCAAAAATTCACCCTAAGGTAATTTTGATATTCCAAATTCAATAATGAATTCTATTTTTCCAAATCCAAAACATAGAAGTTTCATTTATTAATTTAAAATTAATTTCCGCTATCAAAACCGAAAGGTGTATTTTTAAGAAATAATAACTACGAATAGTTTGACACTTTTCTATGTCCGATTTCGAAGTGAAATTACTTAAAATGACCATCATTGTATTAAATGGTAAAAATATAATCTATTTATACTTCCAAACCGCTAAAATGTATAATTTAACAATATAAATTATTTTGATTTAAAAAGACTTTTGCAGTTAAAATATATAATTTTTCACCATTCACCCAAATATGAAAGTTATCAGAAAAACACCAAAACAGTATCGAAACTAAATTCATATGTCCCGATTCTAAAGAAGAAAATTTATTTTGTCAAATTGAATATATAAAAGTATCAAATATTGGATTTAAAAACGCTTAGCCATTAAAAGGCAGTAAAATTTCATTTTTTGGAAAATACTTCCTTTATCTGAAAAAATGTATTTGTTCATACATTATGTCTAAGAAACTCATAATATTGATTCTAAAATTAGATGGATTTTATAAAGTTCATAATTCATTTAATACTATTCATAACCGCTTTTGGACGGCTTGTTTGGTAAGTTTTGGTGCGCTAGAACTCAGTGTTACGTGTAGTGCCAGTTATTGAGTCACTTTGAAGAAATAACATACTGTGAAATCTTAGGGTGTTACACAGACATATGAAAATTGTCAGTACCCACTGAACACCGGAAGAACCGGAGAAGGATATTCCTACTCCAATACCGGAATGGGCCTCCATACCCGTTCCAGCCAAAGATTTCTCTCTGCATATCCTGGAAGTGATGGAGGAGAAGGTACCGATCCCAGATCATATCATGCAGACTTTCCAGAATATAATTGCATTAGTGGAATAACAAGGAAACGGGCCTGTGATCCCATATCCCCAATTGAGGTGACTCGTCTAAGAGACAAGATAGCCACCTCGGAGCAGATATGCATCCATGCTTCCACACAGGAGGGTCGTCGACCATATTTCGTGAAATAAGGGCAACCAGATTGAGCATCTTCACTCGTTCCAACTGGGGGGAACCTGTCCATCATAGTGGATGATACAGAGAAGGCATATATCCCTGTTAAATGTCAAGATATTTGTTGGCATATCCCGACAGCATCACGGGACCCAATTATAAAGGGACCCAGAGGTAAAGGCTTTTATCAACAGCAGATGGTCCACGCTGCCCACAAGAAAGCGCCCCGAATCCGCCAAAGGCATCCAGAAAATAATGAGCAGGTTCATGACTCTGCTCTACTAGAAGCTGGGGTTTCCAATACCTCTAAGCACATATTGAAGCATCAGAACCCTTCCCACCCATTACCATATTATGGGAGTGGCAGTAGTAGTTTCGAAGTTCCTCCCCGCAATATCGCTACTAGCAGCTCTGAAGGTCCTCCCTAGAGCACCCGCGGGGGCCTCCCCCATGGGCATATAATGATCGATCACGAGATCTTATCTTTTGATGCGAGTAACGGTTTCCCTCTGTGTGACCAAAAGATCGAGCAGCATGAAATCCCTCCACTTGCTACGGTCCACCCTGAAGGTCCTCCCTGGGGTATACACTGCAAACACTCTCTGTGTATTGGGACCCTAGATTTTGATAGTAGTCCTCGCTATCGTAATCCCAACTGTGGAGGCCCACCCCGCAGTGACATCTCATCACGACACGAAGGCCCTCCCCTTATCGTGATCTGCCCTAAAGGTCCTCCCCAGGGGTGACATTGCAACGATACTCCACGCAGCCAAGAAATAGATCACGATGGTACTCCTCACCACTTTGATAACATAGGTCCTCCCCGTAGAGACATGAAGCAATAAGAAGGCCCTCCCCTAGTTGTAGTACATTCTAAAGTCCCTCCCAAGGGTGTACCCCACAGACATTCTCCCTGCGGTAGTTGTGATGGTAGTCCTTGCCAATACGGCAGCATTGATGGCAGTCCTTGCCACCATGGCCACCATTGAGAAGGCCCTCCCCATAATGGCCCAAAGCAACAAGATGGTCCTACCCTTATTGTACTGTGTCTTTAAGGTCCTCCCCAGGATACACATCAAACTTAAAACTATTATGGTCATCATCACCATATTGGTGGTTGTTGCGAAGGCCCTCCCCGTAACAATGCTATACAGCCAGAATGTCGTCCGCTTATTGCGAAACTCCTTGGAGGTCCTCCCTAGGGTATGCACTACAAAAGTATTTTATGCAGTAAGGCGTCTAGGTGTAATGGTAGCCCTTACCATTATGACATGGATAGCGGAGGCCCTCCCTGCCTAGACACCGATCAACGAGAAGGCTATCCCCTCATTACGGTACATTCTGAAGGCCCTCCCCAGGGTGTACCCTGCAGACATTCTCCATACGGAATCTGTGATGGTAGTCCTTGCCATTATGCTAGTTGTGATGGTAGTCCTTGCCACCATGGCCGCCATTGTGATGTTCCATCCCACAATAGACCCAAAAAACAAGAAGTTCATCCCCTTGACATAGTGTGTCTTGAAGGTCCTCCCCATGATACACATCGAACGTCAAACCATTATGGTAATCCTCACCATGATGGTGGTTGTTGCAATGGACCTCCCCACAATAATGCTACACAGCGAGAAGGTCCTCCCATTGTTGCGACATGCCTTGGAGGTCCTCCCTAGTGTATGCACTACAAAAGTCCTCTATGTAGTGAGGCATCCTACTGTAATGGTAGCCCTCGCCATTACAATATGGGCAGCAGAGTCCCTCCCCACCTAGATGTCGATCAACGAGAAGGCCCTACCCTAATTGCGGTAAATTCTGAAGGCCCTCCCTAGGGTGTACCCTATAGACATTGTCCCTGTGGCAACTACGATGGTAGCCCTCGCCATCACAGTCGCCATTGCGAAGGACCTCCCCGCAGTGACATATCATATCGACATGAAAGTCCTCCCCCTAATGATTCAAGCATAAACAATTCCTCATATTCTTAGGCACTCATAAGGATGGGATCAATCGTGTTAGATTCCCTGCTAGTCATCAAAGACACCATTCTTCAATCAGGAGACGGTATGGGGCCACGTTCATCTTCTAAAACTCCTCGAAATTTTCCACATGATGATTCAATACCTACCGGCCCCACTTCCTCTGACCACATTATCAGTGAGCTCCTCAGTTGGGCTGACAAGGTAGAGGAATTACTAGTGGAGGAGTATGCCAACATGTTGCACCTGAGGAAATGACTGGACAATGATGATATACCAGTTATGTTTTGTTCCACAGCAACCTCTCAATTCGACATACCCAGAAATTTGACAGATGAATGTTTGCACAACATCCACTCAAATATATGGACAACCCTCCACCTGTTGAAATCAAGCATCCTATCGTACGATGGGTATATAGACCATGTCATGATTATAGGGGACCTCCTACGTCACATCAACCTAGAATATCTTCCTCTAGTGCGGAAACCACAACCTGAGAGGCGTAAAGGGAACATTGATTTAGCCTTCCTCCATGCCTTGCACCAGTTACTCCGCCTCATTGGTGATGTTGCGATGGGAGTCCATATCGGAGGATGGGGAGAACATGGAGCACTACATTTCACTCCGCTCCCTACTAAGAAGAACCCATTCGGCGTAATATCTTGCAACACCATCATGTCAAGACAATGATCGAATGGTTTCCATATTCGGGAAATGAGACACACCCATCAGAGATAGGCCTTGAGTATGTCCCAGAAGTGTCAGGCCCGACGGGAAAAATCCATTCACAAACTCCTGAATCAGGCCACCTATAGCATACAACAAGCCTCTCATCGAAGAGAGGCCAATTAGAAGTCATTGCCTGACTACCCAGAGAGGGGTGATTCACATGCGAACATGGCATCAGATCCAATTCACCCCCGAATTGGGGTGTGCGAAATCAGGTAGGTAGTGATAACAGCCACCACTGCCGCAATCCAAGGTTAACTCCAGCCAGCAGGGCTGGGGGCATTTTTAACGACAAATTCCCCCATAAGACCAATAAAAATGAGAAGAGACTCAGTGTCCAGGGAATAGAGCCAACCCCAACCCTCAGGGAGGGGGTTATTTTTACCACCTCAACACCCTACCCCATGAGAATCAGTATTTTCTCATTTAGGGAGGACAGTCGGAAGGGGAGGTTCCTTCCCTATCTCGTCCTTTGAATCATCATCCCCTTCAAGAGGGAGGCATAATGTAAGGCCATATCAAAGAACTCTCCACGTCACCCTTCTTCAAGAAATCCAAATGAAATCCGGGAACAGGAAGGGGATGACCAATAAAAGGAGTGGGAGATAATCTTCCCATTTGGAAGATGACATCTCCTATACCCCACGATATGCATCCATCAACTCCATAGAGGCTAACCCCACAGGTGAAACCAGAGATGATGCAAATCCATATGGATCAGAAGACAATGATTCTGTCATGCTGTGAATCACAATGAACCAACAGGTGTGCACACCTGGAACCTGAGGGCCGCCCTAAATATGGTCGCCCTTCCAGCTAACCCTCCTCCGTATACCCTGTGATCTTCAAACATGGATAAGAACAAAGGACCATTTACCCTAAAGCCACTTCCTTCTCTTGATAAAAATGATACACTTACGCTCGAAGAGATATTCGCTCGACAGGAAGAGTAAATGAAAGAATTGAGGTGGCTCAATGCTGAGCTACTCTAGAGGAATCATCTTATTGAACTCGCTTCCCACGAAAAGACACACCTTGCACTCCCAGCTAGTGCACCTCAAAGACCATGGCTTCACCCACCCAATGTGGCGCATGGTCCGTCCAACTGCCTGAACATGGATTCAGGTGACTACCAAGACATCCCTCCACTCAGGAAGAAACCGGAGTGAGTACGTCTGAAGCCTTCGAAGGTGTCCCAAACGGCATATTCACCCTTGCTGCCAGCCGAGCTGGATTCTCATGCAATTCCTTGAGCTACACCTTCCTAAGATAAGGCCCTACAGTATGTAATCCAGGGACTCGCTAGCACCATCGAGTCACTGACTGCTCGATTGGTATCAATAGAAGGTCGACGGGCTCCGATACAGCCAGAGCGAAAGACCTACCCAGATTGGGTGAACAACACGCCACATCTACCCAATTTTGGGAGCACTGTATTCCCTATTTTAAATGGATTATGCAATCCTTTTCAATATTTGATGCACTATGAGTCTTATTGAGACCCTATGATGGGAACCCCGAAACAACAAGAAGCAGTGAAACTCAGATGCTTCGTGCGGACCATGAAATGATCTGCCTCCGTCTCGTATACGAATATACTAGCCCAGTCTATAAAAATCTGGGATGAACTTCGACATCAGTTCCTGTTCTACTTCAGCTCAATGCAGCCAAAAACAATGGTCAACGACCTCATGAATTGCAAATAGAGGGAGAATGAGAGGGTCTCGGATTTCATCGCCAAATGGAAGGGTCTGACCTACTCTCTAAATAGGCCAATGCCCAAATATGAGATGCTATCTATATGCATCGATAACCTTCAAGATATGCTGCGAACACCACTCATACTAGTGGAGTGCACCACTGGCTTCCGAAATCTCTCTACCATTGCCCATAGAATTGATGACTCCCTGCAGCGGACCAATCTGAAGTCCCAAATAGCCTCACAGGATCCTGCAAAGTGAACAGTTAGAGCTGAACCATCCTCTATCACGCTCAAGCCAGCCCATGTGCCTGCTCCACTACCTTGGCCTCCACCAAATCATTAAGGACCCCCTATATATCAGTGGATTCCTCTTCTCAAGAGGGTTGATCAATGTGGATCGAACCGAAACCAGTTCGAGGAATGATGACCCAAAGTATACTCGTTATGAGAAGACCATGTCCGTGGATACTTCATTGCCGCCATGAATTGCAACTTGATCTGCCTCTCAAAGCCAAGGAAGCCTAAGGAAGTCGTCCGTAATGACAGGACATATTACTATCCCTACCATTGAATGTTAGGGAACAATATCTAGGAATGCTTCATCTTCAAATACCTCTTACAAAGGATGGTAGACTCTGGGCAGGTCGAGCTGGGACCACCCCCAGCACATGTGACGTATATTTCTACCACCGACTCTGAAAAAGGGGAGGGGTGGCAGTAAGTCACCAGTAATAGGGGGAAAATTTTGATAACTGGATAACTCGGAAGACTGTCAACCGAGCCCAGGGCATACTCTGAGCTCAACTACAGTAGCTGGTGTTGCCGCCAACAGCCCCTAAAGCTGCACAACTGACAGTATCTGCCTCACGGCCCTCCACGATCTGGTCATATAGGCATAATCGTGAAAGGTGGAGATAAGCGCAAGAGGATCAGTCGGCTATAAGTCTAATATTATCCCCGAAACTTTCATATTTTATGCCCCCAAACATGGGGCCACAGGCACTGACCCACCAAATGACACACTCATGGACAACAGACCAGGTTGACCTATCACAGGACGAGTAGCTAATCATTGGTTCCATCAACGTCATCCATCTAATGGATTCATTCCCTGATGAAGGGTATGGTTACAAACCAAATTTCCTAACGTAAGGGGCTGGGTGGAGGAATCGCAGAAGCAGGGGATACCAAGGGAGACACAGTCGCGACCAAAACCTACACTTTGGTTTTACCCCGGCCCAAACCGTTAATATCACAGAAACCCATGGGAGAGCCCTTCAATAGACTCAACATGATAAATAATATCCCTCCACCTACATAAGCTGCCACTCTAGCCCCTCCATTCTACGATACATATCAGAGGAGGAACAAGTGTCTAGTCTCCTCGTGCGCACAAACAGACCGGCTGTGCTGAGTCCCCAAGAACGTGGGGACATCATCTACATCTGACCCTGCAGCTATTCCCTCATTGTCACGTATTTCAACTCCCATGAAGCCTTCTAAAACTCTCCCACCAGTGAAGAAGCATCGACCGCTGGAGCAGAAGTACGATATCCTTAAGCAGCTGTCGTCAGTACCAGCCAAACATTCAATCCTAGATTCCCTGAGTTCATCACCAGATCTTAGGGAGGTGCTTATAGAAGCCTTGATCAGCCACTTGGAGTTTCAAGTCGAGGTAGCTACTGTCGAGATTTACCAGACGGAGACTGGCCCGACAGAATGCAATGCAGTGATTTCCTTCACCGATCAGGATGAAGATACCATCATGCAAGGACATATAAAACAACTATATATGTCTAGTACATTAAATGATGTTGAGATACGGAATGTCTTAATTGTCAACGACTCTAGAGTTAACCTCCTTCCCTTATGGACACTTCTTATGTTGGGCTACAGTGAGGATGCCATAATACCCTCTGCCACAAATATATTGAGTTATGACAAGAGTGAACATAATGCAATGGGACAAATCAAGATAGAAAACCATTTTGGTGACCTTGTGGCCTACTCATAATTCCTTTTGGTCTGAAAAAACACAGCATTTAATGCCCTACATGGAAGTCCACGGCTCTATAAGCACATGGTCATTACTTAATCCTACCACTAGTGTATAAAGTATTGTGCCATTGTACAAAGTGGGACATTACACACTTTCAAGGCCCCTTTAGAGCTCTCTGATACACACTATATTGACGTCGGGTTTTACGAACAAATGAAAAAGAAGCCTTTGCTCGATGGTAATGACTGGATTACCACTTTATATGGTCTGGAAATAGTTCCTGATGACCCACTCAAGTAGCTCGGTAGAGACTAAGTGCTTCTATCAACCATGTTGAGAGAAAGGGATCAAGTCCAGACACACACTTAGATGTCCTCTTGACTTCAGCCATAACGGTCGAGCATAGTAGCGCAGAAACGACCGCAAAGCCTAAATTTGGGGATGAATACTTGAGCAGGGATGCCCACGATGCCTCGCCTCCCAACTCCCAAGAGACCATGACGGGAACTCCCCCCTCATTGGATCATGAAGATGAGAATATGGGCGGAGAAGAGGATGAAGATATCATGGATGCAACTCCCAAATTTGAGGAAGGTATCTCCACCACTGTGGATGAGATCAAGAAAATAAACCTGGGTATCGAGGAATACCCGAGTCCCACTCTCATTAGTACAACCATGTCTCTCGAGGAGAACAAGGTATATACCTCTTTCATGAGGCAACATTGGGATGTTTTTTCCTTGAATTACACAGAAATGCAGAGACTCGATCCCGAAGTGGACATGCACCGCTTAGGTCTTCCAAAAGACCACTAGGGCTATAAATAGGCTTCCAGAAGGACTCACCCCTCACATGATGCCAAAATAAAGGCTAAAGACGAAAATCGTATTAAATCGGGATTCATTCGGGAGGTTCAATACCCCATATGGTTGTCCAATATTGTCCCCGTCAAGAAAAAGAAGGGACAAATCCACGTATAAATTGATTTTAGATATCTCAATCGGCTTTACCTAAAAGATGATTTCCAGGACCTAATAACTGAGTTATTAATCGACATAACAGCTGGGTATGAGTCCCTCTCCTTTATGGATGGTTATTCCAGGTATAATCATATCTGGATGGCCTAATAAGACGAAGAATCCACTACCTTCAGTGCCCCTCAATGAATATTATGTTACAGTGTCAGACACTTTGGTCTCAAGAACACTGGTGCCACATATCAACGCACCATGCATCGTATATTTAAACCATTATTGGGGAGATTTCTTAAATGATATGTGGATGACTTGGTGGTCAAATCAATATAGCGCGCATATCACCTATCAGACCTTGAAATCGTCTTCAGCAAACATCGACAATATAGCCTGAAGATGAATCCCTTAAAATGCACCTTCAGGGTTACCTCAGGGAAATTACTTGGCTTTGTCGTACACCATCGTGGCATCGAAGTCAGTCTTGAAAAGACAATGGATATCTTTTTCCTGCCACCTCCCCGCAATTTCACTGAATTGAGAGGATTCTAAGGACACCTGACCTATTTTAGGCATTTCATAGCCAACCTTGCGGGAAAATGTTTTCCCCCCACAAGGTTAATGAAAAACGGATTACGTACCAATTAAAAGATGATTTCCAAGAGGCATTCGACAACCTAAAGAGGTACCTATTAATCCCGCTTGTGCTCATGCCCCCGGTTGAAGGAATACCTCTTATATAATACGTGACGGCCCTAGAGCAGTCACTGGGAGACTTCCTCAGACAAAAAATGATGTTGGCAGTGAAAACAGTCACTATTACCTCAACCAAACCATGATCGACGATGATAATCGATACTCAATAATCGGGAAGAGTTTTTTGGCCTTGGTCTTCACAATTCTAAAATTTCGACATTATTTACAGCATCATGGAGTCCATTTAGTCTCACGGAGTAACCCGCTCAAGTACATCCTCAGCCGCCTAATGCTGACCGGGAACCTATCCTAATGCGAAGTTATCTAACAACAGTTTCACATCCGGTTTGTCCCCCAAAAATCCATCAAAGGCCAGGCGTTGGAAGATTTTCTAGAAGAGAACCCCTCGACAAGGACCACCGCACCAGACATCGAGTTACCTAATGAAGACATATTCTCGGTTCAAGAGGAGTTCCCGACATGGGAAATGTTCTTAGACGGCGCATCCCAATCCCGATAGGGAAAAGGATGGAGGATACCAAATTTAACAAGGTGGGATTGGGGATAATACTCATGTCCACAAAAAATGAAGTCTTTCCATATTCCTTCCTCATGTTAGAAGGATGTATGAAAATTGAGGTGGAGTATCAAGTCCTCACTGTAGTCCTGGAGCTGGAACTCCAGGTGTAAGAACAACAAGATAAGGTAAAAGGTGACTCAGAACTGGTCATCAAGAAAGTCAATGGTGACTAAGCTATTAAAAAAGTGGAGCTGATTCCCCTATTTGACCATGTCTGAGGGTTAATGGAAGAATTCTCCACAGAACAAACGTTGACCTATATTCCCCGATCTCAGAATTCCCAAGCTGATGCATTAGCTAAAGAGGAAACATACCAAGATAACCTAGACCGAGATGAAACAATTATTAGTATTGATCATCATCGAATGGTATTTTTGTTTGTTTAGACTAAGACAGAAGAAGACAACAAAGTCAGTTCTGTCCCTGAGCCATACGCTCCTCCCACCAGCTGGATGACCCCCATTGAGAAATACCTTCAAAGGATAGAACTTCCAACAGACAGGGCTGAATGAGAGAAAATACGGAGGAGGGCAATTAGCTTTGTCCTATACGGCAGCACGGGTTAGCAGGAGGTCCTCTATAGATGAGGCCTCTGTGGAGTCCTCCTCAGATGCATTGATGGAGAAGAAACCATTGCCTTCATGACTGAAGTGCATGCCAGAGTATGTAGGGAACACCAGTCAGGCTCTAAGCTTTTCTATCAGGTTTGAAAGCTCAGGTAATATTGGCCCACCATGGAATGAGATTGCATGCACTTTACCTCAAAATGCCACTCATGCCAAATTCATGCCAACTTCATACGGCAACCCCCGAAGTTACTTCATTAGGCTATGTACTCCTGGACATTTTCTATCTGGGGAATGGACGTCGTGGGACCATATCCACCCACCACAACCAAACAATGTAAGTATATCCTCATAGCAACCGACTTCTTTTCCAAATGGGCAGAATATATACCACTCAAGGAATTCAGGGAAAAAAACAATGTCAGCTTTTTGAAAACCAATATCATCACCAAATTTTCTGTCCCTCATACCATATTGACAGATAATGGCACCATCTTCCACTCTACTGAATTGGAGAAACTGTACCAAGAATATGGTATCAAGGCTAACCACTTATCTCGCTACCATGTAGAGGCCAACAGACAGATAGAGGCTTTCCACAAGACCAAGTCCAACATTATCCATAAAATGGTGGACGAAGACATGAAATCATTTCGGGATAAACTCCTCCATGCATTGTGGGATTATCGATCCACGATCTGCACCACTACTAGGGATACTCCGTACTCATTATTATACAGAACAGAAGTGGTCCTGCCAATTGAGCTCCAATTACCCTCACTTCGTTTTTCCATTTTTGATCAGTTATCCATCGATGAGTAATCAGAAAAATGACTAGGTGATTTGGAATAGCTAGATGAGAATCGGTTGCACACTTTGCACCATCTGGAGGTTTATCAGAACTGGATCGCACAAGCCTTCATTAAAAACGATTGTCTTTGGTCACTCATGGAAGGAGAATTGGTTTTGGTCCTTTTGACCCCGATGGTTCCTGGAAAGAAGCCTCTAAAGATGGATCCCAAGTGGGAGGGACCTTATGTAATACACAAGGTCTACTCCAATAGAGCGTATTCCCTGATCTCCAAGGATGGGAAATTCACTTCCACTCCTACAAATGCAAGATTTATAAAGAAGTATTTTGTATAATAAAAAGCAGTTATCGTCTGAGCTGTAGTATTTTAAACTGCCAAGCACCCATCATTTGAGCTGCAAGATGTTAAACTGCCAATCCCCAACGATCCAATATCTATTACCCTAAACTAAGAGTATTTTATCCTCACCACATGATGTTAAACTTCACAGATTTCAAAGAACTACGTACGACTTTATTCCTTCCTTTTTAGGATATGTAGCGTCGCTAGGGTTCCCCATCCTGGCCCATCCACCCTCAAACGGAATAATTAAAAGAGAAAAATGCCATCTTCCCTATGTATGGACCAGACCTACATGGGGTGTATCATCTTATAGAGAACTAATGATGGCTTGATTCTTTCCCTTACAAGATACATAGTGACACCATGAATCTGTATCCTGGCCCATCCACCCCTGAATAAAGTTAAAAATTCCCTTTCCCCCCGTGTACGGACCAACCCTGCATGTGGTTTATTCCTCGTCCTCACCTCATGACATTAAACTGCACAGATAAGAAGGATTGAAAATTCCCTACTCCCCCGTGTATGGACCAGACCTGCATGGGGTGGATCATCTTCTATATAACTATGTATGGCATGATTCCTACCCTTGTAGGATACGTAGAGACACCCGAATTCCACATCCTGGACCAGCCACCCCAAATAAAGCAAAAACTACCCCCTTTCCCCCCATACGAACCAGACCCGCACATGGTGTATTCCCCAAAAAGAACTATGTGAGTATTGATTCCTTCCCCCATATGATACATAGTGACGGTGGGATCTTACCTCCTGGACCAAACACCAATAAAAGAAAACACAGGTATGTATACCCCTCATCCTCACCGCATGACATTAAACTTCATGGATAAGAAGGATTGAAAATACCCTCTTCCCCCGTGTATGGACCAGACCTGCACGGGGTGTATCATCTTCTAAAGAACTACGTATGACTTGATTCCTATCATTTCACGATAGGTAGTGAGCCAAAATTCCAAATCCTGGCCCAGCCACTCCAAATAAAGTTAAAAATACCTCATTTTCCCCGTACGGACCAGACCCGCACGAGGTGTATTCCACGAAAAGAACTAAGGGAGGCTTGATTCCTGCCCTCGTAGGATACATAGTGATATTGGGATCTTACCTCCCATCCCAGATTACAATAAAATAAAACATAGATATGTATACCCCTCGTCCTTACCACATGACGTTAAACTTCACAGAATCCCCTTTTCACTTCTGTTCACCTTCATCCTCACCGCATGACGTTAAACAGCACAGACTTCTTCCTCACTGCATGATGTTAAACTACATAGACATCATCGCGACCCACCCAAGTTAAATGGTGGAATGAGATGGGAATACTCCTTGTGAATTTGGATGCATCCTATCCATACATTAGACTCCACGACCTAGATAATTACGGATCTTAATAACCATTTTGGCCATCGGAAGTGGGAAGTTATCGACCCGTCTACACCTTTGAATGACTATGCATACCATGCCCCTAGCAGCTTTGCATATCGATAGCCCCTAGCCCGTCCAACAAATGAAATATTACCTCAGGCGGTACTCTTCCTATCTCTGTACGCTTACCAACCTCAGGGCCCCCATATCATATCTCCCGATCAAAAACTTTATGGATTAGTGGTTTACAAGTTCATTCCCCTCTCCCATCCAAATGCTTCTAGGGTATCCCTACCTGGTCAGCCTATGTATCCACCTATGGTTAGCATGACGATCTGCATCTATGAATATCATGTCAGGGCTAGGTTACTTTGACTCGATGGGCAATTGTGGTGGAGATGTTTCTTGTGTGCTTGGAAACCATTATTCCCATATGCTGAACTCTGTACTATGAGAAATCTTGGATTTTCATAATCATCCTTAGCCATCGGAAGAAGAATGTTATCGACCAGTGGACACCTTTTCATGACAATTCATACCATGCCCTCAGCGACTCTGCATATTGATAGCCCCTGGCCCGTCTACCAAAGGCAATATTTCCTTAGGCGGTACTCTTCCTAGCCCCGTACGCTTATCGGCCTCAGAGCCCCCTTATCATACCTCCTGATCCAGGAAACCCCAGAGTTATAGTTTAAACCCTCATTCCCTCACACTTGTTCAATGTTTACTAGAGCCTCCTAACTCAGTTACATTCTAGGTAATTATAGAAATAGTCACCCAATGGTCCAAAATCTACGACCGTTAAAAAATGAGTACTTCGTCCTTACCAGACGATGTTAAACTGAACGGAGTAACGGTATACCCCATGCGAAAGATAAATCAGCCCGGTGAACTCTTCGAGTTTTAACAGCAATTAGGGATGAACATCCCTGACATGTCAAGATATTTCCTTACCAAGTGACAGACTTCATGGTCCGGTCAATCACAGATCCTCGTAATAATTCACGGATATCAGAAGTGGAAAGTTATCGACCTGTAGACACCATTGAATGACTATTCACACCATTCCCTCAGTGGCTCTTCATATTTATATCCCTTGTACCGTCTACCAAATTCCCGATTTCCTCAGGCGATGCACTTCCTAGCCCTATACGCTTACCGGCCTCAGAGCCCCCATATCATCTCTCCTGATCCAAGAACCCCAGAACCATAGTTTACACCATCAAACCCTCTCCACATCTTGTACAGGGCGAGATATTCAAGCCCAGTTAAATTCTAATCAAGTGTGGCCTTTAAAATTACGTCCTAACCACATGACAATTGAAACTACAAGGAGCATGTCTTTTCCAGTTGGCGTGAAGCTGTAGAGACCAAGAATTAAGAATCTAGGTAAATGACTATAATTTAAAGCATTTTCACATGTTTAATAATGCCCCCTATCCTTGGTGCACAACTTTAAACTACACAGTATCTTCAAAAAGGATCCTCATCCTCACCGCATGACGTTAAACTGCACAGGATTTAAAATTCCCTCCGTCCTTACCACATGACATTAAACTGCACGGTCGAACCTATCATGTGTTCAGTTAGTAATGGAGGATTTCCTTTGTCCCTCAGTGCATGGGCTAAACCTACCCAAACCACCGTCTCACACTAGTTTGAGATGGGATAACTTCATCCATTACCGGGAAAATTATCCCAGATGTTTCTCCCGTATCCAGGCATAATCTCCTCATAAACCATACTCTCTACTCCGAAGAAGCCGAACCCTTGTAAGCCACCCCTGGTGGTCCCAAATCTTAACTTCCCTAAATTTTCCTGGTTATTGAGGGAATAAAATCATTGACCTAAGGAAACCTTTTCATGAATATTCATATCATTCCCTCAACGTCTCTGCATATTGATCTCCCCTGGCTTGTCTACCAAATGCAAGATTTTATTAGGTAATGTTTCTCTCCATACGTCTCTTGGCCTCTAAGACCCCATATCCATCCCAGGATTTGGAAACCCATTGAGTTATAGTTTACCAACCTCTTTCACAACCCCACTTGAATACGCTAGAACGTCTCTAACGAGATTACTGAGAACCAGGTGATGTTTTTCCATTTTAAAGAATGTCATAGCTGCATGAAATTAAACGGTGCCAACCTCCAACCATCCTCTACGCTAACTAAATTCATAGTACAAGGACCCTACGTCCTCACTCTTGATTAATAAAGATTCTCCCAAACCCTTTCAGATGTCACAAACCCTTTCCGAGCCACCCCTGGTCATTTTCATATTATCTAATCCATCCATTGTGGTTTCCATAATTCGGACTTCTAGGATGTCCTTAGGCCATCATAAATGGATAGTAATTGAATTAAGGACACCTTTTCATGACTATGCATACCATGCCCCTAGTGCATCTACGTATTGATTTCCCCTGGCCCTTCTGACAAAGGCAAGTCTTCCTTAGGTGATGCTTTTCCTACCTCAGCACGTTGATACGGCTCCCATGCCTTGAGACATGCCCTGCATGTTGCTCAAATCTAAACATGTTTCCCCCACAAGCGTTTGAAAGGTATTGAGACATCTTTTAACCAACCAATATTTGTCGGGGCACTTTCCACACCATATCTGGTCAATGTTGTTCGACCTAAAACATTAGTAATGATACTCCTGTCGGTGGGACTTTAAACCGATCACAAAAAAAGAGGCGCAAAGCCCGTTAGGCTGAAAACCGAATATGGCGACCTAAAAAAAGCCGAGCCATACCCACTGAGTCCACAATAAATGTGACTAGGAAAAAATTAGGGTATTAATAGAAAAGACAAAAAATTTGTGGGGTTTTTCTACAAAACCCTAGCATTAGTCAAACTATGCTCGCTGGATCCCATGGTCCAGGCAAAATTTAGAGCTCGTTTCTGTTTTATTAGTTGTCTTATACTCTGATTATTCGATGTTCGGTGAATTAACATATGCAGCAATCATGTCAGATAATTTCTATCACAGGAGAAGACAACAAAAGTGTTAAGGAGAAACATCTCTTTATTCCATAACAATGTTGACGGGAAGGGCATCCAAAATATGGAGCCTCCTCTTGCATGAAATGTTATTACAAGAAATTTCCAATGGATTCAAAAAGTTGTATCGGACACTATTGAGAATCCTCGATTGCATGATAGAGATTCTGTAGCAAGGCCGTCTCAGCTTCTGCACAAGCCCACAGCGCTTCCACCTCCTGTGATTCCTTTGAGCTCTCCCTCAACTCCTCCTCCATCTGTCGCTCCCATTCTTCAATTATGGTTGTGACATTACTCTCATCCTTCTGCAGCTGCTGTTTGTCACTCCTCAACACCTCTATTCGAGAAAGATTCTTAATGAATTATCCCTGAAGTCTTGCGACTACCCCGACCTGATCACGAGCTTCCGTTAGGCAAAGCTGACCCTCCTCCAGGATCAGCCAATAGCTGCCCCTCTGCCTTCAAGACTCCATCGTAGGACAGTTCGTGGGCCTGCATGGAAGAGTCATGAACTTTCTCTCTCTGAAAAAAATCCTTGATCCATTCACGATTTGGGACAAGCTGTTTCAGTGATGTATCTTTTGAATGCTCCCAGGCCTGATCAATATGTTGCTTCACCAAGGGAGGAGTCCTCTCTTTGTTGTCCCATACATAAGGGGGAGGCATGAATTCATCATACATGCTTCCAACAATGGGGACCTCTGAGATCTGGAAGACATGCCAAAGACTGATACCCACCTACCCATGGACCAGATGGAATGGGTTGGTATCTAGACTCCAACGGCTCATAAACTGCTTTGCAAGGGCGTTGGGTTGATTGGTATAGGTCTGGGACATGCAAGAAGCTTCATATAAACCTATGACTTGCAATTCTTCCTCAAACTTTCCACAGCTCTGGTGAACCTAGAAGGGCCAACCCCAATCCAATGACATTAATTCCCCTATGGGTAGGAGTTCCTGGTCCTCCGACCATCCATGTTGGTTTTTCACC
Organism: Viscum album; assembly: GCA_963277665.1. Lineage (NCBI taxonomy): Eukaryota > Viridiplantae > Streptophyta > Magnoliopsida > Santalales > Viscaceae > Viscum > Viscum album. The sequence continues at coordinate 441,197,882 of OY728135.1, read as the reverse complement.
ATTGAATTGTGTGAAATGATTTGGTAACAGTGAATTTCCTCATCTTGGTGAAGTTGTTCTCCTGTCAGGGACACGTGAAGTTGATTCAACACAAATCCGGCAACTGTATCCCTTAGGGAAGGCCACCCCCTAGTGGATATCACAACTCCAGGGATAGTACTCGTAAATTTCCACACTATGGGATCATTTTCATGAGATGGCACTGGAATCAACATATCAAACAATAAACAGAACCTATAGGTAGGAAGGCTATAGGAAAAGGGGTACTCCCGTAGTGACTTAGACATCAAGGATCCACGGAGGGGGTACAATGAAGTGTTATGGACTCCACCCGGAACAGAGATGTCCACATCCCTTAAGCGTTTGTCAATAATCGGAAGAGGTTTGACAGAAAGCCAAACCATAGGACGAGGAGAAACCATATTTTCTCCCTGCATTATAAAAGCCAAGAAAATGGTTAGTCCGGAATAATAAAATATGGACAAAAATACCACATATATGGAAATGGACTCCGTCAAGGAACCTTCGTGACGAAATCCGCGTACAGCCTCTAAAGGTGGTTTGCGACGACTACATCTAGCGAACCAACCCTACGTAGAAGAAGTCAGCGGAACACTGGCACATGGAGCATTGGACAGAAAACCATGAACTAGGCTGAATTGCAGAATCTCAATCTCGGATTTAAATGTTTATGTTAGGAGGAATTATGAAATTTTCAAAGTATGGAAGATTTTCATTTCACGGATCATCAAAACCATGTAGCGAGTTCCTACGCTACCCGTTGTAACTTACTTTTAAATTGATTAAAAGTGGTAGTTCACAACTGGGAGACTGGTTCGCTGGTGAAGGAAGGTGTGAATAGGGAATGGCTCGTGGAAATGGATGTTGGTTCACAGAAGGGGAATTTCACGAAGGAGAAAACACACAGAGACAGAAAGAGATCTCTGTTTTCGCAAAAAATCCAGTAAAAGACAAGGGAGGGACCCCCGTATTTATAAGAATAGTCCCCTACGGGTTCCAATCCTCTACCTTGAACTATCCAGATTTCAGGACCACTCTATATTAGAATAGTCTCTTCTTTTTTCTGATCTGACATCATTCTGATGGGGGGAATTTGTAGGGTCCTGAAAAAATCCAAAAAGGAGAATGAGACACCCATTAATTAAATAGAGGATTCTACCCAATTTACCTCACCAATTTTCCTTGAGGATCTGGGAAAAAATATGGAGAACACCCAAGAAATTGGAAAAGGATCGACCGGTCAACGTACTTGGCCAACAGGGATGGTGCACGGCTGGTTCAGCAGGCTGCCTCCTCCGCGGACTACTGTCATTCATGGAACAGATGCAGGAACCCTCTGCGGGCGGAAGCCAGGGTGGTCCACCATCACGAACCGTCCCAGCCACGAACCCTGTCAACCGGCCCGAACTGCATACACAGTCATTGGAAGAATAATGGCAGAGCCCTGAGCGGCTGCGAAGCACTCCCCGAACTAGTTTTGTTTGCGGGGAAGGTGAAATCAATGCCCCCACGAGTTGCATATTAACCAAGTCATCCGTAAACTAGGTCTTCGTTCATGGGCCTCCGAAAAAGGTGTTTCCTGACCCCAGATACATCTCATTATCCACTCTATAAAAGGACATCGAGGGGGAGAAGAGAGGAATCGATCAGATTCTGGTGGAAGGATTTTGAATGAAGGAGCTTAGGATTTCGCAAACAACGAAGTTCAAATTCGCGAACCAGAATAGGTATGAAGCTGAAAATTAATTAATAAGAAACTGAAAACACATAACAAATTAGTGAACCGTGAACATAAAATAAAAATAAAAAAGTAGACCGCCATCCATTCCCACTCTACAGATGTACTTCCCATGGACCAGGGAGTCTATGCCACTCTTTCGATCTGACGAACCACGTAGAACCCTCCTACGTGAGTGAAGCCCTGACCGAAGAACCCCCGACCGGTGTCTCCCTTGGCCGTTGTTGCTCACGTAGACCCTAAAGTGTACCAATCTGCTACATGGGCTGATTACGAATCCTCGTACCACCCTGGTACGTGGGATGCCTATTAGTCCACATACCACCCTGTTATGTGGATGACCTCTCCAGTTGCGTAGCACCCCCCTACGGGAAGGGCTCCAATCCTCATACACCCATGTGGCCCGCCAACTCCTTCAGTGTTCCCATTCCCTTATTCAGATAAAATCCATCCAATCTGGCTAGATTCTTCGCAATCCCTTCAGTGGTCTACTCATCGACCTCGAGCCAAGGCCTCTACCAAAGCCACTAGATCTGTATGATGCAATCTCTTGGTGCATCAGCGCGCTACATTGAGTTCACATACCCATGGTAGGTGAAGTCAAAGGGGTTTCTACTACCCTTGAACGCGTTCCCAAATCACTCCTGGGTTCCCATACCCACAGTAGTGTAGGGACCGGCCCCGGGAGTCCCCTTTCTATCTCTCCACTTGTCAAGAGTAGGGGACCCCGTCTGATTTTCCTTTCGACACCAGCGGTGAGTGATTCTTCTCTATTCTGAGAGTGACCGGGAAGCCTCCTTGGTGTAAGTCCCAAGCCCTTCTTGCAAGATGTATCACCCATGTACCTCTGTTCTTCCCCGGTTCCAAGAACCAAGAGGGGAGATGGACACAGGAGTATCCATTCCCTCTCCCTCTGGGATTTTACACCATCAGGCCTCCATCCTAGAGTAAGTCCCAATCTCTATTTCCCTGGGCCGACCCATGCATAAGTCCTACATTGCTTCCCATAGATGCACCTTTCGCGACTTGATAGTCAAGTCTCTATTTCCTCTTGTTTCCCACACCGAGAATGACTCACGTGGGATTAGAGTAAGCACCGACCCTGACACCACCTCTTGTGAACTACGAGAACTTTGATCCATGTGAAGGAATGGTATATAGGAAGCCTCCATGAGGTTCAAGCCCACCTCCTGGTCGTTCCAAACCCTGTACGTTGGTTCACTAACTCTATGGGCTGGCTCAGAATGTAATCCCCATCAACCATCTCATCGGGTCACCTCAAACTGTAAGCCACAATCCTTCATCCCGCCTGACATTAATCTGCATTACTGAACTATGTGGACTCTGATTCCTCTCACGAGGATACGTAGGAAGCCCATATCATGGGTTCAATCCAAATGCTCAAGTCATTATATGTCTCCCCTGGATGACAATAAACTCTATAGCACCCAGTTATAAGGCTTCAAACTAGTGTTGTCTCAATGAGTCCAAACTCCTCGGAGTCATTAATCCAATGAGGGATGTTAAACCTTGGGCCTAAATGATTCTGAATCCCAGCATTCAACTGAACATTGCCAACCAGGATTAATCCGTGGATACTATTCTTGGGTGTAAACCAAATATTCACGAACATATGAATAAGTCTTAAATCTATTAGAGAGTCCTAGAATATTCAATAATTCCCTCCCTAAAAGGGTGCGATGAGCCCGACTTCCCATCCTCTCGACCAATGTGAGTTCTTAAGCATTGCTGGCCCAATATCCTAGAGAATTCCTACCGTTGAAAAGCAGGTCCATGTATCATTGGAAATGGAACCATTGAGCATTACGAAACTAAGACCAATATAACCAATTCAAGCGATTGAGCTGAGTTCAGCCCTCCATGAGATCGAAAGTCAGGCAAATCGGTCAACTCCACCTGATTTGTTGCGAAATAGCCACGTTTGAGGTTCCCTCTACATATCTATTGAAAACTATATGGTTTGTTGGGTTCCCTTTCACGACTTAAACAAACAATGTTTTTTAATATATTGTCAACATAGTTTTGGTTGTAAGGTTAGTACTAAATGAGTACTAATTGTGTACCCCATACTATTTTCTCCTAAAAAATAGATTTTGAGTCCTGAATCTGTTGATGCTTATCCTAGAACATGAGGTACCTTATGGTCCTCAATAAACATCCAAAAGTAATAATGTAAGGTGTTCATATTTTCAAAGATCCATTTTGATGAATGTTTTTAAAAATGAATTATCCACCAAATTATATTTTTAGTTTCCCTTAGAATTTCCAACTTGTTCAAAAAAATTGGATCCTATAACCACAATATTGTAGAACTTATCATCACAAAGAATACCTGGTGGAAATCCAAGAACAAAACCCAACCTATGATAATAATAAAATTATGTTCAAATTATACTATTCTATATACGATTCCCTTATACACTCCCATAGAATAATACCAAACAGAAGACACAAGAATGATCAAACCTCAACCGATGCTCGTGTTCATCATTAAACAATGAGACAAGACTATACATACCTATTTTAAACCATAAAAACTATGTAAATAACATATTAGACTACCTATCATAGGGTTATATACCCATGATCTTATCCTACAAGTACAACTCCAATCTTTAGAACCTCCCACCATCATAATTTCCCATCACATAATGCTTCCATCAAATTACAGACTCACTCTGCATGGTCCCCAACATCCCATACCAAAGAACAAATGAGAGAACCATTCACTCGGTACAATCTCATAGTTTTTCTATTTTGATTCCAAATTGATGTTCCATCATAAACTAGAATACACTAAACACGTTAAATATTCATTGAAAATCCTAGACAATCCCTGAGCAATGTTTACTAACTCTCCAATATTTTCCTAATATGATTTCTAAGAAAATATATCAAAATTCACATGGGAACAAAAATAGAATCCCCTCTTGATGAACCATCTAAAAAATGATCAACTCCAACTTCTTACATGCCATCACTACTCGATCATGATGCCTTGACACCTAGAGACAACCCATGAACATCCATATAGGCTAATCATGGATCATGACTAGACCTTGGTGAAATTCCATGATCAAAATATCATCTTAGATTACCCAATAGTAGATAAAGAAAATTTCATGTACAATTTAGTATTATTATAGACTATTTAGTTTCCCTTCAATGAATAAAAAACGTTCTGACCTACCCTTTAGTAACTGATGCAACTTTTGATTTACCCCATATTAAATCATGGAATATTCATTTATCCCTTACTAACTTATAAAAAAATCATGTTATCCTTTATTAAATTTAAAAACATTCACGATACCATTTAGTAAGTTATGAAAACATCATGTCACCCTCCAACAATGTATGAAATTTTAGGATTATGATTTAGTGGATTAATAATTATTTGAGTTACCCTTTAGTAACTTAAGAAACAATTTATTTACCCTTTATTTAACATATGAAACATTCAAGTTACCATTTAGTAACTTAATAAATCATCATTCAATAATCAATAACATAATAAATTTTTATTTAACATTTAGTAACTTAAGAAAAAATCAATTTACCCTTCAAAAACGTAATAAAATTCATTTTACCCTTAAGAAATAGGGGATACACTAGAAATATGGGTCCCATTTATCAAAATCGACATATGGTTGGTATCTAATCACCCAAAGCCATCATTGTTCCCAGAAATGAGCAACGATACTTCAAAAGATCTTATGTCTCTTGGTGAATCATAATTTATCCCAATATCATAGCTAGTTTTCATCGTCAACCATAAGAAAATCCAAGTATCGATTTTGTGAGTAATTTCAATGTTTTCCATTCTAAATACTTGTTGACATCAATAAGCCACTATTATCATCCCATAATTCATCTCATGTATGAAAAATATTCATACCATGATAGCCACATCCCACGGTCATCATTATGATCCCAAAAATAAATGCATCTTAGATATCACATTATTGAAAAAGTTAAACTAGTTTAAATGGTACACACTCCTTCTACCACAGAACTCATTTTTTGGAATTGGAATATATTTTTTAACCAATTTCCAATATGAAAAAATATCCACTTATAATCATAACAAGGAAAATCCTACTCCTAAATGCACAAATAACACTCATCGTGATCCATGTTCATGTACATCATCCAAACTGAATACTAAATCCATGATTCAATATTATATCAACGATGTTTCAGCACCTGATCATTTTTTCAAGGTTGTCCCTAGCACTGACACAACTTAGTTTCATCTAAATCCCCATGTTAGTATACACTAAAAGTGACCAGTGATTGTTACCTTCAAGAACCCACTACACCTTTATTATTATTCCTAAATTAACACTTTACAAGGTGTTAGGTGATCACATCATTCAAGCCTCCTCGCTACTGTACTGATTATCATAGAACCACAAACACCTCATTGATCCATTTCATTATTTAATAGTCTCCATTTATGGAAATTCATTCTACCTTTTTATTAAATCAATTTAATGGGTGTACCCATTTAAATTGATTCATATGACCAGTTTCACTACACATCCACAATATATTTTAGAATACACCAAATGATAAATCTCAGGTCGCATTATCCCACATAAATATTAACCAATATGGTGACTTATTTATTTTTAAATCACCAAAAAAACATTAACCGAACCTACTAAATGACTGAACATTCCCTACGAATGTCAGTCCCTTAAAAAAATTGAATCAACATTTCTCACATATCCATCAAGGATCAACTTATTGTATCTTAACCCATATACTCAAGGCATGCTTCCATAAACTAGTAGACCTTCCCAAGACCAACTATAGTGACCCAGATTTTGTAAATTACTATTGTTTATAGAAATAAATGTGAATTATTTTATATTATACAAAATTATATACATACAACATATAGAGAAACCAACAACCCATCCTATAATTAATGAAAGTCATTACATTAGAAAAATAAAAAAAGACTACTAAAATGAAAAATATTCTATGGTTACAAAAAATAGGAAATTTTAAAACAAAATGGGAAATATATGGATTACCCAAGTCCAGTACAATCATCCCTCCCTTGAACAATACTATAGAAAAGAAACAAAATATTAGTAAACCAATCAATATTATAAAAAAAGGAAATATAGAACCTTGAGATGAACTGAGTTGAATAATGAATGAATTATATTGAGGTATTTATGGAAGTTAATGCAACCATTTGAATTGTAATCTGACCATTGGAATATTAACCTGACCATTTGGAATATTAACTCAATTATTGTGAATAATAACATAACCATTGTAACAATTATTTTCCTCAGAATAATAAATGTGTAACCTAAATATTATTTATAAATATTAATTTAGGTGAATAAATATATATCATAAATCAAATAAATAAATAAATAATATTATTTAAAAACACAATGTAAATAAAAGTAGATTTTTTATAAATTATATTTTAAGGTATTTTTAAAAAATCACAGCTTTATATTAAAATTTTAAAATTACCTTTATTAGAAATTTTTATCTATAAAATGGATATAATTTTTCAAATAATAATTTCATAAAATTTTAAGGGTGATATTATGGTAATTTTATAAAACATGTCAATTTTTATGTGAATATTGAAAATACTGTTTTACTCTTAAATTATGTATCATAAATTACTTAATTCACTAAGTATTGATGAACCAATAATGTCTAGAACATTAAAATTGGAAAAAAATTATTTTTCAAAAATTATTTTTCAAAATAAAATAAATTTAATATCCAAAAATAAAAATCATTTTCCAAAGTCTAAAGTCAAAAATGCTCCCTTAAAATAACATTTCTTATTTTTTTGAACATTCATTTTCAATAAACTAATGATTTAGAATTATAAAGGGGTATAATGTTTTGAAACAACTATACAATATTAATATATGATTTATATGTTTCTTAAATTAACTATTAACATATTTACTATAGACATTGTATTTTATTCAATATTGTATTCTAAAAAGTCCCTTCTTTTCATGTATAAAAAACCCCCTCACTCCCCTTGGAGAACCACTCCTCCTACCCTATTCATGGAAAACAATATCTCCAAATACTTTCCATTAATCCCCTTATAATCCATATGGTTATTATGGATTAATCCATCTCTAATCATTTAGGGGTTCTGATGTAGTACAATAGAAGAAAACCCAATAGGAGGTTATGTTTTCATCACCACTTCTTTGTGTTTTCCTCTTCATTTCATCACAATATATATCACATTCAAAACAAATTACTCAATGATTAATTAGGTATTATGATTAATATGTATTATTGAGTTCACTATGCTATAAAAATTTTATATTTGAAAATTTTATATTTTCTAACAATTTTTCTCCTGTTTGAGACAACGTTCCCATTAAATGTTGGTTAACCACCTATGAGGATGTTTACAATTTATTTTTTTGTCAAAACCCTTATGTATGGTTAAAATAAAATATTTATTATATATAAGTGTATAAATATAAATTTCTTAATCTTCTATAATTTATTCTACTTATATATAAATTACATTAAAAAATAGTTAAATCCAAGATAAATTAGAAATTTAAAAAGAAAACATGATATAAAAACACTTCAACATCAAATAAAATAAATTGTGAAATATAATAAAATGGTTATAATTGATAAATATTTAGATAAATTAAAATAATTAAACTCTATTTAAAGGTTTTAATAAATTTATTCTTAATATTCTAGAGGTGTAACAGTGAAGAACTAAAGCAGGATTTTTAGGAAAGGGGATTCATGAACCCAAATCTTTTTCATAAGGATATCGCTATTTCATGAAATCATGATAATGGATATACTTGTAATATAATATCACTATTATTCCAATTTATTTTCATGGATATACATGGTTTTACCTTTATTTTTTATCCAAATACAAATACTTTCAAAAAACACCTTTCATTCCAAACAATAACCAACTCCTCATGTGTTGTTACTTGTACAAAGGACAAAGACCTTCTATTAAAATGTATGATCTATAGTTTCTTATTGGGAACCCAAAATATTATTCCTCATGTATTGTTATGAAATTTTTATGAAACACATTCCTCTCCATGGGTTATTTCATGACTATGATTGTTATATGTTCAACGGGAATGAATAACTTTTAGTATTTATGATGTGGTGAGTGGAACCAAAATTAAATGCCCCTAATATTTATATTGTAAAATATTGTATCTCATGAGATAATGTTTATTATACATTACCATTATTCTATTGTTGTTAAAAATTAAAATTTTATGATTATGTACATATGTCTTGTGTGAACATGATGTTAGAGTTATTCACTAACATGGGAGGTATTTGATTAATATGATATAATTTTTCATTTTTTACACCCCCACATTCCATGATTTATTTTATATATCACTCATGATGCTAATAATGAATATTTTCTTATTATATGATTATTTTGGTTATGCCCATCCATTTATTATTGATTCATTTCCCTTATTCCTTCCTATATTGGTCTTATAGATCACTTATTTCATTAATGTATATTATCCACTGACTACATGTACTAAAGAGAATGTTATTTTTAAAAGGGTAAAGAATAAGTATTAAATTAATTTTATATTTTTTATTTTGAATAATTGATGTATTGGCCTAATTTTCCCAGGACACTATACTTTTGGATCATGGATTGTAATGATGTTTTGTTTTTTTTAAGTTATAATATTAATGTGAGAAAATTAGTTTTATTATACTAAGTATTATAATGATGAATTTATGAATTTATGAATAAGGATTATAAAAAATTAGTGAAAAACATGAGTATAAGTTTGTTTATAGGTAAATAATACTTGAAGAATCATTTTTGAAAAATGATAAATGTAGGGATCCTATAGGATATTCCCATAGAATTAATTTTTTAAAATAATAAATTATTTATTCATGATTTGTTGAATTTAATTTTGATAAAGGCTTTTTTATTTTAGAAAATGGTAGGAACCAAGTGAAAATAGGCCAACAAACCTTATGTGGGACAATGAAATTATTGTACAAATGACTCCCCCAATGTCACGGGAGGTGGAGTTCAAAAATTTATAGTGATAATTACCCAGTTGTATCAGCCTAAGAATAATAATATAAACCATGTAGAATGCCCAACATCACCCAATAATGGAGAACTGGATATTGAGACCATTATAAAGAAATTACCCCCAATGTTTAGTTGAACTTCTAATCCACTTGTCCTGTAATAGTGAGTCAACTCAATGGATAAGATCTTTTTTGTCATCCACAATTCTGATAAAGAGAAGGTGCCTCTAGGCATATTTAATTTAGATGGATAAGCTAATCAATCAGGGGTTCTGATAAAGAACATCATTCCAAATGATGAAATATAATAGATGTTGTGGTAAGACCTTATGAAAACCTTTATTAATAAGTATTTCCTTCAAAATCATCGAACAAATATGGATAAATAATTCTCAGAGATAAAAAATATAAGGTGAATATCTCATGACATATGAGGAAAAATCCTCAAGGATTTTAAGATACTTCTTGATTTATTTTAAATAAAATGATATAAAAAAAGATATATTATTTAGTGGATTAAAACCACACCTTCAAAAAGGATTTATCTATCATAGGCTTTGGGAGTTATGAAAAATTAAAATGATTTTCCCACAAAGTACAGATGGAGTTTCGAGAATGGTCCCATGGTTATAAATATAAGAGTAGATTATTGGAGTTTCATGCCTTTGGTTCAAATAAAAAATATGGAGAAATATGATCCAACCACACATATTTGAAAAATATATGATGAAACATAATGGTAATTCCCTAAAAGATATAGGTAAGTGCTTCATGTGTCAGGTACAAGGAAACCAAGATCATGAATGTTGAAGATAAATTAAGAATCCAACCAATATGATGGAATAAAGGAAGGAATATCTTAATACACCACCCATGGAATAATGATATAATCATAGGTAGAAAGGGAAATAAGCATGATAGTATAGATAACCATGGGTCCTTGTGATTAATTAGCATTAGAAAACACCAAATACAAAAGTTCATTGGAAAGATATTTTATCACTAAAACTAAATTGGAGTGTTAAAATTATGTAAAACAAGTTACACATACTACTCACTCATGAATGGAAGGATTTTTATTTGATTATATTTCTACATATTTATTTATATACTGCATATTTTCTAGAACTATTTAATAAAATACCCAATAAATTGATGTAGAGATATGTGTAATAACACCAAGTGGTGTGATTATCTCAACCAAAATATTTTACTCTTCTCATATTAGAGTATTTGGGGTGATTTATCTAGGTAATATTATAATCATTAACATGGTGGAATTCTATGTTATATTGGGCATGAATAAGTTTTTTTATAAAGATCTCACATATACTATTAGAAAAATGATCTCTATTTTCATGTTCCCAACCATCTAATGATCCTCTGTAAATGAAATTAAGATCATGAATTTTATTTAATAATTCCTTCAATGTTTTTTGTTCTTAAAACCTATGAAAAATCCTTCATTTACTACATTGTAGGGTCAAATAAAGGTATCAACCTAGAATAAATGACCATTGTGAGGGTATAAAATGATCCACTTCCTAATGAGATACATGGAAATTCCCTATATTATGAGGTAATAGAATCAATATAACTAATACATAGAGCCACTCATATCTCTAAATAACCCCATAGGATGGACCTGATGGAACTAGAGGAGTTAAGGAAGTTGATGTAAGATCATTTAAAAAAAGGTTTCAAAGGCCCATGTACATAGCCTTGGGGTGGGATGGTGAACATTTTCATGAATAATGATGGATAAATGCTGTTGAATATCAGTTTTAAAGATATCAAAAAATCCATCATAAAGAACAATGATAATATATAAAGGACTAATGTATTCTTCAATCAACTAAAAATAGGTAAATACCTCTCAAATGTGGATCTTCATTATGGATATCAAAAACTAAATTTGAAGAAGGAATATATTCAGAAGACTGGTTTCTATACATGGTATGAACTATCTGAGTTCATAGTGCTTCCATTTGGACTTAATAATTCACCAAAATTCATTATATTTTTTATTAATAATTTTTTAGAAACTACCATGGAAACTCTTAGGTAGTTCTCATTGATGATATTATCATTTACTCTAGGAAAAAAGAGGACCAAGAATAGAATAAAAGGATTATGTTCATGAGGATAAGGAAGAATATGTTTTCTATGTTCTGTATGTGTGTAATTTGGATGAAGCAAGTCACATTATCAGGGCATGTGATCAGAAGTTGGGGAATTTATATTTACACTTCAAATATAAAATAAATTTAAGAATGGCCTTGACCCTCTAATATTACATAAATTCATAGTTTTTTTAGCTTAGCAGGGTCCTGTTGATGTTTTATGAGAAATTTCCCCTAAGTTTTAGCTTAATAACTATGTTAACATGGAATGGGGTAAAATATTCTTCTAAGAAAAATTAATGAATAGTTTAATGTTCTTATGTATAGGCTAATCATTGTGTCTATACTCATACTAACAAACATTGATGAATATTTTGTGATATAAATTTATGCTTAAATTGAAGTCTTGGGTTTTGTATTCAAGAAGAATAAAAAATTAATGATAGTTGAAATCCATGAGAAAAAAATACCCTTCATAAGATTTGGAGTTACTAGCTATCATATTTCCCATGATTTTTTTTCAGAACTATCACTATAGTTATAAGTGTCACATATATACCTATCAAAAGAGTTTAAAGTATATATACAGATAAAAATACATTAACATGTGTTAAAGAAGATAGTTAGGGTAATTAAGGAATAGGATTTCGTTATTCATTACCATCTAAGAATGTTGAATAAGGGATATTATTCTATTATTAGGACATAACATGCTACATTATCTATGATGTGGATTGAGAAATACCATATCATTATTGATATGAAAAGCATATATCTATAAATCACAATGTTAGGGAATACATCTTTCCTTACATAAATTATTTCCCAACCATCTATCTAGTAGAATATAATGTAGGAACAAATAGATGATTTGGATATTCAAATTATGGTGAAATTAGTAATGAGGCTACATGAGTTCAACATCTAAGAGGATAGAGTTATTCAATTTGTTATTAGACATTGTGTGACTCCATCACCTAATATAAAAAAATCTAATGTATAATGTGTTTAACTAATCTTTCTCCATCCATATTACAAGTAACAATATTTATTTAGATCTTCAGGAACACATCTAGTGGGAAAAATAAAGAAGGGCTTTGCTGAGTACACATCATTACGCTTGGTATATCATAATGTTGAAGAAGAGAGATAGAAAACCAAGGGGATGATAAAATTGTTGCCTATACCAACGTGTAAATGTAAGAATGTAACTGTGGACTCTATCATTGGTGTCTTTCATACATCCAAAGGATATAATATGTTATGGGTTTGAGTGGGTCCACTCCCAAAGACTACCCACATCCTCTCTATTAGGTAAGATTTTTCATAAATAAAATTCCAATATATAGATAAATAATATGGTGAGAATGAATTTGGTTCCTATTTTTATCAACATTGATCATGATCCATGTTCAAATCTAAATTTTTCAAAAAATTCTACAATATTTGAAACCTGTGTTGGATTTCAGTATAGTATATCAACCTTAAACTGATATCAAATCTAAAATGACTATTCAGACACTTCAGAACGTGATAATATCATCATAAATGGTATACTTTTTTTATTTCATCAACATCTTCCATTGGTTAATTTATCATAAAACAGTAGATTCAATTCAAGTATTCAAATGGATCTACATGAAGAACTGTATGGGAAACAATGTAGAACCCCATCCTTTTGGGATAGAGTTAGTGATTGAAAGCTACTCAGAACTAGTCATCTACAAGAGATGATAGAGAAGGTTTATTCATTCCAATAATATTTAAAATCATGATAGAGTTGGAAAAAGATCTATGATTAAACCCATCAAAGTTCATTAGAGATTGATGTCGGAGAGAAATGTTTCCTTAAAATTGTTAGGCGGAGAAAAAGGGAGTGATGGCAAGAGGGGGGTGAATTGCCTTTTAAAAAATGATTAACAAATTAAAATCAAAGTTGAAAGTGCAGCGGAAATAAATGAGGCAAGACACAAAATTGATAACGGAGTTCGGCCTAAAACCCGGCCTACGTCTCCGCTCCCAACTCAACCGTAGAGAGATTCTACCGCTTTCTTTTCAATGGTTTTAGCAAGAAACCCACTAGACTTTACAGGTAGTCTAGAACCTATTACAGCTTGCTTTTATATGGTTATGCAAGAACCCACTTGCTTTCAATGGTTGAGTAAGAACCCACTAGCCTTCTTACAGGTGAAGGCTAGCTCACCTATGTCTCAAGCCTTTTAAAAGGGAAGGCTTGACTAACCTCTTCACACCTGAAGGTGGTGTGAGAACCCAAAAGAATGGAGGATGAGAGAAATGGGAGTTTGTAGGCACAAACTCAATTTAACGCTCAAAATGAATAAAACTAGAAAAACCGTAATTGGGGAGAAGCCTTGGGCGCCAATGGATGATTGGAGTTGAAGACGTGCACTCCCAAGCTTCTATGGTGGTGCTCCTTGGATGTGGAATTGAGTTGGAGCGATTGGGGTTCCTTGGAAGAATCCGCCGGAGGTTAGCCAAATGATGTAAAATGTGTCTGTTGGCTTCCGTATGGCTTGGTTAAGTTTCTGGGGCTTCCTAGTCCTTTATTTATAGAGGGGGAACCCTCATATGGCCTTTGGAGGTCTTTGGAGCCGTTGGAAAGGGCTTCGGAGCCGTTGGGAGGCAAGTGGACAGGCTGGTCAAAAGCCCAACGGCTAGTTTGACTGGCTCCACCGGCTGACCGGTACAGGGCCACCGGTTGGCCGGTGTGTGCAAAATGGAGGAGGGCTCGGGCTCAGGCTCCACCGGCTGGCCGGTGCTGAGGCCATCGGTTGGTCGGTGGTGAGGCAGTAGCTACCACTGTGCTGGCTGAGTGCCACCGGCTGGCCAGTGCTGAGGCCACCGGTTGGCCGGTGGTGAGGCAGTAGCTACCACTGTGCTGGCTGAGTGCCACCGGCTGGCCGGTGCTGAGGCCACCGGTTGGCCGGTGAAGAGGCAGTAACAAGCTCTTTTTTCTGGGTGCCACCGGCTGGCCGCTGGTGTGACACCGGTTGGCCGGTGGTCTGGACAGATGGATTCCTTCTGTCCATGCCTCCATCGGCTGGTCGGTGCTCTTCCATCGGTTGGCCGGTGGACTGAATTTCAGTCCACTTTCCCTTATTGCTTTCTTGGCCCAATTGCTTGGCCACCTGAAATCATGCCTATCATCCAAAAACACTTGAAAGGGGATTAGAAAAACAAGAGGGTGGTTGTGATCATGAAAATTAAACCGCGAGGGGTTCGAGAGGTACAACAATCTCCCCCTATTTTGATGATCACAATCACCAAAACAAACAATGTAGAAAATGAAATGAAAAGCATGCTTTAAAGAATTTTTCCCCCAATCAATCAAGAATTTCTCCCCCTTTGTGATTATCAAAATAGCACGGGGCATAAAACTTGATTGAGGGAAACGTTTGAAAAACAAGAAAGAGATTTTAAACCAATTGAAATTTGAAATTTGATTTTAAAGTTTTGAATCAAAAAATGAATAACAGTTTGAATTGAAAGTTTTGAAAAGAAAAATTGAAATGAAAAATTTGAATTGAATATTTTGAAATGAAAATTTCGATACCAAGAGTTGAAATTTTGAAATGTAAATTGAATAGAAAATTTTGAATAATTTGATACCAAGTGTTGAAATTGAAAGTTTGAAAAGAAAGTTTTGAATCAAGAAATGAAATTGAAATTAAAAGGGTTTAAACGATCCTAACTCCCCCTAAATAAAAACAACAAATCTCTGGGGAGAGGATTATCAAACCGAGACAAATTTTGGTCCGGTGAGACTCGCTAGAAGGGATTTTTCAATCCACACTTGTCTTGTGGCGGGTCTTCTACTATAAAATTCATCGTTAAAGAAAAAAGTTTTGGGCCTACCATACCGGGCATTTTTGCAATTGCACTCATAGATTAAGTGCCCGGGTTTTTTACAATAATTGCAAAATTTAAATTGGGAGCTCCCCCTTACAAAAATAGTTGGAGCATGGGAGGAGGAAGCTTGCTTGGAATAGCCAAGCCCTTGGGTGGTTCTAGATAAACGTTGGGAACCAAGCAAATTGTTCAAATTTTGTTCCCCTTGGGTGAACATGGCTAGAGTCTCCCTTAAATCTTTGATAGTTGATTCCATGGAATCAATATCGGGAAGGTTTTTGATTTTGAGGGACAACTCCTCCTTTTCTTTGAAAAGTTGTTCCTTTTAGGAAGTAAGTTTTTTGAAATTCTTTTTTAAAGCAACAAATTTGGAAGAATGTTCGTGAAAACCTTCCTCCAATTGATCTCGCGCATGTTGGAGATCCTCGTATGACAAATGATTTAAAGAATTTGAAGAACAAGAGGATGAGGAGTCGGAAGAAGTTACCTCATGACATGCCATTAGGCATTTATTACCATTGTCGCTCGAGGAGGAGGAGGAGGATGTGGAGCTATCACTCCAAGTGGCCTTGAAAGCCTTATTCTTCTCCTTTTTCTTGGCCTTTTTCTTGTTGAGTGGTCAATCGGGCTTGTAATGGCCTTTCTCGCCACACCCGTAACATTTTACCTTGGGCTCGGATTTTTCTTGGGGTTGAGCCTTGCGGGCCTTGCGAGATTTCTTCTTGTTGTGCTTCTTCATGAACTTGTGCATTTTGCGGGCAAGATTCTCCATTTCGGAATCACCGCTAGAAGAGGAAGAAGACGAGGAGGAGGATGAGATTTCTTCTTTTTGTACCTTCAAGGCAATGTTCTTTGAAACTTTGATCGGTTTTCCTTCCTTTTCATCTTGCCTCCTCATGGTGATCTCGTAGGTCATGAGGGATCCGATGAGCTCTTCGACCGGCATGTTTTTGATGTCCTTCGCTTCTTGGATTGCCGTGACCTTCGGAGCCCATGAGCTTGGTAGGATCCATAGGATCTTCATGACCATGGTTTCTGCAGAAATATTATCTCCAAGAGATTTTATACCATTGCAAACATCAGTAAAACGAGTAAACATTTCAGAAATAGATTCGGATGGATGCATGGAAAATGACTCAAAATCTTGACGGTACATGTCCAATCGAGTATCCTTGACTTTGTTGGTCCCCTCATGGGTAACCTCCAAAAGTTTCCAGATTTCATGTGAGGAGGTGCATGTGGAAACTCGATTGAACTCATTACGATCAAGGCCGCAATGTAGAGCGTTCATGGCTTTGCCATCAAGCTCGAAATGTTTTATATCGGCTTGGGTCCATTTGGATTCATCGGGGGAAGAGAGAGTGTAACCTTGCATGAAAATTTTATAAATGGGATATCCTATGCTTCTAAGAAAAGTGGTCATGCGGGTTTTCCAATAATTATAGTCGGTTCCATCAAAAAATGGAGCACGACCCAAAGAAAAGCCTTCGGGGGAGAAAGAGGTTGAGGCCATCACAAAAAAAGATCTTGAATTTGAAACTGGTTAGGGTATTACTCAAATTTTCCTTTGATACCAATTGTTAGGCGGAGAAAAAGGGAGTGATGGCAAGAGGGGGGTGAATTGCCTTTTAAAAAATGATTAACAAATTAAAATCAAAGTTGAAAGTGCAGCGGAAATAAATGAGGCAAGACACAAAATTGATAACGGAGTTCGGCCTAAAACCCGGCCTACGTCTCCGCTCCCAACTCAACCGTTGAGAGATTCTACCGCTTGCTTTTCAATGGTTTTAGCAAGAAACCCACTAGACTTTACAGGTAGTCTAGAACCTATTACAGCTTGCTTTTATATGGTTATGCAAGAACCCACTTGCTTTCAATGGTTGAGCAAGAACCCACTAGCCTTATTACAGGTGAAGGCTAGCTCACCTATGTCTCAAGCCTTTTAAAAGGGAAGGCTTGACTAACCTCTTCACACCTTGAAGGTGGTGTGAGAACCCAAAAGAATGGAGGATGAGAGAAATGGGAGTTTGTAGGCACAAACTCAATTTAAACCTCAAAATGAATAAAACTAGAAAAACCGTAATTGGGGAGAAGCCTTGGGCGCCAATGGATGATTGGAGTTGAAGACGTGCACTCCCAAGCATCTATGGTGGTGCTCCTTGGATGTGGAATTGAGTTGGAGCGATTGGGGTTCCTTGGAAGAATCCGCCGGAGGTTAGCCAAATGATGTAAAATGTGTCTGTTGGCTTCCGTATGGCTTGGTTAAGTTTCTGGGGCTTCCTAG
The DNA here is from genome assembly GCA_963277665.1 of Viscum album. Classification (NCBI taxonomy): domain Eukaryota; kingdom Viridiplantae; phylum Streptophyta; class Magnoliopsida; order Santalales; family Viscaceae; genus Viscum; species Viscum album. The sequence continues at coordinate 441,179,740 of OY728135.1, read as the reverse complement.
TCCTTTATTTATAGAGGGGGAACCCTCATATGGCCTTTGGAGGTCTTCGGAGCCGTTGGAAAGGGCTTCGGAGCCGTTGGGAGGCAAGTGGACAGGCTGGTCAAAAGCCCAACGGCTAGTTTGACTGGCTCCACCGGCTGACCGGTACAGGGCCACCGGTTGGCCGGTGTGTGCAAAATGGAGGAGGGCTCGGGCTCGGGCTCCACTGGATGGCCGGTGCTGAGGCCACCGGTTGGCCGGTTGTGAGGCAGTAGCCACCACTGTGCTGGCTGAGTGCCACCGGCTGGCCGGTGCTGAGGCCACCGGTTGGCCGGTGGTGAGGCAGTAGCTACCACTGTGCTGGCTGAGTGCCACCGGCTGGCCGGTGCTGAGGCCACCGGTTGGCCGGTGAAGAGGCAGTAGCAAGCTCTTCTTTTTGGGTGCCACCGGCTGGCCGCTGGTGTGACACCGGTTGGCCGGTGGTCTGGACAGAGGGATTCCTTCTGTCCAGGCCTCCATCGGCTGGCCGGTGCTCTTCCATCGGTTGGCCGGTGGACTGAATTTCAGTCCACTTTCCCTTGTTGCTTTCTTGGCCCAATTTCTTGGCCACCTGAAATCATTCCTATCATCCAAAAACACTTGAAAGGGGATTAGAAAAACAAGAGGGTGATTGTGATCATGAAAATTAAACCGCGAGGGGTTCGAGAGGTACAACAAAAATATCACTATGGATGATATTCATGTTATTTGGAATGAAATGAAATCTAATAAAAAGTTACATTTATCCCTCTGTGATCCTTTGTAACATAGGAGTAGTGGCCTTTTGTCATGAACTTACAAAAAAAATATGGATCATGGTCTTGATATGTTCCACACATCTCTCTAGAATAATTAAATACATAAACTGTCACTTGTTTGGAATTTATTGGTGGTAAAAGTATAGAATGACATCTCGTTTGATGAGAATCTGTGGAATATCAGAACCATAAAGATATTTTACTATGAAAAAAAACAAATCACGTTGTTAAAGTGAATTTGATGGACTATATGTATGAAAATGAGACATTGGAACTAGATGATAAAATGAAACAAAGTTCCCTCACCTATTATGAACCAATAATATGAGATGAAAATTTAGTGATGAGATATCTAATGGGGGGAATAATGTAACAACCTATAGTTTATAAGTGATATTTGTTTCTTGATATAAATGTGTATTATATTAAATTATATGATATTAAATAGATACAATGAATTGAGAAAAAAATTCCTTATTTCATTAATAAAAATTGTTATATTTGTAAAATAATAATCATGTTAAAATGATAAATAATACATTGGGACAAAAAAATAAAATATAAAAACTACAATGGGAAATTATGGATCACTCCAATCACCTAGAATCATCCCACGAACAAAAAAATTATTGAAAATAAAAAAATAAATTAGTATCCCAATAAAATATATATTAAATGAAAATATATAACTTTTATAGGAATTTATTTGAATAATGAATGAATAAATGTAGATGTATCTATTGAAGGTAATGTAGCTATTGCAAAAATAATATTACCTTTAGAATAGTAACCAATCCATTGTTAATTTTAACCCAACTGTCGCAACTACAATTTTACCTCTAAATAAAATTTTTTGATATACATAATATTTTTGATGATTATTTTAATAATATATAAATATTTAAATTCCACAAAATAAATATTTTGATTAAAGACCTCAAAGAAGATATATGCACACTTTTAATAAACTGTATATTAATGTAATATATAAAAATCATAATTTTTTATTATAAAAAAAATTAGCACACTAGAAACTAACTTTCATACAATTAACATCATTTTTTAAATCATCAGGTCAATATTTTCCAGGGGTGTTTTTTAGTTTTCTGAAATACTTTAATTTTCAGGTGAATTGTAAAAATACAAATTTTCTTGTAACCAGTAAATCCTAAATTAAATCATTTAGAATATAAATATGAACTAATTATTTATAAAACATAATGTTTTAAAATTATAAATTTAATTTCATGAATGATTCATTAACATAAAATAAACATAATTTCCAAACAAAAAACCATTTTCTGAAGTCTAAAACCAAAATATTTCCCTTAAAATAACAATTTTTATTTTTACACATTCATTTTTAACTAACTAATGAATTACAATTATAAATGGGATAAAATTCTTAAAAACAATATATTATATAAACCTATTATATATATCATCAAAAATTCACCATTGAATGATTTTTCATGGATATAATATTTTATTAAATATTTTATTTTAAAAATTCCCTCTACGAATTTATAAATTAAACCTCTCCCTCCCCTTAGAAAACTACTACTCCTACCATTTAAAAAGACAAATATATACCAAAATACCCTCCATTAGTCAATCTATAATCCATAGGGTTATTCTGGAGTAATAAAACACTAATCATCAAGGGATTCTAGTGTTTTACAAGGGAAGAAATAACAAGAAGAGGGTATTTTTTTTAATCAACTATTTTATGTGTTCTCTTATTCTATTCCTCTATGTCTCAATCCATTTGGAAAAAATATATTCAAAGTTTAATTAATATGTATTTTAACATTATATAATTTATATTTACCTACTGTATATTTTATATTTTTGACTAATTTATATATTATAACTATCTTTACTATCCTTTAGACAATGTTCCTCATAACGGTTAGTTCACCAACAAAGAGAACATTTCCAAATTCTATAATTGTCACCAACCAAATGGAAGGTTCAAATAACTTTTTTACTAAATATATATGTATACATATATTTATTTTAGGATTTTGTAATTTATTCTTCTTATCTATAAATTATCATGAACAAAATGCAGAAATCAAAGAGAAATAAAAAATTTATAAGGAAAACATGATACCAAATTATTTAAATTTTTTAAAAAAAATTTCTGAAATATAATAAAATTATTATAATTGATAAGTTGAGACCTAAATTAATATAATTACATTCTATTTCAATTTATTAATAAATTTATGTTTTTTATTCGGGATGCATAGAAAGTGATGAAATAAAGAGAGATTTATGGTAAGGGGATTCTCAAACCCAACTCCTTATCTTTTTTAGATATACTTACTTCAATAAATATTTGGTGAAAATATTCCTCTAATATTACATAAATATCATTTTAGTTTTTTATATTTTATTATTTTTGGATATTCATGTTTTAACATTGATTTTGTAATCCAAATACAATGATTTTTCAGAAGACCTTTTCTTTCCAAAACAAATCATCACCACCTCATGTGTTTATTCCTATCCAATGAAAAATGATATATTATTTCATGAAATTATATACCTTTAGTAGACCCACATATTATTCATCAATGTATTAATTATTAAGCCTTTATGAAACTCATTCTTTACCATGGGTTATTGCATGCTTATGAATGTCATACATTCTCTGAGGTATGCATGATTTTAATCATTTATGTTGTGATGGATAGGACTGGAATTATGTATCCCTATAATTAATTGTGTAATGTGTTGTATCTCATGATATAATATTTATTATGCATGAAAATTATGATATATTGTTTTCTAAATATAATGTTATGATTTTTCACATATGTTATGTTTGAACATGAAGCTAGATTGGTTCACAACTAAGTGTTGTATTTGACCACTGTGACATGGGGTTTCATTTGTATGAATAAACACATTCAATGAATTTATTAGATATATCCCTCTTGATGTTGATGATGATTCTATTCTTATAATATGAGTATTTTGATTATTTTCACCCATGTATTATTGATTAATTTCTATTATTTCTCCCCTTATTGGGATTGAAGGATTCCCATTTCTTTGATGAATATACCATGGTGTCTACCTATTATAACTATAATATGATATTTTAAACAGATAAGTATGAAGGATTTAAATAAATATTTATTTTTTATTATGTATAATTGATGTATGAGCCTAACGTTCCCAAGACACTCTAACTTTGGATCCTGAATTGAAGAATTATTTTATTTTTTATTATAAAAATGATATAATATTCATGTAATAAAAAGAATGTTCATTGTAGTTGGTATCATAGGTGTATTTTAATTTATTTTGTGATTAGGATTGTAAAACATTAGGTGATACGATATGTATAATTCATTTCATAGTTAAAACAAACTAGAATAATAATTTAAGAAAAAAGATTAACATAATGATCTCATAAGATATGAATTTAGAGTTAATTTTATAAAAAATAAATTAGTTATTTATTCCATGTTGACAAATTTTCTTTAACAATTTAATATTTTAAAAAATGGTGGGAACCAGTAGATACCATGACAAAAAACCCATTTGAGGGAAAATGAAATGATTTTACAAATGACATCCCTAATATCGAAGGAGTTGGAGTTAAAATATTTGTGGATATGTTCACTTAGCTATCTCAGGCTATGAAAAATAACATAAATCTTGCAAAACATCCACCTTCACACAAGAAGGAACAATTGTATATTGATTCCATTATGTGGTAATGACAACAAATGTTGAGTGGAACATGTGATCCAATAGTCACAGAATAGCAGGTTAAATCAATGGAGGAGATATTTTATATTTTATACAATTATGAGAGGGATAAGGTGACTTTGACTATCTAATTTATATGAAGAAGTCGATCAATGTCGGGAATTGATAAATAACACTGAGACAAAAGATGAAATTTAACATGAGTGGGTAAAATTTAAGAAAATATTTCTTAATATGTATATCCATCAATCTCTTTGAACAATGATATGGAGAGAATTATTAGTGATGAATCCAAAGGAATGTGATTCTATCATGAGTTATGTGGAAAACATCCCAAGGATTTAAATATGTTCCATGTGATTTTTATGAAAAATGACTGAAAATAAATCAATTCATTAATGTATTAAAACCAAACCATTGAAAGTATTTAGATATATGATGCATTGGGAGTTATTATAAAGTCGATTGATGTGATATCAATTTAGATATGTAGTTTGGAGAATGGTCTCATGGTTTGGGAGACATGAATAGATAAATGGAGCTTTAAGCTGGTGGGTTAAATGAAAAAAGTGGAAAGAAGATCCAACCACCCACATGTAAAAATGATTGAAGAAACATCTTCAAAATTTCATAAAAGGGATTGGTACGTGATTAAATTGTGTGATATAAGACAAAATTCTTAAGAACATCAAGGATACATGAATAATCTGGACATCATGATTGAGGAAAGGAATGAATCTCTTAATGCACCTCCTAGGGTTTAATGCTTTAATTAAAGGGATAAAGGGCAGTATGCAAGATAGTGCACTAAACCTAGGACCCTGTCGGTAATAAGTTTCAGTAACCACCAAATCTAGAGGGTAAAGGGGAAGATTATTCCATAACTACTACTGAAGTGGAGAATGAAAATGAAGCCACATATGGTACAAGTATTATTTAACCAAGAATTGAAATTTTTTGTTTGATTATGGTTCTACTCATTCTTTTATATACTATTTGTTGTCTAGAATTTTTGAATGAAAAACTCAACAACATATGTATATATATTTATAAAAATATCTAGAGGTTCAATCATTACAACATAAGTATTGGAATCTTCTCCTGTTAGAGGATGAATGACGATTCTTATATTGAATCTATTAATCCTTCTCTTGGTGGAATTCAACGCTATATTGGACATGGATTGGTTATTATTATATAGACCACACATAAAATATCAAATAAATGAAATATATTTTCATATACTAAACCATATCATTATACACTGTAAATTAAATAATGATCATGAATCTCAACTGTTAAATACCTCTGTGGGGAGGGAGTTGATACCATCTAAGGAAGCACACCTTTACTAAATAATTGAGTCAATGGAAGGTATCAACCTGAAGAAAATTCCCATAATGAGGGAATACACTGATCTATTTCCCAAATAGTTACCCAGAATTCCCCCAAATCATGAGTTAATGGTCTCAACATAAGTTATAAATTAATCTACTCCTATATCTAAATTTCCCAATATTATGGACTATATATAACTTGATTTATTAAAAATTCAACATAGAGAGTATTTGGGAAAAAGGTTCATATTACCTATTTCATTTACTTTGGTTTCTTAAGGAACTTAATCAATAAAAATGATTGATTAGTGTGGATGTGTATCAGTAATCTAGATCTAAACAAGATCACTGTAAAAACATGTATCAAATACCAAGTATTGGTGACTTGTTTGATCAACTATGAAGATATAAATACTTCTTAAATGTTTGGGATATCAAAAGCTAAAGGTGAAGAAGGAATATATTCATCATAATGATTTTCGTATAAGGTATAGATAATATTAGTTCATATTGATTTCCTTCAGGCTTACTAAATCCAACGAAATATTTATATATTTGATGAAAAATGTTTGTAAAGACAATATATATATATATTTTTGCATTTATTGATGATATTATCATGTACTACAATAGAAAATAGGAACATGAAATGCATGTAAGGATTAAATTAGTGAAGTTATGGAAGGAGAAAATGATTTCTATGTTTAGAAAGTGTGATTTCTGGATGAAAAAAAATAACATTCATTGGGAATATGATCTCATGTGTGGGAATATCTCTAGACCCTTCAAAGAAAAGGGAAATCAATGAATGGCCCATAACCAAAAGTGTTAGGGAAATAAATAGTTTCCAAGGATTAGTAGGGTACCATCGATTTATTAGACAATTTTATAATGATTCTATAGCCCTCTAAATATATTTATCTAGAAATGGGTAATGTATGTCCAGAGAGAATAATATAAGTAAAACTAAAAAGAGCTCAATCATAGGCTAATAATTGTGCCTTTACTCAAACTACCACCAAGTGGAGAGTGTTTTTTATATAAAGTTATTGTTTAAAGAGATCTTTCGGTTGTGTGATGATGAATAATGAAAAACTGATTACCTATACCTCATTCAAGTAAAATATCCATGAGAAAAAATACATGTTCCTTATATAAAGTTAGTATATTTTATATTAACATGAATTATTTTTCATCACTATATCTGTGGTGATATGTTTGACATATATACTTATCAAAAGAGTCTACATTTCATATTCACAAATAAGGAGCTCAACATAAATCTAATATGATGGTTAGATCTAATCAAGGACTAAAATTTATCTATTAACTACCTTTAAGGAGACATGAATAAAGTAGCCAATACTCATAGTAGAGAAGAACCAACTACATTATCCACCATACTGATTGAGAAGGATCCTATCTTCATGGGTATGAAAAGAATGGATATAGAAATCATAACCGTGAGGAATACATCATAACATTCCTGAAAGGTTTCCCAAACATCTATTTAAGAGATGGTCAAGGAGTCACAACAGAATTATATTTATATTTATTTTAAGGTGAAACTAGTGAAGAAGCTACATGAGTTCCACATCGATGAGGATGGTGTGATTCGATTTGGAATTAGAATTTATAGGCCTACATCACCTGAGATAAAATAAATATCTATTGAATAATGCACATAACTTATATTTATCCATCCATCCAAGAATTACAAAGTTGAATTGTGATCATTGGGAATTGTTCTGGTGGGACAACAAGAAGAAGGATATTTCTCTGTACACCTTAATGTGCTTGGTACGACAACATGTTAATGTAGCGTGACAGAAGAAAAAATGGATGATTAAACCATTTCTTACACCCATGTAGAAATGAAATTATTTCACAATGTAATTTTTCAATTCACTCCCAACTATATCAAAAATCAACAATATGATATGGGTTGTGGTTGATCGACTAACCAAGATGGCACACTTCATCAACATTTGGGAATATTTCTCACTAGGAAAACATTTCAATATATATATGAATGAATTTGTGATGTTTCAGGGTGTTACACTTTTGATAATATTTTATCACGATTGAAGGTTCGAATGTAAATTTTAGAGAAGTCTTCTACATTATTTAAACACTGAATTGAATTTCAATAAGGTCTATCACCCCTAAACTGATATCCAATCTAAAAGGACTATTCTTACACTCAAAGACATTTTTACATCCCACTCAATGTAATTATAACATATATGGGATCAACATATCACATTAGTTCAAATCTCATTAAAAAATAACTTCAAAATCTTGTATTCAAACGGATCTATATAAATTTCTATAAGGGATGAAATGTAGAACATGAACATGTTGGGACTAAGTTGGTGAATGAAAGATACTTGGACTTGATCTTGTACAATAGATGACAAATAAGGTTCAATCCATTCAAAAAAATCATATCATAGTTAGAAAGTGATATATGATGACAATAGTTGAAGGGAATTGGAGTTTGTGTTCGATACAATGATTTCCTCAGAACATCACCATGGTAGAGATTCAGGTTATTTGGTAAGAAAGGTAATCTTATCCCATAGTGAATTGGACCCTTTGAGATCCTTATCCCAAAGGAGAAGGAGACTATTAGAATGTAATTCCATCAAATACTGATCAAGACCATGATTTGATCATGGTATCTCCCCTAAGAAAGTAAATAGTTGACCCCTAACATGTATTGAATCTTTAGGTGGTAAAATTAGAGAATCAAATATCATATAAAGAGCTGCTGATGAATGTATTTTCCCCTATAGACAATGTTTTGTACAACAAGAAAACTCATACTATCAATGTTTTGTGGAGGAATACTAAGTATGAAGAGGTGACATGTGAACAAAATTTCTATTACCAATTATCAACTAGGAGTATGAGTTGAAATTTAAGGGATTAAATTTCAAATTTTGGGATGTATATAACCTAATAGTTTTTATAAATGATATTTGTTTCTCGAAATAAATTAGTCTTATATTAAATTATACAATATTATACTCATATAACACATAGAGAATCCAAAAACACATTATTTATTTAATGGAATATTTTACATTTGTCTAAGAATAATCCAATAAAAATGCCTAATATTATAGAGGAACAAATAAAAAATAGATGAACTATAAGGGGAAAATATGGATAACCCCAATATGCAAGATTTATCCCTCCCATGAACAAAACATTAATAGAGGAACAAAATATTAGTAAAATAATAAACATTATTGAAAACAGAAAAATAGAACATTGATAAGAATTGAGTTGAATAATGAATGAATGGATTTATATTTATTTATAGGTGGAAATGTGACAATTAGAATATTAATTTGATCATTAGAAGATAGACTTAATTGTGGGGAATAGTAATGTGACCGTTATAAAATTAATTTTACATAAAAATAATTAATATTCAAATAAACATAATTTATCATGATTTATTTTTCTATATTTAAATATTAAAATGCAAAAAAATAAATATCATCATTAAAAAACTCAATGAAAATAAAAGTACATTTTTTATAAATTGAATTTTAATGTGTTTTATAAAAATTGATAATATTTTTATTAAAATATAAAGATAACTATGTTAGAAATTTATTTGATAAAATGAGTATAATTTTTTAAATAAACATGTAAATCATTTCCGATGGTTATTTTTGGTAAGTTTCAACATTTTTTCAATTTTTTGGTGAATATAAAAAATATAGTTTTTCTTGAAATAAGTGTATCTTAAATAAAGACATTCATAATGTAATATTGAACTAATAATTTATACTTACTATGTTTCAGAAGGAAAAAATAATTTTTAATTTCTTAAATGAGTCTTTAAAACAAAATAAAGTTAATTACCAATCCTAAAAATCATTTTCCTATTACTAAATTAAAAAAAATCCCTTGAAATAATAATTTTTTCCACTTTCCTTTTTAATAAAGAAATGAATTTTCTTTAAAAAAGGGTATAAAGTCATAACAAATTATATTGTATTAAAAAATGATATATGTATCATAAAAATCATTGTAACAAGGTTAACTTTGGATGTATTATTTCCTTCAAAATTTAATTCTAAAAATACGCCTCTCCTCATGTATCGATAACCACTCTCCCTCCCCTTAAAAACCCACTCCTCCCTCCCACGAAAAAGAAAATTCTCTGACCCTAGTCTTGTATATTAACCCTATTCCAATTAATATGGGTATTATGTAATATCCAAATCAAATCATCATGATATTATAGTTTCTTACAAGGGAAGAAACCCCATGAATAGGGTATGTTTTCATTAACTTTTATTTATGATTTCTACTTTTATTCCACCCTTTATCTATCCCTTTAAAAAAAATGTTGTAAGATAAATTACAAAATATGTTAAAATTATATTAATGTTGTTAAACTACTATAAATAATATATTTTTATGTAATTATAATTTATATCTATTTTTATCTTTTTTTGGACAATATTCCAAATAATGATCGGTTAACCGCCAATAAAGGCTTTTCAATGTCATATCCTTATCAAAAAACTTCGGTTTGGTTATAATAAATTATTTAATATATATAAATTAATAAATATATTTATTTTAATATAATAAAAGTTATTATTCTTATGTATACAATACCTTAAACAAAATAGATAAATCTATCCAAAAAATGAAATTTTATGTAAAACATGACATTGAAATGCTTCAACTTCGACAAATATAAATTAGTAATTATAATATAAATATTATAATTAATATATAGTGGAATAAGATATTATAATTTACTTTTACTTCATTTTTTCAAATAATTGTATTTTATTATTTAGGAGTCGCCAAAGTGATGAAATAAATATGGATTTAAAGTAAGAGGATTTTCACAGACAAGTACTTTTTTTCTGTTATCCCACATTCATGAAATATTTGTTATAGATATTCCAATAATATTCTTAAAATATAATTTCAATATTATTCTATTTTATTTATGAGGATATACATGTTTCTAGTTTAATTTTTAATTCAAATACAAATATTTTCCAAAAAATATTTTCATTCCAAAATAAATTTTTGACTCCTCATGTGTTACTTATTATCCAAAGAAAATTGATTTTTATTCCCATGTATGATCTCAATTTTTCATTTTAGAACCCCAAATATTATTGATGAATTTATTCTTTACGAAATCCTTATAAAATCCATTCCATTCCATGGGTTAATTAATAAAGATGATTGTTATGTGTTCTACATGGCATGCTTATTTTGATTATTTATGATGTGACAGGTGGGATCAGAATTATATAGCCCTTCGATGAATTGGGTAATGTGTTGTATCTCATGAAATAATTTTTCTTATGCATGAAAGTGATTATATTTTTTTTTATAATGATGATGTTTTGATAATGAGAATATGTTTTTTGTGGACATGATGCTTGATTTGTTCCCAACTATGTGTGATATTTTGTCACTATGACATGATGTTTCATATTTTAGTGTCCCCACATTCCATGAATTTATCATATGTATCTATCATTATTTTTATAATGACCATATGCTTATGATATGATGATGTTGATTATTCTCACCCACGTACTATTGATTCATGTCCCTAATTTCTCCTCTTATTGGGCTTGTAGCTCACCTCTTTGATTAAAATATATCCTTAGGTTCCTATATGTTCTAAGGAGAATGAGATAATTTAATTGGATATTGAAGAAAAATTTAAATAAATGTTTGTGTTTTATTATGTACAACTGATGTGTGATCATAATTCTTTCTAGACATTAAACCTTTGGATCCTTTATTTTAACAATATTTTATTGTTTATCGTCAATATTATTTAATAGTCATATAAGAAAAAGTATGGATGTTTTACCAATAGTATAAGAAAAATGATTCATATACCTAATAATGTGAAAAATAATCAACTCCGGATTCGTATTTCTATGTGTTGTACACAATACATTATTATCCCCTCACATAGAAGAAGGAATAGTCACTAAAATAGGACCCACACAGAAAAAGGCCACTTGGATTTCCTACAAAAAATATTTGACCAACATAACAGAAGAAGCTGACTGAGACACATGGAAAATTTCTGCATTCCCATCCAAGGCATTTCTCAAAGAATTCTAAAAATAACACCAACACTAGGTCTTTTTCTATCAATATTATTAACCGTTTTTATTTAATCCATTCTTGATGTTCTCATTTTAACTATAACTGATAAGATGATCAGATAAATCAAATGTCAAGGAAATATATAGAAAATGATTAATAAACTATTCCTGGTATATTATTTAGCTGATGACTCGCAAAATTATTGTTAAAAGATATAGTAATATATTTTCTACCATTTTATTAACCAAAAGTTCTCATTTATCGAATCATTTAATAGAAATTTCAATAAAAATCTATAGAGGAAATTTATATTTAGGATGTAACTAAATTTTTAATTAACTTTGACCTCATTTCGATAACACCTAAAAACAAAAAATAATTTTTAAATAATTAAGGCTATTTTTTATTTATGATTCCACCATATTTATATTCATAATATGTTTGAGTGGCTAAAAATCATGAAATAACCATCCCATTTAATACAAATATACCCCCAATAGGATAGTTAATATGGAATGAAAAGAAAACATTAACATTTTAGAGTCGCGTTATGACAACCAAGGTGCAGTTATATGATTATACATTCTCAATTTATTGAAGAAAAACACTGTAATTTATAATTGGTATCTCATTTACGTAAAATACATTAATAGTTAACTTATTAAAGATTTAACATATCCTTAATGGTTATATCTCTTAGGAATAATATTCCAAGGCTAACCTACATGGGTAAAATTGGATATATAAGGATTTAGTTATATGGGATTTCATTCTTAATCTATAGATCTACAAGCATATAAACATTATAATTGAAATACCATTTAATAAAAATCTATCACTTGACATTTGGATTTGTTAACAAAGGAATATTATAATTACATTAACAATCAAAGAGTTCATTATATAGGTATAAGGTTATAAGATTTACCTAAAAGGATAGAATCATGCATATAAGTATTCAGTTATGTGGGAATACATTCCAATGTTATTAAGGAAACCCCACCATAAGTTAAAATTGGAATCTCATTTAATTGAAATCTATATGTAATTAATTGGATTTGTTAAAAACAAATCAAATTTCATTTCCCTTTATAAATTCCATTCAGGTCAATTAATTATATATTATAAGTAAAATTCATTTTTTTAGTTTAATTTTGGTTGGTTATAGAGAATGAAACCAAGATTTTATTCTGTGAAACAACATTTAAATTTATGTAGATAGTATATTTAACAATCATTATAACATGACTATAAAAAATTCATATAACCTCGCAATAAATGAATATTATTATGAAAAGAATGCATACTAATGAAATCTGATTCTTATCTGCATGAAATGATGAATAAACATAGCTAATCTATTAGTATACTAGGCCAAGAAATATATCCCATAAAATAGTAACTAGTGGAAAGGTGAAAAATAGTCAATCAATGGGTAATAATAATGAACTTTAATAATGCACAGAATGAACAATAGTACCATCACTGGAAATGTGATCATTCCCCTATGTATGGGTTGTCCATTCCCAGACATGGTCTATTTACCATGTTTTGAAAAATTCATAGTATCTATTATACCAAGCCCAAAATATTATACCAATGTAAAAACATATATCTATGATACAACTTTTTGACATTGTGGGACTATTTCACTTAAATGTAACCAAACCTGGGGTCCACATGTTCTCAATTTTTCCTCCCTATAAACTAGAGGATTCCAAATAATAGTGAGGATTTAATTATGGTACAATGTGGATACTATACTCTATGTATCAATAATAAGTACAATAGATGTATAGATAAAATGTTATGAACTGTGTAATAAAATATTAACTAACTGGAAACATGAAAGTTCCCATAACATTGAACCATGAAAGAACATGAGATGATTTGTGTACAAGGAATTCCAAACTAATAGACTGTTCTACATATAATAGTGATAAATGGATAAATGATTAATTAAAAAAATAAAAGACCCAACACCTGAAGGTAGTGAGAGTATACGCTTAGAAAATTTCTCCCATGCTCTGTCCAAGACCCACACATGTAACAACAAAGATGAATTATCCATGTTTAAAACCTATATCCATGGAATATTCTTGGGTAACCAGTGGTAACCCAACAAGGTGTGAGTAAAATTTAGTAGGCCTCCACCAACAGTGTCTAGATGATCCCGGGGAATTCACAAATAATAGGCATTGACTGGATCCAATGAATTCCACATTGGTTTTCACGTAAATGAATCATTTGGCGCCCATCAATTTTACACATGGAATTTAAAACTGGAATCCAATTTTTACACATAGAAGGCATCATTATAACCATAACCATTCCCATTATATTAACTATTATCAAGGATGATAATATTAAAAGAAAAAATTAATCAAATAGTTCTCATGATCAAGGAATTTCATTAAAATTATATCAACAATCTCATTAATTATAGGTCTTTAGGTTCTATATAAACATTCCATAAATTACCTCATTTAAAAAGGAAATCACAAATTACGAATAACATTAATTTTTTATATATAACTCATGTTTACCATGTAAATAGGTCATAAGTTAAATTACGTCATTAATTATAAGACCTTTATTGAATTAAAACACAACCTTCGAGGTGTATCCTAAGGTTACCAAAAAGGTAGTTATATCATTTGATAATTAAATAAGTCCATTTATCATAAAAAGTACATTATCAAAGAACACATTGGGCTCTATAATTTATTCATTTCACCATAAGGTCCATCTAATATTTCCATTTTTGGTGACATTGCTATCACACCATAAGGGGTGGTTTCAGTAATTGGGGAAGAGTAATTGAGGCTTCAATAAGAGTCATTACAAATGAACATTATGTGGTGTTTCTGTTTCATAGATGAGTTTTTTTTATGAATGTTAATCCAAACTCAATATGATGCATTGTTTTAGTTTAGGTTATCAACCTTAAATGGTTTAAGGGAAAATTTTATTACATCTAGACTTGGCATTAGATAATTGATTAAAGAAAATAACAATTTATATGTGACAATATAATTTTTTGATGTGTAGAACATTGAAACAATTTATAAATGGAAATACATTTAGGTATACACCTATAGATCCCTATCTATATTTTTAGGATTATTTACTCATCTAGTATTTACCTTTGATTCGATATAAAATGAGAGTAAATGAGAAAACATAAAAAAGACCATGGTAATAGGTCCTAACCAACATAAATGATGTCAATAAGATACAATTAGAGAAAATTAAAAAGGAAGATAAATAGAGATTAACTTAATATAGTCCCTTGAATATATGTAATGTTCTTCAATTTGTCCTTAGAATGAGGAAGAACAACTATATAAGTTGGTGGAGGAGGAGGTCATGTGTAGCAGACACTATAGAGTGAATGGTGAATAAAAATGGGGTGAAACCCATTTAAGGGTGGATGAAAAATAATAATTTACCTCTTTTAATGAGTATCCCATTTTGGTCACACAATTTGAAAAAGTAAGTGACAACCATGAAAACTCACTGTCCAAACACTCCCCTATCTAGAATTATTACAACACACAGTTTGACAAACAAGAGAGAATTGTGTGGTTGCCTCTATAACTCTATAGAAAACAATACAATTTGATGGGACCCCTTTCATGGATTAAAAAAACTATGTGTCTTAACAAATAGGCCACCTGGTTTTGGGTGCACAATTGGTGATAACCATGTTCTAACCATTCACACCAAGATATTTTCACCCAAAACTAATATGTCATTGCTAGAAGATCTCGAGGATTATCTCAACACCTGACGTAACTCTTGGTCCTCAAACCACATAAAAAACACCTTCAGGTGTTCAAATTCTTATAATTTATGTTAAAATATCCATTTAAAAAAATTATACCAAATTAAAAATTCAATTTCATTTTTTGTTTTCAACCTATATGATGCATGGGATCTTAAACCTCGATCCAGGTTACATAGGATATGCTCTTATAGTGAGTGACACAATACCTCAAGCACTCATCCCAGTATTATAGAGGCTAATGACTTGATCCCATTCCATTAAAGATTTTTAAAAATATTTTATTACTAAATCTACAAAAAAATTATGAATGACTCGTCCATGTAGTGGATAAACCCAAACTCGTGGACTATAGACTGGAAACCAAAATATACTCTTCCATATCAATAAAAATTTTCTCAATGGTACATACTATTTTTTCTGTTTAAATTCATTTTTTTTTCTTAATGATGATGCTTAATGGACATAAGGAGGTCTCGAGGGTGTCCAGGGCTTGTTCAATGCCTAGATCTTGGAAATTTGAAGAGGCAAACTACATCACACAGTTTTTAGAAAAATAATTCCTAGACCACATAGTTTCCCAGGCCGTGTGGTTGTAGAAAATAGGATTCTAGGGACACCGTTGTTTTTATACAATCTGGTTTCCCAAGGTTCACAGTTGTATGGAATTTCAGACCTCTTGGACAAATTCCATTCGCACGGTTGTCGCACTTTTTGGGTAAATTTGCGGGAAAACCATGTGCCCCTATTTCTGTGGGTGAATTTATAGATTTACCACGGAAATGAATTAAATTTAAACCCTCCTCCCATTTCCATTTTCTCTAATGGACCTTTCCACCCTCTCCCATTACGACTCATTGTAATCCTCTCTTAGGAATTGATAGAACTTATCTATACAAACTCCAAATCTCTCACTCTCAGATAAATTGGAAAGATTGAGGTATGTTCTATAATCTTATTTCTTCTCTTTCTAGATTCTCTCTTCCTCTACAGTGATATTTAGGTGGAAGATAATTTCCCTTATTTTAAAGGAATTTAATGATTTATTCAATATTTATTTTTCAATATCAAATTGAAGAATGATGATAGAAAAGAGAGGCAATACAAGGCTATGTTAGGTGGTCTGATTCATTCCCATTAGTTTCATCTAATTTTATTATATTCTCAATTATGTTGCATGCTAGACAATTTAGACGACTCACTAAAACCCTTAAATTTTTTATTACAAATGGTTTCTCATATGTAATATTATCCTAGATATGCGTGAATCACCTCAGAGGTTTATTTCTTTGACTTTCATAATGTCAATTGGTGTGTTATACCCTTGAGGCCTATTTTCTACTTGTTTCATGTTTCCTACATTCCCTTTATGGTGTGATAGATTAAAATTAATGGATAGAGTTAATTAATTTAGTTTAATAAGAATTTGTGCATTATGATAGCCCCTAAAATTTATTCTATAAAAATAATTGTTGAAATAAATGAATTGGATAAGAGGTTAGTCCATGTGGCCTATTCCTTATGCCATAAATGGATTACTCAATGGAATGAAATAAAAAATAATCCATCCAAGTTCTAAATTTGTGTTGGTAAATGGTATTTATTGGTTAACCTTGTAATATCCTCACCTGACATCAAGGGTGATGTGAGGAGATATGACATAAACACCTTTTGGACAAGATCGTTATTCCTTAGTTAGAATTGTTAATTTTTTGTAAACACATTTGGGAAACACTTTCTTTTCCTGGGATGGGCTCTAAAGAATCATTACTTTTTTCCAACCAATGAGTAACACAGATTCCATAGGGGAGACCTTGTTGATGGGATCGATGGAAGTTGGTTTTACCATGCCATGAGAGAGACTTGGGCCCCTATGTGTGACATCGGGGATAGAATTGGTGGGGAGTTCCTACTATCATCACACCATTCCTAGAGTGAAACATGGTATTTCATTATTAGGTCACCTTGGATAGAATACCTTGTATTTGGACTTATACCAATCCCCTAGAGAGATACATTTAATTCTCATAGAATTTCCATGTATGGGATCAATGTGGCTCTTAATAATCTATAATGGGGTTAACTAAATAAAATTGGAATAGAATGTTTTCAATAATAAATGAACCTTAAGATTGGGATATCAGGGATGTGTCTATAAAGAAAAATCACAATATGTGTGGTAGTCCACCTCATATTATACTATCTCCTCACATTACTCATACATGATCCCTTGGTATTAAAACACTCGCTTAGGCCGAATCCAGTAGAATTGGATGAGTGTTCCAAGTGGAACCCAGTAAAATGTACATATTTATCTTTTTTCATATTTCAGTTATTAATTATATAACACCATTAATTTTATATATAATGGAATTGATCAGTCTAGAATCCATTGGTGTTGGCCTACTAGGATTATATCTCACACCATAAATGAGCCATCTTTAGTACCTAAGTAGTCTTCATGACTGAAGGTAAAGATAAAGGAAAGTATCCAACTTCTTATTCTCAATTACTAGTACTAGGATGTAGTACAGGAGAAGAGGTCTAAACTTATGCTCGTTACGCTAGATGTAGCTATTTTTGGTATATTTAAAATTTTTATATATTTTTAGAATGTGGAATATACCAAAATACCTATTCCCCATTCACATCATTGTATAGATACATTGTCAATATAATCATCATAATATGTCTAGATATTACTACTATTGACCAGTTATTTATCTATATTTCATGTTTTTTGTTATTCTTATGATATTATTCGTCTATTGATATTGCTCCCACTATGGCAGGTAAATGGTCCAGTCATATTGAATATTCTTATGCAATTTATTATTACTTATAAATATCTACACTCCATTATGAACAATATGGGAATAGTCCTCCCAAAAAAACTCCCTATTCATTCGTTACTAGTCAGTAGCCTCTATATTTTAGGGAGGAGCGCTTGAGGTCTCACAGCCACCATTTAGGTGAACCTTTAAGTGGCTTTCAGGGAAAAACACTACGAAGTGGCATTAGATACTTTTTTCTTTTTTCTTAATTTTTGGGTATTAGAAATGGTTATAGGATATTATAATTTTTTAATGAGTCAATGTTTGGGATTAGCTAATCCACATATAGGGGAAACCCTAATTTTCGTGGATTGGGAGATGTTGTTATTTCATGCACTATTAAACTTGCACATATTTCACTATTAGGTGATTCTATTATTTATTTCTGTCATTAATGTAAATTTAATTATAATTTATTTTTTAGTCTTAGAACAATGATACAAGTGTTCTTTAATTCATACATCAATCTCGGTATATTTGGATTAAAAATTCATGTATTATGCCATGCCAAATTTACATTATGCGTGCATTGCCTATGTGTTATATTCTTATTTTTGTGGATTATTATTTTTTCTATATTTTAGTTATTTTAATATTATTATATATGGAATTGTGTTTAAATTCACTATGGAATGTGAAAAAATAAGTGTCACTTAACATTCCTTCCTTAACAAAACAGTGTTTTCCTAAATAGGCTAAAGCTGAAAACATAAGTAGTCGGTTATGGAACATTGATCAATGGACCATTGGTAAAATTGGATGGAACATGTAATTTCTAGGATTATTTAGATTCCAAATTTCAATTTATAAGGGGTACATGATTTATAGATTGGAAATGGTGATCTATATAATTCAACAATTTAAAGGGATTTTAATAAATAAATGAACATAGAAATTAAAAGTGTTTAATATATAAAATTAAAATTGTCGTCTAATATGTTTGATATGAGACTTTGACCCTAACCCAAAATTAGTAGTTTAATATATTCCATTTCTCATATGATCCTTTTATAACCTTTTTTGTTAACCAATACCTATCTTCTATAGCAGGATAGGGGTTGTAGTTTAATTATAGGAAGTCTAGT
Source organism: Viscum album (assembly GCA_963277665.1). Lineage (NCBI taxonomy): Eukaryota > Viridiplantae > Streptophyta > Magnoliopsida > Santalales > Viscaceae > Viscum > Viscum album. The sequence continues at coordinate 441,160,069 of OY728135.1, read as the reverse complement.
ACATGTCTATTATTTTTTGGTTTCCCTTTCTGTTAGAAATCTTATTTGAATCCTGTTCATGGAAATTGTAGTGTAATGAAACAATGATGACATCCTATTATATTAAAAGAGAGTGGTTATTAGTATACCCCTAAGGTGGTGGGCCATGAGACACCCATAATACCCCATTTAGTGACACCTTAGAAACCGCTTGAAGATATTCCACCGGATGTCGATTCTCAATTTCAATTTTTTTTCTTTTAGTTCATGCAGTATGTTCAAGGTGCTCCTGAGCCTACCCATACTATGGAAGATTTGAAAAGGGAGTTCTTGCAGTAGTATCCTCCCACTATCACAACGGATGGAGGACCACAGGCTTCTGAGTCATGGCTATAGGCCATGATTTCTATCTACTATCAAATCAAGATGCCTCCATATTAAAGAATTAATATTTACACTAACATAATTCATTACTCCAACAATAATTGGTGGTATGTACTCACTCAGGCTAGTAAACATTATGGAATGGTTTTGGAAGACTTCCAGACATCATTTTTTTACAACTTCATTCTGCATACATTGAAAATAAATAATGTTTTTGAGTTCATGAACCTTTAGCAAGGTGATATGTCAGAGATATAATATTCATCTCACTTCACCTAATTAAAAATATTTTTCTCTTACCTTGTCAGGTGATGAGTTGATGACTGTGAGATGATTTGACGATGGGATTCCACATTCCATCTCATCATAGGGGAACATCTTTTGGCTATCCAAAATTTCATATATAACAAAATTGTCTCTCATTACTGAGCGAAACCTAAGGGAATCAAACAATGTTATCTAGGTTAGTTCATGTTCTAGGTAAATAATATGTTTATCCATCTGATGGAAGAGCCATTTTTGGGTTACGTGTAGTGGAAGTATCATTCAGGTGGCATGCACCAAAATCTAGGTGGTGTGTCACCAGTATTGCAGGCTAGGTCATAAAAATCTCTTCTGTAAGAGAAATTAGATCATGTGTCAGTCTTGTGGTAGGATGCCTCAGCTTCATTGTTTATGCCTATAATTTCTTTCTACATAAAGAGAATTGGGTTTAGTGCCAACATCTCCTAGAGTTTCAAGATTAGTGACACCATGTTAGCCTGGAATTTGGTAATCTATAAGTCATTCAAGTTGTGTTGGTGGTCATTGTAAAGTTAGTAAGGACTCCTAGCTTTAGTGTCAGCAAAGTATACATGCTCCGACAACTCAGGTATCATATCAGAGACGTTTTCAGGATATATTTATTCATTTCATCGTATGATATAGGAGTAGAGTCCATATCCATCTTTAGTTAGAGGTACTATTCTGGTAGCATCCACTTTAATATCTTTATTTTTTGATACAAGTGCATCACACTATTTTCTATTAGATATAGCTTTGGGAAGTCTAGTAATAGTGATATAGTGTTCTACTGGGATGATGACTCTAGACACCCTGTTGGGGTTTTGAGAAAATGTTATACGCCATTGAAAGGATTTCCCCCTTTAGATATGTTCGTATCTTTTTCTTTGGTGTTTCTTTATCCTCAAGATGACCATATTCGACGTCATTCTTAGTATGGATTGTCATGTACCTTATCACACCCATTTGGATTTATATTTCTATTGGGTGTATTTCAAATCACCCTAGAGAAGCACATACATTGATAAGGGAGAATGTGATATTTAAGAAAGTTGAACTGGACCCAAGCATACTAGGTTAGGTGGAGTGACAACCCAGATGACCAATCTCTTTATGAGTGAGTAGGAAATGAAGTTTTTGCGATCCCCTCTAGTTATGGATCATTTATAGGAAATATTCTATGTTGACTTATCAAGTTTACCTCTAGTGATAGAGATCGATTTCACCATTGATATATTGATTGGTGCACAACCAATGTCTATTCATCCTTATAGGATTACACATACAATTCTCCACGAACTCAATATATAGCTTGATGACCTAGAGGTGATGGGTATTATATGACCCAAAACATTTCCATGGGTTTCATCTATCATTTTAACCAATAATACAGATGGTACTATTAGGTTGTGTGTGGATTACCACTAGTTGAACTGAATTACACTAAAGAACTAGTATACACTACTTCATATGGACAACCTCGTTTACCATATTTGAGGAGAAACAATTTTTTCTATGATCGATTTGATATCAAGCTACCATCTAGTGCATGTGAGACCATAATACATACCACATACAACATTACGAAGCATGTACAACATGCACAAGTATATTATTTTGTTGTTCGACCTAACGAATTCGCAGACAGTCTTTATGACTCCAATGAATCAGGTTTTCCACTTGTATCTTGATTCCATTATGGAATCCTTCATTTAATACATATTATTATATTTTCACAGCATATACAACCATTATAATCTACTTGAGATCGCATAGAATACCCTAAGAGGGAACCAAATATTTGAAAATCTCATAAAATGAATCTTTTGGAACAATAAGGTTCAATTCTTGGGTAATATAATATTGGAAGAAGGTGTGTCTGTTGACCTAGATAAGGTGAGCATCATGGTTTCCTAGGATAATCCCAAGAATGTATTAAATATACACAAATTCACCGGACTGGATGGATATTGATTGCAATTCATTTATGATTTCTCTCACTTATCAGTTCTACTTACTGGTATGACTAGAAAGGGAGTGAAATTCAATTGGACTAAAGCCTGTAAGACATCTTTTTAGGAGTTAAAGGGAATAATGTCATTAAGGTCGATCCTGATTCTTTTTATTCATTTAATAAGGTATAATATTTATTATGATGCTTCATGAATTAGTCTAGGTAAGTAGTAATGATAGTTCAGTGGGTTGAAACATATGTGTCCACCAATTAATGCCTAATGAGATGAATTACCCTACACACAACCTCAATCTTGTGGAAATGGTTTATTCAATATCCAATTGGAGGTATTATTTATTGGATGAGTAGTTCCTCATTTACGCAGATCACAAATGCCTCAAATATATATCCATATAGCAAGACTTGATTCAGAAGTAATTCAGGTTGGTTGAAAACATGCAGCCGTTCGACATTATGCATCCTTACTCACATGGTAAGGGAAATGATGAGGCATATTTCCTATGATGGAAGAATAATACACAAGCCATCAAGGGGGACAAAAGTGAGTGGGAGTTGCTAGATCTATTTTCTGAGAGGCACCTGGAGGCTCAAGAACATTTTGGGAAACAAGTCATAGAAACTATGGCGGTGACATCCTCCATTTAGGTGAAAGTTCGGGTGAGGATGTTATCTACTCTTGAAGGCCTCATATTTATGGATAGATTAATGGTTGAGGAACCGTATCTTGGATGGGTTATTGATGAGAAAGAAATCATACTCTTCCATGGGCATGTTTAGTTTCCTTATTATATATGGGATGGGTTGATATAGGAATCTAATACAAGTAATTGGGTAGATCAGCTTGGTATTATCAAGATGTATTAATACATTCATCATCAGTATAGGTGTCTGGGAATAAAGAGGTATATTGTAGGCTTTATCACTTTGTGATCCACCCGTCTGTAGGTGAAGGTAGAGCACCGACCACCTACTAAATTTCTATATCCTATCACAATTAGAGAGTCAAAATTGAATGGAATCGCACTGCATTTCATTAGGGTATTGTTGAAATCCCATTGAGGCAATGATGTAGTATGGGTGATCATCGATAGTTTGAAAAAGTTTTCCCACTTCCTACTAATTTGAGAGACCTTCTCAGTCAATGAGATTAGGAGGATTTATATCTGAGAGGTAGTATAACTTCATGGTGTTCTCCATTCTATTGGATTAAACCAAAAACCCCAATTTACATCACTGTTCTGGAAAAGGTTTCCAAAGGTATCAGTTTCACAAGTGATCTTGAGTATAAAATATCACTATCAGACCAATGGGTAGTCCTAGTGGATTATGTGAGTGTTATAGTATATGCTTCAGGATTAAATAATTGGTTTTAGAGGATCATGGGTATATAATATTCCTCTACTTTAGTTTTACAACAACATAACATTTTATGAAACAATTCAGATGGATCTGTATGAGTCCATTTATGATTGGATGTTATCTCTACTTCTATGTTGGTCAGAGGTAGATGAGGTTGCTCTTCTGGATCCTCGTCTTCTTGAGAAGACATTAGCCCAAATGGCCTGAAGGCCTTTTTTTTATTTTTGATAACCCCCTTTCAAGGGATATGAGGGAACCCTTACAATGCCCCAAGGCTAATAGATTTCATGGATCGTAGGATTAGGTGATTACATGACCTAAAGGCCTTAGGGAATTCAACCAGACTATCTACAAGTAACTTCCCTTCACATGGCTGCTTGGCTAGGCTTCACGTGCAATCACAGTCTAGTCCTGTTGGCATAGCCATACCCTCGCATTCATAAAAATCTATTTGGCTCTGCTCTGGTGAGTGCACCGGCTCTGAATCCTCTTCTAGGGCTGCTCCTTTTATTGTAGAGTCTGTTTGGGGAAACTATATGTGGCCCAAAGTCCTTGAGGTGGACCAAAGCCCTTAAATGTGGCCTGAAAGCCCTACTGAGCCGAAGGCCTGGGTTTCTCGAAGGGCTTAAGGACTCCAATCCCAAACTAGTGGCCCAAGGTGAATAGTTATAGTTGTTACATTACCAAATAGTACCTGCTAGAGTAACTTCTATAGTGCCTAATATAGTACCCACATAGTGTACAGTTCTTCTACAGTACGTGCACAATGTATAGTTCTGATACTAAACCTACACACTTTACAGTTCTGCCACATCACATTCACAGTGTATAGTCTACTAAAGTACCGCACAATGTACAGTCTGCTATAGTGCATTCTACAGTGCATGCTACCGTACTGCTACAGTACTCTGAAATATTCCTCTACCTGGGTCTTGTTGATTCACATAAGGATACCTCACCAACTAGGCTCAGGCTCATGTGCTCATTGACAAGGATTTATATAATGATTAGCTAATTCTAAAGCATGTGGATACAGATCTGAATATGCCGAAGTCTTATATTGATCATCAATGTTGACCTCTGAATTTTGATGTTGGAAATTGAATCTTTCTGTGTGTTTCACCTTGATTAGGTCACAGATGAATTCAGAGATAGGGTAAGTTATTTTCCTCATATGTCAGGCCTTTCAAGATTGTAGATATAGTCATGATAGTAGCCTATCATTTTCTATAAACATAGAGGTAAAATTCCTTGAATGACATCTTCTACATATCATAACATTAATTGTATCATGATGACCTATTTCATTCATTTTACACCACAAATATTGGGCTAGAGAAATATGCATCCATTGAGGAGAAAATGATATGCATCGTTGATTAGAGCATGAAATCTCTTCAAGGTAGGTCAGTTCCTCTCTTCTCGGTGTTATGGAAGCACAGAAACATACAAAACATCTCCTGTGAGGAGAGGCTGATGTACCTATATAGTGGAAGAAACTATTCTAAGATAATGTTTGACCACCCTCAAAAGGGCAACACATTGATGAGTTTTCTTAAAGAGGTGAGGTTATAGCATATGGAATCTTCTGAAATGTACAAACCAATATTTTTAGTTTAATTTATTTTGTTTTTCAATAATAATGATTCCAAATAGATTTTAGGAGGCCGAGAGGGTGTTTATAGATTTTTTAGAACCCTGATATTTGAAGATGAAGATTAGGCCACACATTTAGTTTAAACCATGCAGCCTTACCCGTATGATTTCTCTAACCATGTAGCTGGAGCCAGTGGGTAATTGGGGTTCATTCAATTTTTCTGAAATGGTGTGACCTCAAGTGTGTGAACATGGATGATTGTAGAACTCTTGGATTGTTTCCATTCACATGGTTGGAACATTGTTTAGCCAATCGTGCAACCAAACTGCACACCCCTACCTATGTCGGTGAATATATTAATTTTCCTCAGAAATGTTTTATCTTTAAACCATCCTAACCCTTTTCCTTTTCCCCATTGACCTACTCCTCCCTCTCCCATGAACACTCTTCCACCTCCCCTCTTAGTTATTGATTGAATTTCTCAATACCAGATCAAAATATCTCATCATTAGATCCATTATAAATATTTAGGTAAGATCTAAAATCTTCTTACTTCTTTTTCTAGTTTCATTATTTATCTATTATTCTATTTAGGTGTAAGACCATTTGAAATATATTTTGGTCATTTGGATATTTCTTCTATATCTCCTATTCTAGATTAAATTAATTACTGGCATTAGATGTGGGAAAAACTATAGGGCTATGGTAGTTTATCTAGTTCTTTCCCTTTAATTTCATTTCATTTTATAATTTGTGTCGTTGTAATGCTCGTAAGACCATTTCAATGATGCCCCAATAAAGTTAAATAAATTATTTAAAATGGGTTTTCATGTTTAACATGATCATATCTAGTTAAGAATATATTCTATGGTTGGCCCCCTTGACATAGACCAACATAATGGATGTGTTCTACCATTGAGGCCTATTATCAATTTATTTCCAATTTCCTACACAACCCTTTAATTTTTTTACCATATATTTAATGCATGTAATTAATTAATTGTGTTGAATATAATGTCAATCCATAATCTAGGACCCTTACCTTTAAGCTATAAATGGAATTGTTGAACGAAGTGAGTTGGAATAGAAGTTAGGTTTTGTGTCCCATGCATTATGCTATAAATTAATCACCCAATGGAATTCCATAAAAAGCATGCCTTTAAAGTTATTTTTTTTAAAATGATAAGGAATTGATAACAAATTTATATCCTCACATTATGATGAGGGTGATATGATGGTTTTTACTTAATAAACTAATGGATGGGATCATCGTTCCTTAGTCAGAATTTTTAATTCCTTGTAAACATGTCAAGGGTGACACTAGCTATGCCTGGGATAAACTCGCTAATCATTATTTCTTTTTTCCTCAAGACAACTGACAAAGGTTCCCTATTAAAGACTCAATGGATGGGCTTAGTGACATGTTGTTTTTACCATTACATGAGAGAGACTCATTCCCATATGTGCGATACTTATGATGAACTCAGATTCAAGTTCTTGTTTTCATCACACCATGCCTGGAGTGACACTTGGGATCTCATTCTTGGGTCACATTGGATGGAATCCCTTAGCTTTGGACTTATACCAAGACCGTAAAGTGATACATTCCATGGATGGGAACTAGATGAATCCTAATAATTTATAAATGGATTAACTAAATAAAAAGGGAAGATAATGTTTGGAATAAGAAACAAACCTCGAATTTGGAACATCAAGGAAGTGTCCTCAAATCCAAATAACAAGTTTGGGGGAAGTTCACCTCCTACCACACTATCCAACTAACTTTACTTGTGTATGATCTCATGGATAAAACACCATGTCTTAGGCCAAAGTAGGTAGAATTGGACCAGTGTCATAAGTGTAACCAAGTATAGTGTACTTATTTATCTATTCCTATCATGAATTTATTAAATATGGAACACCATTCAATTTATATTGCAAAAAATGGATTTGTCTAGACACCATTGGTGGTGTCCTTATAAGATAATATTTCAAACCCATTATGTGATGCCATTGATAACAAAGAAGTCTATATGAATGTAGGTATAGATATAGGTAATCGACCAGCATCTGATGCCTGATTAGCACTAGTAGGAAGGAGAAAAGGACTACAGGATTGAGCCAATGCTCACAATAATAGAATTATCAACATTAGCATTTTATGTGTTTTTGTATATTAGTAGCATATAGCATATATCGATAAACCCTATAACCCATGAAAAATTATATATAGATACATTAACATGATCATAATCATTTTTATCTACTTATTATTAGCTTCCTCCAGTTCTTTATTTATCTTGCATGTATATTGTTATTTTCCACCACTATTTTTCTGATGATACTGATTCTTCCATGACATGTTATTAGTCCTTTCATATAGTGAGTTCTTTTACTATTTATAATTCCATATATATATTTTTACTCTACTCTAATTAGTGAGGGAATAACCTCCCCACAGATTGTCCTTGGTTCATGACTATTAGTTTGAAGTCTCTAGAATTTGGGGGGCGGGGGTGCACATGAGGTCATATGGTCACCGGTTCATGGAACCATTTAGTGGAATATAGGGAAGGACACTACACCTTCATTCCAAAATAAAAATTCCTTAAACATTATAAATTATGTATCCATAGTAAATAAATCATAAATAACATATTTCATATATTATCCATCAATATGTAGTAAATAAATATCATTAACATTGGCTGATATGCAGGTAGGGGTGATTCCAAGGACCCGGTTGGATTCCTACACACACCTCAATACTCTAACAGTTTCTATTATCATGTGGGTGAGCCAAAAAATATTGGGAGTGTGTGGAATTCATGATGATTTAAATCACCCACTTGAAATTATAACACCTAATGATAATATGAATGAAACATAATCCCACACAACTAAAAGAAACACACACATCCAAAACTCACATTGTAAATTCACATCCACTTGGATAAGTGCCACCTATATGTGTCGATTATCAGAGTCCCGCAAGGCTCATCATCCTCCGCACATTCCATCAATGAAATGAAGATAAAAAATTCATGGTATATAATGACTGATCCAAGAATATCTAAAATGGGAAATTAAAGAGGTTCCAAAATTCTAAATATAATCTAAATAACAATATGATAATAAAAAAATGGGAAAAACCTATGAATGGGGACCTACCAGAAGAAATAAATAAACTCAGTACTCTCACCCAATATTATATTATCTCACTTGTAATCACTAAAGCAATATGATATGCTACCAATAGAGAACCTATTTCAAGGTCCCATGAGTTTGATATTATCATAGCAGATGGATCCCACTGTATGGTGGAACAACTATTCATCTACACCCTAACCACTCAAATCACACATCAAAATGCTATCAACAACCAATAAACAAGTGTGTAAAACCTTACCACAGATGGTCCCTTTGAAGGACCCCAAACAACTCTATCACATATATCCATTTATCACATTCTAATGTGGTTTCAATTTGATATTTTTTTTTTGTATTTTTCATTGAAATTATTTGGATTTTATATCCAAATTGTTCATTAATTTATTAGTAATTAATTTTTTATCATTTAGATTCAATATTTTCAATATATTCATTTATTAATTAAATCCCATATTTTTGGTATTTAATATTTCAAATTATAATTATTTTAAATTTTATAAATATTATGAATTTTTTTAGTTTTTTATAAAACATCAATTGAAATATTTTTTTTAGTAATTTCTGATGTTTTGGGGGGTTTTTAATTAATTATTTATGTGTTTAATAATTATATTATAAAATTTATTTTGATAGAATAATAAATTTTATTTTTATTGTGGATGTTGGAAAATTTATTTGTGAACATACTTTTTTATATTATTTGAATTCATTTCATTCTATATCAAAAAAGTTTCCAATGTACTTGAATCGATTTGACAAGGTTTTTGTTCATATAAATACCCATAGAGTAATATACACAGGTTTTTATTATTGTATACATAATTTTTAAAACATTACATAAATATATATTACATAAAAATTTAAGAATAATCATTAAAAACAAAAAAATGTTTTTATGATCATAAAGGTTTAGTGTATTTATAAAATGGGAAACATAAAGAATATTCTCATAATACATCTACATTTTCTCCCACTAATTCTTTCATATCTGGACCCCTTTTTGACATATCTTACTAACTATTTTTCTCAAAACAGAAGGAAATGATACATAATAAAAGGTGATCTCATATGATCACTAAGGGTAAATAAGGGAGATATTAATCATATCCTAATCATAAGTTATAATAATATAGCATTTTAAAATCTTATCCTGAATATGAATGATAAGGATATAATATCATGGGATAAATCATAAATGATAAAAAAGAATCAATGAAAATATTAAAAAAATACAAAACATAAGACATGGAATTTTCAAAATACACATAATAATTTAAAATCATTTCATATTATTCAAGGCTCATTCCCAAGACCATAATAAATGATGAAGTCCATTACTGAACCAGGTTTAGTTCTCGTTCCGGCCCTATATTACGAAACTGATAACATTTACAATTCCATAACTATTTATCTGTTAATATTTAAATATTTACCCAATGCATTTGAGGTAGATATATTTGTCTCAATTATCTCATAATAAAATCAATCATATATGTGCCACAAAAACATAACTCATTTATCATATCATAAACCAACGAATAAAATGGATTTCTTAAACAACATTCCATCATAACATAATCATTATAAAATAAATGTATTTCATCAATAAAATAAATTTATAAACATAATATAACCTAGGAATAATAGGGATCACATAATTGAAGCAGAAAACATTTATAGAGTTCCATCTTAGATGGAAAATAATTTTTATAGAACACTTGAAATTAATTATTTCGGAAAATATCATTTCTTCTTTAAAAAGATTTTCTTTTCTCAAAATGACACAAAATTTATTAAGAAAATAATGTCTTTCAATATAAACCTGAAATTTTTTAAAGGAACCTTCATGGAAATATGGTGTTATGAAAACGTAAAAACCCATCATGCTGTATAAGTTAGTATAAATCATTATTCTCATACATTTGTCAGATAATTCAAAAAGTACCACATATCAAAAAATGAAAAAAAATATTCCTTTCGTACCATTTAATAAATATTCACAAAAGGGTAAAATTGACTTTAAATAATTTGAAATATTAGAAATAATATTACATGTCTGGGAAACATGGATGTAGATGATAAATATATCCTAGTAAATACTTACATTTAATCAATCTTGTATAATAATGAGATTGTGAAATTATCCCTTATCTTATGTCTGACATCCTTTTTATATATAAATAAATACCATATAAAGATTTAATTAATTTCATTTACTTATTTCAGAATCATAGTCTTTTTTAAGATATCATAAATGATCATATTATTATCTCTTTTTTAATAACATTTCATTATTACTCATAATTCAGGTATAAAAGGCTTCATTTTTTATGCATGTTTGGTTGAATATGTTTTAATTATTCATCATAGGTTATAGTAATGTAATTTATAGAATTAAATTAAAATAATATATATTATATTTATTCATTGTCTACATTTATATAATCATTATTTAATGGATTTCATGTAGAATTAATCACATCGCATCACATCATCGAGACGGTAGGTTGTACGTATGTTCGAGCTATGATATCATTCCTTCAATTATGAAATGGTATAAAAGTGGATGGTATATATATTTTTTAGAATATATATCTTGTTATAATAATAATATATAGTTATTACTCACACAATAATACCCATCAATGTAAAGTGGTTGTGAAAAATATATTAGACATCAGTGTGGAGACTGTAAGTCGTACGTATGCATTAGTGGTGATATAATTTTTCTGTAGGATGGATAAAATGTGAAATAAGGTTTTTACATAACTATAATAAATTTTTAGAATATAGGTGATACTATATTTGTTACCAAATAATTTTATCAATAATTTAAGTGTATGTAGAAGAATAAATGATCTTGAGAGGGTCGATAAAGTATATTATCTCCTCTTCAGCGAGCTCCCTCTAGATCTCATCTTAATGGAACTAAAGTTGGTCTTTTGAGAGGACCAGAACCTCTATAATGTGACTGGGAATGTTTAGAATGGAAATGGATAGGTTATGGATAAACTTGAAGGCTCAATGTGTTATTAATAAATGTGGTAGGAGGTACCCTTTTGGAGTTAAGTTTGAAGGCGCCATTGGAATTTCCCAAAAAATAAATTCAAAAAACATCAAAAAAATCCAAAATAACTTAGTTTTGAATATGATATGATATAAGATCATAATATCATCAACTAATGAATTTAAGACATTTTTTTCTATCAATTTATACCATAACATTTTAATTAACACTTAGTTATTCTATTTAATTTTTTTCTAAGGTAACAAATATTTCAATATTAAAAGGGTGAAATATTTACTTATTTGATGTTAGTTAGACCATAAATGAATACATTAAATCATTTTACCCCATATAATAATTTTTTTTGTATTTTATAAAAACACGATTTATTGGTTTTAAATAATTTATTAATACATTTTTTTTATAAACAAACAATAGTGTCAATTTTGATACTAAACAATTCATTGATTTTAAAAATATGAAGATAAAAAGATAAGTTAAAACCAAATATTTTATTATATTCCTAATAAGTCAATGTAATCTATAAAATTAATTGGATAAAATAATTATCCAAAATATTATTTATTTTAATATTTATAATTGTATTTATTTATTATCTTCATTAATACAATAATTTCAACATCAATTATATTTTAATTATTTAATATACTTATTTTTGGAATAAAAATAAAAAAATATCATGATAAAGGTAAATCCTATAGATTTCATTTTATTACTTATAATCAAACACATCATCTATAAATTCCTATATTAAAAATGTTATACTTATTAAAACATCAATGTTACATCTTTAACATAACATTAAATAAAATATTATAAGTGTCATATTCTTATCCATATGGAACCAAATGGTCAATAACTCAACACTTGGATGAATAGGGTTGATATATACTCGACCAAAAGGATTTGGTCATGTTTTATTGACTTTTAATTTTATAATTATTTAAATAAAAATTATTTAATTGATTTCTTGTTAATTAAATAATTTCTACATCATTAATGTATAAGCTATTATCTGAATTATTTACTTCCAAAAATTTACGAAAAAAATTAAATAATAAATAACAAATTATCATTCAAATGATTATTTTTAGGAAAAATTACCTTCTGTAAAACCTTATATTAAAATTATATAGTCATTAAAATACGAGTAATCCATATTTAATTATTCTTTAAAAAAATACATCAAATTTCCTAATCTCATCTAAGTATCTTAAAATGATACCATATTGACACAATAATGATTTGTGATGAAAACAATCATCCAATTATATTTGAAAATGTTTTTGGATAACTTTATAATATTATTTTTAACCTTAATTACACAATTTAAACCTATAATCTATTATCCTGGATTAATAATGTTATTATTCATAATGCCCAAGAATAAAATAAAAATCTATTTAAATTATTTAGACCTAATGATTCTAAATAAGGAATCCATTTTATATAAAATAAATACAATGAAGCTAAAAAATTATGTTAAAATTAATCCCATTATCAAAAAGAGAAAATGGGGGTTTAAGAGTTAAAACATTGCAAAACATGGAAATGATTTTACATATAAATTCAATGTAAAATTAATAAAAATGACATAATTTATATTAAAATGGAAAAATATAATTCTTTTATACTTTAAAACAATTCAATAATATAATTTAACAATACAAATTAATTTGATGAAAAAAGTTTTTTTCAAATAATGTTTGGTATATTTTAACTATTCATCTAAATTTGAATTTTATCATAAAATTATCAAAATACCATGAAAATTAATTTTTTATAACACAATTAAAATTAAGAAGATTATGGTTTCATATAAAAATTATAAATTTGTCAAAATTTTACTTTAAAAAGGGTTATCCAATAAATGGCGGAAAGATTACCCTTATGGAAAATATAGGTTTGGAGGATTGCTCCCCATTCACCTAGGGATATCCACTCATGACTTCCCTATAGGGTTCAAGGACCTCCTTGGTGTATATGTTCCTTCTATTTAGAGACCATCGTTTTATTTCCATTCTTCTCCTCTATTTCCTCTTTATACCCATCATTTCATAGCATTTTTCTTCCCATCAATGGTTATGTGCTGTTGAAGATCTAGGTCACTGTATCCCTGACCTATCCATAGGAGACTCTATGTATCTCTTGGTAAGATAAGGATTGGTGGTTACAAAGAGGATTTTTGTTTTTTGGTTCGACGGATAATAGGTTTCCAGCGCTACTGGAGTCGGTTCATTTATTTTTCTTTTCACTCCTTCTATGTTTCAGATCTCTTGATAATGGCAGTTCCTAGAGTCTTCTGTAACTCAAAAACCTACTCTATCCTTGGGATCATTGGCACCTCTCCAAAGTTGGATATGGTTTAATGGATTCATTAATGTTTTTGGATATTAGGTGTGACGGCGTTGGTACTCATTGTGTGTCCTGAGTCGGTATTCTCTTGTGATGCTAACTACTGGTTTGAATGATATAATTTGGTTTTATTCTTATTAGTTATAGCTGATGGTTTTTGTGCTTCTTCAATATTTATGTTTTATTATTGCACTATAAATTTTTCAATTTGGGTTTCTTTTTTGGAGATCATTGTATCTGCTGTGGTGATAAAGTCGACGTCGATGGTGATGATAAGGTGTCACGGTGCCGGTTATTCTGGTTTTATTTTATTAAGATATAATTTTTTTGTGACAAAAGATATGGTCTTTTTTTCAAGCATGGAAGAAGTGGTTCGGGCGACATGGGAGGTCTAGTCTCTGGTGAGCGGTCATGATGGTACTATTTTGGGTTTTCATGCTTTCACGGTGGATAGTTTTGAAGGCTCTATAGGGGATGTTGGAATCCCCCAGACGATGTGGTGACTCTAGCGGTGATGGTTATAGAAATAATTATTATAGGGTAAAACAATTTCGTGATGATGAAAATGGGTGGTGATGATGATGGTAGCGTGATATTGATTTTCCATCCTTGTTGTAGCAGCTGTGTGATGTGCATGATCTGTTGATAATGTGATGGTTCTCATGGTGATTTCTCATTCAATTATTAAATCCATGAACTAGTATTTAATTTTAGATATGTTATCCCATTGTAAGGTTTTTTGGTTAACTAGAGTTCCTACATTATTCTCAAGGTGGATTTTTTTTAAAATAAAAATCATGATTTCGAGGAAAATTATTGGGTTTTAAACATAAAATATGATTTATTCATATCCTATGACTAAAATATCTAGTGTGTAAATATAGAAAATATTTTATCAAATATATAACATATATATTTCATTAATTACCTTTACTAATTATAATTAAATTAATTTATTAATACAAAAATAAAAATATATCCATTACATTTTGATGGTTTATATTTTTTATAAATAATTTATAGCCAAATATTTCATTGTACATTTTCATAAGTTAGTAATATTTATTATAATTATCTTAAAACATTGTTTAAAATGGATATTTTATACCAATGGAATCTCATGGATTGTTTAAAATCACAATTTCATGTAACCCAAGCAATTTATGAATCAAAATTATTTAAGAAAAATATTTCAGAAAAATATTTGGGTGTTACATTCTAACTCCCTTAAATAGAAATTTTCCCAAGAAATTCATCACCTAGATAAAAAAATATGGGGATACCTATACCTCATCACATCCTCAAGTTCCCACGTAACATCCTAGACTTGGTTGTTCTACCATAAAACCTTATCCAAGTGACTGGTATTATTTCATGGAACTTTTTTGCTATGATCAAGAATCTCTATCGATTGTTATTCATAAGAAAGTTATTTCTATAGTAGTACGACTTCAATGTTTAGTACATATAAAGTATTAGTTATTTAATTTCATAGGAGATATTTATGGAACACATCATAAACTTGAGAGAGATTTGCTGGAAGAACCAATCAATAAGACATCATGCAAACACGGTCCAAAATTTCAAAAGGATCGATGTAACTAGGGCTCAGATTTACCTTCTTTCAAAATTTCATTACTCTCTTCGAGGGAGATATTCATTGAGAACCATATCACCCAATTCGAAATCAACATATTTTCTTATATTGTTAGTGTAAATATTTTGTTTACTATGAGAATCTCTAATGTGTTTTTGAATAGATCTGACATTCTCTACCTTTTAATCAAACATTTCATGTCATAATATATATCATTCCCAAACTCCATCTATGAAGTATGGAGTTCTGCACTTCATTCCATATAGGGCTTCATAAGGAGCCATCTGAATACTTGAGTGAAAGCTATTATTGTATGAAAATTCTAACAAAGGTATGTGTTGATCCCAACAACCTATGAAATCCATAGATCAATATCTCAACATCTATAATAAAGTTTGAATCATCCTCTCTGGTTGTCTGTCTATGGGAGGGTGACATGTATTACTAAAACATAGCTCTGTATCCATATCTGACTGAACACATCAACAAAACATTGAGTTAAACCTCAGATACCGATCAGATAAAATAGGAAGTGGTACTCAATGAAATCTTAAAAATTCATTTACAATATCCTATAAATATGATCAAAATAGAAATACTCTATAATAGAAATTAAATGTGACTAATTATTAAATCAATCTACTATAACCGAAATAGAATTATGGCCTTTAGATTTTTTGGGATGTATGACGACAAAGTTCATCGTACATTATTAACATTTCAATTTTGGTATGGGTAATAGTTGTAATACCCCATTAGAATTATATATCTCATCCTTAACATAATAACAAACAAAGAACAAAGTGACATATTTAGAAAAATATCTTTTCATTCCATCCCTCAAGAAATACACAATCTGGTCTTTATATATCCTTATGCTTCTAGAATAAATAGTGAATAAATAGCTATGATCCTCATCTATTAGACCCATATTTAATGTTGGTATGAAAGGAATACCAAAATGAATCTTGAACCTTATTATTCCATCAAAATTGTGGTTGAATTATGAAACATTTATCACATACTTTTGCAGCTGCACATCTTCCTTCTATACCTCCTTAATCTCCACTTGTATAGATGGTTAAACATTCATTTCCAAAAGATAATATGTCTCCCCTTGCTTTAAATTTTCATGATCCATCCGTCTCATTTAATTAAATGTTGAATCTTTGGTAATCATCCTCATGGATAGTCTATCATGGTTATTTTCACTCAAAACATCTTCCACCTTGTTCTCTTTCCCATGGTGGTAATATATCATGTAGTCATAATCTTTAATCAACTCCAACCATCTTCATTAGCGCATATACATCTCCTTTTGTGTGAAAATATACATTACAAATATATGATTAATATAAATATTACACCTTTCTCCAAAAATATAATGCCTCCATACATTTAATCCAATGATTAACATAGCTTACTCAAAATCATGTATTGAGTAATTTTGCTCATGGATTTTCAATTGTCATAAAGATTAAGTTATCACAATATCAATTTTCATAAGAAAACATCCAATCCCCTTCTTTGATGCAATACTATAGATCACAAACCTTTCTCCACTACAAGGCTATGTGAGCATAGGTGCACTAGGTAACATTATTTTTTTCTCTTTAAAATTCTCTTCACATTCCTTCATCCACAAGAACTTAAATCATTTCAAAGTAAACTTTTTGAGTGTATTAGATAGTGATAAAAAATCGTTAAAAAATGTGAATAATATTTTTCAAAACAAATAAAAATTTCGAACTTATAGACATTTGTTTGTATCATCCAACATTCAATAAAAAATTTCTTTCACTGGATCCATAGATATCCCCTCTCATGAGATTATGTGACTCAAAAATGAATCATTCTGGAGACAAAATTCACACTGGGTAATTTTTTCATGAAACATATCATTTCTTAGTTTCTTCACTACAATTCTCAAGTGATCTTCATGCTATTCCTTTCTCTTATAATATACATAAATATCATCTATATAGAATTCCCCAAACTGATCAAGATAGTCTCTAAAGATTATATTCATTAGATCCATGAAGATACCTGGGGAATTAGTAAGACCAAAATGCACCACTGTACATTCATAGTTTCCATACATTGTTTGAAATTAAATATTTGGTATATTATCCATCATGACCCCTAATTGATGATATCGTGACTGAATTTCAATCATGGAAAATTATTTAGCTCCACGTAGTTGGTTGAATAAATCATCAATGCGGTGAAGATGATATTTTTTTCTTGACAATGATCCTTTTGAGTTCTTGATAATCATTACAAAGTCTCATTTATCTATCTTTATTATTAAAAAATAGAACAAGATCACATAAAGGTGAAATTCTAGGGAATATGAATCCCTTATCATGAATGTAACACCCCCAAATGATAAAACGTTAAATGACTAAATGGAATTACTCTTTTAAACAAGGTGCACCTTCCTTTTCAGGAGACTGTTTGATTAGAACTCCACAGTTAAGCGTGCTTGGCCTAGAGTAGTGATCAGGATGGGTGACCTTCTCAGAAGTTTTCCAGAGTGTGTGTGAGTGAGGAAAAACACACTGGAAATGACAAGTGTTTTCCTATGGGGACAATCATTAGTCAGATGACACGTTCAGGCATGTGGGTGGACCCTTGGGTGGGGACCACATGTCTGTGGGGAAACTTCTTTTACCTAGTGGGTCAAGACCTGATGACCTTGTTAAGTCGGGGTGTTTGTGCTGTCATCGGGGCCTAGTTGTTATATTTGGTATCAGAGGTGGTACCCAGCCTTAAGTGCAGTGCACTGCCTGGGTTGAGATGTAGGCCCCACAATAAGGAAGTTTTGCTCTAAAGGGGGGGTGATTGTAACACTCTCAAATGATAATGAGTTAA
Source organism: Viscum album (assembly GCA_963277665.1). Classification (NCBI taxonomy): domain Eukaryota; kingdom Viridiplantae; phylum Streptophyta; class Magnoliopsida; order Santalales; family Viscaceae; genus Viscum; species Viscum album. Next base: position 441,141,468 of record OY728135.1, on the reverse strand, counting down.
ATGACTAAATGATATGACTCATATCAATAAGGTGTACCTTTTTTCGGGAGCCTATTTGATTAGAACTACACAGTTAAGCGTGCCTGGACGAGAGTAGTGATCAGGATGGGTGACCTTCTGGGAAGTTTTCCAGGGTGTGTGTGAGTGAGGACAAAGCACACTGGAGAGGACACGTGATGGAATGTGGGGACATTCATTAGTCAGATAACCTATTCAGGCATGTGGGTAGACCCTTGCGTGGGGACCACGTGTCTGCGGGGCAACTGCTGGTACCTGGTGGGCCAGGACCTGAAGACCTTGTTAAGGACCATGTTAAGGAAGGGTGTATACGCTGTCACTAGGGCCTAGTTTTTACAATTCTGCTGGTACTTGGCGGGCCAGGACCTGATGACCATGATAAGGTGGGGTGTATGTGCTGTCACTGAGGCCTAGCTGTTACCATCAATCTCTTAGATTTACTTCTTCAATTACCACAACTCAATAGGGTTCATTATATAAGGTGTCTTTTAAATTAAAGTAGAACTCAATATGAGTTCAATTAAAAACTCGACATAATGATTTGGTAGAAGACATGGAAATTCACCCAAAAAGACCTCATAAAACTCAAGTACAATCGGTGTATTATTAATGGTGAGTTTCTCCTCAATAATTTATGATATATAACCTTTATTTATAGGAATAGTGACCCATAATATAGATGAAATTTTCAATGGATGTTCATACTCATCCTTACATCGATAGATGATCATAGACTGATCTGGAATATAAAATGTGACATCCTTTCCTTGGATAATGATATGATCTCCATATAGAGAAAGCTAATCCATAGAAAGAATCACATAAAATTACACAAAAGTAAGGATCAAAATATTTGTAGGAAGAAATTTCCCACAAACATCATCATGAGAATAATTATAAAAGTTTTATGCAACCATTGTGCATAATCAAGAATAAAATTTCAATTTAGAACACTTTAGGATTCATTTCTGTGTTATTCATGATCGTTTCTAAAACTCCAGGATTGTATCATATACTTCAACATATCCTTTTGGTTCTTACTATTGCTTTCTCATCGTAGTATCCAAAGGATAACTATAACTTTTCTCTTATACTAACCATTACCATCCATTCTTTACAGACATAGCTATTATCTCAAAATTAATAATATTCATTTAAAAATAACAAAACCAATCCATGACTGTATATGTTTAGTATCTTTAGAAACATGGAAACATAAACAACTGATTTATAACACATATACATTGTACCCCCGCTTATTCATTCATATCAAGACCCCTTATTGATATATCTTACTAATACTATTCTTCACATCTTGGGGAAAAGAAAGATAATAAAGGGTGGTAACAGATGCTAAGTAAGGCTAAAAAGGGAGATATCAATAATATCTTAATCATAAGTCATAAGAACATAAAATTTGAATATCTTATCATTCATATAAAATATTATGATATCATATCATGGGATAAATCAGAAAAAAAATAAAGAATCAGTAAAAATATTCCCATGAGTCATAACATAAGACATGGAATTTTTGGCATACACATAATCATATAATGTCATTACAAATTAATCAAGGAATATTTTCAAGACCATCACAGTGGATAAATTCCATTACTGATCAAGGTTTTCATCCTGTTCCAGTACTTTATTACTGAACTAAGTTCATTTCTCATTTTGGATCTGCCTATGTCATGCGATACAAATATTTAACCGATGTATTGGAGGAATATATATGTTTTACCCATATTATAATGAAAACATTCTTATCTGTTCAATAAAAAAATAATTCATTCATCATAGTATAACCTAAATAAAAAAATGGATTTCTTAAACATCTTTTAATCATACCATAATCCATATGAAAGAAATAAATTTCATAAATAAAATTCCATTATAAAAATAATAAATCATAGGAATAAAAGAGATACTATATTAGAAACAAAACCTTATTACGTAATTCTATCTGAGATGGAAAATAATTTTGATATGACCTTTGCAATTAATTCTTGAGGAAAATATCCTTTCTTCTTCAATTTTTTTTTCTTTTCTCAAAATTCGACACAATTTTAAATGAAAATTATTTCTTTATAAATAACCTTTAAATTATTTAAATAAATGTTCATGAAAATATGGTGTTATGAAAATATAAAAACATTCATGTAATAAAAGTTAAAATCAAAAATTCTACTGGTACATTGGTCGAATAAGACAAATATTACCTCGTATCGAAAAAAACAGAAGATTCCGTTCACACCGTTTCATAATAATTAACCATTGGGTAAAATTGAGATTAAATAATTTTAGACTAAAATAAATTATATAAAATATTTTAGAAACAGGGAAATGGATTATAAATATACCCTAGACCAAAAGATACGTATAAACCATCTCGATTAATAATGAGATTGTGAAATTTTCACTTACCTTAGGTATGATATCCTTTGTACATACCTGAACCTCGTATATAATGATTTAAATAATTTCATTGACTTATTCTATAATAATATCAATTTTTATGATATTATATTTGACCATATAATCATCATTTTAATACTAACATTTCGTTTTTACTTGTTATTTGGGTATAAATTGCTTCATTTTTGTAATCATGTTTTTTTTGAATAAGTTCCGATTAATATTTATAGATTATTGTAATATAATTTCATGAATTATATTAATATAATATATATCATATTTATACAATATATACATTCATATAATCAATCTTTAATGGATATCCTATATAATGAATCGTACCATATAATTAAGACTATAAGAAGTAGGCACACACAAGCGATGATATCATTCCATTAATTATGAAATAGTTTGAAAATAGATGTTATATATATTTTTATAAAACAAATATCTAGTTTTAATAATAATATATAGTTATTATTTCCATTATTTTATCCATTCGAGAAAAGTAGTAGTGAAAAATATATTACAGTATGGTATGGAGACGATAAGTTGTACTTATGCACGTGTGGTGATTTTATTTTTGGAATGATGGATAGAAGGTGTAATACGGTGGTTAAATAACCATGATAAAATATTATTATATAGGTTATACTAGATTTATTTTTTAAAAATGGAAAAAAGGAATAGTAATTAAAATAATAAATGATCTTGATAGTCGGTAAAAGAGATTAACTCTTCATTTGCGAGCCCCCTCTCGATCTATTCTTAAATGAACTAAATTTTGTATTTTGAGAAGACCATAAATCTATAATGTGACTTGTGATGTTGAGAAGGTAAATCGGTAGGGTATGGAAGAACATGAAGGCTCAAAGTGTTATGATCAAATGAGGGAGGTTCCCTTATATCGTTGAGATTCGTGGAACCATTGGAATTACCACAAATATAAATTGAAACCAAATTAAAAAACAAAAAAAATTTAATTTTTTAGAATATGAGATGAGATAAGAATGTAATATAATCGACCAATAAATTTTAGACAGTTTATTCTGTAAATTTAGACATTATCTTTTCAATTAAGACATAGTTATTCCATTTAATTTTTAAGTAAGGTAAAAAATATTTCCATATTAAAAGGGAGAAATAATTTTTTATTTGATGTCCATTAGAAAATAATTTAATAATTTAATAATTTAGAAAATTTTATTACATATAATATTTATTATATCTATTTTTTTTAAAAAAAATATGTTTTTTAAATAAATTAATAATACATGATTTTGATAAATAAACAATAATGTAAATATTTACAATATTAAATTCATTGATTTTAAATATACAAAGGTAACAAATTAACTTCGATGAAAATATTTTATTATATTACTAAGATGTAAATTTCATCTATAAAATTAATTGGATATATTTATTATCCCTAGTTATATTTATTTTAAAAAAATTAATTAAATTTATTTAATATGTCCACTAATAAAATAATTACAACATTAGTTTTCTGTAATTATTTAATATACTCTTTATGGAATAGAAATTAAAAATAAAATACTATAGAAAACATATGTCCTTGTTATTTAATAATAATACATACAATACAACAAATATTCTAGTAATTCATTCATTATAAATGTTATATTTATTAAAACATGAATGTTACAACTTTTACAGCACTATGAATAAAATAATATAAGTGTCATAAACTTTTACATATAGATCCAAATTTCCAATAACCTGACCCATGGATTAAAATTGTCAAGATATACTATACCAGTAGGATTTGGTAATGTTTTCTTATCTTTTGATGGTTATCATCATTTTAATAAAAATTATCTTATTAATTTCTCATTAATTTAGTAATTTCATAATCATTAATGTATAAGTTGTTAAGGAACATGATAATTTATGAAAAAATAAAAAACAATTTACATTATATCAAAACGAAACATATATTTCCAATGATTATTTATATTCAAATTTAACTTCCCTATAACCTTATATTATAAATGATATAGTTATTAGAATTTCAGTAAGGAATACTTCGATTTTATTTAAATACAATAAATTTAATGTCTTAATCTTATCCAATTCGCTTATAAAGGATACCATTTTGACCCAAGGATGATTTATGTTGAAAAAAACTCATCCATTGATATTAGTAAAAGTTCTAGTGTAATTTTATAACAATATTTTTACCTTTAATTATATGATTTACACTTTAACTGTATTAATAAAAATTATTGAATTAACTATTCATACTGTCCAAAAATAAAAGAAATAGATTTACATAATTTGGACCTAATAATTCCAAATATGGAATAAATTTTTCAAAATTAAATGAAAAAACTTTATTTAATTTATTTAAAATCAATATCGTCATCGAAATTATAAAATGAGTTTTTAAGAGGTAAAGCAATGCAAAAGATTGAAATGTTTTTACATCTTAATTTAATATAAAAATAATTCCAGTGAAATAAATTGTATTAATTTATAAAGATATAATCTACTTAACATATAAAACTATTCAATAATATAATTTAACCATTGAAATTATTTCACTGAAATTTTTTTTTCAATTAATATATAATATATTTTTACTAATCATAAAAATGTGACAGTTATCAGAAAAATATCAAAAAATCAACCAAAGTAAATAATTATATCCCACTTAAAAAAAATTTAATTCTTCATATAAAAATTATTAATGTGTCAAAAGATTAATTTACAAATTGTTCTCCATTAAATGGTGTTAAAAATACCCTTTAGAAAAATGTAGGTCTTTATACAAAAAATAAGGTTCATTCATATCCTATGGAAAAAATTTCTATTGGATGAATATAAAACATATTTTCTCAAATATAAAACATATATATATCATCATTTTCATTTAGTAATTGTAATTAACTTAATTCATTAATTTAAAAGTACAAATATTTTCTTTTAATTTAATTGGATAATATTTTTGTATGAATAATTGATAGCCAAAGAATTCCCCCAACATTTTCATGAGTTAGTTATATTTATTTCTGATAACATAGCAGCTAGGTTGTATTGATTAATTTATACCGATGGAATATTTTGGATCTTTTAAACTCGTGATTATGTGCAACATAAGATATTAAAGAATTAAAATTATTTAAAGAAAATATTTCATAAAACAATTTGGGGGTTACAGTATATGAGTCATTGAGATAGAAATATATGACTGAAATGTTTTTAGTATAAGTTATTGTGAGGGTCTATATATGTATCATTTCAGTGGAATTTATAAATTTTTCAATAATTATAATGTATGAGTCATCACAAGTGCAATATTTTTATGGATGGTTGCCCATTCTGGAAAGAGTAAAATAGATTAGAATATCACATTTAAATTAGTTAGTTAGGCTATATAATGAATGGATATAGACAAGATCTTGAGTGACATGTTTATGATAAACTATTAGAGACCTCATTTCGCTGAGAATGAATGACTGAGACCAACTCTCGATCCCATTTACTGATGAATTTTATTTAAGTCCAGATAATGATAAATTGAGATCAATGTGAGAGAGATTCCAATGACCATTAGTGAATAGTGTTCTTCATTTATACTCACTCTATAAGGCCCCGACCGTAAACCTTACTTAATATTGAATTAAATGAATAATTCACATTAAGGATCTTTTTAGGTTTTTAGTTTTAGAGAATTAGATCATAAATCATGAATTACATTCCACATTTAAACAAAGTGGTTACATAGAAGATAGTATTCTTTTTCCCATCAATTGAAACATATTTAAAAGAAAACATGGATTCTTTCTTGACACTTCCTTGACACTATCATCGTAACATGCACCTTTCCCTTGACCTATGAAAAACATTTCAAAAACATGGGATGAGCATAAAAATCTCATTAAGGGATATAAATGTACGAAAATAAAACTTTAGTCCATGTATGAAATCATACTTTACTCATAAAACATAATCATTTTAACATACCTCATCAAATCATGAATAAATCTTATAAATCATAAGGCATAAAGGTAACTTGAGGCATTCATAACTTTATTACATAGGGAGTAACCCTCTTGGTTACATTTGGAATACCCATCACAGTATATTCCCTAAATATCTTGGGAGAAACCTTAACATTTAACTCCTTCGCGTTACCCAATGCATTGGAGAGCTATATCGGGCTCACCCGCCCTTAGTTTATCACGGAACCACCCATCATCATAACAATTCCCAATAACCATAACATAATAAAAGAACATAACATAATCATAAAGTAAAGATAACATTCCCACATTGTAATAACAATATAACATTTTAAGATATTGAAATAATGAATCCGTTCTAAAACCCATTTAAAACATTTAATAAAGAGATTTTTAAATCAAAGTGTCCCATACCACATTTAAGCTTTTTAAATTTTAAACCATTAATATCCATATAAATAAATCCTTAAAACCATTTTGAAAACATGGATATTAATGAAAAATATTTATAAGATTAAATCATTAAAACATTTAAAACGATATTTTAGTTAAAGGGTTTTTAACAAAATGAGAGACACTTGAATACAATAATTGAGGAATAAAATTTAATAAAAACTTTATAATATCATGAGAATAAAGGTATTAATGATATATTATTCCAAAGGACGCTATATACACCATATAAGAGTGAATTGGTGCATAACAACAATTAAGTCTCAATAGAATTGTAAAATGAGATGAAATCCCTTATAAAGAAGGTATCCTAAAATTAAGGATAAATCAATCTCATAATTATGTGTGAAAAATATAAATACACCCAATATAAGTGGATATTAAGTGTAAAACAACCATAGTTCATTCACACATATTCATATAATGACATATTCAATAACTATAAGTTGAACCCAATGAAATCAAAATTGGGTTAAGAAGTTCCCTTGGTAAAATTCGACAGCCTAACAGCATCACTTTAAGATTCATAACATTAGTTGATGAGAGAGATAATGGAATATCATCACTTGGACAAAAAATTTACATCAATAAGGATATTTAAAAAGATATCCCAACATAAAAAGATGTTAACAAAAAGAAATAAAAAAATAAGTCTTTTTAAAAAAGGAGTGTGAAAGGTTCCCTTACCGATTTGGGCAACTTTCAAAACATACACACCATGAAAGAAGGGTTATACAATGAAGATGTAACTACCAATAAATGATATTTTAATATACAAATATTAAAATAATGGGCAGTGCATACAACACAAAAACATAAATAATGGCCATTGTAGCATGAATCTCACGAGAATAAAAAGTGAGATGAAAATCCACTTATAAAAATTCGGCAGCCTAACGGCGCATCATAAAACATCCAAAAATAGATTGATGAGATAAAATAGGGTCTCTCATCATATATAAATACAATTAACAGAAATATGAATATAAAATAACATCCCCCAACATATGAAAGATGATCTTAAAAGGAATGACATAAAATAGTGTACTTAAAAAGTAAGATAGGGGTAGGTTCCCTTACCTCGGGTCCGACTTGACTTGATTGTTCTTTAACCTCCTGAATAATAAACTTGAGTTAATTTCTAATTGCTTAAGAACATTTTTGGAGTTCATTATTCCTTTTATATCACTTAATACCATGATATGAACACTATGTAATTATTTAAGTTAATAATGGTTGTTTTGTAGATCATTGCTACTTGAGTCCAAAATAAAATCTTTATAATTACAATTTGTTCATGTGGTAAAATATATATTATATCCATAATTATATTAATTATGTAGTTATGATATGTATCGTATATAAATATAGTGACATATTAATGTCCACCTTTGAGGGTGTTAAAAGAATATTGAACAATCATCGTTTCGTGATGTAGAAATTCACCATCCAAAGAAACAGTATGTTCTTTAACCATTAGATGTAGGTGTGTGTAAGTGTAGCTTGGATCCTTCTTATAAAAAAAATCCTAGTATATTTAAGATACTGGATTTGTTACAAAGAAAATGAATAAAAATATTTTAGGGCGTTGGAGAAGCAAAATAAAACAAAAGAACACCAGTGAAGACATTGCCTTAAATCAGGTATCTCTCTTTGATTTGAGCTCAAAGGCTTCCTTGGGAAGACTTCTACCCAAAGTGAGGAATCTAGGAGTAATAGAGGGATGTTGAGAGACAAACTGAGGAGGGTTTGGCCGATCCAAAGGCTTGATAGGTGTGGGTAAGGTGGTAGAGGTGGGGGCCTTTTATAAGAGGAGAGGAGGGACACTCTTGGAAAGTTACAAAATGTTACTTTATTTTCAAATGAGTTTCATATTTGAAATGTCCCACATTGATTTATTTCTAGGATAAGGTGGTAAGGGTTATAAATATACTCATCCAATATGTTTTTGACAAGTGTATGTTATAGTTTTAACATTATCTTTTCATTTTATTTAAATCCTTTATTAATGAGATAATCGTTGCATCATCATGATGTCATAAATAATTTTATTACTTTAATGTCTAAAAATTATAAAAAAATATAATGATGTAGGAAATCGTTTTATATTTCTAATGAATATTTATAGTCAAAAATATGACTTGTATAACCCCATTTAAAAATTGTTTTAGTAAAACAAGTAATGCTTGTGACATTTTTATTTTAACTTTAAATAAAAAGTTATTTATGTCATTTTCAAACAAATGTGGCTCCATGGGGTACCCAAGTTGACCCATGGATTGTGTTGGTCGGCCATGACACATAAAATGAGGTTAGTACATGTGTATAGGTCATTTCATATTATTAAAACATTACTTTTACCTTAAATTACACTAATTACCTCTAATCGCGATTAAAAATGTAAAAGTTACTATTCACCAAAAAATTATTTTAATCCCATTGAACCACATTTTAAATCCTAATGACAACCATGTATGTCATATTTTTGAAATTCAAATCACAGAAGTGGTGAAGTATCATTTAAACGAAAAATCAGTTTTTAAACTACGACTTAGTGGTTTCACTATTCATCAAAAATTGAAGTTTTTCAAAAAAATACCAAAAATTCACCCTAAGATATAATTGATATTCAGAATTAAAAAAAGATGTTTATTTTAAAAAAATTTAAACATATAAGTTTCATTAATTAATTTAATCATTAATTCCCTCTGTCAAAACAAATAGCTTGTTTTTAAGAAACAATATCTATTAAAAGATTGACACTAGTTTAAGTCCGATTTCAAAGTGAAATTAATTCCAATGACCACTATTGGATTAAATAGTAAAAATATATTCTAATTTCACTTTAAAAACAATTCAAATGATAATCTAATCATTTAAATAAATTATATTAAAAAGAGGATTTGAATTAAATACAACACTTTTCACTATTCATTAAAAAATGAACTTTATCGGAAAAATACAAAAAATTTAAACAAAGTAAATTTTAATGTCTCGATTCTAATGAATAATTTTAATTTGTCAAATATAACACATAAAATTGTCAAAAGGTGGATTTAAAAGAGGTTCACCATCAAAAGGCGGTCAATCGACCTTTTAAAGAATATTAGAATGTTTATGCTTAAAATTGGATTCGTTCGCATTTTTAATCCTCTAACATTTATTGTAAAAAGTAAAAATGTTTGAAAAACATATATAATAATTTTTTAGATATTTTTGTTCATTCCTTCCATTACAACGGCTACGCATTAACTACCATTTAAAATAATGTTATTTGGTTATTATAGTGCAACGTAAGATTCCCAAGAAACTCGTTGTTGCGTATTGGAACGCCATCGAGCATAGAGTCCCCTTTAAAGTAATATTAATATTTTATTCACAAATATGGATAAATATGAAAATGTCATATTCTTTATTTACCTGGGGTGTTACACACTCAAGGGGATAAACCGATACTTTCTAATTTGGGAACCCATGTTATCCTATGAAATCCTCTTGATTAATATATCATAATCGATGTAATATAGAGATTCGAAGTTGAATAAATTTGTTCAATGATTTTTTATCGAATTAATTTTTTATGATAGTGGAGCCTCATTTGCAATAAATGATTTGGATGCAAATATTTCATGGTTTAACATGAATTTTTTAATTTTTTTACTCATTGAAGTTTGAACTATAAAGAAACATGGTGGTTGAAGACAATTTGTTGGTGACAAATCCATAATGTTCATGATGAATAAAACTCAAGATGTTATGTTTGTGTGTGAAAATTTATGAGATAATGAATCCATCATTCACCATAGAGCATCCGAAAAGGATCATAAATAATGAATTATTAATGATTCAATGATTTATCCAATCTTAAAAAAATAATTGTTATATGATCATTAGATTGTAAACGAACTGGGTATTGACCGATCTCGAGCAAAGTAGTGAATGCATACACAACTAGCCAATAAAGGTTACTCAAGTTTAAAATGGTTGATGAATAATGAAGCTATTGGAATCAAACATCGGTAAATTATGAATCTAATTATTTCAATGGAATTCTATGATATATTGACATTAGATGGGGGAAGACTAGAAATGTCACATGATTTTCAAATAGATTGTGAATATAATAGATTAAAATTAAATGAAACTGTCAAACGAAATTGAGGTCACCTAGAAATCATCATAGTCTTTATTAGTAATCAGAGGCATTAAACTATGTTCGTATATCGGGAATCCAGTAGCTATTATCAAGTGAGTGTCCCATATACCTAATTTAATGAATCATATTCTCATATTCTTCTTACATGGGGCCTATGAAAGATGTACTTTGTGATGTGGAATTAATGTGGGCAATCATCTTGAGTAACATGAAGAATGTGATAAAGGTTAATAATTACCATGTGGAGTCATATAATGTGACGATGATGAGTATTAACTATCAAGAAGATGATTAAGATTGTGTGTTGTTGGGATCACTAGACCTGTATCAGGAAAAGATATATATCATCATAGATTAATTCCACACTAATCACCTACATATTATATTATCTTGTAAATATTTACATCTTTCATCCATAAATAAGGTGTCAATAACATGTATATGGGATATATTGTTCTATTATAAAGGGCACTATATTTATAATTTCTATGTGTAAGTAAAATCATTGTGTTTCTATTTTATATCAGTTGTCATCATACCGTTAGAAATTTAAGAAAAAACTGCTAAACATGTCTCTGGATGTTATTTTTTGAAGATGAATAGAGATTAAAATATAAAAGATATCACTCTTACCTCGACCATCTTATCCAGGAATTATGGTAAAATTATTCTTACTATAGCACACTCAGATAAAAAATTATTTTCTACTCTCTTTCCCTTAATCCATTTACTCATTATAATTTATTTCACTTGAAAGAGTGTCTCAACTTTGTTAGTGTGACTGTATAAACTTAGTTCCGTCATTTTATCATTTGATTTATACTTTGTTAATTGACTCCATTATGTGATTCTAATTAAAATCTGGGAGAATAATTCAGGAATTCGGAAAAAAATTGGGTTACATTGTTTATTGTATTTAGTGTGAGAGGTAATTGATCCAAGAAAATAATTATTCAATAATTATAGCTTGAGAGAACATATCTATGATAGCTGGTAGAAAAGTGGATCAACCTAGGATCTATCTAGATTCCCATTAACAATCTTTTCCTTTATCCCTCTTATATTTTCTTGGGTCTTCTAGCTTTATTATTTCTTTATTCATAATTTTTTCATTATTTTGTTATTTTCAAAACAAACAAAAACAATAAAATAATTTAAATATTTAATATGGTGAATTCACAAACATCTTAATTTTACCCCATTGATTGAAACTATGTTATATCTATGGTGCTCATAAATAAAATTTTATCTTTTCTCTTAATATGATTATATAAACATTTTCTCCATTACCGAGTATTATTATTCATTTTATTAAATCATTTCCATCCATTTAATTATATTTTACAATAGTGATGGACTCTCATGGATTTGAATCATATTCATTATTTGATTACTCATATTTATAGTAATATATATAAACTACAAAATATCTTCATTATTTTTTGTAATAAAAATTGGTAAACCACCCTCTTAGTACCAAAATATGTGTAGAGGAAAAGGACAAAAAGAAAAACCAATTCCAAAGAGTATTCCTTGTGAAGCCTATTCATGGAGGCCCTATGTACCACAAAATTTGTAGACCCCTGGAGCATTGTAACTGGCATAAAGTTGAATCCCCCTTTTCAGTCACTAGAGAGTAAATTGGAGGGAGGCTCCTCAGTTACAACATAATTGACCAGAAGCTTTACGCTGTGGAGGGAGCCGAATCGACCTCCACGAGCCCATAAAACATGGAAGATGCCTCCATGAGCATTGGAAAGAGAACCTAGGAGATCTCTGTAATGAGGAGAGGATGACAGTCGACTCTGCGGTTATGAAAATCTGGATGAAATCTTCAGACGATCGCGGAGCACCATGTGGCTTCATACCGAGTTGTCCCTGCTTCGTGCCTCCCCTCGCTTATAAATATCAGGATCCCCTCAATACCAAAGTAAGGATACTCCCACATTTCTCCTTTTCATCTCTTAAATATAAAATCACCTATTACTCTATGAAACCTTGAGAAAAATGACCCCTTCCAGGTACTTATGCATTCCAAATTTCCCTTCCCTTCACTCAAATACAACCCCTATTCAAGGAGGGATTCCCTTCACGTAGCCCATGGGACATTTTAAATGAATGAGCTCCCTAAGGGGATTAGATTCTTTGAAAATCACACATGCTTCATGAAGTATCTTCCATGTACATGTGAACCACATGCTAATGAAGGATCACACTTCTTCGCGAAGCATATTGCCTCGCAGTGCTATGCTTTACAAAGAATCCATACTTTGTGGAGTCCTAATCCATGAAAGTATTTCTTCATTGAGATGCACCCTCCATATGAACCTATGACATATTCCTATTCTAGGAAATTCTACTTCGAGAAGAACACCCCTTTTCAAAGTTAATCCACTACATAAACCACCAATGCTTCACATAGTCCCTTCCTGCGATCCCATTTTCTTTGAAAATCCTTCTCTTGTATGACCCTCTAGGTTTCTATGAAGTGATTTCAATGTCTCTTGGGTGGTGCTTTACGTTATTTTTCATAACCTTATTTTTCTTCACATAGGCACGCTAAAAACTATTGCTTCTTCACATAGCCACACTAACATGGGCCCCTTTGTAGATCACTGCACAACACTACCTCATCATGACATTGCTGATGACTTCCATTCCCCAAGGGTGGGTGGGTATCAGTTATGTAAGTCATAGGGGTGTAGAGTGGACCTACCTCATCCGAGATATAGGACATTAAACATCCAAGCACTATCATCCTCAGCACATGATGTTAAACTGCATCCTCTCCCCATGCATCATACAGGTGGGGATTCCCACCTCAGACATTCACCACTCCCAATAGTCTCTTCAAAAGTGAGATTTTCCTCACATGGAATGAGATCCTCTTTGTTGGAGCGGTGTCTGTCTGTGAGGAAGGGAAACCATGTTGGTGTGAACCCATATCCTTTCTTACGGGAGGTAGCATTCCTATTCCTCCTCTCTTCTTCAGTTCCAAAGACCAGAGGAGTGATAAGCACATGGACATTCGTTACCCCGTCCCTCTCCCTCTGGGCTTTGTGTCCATCAAGAATCCATCCTGGAGTAAGTCCCATACTCCATATCCCTGGGCCTCTAACCAATAATAATCCCCTATTTCAACTTTTAACCGCTAACCATGTACAAGCCCAAGTCCACTACCCACAGACTCACCTTTCATGACATGATCATTAGGTCTTTGCTGCCTTTTGTTTCTCACATCCAGCATGACTCAGGTGGGATTAGAGTAATCAATGAAAATTGAATTTTTCTTGTTCCTCCTTATCATGTATTCTCCATCCCATCTCGAGATACTTGGACTTTGATCCTTTCCCTCTTCGAGAATGGTATGTAGGAATCCTCCCCGAGGTTCAAGCCTAACACCTACTTGTCCCGACTCCTTCAAATCTAGTCGATTCTTCATTGCATGACATTAAACTGTATCATCCCAAACTATGTACACTTTGATCATTTTATCCTAGGAAAGGTATGTAGGAAGCCTCCCTAAGGATCAAGAACAATACCTACTTTTCCTGACCCCATTACATCGGTTCACCTTTGTCCCGCATGACATTAAATTGTATCATACTGAACTACATGGACTTTGCTACTAGTCTCCTAGGAAAGGTACATAGGTAGCCTCCCTGAGGTTCATGATCAACACCCATTGGTCCCAACCACTCCACATCGGTCCACCCTCATCCAACATGATGTTAAACTGTGTTCCCCTTTTTTCCCTCAAGACATTTAATTGTACCAATTTGAACTACATGGGCTTTGATCCGTGTATCCTAGATAGGGTATGTAGGAAGACTCCTTATGGTCTAATACCCAATCAATAGTAAGACATTGGGATCCCCATCAAGCAGTAAGACATTGTGATCCCTATCCAGTGGAAAGTCATTGTGATCCCCATCCAGCGGTTAGCTATTGTGATCTCCATCCAGTAGAAGCCCTTATGATCCCCATCCAACGGCAAGCCATTGTGATCCCCATTTAGTGGTAAGTTTTTGTGATCCAAAATCGATGGTAAACTATTGAGATATCGATCTAGTGGTAAGCCATTATGATGCCCATCCAGTGGTAATCCATTGTGATCCCCAATCGACAGTAAGCTGTTGTGATCCCCATCCAGTGGTAAGCCAATGAAGTCTCCAATAAATGGTAAACCATTGTAGTACTCTTTATTAGGACTCACATTTCTATTCCAACCCCGTGGCATCAGACCAACCCGATCCACTTACCATGCATAAGCCCCTATAAATCGTCGGGTCGTTGTCCTATGTGTACACCCTGATTATATGTCCCCATTCTGAACTATATAGACATAAATACCCTGCATAGGGATACATAGGAAGTCTCCTTGAGGATCAATCCCAACATCACCATCGTCCTCATGACTGTTCCATACAATTATCCATCAACTAAACCATCCATATCCATCCATATTGTTACCTATTCCGCCAGATCCCAGTGAGAACATGTCACCCACATTCTCACTACACCTACCAGTAATTTGGGGACTAACAATGTGTTATCTCTAGAATTGGTTTTACCATATGGGGTTTCACTCATCTAATCCACTCTTATCATGGTTATGATCAGTCTAATCCATCTCCACCAGACGTTATAATTACAACATACCTGATGTTAAACATGAGTTGATGAGGAAATCCTCAAATACATGCCTATGGAATAAAATTCCTCTCATTTGATGTGGGATGACTCGAGCATCCGTGACCTTTAGAAATGCTATAATAAGAGGATGAAATATATACGCAACAATGTTCAAGCATCCAGACAAGCTAGAGATGTTCGACGTGACTACTCCCCCGAGTGATGCTTGCTACCATGACTGGACCCCTTGGAATTTCCTAAAAGAATCAGCGTAATTAACCGGCATCCATAAAGACATGGCATTGAGAAGAGTTTCTTGAACAACTTATTAATTCTATGAGGGAGACTCGGACTAGGAAATGAGCTCCGAAAAGTATTACATCGAAGGAGGAACCAACATCCCATCATCCCATTTCAATCAAATAGCAAACACCCCTAAAAAGCGTTGGATGTCACCTGCCTTAGGAAAGTGGGAATGTGGGGAAACAGAACATCACATCCTTGAACCCCGGATGTGCTCCCAGAAGAAATTTTTGGGAACAAAAATGGTGAACCTACTGTGAAATTATTCTCCTCAATGTGGATATTAATTGTGCTCGAGACATCAGTGGAATAGCATGTCACCGGATCCAATTATCCGATGGTAGGTCTTGCCAACAAAATAGTGGGCCTGATGTGAAAATCACCAGAAATTGGGGTAGTTGGATATTTGAAATCCCGATCCTCAATGTTCTCTACGTGGATACTTATTACCAACCATGAAATACAGAATGAAACTAGGGAACTCGATTTCCCTTTCCTTATTTTAGAACTAATGGTAAAATCTCTATGCTTTGCAAGACCCAATATGTCATGATAGGAAAACAATAATGTCCGACCCAAGGATGCAGGGGTAGGGGAAATGTCAATGTGGAAGTCTCGTGAGGCTTCATTTCTAACATGATATCCTCCACATCCACAGATTCTAGGTGCCCATGACCCATTTCCCTATATGAATTCATTCATAGAATGGTAATTAATGATCTCATTCGACAATACAGGGTGGATGGGATTATCCCAACCGGGGATATTGCCCGACAAGACATAGAGGATTCTGTTCCTTGTCATCACCAACACCCCCAAGGATCGCACAGGGATCCGGTGATCCCCACTCTGACGTATCATTATTTCAAGACCCTCTCCCTATAAATATTCGAGGACTCCCTCCCCTATGCTAAAGAGGTGAGGGATTCCATGGACAACTCAACTGGAATCTCATTTTAGTGGCTCCCACCAGGCCGCATCCACGCCACCACCTAGCCCCACAGACCGAGTAGCAGCTTAGTTACGCACCTTCACCACAATACCCAGTCTGGTTAAACGATGCCAACATCGGGCGCGATCTTAGGAGGATGCCCGGAAATGGGATTCACCATCATCAACACCTAACCTAACCCATGCCACCACTAGCATGAACCATTATTTTCCTGTTTATTCCACACAAGGTAACACATACACCATGCCCGGATCGAGGCCCCAACTACCCGACGGGCGGGTTGGATCATCTCTCTTTTCCACCGACACAGGTGGCACCTATCGTGGGCCGACATGTGGCATTAGAATCTAGTACGGATGTCCTCCCGGTGCTACCACCAATGAGATTGTGGGTCCACTCCACTCCCACGCTCGAGTGGGGGTCCTACCCATGCAAACATCAATCCATGCGAAGGTCCATACTACTGCATTGACACCTAGTACAGAAGCCTCTTTCACACCCATGACATCAGGTATGGAGATGTTCCACCTATCACAGGTCTCCGATGTGAAGATGCTACCCATTCGAAAACCGTCAGTGTGGTGGTCTTCCCCATATTCATACAGCAATCGATGAAGGTACTCCTCATCCTGGAAATCAGAGAAGTGGAGGTTTTCCTCAATTCATGGGAACCCAACACAGAGGTCCTACTTGTTTTCAGCTCGATCGATATGAGGACCCTCCTTGTACTGATGATGCTAAAGGAAATAAGCATGGAGGCCCTACCCATGCTCCTACTTCCTCTAGCAAAGGTCTTGCCCACTCCAGCACTTCCTACGGAGACTCCCTCCATGTCGTAGCTATTGGAAATAGAGGTCATCCCCATATTCCCTTTGACATTTTCCGCATCCTCCTAGAACCCCAGCTCATCCAGGAAGAAGTCCTATCCACCCCCACATTAGTTCGATTGAAGGCCCCCCTCGATCCAAAATCCTACTCTGTCCTAAAGAGCCATCTTGGGGCAGGTGGGTGGGTCACCAACGCTATAAAAATAATGCTGAGAAGATTCAGACTGCAATTAAACCCATCATCATCTCATATTATAAGGCAAAATGAGACTCGGCAATGGAACCCTCACCTCAATCATCTATGTTGAGGGCTTGTGCATGAACGAGGAATATTAGCCTCATCCTTCTGAAATGTAAGGTTCACAAGATTCCCACCTCCCTCTATAGATACATCGAGGAGGAGGAAGATTTGTCCCCTTTATAGGGTCTTCCCATGAAATCATTCCTATTGTCAACATGATCATACTCTACCTCAACCAGAGATCCTAGAGTGTTTTTTTGCACCGATAAAGGATTAACAACATCATGGCCCACCATTAGTAACCACAACCTCTTCACCAGGAGTCGTGGTTTCCAATCCCTCTAACCAGGATGTGGTGGCTCAGTCATTGAATTTATTATAGGACAGACCATGATACAGTGGCTTGTCATCCCATTCACTGTATTCTCTATCATCTAGTCTACCATCTCAGTGGTCTTCTTCGATGCTGCTACCGGTCCTGTAGATTCCCCCAGTTGAATAGTGGGGAAACCAAGGGCCGGATCTTGATTCAATGCCGATGGGATTTTGGGACATCCTTACAGCAGATCATTTCATAGAAATGTTTTGACCAATCATAACCATGAACATCAGTGTGCCAGAATCACTCACCCAGGAATAAGATGCGTACTTTAACCAAACCCTCTAGGTTACACACATCCATATCCATTATCATTGAGTGGCTTACCCCAAGATTAAAGAACAAATTGAAGATATTAACTTGAAATGTTGTATGGTTAACCTGGTTGTGCTCCCTATGGACCAACACCCTGATTCACCTAGTTGCCACCAAACCCTCTAGAAACGATGTGTTTAGATCTTAATGGTGCTCCAATGAATTATAATGGAGTATCCCCCCCACACACACATTCATATCAATGGTTGGGGGAATTATGCTTCCCTCCATTTTAGTTCTATCTGACGCCATCCGGACTTTCCAGGTGATACTGAAGATATGCCTCCAGGAAGATTCCCAATTAACATGGCCGATATATCAGAGGAAAAGACCACGATAGAACTCCTTGGTGATAAATTACCTCCGGAGGAGTTCCACACAAATTGGATCCCCTGTGAAGGGTTACTCACAAGTATAGAAATCTACAAGGTCTTCTTGTGCCCACCAAGACATTAGTCCTCATCCGGAATCCCAATAAGGGATAAGAGCATCATGGGGCCATCAAACCCTCTAACCTGTCTGGCTCAGTGCAAAAGATGGAAGATGTCCTCAAAAAGGATGCATTGTGTTAATAGATCATAGATCATAAAAAGATGTAGATGACCTACTTGAAAAATTCTTCATGGAGAGGACATCATATTTTAGGGATCCTTAGCCGGATTAGTAGGGGAAGATACAACTATCCCTTGTGCGTTTCCCCCTGGTGACCTTGACTATCTTGACAACATAGAGAGGGTATAATTCAGAGCTTATGAAAATAGAGCGTGATAGGTGTCACTAAATCCACTTGATGGTTGTGATAATCCTCGGGACCCATCTCAAGTTCCCCCAACCTCTCCACAGGTCATCCCACTAACCACTACACAATCCGCTGGGCCTGCTTATCATATTGAAGAGCCTCAAAATTAACTGGTTGTCAGGGACCATCATTACGATAGGAGTCCCCGACCAGATGATCTGATGGTAGTGCTCGTTTCTCACCTTGAGGCGTTAGAGACTCAACAAGTTAAAATGATTACTGATGGAAAGGAATATCACCCATGGCACGATGATATTCCAGGACCCCTAGTTTCATAAACCCCTATTTTTTCCCATTTAAGGGGATGAGAGATCTGATGCAACATCATGACCCCTTCATCTTGAGCGGTGGACATATGCTAGGAACCCCAATGAAGCATGAGGACGTCGTAGATCATTTTTTACAAACATTGGAAGGTCCTGTGTTTTTTGGTACAACCAGTTACCCATTGGATTGGTCTCCAGCTGGGAAGACATCTGTAGACAGTTTCGTTACTAGTTCAGCTCTACCACCCCGAAGACGTGCATTGTAGACGACTTCAAGTGAAAGTAGATACCTGATGATAAGGTCGTAGACTTCGTCACCCAGATGAAAGGCCTTACCTATTCCCTGGAAATTTAGCTGAGTTAGGAAAAGCTGTTGAAAATATATGTGGGTAAAGTAAAAACTGAACTGGTCCCATCTCTCATTACTCGTAATTAAACTGGGGGATTTTGTGATTTTTCTAATAAGGTCCAACATCTATAAGAATCCTTATAAGAGTCCAATAATGAACATTCTCTACCTCCTTCAATTCCTTCAAGAAGGGCCACTAAGGCTGAGCACGCCGCAGTGGCCCAAATAGAGGCCCCTAGGAAACTGGAGTTGTTACTAGTGGATCTACCTCCACAACCTCACATGGGCCCTCCACATCAGGAGTACCCTTAGACCCTGCATTTTCCACATCAAAATTGACAAGCTCCCAAACATATTGTGTCGCCACCACCTAGGTGAGATAACTAGGTTCCACCTCCTCGATAGGCTCCTCCAGCACCTCCTCAAGGCCCGGCTTCTAGAACCCCCTTTATGAATAGTAGAAACTAGACCTACTCATTCAATGAGGCATAGGTCCCCAGTTATTTCCAAAGTGTATTCAAACTGGGAATTCTATGTTTTCTTGAATGAAGGAGGCCCGATGTTGTGGATCTCACTGATTTCCCCACTTACTACCCCTATCACTGGATTCGGGGGAACACCCTTAGGCAGTTCTATGTGTTGAAAGACTGGGCTCAAGAACTAGGTTGATACTAACACAGTTAGGATAGGTCTAGCTCTGGTATAGGTGGAATGTGTATTCGTGAAGACAGACAACAACAATGACAGTGAAGGTGAGTGGCATCAGGTTCCCAACTGTGGGACTAAATTGCTTGATGATTTGACGGCTCATAAACTAGTTTCTCAAGACCATTGTATTGTTTGTATATTTCTGAATTTACTTGATCTTTCAAAAGGCGCTGCATCACCCGTAACCACTAATTTTGTGTCGGTGTCCCAGTCTTCCCCTATCAGAAAGGCCAATGTCGGCAGAATATGGAAAAAAAGACCCCCCATTGGTGCCATCATCACCCATAATCTTAGTGACTTTATTCCCTCGATGATAGAAATTATCCCAAAAATCAATCCAGTGTTGCAGTATTATTAAATTGATGATCAAGGGTAAACATCGGTTAACATTGTGGAGCTGGAAAACCCTTACCTGATTCCTAATAACAGGGAGCGCCAGACGGATCCTCCCAACATTCCCAGTCGTTGCCAGCATCAATGGATCTGTGGTTATATGGGTCATTAGAATGGCTAAATTAGTGCTTCTATCTAGGCTCTACTTTCTAAAAAAACCAGATAGCGGGCCCAACATAAAGAGCATCAAACAAAACCTTCTCATCATGTGTCGCGAGGTTCCCCTTCTCCACCATTTGTGTTACTTGATCAGGCATAGCCACACTGACCGCATCGCTATAAAACAAGAGCTATTATGGAAAGACCTCATTCATCTATCCCACATCTGGTAGTCACTACATGAGATTCAACTAGCAGTCATAGGGATATTCCCAACACTAGCCATCCACTGGTTCAACTGGATGTGCCTTTCATACCCCCTTCCACATAATGACCTTCTATACGCAGAAGTTAACACTTGGCACATAAGTATGATGTCATTATGAATCTTTCCAGCATTCTTATAAGGCTCTCTATCCTTGAGGAGCTTCTCTTGTAAGTGGATATGTGTTAATCCCTCACTGAGTCTTTACAAACCCTCCTCTAGTTTGAGATGGAGGTAGCAGCTACAGAAGCCTTCCATGCTGAGAAAGTCGAGCATGCTGAATTTCAGGCCATTATCTCTTTATATAGAGAAGATGAAGGTTGTCCCATATAGGGGAAAATCCTCCCACTGTACATCACTAGTCAATTCAATGTCATGGAGGTTCTTTATTATATTTTTGACACCGGCTCTAGGATAAAATCAATCCTGACCTAGGAAATTCAAAAAATAGGGTTGTCTAAGGATGATTTGGGTCTCTCTAACCTGAATATTCAAGGTTATGATATGATAGAACAAAAACTGGTTTTCAAGATCCACCTGAAGACCTAGTTCAGTGGCTTGGTGGCTAACACTGAGTTCATGGATTTCTCTCATGACACCGCTTACAATGCGTTGATGGGTATGCCACGGCTTCACCTGCATGCGATAGTTCCTTCATCGTATTACCAATCCCTTAAGTACTCCCTTAGTGGTTGAGTGGGAATATTTTTGGTGATGCGTCTCCCTTTTTCTCTTATGAATACCCCTATTTGGATATAGACTATAAAACGAGCAACTACAATAAGATTCTGGCAAACGAGGTTGAACATGCTACGGCTGTTACCGACCCGTTGAAAAACCTCGATGATGCCCCAATTTTTTCAATTCACCGATTGGAGGCAACAACCCTGGATCTGGGGAAATGTTTTGTTTTTTCTTGAAGAATGGGGAAAGAACATTCCCATGTCTAGGGTACTCTTTAATATCACCTCGTATTCCTACACGAATCATTCTCGAGTGATCCTATATCCCCCTACCCCCACGAAGTATCGAGATTTCAACCACTAAGAAATGGAAAAATACGTCATAATTTCTCATTTTTCTGGGCTGGGATAAACCAGATCAGGCCAACGTGCCACTATTTCTTTGATATCATCATACATGGCACCTTGGGCCGAAGACCAAATGGGATCAAATTGATAGCATTCATCACTATGGTTTCGGCAGAACAAGAGTCCCCCGATGTAGTGTCTACCACTGCTCATGTTTTCCCCAGCTTCCCATGAGTACCTATTAACATAGAGTAATCTCCTCCCACTGAGGATACCTCTATTATATGTGAATAATATTATTTGGAAGATGAACCTCCTATATTCGAAGAGGGTGCCTCCACCATGGGCGATGAATTGTTACAGCAGAACCTCAGTAACGAGTTGGATCTGAAACCCACATTGTTCTATGCCATTATGCCTATTGAAGAGCCCCAACAGTACATGAAATTCCTAAATTATCATCATGATGTGTTTTCCTAGAGTTATACTGATATGACTGTTTTCTCTGGAAATGGGGAGGACCTCAATGATTTAAGGTTCAAACATTCCAAGCGGTTTCTAGCAGGCTTGTTCGTAGACCCAGAAACATCCAATGGTTCCATATCCATTTAGACCTACTTTCCAAAGTTAGGTGCTCACTAGTTATGAACCGATGAGCCTTAATAATTTTCATCGGTCGAGAGGATGGGAGGTCAGACTCATCACACCTTTTTGGGGGGAATTATTGTCTACTCCGGGACTCTCTTTGTAGATTTTACGTTTCTGTTCGTGAATCCTTATTATATAGCCATTTATAAAAAAGACCTTTCCTTTAGATATGACAATCAATAATTAGTATGAATTAAATTTAGAGAAACTTTTATATGTATTCAAGGTTCTTCATCAACAGATAATCATCTTTATTTGTTATATATTCTTAGTCAATGGTATCCTACAATACATAAAAGTCTCTTGGTCATTACGATGACCATGCTGGGTTTAAAGCCACTCAGTGGGGAACTTGAAGTTTATTTTTTTTGAAATACATGGATTATTTCAGAGTTGGGCTCATACTCACAGATGGGCTATCTACGTATCATTTGTTTTGGAAAAGGAATCAAAACCCATGTAGTTTGTTTAAATAAGTATGAGGCTTATGCATGAATGATGGGTCAATAAAAGATGTCATAATTACATTAACACTTTAAGCTCACGTGAGTCATCCTCAGTGTGAGAAACAAGAGGTATTGGTAAAACCAAAAAATTTTGACATTATAAGAAATGATGTGGGGATTTTGTATGTATGACATCCCAAATAGATGATGATTAGGATTTACATCAGGGAAGAAACCCTGAATAAAGGTCCACAAAGGAATATGTACTTTATGGAGATTTGGATACTCTATCCTGGGGCTTACTCCTAAGGAAGATTCCCAAATTAAGAGGGGAATTATGGTTGGGTTTTACTCTTGAGAAGGAAGCCCAAATAAAAATTAAATTAAGACTAGTTAAGAGAAATTATAACCAGGGCTAATTCCTGAGAAGGAGGCCCAAGTTAAAGGGAATTAAGAACTAGGGATTACTCCTAAGGAGGAGGCCCATGTTAAAGGGACTTAGTATTGGGGGCATACTTCTATGGAAGAAGAAAAGATTAAAAGGGAACATTAACTTATGATTGGGACTTACTCCTGAAAAGGAAGCCCAGGTTAATGGAATTTGGATTTTGGTCTTACTCCTTAGGAGGATGCCCATATTTTAGAACATGGGGCTTACTCCTGAAGAGGATGCCCAAAATTTAAAGGAACATGAAGACTATAGCTTCTCCTAAAAATGAAGCCTAGGTTAGGGGACTTGGGGATTACTCCTAAGGAGGATGCCCACCTTTGGAATTTTGAGATTGAGACTTACTCATGAGGAGTAGGCCCATTTAGAGAAATTATGATTGGGGATTACTCCTGAAAAAAAAGGCACAAGTTAAAGGAATATCTCATCTTTAAAGGATTATGTTTAATGAATGAAATCTCCAACCATAGTGATATAAAGATATGTAAATCACTAGGTTTTGAGAGATGTTCCACAGAATTCCTTTCAGATAGGGAATCCAACATTGAAATCATGCTCTGAATGGCTTTGGAGAGAGTTATGATGGCTTAATCGTGAAGGGGATATGTGGACAGGAATATGAGAGGTGAAATAGGCAGGAGGGGCACCCAAAAAGAAGGTGGCGCAGAAGTCCTTCATGGGCATGCAAGTCCTGGTCGCACAAGTATACTTGTGTGACACATGGGTACTTGCACGATGGTTAACCCTTAGGATAATATTGGGACGAGACTTGACTCAAGCCCATAGTATTATCCCTAGAGTATTCCAGAAGAGGGGAGTGCAAGTTCTAAGGAAGGGGCAAGGCGGCATACAAGTGTGGCCATTTCCCCTAAGGGCTATCCACTTAGGCGCACAAGTGTTGAGGATTTTCAACACTTAGGCCTTACTATCCCTCTTTGGATCTTCCTTTATAGGTAATAAATTAACTTATAAGTGTTCAGAATATTTGAGAAGAGACTAGGGATCCAGGAGCTCAAATCTGAGTTTCTGGAATTTTTCGTCATAGAAATGGGGGGCCCACCGGGGGTATTTATAGCCTGGTGAAGATCCTATGTGAAATTAAAAGAGGGTGTGCAAGTCACCTGTGTGACCATTGGGCGGCACGCAAGTATACTTGAACAACCTTGGTTGAACTTGCGCGACCCACGGGCATTTGATTCTTTGTTCCTGCCTTTGTCAATTTTTGATGTTTCTTCAAAGGATGAATCACTTATGGTTCAAGGTATTTCCATTTTTAATTTGTTTAGACTCTTTGAAGGAAATGAGAGTCAACAAAAGTCCCCCCTTAGAGTTGGATCCGAAAGAAAGAGGATGTGACTCTGAGGTGAAGAAGAAAACCAAGGAATTCCAGCGCACAAGTGTTGAGCACACAGATGGCGGCGCGCAAGTGAGAGTCACGTAGGAATTAGCACACAGGGTTTCGGATTTGCCTATATATAGTAGGTAATTCCTTGTGCAAAGCACATAATTTCAAACTTTTGAGCTCTTGCTGCGCAAGTTTCCTGAATCACGCAAGTTCTCTGTTTTCCACTGGTTTCATTGAGTCACGCTGCTGCATAGGTATTTGGACTTGCATGGTGACACCTAAGTGCCAAAACTAGTGTGACACACTTATACATTTGTTCCAACTTTGGGACTTACACGCCTTAATTCCTTAGTCATTTTTTCTCTTTTATTCACAAATTTTATGAAAAATTAACTCACATAAGAGATAATTATTCGACCATTGTGCAGATTCAATGGCTCCTAGAAGAATTGGAACTGCTGATGAACTAGCCAGCAAGAGAATTAATGATATGGCGATTATCATTGGCCATTACTATCATATCTGCAACATCAATCTCCCATATTTGGACAAGTACTTGAAGAAGTATCATCTTAATTTCCCACAGTGCATCTACATGCCTCTGTATGGCCATGGTCATCTGTATGGATTCAATGTTCCAGATGCAAAGAATTATATGCCCGTAATGTAGCCCCACTATTATTCCTCAATTTTGGTTATGCTGTGAATTAAGAGCAGTAACAATGTTGTGAACATTCGTATTTTTTCTTCATGCCATTTCCTTTGGGATATAAAAATGGAAAACCATGGGCTGATTTGTTTTCCACTTCCGGTTGATTGAGAGAAGACTATCACGACATTAGAAAAAATATCTGAAAAGAGTACTCTCTCCAAATGGCTCTTTACATCCAATGCTCCAATCTCAAATCCATGTATCCATCTTCCAAGTCACATGGACAGAAACAGAGTCACTGTTTGATCAGCAGAAAATTTTATCAAAAAGAACTCATGAACATTATTTTAAAATAGTTACAATAAGTGTTGGTATCATTGAATCTCTTATTGTATCCAGTTGAATGAATGAATTCTAGGTGATTTCTGATGTATCTCAAGATTCCATAAATCAAATGAAGAGATATGTTGAAAGCCTTTTGTAATTCTTGAAAAAGATAAGAGAATGCAATCTTTGGATGTCCTTTTAACTCTTGTTTATCAATGAAAAACACATTCATCATAAATCATTTGTGTGTGCCTCATTTTTCTTCATGCTTTATATTTTTTACCTAAGGCAATGGGCCTAGTAAGCAAAGTTTGATTTTTACTAGTATTATTATAAATAACCCTACAAACTTTGAATCTTTTTATTTCTCAATATTACCTAAAATAACACATGATATATGTTTAGTGAGCTGGGACATGACTTTTATTAAGAGTTCCTCTTGTCTTTTGTGGGCAGTTTAAAGCCATGCACGTCAGACGTAAAAAGGTTAATGTTTAAGGCCAAAATAGCTTTGACCAAATGGATTGACTCAATTCCTTGATAATTTATCTGAAAACATATTACTATATTCATGTATGATGGAAAATATATAATCTAAGACATAAGAAATTTTGAATTTGAGGAATGATATGAAAAAGGTATAAATGACATTAAAAGAAGTAGTTCCCATGAATGAAGATACCATTATTTAACATACCCGTTAGGAGGTTGAATTATGCAGGGCCACCTAAGGGCATTGGTTGCAGAGTCAAATAATAGCATCTTTGGGCTGACAAGTTTGTTATGTAGACTGTTTATGCAAGGCCGCCTAAGGGCACATGTTGCATATTCAGGAAAAAGAACTCTATGAAATTTAATTTTCTACTGCTAAAAAGCCAGTGGATTTTTATGGGGTTTCAAATTTTCCAAAGAATATAGTTTTTTGTATGGATAGATGTACTTGAATATGGAGAAGGAATTTCCATGCAAGATCGTCTAAGAACTAGATGAAAATCCCTCTTATAAAGGTCTGACCCAAACGTAGGGAAGAGGAATATAAATCATAGACATTAATACTTTCAGATCATGAAAATGAACATGCTAAAAATATGTTAAGGATGGCTATTTTTTGCAGATCCTTACATATTGTTGATAAGACCAATAAGGATAGATGATTTTTTTCCCAAGAACGTAGTAACCATTATTTTAAAAACCCGTTAGTGGGTTGATTTATAAAGGGTCCCTAATGGGGATTTGCTACATAGTCAAATAATAGTATCTTTTGGCTAACAAGTCTGTTATGTGGACTATTTATGCAAGGCCCCCTAAGGGCACGTGCTACATGGTCAGGAAAAAGAACTCTCAGAAATTGGACATTTTGATACCAGATGTCATGAAAAGGGTTATGATGATCAGGATGTATTTAAGACTAGGCTTATGACAAATAAAAAACAGGAATTTGTTCAATTCATGTAGAGATACACAGACCAATGATAACCATAATCATGTTGTGGATGGGTCCTAAATTGAGATACTTGACTTCACTATGTATCCCATAAGGATGAGAATCAATCCATACATAGTTTTTGAAATACAGTTTAACGTCTTGTTGGATGAAAGTATGGGAGATCTTAGTTTAGGGTCATAGAGCTCAGACCATAATAATGAATACACAATGTGGGTTTTCATAGGGACATTTCAGCCCGGGGACTGAAAATGGAATTTGGGGTTAAGACCAAAGACTTGGGGATGGAATGGAGGGACACTCGAATGCTCCTACGTATCCCATAAGGATGGGAATCAAGATGCATGTAGTTCTTGAAATATCCTCTGTACAGATTGGTTTGTACAGGTGAAGGGTGAAAGGGGACTTTAGTGCAATGATGGTTTGACCCAAGATAAAAGGTTCAGGCATTTCCATGTATGCACGTAGCCTTTAGCATATAACATGATTGGAGATCAATGTATATAATTATTCCCTCTCAGGTGAGGGTATCAAAGAATTTTGTAGTTTATTTTCATACTTGAAAAAATATTTTTACAGTTTAACGTCATGTAGCAAGGAAAAAGGTAAACCAATGTGAAGAGATTGGTTTTGGGCTTGAACCTCAGGTGTTTGCCTATATACCCAGCCTTGAAGGCAAGGATCAATGTCGGCATAGATTAATTAAAGAATTAATTAGTTATCATTTTTTTCTTGGGGGAACAACCTAAAACAATGATGTGGGACTTACGCATGGTTTGCGGCCCATAGAGGGTGTTATTTTTTAAGTTTACTCAAAGCTCACATGAGTTATAATCGGTGTGAGAAACAAGAGGTAGAAACAATCATAACGATGCACATTTTAATGTCATGTAGGATGTATAAAGGGACTATGTAGTTTAAAGTCTTGTAGTGATGACTATTTGTGCTGCACAGTTTAGTGTCATGTAGTAGGGACAAAATGCAGTTTAACGTCATGTAGGACAAGTATAGGGACACAATTTAACGTCATGTTGGGCGTACGGGTGATATACAGTTTAGAGTCCTGTAGATAAGACGATGAGGACAATACAATTTAACATCATGTTGGATGAAAGGGGGACTGTGCAGTTTAACGTCATGTAGCGAGGACAAACAAGGACATAGTTTAACGTCATGTTTGACATATTATGGAGTTTTTCACAGTTTAACGTCATGTTAGATGATGGTGTGAACAATTTAAGGTCATATTCATGGACCAGAGATTATGCAATCTAACGTCTTGCTGGACGTAGGGGATTTCTGTACAATTTAGCATCATGTAATTAGGATGTCACAGTTTAATGTCATGTTGGTCGTGGGTGAAAATAGTTTAAGGTCATATTTTTGGACTGTTGATGTGGTAGTTTAACGTATTACTAGATGATAGAACAGTTTAACTTCATGTTGGATGATAGCAATGTTTAACATCATGTTGGACGATAGCACAATTTAAGGTCATGTTGGACGATATCATAGTTTAACGTCATGTTGGATGATAAGGTATTTGTGTTATACAAAATACATCTTCAGAAATCCAGCATTGTTTGGAGTAGTGATGAGTTCTCCATCCATTGACATTAAAGAATAAGCTATTTTGGAGTAGACCTATAAAATCCCGCCTTTTTATAACATAAACTATCCTTACATTTTACAAAACCGAGGATCTTTAAGGTTTAGTGTCATGGAAACCAGGAACCTAAAACATCAAAACATAAAAAATTCTTCATAAACACATGAAAGGATTCTCTTTTTGTTCATCCTAGGTTCATTACTGCATCTCATAACCTTGTGACATACATCAAAAGAAAGGGGTGAGCAGAAGGCCCAGTAAGGGAAACACGGGGAAACATTTAACATGTGAACTTGAGATACATCAATAAAGTCATGAAAAAAAAGAACTGTAAGGCATGAGAAAGAAACCATGAGGCATATCATAATAAAAATAACTTATTTCATAACTTGAATATGTGTATACAATATATAACATGGACAATCATTTCCGTTTCACCAAGGTCCATCCCCAAGGTGTCATTAAAAATTACCAAGGTTATTCACCAAGGCGTCGTTAAAAAAATGGTCATCTCTAGAGATTAAGTCTTTACCCAATGCATTGGAGTGCTATCAGGGTGAAACCTTTAATTTGTTTTTATCATCATGTGAGCCACATATATCATCATTAAATATTTCATAAATATCCCATGTAGCATTAAAGAAGTGGGTTTCATTTCATGATCATATCATTTTAAAAACTGCTTTAAAGACAAGATCTTTAAGTCACTTTAAACCGATGTAAAAATGAAATCTTGTTTCATGTATGGAAATACAAGAATTTAAAATAGAAATTTATATATATATGTGAATACACCTGTAGAAAAAAGATCATTTAGTATTCACTTAAAAAAATAATATAATTTTAGAAAAAGAGAGAGACATTTTGAGACGAAAAGTTTGCAGCATAACGACTATATTACAAGGTTTTAGAAAACATTGAGAAGAGAGGGGACATGGGTCACCGACTCATAAATGATCTATAAAATAGAAGAGAGATATAATATAATGGATAGAAGAAAATGGTAAAGAAATTTGAAAGATATACCATATGAAATGAAAAACATGGAAGAAGACAAAATAATATTTCTCTTATGAAAATTCGGCAGCCTAATAGCGTCACTTAAAACATCAAAATAAGAATTGATGAGATAAAATAGAGTCTCTTATCATATGAACATAAAATATCAGTATGATAGATATAGATATCATACCCCGATATGATAAAATAGAACATGAAATACTTTACATGAAAATAGATCTTGAAAATGAGAAGGGTGAAAGAATCACTTAAAAATTCTGCAGCCTAACGACGCCACTTAAAACATCAAAATACATAGTTGAAGAGATTAAACGGTGTCCCTCATCATATGAACATAAAATATCTGTATGATAGATATAGATATCATACCCCAACATAATAAATAGTAACATGAAAGACTTGACATGAAAATAGAACTTAAAATCGAGAAAGGTGAAAGAATCCATTAAAAGTTTAGCAGCCTAACGACGCCACTTAAACATTATTAAAATGAATTGAAGAGAGAACATGGGGGTATCTCATCATATGAACATGAATATGATAGTATTATTAATATAAAATAACATCCTCCAACATAAGAACATGGAGCATAAAAGATATGACATAAAAGAGAGTACCTGGAAAGAAAGATAAGTAGGATCCCTTACCATAAAACGTAACACTTAAAACTCCAAGGTTGGGACCTTGAGGGCTTGGGGGAACCTTGGGAGGACTCTTTATGAGGTAATGAGACTATAGATTCGTTGGGAAGATTTGGGAGTGAAAAATAAATTAGGAAAGGGTGGGTATTTATAGGGAATGTGAGGGGACAAGGCATTAATGGCCAAGGGACACCTCATTGGTGGTATTGGAAAAACCATTGGCATTACCATGGTATTTTCCAATGGTATTGGCCACTTGGAAAACCTCATTCCTTATCTAACTATTCAAAAGTCGACCATATAGATTACTTATTTAATACATCATTTAATAATGTCATTAAACACACGTAACTTAAAAACTGAATTTTCACTATTCATCAAAAATTCAACTTTCTCAGAAAAATCCCAAAATTTCACCATAACCAAATACTTATGCTCTGATTTCAAAAATGAACTCCATTTTATAAAAATAATTTTCTCTATATTTATAATTTAATTTTTAAATAAAAACACTATTCACCGAAAATTCATTTTTTCAGTGAAAACCCCAAAAATTACCTTAACATAATATCGATTCTCTGAGTTCAAAAATTATGCCCATTTTATAAAAATAATTTTCTAAATATGTTTCATTTAATTTTTAATTAAAAAACACTATTCACCCAAAAACTAATACTAGACTAATAATTTTTGAAAATGTTATTTAACCATTTTATTCAATCACATTACTTAATCAAGGTGCCTAAATTATATTAATAATTTTTTAAGTGATATTACTAATCCATTTGGTCACATTACTAATCCAAAGCATAATATCACTATTCATAATTTAGTATTCATAAAAAAATTATTCGATCTTATTAGACTCTAAATTTCATACTAAACATATTTGTAGAAGACCCTTTTTTGAAAATCATTACACATAATTAATTATCTAAGGTTTACATACATATTTTCAAATATCCTTTTTCTAGTATTCCTCGAAAATATGCATACAATATTCATCCGGACATTTGAAAATTCACAAACATCATCATTAGAATAAATCACAAATTTTATTTAAAACAAAGGATTACACAAGGAATTTACAGTCTAGTTACATAGCCCCTTATAACTCCATCATATGATATAAGAGTAAGGTGTTCTAGGGTGATAGAATCTGAGGGCGGCTCGGCCAACATCGCCCGAGTAGTTATTTAAATTAGCTTGAATATCTCACGAAGGCGATTCTGTTCCAGCTTCACATGATGAAGTTTGGCTTGGGTTTGGTCTAAAGCAAAGCCCAATGGTGCTACCTTCTTCCCATGTTCTGTTAGATGGGATTCGATTGGCCCGAGACTACTGGATGAGGCCAACGAATCTTCTTTCTATATTAATTAACATAGATCACTTGTATTTAGAGACAACAATCGAAATGTTTAGTTTCAAATGGTCATATTGACCAATGGTCATATAACAGTCAACACCCAATGGTCTCAATTTAATTTTACTCATGTTATCAAATGAAAAAGTTTATTTGAGTATAAAAATAAAATAACACACAAAATTAGGAAACACGATTTATTCAAAATTTCGGGTCATTACAATCTTCCCCCCTTAAGAAATTGCATCCTCAAAATTTTTAAAATTGGGCTTGGAAATTTCATTGAAAGTCCCACATTGGAAAAATAGTCAGTAACACTGTTACATTAAAATAAAGAAAGGGAAGTACAAAGGTCACCCGAGTTAACCCATACTAGGATTCCATGTAGGAAAACATGGATATGAAAGAAAAACAAAGGGTCAAGTTATGAGGAAGAGGGATAGAAAACATGATTAGGAGAAAGTTAACCACAAGAAAATCACAAACTTATGATGTGTGTAAATGGTATTTGATTAACCAGTAGGATACGTAAACCAAAAACGTTTTTGTTTTACGTTACGTTTCATAATTTTGAGGAATTAATTTACTACATAGAATAAAAACATAAGGAAATATACCTACATTTAAGTATAGTTTCATCCCTTAATAAGTTTCCACCAAAACTAATCTTTTCTCCAAACGATGAGCATTCAAAAACACTTTGTCTCATCAAAAACCCAAGAATAATTTTCTAGAGTGTCATGTAATCCAAAAAATAATAACTATCTATCTTTAAACATTTATCCCAAAAATAGAAAGGGTAAGATAAAAAAACTCTTCAAAAAGAAATAATCCCATAGGAAGGAAAAATTATTTAAGTCTTCAAAATTCGACAGTACTACACAAAGTTCATCATAGACCATTCCATAAGTAACTCTCCTTAAAATTCCTCAAAATAAACCAAACTAAGATTGAAACCCAATTATAATAACTTTCTTATAACATAGTCTTCCAAGATAGACTTTATCGTTCATCTCCAAACAACATCAACCACTCTTATCATCTTATAACAAAACTAACTAACCTAATCATATTTTCCCCAATATCGGTTAATCATTTCCATAAGTATCCTAAATTACTATAAGTTCACCTTAAATCCATCGATTCATTAAAATATAAGTCAACCTTTACTCCTCAAATAAAATACCATAGTAATCTATTTACCTCGATCATATAGGGTTCCCAAAACAGTGAACGTCTTCCAAAATAATAATCATCTTTTAATCCCCTAATCACCCTTGAAGAACAACTTCACTACATCAATATGTGGTACATAACAATAGATGTTTTCCTTAATGATATTAAACCATATTAGGTAGTGACTCTATATTCTTATAAAACATTAAAGATATTCCTATAGGGAACGAATTAAAATACAACATGACATAAACAATTATATTGAAGAAGTTTCATGTACTTTAGTCATCATGATCCATCTTAGCATAGTAATTTCATTGTTCCCTTGTCCTCGAAGATTGTTGATGCTCATCATGCTTCTCATCCCTTCCAAGAGAGCATTTCCTTGAATAATTTCCAAAATCTCCACATTTACCACATTGAAGAGTATAAGGTATAATAGATTGAACCTTATCTCCATTCATCACATTATCCATTTTTTATAGAAATTGGATACTTTATGCCCTATATTCCCACACATAATACATATCCTGGTTCCTTTGTGACATTCTCCTTTGTGCCTGTTCCCACACTTTTTGAAAAAAAGAAATTGGGTCTCCTTTCCCTTATCAACTTTATCAGATGAACATCCTTGAGACATTGTCTTCTTCTTCCTTGATGAATTTGGGCATTTAACTAGGTACAAATTATTAATTGTGATTTTTGATAGCTGGTTTGGAATAATCACAATATGTTCAACTTGATCTCTGGTCATCTTTATCATATTAATTGGGAAATCGTCAAATTTATTATCACATTGGTTGCGGGGACATGTTCTTCCATTTCCCTCCATTAACTAAGAAAGGAAAGTATAATTAGGGGCTTAAATACTTAGCCAATAATCATGAAAAAGAAAACTTTTAGCATATAAGGATAAACTTGTAGAAGAAAATTATATCCTAACATGTGATCCCCTAGGTTCCAATCTAGGTTACCCATGACCGTATCTTCTTATGTGAATCATTATTTTATTTTATCATTTTTCCTTTAATAATGGTTGTTACTAATCTTATGAATTTACCAAATCATATCCCTCAGAAGTGTCGTAACCAAGAGTTCAGCAAGGCCCATTGTCGTGTTCCAGTTCCTGTTCGAGTCTAGCTCAAGCAGGGTTTTCAGGTTTTACCCCTATGTACATCTGTGCCAGAGCCACCTCTACCTTCTCATATCCAAACATGGATGTATTTTCCTGGCAACCCCTTACTCAATACTCACCAAAATACCAGGAAGATTTCCTGTATTTAAACTTTTCTATAGGGTTCGTCCTAGAGTTTTAATATCATAATTTCCACAAATAACTAAGCCAACCTTTTATACCAACTATAACATCCCTCCTTTTTATAACATAAATTTACATTACATTTTACAAAACCAAGGATCTTTAAGGTTTAGGGTCTTGTAAACCAGGAACATAAAACATAAAAACATAAATCATTATTCTTAAACACTTGAAAGGATTCTCCTTATGTTTATCCTAGGTTAATTACTGCATCTCATAACCGGGGGACATACATCAAAATAAAGGGGTGAGCAGAAGGCCCAGTAAGGGAATCAAGGGGAAACACTTAACATGTGAACTTGAGATACATCAATAAAGTCATGCAAAAAAGAACATTAAGGCATGATAAAGAAATCACGAGGCATATCATAATAAATATAATGTATTTCATAACTTGAAAATGTGGCTAAAACATTTAACATAGACAATCATTCTGTTTCACCATGGTCCATCCCCAAGGTGTCATTAAAAATTACCAAGGTTATTCACCAAGGCGCCATTAAAAAAATGTTCATCTCTAGAGATTAAGTCTTTACCCAATGCATTGGAGTGCTATCAGGGTGCACCAATTAATTGGTCTTTATCATCATGTGATACACATATATCATCATTAAAAATTTCATAAATAACTCATATAGAATAAAAGAAATGGGTTTCATTTCATAATCATAACTTTTTAAAAACAGCTTTAAAGAAAAGATATTTAAGTCACTTTAAACCCATGTAAAATGGAAATAGGTTTTCGTGTATGTAAATACCAGAATATAAAATAGAAAATTTTGATATATATTTGAATACCAATGTAGAAAAAAGATATTTGAGTATTCACTTAATAAAATAAAAGAATTTGAGAAAAAGAGAGAGACATTTTGAGACAAAATTCTGCAGTATAATGGCTATGTTACAAGGTTTTAGAAAACATTGAGAAGAGAGGGGACATGGGTCACCCTCTCATAAATGACACATAAAATAGTATAGGGACATAATATAATGGATATATGAACATGGTAAAGAAATTTTAAAGACATACCATATGAAATGAAAAACATGGAAAGAAGATAAAATAAGATTTCTCTTATAAAAATTCGGCAGCCTAACGACGTCACTTAAAAATTGAAAAAAAGAATTGATGAGATAAAATAGAGTATGTCATCAGATGAACATAAAATATAAGTGTGATAGATATAGATATCATACCAAAACATAATAAAATGGAACATGAAATACTTGACATGAAAATAGATCTTGAAAACGAGAAGGGTGAAAGAATCTCTTAAAAATTCGACTGCCTAACAGCGCAACTCAAAACATCAAAATACTAAATTGAAGAGATAAAATGGGGTCTCTCATAATATAAAAATAAAAGATCATTATGATAGATATATATATATATATCATACACCAACATAATAAAAAGAAAATTAAATACATGACATGAAAATAAAACATGAAAATGAGAAGGGTGAGGAATCCGTTTAAAATTCGGCGGCCTAACGGCACCACATAAATATTCATAAAATGAATTGATGAGAGAAAGAGGGGGTCTACCATCATATGAACATGATAAGCACAGTAGTATTAATATGAAATAACATCCTCCAACATAATAACATGGAGCATAAAATATATGACATAAAAGAGAGTACCTGGAATGAAAGAGAAGTAGGATCCCTTACCATAAAATGTAACACTTAAAACTCAATGGTTGGGAACTTGAGGGCATGGGGTCACCTTGGGGGGACTCTTTGGGAGGTAAAAAGACAAGATCTTTGTTGGGGAAGAGTTGGGAGTGAAAACAAAAGGCGGAAAGGGTGGGTATTTATAGGGAAGGTGAGGGGACAAGGCATTATTGGCCAAGGGACACCTCCTTGGTGGTATTGGAAAACCCATGGGCTTGCCCATGTTATTTGCCCATGGTATTAGACACTTGGGATACCTCATAACATATCTAACTATTCATAAGTCGACCATATTGATTACATACATAATACATCATTTATTGATGTCAATAAACACACGTAACTTAAAAACTATATTTTCACTATTCATAAAAAATTCAACTTTCTCAGAAAAATACCAATATTTCACCTTAACCAAATATCAATGCTCTGATTTAAAAAATGAACTCCATCTTATAAAAATAATTTCCTAAATATATTTAATTTAATTTTTATATTAAAACACTATTAACCGAAAATTCATTTTTTCAAAAAATACCCCAAAAATTACCGTAACATAATATAAATGCTCTGAGCTCAAAATTAAAGACCATTTATAAAAATATTTTTCTAAATATTTTAAATTTAATTTGTAATTAAAAAACACTATTCACCTGAAAAAATAATACTTGACTAATAATTTATGAAACGTTTATTTAACAATTTTATTGAATCACATTACTTAATCAAGGTGCCTAAATTATATTAATACTTTCTTTAAGTGAGATTACGAATCCATTTGGTCACAATAATAATGCTAAGCGTAAAATCACTATTCATAATTTACAATTCATCAAAAATTAATTTGATCTTATTAGACTCTAAATTTTATACTGATCATATTTATAGAAAACCATTTTTTGAAAATCATTACACATAACAAATTATCTAAGGTTTAGATAAATATTTTCAAATATCCTTTTTCTATAATTCATCAAAAATATGCATACTATATTTATCCGGACATTTGAAAACTCACAAAATTCATCATAAGAAAAAATCACAATTTTTTTTAAAACAAAGGATCACACAAGCTAGTTACGGTCTAGTTACATAGACCCTTATAACACCAGCATAGGACCTAAGAGTAAGGTGTGCTAGGGTGATGGAATCTGAGGGTGGCTTGGCCAACATCAAACGAGTAGTTATTAATATTAGCTTGAACTTCTCGTGAAAGCGATTCTGTTCCTGCTTCACATGATGATGTTTAGCTTGGGTTTGGCTCAGAGCAAAGCCCAATGGTGCTACCTCCTTCCCATGTTCTGTCAGATGGGATTTTATTGTCCCAAGACTACTGGATGAGGTAATTGAATCTTCATTATATATTAATTAACCAAGATCACTTGGATTTAGAGACAACAATCGAAAAGTTTCGTTTCAAAAGGTCATATTGACCAATGGTCATATTACAGTCGAAACCTAACGGTCTCAATTTAATTATACTCATGTTATCAATTGAAAATGTTTTTTTGAGTACAAAAATAAAATAACACACAAAATTAGGAAACAAGATTTATTCCAAATTTCGGGTCGTTACAAGACCTTATGTATTGAATAAGGTCCTTCCCATTTTGGGTCCAGCATGGGAGGTTTGTTTCCTGGTATCATTGGTGTT
The DNA here is from genome assembly GCA_963277665.1 of Viscum album. Taxonomy (NCBI): domain Eukaryota; kingdom Viridiplantae; phylum Streptophyta; class Magnoliopsida; order Santalales; family Viscaceae; genus Viscum; species Viscum album. The sequence goes on along the minus strand of OY728135.1, from coordinate 441,103,102 downwards.
CTGAGAACCAATAACAATTATCCCTGAATGAATGAACAAAGACGAACCTTTTTGTTGAAAGCTCATGCCATTCGATTTTGATAAACTTCTATGTGGGGCACAGTGCACAACATTTTCTCATCTAACTGTTCCAATTCATCCAATCTCTATTGAGATTGTTCATCTGTAGATGACAGATCACAAATGGCTACTCTGAGCGAGGGTAATTGAACCTCAATAGGCAAGACTGCATCTGTTACATATACCAATCAATATGGAGTTGACCGAGTTGCAGTATGGGTGGTGGATCGATATTCCCATAAAGCATGAAAGAGTTTGTCAGACCATGACTTCTTATCTTTATTCACCATATTTTGTAGTATGTTTGAAAGAGTCTTGTTGATAGATTCTATCTGTCCATTTTCCACTGCATGATACCGATAGAAATGATTGGATTTAATGTTGTATTCTAGATACAACTTCCTCACCTCAGATGAACAAAAGTTGTTGCCATTTTCTGTCAATATGGTGTGAGGGACACTAAATCTGTTAATGATGTTAGACTTTATGATGCTAACAATGCATTTATAACTGACTTATTTGAGGGGTATTTCCTCTTCCCATTTGGAAAAGAGGTCAGTAGCAGTAAGAATATACTTAAACTGCTTGGTTTTAGCTGAAGGATAAGGTCCTACTACATGAATTCCCCATGTGGAAAATGGCCACAAGTATTTTGTTGTATAAATAAACTCTGGGGGTTGTTGAATGAAGTTGGAATGTACTTGGAAGGAATAACACTTTTTTAAATCAACACAATATTGTATCATTGAAGGCCAAAAGTATCCAAGCCTTTGAATTTGATCAGATAGTCTATGTCCCGACTGGTGGGCACCACAGACTCATGCATGTACTTCTTTCATGACATCCATTGTCTCTTCACCATCAATACATCTGATGAGAACTCCATCAAAACCATGTTTGTAGTGAATTTCTCTAGGTGATATGGGCTATCATATAGAGTGAAATTGACCACAAATCTCCAGACTTGTTCTTTCCTGGCTCTATCAGGTGGAAGTGTTCCTTTTTGAAGGTATTCTATGATTGGTGTCATCCGTCCTTTAGTATGACAATATGGTTCAGAGATTGGACTAATTTCGTTGATTTCCTCGGTTCTGATTTTAACATAAAGAGAAATTGTACGACGGTGGGAAATACTGATGGTTGACTAGTCCCGATTTGGATCTTTCAGAGTTGTGGCTATATTAGCCAGTGAATGAGATTGGGCATTTTGTGATATCGGGATATAAAAAAAATGTCAGCTCTGAAGGAAACTCCGCCATTAACTCTCTAACGTAATCATACAAAGGGATTAGTTCTTCTTTTCTGATTTCATAATAACCATTGACTTGTTTGATTACTGGTATGAATCACCTTTAAACTTTAAGTGATTCACTTGTTCTTGAAGTGCCAATTCCAATCCTGCAATGAGATCTTGGTATTCTACATCATTATTTATACCACCTCCCAAAAATGAGAAGGAATAAAGAAGAACTACCTTTTCCAGGGAAATGAGTAAAAATCCTATCCCAACTTTGTTGAACTTAGGATCTTCCATTTTCCTCCCTGTTGGACTTCTATAAGGAACATCAAAGTACATTTCCCATGTTTGAAGACTACCGTGAATAGATAAGACTTCCTCATTAGGAAGTTCAATATCTGAAGATGTATCTTTTGCTGAAGGATGTTCAGCTAGGAAATCAGCCTGAGCATGGACCTTTATTGCCTTTTGAGGCACGTACTGGATATCAAATTACTGTAAAATAACTCCCCACCTTGCCAGACATCTTGGTAGCATTGGACGACTAAGGATGAATTTGACCGGGTTATCGAGAGATACCAATTGGACTCTCGTGATGTTGCAGGTTGTGTGTCAACTTCTGAACTGCAAATGTTAATGCTAGGCAGCACTTCTGAATATTTGAGTATCGGGTTTCTGCTTCAAGCATAGTCTGACTGAGATAGTAGAGGCTATTTTCATTCCCAGCATCATTCTTCTATGCAATAAAGGAACCCAATTATCGCTCTAAAGCTATCACATAGAGGATAATTGGTCTTCCTTCAACAGGTGGCATTAACACCGGTGGACTCAAGAGATACTTCTTGAAAATATCGAATTCTTCTTGACATTATTCAGTCCACTTGTATGCGAATCCCTTCTTCATCAATTTGGGGAAGGGTAAACTATTGCTAACCAAATTGGGGATGAAACGCAGAATATATGATAAGTGTCCTTGAAGTCCTCTCAATTCCTTCAAATTTTGGGGAGGTGACATACCAAGGATTGACTTTGTTGTCTCAGGATCGACCTCGATACCCTGATGGGATAAAAAAAAGCAGAGAAATTTTCCTGAGGTTACCCAAAAAGAAAATTATAAGGGGTACATCTTCAAATTATGTTGCCGAAGTTTATCGAATATGATTTACAAATCAGCCAATTGATTAGAAATTTGTTTGGATTTAAACACCAAATCTCCCACAGAACATTCAACAAACACCCCTAAAAAGGGTTTGAAGATACGAGGCATTGCACGCTGATATGTGGCACCTATAGTCTCCAGGCCAAAGGGAATTACCCGATAGCAAAACACACCCTTAGGGGCTTTGAATGCTGTAGATTCATCATCTTCCGGAGCCATTCAGATTTGATTATATCCAAAATAACCATCCTTTAAGGAATGTGATTAATAGTCAGCTGTTGCATCAATTAAGAGTTATGTAATTGGTACTGGAAAATCATCCTTAGAACAATGCTGATTAAGATCTCTGAAATCAATGAAAACTCTAATTTTCCCATTCTTCTTTTTCACTAGGAAAATATTATCCAACTATTTGGGATATTTAACTTCTCCGAAAATGTTAGATTTTATAAGATTATCCACTCCAGCTTTAATTTTGGAAGCATAGGTTAGTTGTGTTCTTCTAGCGGCTTGTTTGAATCCACGATGTTCTTCTGGAAAACCCAAATGTTGAGTGGAAACATCAAGATCAAGCCCTGGCATCTCTGTATAGTTCCAAGAAAAGATATCTCGATTTTTCATTAAAAAGGAAATAAACATCACTTTCTCTTCAAGAGTCATGGTCTCACTAATTAAAGTGGGGTGTGGATCTTCTTTTGTACCCAGATTTATTTTACTGAGTTCATCCATGGTGGTAGAGATACCCTCTTCAAATGCTACAGGAGCATTCCAGAGATCTTCCTCGTTTTCTTATTAATGTGTTATTTAATCTATTTCTACTTGTATAGTGGATGAAGAAGTAGAATTTCCATAATCTGAATAAATGATAAAATTTAAACATCTTGAAGAAGAAGTTTCCATTTCCGACCCGATTGATGATGAATGGTCTTCCTTGGGTAACAAAGTGGTGATGGTGGATTGATAATTGACATCACCATTCACCTCTGATATTTCTATAACATCTTCTAGACTGATTAGCAAAGTATAGACTTGTTGGATTTCAACAGATGAAATTATGACATCTCGATTTGAGCTTTCATCATTTCTTGGTGGATCACCACTTTCTCCCATGTTGTCTGGCTTGATTGCCGTAATTGACATTATGGAAGTTTTCATAAGATTATTTTGATTTGGGTCTATCCTATCAATTTGACTGATATGCAATACATAATATGTACTGACAGGTGTGAATGGGTTTACTGGAATATTTTCCGAACCACATGGAGCATTAAATTTGGTAATCTCCCTTGTTTTGGATTTATCCTTTCCATTCACGTGATAGAATTCTGTCTCAATGTATTGATATTCACATGCTTTGAACGAGGACATATCACCATAAAATGTCACAATTTGACCATCGAAACAATATTTGAGACATTGATGGTATGCTGAAGGGATAACCGCATGTTGATGTAGCTAGGGTCTACCAAGAAAGATATTGAAGGGTGAATCTTGATCAACAACCATAAAATATGAATTGGATACAAGATCTCCAAACTGAGTTCTGAGTGTAATCTCGCCCAATGGTTCTTGTTCATTTTTATCATATCCGTGTAACATAAAAGTAGAAGAAGATAAATCAGATTCTGTGTAGCCTAATCGACCAAGTGTATGAATGGGGATTAGGTTGACTCCTGAACCATTATCAATGATGACTCTTCAGACATCTAAACCATTGACCATTTCAGATAAGTACAAAGGTCTAATATGTCCATGCACGACATCATCTTCATCTTCATCTGTGAAAGATATCACTGCATGGCATTCTGCAAGATTATTCTCAACATTGTAGGCTTCAGCCACAAAAATTTTAGTTTCAAACTCCTGAGGACTTGACAATGCCTCGATGAGTGCCTCCCGAAGATTTTTTGATAAATTCAAGGTATCCATAATTGATAACATGGTAGGTATTGGGCCAAGTCTTTCAATACATCATACTTTTGATCCAATGGTACGTGTTTCCCAACAAGAACAAGTGGTTTCACAGGTGCCTTAGAACTTGATGTTTTGGAAGTTGATGCATCTTGTATTGGGATAGGAGTCGGTAACACTCCTAGATTTGGAATATTAGACCGATTAGGTCTATTTACTTGCTGAGAGTAAGAAGGTGGAACCTCCAACCGATCATCCAGAATAACTATGCCAGGACTGCATCTGCCTTGGGTAGAGGAACTTGTTTATTCTTGTTGATCTCATTGAAGGGATCTGCCACGAGTTTTTGTTGCATACACAGTTCTAGCCGGGGTAGAATTGGAATAGTGGCCTCTGAAAGATCCACATCTTACCTTGTACCCTAATCCTCTTGAACTCCCTCTGATTCATCTTTTTGATACACGGAATTCAGGCTCATCAAAATCAAAACTGTGACTGGAATATGGATCTGTTAAATGAATCATATTAACAGTACCAAATTAAACACTTTATCTGATGTAGAATCTTCCTAATTAGCTAATTTATGTTGTTTTGTTTGGTGGGACGGTGACTGTTGCTTCAAAGTAGATGACATAAATTCTGCCAGAGTCAAAGACAATTTTGGCTTTGACACTATTTCATCTTCTTCTGATTGTTCATATTTCTTTGAATTATGTCGTCCTTTTGAGGATTTTACCTCTGATGAAGAGGATTTTGATTTGACATTCATTGCCGAATACACAATTTGATACTTCAATTGAATTCATAAAATGGCTTGAGTTTGGTTGATCATTTTTTAACCATCCAATAATCATATTTTCGTGCATTTTTGTTCTTGAGTTCTTGCCACTCGCCCTCTTCCTCTGGATTCGTAGCAGTTACACATGCTACCGGAGCTGAAGAACCTTTCAACTTGACTTTTCCTGTAGAGACCCGAAACATAACGTACATGGACATTACATTACTTTTGTGGAATACTTAGTACATAAAAAAAACACAGACACAAGGACCGTAATATTTTAGTGTCTTTGAAATCTCGAAATATAATCTTCTAATCGTGGTGAAAGATCTTCAACATCTCCCATAAAGATCTTATTTTTTTTACCTAAAACCTTTCTTTTATGTCATAGGGAAAAGAAAACATAAAAGGGTGAGCTCAAATGCTCAGTAAGGGTAAACAAAAGAAATATCAATCACATCATATTCATACGAACATAACATTTTGGAAATCTTATCCTGCAAACGAGATCATAATATCATAATATGGGATAAATCATAGTAGTGAAATGTAATCCCAATAATCATAACATAAAACATGAAACTTTGTGGCATACACACATAATCATATAGAATCATTTCTTATTAGTCAAGACTCATTGCCAAGACTATCTTAGTGGACAAAGTCCATTTATGAACCGAGTTCACTCCTCATTTCAGTCCTGTTTCACATAACCGGTTTAACCTTCTATTCCAGCCATATCTATCTCATGAGATATAAAATCTTTACCCAATGCATTGGATGGAGATATAGGTCCCACACATCTCATAATGATACCATTCTTATGTGTTCCACAAAATCATAAATCATACATCATTGCATAACCCATGTAGTAAAAATGGGATTCTTAAACAACATGACATCATAAAACAATTCATATAAGATAAAGGAATTCATAAAACTAATTCCATCACAACATAATCAAATCAATGTAATAATAGGTATAGAAACAGAACCCTATATTATCTAAGATGGAAAATAATTTTGATAAAGCACTTGAACTCCATTCTTGAGAAAAATATCCTTTCTACTTCAAAAAGATTTTCTATTATTAAGATTTCATACAATTTTAAAATAAAAGAAGTTGATTAAAAATAATCTTGAAAACTTGTAAAGGAAGCTTCTTGGAAATAATGTTCTAGAAATCCATTCATGCCGTATAAGTTAAAAAACTTTCTTCTCGTACTTTTGTCGGAAAAGTAAAAAAGTACCTCGTACGCAAAATGAAAAAAGATTCCTTTCATATCTTTTACTAAAAACTCACCGATGGGTAAAATTTGATTTAAACAATTTTAGGTTGACGGAAACAATATTACATATCGAGGAAACAATGATGTGGATGATAAAATACACCCCAGTAAATTCTGAAGTATAAAAAATCTCGGATAAAAATTGAGATTGCGATATTTTCCCTTACATTAGGTCTGATTTGCTTCGTAAGTATCTAAACCTCCTATATAATTGTAACACCCCAAGATTTCATAGTGTGTTATTTCTTCAAAATAATTAAATAACTTGCACTACACGCAACACCGAGTTCAATTGCACCATGATTTACCAAAAAAAGCCATTAAAGAGGTCATGAATAGCATTAACTACATTTTTAACTTTATATAATCCTTATAATTTTAGAATCCATATTATGAGTTTCTTAGTCATAATGCAAGAACATATTCATTTTCAGTATTGCACTTTTATCAACTTTTGATAGTGAAACCTTTTTAAATACAATATTTTAAACTTTTTGACTAAATGGAGACATCAAAAAATTTAAAATGAAACATCCCAAGCTTCCACGGTACGCTTTCCTTTGAATAAAATAGTAGCGTGTGTTGTACGCAACGTCGAGTTTTAACACACACCACAACCGATCAAACTAGCCGTTATGAATAGTAATACCTAAATTTTGAAATTATATTTGAAAATGGACTTCATTTTTGTATTCGGAATATCGAATTTAGCCTAAGGTGAAATTTTGGTACATTTCGGATAACTTTCATATTTTGATGAATAGTGAAAATTACTAAATTTTAATTAAAAACAACTTTTTTAATCAAAATAATTAATAGTGATAAATTATGAATTTGAGTGGTTTTAAAGTATATTTAGAATATATTTTTACAATTTAATATAATTCTGGTCATTAGACATAATTTTACAATTAAACCGAACATAAACAAGTGTCAATCTTTTGATAGTTATTATCTCTTAAAAACACGCTTTTTGTTTTGACAGCGGGAATTAATTTTAAATTAATTTCTGCCACATCAGTGTTTTGAATTTAGAAAATTGGATTCCATATTTGGAATCAGGATGTTCAAATTGTGTAAATAGGTAACTTTTATTTTTAGACATTTTGAATAATTACTGCGGTAAATATTTTATTTACCATGGTTAAGGGTAAATCCGGTAAATAAGGGTTAAAAAATAATATTATAATAATACTAAATTACCCTAAAACGTGTCTTAAACCTATTGTTTGATACATGGTCGACCATGGGAATCTTTGGGTATATTTTGGGACCCCATGGATCCACTTGTAAGTGATAATGACACTTTATTTTAATTTAGTTAAAATGAATACAAAAATGACACAAGCATATATCTTTTAGAACAACAATTGTTACATAGGGTTATATATGTTGGATTTTAGATTATAAATATTCATTAGAAAGATAAAACGATTTCCTACATAATTATAGTTTATTTATAATTTTTAGACATTATATAATTTATTTTATTTATGACACAATGATGATGCAGTAATTACTATAATAGTGAAAAATTAAAATAATTGATATTATAAATACCCAAATAAATATAATATGAAACCTTTAATGAATTAAACTAATTTTCTCGGATAATATGATATATTAGTATTGATTTAATTGACTTTGTTCGAAGTAATCAATCTGTTATGAGTTTCACAAAAATCAACTATTGAATAGTGTCAAAATTGACATAAAAGAGTTCTTAAAACAAATATTATATTATTAATTGATATTAAATTTCTAAAAATCTAAGGTTCGGCCAAGAGACTTATATCATGATAGGTTCATCATTAATGTACCACTTGGGGGTCTCTTGGATTTATATAGTAAGTTTATTAACCATATTATATAAAAATACAAAGAGACATTGTAAAAGTGAAACTAATTAACTTAGAGTTAATACTTAAAGATAAGGTTAATATAAGTACCCAAACCTGTCTAAATTATATTGGTTGAGTGGTTTTCGACCTATACCCACCTTATCCTTTGAATAGTCAACTTTGGAGCCATTGGAAACCGAATATGAATTTATTATAAACTAATATCTCTAGCTTTTCCAAAGGTGCCCCTCACCCCTCTTATAAAAGGGCACTCCTCCTTCTCATTTCTTCACACCTTCAAAGCCTTTTGGTTCGGCCAAACTCTGCCCAAATACTCTCCCAACATCTCTCACTACAACCTAGAGGCCTTATTTTGATCATAAAGCCAACCTAAGGAGCCCTTTTGATCAAATCAAAAGGAAGAACCTGAAGAAGAGGTAATGATTTCACCACCCTTTTCTAAGTTCCTTTCTTCTTCCACTTGTTCTTCCTTTATTCTTACCATTATAAAATAATAACTCCAGTATCTCACATATACTGTGATGTTATTATAAATATGGTACAATCATATTCAGTATTCTATCCACCCTTTGAATAACATGTCACCATACGTGCGTACGTACGGCTTACCGTCTCCACGTCGTGGTGTAATTGTTATTCAATATAATATTATTTGGATGGGTATAATAATGATGTGTAACTCATGTAAATAATAAATATAACATGTTAATGATTCTTTATATATGATATACCATCCATTTATATATTATTTTAATATCAAAAGAATGATATTGTCGCTCGTGCGTACGTACGGACTACCGTCTCCACGAACGCGATGAGATTCATTCTCCATCGTATCCATTCAAGTATAATTATCATTTGATGATTTAAAAATGATGTTTAAGGACTGGATATCATTCTGGATATGAATAAGATACAACAACCATGGCTTATGTAACAAAACATATAAAAGAAAATGAGTAAGTTAACTCCCGAAACGACGATAATTCTAAGATATTATTATCAAATCAATATTAAAAGATCATATATGATATCATATTAATATATATGATTCTTGTATAATTTAATAACAACTATTTTACCATTATACAGGAGGTTAACCTACCCCAACCAAGGAAAAGTACAAGGTAAGGGTTATTTCACAATCTCTTCATTATCCGAGGTTGTTTATACGTAATAATCTACTGGGATATCTTTATCATCCACATCCATGTTTCTTAAAAATGTATTTCAAAACATTTTTACTATTTACAAGAATATGGGTTAAAGTCATTTATACCCTTGTTTGACTTTTTATAAGAGGTTTATAAAGGAATCTTTCCGTTGTTTTCAAAACAAGGTCCTTTTTAACCTTTTCGACAGAATTGAGGTAAGAATGTTTTTTTTAACTTATACGGCGGGTGCGGTTATTTTACGCCGTTATAAAATCTTCAAAGCTTTCCATACAAGCTTATAAGAATATTTTCAAAGAAAATGTTTTATTTTATATGGATCTTAAATTATTTCAAAATAAAAGGAGATATTTCTTTAAAAAGAATTTTGATTTCATCTATGTCAACATCCTTTGATGGATTTTAAGATTATTTGAAGTTGATTTATTATGATACAAAACTTCTATATTGTATTGAAGGTTTTTTGATATGTTTGACTGTGGATGTGCTATTTTTATACCATTCATAGTTTATGGTGAAAGTATTGACATTTCATATGCTAGTTTTAATATGATTGTTTATGTTATGTTTAAACCTTTTCATATGGGAATGCATTGGACTTAATATGTGACGGGTGGAGCCCGCTATAGCTCCTCGATGCATCAGTAGGTCTCATGAGACAAACTAGTGTCTTGGCACAAGGCATTGACAAAATCTTATTTGTAGTCTTGGCACGAGGCCTTGACTATGTGGTTATGATAGTCTGGAATTATGCATTCCAACATTATGAAAGTGGTTATTGATTTTTTCATGTGATTATTCGATTAGTAGAATATCCATGTGAATAAGTAAATGGCATTATTTCATTTTACTTTTTCCATACTATGTTGAAGTTAAAGTTTAAAAGGCTTTTGTCTTAGTAATGCATTTCCTTAAATGTTTATTCTTATTTATGAAAGTTTCCGCTATATTGTTATCCTTACTGGGCATTTGAGCTCACCCCTTTTCTATTTTTTATTTTTCCCAGGATGTGAAGAAGTAAATTATGAATGACTTGAAGGGATATTATGAGGGGATATGAGTGTGGATTATGGAGACAATATGTTGTTGTAGTAGTTTTTCATTTTATGATGTAATGTAAGACTCATGAGTATATCTAGTGTTTCCAAGGCTACTAAACCAATCGGTCATTCGAGATTTGATCTTTCTTGTGATCATGCCAATGTTACGAAGTAATGCACCGACTCTGGGTAGCTGGGGTCGGGGCGTTACAGTTGGTATCAGAGGAAGTTTAGTACAAACCTTGGAAGCTAGATTTAGATAAACTCTGATTAGAGCACGTAGACCTAAGATGAACTTTGAGGATTAGTATAGAAGAACTTCCTAGAATTTTGGTGTTGTAGAGATTTTGTGAGTTTTCCGAGCAATACATCCCTGTCTGGATACGAGCAGGTCGAGGCGGCTCTGGCACAGATGTACCTAGGGGTAAAACCCGAAAACACCGCTTTGAGCTAGACTCGAACGGGAACTGGTGCACGACAACGGGCCTTGCTGCACTCTTGGTTACGACACTCCCGGGGGATATGCTTAGGATAATTCTCATTTTCTTTACAAACCATTATGAAGGGATTATGAGTATATACATCCTCAAAGAAAACATTTTTATGATTATGGATTATATCCATAAATAGTTCAATTTATGTTAAGTGTTTTATAAGTATGGGATTATGTATTTTGATTCATAAACTGATCTAGTTTATGCCATTGTTTAGAAATGGCGCCCAGTAGAAGGAATGAAAACTCTAGCAATGCAGATGATACAAAGAGAAAGAAGGATCATATATTTTATAGTCTTAAGCCAGAATTTACAAGAGAAATAGTCTCGCATATATTATCATCATATGAAGAAATAATATCATGTGTTGATAATATAAGTAAAGAGTTTACTGAGTCCTATGGCTTTGAAGGGAAGCAAGAGAAGAAAAGGATGGAAGAGAGAAATATGGATAAAGGGAAGAGGGAAAAGAAGAATTTTCCCATATGTGGTAACTGTGGAAAGAAACACCCTGGAACTTGCCTGAAAGGAATGGGATTTTGTTATAAGTGTGGAGGAAAAGGGCACAAAGTACGTGACTGTAAGGGTAAGAAAATGGTTTTAAATGTACAATGCTTCATTTGCAAGGAGTTTGGACACTACGCGAACCTATGTCCCAGTCATCAGACTATGCCGCAAATGATGTTATTGGATAATAATCAAGTTATGATACTACCACAGATGAAGAGGAATGATTAGAGTTCTTATGTTGATTATGTCAATTGAGTGTTGTATCAACAACGTACTTGTTACAATAATTATGGAGTATATAAGGATTGTACTGCAGTACTATTTCATTAAGGACTTGAGATTGTGTGGAACAATGAAAAGTGACTCAATAGCAGGATAAATTTTTGGAAAATATATGGTTGAGAGAATGATAAATCATAATATAGTTCTGATACTGAGGTAGTGATTTTGGAATAATATGTGATTGTTTTGGATAAATTATATTGGATATTCTTGACTACCCTGGAACTGATTAATGATTTGTATATTCCATCATTGTTGGGTTTTAAAACATTTTTGGATTAATGAAGTATATCCAGCTTTCTATATGGAATCGGGGAGCATGAATGTAATCAATAAGGAATATGGTAATTCAAGATGTTTCAGTTTATTAAAAGAATACAAGATGAAGGTATTCATATGCTATTGTGGGGTAAAAAGGATCTATATTATGTTTACCTTCCTTATAAATGTTGGACTGTGAGTTTGGACAGAAGTATTTTGGATAGTTCTAGTTTGGATTATTTTGGATTACCATAAAAGGAAAACCCGGAGGTCGGGCGGCAACCCGTCGCGTCCGGCAAGGCTGCGAGACTTGAACCTGCAACTGAAGGGCGACAAGGGTGTATCACCTACCACTGGCCCACAAGATGTCCTGGATTAAATAATGTAGTTTTTATTAAAAGATCTTGTAGATGAATTATAAATTCGTTTATTTTGGAACCCTATACGAATAGTGTAAATAGAATTTTTTTTACATTCTATTATCTTTTAGAGTGAAAGATGAGTTTGTGGTAGAAATTTATTAATGGATAAAACTCTAATTATAAAGTAAGTATATCTCCTTATGATCTTAGCCAATCTCATAAATAAATTCCTCAATATTAAGAAAAGCAACTTAGAACAAAAATGTTTTCCTAGATGGTACCTTAAATCATCACTAATTTATGGCTTTGGGACTGTTGGCCTTTTCATAGCCATGTTCTCTACCACTCTCCATCCGATAATTGATGGTTATATTTTTCTTCCATATCCATATTTTTTTACATGGAACCCTAGTATGTGTTATTTTCGGTAATCTTCATACTTTTGACTCTCTATTTTAAATAGAGGCCTCGTTAATTCATTTTTCGATGTGGGATTTCAACTAAGATATTTTGAAATGTCAAAAATGTGTTATCCCAATACCCTATATTTTGTTGAACCGATGGTACTTCAAATCATCATAGATTGATGAGTTTAAGGACCTCAATTATACACTTGTTTGTGATTGATGACCTCAATCACTACCTATAAATATTTACGTTTTTCCTCCGATTATATGTCTCTAATTGCCACCAACGTTCTCATAATCAAGATCATAATTTGGTGGTGACCCTTTCATTTCTCTTTTCCTCGTATTAAGACTAAATTTTAGTAACCCAATTTCCGATGTGGGTTTTCCCACAAATATATTATCTATTTTCAACCTTTTATTTTCGAAGAACAATTTCAAATTGCGAGGACGCAATTTATTGAAGATGGGGAGAATGTAACACCCCAAGATTTCATAGTGTGTTATTTCATCAAAATAATTCAATAACTTGCACTACACGCAACACCGAGTTCAATTGCACCATGACTTACCAAAAAAAATCCATTAAAGAGGTCATGAATAGCATTAACTACATTTTTAACTTTATATAATCCTTATAATTTTAGAATCCATATTATGAGTTTCTTAGTCATAATGCAAGAACAGATTCATTTTCAGTATTGCACTTTTATCAACTTTTGATAGTGAAACCTTTTTAAATACAATATTTTAAACTTTTTGACTAAATAGAGACATCAAAAAATTTAAAATGAAACATCCCAAGCTTCCACGGTATGCATTCCTTTGAATAAAACAGTAGCGTGTGTTGTACGCAACGTCGAGTTTTAACACACACCACAACCGATCAAACTAGCCGTTATGAATAGTAATACCTAAATTTTGAAATTATATTTGAAAATGGACTTCATTTTTGGATTCAGAATATCGAATTTAGCGTAAGGTGAAATTTTGGTACATTTCGGATAACTTTCATATTTTGATGAATAGTGAAAATTACTAAATTTTAATTAAAAACAACTTTTTTAATCAAAATAATTAATAGTGATAAATTATGAATTTGAGTGGTTTTAAAGTATATTTAGAATATATTTTTACAATTTAATATAATTCTGGTCATTAGACATAATTTTACAATTAAACCGAACATAAACAAGTGTCAATCTTTTGATAGTTATTATCTCTTAAAAACACGCTTTTTGTTTTGACAGCGGAAATTAATTTTAAATTAATTTCTGCCACTTCTGTGTTTTGAATTTAGAAAAATGGATTCCATATTTGGAATCAGGATGTTCAAATTGTGTAAATAGGTAACTTTTATTTTTAGACATTTTGAATAATTAATGCGGTAAATATTTTATTTACCATGGTTAAGGGTAAATCCGGTAAATAAGGGTAAAAATATAATATTATAATAATACTAAATTACCCTAAAACGTGTCTTAACCCTATTGTTGATACATGGTCGACCATGGGAATCTTTGGGTCTATTTTGGGATCCCATGGATCCACTTGTAAGTGATAATGACACTTGATTTTAATTTAGTTAAAATGAATACAAAAATGACACAAGCATATATCTTTTAGAACAACAATTGTTACATAGGGTTATATATGTTGGATTTTAGATTATAAATATTCATTAGAAAGATAAAACGATTTCCTACATAATGGTATTTTATTTATAATTTTTAGACATTATATAATTTATTTTATTTATGACACAATGATGATGCAGTAATTACTATAATAGTAAAAAATTAAAATAATTGATATTATAAATACCCAAATAAATATAATATGAACCTTTTAATGAATTAAACTAATTTTCTAGGATAATATGATATATTAGGATTGATGTAATTGACTTTGTTCGAATTAATCAATCTGTTATGAGTTTCACAAAAATCAACTATTGAATAGTGTCAAAATTGACATAAAAGAGTTCTTAAAACAAATATTATATTATTAATTGATATTAAATTCCTAAAAATCTAAGGTTCGTCCAAGAGACTTATATCATGATAGGTTCATCATTAATGTACCACTTGGGGGTCTCTTGGATGTATATAGTATGTTTATTAACCATATTATATAAAAATACAAAGAGACATTGTAAAAGTGAAACTAATTAACTTAGAGTTAATACTTAAAGATAAGGTTAATATAAGTACCCAAACCTGTCTAAATTCTATTGGTTGAGTGTTTTTCGACCTATCCCCGCCTTAGCCTTTGAATAGTAAACTTTGGAGCCATTGGAAACCTAATATGAATTTATTATAAACTAATATCTCTAGCTTTTCCAAAGGTGCCCCTCACCCCTCTTATAAAAGGGAACTCCTCCTTCTCATTTCTTCACACCTTAAAAGCCTTTTGGTTCGGCCAAACTCTGCCCAAATACTCTCCCAACATCCCTCACTACAACCTAGAGGCCTTAGTTTGATCATAAAGCCAACCTAAGGAGCTCTTTTGATCAAATCAAAAGGAAGAACCCGAAGAAGAGGTAATGATTTCACCACCCTTTTCTAAGTTCCTTTCTTCTTCCACTTCTTCTTCCTTTGTTCTTACCATTCTAAAATAATAACTCCAGTATCTCACATATAATGTGATGATATTATAAATATGGTACAATCATATTCAGTATTCTATCCACCCTTTTAATAACATGTCACCATACGTGCGTACGTACGGCTTACCGTCTCCACGTCGTGGTGTAATTGTTATTCAATATAATATTATTTCGATGGGTATAATAATGATGTGTAACTCATGTAAATAATAAATATAACATGTTAATGATTCTGTATATATGATATACCATCCATTTATATATTATTTTAATATCAAAAGAATGATATTGTCGCTCGTGCGTACGTACGGACTACCGTCTCCACGAACGCGATGAGATTCATTCTCCATCGTATCCATTCAAGTATAATTATCATTTGATGATTTAAAAATGATGTTTAAGGACTTGATATCATTCTGGATATTAATAAGATACAACAACCATGGCTTATGTAACAAAACATATAAAAGAAAATGAGTAAGTTAACTCCCGAAACGACGATAATTCTAAGATATTATTATCAAATCAATATTAAAAGATCATATATGATATCATATTAATATATATGATTCTTGTATAATTTAATAACAACTATTTCACCATTATACAGGAGGTTAACCTAACCCAACCAAGGAAAAGTACAAGGTAAGGGTTATTTCACAATCTCTTCATTATCCGAGGTTGTTTATACGTAATAATCTACTGGGATATCTTTATCATCCACAGCCATGTTTCTTAAAAATGTATTTCAAAACATTTTTACTATTTACAAGAATATGGGTTAAAGTCATTTATACCCTTGTTTGACTTTTTATAAGAGGTTTATAAAGGAATCTTTCCGTCGTTTTCAAAACAAGGTCCTTTTTAACCATTTCGACAGAATTGAGGTAAGAATGTTTTTTTAACTTATACGGCGGGTGCGGTTATTTTACGCCGTTATAAAATCTTCAAAGCTTTCCTTACAAGATTATAAGAATATTTTCAAAGAAAATGTTTTATTTTATATGGATATTAAATTATTTCAAAATAAAAGGAGATATTTCTTTAAAATGAATTTTTATTTCATCTATGTCAACATCCTTTGATGGATTTTAAGATTATTTGATGTTGATTTATTATGATACAAAACTTCTATATTGTATTGAAGGTTTTGTGATATGTTTGACTGTGGATGTGCTATTTTTATACCATTCATAGTTTATGGTGAAAGTATTGACATTTCATATTCTAGTTTTAATATGAATGTTTATGTTATGTTTAAACCTTTTCATATGGGAATGCATTGGACTTAATATGTGACGGGTGGAGCCCGCTATAGCTCCTCGATGCATCGGTAGGTCTCATGAGACAAACTAGTGTCTTGGCACAAGGCCTTGACAAAATCTTATTTGTAGTCTTGGCACGAGGCCTTGACTATGTGGTTATGATAGTCTGGCATTATGCATTCCAACATTACGAAAGTGGTTATTGATTTTTGCATGTGATTATTCGATTAGTAGAATATCCATGTGAATAAGTAAATGGAATTATTTCATTTTACTTTTGCCATACTATGTTGAAGTTAAAGTTTAAAAGGCTTTTGTCTTAGTAATGCATTACCTTAAATGTTTATTCTTATTTATGAAAATTTCCGCTATATTGTTATCCTTACTGGGCATTTGAGCTCACCCCTTTTCTATGTTTTATTTTTCCCAGGATGTGAAGAAGTAAATTATGAATGACCTGAAGGGATATTATGAGGGGATATGAGTGTGGATTATGGAGACAATATGTTGTTGTAGTAGTTTTTCATTTTATGATGTAATGTAAGACTCATGAGTATATCTAGTGTTTCCAAGTCTACTAAACCAATCGGTCTTTCGAGATTTGATCTTTCTTGTGATCATGCCAATGTTACGAAGTAATGCACCGACTCTGGGTAGCTGGGGTCGGGGCGTTACAATAATGATTTAAATAATGTCATTGACTTATTACAGAATCATACTCATTATTATGATATCATATATGGTTCACTTATGACTTTATATTACCCGTTCTTTTGTAAATTCCATGTTAAAGAGCGTTTTGGGTAAAATCTTTTCATTTGTCGTCCGTGTTTTGACATGTAATTATTCATATGATTACTTAGATCATGATTACTTAATTACAGAATATAAAACATGATTTATATATAATATATATATTCAGAATATACATATATATAATATATCAGTAAATTGAAAGAAATACACCGTTCATGGAGACGGTAGGCCGTACATACGCATGAATGCTGTTTTCGTTTCCTTATTGAGTTGAATGGAATTAAGTAGATTAAATACATATATATAAACATAAATCCACTATCATTATTATGTCATATATTTCATCATTACTTATTATATATACTTTATAATCATTCATGAATGGTTAACATGGAGAATGAACCTCATCGTGTCGTGGAGACGGTAGTCTGTACGTACGCACGAGCAATGACATCGTTCTCATGATCGTCAAATTGTATTGGAGTGTATGTATACTATTTCAGAATCAATAAAACTTTACAATAATAATATATAGTTATTATGTACACCATTATACCCATCCAAGTAGGGTGGTGATGGAAAATAGATTACACCACGGTGTGGAGACGGTATTCTGTACGTACGCACGCGTGGTGATTTCGTTTTCTATAGGATGGATAGATGGTGAAATAGGGTTGTTTCATAATTATAATAACATATCAGTATATTAGTTATACTGATGTTATTACTTCATAATGAAACAACCTAAGAAGAAGAAGTGGAAGAAGAAATAAAGTTGAAAGAATCGGTAACAGACATTACCTCTTCTTTGAAGTGCCTCTTTGAGTCCTCCTCTTAGGGAACTAAAATTGGTATTTAAAGAAGCCCAGGACATCTAGGATGTTTCTAGGGAAGTGGAGAAGAGAATTTGGAAGGTTTTGGCCGAGATTTAAGGCTCAAAGATGTGTGAGGAAGAGAGGGAGGAGGTTCCCTTTTATAAGGGAGGAGAGGGTCACCTTTGGAATAACTAAAAATATTATTTTATTATAAAGTCATATTCGGTTTTTAATAGCTCCAAATTAAGTTATTTCGAAGCTCTGGGGGGGATGGGTCTAAATAATCTAATCCAATAGAATTTGGATATGTTTAGTTTACTATTTAAACCTTATCATTTAGTTTTAACTTTAAGTTAGATAATTTTACTTTTACCTTGTCTTTTTGTGTTCTTAGACTATAAGGTTAATAAAATTTCTATAACAAGACAAACTAACCCCAAGTTGTTTATTATTAATATATATAACCTTATCTATGTCATTTTGCCGATCCTTATATTTTTAGGAATAAAATAACAATTAATCATATAATATTTTTTTTAAAAACTATTTTATGTCAATTTTGACACTATTTAGTAATTGATTTTTGTGAAAATAATAACTGAATTATTAGTTCGAAAAAAGTTAATTAAATCACTACTAATATGTCATATTAACCTAGAAAATTAGTGGAATTCATAAAAAGTATCAAATTACATTTATTTGGGTATTTATAACATCAATTATGTCAATATTTCATTAATAAAATAATTATTGCATCATTATTGTGTCATAAATAAATTAAATTATTTAATGTATAAAAATTACAAATTAAATAGAATTATGTAGGAAATATTTTTAGCTTTCTAATGAATATTTATAGTCTAATTTATATTATGTATACCCCTATATTAAAAATGATTTACTTATTAAACTTTGATTTTAACTATTTTAACCCTTCTTTAAATAAATTAATAATAAATGTCCTAATCTAATCCAAGTGGGCCTAAATGGTCATATTTTATTTCTAAGATTCTTTTTGGTCGAATTAAACTTATCCAATAGAATTAGGACATGTGTTAGGGTAATAATAATATCATTTTTACCCTTAATTACCCTATTTACTTTTAACCGTGGTAAAAAAAGTAAAAAGTTACTATTCACCAAAAATTATTTCATCTCATTGAACCACATTATACTTACTGACATCAGCTGTGTCTCTCAGATTTTTTAAATTCCACTCACAGAAGCGGTAAAATTAAGTTTTATGAAAAATTCAGTTTTTTTAACTACCACTTAGTGGTTTCACTATTCATCAAAAAATGAATGTTTCCAGAAAAATACCAAAAATTAGGCCTAAGATATATTTGATATTATGAACTCAAAAATGAAATCTATTTTACCAAATTCAAAACATATCAGTTGCATTAATTTAAAAATTAATTCACGTCGTCAAAACAAATAGCGTGTTCTTAAGAGATAATAACTATCAAAAGATTGACATTTGTTTATGTCTGGTTTAAATGTTAAATTACATCCAATAACCAACATTGTACTAAATTGTAAAAATATATTCTAAATATACTTTTAAACCACTCAAATTAATTATTTATCACTATTAATTATTTCGATTAAGAAGGTTGTTTTTAATTAAAATTTAGTAATTTTCACTATTCATCAGAAAATAAAAGTTATCAGAAAAGTACCAAAATTTCACCCTAAGATAATTTCGATATTCGGAATCCAAAAATGAAGTCCATTTTAAAAGATAAAATTTATAAAATTTCAAAAAGTGTGTATTACTATTCATAACGGCTAGTTCATAATAATATTATAATAATATCTCTTTTAGTGAAACTCGGTATTGCGTACTACACACGCTATCGAGGAAGATCGTGATTGCGTGTAATGTAAGGCAAGTCAAGGATGTGTGTTGTTCAAGTTCCTTTTGGTGTAGCGTACAACAAAATACATTAATGAAATTAAAAAAGAATATTTTTCATAAAATCTCAGGGTGTTACATTCTACCGCCCTTAAAATGAATTTCGCCCTTGAAATTCGTCGGGGTTATAAATCGTTTACTAATCATAGAAACCCACATCGTAAAAAGGAATACTAAAACTTAATTTTAAAAACTATAGTATGAAATTAAACGATTACCCAAAGTAACTCATCATTGGGTTTCCATATAGGAGAACATATGTGAAAATATGGATATGGAAGAAAAATCTAACCATAAAGTTCTGATGGAGAGTGGTAGAGGACATGGCTATGAAAAGGCAAACAATCACAAAGCCATAAATTTGTGATGATCTTGGGTACCATCTGATTCATCAAATATAAGGGCACTAGGACAACATTTTTGGTTTTCATGATAATTTCCCTAAAATTGAAGAATTTGAATTAGAATAAATACTTACTGTATTTTGGTACAATCTCAGTGTTATTCGTGGCTTGAAAAATTTCCACTCCATCTCTTAATGAAATGAATATGAATTTGTTATTCGTGAAGTGTTAGCAGATCATGTGATAGAATGACAGGTCATTCCATCTGTCTCAAACAAAAGGTTAGCAAAAGTTATTAAATATACATAAGTCGGTCTATAGTGAGATTAATCATATATGGTTCCTAAAATGGACTTATACTTCACATATCATACTTCTTAATATAATAAAACTAGTTTCTACTAACCAGGGACTTACTGTAGGCCAGTGGTATGTGATAAAGGCCAGTCGCACTTTGGTTGTGGGTTCGATTCCCACAGCCTTGTCCGACGCGATGGGCTGTCACCCGTCCTAGATGTTGTCCTTTTTCTATGACTACATTTCTATAACATCCCATTAATAATATCGAAAAATTTCTATCTTTAAACAATACTATCTTGTGTCCAACATAATCCATTCCAATCATTATCTAAAATCTTTCGGTCCAAGATCATAGTATAAATAAAACTATTACTCGAAATGTCATCAACCAACCATCATTTATCCCCCATTATCTTGTTGGTCACATTCCAATAATGTGAATACCTTAATCATGTATTCTCTTGAAAAATGAATACCCATTAATCCTTAGTGAAAACATGAATGCTGTCAAAAGGTAACTCTTTCCACATACCAAAATCCAAAAATTCTATATACTCAAACCATGATAAAACCTTCTCCTTATATCAGTCATGAGCTCATGAATACTATCAAACATTTAATTTTATCCTTATCCCTTCATTATGCGCATATCATCTACTTTCCAAAAATACTCTTATCATTCATCACACACTTTCAAAACAAAAGAAAAGAAAACAGTGTAACAATCCTTAGATGTATCTTTATTCCATAGTACCATGAGATTACTTATACAACATTACACTTGATAAACATGTAATCATTCCACTACCATCTTAAACCATTGACCGAGCTTCAACAATTCTTTCATCTCACATATCATTTGTAGTCTCTTCATCATCATCAATATAAATATTACCCATATGACCATACTGATTCTCTTCATGAGACTTTATCATAGGGAATTGGTTTTCATAATTCTCATACATTCCACATTTAAGACATTTAACCATTGTTGATGTCATAGCAATACCATTATCCTCATCCATGGTGTTAACTGAACCTTTTCCTTTGCACTTACTGGCTTTATGTGCTTCTTTTCCACACCCAAAGAATCTTCCAGTTCCTTTGAAACATTGTCCTTGATGCCTCTTCATACATGATTTACATAGGGGAAATTGAACTTTCTTTCCTCTATGATCATCATGAAACTCCATCTTTCTCTTATTAGCCGAGTTAGGAAACTTACCAAATTTGAGTTTATTGATCATATTATGAGATTTATGATTCGGCATAATAATGATGTTTGGACTTCCATATCCAGTTTCATTTGGTTACTCGTGAAGAATATCATTCCAATGTCCGTTATATCCTCTATTATCGTGAATCTTCTGTTTTCCAGCCATTTTCTAAAACCCAAAAAGAATAGTGTTAGAGGAAAAAATCATTCTAGGGGAAAAAAATAGTAATGGGGGAGTACCGTCAATATCTAACATCTTAGGTTAAATTCTATGATCGTTACTGTAGTTCTAGGAATATATCCTATACGTATACTTATCCTTAGGGACATCCCTAGACATACCTTAGAAATATCTCTAGGGATCTCACTAACGTTTTCACATCCTAGTTTCCAAAGGTTGACTAAACCATTCCTATGATACCAACTGTAGAGACCCGAAGCTTAGCGTAGATGGACATTACATTACTTTTTTGGAATACATAGTACATAACAAAAACACACACACAAGGACCGTAATAGTTTAGTGTCTTTGGAAACTTGGAATATAATCTTCTAATCGTGGTGAAAGATCTTCAACATCTCCCATAAAGATCTTCTTTTTTTATCTAAAACCTTTCTTTATATCCTGGGGAAAAGAAAACATAAAAGGGTGAGCTCATATTCTCAGTAAGGGTAAACAAAAGAAATATCAATCACATCATATTCATAAGAACATAACATTTTGGAAATCATAACCTGCAAAAGAGATCATAATATCATAACATGGGATAAATCATAGTAGTGAAATGTAATCACAATAATCATAACATAAAACATGAAACATTGTGGCATACACACATAATCATAGAGAATCATTTATTATTAGTCAAGACTCATTGCCAAGAATTTCTTAGTGGACAAAGTCCATTTCTGAATTGAGTTCACTCCTCGTTTCAGTCCTGTTTCACTAAACCGGTTTAACCTGCCGTTCCATCCATGTCTATCTCATGAGATATAAAATCTTTACCCAATGCATTGGAGGGAGATATAGGTCCCACCCATATAATAATGATACCATTCTTATGTGTGCCAAAAAAATCATAAATCATACATCATTGCATAGCCCATGTAGTAAAAATGGGATTCTTAAAAAACATGACATCATAAAACAATTCATATAAGATAAAGGAATTCATAAAAATAATTCCATCACGACATAATCAAATCAATGTAATAATAGAGATAGAAACAGAACCCTATATTTTCTTAGATGGAAAATAATTTTGATAAAGCACTTGAACTCCATTCTTGAGAAAAATATCCTTTCTACTTCAAAATCATTTTCCTTTCTCAATATGTCATACAATTTTAAAATAAAATAAGTTGATTAAAAATAAACTTGAAAACTTGTAAAGGAAGCTTCTTGGAAATAATGTTTTAAAAATACATTCATGCCGTATAAGTTAAAAAAAACATTCTTCTCGTACTTTTGTCAGAAAAGTCAAAAAGTACCTCGTACGAAAAACGACAAAATATTCCTTTCATATCTATTACTAAAAACTCACCGATGGGTAAAAATTGAGATTGCGAGATTTTCCCTTACCTTAGGTCCGATTTGCTTCGTAAGTGTACGAACCTCATGTATAATGATTTAAATAATGTCATTGACTTATTACAGAATCATACTCATTGTTATGATATCATATATGG
The DNA here is from genome assembly GCA_963277665.1 of Viscum album. Classification (NCBI taxonomy): domain Eukaryota; kingdom Viridiplantae; phylum Streptophyta; class Magnoliopsida; order Santalales; family Viscaceae; genus Viscum; species Viscum album. Next base: position 441,079,367 of record OY728135.1, on the reverse strand, counting down.
TTCACTTATGACTTTATATTACCCGTTATTTTTGTAAATTCCATTTTAAAGAGCGTTTTGGGTAAAATCGTTTCATTTGTCGTCCGTGTTTTGACTTGTAATTATTCATATGATTAATTAGATCATGATTACTTAATTCAAGAATATAAAACATTATTTATATATAATATATATTCAGAATATACATATATATAATAGATTAGTAAATGGAAAGAAATACACCGTTAATGGAGACGGTAGGCCATATGTACGCATGAATGCTATTTTCGTTTCCTTATTGTGTTTAATGGAATTAAGTAGATGAAATACATATATATACACATAAATCCAGTATCATTATTATGTCATATATTTCATTATTACTTATTATATATACTTTATAATCATTCATGAATGGTTAACGTGGAGAATGAATCTCATCGCGTCGTGGAGACGGTAGTCTGTACGTACGCACGAGCGATGATATCGTTCTCATGATCGTGGAATTGTATTGGAGTGTATGTATACTATTTCAGAATCAATATCACTTTAAAATAATCATATATAGTTATTATTTACACCATTATACCCATCCAAGTAAGGTGGTGATGGAAAATATATTACACCACGGCATGGAGACGATATTCCGTACGTACGCACGCGCAGTGATTTCGTTTTCCGTAGGATGGATAGATGGTGAAATAGGGTTGTTTCATACTTATAATAACATATCAGTATATGCGTGATACTGATGTTATTACTTCATAATTAAACATCCTAAGAAGAAGAAGTGGAAGAAGAAATAAAGTTTAATGAATCGGTAATAGACATTACCTCTTCTTTGAAGTGCCTCTTTCAGTCCTCCTCTTAGGGCACTAAAATTGGACTTTGAAGAAGAAAAGGACCTATACGATGTTTCTAGGGAAGTGGAGAAGAGAATTTTGCAGGGTTTTTCTGAGCTTTAAGGCTCAAAGTGGTGTGAGGAAGAGAGGGAGGAGGTGCCCTTTTATAAGGGAGGAGAGGGGCACCTTTGGAATAACAAAAAATATTATTTTATTATAAAGTCATATGCGGTTTTGAATAGCTCCAAATTGAGTTATTTATAATCTAAGGTGGGGATGGGTCGAAATATTCTAATCCAATAGAATTTGGACAAGTTTAGTTTACTATTTTAACCTTATCATTTTGTTTTAACTTTAAGTTAGATAATTTTACTTTTACCTTGTCTTTTCATGTTCTTACACTATAATGTTAATAAACATACTATAACAATCCAAACTAACCCCAAGTTGTTTATTATTAATATATATAACCTTGTATATGTCATTTGTCCTAACCTTAGATTTTTAGGAATAAAATAACAATTAATAATATAATAGTTTTTTTAAAAACTATTTTATGTCAATTTTGACACTATTTAGTAATTGACTTTTGTGAAAATCATAACAGAATGATTAGTTCTAAAAAAGATAATTAAATCAATAAAAAGATGTCATATTAACCTAGAAAATTATTGGAATTCATAAAAAGTATCACATTACATTTATTTGGGTATTTATAACATCAATTATGTCAATATTTCATTAATAAAATAATTATTGCATCATCATTGTGTCATAAATAAATTACATTCTTTAATGTATAAAAATTAAAAATTAAATAAAATTATGTAGGAAATATTTTTATATTTCTAATGAATATTTATAGTCTAATTTATCTTATGTATAACTCTATATTAAAAATGATTTACTTATTAAACTTTGATTTTTACTATTTTAACCCTTCTTTAAATAAATTAATAATAAATGTCCTAATCTAATCCAAATGGGCCTAAATGGTCATATTTTATTCCTAAGATTGTTTTTGGTCGAATTACACTTATCCAATAGAATTAGGAAATGTTTTAGGGTAATAATAATATTATTTTTACCCTTAATTACCCTATTTACTTTTAACTATGGTAAAAAAAAGTAAAAAGTTACTATTCACCAAAAATTATTTTCATCTCATTGAACCAAATTTTACTTACTGACATCAACCGTGTCTCTCGGATTTTTGAAATTCCACTCACCGAAGCGGTAAAATTAAGTTTTATGAAAAATTCATTTTTTTAACTACCACTTAGTGGTTTCACTATTCATCAAAAAATGAAAGTTTCCAGAAAAATACCAAAAATTAGGCCTAAGTTATATTTGATATTATGAACACAAAAATGATGTATATTTTACCAAATTCAAAACATATCAGTTGCATTAATTTAAAAATTAATTCCGGTCGTCAAAATAAATAGTGTGTTCTTAAGAGATAATAACTATCAAAAGATTGACACTTGTTTATGTCTGGTTTAAATGTGAAATTACGTCCAATGACCGACATTGTATTAAATTGTAAAAATATATTCTAAATATACTTTAAAACCACTCTAATTAATAATTTATTACTATTAATTATTTCGATTAAAAAGGTCGTTTTTAATTAAAATTTAGTAATTTTCACTATTCATCAGAAAATGAAAGTTATCCGAAAAGTACCAAAATTTCACCCTAATCTAATTTCGATATTACGAATCCAAAAATGAAGTCCATTTTAAAAGATTAAATTTATATAATTTCAAAAAGTGGGTATTACAATTCATAACAGCTAGTTCATAATATTATTATAATAATATCTCTTTTAGTGAAACTCGGTATTACGTACTACACACGCTATCGAGAAAGGTCGTGATTGCGTCTAATGCAAGGAATGTCAAGGATGTGTGTTGTGCAAGCTCCTTTTGGTGTAGCGTACAACACAAGACATTAATGAAATTAAAAAAAGTATATTTTTCATAAAATCTCGGGGTGTTACATGTCCCGAGTCCACTATTTTCTAAAAGAGGTCTTTGAAGAAAAAAACACTCTTTAATGGGATTCCCCAACATCTGATGAAATGGGAAATAGTTGGGACGGTCTTCATCTCCTTCCTTGTTCAGCCTTTTGGGCCTTTCCAATTGAACAAAATTATTTTCCATAGCTGAAATGAAGTAACCAAGAACTTTTTCATTTTGGAAAGAGTAAATTTTTCTCTCTAACTCCTCCAATTATTTTTGTCTTTGATATCCTTGATCATCTTGTTGAAACGACCTTTTTTATTGACGTTCAGGAGTTGGATCCCTTTGAGTGGATGAAGGTCTTGAAGTAGAAGCATGTACAGGTTCTTGTTTAAGCATAACTATAGCAGTCTCTGCTTTATGCATTCTCATTCCTAGAGCAGATAGAATTACACGAGCATTATCCTTAGTCTTTATAAGAGAGTCTTAAATCTTTTGAGCGATTTAAGTAATGTATCAAAACCCTCCTATGTATTTCACAGGGATCAATGGTATGAACAACTTATCACGCATATTCTCCACATAGATTGTAAATACTTCTTGTTTAGTTAGTGTTAAGCTCCGGGAATAGGTTAATCCCTTCCAGTGTGTAATGAAATATGAAACCCTTTCAATCATCATTTGCTTAAAATTTGTATGATAAAAAATTGTTGTCTTTGGAAAAGTTCAGCTAAATTGAAGAAGAATTTGCTGAAGAAGATTCCCCCACTCGGTAATTGGCCGAGATTGCAAGCTTGTATACCAGACAAAAGCAGGCCCTTGTAACGACTGTACAAAACACCTGAGATTAACTGCTTCTTGTTGCTGATGGGTTCCCATTTTAGGATCATAATGAGAAATAAAATGTGTTATGTGTTTCTCTGGGTCTCTCGAACCACAAAATATTGGGAATGTGGTACTTGAAAAATTTTATGGGGGAGGAATTGTGTTTACCCATTCAGGGTAAGCTCTCCTCTCTGGTTGAACCGGTGCACACTTTCCTTCTATACCTTCCTACTGAGCTGTTAATGATTCAATAGTAGTCATTAACTTTTGATAAGCATCTGATTGAGCTTGGACCTATGGAGGTGAAATATCTAGATCTTGGATAGGTGTGGGGACTGGAACCACAACTGAGGATAACACCACCAGTTTTTGTACTGCCTGACCCATAGGTGAAGACCTATGAGGGTGTACTGGAAAAGGAGGATACTCTTGATCCATCTCAATACCCACAATAAATTCCCTTGGCTGACTGACTCCAACACGATTGGTAGGAAGACTACTTGGAAGTAGTTCTTCATTCAACCTCCTTAATTCCTTCATCTCTTCCTCTTGTTGTATGAATCATTGCTCAAATGAGAGTGATTGGCCTTCTCCAGAGGAAGGGTATCTAACCGGATTCTTCCTTTTTTCTTTTTTTGATGCCTTTTAGGGAGGGGGAAGTTGGTTATTTGAAGGAATACCCATATTCTGGGAAATCCTTTGATTTCGTGTATGCACACCTTCTTCATTTTTCTCCGTGCATAAAACTTCTTCAACATGAATCTATTCATTTGATCCCTCTGAGTGAGCCTCATCTGGTGGTTCAGAAACAATTTAATTGATGACATTTATTGATGCATAATGCATTGCATTCCTTCTATTGGAATTTTTGTGATATTTCCTTCTTCCATATATTTGTTGAGACACTGCCTTTTGCTGATTTGATCCCTAAGGAACTTCTTGACGAACCAAATGTGGAGGGAATCTCATGAAAATTTGGATCTGCACTCCTCTTGGGGAATCTTCCCTAATCGAGAGAAAACTGACTTTCTCTAAGGAAGATATTGAGGATTAGAAAAAGTCCCTAGTCCGGTGGACTGGGGCTGTTCCTGTTGTTTCTGCTCAACTCCTTGAATCCTATTTGTTGACTCTGAGGGTTGGGTTAAAAGAATCCCCAATCTGGAAAGTTGGGGTGGCTCTTGAGTTTCTATATCATAGGAATTCTTGAAATATATCCAGATCTTATGGAGTTTAGTCCAGAAATTGGCTGGATGCATTAACCTGCATCCACTCTTATCACCGGTCTCAAAAGACCATTGGATGATTTCTGACACTTTTGTCACATGGTGATGTGATTTCTCAAAACGAGAGGCATGTTCAATATTCTCATTTTCTTGATGTAGGAGTAATTAAACAACATGTTCTCTGTATACTTGATTTTGAGAAGAACTAGTTGAGGCCTGTTCTTGAGAGAGCCTTTGATTACAAACAATTCCAACTGGTTGTGGCCGACCATGGGAAATAACATTGCATGAATCCATTTTTGGCAGGCTTTGCTGACAGGAGAGTACATTGTAATGTAGTTCTCCATGAACACCCCATCCCATGATATGAATACCAGATGGGGCACTGGAAATGAACTGGTGAAACCTTCTTAGTGATCCATGGCATGAACACTGATGGGCTCTCTGCTGCTTTTCATCCTCGAGATATCGATAAACTGAGAGAGATGCCAAATCAAGTTGGCATTGTAACCCTTCTATTGTCTTGACATGATTTTCATATTCATCATAAGATAATAATTTCTTTTTCAACTGACAATGAGTTTTCCATATGTTGAGACGAATATCATGAATTCCATCTTCTGTCAACTTCTCTGGAATGTCATACGGAGAATCAGCGAAAGGCCAAAACATAACTGGAACATCACCATTCACCAGTTGTTTTCTCATATTATTTACTTCCTCTTTATCATTAAATGAATATTCTTATACCTGATTAGACCAGAGTTGGTTTTTCCTTGCTGATTCATCAGATTCAACAAGAATGGTAGACAATTCACTGATTAAACTAGAAGATGAACGACCCAGGGGTGGTTCGGAGAATGACCTACACCCTAGGCTATCTTCCGATTGAGAAATTGTTTCACCTGATAGTGGTAAAGCATCAGACATTTCTGGCTTCACATTTCCAAGTGCCTCAAGATAATATGGCTTTCTCATCACTACATTGTCCGTTGGAGAATTTTCCAGGAAATGTGTATTATTACTACAGAGAGGACTATCACAGCTAAATTCATCATCATGGGGAGGACAACCATGGTGGGTTACAGTAAAAGATGAAACATTTTTATCCTTGATCTTCTGACCACACAGTGGGTTCTTGTGGATCTCATGTGAAGATGGAACTTCGAGATCGACCGAATTGTCATGAAGCAAGCCTTCTTGAGGAAGTGTTTGATGCATACCTTCGGAATTAACGTCCCAACTATTGAGAACTGAGAGAGTAGAATCTTGAGTTACAAAAGATAATTGTCTAATTGAATCTAGAACTCCAGCATTGAGTAAGACCTTATTACAGATTATCCCCTGATTTCATGACTCTGCTGGGTGAGTCTTCTTTTCATACTCCTTTTTACTCACTTTTAAAACCACTTATTGATGAATTTGGTCATTAAGGGAAGTTTTATGTTCCTGCTTCGGATAAATGATCATGTTATGCTGATTATCTCCACTCAAATCAGGTGTATGTACTTGATTTGGTTGTCTGTATGATATGGGAGAGTATGCCCCTAAATCCTCTTAGACTGGAACATAGGTTTGTATCTATTCCAGAGTGAACTGTTGATGTGTCACTCCATAGGTAGGGATATATTTTCATTTCTTCCCCTGTGATGCTATTGAAGCTGTTATAATATACTGGCAGGCATCCAGAATATGAGCAGGGATTTTCTTCTACTCTTTCACAATTTATAGAATATACTAGGTGACTTCAGCTTTTGGAACAGAAATATACGTCCATTCCATTCTTGGAGTAGGTGTGTGTTCCTGCCCCTGTCCTCCTTTTCCAGTTAGTGAATTCTGACAGTACTCAAGTGTAGAGGCAGAGAGTTGAGTCTACCTCCTGTTTGTCATCAGATCATTCCAACTGACTTCTCCAAATGAAACCAAACGAGACTGTTGGTAGGATTTATCAATACTAACAGGTGTATGTGCCTTCTAATTTCACTCCACCTAACGTGGTTGAAAACCTTCCTTCAATACTCGCAGACGAGGCTGCTGGCATGACTGATGAGTGTAAGCCGTTGTATGTGCATGTTTACCAGTTTTCAAAACATTGGGTTGGAGGGCTCCATCATATGTAGTCAGAAGAGCCTGTTGACCAGGTGATGAATTATAAATAGGTGTATGTCTCTGTCTTTAGTACTCCGCTGGAATTTCCTGGTAGGATTGGTGTGTTGCTTCCAGACGAGTCTGCTGGATAGTGGAATTGAAACGGACTGTTGTGTGTGCCCACTCGTTGCTTTCCCCCCCCCCCCCCCAAAGTTAGGTTGGTGGAATTCTCTGGAAATGGAAGAGATAAGAACATGCTCAATGTTAATTTATTTTCATCTCTGGTGGTTCGCCTTGCCTGCTCAGGTTCGAGGAACGTGTGTCGAACCCCTGGAGACGACACCCTCATCATGTTGAGGGCGTACTACCGCATGAGTCTGGAAATGATTGTTGGTGGGAGCCCTCTAGAAGTACTCTTGTATCTTGGAGTTGAGGCCCTGATGGACCTACTCATTCACCTCCTCAGAATACAGGAGGGAATGGTGATTTCATTCAAGGGATAATGACCTGAAATGGTTGGAGACAGTGGTTAGCACCGCCTGCTTCTTTATTGCTGGTCGTTGCTATCCGGACGACCAGGGAGAGTTGTTCACCTGGAGGGATTCTCGAGAAGCCTCCAGAGTAGGAATGGTACTGTGTTGACGGTACTCCTTAACCAGTTCATTTGATACCCAGCGTTGAAGATGCTAAGCAGGTGATGTCGCCCTCAGAGCAGACGACGATCCAGCATGAGTAGTATCAGATGCATTCACATCATAGGTTTTCATAGAAGAGGAATTCACAGATGTGAACTTAATAAAATCCATTCGTTTAATGAAGAATATCTTGGAAAGGAGTGCTTGTTTGATATAAAAAACCTAATCAAGATAAGTTCGACTGCTATATCTTTTGCATGAGCACATATGTTTTTTATTGCTTTATTGGCCCTCTCATTGAGTTTTAAATAGGTGTCTAACAAATAAGTAAAACATCATTTCAACTTGGTTAAGGATTCACGCCGGGTTGACCATTTTTTTTCTTCTGGAAATGGGGATGACCTCATTGATTTAAGTTTCAAACATTCCAAGCAGTTTCTAACGGGTATGTTCGTAGAACAGAAAACATCCAATGATTTCATATCCATTTGGACCTATATTCCAAAGGTAGTTTCTCACTAGTTATGTATCGATGAGTCTTTAGAATTTGAAGTGGTTGAGAGGATGGGAGGTCGAACTAATCACACCATTTTGTGGGGAATTATTGTATACTATAGTACTCTCTTTATAGATTTACGTTTATGTTCGTGAATCCTTATTACATTACCAAGTATGAAAATAAGCTTTCCTTTAGATATGAAAATCATTAATCAGTATGGATGAAATTTAGAGAATGTTTTATATGTATTCGAGGTTCTTCATCAATAAAGAATCATCTGTATTTTTTAGAGATTCATAGTCAATGGTATCCTTCAATACATAAAAGTATCTTGGTCATTGTGATGACCATACATGTTTTAAAGCCACTCAGTGGGGAACCAGAAGTTTATTGTCATTCAGAAGGAAATGGATTATTTTAGAGTTGTTATCGTACCCGCAGATGGGCTACCTACATATCCATTGTTTTGGAAAAGGAATCATAACCCACATAGTTCGAGTAAAGAAGTATGAGGTTTATGCATGATTGTTGGATCAAAGAAAGATGTCATAATTAATTTTACACTCTAAGCCTACGTGAGTCATGCTCCGTGTGAGAAACAAGAGGTATTGGTAGAACCGTACAATTATTCCATCACAATAAATGATGTGGGACTTATGTTTGTATGACCTCCCAAATAGATGAAGATTAGGATTTATTTCAGGGAAGAAACCCGGGAAAAAGGTCCACAAAGGAATATGTACTTTTCAGAGATTTTGATACTCTAAAATGGGGCTTACTCCTGAGGAAGATGCCCAAATTAGGAGGGGACATATGGTTTGGTTTTACTCTAGAGAAGGTAGACCAAATCAAAATTAAATTAAGACTTTTTAAGAGAAGTTATAACTGGAGCTTATTCCTGAGAAGGAGGCCAAGGTTTAAGGGACTTAAGAACTGGGGCTTACTCATAAGGAGGAAGCCTAAGTTAATGGGAATTATAACTTGGGGCTTACTCCTTAAGAGGATGCCTATATTAAAAGGGAACTTTAACTTATAATTGGGACTTACTCCTAAAAAGGAAGTTCAGGTTAAAGGAATTTGGATTTGGGGCTTACTTTTAAGGAGGATGCCCATAGTTGGGAACATGGGGCGTACCCCTGAAGAGATGCCCAAAATTTAAAGGAACCCAATGACTGGGGCTTACTCTTGAAAAGGAATCCCATGATAGGGCACATGGGGATTACTCCTTAGGAGGATGCCCACATTTGGAATTTTGAGATTGGGACTTACTCCTGAGGAGGAGGCCCATTTAGAGAAATTAGGACTGGGGCTTACTCCTGAAAAGGAGGCCCAGGTTAAAGGAATATCTCAGTAGTAGAGGATGAGGTTGAATGAATGAAATCTCCAACCTTAGTGATATAAAGATATGAAAATCTCTAGGTTTTTTGAAATGTTCCACAGAATTCCTTTTAGATAAGGAATCCAACAAGGAAATGAAGCCATGAATGGCTTTGTAGAGAGTTCTGAATGCTTAATCATAAATAGGATTGGTGGATAGGCATAATAGAGGTGAAATAGGCATGAGGGGAACCCAAAAAGGTGGCACGCATGTCCTAGTCGCACAAGTATACTTGCACGACACATGGGTACTTGCGCGACGATTAACCCTTAGGGTAATAATTTGGTAAGACTTGACTCAAGCCCTTAGTATTATCCCTAGATGCTTCCAAAAGAGGGGCACACAAGTTCTATAGAAGGGGTAAGGTGGTGTTCAAGTGTGTCCATTTACCTTAAGGGGTGGCCACTTAAGCGCAAAAAGGTTGTTGAGTTTCAACACTTCGGCCTTACTCCGCCTCTTTAGATCATCCGTTCTAGGTAAGAAATTACCATAGAAGTGGTAAGAATCTTTGGGAAGAGGCTAGGGTGCCAAGAGCTCAAATATGAGTTTTTGGAAATTTCGACCTAGAAATGTGGGGGGCATCCGGGGTATTTATTGGCTGGTGAATATCCTGGGGGAAATTTAAAGAGGGCGCGCACGTCACCTGCGCGACCATTGGGCGGCACGCATGTATACTTGCACAACCTAGGTCTAACTTGCGCCACCCAAGGGCATTTTATTCTTTGTTCACTCCTTTGTCAATTCTTAATGTTTCTTCAAAGGATGAATAACTTTGGGTTCAAGGTATTTCGCATTACAATTCCATTAGACTCTGTGAGAGAAAGGATCCTCAATAATGACCAAACTAGATCCTCAGGTCATCGTCCAGCACGAAGATCTCCCAGCAAATCATCATGGGTTCAAACAGCCTCCTTGAATGATGCATCCTTCTCATGGTGCCTTGGTCGAGGCCGAATTTGATAATCTTATCATATCCAATTTTGTCAAGGATGTCTAGTATCCCAGATGGTTTGCAAAAAGTTTTCCCGTCAGGAATAAGAGTAGAGATATCAGAGTCTGCATCGACTTTCGGGATCTTAACTGTAATTATCAGAAGGTTGATTTTCCCCATCCTATGTCGAAACAAGAAGATTTATTCCATCCCTAGGTTCTAGGCTCTCTCATTCATGGATGGGTATTATGGTTATAACCACATTCGAATAGCCCTCGAGGATGATGATTCTACAGCCTTCAGGTAACCACAATGTACTTTTTGCTACTGGGTAATGCCCTTCATTATAAAGAATATAGGATCCACCTATCTGGTGCCATGAATTTAATATTTAATTTGATCCTTTTGACATTTGTGGAATGCAACATGGATGGTCTAGTGGTCAAATCACGCCAGCATGAGGACCATCTCAAAGACATTGATAAAGTGTTCATATTCCACTGTTCTCACCATCAAAATGAACAAATTGAAGTTTTCCTTCGGGGTCACCTTTGGAAAATTTCTCAGACTCATTGTAAGATATAGAGGCATTGCGATCAATCAGGAGAAGGTTATGCCCATTAGTAAAGTGTATCCTCTGAGAAACATTTGAGAGAATTGATGCTTTCAAGGCCACTTTTCCAACATACGCCAATTCCTCACGAATTTGACTGGAAAGTGTATGACCTTTTATCCAATCATGATGAAATGAAATATCTATCAGTGGGATGAGGAATGTCAGAACTCATTTGAGGAAATCAAGAAGTATCTATTTCCGCATCTAGTCCTGATGCCACCCATTTTCGAAAAGACGTTGTTCCTTTATATGAACTCCCTAGAATGATCTCTTGGCTCCCCTCTCGCCTAAAAGAACACAGATGGAATTGAGAACAATCTATACTATCTCAGTCGCATGCTCCTCGATATGGATACCATATACTCCCATATCAAGACATGATTCCTTATTCTGGTATTCACAGTGCATAAATTGCGCTATTACATGCATCACAATGAGATACAGATAGTGTCTTGAGTGAATATGCTAAATTACATCCTGAACAACACCTTCTATACAGGCTGTTTATCTTGGTGGGCAGTGGTCCTCTAGCAGTTACACATTAGGTTTGTACCCTAGAAGGATATTAAGGGGAATGAATTGGAAGACTTCCTTGCTTCCCATACATCTCCCACACACCATTCCCCCAATCATGATTTTCCCGATGAGGAAATCTTCTCCGTAGAACAAGACTTTCCGTGTTGGAATATTCACTTTATGGTGCTTTCTGAATTACTATTGGTATAAGACTCTATGACCCCAGACTCAATAGAGTGGGCCAAGTAATCGTCTCTATAACTCTATCACAAGTTGTTCTACCATATTTATTCATGTTAAGAGAAGGCTGCACAAATGATGAGGCAAAGTTTTAGGCCCTCATTACTGGCATCAATCTTCCATTCAAGATTAATGTTCTCCATTTTCATGTGAAATGGTACAACAAACTAGTCATTAAATAGATCAATGGTGAATATATCATCAGAAATATAGAGCATGTTCCACTTTTGGAACATACCCGCTAGTTCATGGCCTAGTTCCCTTCTCGTCTAGAAATTAACCATGTCGATCGTTCCTCGAATGGTCGAGATGATACCTTGGCCAGCCTGGCTGTATCTCTTATGGAGTCTGATCAGGATGATTTCATTATCGATGTGGAATAAGGAGGATGCATCTCTCCCTTCACTCTGAATTACAATAATAGAACGCATGTAAGCATCCTTAATGCTGGTGCCTCCATGATAGGACCCCCAGGCCCCCCTGTCACAGTGATGGAACTGAATCCTGACTGGAATACCCCATTTATCAAGTACCTCCAGTATGTAATTCTCCTGGTAGATCTACCTGAGCCTGATCGAATCTGATGTCACACGTTTCAGTTTACTCTCCATAGTGGTCCTGGTCTTGATTAGATCCTCTACAAATACGAGTTTGATGGATTCCTCCTCTATTGTATTCATGGAGGTGAAATTTCTTAGGTCATGAAAAAGGATTATGCTGGTTCCAGTAGTGCTCATTAGACCAGGCTGAAACTATCAGACCAGATCCAGAGACTGGGGTATTTTTGGCTCTTCATGATCCATGAATATATTGAGTTTTCCAATATGTTACATGTGTCCCATGTCTATGCTATTTTTGTGCATCTACCACCAGATCATCTCCACACTACCATGTTCTCTTGGCCCTTTGTGGTATAGGGACTAAACATCATGGGACCATATCCAACAACGACAGCTTGCTAGTGCAGTTCATCTAGATCGCTAAGGATTTCGTTTCCAAGTTGGAAGAGGAACTTCTACTCAAGGTGGAAAAGGACTGTTCTATTGTTGACTTGTTGAACTCCAATATCATCTACCTATTTTCCAATCCTCTCACCATTCTAACCGATAACAACACCAACTTCTGAGAAGCTGAGTTAATGAAATTGGACGCCATGAACAAAATCTGTTATAACCACACCTCTCTATCATGAAAAATAAAATGGGAAGATTGAGGTGTTCAAAAAACCATCTATAACATCTTGCATAAAATGGTTGGTTAGAAAAACAAGAGTTGCTGGATAATCTCTCCAACACACTTTGGGAATATTGGATGACAACTCGCAATTCCACACAGGTGACCCCATACTTCCTGGTGTATAGAATGGAGGTTGTCCTACCAATCAAGATTCAATTTCCTTCATTATGCACATCTGTCTATGATCAGAAAGCACCAAATAAGGTAGCTAAAATACATATTACTGAATTGGAAGTGCTCGATGATAATAGGCTTCATGCCCTTCACAATTTTGAAAGGAATCCGAACAAGATAGCTAGATCGTTCGACAAAAAAGTTCACCACTACTCTTTCTTACAAGGTGACATAGTGTAGGCTCATCGAACACTAATGATACATGGTTGGAAACCACCCAAGCCAGATCCCAATTGGGAAGGACCTTACATAATTCTCAAGGTTTACCCCAATGGAACGTACTCTCTAGTAACCATGGATGGTGAGAATATAACTCCTCCCACCAATGCCAAATTCCTCAAGAAATACTTTTCCTGAGTAAGCTACAACCATACATGACCATAAACTATTATGTCAATAATGACATTAAACTACTTTTCATCCCACATGATGACAAAATACAAAACATTCTGAGATCTATGACCATTCAATAATATCTATATGGTCCCACATGACATTAAATTGTTCTTTCCTTAGAACATGACATTAAAATGTGTGATTAATCAAAATCAAAGGACATAAAACTACTCATCATTTGTCTAACATGACATTAAACTATGAGCGGCTGATATAATTTTTTTTTTCAAGCTCTATGACCTTAAAATAAGATCTATTTGTATCAGCATCATCACTGCACGATGTTAAACTGCATGGACCCTTCAAGAACTTCGTATGGATTGATTACCATCTTCCTGAGATACGTAGGAACTCTCAGATTCCTTTTCTTAGAGCCCAGCCCCTAAAATCTTCTCTTTGACTATCCCCCTAGGTGTACTTCTCTTGGAGGATCCTGTATGGTGTAATCTGGGATTCTTTGATCCCCACTCATGGTGGGATTATGATGGTTGCAAAATAATCCCCTCCTTATTTTTCTATCATCTGACATCCTCACCACACGACGTTAAACTACATGGACCTTTCAGATCTATGTATAGATTGATTCCCATCCTCATGGGATATGTAGTAATGCCCAGAAAAGTCTCCACTATGCTCAGTCCCAATCATCAGGATCTCCCCTTTGGTCAAAACACATGTTGTGGTGCACACTTTTTCCCTCATTCATGTTGAGTTCATCATGAGCGCACCATGTATCCCTCTCCATGGATATCTCCACCTATTTCATCATCCTATATGACATTAAAATACACAGGAACACTCATGTTTCACACATTCCCTTTATTTGGGTCATCATTATCTTTTTCATCTAAAAGTACCCCTGAACGGTATGGATTCTAGGCCCTAGGGATCTCTTATCATTTCTGGCCAACATCCTTGAGGATTTGGGATGATAGTTTCATACATTTCCCGCATTACGAATATAGTCAGCAGTCAACACTCATTTGTTGTCTAATTCCTGGTCACACGATGTGGATTCTGTGTTTAAAATGCGGTCAACATCTACCCCCATCATTGTCACCACCTATATATGTCACAAATATTTGGTGCAATGATTCATTTTTTCTAGTTATCCCTTCAAACATTAGTCTACCTCGGTCAGGAGTGTTAGTGTAGTTAGGGTACAACCTGCGTGATCACCTTCCCTCATTGTAGTACCCTCATATATTGGGGAAATCCTAATACTATTTCTTATTTCCCACACTGATCATTGCTCGCATTGTCTTAAGAGCATTTGTATGAAAATAACTTCATAAATGGTCATGTATATCTAGTCCAAGTTCGATGACCTTAAACTAAAATCATTCACCGCCTTCACCGCAAGATGTTAACCTTCAAACTTGTTAGGATTTCCTATTTTAGGTCCCTCTAAATTTTCAGCCCCTTAGACCATATTATTATTTAGTATTGTGCGAGGTGGTATAGACTCCATATCATCATTCACATCAGGATTTTTTTCCATGCCACACATATCCCATTGAGACATCCCTCTTTCATCTATCATCCTTGTCTCAAGACGATAAAATTAACATGTCCCATCATTCTTTGTGCATCACATCATTTCGGTTTCCATCATCATTCACATTCAAAAGGACCCCCGAATGATAGGGATGTTTGGACTAAGGTTTATTCTACCATTTTGGGCCAACATCATTGAGGATATCGAGTGACAAATTGATAAAAGGCATGTATTGCGAATATAGTCAATAGTTGATGCTCAATTGTTTTCCCCCATCCCTGGTCCTGAAATATGGATACTATGCTACAAACATGGTTAGAAGTAATCCTCGATCATTTTTTCTATTTTATGACCTCCCACATAGTAGGCATGATGATTCACCCTTTCCACTCATTTTCCCATGCACATGACATTAAACTAAGAATATATATTATGAGTTCAGTGAACATAAACTAAGATCTATAATGTTCATACCACATGACAGTAAACTGACGTCATCTTTAGAACTTTGCTTGGCATGATTCCCATCCTCATGGGATATGTAAGAAAATCCGAACATCTTGTCTTAGGGTCCATCCTGGGTTCATCTCCCCTTTCTCTCAGCCACCTGGTACGAATTATCTTTTGGAATTATGAATGGTATGGAATATGATTTCTTATGTCCTCATTCACACTGGGTTACTCGTCATTCCGTACATATTCCTCGACACGTCCTTACCGCATGATGCTAAACTTCACGGAACTTCCAGAATTAAGTGTGGATTGATTCCCATCCTCATGGGATAAGTATGACCACCCAAACATTTATTCTTCTGGTCCATCCCTTTTTCTTAGAAATCTTCTCCTCATTCTATCCCCCTAACCTAAGTTCCTCAAGAGTAGGTATATGGGGTGGTATGGACTCCAAGTCCTCATTCGCATCAGGATTGTAATTACCACACCACAAACCTCTCCCTCCTAAGATCTCTTCCTTCCATTGTTCAACACATAACATTTGGAGTCGGATGCTCTTGAATCGGGCCCCTCGACCCTCTTTGGAAATTCACTAATGTGCCTAGCAGCACTCTGGTTCAGCGCCTAGACTGTTGAATTCTACATAGACATGTTATCAATCATTTTTATGCTTCATGTTCTACTTTATTTTGGATTTCATAATCATTCACATCCAAAAGGACCCCAAAACGGTATAGATGTTCATCCTAAGGGTTGCGCTTCCATTTCGGTCTATGTTCCTTGAGAATCTCAAACAAAAAATTGATATAAGTCCTTTGTAGAGAATATGGTCAGTTTTTGATGCTAATTTTTTGTTCACATTTCAGGTCACACAATATGGATGATGTGTTATGAACATGGTCAATAGTTATCCTCTATTGTCATGCCACCCATATCAAGACATAAATATTGTTTAGATGATTCACATCCTTTTCCACTCCATCTTGTCTTAGTGTAATTTTGAAAATCATGGTGTTGTCCCACGGTGAACGTTTTCATGTTAGGAGGACAAAGCCACATTGAGGTTTCCTTCAGGGATATGCACCTATTTCAACTTTTCATGTATTCCATCTGTTTCAAATACCTTTTCCTCCCTTGTTTCCCACATCAAATGTATCTAATATGGGATTAGGTATTTGGTCAAGATTTGCGTGCATTAGGAAAAGTATCCCTTCTATATGGTCCGAGCTCTAAGACCTTAAACTCAGATCTCTCTATTTCCTTTCCACAAGGTGTAAGAACCGCATCTCATAAATCAATGTATATCTTTATTCCTATCCACATGGGATATGTAGGAACTCCTGAGAAAATTGTCTTCATATCTATCTTAGGTTCCCTGAATTTTATTTTCTTTTAGGCCTTTTTCTTCTAACTATAATTGGTTTGCAGGGTGTTGAGTGTGCGGGATTATTTCCTCGTTCACATTGGGTGTGAAACAACCGCACCACATACACCTCTTCAAAGATCTAGTCTCTCCTCCATTTTTTCCCTCATGAGATTAAACTGCACCCACAGAACTATGTAAGGATTTATTCCCATCCTCATGGGATACATAGGAACAACTATACATTTTTTCATTGGGATCATCCCCATATTCCCTGACCATTTCTAGCCCTTTGGAATGATATTTCTTTACTGGTATTGCATGTCGTGTGGGGTGGACTTAGTTTCCTCATTCATGTAGGGTATTCTTTATCACACCATGTGTATTCCACTATATAACATTTCTCTTCTGTGTGTGTCCAATAAATATAAAATTTAATTATACAACATGATCCCACAATATTCTAAAATGTTGTGTCTTTTCCATACTACATTAAAGTGCATGGGTTGGTCCTATCATAAGACCCTAAACATTGACATTATCATCCTGGTTACATGATGAAAAAAACACCACAATATGATTTCCTCATTTGAGGGGACATCATGTTTGGTACTAGTTAACCAACATTCCATTTTTCATTTCTTACATATAGCTTGATTCATGTACCGATGCCTGGATTCTTCATCCATGGTTTCTCACTTCACAAAAAAAGACACACATCCATCCTAAAGGACAAACAAAATCCATCAAATGCCATTTTTTATTGGTTTGTGGGATAGACCTACATGATAGTATTGTCCCCGGTGTTGGTACCCTACCATGTTACTTATAATACTATGTATGACTTGATTCCTATCCAGATGGGATACATAGGAATGCCCACACACTTTTACTTGTCCCAACCTAACTTTTATTTCCAATCCCTTGACCTAAAACCTCCCCAGGGATCACATGGTAATGTGGACTCCTACTATCCTCATTCACATCGGGTTTTATTATTACCACACCACATGTCTCCCTCCCTCCATTCCAAATATGGTCTGAGCTCTAAGACCATATAACTAATATATCTGTGCATCCTTTTCACAAGACCTAAAACTGCCCAACATTTCACAAAACAATGTGTTGCTTGAATACCATACTCATGGGATAAATAAGAACGCGATAATATTTTTTCTACAGGTCCAATCCTACCCCCTTCTTTCGGCCCCTTTGTCTAAACACTTTTGGGAACATGTGGTTTGGAGAATACCTTTGAGGCTCTCATTCACCCTGGGTTTTGAAAAAACGACACCATGTTACTCCCTTATCTTTTCCCAACCTCTTTCAACTTCCATGTCCTTATACTAAGATCTCCCTATGGGAGCTATGCATCGGGTGTGGATACTTCGCCACCCTATGCACATTCCATTAAACCATGTCCCCTCTCAATGGTCCACTCTAAGACCTTATGTTAAGAGCATGCGACCCCATGACCCTTTTCTATGGAAAGGTATTCAACCTCCTCTATCTAATTCATCTTATTGGAACGCTCTAATGCATTGTGTCAATGAACCCAAAGTGTGGAGTTTTCATATGGACATTCCCTCATTTCATGTTCATGCTTCATGACCCCTTTATTTGGATCATCACCCTCTTAAAAATCTAATGGGACCACCTTTAGCACCTTGTCCTATGCCACATTGGCTCACCTACCATCTTGGGACAATGAACCAGAAGACCTCCTGTGACATTTGGTGGTGGGTCCGGTGTTTCAAACATGGTCAATCATTGACCCTCATTTTTTGTCCCCATGTCAGGAAAATACGAAACAGATGCGGAGTTTTGAACATGGTTAACAGTTTTCCTTTACCGTCACACCACCATCATTGTGATGCAGATATTAGGCATCATGAGTCACATCTTTCCACTCCCTTATGTTCAAGTAGAATTCCAACACACTTGGTTTTACACCCCGACCCTATAAGGAATGTACCATTTCTACAATTTGTTTCCCACATCGAGCATGACTGATTTGGTATTAGTGGTTTTGGTGGGGCATGTACCAGTGAAGATGTTCCACGCATGTTTTTGTCCCACATGATGTTAAACTATTATCCCAGAACTACAAGTAGCTTGATACCCATCCTGATGGGATACATAGGAATGCCCAACCAATTTTCCTCAGGCACAACCTATCGCTCACTATATGTGGTGTGGTATGGATTCTACATCCTCATTATGTCAGGTTTATTGCTATCACGTCACATACTCCCTTTTGGTATTTCCCCTTTCACTGTCTCTCCTACCATTATATGTTAATCTAAATGAGTCCACATGTCCTTGATGCATAATGTTGAACTGCTATTCTACCCTGAACATGTTCAGGATTCCCTGTGATAATTATGGGATGCATTAGCTACCTCACCAGAGAAGATTTCCCATACTAGAATTGGTTCATAACCACGATGTGTTGAAGAACTATGTTTGGATTGATTATCATCTTTATGGGATACATATCGATGCGCTTGAATTTATCCTCAAGCCCAACCCTAGGGTCATTAAACCTTATAGCCCCATGACCCTGGTTACGATCCATTCTCTATGACCTCAAACTAAGAGCCTACAGTTCATGCAGCATGACTTTAAACTGTTATCCTTGGTCCAGGATGTTTGACCTTAAAACTATGACCAATTTCCTAGTCATATAATGATAAACTATTCTATGCATCATCCTTAATGTACGACGTTAAACTATGTGTCTATCATCCTTTTTGGAATGATGTAAAACTGCAGGACACTCTAGGTTCTCGCTTGAGAGATCCGTTCAGGAAGTAGGTATGATCCTTGATCATACCGATGCTCCCACTTAACATATTTTCATCACATTGGCTTAGTCTCAAGAGTGTTGGACGCCATTCGTACATCCCATCACTCCACACTTCATGCTTTACGTGCCTTCTATTTGGACCATCAACCTCATTCATGCCTGAAGGAACCTGTAAACAGTATGGATGCTAGGCCCATGGATTTTTTACTTTTTTGTTCTAATCTTACATATGTCTAAAGGATGAAATTTTGATTTAGTCCCCCTATTTTGAACATGGTCCGTAATCATCCCTCAATTGTTACCCAAATTTTAGGCTAATGTAATAGTGATACTATGATTGGAAAATAGTCAGAAGTTACCCTTCATTGTCATGTCACACCCACAAGTTTATGAATTTTGGGTATCGTGATTCACACATTCCACTCCCCTATGTTCGGATTGATTCTAACGCCCCTAGTGTTACTCCGATTGTACACCAGAGCACCATGGGAAATTGGAAATTCAACTATTCTGAGACATTCATCATCTAGTCAGGCCCCCTCTTTCTTCTTGGAAATTAGGATTTATTGTTCAAACCCTGGATGCCCAAAACTTGGTCGGCACTCTCATATTCGGATGAAATAACAATGAATTCCACCCCTTTTTCTCACATAGGGCACAAACCATGTGATCATAGGGATTGATCGGTAGATATTTCACGAATGTGATGTGCATTCAATAAACTAATACACATAATGGA
Organism: Viscum album; assembly: GCA_963277665.1. Lineage (NCBI taxonomy): Eukaryota > Viridiplantae > Streptophyta > Magnoliopsida > Santalales > Viscaceae > Viscum > Viscum album. The sequence goes on along the minus strand of OY728135.1, from coordinate 441,058,960 downwards.
ACTCATGCATGAATCCTACATAAAAAATCAAAGCATGAAAGTATGTTTGTGAGTTTACATTCATTATAAAACCCAAGGATTGGCCCATCCCATGGATGGGTTCACCTCTTTAATAGATCATTCCAGCTTCGCCGCCCTCTAGGTTATGGAATCCATGATTCTTTTTCACCTGTTTAGATCTCATTATTCATTGGTGGCGATGGGGTGCAGTTCATCAGCCTCGACCCAGTCCTGATCCTCTTCATCTCGGATAGTTTTCATCTCCTCAGAGGATTTCATCATTCGTTGTTTCTCCTCTTATATTTGGACCTTCATATGTTATATAAGAACTAATTGTAGGTTGAGAAAGTGGAATAATCATCCTCTAAAGCCTGTAGTTGATGGATCTCATTTTCGGCATCATGGAGCCTCTTGAAATTCGCCGATTTCCTTCACATCCATCTTAAACCAAGGCCACAATCTTGCTACTAAATCCAATCCACCATGAAATCTAGGATGATCATATGAGGACACTGGGAATCCACTCCTCCAATGAATAGTTCTCACAATCAGAAAACAAAGCCTCTCCATCTATCCAATCCCTTGTGCTTGATGGGTCTCCCCGGTGATGAACTTGGTCAACTTACATGATTGCAGATGGATGATTTTTCTATCCTTTTCAATAGAAGCCATCTTGTCCCAGTTCGTGGGGTCGGTGGGTTAATATGCGAGGAATGCCTCAAGGAACTCATCAATAGGGTCTGCATCTGGTGTCGGAACAAGTAGGTTAGGACACATGTAGTCTGATTGATCCTCATTGTTGGATTCTAACTCAATGATTTCAGGATCATTCATACTGATGGTCCCACCTATGATCGGAGGCATTTCTGTTTGGTTAGCATGGGCTTATTCTTCCATGACCACTAGAATAACCCTTGGGAAGGTAGTTCTAGGAGCTGCAACCAACCTCTCCAAGGAATCTCATGCTATTTTAAGAATTATGCATACAAATATTGCATCAACATTAGTAAACATGATCAATGGATGACAATTACAAATTCTTTAAAGGATACTTATAGAGGTTGAATATTCGGTCTCGCTCCTGAGTTTTTTCAAATGGGACCCCAAGGCTTGGCCTCCGTATATGGTAGGGAAGTCCAAAGGTTCCAGGAGGACCACCCTGGGTGTTGTGACCCAGCTGGGCACGATAATCTCTTTAGTTATGGGTATTGATCTCTAATATCATGTAGATGCTTCACCTATTGATAGGTAATGGGTTTTGTGTATGGGACCCTCCTGCATTAGCCAGATGTTAGTTGAGAAGTCCTAAATGACCCAGATGAAGACTACAGGGAAGTGGATTATGGTGTACCTCAAGGGCCTATTCAAAGTCTCCCAACTTTTGGTATGGGTTTCCAATCTCACTCTCCACCAAAGGGATCCCTCCACCTGCCTCCTCCCACCAAGAGAACTCATCTAATTCTTCTGGTAGAGGGAAGAACTCTCTCAACATGGCGGTCAAAAACTATAGGGGGGTCATTTGATCAAGCAGTAGCCTCACACGATCCTTCAATGGTCACGAAGCCTCCAACGAGTGCACAATGTCCTCTATCTCAAAAAAAGGTACTTCTACCCCTACATTTGGGATAATGAATTGCCATCCCTGATAGGACCGATCCTAGTAAAATCCATCTCAAGATGATTCAGATGTTGCCACATCTCAGTGAGGTTGAGTAATTTTCTGTTGATATCACAGATGTCGCAAGCCTCTGGGAAGGAAATGTTTTCAGGAATGTCTATGTGGCACAGCCTCTTCCCTGGAGCTTGGGTGGGTATCTAATAGAACCCCCTTGGTAGCCACCCCTATAGATAACATTTCTCATCTCAGAATTTCGGGACCACTGCTGACACCTGCCTCTCGATGGATTTGGGTATCACCACCATTGTAGCCTAGCCACCACAGCATGTCCTCACCACCTTCTGACCCTAACCTTAGGGTTGGGGAGGTACCCCATAACTTGCATGGATGGTCTGCTGCTTCAGCATCTCCCCCGGTTAGGCTGCCTCCTAGCTCTCGGCATAATCCTTCATCAGCCCGTAGATAGATGTGGATGGAGGTATCTCATTCAGCATCTTCCAATCATCTTGAGTGATCATGAGCCACATCTATCTCATCACACATGGGTGATCCTTGTGGATCACTCCCATGTTGACCCGTAGGGTCAGTCACTGCATACACCATAACTCCCTCATGAAACCGTGCGGGGTGTACGACTCCTAGAGAGGCTTCCAGTTGACCCACACCACCAAGAATCCACCCAGAAAGGCAATGAGGTAAGACCAATGATATTTTGTTCCCGTGCCATCATTAGTGAACACACCTGTTGGAAATTATAATAGGTTTAAGTTGAACTCGACCGCCTCCCAGACCCCGTTCAACACCAACTTCAGTGTCATCTTTGTCGGAAAACTCCCCATCACGTTCTGAATTGTTGTTCAGATGTCCAATAATGGAGGGAAAATTAGGTTCAGATATTCTTAGACGCCCCAAATATGTGCCGATATCCACCCATACAGAATATGTAATGTCTGGTATACCCTCTGTGGCTTCTTTGTTTTGTTGATTTTCCACAACACCTTATACATCTTGGAGATCATGGGGATTCCCATGTTGACCCACTTCCCCGTCGCCAACATGGATGTCATGATAAACGTACTTGGTCACATGCCCATGTTTCTGTCCCTAACTAGAAGTGTCCAACCATAGATTGGCACCGAAATGAATATAGCTAACCTATCCACCGGTTGCCTCTTATTACTGACACAAAATCTTCTTATCTTCCACTTGATATCCTATATGAGTTGACAATAGAGTGCTCCTTGCCATGCTGAACCCCATTCAGACATGTCCAAGGCCTCATGGAAAACTATCTATATTCAGGGGAATTTATGAATTTCTTGAAACACTACTTCAAGTGGACATCTCTCATCGTCTTCTTTTCCTCCCCCGGCAGTCGGTCCATTTATTCATTTTATAGTGGAAACATATCCTATGGGTCCTCCCAAGTGTTCACAGAGGGAAGGAACACGTTGTACATTTCCCCCAGTATCCGGACCCCCCATGATTTGGGTAAATTCCCAGAGGATGATACCAACCTCCCCATGGTGAGAGTGGAACAAATTTTTCATTGACGATCACTTACTCGGCAACTCCGACATCAGCTTCTTTAGCTGTTAGAAGTAAAATTAGGAGTCCTAGGTAGTGTGATACTGGGCCACATGCTTCATCTCTACCCCTAAATCCTTGCAAGTGGATCATACCCAGTAGGCACACACCCAATCATCTGTGAAGTTAGATCCCTAGAAAAAATTCCACTCATCAATCGAACACTTATCTGGGTTCCCTAGGGCCACCTTCATAATGGTGTGGTAAAGTAGGGGGGATGTCTCTATCTACAATGACATCCTATAAACATTATTCATATGATTATAATGGAAATCAAAATTGACAGGTGTGAAATTCTCCCATGTATGGTCGTCAGTCGCCCAGAACAACTAGCACTAGCATGACGTACTCATGAACCAGTAAGCCAGATCATACCTGCTCACTTCAAGAATAAAAACAGTATCCTACAGACCAAATCCATAAAAAAGAAAACTATTAAATAGTGGTTATGTATTGTCACTCTCTGACAACATCTCCACCAGGTAATCATGGTATGAGTGGATTCGCACTTGCTTCCCAATTCCCAAGTTATTCCCTATTTATTCTCTCTGGGTAGCATCTACAATGGCCCCCCGACAGTTTCATGATGAGGCATTCAGTCTTTTTGTTTTTGAATTTTTTTTCCAGGATCACGAAGCTCGATCTTGATGCTCTATCATGAATCTCAATTGCAGAGATTGGTTACAGAGCCCTACTACTAGCCTCACAGACCCATGATGTGGAGTTCACACTCGCAAAGATGAAGGACTCTCTCTGAGCCATAGAGCAGAAAGGCTCAATCCGTAAAGATCGATTGCAGAGCATGTGAAGATTTGTGAATCGAAAGATCAGTCATGAAAATGAAAATATGATAAAGTAAAAAGAGACGTCATCCTCCACTTTTTATAGGAAACAAACCCCCTTTCTTTGCGGTGAGTCTGGCCAAGGTGAACTTTATGGCGCTCTCAACCCCCATTTTTCCTCTCCACATTGAGACACTAGTTCAAGATCTTGCATTTTGATAGGCCTAATTTTTTTTTCTATTGACACTCATACATATACCCTCGTTTTCTCCTCGGCTCTAAGTCTGGGGGGGCATTTACTAGTGCCAAAATATGTGAAAAGGAAAAGGAATCAAAGCGAAAACCAATTCTTAAGAGGATGCCTTGAGAATCCCATTCACAGTGCACCTTAGCACCACAACATTCACTAAGCCATGTCGCGTCATCTCTGATGTGAAGCTGAAGACCCCTTTGGGGTCACTGCGGAGTAAAGATGTTTGAGGCTCCATGGTTTTGATGCAAACGACTAGAAGCTTCGCACCGCGGAGTGAGACGAATAGACCTCTTTGAGCCCGTCAAACTTGAGAGAATAATACAAAGTGCCGTGAAGTGAACTTAGGTGATCTCCACACTAATGAGGGGATGGCTGTCAACTCTACAGATATGACATAACTAGGCAGAATCCACAGCCAATCACAGATCACCATTTGGCTGCATGATGAGTTGTCCCTGCTTCACGCCACCCCTCTCCTATAACTATCGGGCTCCCCCCCTGATCCCAAAGAACAGATACTCTGACCTTTCTCCTTCTCTGCTCTCAAATTACAACGCATGTTTTTTTTTGGAATCCTTGATAACAATGAGCTCTTATAGGTACTTGATCATTGTGAAGTACCCTTCCCTTAGCTCAAATACAAACCCTATTCAATCGGGGATGCCCTTCACGGATCTCATGGGCCATTGCAATGAAAGAAGATCACTAACGGGACTTCGGTCTTCTTTAATCACTCATACTTTGAGAAGTAACTTCCATGCAATTGTGAACCACATTCTATGGTGAGATCACTATTATTATCGATGCACATTTCTTCGTAGCGCTATTCATTGCAATTTATCTTTATTTAGTAGAGTCCGACTCCGCGAAAGCCTTTCAACATTGATAAGAATCCTTCATATTCACCTATTCCATTTTCATAGTCTAGTCAATTACAGTATTAAAATAATACCCCTTCATAATGTTTCTCTACTATGTGGAGCACCAGAGTATCACAAGGTCCCTTCATGTGACCCCATTCTCTTCGCAAACCCTTATCCCATAAGACCCTCCTGGTTTGTACAAAGTGATTTCAAGGTAACTTGGGTGGGTTTTTACATTGAATTGATTATAATTTGGCTTCTTCAGATAGGTATGCTAACTTCTATTGCTTTTTCGCATAGCCATGCTAATGAGGGTCCTTAGTGGATAACTCCACTACACCTCATCGCCACCGCAATTTTGATTCCTTCACTTCTCTAGGGGTTGGTGGTTATCAGTTACGTAAGCCCTAGGGATACGGAGTGAACCAACCTCGTCTAAGCTACAGGATGTTAAACTGCCAAGCACCATCTTCCTCAGCACATGATGTTAAACTATTTCCTCGCCCTATGGATCATACATGCAGGGCACCACACCTCAGACATTATCCATGCCCGATCATCTCAACGGGAGTGAAATATTCATCGCACGGAATGAGATCCTCTTTTTTGGAGAACCGTCTATCCACATGGAAGGGAAACCATATTTGTGTTAGCCCATATCCTTTCTTGCGAGAGGTAGCATTTTTTCTTCTCGTCTCTTCTTTATTTCCTAAGACAAGAATGGAGATGGGAACAAAGACCTTAGTTACCCCATCCCTCTCCCTTCAGAATTTTTCTCTATTGGTCCTCCATCCTGGAGTAAGTCCCAAAATCCATATTCTTGGGCCTCCAACCATGCATAAGCCCAAGTTACCTCTATGTTCTCCTAAAATTCTGTAAGACCCAATCCACTTCCAATGGATTCCCATTTAATGATGTGATCATCAGGTAATTGCTGCCTCTTCTTTCTCACATTGAGCATGACTCACATAGTCATAGAGAAAGCATTGACCATGGAATCTTTCCTAGGATTACATAGCATATAAGCACCAATCTATCATAGAATACATGGACATTGATCCCTTCCCTTATCAAGACAGGTACATAGGATGCCTCCTTGGGGATCAAGCTTAACACCTACTTATCTAGACCCCTTCACTTTAGTTCACTTTCGTCCCTCATGACATTAAACTATATCATCCAAAACTATGTGGACTTCAATCCTTGTCTCCTAGGAAAGGTACCTAGGAATCGACACTGAGGTTCAACCCTAACAACTACATGTCTCGACCCCTTTATGTCGGTTCACCTTTGTTCTACATGATGTTAAACTATATCATACAAAACTACATGTACTTTAATCCTTGTATCATAGGAAAGGTACATTGGAAGACTCCCTGTGGTTCAAGACCAACACCCATTTGTCCCGACCATTCCACGTAAGTCCATCCTCATCCTACATGTTGTTAAATTGTAAATCCCTATTAATCCTGAATGACATTATACTGTACCCACTCAAACTACATGGGATTTGATCCTTAACTCTAAGATAGGCTACATAGGAAGCCTCCATGAGGTCCAATCCCCAATCTATAGTAAGACATTGTGATCCCCATACAGGGGTAAGCCATTGTGATCCCCATCTTATGGAAAGCAGTTGTGCTCCCAATCCAGTAGTAATCTATTATGATCTCAATCCAGTAGTAAACCATTATGATCATCATTTAGCAGTAAGTTGTTGCGGTCCCCAATTGATTGTAATCCATTGTGATCCCCATACAAAAGTAAGTCATTGTGATCACCATCCAGTGGTAAGCTGGTGTGATACCCATCTAGTAGTAATGCATTACAGTCTATAATCGACGGTAAACCATTGTAGTCCCCTTTATTGGGACCCACAACTCAGGTCTTCTCCCTTGTAATCAGACCATCTCGGGCTGCTAACCATCCATAATCCCCATTATCTTGGGTCATTGTCATATATGTACTCCCTTATTATATTCCCCCATCATAAACCACATGGAATTTGATTCCCTTCCATAGGGATATGTAGGAATCCTCACTGATGTTCAAGCCCAACATCACCATAATCCTAACGTCAGTTCCATATCATTCTCTATCCACTCAACCATACACTTCCATCCTAATTCATACCTGGGCCACCACATCCTTGTGAGATCATGACACCAACTTTATCACTACACCTATAACTAATTAGGTGACTAACCATGCGTTAGCTCCATCGTCAATGTTCCCTTCTAGGGTTTCACCCATCTTATCCACTGTTATCAGTGTTTTGATTAGTCTGATATTTCACCGCTAAATGATAAACTCACGGAATATGCTATATTAAACTTAGGAATATGAGGAAAACTATTATATATTCCTATGGAATAACATTTCCCACATTCAACATGGGATTCATCAGTCTTATGTGCCCTAGATAATCCCAATCATAAGGGGACGAAATAAAGATGAATCAATGATCCAATCTCTAGATGCACCAATGATTTAAAAAAGTAGTACTCCCATGACCAAAGGATTCTGCCCTGATAGGCCCTTGGGAATGTCCAGACAGAAGTAGAATAATTAACTAGCCTCCATGAAGACATGTCACTGGGATGAGTTTCAGAAACCACGTCTTAAGACTATGAGGGAGTCTAGGGATAGGAAACGAGTTCTGAGGAGGATTCCATATAAGGAGGAACCGACATACCATCCTCCCAGTTCGATCAAGGAGAAAACATCCAAGAAAAAGAGATGGATGTTGCCGGCCTTAGGAAAGCAGGAATGCAGGGCAACAGAAAAACACATTCTAAAAAGATGGGTGTGCACCCCGGAAAAAGCTTTAGAAACACACCCATTGAAGATGACATGGTCCTTGATTAGATAACAATAAAAGATATCACACATGAATCCAAATATTTTCAAAATGATCAAAATTTTCGAGTAGATCCTCTATAATCTAATAAAAATACTCTGATGAATAATTTAAAGAAAATGTGCACCTGTCTATTTTTTTATATGATTCATCATTTTTTTCTAAACATAAAAGAAAAAATGAACATTTTTAGAGATGTTTGGAGGGATTTACATAGGATGGGTGTGTTGTATTATTAAATGATATACTCAATTTAGAAGATCAATTATTCTTAAATTATATTTTGGTTGATTTTTCCATAACTGAACTTCATAATGATTCCTCTATTCATAAACAAGTTACATCAACTAAATAAATCCTATGTCTTTTTATATAATACACAATAAAAATAAGGTAAATTTATTTGATTAGGGGTCATATGATGATGGGTACCTCTACCCTACTTTGTAAATAATCCCAAGAGAACATATTAGAAAAGATAAATAGGAATTTTGGATTTTTTATTGTAGAATATTAATTTACTAAAATGGCTATTTTTAAACATTATTCTGAATATATTGATCCCAATATTGATTATGATTTTGCCTCTATAGGTTGTTATTAGTAATATAACAATTTTGATATAATATAGATATATGATTAATATGATATTACACATATTGAGGATCTTCTAAAACACCCATTCCAGATTGATATTTACAATTTGGGAGATATTAAAGAGGAAGAGTAGTTGATGAAATTTTTCACTAGCAGAAAAGTTTATGTTGAAATTGATTTATATTTTATTTAATAATTAATAGTATAGACTAAATTTTATGAATAATAACATCCATGAGTTTTATATTTAGAACTAGGAGTCACCACACATTGAGTTCATTATAACGAGGGTGGCTTTTTTTACCTATTTTCCCCATATCCATGAAGGAATAAGTTTTATAATACAAGGAAAGGACAATGGAGGGACATGATATAGGGTCAAAACACACGAAATACAAGTTGAACAACATTGGATGTGGAATAATTTGATGGAATCTAAAAATAAAGCCACACCCACCACTTTATTGGGGATAATCTCCATACTGTCAAGTTGAAGGGAGTCTAAGTACATCCCCCTTTGGTAGGTTATCCCAATATTTTCTTGTTTTTATATTAATTTCTCATTTCCCACATGATTAGTTATATTTTAAAAATGGTTTTTTCTTATTTTATATATAAACAACAAAGAAAAATATTTGGAAACTCATTTGATGTTCAAAATATTTTATTGATCAAAAGGAATAAATAACAGGTTTTGTTATATTTTTTTAATTTTTTAATGTTATTATTTGATTTTCTTTTAAGAAAATTAATACCAGTGTATTCTAGGTTCTAAAAAAAATATGAATTTTCATTCCACTTAAGTAAATGATTACTTGGGATGAATCCTTTCAAAATATAACTTTTCTTACTTTGAATTCATATAAAATTATTAAAAATATTTATTTGGGCTGGGAATATAATTTATTAGAATGTATATATTATTGTTTAAATGTAAATATATATTGAAATATATGAAATATAATATTTTCTAGATTTATAATGTTTTATTATTTATATTTTCAATAAAAATCACTTGTTTTTTCTCAGGAATCTAGGGTTTATCATGTTGAATTAGTTGTATGTTCTAAAATATTCGTGTTTTAGGATTTATATAACATGTGTTGTTAACAATCATTTTTAATCAATATTAATATATTTTTTTCGAACCCTAAAAAATAGTTTGAATTACTTAAGAATATTTGAAATTATTTTAAATATATTTTATTATACTGAGAAAATTAAATAAAATGATATATTTTATATTTTCAGAGAAATTATATAGTTTTTAATTTTGAAAATGAATTTACACTCGTCTTTCTATTTTGGGAGATTTTGGACTGGCTAGGTACAACCCTGTTGGTCTTCACTAGTGTTTTAAAAGAATATAAAATTATTGTTTTATCACATATAGGACATAATATTAGACACATGGAGTAGTAAATCAATTATTTTTTCAAAGATAATAGAATTTGAATACTATAGACACATTAAATGGCCATTCAATATAATTTTAACACTGGTTTATTTTCTTTGTTAATTTTTTTTAAATCATATACTTATTTTTTAAAAAATTCATGAGATTGAATTATGAGACTATATAATAATCTCAATATGATAGAAAAATAAATTATTTTGATATAAAAATATAGGATTAAAGATTCTACATTAGGATGGCTTTTTTGAATTATTTATTTTTTATGCTCATTTAGTAATTAAATATTTTCAACGTGCTGGTTTTTTGAAATTGAATGGGTTATAATTATATTAAAGTGTGGTTTCATGTTGGAATTGATAGATAAATTATATGAGTTTCTATAAATTCTATGATATCTTTGATTGTCAGAGTCAGGTTTTCTATGCTAGGTTTTATCCCATTTTTAAAATATTTTCAACCTTCATGTTTAAGTGTGCCTTTTTCTCAAAACCCAACACATACATTGAATTATTAGAATTATTAACCACCACGAAAATCTCTTCCGTAATATGATTTTTTTGATTAGTTGGGATTTTTGGAAAATATGATTTTTTAACATTCATTATATCCCCTTAAACTACCATTTTATACAACAGAATTAAAAATTCCAGTAAACATTAACTATTCTAATTGTTATGTATTCTTTGATATTCAATATTAAGGATAATATTGGTATTTAAGTGTGGTATAGTGGCCTTCAAATTTTGTTAAATTGGGCTTCATGAATTAAACATAAAAATTCCATTGAAAGTTTTCCAAATATAATGTGTATTATAATTAATATTCATTTTCACTGGTATAATTTTTTTCTAAATTTTAGAATATATTTTTCTACCTTGAGGGGTTTACTATTTTTATATCTCTAGGTATTCAACTGGGTACCATCATTTAAATTCATTTCTCAAAAAAATGGGTATAATTTTTGTAGGATGTTTTAGGATTTTAATCGAATATGAATTTTTTTATTCGATTTACAATGATAAACATTGCATTAAAATTGTCAAATAATGAACTCCTAATATTGGTTGAGAATTTTTTATTAAACATTTAGAAGAGTAAATTATGTTTTCTTGTAAATTATTAAACTCACCCATGCTTCATTTCTGTATAATTATGACATGATTATAAAATATGTGAATATGTTCAACATGGATAAAAAGTGATATTTGAAAGAATAATAAAATATAAAGGTGTGTTGGTTCAATTCTATTCAGAATATTTAAATTGAATCGCCTTATTAAAACTATATTCCAGATGTTAGAAAAACCTTTTCTTTTTGGGGGATAAATCGTCACTTCATACCTTATAGAGTTTATGGGTCGAAATATTTGAAAATTACCTCTTGGTTTGCCTGAAAAATAATTCATTTTTTAAGATTAATTTTCATTCACTAAATAGGATTAACTGACTACTTAAGGTCAAATAATGTATTAAATATAGGGGAATTTTATATGGATTTATTTTAATACATGTTTTCAAAATTGGTTTAATGAAATTTTTATGATTTTCTAATCAAGATGTTCTATAATTGATAATAATTTATTATGGGTTATTTTGAGTGGGGATTTTAATTCAATTCATTTTTAATAAAAATTTGTGTTTTTAGTACTTAATTATATAAATGTTCCCTAAATTAAATTCCATTTATTTAAAAAATTAATGTATTTAATTTTTTTATAAAAAATATATTGACAAATTATTTAGAATTGATTTTGAAAGTATTTGTTTTATGGAATTGTTAATTTTAGTTTTTTATACTCTTATTATAAAATTTCAATTGTTGTGACAATTAATTCTAAATTTAATTTCTAAATATATAAAATATCTAACTGGAAAAAAATTTATGTGATCTAAATATTTTCCATTTTTTATAAATTAATTTTCTTATGTACTTTAATAATTTTTCAATGCTTTAATTCTTATGATTCATCCAATATTAATGTATGAGTTTCATCATTATTGCATTTTAGTCACTAGGATATTAGTATATGAGTGAAGTGTTATTTCGTACATGTCATTGTGAGATGTTTTATACAAGTCTAATTCATTATCATATGAGTGAAAAATATCATTTGTGTGTGTGTAAACTACTACAACATGTCATTCATCACACATATAATATTCAATAGGACGAGACCCCATCTCCATAAGAGTAAAATGGAGTTTGATATCATTTTAAAGTAGATTAGGAGGGATATAAAAATAATTAATCAGACCAAGAATTAGACGTAGTGGTCAATTTTAAATTGATGAAAACTTTGTTTCATTATCAAAATAGCACAAATCCCAAAACTCAAAAATATTTTTTTTATAATGATCATTAAATATTTAATTTACATGAATGGAGATCAAGAAGAGCATCTTACTAATGAAATTTGGTGAAGAGATTTCCCTATTTATTCTCACTGAAGATTATGAACCATAAAAAACTAATTCTAGTAGTCACATTAACCTTTAAACTCTTATTTAGTTTCATAACATTGTCAATGTCTGATGAATATTCAATGTTGAAGGCCATTTAATATTGATTATTCATTTCTATGATAATTTTTAAAGAGGATGGGGCCTTGTTGCTTCTAAATAGCCTGGATTCATTTTTTTAATGGGAATATATAATTTGTTTGAAGTTTTACATCATTTAAAATATAATAATAAATACACTAGGGAGGTCAAACATATTTTATAGAGACCAAATCACAACATGCTCAATGAATTGAACTCAGGTCAGGATTCCCATGTGTAGAAATTTAAGAGTTCATGAATCAATCATATATCATATAGTTTCAAGACATGGCTCATAATCTTGTCTAATTAGGTCTTTAATTGAGTCTTTATGCTTAAAAAAATAACCTTATGTCAATGAAATTTTGTGTGTAAACCATTTGGTTATGGAATGAGGTTATCCAAAGCATTGAATGAAAACTCCACATACCCATAGAGGTTTCTTGTGATTAGAATTACACTGAACCATATGGGTTTCATAATATTAAAATATTTTATAGAGAATTAATCTATGCGAATTAAATAGGGGGGAATTATTACACTGATTATATCAAAGGAATCCAATGATATATTGAACCCAGATATGGGTAAAGCTGGAAATATTACGTGATTTTCAAATTGTTATGGCTATAAATGATTCAAAATTTAAATAATATATCCAATGAAACTAATAAAAATGATATTATATATTCATTCATGAATTTACATTACTCTTAACAAATAATAGTCTCTTAAAATGATTAATTTATAATCAACATTTATGATTTTATTATAAACACATAAGAAGATAATTTTCCAAGCTCCATTAATTAAAATACAATTTATTTTTTTAATAATATCATTCAACATACTAATAAAAATAATGTGATTATTATTTTTTATTTTTATTTATTAAAATTAAAACATATAATTATAAGGTATCTTTTTCTTATTCAACCAATTGAAGAGGTATAGGGACCCCACAAGAAGGCCTAATAAATCAGTTGAGAAAACGAGACCGACTATTGTGATAAAACTTATAAGCTCAATAGCAATTCGGAAATTTTATTAAAATCTTGAATATATTATTTAACATCCAAAATAATGATGGATAAAAATTTTAATTCCCAACTCCACCCAAAGGGGCCCAAATGATGCATTTAATTCCATCCCACCATTCAATATTTTTCTTCTTATTCATTCATCCAATTGAGATAATATTTTTTTATGAAATATAGGACCTATCTGGTCAATGTTTTGTAATAAATGGTTTATGGAATATTTATGGTCTAAAATGTATTCACATTCAGAATAAAGAAAAACTTGACACAAAAGCAGATAGTAGCACATAGTTTACTAACATAGAGATAAATTTCGGTACAAAAGTTAATTATCTAAAGATGTATGAGTTTTTAAAGTCCACATAAATTTATTAAACATTTATGAATAATATATCACAAGATTAAACTATTTGGATTTCCAAATTAGTGAGCTAAATGGATGGGAATATTTGTAATGAAAACATTCCACCACCTTGGGTAAAAAATATTTCCCCATATTCTCATTGTAAGGGTTTGGAATTTTAGAATAGATAAGTATAAATTAGAATGACCCAATCCCTTAAAATGTCCTTGTAGGACCTTTCAAACTCATGTTTTCATTTTAGATACCTTTCCTTTTCTATTTGTTTTCATGTTCTCCTCTGTTCGTATATATTTATAATCACATAAGTGTTTGCATTATAATATTGTTTTCATATATGTTTTTTGTTCATTATATCATATAATAATACACAATATATTTTTTAATATTAATGTTCTTAAATGTTTTCAAATCAAGTGTAAATGTATTCCCTTTTTTTCACTTTCTCATTCAATAAAAAGTGGGGTTTTCACTCTCTTCATTGTCTATCTGTTTTTTTGGTGTAATTTTATTTTCTAATCCCATTATTTTCATTTTTTTTATAATTTATAACCATAAGAATTTTAAACTAGAGTAATAATAATCGCAGTATCGAATTAAATCATTCATTATGGTGAGTCCTAATTTGGGGATATTAAGTGGTTGAGATATTTTTCTCGCTGAATATTCTTTAGGTAAACATTGTGTATGTTAAACCTAAAATTTCTTGTGTTAATGAATTGTTTTGTTTAACATGTGAATTAAAAGTATTATTGGAATCATAAACACACTATCATAAACAAGAATTGCTTTAGATTAAAACCATTGTTAATTGATCATTTGTATTAATTTCTTAACACTAGGGAATTCTCATAAAAATAATCTTGAGAAGTTTCTCTTAATTTAATGAAATATAAAGCAGAGCTCAAGGATATCATAAGATTAAATCCAATATAATTAACTCAATAGAATATTCATGAAATTCATAAATCAATAATTATCCACCAATCAATTTATTTAGGCTATTCAAAAAACTAACCCATTTCAAAATAGAAAAAATAGTCAACTGTTAAAAAAGTATCATCACTGAGGATTCGACACGAGTGATCCTATACACATTAGCAGAGAACCATACCATTGGATGTTTGATAGAAGAAACATGGTTGTGCTTCAAATGGTACCATTTTAGCTGATGACGTGATGTATTGTTTTTAGTTTTTTATTTACTAAAAAAAGTCCCCAAAAAATTTTAAAAAAATAAAAAAACCATGAAGGAAAAACCACCTTTTTATAAAAATCATAAAAATGAAAAAAATAATAATGAAAAACCCACCTTCATAATCCATCCAAATTTTCTCTGAATGTCCCATAGACTACCAAAATATCTATCATATATTTTCGACTCAGAAATTGAGTGATCAATTCACCAATATAGGAGGAATATTATGGATAATCAAATGAATCAATATCCATTCATTTCCACACCAAGTTTTCTTGATATGGTCAATCCTAGGGAACAAACCATAAAAGTACTTGTTTCCCCTGATATGAATTACCAACTGCATAGTATTAAATATCCAAATATTGAGGCTGATTTCAAATAATAATTGGGTTTGATTCATTTTCTAAATTTTTTTAACTGTAAATCCAGTGAGGATCCTCATCTTAACCTCAAAGAGTTCTAAGTGGAGTGATCTACCATGAAGCCTCAAGGGGTTTATGAAGAATAAATAAAACTCCAAGAATTCCTGTTCTCGGTAGCAGACTCTTCCATGTGATGTCCCCCCTAACTACCTCATAGTTCTATAACCATATGGAATGACATGAAGTTACTCTTGTTAGATAAATCCTTTCCCTCTTCATGTACTACTTTTATCCGACTATAAATAAGTTTTATACATCAATTCCCCTATTAATGACCCCATGAGTGATGGGATTGTTTTAAAAAGCTTGTGGAAAACTAACCACATAACTAAACCTTTGAACAGATATTGATCTAATAATTCTATATGTTTTTATTGGCTATAGAGAGAACTCTCGTTGATTCTGTATGTGGTGGCTCTCTTGTTGACAACACAATTATATCTACCCGAGACAGAATATTCAATATAGATACAAACATGCATTAATTCCATACTCAATAACATGATCATGTTAAAAAATTAAAAGAGAATAAATCAATAAAGCCTAACAAAATGACCAAGTAGAAGAGTGAACTTACAGGTCTCATGAGACATCATTTGGGGGATCCGAAAGCCCTAACCCCATCTTCTCCAAAATCTCTATTCCCTGGACCTATCAAGAATTGGGGAATATGTATCTCACTAGATTATCCAAAAAGAAATGTCCACATCTTCACGATAGACCATATTATTATTATAGTCTAATGGATCTTAATGTAGCATATGCATAGAGGAACACCAACCCTCAAAAATTAGTTCAGTTCATTAGACACTTCAACCATAACCACTCTGATCCCTTCCATTTTACTTTTAACCTAGTCTTGAGGTATGAAAATCTCATTTATCACCACCCTTTAGTTACCTACATAAAATACAAACGACTTCCAATATGTTCATGGGGGTGGTAACTTCCAACAACTATATCCGTTTATATCATATCCTAAAAGGATCAATACTCCTCTTGCTCCTCTAGGATTCAAATATCATAATGTGCCTTCCCTATTCCCAATCCAATATAATAACATTCCAAGGAACCAAAATCATGGTAATCCTAATTTGAGAAATTCCTCTTCTTAAAATAATACATGAAAAAACATTATAGAATATCATTATTTCTTCACTCATTTAGGCCCTAAAAACACATAGACCCAAATTTCTCAACATTAATCCCACATCAACCTAAAGCAACAATACAATTCTTCCAAACTCCCATATCAACCACTGACCAACCCTGAGGGAGTGGTAAATTCAATTTCACTTAAATCTAGAAAATGTTTTCTAGTACCCATAATGAATCATCAAATGAATCATTAAATGCCAATCTTGATGAAGAAAAGATCAAAAACATAGAAACAAACTTGAATACACTCCCTCACATTCTCCCCTTCCATTAATGAACCCAATTCTTTTTCCTCAAGCCGTCTCTATGCTAATGAAGTTATTTGAACCTGTACCTGAAATTCAAAAAAAAATCATACGGGTGGAGGTCAAAATTACTCTCTTAGATGAAATCAAAAAACCCCTAAATATGTAGAATTTTTTAAGGTATTTTTCACATATAAGAGACAACATAGGACCCTTGAGAATGTTTAAACCTACAATTCTATACCCATTCAGTGAAAATATCTATGAAACATTAGAATTTCATACCAAATATAGAGTTCTAAATTTGATGATTCACACAAATACCTAAAAGATTTAATATATTTAATTCCCAAATCCATCTTCTCTAACATTGGTCTAGGTCCCATGAATCCATTGGGTGTTGTCAGTTAGTTATCTAATCGAATCACAACCAGTACTGTGGGAATATCGTGGATGTCCTTGTTCAAGTAAAAAATATTATATTCCCACATTCATTCAATGTCCATAATATGGTAGGTTAGATGAACTCTTCTCTATACTCCCAAATTCAAGGTACACCATTCCTACTAATAGATAGAACTAAGATTGATGTCCATTCAGTCATCTTATCCAAAAAATTTGGTGACAAACTAGTCATGTTCTACAATATTCAAGCCATGAAATTTCCATCAGAGGATCAATATCCCTTTTAAATCCATTATTACGGGGACACTTCTGAGATTTGACGCACCACCATTTCATCATGTTCATAATGTTTTACAGTGATTATAGCCTGTGAATGTTTTTCATGATTAAACAAGACATAAATGGGGAATTTGATGTTGACATATCATTCATAGACTCCATAAATCTTGAGGATCTTGAATACTCTCTTGAGTCCCATATCAACTCATATATCTACTGTTCTACCCTGGATAGAATTGTGGAACATGAATCAAAACCAACTGAAAGCCCTTCCTACATTCCTGATCTATTTAGACTATAAATGACGGATGAATCTTATTTAAAATACCTTCATGCACAACTAAACTATGAATTGATTTGCAATGATCACTCTTATCTCATAATTATATCTATTTCACTTACTACAACTTAGAAGTCTAAACATGTTCATGTGTTAGATGAAAAAATTAATTCCTTAGTTTGGACCCTAGATGACTTACAAGGAATCAACCATTCCATCTGTATGCATCAAGAACCTTCTTGAGAAATCATCCAAACAAATCAGACAACCTTGATGAAGACTCAATCCACTGATACTTGAGATAAATAGGGAATGTATTAATATGCTTCATTTAGATTTTATTATCTAAAAAATTTCTAATAGTGAATGGGTTAGTCCAATTCAAGAGGAAACTAATAATTTCATGGTAATTCTTATCATAAATTAACACTGATGGTGGTCACAAATCAGGTGAAAAAATGTCGTGTATGCAATAAATATCAGAAATCGAATTATGAAACACAAAAAGATCAACACGCTTTTTCTTTCATTGATAAAATTCTAGAATTATTTTCTAGAAAGTCACATTTTTCTTTCTCTAAGGATGCAATGACTACTTCAAAATCCCAATCACACCTAAGTACTATGAAAATACTACATTCACTTGACACTTTAGAACATATGCATAGAAGAGAATGCTTTTTGGCCTTTAACATGATCCTAAAACAATGTAGTGGTGTATGATGAGTATCTGTTTTTAATTAATTGAGAATTTCATGGAAGTATTCATTAATTAATTTACCATTTATGGTGATTAATTTGAATCCTTCTTTCATTACCTATCTCTAGTCATAAAAAAGTGTATAAAATGAAACCTTGTTCCGAATGTTGAAAAATATCACTTCATGGTTACTGATGGGGTTGCTATTGGGCACATAATTTCACAATAGGGTATTCAAGTCAATCCTACCAAAATTAAGGTGGTACAATTACATCATGAACCCATAGTATATGAACACATCCATTCATTCTGTGGTTTTGCTAATTTTTATCGGTGATTTATCCATAACTTCATCAGGAATTTTCTCCCAGTCACTCATCTACTGAAAAATGATGATACATTCCATTTTTATGAGGCTTGCAATAGAGCCTTTATATAACATAATGTTATTATTACATATTCCCAAATAATCTAACAACAACATTTTTTCATACCATTTTAAGTGATATGTGATGCTTCTAATTGGGCCATGGGGGCTATTCATGGTCAGATAAGTGAAAAAACTCCTCATGTCATCTATTATGCCTCAAAAACATTGGATGAAACTCAATCTCACTAAATTGTGATTGAAAATGAATTTTTAGCTATTTTTCCATGAAAAACTTTCGACCATATCTCTTAGGTTGCAAAATCATTATTTGTAAACACCATTAAACATTAATGTTACTACTTATGAAATTTGATTACAAACTGAGGCCAATAAGGTGGATCTTAATGCTGTGAGAGTTTAAAACATCGATTAAAGTTAGAGTAGGAAAAGAAAACCCTTTGGATGATCACCTGATTAGAATTTCTAGTTCTCCTCTTTCTAAAATCATTGATCCGGAATTTTCAACTAAACAACTATCATCACTCCTTCCAAAATTACCATGGTATTCCCATATTGAAAATTTCATCATTGTTTTATTTTTCTAAAATACATTCAAAAGATAAAAAGTGAAGCCAAAAATTGATTAAAATTTATATTTTGGGAGGATAATAAACGTCGGAAAACTGGGGTTTACATGGTAATTAAGAGGTGTGTTGATGAAGATGAACAATACTCCAAAGAATTCATTCACTCAATGCCTATTGGTGGCCAATTTGGACCACAATAGACCTCATAAAATTTCTTTGACATAGAATGATTCTCTCCTTCACTCCTTAAGGGAACACATGAGTTCTATAAATCAAATCCAAATTTCTAGTGGTTTGGAACAATTTCTAAAAGAATTATAATTCCCCAAAATCCTTTAATATTTTTCTAGATCTTCGATGATTGGGGAGTTAATTTAATATTACCATTTCTAACTTAATTTGGATTATCATACATTGTTCTTGTGGTCGATTATGTTTCAATGTGGGTCAAGGACAAACCCACTAGGAAGGATGATGCACATACTATTATTGAGTTCCTAAAAACTCACATTTTTCATCGATTTGGTAGACCAAAAGCCTTGATAAGTGACTTTGGAACTCATTTAAATAATCGGACCCTGGAATTTCTTTTAGAAATGTTTGGTGTTGTACATAAAATTACAAATGAGTGTTACCACAAAAAAAATCAATGGATTAACTTTCTAATAGAGAAGTGAAAAGTGTGGTTGTGAGAATTTTAAATCCCACCAAAAAATATTGGCCTGAAGGACATGGTGACGCACATTGGGATTAAAAAACTACTAATAAAACACCCATTGGGATGTATCTATTTTTTCTAGTTTTTGGAAGATCGTGTCAATATCAAATTGAAATCAAAAAATAGTCATTTTGGGTTTTCAGATTATGAAATTTTGATTGTAAATAATCTAGTGATCAGAGATTTTGTAGTAGAATTAATTTGAAGATCATTTCCTATATTCATATACGAATTCCAATCATTATAAAGAAAAGGATAATTCACTCCATAAAAAACACATCCTATAAAATCATTTCCATGAATTTGAAAAGTTAATCCTCTTTAAATCTTGATTTCAACATCACCCAATAATGTTTAATTCTAATTTGGAAGGTTCTTTTTTTATTAATAATGTATTCCCATTTGGTGAACTGAAATTATAATACCCTTCTTCGAAAAGGAAATTCACAGTTAATGGGAATCAGCTAAAGAATCACAATGAGAGGACACACACCCAAGGAACCACATCAACATCCACCGACCCACCGCTAGATGGATATAGACACCCACTAAATAAAAATTAAGGGGTACCTCTTTTCCTTCAACTCCATCACTCTCTCTATCATTTATTCTTCCTCTCCCAATATCATTTTTAAACACTTTATTCATTAAACCATTTTTCGTATATCTCTTTCTTAAGGATGTTTATTTTAATAAACAACTAAAACAAGTAACATAACTAATGAAATAATAAAAAATATAATTACTCACCATTAAAAAGTTTAATTTTTTTTCAATTTTTTAGGGATTCCAATGACTTGTTTACATATCAAAAATTGTATCTTTTAATCCTAAATTTGGAAAAAAAATTGTCAAGAACAATAAATTTTTAATGCTCAGTTCTTTATTTAAAAATGATTCTTCCACAACCATTAGGAATAACATTATCATTCATACAAAGTTCACCTATACCATCTTTTCATATTTTGTATTTTAACATCCCTAATTGCGAGTCTTGAGTTTGCAGACTATAGAGATGAATTTCATACTTTATCATATATTATTATGATAAGGTAATTTTCTCAGCCACATAAGAATCATAATCACCAAATAGCCTCCCATTACCCTTATATTGACCCTCCTTTTGAAATCCCATTTGAACCAAAGGAAACTTTTTTTTATATCATCATTACAAGACCAAAACCATTTTCCACCCAATATCTATATGTATTTTCATTGTATGATTTATTGAAATTTAGGTGTAGGGTTAATTGTTTTCATTGTGTTTATCCATTTATTGATTTTATATGTGTTATCATAATCATGAGGGTATGTATCTCTTTATGTGTGGGGGAGTGGTTTTCATTCAGGGAGTTTTGGGAGTGGATTAAATTTTATGTAATTTTGTACATTTTATTGAAAAGTGTTAAAAATTATAATAATATAAAAATTAAAACAAAATAAAAATTGGGTTATGTCTGGGGAAATTAAAACATCCACTTTTTTCTAACCTTTTATCTTGTTATAATAATTTCAATTAGATTCATGAGTATATCAAACACGAGTTGGGACATGAGTGGGAAATTTTTTTCAAGATCAACATTGGAATAAATGAAAAACAAAATTAAAATAAAAAATGAAAATAACACATTCATCATATTTTCATGTCTCTATAGGAGAGGTTTTGTGTTTTTGAATATATTTTATCGTTTCACACCCTAAAATTTGCTCCCTCACTTATATTATTTCATAAATTAATTATATCTTATATATGTGTTTCCATTTCCTTCCTTGTTTCTTTTCAAATAAAATTATGCATTCCTTTTCCCATGTGGGTGTTCTACCCCACTTTTCCTGAATTTCTTCAAATATATTCCTATTGTCCCATAGCCAATGAAAATCCATTAAAATACCAAATGATTATTTTGAAAGTTATAATATGTAATGGAATATGAGATCTCCTATAAAATCGAATATTTTCTCTCTTGGTTGGTGAATAAGTGAACCTCCATAAATAATGTTTTTATCATCTTAAGAGAAGTGGGTAATGAGTGAAATCCTTTTTTATTTATAATTTTGAGTATGAGAATTGATTTTTTAACATTATTTATATAATAATGTTTTGTGTAATTCTTTATGGATCAGTGAACTAATATAGACCCCTTGATTGGTGAAAAAAAATTAATATTTAATAATGAGTGAAAATGATATAGAAATGTTTTTATATTTAATTTACATGAGAAAATTCATAATAACAAATGTGGGGAGTTGATATTAAATATTCATTCATGATTTTACATTACTCTAGACATATATATTTCAATTACAAATGATTAATTACACATAAATGTTTATGTTTTGGTTATAAGAACATAAGAAGAGAATTATTCAAGTTCATTTAATTAAACATCAGTCCAATTTTTTGATCATATATTTTGAGATAAAAGTAATAATTTTGTGATTATTATTTCCAGAGCTACTGAAAAAAATTCTGACATCTCATTAGAAGGGACCATTGTTCAATTTGGGTAATTAAAGGGACATATGGACCCCACAAGAAGGCCCATCAAATCTACTTAGAAAACTAGACCGACCATGAGGATAAAATTCATGGGATCATTCAAGAAGCACAAATTTTATCAAACTCATTAATATATTATTTAATATCAAAAAAATAATAGATAAAAAATTTAAGGATCAACTCCACCAAATTGGACCCAAATTACACTTTGATGTCCATGCCACCATTCTTCCTAGGAATTAAAAACAGCACACCATTCATGAATGTTATCCCAATATAATTTTCCAAATGGTTTTATGGTTTTTGGTTTGAAATTTAAGATTTATCTTTTTATAATTTTATTATAAATAGTTTTTATTTGAGGTTTTATTCATGGCCTAAAGTTCTTTCACATATAGAATATAGGAAAATTCAATAAAAATGGACATCATCAAATGCCCTCCAAAAATAGACATAACATTCGATCCAAAATTCCATTGGACAAAAAATTTTGAGAAATGAAAGTAAAAATCAAGATATAAAACAATCATGAATAAGATATATCAAGAGTCAACTTCCTAGATGGATAAATTAGTGATCCAAGTGGAGGGAAAAAAATTTAATGCAAATAGTCAGCCACCATGGGCTATAAATACTTCCCACACTTCTTATTACAAGGGGATGTAATTTTAGAATAGAGTATGATACATTTTCATGAAAAAATAATTTCCAAATTCCTAAGAGGACATTCCAAACCCATGTTTTCACTATAGAGACCTTTTATCCTCTCTTTGTTTTCTTGTTCATCTATATTATTCTTTATTTGTAAACTCATAAGTGATTCTGTTGTAATTTTGTTTTAATGCATTTGTTTTATTCATTATCTCATATAATTAAACAAATCTATGTTTTTTAATATTAATGATCTTAATTTTTTAAAAAAATTTAAATTTAATACCTTATTTAACTTTCTCATTCAATCGAAATTTTGTTTTTAATTCTCTTCATAGTGTGTGTGTGTTTAGTGAACAACTCTTTTCTTATCCCATTATTTTTTTTCTATTTATAATTCATCACCATAAACATCTTAAACCATACTAATTACCATCTAAATGTATGAATAAATAATTCAATGCGGTGAATAATAAGTTAGGGATGCTATGTGATTGGGAGATTTTTCTCATTTAATATTCTTTCGGTTAACATTGGGTATGTTAAAATTAAAATATCAATGATTAATGAAATGTTTTTTTAGATTTTGATTAAATGGTTTACTGAGACATAAATACACTACCCTAAAAAACATCTATTTATATTAAAACCCTATTTAAGTTAATATTTAGATTAAATTCGTTACACTGTGGAATTCCTATCAAGATAATCTAATTAAGTGCGTGTTAATTTAATTCAATATAATGCAAAGAATAAGGATTTTATAATTTTAAAAACCCAATGATTAACTTACTCTAATATTTACATAATTTTTAAATCAATCATCACAGACCAATAAATTTATTTCATATTTTCTAGAAACCCCCCTTTGAAATAAAAAACAAAAACAATCGACTATTAAAAAACATATCATCATCGTGGATCAACCCGAGTTCCCCTGTACACATTATCAGAGAACAGAACCATTGAATGGTCGATATGAAACAATTGTACATGATTAAAACAACTATACATTCACACAGTCACATATAGTGTAGAGAAGCATTGAATCCAAGTCATTGTTCCACGAAATTTATTATAACTTCTTAGGTAAGGCTCTCGAACACTGAATTTACCAAGAGACATGTCAACATTATTCATACTTAGGGATGAAACAAGACAAATGTGGGGCGGTAGAATTTTTATGGTAAATTATATTGATTAAATAAGATAATAATAATAATAATAGTTATTGTTATCATTTATAGTCCTCCAATGAGAGGGGGATGTGAACTGAATGCAATGACCCAATTCAGATCAAGTATTATTAGGGTCACAAGAGTTGTACCGAGTGAAAAATAAGGTCATTCGGGGTCCATATAATATAGATTACCTACCTATTATATTTCCATATAAATATTATAATTTTTTCTTAAATATAGAGTATTTATAACATATATAAGGTATGTATCACTTTGTTCTATTAGTGTTTGTAAATATAATTTCAATTCATAAATAAAATCATTAGGTTTATGTTTTTCTTCATGTCTTATCCTACCTTTAGAAATCAATTTATATCCCTTTAATCATGTCCTAGGTAGTTATGTTTTTAAGGCATATAGAGATATAAAAATCAATGTCACAACAATTCCCTTCACATATATTATCTGATTGTGATGATTATGTGTCGATTGTAATAAAATATTTAATCACCAGATGTATTTTCATCAGTCTTTCCATAAATTATTTTACTCTTCTTCAATTGATTGACTTGAATGTCTATATTAAGTGTAGTTTTTTTATTAAATTACCATAGTTTCATCATTTTATCTTGTAATACGTCCTTTATATTCTATCTTAATTGATTGATTATTGTTTTAGTCTAGGAGAATACTCTATCCATTAAGAAACATTTCATTCATGAGTTTTCATTATTTTCCACAAGAGATGTGTTTGAGTCAATAAATAAATAATTAACTGAGTGATGTTGAATATTTATGATTTATGAAATTTACTAGATCTATGATAGGTAGTAGTAAATTGGATAAACCTAAGAATCATTTATTTTCTTGTTGACACTCTTTTACTTTTTCTCTCTTTTATTTTCTTGGTCTTTCATACTTTTTTGTTTCTTTATTCATAATTTTTTCATAATTTTAATATTTACAAAATAAATAAGAAACTAAAAATATTTTTGAAGATTTATTATAATTAATACACTTCCTCTATGAGATAACACTATGGTTAACCACTCTAACATGTCTAGGGAGTTTATAAATGAAATTTTGATCATCCCTCTTATAGAATCATGTCACCTCTCATGGGTCAGCCACTATTATACCTAGTACCTCTAAATTCACTACAATGTGTTGAGAGATTTATAGGGGAATACCTCAACTATCGTGATTCATATCCTAACTAAGAAAATCTTATAAACACATGACAACATAATATCAAAATAGCTCTACTCATCAAGCTATGTTTTAACCGCCGAGGTCATTTAAGACATCAACTCTTTTTGGTATCAATACACAATCCAAAAGTTAGGTGTACTATTGAAAAGATTCTCTGTCCAGTAATCCAGTAATATTATCTCACAAATGGAACAATCCATCATCAATGAGAATGGATCTCATTCTAACACATTGATATTTTAAAATAAGAGCATTATGTTTCATGGTGTATTCAATACACAACATTGAGCTTAAATGACAAAAAATATATAATAATTATTACATAGATGTTAAATTAGAGGGTTTGAATATTAATAAAAATATTATTAAAAATATATATTTCATAATAAATAAAAAATAACTATAAATTCTATTTAAAAAATAAATCAATTTTTAGTAAAATAATTTTATTTTTCAAAATTACATTTTCTTCTACAATGATTTTTATTGATTTCTTTGAGAAATATATTATAATTTTTTTAAATTTTTAAAATATATTTTAGAAAATTAAAATAGTTTTTGAAATCATCAAATCAGAATTAATTTAGTTCTAAATATATTTATTTTTTAGAAAATATCTATTTTTTAGTGAATAGTCAAAATATCAAGTTTTTGTCAAAAATGTTTTTTATTTTCAAAAACTTTTGTACATTAAAAGTACCATTAATAAATTAGAGTAAAAGAATTATTAATTAGTTATATTTAATCCATTTAATTTCATTTTAATCATTTTTATATTGAATTTTTAGTATAAGTATGTTTTTGTGTTTAAAAATCATTTTTATGAAAACTGTTATAATGTGAATAATGTTTATCATTTGTAATTATTTGAAAAAAACCCCATATTAGGAATGATTTAAATTTTATTTTCATTTTATATATAAATTTAGATTAATTTAAATTTTTATAATAATTATTATTAATCAAATAGTTATTATAAAGTCGTATTTTTCATAAAAAATATACTTTTTAAAAACATTATTTTTCATCTCATCTATGATTTTTTAAAATTAAAATTTCCCACTTATTTTAATTGAATTTGTTAAAATATATTATATATTTTGAATCATAATATTTTAAATTATCTATTCATGTAAATATAATTTTTGACCATAATGAATATTGAAAACAGAAAAAATTAATAGTCACACTTAATATGCAAACATGTTACCATGGGTTAAACTCAAAAGATAAGGGTTAAAATGACCTAAAAACTCATCTAAATTATATATTATATCATTATTTATAAATTATAATTTAAAATTACCAATAATATTCTATTTTTGTTCCTTTTTATGTTGTAAAATGTTGATACAACTTTATCTTATCAAGATTTACTTGTGTACCACTAATCTCACTTATAAAATACCGCCCCATATTCTCTCCCCTTCACAGCATAAAAAACTTTTTTATAAGAAAATAAATTCCATGATATCTTCCTAAAATTACTAAAAATTACCTAGATCCATTTTTTTATCATAAATATACATTATTAATGATTTTGGTTCTTACCTAAGGTGGTTGTCTGAAAAAGTGGTATCATGTTTAACTGTTTGTTTTTATTTTATTTATTATTACAACTCCTTAAATTATTAATAAATAATTATGAAATAAAAAATTTAATATATCCCATATACTGATATGTTATAATGATAATCTAATAACTCAAATCAATGTCTCATTCCATCAAATGGGATACGAAATAATCAATCATGTGTAAGACAGACTTCTGCCTCTATATCCAATGTAATTCATTTTCCATCATCACCTTTAAATACTAGTTATAATAGTGTATTTAAAGTATATATATATTATATTTGATACATATTTATAATTTTCAGTTTTTATAGCACATATACCTTCTTACTTCCCATTATTTGAGATATACGATAATGTGGATCGTGTGTTCAGTGAAATATTACCTCACAAAGTGATGTGATTTGTTTATTCAATATCAAATTACATGGAAGATGATAAGGATAAATATGATGAATATATGAGATATAAATTACCTAATTATGATATTAATGAAAAATTTATCATCCTTTAATGAATATATATCATTTTATTTTATCCACCGAAAAATGATAACTTTGTTGATGTGTACATGTGGACTACCACCTCCAGGAAGCAATGTGATTATTTTTTGCAGCACCAAACACATGGATGATATATATATATATATAAGTATATTTAATAAAATAATATTTTATTTTTGATATTATGATCATTCTGGATGGTTAAAATTTTACTTACCTTCATTCAATCGCGATTGTTTAAAAATTGAAAGGCCACTCATGCGTACATATGTCCAACAGTCTCTATGATTGTAGTGTAGTTAATTTATCATAACCATATTACATAAATTTTTTCAATTTATAATAGATGTATATATATTATAAATATTTAATTATTATTATTCTTGATATGTTGAAATATTTACCACTTTAACCAAAATCAACACACCAAATCCATTTTGAAACAATGAACCAAATGTACTCAAAACACTCGATGAGGACTTAACTGACTAAGTATTTAAATATGGAATTAAAAATAAATAAAATAAATGATTTATATATAATAAAATAAACCTATAATATTTTATTAATAAATAAAATAATATATATAAGACTATTATTCATGAGTTAAATGATACACATAGAACATCTGGCCTCAAGGTATGGTTCATCTTCTCATTTTTCATTTCTGTGAGACATATTCCAAATTAAACTCTAGTTTATATTATGTTGTGTTTATACTAACCATTTACATATAATATCATGAATACATTATATATCATTGTATTTTAGGTTTCTATTTTAATTATTCTTATCAATGGTAATTAACTTGAAATTTACCTTTGGTAATTAATTGCTAAACTCAGTTTCTTTTCATTATGTTATATTACTTCTTTATTGACATTATTATTTCATTATTATTTGGGTAATGAAATTTTATTATCTTATGGTATATTTCCAATTATTTTATCTAGTTTGAAATTTTATACACATAATTTATTCCTTTCTTAATTCTAAAATCCAATGGTACGATTTTTAAGGGTTATTCAATTCAATTTCTCTTTCTTTAAGACATGAATTTAGGAAATGAAACTATATTAATTTGTGAGGTGTATATACTACCCTTTGAAATTTTATATAATGAAACTACTAATTTTCATGATTTTTAATTTTTAATTTGATGTTATTCTTTCATGGTGATTATGATAGACAGAGATCACTAAAGTTGGAATGACTTTATGTTACAATATCCTTTCTTTTAAAGTTAGATTATATTGATTTTTATTTTAGAGGAAACCATATCATCTTATTTTATTTAACATCATATATTTATTCTCCGCTGTTTGTTAATTGTTTTCATCATGTGTTATTTCTATTTCATTCTTTATAAATTAAAAAAACATCAATAAGGTCTTTTTAAGTGATAATGATCTTGTATATTCTTTTAGATTGGTTATTTTTCTCTTCCATATCCATGTTTTCCAAAAAAATAAAATTTGTTCTTTATAAAAATATATTATTTATTAAATAAATTTTACATGGTATTTGTTCTTATTTAAAAAAACTATCATATCATTTTACGACTAAGTCACTTTTAACTCCCTTTTACATTTTTTTGGAATTAATTCTTATTTTTATCATTTTATAAATTAATGTATTTTCCAATCCTCAATAGCACTATTTTATTTGAAAAGTACTTTATTTTTTTACATGTTTTCTTCAATGAAATTTATTTTTTAAATTCTTGGTGAATTTATTGTTTTTGAATTTATTTTCAAAATGAAATGTTTATTTTTTTTCTATAATGTTGTTAATGATATTTTAAGGGTATTTATATTCATCAATGTTAAAACCCCTCATTGTCACAAATTCTTCAATGGTAATGTTTTATAATGAGACAATAATCATTCTTTATTTGTATTTATTAGAATTTTTTCAAATAACTTTCTACGGAACAAGTTTCTTTCCCAACGGTTAATCGTGTTTCTAAGAGATTATTACGGAACCAATTTCTTTCATATGAGTTAATAATGTTTCAATGTTATTGTTTTAGAACCTGTTTATATTCCATGGGTTATTCTTCTTTAAAAGATATTTTCATATAACCCATTACTTTCCCATGGATTAATCAGGTTCAAAAATATATTCATGAAAACTGTTTCTTTTCCATGGGTTAATCACGGGTAAAAGAGATTATTAAGGAACCTCTTTATTTTACATTCCTTTATCACGTTTCAATGATATTTTTATGGAGCCTATTAATTTTCCTTGAGTTCATCATTTTTCAAAGATATTTTCATGTAACCTGCTTCTTTTCCAATGATTAATGATGTTATGAAAAAATTCAATTTTTTCTATGTTTATGATGAAGTGAATGATATGTGTACTTTATTCATGAATGATTCTTGGATATTATGGATATTTATGGGTTCAACCATATACTCATAGGTGATATTTTTATATCTTATATTATTGGTGAACCCAAATAATATATGGTGATCAATATATAGAATACATTATGGGAGCCCATATATGTTGATCTAATGTATTGAGAAATGTTACTTGTCATTAGGGGAGAATAGGGAGTTACAGAAGGGTTTTCCTATATATTTAAATGTAATCTAATTGCTTATGACAAATAATTTATATTTTTTTATTAAGATAATTTTCCATAGATTCCAACACATTTTATATATGCTTTTTAAGGGTTTTTAATGATTCCTTTTATCGAGATTCATATCACATGGCTCATGATTATTGATTATGCTGACTATTTCCTTTGATAAATCATTATTCCATGTTTTCATGTTTAGTGATCCATGTGTTAATAGTTATCAATATTCTAATGTTTTTATCATACACTTTTATTATTTCATCATACCCTTAGGCTCATCTTAATATCACGGATGACACACAATTGTTAAATATTATGTTTACCTTTATTGAGAATTTCATCTCACCCTTGTTATAATTATTTTTATCTAGGTTATCAATAATGATGTTAAATAAGTTATTTCTAGAAATGTTTCATTTGGAAGATAATGATGATTTAATGTGAAATATGAAAAGATGAGTACATTGGGAGATGATGTTCATCTTTATAAACCAATTGTTTATGAATCCATGACATTAAGAGTTTTTCCAAACTCTATAAAACTCTAAAACTAAAAGGTCTTTGAGGATGGATGTGGTCAAATATTTCCTTTTGATATTGTAAGGTTTCTATGGTAAAAAATTAGGCCACATTCTTCAGTACAAAAGATAGAAATGTAAATTTTACAATTTTAGAATTAGATCTGGGAGTGAATGTTCATGGCTATTACGGTTGGTATTAGAGGAATGGTTTATAAAAATTTACAGAATAATATGTTTTCATATGATATTATCTTGAGATTTATGGATTTCATCATAGGTCTATAAGATTAATTTTTATCATAAGATCAAAGTGATAGAAAACCATTTTTTGGGTTTAATTGAAGATATCAAAAAGTGATTGCTGATATTTTGGGGGATGTTTGGATGGGTTTATTTATTTGTAAATATTTGGTTTAACATGAATTATGACTTTACTTTTTTTGTAAATATGTTTTATAGTTTTTATAACCTTTAGGTTTTATATGTACTTTTATGAAAAAAGAAATTTTATAGGATGTTCATAATATTTTTGGGAATGGTATAAGGATACAATTTTATGAAAAGGGACAGCTCGTTGTCTAGGTGACAACCCATCACATCTGGAAATTCCAAAAGGCTTCAACCCACAATCGTAGGGTGAAAATGGTGAAATGCCTACCATAGGACTATGTTATTTCCTATTTAGTATGAAATCATTATTTTGAATTATATGTTTTTTAATGTAATGTTAAATTTCATTCTTGGAACTATGTTTTATCATATAGATAACCTAGTTTGAAAAGTTATTTAGTGATCAAGTGAGTACTATTATTTCAAAAGTGAATCACTATAATAATGGGACATTTCATACCATTTGATAATGATTTTTTTGTGGTTAATGTGTAAATATAAGAGGAAAATATTTTTAACCTACTGGAGATTATCTTGTCTTTAAAAATTTGATTTTAGGTTTTTAGGAAGTTAAGAAAATTATCTTGGGTACCCATTGTTGGATAAAATATGAAAGTGTGTTTGAAATTTATTAATTGAGGATATTATACTAAATAATTAAACACATTTTATTATCATTTTTTATCAAGATGGTAATATAAGTCTTCATCCCAAGAAAAATAATATTCAAAAAATCTTTTTTCAAATTAGAATTATTTCTATTATAATCAATGTCCTTCTTTAAACCTCTTCAGTTTATGGTTTTAGGGTCCTCAAATTTATATTTCCCATTAACCTGCTTTTGATAATGTATATCTATCACTATCAATCATTATTTGGACATTGAGCTTTTATTCCATATATAAATAGTCACATTCCCTCTATGTTCCCCTATTTGGAAACCCCATATGTTTTATTCCATATGACCTTTATACTTGATTTTCTCTCTTATCATGAGAATGTTTTGTTAATGATTTTACGTTGCGGGTTTAAAAAAATTGTATTTTCAAATTTAGAGACATTGATTGTTGATATAATGTTTAATTTGTGTCGACCGAATATATTAAAGAGGTAATGTGACACCATGATATTATAAATAAGATCATTATGTTCAATTTTGTATTGAATATGTATTATCGAGCTTAAATGTATGATAAAATATAAAACTATTATAACCTAGTCTTTAAATTGGTGAGTATTAACAATATTAAAAATCTATAATATGTATATATAGACAAATTTTATACCAAATATATATTAATGATATCAACTTAGTAAATAATCAATAAAAGTTTATTAAAATAATTTTATTCTTTAAAATTATGTTTTCATCAGAATGATTTGCATTGCTTTTTGGGAGAAAATATTATAATTCTTTTTTAAAATTTTATAAAAAAAGTAATAAAAATAACCTCATTTTTTGATTCAACATATGAATATTATTTGAGAATGATTTTTTTTATTTTTCAGATTATATAATTTTTTTAATGAATAGAGAAAAAACAATTTTGCACAAATGTATTTTATTATTATAGAATTATGTAATTTAAATGTCCAATGATGTTCTATATATAATTTAATGTAGCATAATTATAAAATTGTTATATTTTACTCACATAATTACTTTTTAATCATCATTATATTTTTTATTAGTATAAGACTATTTTTGGGTTCAAAACGGGATTTTTCTGAAAAATGTTTTAAAGTTAATAATGTTTATCATATTTAATTAATTAAAAATCCCATAAAGATGAATTATTTAGATGAAATGAATATATTTTATATCAGTTAACATGAATTTAAATTCATAAAAT
Organism: Viscum album; assembly: GCA_963277665.1. Classification (NCBI taxonomy): domain Eukaryota; kingdom Viridiplantae; phylum Streptophyta; class Magnoliopsida; order Santalales; family Viscaceae; genus Viscum; species Viscum album. The sequence goes on along the minus strand of OY728135.1, from coordinate 441,025,697 downwards.
TATTAATAATTTTTATAGAGTAAATATAAAATTATATTTTCTTGAAAAATACACATCTTGAAAACATGCTTTTTCATCACATCCACTCACCTCACTTTTAAAAGCCCACCCCATCTCCTCTACATATAACACATTAAAATACATTTGTTTTAGAATAAAACTACCCTCATATATTTCTAAATTCCTTATCCATTACATATAAACATTTTTTTTATTAAAAATTCAACCTAATTATGATCTTGGTGTTTATCTAAAGAGGTTTTCCAAAGAAGATGTATCATGCTTAACCGTGAATTTTAATTTTAATTATTCTTACACCACATTAAAATAATATTAAATTATTACAATATAATAAAAACATTATATTTAATATACTAATACATTTTTATTTTACTGGAATAACCTAACTCCATCTCTATGTTTAACAAATGTGATACAAAATAATCATTTGGTTGTATGGAGGACCGCCGCCTCTCAAACTAATGTAATTTTATTTCCATAATCTACCCTAATGGATTGTTAAAATGATGTACTTACAATATATACATGATATTTTTAATATATTAATACATCTATAGTTATGATATCACATATACCTTCTAACATTCCATTTCATGGAGGATACAATAACGTCGCTCGTGTCAACGACAGACTACCGGCTCACGAAGAGATGATATTCGTTTCTCACAAATTATTCACATGGAAGGTAAGAAATATAAATTTAATTAATGTATATGAAAAAAAAATGAATCATTATAATATTAATTAAATATTTATCATTATGAAATTATTATATATCAGTTTCATTCATACGCAAATAATGGATAATTTTGTTGGTGCGTACATGTGAACTACCGCCTCCATGAAGTGATGTTATTTTTTTATAACCAAAAAACAAGGTTGAAATATATAAGTATATTTAATAAAATAATATTTTATCAATTATATTATGATAATTCTGGAATTTTAAAATATTACTAACCATTTTTCTATAGTGATCGTTGAAAAATGGAAATGTTACTAATGCATAGATATGACCTTCCATCTGCATTATTTTAATAAACTTAATTATTCATAACAGAATTTATGTATTTTTTTAAAAAATAGAATTTATGTTTAAATATAATAAATATTTACTGATTATTAATCTATATATTTTTAAATAATTACAATGTTGACCATGGTCAACACCCCACTTCCGTCTTAGAACAATGAATCGAACGTTCTCTAAACATTCGACGCCGAATTAACTGATTAAGTATTTAAATATGTCATAAAAACTAAATAATTATTTTTAATTATATGGTATTAAACATGTAAAAGTGTCTTAGTAAATCAAATAATTTATATAATATTACTACGAATGAGTTTAGGGAAACACAGGAAATTTATAGAATCGGGGAAAGAGTTTCTCATCTAAATTATTATTTTCATGATACATATTCGATATCCAACACCTTATTTTATTATGTGATGAATATACTAACCCTTTACATGGAATTAAATTAATACTTCATACATCGTTATATTTTATGTTTTTATTTGAATTATTCCAATCAATGTTAATTTACTTGTAATTTACCTAGTGGAAATGATTTTCATAACTCAATTTCTTTTCAATGGGTCATATTACTTATTCATTGACATTATTATATCATGATTATGTGTGTAATGAATTTGGATTATATGATTTTGTATTTAATCTTAGTTTCTATGGTTTTAAATTTTATCCACATAATTGATTCATTAATTAATTCTATAATATAGTGGTTTATTTTTTATAAGGGTAATTCGTCTCAAATTCTATTTTATTGAGATGTACAATTATGATATTCACCTATATGTATTTGTGAGCTGGGTATAATAACCTTTGATATTTTATATCATATATATAATTGTCTATAAGATATTTAATGTTTCATTTGAAGTTATTATTTAATGGGTATTACGATTGAAAATATTTCTAAAGTAGAAAAGGTTTTATATAATAATGTCATTTATTTCATTGATTGTTTATATTGATGATTTTTTTTATGAAATGATATGATAAAATTTTACGAAACCACATATGTTTCATCTCCACTAGTTATTAAATAGGTTATCATGTTCAATTTCCATTTCCTTCCTTAATGAATAAAAAATCATTAAGAAAATAATTTGTTAGTGATATTGTTATTATATTTTCTTTTAGTCCGGGAATCTTTATCATCCATTTTTGTGTTTTATAAATTGATTTCAAAAAATTTATTCCAAAAAATTAATAATTTTGTTAATGATATTTTACATGGTCATTGAACTAATTTTAAAATGTTTTTAATGAAAATTTCATAATGTTTTCCAAATTAGTGACTTTTGAATCACATTAACACAATGTTTTGAAAATAAATAACATTTTTTAGAATATACAACATGCATGGATTTTTCCCCCATCTTAATGATTATTGGATTTAAATATTACATTATATGTTTCCAATTTTTTTTCAAATAAATTTTTTTTTTCAATATTTTCCAAATTTTTAGTCTTTAGAAATATTTCTAAAATGAAAGGATCATTTTCCTCAATAATTTTTTTTAATGATATTTTAACGGTATATATATTCATCAACATCAACCAACCTTGTATGAAATAATTATAAAATTGGGATATTTTTTATTGAATCCATCCTAATTCATTCTCTATATTGATACTATTTTTTTCAAAGATATTATTATGGAACTCATTCCACTCTAATGGGTTAAACATGATTCAAAGATATTTTTACAGAAAATATTTCTTTCTATTGATTAATCATGTTTTAAATATAATTTTATGGAACCGATTTCTTTCCCATGAGTTAAATACGTTTCAAATAGAATTATACGGGACCCGATTCATTTCTATGGGTTAATAATTTGTGAATGAGATTTGTATGGAACCTGTTTCTTTTCCATTGGTAAATCTTATTTCAAATAAATTTTTATAAAACCCATTTATTTTTCGTAGGTAAATTTTTTTCAAGGATATTTTTTTGAGAGACAATTATTTTCTATGGTTTAATCATGTTCTGAAATGAATAAATATTATTTTTATGAGTTCATGATAAAATTAATGCTCTATTAACTTAGTCATTAACAATAATTGGGCATTATTAATCATCATTGAGGCCCCCAAATAGTGTTAGGTGAGATTATTATAGATTATATGATGGGTGTGCTTAGAAAGAACTGGGTGATCCTAATATTACTTATTTGATGGGTGTTCCCAGATATTACTTATTTCATTGTGTAATGTTCCTTTTATATAGCATTTAGAAGGATCGAGTTACCAGATGGGATCTCTTATGGATTTAACTAGGATATAGTTATTTATAACATGGGATTTTTATGCGTTATGATGATAATAATCCAAAGATACCAACATGTCTTATTTAAGCATTATATGGGATTGTAACGATACAATTGATCAAGATTGATATCACATGGCTTATTTTTAATAATTTTGATGACTCTTACCTTTTTTAAAGACCTATTAAATGTCTTCATGTTCGATGATCATGGTATTAATGGGTATGAATATTCTAATGTTATGCTCATGCACATTGATTATGTTATCATTCCCTTATTCTAATATATTTCTCTCTCATGACATATAATAGTTAATGCTTATATTTACCCTTACTGAGATTTTTAGATCAACATTATTATGATTAATTTTTCCTTGGTTATTAAGAACGATATTGAATGAGTTATATATAGAATTGTTACATATGGATGATGATGATGAACTAATTTGGAATATGAAAATATGGGTACAGTGGGAAATGATGTTCATCTTTATGAAATAACTGTTTATGAATCCATGATGTTAAAATTTTATAATAATTATCTAAAATAATTATCCTAAAAGGTTGTTGAGAATGTAATGGATCCAATAATTTCTTTTGATGTTGTTAGATTTTGATGGTGAAAAATTGGGTCACCAATATCTGTATCAATTATTGAACTGTAATTTTTATGATTTTAACATATGATATGGGCATCTAGGTTTAGGTAAATTATAATCACAGTTCTCCTTTCAATATTATAAATGAAAAATACCTCATCTCCTAATCCCATCTTGAGATCCCTACTAAGGATTTATCATCACACTAGAGTATCTCTCCATGAAACAAGGCCAATCCAACAATCAAAACATCAGAGGAAAATTCCTCACCTGATAGTTTAGGTAAATCAAAAGGTTTCTCACACAATAAAAATAGGGCAATCACTCATGAAAACACCAGCTTACAATTGTATTATAGTGAAAAATCACACAAATCACTCTATTAATCCATGAAGTCCACAATAATCCCATCACGAAATGGAGGGTCACAGACAATGGTCTTATGCTTCCGTGGATCATTATTCAATATTTTACAACATATAAGGAAATAATAATCAATAGGAATATACATATGCATAAAATATTTATAAAATAGCTTATATCCCTCATAAATTCATCAATATAGAAACCCACCACAAAACATCCCCTTATGTATTTCCTTTAAAATCCACGTCAAACCCCCTCTAAAAACCATTTTGAAAAAGGCCTCACATTCCATATTTAAATATATTATTTCCTTTTAAAAGATACCAATGTGTATGTACATCTAAAAACAACACTTTTCCATTGAAATTCAATTTCAAAACCATTTTTAAACCAAGTTATTTTACCTATGAAAACACCAATGAGAAACCATTTCCTTTGAAATCACATTTTAAAGGAAAAAAAATATATTTTGAAAAACTAGTCAAAGCCAACCACATCAAACAATGAAAATCATAATTTAGGTAAATGATTATCAATTGACCAAGGCCCCAACAACTAACTGTTTATAAAAATATTTGTTTTTTTTCTATTAGGATGATGTGATTCCATCCTATGTTATAGGGTGAGGTCACACAACATCATATATTGCCACATAATATGACTGTATAAATAATGGAATCACAAAAACATAGAATAATCAAATGAAAAATGAACTTATTAATATAAAGTCTAATAAACATGAAATGATTCTATTTCATATCCTAAGCTCATGTCAACTATTGTTGATCAATTTGACAGCTATCGTAATCACAAACCACTATAATTAAATCAATTATCTAATTAAAACTATTTTCCCATTGTGGAATAACTAATGAAAACCTCAATTGGTTACATACTAATACCGAAACCATGAACCAATTTTTTTTATCCACAATAGTTGAATCCACGAACCTAATCCTAAAAAAACACCATTTTCAGAGTCCTGTTTGATGGTCAATTTCAATCAATTTTTCCTAAAACCCTACTACAATATCTACAAGAAACATATTTCAACAAAAATGATTAATGATGACATGAAAATATCTTCCAAGACATACACTATGATGTAAAAAATAAATATCCTTAATATTTATTTGATTCAATCATTTTATATTGTGATTTCAAAGCAATTTCTAGAACTAGAAAATAAAAATCAAAGGAAATCAAGGAGAAATGAGAGGGAATGTGGAATATATCACCAATGATTCATGAAATAGTTGACTCTTGAATCACCTCTATTGAAGGGGGTTTTTATAGTTACTATTTTGGGGAAGATAGAAATGGAATAATAGATATAATAGTCTACCCCTATGTCTCACCCATAAAAATTGAATATGGGGTAAACTAAAAAAAGATGGGTTACCCACATTAAGAACATAGCATAACCCAAATAAGTACACAACATTCCCTCACAAGGTATACAATGTAGGACACTAGGAACCATATATCCTTTCTAGGGGAATCCTAGTTCTTGGACCTCAATTTCATACATGGTGAAATCCAACCGAGTACACAATAGCCTATTGTAATCACCTCTTCCATTTTATCCTTCACCAACACCATATATCATATTTCATGTATTTTTTCCATTGAAACTAATACCCTAAAATATATAATTCATCATTATAAACATGACCATAAAAACTTTACACTACTCAAAATTTAGAAATTCAAATTCACCCATATGTTAGGAAATTATGGATATGACTCATCTCTTAGTTCAAATTCACTAAAATCATAAAGTCTTTTCACACTCTCCACCATAATGATTTTTATCCATAATAAGTTGGAACAAAACCTAAAATAAAAAATATTGTCTTATAATAATAATTAATTCACCAAAATTGAACAACATTTCAACATTAAACACCAAACACACATTTTTTGTTCTAGAACTATTGATTGCTGATTTTCATAAGGATACATGAAAGAGATAATATCACCTCATTTTAAATTATAAGGATTAATTAGTGCTGAAAATATACTGGCTATTTGATGTAATATATGTTTATTATGCAATGTTGTATCATGGAGTAGTGTGAGACTATGTTTACAAAATAATGGAATGTGGAATAATTTTTTTGTAACATTGTGGAGCCAATCGAATATCATGGACAAGGATGAACTATGTGTATAATTGACAATGTCCTGTCAAGAGAAATGTGACATTACGTTTAAGTGTAAAATGAACTATTAACTGGGATAAAAGTCTATGCTAAGAATAAATTTAGATGTTAAGTGAGATTATGGGGACACATTTAATATAAAATTTTATCAAAAAATAAAAAAGATTAAATTTGTATAATAACTTAGTAGGAATGTGAAATACATTAATGAGATATATAATCAATGCAAGAATAATTAAACTAAGGTAATAGTCACTTAAATAAAAATTTTAGCATTTTTATTATATATTATTGAGTTAATTATGGAATGAACCAAATGATTTTAACATTGAATATTTATAAAAGAAATATTGAGAAGATTCAACCAAATATATTTTCCATTAAAGAATTATATAAATAACTAAATTGAAGAAATTTTCTCTTATAACAAAAATCCCAAAAAGGATATAATAATGTGCTAAAATGTAAAAATGTTTAATTGTTTCCTTACTTATTATCAAAAAATTGTATTTATTGAAGGTGTATTTTGGTACACTACATTGAAAGGATGAATTTTAACCTTTCTACCTCAATTACAACCATATAATAAATTTACTATTTTTACTATTTTATTTATTTTTTATATTGTATTTCCTTATGTTATGAGATCATTTATTAAGTTGTATCATAACTCGCACATCATTTATCCCACCATTAAAATGAACTGTGTGCGTTATGCTCAGCAGAATAAAATACAAACAATGTTTATCTTTTCCTGATAAAATGTGGAGTTTTGGTTTTTCCACAACGTGTGAAAACAATTAGGGTTGCGTTATGTCTCCATGTCTGAAAAAGAGAGTTTAGGTGTCGACGATTCCTATAAATTAGGGGTTGTGTCTGATCCTTCATAATATATTTGTTTTATACAACACTAATTACAAAAGGATACATTATATTGGATTCCCATGCTATTGGTACATCACTATAAAGAGGTAGTGTATGATTGATTGGATCTAAACTGAAATAAAATCTATCAGGTTAAATATTTTTTTTCTATTATATACACTATAAAATTTAACTGTACAATTTTATTATAATTGAATTATTTAGTCTATTATCACATTATATTCTAATTTATTTAATTAATTACCCTGATATATTTAATATTGGAAATTCACCCCTATCTATTTCCATCATACATTATGAGGCCTAGCAATTGGTATTAGATAGAACCCGTTGGATCTATGATTATTTACAATCATTGTTGATTTAAATATTTATGTTGTTTTTTAATCTATTTTTTTCTATAGGATGTAAAAATTATTGGGAAGGATTTTTAAAATTTCTAGACATATTAGTGACCTGAAATAAAAGTGATCAAGAAAATAAATCATAATACAATCATTATACCATTCTGAATCATAAAAACTTAGGTTCTTTGAGTGTAAAAATCCTAGACACATTAGACGAAATTTTCTAAGGAGAATATAAAAGTAGATAAATTTTAGATAGAATAATTAAAATTGTAATGAGTCTCATGATTTATCATCTAAGGGGGGAAACACTCTAGTAATGTGTTCATTATAGTTAAATCCATTTAGGTATCATCTTTATCTTCCACTTTGTGCACTTAAAATTCTAATTGCAATTATGACCCTATTTTTTACATTTAAAATTAAGAATAGTTATATAAGATATATATTTGCCTTAAATGTTAACTGAATATATTAATGTATTATATAGAGATTATATATAGAATAATGATAAAATCATGGAGGATAATTTGAAATTATAAAATATTTCCACCAAGAATAATGAAAAACGTTACTGTGAGAAGGTGGAATAAAAATGTGTCCTTGATAATGTCTCTAAGAGAATGGATGAGATTTAAATGCTCGAGATTACTAATTTTGGAAACAAGGATAAGGTTTTTTATGTGCTGAAATTTTAAAAAAACGATAATTGAATATGGAAAATGATCATATCTCAAATCTAAAAAAGAAATATATATATTGAAAAATCCTATTCTTAGTAAGATAATTTCAGAGACAAACATTATTTTGTCATCTAATTTAAAAAAATCATGTAATTGAATGGACAAGGATTGTTATTATTCTAATATTTTCTTTACATTTTTTATATGGTCATTATGATAATAATTTTTTATGATCTATACCTAGTTGGAATTATCATTTAATTATTTTATAATATTTAAATAACCACTTGGATAGAAAAATATATTTATTGTTATATCATTTGTGTGTTCAAAAATTTTAAAATTTCAATCATTATCAGTTATTAAAGAATACACAATGAATTTATTATTCTTAATACCACTAAGAAAATTTATATACATATGTTTGTGGGGGCCAAAATGTATTTTCTTTGTTGTTTTATCTACCGATTTGAAAGAAATACATAAATTATTTTATATTTCTTTTTGTTGTGTAGTGGTGAAATTTATTTTTCATTGTACATTACATATTCGCAAATATTTGTTTCTTATTTAATTATTTTCATATCTTTATCAATTATTTTAATATACATAACCAGTTTCATGTACCATTAGAATTTTTTTCATATATTGGGTTCAAAATATGAATCATTCACTATTATATATTTTTCAAGAAAGAAATATTGGGTTTGGGGGGGGTTAAGTTGATTATGAATATAAATTTTTCCTCTAGTGATTTTATGATTGGTATCATTTAATATCAATGAATATCATTATTGATTGTTTACTAAGATTTTATTTTTTAACATATTTGATGGTGTTTTTTTATATTTCATTTATGTATGGCTTATTCTATTTTTTAGTATTTGTTTTATTTGAGTTGTACATGATCTAATCAATATTGTCTTTATATTTAATCTTTATAAAAAGGGGGATATTATTTTTATTCTATATAATTATTACAATGGGAAAGGGAATGTTAAGTGGCTCTTTTATAATATTATTTTTGTTTTTTGGAAATTATAAATGTCTCTAATTATTTTTTCTTTTTAATTAGTGTTATTTATTTATAATTATGTTTATTTCCCTATTTAGTTAATATATTGTGAATATATTATTTAATTATATTCATAATTTTTCCTTTTTAACTTACATTTATTGTTAATAATACACTGATATTGGATGAAATATTGTGATGGCGATTTATATTACATTGGTTTAGTTTTTTCTTCCACTAGGAGAAGACCTTACGCACTGTGTTGATGTAATTGACATAATGACTCTATTTTTGTGTATTTTTGTTCTTTTTTTATTTCATTTATTTATTAACATTGAGTATATGAGTTTCAAGTTTAGGATATTGTATTGTTTTTAGGGTTTTCCATCAGTTAACGGCCTCCAATCTATTTGCAATTAAACTATTTGTGTTCAATCAAAAAAATTGATGGTTTAAATGGTTTCGGATAAGTTAGTTTAAAACATATGTTTGTGGAGGTATTGAGATTGTATATAAGATGAATCATATAGTATTGGTGGTGTAGAGATTATCTTAAGGATGTGTTAGGAAGAGAATAACACCTTGATTTATACATTGTGGATGTGTTAGTAGTGATAGTGTATTGGCTAGTGAATACAAGATATGTGGAGGATGTATCATTGTATCATGATGTAGTGTAATAATATGTTGAAAAAATAATGGAACGTATAAATATTTTAGGAAGTGGAATTGTCGATCCTACAATGTATCAAATACATGGATACACTAAGGATTGAATTTCCAATTCCATATAATGAAACTGTGATTTTACATTATAGCATTGAACACATTATTAAGAAGAAATAACGAATAAATTATAAAGGTAATTCCATATCAAGTGATATTGTATGGTCATGATGATATGATTTTAATATAACAACAATTTATGATTATGTTTTCCTAAAAACAACATTTTAATGGGAAATTTGGGAATACAATGGACTATTTCTATAAGAAAATCTAAAATGAAGTAACAGTCACATACATTATTTTTATTTTTTCAAACCATCATGATTAAAGAATTTTTTGGTAAGGAATTATCAAAATAATGTTAAATATGAACATTTCAGTGTAAGTGGGAGAGTTTCAAACAAATATATTTTCTTTTAAATAATTATCTATATAAGGAAGTAAAAGAAAAAAGCAGTGGTAACTAAAATCAAAATATGTTATACTATAGTGATGAAATATTATTGAGATGAATTTTATCCGTATCTCTACACTATATTTTTATATTTCCTGAAGGTACATTTTTTCAGTACATTGAGAATTCAAAGTTGTAATGTTCTATACTAGAAACCCCAATAATCTATATACAATGGTTTCATTATTTTATTCATTTTGTTGATAAATTGTGTTGTGTTGTAAAGTTATTTATATATTTTTAATAAAACTAAAACATTGATTATACATCCAATAAAAATCAATTTTTTAGTTATGATCACCAAACAGTAATGAAAAAAAGTATTTTTCTTCCCTTGAAAAAGATATGTTTTAGGTTATGTATTTTGGTGTGAAAAGTTTAGGGTTTGATTTATGCATCCAAATATAAATAAGGTAGTGTTAATGTTTGTATTTCACTAGTAAATTTATATTTTATGAATAATCCCTTATAAAATAATGGGTTTGGTATAAACCCATTATAAAAGAGTATATCATAATGAATGTCCATGATCTTCAGTTAATATTTCTAATACTCTATATATGATCATTTGGATATGAACTACTATAAAATTAATTGTGCTCTATCTTGTTTTTCTTTAATACATATAATCTTAAAATGAACCACACTAATTTTTTAATCATGAATTATTTAATACACTATTCCATTAGATTGAAAATTAAAATTTTAATTTCATTGATATATTAATGAGTGAAAATTATCCCCCATCTCTTACCATAGTACACATTGTGGGACCTAACACCCACCAAAAGTCACCCACTATAAGAAAATAATTCTTCTTAATGGTTCTCCAACATAATAATTAACTACTAAAAGTCACATCATGTAATTCGAACTAAGAAACCACCAAACACACAATTAGTTTCCCATAGTTTATACCCAACACCCATCTTCTATGATTAAATCTTGTAGGTATCATGATGAAACCATGACACATAATATAAAATAAGAAATTAAAAATTTGTATCCCATTATCGATAAAGAAACCTAAGAACTTTTGTTTTACAATAGTTTTAGTTACTTATTTTGAAAACTAGATCAAATCATTTCATATATTCCAAAAAATGAGTTTTTAAAACAACTAAATTTTATCTAGAGGTATTGTATGATTTTTTTTAAAATCTCTATACATTCATGTATTATCATTAGAAATGGATATAATTCTAAACACCCATTTCAAATACATCACAAAATTTTTTCCTCATATTTCTCCAAACCTAAAAATCCCCAACCCATTTAACAGAAAAATAATTCAACAACTGGTGTTTTATTTTAAAAATAGGTTTTTTATTAGTATGTAAAACCCCTGAAAACAATTTCCTATAACATAGAAACTACACGTAAGACAATAAATAAATCACCTTACCACAAAAACCTCTCTAATATATATATATATATATATATATATATATATTTTATAACAAAAATATAATGGTACCATAAAAAGATTAATTAAATTAAAAATTATGTTAATTAATAAAGGATTAGGATCTGGAAAAATGTCTAATAACATCATATATTAGCATGTTAATCATTCCCTAAGAATGTCACTATCATGATGCATGAAAAGGTCAACTAGATCCACATTTATCCCAATAATGCTTTTCGAGTCCCACCCACCACACATTAAGAATATAATTCTAACACACCAATAATATATAGAGTATATATTCATAAAACATGGCATTCTTTAGAAACATTGGTTTGATTACTGATATATTGACTATGCATGCACCTAGACTATTTCCTAATTCCCTAATCCTATCCCCAACTCTAAATAACACATCCACATCCCAACAAAATCTTTGATACCACATTGTAATGATTTTACTCAAATCTATTTTTCATGGACCACACCCGCCACTAGTACACCTCTTGTGCCGGTAATTAATAGAGTGATGACCCCTAAAGCTCACCACTAATAGGACACATGTTTGAAACTTGTACAATGATTAAAAAATACATACAATGAAATGAATTAACCTCTATATATAATTTAAGGAAAAGATAAAATATGATATCCACCATCAAACTATATAATATAAATAATAAATAATATGAATATATGAATGTAATTTTACACAAGGAAATAAATAAAAATACCAATACAAATCCTAGGTTGAGACCCTAAACATAAATGACTCTTGAACAACTATACAAATAATTAGAACCCATCTTAATCCACAACTAACATATATTGGCTAGAAAAAAATATAAATATATATAGGGTGTGGATACAAGTATATTAGTATTATCCTCCCAGGAACCCCACATTTAAATACTAAAAAATCATATTAAATACTAGTGAATTAATAGGTAAGAAAAATATTTACCTAAATGGGTGAAACTATATCATATCATTAATATTGCTTTCTCATAATGTAATGAATTCAAATAAGCACATCCATATGAAAAAAAAATTAATAAAGGTATCTTGCATCCAATTCCCCATTAGTTGGTAACTATTTTTACCCAATTCTAGATATCATGGTTACAATACCTTCCATATATAAAGTCACCTATAATATGGGATGAGGCATACCTTAATAATCCAAGACTAGCACATTGTACAATGTCTCATGTAAAAATTATTTTATATATCCATACTATCATCTCATCTTCACCATCTCATCTATAACGATGTTTCATGTCCAATAGCTAAAAAACCATGTTTCATGCATTCTCCCTCAATCCATTACAACCCATGAAAGTACACATTGTAAGAAACTATAGTCACAATATTTTAATGTATATATGTGCTACAAGATCATGACCCTACATCCCACAAATAAAATCACAGAAAAACCATAATCCATCATAGAATATGGAGACACGTACCATATAAATTAATCAATTATATCCTGAATGTTCCTACACATCATGAAACATTGATTGGATAGAGGTTAAGGGGGATAATTGAGTCATTTATTCACTTAACAACCAAGGTGTTGAGAAACAAAACCCACACCCAAAACATCTGGGTGTCTTTTAATCACCTAAATCAGGTTGTGGATTATATAAAATCATAGAAATATTAGAATGGAATCATTCACAAACATATTTAGGAAACCTGACTGGGCTTATAATCAACTATAGCTATTCTTACACATAACAACTAGTTTCAACTACAAATTCCTACGAAACAAGATCTTCTAAATGAAAATTGGAATTGAGATTCACCATATTTATCTATATACACTAAAAATTAACAGTTACTACTCATTTTTTGGTTTAACCTAAAAAAATAGTTTAATAAATTTATTTTTTTCAAGAAAAAAATTATTTTTAATTTCTATTATAATTTCTATATATCTATCACATAATCCTAAGAGAATTAATCCAAACATCCATTGGTTTTCATTATTCTATATTACTAAAAAAACACTCAAACCATGAGTATATTATTATTTTATTTACCATTGCTTTATGTTATTACTATTTGAATCACCATAATATGCAACAAGGGGATTCACTTGTTGTGTGACCCCCAAATACATAAAGTAGCTAGAACTCATAATAAAAAACCATATCACAAAAATACATCAAATAGAACATCAAAATTTATGGGAAAATCCAACTCTCAACCCATAATAATGAACCAATCGACAAGCCACAAAAAATACTTTACAGACATGAAAAAACCATTACAAAAATATACCACATTTTCTAAAAAATTACTCACTAAATATCCCAAATGAACTCAGTTAATAAAAAAACTATGCAAGGGATCTACCATCCTTGAAATATTTTATTGGGAAATGAAACATATTTTCAATAGAAAAATTCAATGGGTGATCAGGGCTATAACTCCATGACATTTAAGCCATTAATAAAAAAATGGTTTCACATAACCACAAACTTTTATATCTAGAAAAAATTCATTAATTTCTTAAATTATATTATTAAATATGTATATGTTTTAATAATATGAAACCTATGACTAGAAAAATCAAATCTAAGAACCTACCATTATTTTTCTTCTAGTAATTATTTTATATTCAATAGTTTTTAATGAAGAACAATAATAAAATTTGCATGAATATTTCATCAATCAGTTAATCATTACCAAGTATATTCCTTTTTTAAATTTCATGCTTATAAATTATGATAAACCACAAAAAAACCATAGAAATTACATAGCACACTATCTAGAAAATCACAATAACCAACATCAACAAAGAATCATTAAATGAATTCACAATAAAAATTCTTATTCATTCTTGATTATTATTATTGTCATCATTGGGTTGAGTAAACCATTTATCTAAAGTTGATGAAGAATAATACTTTCACTTATAAACATAAAAAGTATAAGTAAAAAATCCACTAAATTGATTTAATGATTCAAGGAAAACACTACTCTGGAATATAAAAATTGGGGATGAACCAAAACCAAACATGAGGGAAACCACCTCATAACCTATTCATAGAAACCAAACATTAAGCCACACCCATACCTAGAAACACCAATAGTAATACCTCATGCAAAAACCATTATAATGGAAATATTAGAAGGAATATAAGGATAATAATTATGTAAATTACCATTACTCATGAGACATTGAACAAATGATTTAATGTTTTTAGTCTCTCGGTGGAAGAAGATGGAGGTTTGTGAGAGAGATAGGGTTCGACAAGGGTTTGAATAAAGAATAATAAATTTGAATCAATGATGATTTCTCCTTACATATATAGAAGAATCCCAAAAAAATCCATCAGGGTGTAGTTACTCCCACTACACTCAGGGTTCCTTTAGTGAAAGGGAGATCATGAATTTTATTTTTAAATACTTGGTTTTTGAAAAAAAATAATGTTGTTTCTAAATCACCTTTGACCATCACCATTACATGCAAAAAAACGCGAAACATAGTGTTTTAGAATCCCAACAGGACACCTTGTCCTCTCACCATAACATAAGGGAAATTTCTTCATTAGTTTGCCTGTCAACGCTAAAGGACACTATATACATAACTCCATCTCATTTTTTCCTCCTCTGGAGAAACTTGGATTCTATATGACTTCCACCGAATCTCACCAAACAGACCCATACAAAACTATTAGGACTAGGAATTTTATATCTCCCCATTTCTATTAAGGGATATTCTTCACGAACCACTTCCACAAAAAGGTATGATGTCCTGGGTTTGGTGTTCCTCTCACCAATAGAATACCTCACCAACCTATATACAACACCACATAATCTTATTATGGTCTGGTTCTCCTCCAAATTTTTCATAGGAGAGGAATAATTTACAAAACAACTACCACAATGAATACTCTAGAAATTTCATTCCCTATGTTGTAGATCAACACCACACAACCAACTCAGAATTCCCAAGATTGAAAATATCCAACACCAAAATGGCCACACCACACTCATAGAAGTAAGAGAGAACACCATGGACATCTCCATATCTACCACCATAGTGTGGTAGTCCAGTAAATCGAAAACAACTCATCTACCACCTTGAGAACACATACCCCCCATCACCTATGAACCTTTGGAAGACACAAAGGGAGGGATATTGGAAAATCATTCCCTTATATCAAATACCTCTCAAAAAATTATCACCCATGAGAATTAAAAAATATCTGAAAGGAAGACAAATATGGATCAAAAAATCTTATAAAAAATATCTCTGAATGATATCTCTAGAATATAAATAAACCAATGCATTATAAATAATTTTTTTATAAAATCACAGAACCATCCATCAACTCATAACCCAAAAAGGTTATAAAAATCATATCAGAAAATCAAAAATAATGAAACATCGACTAACTCGGGATACTAGGTGTCAATATATGACTCAAACTACAATGTAATCTCTTTAAATCCACAATTCCACCATAGGAATTGAACTAAACTTATATCACACCCACAAAAAACATTCTCCTAGATATCCTAAATCTATTGAAACTACTATACATAGGTCCCATATTCTAAAAACTCCATAATTTCCCAATTAGTGACATGTGGATTTTCATATAAAATCACTAAGGTTGAGGCTCATGAAAGATATCATAAATACATCACAGCTATGGGGGAAGTTTCATTAGATTTTTTATAACACCAACATTCTCCACCTCCTCAAAATGACTAAAAAATCATGGAGAGAGATTACCCCCATGACTAAGCCTTCAACACCCAGGATAAGGATATATCTTCAAGAACACATGATATCAAAAATAAAACCCCATAAACCTCCACATATAATTATCATCCCACTTATGAAAATGTTCTTCCACATTTATTGGACCATATATTACATACCCATTCCCAATCATTATTTCCCCCAATTATTATGTGATAATATCTAACAATCCAACCTCTATCCAATTTAAAAAGTATTGGAAATTTTAGACATAAAAAACATTAAATAGTGCCAAACCCACAGTGAAATAATAGCTTTTAATTTATGAAAACTCTATCATGGTTATGTGCCTCACACATGAACCTCCATGACATAGAATACAAGAACACAAAATCTCCTCTAAATTATAGATCATCAAGTATAACAAACAATCAATTTATGGATGAAAGGAAGTGATATGGAATTATTAAGAGATAAAAGCATGTTGGGAACCACTCAAAATAATAGAAGTGAATAGGTATATTGATTAGAGATAATATTATTTTGAACCCCATGAAGTATCACCACCTACTCAAGATATTACATTAATGAATCATCAACTGATCTTGACTCCATAATCTAAAATAAGTGAGATTACATTTTTATGTGGTCAATGATCACCAGTAGAGAATCACTACCTTCATAATAATAATGAAAATAATTGATGAATCACATCGATAATTACATCCAATTCCACTATAGAAAATCAATCTGTTAATGAAATCCACAAGAAACACAGTTCTCATCCTTCACCCTCAAGAAAAAAACCATTACACCGAAAATATGAAACTAATTTCTTCATTCCAGACCACCAACCCAAACATTTCAAGGTATTATACATCATAGAAACACCTAGATATACCTCTAAGGGTGAAATTTGGAACTCATAGAGAACCATATCCTATATCACCAAATTAATGAATAGTCTCCCCTAAAATAACAACTCATATTGATCATCCTCAAACCATCTATTAGGCGAATTTCCACAGAAACCCCTATCTTTCTTGACATCCACCTCAGAATATACCAAGTGGTGCTACTCTACCTACAACTCCAAAAGTGAATGATCCATCACATGATAATGAGACCCTCTACCATAAAATTCTTCCCTATCATGATGCATCATGGAGAGTCCCTATATCTCCTTCTAAACATTACCATACTCACACAAGGTATCAATGTATGCTTTGTTTCTTGAAGGATCATCCATAATATTCCATTTCCATGATGTATAATAAATCATGTTTTCATAATCATGTAATATTTCTATAGACATTCATTTCCAAAAATCCATATTTTTTTGGCAGAATATACACCTCATGATATTGTGATCCATGAGGAACATAAATCACACTCTAATGTGTTAATAACACAATAAATACAAGGAAAACACAACTCCAGTAAGCTAAAGATAATAATTTTCATGCTTTAATTCAGGAGGCCATAAATACTAAGACTTATAAGAGATAACATCTATCCAATGTATCAGAACTTAATACATATCATGATGTGAAGCATCCAAATTAACCTAAAATGTAACTACATCCATGGGAAAATGTATAACAATAGAATAGATCATCTTATACATTAAATAATTGAAGGAATCCTAACATTGTTTAGCAAATAATAAATATTAATCTTCTGTGGTTAAGGTAATCAATGTAGTTGGAATCTGAGATAATTTGGTTATTAATCTCCTGTAATAACTAGTCACATGGAATAAATGTTTTTATTAAAGGAGTGGACACACCTAGGAAAATCAGTGAGGGAAAAAAATATGGTGACCCAGGGAATCAGATATTACAATACACAAACAGTCTTTAGGGAGTAACCTCGTAAACAAATTAAAAGAGTGGTCTGCTGAGACCCACAATATGCGAAAAAAATTATCTATTTATTTTCATCCTTCCATATATGCTTCATATGCAAAATATTGTCAAATATATTCTTACATGATAAAATATAATAATCAAAAGAACAGTTTGGTGTAGACAGACTCGTGAAAAATTCATGTTTTAAATCTGAATCCATTTTGAAATCATGAATAATGTTATTATAGAACAATAGATTAAGGTGTCCATTGATATGGGATTCAGTATTACCAATAATATAAGTTCCATGTTTATAAAATACAATGAATACCACTATAACGACCCATACTTTACATACATTGTTAATACTTCAAAATTGAAGCACACTTATTACAACATATAACAAAACTACAAAGGACCGTATAGGTATAGTGTCTTTAGAAATTGGGAAACATAAACAACGGGTTCATAAATCTTCTACAGTTTCTCCCATTTATTTCATCATATCTAGGGTCCCTTTTATCATATTCTACTTAATATCCATCTTCCTGACCTGGGGAAAAGAAAACATACAAAAAGGGTGAGCTCAAATGCTCAGCAAGGTAAAATAAAGGAAATAAAAATCATATCATAACCTTTTGAAAATCATAACCTGCAAAAGAGATCATAATATCTTAACATGGAATAAATCATAGAAGTGAAAATGAGATCCCCATAATCATAACATAAAACTTGAAACATTGTGGCATGCACACATAATCATGTAAAATAATTTCTTGTTAGTCATGACTCATTTCCAAGACTATCTTAGTGGACAAAGTCCATTTCTGAACCGAGTTCACTCCTCGTTTCAGTCCTGAATCACTGAACCGAAATAACCTTCCGTTCCAGCCATGTCTATCTCTTGAGATATAAATCTTTACCCAATGCATTGGAAGGAGATATAGGTCCCACCCATCTCATAATGATACCATTCTTATGTGTGCCACAAAATCATAAACTATACATCATTGCATAACCCATGTAATAAAAATGGGAATATTAAGCATCATGACATCATAAAACAATTCATATACGATAAAGGAATTCATAAAAATAATTCCTTCACAACATAGTCAAATCAATGTAATAATTGGGATAAAAAAAGAACCCTTTATTATCTTAGATGGAAAATAATTTTGATGAAACACTTGAACTTCATTCTTGAGGAAAATATCCTTTCAACTTCAAAAACACTTTTCCTTTCTTAACATGTCGTAAAATTATAAAATAAAAGAAGTTGATTAAAAATAAACTTGAAA
The DNA here is from genome assembly GCA_963277665.1 of Viscum album. Classification (NCBI taxonomy): domain Eukaryota; kingdom Viridiplantae; phylum Streptophyta; class Magnoliopsida; order Santalales; family Viscaceae; genus Viscum; species Viscum album. Next base: position 441,005,846 of record OY728135.1, on the reverse strand, counting down.
AATTATAAAGGAAGCTTCTTGGAAATAATTTTTTAAAAATCCATTCATGCCGTATAAGTTAAAAAAACATTCTTCCCGTACTTTTTTCATAAAAGTAAAAAAGTACCTCTTACGAAAAATGACAAAAGATTCCTTTCATATCTTTTACAAAAACTTACCGAAGGGTAAAATTTGATATAAACTATTGTAGAAGGATGGAAATAATTTTAAATATTGAGGGAACATGGATGTGGATGATAAAATACACCCCAGTAAATACTAAAGTATAAAAAATCTCGGATAAAAATGAAATTGTGATATTTCCCTTACCTTAGATCTGATTTGCTTTGTATGTGTCTGAAGCTCCTCTTCTTTGAAACGCCTCTTTGAATCCTCCACTTAGGGAACTAAGATTGGTCTTTGAAGAAGACCATGACCTCTAGGATTATTATAGGGAAGTGGAGAAGGGATTTTAACAGGGGTTGGCCGAGCTTGAGTGCTCAAATTGGTGTGAGGGGGAGGGGGAGGAGGTGCCCTTTTATAAGGGAGAAGAGGGGCACCTTAGGAATATCTCAAAATATTATTTTATATTAAAGTCAAAATCGGTTTATAATGGTTCCAAAGGGTCTTATTTCGAAGGTAAAGTGGGGATGGGTCGAAATCCTATCATCCAATAGTATTTAGACAAGTTTAGGTTATTATTTTAACCTTATCAATTAGATTTAACTCTTAGTCAAATAATTTAACTTTTACCGTGACTTTTTGTTTTCTTACACTATATGGTTAATACACTTACTATAATATGCCAAAAGAACCCCAAGTTGTTTATTATTAATATATATATCCTTATCTAAGTCATTTGGCCGATCCTTAGATTTTTTAGGAATAAAATAACAATTAATAATATAATATTTGATTTAAAAACTATTTTGTGTCAATTTTGACACTATTTGATATATGATTTTTGTGAAAGTAATAACATAATTATATGTTCAAAACAAGTTTATTAAATAAACACAAATATATCATATTAACCTATAAAATTAGTTTAATTCAGAAAAAGTCCCAAATTACATTTATTTGGGCATTTATAACATCAACTATGTTAACATTTCCTTAAAAGGGTAATTACTGCATCATCGTTGTGTAATAAATAAATTAATTTATATAAAGTCTAAAAATTATAAATAAAATACCATTATGTAGGAAATATTTTTATCTTTCTAATGAATATTTATAGTCGAATTTATCTTATGTATAACCCTATATTAAAAATTATTTAGTTATTAAACTTTGATTTTAACTATTTTAACCCTTCTTTAAATAAATTAATAATAAATATCCTAATCTAATCCAAGTGGACCTAAATGGTCATATTTTATTCCTAAGTTTGTTTTTGGTCGAATTACACTTGTCCAATATAATTAGGACAAGCGTTAGGGTAATAATAATATCATTTTTACCCTTAATTACCCTATTTACTTTTAACCGTGGTAAAAAAAGTAAAAAGTTACTATTCACCAAAAAATTATTTTCATCTCATTGAACCACATTTTAGTCCTTGATATTAACTGTGTCTCTCGGATTTTCGAAATTCCATTCACAGAAGCTATAAAATTAAGTTTTATGCAAAATTCAGTTTTTAACCTACCACTTAGTGGTTTCACTATTCATCAAAAATTGAAAGTTTTCAGAAAAATACCAAAATTTCACCCTAGGCTAATTTCGGTATTCCGAATCCAAAAATGAAGTCCATTTTGAAAAATAAAATTTATAAAATTTCAAAAAGTGGTTATTACTATTCATAATGGCTAGTTCTATTTTAATAACATATCGTTGTTTAGTGAAACTCGGTATTGCATACGACGCAAGCTATCGAGGAAGGTCACGATTTCGTGTAAAGCAAGCCAAGAAAGTTTTGTGTAGAAAAAGATTCCTTTGATGATTTATATAACATAAAAGTCTCGGGTGTTACATTCTACCCCACATAAAATGAATTTTGCCCTCAAAATTCGTCACTTTGTAACAAACAGATGAGGATACATCTCCCTCATCATATCCTCAAGCTCCCATGTAGCTTCTTCAAGTTGGTGGTTCCTCCATAAAACTTTCACCAATCGAGTGGTCTTGTTTTGTAGGACTTTTTCGCTACGATCCAGAATCTCTATCGGTTGTTCTTCATAAGAAAGATCTTGCTCCAGCGGTACAACTTCTGAGCTGAGTACATGTGAAGGATCAGGTATGTACTTTCTCAGGAGAGATACATGGAACATATCGTGAACTTGAGAGAGATTCGGTGGAAGCGCCAATCGGTAAGCTACCTTTCCAACACGATCTAGTATTTTGAAAGGACCAATATATCTAGGGCTCAACTTCCCCTTCTTTCCAAATCTCATAACCCTCTTCCAAGGAGATATTTGTAAGAACACATTATCACCCACTTCAAAATCTAGGTCTTTTCTTCGTTTGTCAGCATAACTTTTTTGTTGACTCTGAGCTGCTCTTATGTGTTGTTGAATAGATCTGACCTTTTCTGCCATTTTATCAACGAGATCAGGTCCTAATAGCTTTCTTTCCCCAACTTCATCCCAGTAAGTTGGAGTCCTACATTTCTTTCCATAGAGAGCTTCATAAGGAGCCATCTGAATACTGGAGTGAAAGCTATTATTATAAGAAAATTACACCAAAGTTAGGTGTTGATCCCAACCTACTTTGAAATCCATGGAGCAAGCTCTCAACATATCTTCTAGGGTTTGAATTGTTCTCTCAGACTGACCGTCTGTCTGAGGATGATAAGCAGTGCTGATACTCAACTCTGTATCTAGAGTATGCTGAAGACTTCGCCAGAACTTTGAGGTAAATCTTGGATCTCGATCAGATATAATAGAAAGTGGAACTCCATGCAATCTTACCACTTCCTTTACATATATCCCGGAATGCTGATCTAGAGAGAAATCATCTCTAATAGCAATGAAGTGTGCAGACTTTGTAAGACGATCAACTATGACCCAGATAGCATTATTGCCTTTGGATGTTTTAGGAAGTCCTGTGACAAAGTCCATAGTGATGTTTTCCCATTTCCATTCAGGTATGGGTAATGGTTGTAACATCCCCTTAGACTTCTGTCTCTCAGCTTTAACTTGTTGACAAACCAAGCACCGAGAGACATATTCAGCAACATCTCTTTTCATTTCATCCCACCAGAAGTACTCTTTCAGGTCCCTATACATCTTCGTGCTTCGAGGATGAATAGATAATGAAGAACTATGAGCCTCATCCAGCATCTCCTTCTTTAATTCGGGGATGGTAGGAACACAAACCCGATTCCTGAACTTTATTATCCCATCACAATCAAGGTTGAATTCAGGAAAATTTCTCACCTTCTTTTGTAACTCGACATCTTCTTTCTGTGCCTCTTTAATCTTCACATGTATAGATGGTTGAACATTCATTTGAGGAGGATAAGATTTTTCCCCTTCCATTATAATTCCAAGATCCATCCTTTGTAAATCCATAAATATTGGATCTTTTGTGATCCTCATCATGGATAAATTAGCATGGTCTTGTCGACTTAATGCATCTTCCACCTTGTTTTCTTTCCCAGGGTGGTAATGGATTGAGTAGTCATAATCCTTAATCACCTCCAATGATCTTCTTTGATGCATATTCAGCTCCTTTTGTGTGAAAATATACTTTAAAATTTTATGATCAGTATAAATATCACACCTTTCACCATAAAGGTAATGCCTCCAAATCGTTAATGCAAAGATTACCACAGCTAACTCCAAATCATGTGTTGGATAATTTTGCTCATGGATTTTCAACTGTCGTGAGGCATAAGCTATCACCATATCATTTTGCATAAGAACACACCCCAATACCTTCTTGGATGCATCACTGTAGATCACAAACCATTCTCCACTATAAGGCAGTGTGAGCACAGGTGCACTGGATAAACTTCTTTTCAACTCCTTGAAATTCTCTTCACATTCCTCTATCCAAACAAACTTAACTCCTTTCCGAGACAACTTGGTGAGTGGATTAGATAATCGTGAAAAATCTTTACAAAACGTCGATAATATCCAGCCAAACCAAGAAAACTTCAGATCTCAGTTATTGTTGTTGGTCTCGACCATCTTTCCATAACCTCTGTTTTTGCTAGATCCACAGATATCCCCTCTTTTGAGATTATGTGACCAAAAAATGAAACTTTTTGAAGCCAAAATTCACACTTGGTAAATTTGGCATAAAGCTTCTCCTTTCTCAGGGCCTTCAATATAATTCTCAAGTGATCTTCATGCTCTTCCTTGATATTTGAATAGACAAGAATATCGTCTATAAAGACTACCACAAATTGATCAAGATATTCTTTAAAGACTCTATTCATTAGATCCATGAAGATAGCAGGGGCATTAGTAAGACAAAAAGGCATCACTATAAATTCATAGTGTCCATACCTTGTACGGAAAGACGTCTTTGGTATATCCTCCCTTTTGACCCTTAATTTATGATACCCTGAACGAAGATCAATCTTGGAAAAGTATTGAGCTCCGCGTAGTTGGTCAAATAAGTCATCAATGCGCGGGAGAGGATATTTGTTCTTGATAGTGATCTTGTTAAGTTCTCAATAATCAATGCAGAGTCTCATTGATCCATCTTTCTTCTTAACAAATAGAATAGGTGCTCCCCAAGGTGACACACTAGGGTGTATGAATCCCTTATCAATATTCTCTTGGAGTTGCTTCTTCAATTCCTGCAACTCAATTGGGGCCATTATATAAGGTGTCTTTGAAATAGGCAAAGCACCCGGTACGAGTTCTATTGAAAAATCAACTTCACGATTTGGTGGAAAACCCGGTAATTCCTCCGGAAAGACATCATCAAACTCTCGTACGATGGGCATATTCTTAATCGCGAGTTTCTCACCAACCATTTGAGATAAATAACCTTCATTTAGTGGAATCAATACCCATAAAATGGATGAAATTTCCACAGGAAGGTTATGTTCATCCTTGTATTGATAGACAATCATAGATTGATCTGGAATATGAAATGTGACTTCCCTTCTTTGGCAATTGATATGAGCTCCATATAAAGAAAGCCAATCTATGCCAAGAATCACATCAAATTCCACTATAGGAAGGATCACAAGATTTTCAGGAAGCACTTTCCCACAAACTTCGATGGGAGAAGAATTATAAACTTCTGATGCGATTGATGTGCCATTAGGTGTTGTCACAGCTAAGTCAACATCTAATTGTTGAGGTAATACGGTGATAACCTTAGAAAATTCTTCAGAAATAAAAGAGTGGGTGGATCAAGAATCAAATAAAACATTTTCTACATTAGAGTGGATGGTAAGTGTACCTTTCACCACATCGTTATCGTACTCCACATCGCTGATAGAAATTGCATGTGACTTTCCTTTGTCTTTAGCCTTAATAGTTTATTGACGTCGACCATCATCATCAACCCTTGGATTTGGGCATTGATTGGCATAATGCCCCATCTCCTTGCACTTGAAACATTGAAGTTTAGTAGGTTCATTCTGTGTATCCCTTCCATTGTTTGCATCATTAGACATCTTCTTCCCATTATCGCGGCATTCAAATGCCCGATGACCTTCCTTTCCACATTTGAAACATTTACTTGTCCCTTTTAGACAACTCCCTCCATGTTTCTTTCCACGCTTTGAGCATAAGGGAAAGCTCATCTTCTTTTCAGTGTGCTCTTTAGATTTTCCTTTGAATTCTATTTTCCTCTTCTTATCAAACCCATATGACTGATGGGTTACTCCAATCTCCATCTCGACATTGAGAGCACATCGAACGATTTCCTCGTAGCTATTGAAGTCCCTTAGGGCTAACGCCCTTCGAAGACTTGGTTTTAAGCCACTAAAGAATCGATCGATCTTACTCTCAGGTTGGATAATAATACCAGAAGCGTACCTTGCAAGTCTTGTAAAATTTGCTTCATAGGTACCAACAGATTCATCATCCCTTTTCTTCAGTTCAAGAAACTCTTTCTCCATCTTTGTTCGGAGAATATGAGGGAAGTACTTATTGAAAAATAAGTTCTTGAACTCGTCCCATTCAATGGACTCAATTTCATCCCTTTGCCTCATATTCTTAATAAGATTCCACCATTGATCAGCATCTCCTTCCAAACGATACACTGCTAGGATGACTTTATCATGTTCAGAACATTGAAGAACTGAAAATATCTTTTCAGTAGTACTAATCCACTGTTCAGCAACTAATGGATCAGTAGACCCGCTGAAAGAAGGTGGACGCTGCCTCATGAAGGATTCAACAGAATGTTGCTCCTTACTTTGCTCGTTTGGAAGTCCTTCATGATTCATAGCTTGAGAAAGTTGTGTGATCATGGCTACAAGATTTGGATTCCAGCTCCCATATCGTTTGGATGCTCAGGGGGACAATCATTGCATTGCCCATCGCATTCCGAATTAACACAGTTCCTTCGGGTTCAAGCCATTGACTAAAACCAAGAAGAATAGTGTGAGTAACAATAATTATAATAGGAAAACCACATAATTCAAGAATAAAATTTTCATGCTTAAGGTCTTATCCTAGGTTATTCCTGGCCATTTCTAAAACACTAAGATTGTGCTCTGTGCTTAGACTTATCCTTAGGGTTCTTACTAAGGCTTTCACATCCTAGTTTCCAAAGGTTGACTATACCTTTCCTCTGATACCAACTATAATGACCCATACTTTACATACATTGTTAATACATCAAAATTGAAGCACACTTATTACAACATATGACAAAACCACAAAGGACCATATAGGTATAGTGTCTTTAGAAACTGAGAAACATAAACAACGAGTTCTTAAATCTTCTACAGTGTCTCCCATTTATTTCATCATATCTAGGGTCCCATTTAGCATATTCTACTTAATATCCATCTTCCTAACCTGGGTAAAATAAAACATACAAAAAGGGTGAGCTCAAATGCTCAACAAGGGCAAATAAAGGAAATAAAAATCATATCATATCTTTTTGAAAATCATAACTAGCAAAAGAGATCATAGTATCTTAACATGGAATAAATCATAGAAGTGAAAATGAGATCCCCATAATCATAACATAAAACATGAAACTCTGTGGAATGCACACATAATCTTGGAAAATCATTTCTTGTTAGTCATGACTCATTCCCAAGACTATATTAGCGGACAAAGTCCATTTCTGAACCGAGTTCACTCCTCGTTTCAGTCCTGAATCACTGAACCCAAATAACCTTCCGTTCCAGCCATGTCTTTCTCATGAGATATAAATCTTTACCCAATGCATTGGAGGGAGATATAGGTCCCACCCATCTCATAATGATACCATTCTTATGTGTGACATAAAATAATAAACCATACATCATTGCATAACCCATGTAATAAAAATGGGAATCTTAAGCATCATGACATCATAAAACAATTCATATACGATAAAGGATTTCATAAAAATAATTCCTTCAAAACATAATCAAATCAATGTAATAATTGGGATAAAAACAGAACCCTTTATTATCTTAGATGGAAAATAATTTTGATAAAACACTTGAACTTCATTCTTGAGGAAAATATCCTTTCAACTTCAAAAAAACTTTTCCTTTCTTAACATGTCGTATAATTATAAAATAAAAGAAGTTGATTAAAAATAAACTTGAAAACTTATAAAGGAAGCTTCTTGGAAATAATGTTTTAAAAATCCATTCATGCCGTATAAGTTAAAAAAACATTCTTCCCGTACTTTTGTCAGAAAAGTCAAAAAGTACCTCATATGAAAAATGACAAAAGATTCCTTTCATATCTTTTACAAAAACTTACCGAAGGGTAAAATTGGATATAAACTATTGTAGAAGGATGGAAATAATATTACATATTGAGGGAACATGGATGTGGATGATAAAATACACCCCAGTAAATACTAAAGTATAAACAATCTCGGATAAAAATGATATAGTGATATTTCCCTTACCTTAGGTCCGATTTACTTTGTACGTGTCTGAAGCTCCTCTTCTTTGACACGCCTCTTTGAATCCTCCACTTAGGGAACTAAGATTGGCCTTTGAAGAAGACCAGGACCTCTAGGATTATTCTAGGAAAGTGGAGAATGGATTTTGGCAGGGGTTGGCCGAGATTGAGTGCTCAAATTGGTGTGAGGAGGAGGGGGAGGAGGTGCCCTTTTATAAGGGAGGAGAGGGGCACCTTAGGAATATCTCAAAATATTATTTTATATTAAAGTCAAAATCGGTTTATAATAGTTCCAAAGGGTATTATTTCGAAGGTAAAGTGGGGATGGGTCGAAAGACTATCAACCAATAGGATTTATACAAGTTTAGGTTATTATTTTAACCTTATCAATTAGATTTAACTCTAAGTCAAATAATTTAACTTTTACCGTGACTTTTTGTTTTCTTACACTATATGGTTAATACACTTACTATAACGTGCCAAAAGAACCCCAAGTTGTTTATTATTAATATATATATCCTTATATAAGTCATTTGGCCGAACATTTGATTTTTAGGAATAAAATAAAAATTAATAATATAATATTTGATTTAAAAACTATTTTGTGTCAATTTTGACACTATTTGATATATGATTTTTGTGGAAGTCATAACAGAAATATATGTGAGAATATAGTTGATTAAATCAACACTAATATATCATATTTACCTATAAAATTAGTGTAATTCATAAAAAGTCTCAAATTACATTTATTTGGGCGTTTATAACATCAATTATGTTAACATTTCCTTAAAAGGGTAATTACTGCATCATCGTTGTGTAATAAATAAATTAATTTATATAAAGTCTAAAAATTATAAATAAAATACCGTTATGTAGGAAATCCATTTATATTTCTAATGAATATTTATATTTGAATTTATCTTATGTATAACCCTATATTAAAAATTATTTAGTTATTAAACTTTGATTTTAACTATTTTAACCCTTCTTTAAATAAATTAATAATAAATGTCCTAATCTAATCCAAGTGGACCTAAATGGTCATATTTTATTCCTAAGTTTGTTTTTGGTTGAATTACACTTGTCCAATAGAATTATGACATGTGTCAGGGTAATAATAATATCATTTTTACCCTTAATTACCCTATTTACTTTTAACCGTGGTAAAAAAAGTAAAAAGTTACTAATCACCAAAAAATTATTTTCATCTCATTGAACCACATTTTAGTCCATGATATTAACCGTGTCTCTCGGATTTTCGAAATTCAATTCACAGAAGCCGTAAAATTAAGTTTTATGCAAAATTCAGTTTTTAACCTACCACTTAGTGGTTTCACTATTCATCAAAAATTGAAAGTTTTCAGAAAAATTCCAAAATTTCACCCTAGGCTAATTTCGGTATTCTGAATCCAAAAATGAAGTCCATTTTGAAAAATAAAATTTATAAAATTTCAAAAAGTGGTTATTTCTATTCATAACGGCTAGTTCTATTTTAATAGCATGTCGTTGTTTAGTGAAACTCGGTATTGCGTATGACGCAAGCTATCGAGGAAGGTCACGATTTCGTGTAAAGAAATCCAAGAAAGTGTTGTGTAGAAAATGATTCCTTTGATGATTTATATAACATAAAAGTCTCGGGTGTTACAACCACCATATATTCTCCTTAATTATTATGGACCAAATTAACACCAATTTTGATCCCCTACTTACAAGATCATCCTGTATTATGTTTTTATCCACAAAATGACCTGTTATAACACACCTAATTTCCACATCCTCCATGGGATTCTTCTAAGGACTCTGAGAATAAGACACCTATTCTACCTCTTGAATTGACATACTTTATGATCCATATTTCTTTAACCATCATAACAAGAAGATGAAAATGATGATCATTAAGCCTGTCATTATTTTGTGTTCCCCACATAACCATGAACCCCACAACAAGAAGAAGAAAATTTGAATTTAACCTTCAAATTCCTCCATTTTCATTAATCTACTATTCTGAAAATCTATGAAAATAATTCACATCCTGATCATACCCCACAATTCCTCCCAATAAATTCCTCATATAGCCTACCCATTATCAATTAAAAAAACATGGGAAATTATTTAAGCCATTGAAGAGGATTAGTATCTACATTGAGATTCCAATTGGACACCCTTCTTTTTAACATCGCTATCCATAGAAACAGAATGATGATAAATAAGTCAAACCATAAAATTTTATTTTATAGGAATATAGTTTCACTAAATCTTCTCAAAACATACCTCATTATTATCACCATGTTATGCATGAAATATACAATGAAGGTCCACTATATTAAATGAGATAGATGTGGATGGAACAGATATTCACTAATAATACTCCTCAAGAAAAACAAATAATGCAAAAAAATTATTTTTTGTCATCATTGAGGGATATCAAAACAAATAGAGGGAAAGAGAAGGATTATTAAAGATTACAACTAAAATTAAGAAAATCTAGATAATAAAGACAAATACTAGCATAATTAACACCCCATAAATTACGCTCACCCTTCCACACAATTCACCTCATCTGATTATGGAGGATAAGAAAATATCTTAGCATAAATCTCCAATGCTCTGTCAAACTTCCATGCAACTGAGAAGAGAAAGCATCACTGAACTAATATCCTAAAATAATCAGTAAGATTAAGGAAACATCAAACTAGTATAAAAATATTGGTGGATAATTAAGAAATTATCTCTTTAATATTTAAATTTTCTATTGATAAGACATGTGTAGACACAACATGTCCTAATAAATTTACATCATGATCCCAAAAAATAACTCATCAATATCTTCCCAAATAGTACATTATGGTGAATAAATATTCAAAGTGATTCTATATCCTCTCTATAGTTCTTATCTAATTATACAACATTACAATGTCTTCAATAAACACCACCATTAATTGATCTCGTAACTCATGAAGCACTATATTTATCAATCCTATGAACAATATGAGAGACTTTTTAACACCAAATAGAAATATAATAAACCTGAAATTACCATAATTATATCTAAATGTACTCTTTAAAATGTATTCATCCTTGACTCACAAATGCTGATATCCTAGACAAAATTTATTTTTAATAACCAACTTTGTCCCTTCATCCAATCAAATAATCCATTAATCCCTGGAATGTAGAAGTGGTTCTTCACTGTCACTGTCATTGATAGAGAATAATCAATATAAAAATATAGACTTCATTATACCTTATTTAAGAACAAAACATGGCCACCTAAGGTAACACACTAGACTGAATAATGCCTCATTATAGAATATCATTAATCTAAATTTGAAACTCATTTAACTAAAAATACTTTATCATATATAGATATATCAATACTATAGTGACCCCTACTATAATTCTATAAAAAAATTAATCTATCTTCAAGGGGTTTGTGCCATAAACTCTTTGTGAAATAAATCATGATTCTCTTCTAAAACAGCAATAAATACAATAGGCTAGTATTGTACAAATATTAGCATCAATTGAACCATCATTGCAGAAAATAACTTAACACATCCCTAACCCATTTGAGGGTATCTCTTACAAACAATTGCAACATTCTCCCTATCATTATTATAAAATATAATACACCTCCTAAGGTAATCCATAATATCTTTCACAAAATATTGATAACAAACATTTTGGATGAGTTCATACAACTATATCCATCAACATAATAAATATTCCCAATAGAAATACATTACCACTTTTAACAATCAATTTATATACACATCACCCAAGATAGCTCATCCAAAAAATGGTTGTAGTTAAAAAATTGATCACTGGAAGTCTCTTAACATGAATTCCTAAAATTTGGAACAAGGTGGTGAAAATAAAGGATAATGTAAAACATTAATTAAACATTTCTTTCTCCTAATTATAATATAAATTGATAACACCTCCCTAAAAATCTGTCTCACCTGGTGTTTGAAACACAAAAGCATACATATGACCATGTCTAGCTCCATGACCTCTCTAGAATTGATGTTGACCTCCTCCAAAACCATGATCTTGTTATTTTTTCGTAGGATAATGGGAATCAAAGGGATATCATATGCATTCATTATCCCATCTTAGCTAATCAAAGGTTAGAGATCTATACTTCTGATGCTACTCCCTTAGAGGGTACTACTGTATGGATTGATCCTGAACAGGGTATCCATCTCTATGATGAATACTAATGAATGTTTCAAACTGAATATTCTAATGTCCATGAACTCAAAAATAATGAAAACCCATGAAGGGTCCATTGTTAATGGTTTGAGTAATTCCAACCCTTGTGTAATGGGATGAAGATGCATGGAATAGATTCCCCTCTGTATGAATCTTCTGCTTTCCAGTAAATTGAGAACTTATGAACATATATTTACTCTATGTAGAGTCTTTTCAACTTCACCTCCATGACAAACCATTCAGAGATATAAATATCTAAAAATCTTCGTCCATCTATAACAACATGATATACATCAACAACATGAATGGGGTGAACTAGTGATGGATATCTTGATACAAATCCTTCTAAAAATGAATCTCCCTCTCCTCCTCATCTGGGAGATATTCTAAAGAATAATAGAATCTGTTTTTATTCTAGATATTGAAATCCTACATATTCAAATTTCCTTATTGAAGAGTGAAAATCTCATTCCAAGAAGAAAACTCCATGGTAAAATAATGAAACTTAGCTTCAAACTAATCACACAACTTTTCTCATGTAACAGATAACTCCTTGTGATCCCTAAGGAATAAAACCCACAACTATAGACCCACCCCATACAAAATCAACATGACTATGAGAACCTAGTTCTCCCAATTTACTTTTATTAAAATGAATTCAATATCCAACACATCTAACCAAACCTTTATCTCCTGATTTGAGACGGATCCCTCATAAATCTATTTAACATGTTGTTAAGTCTCTTAGAGTTCCACCCTCTTTGTTTTTTCATCATCAATCTCAAATATGCAATAGTATTCTTTCACATCTTACTGATCATATTAAATAATAAATTTATGGAAACATCAAATTGGTTATATTTTCATAAAATAAACAACATTATAGAGTCTTAAAACCTAAATATTTGATATTGATGGTTAATTAATTAATTAAATTTCAAAATAATTATAATTTTCTTCCTAATTGAATCAAATTAAAAAACAACCATGATTCATGATCATTACTTAGTCCTCTACCAGTTAAAAAACATCATTACACTTAACAAGTTCAATAATCTAAAATGTTATTTCATATGATCATAAGGGGCCAAAAATACTAATTTGTTATCTTGTGTAAATTAATTTCATGTCATTTATAGTTGATATTATATTCCTACTAACCTATGAAATCCGCACCATTTCTAACATCCAAACTCCATAATATGTCTCAAACGTTAGATATCATACCACTATATCATGACCCCCTCCATTGGTACCCCTCTTAGGCCACGAATGAAGAGATGGTTGACCCATGAAGCCCACCTTCAATATGAAATATTTTATATCCTAGAATCAAGGAAATAGAATGTATATATGTTGGTGGAATTTCCCTCTGTATAAAATTTATGGAAAAGAGAGAAGATGATATCTAATAACCATCTCTGTAATATTAACATTAGAACATTCATGTTTATGACTGTAATTCCATACATTCAATCAATTAAAAAATAATAATAAAGCATAACCCATTACTACAAACATTGATATATCATAAATAACTCAATGATCTGGTAAATCCCTACTCAGTAACTAACTAGATCCTTTGGACCTAAAAATTGTTTATATATAATTAGGGTGAGAAACCAGTATACTCAGTAGAATCATCCTCAGAACCTATCATTCAAATATGAATGAAACATACTAAATCCAAATGAATAATCAAATGAATCCAACTAATTACATAAATGGTTGAAACTATATCATTTCCTCACTATGTTATGATAACCATGTAACTTATAGAAGTAATCATATCCATATAAAAACATGTATATAAAAATGGTGAACTTTATCCACTTCTCTATGGGCTTACCACACTAACACCCCAATTCCAAGTATCTTTTCCTACAATCCCTTCCATGTATCAAGTCACATCTGAAGTGGCTTAGTCCATGACCCTACAAATCCTAGTCCCCCACATAGCTCAACAACCCATGTTGTCATCAATCTATATATCCATATCATCACCTCATCCTCATAATCTCATCCATAATAATGTAGTATGTCTGAAATACACTACATAACATGTATCATTCATTATAACTCAATCCATCACATCCCCTACAAGTACACCTTATACAAAACTACAACCATTATTGTTGAAATAAAAGTATGTTCTATATAATCAAGACACTACATCTGGAACATACAAGTATAGTAATACCATGATCCATCATAGCTTTTGTAGATACATACCATATACATTAATCCATTATTTACCTGATACACCTACACATCGTGAAGTGTTGTAGTGAGGGTGACGGAAAAGGATATTTTAGTCCTTTTTCCCTCACTAACTTGTATATTGTGGAAAGAACCAATACACAAAACATTTGTGCATTATCTACCCACCCAAATTAGGTTGTGGAGGATATGGAATCATAAAAATATAATAATAGTATCATGTACAACTACTCTAATAGAAAATACATGGATTTAGGCTCGATAGGGGTTTTCATTCCACGTGACACATAAATTACATTGTTAATGCCTAGGGAAGAAGATATCATACATGCACAGATGAATAAATATTCAACATCTTTAACCATCATCAATGTTAATTAAAAATTCTTACACCTTCTTTTTATAAACCCAGTAAAAAATCAAGCTTAATATATTATATTAATTATAAAAAACATGTTTTTTAATCTCTATTAAAATTTTCAAATTCCAATCCCATGCTCCTCAGATCATTAATCCAACCATCCAATGGTTTATACTATTCAATATTACAAACATAAAAATGCATCCCATGAGTTCATTAATAATTAATTTTATATTCCATAGTATGAGTACTCTAGAACTCATCCCACGATACTACGAGGGGGTACCCTCATAGTTCATATAACAACATTAGAAGGTATTTAGACCCCACAAAAAACTACCATATAGTAACAAATCAAAAATGATAAAAATAATAATCCTAGTAAAACACATCTCTCATCCTATACCAATAAAAAAAATCAATAACTGAACATAATATTCTGAAAAATAGAGAATCCATACAATTAATCTATGCCACACATTTCCACAAATTCCTTGCCAAGGATCCCAATCGTTCTAAGATCAAGAAAAATAATAGCAAGGGTTCTACCACCATAGATCAAGCATACTGGAAACAAAACATATTTATAGTAAACAAATAAAATGGATTACCAAGGCCATAACTCAATGGAATTTGAGATTTTATGAATTAAAATTTTCTCCCAACCCTAAAATTTTATCTCTGATAAATATTTTTTCATTTCCATCCCTAATTAAAAAATATTTATAATATGTATTTATCAATATTAAACCTATCATTGGAAGCTATGAAAGATAATAACCAACTATAAACATTCCTTTTGAAAATTTTTATATTCAATAGTTTTGAAGGAAGATTGATAACAAAATTGTCATTCTTATTTAATTAATTAATTAATCAATTCTATATTTACTATTTTCCCCAATTTATATAACATAAATAATTCTAAAAAAATTCATATCATGTAAATATCCCATTATCATGAAAAGAAAAACATGTCTCACTAATAATGTGTCTACTGATGTGATCACAATAACTCTTCCAAATAATTCTGAGCTCTGATTATTATTTCTAATAGAATGATTCCACCATTTACCCATATAATCTAAAGAATGTTACTTTCACATCAATACCTAAAACGGGTAATAAAAAGATCCTCAACCTTGATTTAAGGCATCAAGTAGAACACCGATCATGAATAGAATAATTGAGGATCATCCACCACCAAACATGAGAGAAACCACCTTGGAACCTATCCAATATAACCCATAAATAAAGAATGATCAAATATCAACAATAAAATATAGATGAAATAACGAAAAAAACATCTTGAAATAAAAAATAAAATGAAGATAGTGACAAAAAAGAATTCGATTACCTAAAATCATGATTCATTTATCTAATTATCCAATGTGTTTAGTCTCTCAGAGGGAGTGTCTTGAGGGTTCTGAGAGGGATAGAGGTATACTTGGGTTTAGTGGAAGATGTGTAGATTGAATGCAAGGATGATTCAACCATTTATTTGTATAAGAAAACCAAAAACCTCTAAAATGTATTAGTGAATACAACTATTCCCAAAGTACCTCATTTTAATGGGATATCTAGATTTTGGTTTCCTAAATCCGTAATTAATGAGAGTTTTTGTTACATTTTAAAAATATCCTCCAAGTGACACAACACCATATACAGTGACATGGTGAATAGAAATTCAAAAGCCTATATGGACATCATGTCCTCTCACTATAGAAGAAGAGAAATGAAATCACTATTTTTCACCATCCACATTAAATATTGTAGTATAGAGGACACTAGATCGTTGTTTCATTATCCTCAAATGAAACTCAACATCTCTATTACTACCAACATGACTCACTATCACATCCCACTAAAAAGGATATAGTATGGAATATCATAGTCCCTTGTTTCCCATAGGGGATATTCCTAATTCATCAAACCCAAAAAATGTCTACAAGCCTAAATGTGGTGTCCATCACATTAAATTAATACATTGAGAGCCTCCTTATATCACCAAAAAAGCTTACCAGAGAATGGTTCTCCCTTATGTTTTTCATAATAGAGAACTCTGGGGAAAAAATCCGTGAATCATGTTCACTATAGCTGATTCACTCCCTGTGGTTCACCCCATATACACAAAAACAACTCAAAATACCCAAGATCTAAAATGGACGCATCATCCTCAAATCCCCAAGAAATCTAACTACAACCATAATTGTTCCTGCCATAATGGTGTGTTTGTCCACTATATAGAAAACCCCATAATTAATATCTATAAAACCTTCAAAATCTATATCTAATTATCTAATACATGGGATATCACAGTGGGAGGAAGATTAGAAAATCCATCCATTTCACATGTAGACCACAATGGAACTGATAGAGACACATGACCTTAATAATACCTACCCATATGCTAGAGTACAAATATATGCAGCGATGAATTGAAAAATTCACCAGGAGAGTATTTCCTAGAATATAAACAAAATGAGTTCATTGCCAATGATACTGAAAACCCAAAATGAACTAGTCAAATAATGGGATAACTTAAACCTGTTTCTATAACATAGGAGTTGAGAGGGCCCTGTAGTCTAGAATAGTAAAGTACCATCCAAACTATGCTATGTGTCATTGTTAAGGAGAGAAATAATGAATATAAAAGTATATTATAGGGATCAATAAATAGTAAATAAATATATGGCACACTAGAAGATATAAATTCTTTATAAGTGAAAAAATGAAATTAATATAGCCTTTGGAATAACTCAGAAAGTATATCCTACCCAATATTTATCCTCTTTACCTTTTTAAACCAAAACCATATGTATAAATACAAGAAATACATGACCATAAAATTACACAAATGGTATAGCCACTTAAATAAAAAATAATTTCATGTATTCAGCTAAGGGATTAGTCCAATGACCTTGTAAAATTCTTCCCCACCCCTCGACACACTAACTATTACCGTGATCAAGTGGATGTGCATAAAAATATTGAGATAGTTTAAAACCATGATCATGATACTTACCCACCTAAAAGCATAATAATGCATGCACATATGAGTTAAACCAAATAATGTGTGGCTATAAGACACATATGACCCAAGAACAAACACTAGAACTAACCATCAATTAGGGCATTACTAACCTATCTATGGTTTATAATAGACATTCCATTGTGATACAACGAGGTATACCACACATTAGATATAATCAAAAATATGACTCAATATATACACATGACTCACTCATCATAATATCACCTAACCCATAAGCCACCACACTACCCACAAATGAAGTAAAATATGAAATATCATGGTAATTAAAAGTTGAATCATGAAGCTCAATATTGTGAAACCAAATAGAGTTGATCAGTTTATATAAACATAAAAAAACAAAAAAACGGAAATCAAAGATGGACCAAATAATCAAATTACTTTTGAACATAAATAAAAAAAAGGAATATACAATGAACGAGCTAAAACTATATGAAATAATAAATCTCACTTCTCCCGCCCAACCCCATATCATATCATTAATCCTTAACGAAATTATATTATAATCTATCTATTGGGCATCAATAGCTCTTTATCATGAGACTCCTATTATCACATGGGATAGATACTACTGTATAATGAAATATATCTATTCATTCATGATAACTCATATATGACAACACACTATTATCATTATCCAATAATTAAATGTGTGTTATGGACTTGGTCTTACCCCTTGTTGGTCCTTGTGGGAATATGGGATAGATCTATCTCATATAACCCACCATTTCTTCTTTGGGGTAAACTAATATCCATCTTAATGCCATGATATCTACCTCTCTATATCTAGACACCCATGGGACAGAGAAAAACTAGAGCGATTCAAATCCTAAGCATAAAAATTCAACAAACATAAGACCTCAAAACAAAAGAAAAAATAATTCTCCTCATTATAATCACCATCAACTAAGGTTTTCCAAGGTATCAACGTTTAATTTAATGGGTAGGAACACAATAAAAAATCATCTATGGATACATGGATAGTCACTCCATCTTGGGAATGTAGTATTTTAACATCAATTAGGGGGTGGGAATCCTACTCCTCTCAACAATCCATATTTGGTATCTCTTAATATTTTATCATTTCCAAATAACCCTATCAATGATTAATCTCCACAATATATTATCCATAAATGAAAATAGTACTAACCATAAATTTATAAATCAAGGGACAATTATAAACTTTATATCTAAGTTAAACAGAAGGAAAACTCTAAAAAGACCTGGGAGGATCGTCACTCATGAGAACACTAACATCTTATTGGACTAGGATGAATTATCTCACACATTGCTCTATCTATCCCAAGAAAATACCATCACCCAAGGTAAGGTCCTATATAATAATATTTTTATATCATTTATCATTATGAAATAAGTGGCAACATGCATGGAAACCATAGTAAATAGGAATATCCAAATGAATCACTAACTTAGAAAAATGTAATATCCATTACAAGGTCAACCAAACCAAAACACAACTCAGAACAGACATGTTTGGGATTACATAAAAAATTATGACAAAAACCTTTACAAATAGTTTAGGTAGGACATCGCATGATTCATTTTTATACACTACACCCTTGGCTAAAATAAACATGAAATAATTCTTTGGAAACCCATAGATTTCCATCAAAATAACATTTTAAAACCATTTGTTAAACCAGGACACTGTGTTTGATTAAAATATAACTCAGATCCATTTAATTTAAAGTACTAATGGAGAATTGTTAATGGAAAAAACAAGACAGAAAGATTTAGCATTCTTAAGGATGTAATTACACAAGAATACTCGTCATAAAATCAAGGAAAATAAGAATATAAGGATTTTAATAATGACCTCATAAATCATGTATGAGATTCAAAAATCACTCAATAAGGTATGACTAATGTGATGGTTTTTCATAGTGAGGGTATATAAGGAATATACACTACTAATAATGTGAATTAATTATTCAAATTATTCAGGATCCATCATGGGTCTATAATGTTAAAATTTGCAGATTATGTATGTGAGAAAGAACTATTTTCATCATTACTAGAATCCTTGGAGTGAATTTAAATGATTGTAATTATCTTCTATGGTAAATATTACATTAAATTAAATAATATCTAGAGATTGAATCAAAATTATTATCTCTATCAGAGTGATCCTTCATCATCATATGGGGATTCATTAAATAATGATGAAAGAGGGTTCTCACATAATCGTATAAGTTAATGGTGATCAATAGGAATTTCAAGAGATAAGAGTTGAGGTATTTCATGAACCCCTCCATAAAAAGTTACCCCAATGTGGGGAGATATATTATGACCCATGATTCTTGCCTCCAATAGGTCCTGTGAAGGCATCTAGCACCAAGGGTGTACAAATTTCAATATGGGAGGAATTACCCATTACAAGAAAATAAGATGGGGAAATAGAATGAATCACCCAAAACAACTCCAAGAATGATTTTAAAAGAGAAACCCAAACCATCTCAAGAAAATTTATAAGTAGAACTACTAAAGATAAAAGTCTCAAAAGTAGATACAAAAATGTAAATATAAAAAAGTGATAAAGCAACTGTTAAGGATCTGAGCAAGTAAGGTCCATCACAGTCCATGAAATCCTCTTAGAAACATGAAAATAATTTTATATACATGGGGTGAGCATAAAATTAAACTCTGTTGGACAACATAAGTTTCTCATGAACATGTGAAAGAAGAATACAAGTTCTCCTTTGAGAAAAGAACAGAACCAAATAAAACCTAAACATGCATACTAACCATCCCAACCTCACCAAGGAATTATCACCAAATAATTGACATCAATTAATATAATATAAAGTAAATAATATAAATGATAAGGTACCCCACACCACATTACCGTTTATTACCCACTCTCCCACCCAAACAAACGATATCTTGGTGCTGCCACCTCTTTCAAATATACCATATCACATCCCACCCGCACACACTTGGGCCTCACAACTCATCCCGCCTGCACACACCTTGGACTCACAACACATCACATATCATCCCCAAGACACTTGGGAATGCACATCACAACTCATCATAAATAATCATGGGAATCCACATCACAACTCATCCAGAAGAAAAATAGGATACCACATATCATTACATCCAACCTGAAGAAGCTTCGATCATCATCACCTAGAAGAGGGTACATGGAAGATTGGGTGGCTACCCATCCATCCTCCCACTGAGATGATGGTAATGAAACTCCATAATAAGGAAGTGGGAGTTTGTCACATAGTTCCCAACATGGGTGGGGTTTTTATAATAATCCAAATAATATATAGTGTATATATATATAAAGAAAAATCATATTGTACTAACCTATGGGTTTACAAAAAATATCATTAACAAATACATGAATTACCCACTTTATTGATACCTCAATATTCATTTATTAGGGTCTAAAAACAATTCTAGATTTTTAGGATCCCTTCATTTTATTATTTATCATAAACCACATTTAATCATGCAACCCGTCATTTAATTTTCTATTAACAAATTTCCTTCCCATTAACCAAGAAATCCAATTCCATTTCAAATAATATTAAACATTTATTAATTCTTTCATTAATTAATCATTTAGATGAAAGAAACCATATGTCACAAGAAACCTATCATCCAATAAAAACACATCTTGATACCCCAAAATCATGGATAAAAAACCAACACCTTATTTCCCCAAATGCATTTCCTACAAACCATCATCCCCACAAGACCCCACCACACATCACCGACACACAAGAATGACCACACACTTCACAACACATTAAGTGTTGGAACCACGATATTTATGAAGGAAATGGAGTATGTTTTGTGTTTGTTGTCAATCCACATTGTATGTTCAGAACACTTTTATGTAAAGGGATCATATAGGTCAAGCAGACAAAAGTATTGATTTTGACACCATATTCTAGTGTTTGCAAAAAAATTTGGGCCTGAATATCAGAGAATGAAGACATGGGTTGTTGGAAATAGGAGATGTGATCAAAAAATAAGTGGTGCGTGAAATAGGTGGACTGGACATTAAAAATAACATGGTGTGCGAAACAGTGAAGTGAGGTTTTTTATCACAAGTGTTTTTTCGGTATCAGAATACCGAATATTGGAAATGGAATGGGTTGTGTGAAATCGTGGAACAGTGCCCGAAATTTAGTGTTGCACGGAAGTTTTGTTTTCCTCGCTCGAAGGTGATTACACACTCATGAATGGTTTTCCACGAGGTGACCAAGTTTCTTATAAATAAAGGGTGACCCCCTCATACTAGAGGATATAAGACATAGAGAAGATCTGAGTTCTGATGCGCATAAAATCTGCGCGAAAAGGGAACTGTACGGAAAAATTATAGTTGTACTGAAAATTACAGCTGCATGGAAAATATTTATGATGTGCATCAAAATTTATGGTTGTTCTTAAAGGGTGTAATTGCACAAAATATTTTTCATGCGCAAAGGGAATTTTGTGCACAAAAGTCAGATCTTGCATGCACAGGGTTGAGGTTGCGTTCAACTAAGATTCGTTGGTATGGAAGTCCTATTTTCAGCAAATTCCACGTGGGATAAACATGAAATATTTATGAAGGGTATAAAAATGTTAAGGAGGAAAAACTAAAAGACCTATACAATTGGTTTGATGATCAGAATATGCATCCTGGTGAGAACGTAGACTCAGTCATCAATCGAATTATTGAAGTGGTTGGTGCAATTCATGGTCTAAGAAAAGAAATCAAAGATGTGGATATTGTTAAGAAAATATTAAGAATCCTTCCACTCCAATACAATTAAAAGGTGTTAGCCCTTGAGGAAAGGTATCATAAAAAACATTCTCTAGATGATCTACTGATCAGTCTGGTGGCATATGAAATAGGAGTCAAACCAGAAGATGCTACGACTCGAGTGAGCAAGGAAATGGAATTTATATCAATTGAGAAACTAAAAATTTAAAAATATAGTAGTATTTAAGATAATGAGGAAAAGTAACTTCTTTCTCTCATTTCCAAGAAACCCCAGAAAGGAAAGGAAAAATTCAAAGGGAAGTTACCACTTTCTTGTTTTCATTGTGGCAAGGTTGGGCACATTGCCTCTCAGTGATTAAGAATGTTAGATGATGAATATAGGGAAATTGAAAACCTTGAGAGGCCTTAATAATGTGTTTTAAAAATGGGAGACTTAAAATATAGAGAAAAAGTACCAATGAAGAGTTATGTTTGTAAAGAAGAAGATGATGATAATGAATTCTGTGAAGAAGAAGAACCAGAATTCAAAACTGGAAACCAATTTTCCATGATGGCCACTGTTGAGAAATTAGAATCATCAATAGATAAGGGTGGAGATAATAAGTTTTCACCTAATTCTAATCCCGAGTTTCAACTCATGGGTGCTATTAGTAAGCTTAATATTAAATGTAAGTGTTGAAATAAGTGGAAATCAATTGTAGAATAATCGTATGAATATGTTGAACAACTTGAATATGAAGTTGAATGACTGAGAGAATTTTTGAAAGTACAGTCTAAAATCGTTGAAATCACTGATGATGTAGTGGATCTGAAGTTGATAATTCAATATCCGGAAAATTTCATCAAGGACCTCCACTCCAGACTGGAAGAAAAGTCCAAGACTGCTAAGTGACTTGAAGAAGATGTTGGTACTCTTAGGAGTAAACTGTAGAGGGAATAAATTTCAAAAGAATCAATGAATAAAATAAAATTTGTAAAGCTCTCAGATGCTGCACTATTGGATAGAGTAAAACTTGGTTGTATTGGAGTAGATAAGATTTTGATTGATCAGAGAGCAAATTACATGGGTAATAGGTGAATCAGTTGTGAGGTTGAATCATCAAATGCTGCACATAAAGGTGATATAAATAATGGAAAGTTGAAATTGGGTCGTGTGGAAAAATCACTTGAAGTGATGAAAAAGAAACCCCAATTAAATCTGAAATAATAATAGAAGACTATCCTTGAGCCTCCAGGAATAACATATAGTCAAACTACTATCCCACATAAGAAGGAATGAGGATTATCAGAAGTGATAAGACATTCCCTCTCATGAAGTGTCAGTTCTACGGATATCTGGGTCATACCTTGTCTTATTGAGAAGTAGCAAGGAGCTATTTGAATGGAGAAGAGATGGAAGTTCAACAAAGGAGAAAAAATTCCTATCCGAATTATTTTAAAACAAATAGTTTCTATATATACTATTTTCATTGTTCTAACGTTGGCCATAAATCTATTTATTACAGGAAAAGAAGTGAAAAGGGCACCTCATATCAAAGTGATAGAAAAGTAAATGTCTATCAAAAAGACTATGTTGCTCTTGAAAATAGGGTTTTCGCTCTAGAATAAGAGCTTGAATATGAATAACCCATGTACATGGAAGAGAGAGGTGCAAGTCCATCAGTGTTCTACACTAAGCACAATAACTCATGGAAACAAAAGAGTAAAATTGAAAAATACAGACTTATAGAAGAAGCCCTCAAGGTCACAAATAAAAACTGCACCTGGATTCTTGATAGAAGATGTACATCCCACATGACAGGTAATGCATAACGATTTATGAATGTCAAGAAAAATGTTTATGTAATAGTGCGGTTCAGAAAAGATGGTGCTTTGAAGAAAAAAGGTTGTGGAAGTACATATCTAGCTAATGGAGAGATGAAGAAAACTGAAAACATTTATGTAGATGGTCTATGCCATAATCTTTTAATAGTGATTCAACATTGTGACTCAGGACTTATAGTTACTTTATATCATAAAGTATGGACTATCAAGGGAAAGACAGGAAATCCACTTATGGAAGGATGCAGAAAAAAAAGTCAACCTGTATCAGGTTGATAGTAAAGAAAACATTTGAAACATGACTATTAAAGAAGAAAATAACATGTGGCATCGGAGATTGGGGCACATCAATCAACAAGACATGGAGAAAATATAAAACTATATATTTTCATAGACATTACCAACCTGAATCATGGACGTGAAATGTCTTCTGATGCCTGCATTCATGGTAAGCTGGTCTACAGTTCATATCGTCCAATGAATAAAAGGGCATAAAATCTTCTGAATCTCAATCATAATGATATATTTATCCCAATAAATGTTTCTATAAATCATGGAAAAAGATACTTCTTCATTTTCATAGATGATTATAGTTGAATGGCATGTGTAATGGTTATACACAGGAAACGACAAGTGCAATACTACATGAAAATATATCGTTGAATCGCAGAGAATGATACTAGATGAACAATAAAAGTGTTGAGATCTAGCAATGGAGGTGAATAAATATTCATTGAATTTGAAAATTACATAGAGAAGAATGGAATACAACATGAGGTAGATACTCTGTGAACTCCACAGAAAAATGGATTTGTTGAGCGAAGTAATTGACAGGTGAACAACATGGAAAGAACTATGCTGATTAAGAGTTGAATTCCACTAAATTACTGGAAAGAGTTCATTCAAGTTGTAGTGTATATTCAAAATAAAACCGGGCTTTATAAGGGTGAGACGAAGACATGATATGAATTTTGGCATGGATGGAAGCCCTCTTTGAAATACTTTCGTGTATTTGGATGTAAATGCTTCATCAGGGACAAAGAAGCAAATCAAGGGAATTATGGAGAAAATTATGATGAATGAATTTTCCATGGATACTCAGTGAACAAAAAATCCTACAAGTGTTTCAACAAGATATTAGAAAGGATTGTGGAAAGAAGTGATTTTAAGATCATTTAAGAGAAAACCACAAATGCTTTAAGTATTTCGTATGCTTATTTGATATAAAGTGAGGAAGAAAGTGAACGTGGAGTAAATACAAATACAGAAATAGAGGAAGGTGTAAAAAACACTCAGTAGCCACTTCATGATATTGAATTAAAAGAAGAATATGAAGAGGAATATTTGACTAGAGAGAATGCAACTGAACCTCATAGGAGAAATCGAATATTTGAGATTGATCCATCTGATATCATTGGGGACAGGAGTGCAACGACACCAACAAGGAGGATGAGAAATGACAAACAATCTGCATTCCTGTCAGTTATGGAGCCATCCACATTTTAAGAAGCTACAAAATAATAATATTGGTTGAAAGACGGGAATGAATAGTTAGATCAAATTGACAAGGATCAGATATGGGATCTTGTCCAGAGACTCAAAGGTCACAATGTGATTGGTACTAACTGGATCTTCAAGAACACACTTTATGAGCATGTATGTGTTATTAGAAATAAGGCATGATTGGTATTTAAAGGATAAAACAAGATTGAAGGAGTTTATGTTGAAGAAACCTTTTCTCCAGTGGCTAGATTGGAGTCAAGAAGGATTTTCCTTTCTATGGCACTCCAATGAGGATATAAAGTATATCAAATGGATTACAAGACAACATTATTGAATGGTGTACTCGAATAAAAAGTCTACATTGAACAACCAGTGTGTTTTCTTCTTTGTACTGATGAAACAAAGTTTTGAAAACTAATGAAAGCTCTATATGGTTTGATGATGGAAAAACGAGAAAGGTATTACAGGCTAGATTCTTATCTCAAGAATATGGAATTCAAAAGAAGAAGAGTTGATCACAGTCTCAATGTGAATAATTCTCTAAAATATCAGTTTATGGTTCTAGTTTACGTTGATGACATTATATTTTGGTAGCAGAAGGCAGAAATCAGTGGATGAATTTTTCCATCACAGGAAATCAGAAATCAAATTCTCTATGATTGGGGAGATCACATATTTTTTGGGACTGCAGCTTACTCAAAATAAATATTTCACATTCATTTATCAATAAAAGTATGCAAGAGAGTTACTGAAGAGATTTAATATTCCTGACTCCAAACCAATGTCAACTCCGATTTTAGTTGGAACCAAACACGGAAAGCATGAGTATGGGACCTCTGTAGATCCCACCATGTACATGAGAATTATTGGCAGCTTACTATACCTAACAGTAACACAGCCCGATATTGCCTTTGAAACTTGCTTACCGTCCCAATTTCAGAGTAATCCAAAGGAAGAACATATGGAATTAGTAAAGAGAATAATGAGGTACATTCAAGGTACTCATAATTATGGGTTATATATTGCTGAAAGAATGGACAATGAATTATCAGCATTTTCTGATACTGACTAGGTAGGAGATGTAATTGACTGAAAGTCCACTAATGGTGGGGATTTCTATATTGGGATTAAATTTGTTGGCTGGTTGAGTAAGCAACAAGAAATTACTTGACTTATTACTACTAAAGCTGAGTATATCTCTAAAACAAAGGCTTATAGTCAACTACTATGGATGAAGCAAAAATTGACAGATATTGTTGATGAGGTGAAACTAACAAGGGTGATTTTCTGTGATAACAAGAGTGAAACTGATCTCACCAAGAATCTGGTTCAGAATTATCATACGAAAAATATTGAAATAAGATATCATTTTAACAAATAAAATTTTGAACAAGTTGTGATTAAGATGGATCATGTTGGAACGGATGAGAAAGTGGCTGATATCCTGACCAAACCACCGTCAGTGGCTGTTTCTGAGAAACATTGGTTGAAACATTATGTTCATCCACCTCCCAATGCATGAGGAGGTTACAAAAATCCTCTATCTAGAATTGTGTTTACGATTTTTAATATGTTTGTGGATGTGATGCAGGTTTGTGGGGGAGATACTATCCAGGGGGAGTGTGTTTTGAGCTGAACAATTACCAGTCATTGGGTTTATTTTCAATGGGGTAGAAGGAATAAATTCAGGACTTGTAATGATTTTGTGACACAATTAGAATTCAGTTATAGGATTAGAGGGAATACATTGGACATGTATTGCTTCTGTGACACTGTAAGAGAACTGCTTGGTCGTCATTGAGAATTCTAAAACACGAGAACCCAATTCAGGCTTCCCCTCTTATTTTCTACAATGATCATTTTACACATAGACTTATAGGGCTGGTTATGTTGATTCTTGAGTTTTAGGTTTCTCTTTTGCTTGGTGCTCTTTAAATTTATCTGGTGATTGCCAATAATCGCAATGGGGGAGAAAGTTGGAACCACGATCTTTATGAAGGAAATGGAGTGTGGTTTGTGTTTGTTTCCAATCCTCATTGTCAGTTCCAAACAATTTTAAGAAAAGTGATCATACAGTTCAAGAAGACAATAGAATTGAAGGTGACACCGTTTTATAGTGTTTTCCAAATTTTTGGGAATGAAAATCGGAGAATGAAGACATGGTTGTTGTAAATAAGAGATTTACACAAAAAGTAAGTGGAGCGCAAAATAGGTGGGTCGGGTAGGAAGAAGGGAATGCTGTGTGAAATAGAGGAGCAAGGTTTTTTCACACAAGAGGTGTTTCGGGATCAGAACAATGAAATTTCGCAAAGTCATGAGTTGTGCCAAATCTTGGAACTATGCAGAAAATATGGTGTTGTGCAGATGTTGTGTTTTCTGCGATCGAACAGGATTAGGCGCTCAAGAAGGGGTTTTCACATGGGGTTAAGGTTTCCTATAAATATGAGGTGACCCCCCTCATTTTAGTAGATAGAAGACTTAGAGAAGATCTGAGTTCAGATGCACATAAAAGCTGCATGAAAAGTGATCTTTGCGGAAAAATTAGAGTTGCGCGAAAAAAACTGTTACGTGGATAATATTTATGATGCACGTGAAAAGTTACGGTTGTGCATAAAGGGTGTAGTTGCGTGAAATATTTTTTTGCGCGCAAAGGGAATTTTTCACACAAAAGTTAGATCTTACACGCACATGGTTGAGGTTGCACAAAATTGTCAGTACAAGCTTATTTCTTGTTCTGATTATCTAGTTCAGTGATTTAGTGATTTCAAGTGCATCAATTTATGACTTCGATGCAAGAAGAGTCTCATTCTGAATAGAGACAAATATTTCAATGTGAATCTATTGAAGTGACCTTTAAGTCAATACACTGAGCTTGAATTCTCTCAAGACTGTGACCTAGGGGGAGTCGAGGGAAGTGATCCAAGGGATGCAGTGAGTTATACTTGAACCATTCTAAAGGAAGTGTTCCTAGCACAATGTGACTGTAGCCGAATCTTGTAATTCAAAAACTAGAATAGATTAGTGAATTTAGTTATGACTGACACGCTATCGGTGAATGATCCTTGGATGTGGCCCTTTGCGGTGAACCATGTAAAAGTGTTTTTTCATCTTCCGGCATTCATTTGTATGAAATATTTAACAAGTACTTTCCAATGTGGGAATAAGATCCACAACATTAAAAAGAAAAAGTTGAGACCCTAATTCACCCCTCCCCTCATAGGGTGTACTGGGGTCCTTATTTAAGATCCTTTTTTAGATATATAATGTTTCCTTTATGGAATTCCACTTTATTTCATTATGGCATTATCACACAAGTTAAAATCATGGGGAAACCATTTTATTATCCAAATATACATGGTTAACTAATTTTAATTTTTGGGTGACAGCAAATGATCACATCCTAAAAACAATCACAAGACACATATCTAATGAAACAAAATCCCCCAACAACTATGATTTTTAGTGGGGAATCAAGCCTGTACAATTCACAATATCACAATATAATATCAAATCATTAAATTCAGGTGAATCAAGCCCCATTTTAACCTTTTAAATCAATTAAACAATTAATGATCTTTGACTAATCAAGAGAAACCATAACCCATATGTAAAAATATAAATCCTCTATCACATGATACACAATAAGACTCAATGAAGGAAACCCTCCCTCAATGAATCTTTTGCAACTAGTTGTGCATCCCAGGGTGAAGAAGAATGCACTTGAACCACAACTACACTATGAGAACCACATATGAACCTTTACCTCATCAAGGATCTATAAAAATGAAACCCATATTCTCCCACAATCCATTGAAACACCACAATAGAAGAACCCCAAAGAAGAAAGAAAGGAAACATGTGAGAAAAAGAGGAAAACTCACCACAAATCGAAGATGGTAGCCCAAGGATTGATCCCCATTGAAGGAAATATCCATAAAATGAAGGATAAGGTGGTCAGCCACCAGGAATGAGAGGAGAGATACTCCAATATGGTTTGACAAATTACCTTAGTAACTAAAACCTTTAAAACTGTATCGCTTTAGGTAATTACACGATGTGTAATTTCATTTCACATAATTTAATTTATGAATTCTAGGTTCTAAAGAAAAGGGAATCACTTATTATTATTTGAATCATAAATACTACACATCGGGAACAACACATGAAAATCCATGAAAACAACATTCACATCGTTAGATACACTTACACGGTGTCTATTTACTGTAGTATCTCTGGAGAACCTCCAACTTCCACTAAAAACTTTTGAAACCTCCTTCAAACACCTCTAACAACAAAAATACAAAGTAACGGACCAGGAGGGAACATACCATTAAATCGTATGCCAATCAAATGATTCTTAACCTCAAGAGTCCAATACTAAACCCAGAAGTGAAGGTGTCTAAACAAAAACTCCATGAGATACCACTAAAGGATATCATCATACCATAAATAATATGAATAGCCAAACTCTTGAATCCAATTGACAAAAAACATCCTACACAACCTCAAGAAACCTCCTCCCACACAACCACAATATCACACAACCATTAAAAGACCATCAAAACCAACATGTAGCCTAAAATAAAAACCACTACAACCAATGAATTGAACCATCCCGAACATGAAAATTAGGGAATTACGTCTTCCATATTAAGATATTATCGGC
This sequence comes from Viscum album, assembly GCA_963277665.1. Taxonomy (NCBI): domain Eukaryota; kingdom Viridiplantae; phylum Streptophyta; class Magnoliopsida; order Santalales; family Viscaceae; genus Viscum; species Viscum album. Next base: position 440,975,285 of record OY728135.1, on the reverse strand, counting down.
TCTGGGCATCACTGACTCCCCCAAAAAAGTTTAATCACATCATATATAATGATTATTGATTAAGAATTAGGTTCTCCCCATTTTATACATTAGGCCTTTATCACACATCGCACCACACAAATAACAAACCAAGGAATACAACTCATCTCCAAAAACAAAAGGATCCAAACATCACATCACAAAGCAAGATAGAAAAAATAAAAATTCAAGAAACCTCTAGGTACAAGGCACTCATCGGTATTTGTCACTCCCAATTACTCTCATCTATGAGACCATGCCTCCACAACACATGAACCAAGGGAATGTTATGTCCTTGAAATACCTTCTCTTGACAGTCTTGGATCTCCATTGGATGCTCCATGAACGTCACGTCATCAAATATATACAACTCTCCAAATTCAAGGACATGAGAGTAATCATTAAGATACCGATGACGCTCAGAGATGTGGAAGACATCACGGATCCTCTGTAACCATGACGGTAATGAGACCTGGTACACTACTTTTCCAACTCTTCCCAACACATTAAAGGACCCAAAAAAATCCTGGAATAAATCTTGCTACCTATTCCAAACCTCCACTACCCATGTCTAGTGGAAACCATCAACGACATGTGGTCCCCAATATTAAACTACAAGGGCCTCCTCCTGTTATTATCATAAATATTTTGTCGATCTTGTGCTAATATCATCCTCTCATGAAGAATCTTAGTTTTCTCTTTCATGATTTTCACCACATCAAGACCAAGAACATATGTCTCCCTAAACATCATCTATCATAATGAAGAACAACACGGTCCTCTGTACAATGATTCAAACGGAGACATCCCAATGGAAGAGTGATAGAAATTATTATAAGAAAACTCTAACAATGGTAGGTGTTACTCCAAAGATCCACCAGAGTCCAAGATGCATGCTCGCAACATATCCTCCAGCATCTAGATAGTCTGTTCCTTCTACCCATCTTTCTGTGGGAGGAGAGCAATGTTGAGGTGTAATTGGAAGCCAAAATCATTCTATAATCCCCTCCATACTCATGAGGTAAATCGGCCATCCCATTCCAAGAAAATGGGCCTCAAAACTCCACAAAACCACACCACCTCATCCATGTACCTCTTATCCTTGTATTCCACCACGCACGACTCCTTGATCGTTAAGAAGTTGGTTTATTGTTTCAACCAATCCATTATCACGTATATAGGATCCCAATTTCCCTGAGCTTTGGGTAACACAGTGAATAAATCCATCGAGATGTTATCCCATTTCCACTCAGGGACATCCAAGGGTTGCAACAAACCACCAAGAATACGATGTTCTTCCCTAAACTGCTGGAAAACAACAAACCTTTCCCTAAACTCCACAACTTACCACTTCACCCTGGACCACAATAATAGAAGACTCATACCACGATAAATATTAGAAATTATTGGCTGTAACACCAAGTCTGTTCTATATAACTCATAGAGAACTCCGTCTCACATTACAATCAGAATAAAAAACCTTTAACGAAACAACATATGGTTTCAACCATCCTCTGACCATCCATTTGTAGCATCACTATGGACAACACGATCACACATCACCTATTCTTATGAGTCTTCCCACTATGACTCCTCCACCTAATGTATCATAGAATATTTCACTATTATCTAAAACAAACAACCTCTTTAACCACCCACACTGGTATCTATGTTCAAGGAATCCAACTCAACCATTTCCCTCTAAGCATCCTTAAACACCCAAACAACTCCCTTCCACCACATCCTGCTCCAAAAATTTCCCACAACATTCCCCATTCTTGAGGTCTATGAGATCTCAAAATCTGAATTCTGAAGAAACTCCATCCACCTCTACTGCAGCAAGTTCAGATCACACTGGGAAATGATGTAACTCAAGCTCTTGTGATCCCTGAAGACCAAAAATCACTCCCTAATGAGGCAATGTTTCCACAACCTTAGGGGGAACAAAACATCAACTAGTTATATATCATGGGTGGAATAGTTATGCTCTTGGGGATGTAACTACCTAGACCCATAAGATATCACTTCCCTCTACTGTATCAATATTTACCCCAATCCAATATAGGAAGCATCAAAAAACACAAAAAAAATCACTCATTTCTCAGGAAACTAGAGCACTGGATCCCTAACCAACTTCTCATTCTGGTAACTAAATACTTTTTGGCACAGATCACACCACATGCTATCTTGGTCTTTTATAGTCAAAGCTATCAATGGGGATTCAAATCAAGTGAAAATGAGTACAAGCCTCCAATAATAGCTAGTGAAAAATAGAACACTATGATCCTTTTCCACATTATAGTGTGTTTCCAAGAAACAACTACTTAAATATTCGATGAGTCTAATACCACACCCTGTTGAGACACCCCATGCCCAATGAAATGAACCTATAATTTCTAGAACATACACTTGGAAAAATTAAATAAAGTTGGTGGCATCAATGAACATGCAAGATATCTCTAAGATTCTCAGCATGCCACTCTTCTGACTTTGAGAATATCAAGATATAATCGGTGAACATGATGAAGAACTATTTTAGGAACACATGGAACATGGATTTAATAAGCCCCATGAACTTAGCCAATGTGTTCATAACACTGAATATAATGAAAAAATACTTGAATTTCCCATACCTGCACCTGAAGGAAGTATTCGGGATATTTCACTACTTTGCCCTCAACTGGTGATATCCCGACCTCACATCGATCATAAAAAACCATCTCACCCAAATATATTCATCGCAAAAATATTCTATCCTTGGAAGAGGGTAACTAATTTTGACCGTCACTAGATTCAACCTTTGGTAATCTATGAATAGACCCAGACTGCAATGATGTAAGCATATCCTGAACTCATCATCATGTTGATGTGTACCGCCACAACCTCCTTAGGAAACAAAATCTTGGAAGTCCCCAATGTGCCTTGGATACTCTACCATACCAATGTCGACTAATCCTAATAACAACTCAGACTAAAAGGAAATAAGGGGATCCATACACTGACATCCCACATGACAACTCCACTCAACAAAGAAAACTACACATTGGCCAACCACAACCAAAAACATGATTATTCTATAGATGTAGTAGATAAGAGAACCTACAGAATACAAATAGTAGATTCTAAAGAAGAAATTTTATGGATAAATATATTGAAATAAATGATACCCACATGAATGATGTTGCCCCATAATTAGTCAACATCCCCGCACACATCAAACAAGCTGGTATGGCCTCTGACTAGCATAGTCAACACCAGGGGTACGAGAATCCTATATACGTCTAGTTCTAGAGAATAGGATATAATGGGTACAGTAATGGAGTGAAATGAAACAGAATCAAACAAGGAAGAAACACGACTACTAAACAAACAGATTGTACATCTGATGATCTCAACCCCCTCTGGAACTAATACCTCCACTGTGTGTAACTGATCATGCCCAAGTCCTCTACCTCTCTGCTGATGAGAACATCAATTTCCATGCTCGGGATGTGGTCACTGAACATGAGGAATATTCGGAGTTTGGCCTCTACCTGATGTATCTCGCCTAAACAGAGCATAACCCTAATAAACCTACTACTGAAATGGCCATATTGGTAAATGCTATAAAGGATGATGCTAAACATGTCCACCATATCCACACTGATCTCAATAAGACACTATACAGTTTTCTTAAAGATGTATTTGGACCCCACAAGAAAAAATAACACATAATCACCAACCCCACAAGAGAGGTTCGACAACCAGAAGGTTGAAAGGGAAGCTATTGAGGTTGACTACAGGATGGTCAGAACCTCAATGATCTTAGAGCCTGAGACCTACAACAAACAACTTTTCCATTCAAGGAACCATGCTGGTTCCCTTCCCATAAGGAAACCTCCTTATTATTGCATTCTATTGATCACCTTTTCCTTCTTCTGAACCTCATGGTATTTGGGAGACATAAAGGAGTAACTGAATACATATATAAGGGATTGAGTGACTCATAAATATTACAAATAAGAGACTCCTCGTATAGAAAAATATCTAGGGGAAATCACAAAAGGTCCTTGAGAAAAATTCCCATATCCCACACTGTTGTGCACCCCTACTAAGGAGAAAGAATCTCCTACCTCTTTAATTCCTTCATGGAAGATGAAAGGAACTCTTCTCAGAACTCCTTTTGGAAGTCGACCCACAAAACATCTTCCACCTTCCACATCTCCCATATATAGCATCCACCACTATAGCACAGCTCCTCAAATATGAATAACTGCTATGGGGACCCAGTGCCTCATTGGGGCATGTATCGAACTAAAAGGTATCTCGAGATCCTCTAGCTAGATCTATATATTCACGTATCAAAAACTACCATAGTACATACCCAATTCCTTCCATTGGAAAGCATGAAACATCATTTATCATTGGTCATCCTCCTCAACTGGATCAACTATACACTATTCTACCAGATCAGCCTACTGATTCTTAATTGCCTTAGGCAGATGAAAATGATGAATAGAATCCATTGTTGAAAGTTAAACAAATAAATTCCTAACCCTGGTAGTATGGATGTTCATTGTGATATATTTTAATTAAATTTAATCTAATTATTTCATTCAATCCATTTTGACCTTCCCCAAACAGCCCAATTCAAATAAGAAAACAAGTCATCTTGATGCATGTAATTTTATTATTTCTATACACTAAAGGAATTGTAGCCCCACTTGGTCGTTCGGTAGGCTCAGATTCCTTTCATCAAATCATGGGGGACCTAAAATCTCATGTCCTAGATAGTCTTCCCTGGCCTATGTCACACACCAAAATTATATGAAATTGTTTCCCTACCAACCCAATCTATCCTCCTTGTGACTTACACCAAAATACATCTTATCTCTCAACCATTACCTTTGATACCACTCTGCCATGACCCCTTCCCTCCAAGGATACCTCAATGATTAGAGAGAGATGATAAGTCCTATTCCCTGCCTATAGTAGGTCTTGGGTTACCAACTAGCACCATGGGTGTACAAATCTCACAACATGAGAGGCTTTACCCTTCACAAGAAAACAAGATAAAAATATAGAATGAATAATCCAAAATAAATCCAATACATAATATAAAATAAAAACTCAAACCATCCCACATGCATATATAAATAGAACTGATACATATGAAAATCCCCAATGTAGATACGCAAACACATACCTAAATAAATGTCACTAAAACTATCCAGAATCTACGATAGTAAGGTCTATCAGTATCCAAAAAATCCTCCTGGAAACCAAAAAACTAATTTATATACGTAGGGTGAGCATACAAGTATGTTCAGTAGGAAAACCAATGTCACTCATGCTCATGTGAAAGAAGCATACTAATGAACCTGTAAGAAAACAACAGAACAAAAAAACTCATAAATATGAATACAAACCATCCCAACATCACCAATACACATTCACCAAATAACTTATGTTATGTAATATAATATAATATAAAGAACATTTATTATAGGGTACCCGACAAAACATTCCCACTGATTAGCTGCTCTCACACCCAAAAATACTTCTTTGTGAACCCATATCTTCTAAATATAGCAAATAACATCATATCCACACACCCCTAGAGATCACAACACATCCCACACTCAAACACCAGGGTATCAAAAAACATACCACCCTCACACAACTAGGCCTCACAACACATCACATATCATCTAGAAGACACTTGGGAAAGTACATCACAACTAATCCTAGAGAAACCTAGGACAACACATCACAACTCATCCCAAATACACCTAAGATAACACTTATCAATACATAATCCTAAAGAAGCTTGGGTCGTAATCTCTTGGAAGAGGGAGTAGGGAAGAGTGGGTGGCCATCCATCCATCCTCCAAATGAGATGTTCAAAAAAACACCCCCTCGTGATGATGCGGGCATTGACGACATAGTTCTCAACATGGCTAGGGTGAATATAGATTTCACAAGAATATATATCATATACATATATACAAAGATAATTAAACAAGCCCAACCCATGCATTTAAAAACAAATCACTAACCAACCCGTGACATACCCACTTTACTAAAACTTCTAAATGCATTTTGTTAGTATTTAAAAAAGTCATTTCATATGGTTCAAATTCCTTCATTTAATTATTACCGACAACCAAATTTTATCACATAACCCATCATTTAATTTTCCATTAAAAAAATTCCATCACATTAACCAATGTAACCCATCTCATTTAAAACATTATTAAACATTCATTTATTCTATCACTACACGTTCATCCAGCAAAAAAAGAACCATGTGTCACGAAAAACCTATTATCGCTAACAATACACCTTGACTCCCAACATGTTTGACCAAAAAACCACTACATTTCTTCCCTAAAAGAATGTCCCACAAACCAATAGCCCAAAAATCCCTAACAATAAAACTTTATCCCACAAACAAGGCAACATTCATTAGATAATATCACAATAATTTTGAATATTTACAATGTGAATTTTATCACAATCAACTTTATTTCATTGGGGCATTATTACAAAAGTAAAATCATTGGGAAAACATTTTATTAACCATATATACCTGGTTGGAAAATTTCCATTTTAGGGTAATACCAAACAATGACCAAAAAATATAAATCATAGCACACATATCCATCATAAATAAATCCCACAACTGCCACAATTTTTATCGGGTCATCAAGATCGTACAATTAAAAGTATGACAATATAATATCAATGTTGTAAACTCATGTGAATCAAAACCCATTTTTTCATTTCAATTTCATTAACCAATTATTTATCTTTAATTAATCCAGCACAACCATAACCAATATGTAAACAAAATTTACCCCCTTTTATATGATACACAATAAAGACAATTGAGGTAAATCCAACATTAATGAAGCTTTATCAACTCGTTGCACACCACAGGGTAAAGAATAATGATTATGAACCAAAACTACACCACAAGAATAATGTATAAAAATATACCAAACCAAGGATCCATCAAAAAAAAACTAAAACACACCACCAAACCAATGAAACACCACCATAGTGGAACCTCGAAAAATAATGGAATGAAACGAGTGATAATGACACGAGAAATCGCCAAGGAATGAAGACAAGAGCCCAAGGATCGATCCCCATAAATAAAAATATCCAAACACTGATGGAGAACATTGTAAAATTCTTAGAATGATAGTAGATACAAATTTATTGGGTTTGATAAATAACCCTAGTGGCTAAAACCTTTAAAATTTTATAACATCATGGAATTAAATGACTTGTAATTATCTTTTACATCATATAATTTCGGGATTCCAGGTTCCACTTAAACATGTGTCCGACGTATATTTTTTATTTCCAAACAATTTTATGGGAATGTGAGAACCCTCACAAATTACATGTTTCAACACCAAATGATACAATGGAATAGTTGAAGAACAGTTTGAGTTGTTTGGATTCAACCTCCCTAAATAGAATCCAAGGGATAGATTGTACTTGGGAGTCCGGATAGTCCTTTAAGATACCTCTATAAAGATGTGTCAAGTTTTCCCATGTTTGTTTGCATTGCTCCTTGCTAATCTTCTTCGTATTGAGTCCTCTAGCCAAGATGTGGGTCTGCTTATCAATCCACTCACCCTGTTCTTTAGAAGTAGTCACCTGAAGCGTTCTCATCTTCATCGAAGCCTTAAGAACCATTGCATCCTAAATCTTTTCATCTGAGTTCATAAGAGGATCCATGTGTTCCAACACCGATGATACCTGTTGCTGAGGGTTTTCAGGAGATCCTACCTCATGATGTTACCCTGGGTCAAACAGCCCCTTAAAACCCATGGGAATGTCAGGGGACACAGCCTCATATCCGGCCTCCATCAGGTCCTTGGGGGTGTCATCCTCCACGTGCTGACTATTCAAGAAGAACTTACCTTTAGGCATAGGAGTTGTCAGAGGCACATTACACTTAAAAGTAGCATCTCTAGTAAGTGGTGGACTACGTAGATAGGAGTAATCCTTTCTATGTCGGGCCCTCCAATTATTCATAATTAAGTATTTTGAATCAATAAAATTGTTCTTTCCCTTCTGCGAGGAGGATCTAATGTAGTCTTCCTCTATGACTAGTTCCTTGGACTCAAATAATCTGAGACCTCATCCACATCCTCTTGAGCTACTTCCTCACCCACCAAAGGATACTCTCCATTATCCATTCCACCTACTCCTACATTAACATTACCATACTCTTCCCCTAACACTGCAAATCAGTTTTGAGAAGACACATTTGATCCCCCAGATTTAAGCTTCGCATCATAAAAAATTCTATCCTGCGTGACCTTCAATTTTTTTCCCTGAAGCACTTGTCTAATCTAGACCTTGACCCATAAATTGGAAAACTGTTGGGATGTCCTCCTGGGTAAGATCTAGGAAGCCTCACCAGTGGCTTTAGCCACATGGGCATCCCCAGCCAACTCCACAGTATTAGAGGATATTGGAGGTGCTGGTTGCAATGCCTGAGAAACATCCAGAAAGCTTCCCCTCACTTACTATCCAGCCCTTCCCTAATCGAATACCTCTATAAGAAGTGCATCATAATTGTCTGATGCAACACCAAGATCAACTTTCAAATTCTGAAAAATATAAGTTACACATGGGTTAACCTGAGGACCCAAAGACTACACCCGAGAAGCAGAATGGTATTCCCCACTCCATTGGACACACTCTTGATGCATCCCCACCTCCAACCGAGGGGAAACATAGTCTGGAGCAATCACAGATGAAACCAGAATGTGAGATACGTGGAAATCGTTTTGCAGATGTCCAAAATGTCGACATGATTGGAAAAAGTCGAACCAACTATCAAAAACCACAGATTGAAGATAACACAGTTCATTGCTAACCTCAATCCAGAGAACTTCAACTGGAGACATCGAGATGTCCACCTCCATATATATTCGAGTGCAACGGGATGACATAAGGATCTTGAGTGTTCTTCAAATGATAGAATATGCCGATGATATTACCTAACATCTGAAGAATTTCTAGGTTTTGTAAAGGAAGAGGGAGACCCATGAAACTGATCCAAATCGCCACGATGGGAAGATCCCATCTCCAGCGAATCTCATTGCTTCATCTAAGTAGGAAGAAGGGAAAACCGTCACAAGATCTGCTCCCCTTGGACCACACTGTGGCCAGATCAGCATCGGAAGAGAAACGTAGAAGTAAATGATGCGGATCCAATAGGCTGGTTGTGATGCTTCATTGAAGAGGCCAAATTTTGTTGACAAAATGATCAAAACTATCGAGTGACGGCCTACACCGACCAAAGCGAGCCACCATAGATAGCCCATGGAGTGCTGAAGCCTCTGTGAACTCCTGTAAGGAAAGTGGTAGTGAAGGGGATCCATGGTGAAGACTAGGGACTTTCAGGAAAAGCCGGATAAGGGGAATATAATGGAGGGAGGTAGGATCAGTGAAGGGTGAAAAGGGAGAAAGCGAGGGGGGTGGGGGTCAGGCGGATCATCCATCTCTTCCGCCCGAGGGAGATGCCGCCGCACCTAGGGTCCATGGGAGTGAGCGGAGGCAAAACCTGAGGGAGACACCAGTTTAATTGGATTTATTAAACATGTGTATCTATTTTATTATTTAACCCTAAAGATCTTCATTTCATTACCATAACAGGACAATATGTGAAACCAAAATTCACAATCTGTAATATACTTACACGGTGTGTATTTCCTGAAGTAGCTCTAATGCACATCCAACATCCATCAAAACCTCCCGGAACCTCCCCCAAAAAACCTCAAACCACCAAAACTAGAAATTAGTGGACCGGTAGGTCATATACCATTAAAATTTAAATCAACCAGACCAAATCTAGTTTCTTTTAACTATGGTAAAATGTGTAATATCATGAAATATTGTCATAAGAGAAAGGTAAATTATAGTATTCCAACATCTAGATGACTAAATCCTATTAATTCAGATGGATAATGTTGCACCAATCTACTTATGAGTTTCAACACACCATTAGAATCTTGGATCATATATTCTAGAGCCTCTTTCCACTCCAATAGTAGGAAGGGATGTATAATCAATTATATATTCAAATAATTTATACGAGTCCATCTAGTGGATGATAAATCTCTTAGAATAGTGGAAAAGTGTGATGTGAAAATATAGTAGAATAACAGTAGTGTCCATGAGATAAAAGAAGTCAAATATATTCAAGTTTCATAAAAAATCTTATTTAATTAGAGAATTTTACTAAAACTATTTATGGAATAATAATTGTTGGTGGACTATGTAAAATCACTAAAGGCTCTATTATTATAGGTAGAGGTGTAATGGATGGAATGTTGTATCTAACTAAAAGGTTAGTGGGAGATACTATTTCTGGAACTATATGAATCAGTAATTCAAGCCCTCATAAATGTTATTAAAATAAGGAATAATTTTCATATAGAAATATTACATTACTTTAGATGAATATTTAATACATATCATTCTAATAAATTCCAAAATCATAATTTTCTGTGTTTTTATTCTAGATACAAAATCCTCTTATATTATGAATTATATTAAATATATCCGAAAAATATACTTCCAAATATTACTATTCCTAGACATACTTGAAATAAACCATTCCTCATTTTTTTTGAAATGAAACAAAATAAATGGTGATCTTAGATTCTCAGTAAGGGTAAACAAGGGAGATATTGATGGAAAATTTAGCACAACATGATCATAATGGTAGGACAATATTATATTGACATTTGAAAACCATAACATGAATATAATAGATCTTAATCCAGTGTCATGTAATAAATATTGGAATTTCAGAAGACATAAAATATAATATATAAAAAGAACATGATCCATACAAGTATAACATTGAAAAAACAATGTGGAAAAACATATGATTAAAATGTTGTGAACATGTATAACAATAAATACGTTCTCTCATTATGTTAAGGGCATGTGATCGGTTACAAACATAAAATAATGAACATAGGGCAGTTCCATGCATAATCTAGTATAGATCAAAACCATTTCCATGCATAATATCTTGGACATAAAAACCAGGTTCATAAATAATATTATAAGCACAAATACTATTTCCATACATATAATTGTGAAAATGAAATTAGGTACATGCATAACATATATATCTCATGAGTTATTCATCTTGACCCAATGCATTGGAGAGATATAACAGACCCAATAGTCACATAATCACAATCCATTAAAATTTATTCTATAATATCATGAAATCTTTTAACATTTCATCATAACTTAATCCAATAGAAATGAAAATGGGTTTCATAAACATCTCATCATCATAACAATAAACCATGGGAGAATGAATAAGGATTATATCAATGGATCATATCCCAAGTTAAACAAATATAAAAGCAAAGAATGTCAACTTAGATGAAAATTTGTATAAAGTATCTATGGAATATTTCTTGAGGGAAATTATGTTTTCATTTGGAAATAACTTATTTAAAATCTAAAAATCTCCAACATATTAATGAAATTTTTTATTTTAAAATACCCCTGTATAATTTAATGATAATATTTAAAAAAATGACCATTTATGGTGGTTATAAATTCTATTCATGTAGTGTAAATTATAATAAGGATTCCTTTCACATTTTTAGTAATGAATAAAAAGTAAATCATTACAAAAATGAATAGAAAAATCCTTTTAAACCATTTTTTTAAAAGATAAACATGCGTAAAAATGACATTAAATTTTCATTATATAATAGTAAAACAATCCTAATATTTTTTAAATATAATCTGGACATCTAATAGAATGATTCCCAAACAAATATTAAAACAAAATATTTTTTACATAAAAATATTATTTTGGTCTCTTCAGTACATAAAGGGAAAAATGAATGAAAATATTTTAATCCCCATAAATAACCATAGGTCAAAAACAGTTCTGATATTCATGAGAGGTAGATTAATAAATTTACACATCATGAATGTAAAAATAAAAAATATGGGTAACTAATGAGATTATAAAGTTAAACCATTACAATTATTGTAATTTTAGAATAAAAAGGACATTGAAAGAATAATTTTAAGAAAAAATATAAATATAATAAATTTAAATAAATTTAGGATATTACATGTCAAAGGTCAGTACATACAACTCATCAAATAATATATGAGCATATCATAACAGATTTCTCAATGAATACAGATTGAGATGATAAACCCTTACCTCAAGTTTCAATTTCCTCAAAATTACATTAACTTCTAGTATAATAAATTTCAATTTATTATACATATATAAAGAGTAATTTTTAATATTATAATATCATATTTTATCAAATTATAAAAATTTAACACCCACTTTCCAATAACTACTTATTAAAAACATATTTCTTATATGTTAACTCTTTCATTTTTTCATTTGAATTTTGGTTTGGTAGTTCTGGTCCATATACATGGTCCTGGTATCATCATATACATAATTTTATTCATAATAAAAATATTATATATATTCATCATATATTTGTTTATATTATTCTATAAGAAATAGATATTGAAAAATGAATTACGTCATTCCTGGAGATGGAATGTTGTATGCATGGATAAATGTTGTTCTCAATTTTCTATGGATTAAAGGAAGGAAATTTAAATAATAATTCACCTGTGTATAATCATTTAAATATCATATATATCATATATATTAACTAAATATATCCTTATATCCATCTATTTAATGAATAAATGTAAAATGAATACCATCACTACATAAAGGTTGAAGTCCACGCGTATGTCCATGTGATGATATTATTTTCAAATAGATTAGAAATTAAATATGATATTATAAGTACCTAAAAATAATTATTATGTAATAATAAAATATAAACATAAAAAACATCATAAAAAACATCCTTGAATGTTCGTGATGTAAAATTAATTGTATAGGTACGTGGAGACGGTAAACCGTACCTATGCATAAACAATATTTTCACTTCCCATTTCATGGTAAACGTTCAATAATGGTGTTTTCATAATCATCATAAACTTTATGTATAATTATGAAAAATAATTTTTTTATGAAGAATATAATATATTTAGAGGATTTAGTAGAATAAAAAAATTGTAGACGGTTACGTAAGATGATTACATATTATTTCATAGACCTCCTTTAGATCCCATTTTAAGTACCCCTAAATTGGTCTTTTAAGAATACCTCCTCATTTGATCCATGTATTGCGAAGTTTATAAGATAATGTTTCAGGGTTTGGTCGATATATAACACTCAATTTGATCTAAATAAGTAAAAGGAGAGGTTCCCCTTTATAAGTGATGGGAGTGGTACTCTTGGCATTTCATAAAACAAAAAATCTAATAAATTCAATTATCTATCCAAATTTATAAAAGTTGATATATATTTAAATAAAATGTTATATTGGATTTAAATTACCTCAAAAAAATAAATTTGGATAGGTTTATGTGGTTTTTTAAATCATATCTTTTAGTTTGATCCCATAGTTGATTAATTTTAACCTTAACCATGGTAAAAACCTTTTCATTCTTAAAAGGGTGTGATTTTACATATAAGTTAAAAATTGGATCATAAATCGATATGATATGAAATGTTATATCATTTATCATCATAATTGTTTCCTTTTAATATTTTTATGATTTTTTTAATAATTTAACAAAATATTATTTATCATGAAATATCATTAATGTGATTTTTGGTAATATTTATTTAATTTAGTATTATGGACACCAAGAAAATAATAGAATTAAAATATAATCCATTCAAACATCCCTAATATGTAATATTTATATATATAGTTAATTTAATGCAACATTTCAACAAAATTTTATATCTATTAATATTCTCAAAATCAGTTTTTTATTATTGTATTTATTGAATTAATACAGTGTCAATGTTGCATATGAATTTAGGGTAATTATTCAATATGTACGAATTAAAAGTAAATTAATATGGTAAACTAAATTAATATATCATTCAAATAAACATTTATAACCCTATATAAAATCTTTTAACCCTTATGATAAAATATTAAAGTCAAGAGTGTGACATTTTAGACGTTATATTTTATTTATAATAAAGAATAGGTCATAATAAAATATAAAACCATGTGGCCATATATATGGGAATTGGATGGAAATCTCCAAAATAAACACATCAAATATAATAAAGGAATGTTTTATAGAAGTGCTAATGCCTTATTACAACGTTTTAACCCAATTTAATCTGTTTGACCCTTACCGTGGTGATATGTATTGACAAATGTTACTATTCATAATGACGAAAAATATAAGGTCACTATTTACCAAATTTGAACCTAATTATTCCAAATATCGAATTAGTTTTTCAAGTTTCACATTATATAAGTTGTAGAAATTAATTAGAGATAAATCTAAAAAATGGGATGAAAAACATTCTTTCAGAAAAATTTCTTTTATGTATAAAAATGTTTTTATACCATATTCAACCACAAAATTAACTCTGATGAACATAAGTTGATTATTAATAAAATATGAGATCTGTTATTTTTTAACCATTATTTAATATTATGTATGTTTTTAATGGCATGGAAAAAATATTCAATAAAAATATGAATTTTATTACAACTCATCCAAAAATTAAACTTTTTGTAAAATTAATAATAATTCACTATAAGATGAATTTTACATATTGAGTTCAGAAATGAAATTCATTTTATCAGATAAGTTTTCTAAAATATTCAAAAAACTATTTATATTAATTTCTTAAAAAAATTAAAATCTTTATTAAAGGAAGCCTGTTTTTAAACCATAATATGGATTTAATAAAGAAATAAATTCTTATTTCAGAAGAGTTAATAAAAAAATTTACATTTTTTATGTAATTTATATAAATTTCTAAATGAATTAATTAATATTCATACCCACAAATTCAACAACTATGTCATAACAGTCATATTTACATAATAATATTTTTTTGTTCATTTAAACTTATTGTGTGTGTTTTTAAACTATTAAACATAATGTTGTTCTTTTAAAATATCATGGTGTTATTGGTATCTTGGGCCCCATAGTGATAATTTTATGAAATTGTTTTATATATTGGTGTCTGGAATATGGAACATTCTAACTTTTGGTGTTTTCAAATTTGTATACATGATAATAAATATAAAGGATGATTTTATATTATCGGAAGAATGTTGAAAACCCAAAAGATGGAACTTGTATATATTGATTCCGAGGGGCCTAATTCTGGTAATTCTCTCAAAATTTTACAATAATTTGTAACTATCATTGATGAATATATGATGAATGTTTGGAAATACTTTTGAAAATAATAATCTATTGTTTTTTGATTGTTGGTCCAATAGAAATTAATCGTTGAAATGGAATTAGGGTGAAAGATTAAATTCTTAAGAGAATGTTATAGAGGGGAGTGTACCATAATAAGTTTAAAAAACATCTAAAATCACAGTATAATTAAGAAATAGAATATTATTTCATGAAGAATGGATAAAAATTCCATAGTTGAATGGATGAATAATACATCCATGGAATGGGTACAGAGTATGAATCTACATTCAAGAATGACCGATGCCTTTTTTGAAGAATCAGTTAGTTCAACTACTATTTTTATTAATTAGAACTCTTTAAATCCAATATGATAAGAGATTCGATGAATCCTATAGATAGTAAAATTAATTTATTTAACTCACCTTATGGTATTTTTAAGTCTATATTATATTCTTATTAAAAGTAAATTAAGATAAAATCATGATGTTAAATCTCATATTGGTTTCTTCATAGGCTATGATGATGAACATTTTTTTTGAATTTTGGATCACGATAAGAATAATTTCAATGTAAGTAGTAATGTGAGGTCCAATTATCAAGTCTTCTTTAAGGACCATAATTTAAAGGTGAATGAAGTTGAAGTAAAATTATCAACATCAATTCAAATTGATCTAAATCGATGCATAAAAAGTATCGAAATTAAATTAAATTATTACAGATATGAAACTATTAAATGTTTGAAATGTGTAGAGGAAAATTTAGAGAGAATAAGATAAACATTTATAGTGATACATAGGATATACCAGAGAGATCTAGAACTATTTATGAATGGTGTATAGTTCCAAGTAATAAAATTTTAGATACATTACTTTATAAAATAGTAGTGTAGTAGGTAACAGTGTAATGATTAAAATGAGTAAGAAAACTATTGGATATTTATAGAGATAACTTGAACATAAGTATTATAATTGATATATGATAACCAAAAATGGGTGAAGAAGTGATTAAATCAGATATTCTAGTGAGTGTGAGTTCACTATGAAGGATGAATTAGATTAAATTCATCTGATCAACACATATGAGTTAGTGAAACTGCCACATAGAAATATAGAACATGATAATAAGTGTTTATTTTTCATTAAAGTGTGAATTTGATAGTATTAATTGATATAAAAAGGTTTATTTCTAAGGGGATTTAATATAAAAAGGGAATTTAATTTAGAATAACATAGATAGTTAAATATACTACCATTCGAGGAGTGTTTAATTTGGTTGCATCTAAAGGATTCAACCTGAAATCAATTGATTTGAAAATGATATTTCATCATGGAGATATGGAAGAATAAATCATTATGAAAAAACTATCTTGATTTTAGGATCATCAGAACGAAGTCTTGTCTTGTAAACCCAATACAAGTCTCTATGGGTTGACAAAAGATCCAAGGTAATAAAACTAAAAGTTTGAATATTTTACTATAGAGATGGGTTTCACATGAAGTAAATCCAATCAATACTACTATTGGATGTGGTAAATTGATGAGAATTTATAATTTTACTATTATATTTGGATGACATTCTTTAGGTCTATGATGATTCTAAAAACTAGGACAACACCTAGTGTTCATAGCCAACTCATATTTTTGTTGTAATAAATGAATAATATGAGATATACATGATGAATAATGTTATAACAAATATAATTAATTTAAATTTTAATTTAAAAATAATCATTGAAAATAATAAGATGGGATCTTAACATATATTTTTGAATAAATTTATTGAAATATTTTTAATTACCTCATCTTATAATTATTTATTCATTGATGATACAGAAGACTACTCTAGAATAACATCATTATGTAATAGGATCGAAGGGTATAATCCCACTAATGTTGATCCACACATGATCTAAAATCTTATAACATCCTCATATAATCATTGGGTGCAAGTACAATCAATCATAATCACTTTCATTGCATTTCAATGATCACAATAAGAATCTCTCGATGGATAAAAGATTTGTTAACTTATCCCAAAGACTTGAGAGAGAGAAGGATGATTCATTCTATAGTTCTTGAGTTTGTTCTTTATATGTTTATCTCTTAGGTATTGAATGAATTATCTCAATGTTTATTGTTTATAATAAGAATCTAACCTTGGAAAGTGATATAAACATGTATTTATAGAGCTAGGTTCGGGATAATAATTATACACAAGACTCTATCCAATTATTTATTTTTTAGAAATCCTCATCTGTAATAATAATAATAATTATTATTATTATTATTATTATAGTATAATTAATATCATTACATGTATAATACCTAAAGGAAAATATACTTTTCAAAATTAATATAATAATAATTATTTATATTATATTTTATATATAATTTCCATTCGGGATTTTAAATTCGGATAGTTTAACCTCATCGGTATTTACCAAACCTTGAATAATCGATTTTATTTAATTAATAAATATTATAGCATTATTCAATGATAAATATAAAAAATATTATTTTCAATAAAGATTCCACATAAATCTATAATATTATTTAAATAAAATATTTATTTATATGAGTAATCCATGATTAATTCTTTTTGATCAACCAACCTGGATTAATTATTAAACAAAAAATAGGGAATAATATTTATTCTAACATTCTATATTAAAACATTATTTTAACTGAGTTTTCGATACAAATAGTTTGTGACCCTCTAGGCCCAATATTTAGTGGTAATAGGAAGAAGTATTTAAATCTTAAGGTTAAAATCCAAAAAAAATTAACATGTTCTATTAGAGATAGAATCTAATACTCATTGTGTAGTATAATTCCTTTATCATGATATCATTAATCATGAACGTTTCATACCGGTGGAATAAACCAATTTTCTCTATGTATCATTCATTGAATTTTTTTAAATGAACATACCCATATGATATCATGGACATATATTATATTAGCGGTGTCCATTCCCATCAAAGTAGCTTAGATACCAACTTCTATTACTAAAGACGGGGAAATACTTTCTGAAATTATTAAATATTACCATATCACTCATGAATCTCCCAACATATTCTAATTTAATATGGACATATGTCATCATAATTCTCATAAATACAAAAATTTACATGAGTCATGATAAATAGTGAAAATAACATTAATGTATAGGAAAAAATATACATATTTACATATAATAGCATCTAATGACATATATAAATGTGAATTTCGAAATGGTTAGTTATGTTCTCATAATATCATTCTTTAAAATGACCAAGGGAATACACAATAAGAAATTATATCAATGTTTTATGTGTATTCACCCTTGATAGAATGTATCGTTTACATCTTTTAATATGATATCATATAGATATCCAAATTATATTTAAGAATAATATCATGTCACTTCTAGGTTCTCATCTAGTGGTGAAAATTTATAACCATTCAATGTGAGAAGTACCCTTGGGAAACTTTCACATTCAATTTCATGAAGAATTAAAATTAGGATGTGGTCAAAAGATAATAGAAATTCAATATAATCAATACAAGGTATCATATATTATAAAAAAAATTTCTAGGGAACCAAGTCAAACATACCCCCACTTTTACTAGATCGAAATTCTAATAACCATCATTCTATTAGTAATCACATGATGGTAATACTTCTTCTAATATGAGGCATTAGTCATAGGGTCTTCTATATTATCGTTTTTGGATGTTATGATCACCATGACATCACACCTCTAACAAATACCTCAAGAGGTGATATTTTTAGAGTTTTTTCTTCGTTCATTAGTGTGTCCATGGATCCTTTTCGGGATTCATAATCATGGTAAGGTCACAATATAATGTGTTAGGGTCTTTAATAATTGGAATTACACTAGTATCAAAAAAATACATATTCAATAAATATATTTGGTTATATAAGAAGTTGTATATAATCAGAATCCAATATATAATCCACAACAGTTGGATTCTTTGAAATCTTCTAACTCACTTCTCCTACGTTGCTGAATACATATTCAAACTATAACATCATATAGTTATGATATATCTAAAATATAGCAGTAGTATAATCCTTGATGAATTTCTCCTCATCGACTCCATATACCAAGAAAATATTCTTATAATGTCTCAAATACTTAAGGATACACATAATAATATACCAATGTTGTTCACATGGATTATATTTATATCCTCCTACCATGCTCAATGTAAAGGAAATATCAAGCCTATTATATAACATCATATACAATATTTATCCTATGATAGAAGTGTATGGGATCAAATTTATTCAATTACATTATTATTGAGTTAAAGAACATGTTATTTGGAAATAACTATATCATGTGACAAATGAAATTATCCCCTATTATATTGTTCCACACTAAATATCATTAGTATCAATTAATTTAATTTAATTTTACTTTTTCTTATAAGGAACTTAAATCTATCATGAATAATATTGACCCCTAGAATATTGGTTACTTTACCTAAGCCCTTCATGGAGAAGAACATGTTAAATCGGTCCTTAGCTAACTGAAAAATAGTTATGTTGTTTATAATAAGTAATATTCAATTGAAATATAATACTAGGAAAATATCCACATTTCCACTAAACCTCTTTAAAATACATGGATCATATTTATTCTTAATATAACCATATTACATTATATATTCATTGAACTAAATCTTCCAAGCACCAGATGCCTTATTCAAGACCTAAAAGGATGTTTGTAACTTTTAATCCTTTTTGAAGTTACTTAGATTCACAAACCATTCTACTTATGTATTATTTATACCCTCCTGAAGGTTCCAATTAATGTAGTTTTCTTTGATATTCATCTATAAAAAATTTTAGTCAGGGAAAGATGCAATAGTATGATGGATTTGAATTTATTATAATCATGTATTTTAGATAAATTGTTTCATTATAGGATTTTACTTAACATTGTTTAAATACTTTACCATCTATCCATGATTTATATGTATTTACATTTCCCTTTATGGGCCATTTTTTCTAGTTACCCATTTTCACCCAATGGGATTTACATCTGTGGATAAGCCAAAGCCTGAACATGGATTCCATACATGGAATTTATCTCAAAATACTCATCATATTTCTATATTGAAGATTCATGTCTCTATTATATATTCTTAAAGAAAAGGGGATAATTATTTTCAACCAATAATGAGACATTAACATCAGTTATTAAAAAACTATATCTTTGTAGATCTCTAACAACTATTGAAATATTTTTTAGATATTTTTTAGAAATATCATCTTGCATGGGGACCTATTGAATATGTTATTATACCAAATATTATGAATATTTATCATCAAATTATTTGAATTAAATATTTTTCCAAATATCCTTCTTGACGATGTGATCTTAATAAAAAAATATGGCATGTATTGGGATGATTTACTTCATATATAAGGATTTGTAAAGATAGTGCCCCTTATTTCATTGGGATTCCCTATAATGATATGCTTTATTCTTTGGGGTTATAGTTTGTTTCAAAATTTATTCATATCAAAGGCATTCCAATGTATGATTTTATGAAAAAAATAGGTTTCATTCAACACCATAACTTAAAGACAATATTTTTTCACGTTATTTATTACAAAGTTTAGTGTGTTTAATATATTGTGTAATTCATATCCCTTAAAGGGTAATGAAGGATTTGTATGACTCATCATCGACCATACCATATCATGATAGAAATGATTCCTCCTTTCACTACCACCATTACACTATTGTATATATAGTGGAGTGAGTTGATATAGAATCTCATACTCACATAGAAATCGAAAAAAATATTAGATAAAATAATCAACACCTCGATTATATTATTTATTCTTTAGCTTATTAACATGTTGATTCACTAATTCATTCTTGAACACTTTTAATTTCTCAATTATATCATAATTACACCTTTTTATGTAAATATAACCATATATACTCATATCACCAATAAAATATATGATGTAAGGATACACATATCTAGATTCTATTAGAAAATTAGGATACACATAAATGTGTACAAATTATATAATCTCAATATCTCTTTCATACTATCCAGAAAATGGTGGTTTGGTCATCAATAATTGTAAACATTCATGTTATATTTCCTGTGTGTTTACCATAATAGTGTTTAAATAACCATCATCATAGAGATTTTTCAAATTCTTCTCTTTTACATCACCATAATAGTGATTCCACAACTATGTGTGAAATGAGTCATGAACAATTTATTCATTATCAAGTTTAATTAGTTTTTTTAATCAAATATATAAAGACTAGTATTTAGATAATAATATAATAACATATGTTTTCTTTCTGAATGAAATAGCTTTCATTTCCAATAATAAAAATAAAACCATATATATCATATCATGATACATAAATTATATTCTTATTAATAGTTCATAAATAATGATAATCATTCCAAACAAAGATCATTTTTATTTGACACAGAATATGGTAGATATAAAGACCCGTTATTTATATAAATTTATATTAATTAAGAATTTATAACAACATTTAACAAAACCATAACATGACTGTATGTGTATATTGTGTTTAGAAACTGGGAAACATAAACAACTGGTTCTTAAAACATCTACATTATATCCTGTTTATTTCATCAAACAATAATCTTTTTTGGCATATCATACTTAATAACATTCTTCATGACCTGGGGATAAGAAACTTACGAAAGGGTGATCTCTAATGCTTAGTAAGTGTAAAAAAAGAAATATCAATCATATCATATTCATAAGAACATAACATCTGAAAATTGTTACCTGTATATAAGAGATTATAATATAACGTCATGGGATAAATTATAGAAGTGAAATGTAATCCCAATAATCATAAAATAAGACATGAAATTTTTTGACATACACACAAAAGAATAGAAAATAATTTCATATTAGTCAAGGATCATTTCCAAGCCCATCATAGTAGACAAAGTCTATTACTGAACCGAGTTCACTCCTCGTTCCAGCCCTGTATTACAAAACCAGATTTACTTTCCATTCCATCCATGTCAATATAATGATATATAAATAATTACACAGTGAATTAGAGGGAGATATAGGTACCACCCATCTAATAATGAAACCATTCTTATGTGTTCCACAAAAACATTAATCACTCATCAAACAATAACCCATGTTATAAAATTGGATTCTTAAACATCATTCCATCATAACATAATCCATATAAGATAATTGGACTTCATAAAATAATTCCATCATTCAAACAATCATATAAAAGTAATAATTTGGATAGAAACATAAACCGGTGTTATCTTTGATGCAATGTAATTTTCATAAAAAACATGAAATTAATTCTTCAGGAAAATATATATTTTTTCTTAAAAATGCATTTTCTTTTCTCAAAATGTCTTGAAATTTTAAAAGAAAAGAATATAATTACAAATACACTTACAAACATGTAGTGGATGATTCATGGAAATAATCCTTTATGAAGATATAAAAACTCATTCATGCTGTATAAATTAAAAAAACATTCTCCTCATACTTTTTCTGAAAAAGTCAATAGTACCTCATATGGTAAACAAAAGATAGATTCCTTCCATACCACATAATAAAAGTAAAAATTGGTAAAATTTAGATTTAATATATATAGAAGAATAGTAAAAAAATTCAAAAAACATTTTTAGAAAACATTTACATGAATCATATATATACCCCCATTAAATACTTACGTATACACAATCTCAGATTAAAACAAGATTTTCCATGTTATCAATTACCATAGGTCCAATATGCTTCGTCTGTATTAGAACCTCCCATATAATGATTTAAATAATGTTAATGATTTTTTTCTAGATTCGTAATAATTTTTATGATAACATTTATGATTATATTCTCATCTATTTGTCATTAACATTTCATTGTTACTTGTCATTCGGGAATTAACAGCTTGACATTATTATGTATGTTTTGTTGGATAAGTTCTTATTCCTATTTCGAAATAGTAATATCATTTACAGAAAGGTACAAGTAAAATATATATCATATTTATTCATTCAATTAATTTATATAATCCTGATTTAATGAATATTATGTAGAACGAAGCACATCGCACTGTGGAGATGGTAAGTCATACGTACACACAATCAATGATATCGTTATCATAATTGTTAAGTTATATTGAATATGAAGGATTATAGTATCTCAAAATTATTATCATGTTATATTAATCATATATAGTTATTATTTTCACCATTATTACCATCCAAGGAATGTGATAGTGAAAACAGATTACACGATGGCATGTAGAACGTAAATCGTACATACGCACGCACGATGATTTAATTTTTTGTAGGATGGATAGAAGGTGAAATAGGGTTGTTTCATATTTATAATAACATATAATTATATGAGTTATACTGATTTTATTACATTATAATAAAAAAAATAAAGAATAGAAAGTAGAAGAAGAATGAAATTTGAAATAATCGGTAGAACAGAATACCCCTTCCTTAACGTGCCTCCTTTAAATTTATTCTTAAGGAAATAAAGATGATCCTTTGAGAAGTCCAGAACCTCTAGAATGTTACTATGAAAGTTTATAAGAGAATTGAATAGGGTGTTTATGATCATTATGTCTCAAAATGTAGTGATGAGTATAGGGATGAGGTTCCCTTTTATAAGAGAGGATTGAGGCACTTTATGAAATTATCAAAATATTAATTTATTATAAATTAAATTTAGACTAAAAATGGTCCAAAAATGTTTAATTTAAAGATATGATGATTCTAGTTCCAATAAAAATCATCTAATAATTTTTGTTCATGTTTAGAATATTTTTTTATTCTTATCTTTTTGGTTTAACCCTTATTTTACCCTTTATAATCTTACTGTGATATTATGTTATTTACACAATATGGGTTAATGTAATTAACATATTATGTAAAATGACCCAAAAAAATTATTTATGACACATTTCGAATTATATTAACCATTTTTTATAAATAATTTATTTTTTTGAATTTAATATAATTTAATAGAATGTTTTTTGTTTTACATTGTGAAT
The DNA here is from genome assembly GCA_963277665.1 of Viscum album. Lineage (NCBI taxonomy): Eukaryota > Viridiplantae > Streptophyta > Magnoliopsida > Santalales > Viscaceae > Viscum > Viscum album. The sequence goes on along the minus strand of OY728135.1, from coordinate 440,950,903 downwards.
TGTGTCATTTTTGGAAATATTCATACATGACTTTTTAAAAATTCATAAAAACATTATTAATTAGACAATAAGGAATTTACTCAAATATAATATGTCCATTTCATCCAAAAAATTCATTGATGTTGTTAAAATAACCAAATTAAAGTTTTTTAATATTTATAAATTCCTTTAATTAAATATTTCATTAACAAGGTAATCACTACATCATATTTGTTAGATACATAGAACAATTTATATAATCTCTAAGAGTAATCAAAAATACCAATATTTAGGAAATATTTTTATATTTATAATGAATATTTATAATAATAGAGATTAGTAATGTAACCCTATATTAAATTCGATTTAGTAAAAGATGTATGTTTATGATATAATTATATTTAAATTAAATTAATTCTTATAAAATATCATTTTCACACACATTTAAATCCATAGGGACCCAAAATAGACCGATGGATTCCCATGGTTAGAAATATTTCATCCAATTAGATTAGGACACAATTTAGGGTGGTTTTATATTATTAAAATATTATTTTTTACCCTTATTTACCTGATTTACCTTTTAACAATGGTAAATCAAATAATTACCAAAGATACTATTTATAATGTCCAAAAATAAAAGGTAACTATTCTAAAAATTTGCACCTTCTGATTCTAAATATGAAATAAATTTTTTCAAATTCAAAACACAGATGTTTCAGTAATTGATTTAAAATTAATCCCCTGTTGAAATGAAAATACGAGTTTTTTAAAACATAAAACATTACAAAATATTGAAATGTTTTTACCTATGAATTCAATGTAAAATTAATGAAAATTTCATAAATAATATTAAATGAAAAAAATATATTCTATTTATACTTTAAAACTATTAAATATTATAATTTTAAAATATAATTTATCTTGATGAAGAATGTTGTTTTAAATTAAAATTTAGCATATTTTTAGTTTTCATCAAAACATGAATGTTATTAGAAAATTACAAGAAATTTTTCAAAAGAAATTTTTCATATCACGCTTCAAAATAACATGTTTATGTTGTCATATGGAAATTAATAATGTATCAATATCTTAATTTAAAATGGGTTCTGCATTCAAAGGTATAATATTAACCTTTAAAGAAAAAATCAGTTCTTATACATAAAATTGGGTTTTGTTAATACCATATTACTAGAATATCAATTGGATGAGTATAAAAAACATTTTATTAAGTATATAACACATAAATATCATTACTTTCATTACTAAACGTATTTCTCCCAAAACTAATAATATCTAATTGATTTATATTTTTCATAAATAATTTATAGTCAATGATTTCTTAATGAATTTTCATTTGTTAGTTATAATTATTCACGCTAACCTAATGGCTAGGATACAATGGTAATTTTATATTAAGGGCTTCTCGAAGTTCATTTAAACTCGGAATTACATTCAAACCAAGCTACTAAAAAATAAAAATTACTTAAACAAATAATTTCATAAAAACATCTGGGTGATACATTCTACCCCTCCTAAACTGACTTTCGCCCTCAAAATTAGTCACTTGGAAATAAAAATATGACGATACCACGCCCTCTTCATATCCTCAAGTTCCCATGTAATTTCATAAAATTGGTGGTTCCTCTATAAAACTTCAACCAGGAGAGTGGTCTTATTTCATAGAACTTTTTCTCTACGATCCATAATTTCTATCGGTTGTTCATCATAGGAAAGATCATGCTTCAATGGTATGACTTTTCAAAATAGTACACGTGATGGATTGGGTATGTACTTTCTCAGGAGAGATACATGGAAAACATCATGAAATTGAGATAGATTTTATGGAAGAACCAATCAGAAAGCTACCTTCGCAACACAATCTATTATTTCAAAATGAACGATATACCTAGGGCTCAACTTACCCTTCATTCCAAATCTCATTACTCTCTTCTTAGGAGGTATTCATAAGAACCCCTTATCAACCACTTCAATCTCTAAGTCTTTTTTAGTATTTCATCATAACATTTTATTCGAATTTGAGCTACTCTTAGGTGTGGTGGAATCGATCTGACCTTTTCGGTCATTTCATCTAAAAGATAAGGTCCTAATATCATTTTTTCACCAAATTCATCCCAGAAAGTAGTATTTATGCACTTTTTTCATATAAGTCTTCAGAAGGAGCCATCTAAATACTAAAGTGAAAGATATGATTATAATAAAACTCCACAAATTGTAGGTGTTGATCCCAACCACATTTGAAATCCATAGAGAAATCTCTAAACATGTCTTACAGAGTTTGAATGGTCCTCTCAGACTGACCGTCTATCTAAGGATGATAGGCAGTGCTGAAACTCAAATTGGAATCCGGAGCATGCTGAAGACTTTTCTAGAACTTCAAGGTAAACATCAAATCCCGAACAGATATAATGGAAAGTGGTACTCCATGCAATCTTACCACATCCTTTACATATGTATGGAAACAATAATTAAGAGAGAAATACTCTATAATTGAAATGAATTGTGTCGACTTCATAAGGAAATAAACTATAACCCAGATAGAATTAGTGCATTTGGATTTTGGGATGTCTGATAACAAAGTCCATAGAGATGTTTTCCCATTGCTATTCACTTATGGGTAATGGTTGTAACATCCACTTAGACTTCTGTCTCTTGGCATTAACTTTCTCACAAACCAAGAATTGAGAGACATATTCAACGAAATCTCTTGTCACACCATCCCACCAGAATTACTATTTGAGGTCCATGTACATCATTGTTCTTCCAGGGTGAATAGAGAATGAAGAACTATGAGCCTCATCCAATAGATCCTCCTTTAGTTTTTCTATTAGAGGAACACAATCTCGGTCCACAAGCCTTATTATTTCATTAAAACCAAGGTTGAATTCAAGAAAGTTTCTCTCCTTCTTTTGTAACTCCACATCATCCTTTTGTTCCGCTTTAATCTTTACTTGTATAGATGGTTGAACATTCATTTGAGAAATATAATATTTCTCCCCTTCCATTAAAAATTGAAGATCCATCCTTTGCAAATCCTTAAATATTGGATCTTTTGAGATCCTCATCATCGATAATCTTACATGATCTATTCGACTCAATGCATATGTCACCTTGTTCGCTTTCCCATGGTGGTAATGTATTGAGTAGTCGCAATCTCTAATCAGCACCATATATCTTCTATGGTGCATATTCAGCTCCTTTTGTGTGACAATGTACATTAAACATTTATGATCAGTCTAAATATCACTCTTTTCACCATAAAGATAATTCCTCCATATCATTAATGCAATGATTACTATAGCTAACTAAAAAATCACAAGTTGGTAATTTTGCTCATGGATTTTAAACTACTGTGAGAAATACTCAATCAACATATCATTTTGCGTGAGAACACACACCAACCCCTTCTTGGATTCATCACTGTAGATCCCAAACCTTTCTCCACTAAAAGGTAGTGTGAACACAGGTGCACTGGTTAACCTTCATTTTAGTTATTTGATATTCTCTTCACATTCCTCCATCCAAATGAACTTAACTCTTTTCTGAGTCATCCTGGTGAGTGGATTAGATAATTGTAAAAAACACTTTCCCAAAACATCGATAATTTCTAGCCAAACCAAGAGAGATTTGGATCTTAGTTAATTTTGTTAGTCTCAATCAACATTTAATAACTTCTTTTTTCACTGGATCTATAGACATCCTCTCTTTTGAGATTATGAGACCCAAAACTGAACGTTTTTATAGCCAAAATTCACACATGGTAAATTTGGCATAACGATTCTCCTTTCTAAGGGTATTTAATACAATTATCAAGTGATATTCATGTTTGAATATGCAAGAATATTGTATATAAATACTACCACAAACTAATCAAGAGAGTCTCTAAAGATTCTATTCATTTGATCCATGAATATTATAGGGGCATTAATAATACCAAAAGGCATCACAATAAATTAATAGTGTCCATACCATGTACGGAATTCTGTATTTAGTATATCCTCCCTTTTTCCCTTAATTGATGACATCCTGATTGGAAATTAGTCTTCTAAAAGTACTGAGCTCTGCATAGTTGGTCAAATAAGTCTTCAATGCATTGAAGGGGATATTTTTTCTTGATAGTGATCTTTTTATGTTCTCGATAATCAATGAAGAATCGCATTTATCCATTGTTATTCATAAAAAACAGAATAGGTTCTCCCCAATGTGACATAGTAGGGTGTTTGAATCCATTATCAAGATTCTCTTAGAGTTTCATCTTCAATTCCTACAACTCAATTAGGGCCATTCTATAAGGTGTCTTTGAAATAGGCATAACACCCGGTATGAGTTCTTTTGAAAACTCAACTTCATGATTTGGTGGAAGAACTAGAAATTCCTCCAAAAACACATAATCAAAATCCAATATAATGGGTGTATTCTTAATCATGAGATTCTCCCTAACCATCTGAGATAAATAACCTTCATTTATTAGAATCAAGACCCATAATATAGAAGAAATTTCCACTAGATGTTTATGTTCATCCTTGCACCGATTGATGATCGTGGACTGATCTAGAATATGAAATGTGAATTACCTATTTAAAATTGATATGTGCTCCATATAAGTAAATCCAATACATTCTATGAATAACATAAAATTGCACTATAATAAGGATCACAAGATTCACCGGAAGTACTTTCCCATAAACTTCAAATTAAGAAGAATTGTAAACTTGTGTTGAAAACATTGTGCCATTAGGAGTTGTCACAGCTAACTCAACGTCTAATTATTGAGGTAATATGGTGATACCCATATAAAATTCATCAAAAATAAAAGAGTGGGTGGATCAATAATCAAATAAAACATTTTCTACTTCATATTGGATGATAAGTGTACCTTTTACCACATCATTATCATACTCGATGTCGCCGATAGTAATTTCATGTGACATTCATTTTTCATTGGCCATAAGAGTTTGTTAATGTTGACCATCATCAATAAACCTTGGATTAGGGAATTTATTCTCATAATTCCATATTTCCTTGCGCTTGTAACATTGAATAGTAGGAGGGGCATTCTATATAGCCATTTCTTTGATCGAATCATTAGAAATATATTTCCCATCACATCGGCATTCAATTTCCTGATGGCCTTCTTATCCATATTTAAAACATTTACTAGTCCCTTTAAGACAAATCCCTCCATGTTTTTTTCCACACATTGAGCATAATGGAAAGATCATCTTCTTTTCAGTGTGGTCTTTAAATTTACCTTTGAATTCCATTTCCCTCTTTTTATCAAAACCATATAGATGATGGGTTACTCTAATATCTATCTCAACCATGATAGCACGTTGAAAATTTTCCTCCTATTATTGAAGTCCCTTATGGATAATTCCCTTTCGGAGACGTGGTTTTAAGCCACCAAATATTCAATCAATCTTACTCTCAGGTTGGATAAAAATTCTAGAAGTGTACCTTGAAAGTCTTGAAATATTTGCTTCGTAGGTACCTATAGATTCATCTTCCTTTTGCTTACGTTCATGGAACTCCTTCTCCATCATTATTCTAAGAATACAAGGAATGTACTTATTGAAAAATTGGTTCTTGAACTCGTCCCCTTAAATGGACTAAATTTCATCACTTTGCCTCATATTCTTGATACGATTCCACCATTAATTAGATTCACCTTACAAACAAAATACTTTAAAGATGGCCTTATCATTTTTACAACATTTTATAATTGAAAATATATTTTCTATGGAACTGATCCATTGTTCATCAACTAATGGATTAGAAGAACTACTGAATAAAGGTGGACACTACCTCATGAAGGATTCTATAGAATGTTGCTCTTTTATTTTCTCGTTTGGAAGTCCTATATGATTCATAGCTTGAGAAAGTTGTGTGAGAAAAGCTACATGATTTAACATTTATGCTCTAATAACATTTTCTTGCTTAGGGGGACAATCATTGAATTTGTAATTGCATTCATCATTAACATTGTTCCTTAGGGTTCCAACCATTGACTAAAACCAATTGTAGTAGTGTGAGAAACACTAATAATATTATGAAAACAACATAATCAAGAATAAAATTTCAATTTAGGAAAATTTAGATTTTATCCTAGGTTATTCATAGTTGTTTCTAAAATACAAGGATTTTATCCTATACTTAGACATATCCTTATTATTCTTACTAAGGTTTTCTCATCCTAGTTTCCAATGGGTAACTATACCTTTCCTCTGATACCGACTATAGTGACCCATTATTTACACACATTGATATTACATCAGAATTTATTACAACATGTAACAAACCCATAAAAGGACTATATAGGTGTAGTGACTTTAGAAACTTAGAGACATAAACAACTGGTTCATAAAATATCTACATTGTCTCTCATTTATTTCATCGTAACTATACTCCTTTTTGGAATATCATACTTATTACCCTACTTCCTGACCTGGGGAAAGGAAACATACGAAAGGGTGAGCTCAAATTCTCATTAAGGGTAAACAAAGGAAATATCAATCATATCATATTCATAAGAACATAACATTTGAAAACCATATCCTATATATAAAAGATTATAATATCATGTCATCAGACAAATCATAGAAGTGAAATGTAATACCAATAATCATAACATAAGACATTTAACATTGTGGAATTCAAACATAAGAATAAAAAATCATTTCATATTTGTAAAGGATCATTTCCAAGACTATCATTATGGAGAAATTCCATTACTAAACCAAGTTCACTCCTCATTCTAGCCCTGTATTACTAAATCGAATTTACATTCCCTTCCAGCCATGTCTATCTCATGAGATATAAATCATTACCCAACGCATTGGAGAGATATATTCGTCCCACCCATCTCAGGATGAAACCATTCTTATATCTTCCATGAAAACATAAATAATTCATTATATCATAACCCATGTATTAAAAGGGTATTATTAAACAACATGCCATCATAACATAATACATATAAGATAAATGGACATCATAAAATAATTCCATCATAAACATAATCATAAAAAATTAATAATTGGGATAGAAACAAAATCTGATGTCATCTCATATAGAATGTGATTTTGATAATACACGTCAAATTAATTATTGAGGAAAATATACATTCTTTTTCAAAAACATTTTCTTTTCTCAAAATTTCATGAAATTTTAAAAGAAAATAATTTAATTTAAAACACACTTGTAAATGTGTAGTTGAAGAATCATGTAAATAAGTCATTATGAATATGTAAAAACTCATTCATTTTGTATATGTTAAAAAACAAATCTCCTCATTCTTTTCCATGAAAATTCAAATGTACGTCTTACGGTAGACAAAAGAAAGATTCCTTCCATACCATGTAGTAAAATTAAAAATGGGTAAAAATGGAATTAAATATACATAGAAGAATATTAAATAATTTTTTAAAACATTTTCTGAAAACATGGAAAATGATGATAAATATAACCCCAGTTAATACTTACGTATAAACAACCTCACAAAAAAGTGATTTTCAAAGTAATCCCTTTCCATATGTCTGATATGTATTGTATTTATCCGATCTCAAGAATAATGATTTAAATAATGTTACTGATTTATTCAAAAATCATAAATATTTTTATGATAACATTTATGAATATATGTTTTTCCGTTTGTTAGTAACATTTCATTGTTACATGTAATTTGGGCATTAACAACTATACATTATTATGTATGTTTTGTCGGATAAGTTCTTATACTTATTTGGTTATAGTTATATCATTTCCATCTTGTTATTAGTATAATATATTTCATATTTATTCATTCAATTCATTTATAAAAAAATGATTTAATAATGATTTTATTGAACAAATCACATCGCACCATGGAGACGGTAAGTCGTACATATGGACGAGTGAAGATAACGTTCCATTAAATGTTATGTGGCATTGAATTGGATGGTTTATAGTATCTCAGAATTATTATCTTGTTATATTAATCATATATATTTATTATTTCCACCATTATACCTATCCAAGTAGGGTGATGGTGAAAAACATATTACACTATGACGTGGAGACGATAAGTCGTACGTACGCATGCACGATGATTTCTCTTTTCGTAGGATGGATAAAAGGTGAAATAGGGTTTTTTCATATTTATTATAAAAAACTAGTATATGAGTGATACTTATGTTATTAAATTTTAATGAAACAACTAAATAAGAGGAAGCATAAGAAGAATGAAATTCCAAAAAATCCGTAGAAGAGATTACCTCTTCCTCGACCTACCTCCTCTATATTTCCTGTTAAAGCGCTAGAGTTGGTCTTTTGAGAAGAACAGAACCTCTAGAATGTAACTAGGAAGGTTTAGAATAGATATATTCATGGGTTATATGATCTTGAAGTCCCAAAATGGAGTTAATAAGAGAGGAAGGAGGTTCCATTTTTATAATAGAGGAGAGGGGCACTTTATGAAACTCTCAAATTATTAATTTATTAAAAATTCAATTTTTACTAAAAATGGAAAAAAAAAATTTTATTTCAAATATAATATGATTTTTTATAATACCCATCATCAAATAATTTTTTTAAAAGTTTAGAATATTTTTTTATCCTTATAATTATGGTTTAACCATTATTTTACCCTTTTTATTTTACCGTGATATAATGTTATTTACAGATTGCGGATTAATGTAATTATAATATCATGTAAAACGACCCAAATAATATTTTATGGAACATTTGGACTTATACTAACCAATTTGAATAATATTATATTTTTAGTAATATAATATCATTTAATAAAATATTTTATGTTTTAAGTAATGAATTGTGTCAATTTTGGACACTATTCATAATGGAATTTTTAAAAATTCCAATATACTTTATTCCTTCAAAAATAATTCATTTACTAAAATATAAAATTTCAATTTCTCCAAAAAATTCATTTATGTCATCAAAATCACCAAATTACATTTTTTTTAATATTTATAAATTTATTTAATTAAATCATTGATTAATGAGGTAATCACTACATCAAATTTGTGTCATAAAGAAATCTATTTATATAATATCTAAAAATTATAAATAAAATACCATGATGTATTAAATATGTTTAGATTCTTATTGAATAATTATAACCATATACATCAGTTATATAACCATATATTGAAAACGAATTAATAAGAGATATATGTTTATGTGATAATTATCTTTACTTTAAATTAATTCATATAAAATGTCATTTTCGCATCCATGTGAATCTATGGAGTCCCAAAATCGACCCATGGATTCCCAGGGTAAGAAAATTTTCATTAGATAGGATTAGGACACATTTTAGTGTAGTTTTACATTATTAAAATATTATTTTATTACCCTTATTTACTAGGTTTACCCTTTAACCATGGTAAATAAAATAATTTCTAAGGTTAATATTCATACTGTCCAAAACTAAAATGAACCAATTCACATAATTTGGACCTTCTGATTCCAAATATGGAATCCATTTTTCCAAATTCAAAACACATATGTTTTAGTAATTTATTTAAAATTAATATCGTTTTTCAAATAAGAAAACAGGTTTCTTAAATGTTAAAGCATTTTAAAAGATTGAAATGTTTTACCTATGAATTCAATGTAAAATTAATTCTCATGAAATAAATTTATTAAATAGTAAAAAAATGTTCAATTTATAATTTAAAACAATTAAATTTTAGTTTTTAACCATATAAATTATCTTGATGAAAAAAGTTGTTTTTCATTAAAATTTAGCATATTTTTAATATTCAGGAAACATAAATGTTATCAGAAAAAATATCAGAAATTTATCCAAAGAAAGTTTTTATATCCCGCATAAAAATAGCATGTTTTTGTTGTCATGTATAAATTATGAATATTTCGAAATATTAATTTAAAATTGGTTCGCCATTCAAATGTGTAAAATTACCCTTTTAATAAAAAATAGGTTCTTATACATGAAATAGGGTTTTGTTAATACCTTATGACTAAAATATCAATTGGATGAATATAAAAAATATTTTATAAATTATGTAACAACTATATCTCATTAATAAAATTTTCAAATGTAATTCACCAAAAAGTATAAATGTCTAATTGGTTTATATTTTTCATAAATAATTAATAGCCAATGAATTCAAAATACATTTTTGTATGTTATTTATTTTTATTCTCGCTAACCTAACTGATATGTTATAATGGAAATTTCATATTAAAGTCATATAATGGTTCTTTTATACTCACAATTGCGTGGAAAGCAAGCTACTCAAGAATAAAAAATATCTAAATAAATTATTTCATAAAAACATTTGGGTGTTACCGTAGATTCCTTTATAAAAAAACAGCAATTAATGCTCCATTGGTATCCCAGATATCCTCCACTTATCTAGAAATTTCTAAAATATACATTCTTCTTAATATATATATATATATATGTGTGTGAGAACCATAATATGTTTCTAATACCCAATGTGTACATATAAAAATATTACACTTGATAAAGAACACACCTTGAGTTTTTCCATTATTCTTTAATTGGGTAAATTTCTTCATCAGGTGGCCTAGATTTTCACATGAAAAACATTCCACGTTTTATAAATTTTCATTTCATAGGATATTTTTCTTCTTATAAGAATGTTTTTTAGGAACATTATGCTTGTTGTGAGTCTTGGTTCCTTTTTCCTTGATCTTAATTTTTGTATTTTTTAAAGGACTACATGATTTTCACACCCCATGTATTTATCAACATGGTGACCAAATTAAGAAGTAATGAAAGACTCTATGAACTATTTTTTATGTTAAAATTCAAAATGATATAGGATAAGATCATAGGTATTGAGGATAGAATAAGATTTTTTTTAGATCATCTGGAATTATAAATCCCATGATGACCAAGTGTTCAATGTTATCAATCATTTTGATTATACAAGGCCCAATCGCCACTAAGTATCCAAGATTACACATGAATAGTGTGTCAAATATCTAATATATTTCTTGTATAAATTTCACTTGATAAATATCCTGAATTTGATACATAATTCTATGTATATCCATATCCTCATGTTACATTGAGGATCATAACACGTGGAGGACACCATTAAATGTTGGATATCTATCGAATCTTCTATTCCTACCAAGTTGATCCGGTGATAAGGTTATCCTTATTCTATATGTAACATAGTGATATAGATAATGTACTGTGAAATGATATTTTAATGACTAAATAATATCAAAGTATCAGTACCTTATCTAGATTAAACATTAGATAGCTCAATTTTATGATTCTTAATCCCCCAATATTTTTAAAAAACCCAATAAACCTCCCCATTTGTTTTTTAATATCATATCATATGGATATTCTAGTGGAAAAGATCTACATTACCCTTCTCATAACCAAAATATGTTCCTAAAATGTTATTTTAAGTGTTTTAGATAGGCTTAACATTCCAATTATATTAAATCACAATTCCTTGATCTTTTGATTGGAAAACTCAATCCTAAAATATTTGATATGGATTTCATTGAATCTTACCTCCCATAAAAACCATGGGCTATTTCAGAATTAAAACCTTGATGTAAACTAATTGAATTGAATCTAAGCCCCATCCTAAATTAAAGTAGTAATTGAAAACACCCTGACATGGGATGGTCAATCACTTTGAACTATGGTTTGATTATAACTTATGTAGTGTAAGGCTATACTAACTTAACATATTGATATGAGGAATTCACTATGCATAAATTTTTCATTTTTATTTTTATTAGGGTCTTGTTAATATTAATTATATTTACTATATCGATTAATAATTCCTTGATAAAAGTACACTTAATTAAATTTTGTTTAACTTCATCATTAATGATTATTAATTCAATAATTTTATAATTGAAACCAAGAATCCATATAGAAATTACCCATTCTACTTCATAAAAATGAAATAATAAAAGTTGTATGGTCACAAGATTCTATAATGGTTAGTTAATCTCGAAGATACTAAACTAACACTCGACCCTAGGGGAAAAGCTCCTTGAAATGAAACTTGGTTCATGATATAGTATTCTACTTATTATCTTATTAACCCCCAACCTTGGTTCTTCTTGTCTCTGAACCTAGACCACCTCTACTTTCTTAACACCTCCATCCATTACATATTATTTACTCACATGTATGTGAGGATTACTAAAAGATTGTTTTAGGTGTTTTACGTAAAAGAAACGGTGGGCATGTGAAACCATACATAATGATAAAATTGGATGACACATAGGATATCAATTTTATTTAATAATAATAATTAATTAAATTGAAACTAATCACAAAGATAGGTTAGTATTAACTCCTGATCACCCACACAAATGAAATGAATGTAAAGTTTTAATATAAGTACTATTAACTATAATTTATTCATTAATTAATATAAAAACTATTGAATTATTCCAATTAGTTATCTGATTAATTAATTAATTCAGGATTTCTTAATTCCATACAAACTAACTTGGTAATTTCTTATATCGTAAATTATAAAAAAATATAATAATTCTATTTTAATTGAAACTAAAATTTTATACATGTATACTTGGAGGAAACAATATATACCCATATAGAGTACTCATCATGGTCCACGTAAAAAGTATTCAAATGGAATACAACATAAATGTAATTGAATGTAGTGATATGAAAAATGGCATAATTGTATCACATGTGTAGTAGAATCAATGTTATTCCTCTTCAATTGTGGTTTGATTTTTGAAAATCACAAAAGAATAAGAAAAAGGCTTTCTACCTCCAATGGGATTACATTGGTTCAAAAATCCCAAAATATTTCATGAGTATCCTTAAACTCTTAAGGCATTCTATCAACTTTTCAAAAATAATTAAATAGATAACTGACATTGAAGCGATATTTGACAGCGTTGAAAATATATTAATGTAGTATTCATTTTATTTTAAAATAAGAGGAATCATAACCCTTATAGATCTATCAATGATGTGTTAAATCGTAATGCAACACATCAACCACATGAAACCTAATGCAATATTTTTATTACCATTTAAAAATACATTAATATCATTAAATGAACATGCAATCCATATTGAATCTATTCGTAATGGTTTTGTAATAGATAAAAACAAATTTGGAGTGGACATTGTAAGCGCATGCATAATATGAATGACAACAGTGATGTAACATGTTATCCATTACATCTATAAGAACCACCATTATGTGGTTCAAATCATTTTAGTTTATATCCCTAAATTTCCCACTTGCCCAACAATCACATAAGGACTTTATTTAAATACTTCCCAACTCTTTGAGAATCCATCAAAACTCTTTTGGTTATAGTTTTTTCCAACTATATTTATTTTGGAATAAAAAATTAATTGAAAACAAAATCCTTATACATAATACTAATGTTGTTACCCTAAGAGCCTTAATGACTTTAAAAAAAACAAAAAATCCATATTTCATATATGTAAGTAAATAATAACCTCTGCGAAATCAATAGTGAAACTCAGGATACAATGGTGTTTGGTGTGACCTACATCAAACATACTTATATATCTATATGCACATTTCCACCATAATATGTGTCATATACATATGTACACCAATATAATCTAATTTTAGTAAATCTTGTAACCACTAGAAATAGAACAATTTAATCTAGTATAGGTCATCTAGTTTTTGTCAATTCTATAAAATAGAGGGAAAATATTAATTTGTACATAACATGAAATTTATCTAATATATTGGCTATGTTGATGAGTACTTCACATTTCATTTATTATAAAGTGACCATTTAAAGACTAAAATATGATTTTTTATTAATCACACTATATAAACATATATAAAGTACATCAGATGAAGATATGTCATTCCTAATAGATATATGTTATCAAATAATTTTAATGGGGTTGTAACTAACAACCATCAAATTTAGTGTTGTTGAAATGTTATGTTGTATGATGATAATATGGTTGTCTAATGTCATTATAGTTGATCCTGAGAAGTGTTTAATTTGGAAAATGTAGTTTTTATGCCAATGGAAAATAATATTACCAAAATATTGAGTATAATGATAATTTCATTTACAGATGATATATAGTTATTATTGAAGTCTTTACACATCATTTTGTGTCATTAACTTCAACTTTAATCCTTAAAGTGTTTATCTAAAGCATATGTTTTACCATTTTCTATTTAAATAAATTAATGTATCTTTGATAATTTTTTATTTTTCTAAAAATGTCATTGAGATATCATTGCAGGAGAGGCACAGAATGTGTGTCTTATCTGGATGATCAAGGGATCACAAGGATATATAGATAGAGCTATGTCTTATCATACCGATGAAGAGCTTCTAAGGTGTTGATAGATATAACTTACTATAGGTTTATAATCATTGCTAAATTATGTTTATTTCACATAATTTATTACCACTTTGGGTGAAAGTGATGACCATTTTATGAATTGTTATATTTTTTATGATATTTTATAAATGTTTTTTTATTTATTATAAATATTTCTACATGTTTCCAATTTCCACAATGTGATTTTTAAATAAAGTTCATACTATGTTGTATAACATTCTTACATTATGGTTTAGAAAGTATATCAAAACTTCTCTTTATCTGATAAAATTTTTTAAAAATCATGTTTTTGTGAAATTTTTTTTCTAAAATTTTTATAAACTATAATTCAACCCATCTATTAGTATTTTTATCCACTCATACAATCCTACAACAAAAACACTTACAGCTTTGGAATATTTTGATTCGATGGAAATTTAAATAAAAGAAAATGATATGGGTCTTAAAACCCCATAAATTTTATGATTATGGAATAATAAATTCATTAGGATCTATTCAAACTATATTGATGATATCATGGATCAAAATTGGATATATTTATCAAGGATGTAATTTTGAGACAAACAACCACTTACTTTAATTCATGACTCCCACTAATACACTTGAATTATATATATAAAAATATGACAATCCTACAACCTATTTAATATCCTTATTAATATCTATATCCCTTGATAAAATTAAATTATTTTTATTTTCTACATATATATTATTTAGTTAATATATATTTTCAATATTATGTGTGAGTAATCATGATATTTTTTAACTAGTTTTGTAATAGCGATGTTGTTATTAATCATTATCTCAATGTTCACCATTCATAAAACATAAAATTTATTATAGTAAATTCTTCATAATAATTTACAATGTTATAATTTCATTCTATGGAATTTTTTTTCATGGTCCTTAAAGATGAAAGTGATGATTATCTGTTTTAATGATTTTTAATGAGCGAACATTGGTATAATAATTAATGACTATAATATTATTGGTACCATTAAAAAAATAATATTGACTTATTTATATCATATTTTATTAATAATTATGTTATCATAGTCATCCATAATATTTTTTATTTTATTTTTGAAGTTGGTGGTTACACCGAACAAAACACGAACCTACCAAAATTAATTTATGAGTATGATTATAAAAGTGGTTTTATTTTTAATAATATCATTCATTTAGAATAAAAAATATATAATTTAAATATTTTTATTTTATTGAATCAAATTTTAATATATTTTAATAAAAAATAATGGAATTAGATGAAAAATGAGATTCTTTTAGGGTGGAGGTCATCCACACATGCACGAGTGATGTTTAAAATTTTATTAATTGGAAAGGGCGAATGTGAAAAATATTTATTCCATTGTAATAATAAATAAAACTATAAAAATTAATAATATAATAACAAAGGAATTATAAAATTATATTTGGGAACATGATATAGAAAATAAAATAAATACGAAAATATTAGTACACACGTTGAGAACATGAATTTTCCCTTAGAGGACTCATTGAAAATGGAAGGCTTAAGCTATCTTATTACAAAACAAATTAAATTAATTAAAATATGATTCTATTGGAAAAATATTAGAGTTTCATGAAGAAAATTAAATTTGGAATTAACCTTGATGAGTTCACATTATGCAAAAAAACTAAATTTAATCTAATTGAATTTAAAATTTAATTGATTAATGATGGCAATTTTTAATTGAATTATTTCATTTTTTTTAATAATTTTTTTGAAATTGAAATTAGAATAATAAAAGAATAATATAATTTTTATTATTTTTGTTTATTTGGTAACTATGTGTGCTATATAGGTCAAAATAGAAAAGTAGAATTAGGGGGACATAATACACAATGGTCACACATATGGAAAGCTCTCATCCAAGGATAACACGACACTTAGAATACCCAAGAAGGGAATGATGTCCATTATTTCCTTAGGAAGGTCATTTGTAGATGGTAAATCCCCAATGAAGGTTATTATAGGGGAATAAGAGTATGCATGTGGGAGTGAGCACCAACATATGGGGGGTGACGTCCACACAAAAGTGGAAGGAAATAATCATTGGCACATGATGGCACACGGTGGATGTGTGGGTCATCCAACCCTGTTCTAGATTCACTTCTAATAAACGGTCTTGAGTTTAATTATTAACTAGATTCCATACCTTAGAATTTTTTAGGTGGTATGTGGATAACACCTAGGGTACTGTGTACTTACCAAGATGACACCATTTTTCACAACCGCACCCTTTATCTTCAGTGGACACATCATTGCCTCAGTCTTCCACCAAACACTTCTATTACACTATAATCCCGCCATCAATGTTTGTGTAGGAGCACATGTTCAACTTCAATATTGATTTGATCTATTCCGCAACCAATGCTACAGAATATAGTGACATATAGTGATCAAACTGTGAATGAATAAATTATGATTATGGCATTACATTCTATATCATACACATGAAGAAGAAAATTACATGAAAATGGTTTTTTATCATATTTAGTGATGATGAAAAGTGGTTACTACTGGAATGAGGTTCAAAAAGTAAGTAGTTGTTTCATATGAATCGTTGTATCGTGGAAGGCATTCAATAATAAAATTTTTGAACCCACATTTGGGTAGGTACCAACACTAAACTATGGATGGTTATAATATGGAATAAATTTTTTTTATGTGGATGAAACTAGAGCATCATGTGGTGTCTTCAATGATGTAGGTCATGCAACACTGCCCTAGTAGATTTTGGATACCTAGACATTAGAAATAATGATGATTTGAAGATCTCACACAATGCATGATGAATTGTAGAGAAAATATAAAGACTAGTTATAGAGAGACCTCTCATAATAAATAGGATCATGGAATAGTCCATGAAAAAATAAATAAAAAAATAAAAAATTAGATTTGATGAATAAATTACACAGAAGAGTTGGTCAACAAAATATAAGAAGCGAAATGAATATTATGGAAGGAAATTGGTATGGAGATGAAATAATAGTTGAAATATAATAAAATAAAGGGTGATTAAGAATTGAAATTTAAAATACATAAGAGTGGATGATTATAAATATATGATTTTTTCTATTATGAAAGGGGACATCCATACCTAGGGTGACCATTAATTTATATTCTTAAAAGAACTAAAGGTGGTCCCCCACCTATATAGGATAATATAGGAGGCATGTGACATAATTTATATCTATGATTTGATGTGAGAGTGGTGGAGAAAGGTTCATCATCAGTCATGATACTTAATAATTAGTATTTTATTTTTCTATTTATGTTTTCACATTTTAATTTTGAATTCATGTATTAGTTTCAAGAGTAAAATGAATGTGTCTCCAATTTTTCACAACACCTTCATTTTAAAACTAACTACTATATCCCCTAATATCGAATTCAGAATTTATTTAGTATAGTTGAGAGATTATACATGAATTATAATATATTCATGGGAAGGGTGTGTTTGAAAAATGGGATGATTACCTACACGTATGAGTTCATATTTTAAATAGTATCACATCGAAATTAACAAAATCACATACTCTAATATTATTGGGAGAGTGATGGAATTTATAATACAATGCTAAATATAAAAGAGGGAATTGAAGGAGTGATATACAACCTTAAAAAAGTCATCCATATAATGATCAAACATTATGGACATGAATTTGGTAGAGGAAACCTAGAGATTGGAGCCTGCTAGTTTAGGTTGTTCTAGTTGAGTATGAGAAGAAAAGATAGTCACCCTAAGAAATGTCATGGATTATAAATTTGATTATTTTATGATTTAAAAAAATCCATCACTAAATTCAATCTATTCTTCTATTAATCGCCATTTTCATCGTTTTAGTTAGTCCAACGACCCCACTCAAAGTAGTTTTGTTAATTTTAGTTTCTTAAATAAATTATAACAGACTTCGAATCTATTGAAATATTATAACCCTTTTTATCATAGGATCGATCCCATCTCAAAAGTATTATAAATTCAGGTATTTAGTGTAGTTATCATTGTATAAATTTTTATTGTGATATTCCTAGTGAATTAATAACACTTTTGGGTGATGTCAAAACTGGGTCCATTTACAGCAAATGGGGAATTAATAAATTCAACAGTTAGATAAAAATTTTATCCCACAATTTTTTATCTTATGATTATAGATCAGATTATATTTTCATTTATTTTTTTATTTTATATATTGGTTGTTTTTTGTGATATCAATAATAGGGAAAATGAAATCTGACATCCATCTAGAAATTGATATTTCAAACCTCACCCAATGAACTGATTAACTAAATTTTGTTATTAAACACCATGTTGAAGAGCATCACGGAAACCCAAGAGTACCAAAATATCACCCAATATATAAGACTCAATCCTCAACATGGAGTTTAAATTATATGGGGATTAAGACTCATTGAGAGAATGAACATGGTGGATGAGGTATTAGTGGTAATACCCACTCCTAATGCTAGTTATGAAATTTCCATAGGGAACACCCTTAAAATTATGGTTAAGGATGATAATGAGGATTAAGAAAAACTCTTACAAGGAGATGAAGAATAACAAGAGATGGATATGGAAATTTCTAAATTATTTGATAAAATTCTTGACATAATGGAGGAGAAATATACAAAAACTACTGAACAATAAAACCATCCAAAAAATCTTAATGAAGACCGATGAAGAAGAAGAATAACGGAACCAGGTTTGGATAGACATTAGTTTATTTGTTTTGTATTTAAACTTGTCTAGATTCTAGTTACCCCCTCCTCTTGTCAATGAATAAGTATAGGAACCTAACAATACTTAATAATATGGCCTATAGTGGGATATTGGATATAATTTAATTTCTTACTACTCTGTGGATATAATGAAAGGTCATCCCCATGATGATGAAGATGAATAATATGTGGCTACAAGATATAAGGATATGAGTGTAGAATTTGATGAAATGAATCCTCTAAAAGATGAAATAGATGAGTCTTACTAGGTATGTATATACCATGAGCGTTTATTCCAATCATTGCGGATATCAACATCTTAGGACATCACTCAACAAGAATTAGTAGATCATTAAAGGAGGAAGAATAGTATAAGAGTTACACCATACTCAATGAAAAGATATAATTTTTTTAATATGACATGGATTGCTCTATAACCTAATCCAATTACATTATCCAATAGGTATTGTTCATTTTAAAGACATCAAAAAAGCGATTTTCAAAAGGAATCATGAGTTTTAAATATTTGCTTTATTATTATGTTAATATTATTATAGGATGTAATGAAATCTTACCCTCAAATAAATTTTTATATTTAATTTTATTAACCTTGTTCTATAAAAATTTTGATTTATATATAGTTCCATGAATAATAAAGGTAGCATGGTACAAGAAAAAAATACATTTATTGTGAAATGGGTTAAGATTTAATTTTTAATGCTTGATGTTCCCACCTTTTTTCATAATATGTTTTTATATTTAATGATAAAAATTCATTCACATAGTTATAATAATTATATACTTGTTTAACAATGACATATATAATTTTTAGGAACCCCATGACTCCATGTATTATATTTTAATGTTGATATAATTTAAAATGTATGATGGGGGATTGGATTATTACAGTGAATAATTCGAAATTGAATTAAATAAATCGTGATTTTTTTTACTCATATGTAGATGAAATTTGCCTCTATATTTTTTGGCTTTGTATTTTCGAAGTTCTTATTGATTAATTTTTCATTAGATCACATTCCATGAGTGATTGACTTAAATCACATGATCTTATTCATGAGGGGTTTCTAAATTTTTTTTACAATAATCCCTAGTATATTTCCTCAGAGAACCTGGGACATGTTGCTTCCTAGTATTTTTATTTTATATTTTCAAAACAATAATTATCAAAATTTACATAAAATATTACTGAGGTGTTTTTTTATGTATCCACTATCCTCGATACCTATCTAACATTATTCCTCCTTTTATATTTTAGATTCCACAAATAGACTTTAATAGTAATAATACATATTTGAATCCAGTTATTCCATTCCTTTTATTACTCTACTATTTTTCATGATGTTCACTCTTCAATTAGGGGGGGATTTCATAGATTAAGGGACATGCATCTTGGAGAAAATATATTGTGGATGTCTCACTGGATTTTGGGAAGAATGTACCTATTTATAAAGATATTTTTATTTTCCACCCCTCCAAAAAATTAAAAAACATAGGATGAGTTAGGGAGGGTCAAAATTTTACTTCAGAGTCAAGATTTATCTCTATTCACATCAATCGGAATCATCTTCGCATCGCTTCAGCATTTGATTTCATGATGACCTTTATTTTCACACATGAAATGTTTACTAAATCTCTTGAGAAAAGTTTCTCCTTGTTTCCATACACAATTCATTAATAATGGGATGTTCATCATATTTACTCCACGGTTTCTATAATTTCATTGGAATTCCATTTTTCAATTCTTGTTAAAAATATGAGATTTATGGGTAACTCTAATTCTCATCTCCAACTTGATAGCACATAAATTGATTTCATCATAGCTATAGAATCCCATCACAGATAAATCCCTTAAAAAACAAGGATTTAGTATACTAAAGAATAGATGAACAATAAACTATGGTTGGATGATAATACCAGAAGATTAAATAAAAATCTTGTAAAATTATCCACATTAGTACCAATAAACTCATCATTATTCTTCATTAATCAACAAATTATTTCTATATTTTCCAATAAACAATATGATGAATTTACTTATTCAAAATTAATATTTTAAATCCATTCCACTCCATATATTAAATTTATTATTTTTATCTATTATTCAGAACAAGATTCCATTATTGATCTAATTTTACTTCCAAATGATAAATGACTAGAATAACATTCTTGTGTTCCAATATTCGAATAATGGAAAATATTTTTCAATTGTATTGATCCATTACTCATTGACTAGTGGATTGGGTAGCCCACTAAAATAAGGTTTATGTTACCTTATGAAGGTCTCAATATAATTTTGTTCCCTCCTTTGATCATTTGGAATCTCAGAGCGATTCATAACTTTATAAAGTTCTGTGATAAAAAAAATAGGATTTTTCATTCCATCACCCATAAAATTTGTTTGCGTTGGAGGATAATCATTTAACTTACCATCACATTTATCAATAACATGTTTTATTTGGGTTTCATCGATTAACGAAAATAAAAATAATTGGGTGAGAAACAATAATAATGTTGGAAAATCACATAATCATGAAAAATCATTTATAATTTGTGAAAATTGTGACACCTTCTTTTATGATAACTTAGGTTTATCTTAGTTCATTCATGACTATAAATACATAACGATTTTATCCTATAAAAACAATTATCCCCATTGTTCTTACTAATATTTTCTCATCCATGTTTCCAAAGGATATCTAAACCTTTCTCTAATACCAGCTGTAGTGACCCATACCTTTTATATATAGATATTTCATATTAATATATTAATATTTTTTACCTAAAATAATTATCCATGTAACAATAATATAGTTCTAGTCTCATTGGATACATGGAATAATAATAAACTAAATTATAAAATATCTACATTGTCTCCTACTTATTTATTCATAAATATAACCCTTCTTAGACATATCATACTTAATACAGTTCTTCAAAACCTGGGTGACAGAAACATAAGAAATGGTGATCTCATAAGTTTAGTAAGGTAAAAAAAAAGAAGATATCAAGGATCATATAAGCATAACATAAGAAAAAAAGTATGATCACAAGATCATAAAATTTTAAAAACCATGCCCTACATATCATAGATCATAATCATGAGTCATGGAATAAATCCTGGATTTTATAATAAATGAGTCACAAAATAATGAAATTACATGATTCATGAGAGAATAACATTAGAATAATACATGAAATTGTATTATAAAAATAATAAAAAAATTAATTTATTAGTAGTATAGGAACTTTTATAACACTATCATAGTGGTATGGGTTCACTCCCCATATCATTTTAGTATTTAATTTTTACTTCTAGGACAATCATTGTGGACAGTGTACCTTACTCAACTGGGTTCAGTACAAATTATTGTTTTATTTATCTCATGAAATATCAATAATTACCCAATACAGTGGAGGGAGATATAGGTCCCACCCATCACATAATAAAAATCATACACATGTGTGACACAGGATCTTAAAGCATTCATTATATCATAACCCAAGAAAAGAAATGTGTTTCATAAACATTTAATTATAAAAAACCAATAAGAAACAAATTTATTTAATAGAAATATCATAATTTCATCACAGCATAACCTATGATAAAGAATTAGGTTTCATAAATATTTTATCATTAAAAATATAAACCATCTAGAGAAATAATATAGATGTTATAACTATGAAAATAAAAAGGAAAAATTTTTCTTTGAAAAGAACCATGTAAAAATGTAAAGTACTATTCAAAAACATTGGTCATGATGGTGGTAAAACTATTCATACCATATAAGTTAAAAAACATGCATTCTTTACCTTTATCAGAAAATTCAATATATACCTAGTTTTGAAGAAGAAAACAAATACTTCATTCAATAAATTTTGTAAAGAATACACAATAAGTAAAAAATACATTAAAAATTCCTAGTATTATTTTAAAATGATTATTTGAAGATATTTTAATAAAATATGGATACGAAAAAAATTATTCCTAATAATTACTTAAATAAAACTATCTTGAATATTGTAGAGATTGTGAAATAAAACCATCACCTCGAGTTTTCCTTGGTTAAATATCTCTTTATCCTCCTATATAATAAATTTAAATTTATTATAATTCTATACCATAGACATTTTAATAATGATAATGTCATATAATATCCTCTTATTACATTTTAACACCACTTTTTTATCATTAATTTCTTATTAACATTGTTATTTCTAGTGGATAAATGTTTAATTTATCATTAGTGTTTCAGTTTAATAGTTTTCGAACCCGTACATTTCTAATGGATCTATCATCTCAATAATATTAATAAAAATATAAATAGTATATATATTTAATATATACAATGTTATATTCATTCATTAAATTTAGATTTTAAAAAATGTATTAAACTATTCATAGAAAGGGTCGGTTGTATGTTTGCATGAACTTTATGTTTATTTTTTGATAAACAGAATGAAAAGAATAAAATTATTAATTAAACATTATATGATAATTATTATATCATATATATCATATATATTCAACAAATAAATCTTAATTACAATTCATGTAAAAAATAAATGAAAAACGAGTCGCACTACTTCAAGGAGGTGGTAGTCCACACAAACGCATGAATGACATTATAATTTCTCAACGGATTGGATGGTAAGTATATAGATATGATTTTATAATTTCATAAGTATAATTATGTAATAAATATTATATATAAAAATTAAATATATCATAATAATCATCTATCAAATATATTGGTGGCAAATAATTGGTATCACTATGTGGAGACGGTAAGTCGTACACTCGCACGATTAATATTTTCAGTTATCCTTATATGGGAAAGAGGATGTATAATGGTATTTTAATAATAAAAAATAAATCATATTTAGTATACTGAACTCATCTTTTTATTATAAATACAACATATTTGGAGGAGGTAAAGAATATTAGGAAGGAATGTCATTGGTTATGTTCTTTGACATGAATCCTTCAGATCTCTTCTAAAGTGATCTAGGGTTTCTCTTTTTTGAAGAACACAACCTATATAATGTGTACATGTATGTTTAGAATATTAATTTTTCTATTTGGGCCATGATATATTTCATAGTTTTGTTCTATGAAGTATGGGAAGAAAAGCCCTATATAATTGAGGTGAGGAGCACTTTTGGGATTTTTGGTTTTTTTAATTATAATAATTTCATTCTCAAGAACAATTCCTCCAAATATCCTGGGATTTTATTATAAGAAAGTATAGTGTTGTAATACAATAAACCAATATAATTTAGAAAAAAAAAATTCATTTTAAAATTTATCATTTTGATTAATTGTAAGTTAACCAATTCTAATTTTTACTATAGTAACAACTTTATCAATATTAATGGTTGTAATTTTTACTCATATGGTATAAATTTTCCCATAAATGGCCAAGACTAAATTTGTTTAACATATCATAACTAGTGTTTCTGATTTTAATATTTTAATAATTTTAAATAATTTAATTATATATTATTTTGATAAAATATCATTATTGTCAACTTTGACACTATTCAATTAATTTGAATAAAATAAATAAATAAAATTATTTAATTCAAATATAATATTTAAAAAAACCTATAATATGTCAAATTATACAATAAAATTATTCTAATACTGTAACCTACTCAAATAATATCACACATCTTGTTTTCAAAATAAATATTTTTATTTGACTATTAATTGAATAAATATGGTTTCAGTGTTGTTTAAGCATTTAAGGTAATTATATAATTCCAAAAATTTATAAATAAATTTTAATTAAGAAAATTATTTCATTATTAATAAAAACCATATTATTATTCATAGATAATAATTTTATTTCCCTCTGATAATACATAATGGTTATATAAAACAAATAGAGTGAAATTCTAAAACATTCTCTAATTTAAAAAAAATATAAAACAATTTCATGGAAAACATACAATTGAAAAAAAAATTATATCAATACTAACGTTATAAGGGTAGAATTAAATTAATACAATAAGAATTTGGATAAAAAATATGGCCTTATCAATTATTTTTAACTAAGATTAACCTAGTTTACACTTTACCTCGGTGATAAATCTTACATTTGTTACTATTTAGATTGAAAAACATAAAAGGGGTCTATTTGAAAAAAAATAATGTAATAATTCAAAAACATGTAATTAATTTAATCTAATTCAATACCTTTAAATTCGATAAATTAATTTTGATTTAATGGCACAAAAAGGGAAATTAACTGTTTTTTTGAAAAAAAAACACGTTTTTAAGCATAAACTAAATTTATTCTTATCCAATGATAAGAAAAATATTTTTTTAATGTTTAAAAAACTTTAACAATTAAATAATTTAAGTTTTTTATTAAAATTTTTAACTAATATGGATTAATTAATTTATTAGGACAAAAATACATTTCACAATTAAATGTTATTTCAAAAAAATATTTCTTTTGTGAAATTTGTTATTTTCATTTTTAGTCAATTAATAACCAATGAGTAAATTTTTTACATATAAAACAATAATTATTTTATAGTTTAGTAATTATTATTCATACCCTTCAATCTAATGTCTATGGGATAACTTCAATTATAATGAATAATATTTTAATAATATATTGCAATATGTTTAAAATTGAAGAAATCAAATTATATAAAGATAAGTATTTCATAAAAAATAATGGAGGGTTACATGGGTGGTGCTTTTGGTCATATTTTTTAATTAATATAACTATATAAATCCCAAATTAAACAATGATTTTTAAAATGTGATTGAAATATATATATAAATATATATATATATATATATATCTAACCAATTGAAAAATAAAAATAAAAATAAACACGGAAAGGCATCAAATAATTTAATTCACATTCTATGGGACACAGGATAATCAAATCAATTTAATGCTTTTTTTTATGCTAGAACATTGAGCCACTGTATTCTCAAAAAACCATTATATGTTAATATTCCATACCTGTATTCAAAAAGAAACAAAATAAACTCATTTTTTTTCAAAATTTCGTCTAATTCACTTTGTCTTGAAGTGATTGATAATATACGTGCATTAAAAATAATAACAAGGAAATCATATTAGAATAATGCAATAAATTTAACATTATAATTATTTTAAATCCATTCCCATTTCAATATGTGTATAATAAAACATCTAATCATGTACATTTTATTGTTAAAATATACTATATTCTCCATAAAAAAAAAAGAAAAACATTCTTTAATATTACTCCTTTATTCCCCAAAACCATCAGCAACCCTTCAGATTCAATGGAGGGATTAGGAATAACTCTTCAATCTAACCCCCAATATGCCACAAACTGATAACTATAACTAAGGATGTAAAATATTTAATATAAGAGGAATTTGATTTTTTTTAATGCTCATTAAGGGGAGTAAGTCCACTAATGCACACCTCAACACAATTAGTATGAAGAAAACCATATAAATAATTTTTCCACTATAATAGAAATAATATTAACGATAATTTTTTAAATCACCGCCCAATGTTATAAAAATGTCATTTTTGTAGGTATTTTCATTTAGACATGGTTTTTATGAGGGTTTAAAATAGTTATAAATGATAAAATTAATCACCTATTTATAAATATATAAATAAAATTAATATATATATATATTAAAAATTAATTTTTAATTTCTAAGTCAGAATTTATATTTACCAATTAATGTTAATAAAATTTTCTGTTATTAATAATTAGAAACTCTAAATTATTAATAAAATATTATATGTAATTAGTTAAAAATTATATATAAAAAATTAATAAATAATCGAGATTTAATATTTAATTATTTATAGTTTTTAACATAAACAATAACATAAAATATGTAAATATATAATAACACGCAAACACATGTGTGTTTGTGTGTGTGTGTGTGTGTTTGCGTTTATATTTATATATATCTTTCCAAACACACAGATAATAATAACAAGTAATTGTTAATATATATGTATATATAATAAATAATGAATAATAATCAAAAAATATTTAACAGTTTAAATATATACATTCTTATGATTATATATAAGTAATTTATATTTAATTATTTATATCCAATAATGTATATAAATATATAAACTCATAAATATTTATCTATATGTATTTATTAATATAAATTGATATATTTATACATGTATATATATTAATAAATAATTATACACATATAATGAATAATAATAAATTAGAAAAGTATATTTAATAATATATAATTTAAAACCACTATATACTATTTTAATAATTCCTATCAACAAAATATTATATTATTAATTAGTAATCCTTAATTTTTTAAAAAGAAACCCTTCCCCTACCATATGTGCTGTTTTCCAATTAGGTAGGCCAGTTTCCTTTGCTTCTCGATCTTGTTGTGACAATATGGTTTAACTAGGTAATCCTGCCACCATTCTAAGGATGTAGTGGATATGATGATTATGTCACACATTGTTTAATTGTGATCTACTAAACAATGAGCTAGAATAAAAAATTTGGCCACAATAGTTCAAAAGGGCGACCATGCCACTCATCCACCCATGAGGAGGGTGTAAATCATAATTCGTAATTAATATATATTTATAGTTATATATAAATATAAACAATTATAATACTAATAATAAAAGTAAATAAAAAGTAATTTATAATTATTAATCATTAATATATATCTATATATATATGTGTAAATAATATATAATTCTATATTAATATATAAATTAAAGGTAATATATAATGAATGTTTAATAATTTACAATTAGTAATATATATATTAATATTAGAATATATGTGTAAATATACAAATATAAATACACATATATATATATACGTACACACATATTCACACACACATATACATATATAAACATATGTACGCATATATATATACACACACATGTCCATATTTTCATAAACACACACAGAAATATATATAAATATATATAGATACTTTTTAGAACATTTAAACATACAAACACACACATATATATAATTTTAATCATATAAATATATGTGCCTATAAATGTGTCCCTCTCTATGAATATGCATGTATGATGTATATTTGTATGTATCTTTGATGTGATATATCTTCACTCACTAAATCGATCATTTATTTTAAACTATAATAACCACAGTGAATCAACAACCATTGGTTGTCTCTCACAAAGTGCTAAATGAAGGGGTAAAACATGAATATTTAATAATATGAATAGAATGAAAAACAAAAGGGGCATGATAATTTTTTTAATTTAAACTAGTCGATAAGATGATGATAAGAAATGAGTGGAAGTTTATATATTGAGTTAACTATTAAGAAAAATAGGTAAAGGCATCGATATCATCAATCATTATGTTTTATCATGTTTAATCAATATTTTTACTATATAGTTAGGACCATAATCCCTCATATCCTTAGAAATAATCTTGCATTTCACCTAATTTTTCACCCATATAGTATATAACAAAAGAAAGGAAAAATAAAGACGGAATAATAATATTGGTCTTTTCTATTTTCCATGTCTCCCCAATGTTTGGGTTCCAAAATGAGCATTAAATAATTCAATGGGACTTAAATATATATACATGAATAAGTAAGTTTGTTTGAGATGGTAAATATGCATGTACATTATTATTTCATCCATTAGTATGTTTTAATATAATCTACTACTTTTAGATTTCTTTTTATTGTATTCTAGTTATCTTTATATATCATTTTTACATGAAATATGCTCATCAATTCGTATCTCATTTTATTATTTTAATATCATAATCAATTTTTTGATTTCAATAACATGTATCATTGATCCTTATAGTATTTTGTTCATACTAGTGGAGTTCTTAGAAATAAATTATTCATTTTCATATCTTTTTAAGAAGGAACGCTTATACTGGGGGTGAGTTGAACAAGATTTTTTATTCTCATTCTATTGATTTCGTGATTGGTTTCAAAAACTATAAAATCATTATAGTGTTGATTGTTTACGATTATTTTTTTATTTAACATAGAGTTTGTGTATTTAATACCCCTCTTGCTTATTTTTTTGTCTGTTATTGGTTTCATCGTAGTTTTATATTATCCACATGATATTGTCGTATATTTTTTATCTATACAATAATTGGGTGGGTGTGTTTACATTTCATAATAATCAAAAAGTTTTGAATTTTGAAGCGAACATTACCACCTTTATTTTTGAGTTTTTATAGTTTCAAAATTATCCCGTTGTTTTTTATTGTTTGTACATATTACTTATTTGTATTTATTTTTTTAATGGTTTAATTATATTATTTTATATAAATTTTTTCATTATGTGGTTATATTTATTTTTTAACATAAATTGAATGTTAGGAATACACTGAGACTACAAATGGATGGTGAACATGAATTCTTCCCTTCATTTTTTGTATGACAACTGGACTGGTTGATAACTCATTAATCAGGTTAACCTGGAAGATTCTAACATCAATCATAATGTCATGACCAAGGACCAACTGGAAAAATGGAAATGGTACTGGATGATGTTGTCAACATTGTTAAGGGACATGAATTTGTTATCGAATAGGACACTCTGATTTGGGAAGGATCTACAAAAGGTTGGATGGAATCAAAAATATTTTATCATAATCATATTGATGGTGAGAAACAATGGATTGGAAAACTAAGTAAAAATTGGACAACAACCACACAGTTCTTTCTTCTATGGAGGCTGGCCTTCAAAAAAATACCCGTGGATGTAAATCTTCAAAGGGTTAGTGTATTCTTATGCTCTTTATGTCCCATATGTACAAAACATAGAGATGACATTGATCATATTTTCAAGATCTATAAGCCTATCTCCTCTCTTTTGATGGAAGGGTTGAAGTATTTTGGTGTTCGGATCTGCTCCACTAACTCTATCTGAACTCTCCTCATAGGGTTATTCAGCACTACTCTCTCCATAAAATTTCTTATGTAGTTTCTAGTGGCCTGTGCGGAAACTGTCCACTGCATATAGAGTATTAGAAATGTCGCATTTCCTAATAATTCATGCTTCAATGCAGACTGTGAGCTGGACACAATTCATGCGGCAGTTCATGTTGCAAACAGCCTACATTTGGAAAATTTCAGCAACCTCATTGAGGATTGGGTGGTCCTAAAGCAGTTGAACATCGCTGGAAACTAACTAGCCCCTCATTACATTTGAATTCATCAGGATACACCCATTTGAAGGATGGGCCAAATACAATACAGACTGTTCATCGAGGGGTAACCTATGCCCCTCGAGATATGGTTCCATATTTAGGTATGGGAAAGGAGATTCCCTTGAATTATTTTATGGATCATGTGGTAATGCCACGATGCTTGAATTGGTGATGATGTGGAATATCATAGAGATCGAGGTTATTATACGAAGGAATTGAAATAATGTATAGATTTAATGAGACTCCACCACTCTTGTGCAAGCTATAAGAATGGGGTAGAGATACTTATCATAGAGGTTGGCTACTAAATGGGTGAATTTCATTGAAATGATTTCCGCATTTCACTATGTCCTTACTCATACCGTCTGGAGGCCAACTATATTGCAGATGGGCTGGTAAAAAAAGGGGTAGATGTGGAAGGATTTCATCACTTGACCACTATACATGAGGGTATGGTTCCTATTCATCTCTGAGATAAATGTAAATATCTTTTGTTTTTCCTTATGGAACTTGGTTTTTAATTCTAATACAAGGGCCTTCGTGCTCACTTTTCTAAAAAAAAGACAAATCTAAAAATTTATTGGATTTCATGGTTTTAGATTTGTTGTAAGATAAATTATGTTCAATAAGGAAATTATATTAAATTAAAGATGAGGAATATGAAAATTGTGATGTAGATATGTTCTTAATGAATATTCAAGAATATAACCACAAGTATATTTATATCATAAGGATGTTCTATGGTTTATGGGGTTCTGGATAGTCAATATAGGATATGTTAGGGATGAAAAATTATACTAAAATGTTCTGTAAGACTATTATAATGCATTAAAAGGATATGGATTGAAATTTTTAGTTTATTTTCTAGGTAAAAAACATATTAAGTACATTAACATACTAATAATTAAACCTCTTATGTCACATCAAGATTTCCATGATGTCACATTGAAGCAGTTAATATTTTTTTAATCGGACCAAAAAAAATGTAAGTAGAGAACACCATGTTATGTGATATTTTTAGGTCACATTGAAAATAAATAAACATCATAACATGTGTGAGGTTAAGTTTTAATGAGAACATTTAATTAATGGGAAGCACAAGAATGCGATGGATTGTCGATGCATGATTGTTTAAACTGAGGTATCAATCACATATCCTCTTTTAATTTTATCAAACCTATATGATTATAGATTTATTATTTTGTTGTGGAATGACCCATAAAATGTTATTGTAGAACATTTAATTTTGAGGATCATGGTTTTTGAGTCAAATATTTTATACATTCAGTAAATATATATATAATGAAGATTAAATAACTCACACAGTCAACAAAACTTTAAATACAATTTACTGATGTTCCAAAATACCATATAGTTGAATTTTTTTACTTATACATAATCTTAATTTGTGGGATGAAAAATGCTATGTCTTTTAAACAGTATATCGAAGGGATGAGGATAAAATATTATACACCTAAATATATAGTATAGTATATTTTCTAGTGTCATTGTTTTATTTATTTTATGTATAATATTTCTTTGTGTTGTAAAGTTGTTTATTGATTTGTAATGTGACTCACACAATGATTATGCATCTATTTGTAAGAAATGTGTTTTTATGATCACATAACTAAAACCTAACACACAAGGGTATAAATTTCCTAGTAAATGGTAGAGATTGATATTTGACTGCATCTAGGAAAAAGCTAGTGTTTATGTTGTTCCACTAAGGTGTGAAAAAAAGGAATAGTTGAGGATTTTTTGTCCTATAAAATTAATTTTTTTCTAATACCATGTAATGGATTGGTTTTGTTATGTACCCATTATTAAAGGATAAATCAAAATATATATTAATCCTTTATTGTAAATAGTTTTAAAATTAGACATTGAATCTTTTAAGTATGAACTATAGTAAAATTGTTTTTGATATATATTTTTCACCTTTACTGTATATACACTAAACACTCATTGAACTACATTTTATTATACTTTAATTGTTTAATATATTTTTCCACCATATTATTATGTATATTTCTAATTACTGTAATATATTTAAGTGTGAAAATTCACTGCATATTATCTCTTATAATCTACATATTGAGACATATATCCCACCATAAATACCAACTATGAATCATTGATTCTATTTAATGGAGCTCCCAACTATATGAGTCACCTACCAGAACACAAATAGAGAGGATTAAACCATGAAACCACCAAACATACACATGGATACTTAAATCATATACCTAGAACCCATATACAATGTTTATCTCATGAGAGTCATGTGAGACAATCATGAATCATTAAAAAAACATGAAATTCAAATCATCATGGCCTTTCCGTGGAAAAAAATTAAGTAATATGGGCTTGCATAGGTGCTAGTTTAATTTTCTGAAATATAGATCAATTCATTATATTCATTCCAAAATAAAAATTAATTCTTGAAAATACCCATATTGGTCCAATAATATTTTTATGAAAAAACAATTATAAAATATCTCACCATGTTTGTCTTTTCCTTCGAAATCATGCACTTTTTGAAAACCCATTTTGAAATCCATTACCAAACCCTTTCATCAAATTTCTCAGAAATTAAAACTTCTTACCCCATTTTACAGAAAAATAAGGTCACAAGATGAGGTTTAATTTAATAATATTGTTTTTTCTTAAAATAAAACACCCTAGAAATCGATATCCTATGAAGGCTGGACCAAAACATAAATGATAAATCAATCACATGACCATAATCAACCCTTAAAATACATATCAATACAATAAAAATTTAAAATTTATTTGATAAAAAACCAATTATATTATAAATTGTGTTAATTAGTAATTGATCTATGTGAGGAAATATATCTAACTACATGGCCCATATACATGATAAACTTTCCCAAATCATACCACTATCATGATGCATGGAAAATTCATCTGACTACCTATAGATATTGACTACCCATTCGAAGACTCATCTATCTCCCGTTTATATTCTTTATGAAATGTCTCACTCATACCGAAAGTTTATACAATGGAACACCAAATATCCTCTAAAATCATTGGTTTTGATTAAAGCATTACTGGACATACATACTCCTGATCTATCTATCAAGTCTTTATATCCTTTCTGCACCTATAATTAATGTTATCATGTCCAAACACATTATCTAACAACACTTTTTGACACTCTAAACCAGCCACCTGGACCTCACTAGCACTAATGGTGACATATGAACTTAAGCACATCTCCCTATAGGTCAGAGGATTCCGACTAGTGATGGTGGACTAAAATATACATTGGGAGACTATTCCCTCGAATATAAAAAGGTTTAATTCATAAATCTACCAAAAATCTAGCTTGACCCATCTTTGTGGTTGAAAAACAAAAACTGTTATACAATACATAAGAATGAATGATGGGCCCCATAATCCAGAATAATAAAACATAATACTAGCTACATGATTTACCAGTAATAAAAATTCCCGTGTCAACTAAATATAGTATGTAATAAGGATAAATAAATATTAAATAAAAATCTAGATGAATCAAATGAAGTGTAACTAAAACATAAGATTACAATGGTCTCTAGATTTAGTATAAAATAATCACTTACCGATTATTCAGCCTCTCTATATAGTTACACCTAAACCATATGTCCAAATTGGAGCAATACTTGTCTTTAAAAAACGCATATGGTCTTACTAAAATCATCAAAAACTATGTCATGTACAAGGGTAAGGGGTGAGTCAAATGACCAAGTAGGATTCCCCCACTCAACTTTTCACACTGAGTGTTGTAGTGATCAATTATACATGAATGAAAATATAGAGATTTTGAAAGTAATATTGGTGCATATTACTGACCAACAAACATAACATCACTTACACATGTTATGTAAATATAATCCTTAATACCTAGATGACACACACACACATTAAAACTACTAATACACAAGTACAATCCCACCTATGTGTGTTAAATAATCTAAATTCCACCATAAACCAACATTGTATACCAAACATCAGACAAAATAAGAAATATGAATCATTATCTCCACGTGATTCGATCATTTGAATTCACCTAGGCCATAGGCTGCTTCACTACCCTTTAGTGAAGGAAAACCTGTAATATCAAAGGAAATTAAGGGAAAAAAAGAATATACACAATGATAAATCAAAAAGGTTCCAGAAATTAATAAAACAATTTAAATAATGAAAATGAAAAATGGGAAATAAAAGAGTTCCTGAAGTATCAGATAACATTTCAACAACAAAGTTATGATAAAAAATAGGAAAACCCAAAAATAGGGACAATCAAAATGAAATAGAAAATTTTGATGCTAATATACTACAACAAACCATTCATTAAATACATTATTATTACTTCAGAATAGAAGCATACATATTATAACATATAACAAAACCATGATATAACAGTATAGGTATAGTGTCTTTAGAAACTGGGAAGCATAAACAACTGGTTCATAAATCAACTTCATTGTCACCCATTTATTTCATCATATCTAGAGTCCCTTTCTATAATATCCTACTTAATACCCATCTTCCTAACCTCCAGAAAATAAAACATACAAAGGGAGAGCTAAAATGATTAGTAAGGGCAAACAAATGAAATATCAATCGTATCATATTCACAAGAACAAAACATTTTGAAAATATTATCCTTCAAAAGTGATCATAATATCATGACATGGGATAAATCATAGTAGTGAAATAAAATCCAAATATTAATAACATAAGTCATGAAACATTGGGTCATTCACACATAATCATAGAAAATCATTTCATATTAGTCAAGACTCATTTCCAAGACTATCATAGTGGACAAATCCCATTACTGAACCGTGTTCACTCCTCGTTCCAGTCCTATACCACTGAACCGGATTAACGTTCCATTCCATCCATGACTATCTCATGAGATATAAATCATTACCCAATGCATTGGAGGGAGATATAGGTCCCACCCATATCATAATGAAACCGTTTTTATGTGTACCACAAAATCATAAATCATACATCATAGCATAACCAATGTAATAAAAATGGAATTCTTAAACATCATACCACCATAACATAATACATATAAGATAAAAGGACAAAATAAAAATAATTCCATCATAACATAATAAAATCAATGTAAAAATATGGATAGAAATAGAACCCTATATTATCATAGATGGAAAATAATTTTGATAAAACACTTGAGCTCCATTCTTGAGGATAATATCGTTTCTACTTCAAAAAAAATTTCCTTTCTCACCATGTCATAAAATTTTAAAATAAAATTAGTTAATTGAAAAAAAACTTGAAAACATGTAATGTAAGATTCATGGATATAATCCATTCTTGCTGTATAAGTAAAAAAACATTCTTCTTGTACATTGGCCAGAAAAGTCAAAAAGTATCTCGTACTGAAAACGAAAAAAGATTCATTTCATATATTTTACTAAAAATGCACCAAAAGATAATATTGGATTTAAGGAAATTTTGGAGGATGGAAATAATATTACATATTTAGTAAACATGGATGTGGATTATAAATATGCCACCATTAAATTCTGAAGTATAAACAATCTTGGATAAAAATGAGATTGTGAGATTTTCCATTACCTTAGGTCCGATATGCTTTGTACATATCCAAACCTCCTCTATAATGATTTAAATAATGTCATTGACTTATTCTAGAATCATAATAATTGGTATGATGTCATGTATGGTCATATTCTTATCTTCTTTTTCATAATATTTCATTGCAACATGTTATTCGGGTGTTCATTGCATTAGGTTATTATGCATGTTTTGTCGAATAAATTCTTATTCCTCTTTTCGGTTATAGAAACATCATTTACAGAATGGTAAAAGTATAATATATATCTGATTTATTCATTCAATTTATTTATATAATCATGGTTTAATGAATATCTTGTATAAAGAATCACATCGCGTCATGGAAACGGTAAGCCGTACATATGCACGAGCGACGATATCGTTCCCATAATTATTTAATGGTATTGGAGTGGATGATAGAATATATCATAATTAGTATCATGTTATATTAATCATATATAGTTATTCTTTACACCATTATTCCCATCCAAGTAAGGAGTTGGTGGAAAACAGATTACACCATGGTGGGGAGACGGTATTCCGTACGTACGCACGCGCAATGATTTTGTTTTCCGTACGATGGATAGAAGGTGAAATAGGGTTGTTTAATATTTATAATAACATATATATATATGAGTGATACTTATTTTATTAATTTATGATGAAACAAATAATGAATAAGAACTATAAAAAAGATAAATTAGAATGGATTGGTAATGGATATTACCTCTACTTCGACGCGCCTCTTCAAAACCTCCTCTTAGTGCACTAAATTTGGTATTTGAAGAAGACGATGACTTCTAGTATTTTACTAGGGAATTGAAATAGAAAAATAGGAAGGGGTTGGATGATCTTGAAGGTTCATTGTGGTGTGATGAGGAGAGGGAGGAGGTGCCCTTTTATAAGGGATGAGAGGGGCACCTTGGGAAACATAAGAAATGTTAATTTATAAAAAATTCAAACCCCACTTAAAATCCTGAAAAAATTACATAATTAGAATATAAGAATATATAAGGATGTAATCTCATCATCCCATAAAATTTATACATGTTGGGAATTTATTTTATACCTTATCAAATTGATTTATCCTTATTTAATCTATTTAACTTTATTTGCGGTAATAATATTTTAAATTTTAAATTTTTATAAAGAATTACTTATGTGTTTTTAATTTTCCATAATTTGATAATTTTTTACATTTTTAACGATATAAAATTCAATTTATAATTTTTAAATATTTTTGTGGATTTTAAACAATTTTTTAATTTGTTTTTTTAAATAACAATTGTGTCAATTTTGACTCTATTCATTTATTTGAATTTAAATAAAATCCACACAAATGATATATTCGATCCAAAATATTTAACAGACTCTTGACATTTTATATTCATCTAGAAAATTGGTGGATCACATTAAATAGTTCATATAATATTTATTTTATTAAATTTTTAAAAAAATATTTTGTATTTCAATCAAAAAAATTATTTCAACTACACTATTGTGTTATCATTAATGATAATTATATTGTCCCTAAAAATTATAAATAAATTCACATGATTTAGATAATTATATTATATTTTTGTAGATTATTCACGTCAGTTGTTTTATGAAGTTTAGCACTAAATTAAAATTATTACACTTATAATATATAATAGAGTGACATGTTGTCACTTTCTTTGGTTTTTATTATAATTATATCATTTTCAGTGTCAATAGTCATTGAAATGAATCTACTATAACCCTTAGGTGATATGTGTCGACATTTATTCATCCAATAGAATTTTGGATGGTGGTAGGGAAATTTTATAATCATATTTTTACCCTTAATTTCCCGATTTACCTTTAGTTGTAATAAATAAAAATTACAGTATTTACTATTCATAATGTAAAAATAAATAAAAGTAACCTATTATCATAATTTGGACCAAATGAATCCAAATATGGAATAAATTTTTCAAAATTAAAAACACATAAGTTTTAGTAATTAATTTAAAATTATTCATGTTGATAAGGAAATGAGTTTTAAAAGATAAAACATTGTCAAAGATTGAAATGGTTTTACCTATGAATTCAATGTAAAATTAATGGAAAAGATATACATTATATAATATGGTAAAAATATATTCTATATATACTTTAGAACCATTAATTCTTATCATTTAACCATATAAATTATCTTGATGAAAAAAGTTGTTTTTATGAAAAATTAGCGTATTTTTACTATTCATCAAAATATGAAAGTCCACAGAAAAGTATCAAAAAATTATCCAATGTCAATTTTTATATCTCTATTCAAAAGAATAATATTATTTTTTTAAATTGAACTTATAAACTTATAAAAAATTATATTTAAAATGGATGCACCATCAAAAGGTGGTAAAACTACATTTTTTAAAAAAATACATCTTTTGACCAAAAAATTGATTTTGTTTTCATATATCATTATAGAAAATGTGTAAGATGAATTATAATGTTATAAAATTAAAAATTCAGTTAATACTATTCATAACGGCTAGTTCATAATCATATAATAATATATCATTGTTTAGTGAAACTCGGTATTGCATACAACACAAGCTTTCAAGGAAGGTTTCTCTTGCGTGTAACGCAAGCCAAGCCAGTGCTGTATGTAGTGAAAGATTCTTTTGGTGTTGCGTGTAACATAGTAATTTTAAAAAAAATCTCATAAAATCTCAGGGTGTGACATATCCTACCCCAACGCATCTCATAAATCCTCATTAATGATATTTTCTAGGCCACCCTTAGAGAACCATTGGTTTGGTCCCATGTGTCTCACGCCCCCACAAGGGATGGATTCTACTATACTACATAAAAAATCATTGGATGTATGATCACTCTAATCATACATAAAAATAACTTCATAAAATGTAAAAAAGTGTTTTCCATAACTATGACCTAACCTTAGGTGGTCCACTAGAAGGAACAGTGACATCCCTATCTCATGAAGCTCCCCATCACATCCCTGGGCCAGCCATCATATCTCTTTGTTCCTCTCCATCCACCATTCTCTGTCTAAATACCTGTCGGATAAGGGAGAAACAATATCGAGTCATATCTCTACTAGAATTATCTAACTAATGCAATACCCCACAATAAAAAAATTAAACTACTCCTCCAGATAATCATTAAACCATGATTTTATTCAAGAAATCCACACTATGACTATCAAAACACAATCTAGAGGTCAAGAACACAATAAAAAACCAATCAGGAAACATGCCTAGTAACCTTATGTCACAAATGGAATAAGCCAACATCAACCATGAGAGAACGTATCATCCATGTCTCTGTAATATAAAGGAGGCTTCTCTCATCCTCTAATCATTTCCCAAGATCCTTATTGGAGATTTAGTACTACGCTAGATTTTGTATCCATGAAAATGGAAATTTCCACCAATTGAAACATAAAGGGAAAATTTATTACCCTTAATTTATGGTTAATTAAAACTATAGTTCAACTATACATTGGATGGACAGTAACGCATCATAAAATCAAATTCTCATAGGCCTATGGTGAATAATCTCTCACATCACTTGGTTGATCCCCAAATCCTCACCCTAATCCCATCGCCCAAGGAAATATAAATGTGGATGATTGGGTAACCTAACAATAGATAAAAAATTATGTTCTATTTAATGACATTTATAGGAAATCCTTTACTTGTTTATGATTTTCTCATCCACAACTACAAGAAGCTATACTAACAGAGAATAATTTTACGAAAACATGATAATCATTAGTGGTTCTAATTTAGAAATTGTAAATATTGAACACTTAAAAGGATTTTCTAATCAACACAATATGTGTCTATAAAATATTAAATCTTCCAACATTTATAAATTTAATATTCAATGTAATAAATTTCACATAAACTTAATAATGATAATTTTTTCATCCCTTTGAATATTAAGTTATTCAAATAAATCAACAAATATTGTGATTACAGTGCTCTATTTTATACATATTTAAGGATTTTAGAAAAAGTTTTATACATGTAAAATGATTGAGAATCTAGGATAGAGATCATGAATGTAGAAGGCGCCGAAGAGGATGGGCCTAAATCGTTATGGTTACAATACCCATTATCACATTAGTATTCAGGAAGGGAAAATTTCACATGAATTCTCATTCTCATAGTATAAAGTGATTGATAATTTATTTGTATTAATAATAATAACCTGAAAATAATATCGTAATGATACCATAATGTAACAATAAAATAATTATAATATTTAAAAATAATAAGTATATTAATATTAAACTATAATAATAATGTAAACACTAAACAACATTGATATTCTTATGAACAACCTGATCATTCTTTTGTCCCTATAACAATGTATACAAAAATAAAACAAAACCTATAATATTCTTGGTATGAAATTTTTTTTGAATTATTTTAATTGGATTCCATTTAATTTCTTCCCAAAAAATTATAAATTCAAACACAGGAACAAACAATAATGATTCATGTATTATGCCAATGTTTATACCCCACATTTACTATTTTATTACGTCAACCTGATATGTAAGCTATAATGGTCCTTGTGTCAGCACACATGGACCATTCCACTTATTAGGTAGTATTCATATCCAACATGACAATGATAAGCTCAAATAATAATATTATCCCGCCAAATTAATGCAACAATGAATATTATATACTCCATACTCCATCCAAAAAGAAACACTATTTTTTATATAACTCAGTTACACCCCAATCAATTCAAGGCCCATCTATGGTAGATGGCATGATTAAGAAGGACTCCTAAAACGAACTTCCAATAGACCATAGATTGGTAACAAAAACTAAACATGTCAGGACCCGACCCTAGTTGACTAGAGCCGGTTCCTTATTTAATTACATTGGCATACATACAAGGAATATGAATCCCGAAAGACTGAGTAGTGTAGTATTATTCCAAAAAAATTACGTACATAAGTTTATCATTACAACATAAAGGGATACAAAACAATATTTTATTCTACTAAGAAACATCTCATCTCCTAGATTATGCTTTCAATTCATTCATAAATTAATTCTTCATGTCCTGAGAAAATGAAAAATAAGAAACGGGGTGAGCTCAAATGCTGAGTAAGAGTAAGAAATACAGTGGAAGATAATATAAACATAATACATAGTGAAAAAATGAAAACATATGCCTTTAATAATGATCTTGAACATATTATGGTAGAAATATGATCTGAATAAATAATTCCATAATCATGGTTATTCTACTAGTCGAATAACCACATGAAATTCAAATACTATCCTTATAAGGAGGGAAGTTCGTATGTCAGACATCATAACCATACCATCCATGCCTTGTGCTAGGAATATAAAATAATCATTTTGACAAGTCCTCGTGCCAAGACCATAGTTTGTCTCATTAGACCTACCGATGCATCGAGGGGTTATAGTAGGCCCAACCCATCACATAATAAGTCCAATTCCTTCCTCATATGAGAGGGATAAACATAAACAACATATACATTCATATTGAAAATAATATATGAAATGTACCTATGTTTCCCCAATCACTAAACATAAAACACTAACCATTCCGAGTAATATGGTGAATGGTTTGAGGATTGATAATCCACAATAGTGTTAGTAATAAGCCATTATATCAAATATGGTATATTACTTCATAAATTATTAAACCCAATAATACCATGGAATCAACAAGGGTGTTAAATTATATGAAAACATTCTTATAAAATCATTAAGCAATTCTGGAGATAAATATTCATTCATTTTGAAAAGAAGATTTCTTTTGAAAAAATCTCTTTACAAAACAGGTAGTAAAATAATATAGTATTTTTATAATAAAATTAGTGGTTTTATAATGATAATGGTTTCCAAAAATAGATTATAGAGTTCCCTTTGAAATAGGTAAGAATTTGAGAAATTCCCTTGAACCGGGCTCATATTCTTGAAACAATTTTGAATGTTCCTTTTAAAAAATATTACTATCCATAAAATAAGGAAGGATTCTGGTTTGTAAACATATATATGATACTAAAACAGAATATTTGAGGAGTAAATAACAATACATAATAGTTTCATTGAGGTGTTTAGATAGTGAAAGTATCCCGATTGAAAATGGAAGTTCAGGTGGAAAAACCCTTACCTTAACTCCTAACCTGTTCCGATCTTGTACATAAGCTCCAGGAATATGAAATTATACTTATTATTAAATTATTTAAAAACCTATTATACATGTATTTATTTTACCATAATTCTGGTTAGTTCATTTGTGTCTTTATTTACAAGTTATTATATTGAATTTCGTTGTTCCGGGGTGTTCGTTTTCATTATTTTTATAATTGGTTCAGTTGTTTTTAAGTAGCGGAGTTCATGTAAAGAAGATATAAATCTCCAGGATTTGAATTATATATTTTTTATGAACATAAATAATTTTTAATGTTCATTTCTATTATTTGGTTACATGGAATGAGGAAGAATCATTAGGTGACCACCACCTCGATTATTCGGCGGTATTTGAAATATTATGAACTAGTTTTGTCATATAACATAATTATATGAACATATTCTGGTTCCTGATTATTAATTTGGTTATAAAACATATATTATAGCCTGTATCAACCATGAATATGGTTTCATGACCATTAATGAAGAAGAAATTGAAGAATAAAACTTCATCATCCACGAAGGTTATAAATCAGAACCTTATGGACGTTGATTTCGTTAAAAAAATAAAAGGGAGGGAGTAAGAATATTTATGATGGTTCTTCCATTGAAATGATATAAATATAGTATATATTTGTTACGGTGGTTACCATGATCATTTGGAAAGAGGAGGTGAGGAGATGAAAATAAAAGAAATGAACTTGAAAATAATGAAAAGTTATAAGGTCTCTTATTAAAATTCGGCAGCCAAACGACGTCACTTATAATTTCATAAAATCAAATGATGAGAACAAAAAGGGTATCCCAACAAATTTAAATCAAAAGGACAATAATAAGAATAAATAAAAACAAACCCCAACATATGGGAATGGAATTTTAAATAGCTAACATTAAAGAAGTGTCAACTTAAAGAACATAATGAAGGATTCCCTTACCTTGTCGAATAAATCATAGATCTTCAAGGATGGGACCTTGGGGGCCTAGGGACACCTTGGGAGGACTCCAAGTGAATTAAAAACACTATAGATTCTAGGATGAGGTATTTGGAATGAAATTAAATGAATGGATGAGTGGGTATTTATAGAAAAAGAGAGGTAATGTTTCAATAATTTCAAAGAGACACCTCATTCGTGGTTTTTTCCAAACCATAGTATTGTACATGGTATTTGACCATGGTTTAAACCACTTGGGACACCTCACTTCATAAGTTACTATACCCAAATTGACCATACTTTTATATTTATTTATTACATCATTAGGAGGCCTTTAATCTACCGAAAACTCAAAACTGTATGTTTACTATTCATGAAAAATTCATGTATTTTAGAAAAATCCCAAATAATTTCCCCCTAGTTTTTTTCAGCGTGTATAATTCAAAAGTGAAATCAATTTTTCAAAAATAATTTTCTAAATATTTTTAATTTTATTTTTAAATAAAATCATACTTAATTTAAAAATTAATAGTTTTAATTCTTCAACTACTTCTCTATCACAATGAAAACATAAAAAAGATGTTATTATCTTCTAGCATTAAGAAAATAAAATAATAATAATATTTACTATTAATTAGGGTCATATTACTATTCATATTACTATTAATAAGGTTATGTTACTATTCAATAAAAAATCAATTTTTTTTCTATCGGCGCAAAATGACTTACTGAACACAACTCTAGAGGACCTTTTTTTGAAATTCAAAGCATTGAAGAGGCAAGGTTGTGTTTTAATGGATATATTATAAAATTTCATTATATATTTATATTCAAAACCTTTGGGTGTTACATTCTTCCATTCTTACAAATATTTCATCCTCGAAATTCCCAGAATATTACATAAAATGATTCATGTATGTCTTTATCATAAGCTACTCAGGCTTCCATGTTGCTTCCTCCATCTTATGATTCCTCCATTGAACCTTCACCAGACGAGTCACCCAATTGCTCAATACTTTTTCTCTACTATCATGAATCATGATAGT
Source organism: Viscum album (assembly GCA_963277665.1). NCBI lineage: Eukaryota > Viridiplantae > Streptophyta > Magnoliopsida > Santalales > Viscaceae > Viscum > Viscum album. The sequence goes on along the minus strand of OY728135.1, from coordinate 440,906,792 downwards.
CTATTCATAGTAAGATAGATTGGTCTCATGTTCCACTTCTTCATAAGTGAGTACATGTGTTGGGTCTGTCATGTAATTTCTTAACATTGACACATGGAACGCATTGTGAACCTTGGAGAGACTTAGCGGCATTTCCAAACGGTAAGCTACAACTCCAATTCGGTACAAAATTTCAAAAGGTCCTATATACGTAGGAATTAATTTTCCCTTCTTACCAAATCGTATAATACCCTTCCAAGGAGATACCTTTAAGAAAACATGATCACCTTCTTGAAACTCCAAAACATTCCTTCGCTTATCAGCATAACTCTTTTTCCTAATTTAAACTATTTTGATATGGTTCTAGATAATCTTCACCTTTTCCAATGATTCTTCAACAATTTCTGGTCCCATGATCTTTCTTTCACTAACATCATCCTAGCATGTTGGAGTACGTCATCACCTCCCATATAATTCTTCATAGGGTTCCATCTGTATAAGTGAATGAATGCTATTATTGTAGGAAAATTCTAAAAGCGGTAAATACTGATTCTGCATGCTGTGAAAATCATGTAAAAAAGACCACAACATGTCTTCCAATGTATGAATTGTCTGTTCCGATTGTCCATCAGTTTGTGGGTGGTAGGCTGTGCTCAAACAAAAATCAATATCTAGGGCCTTATGAATACTTTTCCAGAATCATGATGTAAAATGTGAATCACGATCAAAAACCATTGATAGGGGTACTCCATGTAGTCTCACAACTTCATTATTATATAGTCTTTCTAGACGTTCAAGTGGTAGATCTTCTCTTATAGTAAGAAAATGCGATGACTTGGTAAGACGGTCAATGATGACCCATATTGAATTGTTCCTTCTTGGAGTCTTTGGTAGTCCCATAACAATGTCTATTGTGATATTATCCCATTTTTACTAAGGTATGGGAAGAGGTTACAATACTCCTCTAGTCTGTTTCCTTCCACCATTCACTTGTTGACAAACCATACATGTTGACACAAACATACCAATATCTCTCTTCATGTTGTCCCACCAAAAATTTTCCTTCAAATCTCTATAAATAATAGTTCTACCATGGATTATAGAGAAATTGGAACTATGTGCTTCGTCCAACAATTCCTTTTTTAGATTAGGTATATCAGGAACACAAATTCTCTTCCCAAATTTCAAAATTCTATCTTCATATATGAAGTTACTAAATCTCCCATCATCGATAGCATTAATCTTTTTTTGAAACTCCACATCACCAGCCTAATAACTTTTTATCCTTTCTAGTAATAATTTTTTGGAAAACATTTGAAAAAGCATTGATGTTTCACCTTCCATGGTTATTCCCATATCCATCTTTACTAGATCCATGAAAATAGGATCCCTTTCAACTCTCATTTTGTTCAAAACTCCATGATCCTTTCTGCTAAAAAAATATGCCACCTTATCTTCCTTCCTTGGGTGGTAGTGTATCGTGCAATCATAATCCTTGAGTAGTTAAAACCATATCATTTGCCTCATGTTGAGTTCTTTCTATGAGAAAATATACTTCAAACTCTTGTGATCAGTATAAATCTCACATTTTTCACCATAGAGATAATGCCACCATATATTCAAAGAAAATATTACAACAGATAACTCAAGATCATGAGTATGATAGTTTTGATCATTAATTTTTAGTTGTCATTATGCATAAGCAATAACCCTATCATTTTGCATAAGGACCCAACCAAGTCCTTTCTTTTAAGAATCACTATAAATAAAAAACATTTCTTTCCCTGATGGTATAGTCAATATAGGTGCACTAACTAATATTCTCTTCAGTTATTCAAAACATTCTTCACAATATTTTTTACAAACTATTTTAACCCCTTTATGTGAGAGCTTCATTAGCGGGTTACCCAGTCTGGAAAAATTATCTACGAAACGTTGATAATAACCTGAAAAGCCAATAAAACTGCATACCTCAGTTATGTTTGTTGGAATGGGCCAATATTGTATTGACATTATCTTTGAAGGATCAACTAGGATTCCATACTTAGAAACATTATGGATATGAAAAGAAATATCCTGAAGCCAGAATTCACACATTCTAAACTTCCCATATAATTCACGTCTTCTAAGATTATTTAGGATAATGTGCAAGTGGTTTTCATGATCTTCATAGATTTTGGAGTATACCAATATATCATCAATAAATACTACTACAAAATCGTCGAGATATTCTTAAAAACATTGTTCATTAGATCCATGAAGACAGAGGGTGCATTAGTCAATCCAAAAGGTATTACTATAAACTCGTAATGCCCATACCTGGTCCAAAATGCTCTCATTGGAATATCTTCCTTCCTCACACGCAACTGATGATATCTGGATCAATGATCAATCTTTAAAAAGTATCGAGCTCCATGTAGTTGGTCAAATAAATCATCAATGTGAGGTAGAAGATACTTGTTTTTTTATTGTTATAGCATTGATCTCCCTGTAGTCAATACATAACCTCATAGATCCATCTTTATTCTTAACAAAAAGGACAGGGGCTCCCTATTGAGATACACTAGGGCAGATAAGTCCCCTATTACTGAATTCCTCTAGTTGTTTCTTTAGTTCCACCAATTCCACAGTGGCCATTCTATATGGGGTCTTCGATATGGGCCTTGAAGCAAAAATTAAATCAATGGAAAACTCAATTTATCATTCTGGAGGATATCTAGGTAAATCTTATGGAAACACATCAACATATTCTCCCACAATAGGTACATCCTCTCTTTGAACATTCCTTTCCTCACCCATAGTTATTTCATTATCTTCCTCCCCAATAAGTGAATTTAGTTGAGCTACTGGGGGTGGATCTAGATAAGAATTAGATGGTGACAATTCTACTCTAAAGATAATGTGTTCATTATCATTTTCATCAAAGACCGCAACCTCCTTCTTCTTACAATAAATTTGTTCATCATGGTCCAAAAGCCAATCCATCTAAGGATTATATCAAACTCACTCATGGGTATGATGATGACATCAGAAGGTAAAGAACATTTATATGCCTTAATGGGAACTGATTGACGAAACATTTTAGCAATGATACATCCCTTATGAGTTTTGACTGACAACTCCCTTGTTAAATCAAATTGGAAATATCTAATTTTCTTAGAAAATTGGGAAGATATGAAACAATGAAATGTTACAAAATCAAATAAAGCATTGTCTTAACATGATTAATCAATTAAAGTACCTCTCACCACATCATTAGGAACTTCAACCTCTACATTTGTGATTGCATAAGCTTGTCCCTGATCCCTTGGCCTTCTCTACTATATATTTCCTTGTCATTTTGGACAATAATTAGCATAGTTTCCCATATCCCGAAAACTATGGCATTGAACATCAATGGATTCCTTCTTAACTTTGCAATCACCAGCAATATGACCTTTTTGACCAAATGTTTATCATAATCATTTTCCTTTTAAGCATGACCTATGGTGTTTCTTTCCAAAATTGTCACATGGTGGAAATTAAACTCTTCCCTTTTTCCCCATTTTTTATTTCCTTTCCCATGGTTTTTAGTAGCCCTCTTCTTTTCTTGTTTTCCCTTAAAGTCATAAGACTTAGAGAATTCTTTTTTTATCTTGATGGAAAATGAAACTATATCCTCATATGATGAAAAAATTTGGTAGACCAGTGCCCGATGGAGGAATGGCTTTAGGCCATCAAAGAATCGATCAATTTTGCTCCTTTGATTTCGTATATAGTCCACAACATGTCTTTCTAACCTTGTGAAGTTGGCTTCATACTTCGAAACATTTTCATCTTCATTATGACTCAGATTCAAGAATTTTCTCTCCATATCTGCTCGCTGCTCACGAGGGAAATATTTTTCAAAGAATATTTCCATAAAATCCCTCTATTCCATCTCTTCTATCTCTTCCTCCTGCTTTGTGTTTTGGATTAAGGACCAGCACTGATCCATATCTCTTGATAGACGAAAGACTTCCAGGACAACCTTATCTATTTCATTACATCCCTAGGTTAGAAATATCTTCTCAAGGGAACTTATCCACTACTTTACTATAAACAGGTTTGTAGTACAGTTGAATGATGGAGGTTGTTGTCGCATAAAGCAATCTAGCTTGGATCCTCCTGGTGGTGGATCCAGATGCTCTATACTTGTAAGGATATTATTCATAACCTGAGTAAGTTGTTGTAGTATAGTTTTGAGTTTCTCAGCACCAGTCACATTACCAGAGCCAAAATCAATGTATTGCATCAGAGGAAAATCCCTACAGGGGACACATGCATTCGTGCAATTTCCATTCCGTCCACTAGGCACCATATCTAGATAATGGCATACACTATATTAGGTTATGAATCATAATGTATAATCTTAATATTAAAATACTTAGAAAATTGAGATCCTAGGCATGGCTAATCCCATATTAAAAAAATGGCTTCCTTGAAAAATATTTACATTAAACTCCTTCATAATGGATTGTAAAGAAAATGTGAATTATCCTAAGAATATCCCCTGGGAGTGTCCGAACCAAGAGTGCAGCAAGGCCCATTGTCGTGCACCAATTCCCATTCGAGTCTAGATCAAAGAGGTGTTTTTTGGTTTTACCCCTAGATACATCTCTGCCAGAGCCGCCTCTACCTACTCATATCCAGACATGGAAGTATTTCCTGAAAGATACACATAATGTATTCCTTACAAAAATACCAGGATGTTCTTATATGTTTATCCTCAAAGACTATCTTACGGACTCTTCCCTAATCAACGTTTTCTAAATCTAGTTTTCAATTTTTCTACTAAACTTTCTCTGATACCAACTGTAAGGACCCGACCCCAGTTTCCTTGAGCTGATGCCTTATTTGATTAAGTTGGCATACATACAAGGAATAAGAATCCAGAAATGCTGAGTAGTTTATTATTATTAGAAACAAATAACATACAAAAGTTTATCATTACTACTTGAAGGGAAACAAAACACTATTTTATTCCACTAGTAACATCATGTTTCCTAGTATATGATTACATTTCATTCATAAATTACTTATTCATGTTCTGAGAAAATGAAACATAAGAAAGGGGGTGATATCATACCCTTATTAAGAGTAAGCAATATAGAGAAAGATAATATAAATATAAGAAATAGTGAATAATTTAAAACACATTCCTTTAATAATGATCTTGAACACATTATGGAAAAATATATGAGCTCAAAAAATAAGGCCATAATCATGGATATTCTACTAGTCGAATAACCACATGAACATCAAATACTAGCATCATAAGGAGGGAAGTGCATATGTCGGACATCATAACCATACCGTCCAAGAATCGTGCTAGGACCATAAAATAATCATTTTGTCCAAGCCTCGTGCCAAGACCATAGTTTGCCTCATGAGACCTACCGATGCATAGAGTGGCTATAGTGTGCTACACCCATCACATAATAACTCCAATTTATTCCTCATACAACTGGGGATAAACAAAAACAACATATACATTCATATTGAAACTATCATATGAAATGTAACTATCATTCCCCAATCACTAAACATAAAAAACTAACCATTCCGAGTAATATGGTGAATGGTTTTAGGATATATCATACACAATAGAGTTAGTCATAAACCATTAAATCAAATATGGTAGATGTCTTAATAAATGATTAATCTAAATAATACCATTGAATCAATAAGAGTGTTAAATTAGTTGACAACATTCTTATAAAATAATTAAGCAATTCAAGAGATAAATAATCAGTCTTTTTGAAAAGATGAGTTCTTTTGGAAATATCATTTTATAAAAAAAGATGTAAAGTAAGTTAGTATTTTCATAATAAAATTAGTGGTTTTATAAAGATAATGGTTTCCAAAAAAAGATTATATAGTGCCCCTAAATATAGGTAAGAATTTGTGAAATTCCCTTGAACAAGGCTCGTATTCTTAAAACAATTTTGAATGTTCCTTTTAAAATGTGTAACTATCCATAAAATAAAGAAGGATTCTGGTTTGTTAACTTATATATGACACTAACGCAGAATATATGAGGAGTAAATAACAATAAATAAGAGTTTCATTGAGGTTTTTAGACAATGAAAGTTTCCTGAATGAAAATGGAAGTTCAGGTGGAAAAACCCTAACCTTACCTCCAAATTTGTTCCTCTCTTGTACTTAAGCTCTAGGAATATGAAATTATACTTGTTAATAACATATTTCAGAACCTATTATACATGTATTTACTTTACCATAATTCTGATTAGTTTATTTTTGTCTTTATTGACATGTTATTATATTGAATTTCATTGTTCCGGGGTGTTCGTTCTCATTATTTTTATAATCATTTCACTTCTTTTAATGTACCAGAGTTCATGTAAAAAGGATATAAATCTCCAAGATTAGAATTATATATTATTTATGAACATAAATAATTGGTAATGGTCATTTTTATAATTTTGTTACATGGAATGAGGAAGAAACATTAAGTGACCACCACCTCGATTATTCAACAGTATTTGAAATATTATGAACTAGTTTTGTCATATAACTTAATTACATGTAAATATTCTAGTTCCAGATTATTAATTAAGTTATAAAACATATATTATAGTCTGTTTCAACCATGAATATGGTTTCATTACTAGTAATGAAGAAGAAATTGAAGAACGAAACTTCATCGTCCACCAAGGTTATAAATCAGAACCTTATGGACGTCAATTTCGTTTATAAAATAAAGAGGGGATAAGAATATTTATGATGGTTCTTACATTAACGTGATATAACTTCAGTGTATAGATGTTACTGGGGTTACCATGATCACATGGATAGAGGAGGTGAGGAGAGAAAAATAAAAGAGATGAACTTGAAAATAAAGAAAAGTTAGGAGACCCCTTATGACAATTCGGCAGCCTAACAGTGTCAATTAGAATTTCATAAAATCAAATGATGATAACAAAAAGGGTATCTCATCATATTGAAATCAAATGTAAAGTAAAAATAATAAATAAAAACAAACCCCAACATATGAGAATGTAATTTCAAATAGCTAACATAAAAGAAGTATCGACTTAAAGAAGATAATGAAAGATTCTCTTACCATGTAGAATAACTCCTAGATCAAGAAGGATGGGACATTGGGGGCTTAGGGAAACCTTGGGAGGCGTAATAGGAAGGTAAAACCACCATAGATTTGATTATTAGGAATTTGGAATGAAATAAAATGAATTGATGAGTGGGTATTTATAGAAAAAGAGAGGTAAGGTTGTAATAATTTCAAACAGACACCTCATTAGTGGTTTTTGCCAAACCATGAGCTTTCCCATGGAATTTTCCCATGGTTTAAGCCACTTCGGACACTGCATGTAAGAAGTTACAATACCCAAGTCGACCATACTTTTATATTTACTTATTACATCATTATGATGTCATTCATCTACAGAAAACTCAAAACTGTATTTTTACAATTCATGAAAAATTCTTGTATTTTCAAAGAATCCAAAAAAATCACCCCTACTATTTTTCGACGTGTATAATTCAAAAGTGAAATCCATTTTTTTAAAAAAATATTTCTAAATATTATTAATTTAATTTTTAAATAAATGAATACTTAATTCAAAAATTAACATTTCTAATTCTACAACTACATCTTTATCACAGTGAAAACTAAACCAAGATGTTATTATCTTCTATCCTTAAGAAAATAAAATAATAATAAAATTTACTATTAATTTGGGTCATATTACTATTAATATTACTATTTATAATGGTATGTTACTATTCACAAAAAAAATCAAGTTTGTTCTATCAGACTCCAAATGACCTACTGAACACAACACAAGATGACCATTTTTCGAAATTCAAAGCATTGAAGGGAAAAGTTGTGTATTAATGGCTATATTATAAAATTTCATTCTATATTTATTTTCAAAACATTGGGGTGTTACAAAAAATGTAAAAACATAACAAAGTATACCTTTACCATTTTAGGCCCATGAGGGGGAGAAAATCAATTAATTAACATCTCAACATAATTTATAAGAAAAACTATATAAATGATGCTAACACTGTCACGAACCAACCCGGGTCGACCCTAAACCGGTCACCCGAGCCGGTCCGCGACATGGCCCGAGAGGCGTTCCTGATCCTCCCGGGCTGGCGACAAGCGCCAGGGCATCAACAGAGGCTATGGGAACGATTTCGCCCAAAATAAATAAATAAGACAGTGAAAATAATACAGAGCAGCGCAGAAATGATAAACCAAATAAAGTGACTAAACAAGAACAAACAGAAAACAAACTAACCAAACACGACGTCCGAACAAGCTCCATGCGACCTCACGGGTCGCTCTCCGACTCAACGATCACGCGTCGCCCTAGGCAAGCGCACTCAAACTAAAGCCTGCACAAACACTAAAAACAGAAAAGAACTATAGGCGTGAGTATTAAAACTCAGTAGGCTAGCCCGATATCTATTCCCAATGCACTACCTTTAAAATAAAAGAAACATCATTTCAAGTTTGAACTACAATCTATAAAAGTATGTTTTTAATAATATTCTACTTAAAACAAAGTACGAACCATTGCCCTTAGCCATTTCCAAATTCGTGTTCATTTCATTAGTGTCAATGACATTTCAGGAAAAGGGGAAAGTGATGTTTAAATTTTCAAATTTGTACAAAGGGGATTAAACACTGTTATTTGAAAATAATTTTTTTTTTGGAACCTAATCAAAAGCAATTTACCATTTTCCAAAGAAAACAATACACCAGAATGCACAAAGTAAAACATACAGCAAGGGCAATGTAGGTATACATGTGAGCATCATAATCATTACTGCAAGCTACAAAAGCTGAATAGACATGGGTGAACCTAGGAGATCGAGAATAAACCAGAAGACACCAATACATGAGAAATCATCCTTATCGACATGTCACGATGAAATCAAAACGCACAATACGCTCGACCATCCACTCACAGGCAGGTCGAGGGCAAATCCCATAGCAATAAACCCAATATATCCACCTACTATGGGCCACTGGTCAGTACCATAACCTACCAGTGCAGCAATCGTTCTTAGAATATTCTCTCAATATGCCAGATTGCCATGTCTCAAGTGTTTAAGAAAAAAGGGGGTGAGCCAACCGATGCCAACCGAGCATCCAATCAGATATATCTATATATATAAAGAGAAACAGGCATTCCCCGAGCCACTCCATGGGACAACCTCTTGCCTTTAACTACTCAAGTACCCGGGAGCCTCTAAGCGCGGCCTCCCAAACAATCAGTTGCAACCAAGGCATGAGAGTCGTCCTAAGAGGGTTTTTATAAAAACATTTCCATTGCTTTCCATAAAGTGCCAAACGGGCATTTAATACAGTTCACAATTACTACCAAAACCAGTTTAAAACTATTTGAAGAATCCACAAAACACTACTTCACAGGTTGCCAGTATTTTTATAAACCAAACCAAACCATTTTCTTTTCCAAATAAACTTTAAGAGCCAACCGGGCAATTTCTCAAACGAACCAAAGTATTTGTTCACGCTTCAAAAGAAATCATTTCTCATTAAACCAGAACTCTGTTCACATTCCGTGATTTATGTTTAAAAGCCAAACGGGCATTCTTTCATTATTGGGTGTCCGCTCGTCAAAAGGATGTTTCATGTGTCGTGTATAAAATAAACGGCTCCTTTTGACATTAAATAACCATTTAAAAATTAACCGTCTTATATTAAAAATTAATTATCATATATTATCTCATATTTATTGAAATTAATAAAATGTTGATTTTAAACAATTAGGGTGCGCAAACAGCATGAAATGATATAACTTAAATTTTAAAAGCAGTGCAAAGGGAACCTACCTCAAAACCAAGCGCGACGGCAAAACGACTTTGGAAGCAAGGCGCGATGACACGACGTGTGTCCGAAACCACGTGACAAAGTCCGACACTCTGCATAAACAAAACCAAGGACTCAGACACATCCAAAACTCACCAGAGCATTCGAAACCAAGCGGCGGGAATAGATGCTCACCTTGAAACTAAAGCGCGGCGATGACGGAACCTCGGAAACAAGGCGCGGCGGTGGCGCTCACTTGGAAACGCCCTGCGCCGGTCCTAAAAGTCCTAAGCCAACAAATAAAAATCCACCATCAACAAGAGTACGATGATAATAATGAAAATAAAGATAATAATAGTAATAATAATACTAATAATAATAATAGGATTAGTAAAAATAATAATAATAGAAATAGTAATAATAACAATAGTAATAATAATAATAGTAATAGAAACATAATAATAATAATAATAATAATAATAATAATAGTAATAATAATAATAATAATAATAACAATAATCATATTAATAATATCATCATTAATAACAATAATAATAGTTATAATAATATTAATAATATTAACATTAATAATAATAATATTATTATTAATAATAATAATAATTACGAAATAATGTTAATACTATTAACACTAATAATAATAATAATAATAATAATAATAATAATAGTAATAATAATATGAAAAACAATAATAATAACAACAAGACAATAATATGAACATTAATAATAATAATAATAATAATAATAATAATAAAATTAATAGTAATAATATTAATAATAATAATGATAATAATAATAATAATAGTAATAAAATAAATAATAATAATAATAATAATAAAATTAATAATAATAATAATAATAATAATATTAGCAATACTAACATTAATAATAATAATGATAAAAAAAAGGTTATTAACATATTAAATAAAATGAAATAGCAAATTAAATTAAAATAAAAAAAACGGACCTGTGCGGCGGAGCAGAAGGAGAAAGAAAAGAAGAAGAAGAAGAGAAGAAGAAGAGGAAGAAGGAGAGAAGAAGAAGAAGAAGAAGGAGAGAATAAGAAGAAGAAGGAAAGGAGAAGAAGAGAAGAAGAAGAAGGGAAGGAGAAGAAGAGAAGAAGAAGAGGAGGAAGAAGAAAAGAAGAAGAAGAATGAGAGAGCAGGGGCGCCGGCTGTGCGCACTGGACAGGGGAGGAGAGGAGGAAGAAAAAGAAGAAGAAGAAGAAGAGGAAGAAGGAGAGAAGAAGAAGAAGAAGAAGGGAAGGAGAAGAAGAGAAGAAGAAGAGGAGGAAGAAGAAGGGGAAGGCCGAGCGGCGGGGGTGCAGTGCGGTGGACAGGGGTGTCTTGCGGGGGCTGCTGGGCGGAGGTAGCCTGAGGGTGAGGAAGAAGAAGGAGGTCGGCGGAGGTGAGCAGTGGGGCGCGGGAGAAGAGGGTGGCGAGGGGGTGCCGGCAGCTGGAGGGTGCAGCGCAAGAAGGGGAGGACTGCGCTAGGAGGGGAGGCCGAGCGGGGGTGCTGGCGGTCGGGCGTCGGGCTGGGCGCGACGGCGGACAGAGGGAGGGCAGAGCTGGGGAGCCGGACGGGGGTGCGGCGAAGCAGCACCGGAGGGACTGGTTTGCTGCAACGGGAGAGGTGGGTGCAGCGGCGCGCTGCAGGAAGGGGGCGGGGGCCGTGGACGGCGCACAAGGGAGAAGCCGGGTAGGGGGCCGAGGCGGACAGTGGGGGAGAGGAATAGGAGGCGGCGGCTCCAGCGGGGAAGAAAAAAAATATATATATATAAAGTGGGCCGCTAGGGTTGGAGGGGAAAGAAAGAAAAGATAAAAGAAAAAAAAGAAAAATTAAATAAAACAAAACAAAATCATAATAATAATAAATTACAATAATACTAATAACAATAATAAATATTAATAACAAAACATATTTAATAACGGTTATACTACTATCCGCAACGTTAACAAAACATAATGATAAAAAAAAACAAATGATAATAATAATCATAATGAGAAAAATACAAATGGTAAAAATACTCATTTCGTCTTAAATAATAAAAATAATTATTAAATTATAATTATAGATGTGCGCCTTTAATATAAAGACTCTATTTAAAATTCTCCAAAGACAACGGGATGCAAAAATACACCGGGCAGGGACGAGCGGGGTTTCCATAACAGGCTCCGCTCACGCGCCCGACGACGTCGCGTCAAAAAGCGCACATTTTAACAAAAACTCAAAAACCTGGTCCGATACTGAACACGAACTGCAGCAATATAATTTAAAGTCAAAGAAATCATAAAATAAAATAAACGCGCATGTCGGGGTGTGACAATTCTCCCCACCATAACGCTTTCCGCCCCCGGAAAGCCACAACACCAACCAGTTGGTCGATCAACACCTAAGGATTTCACAGAACACGATCCGACCTCTTAACCAAGGATTCCACAACGACCACCAGCGGGACTGAACCTCATTTCCCAAAGTAAATCACCAACAGAGGGAAGGCCTGAACGGGCTCCCCACCATAAGAACTCGACTAGCTTTTGATAACGATTTAAGAGAAAACCCAAAGAGACTCATGGTGGGTCTCCCCACCATAAAGAACCGACCAACTAACGACCAAACGGGGAACCGGCTTAGACATGCACGAGGCTTTACTCCAGCTAGAAAGAGCACAACAAGGACCTTTAAACCACTTACTCACGTCCAAAACGGATAGAAGCTTAAATGGATACTTTGCGCAACTAAAACCCTAATCCCATGGGCGGGGAGGGTGGGCCCAAGGATCAAATCACTAAAACTATGATGTACGACTACTCACAACCCATCACTTCGGGATGGACACAAACCAGGGCCGTAACTGATTTACATCAGTGGCCCACGCAAAGTCACTGATCAGCAACTTACATCCAAGAGGCACGATTCCCGACACTACGTGAGGGATAAGTCCATCACGCGCTTTGCGACAAGAGGAAAACTACAACGACAGAGGAACCAGAGAAACAACACCAAAACTATCACACCACGGCGTTAGAGGCACGACTTTCACCAGACTCTTTAAAATTTTCCCCCGGGGGGTTCCTGACTACGCGCTGGCTTCACTCCGAGACCTTTTGGTTGGAGCTCTGATGGATGAAGCATCTTCTGCCTCGCAGTCAGGTTCTGATAATCCAAATGAGATACATACATATTTTGATTTGACAAAAGAAATGACAAGATTTTAAAATTTAAAAAACACCAGCATTAAAAGACGAGGTTCGTCAAAAGACCCATGAAGTTCCCATACATTTCAAACCCAAAACACCACCAGTATAACTACAACGATAAAAGATCCCTTAAACTGAAAGGAAACTTACACCAAGAACTCTGAACAAAGACCCAATAGCACATTACTTCTGAGAACACCCTTTGCGACGCTTTCTTGCAACGCCCCGACAAAATCGTCGCAAGTGACCCAGACGTCCACACGCCTGGCAGGGCTTCGGAGCACTTGGGCACAATGACTTCTTGTGACCCCGCTTGCCACACTGATAACACACAATAATCTCTCGCTCCGAAGAGGTTGATGAAAGATCCCGAGGTCTCTTGATTCCACGACCTGATCCATCCACTTCCATTTGCATACTCATCTCCTTTCCAGAATCTTCACCAGTGCTCATAGGGATCGAAGGAGGGAGAACTACTTCGAGCACTCCTGCCATCACGGCTTCGATACGAAAAGCTTGTCTTGCCACATCAACAACAGAAGTTAGGTTTGACTCTGAAACCTTCGACTGTAGATCAGGGCGGAGACCCGCCTCGAAGCGTCGAGCTTTCACGGGGTCATTTGTGGCATAATCTGAATCATAAGGGACTAGCTCCATAAAGCGATGGAAATGTTCTAACACGGATCCGTCGCCCTGCTGCAGACAATACATTTCCATCCCCTTTCTCACCCTTTCTTCCTCAGAGAAAAACTGGAAAATGAACGAGGCCTTGAAAAACTCCCAAGTAATCTCTTGGCGGGGCTTGTTCCGAGACACTGACTTCCACCACACCCACGGTGAACCTTCAAGCATGAAGGTCGCAAACTTGACCTTCAACGACTCGGGCAGCTCAATGAGGCTGAAGTCCCTTTCAATCTTCCGCATCCACTCCTCTGCCACAGAAGTTTCTTCTTGACCGTAAAAGAGAGGTGGAACGAGCTTCCGAAACTCAAGCATAAAATCCTTAGGTTGATCAACCGCACTACGATCACCCATCGAAGCTTCAAAGGGATAACCGCTGGACAAGGAAAGGTCAAAAACCCAATCAACTCCAACTCAGCGAATGAATAACAACCTCAAAATCAAACACTGCATAGGTGACAAGCTCAAAATCCGAGAAAACAAGTTATCATAGCATCAAAAAATTTCTCTTTGAAAACATATTTAATTTAAAACAATCTTGGTAACTTAAACCCTCGCCATTAGTATCCCTTAGAGTCTCACTCACATGCATGTATCTATGGCACCCTGGGCATCCATCCACCATACCAGACATCCATCCACATTTCCAACACACCAAAATGCATGTGAGTACTCATCGGAACACCAAGGCCAAAACAAAGAAACTTTATTTTCCAAAAACAATTTATTCGTACCACTTCTTTTTAAAACACTCTGCAAATCAAACATTTTATTTCAAACAACAATTTTTTTTTCCAAAACCAACTTTTCTGATTCAAAACACTTTCAAAAATCAAGGGAAACACAAAACAACTCAAACAGGGGACTAGTGTCAGTGGGTGACTTGACCATATGGTTGGCGGCCACATGCCAAACACGTCACTGACACAGAGAGCCTTCTTGGACCATGCCCCCAGCTTTGCATGGCTTGCCAGGCCGTGCAGGTTAGAAGGACTAGTGGCCCAAACTCCCTTTTTCGTACCCCAATCGCAAAACATTTCCATAAAAACCCAAACAAACCAATTAAACCGGACATCCCATGGAAACCTGAGGATCGGTACGGGCAAGAGTTCGCGACGCTCTTCTCGCACCTACCCCTCAAGTCCCGACAATCCTACTCCATCTACCTTGACATCCCAAATAACAAAGGGCACTCTGTAAAGTGAGGTCGCTCAGAGCTGACCTCCTCTAATACCATTTTGTCACGAACCAACCCGGGTCGACCCTGAACCGGTCACCCGAGCCGGTCCGCGACATGGCCCGAGAGGCGTTCCCGATCCTCCCGGGCTGGCGACAAGCGCCAGGGCATCAACAGAGGCTATGGGAACAATTTCGCCCAAAATAAATAAATAATACAGTGAAAATAATACAGAGCAGCGCAGAAATGATAAACCAAATAAAGTGACTAAACAAGAACAAACAGAAAACAAACTAACCAAACACGACGTCCGAACAAGCTCCGTGCGACCTCACGGGTCGCTCTCCGACTCAACGATCACGCGTCGCCCTAGGCGAGCGCACTCAAACTAAAGCCTGCACAAACACTAAAAACAGAAAAGAACTATAGGCGTGAGTATTAAAACTCAGTAGGCTAGCCCGATATCTATTCCCAATGCACTACCTTTAAAATAAAAGAAACATCATTTCAAGTTTGAACTACAATCTATAAAAGTATGTTTTTAATAATATTCTACTTAAAACAAAGTACGAACCATTGCCCTTAGCCATTTCCAAATTCGTGTTCATTTCATTAGTGTCAATGACATTTCAGGAAAAGGGGAAAGTGATGTTTAAATTTTCAAATTTGTACAAAGGGGATTAAACACTGTTATTTGAAAATATTTTTTTTTTTTTGAAACCTAATCAAAAGCAATTTACCATTTTCCAAAGAAAACAATACACCAGAATGCACAAAGTAAAACATACAGCAAGGGCAATCTAGGTATACATGTGAGCATCATAATCATTACTGCAAGCTACAAAAGCTGAATAGACATGGGTGAACCTAGGAGATCGAGAATAAACCAGAAGACACCAATACATGATAAATCATCCTTATCGACATGTCACGATGAAATCAAAACGCACAATACGCTCGACCATCCACTCACAGGCAGGTCGAGGGCAAATCCCATAGCAATAAACCCAATATATCCACCTACTATGGGCCACTGGTCAGTACCATAACCTACCAGTGCAGCAATCGTTCTTAGAATATTCTCTCAATATGCCAGATTCCCATGTCTCAAGTGTTTAAGAAAAAAGGGGGTGAGCCAACCGATGCCAACCGAGCATCCAATCAGATATATCTATATATATAAAGAGCAACAGGCATTCCCCGAGCCACTCCATGGGACAACCTCTTGCCTTTAACTACTCAAGTACCCGGGAGCCTCTAAGCGCGGCCTCCCAAACAATCAGTTGCAACCAAGGCATGAGAGTCGTCCTAAGAGGGTTTTTATAAAAACATTTCTATTGCTTTCCATAAAGTGCCAAACGGGCATTTAATACAGTTCACAATTACTACCAAAACCAGTTTAAAACTATTTGAAGAATCCACAAAACACTACTTCACAGGTTGCCAGTATTTTTATAAACCAAACCAAACCATTTTTTTTTTCCAAATAAACTTTAAGAGCCAACCGGGCAATTTCTCAAACGAACCAAAGTATTTGTTCACGCTTCAAAAGAAATCATTTCTCATTAAACCAGAACTCTGTTCACATTCTGTGATTTATGTTTAAAAGCCAAACATGCATTCTTTCATTATTGGGTGTCCGCTCGTCAAAAGGATGTTTCATGTGTCGTGTATAAAATAAACGGCTCCTTTTGACATTAAATAACCATTTAAAAATTAACCATCTTATATTAAAAATTAATTGTCGTATATTATCTCATATTTATTGAAATTAATAAAATGTTGATTTTAAACAATTAGGGTGCGCAAACAGCATGAAATGATATAACTTAAATTTTAAAAGCAGTGCAAAGGGAACCTACCTCAAAACCAAGCGCGATGGCAAAACGACTTTGGAAGCAAGGCGCGATGACACGACGTGTGTCCGAAACCACGTGACAAAGTCCGACACTCTGCATAAACAAAACCAAGGACTCAGACACATCCAAAACTCACCAGAGCATTCGAAACCAAGCGGCGGGAATAGATGCTCACCTTGAAACTAAAGCGCGGCGATGACGGAACCTCGGAAACAAGGCGCGGCGGTGGCGCTCACTTGGAAACGCCCTGCGCCGGTCCTAAAAGTCCTAAGCCAACAAATAAAAATCCACCATCAACAAGAGTACGATGATAATAATGAAAATAAAGATAATAATAGTAATAATAATACTAATAATAATAATAGGATTAGTAATAATAATAATAATAGAAATAGTAATAATAACAATAGTAATAATAATAATAGTAATAGCAACATAATAATAATAATAATAATAGTAATAATAATAATAATAATAATAACAATAATCATATTAATAATATCATCATTAATAACAATAATAATAGTTATACTAATATTAATAATATTAACATTAATAAGAATAATATTATTATTAATAATAATAATAATTACGAAATAATGTTAATACTATTAACACTAATAATAATAATAATAATAATAATAATAGTAATAATAATATGAAAAACAATAATAATAATAACAAGACAATAATATGAACATTAATAATAATAATAATAATAATAATAATAAAATTAATAGTAATAATATTAATAATAATAATGATAATAATAATAATAATAATAATAAAATTAATAATAATAATAAAAAAAAAATAATAATAATAATAATAATAATAATATTAGCAATACTAACATTAATAATAATAATGATAAAAAAAGGTTATTAACATATTAAATAAAATAAAATAGCAAATTAAATTAAAATAAAAAAAACGGACCTGTGCGGCGGAGCAGAAGGAGAAAGAAAAGAAGAAGAAGAAGAGAAGAAGAAGAGGAAGAAGGAGAGAAGAAGAAGAAGAAGAAGGAGAGAAGAAGAAGAATAAGGAAAGGAGAAGAAGAGAAGAAGAAGAAGGGAAGGAGAAGAAGAGAAGAAGAAGAGGAGGAAGAAGAAAAGAAGAAGAAGAAGGAGAGAGCAGGGGCGCCGGCTGTGCGCGCTGGACAGGGGAGGAGAGGAGGAAGAAAAAGAAGAAGAGGAAGAAGAGGAAGAAGGAGAGAAGAAGAAGAAGAAGGGAAGGAGAAGAAGAGAAGAAGAAGAGGAGGAAGAAGAAGGGGAAGGCCGAGCGGAGGGGGTGCAGTGCGGCGGACAGGGGTGTCGTGCGGGGGCTGCTGGGCGGAGGTAGCCTGAGGGTGAGGAAGAAGAAGGAGGTCGGCGGAGGTGAGCAGTGGGGTGCGGGAGAAGAGGGTGGCGAGGGAGTGCCAGCAGCTGGAGGGTGCAGCGCAAGAAGGGGAGGACTGTGCTAGGAGGGGAGGCCGAGCGGGGGTGCTGGCGGTCGGGCGCCGGGCTGGGCGCGACGGCGGACAGAGGGAGGGCAGAGCTGGGGAGCCGGACGGGGGTGCGGCGAAGCAGCGCCGGAGGGACTGGTTTGCTGCAACGGGAGAGGTGGGTGCAGCGGCGCGCTGCAGGAAGGGGGTGGGGGCCGTGGACGGCGCACCAGGGAGAAGCCGGGTAGGGGGCCGAGGCGGACAGTGGGGGAGAGGAATAAGAGGCGGCGGCTCCAGCGGGGAAGAAAAAAAAATATATATATAAAGTGGGCCGCTAGGGTTGGAGGGGAAAGAAAGAAAAGATAAAAGAAAAAAAAGAAAAATTAAATAAAACAAAACAAAATCATAATAATAATAAATTACAATAATACTAATAACAATAATAAATATTAATAACAAAACATATTTAATAACGGTTATACTACTATCCGCAACGTTAACAAAACATAATGATAAAAAAAACAAATGATAATAATAATCATAATGAGAAAAATACAAATGGTAAAAATACTCATTTCGTCTTAAATAATAAAAATAATTATTAACATATAATTATAGATGTGCGCGTTTAATATAAAGACTCTATTTAAAATTCTCCAAAGACAACGGGATGCAAAAATACACCGGGCAGGGATGAGCGGGGTTTCCAGAACAGGCTCCGCTCACGCGCCCGACGACGTCGCGTCAAAAAGCGCACATTTTAACAAAAACTCAAAAACCTGGTCCGATACTGAACACGAACCGCAGCAATATAATTTAAAGTCAAAGAAATCATAAAATAAAATAAACGCGCATGTCGGGGTGTGACAAACACAACAAGAAAAATATTTTTTAGTGATAATTTTTAGAAACACTACTAAATGGTTCAAAAAATTTCATTAGTAGTGGTTTTTGTTTATTGGAAATTGTTAGTCATAGTTTTAAATAGTGGTATAAACCACTAATAAAGGTAAAATAAGATCATATTATAATAAAAAAATTAAATAATTATATATATATAATAGAAATAGAAATATTTAATAATTTATAATTAAAAATTAATATTTACAAATATAACAATTAATATTAACAAAATGTTATGTTACTAAAAATTATGAATTATTAATTACTAATTATTAATTACTAAATATATAGTTATACATAAATATATAAATAAAAACTAATTAATATTTAAACATTTATATTTAACAGTTTGTTGTCATTGATATATATTATCATAAGAAATATATATAATATATAATAACACAGACACACACTTATATATATGTATTTTTTTGTTTGTTTAAATATATATATAAATATCCATATATATATATATATATTTGTATTTATATATATGTATACATATATATATATATATATCAATGATATGAAACAATTAATATATATATATATATGTAAATAATAATAATAATAAATAAATTATATATAATAATATATATAAGGACCAACATATGTACATACATATGTTATTGTATAATTAGTAATACTAAATTAATTATTTATATTTAATTTTTTAGAGTCCTTAATATATATATATATAAACATATAAATATTTTTATATAGATATGTATTAATTTATATATTTATATATATTCAGATATATTAATAAATATATTTAAATATTAAAAAATCTATATATATTAAATATTAAATAGTAAAAAAAATATATTTAACAATATATAATTTTTCATAAATATTTAATAATTCAAAAAAAAATAACAAAATTTTGTATTATTAGTTATTTGTAATTACTTAATTCTTAATTACAATATATATAGTTATATATAAATATATAAATAAAAGTTAATAAATAATAAATACTTATTATTTTATATTTTCTAATATATATTAACATATAAATACATTTTTAAATAAATATATATATATATATATATATATATATATATGTGAATACATACATATGTATGTTTGTATATACACACTTTTACCCGAGTTAGGGGACCTGGTCAACCCAATAAGCCTAATTTGATATAAAGGCCTCATAGGAAATAAATTTTTAGTTCTGATTATTACACAAGATTAAATTTTACGATGTTGATTAATAAAAGGGTATAGCTCATGCTTTAATATGTTACACAATACCAAATATCTTGACATGATTAAGAAATATATTATATTTATTTTATTTAAAAAATATTATTTTTTTATTTAATATTTCAAGATCATGATCATTATATATAGACATGTCTATTTAAGGCATGATTAGTAAATGGGTTGGGTCAGGGTAGGTATGGGGCTACTCGATTAATAAAGATGTTCTTTATAGCATGATTAGTAAACAGGTCAGATTTGGGTCAGTCCGACCAGACAAGATTAATTAATGTTTATTTTTTGTTTTCAGCCCAAACTTGGTGGGCTTGACCAATTTATATGTATATATACATAGAAATATATATATAAATATACATTCAAACACATACAAGAACACACACAGACATATATGTACAATTTAAAAAAATAAATTTATATAGGTATGTATGTATGTATGTATGTGTGTGTGTATGTATGAATGTATGTATGTATGTATGTATGTATATATGTATGTATAAATGCATGTAAGTATGTATGTAGGTTTGTCTGTATGTTTATATGTATGTATGTATGTATGTATGTATGTATGTATGTATGTATGTATGTATGTATGTATGTATGTATGTATGTATTTAGGTAGGTACGTATACATGAGGTTAGTTTTCGTCACGTTCCAAATATATTACTTTTTTTAAATGAGTATAATTAAAGAAAAATAGAATCTCTGGGATGCGTTACATAGAGCAGTAAAAGGGGTGATAAAAATTAAATATTTAATATGTTGAATATAAAAGGAAAAAAATGTGGGGGTGATGATTATAATTTAAAATATTTGATAAATAAATGATAAGAAATAAAATAGGTATTTTTATAGATCATGTTGACAATTAAGAATAGAAAATTAACATATTGATACAGTCAAACATATATATTTATCATGTTTAATTAACATCCATGAACATTATACATTATATATGACTTATAATAATATTTACCTATAATCTAATCCCTCATACGCATTTTCTTTTATCCATGTATATAATAAATGAAATGTTAAATAACCCTTGAACCACTATATATCTAGGCTCTCCAATAATTCATGGATCCTCAATATTCAGGCATGTATTCCCATAATTGATGGAATACATGGTGATTAATAGATAATATTGATTCAATAATCAATATGATTTGATTCTCTCCATCACTGATTCATACCTAATCTCAACACAACCTCGATATGTCAATTTAATTGGCGAACATCATGGTGAATAAAAGGGTATAAGTGATTGATGAATCAATATAAATGTAATAGATGATGTAGGAAGGAGAATTGAAATCACAAAAATATAGAATGAAAGTGTTGTTTTTAAACTATATAAACAAACAATGTTACAATTAAAAAAATAACTTATAAATTTTTAATACTACGAAAGTGAAATGAAAACAAGAGAGATTCTGACTATAAATTGAAACGGGAGACACCTTACCACCCATGGATGAACATACAGATCAACCACCCAAGACATCAATTTATAAATTATGAAACACCATATGACATGTACATAATTATATGGTATACAGTCTATCAATGGTCATTTTTTTGTAATTTTATATATGTTTACGTACAAAAATAAAATTTCTAATTAAAAATCTGTCAATTATCTATTGGTGGGACATAAACTATGTAATTTCTTAATGAAATAGTGTGTAGTGTACTTTCCATCTACCTACCACTAGAAGTCAGGATTCATAAAGTGTGTGGCATTATTATGACATGGTGTGTAATTTTCAACTAGGAGAAAACCATGTAACTCTTAGGAACATCTCCAGATCTTGCTTTAAAGTAAAAAAAATTACCTTTAGTCCACAAAACATGTACTTTCCTATATTTCTCTATATTTCATTTTAGATATAATTATCTCTTTCATCTAAAATAATATTGTAAAAACTAACGAAATTGTATAATTTCACAATAATTTTTCATTAAACAGCTTTAAAATATGAGAATTTAATATGATACCCATATTAGAAAAATAAATCTAATTATAATTTAAAATAATACATGTAAGTTTAAAATTATTTTCAGATCCTAACACCAAAAAAATTTCATTTCTGGTAAAATTCACATTTCATCAATTATTTTATACCTTGTAACTAAATGATTTAACCTCCACTATTTTTAATTTTATGGGTAATTATTAGATCCACAAGGTTGAATACCCTGAGATGGGGGGTGAATCAGGGTATGAGTAATTTAAAATTAACGCCCGTTCTGATCTTGTTTCACTGTTAAGAAAAATACTCTTTTCTCTCTTTCATATTGCACAATATAAAGAGAAAGTAAATCATGCATAGGACACAACAGTTTTACATGGTTCATTGCTAAGGGCTATGTCCAAGGAGCATACGACGACAGGTTGTCGGTCGTACCAAATTCCACTAAACTTCACTAGCTATGGACTACATGGTTTGGGCTAGATCACTTCTATGCCCAGGCTCACAACCTTTATAATGTTTAGGGTCAGCTCATTGCTTTCCCAATGGTCACTCCCTGTTTCTCTCTCTCTGACTCACTGTTGGTGGAGAGGATCAATATCTTTCTATATCATTGCTCACTGCTCTTAAAAGAAATCCACTCACTGTTTATAGACCTATAGGTCTCTTCATTTGCACGAACGAATGCATCTTCCTATGTATGTAGATGCTCTGTTGAAGTCCAACTTTCACCCATAGATTAATATCTATTTTCATCAAAGGTATCGGGAAAACTTCCAGCTTCTGCGCCGCCCGAAAATCACTGCCAGAAATAATCCTTACATGGTGCGCAAGCCTATCTCGGCGTGCAAGTATCGGCACGCAAGTCACACCTCGCAAACAAGTCCCCCTCACAATCTTGGGCGACACAAGATTCTTAAACTCCAAACTTGCGCGACTCACTTGCTTCCTCGTCTAAACCACCTCAGGCGTGCAACTGACACTCGACGCACACCTTCCTACTCTGGCACGCAAGTCCCACTTGCTTGACACACCAACACTTGCACGACTTCCACACCTGCACGACGGGAGCTCTTATTTCTCTAAGTGTTGAACTCTGGTGAGACATAAGGAGGGGTGGTCCAGTATTTATAGGCATTTGGGACACCCTGCGTGACTCCATGCAAGTCTCCCCTCGGCGTGCAAGTCTCGGCGTGCAAGTCCTCTATCCCCCTGAACACTTGCGCGACCAAACCAAATACCTGCACGAACCTCTTTCCTTTTCCATATTTTGATCTTCTGATCTTGAAAAACTATTGGTGTTCAAGTTCTCAAGCATCCTAGACATCTACACGCCAGTCTCTTCATGGCGCACAAGCCACCTCTGTGACCTCACCAATACTTGCACGACCCTTATCCCTTTTCCATACTTTGATGATATGTTCCTAAAAAACAAACGGCATGCCAGTTTCCTATACTCCAAGACCTCGGTGCGCAAGTCCCTTTTCCAAAACACTTTTCATTATTTGTCGATTTTCTGGCCCAAAATATTTGGAAAACACTGGAAAATGGTGCCACCTTGTATCTGTTCTTTTTATGCCGCCTCCAGATCATCCATTCCTTTGTTGATGTTCTTGAATCAAACATGGATCATTGACCAAAACTATTGAACTAAACATTCCACCATGAAATCCCCTTTGTCAACAAATTTGTATGTCATGGGTTGCTTTGTCAACAATCACAGCACAGTTGTCCACATTTTCAAAAAACACAATTACCTCAAAAATTCTTCAATGATGCCTTGAGGGATTTTTTCCCAACAGAAATTATCATATATTTAGTTTTTAGGAATTGATAAGATATTACTATAAAAATGGCATAAATTGTAATTTTAGTGATTTTATCATTATTCTATAGTAGATGATCAAGGAATGTCTTTAATTTTAATTCATTTCTATTTTAAGATGTTGATTTTGAAATAGCATGTTCTATTTGAAATGGAATACTAACCTCTATAAGATAGTTGTGTGAAAAAATGGAAAATTCATTAATATTAATTTTTTTCTAGAAAACATATTACGTATGACATAATGTGAATACCTGACCGTGTACACAATTTTATGCATTAAATTTTTTTATATGTATGGGGATAATATATTAAATATTATGCATTCTGTTTGATTTTCTTTTGTATTGGAATATTTTCCTATGTATCAATCAAAAAAAATTTGTAAAATTAAAATGTATTATGTATTTATTAAACTAACAATATTTCATAAAAAGGAAACATTTTTTTCATATTTTCGGTGATATTCATTATTTATCATCCAAAACCAAAATATTTAAAAGTATAATTTTGTATGTTTCATGTAAGATTATTTTTTTCTTTTTTATGGGTACCTCAATGTTTTTTTTGAAATATAGAGTTGTCTATGGTTTTTTGCTTAGTGAAATTTTTAAAAATTTCTAACGTAAGATTGTATACATTACTTATGATGAAGAATATTCATATTTTTATTAATATGACGATATTTGAATGATTGATTAAGAGAAATATTGG
Source organism: Viscum album (assembly GCA_963277665.1). Classification (NCBI taxonomy): domain Eukaryota; kingdom Viridiplantae; phylum Streptophyta; class Magnoliopsida; order Santalales; family Viscaceae; genus Viscum; species Viscum album. The sequence goes on along the minus strand of OY728135.1, from coordinate 440,881,959 downwards.
AATTACATGAATATGGATTTCATAATGTGAAGATGAAATTAGCTGAAGATATGAAAATCCGGATGAACCATGTTGGGGTCATTCCATATTTAATGGAATGACATAATTAAAAGAATTAAAGTGGTGATACTTGAATTCCTTTATTTTTTCCATTTATCCTCTTTCATTCATACTTGTTCATTAAATAAAAGGTAATAAGATCTTGTTGAAATATTTGATGACCATGGGAATAAAGAGAATTTTGAGAACAAATTTTTGTTGTTGTTGTTGTGTATAATTTTACTACTTCCCATTACATTGATATGATATATGTATTATCAATTCAATCAAAAGTAATTTCTATACCATGTAACCAACTATAATGTTTTTCCAGCCATTTTAAAAATGATCAGTTTTGGAAAATGTAATATTTATTTCTTCAAAACATGACCTTTATCCTTGCATGCAGATTATATTTACTGTGATAATTCTTTATAACCAAAAATGTAATAGTTTTCTCTTCTCTCTATTATATAATTTTTCCAATTGTTTCATCAATGGTTCCTGTATTCTCCATGATCTTATAGAAGTAACCCTACCAATTTAAAAGGAGGTAATAAAGATGCTAATATTTTTTCACTATAATAATTATTTTTATTCTATTCCAGTAATTAGATAATTTTAAAATTATAGAAATTTTTTTTCACCTTATGGTCCTTATTATTCATTTTATTATTCCACATTAATTTACTTTTTAAACTTCAAAATTTAATTGATTCGTATGATGGAGTCTATCTTGGGTATTAATGTTCATCAAATAGGATTCTCATGTGAATTTAGGAAAATGTTATCCTATATTTTGAGGTCTTAGTATTGGATGATTATCATTAGAATAAGAGTATTAATGGTGAACAATTGAGAATTTTTATCCAAGAGATAGAGCTAGAGAAATTTATTCCTCAATAAACTATGATTCGAATCATTTTAAACTCCTAAGGAAAATCGTTTTCATCTTACTATCTTCATTCTAATTTTCATTTTTAATTTCATTAATTTGAATATTTATATATATCACATGTATTTTATAAAAACCCTATTTTTATAGGCTTCCACTTAAATAATATTTTACTTAAATATAAATATCATAAATAGAATACTAGTATGTATGAATTACCTCATTGAGAGGTCAACCATAGGTATTTCACTATACAATATACATTGGTAAATAGAAAAATTTATTAATTAGAGGTTAAAAACAAATACAATGTAAAAAATATAGCAATTTTTATAGGGAGATTCATCACCTTAATAAAATACTTATTAAAGAAAAATAAAAAAATTTGAAAATTTCAAAAATCATAAAAAATTTGAATTTCTTTAGAAATAACTCAATACACAATTTTGTTCTTGCTGAAACCTACTATTCAAAAGAGTTAATTAGGTCAAATATGGATTATCATATTTATGTTTGTAATTATCTTCATATTAACCGATTTATTGAGTTTAGAATAAAGTATTTTTTAAGGAAATAATGCAAAAAAAGTTTAAAATTACTAAAGAAGACAAAAAAATGAAAATCTTTTCTGGTTCTTTAATAGAAAACCAATATATAATGGTATAACCAAAACAAAATCATATTGGGGAAAAATAAAGGCATATTCCACAAAATGTTTTTTGACAAAGATCTCGAGGATAATGAGAAGGAATGAAATTAACATCTACTATCACACCTTTCTCAAACATTGCTAGAGGATATTCCTAAATAGTATATATCTGCTGATACATGTGTGAGAGATCAAGAAGGTTTGAATAATTATGGGGATGAAATTATTGGAAATGATATTCCTAGTTATCTCCCATAATTTTATAATGATAGCATAGTGACTTTGTATCTATCTTTTTATTTGGAAGAGTATACCACTAATGTGGTGGAATTTGAAAATAGATTGGAGGAGATGGCCTACCTAAATACAAACCCAACAATACCACTCCAAGAGTCACCTATGATAAAAAATACAATTTAGGTTGATCAAATTTAATGATATGATTTACTATTAAACATATTCCAATATATTTTTATTGAAATTGAATTCATCAATACCTCTCATTATTTTGATTTTTCAAATTTTTAAAACCATGGATTCCCTTATAGAGTGATGAAGAATAAAATGTTTTGGAACACATGAGATTCGTTAAAACTACTGATCACTTACTATATATATTAAACAAGGATTTCATAGTGATCCTTACTATAGAGAATGAGTTACAAAAATTCACCTTAAAGGGGGATATTTTTACATTAATTTATCTTTTTTAATTCTATTCATCTGAAACTCTTTAATGAGTTTCCCTTATATGAAACGTTTATTATAGTGGTATATGAATTAGTCTGGGATGATTCCACACATGTAATGGTATCAAAAGTTGATGAAACATACTTTCTCTTTCCACCACCACACATGTTTTACTATATAAATGACCTGATGAAACTGTATTCTGTCCATGGGTATCTGTACAATAAGGTTAGCCTAAAAAGCACTAGAATAAAAGTAATGATGTGGGTTTATCCACATAGACCCCATCATATATCTCATTTGTGGAAAGCCATTATCACTACATGACAAGGGTAAGTGAAAACCCATCACATATTGTGGGTAATACCATGGATTACTCACCATTTCATTCCCCTTTTCTTTTCCTTTTGTCTTTTTTTTTTATTTCATCTATGGGATTTCTCATTTCTACTATTTTTATAGTCAGTTTATAAAAATTGGAATAAGTTATGATCATAACTCATAACATCCACTACATAATATCTATGTTATATCACTGATTACTTTTAATTTGATATAGATTATTTTATTTAATCTATATGATATTAAATGAAGTGTAGTTGAATCTATTTGTGAGGGACTTTATACAAATCTATTAAGACTACATGTTTTTTCTATATTAAAATTTATGATTATTTTTATAAATATTTATTTTAATTTAATACTATAGGAAATTGTAATTTTAATGGTATTTTTTAAAAAATATTTGATTTAAATATCCAATGATTTAATAAAATATTGAAATAGTATTTATATCTTTCTTTAAAATCTATTTATTATTGATGTTTGATCAAATTTAAACCCAACTGCACTTTTTTCCAATTTTAATATCATCTATCTAGAAATAATTTTAAATATTTTTCATATTTCTTCCATTAATATTTTTCTGTGTGTCTTGAGACATGTTTTGTGACCGAGAATGTAACTTTTTTATTGTTAACAAATTTTCAAAGTTAAAATGTTATGTCAGATCTGATTATTGAACCATTTTGAAATCTATTTTTTATAGTAAAATTTAAATACATCCAACCATCGCATCATATATTTATATCAAGCCCCTAGAAACCTAAATTATCATGTTATGAATCCATAATATAAGCCTGAAATCCCTATCCAACCCGGTAAATAATTAAATGAATGTTTATTGATGATCTTAGGTGTATGGGTAATATGTTTGATGATCCAAATTTTTTTAGTGCAGTGGGAGAAGATCTTTTTGGTTCTAAATGGAAATTAATTTCTATGAAAAAGAATAAAAGTATGGAGAATATAATTGAGAAAATATAAATTAAATTCTGGTCTATGAAGTTCGTGTAAATTTATGAATAACAAAATGCTTCTTTTCATTAAAAATAAAAAATTTTCTATAATAATATGCTAAAATAAAACAGATTATGTTTTTTTAAGATATAGGGAGAATAATAACAAAATAAATAAACAAATTACAATTGAAATACTTATTGTGTGAACTTCCTATAACAATCAATATGTTTTTGGAGTTCAATTATTGTAAAATAAAATTACTGAGGATACTATTTTTAAGTGAAAAATATTCACTATTAATTTTATTTCATTTTATTTCTATGAATAATCATTCTACTTATGAATTTTTTACATATTAAACATGTCATCCATTAACTAAATAACAACCCATGTAACATCATCATGATTTACACACCTTTATGGATTTATAATGTTGAGGAGGAAAACGATCCAATATAATTCATGAATTATCATAAAAATTTGAAAAATTAAATATAAAACAACTTGAGTGAAGATATATAATTTTTTGGGGAGATATATACATAATTCAAATCATTATTAATAGGATAATGATTGAATTATTCTAATTATCAAGGAATTACAGATTTCATATCCATGTAAGAAGGATGATACATATAAATATGTGATAATTTAATAGTAATTCCACTTTTCAGTGAGAAATATAAATTAAAATTTGTATTATATGATTTCATTGTAGAAAAAGTTTTAATTATTGGTAAAATCATGGAAACTATATTTTCATATTTTTTACATTGAAATTCCACGATTTAGTCCATTCCCAAATGGGCCTAGATTTTCTGAGGCATTTCCATTTATTTTCCTAGGTGAGTTGTCAGGAGAGTTCATGGGGTTCCCTATAAGCATAGTATTTTTTTTTATCATCCTAGAGTGTTATTATTCCATGGTGTTGGCCCTATTCCATGTCATTTTGACTATATTGGAATGGTGAATCAACTTTCATAGATAATCTACTGGATATCACCAATTTTGTTGGTGGATGATGCACCATAGGGACAATAACACATATGTTGATTGGAGTACTATATGGTTGATCTAACAATTTTAAACAAAGACTCGATAAACTCAACTTGGGGTGTATATTTCAAGTGGATGATTCAATTTTGGGATTATTTCATTCAGTTTATGTGTTTACAGTGTGGAGTTGAGTGTTTTGGATGATGTGGATCCTAGAGGGTGCTAGGTGAAACACATGTAAACCATTGAAAGGGGATATGAGCCCATTTTGGTTCTTCTGATGGTCTCTTAGGAAGGAACCCTTATCCACTTCCTAGATGGGATATATAATGGTAACCCATTCCACACAAAAATTCATATTTCTAGGTTTTGGCCCTCAGTGTGTTTCACTATTGGAAACATGGAGACCACCAATCAATCTTGGTGGGCATGGTGATTCTTATTTGGCATACATACACTCTATTTAGGTGTATTGGAACTGGGGATCATTAATCAAACATTCCTTTGTGTGAGAAATAATCATTTCAAAAATTATGATAATATGTCCTCGGTGTCATGGTATCTCCCCATCCCAATCCACAATCTTGTCCACGGTGATTTCAAAATGGCCAGAAGAAGTACATCACATAATGTTGTTCCTTGTGGTGTCTTTTTAAAAGGCAACTATGACCATTCTGGAAACCACCATTCCATGGCAATGACTTGGACACTATACAGACTTCCATAAATCTGGCATTCATCCTTGTTTTTTTATCTCTACCACCCATGCCCATTCAGTGCTTCGAGTAATATGGGTGAATGGGGATGTGTGGATCTTGGAAACACCCCACCTTCTTAATTTAATTATTATCATATTAGGTGGTAGTTATGGAGATATAATGTAAGATGTGTACATACCCAGTTGTCTACATTTTAATAGTATGATTATCCAAACATCCCCATATATTTTAGTATCCTTCTTCTTATTGAAACATGATCAACTATAAAAGATTTACTAATGTTTTTCTTCACCATACAAATGGACATGACCCTATCAATTCATGGAATTGTTTATTATTTATTTCAAGGTTAATATTTTATTATATTATTTTATGTTACTAATTAGTCTGTCTAAGTTGGTGGCATTAATGTTGATTTGTGGTGATTAGGGATTCTTATTTATGGTTGATGGGGGATTTTATGTGAAAGGTTTAGTGGAATCTATTTATGGAATATTAGGAACATCAAATTATTTTCATGGTATGACTATTGTTGAATTTAATTGAGTTATGGTATTTTGATACATTTCATTTATATTCAAGAATAATTATGATTTTTGTGATGTGAATTCATCTTGAAACCTTGTTAAACCCTTATAAAACTCTTAAATTTTCATAAAATAGAATTAATGAACTAGAAATATTTTCATTCACTCTTGATTGTTATCCTTTATGAATATTTGGATGAAAACCTCATCATTCTCCTGATTTGAACACACCATTATATTCCATAAGATAAGATTCCTCAAACTAGTCTAAATAATTTATATCCCACCTTTCATTAAACTAAGAGAGAATGGTATGTTTTTATCACTTTTTGTGGGCTTGGTAGTGGTGATAGGGTTGATGGGGAGGGGATTTGTTTTATTTATTCAATTAATATTATTACCTCTCCTCATTTTTTTGTTTTAGATTTGTTTTGGGGGAATGGGTTTTGACGTACATATTATATTTATTATCATAGTCCATGGTAACTTTTTTAATCAATGGGAATGTGTCCTTGAATGATATTATTTTATTTAATTTCTAAATACCGATAGAATATTATTTTTACTCTATATTTATGTGATATTCAAAGATATGATTTTACTGTTTTTAGGAAAAAAATCCCTCATAATGGTTATTTTGGGTTGATTTTGTTTTTTTAAATGGTTGGAGGTTGTTGATGAAGGATGGTTGTCAAATAATAAATGAAAAGTTATCATGATGTTTTGATATCATGATAGCATGAATTCTGAATTGAGATTACAGAGTTCAAATGATGAACTTCTCTCATAGAGCATGAAATATAAACTGAGATCATGGAGCATGAAGGTTGAACTAAGAACATGAAACGTAAATGCTGAAATAATCTTGCACAAACATGAAATCTCTGAACTCGCACGAGAGAGAAATTCCTAATAAAACAAAAGTGTGAACTTTCAGAACTCGTGAAAGTGTGAATGTATGATCTAGTGAAAATCATTAATGGAACTCTTGCCCGATGATTTAGGTAGTGCGAATCGGACATATTCTCGATGATTCACGAAGTGCGAACATGACTTTCACTGAAGGATTGTAAGGAGTGAACATGATTCGCACCCAGAGGATCATGGATATAGAATGTGAATCACACCTAGAGTATGGGGAGCATGAACAAGACTCATGCCTAGATGTTTGTAGAGTGTGAACATGACCCAAACCTGATGGTTCATGTATCACGAATAAGATTCTCACTCGAAGGTTTGTTTATTTCAAACAGGACTCGCACCAGGGGACACACAGATAACGTGATGGAATGGTCGGTTGTTTGTGACTTTTGGAGGTAATTAAGTGGTTTTATGACTGTAAATTACCCATAAACGACCCATATGAACTGACAATGTTTTTCCTCATTTTATATTTCCGAAGCAACGTCTGAGGGGTTCACACAATTGGTTTTGCCCGGATATCATGCAATGTGTGAACAGGGATCATGATAGTGGTTCATTCCATTCAATTGTTCAAAGTGAAAGTAGGGGTTCATATCAAGGGTTCACATGAGGAGAAAATGAAAAATAAGATTAGGGGTTCATTATAAGGGTTTATGCCAGGGGCATGTGCAAATCATGAACTGGGTTCTCTCTAGGGGTTCACACCTACGGTTCATACGAAGAGCTCACATAAATCACGAATAGGTTATACGATAGTATCTCATGCAGGGGTATGCACCATGATCTCACATAATGAGTTATCTTCCAGGGTCTTATAGATGGATAAAATACAAGAATTTTTGCATGGATATATGTGCCTACATTACCCTATGAGAAGAACCATTGTCACATCTTAATTCTGAAGGAGAAGAAGATAAAGAAGATAAAGGATCATCACCATTCGATAATACTTTCTGAAGTATTTTATTCGCTGATACATTCAATTTAGTTAAAGAAAGACTTGGAATATCTTAAATATCAATCTTAATAAAAGGTAATTTCAATTTCTATTGTATGGAGAAAACTATGCCAGTTGTCAGGAAATTGGAAGTATTACCTCCAGGTGTTTTCAGATAAGTAATGGAGAATCCCTAAAAGAATTTCAACATATCTTCTACATACATATGAGGATGACTTCACTATTTATAATTATGGGACATGCTTTTCTACAAATAGTGTGTGGATCCTTTCCAGAGTAGTGTACAAAGGATGAGGAATAAGGTGATCATTTCCACTGATATTGATCCATTTAATGATAGTTTGGGATTGACACATGGAAAAAGTAGTGATATGACTGTAAACATTATAAAGGAAGTGATCCTGGGAATAGAAGTGATCTAGCCCAAAACTTGATTCGGTACTGAGCCTTATTAATTATATTACATTGGACTATTTCTTTTGTATTCTCCTTGTATGTATCCTAGTGAGGGTGAACAAAGTAAAATAATTGGGTCCAGTGCATGATTTCATTTTCATTCATGAATTGCGATAGGAAAGTGAGAGAATAATGTTTTTAACCAATAAATAAGATCCAAAAGGGGATGTTGTTTTAATATATCATACCTTTATCCCCCATTAATATATTTAACCCTATTGTGCTAACAATTTTTATAATAGCTAAAGGTTGAAATTCAGTGGTTATCTCTCACCTGAAGAAATGGAAGTTGTTAATCACAAAGTAATTCCAATTTTTATAGAAACAATTTTGAGCTATGGATGAATACAATACAACATTTTATTGATCATTTAGTATGGATGTATTTAAATCAAAAAATGGATTGTATTTATTCTAGTTTATAGAGAATTTGATTCTGATTCCAATGGAATCAATGCTTTATGGCATCTCTATCAAATAAAATCTATTAAAAGGTTATGTCATGCAATTCATCACATGTTATATGGGATAAATTGATAAATATTTATTAGTGTGACTAAAATGTGAGAGAATAAAAATACAAATTCTATGGAATATGTATGAGGATATAAGAATGAACCCTAATGAATATTTTGATGATTTATTTGAGTTGGTGAATATTTCTGTGTAAGAAATGAATGGTCTAGGAGAAATTATTGAAGATTAAATTTTTTTTATTCTCATCTTCAAAAAAATACCACCGTATTTTAATATAAATGTTTTTTTATTAGAAAAAAATTATCTGAAGGATCTGACGTTAGATAGATTGCATAATACTCTTATTTCATATGAGATGTGATATGATTATAATGATGTATTGGAAAATGGAAAGTCAAAATAAGTGTAATTAATGGCCATGAAGTAGGTAAAAATTGAAGATAGTCAAAAGAAAGACTATGTAGATGATTTCAAGTCATTTAGATTCTCAAATATGCAATGAGCCAGAGGAAAGTTCAATTGGAAACTTACACTTACATGATTTTGATGTAGAAATATAGTTTATCTTGTTGCAAGTATTCCTAATAAGTTTCACAATGATAATGGAGGAATTGATTATATTCCTTGGAAGAAGTATTTAGCCAATGTGAATGGTAAGAGGAGTACCGAGAGAAATTTCGTCAGAAATAAGAATATGCTTTAAAAACAAAATGCCAGTTCAGAATAATATATGGTGGATTAATTGGAGGAATACAAGGATCATAAAGAATAATCTATGTTGGATGTAGTTAGAAATTCCTAAACAAAGGATGATATTGACAATGATAATAGAGAAGTCGAAGGAATAGTTGACCTTCAGGTTGAATTAGAGAATTTACATGAATGGATAGATATTTGGAAATCAAAAACAATGAAATCCAATATGTTGGTTAATGATTTCATACTCTATATGAAATATAAATAAGAATAAAAGTATGATCAAGAGGCTGAAATCTAAATTCTCAAATCATCAATTCCATAACAATTAGAAAAGGTTGTTGAGTACAAACTCAAATTCGGGGAACATAAAATAGACATTAATATATTAACTAATACTGTAAAAGATAAAATCGAATGTATTAGAGAACATTAAGAAGAAGTTGTTATTATGTGAGTGGAATTGAAATATTAAGAAGAACTATGGATTCCAAAAATGCACGATACAAATGGAAAAAATTTAAAGTAAAATTTCAAGTTTTAGTGAATTCGAAAATGGAGTGTCGAGAAAGGAAAACGATATATCATAAAGATACAGATGGTATAGGGATTGATAAAAAAATTATGTAATGGTAGATGTTATACCATAAGCTCCCACTCAGTGCTTGAATATTGATTTGGTTGAGAACCCACGGTAGATCTAATGGTGTTTTAATGACACATAGAAATTCACCCCTTATTAGATGTTGATGTTGTGGACATATGGAACACTAAAAAATGTATTTTCCATAGCCAATTGGTAATGAATTAAATAAGACCAATAGAGGAAACCATATAGATCTCAATCCTCCATGTCATCATTCGATTGTTACTATTTCAGGTGTGGAGGATTTAGACACATGGTAAGATATTTATCATCATCAATACAGCAAAATGTGCTAAAGAAGACTGAATGAGTTTATAAGTAGCAAATCAATTTATAATAAAATGATCTAAAAAAATAAAATAAATTTATTCCATTTTAATATAAAATTAATCCATAATGATCTAGTAATCATTAGAACCCTTAGTCAAAGACACAGATCCTAAATAAAGGAGTTGAATAGGTAGTGTTTGTAGAGAGTTTTTTCAAAGCATAAGATCACCCACGAATATTGATCATTGAAAGTGGATGAATCTATCATATCATAGGAAATGAGGAATTAGTTAATGTTATAAGATAGAACAAGGAAGTTATTTTAATATTTAGTAATGATGATATCTTGAGAATTATTGGATATGAAAAAATACATGTTTTTAGTAAAAGAGATGAGATATCTAGATGTATTGGTTGTTAGAGGTCTCAATCATAACCTTCTAAGTGTAAATCAACTACTTGAGTCAAATCATTCCTTAATCTTTTAAAATAAATTATATATCATTAAGGAAAAATATGGTGTTATTTTTTTTAGGGAAATCGTATGAAGTGGAATCTATACCTTGTTAGTAGATGAGAAGATATGTGATTTTTGTCCAAGGAAGAAGAAAACAAATTATGGCCTAAACACCTTGGTCATTTGAGCCTAACATCATTGGAATATCTTGTGAAATGTGATACTTCTTGAGACCTCCCTTGGTTATCACAGGATTTTACCTATATGTTTGATTCTTTTAAACAAGGTAAGATAATTCAAAAGATATATAAGAAAAAATAAGAAAAGGTCCAAAAAGTTCTTGAGTTGGTGTATATTGATGTGTGTGGACCTATTTCAAAAAAATATACTAATGGGAAGAGATATTATGATCACATAATTCATTATTTTAGTAGAATAGTAGGGTTTCAGTCATCACCTAGAAGTTTGAGGTGTTTAGTTGCATAACAACATATCAAAGGAAAGTTAAACAGATGCTTGTTCAAAAAATCTAGAAGATATGAACAGATAAAGTAACATAGATAAAAAATATCCATGTTTAGGATTATCTCATGAAACATGGAATAAGGCACAATGTTTATGTAGTAAGAACTCCACCTAAAAATTGATTAGTTGAGAGAAGATATCGAATTATCAACAACATTGTTAGAACAATTCTCATTGAGAAAGACCTTCCATAGAAGTTGTTGAAAGAGGTAGTGATGACATTAGTCTATACATAAATAAGTGTTTTATTAGTTTAGAAAAAAGATAATACTCCATATGATATATGGAATTGAATAAATACAATGCTTAAGTACTTTTTATTCATCAGAAGTAAGTGTTTCATTATTAATAAAGAGAAACATAGAAATCTTGAATCCCATGGATATAATGGGATATTTTTTTGGATACTCAATGAAATTCAAAGAATATAATTTCTTCAATATGTGGATGGGAATGTTATTTGAATTAATTGGTGTGACATTAGTAGATAATTAGTATAATCATCAACAAATACATGATCAGTCATGGAGAGATTATGATTATGGAATAAGTAGACCATTGAATGTTTTAGTTCTAGAGGCTAATTTAGAAGAAGATTCTGATAATGAAAAGGATGATAAAAAACGATTATATGAAAATAGATCCAATAGAATATAAAAAATTGAGAGATGGAACATAATTGGTGATTAGGAATCACCATTAAAGATAACGAGGATGAAGATTCTATATCAATCATTATTCTTATCACAAGTAGAGCATAAATTTTTTTTAGGAAGAAGATAAAGATGACAACTAGATCAAGGATATTAAGGAATGTTTTGAAAAAAATATATATGAATAACACAAGGGAGATTCTTTTAAGACTATAAAATAAGAAGGACATTAGGACAAAATGGGTTTTTCACAACAAGAAGAATGAACATAGAACAGTGATTTGAAACAATGCACGATTAGTTTGAAAATGTTACTCCCAAATAGAGGTTATTGATTTTCATGAAACATATTCACCTATTGTCAGGATAAGGACCATTATATTATTATTCTCCACAATAGTGAAGAGAAGTTTAATTTTTTCTTGATGGATGTGAAGTTAAAATTTCTTAATGGGTTTTTGGAAGAAGAAGTTTATACTAAGTATCAAAATGGTTTTCTCATTCATGAAGATGATAACAGAGTTTTCTAGTTGAATAAGGTGCTATATACGTTGAAGAACTGATGGAAACATGTTCTATACAAATGATTATAAACCCTTGGTAATGAATTGAAACTCATTGGTATAAACTATACCAATGGTTGTCCAAACCATTGACTAATGAGGCATGGGGATAGACACATGCCAATGGTTATGGAATAACTATTGGTATTTTCCTTTGGAATGAACATTATGAAACGTTTTCTACTAACAGTTTACATAAATGGTTACCAATGGTTTGTAACCATTTTATATTTTTAATTTAATGTGTATTACAATTGTTTTGAAACCATTGCAATAATTGTTTAATAATGGTTTGGGTGAACCATTTGTACAATATTGATTTTAGTTTCTATATAAATGGTTTACTAACCATTGGTATATACTTTTTCCAAGGGGTTTATGTGAACCATTGTTATAATGTTTGTTTTCAAACATATACCAATAGTTTAGAACTGTTTTTATATCCTTCCTATCAAGAATTCATTGGAGTAGGCCAGAATGCCTCCCCCTATCCAATTTCCTGTAAAATTGAATACCCAATAGTGCATATCAAAATTCAGAATTCAGAATTGAATTCAGAATTCACAATGTAGAATTAAAAAATTGAATTTAATACAATACATAGAGAATCAAATACATAATTGAATTCAGAATTTCATAGCCTTCCTTCTGAATACAGAATTCATAATTCAATTCAGAACATATAAGGTGATTAACTTGTGAAATTAACAATTTAGTATTGAATTCTGAATTGAATACTTACATAATTGAATTATGAATTATTAATAAAATACATACGGAATTTAATACATAATTACGTATGGGTTATATATAATTATGAATACATACAGTATTCTGAATTATACACAGTTTTTTAAATTTATAATTCAACACATATGTAATTGAATTATTTATAACACATACAAAATATAGCATACATAATTGAATATAGAATATGGAATATAAAATATGGATAAATTACTAATATGCATATAGAATATGAATTCATAATTTAATTCATACAGAATATGACTAATATGGCATAAAAAATATGACTCATATAAAGAATATGGATTACAAAATATGAATTCAGAATTGAATTCATAGGCACGAGTTATTTTAGAAGAATTAAATGTGATTAAATATTGTCTAATACATTTCACATGTAATTATTTTTGAAAATGAATAAATGACTTAAATATTTTCATTTTCAGAAATGATGGATTCATATTGGGGATGTAATATAGACATTTTATTGAAAATTTAGTTAAATGGGATTGATTTTGCATAGAAAAATTAGCTATCATATACAGTCCTGAGAAAATGACGGTCATGGATTTTAGTAGATGAGATAGAAGTTTCATAAAGGAGATTCCATGGATTCTTAGTAACATCATATGGACTAGTTCAGTTTATGAAATGAATATGATGACTATTTCATGGATGGAGTGTATTAAAACAATTGATTTGGGAGGTATTGGAATCAAATATATCATGATAATTAATGATGGCCTCATTAGAAAATTCACATGGAGTTTGATCTCTTTTGATATAACCTCCAACCTTTTATGAAATAGTTTATTATTAATGAGAGATATATGAAATGGTAATGGTAGGTCAAATGGATAGGGTTAATAAGGATTATATGGATTATATTAGGGAATTTTTATGGCAATACATACTTACAGATTGGTAAATTCAGTTATGATTTGAATTTTTAGATCATGTGGTAGTTCATGCTGTAGTAAGGGGTAATGTGACATGGGGTAGAGGCTCAAAAAATTTATTCCTATAGAATTAATGGACAATTTCACTATTTTTGTAAGGGATCAATGCATATTATTAGTAGACAAGAGACACCGCATGGGAACATTAATCTAAAACAAGTAGATTAAATAGTTAGGTATTATGTAAGAGTTAATTATACATGAGAAAGGTTCCACAGTAATATTTTGTTGGATATGTCATTAATCTCATAGTCACACAACAATTGGTGGACTTGATTGTATATTGGCACTCTATAAGGGGATTTTCAACATGAAACTCATCAAAAACAGAATGAGATCCTATGTTGCCAATATTTACCCATGATACTTGTAGTCACACTATATTGTGCACATAAATAATTCTTTCATTAGGGTAAGAATAGTCATTTTATGTTCAGATTCCCCAATTTTTCATGTAGGAGTGGAATAAAGAGAGTCAATTTTTAGGTTGATAATTCCCTCACTTTGTTCCTTTGCATTTCCATCTTCCCTCTTGTATCTTGATTTTTGTGGGAGGTTTTTGATTTATAAAATCTAGAGTAAGCCCTTCCATCCACATTCCCATATTTATTCCATTATTCATTGTTTACATGAGATTTTATTGACTAAATATTATTGACATGATATCTGCAAATAATATTGGAATCAATTTGATTCAATTTGGATCCCATATATATTGTATAAAGAAGTCTTTGACGTTTTTGGGTATGGTAATTGCATGATGTTCATATTATGGAATGTCACCTATTTTTCAATTTTTTATTTCAGAAAATTTATAAGAATATAGTGTTTCAATTGGATTTTTAAATTGGTGGATTTTATTACATTAGGAACTATAGTATTTTTAGAATATACTACTTATGGTTTTAGGATCATAGATCCACCCAACTAGTTTATTGTTTATTAACTGAATAAAATATATTTTTTAATTTTTTTAATAATGTTTATTGGTTTATTGTTGAGATTTGTTCCGATAGGTTCACAAATCTCTAGGGTTGATGGTAATTTTCCCACCCAAATTTTAATGAAAATATAGAGGTACAATTATAGGGATTTTGGAACCCTCATATGGAAATAGAAATGGCATGGCCACTTAAATGATAAGGAGTAATACAATAAGGAATGCAATGGTTCCAATAGGACACCAATATGGAATAGGAAATTAAAATATTATTTTATCCATTCATTATAGTTTCTCTTCTTATGGAGGATTTGGAAATGTAGATTTACAACATAGGATCAAATAAAAAAATATCTTTATCAACATGTCTCTACCGAAAACATTTGTTTTCTAGCTGAGCAGGATATAAATCACTTATGCGGAGTGTGTGACTTTTCCCATGCAGTATGGGACTATATCAATTTTTGGTTTTTCCTGGAATATGGTAGAGACTTTGTTAAGGCCAATAGGGGCCTATATACCCTGAGAGGGGGGGGGGTGAATCAGGGTATGGATATTCTTTTTCAAAAGTTCTTTCTGCCCCACTGGATCTTGACCTCTTTGTTACAAGGGTCACTTTGTTTGCACTTGTGTGGTTACTGTGATCACTTGTCTCATTTACCTGATGATGATGCTTTGAATGCAATGCAGGAAAGTAAGCAGGCAGACACAGAGATTTTTACTTGGTTCACCGCTAAGGGCTACGTCCAAGGAGCATACGCCGACAAGTTGCCGGTTCGTACCAAATTCCACTAGGCTTCACTAGCTGTGGATTACAATGTTCGGGCTAGATCACTTCTATGCCCAGGCTCACTGCCTATACAAGGTTTAGGGTCAGCTCACTGCTTTCCCAAGGGTCACTCCCTGTTTCTCTCTCTCTGGCTCACTGCCGGTGGAGAGGATCACCTTCTTCCTCTTCCTAAGCTCACTGCTCTTGGAAGGGAATCCAATCACAGTTTATAGACCTGTAGGTCTCTTCATTTTCATGAAGGAATGCATCTTCCTCTGTATGTAGATGCTCTGTTGAAGTCCAACTTTCACCCGCAGATGAATCTCACTTTGCACCGGATGTACCGGGCAACCTCAATTTTTACGCGCAACCCTTACGGTGCCTTGCGCGCAATTTCTATGCTTTGCGCGAAATTCCTTTTTCGCGCAACCTACAAATTTTACGCGCAGCCTGGAAACTGCCTTGCGCGCAATGCACTGCCTTTGCGCGAAATCCACTTTTCGCGCAACCTTCCTTTTACGCGCCAACTCAAACTTTCTGCGCAGCCTTTGCTTTTCGCGCAATCTGACTTTACGCGCAAACTTTAAGTTTACGCGCAACACCCTTTCAAACTTCAATTTCGCGCACCAGAGCTCGGGTATTTTCTATGTCTTGAACTCTACTGAATGGAGGAGGGTCACTTCATATTTATAGGCAACATCGACCCCGCGCGAAAAACCCTCCTTGAGCGCGTAATCCGCTTTGATCTTCCACGCACAAACATTTTCCGCGCACTGCTCCATAATTTCGCGCACCTCATGCCTTTGCCATTTTACGAGCTTCAGACCTCGTAACACCTCTTGCGCGAAATACTTCATCCGCTATTTCGCGCGCCACTTCAATTTTCCGCGCACGCCTCCAAAATCGCGCGCGCCTCATGCCTTTACCGTTTTTCAAGCTTTCGGCCTTGAAACATCTTTTGCGCGAAATACAATTTCGCGCAACCCGCTGTTTTGCGCGCCACACTTCAAGATTTCGCGCAACCCTCTATTTTTGCGCGCCACGCTTGATTTTTCCGCACACCTTCTTCATTTCTCTCTCCTCAACCTTTGCCAACAACATATCACTCCGTTTTCCATTGGCGATTTTCAGGCCCAAAAATTTGGCAAACACTGGAAAACGGCGCCACCTTGTACTGCTCTTTTGTACCGCCTCCAGATCGTCCTTTCCTTTGTCAAAGTTCTTTGTCAACATGGAATGTCAACAAATTCTCGGGAACTCGACAATTCTCCATGGAAACCTTCTTTGTCAACAAACACAATCAACCCAAAAATGCTGCAATGCTACCTTGAGGGATTTTTGCCCAACAATCTCCCCCTTTGGGTTTGTTGACAACTCTTCACAACTCTGCTCAGAAATATTTTCTGCACTTTGATACCTCACTGAGTCTTCTTCCAGCTGCTACCACCATTCGCCTCTTGCGATTATGATAGCGTTCAAGGATTCACTTAACATGTACTCTAAGCCCACATGAGCAATGCTCGGCGTGAGAAACAAGAGTAGTATGAAAAGTTCATCAATGAATCACTTCATGTCAGACCCCAATTGTCGATTCCACCCTGATACCAATTCTTAAAATAAAACCAGTTGTTGAACCACACTGATACCAATTGGTGAATTCTTAAGTTGATACTGATTGTTGATAGCTGGACACCGTCTCACACCATTCCAACACCACTGATCTGCCTTTATCACGATCCTCAGCTGTCGTGATTTCTATGATTTGATCGATCACTTCTAGCATCGTCAGATTTAAAAACACTCCCCCTTTCTCATTGCTCCCCCTTTCTGGCTGCTCCACCTGTCAGCTTCTCCCCGTATCAATTATGATTTATCAAATCTCCGCACTATTTTCTCCCTTGAACTAACACTTTTCTCCCCCTTTGTCAAGTACTTGTCAAGCACTTTTCTCCCCCTTTGTCAACGAACCCAAAGGTCACGCCTTTGTAGTCTGTAACATAATAGAGAACACATATCAGCGCATTAGGGAAAAACACACCATACCTCGGGGAGAGGGGGGGAGGGTCCCACATCCACTCTATTTCAAGTGTGGGGAATCGACTGAACTCCCAGAGCCAGTCGATGCCTCTCAAAAGCTTCCTTGGGTAAGGCCTTTGTCAGAATGTCTGCAACCTGGAGTTCTGTAGGCACGTACTCCAACTTTACAATTCCCTGCTCAACCTTCTCCTTGATAAAATGATACTTAATCTCAATGTGCTTTGTCCTTGAATGATGGACGGGATTTTTGCTAAGATTTATAGCACTTGAGTTGTCACACTGGATTCTGATCGGAGACTTCACTTCAACTCCCATATCTTCAAGCTGCTGCTTCATCCACAATAACTGTGTGCATGCTTGAGTGGCCGCAATATACTCAGCTTCTGCGGTGCTTAATGAAATGCAATCCTGCTTCTTGCTTAACCAAGCAATACATAGTCCGCCAAGATAAAATGCACCACCTGACGTTGATTTTCTATCATCTGCTGAACCGGCCCAATCTGCATCAGTATATCCCAATAACTCTGTCTGAGATTTGTCGTTGTATGTCAAGCCGAAGTCCACCGTGCCCTTGATATAACGAAGTATTCTTTTCACTGCAAGCATGTGACTTTCCTTGGGATTACTCTGATATCTCGCTGCTTGGCATGTGGCAAAAACAATATCAGGCCTTGTTGCGGTTAAGTACAACAGACTTCCAATGATTTGCCTGTATTCTATGATATTAACTGCCCTGCCACTGTCATCTTTTGATGATTTCATCCGGGTAGAAACCAGAGTCTTCATCTCCTTGAAATTTTCCATTCCAAATCATTCCAAAGCATCCTTGGCATATTCGGATTCAGAAATGAATGTTCTATTCCTGCCTTGTGTAACTATGCTTCATCTGATCTTCCAAATATTGTGTCTTCTTCCTTGACCAGCCTCACCATCCTTTGATTACTATTGTTGTTGAAATAAAGATTGTAATCAAATCCCCCACACTGAAAACCAATCTTCTTCAAATACTGATATAGCCTTCAGTACCATTCTCTTGGGGTGTATGCTTTGCACACCAGTCGTGCTTTGTTTCGAATCATTGTGCCATCTTCGTTTATCTTGTCTAAATAGACCCATTTTGTCCTGATGACTTTTTTATCATCTGGCCTCGAAACAATTTCCCAGGTCTGATTCTTCTCAATTCTGACCTATCTCTTCATTCATGGCATGATCCCAGTTTTCATCTTCAGCTGCATCAGCAAAGCATTTTGACTCAACCTGAGATAGTAATGATGTCTGCTGTAGTGATTTCATTCTCTTTGTCTGAACTGGATCTCACTGATCACTGATGATAGTATGCCTGTCAATTTCAGCTCGATTCTTTGTATTTTGTGCAGATAAGGATTTTACATCCTTGTACTCATCATCAGTATCTTATTCTGAGTCACCCTCAGCCACTTCTTCTCCCCCTGTGTTGCTTTCTTCCTCAACACTTTCGTCAGGAAATTGTTCACTGACTCATTTTTCAGTGGCTTCATTTCTTTCAGCTACTTTTCGCAACTTCTTGGTATCCTGAAAAACATTCAGCTGATACCACAATGTTAGATCAAAATAAATAAGCATGAAATGCTTGATCACTGCTGCTACTCTCATAGTATGTCTTCTCTCGATAGACAACTCTTGAGCTGGGTCATCCAATTATTTCCTTGATGGATCTGGCATCTGATTTTGTTGTTGAATGCTCCCCCTATGTTATGCAACACTTCCTGGGGTTAGGCCCAACAGTTTAGACCCATAACACGTATTTTCCTCCTACATCATTCGTTCTCATCTTCCAATCAGATTTGAGCCACTAACAAAATCTCTAAGCCTACGGAGTTGAAACTCGGTGTAGGAAACAAGAGATAAAGTTAATAACACAATCACTTCCTATTGTGCTCTGTTGCTCTCCTTCTTCTTCAACTCTAGTATCTGATTTGAATCAATTGAAACTCTAGAGCATATCATTTCTCCACTTCGCATCCTTAGATGCCACTTCCCCTTGGATTGTATCTCCCTAAAACCTGAAACACAAGAATCATCAGTTAATAGCATTTATATACATAGGGAGAGGGGAGTCTTCCAAATTCCTCAAGATGAGGATTGTGGTTGATCCTGATGGGTCAACCATTTGATTCTTTCTTGAAGAGTATCACACTCTTTCCTTGCTTCTTCTAGCTGCCTAGCCAACTTCAACTGTTCTGGCCATATGACTAGGCATTCTTTTCTCACATTCTGAGGTTTAGACCAACTGGTACACATTTTGGTCTTTGATGTTCTACTGAAATTCCATTTCCCTTGATTGTTTCTCGGTGCAGGAATCTCCTTTCTTGTCATCTTCCCCGTCTTCTTTGTCCATTGCAGGGATCTGCCTTTTTCTTCCACTTCTCGTTGCGGGGCGAATTTTGCAATGCATTCTTTGCTTATCTGCCTTTTATCAGATTTATGAGTCGCCACCCTATTTTGCATTGGTGGTGGGTCCTCCATTGAACGTTCATTCTTCTTTATCACAACTGGAGTAGATCTCCCCTTAATCTTCCAGGTTTGTTCACATTCTCTCCTTGAGAGTTGTTGTGAGCACGCTAGAGGAGGTGACTGATACAACTTTCGTTCAGCTCCATGTGATTTCCCTGAGGCTTTAAGCCTATTCTTCTCCTTACCACTTTGTCTCCCAGTACATGCTTCTTTCTTGTACACTTCTTGTGGTGGAGATCTCTTTTCTTGTTCCTTTCCCTTTCCTGCTTTCTTCTTACTGCAATGTCTCGCCATGTGCCCATAGTGAGAACATATAAAACATTTTCCCTTAAAGACATACCTCATTTCATCATCTCTCTGCTGAGATGTTGATGCCCCTTTATTTCTTCTTTTGATATTGGGCTCCTGAGCTTCCTGACACATACTCATTGTGTGTCCCATTCTTCCGCAGTAATAGCATCTAACATATGCTTTCCTCTGAGAGACTCCTCTCTCTGATTTCTCATGATGCTTCTTCTTATTCTCAGATTTAGTAATGTCTCTATTTTCACACCCTGAGATGTATTCCAGAGCCTCTGAACAGAAGCTTGATGTGTGGCCATGAATCCCACAAAAATAGCACATGTCATCACTGCTTTTTGTATCTGTCCTTTTAGGCCTATCTCCAGCACCTATAGGATTTCTTTCCCATCTAGAACTGTTCATAGCTCTCTTTCTATCTTGCACGGGAGGGGATTCATCAAATCCGATACCAGCTTTTCCGAAACTTGCTGGTCTTTGAGCTGAGAAAATATTCTGTTGTTTCTCTTCAGAAATAGCATACCTATTCTTCATTTTATCATCACTTGTCGAAGGATGATCAAATAACAAGTGTAAGGCATCCTTCATTTTTGGCATTCCTTTAGCATTAGATTTTTCCACATCCTTCTTTACTAATTCTAGATCCTCTTCCAACTTTTTAATCTTCGTCTCCCTTGATTCAAGTTGGACATCCAGTTCTTTCTTGAGAAGATTCCCATTACTCACCTCATCTTCTAGTTCCTGTGTGAGCTTTTCCACCATTGCACTTTTCTTCACTACTTTTAATTTTTCCTCAGAAACAGATTTAGAGACAGATTCATTCTCTTGTTGAAGGCTTCGATTGTTCTGAACTTCTTCAGACAACTGTGCTGCTAGATCATCATTTCTAGCTTTCAGATTCTGTACTTCATCTGACTTTTGATTCTCTTCATAATCATCAGCCTTTTGTTTTCCTTTCATTTTGGCCATCTTCTGCATCTCTTCAGCACGTGAATCATTCTTCTCTGTTAGGTCAGTAACTATATCAATAAGCCTTTGATTTAAACATTTTAGCTTGTTGACCTCAATCTCCAATCCCTTGATCCGGATATCTTTAGATTTGGCTTCTTCAGTGTTTCCAACGTCACTTGGAATACTCGGTTCTTCGATGCTTTTGAATTGATCTTTCACTTTTCTATTCAAGCCATCGATCTCCCTTTTCTGTTCTTCAATCTTAAGCTTATACTCACTAACTGATTCTGAGTTCTCTGGTGCTGATAACTTGAGTTTCTCAATTTTATTTATCAACTCAGACTTCTCTTCTTCCTGATGCTGCATATAGAGTTTGGCATCACGAACAACTTTGTTAGCATTCTTGGTTTTGGCTCTCCAAACATCTATCTCTTCAAGAGCAGCCTCTAACTCAGCTCGCATATCTATTCTTCCTTCAATTTCTTCTTCTGTTTCAGTATCACTCTGATGCTCATGTACTTTACTCATTCCAACATCATGATTGAGTGAATCAATCTTTTCCCTTTCTGATTCATCCAAGCCTTCCTTCAGCAAGTTGTTTGATTCCTTTAGTTGAATAACACATTTTCCATATACACTTCCACACTGAGGAGTACCACCTGACTTCTGTTTGTTCTTGGATGTTTTTCCCTTTGCCATGGCTGATTGAGATAAGAGAAGACTGATTCTTTATGCACACAGATCGACTACACCAAGTTGGAGCAAACAAATCTGATAACAGCAACCTTCCCTCTGATACCAATTGTTAAGGCCAATAGGGGCCTATATACCCTGAGAGGGGGGGGTGAATCAGGGTATGGATATTCTTTTTCAAAAGTTCTTTCTGCCCCACTGGATCTTGACCTCTTTGTTACAAGGGTCACTTTGTTTGCACTTGTGTGGTTACTGTGATCACTTGTCTCATTTACCTGATGATGATGCTTTGAATGCAATGCAGGAAAGTAAGCAGGCAGACACAGAGATTTTTACTTGGTTCACCGCTAAGGGCTACGTCCAAGGAGCATACGCCGACAAGTTGCCGGTTCGTACCAAATTCCACTAGGCTTCACTAGCTGTGGATTACAATGTTCGGGCTAGATCACTTCTATGCCCAGGCTCACTGCCTATACAAGGTTTAGGGTCAGCTCACTGCTTTCCCAAGGGTCACTCCCTGTTTCTCTCTCTCTGGCTCACTGCCGGTGGAGAGGATCACCTTCTTCCTCTTCCTAAGCTCACTGCTCTTGGAAGGGAATCCAATCACAGTTTATAGACCTGTAGGTCTCTTCATTTTCATGAAGGAATGCATCTTCCTCTGTATGTAGATGCTCTGTTGAAGTCCAACTTTCACCCGCAGATGAATCTCACTTTGCACCGGATGTACCGGGCAACCTCAATTTTTACGCGCAACCCTTACGGTGCCTTGCGCGCAATTTCTATGCTTTGCGCGAAATTCCTTTTTCGCGCAACCTACAAATTTTACGCGCAGCCTGGAAACTGCCTTGCGCGCAATGCACTGCCTTTGCGCGAAATCCACTTTTCGCGCAACCTTCCTTTTACGCGCCAACTCAAACTTTCTGCGCAGCCTTTGCTTTTCGCGCAATCTGACTTTACGCGCAAACTTTAAGTTTACGCGCAACACCCTTTCAAACTTCAATTTCGCGCACCAGAGCTCGGGTATTTTCTATGTCTTGAACTCTACTGAATGGAGGAGGGTCACTTCATATTTATAGGCAACATCGACCCCGCGCGAAAAACCCTCCTTGAGCGCGTAATCCGCTTTGATCTTCCACGCACAAACATTTTCCGCGCACTGCTCCATAATTTCGCGCACCTCATGCCTTTGCCATTTTACGAGCTTCAGACCTCGTAACACCTCTTGCGCGAAATACTTCATCCGCTATTTCGCGCGCCACTTCAATTTTCCGCGCACGCCTCCAAAATCGCGCGCGCCTCATGCCTTTACCGTTTTTCAAGCTTTCGGCCTTGAAACATCTTTTGCGCGAAATACAATTTCGCGCAACCCGCTGTTTTGCGCGCCACACTTCAAGATTTCGCGCAACCCTCTATTTTTGCGCGCCACGCTTGATTTTTCCGCACACCTTCTTCATTTCTCTCTCCTCAACCTTTGCCAACAACATATCACTCCGTTTTCCATTGGCGATTTTCAGGCCCAAAAATTTGGCAAACACTGGAAAACGGCGCCACCTTGTACTGCTCTTTTGTACCGCCTCCAGATCGTCCTTTCCTTTGTCAAAGTTCTTTGTCAACATGGAATGTCAACAAATTCTCGGGAACTCGACAATTCTCCATGGAAACCTTCTTTGTCAACAAACACAATCAACCCAAAAATGCTGCAATGCTACCTTGAGGGATTTTTGCCCAACAGACTTGCAGTACAGTAATTCCATGGAGTGAATATATCACGCTGAATATAGTGAGTAGATTATCAATATTCCATTGGATGTTATGTGGTCTATTCTATCATATACATGGGCTTCTCAGAATGCTAAATTTTTAATGGGAAATAGTCCTCTATACATATAGGAATGATGCCCATTCAGAAGATGGATTATGGTTCATCCATGATTCAAGAAAGATGTATGAATAACATATTTCATGAATTCAACATCCTAATATTATTAAGTGTTATAAGACGACTGAAGAAACCTAGAATGATTAAATCCATTTGGTGGATCCCTCAAATATATTAACGGATTAAGGATAAAGTTAATGGGGAATATTCTACAAAAACTCACCTCATACCATAATCCCCACACATACCTGAATACTATAGTTAGGCTGGAATATTGTACCTAAAACCATTCCTAGATATATAAGATAAGGTTTCAAAAAAAATCTATACCACTACCTAAAATTGAAATTTTGGATATATTCAAGTCTCCACCCACCCTCTCTCACTCAAATGTATGTCACACAGAATGTGTCCTAGTCATCCCTACTCACTCAAGGGATGACCTACATGATGTACCATAGATAACCCTTTTAATTAAGGGATGATTCACATCACAGAAATCCTACGAACCTACTTCTACTATGGCTATGTCCCCTATTAATTCTCTCACTCAAGTTGATACTAGACTCAAAATCTACACCCTCACACCAGGATCTATCTCCTACCAGAAGAAACAATTCAAAGCATGCAAGAAACAAAGAATATGTAACAAATATTGTTTTACAACACACCAACTCAAAATTTGATATTAAATCAATTGTGATCTAGTCCATGCCTCATGTCCATCCTAATATACATCTCAACATTATTTGTGTTATTACATATACATCTGGACCAACCCATCACAACGACATCACCCGACACAATAAACACACACACACAAAATCATTCATCAACATGAAACAATAAACACATAAGGATATCATAGGAAGGGAGAGTATTCAATAGAATTCAGGATTTTTAAAATTTCTAATCACCCACATGAGTTTAAATAGACAAAAACCACTAAAATAATCCATTCCATATTTCCATTGAAAACTAATCAATATCAATTTTTCTAAATCCTTTAGATAGCTCCTCATATACATCTTTATCCATTAAATCATCCTTGATTGAGGGTGATTTTAGTGGTGTGTATATAGAATTTATAGTTATGATTCCTCCTCACCAACCTAAATTTCACTCTCCCCCAACATCCCTTTGATTTAGTGGATGTGGATTTCAGAACTCTATGAACATTCCACCACATCATAGTGAAATCATTAAAAGATGATGGTAATTTTTTTTACAAATTAATAATCGAAACATAATGATAATGAATTCTCAAGGTTTATTAACTATTTAGATAATTTAAATACCTCATGTTACATATAGTGTGTTGATAGTGATTATATCATTACTCAATGGCTATATTCAAAGAATCTTATAATGCAATATTTAAACATATGGATCTATTTTCATGTAAATGGACTAGGAAATAAGGGTATAGTTGTGAGTAATGATCCTGTTGTGACCTTCTAGACCTTGCCAATACATTAACATGAATTAAGATATGACATTATCTCGATGGATGGGATTCACGATTCCAATGTAAATCATTAATTTAAGAAAACCAATGGGATACAAAATACAACCTAAAAGGGTTAGAATTATTGTGAGGTGAAATGATATATATTTCAATCTAATTATTCAATCTTGGGTGAGGTATTTTGGTGATGTGACTTTCATTAATGTGACATATAAAAATATATATAAAGAATAAGGTCTTAGAAGGATAATATAGATTCATGTGGGATATTTTTCCTTGCAGGAAATGTGATAGTGACTAGGTTTAAATTTCATGATTGATAAATCAGTGGTGCAGTTTTGCAAATATTTCTAGAGTTGTGTGTTGATTGATGGGGTTATGATTTAAAAAGAAACCATTATGGTAGAAATGAATAGATCTAGTTACGTGATATATTTGGCTACATGAAATTATTTTGTACCGGAAATTCTTACATGAATCTGGACAATTATAGATTTCAGTCAAATTTACTCATAATCTCTCCAAATCACATCCAAGTGACCTAAAAAATACGTTCTAGGATCCTGAAACTGTATACCATTATGTATTCATAAAAATAAAATCAAGAGGAATCATAATTTATCAGCAAATCAAAATATTTTTGTTAACAAATAAAAAAATACAGAGTATCAAGTACATCATGATATGTCAATGATATTAGATCATAAATTGTGTCCCATGATGTAATGAATAAAAATACAATGAATTAGATAAAGATGATTAAGTACTGTTATAATGAAAATGAATAAGATCATGTTCTTCATACAGAGTTTGAGTGAATATAAAAAAAGAATTGTGGAATATCATTGTTACCATGTAAAAAAATAATTCATAGAATCCATACCTCCATATAAATCCAAGTTTTATTAATTATAGACCATTAAATAAAGATAATGTGACATACCTAATCACACAAATATTCAGTCACATAAAATCATCAAACTTCAAAATGTTAGTAATATCAGTAAAAAATGTAACGGATAAATCTGTCCCTCATCACCATCATTATCATCACTATCATCATCAGCCTCATCCTCATCCTCATCCCAATCCCCATCATCATCCCTTACCGCATCCCCATCTTCATCCTCAGCCTCCTCCTCACCCTCCTTCTCTCCCCCATCCTCTGCCTTGGCCTCCTCCTCACCCTCTTCCTCGGCATCATCCACTTCTTCGGCCACTTCCTCTCCATAGTCATCGCTATGAATGACATATTATTGATCAACACTATAACTACCACCTGGTGCACTATATATTGAACACATCTACAACATATATTCATCACAAGTTATGATGAACTCAATTATAAGTGTTGTACAGAAAACATTCATCAGTTTCATAAATTTAGTGTTTTCCATAGTAGACTGTTCTTCCACTTATGTGGCCCTTTTATCTGCCTCTTTTTCGAGTGGCTTAACTTATTCAATATTGATGGTACTACAACTGGTAGCTGATGGAAAAAAATACCTAATTGGTACTATACTTTTCTTAGGCTAGAAATTGACTCTTTCAGGGTTCTCATCATCCAATACTTGATATAAGTTATCATTTAGCCAAAAATTGCCAGGTTCCTGGGAATCAAGATGCTCCAAATCAGCCTATTACAAATATAAAAATATTATTAAGTTAAAAAAATAGATATTAAAATTTTAAATCAATAAAGTAAAACATACAATCTACTGCTGTGTCGGTTCATTAACCGCACTTCCATCTTTTTTCATTCCACTAGAGCAAAACAGTTTTCCTTGAGGCACACATCCTTCAAATTTCAATTAATTTATCTAAAATGAAATTGAATGTAGGAAAAAAATTAAAAATAGGTTACCAATAATGAATTTAATAACATAAATTATATAAAAACATTATAAATCAAATAAATTTTGGATGATCCAATACAAAGTGAAATTCTTAAAGAAAAATTATAAATAGCTATCGTACCTGCCTCCCCTCATGATCTGACATCGTAATATGTCCCTATGTGTGGAGATATTTTTTAGAATAATTATTTTATTATTTTCGGATGATTACTAAATAAAATTTAATAAAAAGAAAGATATTATCAATGCAAAGAATGAACATTTTAATTTAAATACCTCAAATGGGATTAATAAATTAAAATTGATAGTCGTCCATTGAGTGATCATATTTCAGAACTATTCTATCATACAATAATCCATGATAGGTTCTTCCTCTAACATTGTTCCAACTCTAGTATGCCTTCCAATATACAACTTGTTCTTGTAGGCTCTCCAATGATCACCTAACATTTTTAGACGTGCTGGTCATGCACCCTCACTATCTGGGAAATTAAACCGAAGCTAACACCAAAATATTAATTCATATAAATTAAATAATAATATATTATAATAAATACAATATATGTTTTTACCGATATTTGTGCACAATTATTATCCATGACTTTGTTTAGAAATTGTCTCCATGAGATCGGGATGACCAGAATGATGTCAGAGTATTTGGCAGGCATTTCCAAAAAACAATGACATTGCTACCTTGTTTTTTCAATCATTTGATTGTCTTTATTATTGATTCTTAGTTCCTTGAAATGTGTTTTCTAGTTTTAAAAATATCTACTTCCATGTGGTTTTAATTGGATTTATTCATGGTACTGGGAATATCCAATTGTTCTATATCTAAAAGGGTCCTGCTTTCCAAATGTAGGATTTTGTTAAGTTTGAACTTTACAATACATAGGAATGTGCATTGGTATATAGGATGGGAGGTCAGACTCATCACACCCTTTTGGGGGGAATTATCGCATACTCTGGGACTCTATTTATAAATTTACAATATTTTGATGAATCCTTATTAATTCAACAAGTATAACATATGTTTCCCTTGGAATTTAAATTCACTAATTACCATGGGTAAAATTTTAGAATCATATATATATTTGTGGTTCTCCATCAATGGTATCACCTCATATACTACACAGAGATTATTTTAAACATTGTTATGATGATATTGGTTTTGAAGCCACCCAGTGGGTCACTTTGGAATTTTTTATCATCTAGGGAGATGGAGGTTTGTTTTGATATTGGGATTGTACCCATAAAATGGTATACCTAGGTATCCTTGTGAATGGAATCATAACCCTCATAGTTTAGTGACACTTAATGGGACACATCATTCCTTTAAAGGTCATGTGACAAGAACCTAACTGTACAATTTAATTTCATGTGGTAACGAAATCTAAGTGAAAGGTTCTTACTCAATGTTTGGTGTGGGACTTATGTAAAAGCATCCTAAGAAACATGGAATGAATATCGGTTTCCAAGTAATATTAATCTATGTTGGGAATATGGCCCATCGAGAACAAGGTTGATTTGAAGTGTTGGGTTTGAACCTCAAGGAGTCTTCCTATGTAACCCATGGGGATGGGAATCTATACCTACGTAGTTCGATATGTCTCATAGGAGAGTATACTACTCTAAGAGAAATGAGTTCGGACTTAATTCCATAAGAGGATACCTTGATGATTTGGGGGTTTAATTTTGGGTTTATTCCTAATGAGGATGCCCAGATTAAGGGAATTAGGGATGGATTCTTGAATATGATATCTAGTGAGATTAGGCCATAAGAAGGCTTCCTACATATCACAATTATAGTGGGAATCACAGTTCATGTTGCTCATTCACTATGGGTGTTTTTTTAACTATTGTAATCATCATAAATCTCAAAGCTGATGTGAGTCATGCATGGTGTGAGAAACAAGAGGATATGAAAGAATCAGCAATGACACACACACCATTAATCCTTTTCTACTGGAAGAGGGTGAGCCTATGACGGCTAGGGTGGATGAGGTTGAGGCGACCCGGGAATATGTAGAGGGGATGAGCCCTCCCACTGTTCTCTTCACATTGTACAAGGGCCCAATGAAAGGAAAGAGGGATGAAGGTTAGAGGATTACACCAGGATGGCTTCCTTTTGAGGTTTGGTTGGAGATTACTCTTATGGATGATTCCCATTTCAGAATTGTTGGGGGAATACTCCTAAAGAGGATTCCCATATGGGAATTGGTTTTCAATTAAAGCATCCTTGACGAATTCCCTCTCTCCCTCTCGGATGGGCGATGCCCTAGTGCTGATGGCGGCCCCGGCGGCCCCTCCCTCCCTGGGATAGGGGCCTCAACTAGCTCTCGGTGCTCGTTTTCAGGGTTCTCGTGGTGGGGGAAGGGTCTCCTTCCTTCTTTATTCAGTCGAATATCTCCCAGACTTCCCCGCATCAATGTCTCGCCGAAGGTTCCTAGGATCCTTCAGGGTCAACTAGTGGTTCCGATTTCTCCGCAAGAATTCACCGAAGCCTCCGTACTGCTTTCTACAGCTCTAGTGGTGAAGTTTTTTCGACGCCGGCCTCCTGTGGAAATGTTTGACCGGTATGCGAATGAGGAATAGGGTTTATGTCAGTGTGCGTTGGTCGGGATCATAAGGCTCCAACAGATTCTTATTTGTTTCGCTGATGAGGATGATTTGGCACGGTCTTGGAAAGGATCTTGGAAATCAATTCGTGGCTTTCATTTTCATCTTCATCACTGGTTGTTCGACCTACACATGAATCGACACCCATCTACATCGGTAATCTGGCTCTAGATTTCTGGTCTTCCACTTCCCTTCTAGAATTCGGCTCTTCTGCGGTCAATAGGAAACTCAATCAGCTGTTTTCTTGTGCTGATCGGAGGACCACTACCGTGAAGCACCCAATTGTGGCGCACATTTGTGTGGAAATGGTACTCTCATAGCCTCCACCTGACGTTTTCTGTACCATGATTGAGGAAGAATATAAGTATTCTCAACCCAATGTTTACGAATCATGGACAAATTTTTGCTCGATCTGTTTCCAGCAGGGCCACTGTCATATGGAGTGCCACAAAAGGGTTTCGGGTGTTCATTTGGTTGATCGTCATTCTACGTTAGTAGGGCTTGCAGCTCCGATTGTGAATAGTGAGGATTTATCGGTTCATGCATCTTCTCTAGTCGGGAATAAGATGGTGTGCGGTGATGCCTCAGGTCATGTGGCCCTTAAATCAACGGGTGAGGAACACCTCAGGAAGGTTCTACAGCATACAAGCCTTCCTTCTGGTTTGGGGTTGGGAGGTTCTTTAGGTACAGTGGAGAAACTTCTTCCTCCAAGATCATGCCCTCGCGTCTTGGACGTTTTTGCTCGTCTGAGATAGGATTTGGGTTCCATTCCATTGTCAAGTAGGGCGGGTGTGGATGTGCAGGTGCATGAGGATGGGCTTGAGGAAAGGAGCCACCTGGATGTTGTATCATCCAGTATTTTGGAACCCTCTAGACCGACCAATGAACATGTGGTGTAGAAGGTCTATTCTCCTAGTGCTGGTGATCGTCTTAAATGTGTGGGCTGGGAAGATACAAACAAACAACCTCAGTTTATGGGTTGTGGTTTTGAGTAGACTAGTGGTTCAGAGTTGTCTGAGTAGGTCTTTCCTGCCACTTCAACCAATGCGGGCAAAGTGATGTTTGGTGGATTAGATACCCGTTTTATTAATCGTTTTGCACTGTTAGAAGAGGAAGATTCTCATGTGGATGAGGAAGAGGATGAAGAGGAGGCTATCCATGAGAATCCTTCGCACCTAGAGGATATTTATGTGGATAGAAATTCTGATTCGGATTCCCCGGTCAAGCCAATGGAAGTGGAACTTGAGGAGGAATATATCAAATTCTATTCAACGAAGGGGAAGAACACCATGATCAACCCAGAAGGTTTTATAAATCACTCTCGGAGACCGCGGAAGAAAAACGATTTTTCCTTCCTACATGGCCATCCTATACCCATATCCTCAACCAAAGGGAAACCCCATCAGAAGGGTTCCAAGCAGGTGGGGAAAATTTCTTCGAAGGAGCTTGAATCACCAGTAGGGAAGTCATCTTCCACTGACCAAGTGAATGCAGTAAAGGAGCCCATTGTTCCGTATATCCACCAAAGTGGAAAAGAATTGATGGAATGTGATGACTGTGAACCCATTCTTGAATGCAATGAATAATTCTTGGACAAGGGATTAGAGGTCATCACTACGCTAGTGGAGTTTGAAAAACTGGTTGAGAGGCAGTTCCAGGCCAACCTATCTAAGGAGAAGGGCACTTGGGCCCAAAAATAACTTGGAATTTTGGCACGTGGATTCAATGGGAAGATGATTACTATAAAAGAGTTCATAGAGACTTGTGACAAGATGGTTTATAGTATCAACAACATCCTAAATGACGTTCCAGATGAAAAGGATTCTGGTCTCCATGGGAGCCTCCTCAAGGGTATGGTCTCTAAAAGGCTTAAACTGCAACTCATAGATTCAAATATTTCATATCATGTTGACTGATTGCCTATCTGTGTACTGGATTTGTTTCTCACTTTTCTTTAAAAGTGTTTTTCATAATCAAAAAACAAATATTTTGGGTGGAAATAACTCCTAAAGAGGATGCCCTTTTGGGATTTAACCTAGCATAGGTGTCTGGTGATACATTTTGAGGAGTTTATTGAGGATATTATCAACTCAAAGTACTCAATTAATCCATAAGGAGTGTCGAAACTCATAACATGTGAATGTAACCAATATGATTAAGTCAATTAAAGGCACATCATTGAGTGTGATGGAGTGTCTCAAAACATGGTATTTCATGGTTGGAATACGAAAAGGGTGAAATGGAAAATCATGTCAACCTGAATTGAAATGTTTGAGGTTATAGCATGGGTGTGGGGGTGTAGCCCCAGCGGTATGGACCAGCAGAGGAACATAGGTACTTCGCCATAGAGTGTCGTATAGGTGATCGGTGTATGTGCGTCCCACAGTTGCTCCGCACATGTGCATCAAGCATGTGATCTTCGTAGGTGCATCGCATAGGTTCTAGGTGGAGGTGGGTTGTGCAGGTGCTCCAGGTAGGTGCGTCGCACAGGTGCTCGGCGCAGGTGCATCGCGTAGGTGCTCTGCATAGTTGCGTCGCGCATGTGCGTCCCATAGGTGCTCAGCATAGGTGGGTCATGCAGGTGTGTCGCATAGGTTGGTCACGTAGGTGCGTCGCACAGGTGCATCAGGCAAGTGCATCATGTAGTTTTGTCGTGCAGGTGCATCGGGGAGGTGCTACGTGCATGGGCGTCTTGCATGTGTTCCACGTAAATACTCTGCATAGGTGCATCGCGCAGGTGCTCTATGTAGCTCCATATGTCCTAGAACATGATAAAACTTTGAACCATGTTTCCACATTAATATCTATCATCTCTCATGTTTTAGAGAGCTACCTAAGAAAATTTGGGGGATCTTAGTGAAAGAGCTACGTAATGGGAGCTCTAGGACTTCTTCCAAAATTTTCCATTTTCAAAATATGGAGTCCAAGTGTCCTTTTTATAATCAAGGAGGGGAACCTGGGCGGAGGAGTTACCCCATGTAGGTCCCACACATAGGTCCTCCACATAGGTCCTTCCCATAG
Source organism: Viscum album (assembly GCA_963277665.1). NCBI lineage: Eukaryota > Viridiplantae > Streptophyta > Magnoliopsida > Santalales > Viscaceae > Viscum > Viscum album. Next base: position 440,848,785 of record OY728135.1, on the reverse strand, counting down.
GTGTGAAAAAATTATAATACCGCGTAGGTCCTCCATGTAGCTCTTTCGGATAAAATGTGTTCATCTTCCGAGTTCTAGAACTTGTGTTATGTATGTCCATTTAGGATCCATGACAAGTCAAATCAAATCCCTAAAATATATCTACACTTTTTGAGATAGATAATAAACCAAGTCTCCTCAATTGAATTTTGGATGTTGAATTTAAAATGTGGACACATTTTTTTCTTTGATCATTGAAATCCAAATCCATGTTTTTGAGGGGGTATCTATCAACATATCCATAATTTTGGAAAAGTATTTTGGCACATAGAAATCCATCTTGAATCATTCTTCCTCTATAATGACATATTTTACTACAACATAGCATTTTGTGTATAACTGAGGTTCACATCTTCAATCTACATAAAAGTGCATGGAACACATTTCAGGGTGGCTATAGTTGTAATCAACCATCAAATACATGCGGTGGTTTCACACCGCACACATGTGTGTAATCCGCTGTCCCCGAATCCTATCAATAGATTTATTTATTATCAAATAAAAACAAATATTTTATTAATACATGTTATATTGAAAATTAATAATGGTATAAATTTGTTAGGGTTCTATAAATATACCTTTTGGCAGTCTGATCTATGGGCATAGCTGGATCCATAGAATCAAAAGGAAAAACCTCTACAGGTGGAGTGGGTCCCAGTTTATGCTCTGTAGGAATAGACTGTGGTGGAGTAGGAGTCGAAGAATATGGAATATATAAGCTTGGAGAAAAGGAAGTAGAAGTTAAAGAACAGAGTATGGATGGATGGCCAAATACATGATATGGATGAGGAGTGGGAGCCATCAACCGATACAATATATAAGGATGAGGAGGCTCAGATGAAAACAGTGGTGAAAACATGGGAGGACTAAATATCATGTGTGTCCCTAATGAAACACCAAGATCAGAATGTGGGATAGGTGATTCGTTAGTGGGAGGGGCTTGGTCTAATCAAGTACACCGACTAGATCACCTCTTTCTCATACCACCCTCCCTTGTACAACCAGGCTGAGTACTGGGACCACTACTAGGCTGCTCATCAAATAAAAATCACTTCAATGACGGATCTTGAAATGTCATTTAAATCTAAATTAATCACATAACATTATATGATATTTAAATATATATATATTTGAAAAAAAATACTCACAACAAGAACCAGAGGAGGAACATCCATCTCAGCAATGCGATGATTGTTGTCTGTCATCCTTTTTCATTGCATCTATTCAATAGGTTTTATTTCCTATATTTGAAAACAAATATGGAAGAAATTAAGAAATTATAACTGATGTGTAACCCAATAAATAAAAATATGAGAGGGGATATGGGCATTCTTTGGTTATGGGGTCAACTAGCCACAATCAATAAAGCATTAAAATGTAAAAGGGAGGTATTTGAGTTGTATTAATTTTAAACATGGTCAATAAATCATTGAAATGTTCAACATGTTAGAAATGTTGGTTTAGTAGGTTTTAATATTGTTCAATTTGGATAATACATATTTTTAATCCATATTAAATCAATTTTAATAGTTCCAACCTTAACAACCCATAACGAGCTAAACCAAAAAAACTGAGAACATGGATCGGTGATTCTATATATTCCCCACAACAACATTGTGTCAAAAATGAACTCTGAAAATTGAGCTATTAGAGTCTTCATAAGTAATAAATTGATTGGTTCTATTGGTAGTAGGGATGGAGTCAATTCCATCACCACCAACATCAATAACATGTCTTGGAATTACATAAATAATGACACTAAATTTTGTTCGAATATTATCATTGACATAAAAACATGTTTCTTCATTGATGCTAATACATATGGTTCATCAGTAGCAATAGTGAAATTCATGTCAATAACTCAAAATCCACAATCATCAATAAATGTGCCTTGCCTCGTCATCAAATCAAGCCATTGGCAATTCATCATCGGGACTCGACCATGAGAGTGACAATCCAAAATTATTGTTTTCTCAACCACTCCATAATAATATACATTTTTAAAACAATTTCTAATATTCGATGAACTGGTATAATAGTATGTTTTTTTAGTTATCATAACATTATCATGTTGTGTTCTAATGTTCTATGCTTGTTCATGATAATAAACATGTACCAATTGATCACAATTGATTTATATTCATGAACCACGATATTAGGACCAAAATCTAAAGGTATTATTTCCTCAGAAACATCGAATGTAGGAAAACTCAATACCTAAAATATAAAAAAATATTAAATTTAATTATATATATATTTAATTTATTTATTACAGCAATATTTTTACTTTCAATTTCAACCCAGTAGAAAACTCTTTGCTACGCAAAGTCTCTCTCCTTCTTAATGATAAATAATGATTATTTCTACTTATCGTTTCATTATGTTACCTATAGGTAACAATAGAAACAGTTTAATATATATATAAAATTAAAATAGGGGATATAGGATATAAATGTTCAATTTAGATACTAGATGTAGTGGACAATCGAATCATAGAAGAACAAAATTTTGCGATGTGTCATCTCCCACTATTCTAGGAATTATATTAACAATGTATATGATCTAGGAATTCCTCATTTTTAAGGAATTGATGGAAAACTAGCTTCAATTTTCTCGTATTATTCTTCGTTATTTCTCATTAGTCTTTTCATTCTCATATTACGATCAGACAAATACATTGAAGAGAAATCCAAACACTCTTGATCCAAGTAACCATTCAAGATTTAACCTTTGGGTTGATTATTGTTCTATAAATAATATTTCAATGTGTAAATATTTCTTTTAGTTGGATACATCCAACGGAAAGAAAGAGGTCATCCAAGAAGTATTTTGTTTTGATGATAGATAGTCATATGAAACCTGCAAGTTAAAAATTATGGTTGAAATATTTTCTCTAACTCACACAAAATTAATGTTGTCTCTGCAAGTACTTTTTTCAAGAAATCCATGGACAAATTTATAGCACCCAGATCTCCAAATAAATGTAACAACTAAATGACTAACACCCTTACATCATTAGACAGAAGGTGATTGATTTCTATTGAAATCAACTCATATAGAAAGATGTCATAATCATAATTCTTCAAATATTTCAACTTCAACTCTCTTCTGTTGACACATTTTGATATATTTCATAAATATCCATCAGGAACATTAATAGTGCATAGTACTTCTAGAAATTGATTTTTTTTCTACAGGTGTCATCACATTAGAAGCACATGAAAAATTACATTTATTTTCACTGACCCACACAGGATGCAATTATGGTTTAATTCCCCAATCCACTAAGTCACACCAAAATCATTAATAATATTTTTTCTTTTCTGTAACATTTAGAAGAATCGAATGCAATATTTCCTATATATTTCTTTCAAAGTGCACTACATCTATGTAATGATATATCAAATTGGTTAACCAATAAAAAACTCAATGAAGATACTCCTCTTCATTAAATTATAACACGAATCATTAGAAATATTATTTCTCATTCTAGATTTCATTTGATCCTTCCCAAATGAAAATTGAAATATTTCAATTCATTAAGCACATCAGTTCCAGACGTAGGCTGAGGTGGATCGTCGGTCTCTATTGTATTTTAAAATAGTCGATGATTGTTTTTATATAGATGTTTCATTGGAATGAATTGGTGATGCCCCATAAAACTAAAACTACAGTGATATTTCAGAATTCTAGATAGACTATTCTTCATAGAAAAAATACAAGATAGTTTTCCATTTATGCTCCATCCACACAACATTGCATAAGAAGGAAAAACATTGATTGTCCACCTAAGCACATCACTCATCTGAAATATGTCTTTCGAACGAGCATCATATGTGCGTACACCCACATCCCAAATAATTTTCAACTATTTTATTAAATGATGAATTGTATATGTCTATATCAACTTTGGTACACCAGGTTTATATATAATTATAATCATTAAAGTAAATGGTTTTTTCATACACATCCATGGGGAATGGTTCTAAATATGTTTGAAAACAGACCCTGTTTTATGGGAAGTAAGCATCAGCCCAAACAGATTATAACCATCACATGAAAGACCCACCCTCACATTACGCACTTCAGCTAAAAAACCAGGATATCAATCATAAAAAATATTTCCCTTGAAAATCTATCTAGAGGGTGAACAAACTCTTCATTATTCATTATTATCTCTGTATTATAACACTGCATTTTTATAGATATTTTATAAAAAATAAAAATAATCAGGATTCTGGGGATCAATTGAATGTTCCACATTACATTTTGTGGTGCACAAGATAGTGTTCCATTAGCTTTTTGCATCAATCAAGATGTTCCACATTTGATAAAATAATTTCATTCAGTAGTTTCCTCAAAGAATAAGCTGAAATAATTTAGGTAAGCATTGATTTTTTTTAAAAAAAATCCAAGTTCCTCAACTAAGTATCATGCCATATAATGGTTTGAGGTAATATATGCATCATCTTGAAGTAATTCCTTTATGAAGGTATGATTTTAATCGATGGAAGTATTAGAAAACCCATTCATGATTTTCCCAAGAATCAATGGAATTAGAAATTCTAGAATTTTCATTTTACTACAATGTCGATATACTAGAGTCATCGCAGCATCATTCAATTTTTAACTCTTTCAACATCATCATTTTCATTGGATGCATCATGTGTGCCCTTATCGATGTCTTTTTAGGTCAACATCCTTTCTTTCTCAGTATGAAGAATAAACTAAAACTGGTCATATATCAAATTCTCCAATCGAGCCCTCTAATTTGGATCAACAACATTTTGAGATTCAATTTTCTCCTCAGTATGACACCACACATAATAGTGTGTTTGAAACCCATATTTGGTTATATGTTAGCAAACATCTTTAAATCTCAACCTTGGTCTTCCAACACAATTATAACATTGTAAGTGTATGTTACCACTATTTGAAGCATTGTAAAATTAGAAATCTAAAAATCTCTCTAAATTGTTTTGGAAATTGATTGTGACTCGGTCACATTTATACATCCAACATATATCTATTATGTAAAAAATTTATAATTGGTCATTTTTTGAAATAAATTCAATAAGATTGAAGTTCAATTGAAAATATTTTTTTAAGTAAATGAGAAATGTCCAGTTTATATAAAACCATAATGAACACAAAATGACGATACATGTTGACACTTAGAATTGGAAAGTAAAGTATTGTATCAGCATCGATTAGAGACTATGTAAGAGAAAACAAAATGACACATAGTGGAATTAAAAAAATATGTGGTTTTGTTCCAAAACATAATGTAGTACTCTCCACATGATATTAACCCACTACTAATCATGAAGTGAAATTTCATAACCCTATTAACCTATAATTACCCATGGAGATGGGTTAATGACTCACATGATTTAGGACTATCAGAAGTCCGACACATTCATATCACCATAAAATTATCCCAAAAAGTAATAAAAATTAAACATTCTAATATGTATTTCTAATGCCTAGAATAAAAGAAAAAAATAGAATCCAAGAAGGTTTACAATAACACATCCAGTCGACCTCCATAGACCTCAAATACTATCAACTAGCAGTGAATAATTACGTGCCCATTAACATGCTATTTTGATTCGTGAAATATATATCAAAGTGTAGATAATGTGTAGGCTTGTGCATATTTGATGAGTTATATGATGGTTGTAATCCTATGTTATGGGTTGCTTACTAGGATAGAAAATCATATAAATTTCTTAATAATGAATTATAACAACCCATGAAAATTCTGACATGAATTCCCAACACTAATATAGAATTTCAAAAAATACAACCTTATAAGTGTATGAACAGACTGTACAATGAAGTAGGACTAAATGACCTTGTAATAGAGTAAATTTTGGTTTTATCATCATTTAAACAAGAAAATGACCCCAAACCCACTCTATTGGTATAGATTGAAGTTCCACATCATTGAATGAATTATAGTGAGTGTATCATCATCATATAGTTATAGTGTGATATTTCAAAAAGAATATTTAGTGGAACATTCTTAATTCATGATTATCATGTTGTTCCTCTTATGATAAAACATTTCATGGATTCATTTATGTATAGCCAATGAAATCATGTCAATAAAAAATAAATTCAAAATAAAACAAGGAGAAAATAATTTAGGATCATATTGACCTATTACATATCAAAACCACAACTTAAAAAATAATTAAAAAAACAACAAAAAAACCATAACCACAACAAATCCAAAAACCAAAACAAAATTATAATACACAACAAAACCACAAAAAAAATTATACCAGAATGATAAATCACTAAAAAACCAAAGCCTAAAATGATATATGCTTGTGTTCATAAGGGATAATAATACAGAGTAACTTACAGCGAAACAGAATGAAAAAATATAAAATAAATAAAGGCAGACATACTGATTTAAAGTGGAAGAACAAAAATTAATTGAATCAAATAGAGATGGACGGTTGGAATGTATAGTTAACACAATTCATCTAATTCAATTTTTTGAAAATTATTCATATATGAACAAAACAATTTTATGCTATAGTGTAGGTGGAGGTACTAAAAAAGAGGTGGAAACCCATCAATGATTAGAGAATCGAGTGAATCGTGATCATAAGGGGAATCATGGGTCATTTTATGGGAAATTATATATGTTTGATCAAGATCATGATGATGATGGAGACAAACATTTAATAGTTTCGAAAATGGTTCTTATTTCTTATATATTGTATATTTCATTGTTTTATATAGGTGGGTCACGTTCATTCATATAATATTTCATGCGAACTACTATATGATCCAAATACGAGACACATCTATTTATATATCAGTTTACTCTAATTAATAAATAGTTTTCAAATTTTATTTACAATATACAAGTCATCCAACTGGCCCACACAAGCCTCGTTGTGATGACATGACCCACCATACCCTAGTTCCTCACATGATTGGAGTTCCAGTACTGTCAAGTGAACCATCAAGGGAAATATAAATATTGCACTCCTCCTTATTACCAAGGTTCCAATGGCCAATAAATAAGTGAAGATGATGAATAAGTAAGCAAGTATTAACACCATGACATAATAAACGACGCTACCTCACTTGTATCTCCTTTAAAAACAATAACACCATATATCCTGACCATATATGATGTAGAGAAGCAGATTACCATATTGGGTGAGAAACAAGCATTATTTAGTCCCAAAAAACCCCACACAATAGGTAAATAATGCAATAAAATAATTAAAATGTTATTTCACAACCAACCAATTTAAAAAAGTTACAAATATGTATTTAATGCTAAAACATGGGTCAGAATCCCATGTATTTTTACTTTTTATATAATAGGACAAAAAAATTCATTATAAACTGATATTAATCTCACATAAAATTTAAAACATTTAAAATCCACTAAAGAAAACTTGAATCTTCATCTTTCAAATCATTAACCTTTTCCAATGCATTCATTTCCCATCAAAACAATTTTCAAATAACAATTAACACAATATCTCATGGGGAAAATGACACACTCATTTTAATAAAATGTTTCTAATTCATTAGAAGAAAATTTTTAAAACATGTCAAGTTCAAAACCTCATATTAAATGAATTTTCTATTTAAAATATATTTTTCACTCCTTGAAAAATGAAATCAAATAAAAATCTATGACATACCTTTAAATCAATTTCACTTTCTTCTAAATCATTACATATATCCACACATTCAATAAAAATAAATTTACCATGAAATAACAAACATTTCATTAAAAATGAAAAAATTTCATTGGAACATACACCTTAAAGTGGTGAAAATTTACTTTAAACCATTCAAAAAATTTCACCTTCAAGATTGAGCACCCAAAAAAAAATTAAATCAAGATTGCAGTGACACAAAATGAAAAAAAGTATAAATAGATTGAGTAAAAAGATATAACTCAGTTACTACTAAATAATTAAAAGTGTAAGGAATCTCTTTTTTAGGAGAAATAGATATGCTTCTGGAAGAAGGAGGCTTATGACTAGGAAAAAATGCAAACAGAGGCTCGTAGCTAAGGAAAAATGCGAACTGATTGGACATCTAGAAGCAGGAGGGTCACACTGGGTATTTGAGGGTTAATATCACAACAGGTTTTATAAATCAATGGGATAGATGATATATACCAACAATTTTTTAAAACGATTAGGGAAAAATAAACTCATCACTAATATACCAACATCATCACAGAACCATTGATAAAATCATGTATAAATATCCTAATAACAATGATTTTTTTGAACCGTTGGTATATGGAACCTATCCCGACAGTTTTTCAAAATCTTTTGGATATTTTTGCTGGTGTAGGACTGGTTTTTAGTAGTTATGTAAGAACAAAGAGCATGGTATTAATGACAAAATCATTTTTTGAGGAATCTCAGTTCATAGAATTGTAGTGTTAGATGACATAATATTTTGTAGATCAGATGAATATCAATGAAATCAGTCCATATAATTAATGAATAGTGATTTATAAATGTGAATTATTAGTGAATTGAAAATATTCATGGTTTACAGGTGCCACAAGGAAAAAATGACATATTCATTTCCCAAGCTAAATTTACCAATAATGATTCTAAGATGATTTGGACTAGATGATTCTAAAGAGAAGATGATTCAGGGGATACCTGGATAAAACAATCATGGGATGATGAAGGCAATATAGTTAATCTCACAGAATAATAGAAAATCATTCGTAGACTAATGTATTTAATAGTGAAAAGATTGGATATTGTATTTTCTAGATTCCAATTACCACGATATCAATGAAATATCAATGAAATCCACATTATTTCAATGAAAATAATACTTTGGTATATCAACGAGATGGTGGTTAACTATAAAATGATAAATCATAAAAAAAGTTATTGGTTTATAGGGATGTAGATTTTCCCAGATCAGTAGATGAAAGAAAATCAAAGTCTAATGGTGCATTATATCTTAGTAAATTGTATATTTCTTGGTTAATAAATAAATAATATTTCATTTCATTTAGCACTGTTGAAGATGTAAATATTACTTCTACTCAATATTATATGAAATTATTGTGGACAAAGAAACAACATGGTGATATTGGCGTTGAAGTGAACTCTCTGATCGAAATCCATCACGATAATTTAGGTAACACCAAGATATTTTTCTGGGATATATTTTTTATTTTTTTTATTTAGGTTTTTCTAATTTTTTTGATGTCTTGTGTTATATGAAACACCAAGATAATATTTTTCTACACACAACACCAATTTATCTTTTTGTATACGAAACACTATGATTGTCTTGTATTAAAAACAATATCAAGTTCTTTTGATAGAATTCATTACATGCAAGACTGTGTATAAGCGAACAACTAAATATTATTATGTTACCTTATAACCTATTATTATAATAGGGGGTATTAATGGGGTTTACTAAATTATGATAATATGTTTCACACATGTATATACTATTAATTATTTGGTGAGATAGTAATTATAAATGAAAATAAACCCTTTAAAAAAAGGATATGTTTTTATAAAAAATTATTTAAATGAAAATAAGTGAGTTTAATAAATAATAAAATCAATCATAATTGATTTTACTAATGAAGTATAATAATATATTCAATATAATGTTTGAAATTCATATATATATTTTTTAGACATGATATAGAAAGAATTAATTTTTTTGGATAAAAGAAATATATTTTTTTAAAAAGTGTAGTTTTCCCTCTTTTGATAGTGTACCATTTTTAAATCAATTTTTTTATAATCTTTTATATTTTATTTGGAAAAATAAAATTATTCTTTTGAAGTGGGACATCAAAATGTCATTTTGATAAATATTTGGAATTTTTCTAATAACTTTCATATATAAATTAATAGTGAAAAATAATGCATTTAAATTCAAAACTGCATTCTCGTCTAATTTATTTATATTGTTTATATAATAATTATAATTGGTTTTAGTGTATAATTAGATTAATTTTTTTTTTCATTTAATCAAATTTTGGTCATTGTAATTAATTTAAAATTGAAATCAGATATAAAATCAAGTTTTTATTCTGATGCTTTTTACTTTTTAAAACCTCATTTTCTTATTCCCTCAATGGACTTTTGTCCATGAAAATGATATAAATTTTATTAAAATCAAAGAAAGAAACAAAAAAGTGAAAAAATGTCACCCCCTTATTTCTTATAAGAATAATAATATTAATTTATTGATAAACATGATAAAACATTGATAATAAATAGTTTACAAAAAGATAATGAAATTATGTACATCATGGTAATTTATTTATATTTTTTAGAGATTAAATAATTACCTTAAATACATATACAATGATGATGGAGATATTATTTAATTGATGAAAAATAAATAAAATAATCATACATAAAATGCTAATGACCATTAACAGACCAAAACACATGACCAAATCATATTGGTACAATATATATTGACTATAATCATCCATGCGTCATGTTATTGACCATTTAAATCCATATGAAAATTATTTTGACACATTTACTATTTTTATTTAATGTTGTGTTAATGTTTTTAATCTTCAATTTTAACCACAATAATCATTACATTTACTACGATTCATAAACATTCTATATATGAAACATTTCTTCATAACCTGGGGAAAGGAAACATAAGAATGGGTGATCACATATGATCTGAAAGAATAAACATAAGAGATACAAATATATGAACATATGAAAGAAAATAATTCAAATTCAGGAATTTAATAACGAACATAACTAATAATGTTCTTACCCGACCACTGATATATCATAAAAATTAGTCATATAATAAATATTAACAGTTCATAAGACATGAATTATAATGGAATCAAAGATCACGATACATTGGAGAACATAATTGGCATGATAAATGGATTTATTGAATATAAATAATATTATATCATTTTTAAAATGATTAAATAGAAACTAGTTCACTCATAATTTTCTTTAAAAGATATCAATCCATCAAATAAAATTGTTTAAATTCAAATAGGTCTACGCAAGACATTTCTTGTCATAAGAGACTAGTACATGCGTAACATCATAGTTTTCAAGTATAACTTAGAAGAAAAACATCACAGTTAATGTACCATATTGAACTGGGACTTTTAACCATTCCAAAATTTTTTATCTCATGACATATATATCTTTATCCAATGTATTGGTGAAATATTGAGGTCCCACTAGTCATCAGTTATAACATAACCACTATCTTTGGATATAATGTAACGAGCACAACACAATGAAAAGTATGAGATAGTCTTCCTCATGTTCGTAACACACTTATCATAATACCATTGATTTTTTAGAAGAATATGAGGCCTTACCCAGAAAATAAAGGCCCCAAAATTAAGATAAAAAATTCCAACTTATAGAATTCTAAACACATGAGTTTTTCTCAAATCCCTTTTCAAAAGTGGTAAAAAAGAAGCATGTAGATTGTCATACCATGTGAAATCAGAATCTTCAATTTTTTTGTTAGCCAAACCATCTGTAATAGAATTCTCCTCCTGATACACATGAGTAATAATGTGATCCAAAGTCCAAAGGGAGTCCAAGAAATTTATCTAACGATTATGTAATTTCCAAGATAAGTGATAAGAGAATTCCCTAATGGCAGACACAATACCAGTCGAGTCACTTTCAAACCAAATATTATTCCAACCATGATTTTTAGCCTACTCCACCGCAACAATAATACCCATCGTCTCAGCTTCCAATAAGGAAAAAACCCATAGGATCCATGAAAGCAACCAATTACCTGACCCATTTGATCTTAAAGTTGTCACATTCATGTTTTGATAAATATAAAAAATTTAATGTATGATTTTCCAGAAGATATATTCAACTACAAATATTATCATGAAATATATAGGATTTATCCTTATCACAGTATTTCATTTTTAATTTTTACACAAAAAATATGTAAATTAAATAATTACAAAAAACTGATGTATTAATTATTTTATTAATGGAAATATCAAATTAATGTTATTAAAAAATACTAAAATAAATGTTTTTTGGGATAATTAATATATCTAACTAATTTTATAGAATACCATGGTCCCTGGGGGATATAATAAAATATTTCGTTCAATGATAACATCTTATCTTAATATTTTTTAAAAAATCAATAAATTGAATAGTGTCAAAATGGACACTATTGATGTTTATCAAAATAATGTATTACTAAATTACATACAAATCATATAACTTGTTTATAAAATTTAAAATAATTATAATATGTTCAAGACTACTATATATTATTATTTTATATTCAAATTGACCTCAAATAAGTAAAAATAATACTATTTTATTATTTAAAAATTTGATGCCTTTATTAAAATTAATGCTGAATAACTAAGCCTTATTTGGAATGATAAGGTTTAAATTGATAGAAAAACATGTCCAAAATTTATTTGTTGATGAGATTAAAACCCTAAATCATATCATATTCTAAACTAAGGCATTTAAGAGGTTTTTATGTAGTTTTATTTTATTATAAATTAATATTTTTGGAGATTCCAAAGGTGCCCCTCACCTCAATTACAAAAGAGATCCTCCTCAATATTTTCTTCACAAATCATTAAGCTTTAAAGATCATCTATCCTCTAAGATTTTCTATTCTCAACATTCCTAGTAACATTTTAGTGGTTTTTTTATTCTCCATATACTAACTCTAGTTCTTTAAGAGGACATTTAGTTGGAGCACGTCGAAACACAGCTATTCTCCTCTCCCAGTTCCTTCAAAATTCATTCGTTGTCTACCACCTCTTCATGCGTTGTTTTATTATAAAATAATAACTCCAATTTAAATTATATAATTATATGTTTTTTTGATTATGAAACAACCATATCCTACCTTCTATTTATCCTAAGAAAAATAAAACCACCACGTGTTCTTAGATACATATTACCATTTCCACGTCATGCTGTAATCTGTTTTTCACCACCACTATATTGGGATGGATATAATAAAGGGAATAATATATATATATTATTATTATAACAATATATTTATTTTCGTACAATATTTATAATATCTAGTTACATGCCATTTCATAATAGAATTATTGATATCATCGCTCGTGCGTATATATGGCCTACCATCTAAACGATGCGATACGATTCAATATTCAAGATATCCATTCTAGCATAAATGAATATAATTAATAAATATGTATATATTATATTAATATAAATATTCAAATCATATAACTATAACCTATAATGAAAAATCAGAACTTATTCGATAAAACATGCCAAACAAAATGAAGCCATTTGTACCCTAATAACGAGTAATAATGAAATGTTATTAAACGGATGATAATATGATCATATAAGGTATCATAAAAATGAAAATGATTCTGTAAAAAATAAATGAAATTAATTTAATCATTATATATGATGCTCGGATACATACAAAGTATATCAAACCTATGGTGCTGGATAATTTTTTAGTCTCATTATTATCTGAGATGGTTTATATTTAAGTATTTACTAGGGTATATTTATCATATAGGTTGATGTTTCCTAAATATGTATTCCAAAAGAAATTATATTCTTCATTAATTGATTAATTATAATTTTACCTGTTTACTAATTTTTATTAAATGGTGTGAAAGGTATATGTTTACATTCTCATTATGAGGTAGTACTTGACTTTTGGATAAAAGTACAAGAAGAATGTTTTATGTTATCTTATATAGCATGAAAGAATTTTTAAATTTTCATTGCGCTTTAATTCCATGAAGCTTACATTAAAATAATTGATGTCAATTTCAAAATAATGATTTTTATTTTAATATTATATTGAATTTAGAGAAAATAAAACTTTTATGAAGAAGAAAATAGATTTTCATCAAGAAATAATTTATAGTGTTCTATCATTACTATTTTCCATCTAGATATAATTATTTAATAGGGTTATAAATTAATTATACTATCCTAATTGTTCTTATAATTTGATTGTTTTTATGATAGAATTCTATTTATTAAATCTATTTTATTTACATGGATTATATTATGATTGAATGATGTTTATGAAACCCATTTTATTCTTTGGGTTATGTTATGATGAATGATTTATGTTTTTATTGCACACACAAAAATGATTTCATTTTGAGATGGGTGTGACCTATATCTAATTTTCATTCGTTGGTTAAAAATTTATATCTCAATATATAGATATGGTTGGAATATGAAATTATCTCTATTTAGTAATATAGGGCTGGAATGAGGAGTGAACTCATTTTAATAATGGAATTTGGGTGCTATGATGGTCTTGGAAATAAGACATGACTAATATGAAATGATTCTGCATGCTATGTGTATGCCACAAATTCCATTTCTTTTATTATGAATTTTTGGAATATATTCATTGATATTTAATAACTTTTATGATTTATCCCATGAAATGATATCATGATCTTTCATATGGAGGATAAGATTTTCAAATGTCATGTTATTATGTCTTATGATTATGATATAATTGATATCTCCCTTAATCACCCTTAATGAGCCTCTGACCATACACATTATTATGTTTCTTTTCCCCATGTCATGAAGAGGGGTATTAAGTAAGATATTTCAAAAAGGGGTCTAGTTAGGAAAGAATAACTGGGGGAAAATGTTGATGTCTTATGGACCAATTGACTATGTTTCCATGTTTCTAAAGGCACTATAACTGTACGGTCTTGTCATGGTTTTTTTATATTTATTTAATGAATATTCATAAATTTTGATATAATATCTATGTATGTATTGTTTGGTACATTATAGTTGGTATTAGAGGAAATGAATAGTCGTCCTTTGGAAACTAGAGTGATAAAACTATTATTCAGATCCCTAGAAATATTTGAAAGGTTATATCTAGGAATATTCTTAAGGATAAGTCAAATTATAGGTAATAATACTTGAATTTTGGTCATGATCATTGTTAACCTAGGATCAAACCTAATATTTTAGATATTGAATGTACATCCCCTTAAATTTTTATTTTCCTAATAGAAATTTTGCCTCTCAAAATAATATATTTGGGTTTTAGGAAATGGATAGAACCTAAAAGAACCGTGTTAATATTGAATGCAATGGAAAATGAAACCATTTTTTCCTAGAAAAACCAAATGTTATGGGAGGAATAATGAAAAATATTATCACTATACTTACAAAATCTATGAATCATTCTCGAATTACAAATGATCTGAGAAGGGAACACAATTCTGTTGAGTCCTTAGTGAGGCAACGCCCACCTTCTTTCAGTGGGTCTTCTGATCCAAATGCTGCTGAATAATGGACCAGTACCATTGGAAATATATTTTTTGTCCTCAATATTTGGAACATGAAAAATTCAATTTGGTTGTTTATCATATAGAAGGTTAAGTGTACCAATAGTGGTCTCTAATCAAGAATACGAGATAATAATATGAAATTGAATCCATAAAATGGGATGAGTTCAAAAAAAATCTATATGTTCTTTCCTTCTATTTGACATAAGAATAATGAAACTGAGTTAATTGAGCTTATGTAAATGGATGAGGAATCTGTTGGAACTTTTGAGGAATATTTTACATGACTTTCAAAGTACGCATTTGGAATTTTCATCCAACCTGAGAGAAAATTCAATAGTTTTTTCAATTGCTTAAAATCAAGTATTCGAAGGGAATTATCCATAAGATACTTTAGTAGCTATGAAGATATTGTGATTTTTTATATCAAGGTAGTAATGGAAATTGTGGTTACATATCAATCTCATTTTTTTATAAGAAATAGAAGATGAAGTTCAAGGAAAAAACTCAAAACAATTGTTAAAAAATATGAGTGTTTCCATATGATTAATATGTGGAAAAAAGCATGGGGAAGATTTTCATAAAGGGACTAGTAAATTCTTTAATTGTGGAAAATAATTTCATGGGTATGTTGAGTGTTGATGTAATGGGAAAAAGATAGTTAATTATGTTAATAGGGAATGTGATACACAAAATAAACCACATACTATTCAGTGTTATAAGTGCAAGGAAATGGGGACTAAGCCAACCAATGCCCTATTCCAAGGGTTATCGATGATGATTGTAAAGACCCATACTTGACTTACATGGACATTACATTACTTTTTCAGAATAATTAATACATAAAAAGAACCAACAGTCAAGGAACGTAATAGTTTTGTGTCTTTGGAAACTCGGAACATAATCTTCTAATCGTTGTGAAAGATCATCAACATCTCCCATAAAGATATTCCCCTTTTGTTTTCTTACCTAAAACCATTCTTAAAATCCTGGGGAAAATAAAACATATAATGGTTGTTCTCAAATGCTCTTTAAGGTTATGAATGGAGAAAATAATATGAAACATATACATTTGAACTTAAAAACATGAACATAATGTTTAAACATCAAATATTGAGCAATGACATAAAACATGGTGGTATGTAAGGAATATATCATAAAGAAAAATTAATCGTTATAAAATAGAATGGGAATAAAACATGTAATTTTGGAAACCATTAATCAAATTTTATGATTTCAATATTATCCAAGGCATTGTTTCCAATACAATTTTAGTGGACAAACATTCTTACTGAATCGAGTTCACTCCTCGTTTCAGTCCTGTATCACTAAACCAGATTAACATTCCATACCAGCCATGTCCATCTCATGAGATATAAATCATTACCCAATGAATTAGAGGGATATATTGGTCCCACCCATCTCATAATGAAATCATTCTTAATTATGCCACAAAATAAACATGAATCGTTCATCATAAACCAAGGAATAAAATGAGTTTCATAAACATCATCCCATCATAGCGTAATCCATATAAAACAAATGGATAACATTTCATCATAAGAAGAATAAAAACATCTAAATAATAGATACATTATACTTGAATAATAATATTACTAAATAATGTCATCTTAAATGGAATATAGTTTTGACAAAACACTTGAAATGAATTCTTTAGGAAAATATCCTTTCTTCTTAAAAATACTTTTCATTTCACAAAATTCCATTCAATTTTAAAAGAAAATAATTTTAATGAAACTAATATTGAAATCATGTAGAGTATGATTCAGGAAAATTAGGAGTTATGAATCCGTAAAAATTCGTTCATCCCATATAATTTAGAAAAACATTCTCCTCGTACTTTTAATGAAAAAGTAAAAAACTCACCTTATATGGTAACCAAAGGAAATATTTCTTCCATAAAATGTGGTAAAAGTCAAAAAAGGGTAAAAATGAAATTAAAAATACATGGAATAATAGTTAACATTTTATGAATACATTTTTAGAAAACATAGACATGGATGATAAACATAACCCCAGTAAATACTTACGTATAAGCAATCTTGGATAAAAATGAGATTTGAAAAATTATCTCTTACCATAGGTCCAATTTCATCCATATGTGTCCGAGACTCCTGTATAGTATGTTTAAACATATTATTAAGTTGTAAAATAACTATAATAATATTTATTATATCATATATGATTGACTTATGACTTTATATTACCCGTTCATTGGTAAATACCTTGTCAAACCAATGTTTTCGGTAAAATCGTTTAATTTATCGTACATGTTTTGACTTGTTTTTTTTGATAAAAATACTTATATCATGATTTAATTACTTCCATAATGTGAAACATAATTTATATATATATATTCATAATATAATATATATATATATATATATTTCGATAAATGGAATGAAATACACCGTTCATGGAGATGGTAGGCCGTACATACGCGTGAATGTTGTTTTCATTTCCTTATTGAAGTGAATGGAAGAAATTGACACACACACACACACACATATATATATATATATATATATATCTAGAATCATTATTATGTCATAAAATTAAGCATTGTTAATTATATATATATATTATAATCATTCTGGAATGGTTATCATGGAGAAGGAATCTCTTCGCGCCGTGGAGACGGTAGTCCGTATGTACGCAAGAGCGTCAATATCATTCATTTTATATTAAAATCATATATAATTGAATGGTATATAATATATAAATAATAATCACAATGTTATATTTATTATTTACATAATTTATACTCATTATTAAACCCATCCAAATGATGAAATGTTTGAATAACAAACTACACCACGACATGGAGACGGTAAGTCGTACGTAGGAACGTGTGGTGACTTTTTCATTCATAATATGGATAAAATTACTAATATGGTTGTACCATTTTTATAATAAAATCATAGTATATATAATATATTGGAGTCTTTATTTTATAATGGAAACAAAAATAATAGAGGAAGTGGAAGAAGAATGAAACTTGAAATTGGTGGTGAGACATTTACTTCTTCGGATTCTTCCTTTTGATTTGATCAAAAGGGTTCCTTAGGTCAGTTTTATGACTAACGTAAGGCCTCAATGATGAAGGGAGGATATTTTATAGGGTATTTGGGCAGAGGATGGACGATGAAAAAGGCTTATAGGTTGTGAATTAGAGTGAAGGGGGATTTCCCATTTATAAGAGGGGTGAGGGGCACCTTAGAAAAAACATAAAATATTTTTTTATAATAAATTAATATTCAACTTATAATGGCTCCAATGTGACTTATTTAGAGGATAGGTTTTTTATGGGTCTAAATCGACTCAATAAATATGTTTTAGACAAGTTTAGGTTACCATTTTAACCTTATAAGACAGGTTTAACTTTAAGTTAAATAATATATCTTTTACCATGTCTTCTTGTATTATTACACTATATGGTTAATAAAATTACTATAAACTACCAATGGAAACCAAATTGGTTCACTAATATCACATATATTGTTCAATAAGTCTATTGGTCGAACCTTATATTTTTATGACCATTATATCAACTAATAATATAATATTTGTTTTAAAAACTCATTTAAGTCAATTTTGACACTATTTTGTATTTTGTTTTTTCTAAATTCATAACATCATTATTACTTTAAAAAACAATTTATCTAAAAAACCATAATATGTTATATTAACCTATAAAATTATTTTAATTCATAAAAAGACTCAAATTACTATTATTTGGGTATTTATAATATCAATTACATCAATATTTCATTAATAAGGTAATTAATGCACCATCATTGTGTCATAACTAAATTAACTTATTTAATGTCTAAAAAACATAAATGAACTATCATTATGTATTAATGCTTTTAAGATTTCTAATTAATATTTATAGTTGAATATATCTTATGTATAACCCTATACTGAAAATGTTTTAATTATTAAACATTGATTTTAACTATTTTAACTCTTCTTTAAAAAAATAATAATAAATGTCCAAATATAATCCATGTGTACCTAAAGGGTAATATTTTATTCCTATGGTTGTTTATGTTTGAATTAATCTTATCCAATATAATTAGGACATGTGTAAGGGTAAAAATAATATCATTGATACCCTTAATTACCATATTTACTTTTAACCGTAGTAAATAAAATTAAAAAGTTACTATCCACCAAAAATTATTTTCATCTCATTGAACCACATTTTACTTACTAATATCAACCGTGTCTCTCAGAGTTTTTAAATTCCACTCACAGAAGTGGTAAAATTATGTTTTATATAAATTTTAAATTTTTTCATAGGAGGTGGGTAAAAGACTGTGAAAAATTCAATAAATTTTATTATATATCTAAAATTATTATAAAATGACTCCAATGTATTGTATTGAACATATATAGGTATTATATATAAATTTTGACCTAAATTAAATTTAAATAAAATAAATTATTATTTAAATAAAAAGTCGGTTTTAACCAATAACTCAATGTTTTCACTATTAACCAAAAATTGAATGTTTTCAGAAAAATTAAAAAAATTCACCCTAGTCTAATTTCGATTTTCCAAATCCATAAATGAAGTCCATTTTGGATGATAAAGTTTATAAAAATTCAAAAAGTGGTTATTTCTATTCATAACGGCTAGTTTATATAATAACATTCTGTTGTTTAGTGAGACTCAGTATTGCATACAATGCAAGCTATCGGGGAAAGTTTCTCTTGCATGTAGCCCAAGTCACGAATAGTGTTGTGTATACTATAAGATAATACGGTGTTGCGTAATGTGAAAGATATTCTTGATGTAGAATACAATAAAAGACATTAATGAAATTAAAATAATATTTCTCATAAAATCTTAGGGTGTTACATTCTACCCCCCTTAAAATGAATTTTGTCCTCGAAATTCATCGGGTTTATAAATGTTTTACTACTTGAATGTTTCTTTCATAGAAACCCACATCGTTAAAAGGAATACAAAAACATAACTTTAAAAACTAAAGTATGAAATGTCACAGTTTCCCAAATTTACTAATCACTTAGATTCCACATTGGAGATTATAGGTGAAAATATGGATATGGAAGAGAAATTTAGCCATCATGTTCTGATGGAGAGTGGTAGAGAACATGGATATGAAAAACCCATCAATTATAAAGCCATAAATTTGTGATGATCTAAGGTACCGTCTAGGACACCGTTTTTGGTATTCAAGATCATTTACCTAATGTTGAAAAAATTGGAATTAGAAGAAATACTTAATTGATTTTGGTATAATTTCTCTGTTGTTCATTCCCTGAACAATTTCCACTTCATCTCATAAAGAAATGAAGTTGAATTTTTCATTTGTGAAATGTTAGTAGATCATGTGTTAGAATGATCGGTCATTCCATCTATCTCAAACATAATCTTAGAAATAGTTATATACATAAGTCCATCTATGGTGAGATTAATCGTATATGGTTCCAAAAATGGACATAACCTTCATCTATCGTACCACTTAATAAAATAAAATAAATTTCTACAAACAAGGGACCTCCTATAGGACAATGGTAGGTGATAAAGTCATGTTGCACTTTAGTTGTGGGTTCGATTCCCACATCCTTGTCCGACACGACGGGTTTTCACCCATCTTACAGGTTGTCCTTTATCTAAAAAATACTTTTATAACATTTTATAAATAATATCAAAAGTTCTAGCCTTTAAAAATACTATTTGATGTCTAACTTAGTCCATTCCAATCTTTAGGATTATCTAAAATACTTAAGTCCAATATCGTAGTATAAAAAATATTACTAGAGTGGTCATCAACCAAGCATGTAAATAACATCATTTTCCCCCATATATCATAAGATATATCTTTTTGTTGGTCAAATTCCAAACATGTGAATACCATAATCATGTAACCTCTTGAAAAATGAATTATCAAATAATCTTTGTGAAAACATGAATTTGGTCAAAAGTTAACTCTTTCCACATACCAAAAGCCCAAAATTTATATATACTCAAACTATGATATCACTTTTTCCTTATATCAGTCATGACCTCATTAATACCATCAAATATCTCATTATCTCTTTAGCCCTTTATTATGTGCATATCATCTACTTTCCAAAAATATCTAAATAACCTTTCATGTTTACCAGTACCATTCAACATATACATTCAAATAATTTATGAAAAACAATAGTATAACAATCCTTAGATGTCTTTTTATTCCATAGTACTATGAGATTACTTATACATCATTACTCTTGATAAACATGTAATCATTCTACTACTTTCTTCAACCATTGACAAAGCTTCAACAATTCTTTCATCTCTCATATCATTTGTAGTCTCTTCATCATCATCAACATAAATACTACCCATACAACCATGATGGTTCTATTCATGAGACTTTCCCTTAGGGAATTGGTTTTCATAATGCCTGTAAATTCCACATTTAAAACATTTAACCGTTGTTGATGTCTTAGCAATACCATTATCCTTGTACTAGGTGTTAACTGAACCTTTTCCTTTGCATTTACTGGCTTGGTGTCCTTATTTTACACACCCAAATCATCTTCGAGTTTCATTGAAGCATTCTCCCTGATGCCTATTCCCACATGATTTACATGAGGGGAATAGAACATTCATTCCTCTATGATCACCATGAAACTCCATATTTCTCTTATTAGCTGAGTCAGAAAACTTACCAAAGTTGAGATTATTGATCAAATTATGAGATTGCTGATTAGGCATAATAACGATATGTGGAATTCCAGATCCAATTTCATTTGTTGATCACAAATAATATAATTCCACTGTCCATCATATTCTCCATTATCATGAATCTTCATGTTTCCTGCCATTTTTCAAAAACACAAAAAGAATAGTTTGAGAGGAAAAAATCATACTAGGAAAACAACATAATAAAGGGGGAGTACCTTCAATATCTAATATCATAGGTTTAATTCGATGATATTTATCGTAATTCTAGGACTATAACTTCTACTTATAATTATATTTAGAGACATCCAAAGACATACAATAGATATATCTCTAGTGATCTCAATAATGATTTCGCATCCTAATTTCCTGTAATAACCCAGTTCTTATTTCTGAGGTATGGGATTCTTCTTATTCCTTTTCCTTATGTGTTTTTGAGAAAATATGGAAAATGGAAAAAAATGAGAAATTTCGAAACTACACGCCGTGTACTTTGTCCACACGCCATGAACTTTTGGCCATGTTGGGATGAGTACACGGGGCGTGTAGCCCCATCGGTGATGAGGGGTGTAAGAACCGACTACACGCCATGTAGTGGTACCTTACACGCTGTGTAGTCAGTCGGCATGCTCGAATAGTAAGGTAGTGGAGTCGCCGCCAGCTGGGTTGTAAACACTGTGTACTCAGGAGTACATGTCGTGTACTTAGGGCGACGGGTGAACAGTGTGGATGTACCTCCAAATGAACAGTTAAAACAAAGAAGTACATGTCGTGTACTCAGAAGTATATTCCGTGTACTTTGTTTTTTCGACTGAAAATAGGCAGTAGCCTCCTCATTTGGAGGAGGAGGCATTTGAGCCATTTTGGAGCCAAGGAGGATGGCCAGGCCTTTGAAGATCTGCCGGGTGTTCTTCTAAAATCCGATTCAGCTTCGGACGATCTCGTTGGAACTGCACGGGTAAGACCTTCCTCCTCCTTAATCTGTTCTTACCAATTCATCCACTCATGAAAGTTATTTTCATTTGAATGGGTTTTGTTCTTCGTCATATCTACGCTGTTCTTTGTCGTTTCTGGAGTCGACGTTCGGGTATAATGTTCGTTGGCGTATAAGGTAGGTGGTATGGTGTTTAGTTTTCCAACTGTTGTGTGTTTTGTGCGTTTTTGTGCCACGAACCATGTTGGGGTGTCGTGTGGCTGAGGCCATTGCTATATTAAACACCTAGAATTGATTAGGTACTTAATTCTAATATTAAAATTCTGGTTGGGATCATTACTTGGATCTGGAACCACCCCGGGGGTGTGTTTCACTGTTAGTCATTTGGCCAAGATACCCAAGGGCATACCTTAAATGTAGTAATTGTAGAATTTCCATAAGAGTAATTTCTTTTTTACTACATTTTGATATGTTGGGAATGGCCCGATTACCTGTTTAGCCTTAGGGCATTGTTGTGATTAGCATGTGGGCACTGCACTATTTATCCTATGGGTTGTAGATATTTTCGGCCTGAGGCAAACTTCTTCTGTGCCTATGGGCAGCTGATTCTGTGCCTGAGTGCGACACTACCTATGCCTGAGGGCAAACTCTGTTATGCCTGAGGGGAGATTCTTGTGTTGGATACTCTTTACATGAGGGTAAGAGTTTACATGTCTGAGGACATTAGCTGTTTATTTAAAATATTCACTGTGGTGGTATTTTCTTATATTAAATGGATTGAATAAATAATAAAAAACGGCAATATAATTGGTTGTTGTTACTTTTGAGTATTGCTTACTTTATTGCACTTATTACTCCACACTATTGTTGCATTCTTACACGCAGTTGGGCACAGGCCTTTGGTGGGTGCCTACTGAGATATATTTCTCACACCCTATTTGGCTCATGCTTTTCGGCCCAAACAGATTTCCTTGCTGTAGGAGTAGATAGGGGAAAGAGTCCCTATACAGGTACGTGACTGTTGCTGAGGAGTAGGAGGGCATGGGACCGAGCCTTGGCTCGCGATGTCGCTGCCAGCTATTTGCTTTGCTTTGTTGTACTCTGTTTTCTGTTGTAATGTATTGATATATAACATGTTCTGGCTGTTTTGTTAGAACCTAAAACATGTAGAATCATCTTTTATATACTGTTGGTTATATCCATTGAAGTTGTTAATTTCAGTAATTGTATGGTTTACTTCTTCCGCTGTCATTGTATGTTTATTTTGGTATTCCCCTGCAATATAATTTGAAAAATGAGGGCATAGTTTCCCCACTATCAGACCTGGGCCCTCGTTGCTAGTCAGTAGCGTCTGGAATTTGGGGAAATGCGCTTGAGGTCATGTTGTGAACCGGGTTCGGGGAACTCGTTGCATGGCACCTGGTCCGGGACTATAAAAAGTGGTATTAGAGGGGTTCTTTTCTTTGACTTGTTATTTGGAGCCTTATTCAGGGATATTACATACCGGTAGTTGGTAATAAGTTTTTCCAGGGAGTAGCTAACCCGTGTATAAGGAAAATCCAGTCTACCTCATAATTTTTCAATTATTTCGGTTTTGCAAATTTTACAGTTGAAATGTTTTCACCGTTGGGTGGCGCACTTGTATTGTGTTGTTTATATTTTATCTGTGGGTTCGATTTAGTTGCAACCTGATGAGATGAGGGTATGTCGTCTCATGCATCATATAGGCACATTCTAGGTATCACATGCCATGCATAGTTTCCTTTCCATGTAAGTGCATTAGAATTTGCATGTTGTTGTGATAGTTGTTGTGCTAGAAAATCATGTTGTTGTGATAGCTGCTTGATAAATACCTACCTTGTGATATGGTGTTTTTTTCTGAGCCTGTTTATATAATGGACCCCAAACATTGGTTTTTGGGGAGTATGGGTCCCCATTGACCTGAATTTGGTGGATCATTGACTGTTTATTGGTTATAACACATATAAGATGTCCAACATTGATTCGTGGGGAGTATGGGCCCCCACGGGTTGGAAGTTGACACTTAGGTGTTTTTTTTCAGTATTTTCTGGGTTCCGGGTAAGTTTTTGAGGTATACTGTCCCGAAACCCAGTATACACACTGTGTAGTACTTTATACACACTGTGTATGTTCTCCTGTTTGGGAAAAATGAACTTTTTTAGTACACGTTGTGTACCCGGAGTACACGCCGTGTAGTCTCTTCCCGTGTCACAAACCATGTGGGAGGTGACATAGGGTAGGGAAGGGCTTGGGTAAAACACGCCGTGTAGTTTTGTGCACACCGTTCAGTGTTGACCCAGAGACCGGCCGTGTAACTAATAACACGGGTCGGTGAACTCCTTTACAGAACACGCCTTGTCAATGATGCACATGCCGTGTAGTGTGACCTGGGGACTCAGCCGTGTAACTAACAACACAGGCTGATGTCACCTCCCTTTAAACACATCGTGTACCTGTGGGACACGCCGTGTAGTCTTTTCCAATGACAGAACGTGTGGAGTTAGACGTATGGCTGGGAAACGGGGTGTTGTACACGCCGTATACGGGTGTAACATGTCGTGTAGTGTCAAACCGAGTAGTCGGCCGTGTCACAGACAACACGAGCAGTTGGAAAATAACACCGTACACGTCGTGCAGATATTATACACGCTATGACGTTTTGTTGAACGGAATCCATGTGGCTTAGCCGTGTAGAAGGACCCAGGAAGGGGAAGGGAAGTCATGTACACGTCGTGTAGTCATTTTACACGCCGTGTAGTCCTATTTTTCCAATTTTGAATGCCTTCTTCCTCTTGATTTCTTTGTGGTTCCTTCGCTTTTCGGTCATAATAATTTTGAATATGAGGCGTGCTTTTGACCTTGTAGTGTCATGCCTCCTAGACGACCACGAGTTGTTCGCCAGGAGAGTGGCGACAATTATACTCCAGAGATGGTGGGCCATGGGGTACTAGTGGATCCTCCAGCAGAGCCAGATGCGGCACCAACTGTTATACCGGACACAGGCACGGACGCGCAGTTCCGTGAAGGTTTTATGCGGTTTATGCAGACCTTTTAGGTAGCACCACAGGCTGCTACATCTATGGATGAGCTGACTCGTATCTTCCAGCAGTAGCATCCCCCTACATTTTCAAGGGATGGTGGACCGCAGGCTGCGGGGTCTTGGCTAGGATCGATGCAGACTATTTTCGAGCATCTTGATATGCCTCCTGGGCGGATGGTCAAGCTCCCGACTTACATTCTGCGTGATTCTGCCAAGAGGTGGTGGGATGTTACCACCCAGTCAGAGCATCACAGGGACATGGCGTGGGAAGATTTTCAGGCAGTCTTCTATGACTTCTTCTTTCCCAAGACACTGAGGGATGATAGAGCTCAAGAGATCATGAATATGCAGCTAGGCGCTATGTCAGTGATAGACTATTCTTCTCATTTTACGGAGCTTCAGTGCTTTGCACACATGCTGGTGGGTGATGAGACGCTGAGAGCCATACATTTTGAGGATGGTCTTCGGTATGACATCCGAGCACTGGTGAATGTTTTCAGGTTGCCTATTGTACACGCCATCGTGAACCAGGCACTGATCATAGAGAGGAACCTGCGTGAATCAAGTGGTGTGGGCCAGGGCGGTTCAGCACGAGTTACTGGTACTATTTCTACTGGCAAGAGGAAGAGACAGATAGACTTCTCTCATGGAAGTGGTACCATTCAGAAGAATGCTTTAGGTGTCCATGTTATTTGCTACCAGTGTGGTAGAGAGGGGAACAAGAGACCGCAGTGTCCATGAGACCGAGTGGAGTGTCGAGCTTGTGGCAAGATGGGTCATCTGCAGTGATTTTGCAGGGCGTTTCCACCAGTGGCTAGTGAGAGGGGTTCTGTGCAGACTCTGCGTGTGGGAGTAGGACCAGTGGCTTCTTAGCTCTCTGGGAACTGGAATATGTCAGGGTTTACTGGCAGAGATGGTGGTCATGGCCATGGTAGCCAGACACCAGGATCGTAGAGGCAGCAGGGTGGGACAGCTCTGGGTAGCCAGGCTGTGTCGCAGGGCCGCGACACTGGGTAGCCATATGCAGTGCAACAGACCCAGCAGGACTAGGATCCCAGACCTTCTATAGTCAGAGGTACTATTCTAGTAGCTCTTGTATTTTCTTCAGTAGTTTTTGATACGGGTTATATGCATAGTTTCATATCTATACCCATTGTAGAGAGCCTTGGGCTCGGTGTTTCTTATTCTTCTGATATCATGACGCTAGACACTCCGTTGGGGACTAGAACGACTGCTGTGCGTCAGTGCAAGGAATGCCCCCTTGAGTTTGGTGGTTGTCACTTCCTTTGGGACCTCTATGTCTTGGAGATGACGAGCTATGATGTCATTCTCGAGATGGATTGGTTGGTTCCCTTCCAAGCCTTTGTAGACTGATATCTTCATAGGGTGTGTTTCATGTCACCAAATGATGAAGAGTTTCTATACAAGGGTGAGTGGGATGTTCAGGCGAGTCGAGATGGACCAGAGCATCATGGGCGTGGTGGAGTAACAACCCAGATTGCGAGCTTATATCTAGATGAACAGGGGACTTGTTAGACGGATTTCCCTCTAGTTGTCGATCGTTTCAGGGATGTCTTCCTGGACGACTTTTCAGGTCTACCCCCGGTGCGTGTGTTGGATTTCTCTATCGAGCTTGTACCAAGAGAAACACTGGTGTCCATTCCTCCTTATAGGATGTCCATGCCTGGGATGCAAGAGCTCAAGAGACAGTTATAGGAGTTATAAGAAAAGGGCTTTATCTGAACCAGTACTTCTCCTTGGGGTTCTCCAGTCCTTTTTGCGATGAAGGCGGATGGTACCCTCAGACATTGTGTGGATTATCAAAAGCTGAACCAGTTGACGGATATGAACCTATATCCCTTGCGAAGGATAGATGATCTATTTGATCAGCTTCGTGGAGAACAAGTGTTCTTGAAGATTGAATTGAGATCCGAATATCATCAGCTGCGCATTAGACCAACTGATATACCTCTCACAGCTTTGAGGAGTAGGTATGGTCTATATGAGTATACGGTTATGATGTTCGGACTGACGAACACGCCAGCAGTTTTCATGGCTCTGATGAATCGTGTCTTCCATCCGTATCTTGATTTGTTTGTGGTAGTATTCGTGGACAACATCTTGGTGTACATTTACACTAGACATGACCATGCCATCCATCTTGATATCGTATTTAGTACACTGAGAGAGCATCGACTATATGATAAGCTCTCAAAGTTCCACTTTTGTATGGACCATATTCACTTCCTGGTTCACATTATCTCAGAGGCAAGAGTTGTAGTAGACCCAGAAAAGGTGAGAGCAGTTGTTTCCTGGGAGGAACCTAAGAACGTGTTTGAGATATAGAGTTTCTTAGGGCTTGCTGGTTACTACAGATGCTTCATACAGGACTTATCCAGATTAACAGCACCGTTGATAGGTCTTACTAAGAAGGGTGTGAAGTTCGTTTGGTCGGAAGCTTGTGAGGCAGCTTTTCAGCACCTGAAGGGAAGGTTGACATCAGCACTGATCCTGATACTCCCAGAGCAGGGGAAGAGCTATACAGTTTAGTGTGATGCATCGGGGATTGGGCTGGGATCCGTTTTGATGTAGGGTGATCGAGTTGTCGCGTACGGGTCTCGGCAGTTGAGGCCACATGAGAAGAATTACCCGACACATGATCTCTAGTTGGCTGCAGTTGTTCATGCATTGTGCTATTGGAGACATCATCTGTTGGGGGAGCATTTTGTGGTTTTCACTGATCAAAAAAGCCTCAAGTATATCTTAACTCAGCATGACCAAAATCTAAGGCAGAGAAGGTGGGTCGAGTACCTACAGTCCTTCGATTTTGATATTGGCTATACACCTGGTATTGGAAATGCAGTAGCTGATGCACAGAGTAGAAAGACTCAGATACAAGCAGTGCAGGAGGCCGGTGGTGAGTGGAAGCTTATGGCTTTTTTCTCTGAGATGCATCTAGAGGTGCATGACATTTAGGGATAGACTTATCTTTCCTCATTAGCTGTGACTTCTACCCTCCTGGATAGAGTGAGGATGAGGCAACTATCTGATTCAGAAGGCCTAGTTCTACGGGAGTCGGTGGCAAGTGAGGACCCTCCTCCCGGTTGGACGATAGGCGATGATGAGGTTTTTCATTTCCATGGATGATTATGGGTTCCAGGGGATATATGAGAGGATATTATGCAAGAGTTTCATGCTTCAGCTTGGGCAGTTCATCCCGAGGTTTCGAAGATGTACCGAGACTTGAGACGTCAGTACTGGTGGCCGGGTATGAAGATAGAGATAGTTGAGTTTGTTACGAGATGTTCCACCAGTTAGTAGGTGAAGGTAGAACATCAGAGACTAGCTGGACTGTTACAACAGTTACCCATTCCACAGTGGAAATGGGATGATGTCACGATGGATTTTGTGACGGGTTTATAGAGGTCACCTCGTTGCAATGACGTCGTGTCGGTTTTTGTGGACAGACTCATGAAGGTAGCTCACTTTTTTCCGATCAAGGAGACCTTCGGTGTGGAAGAGCTCGGAAGGCTGTATATCCTAGAGATCGTTTGTCTTCATGCGGTTCCTCGTTCTATCATTTCATATAGGGACGCCCGCTTTAAGTCTCATTTTTGGCAGAGTTTTCAAAGGGCGCCGGGTAAAAAGGTGCTTCTGAGCACATCATACCACCCTCAGACTGATGGCCAGTCGGAGCGTACGATACAGGTGCTAGAGGACATGCTATTCCCATGTGTCCTAGTCTTTGGGGGCTCTTGGGAGAAACATATACCCTT
This sequence comes from Viscum album, assembly GCA_963277665.1. Lineage (NCBI taxonomy): Eukaryota > Viridiplantae > Streptophyta > Magnoliopsida > Santalales > Viscaceae > Viscum > Viscum album. Next base: position 440,818,917 of record OY728135.1, on the reverse strand, counting down.
AGTCGTGTGTTCCTAAAAAATAGTTTTCAGGCAACTATTGATATGGAACCATACGAGGCATTATATGGTAGGCCATGCCGATCACCATTGTGCTAGTTAGAGGTAGGTAAGGCATCTTTACTGGGACCACAGCTCGTGTAAGAGACATCTGAGCAGGTTCAATTGATTCAAAAAACGGATTGCTACCGTAAAGTCTCTTCAAAAGTCTTATGATGATCACCACAGACTATCTTTGGAGTTCGTGGTCGGGGATCAGGTTTTTCTACTTGTTTTGCCGAGACTGGGACACAAGAAGATCAGGAGACATGGTAAAAATTCACCGAGGTATGTGGGGGCATTCGAGATTCTGGAAAGAGTCGGGCTGGTTGCCTCTCGGTTGGAGTTACCGCAGTGGTACTGAGCCATGCACGACGTCTTCCATGTGTCTCAGTTACGTCGCTACCATTCAGAACCGTCTCACACCTTTTAGCCTGAGGAAGTTGAGCTTCAGCAACATGCGTCCTTTGAGGAGCATATGATCCGTATCGTTGACAGGAGCATGAAATTTCTTCGAGGTGGGTCAGTTCCTCTCGTACGGGTGCTATGGCGGCATGGCCGAGTGCAGGACGAGACCTGCGAGCGGGAGGCCGACGTATGTGCTCAGTGGCCAGAGCTATTCTGAGCTTTATCATCTCCACCCTTTGAAGGGAAATTCGGGGATGAATTGCTATAAGGGGGATGTTTGTAAGAACCCGGTTCTTATTTTTGTGGTATGGTCTTCTTATTTTTCCTTTTCTTTATGTGTTTTTGAGAAAATATGGAAATTGGAAAAAAATGCTAAATTTCGAAACCACATGTCGTGTACTTTTGGCCCTGTTGGGATGAGTACACGGGGCGTGTAGCCTTGTCGGTGACGAGGGGTGTAGGAATAGACTACACTCCGTGTAGTGGTACCTTACACACCATGTAGTCAGTCGGCAGGCTTGAATATTTAGGCGGTGGAGTCGCCGCTAGCTGAGCGATAGTACACACCGTGAACTCAACAGTACATGTCATGTACTCAGGTCGACGAGTGAACAGCATGGCACTGCTTCCAAATGAACAGTTAAATGAAAGAAGTACACGCCGTGTACTCAGATGTACACGCCTTGTATTTGTTTTTTCAGCTTAATACAGGCAGTAGCCTCCTCATTTGGCAGAGCAAGCGTTTGAGCCATTTTGGAGCCAAGGAGGATGGTCGGACCTTTGATGATCCACCGGGTGTTCGTCTGGAATCCGATTCGGCTTTGGATGATCTTGTTGGAACCGCACGGGTAAGCCATTCCACCTACTTAAGCCGTTATTACCAATTCTTCCCCTAACAAAAGTTATTTATATTTGAATGGGTTTTGTTCTTCGTTAGATCTACGCTGTCCTTGGGCGTTTCTGGAGTCGATGTTCGGGTATACCGTTCGTTGGTGTATAAGGTAGGTGGAATGGTGTTTAGTTTTCCAACTGTTGTGTGTTTTGTTCTTTTTTTTGTGCCACGAACCCATGTTGGGCTGTCGTGTGGCTGATGACGTTGCTATATTAAACACCTAGAATTGATTAGTTACTTAATTCTGATATTAAAATTCTGGTTGGGATCGTTGCTTGGATCCGGAAGAACCCTGGGGTGTGTTTCACTGTTTAGCCGTTTAGCCAGGATACCTGAGGGCATGCATTAAATGTTGTAATTGTAGAATTCCCATGAGAGGAATTTCATGTTTACTGCATTTTGATATGTTTGGAATGGCCCGATTACCTGTTTAGCATGAGGGAATTGTTGTGATTAGCCTGTGGGAACTGCACTATTTAGCCTGTGGGCTGTAGATATTTTCATCCTGAGGGAAACTTCTTCCATGCCTATGGGCAGCTGATTCTGTGCCTGACGGAGACACTACCTATGCCTGAGGGCAATCTCTGTTATGCCTGACGGCAGATTCTTGTGTTGGATACTCTTTACCGGAGGGTAGGAGTTTACATGTCCGAGGACGTTAACTGTTTATTTAGAATATTCACAGTGGTGGTATTTTCTTATATTAAATGGATTAACTGAATAATAAAAATTGAAATATAATTGGTAGTTGTCACTTTTGAGTACTGCTTACTTTATTGCATTTATTACTGCACACTATTGTTGCATGATTACACGCAGTTGGGCATGGGCTATTGGTGGGTGCCTACTGAGATATATTTCTCACACCCTATTTGGGTCATGCTTTTCAGCCCAAAAAGATTACGTTGCTACATGAGTAGATAGGGGAAAGAGTCCCTATATAGGTACTTGACTGTTGCTGAGGAGTAGGAGGGCATGGGACCGAGCCTTGGCTCACGATGCCACCACCAGCAGTTTTCTTTGCTTTGTTGTACTCTGTTTTCTATTGTAATGTATTGATATATAACATGTTCTGTCTGTTTTCTTAGATCCTGAAACATGTAGCATCATCTTTTATATACTGTTGGTTATATCCATTGTAGTTGTTAATTTTAGTAATTGTATTGTTTACTGCTTCTGCTGTCATTGAATGTTTATTTTGGTATTCCGCTACGCTACACTTTGACAAATGAGGGAAATGTCCCCACTATCAGACCTGGGCCCTTGCTGCTAGTCGGCAACCTCTGGCATTTGGGGAAATGTGCTTGAGGTCACGTGGTGAACCGGGTTCGGGGAACCCGTTGTGTGGCACCCGGTCCGGGACGTTATATATCCAAAGGATAACAAAACCATTCCTCTGATACCAACTATAGAGACCCACAATTGATGAACATGGAAATTACATAACTTTTGTGGGATACTTAATACATAACGAGAACCAACAGTCAAGGACCGTAATAGTTTAGTTTCATTGGAAGCTCGGAACATAATCTTCTAACCATGGTGAAAGATATTGAACATCTCCCATAAATATATTCCCCTTTTGTTTTCTTACCTAAAACCATTCTTTAAATCCTCCGAAAAAAATATAAAGTGTGAGATCAAATTATCAGTAAGAGTAAGCATGGGGAATATAAAACAAATCATATACATTTGAACATAAAAACGTGAACATCATGTTTTAACAATAAAATATTGAGCAATGACATAAAACATGGAAATATGTAAGGCATAGATCATAAAGAAACTTTAATCAAGATAAAATATCATGGGAATAAAACATGTAATTGTGGAAACCATTAAGCACATGCTATGATTGCCATAGTTGCCAAGGAATTGTTGTCAAGACCATCTTAGTGCACCAAGTCCCTTACTGAATCGAGTTGACTCCTCATTCCAGTCCTGTATCACTAAACCAGATTAACTTGTCATTCCAGCCATGTCTATCTCATGAGATATAAATCTCTACCCAATTCATTGGAGGGAGATATAGGTCCCACCCATCTCATAATGAAATCATTCTTACTTGTGTCACAAAATAAACATGAATCATTCATCATAACCCAAAGAATAAAATGTGTTTCATAAAAATCATTCCATGACAACGTAATACATATAAAAAAATGGTTACCATTTCATCATAAGAAGAATAAAACCATGTAAATAATAGAGGCATTATACTTGAATCAGAATCAAACTATATAATTCCATCTTAGATGGAAAATAGTTTTGAAAAAAAACTTGAAATGAATTTTTGAGGAAAATATCCTTTCTTCATCAAAATAATTTTATTTTCACAAAATTACATTCAATTTTAAAAGAAAAATATTTTTTTGAAAATAATCATGAAATCTAGTAGAGTAAAATTCATGAAAATTAGGCATTACGAATCCGTAAAAATCCATTCATGCCATATAAGTTAAAAAATAATTCTCCTCGTACATTTAACGAAAAAGTCAAACAAGTTCCTTATATGGTAACCAAAGAAAACATTAATTCCATACAATGTGGTAAAATTCAAAAAAGGGTAAAAATGAAATTAATAATAAATGGAAGAATAGTAAACATTTTATGAAAACATTTTTAGAAAACATTGACATGGATGATAAAAATAACCCCAGTAAATACTTACGTATAAGCAATCTCAGATAAAAATGAGATTTGCAAAATTATCCCTTACCTTAGGTCTAATTTATTCAATATGTGTCAAAGACTCCTTTATAGTGGTTTTATACATATTAATAACTTGTAACATAAGCATAATAATATTTATGGTATCATATATGATTCACTTATGACATTATATTACCTGTTCTTTGGTAAATTCCATGTTAAAGCAACGTTTTGGGTAAAATCATTTCATTTATCGTATGTCTTTTTACTTGTTGTTCTTAAAATAATTAATTATATCATTATTTACATACTGATATAATGTAAAACATAATTTATATATAATATATATTCAGAATATAATATATATAATAGATCGATAAATGGAATGAAATACACCATTCATGGAGACGGTAGGCCATACGTTTGCATAAATGTTGTTTTCGTTTCCTTATTGAATTGGATTGATGTAAATGACATATATATATAAATAAATTCAGTAGCATTATTATTTCATAAATTTAATCATTATTTATTATATATATACTTTTTCATCATTCTGGAATGGTTAATATGGAGAATGAATCCCATCGCATCGTGGAGATGGTAGCCCGTACGTACACACGGGCGACGATATCATTCTTTTGATATTAAAATCGAATAGAATTGGATGGTATATCATAAATACATAGTCGTAAAAATTTTATTTTATTATTCACATCATTTATACTCATTATTATACCCATACAAATGATGAAATGTTTGAATAATGAACTACAACACGACATGGAGACGGTAATCCCTACGTACGCACGTGTGGTGACTTTTTCATTCATAGGATGGATAAAATAACAAATATGGTTGTAACATTTTTATAATAACATAAAAGTATATATAATGTACTGGAGTTATTATTTTATAATGGAAACAACAATGAAGGAGGAAATGGAAGAAGAATGGAACAAGAAATAGGTGGTGAGACATTTACCTCTTCTTCGGGTTCTTCCTTTTGATTTGATCAAAAGGGATCCTTAAGACGGTTTTATGACTAATGGAAGGCCTCTAGGATAATGGTAGGATAGTATAGAGGGTATTTGAGTACTTTTTGTCTTATCCAAATGGCTACAAAGTTGTGAATTAGAGTGAAGGGGAGTGCCCTTTTATAAGAGGGGTGAGGGGCACCTTAGGAAAAACAGAAAATATTATTTTATAATAAAGTCATATTAGGTTTATAATATCTCCAAAGTGACTTATTTCGAGGATAGGGTGGGTATGTGGAGAAGGCCTCTCAACCAATAGGTTTTAGACAAGTTTAGGTTACCATTTTAACCTTATCATTTAGATTTAACTCTACATTAAATAATTTAACTTTTGCCAAGTCTTCTTGTATTCTTACACTATATGGTTAATAGAATTACTATAAACAACCAATATAACATAAATTGATTAATTAATGTAATATATATTATTATATAAGTCTTTTGGATGAACTGTATATTTTTAGGACCATTATATCAACTAATAATATAATATTTTTTTAAACACTCTTTTATGTCAATTTTGACACTATTTGGTATTTTGTTTATTCTAAATTTATAACAGTATTATTAATAAAAAAATAATTGACCTAAAAAACCATAATATATTATATTAACCTATGAAATTAATTTAATTCATTAAAGAACTCAAATTTCATTTATTTTGGTATTTATAATATAAATTATGTTAATATTTCATTAATAAGATAATTATTGCATCATCGTTGTGTTGTAAATAAATTAAATTAAATAATGTCTAAAAAATATAAATAAAATAACATTATGTAGGAAATATTTTTATCTATCTAATTAATATTTAGAGTCAAATTTATCTTATGTATTACCTTATATTAAAATTTTTTATTTATTAAACCTTGTTTTTAACTATTTTAACTCTTCTTTAAAAAGAATAATAATATATGTCCTAATATAATCCATGTGGACCTAAAGGGTAATATTTTATTCCTATGGGTTTTTTGGTGAAATTAAACTTATCCAATAGAATTTTGATATGTGTTAGGGTAATAATAATAATATCATTTTTACCCTTAATTACCTTATTTACATTTAATCATGGTAAATAAAAGTAAAAAGATATTATTCACCACAAATTATTTTAATCTCATTGAACAACATTTTTCCAACTGATACCAACCATGTCTCTCGGAATTTAGAAATTCCACTCATAGAAGTGGTGAAATTCCATTTTTTGTAAATTTTCAAATTCTCCTAGGAGGTGGGTAAAAGACAGTGAAAAGTTCATTAAAATATTTTATATATCTAAAATTATAAAATGATTCCAATGAATTATATTGAACATATATAGGTATTCTGTACCTATTTTGACATAAAATAAATTTAAATAGTATAAATGATTATTTAAATAAAAAGTTGGTTATAACCAATTTCTCAGTGTTTTCACTATTCATCAAAAATAGAATGTTTTCAGAAAAATACAAAAAATTCACCGTAATCTAATTTCGATTTTATGAATCAAAAAATGAAGTCCATTTTAAAATATAAAAGTTATTTAATTCCAAAAAGTGGTTATTAATACTCATAACGACTAGTTAAATAATAACATACTGTTGTTTCATGAAACTCGGTATTGCGTACAACACAAGCTATCGGGGAAGGTTGATTTTGTGTATAAAACAAGCCAATAATAGTGTTGCATATACAACAAGCTAATATGATGTTTTGTATAGCGCAAGATAATATGGGTGTTGCGTAAAACACAAGACATCAATGAAATTAAAAGAATATTTCTCATTAAATCTCAGTGTATTTCAGTGGTTGATTTCAAAAACTTTTTAAGGATAAATACAATATAGAATCGTTTATGATCAATATTGTACATGTAGAGTATAACAAAATAGTAGTGGAAGGATTGAGTTTTTATGTGATGGGATTCTAGTAAAATATTGCAAAATAATTTTTATTATATTAAGGAATAATGAAATATCTATTGATCCATTGTGTTTTTTCCATGTGTATTTATGAGTATATGTTGAGTTGTACTAGTAGCCATGAAAATTGATTCGGATATTTTTGAAAAAACAATTAAAGGTATGATAGCCCTTAATATGTGCATATTTTTGTCATAAGAAAATAAAGAGTTATTTGATTGTATTAATAACCTTGGGAAAAAGATGATGAAAACGTGATTTATGATATCCTGTATGGAGAATATAGAATCATTGTGATTTGTGGTATATCGAAAGTGTTAATTTTTTAAAGCATGCATGTTTTAACTAAGGTTTTATGTTAATTTAGGTCATTCCTCTGACTCAAGAGAATACATGTTGAAGGTGTTAAAATATTTGGAATATGACCAAAAAGAGATACCTTATGATATATGAGGGATAAATGTTAATTTGAGATAGTGGACCTGTTTCTAAAGTTTCATATATTTTATATTTCAAAATGATTTTAAAGTTACCAATTTATGGTAATTTTAAGTTAAACTTCAGATGAAGTTTGTTAGAGTAATGTAATATCTCCCCAAATGTGGACTTATACATATTTGATAACTTGTTCTATCCTTTTTTAGATAGATGGAATGACATATTATCCTATTTATGGATTGTATGATCTGCTGACCCTTTAGGAAAGAAAAATTAGACTTCATTACTTGGAATAATTGATAAAGTAGAAATTGAATGAGGCATAAGGAAAGGATGAGATTAAACAAAATCTACTAAGTATTTCATCTTATTGTTCTACTCTAGGGAAAGGATATTAAAACTAAAAATTTCACCCTAGTACCTTCCATTCATATGAATCAAATGGCCCCTCAAATCATCAAATATTTATGGCGATTTGATTCTTAACTTTCTCCTAACCTTGTTCTCTATCACCTACCATAAGAACATGATGGTTAGATTTCTCTTCCGTATACATTATTTCATTATCCATATAAATTATCTTATATGAAAACCCACTTATGAGTGACTATGGTTAGCCACTATGTTTGTCATATTTCCTTTTTAAATGGATGTTTTAGAATTATTTTTTATTATGGGGGTTTCAATAAAACATATTTTAAAGTATTAATATTTTTGAATCCTAAATGAATTTCAAGGGTTAAATTCATTGTAATGGTTGTATAATGTAACACCAATATATTTTTATGAGATTGATTTTTTATTTTATTTATTTATTTGTATTTTTTAATTTCCATGAAATCTTCTGTTGTACAAAACAACAAGATAATAATGTAGTACTTGAAACACCAACATAACATGTGATATACGTAATACTATTCTTGGATTTTCGTACTGACAATTTCATGTACTTTTGATATAATTCATTACATGCCATACTGAGTATAAGTGTGAAACTAAATATTATTATATTATCTTATAACCTCGACATTATAATGTCAAGAATGAATAGTTTTGACTAAATTAATTCTTATATTCTTAAGATCCATGATCAGGGTAAGTCCTACTCTGGATGGGAAACTACAGATGAGTCTGATTATTGGAATGATATGTCTTATTATGATCTTTAACTTTGTGCTTTGAGGGATGAGGGGAAGTCCCATTGTATGACCACGACCGCCTCCTTTGTACTCTTTCCCTTTATTAATAAATAGTAAGAAGCATAACATCTGAATGGGATTACTTGTTAAAAAAATTATCTGAATTTGGGAAATATTATTTAAACATGTTTATATAATTAATTATTTTATGGGAAATTAATTATAAATGAAAATATAACCCTTCTTAAATAAAAGGAAATGTTTTTTTGAAAAATATTTAAATGAAAATAAGTGAGTTTATTAAATAATAAAATCACACTTTTTGGATTTTATTAATTAAATATATATATATATACATAATATAATATAATGTTTTAAATTCATATTATGAATTTTCTAGACATTGTATAAGAACAAATTAATTTTTTCGGAGAAAAGAATTATTTTTTTATAAAAAATGTTTTTTTGACTAATTTTAATGGCACCCACATTTAAAATATATATTTTGAATCTTTTTATAATATATTTGAAAAAACATAATTCTTCTTTTTAATGTAGGCATCAAATTTTAGTTTGGAAAATCTTTGGAATTTTTATGATTACATTCTTATTTTAAGGAATAGTACAAAAAACTTCATTTAAATTCAAAAACTGCTTTTTCCTCCTATTTATTTATATTGATTGATTATCCTTTGAATTGATTTTATAATATAATTAATTTAATATTTTATCATTTAATATAATTTTGGTACTTTCATGTAATTTCACATTAAAATTTTATATAACCCTTTGTCAATATTTTGATGGTTTTAACTTTATAAAAACCCAATTTCTCGTTTCCCCAATGGGATTCATTTTAATTTAATTACTGAAACATATATGTTTAACATTTTGAAAAATGGACTCCATATTTGGAATTGTAGGATCAATTTTATTTAATATATTACTTTTATTTTTTAGATATTTTGAATAGGGACTACGATAATTTTTATTTAACACGGTGAAGGTAAATTGTGTAATTTAACTAGATAATTAATATGATAAATACCATACAGTTACCATATAACCTTCCAAAATCCTATTGTATAAGTATAAATATACCCTTAACACCTATGTATCAGAATTTACTTATTTAACATACTATAGTTTCATTAAAATGATATAAATTTTATTAAAATAAAAATGTGACATAAAAGTTACAAAATATCACCTTCTTATTCATTATAAGTATAATGATTTTTATATAGTGATAAAAATGATACAAAATCGATAGTAAATATTATTCTCAAATATAATTAAATTTTTTATTTCATGGTTATTTATATAGAATTTATTTATATTAAATAATTACTTAAAATGATTATAAAATGATGATCCATAAATTAATTAATTGCTAAAAAATTATAAAAATAATTTTAAATAAAATGTTAATTATCATTAAAAGACCAAAAAACTTGACCAAATCATAATGTTATAGTATATATCGACCATAATCATCCATTGGTCAAACTATTGATCATTTGGATTTATATAAAAATGATTATAAAACTGATTAAATTTTATTTAAAGTGATGTTAATGTTATCACAATCATGTTTCAATACATATAATATTTTTAAAGTATGATTTTATAGAATATATATTTTAATATAAGTATCATTATAAATTATATAGGATTTATAATCATCATATTATTTTTTTAATGTTTTACAAAAAAATTATTATATTAAATAATTTCACAAAATTGATGTACTAATTATATTATTAATGAAAATATCAAATTACTGTTATTAAAAGCACTAAAATAAAAATAATTTGGTATAATTAATATATCCCAAATAATCATGATTACCTCTACCTATGGGGGATATAATAAAATATTTTTTTCAAGGATAAAAACATATATTAATATTTATAAAAATCAATAAATTTAAGTGCATCAAAATTGACATTATGAAATGTTTATCAAAATAATGAATTATTATATTAATTTAAAATAATATAAAATTTTCAAAAAATAACTAATTTTATATGGTATAAAATTTTAAAATGTATTAATTTATTCTCTAATTGAAATTAAATAAGTAAAAATTATACTATTTTAATATTGAAAATCTTGTTACCTTAGTTAAAATTATATTAGAATTACTATGCGTTAATAGAGATGATAAGGTTTAAATTGACAGAAAAACGTGTTTAAAATTTATACATTGATTATATTTCCACCTTAATAAATATAATATTTAAAAATAAGACATTTTGGTGGTTTTTGGATGAGGTTTGATTTTATTAAAAATTAATAATTTGGGAGATTCAAAAGGTTCCCCTCAGTTCAATTATAAAATGGAAACCCTCTCTTTTTTTCAAAACTCATTGAGCCTTAAATATCGGATATCTCAATCCATTTTCCATTCTAGAAATCCCTAGTAACATTATATAGGTTTTTTTCTTCTATAAATACCAACTCTAGTACTCTAAGAGGAGATTTAGAGGGAGCATGTTGAAAAAGAGTTAATCTTCCCTATCGATTCATTAAAAATTATTTCTTCTAATACATCCTATTCCTGAATTATTTCATTATAAATTAATAACTTCAGTATCATGATATATTGATATGTTATTATTTTTTTGAAACAACCATATTCAACCATCTATCCATTCTACAAAAAATGTAATTTCCACGCGTGCGTACGTAAGAGTTACCATCTCCACGACATAGTGTAATCTGTTTTTCACCCTTACATTACTGGGATGGATATAATAATTAAAATAATAATTATATATTATTTTTATAATAATATATTTATTCTATTAAAATATATATACTATCCAATTCCATACTATTTTCTAATTAAAGGAATGATATCATCGCTTGAGCGTACATACGATATACAGTCTCCATGATGCAATGTGATTCATTCTAGGGGATATCCATTAAATCATGAATTTATAGATTGAATAAATAATATATGTTTTATATTAATATATGTTTGTATGTAATATAACTATAACCTATTAATAATAATGAGAACTTATTAGAGAAAACATGCATAAGAAAATAAAGACGTTTCTACCCGAATAATGATTAATAATTAAGTATTATTAAACATATAATAATATGAACATATATGTTATCATAAAATTGAATATGATTCTTTAATAAGTCAATGAAATTATTTAAAGAATTATACAGAAGGTTTAGATACATACATATTATATCATAGCTATGGTAAGGGATAATTTTTCAATTTTATTATTATTAGATATGGTTTATATGAAAGTATTTACGGGGGTATATTTATCATCAATGTCAATATATCCTAAATATGTAGTCCAAAATATTATTTATATTATTTCAAAATTATTAAAATTATATTTTATAAATTGGTAAATTTTTATTAAATGGTATTAAATTTATCTTTCTTCATTTTCATTGTGATTTACTTTTTGACTTTCTGAAAAAAGTTCAAAAATAATGTTTATTTTAAATTATATTGAATGAAATTATTTTTATGTTTTCATAACCCAATATTTTCATGAATATTTTTTTAGAGTATTTCATGTGTTTTCAAATAAATTATTATCTTTTAAATTTTTTTGGCATTTTTAGAAAAGAAAATATTTATGAAGAAGAAAGTATATTTTTCTCAAGAATTAATTTCATGCGTTCTATAAAAATTAATTCCCATCTAGGTAAAATTATTTAATAGGGTTATGTTCCCTGTATACTATCCATATTGATCCTATGATTTTATTATGTTTATGATGGAATTCTATTTACTAATTCTATTTGTTTTATATGTATTATCTTATAATGGAATGATGTTTAAGAAACCCATTATATTCATTGAGTTATGCTATGATGAATGATTTACGTGTTTGAGGAACAAAAAAGAATTATTCCATTATGTGATTAGTGGGACCTATATCTCTCTCCAATTCAATGGGTAAATATTTATATATCATGATTTAGACATGTATGGAATGAGAAATGATCTTATTTCAGTAATATAGGGCTGGAACAGGGAGTGAACTTGGTTCAATAATAGACTTTGTCCACAATGATGGACTTTGAAATGATCCTTGATTAATATGAAATGATTTCCTATGCTACGTGTATTCCAAAAATTCTACATCTTATGTTATGACTTTTGGGAATATTTTCATTGATTGTTTGTTAACTTTAATGATTTCTCCCATGACATGATATCCTAGCCTTTCATATGCAAGATAATATTTTCAACTATTATGTTCTTATGTCTTATGATAATGATATAATTGATATCTCCCTTGTTTACCCTTACTTATAATCCAAAATAACTATTTCTTATGTTTCTTTTCCCTAGGTTATGAATAGGGGTATTATGTAATATATGTCATGAAGGGGTCTTGTTATGCTGCAATAAGTGGGATAAAATATAGATGTCTTATGAACTAGTTTTTTATGTTTCTTAATTTCAAAACATACTATACCTATACAGTAATGTCATGGATTTTTTATATTTTGTTAGTAATATTCATCAATTTTGTAGTAATATATATGTTTGTAATGTTTGGTTAATTATAGTTCATGTTCTATAATTCTTATAAAAACTGTATATATCATTCACGAACAATGCACATTGGAATCAATTATCATTTTATCAAGGAGAAGGTGGAAGATAGGCTTGTGAATCTTTTGTATGTTCCTATAGAATGAAAAGGTGTAGAAATTATGATAAATTCCTTACACAAATAATCATTTGATGGACATCAATTTTATAAGGCCCCGTCCTTAAACCTTAATTAATATTGAATTAAATGAATAATTCACATTGAGGATCTTTTTAGGTTTAGAGTTTTAGAGAATTAGGACATAACTATTACATCTCGAAAGATTACAAAGTAGACACTTCTACTAAGATTCCATAATATAAAAACTATTAAAAAGAAACATGTCTAGTTCCATGTTTTAGATAGCATGACTATTCCTTGATGCCATCCTTGACCTTATTCCACATTATGTCCTGTGAAAACCATTTCAAAAACTCGGGGTGAGCATAAAAAGCTCTGTAAGGGATACACAAAGAGAGGAAAACTGTTAGTTTTTCAAAACAACCAGTAAACCAAGAACACATTGTCAAAGTAATAATTTTCACCTTTATGAAGAAGAAAATACTCTTCATAGAATAAAAGATCATTACTTACCCTTTTGTAACCAAAATATTACCTTAAAACCCATATAAAGAATAGATAACATATAAAGGTAACATGGGACATAAACATACTTAAGTGGAATAACCATCCGGTCGACTTCCACACATATCACTTAATGGAATAGCCATACGGCTGACTTCCATACCCAATGCATTTGAGGTTATAAAATAACCACCCATACTAGTATTCACGGCACCACCCATCATATGTTTTATCGCGTAACCACCCGTCAAATGTCCAAGTACCATTATAAAATCATAAGACATAAAACAAAAATAATGGAAACAAAACATTTCCAAATATCGATCACAATATATTATTTAAATATATTGACATAAAAAATCCTTTATAAAAACCATTTTCAATACCAAAATACATAAAAGAGTATATGGTATTAATTTCATTTTAAAAATATTACGGCTTGTTGAGGAAGCCACAGACCAAATAATACTCGCGGCGGTAGAAAAGGTCGTTGTCACCGCGTATGTTAAAATAAAGATTCCTTTTTGTCATTTAGTAAAAAACTTCAAAGAGAAATATTCCTTTTGTATAAAATTTGAAGTCAAAGGGGTTTATACACCGTATATAAGAATGCCTTGTATTATAACAAAATATGCCTCAATGAAAGGAGATTGAGACGAAGTCCCTTACCTCGTGTCCGATGTGACTAGATTTCTCTTTAATATCTTGAATAATAAACTAAATTTAATTTCTACATGCTTAAGAACCTTTTTCAATCTTACTATTCCTTTTATATCACTTATTTTTATGTTATAAACATTATGTAAACATTTAAGTTAATAATGTTCATTTTATCGATATCTAGTTCATAAGTCAAAATGGACTTTTTACAATTACATGTTGTTTATGTGGTCAATGGTTCATTATATCCAGAATTATATTCATGATTTGGATATCATATATATTATATATATCCATCATATACATGTATTTATAATAGTACATAACATTTAGAGGTAAGAAATGAAATGCACCGTTCATGGAGACGGTAAGCCGTACGTACGCATGAACGCTAATTTCATTTCTACTTCATATTTAATGGAGTGAAATCATAATTATATAAGGTTATATTATAATTACATTATAACATAATATATAATAAGATTAACTCCATCCTTTATACGTCCCACATATGGCATTAACGAATCAAATCACTTTGAGGGGGTGGTAGTCCGCACTTCCTAAAATGAAATTATCGTGTTTACCCACAATGGAAACCATAAAGGTATGCCAAAAATTAAAAATACAGAACCATAAGGAAAACTTAAATGTAATATATATCATATATAAATAAAGTGAAATCTTAATGGGAACCATGAAAGGTGTTAAAAGAAGATTGAACAATCATCGTTTCGTGAGGCAGAAAATTGCCAACCATTGAAACATTATGTTCATTAAAAATTAGACGAAGGTGTGTGTAGGTGTAGCTGTAATCCTTATCATAACAAAATCCTAGTATAATTAGGATACTGGTGTTGTTAGAAAATAAAGGAATAAAAATATTTTAGGGTGTTGGAGAATAAAAATAAAACATAAGAACACAAGAGAAGACACTACCTTTAAATCGGGTAACTCTTTTTGATTTTAGCTCAAAGGATTCCTTGGAAAGACTTTTGCCCAAATTGAGGCTTATAAGAGTAATAGAGGGATGTGGAGAGACAAAATGGGCAGAGGTTTTCCCAGAAAAAGGAATGGGAAGTGGGGGTAAGGTGGTAGAGGTGGGGGCCTTTTATTAGAGGAGAGGAGGGGCACTCATGGAAGGTTATAAAAGGTTACATTATTATAAAATGGGTTTTGGTTTTTAAAGGTGCCAAAATTATAAATTTCACGGAAAAGGTGATAAGAGTTTGAAATCCACACATCCAATAGGTTTTTGACAAGTGTAGGTCTTAGATTTTACATTATCTCTTCATTTTATTTAAATCGTTAAATAATGAGGTAATCACTGCATCATCATGGTGTCATAACTAATTTAATTTATTTAATGTATAAAAATTATATAACAAATATCATGATGTAGGAAATATTTTTAGATTTATAATAAATATATATATTCAAAAATATGACTTGTATGACCCAATTTAAAAATTGTTTTAGTAAAATAACACATGTTTTTGACATTTTTGTTTTAACATTAAATAAAATGTTGTTAATGTCATTTTCCAATCAATGTGGCTCCATGGGGTCCCCAAGGTAACCTGTGGATTGTCTTGGTCAGCCATGAAACATACAATAAGGGTAGTATATGTGTCAAGTTCATTTCATATTATTAGAACATTATTTTTACCTTAAATTACACTAATTACCTCGAATCGCGATTAAAAACATAAAAGTTACTATTCACCAAAAATTTATTTTAATACCATTGAACCACATTTTACTTCCTAATGGAAACCATGAATGTCGGATTTTTGAAATTAAAAATACATAGGTGGTAAAATTTCTATTAAATGAAAAATCAGTTTTTTAAGTACCACTTAGTGGTTTCACTATTCATTAAAAATCGATGTTTTTCAAAAAAATACCAAGACATCACCCTGAGCTATATTTGATATTGCAAATTAAAAAATGATTTATTTTCTACAAAATTCAGAACATATATGTTACATTAATTAATTTAATAATTAATTCCCACTGTCAGAACAAAAATAATGATATTATCGCTCGTGCGTACGTACGGACTACCATCTCCACGAATGTGATGAGATTCATTTTCCATGATTAACCATTAATGTATGATTATAAAGTATATATAATAAATAATCATGAAATATATTACGTAATAATAATACTGTATTTATGTACATATATTTTTCATTTACTTAATTCCATTCAATTCAATAAGGAAATGAAAATAGCGTTCATGCGTACGTACGACCTACCGTCTCCATGAACGGTGTATTTAATTCCGTTTATCTATATCTCATATATATTTGTATTATGAATATATATTATATATAAATCACGTTTTAAATTCTATAATTATGTAAATCAGGTTATAAGTAATAATATCAATAACAACAAGACGAAACATGTACGATAAATGAAACGATTTTACCCAAAACACTGTTTTAACATGGAATTTACAAAACAATGGGTAATATGAAGTCATAAGTGAATCATATATGATATCATATATATTATTATGGTTATTTTACAGGTCGATAATATGTTTAAACCCACTATACAGGAGTCTCGGACCCATATGGAAGAAATTGGATGTAAGGTAAGGGAAATGTTTTCAAATTTCATTTTTATCCGTGATTTCTTATACATAAGTATTTACTGGGGTTATATTTTTCATGCATGTACATAATTTTTTTTTTCATAAAGTGTTTAATATTCCTCCTTGTATTTTTAAATTCATGTTTTCCTCTCTTTGAATTTTACATTGTGTTATGGTAGGAATCATTCTTTTGTTTACCACACGAAGAACTTTTTGACTTTTCGGGAAAAAGTATGAGGAGAGTGTTTTTTAACTTATATGGAATGAATGGATTTTTATAGTTTCTTAATGACTTATTTACCTAAAGCATCCCCTACAATATTTAAATATTATTTTCAACAAAATTATTTTCTTATAAAATCACATGGCATTCTGAGAAAAGAAAATGAATTTGAAGAAGAAATGATATTTTCTTCAAAAATTCATTTCATGTGTTTATTCAAAACGATTTCCCATCTAAGATGAAATTATTTTTCATGATTATGTATCAAGTATAATGTCTCTATTAATTTCATTGTTTGATTTCTATTACGATTAAATTACATCCATTTGTTTTATATGGATTATATTAAGATGGGATGATGTTTATGAAACTCATTTTATTCTTTGGGTTATGATGCATGATTTATGATTGTGTTGTGGAACATGTAAGAATGATTTAAATAGGATATGGGTGGGAACAATATCTACCTAAAATTAATTGGGTAAAGATTTATATCTCATGAGATAGACATGGTTGGAATGGAAAGTGAATTTGGTTTTGTAATATAGGGCTCGAACGGCAAGTAAACCTGGTTCAGTAATGGACATTGTCCACTATGATGGTCTTGGAAGAAATCCTTTGGCTACTATGGAAATCATATCATGTGTTTAATGGATTCCACAATTATATGTTTTATTCCAACTCTATTTTATCATGATTACTATTCCTTTATGATCTATTCCTTACGTACTGCAATGATTTATTTCATAACTCATGATTTTGATGTTTAAAATTTATTTTCATGTACTTTTTAAGTTCAAATGTATATGATTTGTTTTATTTTCTCCATGGTTACCCTTACTAAGCATTTGAGATCACCCATTATATGTTTTATATTCCCAGGATTTAAAGAATTGTTTTAGGTAAGAAAACAAAAGTGGAAGATCATTATGGGAGATGTTGAAGAACTTTCACCATGATTAGAAGATTATGTTCCACGTTTCCAAAGACACTAAACTACTACGCTCCTTGGGTGTCTGTTTTTGTTATGTATTAATTATTCCTCACATGAAATGTAATTTCCATGTATGTGATGTTTTTGGTCTCAAAATTTGGTATTAGAGAAAAGATTTAGTTATCCTTTGAAAAACTAGGATGCAAAAACTTTAGTGAGATCCCTATAGATATTTATAAGGTATGTCTAGGGATGTCCCTAAGGTTATGTCTAAGTATAGGTTATAGTCATATAATTACTGTAATGATCATAGAATTAAACCTAAGATGTTAGATATTTAATGTACTCCCCCTTTATTATATTGTTTTCCTACTATGATTTTTTCCTCTCACACTAATCTTTTTGGGTTTTAGAAAATGGATGGATGTAGGAATATTCACGATAATAGAGGATATGATAGAAAATGGAATGATATTCTTTATGATAAACCAAATGAAATGGGATTTGGAAGTCCAAAAATCGTTATTATTCCTAATCCGCAATTTCATAATATAATCCATAATCTCAACTTGGGTATGTTTCCTAACTCATGTAATAAGAGAAAGGTGATGTTTCATGATGATCATCGAGAAAAGAATGTTCAATTTATATCATGTAAATAATGTGGTAAGAGGCATCGAGGAGAATGTTTCAAAGGGACTGGAAGATGCTTTGGGTGTGGAAAATAAGGACAAAAAGCCAGTAATTGAAAAGTGAACAGTTCAGTTAACACTATGGACGAGGATAATGGTATTTCAAATACATCAACAGTGTTTAAATGTTTTAAATGTGTAATGTACGAGAATTATGCCAACCAATGCACTAAAATAAAATATCATGAAGAGAATTAGCATGGTCATATGAGTAGTATTTATGTTGATGATGATGAAGAGACTAAAAATGATATATGAGATGAAATAAGTGTTGAGGAATACAATGATGAAGATCGTTCAATGGTTTAAGAATTTAGTGAAATGTTTATCAAGAGTTATGTTGTCTAGGTAATTTAATGGTACTATGGAATAAATAAACATCTATGTATTATTACACTATTGTTTTTTCCTAATGTATTTGCAAGTATATGTTGAATGGTACCAGTAAAAATGAAACGTTATTCAGATATTTTTGGAAAGAAGATGATATGCGCATAATGAAGGGATACAAAGAAAATGATAGTATTAACAAGCTCATGGCTGATATAAGGACAAAGTGACATCATGGGTTGAGTATATAGAAATTTTGGGATTTTGGTATGTGGAAATGGTTAACATTAGACAACATTCATGTTTTCACTATGGTTCTATGGTAATTCATGTTTCAAGTATATATGATTAATGTATTCACATGTTTCGAATGTGATCAACAATATATATCTTATGATATATGGGGGATAAATGATGGTATTCACATGCTTTTATATGACCACTTTGGTAATATTTTTCATTATAATATTAGATTTGACATAAGTATTTTGGATAAGCTTGAAGATTGGAATGGATTATTTTAGACATCATATGGTATTGTTTAAGGCTAGTACTTTTTGTTATTATTTCTGAAATGTTATAATAGTATTGTTATTGAAAAAGGAAAACCCATAGGATGGGCGACAATGCATCTTGTCGGACAAGGATGCGAGAATCGAACCAACAACCGAAGTTTGACATGCCTTTATCGCCGACCAGTGGCCTACAGGAAGTCCCTGGTTAGTAGAAACATGTTTTATTTATAAGTGGTATGATAGATGAAGTATAAGCCTATTTTTGGAACCATATACGATTAATCCCACCATAGATGGACTTATGTATGTTTAATAAATTTTTATAATTTTTTTTGAGACAGATGGAGTAACCTATCATTCTATCACATGATCTGATAAAATTCTAGGAAGGAAAATTTCAAAGTCATTTCTTTAAATAAGATATGAAGTGGAAATTGTTCATGGAATGACCAATGATGATATTACACTGAAATCAAGTAAGTATTTATCTTTATGCAAAAAAATTTCAACTGTAGGGAAATGATCATGAAAACCCAAAACGTTGTCCAAGTACCCTCATATTTGATTAATCATATGGTACCTTAGATCATCACAAATTTATGGAACTGTGATTCTTGGATTTTTCATAGCTATGATCTCTACCACACTCCATCAGAACATGATGGTTAGATTTCTCTTCCATATCCATATTTTCACCTACGTTCTCTTATGTGGAAACCCGGTGATGAGTTAATTTGGGTAACCGTTACGTTTCATACCATAGTTTTTAAAATTTAGCTTTATTATTCGTTTTTACGATATCGAGTTCTATGAATGAAACTTTCAAGTAGTAAACGATTTATAACCCCGACGAATTATGAGGGAGAAATTCATTTTAAGGGGGGTAGAATGTAAAACCCCGAGATTTTATGAGATTTTTTTTTAATTTCGTTGATGTCTTCTATTGTACACTAGACCTATATTATCTTGTACTATACACCACACCATATTAGCTTGCATTATATGCAACACTATTCTTGGCTCGTGTTACACACAACTTCAAGTTCGATTTATATAAATTATTCTACAAAACATTAAGTATATATTTTGTTCAATGTATAAATGAAATATGTTTTTATTATGTTATACGTGACACTAAAGGGATCTTCCACTACACGCAGCCTTGACATGGCTTGCGTTACACGCAAGAGAAACATTCCTCGATAGCTTGCATTGTATGCAATACCGAGTTTCACTAAACAACAATATGTTATTAAAATATTATATAAACTATACGTTATGAATAGTAATACCCACTTTATGAAATTTAATAATCTTAAACTCATCCCATCTGAGAGACATAGATTTAATCTACTGATGAAATGATAATTTTTCATTCCATACTATGATTATACCATAAGTGAACCTTTATATTATTTTAAAATTAGCTTCATGAGTAACAATGGATTAAACATCCATATTTTTAATCACAATGAATTCATTCTATATCGTTATTTATAGAATACATGGGAATTAATTTCCGAAAAAAATAATTTTAACTAATCCCATTTTGTGGATTCAATTTATTCATATTGACAGATTTACTTAATAAGGTTTCACCATTAATCTTATTCACCTTCCAAGTGATAAATAGAAAATGCATCCTTTTTATGTTCCAAGAACCATATAACATAATATATCTTCCATTGGTTTTGATATATCTGTCAACAATTAGTGGATTATAATAAACACAATAAGATTAGATTTTTTCTAATGTAGGATTCAATGGAATATTACTCCCTCATATGATCATTTTGATGCACAACACGGATTATGGATTGTGAATGTTGTGTGTGCTTAAATAAAAGTTTATACATCATATATCCCATACAATTTGTTTACATATGTCAAAAAATATATAATTTATATCACATTTAAATATTAAAATGGTACCTTCAAGATCCAGTGATTGACTAAAACTAAAAATCATACAGTGATAAACACTAATCATATTGGAAAACCAAATAATCTTGAATAAATATTTATAGTATGTCTAGATGATGGCACCTTCATTTCAATATATAACACCTTGGGTTTAATCTAGGTCATCTAACACCATCATCTATTCAAATCCATTATAATTATTTATAAAAAATGTGGATTTACCGAAGACTATCCCTCAGGAGTTTCAAAGAAGGTGTACATCAATGCCAATTTTCATGCACTAGGTGAAAATAAAGGCCACCTAAATGCACCATTTTTTATGTTATTACCCCTAGGTAACTTTGTACTATAAAAAAATCCACTTATATTATCTATATATGGATATATTCCTTTTAAAATCACATAATATGATTCTTACTAAAACATTAGGATCTAATCTGACACTTAGTCTTATCCATATGGTTTTAACTAATTTTATTCTAATCCTAATCTCCAATTACTGTATGACGATTCCTCTGATACCAACCATAAGGATCCAGGATTTTCATAAATAAATATAACACTTTTTTATTTGAATGTTCAATAAAAATCATAAACTCATGTGTGGGGACCATAATATATTAGTGTCCTTGTAGAATTGAAACAAAATATTATTATTTCACAAAAGATATTCAAAACATCCCATAAAGATCTTATAACATAGTACTCATCTTAGGAATAACCTACCTAATCCTTTCTTCATAACCATGGAAGGAATCTTGGTAAATGTTGATATTGTATTCTAAATAAGGGTAAAAACATGAGATATCAATCTATGATCATATAAGTCCATAATATAAGAATAAGGGTATTTTATTATGAACAAAACATAAAAAATCCATACCTAACCTATCATGGATTATAAACATGTGTTATGGCATAAAACATTATTATTTTAGAAAACATGGACCATTATACTGGTATTTCATTATATATAGATCCTAAAACATAAGCTCATATCATAAAATTATAGCTCCCTCATACACATGGAAAACCATTTAATATGTTAAGGATACATATCAATACCATCAATATGTTTGATCATGAACTATCACCTATTTCCCATTGTGGATAAGGATGAACCTATTTACAATAGTGGATCAATACTTCCATATTACTTATAGTAGATTACGCTCATCGACTTGTTTCCCCTTATTATATCATGATATATAATTATTTTACCAACACATTTTATGGAGATATAGGGCCTACCAGTATCATAATTAAAAACATACTTATGTGTGGGAAAATATCTTAAAACATTAATCATATAATCAATCCATAACCCGTGTAAATAAAATGGAATTCATGAACATTTCATCATTTCATCAGAGAATAACCAATGAAAAATAAATGGGTTTTGTAGATATTTAATCCACATTGATATTAACCGTATAGTTAAATAATAAGGATTATATCATTCAATCTTATCATCATTAAATCACAATTAACATCAAAGGAGTTCATATTAGATGGAAAATGATTTTGAAAGATTACTTCGATAATTTATTTAGGAAAATTTTTCATTCCAATTTGAAAAACACTTTTTAAAAAATAAAAAATGTCAATATAGTTTTAGATAAAAATAAACATGAAAACATATAATGTAATATTTAACACATTGGGTATCCATGATGGTGGAAATTTTTTTATACCATACATGGTATAAAAAATATTCCACTCACATTTCTTTAAAAGAAGAACTAGTTTTGTTTGGAAAATCACATGAAGATTCCATTCAAAACATTTTTTAAAAAGTAAGACATTGGTAAAAATTAATTAAATAAATCATTTGGATCATTTTAGAAACATATTTTAAAACTTTTTTAGAAATCATGATTTTGGAACAGAATGGATTTTAGACCGAAGAGTTAAATAAATATTTTTTTCATTAAAAACATTATTTTCAAATTTTGAGCACATAATGGGTGTAAAATGAAGGGAAAACAATTATTATAATGACATAAATATATTATAATAAAATTAAAGAGTTTCATGAGAGGGGAATCATAATATTTTATCATTGAAACCATAAACTTAATTAATCTTGTTGAATAATGATATTGTATCATAAAACCCTTTAAACATTAATAACATTGAATCATAAGCCCCATGAAAGAATAATATTAAACTAAACATAAAATATCTTGATAATAAATAAATTCAAGACCTTAAATGTATAATGGGCGTAATATACACCTCAAAAAAGTAGATATGTGCAAAACAGAACCTATGTATCTAATAAAAAAAGATGAGAAGAAAATCCCTTACCACTTTTAGTAAATTTTGAAAATAAAACCCCGTGAAATAGAGATACTATAATGAATATTTAAATACATATAATTTCCATTATAATGACAATAAAATATTTCTCAGTCATTATAAACACCACATAAAATTAATAGGTGGTGAATATGATATGTGTCTCACATAAGTAATAAGTTAGACGGAAAACCCATTCCATAAATCTTGAATTCCATCACTCACATTACAGGCTCCAATATAATATATATAAGTTTATTATAAATATATTAAAGAACCATAAATATATATATAATACCATATTTCACTTTATTATGACCTTTTATCACGTTTTATTAAAAATTTCTTGATAAAAGAACATTTCGGGTAATAACTGCTTTTTTTTATCTCGTATATTTTGATTTGATATTTTTTTCCTATTTCATTTATCATGGTTCAATAATATACATAATTTAAATAATGATATAAATAAAAAAATATTAAGTATTTATGTATTTAAAGTAATCCATAATTATTAGATATAGAAAATAAAATACATCATTCATGGAGATGGGAGGTCATACATACACTTGAACAATGTATCTTTTTTCTCAATAGATGAAATTAATGAAATTAAAATAATATATAATCATTAAAGAATAATTTTTATATCATATATATCACACATATATATATATATGAAATTTAACATAATTAACTTTTATCCAAAGTGTTAGTGAAAAATGAATCACATCGCTTTGTTGGGTGGCAGTTTATCGTACACAAGAACATCATTATCATATCCGACACATAATGGAAAGTAAGAATGTATATCTAATTTAATATTTAAATATGTATAATTAATTATAAATATCACATATATTCATTTAATCTATCCTTACTACTATCCAAGTAAAAAAAATAAAATATTAACACATTGCATCAGTTCTTGATGCGGTAGTTCTCCATACACACAAATGATGATTCTATATCCCATTTTATGGAAGTGGATATGGATATATGTAATGAAATTGACATAAAAATCTATCATTATATGTAATATTATCATTTTATTTTATTAAAAGTTATTATTAATAATTTATTGAGGTTCATGAATAAATAAAATAAAACACATAGAGAAGGATGTTTCCTCTTTGTCAAACAACATCTTTTAGTTTTCTCTAAAAGGCATTCTAGGAAGGATTTATATCCAAAATAAGGATAAATTAATTTTATAATGGAATTATGGAATAAATTTCGGTATGTAATGTTTGAACCAAATGTGTTTTTAATTGTGTGGAGGATAAGAGAGTGGGTGTCCTTTTATAAGTGGGGTTAGTGGCACACTTGTAATTTTTGATTTGAAAAATATATTCACAAGATTTTCAAATTAAAAAATGATCCAAAATTAACCATTAAAAAACTATAAATGTTATAACGTAGAAATAGTTTCATATAATTTTATTTGGCCTATTTCTAGGTCATTTTACTCCATATCGATTTAGAATAACCCACTATTAAACTCGTTTTTACATTAACCGTGGTAATTAATTTCTACATCGTTTACTATTATTAATGTTAAAAAATTAATTTGAACTTATTATATAATAAAAATTATAATTATTATAAATATGGAAACAATTTTTCAAAATTAAATTTAATGAATAGGGAAAATATAAATAAAAATTAATACCACATACATGAGGAAAAAACGGTTTTACAACTAGAAAAGTTTCAACTGTTTAAAAACATTTACATAAAAATTAAATATGAAATTAATTATAAGTTCTTAAATCAGATTAATATATATATATATATATATATAATTGAACTAATCCTATGTTTGAAATAATATAAATATAATTTTAAATTTTTTAAATTCGTCAAATGAAATGATAATTCTTAATAAAAACCATAATTTTTCATTATTCAATGAAAATTTTATCTATTTAAAAAATAATAAGATACTAACCCCAAGATAATATTGGAATATTTAATTTCCATGTTAATTTTATATTTTAAAATATATTTTTAAAATTTAGAAAATTTTAATTTTAAAAACAACTTCACAAAATTCAACAAAACTGTTTTTTTCCATAAAATACAGTCCTGAAGCGTAAAATTGGATATATTATTTTTTTCTTATGTAGAAAGCATATAAGATGAATTTTAAAAAATTATTGAATATATAATATATACATTTCATTAAAATTATTCACAAAAACTAATTTGATTAATTTATTGAGGTAAAATGAGTTTGTTCAAATGAACCTAGTTTTTAGAAAAAAATATTTCCTTTATTTTAAAAATGAATTATTTACATTATAATTAATTGGTAACCTAATAATTAATTATATATATAAATTTTAAATCCATATATTTTCAAAATTATGTTAAACATATTCATACCAAAAATTCTAACAGCTAGTTGATAACAATCATCTTAAATAACAATATTTTAATAGTATGTCACTTTTCATTAAAACTTGGTAGTGCGTGTATCACAAGATAAAATCAATTTTGTATGTATCACAATCCAAAATCAGTGTTTTTTGAAATTTAATATATCAAAATTATTGAATGAATTTGAAAATAATATTCAAATGATCTCAGTGTGTTACAACAATGACCAAATATATTTTATGAAATTTTATGTTGTCCAAAACTATTTTCTTCCATTATTATTTTGGGATCCTAAAAATTTATTTGATGATATGTGATTCATGAATCACTCAGGAAACCTATTCTCTTTAAGTGGGTTTAATTCATTTATATTGTTTTAATTCATTACATTTCTATGTGGCAAGAAAAATTATGACCTTTTTATGTTGTGAATGGTTAGACCAAAATAATATAGTCCACTAAGAAATTGGTTGATATGATATATCTTATGAGATTATGGGTATTATTCATGAACATGGTGGTATCTTTGTTCACAATTATGATGTTACAATTTATACACATATATTTTTTGTGAACATGATTCTATAATTGTTCATAACTATGTGAGGTATTTGAACACTATATTATAATGTTTCATTATTATCCATATGCTACCTTCCATTCACTTTGGAAAATGAATCGCTCATGCTTTTTATGATCATAATTGTCTTATGATAACATGATTATGATGACTATACTCAACAATATTTTGAAAAAAAAACCTCTCATGTTCCTTCCCTTTTATTCCCCCCTTATTAGGCCTTTATCTTACCCCTTTATTTAATGTATATCCTTAGGTTATTACATGTATTAAGGATAAAAAAGGAGATTTATGAGGACTATTAATAATGAATTAAATAATTTTAATGTTCTATTATGTATATGTGATGTATGAGCCTATATTTCAATGATATAGTAAATTTCGATTCCGTAAAGTATTAATATAATTTTATTTATCCTAACAGACATGTAATATTAAAGTAAGATAAATTTTGGTTTCTATAGTTTTTATCAAAGAATAGATTTATTAAATTAGATATTATAACTTTAAAAAATTTGTGAAAAGTCCTAATGATAAGTCTATGTATAGGTAAACTTATTAAATTTTGGTACATTATGTTGTGTGCATTCTCTAACTGATGAATTCTCTATATTTATACTAAAATTGGATGTAATTATCACATAGATTCACCTCTGTGTAATAAATCCCACGTGGTTTTCTTGGGTATTAACTTGTTATTCACCCAAGGAACAAGTAGTAGGCCTTACTACACACATATTCTGATACTCCTATCAGATATACTTTTTATTTTCACATTATCTTTACAAATAATTATGAATTATATAAAACTAAATCAATTATTCATCTCGAATTTGGAAAATGATTAATGTACAAGATTCTAAATGTATCATTGCAAAAGAAGAATATTCCAAACTTATGGATCCTAAAAGATATAACATTAGAATTTATTTTTTCATGAAAATAAATTACATATTAATTATTTATTAACTTATGTTTTGTTTAAAAATTTCTATTTTAGAAAATTATTAGAACCCAGAGTAACTAATCCAATAATCTATGTGATGTATAATTGTTGGGCAAAAATCCCTCAAGGTATCATTGAAGCCTTTTTGAGGTGTTTGTGTTTGTTGACAAAGTGGACATCTAAGTTGTGATTGTTGACAAAGAGGATTTCATGGTTGAATGTCATGTTCAAGAGCTGAGTTCAACGATCCATGTTTGATTCAAGAACGTCGATAAATGGAATGGATGATCTGGAGGTGGTACAAAATAACGGATACAAGGTGGTGCCGTTTTCCAGTGTTTGCCAAATTTTTGGGCCTGAAAATCGGCAAATGAAGAAAAGTGTTTTTGGCAAAGGGACTTGCGCGCCGCGAACATGGTGTACAGGAAACTTGCGTGCCACATGTTTTTCAAGATCAGAAGATCAAAATATGGCTAAGGAAATAGGATCGCGCAAGTTTGGGAGTTGGTCGCGCAAGTGTCTAAAAGGAGAGAAGACTTGCGCGCCGAGATTGGGTTGCGCAGGTGACTTGTGCGCCGTCGCGCAGGGTGGTCAGATTGCCTATAAATACCGGACCACCCCTCCTCATTTCTCACCGGAGTTCAAGACGAGAGCTCCCGTCGCGCAGGTGTGGTGGTCGCGCAAGTGGTGTGTGTGGTCGCGCAGGTGGGACTTGCGCGCCAGTGGTTGAAGTTGTGCGCCGGTGTTAGAAGTTGCGCGCCGGTTTGCAGTTGCGTGCCAATAGTGGTTTGGGCATAAAGGGAAGAGAGTCGCGCAAGTTTGGAGTTGAGGAAGCTTGTGTCACGCAAGTGTCAGAGGAGGACTTGCGCGCCCGTTGTGACTTGCGCGCCGATACTTGCGCGCCGAGGTTGACTTGCGCGCCAAGTAAGGTTTTGTTCCCGCAGTGATTTTCAGACTGCGTGGAAGCTAGATGTTTGCCCAATACCTTCGGTGCAAAGAGATATTCATCAACGGGTGAAAGTTAAACTTCAACAGAGCATCTACATACAAGAGAAGATGCATTCTTTCATGAAAATGAAGAGACCTACAGGTCTATAAACTGTGAGTGGATTCCATCCAAGAGCAGTGAGCTTAGGAAGAGGAAGAAGGTGATCCTCTCCACCGGCAGTGAGCCAGAGAGAGAGAAACAGGGAGTGACCCTTGGGAAAGCAGTGAGCTGACCCTAAACTTTGTAAAGGCAGTGAGCCTGTGCATAGAAGTGATCTAGCCCGAACCTTGTAATCCACAGCTAGTGAAGATTAGTGGAATTTGGTACGACCGGCAACCTGTCGGCGTATGCTCCTTGGACATAGCCCTTAGCGGTGAACCAAGTAAAATTGCTGTGTCCTGTGCTTTCTTTACATTCTGTTTATATCGTGCAGCAGGAAAAAGAGAGAAGAGTGTTTTGCTTAACAGTGAAACAAGATCAGAACGGGCATTAATTTTGAATTAGTCATACCCTGATTCACCCCCCCTCTCAGGGTATCCAGCCTAGTGGACCTAACAATAATTAAATGATTATCACAATAAATTCTCAAAATAATTGTTGGAGTTAAAAACAACATTGTGGTATTTAACCATCTATCTCAAGCTTCGAAAAATAAACTTAAAAATATTGTATTATATCCATTTAATAATGAGAAAATAGACAATAATTCTTTTATGTGGAAGAGAGCACTGATATTTAGTATATATTATGATCCACTTATCACTGAATAGTGGTTAAACTAAATAGAAAATATATTTTTTGTGATCCCCTATTTGGGGAAGGATAAAGTTACTCTAGCTATTTATTTTCAATATAAAGAATATGACAAAAGTGGGAATTGTTAAAAATAAAAACATGAAATATGAAATGGAATAAATTGTGTATGAATACTTTAAGAAGTTATTCATAACAATTATTACAATTTAAATCATTGAGAAAAAATGGAGAGAGGATTTCTAGATCCTAATAAAAATTATAGTGAAAATTTCAATCCTTATGAAACAAATTGTTTAGTGTTTTAAAGATACACCTCGATTTTTTATCAAAAAAGATGTAAAATAGATAAATTAATTAGTTTTTTAATATCACACATTCTAAAGGATCTAGTAACCTATGATTTTAGGATTTTTGAAGATGTATTTTTTTGTGATCTCAAATTAGAAATTTAGTTTTTGGAATGGTCTCATGGACATATATATAAGTTTAGAATAATTGAGTTTCAATAAGGGGGTTTTAATTAAAAAGGAGAAAATAATATCCAACCACCCACATGCCAATGATATAGAGAGAAACATCTTAAATATTTCCTCAAAAAAACATGTAAATTCATTAAGTATAGGAAATAAGGACACCGTTCTCATTAATGTCAAATAGACGTGAAGAAGGTTTCTAATGTGAGGGATAAAAGAAAGACAACTCTCATTTCCCCATCCATTATTCAATGTTTCGATTATAAAAAGATAATGTACTATGCAGGATAGTAACCAAAGGTCATTAAGGGTAATCAATTGCAATAGCCACAAAAGCAAAGGGAGAATCGTAAAGCTTATATCATCACCACAACATAGGAGGAAAATGAAAATTATGTCTTACGAGATACACATCCTATCACATAATAATGGAAAATATTTTTTTGATTATAGTATGACACATTAGTTTATGTCCAACAAGGGTGAACAAACTATTTAACAACATCCCTAATACCTTTTAGAATAGATATCAAGTGAAATTCTTAGTTGATTGATAATTGAAACCCATGTGTTAGACTCTCCCCTATTACTGTCTATGTTAATATTCGTCTGATGAATCTCAAAATTCATTCATTTGTGGAATTTTATGCTATACTTGGAATGTATTGGATCTCCTTATATGGATATCACATCAACTTTTGAGAAAATTAAATCTCATTAGAAAATATCTCAATGGTGTGAGTTTAGATACCCAATGATGAATCATATATTTCCCAAATAATTTTTTCCAATGGAAAGAATCCCCCTTAAGTAAATTCACATTGTGTGGTAATATACTGATATATTTCTTGAAAATTTGAATGGTGTTCCCCAGATTGTGAGGTAGAGTTCTCTATAGAATTCATACTAGAGGCCACATCTATATCAAAAATCCTATATATGATAGACCCATAAAATTATAGAGTTAAAGAAATAATTGCAAGATAATTTATAAAAATTCTCCACAAACCAATTTGAATCACCTTGGGGTGTGTGGGTTCTATTTTTCAAGAAAAATATTAGATTAATGTGGTTTTTCATATATTATAGGGTTATTCAAAAGATCACCATAATGAATAAGTATCCTATAACAAGAATTGATTATAGACTTGATCAGTTTCAATAATCATAGTACTTCTCAAGGGTGGATCATTATTTTGTATTTCATTAGTTAAAGGTAAAGAAAAAAGATATTCATAAGATTGACTTTTTTATAAGGTATAAACATTATGAGTTCAGTATGATGCCCTTTGGGATTAATAATTAACATTAAATTTTCAAGGATTTGATTAATTGAGTTTTTATAGATTTTATTGAAAATTTTTAAGTAGCATTTTTTATTGATATTATCATTTACTCCAATAGAAAGGATTTTATGAAAAGAATCTAAGGATTGTGTTTATAAAAATATGAAAGGATAATTTATATGCTATATTCAAAAAGGGAAAATTTTGCATATAATAAGTAATATTAGTGGGGAACATGATCATTAGCCAAGGAATTTATGTGGACCATTAAAAGAAAATTTAATTGAAATAATTGCCCAAACCCAATAATTTCTTAGAGATAGACTAATGTCATTGATTAGGAGGGAGATTTCAATTATTTGTGATAAATTTCTCATAATTTTATATCCATATAACTAATACAACATGAAAACTTGTAAATTATGTCTATATAGAATAATATGATGAAGTATTTATGGAGCTCACTAAGCGGCTAATAACATAATATATACTACACTACCATCAGTTTGATAAGATTTTTAGATATACAATGATGATTCAAAGAATGAATTTGGTTGTTTACTCATGTAAAATGATAATGTTATATAATATTCCTCACAACACTTGAATATCTATAAGAAAAAATACCCAAATCATTACCTCAAGTTAGTTGTAGTAATCATTTCATTAAATATTTTTTGAACTACATCTATGGTCTTGAGCGTGACATATATACAGATCAAAAGAGTCTAAAGTATATATTCACATTGAAATATATCAACATTAATCAACGAAGAACGTTCGAGATTATCAAGGACTATGATTATTCTATTCACTAAATTCCTCAAAAGATGAATATGGTTGCTGATTCTCCTAGAAGAAAATATCATGTCACACTATCTATGATACATATTGAAAAATATCCTATCTTTATTGATATATAAATCATAGATTTACAGATAATAACACAAGGTAATACATCCTACCTTTACCAAATGATTGTCCACCAATCTATCAAATAGAATATCAAAGATACACAAAGGGATGATATAGAGCATGAAAAAAAGTTGATAGTTGGATGTAAGGGAATTTCTAAAACTAAATATCGATAAATATGGGGTCATTTGGATTTGAATAATACCTTTTATTCTTTCATCACCTCTGATAATGAAAGATCTGCTTGATAATTCATATAGTTCATTTTATATGTCTATCTTGGAAGTATCCTTATGTTTTGAGATCTTTAGAAATACTTCATGTTGGACAACACGAAGAAGGATATTGTTGAGTTCACCTCAATATACATTTTATTTCAATAAGTGAATATAGAATAGAAAATGTATAAAGGGACAATGAAACCATTACCCAAACCAAAATGGAAATCGGATAAAATCACTATGTACTTTGTCAAGAATCATCCAATGACATCAAAATGAAATAGAACAATATGAGGTGTGGTTGATTGGCTCACAAGGAATTACCATTTTATATATATTTTGTATGATCACCCGCTTGATCATATTCCCATGATATATATAAAGGAAGAGGTGTGGTCGTATAAGGAACCAATTTTAATCATATCACATAATGATCCAGGTTTACCTCTAAATTCGGAAAGATTATTCAAAATGATATGAATATTGAATTTAATTTTTGAATTTCCTATCATTCCCAAACTAATAGAATATATGAATCGACCATTAAAATACTCAAGTACATGCTGAGAGATTAATCGATTGAATTTAATTGAGGATGGGATCAACATCTACCATTAGTTGAGTTCTCATATGACAATATGGCCTTATAAATTATTCAAATGGATCCATATGAATCCTTATAAGGGAAGTTATGTATAGCACCAATATGTTGGGATGACGTTTTTTAATGAAAGAACTTTGGACTCAATGTTGTGAATGAAATGATAGAGTATGTTTGATACTCTCAAAAATAAATTAAAGCTATTCAGAGTATACAAAATAGATATGATGAAAATGATCAAATGGACATAGAGTTTGAAGTTGGAGACAAATATTTCCATAATATATCTCAATGGAAGATATTCATGTGTTTTAAAAATAAAGGAAATATTACCCCTAGGTAGAGTGGCCTCTTTTAGATCCATGATCTCATATGAGGCTTAGCCTCTCCACCAATACTTCCATGGAACATAGATTAATTTTATGATGTGTTCCATATTTATCTCTAGAGGAAATAAATACCTATTACCTCACATGTAATTAATCTAGAGGTAGTAAAAATGGAGAATGACTTTTCTAATGAGGATCAGTTGGTGAAGATCTATGATTGTAGATATAAACTTCTATAAAATTAGAAAACTCATTTTTTCAATTTCTGTGATGGAACCATAAAAATGAATAGGTGACATTAAAACATAAGGAAATAATAAAATAGATGTACCATAATATATTCTCAATTGGGAATATGATTTGAAATTTTGGGAACTAAATTTAAAAATTGGGGTGTAATGTAATGTCTAAGACATCATAAATGACATTTTGTCTAATTAAATGTGTGATGAATTTTACTGTATACTTGTATACCCATAAAA
Source organism: Viscum album (assembly GCA_963277665.1). NCBI lineage: Eukaryota > Viridiplantae > Streptophyta > Magnoliopsida > Santalales > Viscaceae > Viscum > Viscum album. The sequence goes on along the minus strand of OY728135.1, from coordinate 440,785,089 downwards.
AACATAAAAATGCAAAAAACATTATTTCATTAATGTGGGTCATTAAATTAATAAAAGAATAATCCTATGAAAACACAAAACTTTTACTATGGGAAAAAAATGGAAAATAAAACAACTTGAATTGTAAAATATATTTTATCCCAATTTGTTGGAATTATTACAAACATGACCAACACTATGGAAAAGAATGAAATTTTTTAGAAAACCAAAACTCATTTAAAAGAAATACAATATATAACTGTCAGTGAAATTGTAGTGAATGTTTTATCAATTAATGAATATTTTTCTATATAAATTAATAAGACTATTAGAATAGCAACCTAACCATTGGAATAGAAACACAATTGTGAAGTATATTGACCTGATGGTTATAATAGTAACCTAGACATTAATAATAACAATGAAACTATTGGAATACTAATTTAACTAATTAAAAAATTTAGTTTCATATAAATAATTTTTACCATAAATAAATTAATTTAATATCAATAGTATTGTTTGGAAAATAAATATAAAAATTAAATGGTGTGATAGGGTATTTTTTAATGAATATTGTGTTAAAATTAAAATTTTATATTAAAACAGAAAATTACATAGTTTATAAAATTATTTTGATAAATTTAACCTCATTTCTTAAATCAATGGTAATTGTTTTGGTAATTTTATGAAGTAATTTAATTTTTAGGTTGATAGTAAAAATACAGTTTTTACATAACTTTTGTTCTTTAATTAAATCATCCAAGAGATAATAGTGACATAATAAATTATATAAATTGATGTTTGAGAAAAAAATCATTTAATAAGATGATGTATTTATATAAAAATAATTAAATGAAATTAAAAACTTAAGAAGTGTTTTCCAAAGTATAAAATGATAACAATTATTTATTTTACAATGTCCTTTTTTATGAAATCAAGAACTCGGTTTTTGATTGATTAGAATGTTATAAAGTAGTTTTATTTCAATAAAATATGAAATAAAATTTCACAAATATCACTATAACAATTTATATTAATAAAATTGTATTATATCATATATTTTAACTCAAAAATAACCACATTCTCAAGTATTAATACCCCCTCTTCCTCCACATGGAATGCCAAATCTCTCTCACTTACCAAATTAATATATATATCAAAAATCCCTCTACTAGGACATTTATTATCCTTAAGGATGTTCTAGAGTAACTCAATTTTAATAATTCATGGATCAACAATGAGAAGAGGTTATGGTTTCACCAACGTTTCTTATCATTTTATTATTATTTTCATTGTTTTCTCATTTACATTCAAATATAAATATTATAAAATTAATTAAGGATTATTGGGAAAAAATATAAATTATTTAAAAATACTATAATTATTTTATTAAATATATGTTTACATATCATACATCTCATTCCTCAACTTTTAGTAATGTCTCATTAATGATCATTTAACCACCTATGAGGAAATTTTCAACTCTCTGAATATGACAACCTTCATGGATTGTTATTATATAAAATATATAATTATGTAATTATAATCATTTTATTATTTTGGAATAAATTTTACTTATATATAAAATTCCTTGAACAAAAATAACAAAATCAAAATAAGACGGGAAAAACCAATGAAAACATGATGTCAAAAAAATTCAAATTTCATGAAGAGTATTATAAAATAGAATCCAATAATTATTGTTGGTAAATGTTAAAATAAATGAGTATATAATATCTCAATTTCCATTTCTTAAAAATTTATGTTTTTTATATATGAGGTATAATGGGACAAAACATAATGGGGTTTAAATTAAGATTAATCTTGAATGAGTCTCATATATTTTTGGTGTATAACTTATTCCTCTTTATTTTCTATGTTTAATATTTTTAATTACTTAAAAAATCCATTTTTAACTTATTTAAATTTTTATTTTCTAATTATATGCTTATTAAACTTCAAATTTTTTTAAGGCTACCTATAAGTATTTTACAAAAAGAACATATTTTTTGAAACACCTTATTGATTCCATTTAAATTGATTGTCTTTATCACAGAAACCCATGATATTTTATGAAAACATTTGATACCAAAAACATTTTGTTAATTAATTACTTTAGGAACCTAAATGTTTATTCATTGATATGTGATTTATTAAACCCTCATGAAACTCATTATCATTCTAGAGGTTTAATTCAGTTCTATTATTTCAATGTTTTCCCTTCTATTTGGAATAAAAAAATTATGGTCATTTTATAATATGACAGGTGTTAATGAAAATATATATCCCTCTAATTAATTTATTAATATTATATATCTCATGATATTATGTTAATTATGTGTAAACATTATGTTGGATTTGGTCACAATTCTGATGATATGATTTATTCACATATCTTATTTCTAAACATGATGCTAGAATTTTTCTCAATTATGTGAGGTATTTAAACAATATTTCATTATGATTAATTATTATTCATATTATTCATTCCATTCCCTTTTTTGCAAATGAATCCTTCTTTATTTGGATGATTATCCTTGGTTTATGATTTGATGATTATTATTATTCTCACCCATGATTTAAACTGTTTTATATCCCATGAACCTTCCATTTTTTCCACACCTTACAAGGATTTTATCTCACCATTTCATTGGTACATACCCACATGTGATTATATATATTATGTATAATGTGATATCTTTAGGAGGATAATGAATAAGGTATTAAATAATTGTTATGTTTAATAATAAATAAGTGATTTTTGAACTAAATTTTCACAATATATTAAATATTTCAACCAATAAATGAATTGATATTATGTTATTTATCTTATAAAATATATAGAAATCAATTAGGAAATTGTTATTTCATTATAATGACTTAAATAATTATAACTAAAACGTTTTAATTACAACTGACCATCTAATTTTCCATTATTATTCTGATTGGTACACATTTCTTTTCAGTCATAATAATCATTACTGAACATACAACATCAGTAAACATTTATTAGTCATGTTAGACATACGTAATTTATTTAACCATTTTTGGTATGTGTAAGTGGATTACCTTCAGAGTTAATTAATTATTTTTTCTCTATTTAATTATATATTTACTTCTTCTTATTCTTGATGTACTGGGATATATAAGTGTGAAAAAATTAAATCTCAAAACTACAATTTCACCAAAACAATTCCTCATAAATTTAAATTTAATAGATTCAAAAAATCCTTATAAAAATGGGTTAAAACATGTGTAATACCTCTCTATTTTACATTTATGGTCTAAAATAAAAATTTTGAATACCTGGACAATATAGTAAAATTTTATTCTTTTTAGAAAATATAACACTATACCATTTTATTCAACTCTATAAATATCCTTTATGTTTTAATTTTAATTCATTTTTGAATACCAATACTGAAAATGATCATTAAACATCATATGCTACATGATATCAATTTTATTATTATCCTTGGTATTTTTTTAAATACTTCCATTGATCGTAATCACTATCAAAATGATAAACTAAAAGTGTTGCCTTTTGAAACTCTAAATAAACTAAAATATTATAAAATTTCTCCAAAACATTTATCCATCCTCCAACTATTACTTGGTCTGAGGTTTCTCTAAATGATGGAGGCTGTTGTTTCATAAAATTATCTACTATTGAAATGTTCCTTTCTATGGAATTATGTTAATAACATCTATGTTGTTCAGTATTTTTATCATCTATAAATTAAGTTAACAATGACATAAACATCTCATCCATAATTCTAACCATTTTTGTTTGCCGTTTTGGAAAGGTATTATCCTCTTAAATCCATATTTCTTTATTTACCTCATTTCATCTATGGAAAACCATTTTAAATTTAATGTACGTTAGATTAGGAATCATAAAAACCATTAAAACAATCTTAGTATCTCTAAAGTGTCTTTTCTTAACTACATCTTAACATCTTAAGCTATCTAAACCATGATATGAAATCAACTATAAATCTGCATTCATTAGAAAATAATATCTAGAATATTAATGGAAATTATTTCACTTTTCCACATTCCTATAATCTATTAGGTTTAAAGTATTATATAATTATGATAAACATCATATTACAAAATGGAACACAACAAAAAAACGTACATTTACATTAAAAATAAGGTTTTATGTCTACCCACCAGTTTCTTAAATGGAATTTGTTACTTCATTTATGTAGTGTTTTTAAAACTAAAACATTAATCATATAATAGTTTATAAACATACTTAAATCCAATAAAATATTTTTCGAATGTTATATGAGTACAAAAATCTTATAAAGGGATAAAAAATTAAATGAAACTTATCAGTACATTGAAAAACATGGAAACCTACGAGAATGCAAACCATATACATGTAATAAACATTAAGATCATAAGTAAAATAAAATAATAAATGAAACAATACATTTTTAAGAAAATCGTTAAAAATTTTGTAATGTAAATAAAAACCATGAAGGTATCTTGTGAAATAATATGTATCATATATTTTTTTTCATAGATTTCACTTGTAATGGAATAACTTATTATCAATTAATTCTATTTATCATTTATATGACGAACAAATCATTTCCCAATGCATTGGAGAGATATATCACAAGACCACCCATTTTCATATATAATTTTCAAGAACCATTAATTAAAAATAACATATATAATAAATCACTTTTTATTATAACATTAATTTTAACACACAATCAGAATAAGATTTATTTTTCTTAAAAATCCAATGAAATGATATTTTCCCTTTGCAAATTGTGTTAAACAAAAATAATTTAAAGAATAACAAGAAAAGTATCTTCTTTAAAAAACCATAGAAACATGGATATTAAAATTAATAATTAATAAAGGTAGTATTTTAAAAAATATATATCGATGTGATCAATGTTAAAAAATATTCTTTTTATATTTTTTATATATAAATTCAAAAGTAACCCATATTGGAAATGATAACATGGTTCCTTTTAAAAAAACATTAATGGAATTAAATTATAATTTAAAATGAATTTTGATGATTATTCAATTAAAATGAATTAAATTATTGAAATAATATAAATAACATGGATATTGAGGAAAAATAGTTGGAATGAAAACATCAGTACATTTAAAATAAGGATTAAAAGAAATAATATTTACCTTGATTGTTGACTTATTTCATAAATTAATATAACCTAATGGGTAATAAATTAATATTAATTATTTACATTATTTAGACCCTTTTTCATTTTTTGTTAACTTATAATGATTACTCAATTTTATTAATTATCATCTTCCATTTATTTATTAAATCAGTTTAGTTCATGTTGGTCGTTTTGGGATCATTCGATAAATAATTTCAAAAGGAGCTTCAATATATTTATAATGGTAAAAATTACTTGTAAAAATGGTTTCATTAAATTTATATAACTTATTTTATTGGTTTCTTATCATTCCATATATTATTTTATTCTTTTTAGTCATTCCTAGTCCAATCATTATAACATTGTTCATGTAGGTGGTAAAACTAACCCAAACAAGAACACACAATAATGATTTACTACGTAAAAAATTTAATTTTAAAATGATAATATCATGAATTATAGTATCATAATGAAATAAAAAACATTCTATTAAAGTGAAAAATCATATTGAAGATGTGTTAGTTGATTAATATAAATGAACGATTATGTTAATAATTTATTACTTACAAAGTGTATTGATTTGATCATTTTAGGTAGTTATATTTTATGATGACCATATTATATTAATGATATTAATAGAATATAAAAATTAATATTGTTATAAATATCATATTTATTAATTAAATCCATTTTTAGAACCATCTATTTTAGGTGGGGATGGAAAATTAATTACGTCATTCATGGAGGCAGTAGTCTGCATGTAACATGGTGACATTTTCATTTTCCAAATGGATGGAAGGGATGTTGATAATGATTTTCACATAAAAATAATAACATTTAATTATAATAATTATAGAAAATTCATTATATTAGTGTGGTTATAATATATTTTAAATAGGTGGAATAAGAAAGAAACTTGTAAGAGTTTTGTTAAAACAATTATTTCTTCTTCAGATATCTTCCATTTGGATTTTCTTTAAGCCTTTTTAAATATTTATTTTGACGATAAAAAAACCTATTGAAAAATGTCAAAATAGTATAGGTGAAATTTTTTATGACTAGATCAAGATACATTTCTCAAGGTGCAAGATAAATTTAGGTGGTGAAGGGATCGATTTATAAGTGAGGGGAGAGACACACTTGTAAATAATTGATTTATTAAAACATAATAAATTTCATACTAAATTATATTTCCACAAAATTATCCAATTTTAAAAGATAATATATGATGGGTCTAGAATCCACTAAGACAATTAAATTTTTATATATATTTTTTATATTTGTGTCATTATACATTAGTTTAACCCATTAATTTTAACCCTTTTATACATTATCCTGGTTACTAACATTTACATAAGTAAGTAATTTTTATGACTAAAAAATAAATAGAAATAATTAAATATTTTGAAAAATATGATTTTAAATATTATGAAAAATTACTATATTAAATTTTCTAGGGAATTAAAAATTAATTTTAATACAATTATGTGTAATGCAGAAAAATATCTAATAATTTCTTTTCATGAATGAAAATGAATTTACTACAAAATTATTTATGTTGTATAGATTGTGTAACTCAAGAGGGGTGAATTATGTTCATAATAAAATTTCTGTTAAAAACATCTTAAAAATAATATCCATTAATTAAATAGAAATTCCCATTCAATAAAAATAATATTTTAGTATTTGTTTTATCTTTTTAAATATTTCTCAATGTGTTATTAGGGCTCAGTTAAAAAAATATTTGAAATTATATTAACATCTGTAATTAATTTACCTAATCAAATCCTTTATAAAATAATAGGTTAATATTAAATATCAATGTTTAATTTTTTTACAGATTAAAAACAAATGCAATTTTATCTTTGAAATAGAGAAGAAAAACTAAAACAGATAGTGGAGTAAAAAAGGTGTTCAGTCTCAAGTTGAGACTTAATCCCCAAAACATGGAAATCACCTTCTTCCATTAGTATTATTATAAAAAATATTTAGATCCACAACTTGGATCAGACATATAGACAATATCACAAAGGTTGAATAGACCTAAAGAATATTCTATAGTAATATGTGGGAATTAAATAAAACACAAGCCATACATGACCTCTTCCATAGGTGTCATGGGGAAAAATATAAAAAGAGGTTTAATAAAATGTCTGGTATTTTCTAGTTAAATAATAGGAGACAATTTGTATTTATTAATATGTTACAACATAAAACTTCTATAAATCACAGAAAAAGATATATAAATCAAATAAAAATGGATAGATAAATATATTTTCACTAGGTCTGTGATGCTAAAAATACTCGATCATCCTCAGATTTGACTTGGTGAGCAGTTATAAAATGTTCTCCAAACATTGTTTGAAAATCAAGTTTCATGGAGTCTGATTTTTTTAATATTATTTTAAAATATTCTCCTAATTCAATATAAATGAGGAACATAATCTTCCTATGTATTCCACTCTTTCACAATTGAATTTATTCAATGTGTAAGTGTTCATCTTTTATCACGCCTGTGGGAAATATTTCAAAAATAATGGAACTATAGGATCAAATATTCCTTGAACAATAATATTAACTATTTATTGCATCCTCATACTAAGTATAAAATTAGTAAACCTTTGACTTGGTCTTAAATGAATATGTGAAATGTTTTAGAAATAATCGTTAAGGAAAACCACGTGACACTCTATGAATTAAATCCTTAATCTAGTGGTTGAAAGAATTAGCTTAAAATGATTTTGAAAAAAATGGTAGAATGTTTGATAGTATCATAGTCCAACTGCATCATAACTATGTGGAAACTCAAGCCAACAATATCACAACTAGTAGTATCATGGTTGTATTAATGGTAGAACATGGCTAGCTATAGGTTATCTAATTGAAGAACAACTCCAATAGTAGTAACAAACTAGTGGTAGGAAAATCCTATCAATATCTCATCTAGAGATAGTGAAAATATCATGGTATCTAATCTTATTGTAATACAACTGCAATGGAAGAAGGACATATTACGTATCTCATTTGAACAAATAGTAGAAAAACATGGGTGGTTGCATAATTCTGAGTTGGAAGATCTGGAAGTGGCAGGGATCCAATGGTATCATGACTCTAAATGGAGAAAACTATTAACATTATCATAATTTGAACTATTGGTGGCATGAGTCTGGAAGTGGCATAGTGGAACTAATGTTAGAAAATTTAAACTAATAGTAGCTAATTTATACTAATGGTAACACATTTTTATTAATGGTATCTCTTCTCTAAACATATTTAATTTTTATCCAAATATTATTTAAAAAAATAATACAATATAATAAAATAATAATATCATTATAAACATAAGAATCATTATTTTGAGCATTAAAATAACGAGTTTCCAATACCTATACACTTTTTGATCATGAAAAATCATGGCATTTAATAAACCATGTAAAAAAAGTTTTCATAAATAGATGAATTTTATAAGTATTTATATACATAAAATTTAAAAATAAAAATCTGATATACAAAGATTAAATTTTGAAATAGAATTGAAATCATAAATTAAAAATACAAACAAATACATTAATTGTTAAGACATAAATTTGGGCATGGAGTTTTAAAAACTAAAATATTAATACTTGAACTGTAAATTCCTTCCAAATAATTTCACCCATTTTATGATTATAAAAAATATAAGACAATAAAAATTAAATATAAATAAATAACTCATGAAGAATAACAAATAAGCTTCATTAAGAAAAAAATTCATTTCATCACATCAAAAAATAAATTAAAGGAAATACAGAATAGTATTTAAAAAAATCATATCCTAATTTGAATCACACTTAGCTCGGAAGGTAGGATAAACTTGTCATTTTCCTTTTCTAGAGGTAGGTGGCACTAAGGTAATAAATTTGGGGGTAGAATAAGTCTAAGGTAGCTTCTAGATCAGCACTTGTCTGAGATGTCCAACTGCTTTAGATAGAGACCTACTAAACGACAGATATTAAGCAGGAAATGACCATAGGAAGGTTCATAATTAATGATTGACATGGTAATGGTATTAGGTTAAACCACTTGTATACTAGACTCATACCAGAATGGTTTCATGATGATCACAAAACCATGACAATATTACCACCAATTTCAAAAACATTGAAGAAATCATTCATATCTCCCATGAACAACTTGAGAAGATGATACATAACCCTATGTTGGTCTACTTTTTACTTCAATTCCATAGAAATAGGTGGTATTGTTATGTTTTTTGGAAAAACATTGAAGTGATAATTCAACTAATTCCTTGTATATACCATGAAAGAGAGTATTTGATATCCTTCTGTTGTTTTCCCCTTCACCTCATGCTCCATTCAAACGATCTCTTACCAGTGTATATATATATGCTCACCATTTTGTCAAATTTGAAAGTTTTCCTCCTGATAAGATGTATGAACAACACCCATAATGGATTGAAGCTATTCTCTTAAAATTTATCTGATCATCTCACCATCAACTAATGCTGAAGGAGGTGGAGAAGAAAATATAGAGTCAATATCTGGTAACCTCTCAATCATCTCCAAAAGAGAATAATTTCTAATAGTAAAGGAATTCCTCATCCCCTCAATTTTAGATATCATATCTTATATCTCACTATCAATACATCTATTCTTAATTCCAGCTTCCAGAGTCATTATAATCATCTTATTATGAATGTGAAAATAATAAATAAAAATGTTTCATGGAATCAGCTTCACTAACCTGACCAAGAGGAGGTTCCTACGATATCAAGATACCAATAAAGTCAAAATAAAATGTTTTTCTGAAATAATTAAAGTCATCTATTATCAGAAACTCTGAAACAATAGAGGTAACAATAGGAAAATATTATGTAACTCTCTTAGTACTAGTAATAAATTCCTTAACATGCTCTGATATAATAGGTGGAGCATCAGAAAGAAAGGTATGAATCTCACCAGCATCATCAATATTCTCTGTATGAGTTGCCATACAATCTAATCCAACAACAACTAATAAAATTGGCCCACAAAACTATAGTGGACAGATGTGATCATAAACACTTCCACCATCTCTATCTATGCCTGGATCAGAAATATAAATCCATTTAAAACAAGGTTATGAATCCCCCATTGGCGATTCCTCATCCTCTGCTAAAGAAAACCCAATCTATATATCTCAATGATCTCTATCATTTCTTATAACTTCTTTGGAAAAGGATTAGTGTAGTCCATGTTGTACATAACTAAAGAACTTATCCCACTCAACATGTGTTGTCACTTAAACTCTAACAGATGTCATTATAGTAGGATATAAAGGATCAATTATGTGAATAATATAACTTTGGGATTCCTCCCACTCAACAGATTTCATTGGATCACCTATAGAAAAGGTATCATCTGGGTAAAAATTTAGATCTATCCATACATAGAGATCTAGTTATACCAATTGGAGATAGATTATGTGATAGAGTCCTCTCTACATCATCACCTACATCATGACAACATCCATCACTATTATAATCATCATCGTCATTTTAATAATCACTAGTATCTCTATTATCCAAAAAATATGAGACATATACATCTTTATTATAGGTCTCTAAAGAAAACATAATATATTCTTTTCTGGATGCATAAGTCTCTTCATAATCATGTTTACACAGAATACTCTTGCTAAAATGGAGATAAATAAGGGGAATAGAAGATCCATATGACATGGATGGACCATTAAGAATATCATGATCAATGCCTTCTTCAACATAAGTATCCAAATACTATAATTCAACCACGGAAACATCATCATCTTCTTCTTTATCTGAATAATCCAAAATCTAATATGTCTCCAATACAGGGTAAAAAATATTAATGTTCTTAGTAGTATTTTACACATGATTAAAATCCTAATTGGTTTTATCATTTTATTCAACCCACTTATTCATCTTAGGATTCTAGTTCACTTTTATCCATTTAGAGTTATCATTACTTAAACAGAAACTACCACACTTGTTTGAGAGGGTATGTCACTAGCCATTGGATCAGGCATGTGCTTTGACACATGACAATTGCTCGTTATTCATCCATGCAACAATGGAGAGCATTACCACGATTTTATGTTGGGGAGGGGTTCTCCATGTTGTCTGTTTGGTTTGTCTCTCTTGACCTTTGGGTAGTGATTTTTTTTCATGTCTATAATGTCTATTTGGGTTTTCCTCCTTCTTCCCTTAAAAGGGGGAATGCTTATAATAGAAAATTTAAGGCCTTCAGTCTGTTGGATTGATGGATGGAAACTAAAACCCTTGGAATTTTAATATTCCTCCACATTTATCAATACCTTGGCTTCAAATATTGCTAAAATCAGCTTAGGTTAAATCAATGAATTTGACAAAGTAGTGTACTTTACCATCTCCATCATATGTACCATAAGAAATATACATAGACGAATTATATCCCATTATTTTATAAGGAATTGAAAATAAATATCTTGATATCTCATTCTACAGAAACCCCATTTTCTTGGTCATAATATATAATGGATAAATTTAACTATAATTCTACATTCACCATCTAATCCAGTAGTGACCATCAATCTTACAGTACCATCTCTCTTCAGTTCTATGAGTTAATTCTCATATAAAATACTCACTGTCACTGGGTATTAACCCTTGATGATTATCTTAGACTACATAGTGTAGTATATTTATACACTTAGCCTATTATCTTCCATAAAATATAATTTCAATCCCATCAATCATATTATGAATGAAATCATTCTTTTATTCAAAATTGAACTCTGTGTATTGATAAAACTGATGAACCAGCCTAACATAAAATGGTTTATCATTTCTTGAGAACAAATCTATTCATCCCTAGTCCTACATCACCTTTAGTACCAATGATTTTCTAGATAAATTCCTTCCATCAGGTACTTCTTTCCCTGTAATAACTACATCATTCGTATGTTGGGGGTTTCTCAGTTCGATAATAACATGGTTCGATAGTTCTATAAATTTATTTTTAGGCCTAAATACCATTAGTGATGATACTAAAGGATATTTTTCTTTACCTATTTCACTAAAAATATAGTTGATGCAAGTATAAAATAATATTGAAGACTTGGAGAGAAAGGAAGTCTTGATTGTTCGAATTGGTAGGCGTGAGCAAGAGAGTGACTCAAATTTGGATTTAATTCGAAATTACATAATTTATGTATTTTGAAATTAAAATATAAGAAAATATAATTTATTAAATTGAATAAAGATTTAAACACTAAATAATAATACCTGTAGAAAAACAGATGGTGCGACCAATATGTCGTTCCAATTTTGGATCATTCCAACAATGGATCTTTCCAATGGTGGATCATTCCAATGATGGATCATTTTAATGGTGTATGATTATAATAATGGCTCACCTATGGTGGATATTTCCAATGGTGGATCATTCAAATGATAGATAATTTCAATAATGGCTCAATAATAGTAGATCATGAATGGTAGCTTGTCCAATGGTTGTTTGTCCAATAGTAGCTTTTCCAAGGAAAGTTCTATTATGATTTGTGATTAAACAAATTTTTTCATTCCAAATTAATTTTTTATGTAGCTCAATATCTTAAAATTCAAGGGCTTTGAAAAAAATATCAACATAATGATTTTTATTTCCAATGAATTCATGTGTTATATAACCCTTTTGGAAATGTTCTCCAAAAAATTTAAGTCTTACAACAATATGCATTATGCTAGAATAAAAAATAATATTCATAGAAATATTTATCTCACTTGGGTTGAAAAATTTTATAGGTAATTACCTAAATTGATATCATTATCTAGAAATTCATGTTTCATCAACAAAATTTGTGCATAGAAAATTCATGCAGCTATGTATTCGGATTTATTAGTAAATAGTGTAACATAATTTTTCTTTTTATCACACCAAGATACTAGTGGATTTCCCATCATATGACATGTTCTAGTGATTTTTTCTCTGTCTAACTTGAAAATAACAAAATCCCCATCTAAATAACACAGTAAAACAAATGATTAACCTATAAGGCAGTATAGTCCAACATTTGTTGTATATTTTTTGTATGTAAATTTTATTTTAACTGAATGTAAATGGGATTATTTAGTATTTTATGGAAAATGGCAACATATACACACCATGAACATAATATCTAGTTGGATAACAACTATGTATAGAAATATTCTAATCATACCTTTGTAAATGGTTTTATCAACTAACATTAATGCTTTATCAAGATCCATATTACAATTTTTATTCATGGGAGTTTTATTGTGTTTACATCTTTCCAAATAAAAACATTGTAGAAATTATTTATTGTACTTACATTGATTAAAAATAATTTTATATTTATTTTGAAATATATTATAACTATGAAATATATTAATTTCACCTAGTAAACTCATTTCAAATTAATTTTTTATCATCTTTGAAATATTAGTACACAAAGAATTGTTTGAAGAACAGAAAATATTATCATCAACAAAAATTTGAGCTACTAAAACATGAATTGAAATTCATTTTATAAAACATTTAAGATCAACAATGCCATTTGAAAAACATTTAGAAATCATAAAAATATTTATCATATCTTACAAATCCCTAGGAGATTATTTTAAACCTTATTTACATTTTGATAATTTAAATACATGATTTTAAAAACGAGGATTTTCAAATCCTATGTGTTATTCCAAAAAACAATCATCATCTATAAAACCATTTAAGATTTTACATTTGAAATCCATTTGATATATCTTATAATCTAAATGTGTTTCATTGGAATGTAATATTATAACATCTTTAAGCCTAGATACTATTGAAAAGGCTACCTCATAGTCAATGCCCTCTTCTTGACTATATCCTTATTTAACTAATATTGCATTATTTATAATTATAGCACCGGACTCGTAAAATTTGTTTCTAAACACCCACTGAGTTCCCATTGTTAGAGTATCTTTAGGTCTAACAACCAGTTACAATACACTATTTCATTAAATACTATTATGTATTTCAGGAATTTCCAAAACACAAAATTTACCATTAATTGTATCATTGTTGTTATTATGATCAAGATATAACAAAAATGTATGATGTTCAACCTAATTTCTAATAGAGTCTCTAGTTTTTGTATCTCTATAGAGGGTTCTATCTATATCATATAAAAGATGATACCTATGATATCTAATAGATATAATAAAATAGGGAGTAGTTTTCTCATTTTCTTGAATTAGTTCAAGTTCAGGTTTAGGATGTTCCTATGAACTGGATGATTTTTCTATTTGTTTTATTTAATTATCAAAAGGTGTGGCATTGATATTTAAAATTAATAGATCATACTTAAGGATTTATTATATGGAATTAGGACTATGTGGATATTTTTCATAAAATTTCAAATGAATAGAGTCTTCCATAATATTTCATCTATTATTCAAATCCCGATATGATTTACTAGAAGATTAATAAAATAAGAAAATTCCATCATCAATATTGGAAGAATATTTTTCATGATTATCCATTATATTAAGAATAAATAATTTGAAACCAAAAAATCTAATGGAATTATCCTTTGGATTTCGACCATTCCACTGTATATAATTATTTTTTTAAGATAATTCTAATTAAAACTCAATTGATATGTAACATATTGTATTCATAACCACTGCCCAAAAATATATACATAAGAGGCTAGTTTGGGAAATTTCATAAAGGGTCATATTTCTTATTTCTAAAAAAATTATATTTTGTGGTCCTGGGAGAAAATGTTAATGATTAAATCAATTTTAGGATAAAAATATTCAAAGTATTTCTATTCAAACTCAAGACAGTGATCACTTATTTATGTATTTATTCTAGTTTTACTATGATTTTCTATAAATAATGTATACATTGTAAAACAATAGTATACATCACTTTTGTGAGCTTGAAAGAATACCCAAGTGTACCAAGAAAAGTCATATAAAGTAAAATAAACACACTTCATCCCAATTAAACAAGAAACTATAAAATGTCTAAACTAGTCCATCTGAAGCAACTCTAGTGGTTGATATTTGAAACTTATTTCATTGTTTTGTATAATATTTTATATTATTTCCATTTTTTAAATTGGTTATAGACTTTTCCATTTGGGAATTCTAGTTTAGGTAGATCCTAGTATAACTCTTTGCTTGTTCACTTTCTATGTGACTGAGAGTTTTAATTGCCAAGTATTCTATGACAAACCCAAGATTCCATGTCAGCTTCATTTTAGTAGGATTTATTTTTAGAAAATAAGGTGTCTAAACTATTATCATAAACATTATCATTTCTCAATGCATTAAACACTAAAGAATATTTAGAATTAACAGAATTATAGGAATTATTATAAAAAATAACAAGAAAACCATCATCACATAGATATGATATTCTAATCAACATAAATATTAAACCTTCATAAAAAATACATTAGAAAATAAAACAGTGTCAGAATTATCGATTTCTGAAAGATCAACAAGTTTCCCATTGGAATTGTCACAAAAACTAAAATGTCTACTATTCACTTTGTTCAGATTCTGGAAACATGAATTGTTCCTAGTCATTTTCCTGTAACAACTACTATCCATGTTCCAAAAATTTTTAATGGATCATTTCATGAAGGTTTCATAAAAAACAATATTTATTTAATAAATGATTTTCATATCCAAATATTAATGGGTAGAGAAATATTAGTGATAAATAAATTAAGAACCCATAATTTCATAATAGGTTTCCTATAAAAAAAGATTAAAAAATTTTATATATAAATACTCTATTGGGTCTAGATGAATAAAAACATGAAAATTATTTTCTTGAACTAGAACTAGGAATAAATTTATTTTTAACAATCCTCCTCTTTCTAGTTTGATACCCAAGACCAGTGGTGTACTTGGGGGCAGTCTTCAATCGAAGTAATTTTGTAAGATTATTTATTACATTATTAAATCTTTTAAAATATTTTCTATCAACTCATTATAAAATTTTAACTAATTGTTCTCCTTCTATAACTGATCATTTTTATCTTTTTTAGTATTAATATTAGAAATAAAACTATCTATCAAGGCATGATGTGTCTATAAAATCATATATTTATCCTCAATCTTATTTAAATTATCTTCAATCTTATTAACCTATTTAAAGATCTATTCATTATACATTTTTTCATCATTTTTTCCATCTCCATAGTGACTATAAATATTAATATGAGAATCTGTAAAAATATTGGATACCACATATGTGTTTGCCATAAAAAACATGTTAGGTATATCATGATTATCCTCAATAGTTGGGTCTGAATCCCTTGAGATGTCAAAATAATCAATCCAAGTTAATTTTAGGTCTTTCATTAATATCTTATCTTAATTATCATATTTATTATTGAATTTATGCTTTGGACATTCATATTTGACAATCCACTTCCTCTTATACTCATAGAAGATTATTTCATTCGAAGAATCATCTATTTTGAAATCCTTTACCAGGTTTCATCTATTATTATATTTTCACGTGTAACTAGGTTTCCTAATTAACTTATTCCTCTTGTAATTTTTTTAATCTCATGTACTGATAGACCATCTCTCTATCACTTTCAGTAGGTTTCTCCTCATCGCTTGAACGATCATATTTTATTTTCTCCTTTTGTTTCAAAATAGTCGATTTGGAGGCTACCTATTTTATCTTTGGTTCATGCTAATTTTTATTTTGAATTTGAGTTATTACATGTACATCATCATCTTTCAAATCATCTCTATAATAAGTAACTTTCTTATATCAGAAGACTCTCGGATTGAAACTCAGGTTCCTCTCCAACTATGAGGTAAACAGCTCAATAGGCACATCATTTGGTCTTTTTCAGAGACATGTTTCTCCATTGAGAACATTGTGTTCATGTTCTCATTCATCAGAAGATACATTTCAGATTAGGTCCTGTAATGTGTCTTTTTAAAAGTATCTAATTTAATAGTATATGTATTTAAAACAATTTCTCTAGAATAATAATTAACCTCCTATGAAATGGAAAAACTATCATAAATTTCAAAAGTAGTAGAATAGATAGATAATCTATTAAATTACTCATCACCCAAATCAGAGTATAAAGAATTCATGGATTTTTAATATAATAATATGCATTTTTAGTATCATTACTGCAAGTAGGTCTAGTGGTTCTAGGTTACTCATATTGATCATCAATTACTATCAAGATATCAAAACTAATACTCTCTTAATGAATTTTCATTTTAATCATCCACTGAAAATAATTAGTTCAATTAAGCATTTCATTAGTAGAATATCCCTATTTTCTATTATACATAAATAACAAAATTTATAATTTTTTTAAGATATTTAAAATATAACTATATCATAATTGAAAAGATATTTGAATCCCCTGTGATACCAAATGTCAGTCGAAGTGAATAACCCAAGAGGAGATTAATTGAGTTCAAAATAAAATTTCTATTAAAAAAGTAATAAAATTCATCCAATTAAATAAAAATGACATGCCAATAAAAATAGTAGTGTAATATATATTTTATCTTTTCAACTATTTCTCAAAGAATTATTAGGGCTACTTTAAAATAATATTTGGAATTACTTTATCTCTTCAAATTGTTTTAATTTATTGAATTATTTATAGAAAAACAAGATAATATTAGCTATAAAATTTATATTTTCTATATATTAGAATCAAATTCTGTTTGAACTCAAAAATAAAGAGAGAGAAAACGAAAACACACATCATAGTAAACATGGGGTTAGCTCTCAAGTTTAGACTTAATCCCCTCCTCTTTTAAATCACATGCTTCAAGGAATATAATTACAACAAATAATCAGATCCATAACCTATATCGAGCATTCAAACAATAGAACACTAGTTTTCTATGACCATACCCTTTTCCATAGTCATATGTGGTACGAAATAGAACACATTCCACACAAGGCCAGTTCAATTGTTCTTATACATAAACAGATAAAATTTGTTTGAGAAAATATCAAGTATTGTCTGGTTCAAGTACAAAAGATTGTGTGTATAGATAAAAAGAGTAAAATATCACAATACTCGATAGTAAAGAAAAACAGAGAGAGAAACAAGAAGAGATAAAAAATTAGTACTGCTCAGTCTGTGATTCTTTAGATTCTTGATAATCCTTGGATTTGACTTGGTGAGGAGCTTGAAAAAATTCTCCAAATGCTATATGAAAACATAATTCCATGGAGTTCACTTTTCTATATAAAAATTCTCTAATAATATTCATTTCATTTAGTAAAATAATGTAACTTAAAATTCTATGTATTCTACTCATTAATTATCACATGTATTCAACATATAAGTTTTCACTCACTATCACACACAAGGGACATATTCAGAAATATATAGCACACCAAATTCGAATATCTATTGAATAATAATATTAAATATTTCTTATATCAACATAATGAAAAAAAATCAATAAACTTCTAGATTGGACATCAATTCATAAATAAAATGGTTTAGGAATAATATTTAAACAAAACCACATTACACTATGTTAAATAACTCCATAAACTAAATGTTGAAATCATTAAATTCAGATGAAGCAAAATAAATATGGTAGAAAGCGTGAAGGTATCACAGTCCATTTATAACACAACTCAGCAATAACAAAAGGAAATAGTACCATAGATGGAATTATAAATGTTGAGCTAATGGCATTACATTGATGGAATTAGCTCATATGATGGTAGAAAAACTCATGTTGTAGTTGGAAATTAAAGGAAACAGAAAGATGTCTGAAACTCATCTGGCGATAACATAATGTTGTAGGTAGCTTATATAACGATAGCATAACTCCAATGGTAGTATGACATTGGTAGATATTTATTTAATCTAACGGTTGCACCACCTAGAATGAAACATGGGACTTGTGGTGGCATTCTTGATGGTGGCATGACTCCAGTGGTAGCATGACTCTAAAAGTAGAAGGATGCCAATGGTAGAATAATTTTAACTAACAGTGGCATGAGTCTGGCAGTGGCATTGTCGAACTAATGGTATCACATTAATACTAATGGTATCTTGTTTATGTTAACAATATTGCATTATAAATAATGGTATCTATTTTATATACTTATATAATTTTATTCCAATTATTTTTTACAAAAACAGTACACTATTATAAAAGATTAAGCTCAATATAAATATCTGAATCGCGATTTGTGATCAACAAAAACAGAAGATTCCAACAATGTATAATATGATTCCCATTAATTTTATTATTTTATAACTGATGAAATGACTGTTATGTGAATTTTAAATTAAACCTAAACTAAATGGGTCCTTATAAATACTTAATAAATGGAAAAGCATCAAAAATAATTTTTATTAAAATATATTAAAACATAGTTTATAGAATGTCAATAATTGGAATATAAATTCAAATTAACACTTATAAATTATTTATTTTAATCCTTGAATACATATTTTTTAAATCCAAAATTTGTATAAAATGTTCATGTCAGGTTTATATTCTGATAATTTCATAAATGTTTTAGTATTTTGAGAAAATTTTATTTTTCAGTTTACACCTTAAAATATACCATTTTAGAAAAATATAAAAAATTCACCCAAATAAAATATTGACCTGATGATATCAAAAATGATGACTATTTTATTCATTTCAAATTAAAATTATTAAAAATTTGCATCTTAAATAAAACCATATAATTCATGGAAAAACAATTTAGTTAAAATAAAATTATTTATTATTCGATTAAAAAATATATATAATTAATAATAAAATTATAATGAATTTGAATTCATAAAATTATTATAAAATATTTTTAATGCATAAATTAACTTTTTTCACATGTGTTTTCATTACACATCTAGTTGATTAATTATATTAATGTAAAATTATTTCAATAATGTAGTAACCCTTAGACATCTCTCATTGAGAACTAAATTAGGGGATAGAATGGGTCTATTTAATATTATTATTAAAAATAAGAAAAAAATGGGGGATTTTAGAATGATTCCAATTTAATATATTTGAGATGAATATGATAATAAATAAAATAAATGTTTTATATATGGAAGTGAATAATGATTAAAAAATTACTACATTAATATCATCCAAAATGTGGGTTTTTCATTTATAATCAGTAACCATTATAGTATATAAGATGGTTTAGAATTCCACAATCCTTTTGATATAATAAAAACCTAAAAATAGAAATCATTTGGATATGTATATAATTCATGAAATTATCAATAATATATGATATTATTAATATCAATGTTCTTCAATAATCCCTGGCCCCATAATTTTCATCAAGAAATCCTATTATCATTTAATAGATGATAAATGACACATAATTTTGTTTCATAAATTATTAATATATGATTCTCATCATAATTTCTATATCCCTGATCTCAGAAGTGCCTCGAGAGGTGGATTTACTCATCCAACATCATCATATTTAGTAAAAAAACTATAGTTACTGAGGAAATGCAAGAAAAAAAATTGAGAAGAAATGAGGCTGAATTGATATTAAAAAATTAATGAATGAATATCCATTTTAGAAAGTTATATTTCATTAAAATAAAACAAATTTACAATTAATAAATTATTTACAAATATTGAAAATGATGAAATGAAAAATAAAAAAGTTTAATTTCAAATAGAACTTAAAATGTGTATCACCTTACCCCTTACGCAAAAATACTAAGCCAATATTTGAGGAAGCAATTTATAAATTTTGTAACCATATGAAATTTATTTAAGTACATATTTTATAATAAAGCATTGGTTGATTTTTAAAATTTTTTCCACATTATTAGGTTCAAACCTCAACCACCTAATTGATTTTCACCTTGAAACTATCGATTGCTGGGACACAGTATATATAATTTATCAGTGACATTGTGTATACTATCATTTCATCCACCTTATATTTGATGTTATGATTTTCACAACATGTGTCTTAATGATATCATTTTATGTACTTAGCAACTAGAATATGGTTTTGTAACTCTTTATATCTTCTCTGTATTATTTTCAAAATGATACATTGTTTACTTTTTTCCAAATAGTGTGTACTTTTCAATTTTCCTCTAAATTTCCCCTGTTATTTCTTAATTACCTCTATCTATCATAAAAAATATATTTTATATCAACCAATTTAAATAATATTTTTCATTAAACACCTATAAAAATGAGAAGTACAAATGATTCTAATATTATGATATAAAATCCAAAATTTTAAAAAAAAAATAGTTGTAAGGGTAGAAAAAGATAGGAAATTATTAAACTTTTTCACCCCCAAACCAAAACCTTTTTGAATCTAAGAAAAATATAATTTAATCAATTACATAAATTGATTTAAAAATGAACATATTCCCTATTAATTGATAATTCAAATCTAAATAAATTTAATTCCTAGAGGTAATGTGAGAAAAGAAAGTATCAGACCAAGGATTCTGTGCTAATAATCATGGAAATAGTTTCCCCATCAATTGTATCAAATGAAAAATACAAGAATGAAAATTAACAACAGCACTATGCTACTAATTACCCATGATTTCTGTTTGTGACAACCATTTTCTTCTTATCATTCCAATTTCTATTATGAAAATATTGTTCCTTCTAATTTTTTTCTATAATTGTTTATTTTCCAGTAAACCATCTCTTTACCATTTATAATAAAAATTAAAAACCCAATAACTTAATAATTAAAAGAAGTATATACAATTTGGTTTCATACTATATTATATTATATTTTATTATTATTTTTATCTATTTATTTTTTATTACATATTTATAGTAACAACATTTGTTATTTTCCATTGGATAATCTGGTATAGTATGGAAACTGATCAGATAAGAAAAAAAATATATGGAAAAATATTTTTTGAATACATACTAATATTATCCTAACTTATATATAACTTCAATTATTTAATAATTATTCATAAACCACGAATTACAGTAATTATATGTGGAAATATTAAATGATTACTTTTCCACATAGAAACTCACTCAAAAGGTATCAACATATCAATGGTTTTGTACACATAAAACCATTTATATCATTAAAAACTAATTTTTTTTACTAAAATCAATCACCAATGTTAAATCCCTACTCCAAATCATACGCCATTTGTGAAATAAATTTTATTCAAATGGTGAATCAGCATGAAATCGATAAATTCAACATTTTTTTCAATAAATTCCATGATGGTGATGGGGTTCCAATATGAGACATTTTTATTCACTTATTATTTTAGTAAAAAATTTAGAAAAACATACCAAAATATATAAATGGTGAAAACGTTATTTTCACGACATTACTAATTTTATTATTTTTTAAACCTAAAGGAAAATAAAAATATTATATAAAAATTTTGGAAACCAATATACATGGTGTGTACCAATATATACAAGACATTAACTTATTTATATAGACAAATGAGGAAAAAAATTCTCTCCCATGATTTGGGTGGGGTTCCAACCTATGATTGGTTCAATCCCATTGATCATCCAAAAAACCTGTATAAAAGTTTTTTCCCTATGAAATTTATTATATTTTCTGTATTTTATATATTTTTTAAACATTAACACACACCACATGAAATGTGATAATATACACATTTTTCACTAATTTAAATTAAAATATGTGATATGGGTGTGACTCTCATGGTTGGAGAGGGATTCAAAACTTTGAGAGGTTTTATTTTAAGGGGTTTCTAGAACCAGTGAATCCCATTTAATTCCCCTACCACATTGTTAAATTTTTTTATTTTCATTACTATAATTTTCAATGATGTTACATATTATGTGAATGGGTATATATTATGTGTAAAAAGTGAAAAAGAATGGATCAAGAATTGATGGTCAATGGGGTATTTAAACCATTGAGCATCCACTGGATGAATGAATTCCTTTTTATCAATTTAATTTTCATTATTTGTCTCTATTCATTGGTTATAAATAAATAAATATATATATATAAAATAACATAATTTTTTTACATTAAAAAAATTCTTTTATATATAATTATAAGAGTTACATTCATTTTATTTTTATATAAAATATATTCAATGTTCTATATATTAATATGTATATATTATTTAATGATATTGTGAAACCTTGGTATATGCCTTATAGTTATTTAATTTTATAATTAATTATATGCTAAAATGGTTCAGTCTCAATAATTAAAAAAATTGTATGTATACGTTTGGTTTGGAAAATACTGAGAATGGAAATTAGTTACCAAACCAATGCTTGTTGATAGTCCCTTATAAGGTCAAAAAGTCTAAAATTAGGTTGTAATAAATGTGAGGTAACAAAAATGAGTGGAAATTTATTTACATCATAAAGAGAGCTGTTTTGGATTAAAAGATAAAGAAAAGAAAGACGGTGGTCTGTGAACTCACCCATCTGCACAAGAAAATCAACTAAAGATGAGGAATCAAATTTAAAAATCTGAGCATAGTCATTTATAATCAATTGATCATTATAATTTTTAAAACAATTATTAATAGTTTTTTAACAAGTTTCCATTTCATTGGAATATTTATCGAGATTTCTATTTCCAAACAATATTATTAATGAAGAAAAAATTTTAACGGTAAAAGAAAATAAAGAATGTGGGGGAGATATGTTATCGAGGTGCATCAATTTAAATAAGATCATTTAAATCATAATGAAAATAGATGTTAGATAGAATATCTTTTTAAAAAATAAAAAATATACGAAATAGATATAAAATATAAAAATATTAAACATTTTATCTCACAGCTCTCCTAGTAAATGACACCAAAATTTAGGCACACTACCACCACATGCCGAATTGATTATTTCTTTAAGTCTAGAAAAACTGATGTAATTTAGGAACTATAACACATATCTCAAGGATAATTAATGGGAAATAAAATTTAAATATTTAATATATTGAAAAATAGAATAATAAAAAGTGGGGGAGGTATTTAATAATCGTTCTAATTTAAAATTTTTGGGAGGAAGATGATATGAAATAAAATAATGGTTCCAGTAGAATGAGGTATGTATTAAGTCAAGTAGTTGAGTGTATTGATATCATTGATAATAAATATTTATCTTTTTTAATTAACATTTGTTATACTCTATTTTCTCGACCAGACATCCTCTAGTTTTATGCTATAATAAAATCCTCCACCATGTCTTCATCTCAACACATATATAATAAATTAGTTGATCAATAATACATAAACCATCAAGTTTCCATGTTCTATAATAATACATTGTTCCTCTAAATTCTATCATGTATTCCAATAATTCATGAAATACATGATCTATGTAACATAACTTTTATTCAATAATCATTAAGATATATCACACTCCCTCATTTCTCAATCCATAATCTCAACACCACCAAAAGAAGGATTTACTCAACTAACAATATGTTGAGTAAAATGGATCAGTTGATAAATGAAATGAAATAAAATAAATAGAGTAGAGGGGAATATACTTTCAAACAACAAGCATAATGAATAAAAATTTGTTTTTGAAAAAAAACTTCTTTACACACAAACACATTTACAATAAAAAAATGACTTTCCAATGATTAAAATGAATAATTGGAATAGAAAACAATAGTGATCATGAAAAAATGTGAAATGGGTAGAAACATTCCCCATGTATAAATATATTGATCAACTTACCAAGAAATAAATTTATATGTTTTTAACAATAATAAATGTAGTGAAGTACGTATTGTGCAGTTATTTTATGGTCATTTATGTACAATTTTATATATATTTAGATATAGAAATATTCCTAGAAATTTATTTTGATCAATAAAATATCATTTGGTAGGACACAGAACATGTAATTTATAAAATACATAAAATGAATTTTAGTTCTAATCAACCCACCACTTAGAGTCATGATTAACAGAGTATGGCCTCATGAAGACAAGGTGTGTACTTCTCGGTTAGACGATGACTATTTGAATATTATGATTTACTTCATGTATTTATACTTTACCAAATGAGATATACTATCATAATAAAGAGTTTTTACTATAGATATTGATATTTTATTCATGTATTTTTCAAAACACACATTTCATACATTTAGTGCAAACTATGTATACTTTACCAAACTAGATGTACTATCTGAATACATAGTGTTAACTTTTCAAAATTTTTCCATGTTTCTCTATATCATTCCTTATCACCCTAATCAGCTATAGAATTTCATAACATAGAAGAGATGGCCAATTTACAAAATATATTTTGTTAACACCTTTAAAATATGAGGAATAAAAACGATGTTAATATTATGAAGTTAAATCCTATAATCATTTAAAACAATTGATGTAAGGTACAAAGAGGATGGAAAATACATATATTATTAATATATGTGTTAATTTTTAAATTTATATAATTTATTATTATAAATATACATACATAAATACATATGTTTATCTTTTTATATATATATGTGTGTGTGTGCATGGTAATAAAAATAAATTATTATTTTCTATATGTTGTTAATAGATAATAAAATTTTTATTTTTTTAATTTATATATAAAAATTAATAATGAATAATCTAATAATTAATATATTTAAAATTTAATATTATTTGTAATTAGTAATTTTTTATTCTTAATTACTATATATTTTTATATTTAAACACACAAACATATTTATATTTAAAAATAACAAATAGTTAACAATTTTCTGTATTTATATATAGTTATTAATATATATAAATTAAATAATAAATATATTAATATATATATATATATGGTTATATCTGGGGTTTTTTAATAATAATAAATATATGTCATGATCCCCTCCATCAGAGATGACCCTCCAAGAATGGAGATTAAGAGATGGAGATAATGACTCTCGAGTACCACGTTCAGTAAGCCTCGGGGTGGTGACCAGCACCAAGAGAATACAAATATCACAAAATGGGAGGCGTTAACCTTGTATACTAACCATGATTGGCAGATAAGATGTATCAACCCCAAAAAAGTCAATGACATATATAGAAAAAAGAATTAAATCTATCCCACGTATATTTTTTAAAAACAAAATTGTTACAAATACAATCCAAACTAGAAAGTAAATACCAAGATAAAGCTAAGTAGCAACATGACCAGAGTCCCAAGATCCCTAGATAATATGGTATAGCATGGTGCACATAAACCTCATGGAAACCTGAATGTATTTTTATATAAATAGGGTGATCATAAAAATGTAATACGTAGGAAAACTAAATTTTCTCGCGCATAAGTGAGAGAAGAATACTAATGATCCCATGAGAAAATAGTAGAACAACCAACACCAAAAAATTTATATTAACCATCACCACCTCTCCAATGAATTATCACCCAGTAATAAAAATAAATTAATGTAATATAGTAACCAAATCGATGATAGGGTACCCCACACCCCTTTCCCGTTGATTATTCGCTCTCACACCCTAATGGAAAACATCATGGCACTCCCACCTCTTTTGAAAGAACAAAGTCCCAACCCGACCGCACTCACCTGGTCCACATACCACATCACATCCCGATCACACACGCCAATTTCACATACCACATCATATCCCACTCACACACACCTAGGTCACATGCCACATCACATATCGAAAACACTTGGGAAAGCACAACACATCTCATCTTGAAGACACCTAGGAAAACACATCTCACCCGCACACAGCTAGGGCCCACAAGACAGAGCATACCTGAAGAATCTTGGGATATCACCATTTGGAAGAGGGAGCAGGGAAGAGTGGCTGCCCAGCCATCCATTCTCACACTAGGTTGTTTGGTAAAGACACCCTCCCCATAACGATGGGTGTTTCCGACACATTGTGATCAACTAGTTTGGGGTACATATAGAAATCACAAGGAAAATAAAAGTATTACATATATATAATGCTGAACACTCCTTCCTAACATATGGGAATCATAACAATTTTTACCTCTATATGTATTTATTTGTATCACCAACATTCACTTTAGAAGTTAATTACATAAAGTTTCTTCAAAAGTCTCCTTCACTTAACAAACATTCATTTCATTGTTTATCTATAACCATGGTGAACCATGAAACCCATAATTTCAATTTCCAAACACCTTCTCATTTACCAAATAAACTCATGCCATATCAACAATTTTTAATAATTATTTACTCTATCACTACCTAGAAAACTATAAAACATAGACCACAAAAATCAGCATAACTAAAGTCACACAAAAGAAGGATAACTATGTTAAATAAACCCACATCACATTCCTCTCCATTCAACACCCATTCACGACATAACATACATCGATACAGATACACACATCGAAGATTTATTCATGATACTCATGGATAAACTCTAGAAGAATTACCCATAACGACCACTACTGTCATAATTATTCAATGTCATCCGACCTAATCCATCTTTTCAATAGAGAAGATACCCAACTTATTTCCACGCCTAGAAAAACCTCTTATCTCTACCATTCTTGGAAGCCCTTCTACATAACCACACCACATCCACCAAACCAACCCATTGTGCTGATCTGTTCCCACAACCACACCACCAAAAGAACCCAAGAAAGTTATATTTATATTTAACAATACATTACTTCTTTAATAACACTTGTTAATTTAGGGGTTATCTTAGAATCATTTTGATCATATGTCATCAATTTAATTTTTAAATGTATGTGGTTAACCGATTTCTCTACAATTACTTGACAGGAAAACAAATATCATTTATTCCAAAATCATTACTCAGTGAAAAAAGTACAACTCCAAACATCCATGAATTTCAGTGAGGCATTTATCACATATAATTCACAACAACAATAAAAAAATAATAATAAACATATCATACATCTCTTTTCCTAGGCCCAACATATTTATCTCAAACCAATTAATTTATATTTATTAATTTTTATTCCTCTATATTCACTGTAGATAAATTCATACTCACACCCCACATGACATAAAAAAGAGAGATATGAAGGAAAACCTACTTGGAGGATGAAGCAATCATCACTTCCATAATAAGCCAAAGAAGGGGTGCACATCCTGCAAAAAAACTCTAGGGAAAACTCTATCCAAAGGCTATAACACAAATGCATGACTCCTAGTTGAATAAGGGTTTTGGGGATGTCTTGTAACAAGAGGAAAGACAAATAATGAACTAAGGGAGGACACTGGATAACGAGTAATAGATCTAAGACTCACAAAAAATAAAGAGATTTTAAAATCCATTAAAGGTGGATCTTGACCAAGACCACACAGTTTAGAAGTCAAAGGATGTTTCATGTTTTTAGAAGATATATAAGATATTAAACATCTCCAAAAACATTTTAATATATTATTAAATACATTTTATGTCAAATAAAACCATAAATGGTAGAAAATAGAAAAAGTAGAGAAATTTTTTATTTTTGAAAAGGTGTTGAAAATGAGTCACTAGTGAGAGTCACCAGTGGATGAGTCACTAGAGAAATACACCGGTATGATCTACTAGTGTGAGTCACTGATGCAAGATACCAGTGTGAGCCAACAATGTGAGCTAATTTCATGACCCACCATTGTGAGTTACCAATTCGAGCTATCATCTCGACCTACAGGTGTGAGTCACCGATGTAGGTTATCGTCAAAACCGATTGGTGGGAGTCACCATTCCAAATCACTAATGTGACTCACCATTGTGAGATACCATTGAAACTCACTACTACAATTCCCTACATTGACTCACCGTTGTGGGCTACTTTTGTGACTCACCACAGCGAGTCACCATTGGAATAATTGGAAATTTGGAAATGTCTGGAAATAAGTCACTATAACCACCCAAAACACTTCAAACACCAGATTTTTAAACATTAATGGACCAGAGAGGTCTAGTAAATTACACCATATAAATCTCAAAATATTCTCTCTCTGGAGAATTTCAAACCATCCCCATAAGTAATGGAGTTATCCAAACCACCACCTCATAAGATACCTCTCATGTATCCTGCTACACTCGAAACAGTGCTAACAGAAAAACATATCAACGTATAACAATAAACCACAATATATTTTTTAAATGTTGGAGTGGAAACCTCCTAATCCAACATAAACTCCTCTCACATACACTATGTAAAACAACCACAAGGCACACCATACTGGAAAAACAAACAGATGGCCTCAAACACATGAACACGCGAATCACATCCTCCATGTCAAGATACTATTTTATATGGGTGGCACTAACTCGACCTTACATGTTTAATCACATCTCAATTAATGTGTCTCGATTAGTAATTGGTTCCTCCCCTTTTTTTGTCAAAACATGTTCGCATATTATTAAACAAGAAAGAAGATCATCTCATAGAAAATAAATCTCTAAAATCTTATTATAAGAAAACAAGAACTGTGAATAATTCAAAAAAACCAAGGGTATTGGGCATACATCCGCACTTCTCAATCCCTAGTAATCTCATCTAGGGATCCATGTCTCCATAACACATGAACTAAAGGAATGGTTTTCCCACACAACACTTTCTTCTGACGATCCTGGATCACCACTGGTCATTCCACAAATGTTTCTTCATCCTCAATTCCAAATTTCCCTAGTCAATGATGTGGATGTTATAGTGTTGATACTAATGAAATTGAGAGGCATGAAAGACATCATGGACCTTCAATAACTGTAGTAGTAGTTCCAACTATTATTACACCTTTCCAACTCACACCAACATCTCGAACAGTCTCATGAATGCAGGATAAAGCTTACTCCCTCTGAAAATCCTCTATTTCCCACATCGAGGGGAAACCTTCAAGAACATGTGTTCCCCAACCTCAATCTACAAGGGCTTCCTACTAAAATCGGAATAAGACATTTGTAGGTCTTTTGATTCTTTCATCCTCTCATAGAGAAGACGAACCTTCTATATAATTCTCTATACTATGTCGGGAACAAGAATAGTTGTCTCTCGAACTTTGGCCCACCACGAAGGTGAACGACATGGTCTTCCATACAACGATCGAAAAAAATCCATTACAATGGAAGAGTGATTACTATTATTGTATGTAAACTCAAAATAGGTCAAGTTTCTCACCCAAGATCCTCCAAATTCCAAGACACATGACAAAAACATATCCTCCAATATTTGGATTATGTTATCAGTCTTCCCATCTATCTGAGGGTGGGATAGAGTGCTGAGGCATAACTTAGTGTCAAAATCATGTTGAAATCCATTCTAGAAATGTAAGGTAACACTTGTATCATGACTCGAGATAATAGATATTGGAACATAGTGAAACCATACCACCTAATCCACATAACTTTTTACCAAGGAATCTATTATGATTAACTCATTAATCACCATGAGTGGACCGATTTCTTCAACTGATCCACTGTCACCCAGATAACATTGTAGCATCCATGGTCTATGGGTTACCCTATGAGAAAATCCATTTATATTTCATCCCATTTACACTCGAGGAAATTCATGGTTTGTGGAAAACCACCGAGAACACGGTACTCGGATTTTACCTGGTGGAAACCAAGAATCTTGACACAAAATCCATTATTTCAAACTTCATTCTGGGCTAATTAAACATAATCCTCATGCCACAGTACATTTTAGAAACATATGGGTGTTCCACTAATGTAGAGATATGAAACTCATGGATGAATAACTCATGGATTTCCACCATCACAATCTACTTCCCATGAAACAACATAGGGTTTTGACCATTCTATAACCATACCTCTAGAGTATCACAATGGTCAATGTGATCCCACATCACCTCTTCTTATGAGTCTCCCCATAGAGACTCCTCCACCTCCTACATTAGAAAATATTTCATCTTTATCTAGAAAAACATCCTCTACCAAAATACACTAATGCATCAATGTTCATGGCTTTCTACTCTTCCATTGTCTTCCATGAATCTTTAGATTCTTGAAATACATCATTTTGTGGCTTCTTGATAAAAGCATCAACCATGAAATTCCCCTTTCATGAGGTGTATGAGATCTCAAAATCATTTTCGTGTGAAAACTACATCCACATACACTATCACAAGTACAAATAACATGGCTAAAATATAAACCCCAAACTCTTGTGATCAGTGAACACCAAAAAGTACTCCCTGTTGAGGTAATGATGCTACATATTCTGTGAAAACACAACCATTAATAGCTCCAAATTATGGGTGAAATTGTTATGTTTTTCAATATGAAACTACCTTGACCCATATGAGATCACTTACTATTGCTACATCCAGATTCATCCCATGAAAAGTTGGGAATAATCACAAAACACCTCGAACATCCCCGCTTCCTCTAGCAACTGCATCACTAGAGTACTAACCATATTCCCCATTACATAGTATATTGCAACCTATAACTAATTTTTCCACACAAAATATATGTCCTTTATTTTTAGCGATTTCAATAGAGATGTAACTCGAGATAAATTCAGTAAAAACCTCCGGTAATAGCCCATAAGACTATGAAAATTGTGAGGCCATACCACATTCTTGGGTGATTCCCAAGAAAAAATTACTTCAACCTTCATTGATTACACTGTTACACCCATCTGGGAAACCACATTCCCATGGAAATGCACCTATCATCTCCAGATCATGTACTTGGAAAACTTTCTGTAATGCTGGTAGCATCGAAGGACTTGCAAGACAATCTTGAGATGTTTGGTATACTCCTCCTATGACTTCGAGCAGATCAACATGTCATCAATGAGTACGATGATGAACTGGTCCAAGAACTCACAAAATATGGATTTCACAATCCCCAAGAACATGGATGGGGCATTCATAACAATGGATGACATGACTATGAACTCAAGTGGCCATACATTATTATGAAAGCAGTCTTTCAGATATCAGCATACTTTACCCTCAACTGGTGATATCCTGATCGTAGATCGATCTTAGAAAACCATCTTGACCTTATCTTCTAGTCAAAAAGATCCTCTATCTTCAGAATAGGGTTATTGTTCCTTAACATTACATAATTAAACCTCTTGTAGTCTATTCACAAACTTAGAACACTATCTTTTTTCTTTGTGAACAATACCTGATCACCCCACGATGACACATTGGGTGGGATAAATCCCTTATTCACCAAGTCATCAATTTGAATCCTCAAATCTCCTAACTCTGAATGAGTCAGCTGATAAGGATCCTCCAAAATTGGAGATGCACAGGGCTACAGGTCTATCCCGAACTCAAAATACTGTTGAGTGGGGTTGAGTCACAACCTCCTCAGGAAAAAAAATCAGGGAACTACCCAACTACTCTGGGAACCTCCACCATCTCATCATCTAATAATTCCACTAACTTCTTGGACAACAAGGAAAGAAGATTCACTACATGCTAAATGCCCATCTAACAACTCCACTCGTCATTGACAACCAAAAACTGGATATCCATATTTGAAAACCTGACTCTTCTCCTGAAGCTGTCAATAATAACATGCACATAATACAATTAGTCAATGTTGAGAATGATATTGTATGTATTCAGCTATAATAAGAAGATATCCCCATGGGACTGATGTGGCCCAATCATCAGTCTACATCCCATGCACACATCAAACAAGTTGGTTTACCCTTTTATTAACGTACTTCACACTAGGGGAATGGGAAGATTA
Source organism: Viscum album (assembly GCA_963277665.1). Taxonomy (NCBI): domain Eukaryota; kingdom Viridiplantae; phylum Streptophyta; class Magnoliopsida; order Santalales; family Viscaceae; genus Viscum; species Viscum album. The sequence continues at coordinate 440,752,274 of OY728135.1, read as the reverse complement.
TTTACTTCTATCCCCATAGTGTGGTTTATGACTGGGTGAAACAAATGAGTGCGAAGCTCTAGAATCAAAAACATTCACCAGAAATGGTACTAAACAAGATGATTATACCTATGATGATCTCTGGCCCCACTATAACTTCTGATTCGAGGGCGTGAAACATACCATGCCTACCTCTTTTACCCCTCCTCTGATGACTACTTCCCAACCAAGCCTGATTTGATGTCCATAAAGATTCCATGAGGTCGGCCTCTACCTACATTATCTCCCACGATAATGAATTAGTCTACTATCCATACTCCTAAAATGGCCAAGATAGAATCTTCTGATAAGGATTGCACTGAACCTATCCACCTCCATCGTACTAATCTCAAACAGACACTAGTAACTATTATTGATAACGGTTTTGAACCCCATAAAAGAAACACATTTTCCCCAAACCCATGAGAATCTAATGGGGCAATCCCATGTGAACTTAATTGGGACCATAAGGATGAAACATAAACTACTGATGTCAATTCCCCAACGATCGAAATCTTGAGGGCCCTGGCACCTGAGACCTAACTCTTGTAAACCTACCTCTTGAAGAACCCTGTTATCTTCTCTCTCATGGAATACATCCTCAGGATTGCATCTTCTCAATCACCACCTCCTTTTTCTGAACCTCTAAGCACGCCGAAAATGAAAAGGGAGTTATTCCATACTACATAGAAAGATGAAGTTCCTCTTCTAGTTGTCTAACATGAGACTCCTCATCTTCACAGAGATCTGGGTAAAATGAAAGAAAATACTTCAAATTAATCCCATGATACCATACAAGCATACTCCCCAGCTATTGGGAGTGTAACTCCTGCCTCTTATCAACCTTCATTATTGATGAATGGAATTATGCTCAGAACTCCTTCTCAAAATTAACCCATAGAATGTTAACCACCATCCTCTCCCCTATATACATAATCCACCACTAAGATGAATCTCCTCGTATCTGGTTCACTGGCAAACGAACACATTACTCTATCAAATCCTAGATCAAACATAAGGTGATCTCAACCTCCTCAATCCTGCTCGCCATATCCACATCTGAAATAATGCCCGCATACTTTCCAAATTCCTGTCACTGGAAAACACATAATTTTATCTACCACCGGTTATCCTACACTACTGGATCAACCCTACCCTGATCAACCTGATCGGTCTGCTGAGCCTCAACATCCTGAGCCACATTCGGATGATGTCCTGGTTTCATATATGAAAATGGTAAACATGGAATCCCAATGCCTGAATACTATTGAATTCTATTTATGATTCATTTTAGCTCATTTGAATAGTTATTTTATCTATTTCAAATTCCCCAAAAAACAATTAAAATAGGAAACCAGATTATTATGATGCATGTAACATTCCTATGCATTCTACCCTAAAAATAGTGCAGCCTCACTTGGTCATTTGGTAGGCTCAGAGTCGTTGCATTGGATCTTGGGGAGTCCTAAAATCCTATATCCTTGTCGGTCTTCCTTGGCATATTTCATGCACGAAGGTCACCTGACATCATTTCCCTACCAACCCATGTAATCATCAATCTGCCTAACTCCAAAATCTATCATATCTCTAAAAAATAACCTTTGATGCCATTTTTTCATGACCCACTCCCACCAAAGATGTCCTTCCTAGATTGGTAAGGACGAAAAGAATATAATGACCACTGACTCTTTCCTCTACTAGGCCCTGGGGTGGAGACCAACACAAAAGGTATTCAAATATCACAAAATGGGAGGCACTACCCTTTTATAATAAATAAGATCATGAGATAGATGTATCTATCCCAAAACAACTCCAATACATATTTATAAGAAAATAAATATCCATCCCACGTGAATGTTTGAAATAAAAATGTTACAAATACAATGAAAAATCAAAAGTAAATACCAAGATAAAGCTATGCACTAACAAATAAATTGTTCCAATAGTCCAAGAATATAAGGTCCAGCATGGTCTACGTAATCCTCCTAGAAACCATATATCAGTTTTATATATGTACGGTGATCATAAAAGTATACTCAGTAGAGAATCCAAAGTCTCTTGGGCACATGTGAGAGAAGAATATTAATTATCATGTGAGAAAACAATAGAACCAAGAACACTAAACAAGGTATACAAAAAATCCATACCCAAGAAAGGCACACAAAACATGTAATCCAAATCATGTAATGTAATATAGTAATATCATCAATGATAGGGTATCCCACTCAAAATTAACACTCATTCCATGCTCATACACCCTAACCAAAAATGTCATACTGATCCCACCTATTCTGAAAGAACCACATCATAACCCGGCCACACACTCCTGGGGAACATTCAACATCACATCTTTCCTACACACACCTGGGACACATACGACATGACATCCCTACCACACACACCTAGGCCACATAGCACATCACATTCTGAAAAAATCCGGGAAAGCACCACACATCGCATCTTGAAGACACCTATGAAATCAAAACTCACTTACACAAACCTGGTACCCACAAGCCAAAACCATCCTGAATATTCTTGGTCTATCACTACCTTAAAAAGGGACTAGTTAAGAGGATGCATCTATTTATCCATCCTCCCATCATTTTGTTTGGGAAATACACCATCTCTCATGATGATGGGGGTGTTTGGGACATTGTGCCCAACTAGGGTGGGGTGCTTATAGAAATCACATGGAAAATACAAGTAATACATATATATAATTACAAACACCCCTTACAAACCTTTGTGATTTAAAATAATTTATTCCTTTACATGCATTTATTTGTATCAGCAACTTTCTCATTGGAAATTGATAAATTAATGATGCATCATAAGGATCTTTCGCTTACCACCCATTCATATCATTATTTATCTATAACAATTGTTAACTGTGAAACCCATCGTTTAACAATCCAAAATCTTTCCCATTTACCAAACCAAATCATTCTACCTCAACAGTATTAAGTATTTATTCTCTCCATCTCTAACGAAGAAACTAAGTAACACAGAACATAACAACATACAAAAAGTCACACAAATGAAGTAGAACCATGGTAAGTTATCCCACTTCACATTCCTCTACATTTACCACCCATTATTGACATAACAAACATCGATCCATATATACGGGATAAATATATATTCATGTTACTCATGGAGAAACTCCATATGAATTACCCATACCAACCAATTTCAACATCAATCTTCTATGTCATTCCACCCAATCCATCTTCTCAATAGAGAAAACCCCCAACTGAATCAACCCCTATGCATATTTGTTCCCAAAAAAACATAACCACATAAACCCAACAAATATATATTCACATTTAACAAGGTATTACTTCTATAATACCACTAGATAATTCAGGAATTATCACAGAAACTGTTTGATCCAGGGGTATCCATTTAATAGCTGAATTTTTATTGTTAAATGAATTCATAGATACTATTTGAAAGAAGAAAACATCAATAAATCTAGAACCACTAATTAGTGTGCAAACAAAATCCCTAAATGATCATGATTTTCATAAGGTAGTTTATCCCATATAATTCACAACTACAACCCAAAACAAAAAACAAAAATATCATAAAAAACTTCACCCCATCCTAGCATATTGATCTTGAACAAATTAATTTATCTTTATTAATTTGGTATTTATCTATATTCATAATAGATAAATTAATATGCCTACCCCTCACGAAACACAAAAGAGAGTGACATAGGAAAACATATGTAGAAGAAGAAGTGATCAACACTTTCATAATGCACCAAAGCATTGGAAAACATGCAGCCGAAAAACTCCAGGGGGGGAAACTCAATCCAAATGATACAACACAAATGCATGACTCCAAGAGGAATAAGGGTTATAGGGAAGTCTTGTACCAATATGATGAAGAAACAATAAATGAAGGGATTCCCCCAACATAGAATAATTAGATTCAACATCATGGAAAAAATGGGTTTTAAAAGCCATTAAAGGCAGATCTTGACCAAGACCACATAGTATGGGATTAAAAGGAACCTTCACATTTTTATAAGATATATATGATTCGAAGGGATCCAAAAACCATAAAAATGTGGTATTAAATTCATTTTATCTCAAATAAAACATTAAAGGGGCGGAACAAGAAAAACTATGAAAATTCTGGAAATTCCAAAAATAGTTGAAAATGAGTCATTGGTTGTTGCATCATCGGTGTGAGTCACTAGTGGATGAGTCACTGAAGTGAGCCACTTGTGAGAGTCTCTGGTAGGAGCTACCATTGTGACTCACCAGTGTGAGCTACCAATATGATTCACCAGTGCGAGCTACCGTCACGACCTACTAATGTGAGTCACCTTTGCGAGCTACCATCACCAAATACATGTGTGAGTCACTGTTCCAACTCACCATGGTCAATCAAAATTGTGTGCTACCATTGTGACTCACCAATGCAACTTCACATTGTGAGCTACCATTAGGACTCACCACTGCGACTCACAATTTGAAAAACTGGAAATTTGGAAAAGTCTAGAAATGAGTCATTGTAACCTCACAACACAATTCAAACACAGTATTTTCAAAAAATAATGGAAAAGAGAGGTCCGGGCCATTACAATATATAAACTCAAGAACATAATATATAATAAATAATAAATAATTTATAGTTTTTAAATTTATATATTAATAAAAATATGTATGAAATAACCTATATATATATATTTGAATTTTTACACGCACGTGTGATTTAGCATATTTATAAAATATATATTTAATAATAATATATATATATATCAACAATTATTTAATGAGTTTAAGGTTATATGAAATGAAATAGAACATTTATATTTATTTATATTTTTTTAATAATTAATCTATAAACTAATATTTATATTTATGTGTGTTTATGCGTTATTAACTATAAATATATAAATATCAACACATGCACAAATATATCTATTATATAATAAATGGTTGATATTTTTTACTATTAATTTATTGTTGTAAAATTAATATATTAACAAATAAATATAATAATTTATTATATGTATTAATATGTAAACATATATATTAGTCTTTACACCGACATTCTAAATTGTAAATATATTTATAAATAATATATTTATGAATAATATATATATATATTATTAACTATATTTACATAAATAATTATATCTATATATATTAACAAATAATTTATTCATTTATCTTTATATTCGCATTTATTTTTGTTTTTAAATATATAATAATATTAAAAAATATATTTATATATATATATATATATATTTATATTTATAGATAATATATATGATTATATATATATATATTTATATTAATAATTTATGTGTTTGTACTTATGTTCATATTTTTTGTGTGTGTGCACATGTGTGTAAGTGCGCATATGTTTTAATGAGTAATTGGTTGGGATCATGGTTTTTTCATAGCCTTATAAAATGCAGAGTGAGGGTTTAAATCTCACATTTTACAAATTAATTTTTAATTTATTATATAAGTTATAGTGTGGGATTGTTAGTTGGGTAGGGGTGGTATATATAGGGGTAATCCTTATAGGGGTTCTCTTAGGAAAAGATGGGTTTGGTCGAGCATGGGATTAACGAATTTGGGAAATTAGTCATGTAAATAAATTAATAAAATAATTAATTAAAAATGTTTTAAAGAAAAAAATAAAATTAAAAAAAACATCACTAAATATAAAATCATAATGATAAACCATCATGAAATTATTTTTTACATGGTGATCTATAACGATTATTAAAAAATTCATGATTCATTATAAAATTGCATAAACAACTACTAAATTCAATAAAACAATGATTAAATCCTTATTTTATGGTAATGAAGATAAAATCTGTCTCATTTTAGATAACTATGTAAAAGTCATAAAAAATCCAAAAACAAAATACCAAACTAAGAGACTGATGTGTTTTTAGATATTTAACAACACTTGTACTATGATAAAAAATATAGTCAAAACCATATACCATTATCACCATGCTTGAAAATAAATCCATGTAAAACTATAAATAATTAAACATTCATACCTCTAGCTATATATTGAAATATAAATGATATTCAATCACATTCATTATGAATATCCATCAGAGTTATCCACAAAACTCCATCCTCTATGATGTATCCAAGAGATGAAGTTGAATTACCCTACGCTCAGGTTGAAACCTCCTCTTAATCCATAATATGCTAGTATATCAAGTGTCTAATTGTAGAGGATGGAGAGAGCATGGAAGATTAGATATGAGGATTTGTTGTCAATTTAGCATTATATCAATGGTAATAGACAATTTATATATCCCTTATGGATTGTCCCACATTGTTCCAATATGTTAAGTCTTATTTTTTGTCAATATAAAATTTAGAAAAATGTCAATTTTGTTTTAGTGATGTAAAGTTGTGATGGTTGTAGGATTATTGTGTAAACATACTCAATATAATTATGATGATTTTTTGCACTGATCATTAATTAAAATGAAATTGTTATAATGAAATATTATCTACTTCATTTTATAGGTTTCATTATGTTGGTTTTGAAGGCCTAGAATTTATTTTATGAAGATTAATAATAACATATTCCTCATTCATGTTCTCCATAAAAATCATTTCAAGTCCCTTGTAAACATCATACAAGAAGAGTGTAACTATCATTCTCATTGTATGCCTAAATTGGATTCTATGTAACCATTATCTCCATATAAATCATGTTATATAAAGTTTCAAATGCGAATTATGGAACTACATAAAGTTAAAATCATTTTTGATATCCTTGATAAGTCAGGAAAGACATAGTTAATTATAATAAACATGTGGTTGATCCAAATGATCATTTTTTCACATAAACATTTCAGCTTTTACATTGTAGTTTCTTGCCAGTGGTCATTTTCATGTGTGTGACATCTAGAGAGATGAATAAGGTCCAGATATATAAACAACATTGCAATATGGAGCTCCATGTGGTAGTGTGGCATGATTCCGTGTATGTGGATATTTATAATGACTTTAAAGAAGTGAGTGTTGTGGAGAATTAAAAGAAGGAAATTTCTCAAGTCTTCGGGATATTTAACTGAATATTGGAATGTAAATTTGAATGATTTTTATAAAGTTAACAATTTACTAATAACTTTGACCATTTAAAAAGTGAAGATCATAGTTGCATCCAAAGATCGAAGAGTATTCATATTGTTAACAATAGGTATAATATTCATGTGATATTATTCTATGTGGATATATATATATAGGCATTAAATAATAATATATTGTTGGGAGTTAAGAGAACTCATGAACACTAAGTGCGAGATAATTTTTTTAAGCACAGAAAATTATTATCATGGTTACTAAATGAGTCAAATTCAAGAGACAATGAAAACATTTGGGGTTTTTTGTGACCTCAAGAATTTATGAATGATTCTATAAATTTATATCACTCATGAACCCAAGGAATTATTGAGACAATTATTTTTTTGATATTATTGAGGGAGTACATTTGCAGATCTGTTAATCGATCTTCTCATTGAGGAGGGTCATCATCTAGTGGTGTAGTGAATTCTGGGACAAATCTAAAGTTCTCTATTTGTTGGATTATTTTTTGGAGACTCATTATAACTCATAGTTAACTCTGTAAGATATTGACAACACATAGAATTTTTATGTAGTATATTGTTTAATATAGTGGACAATAAATGTTAGGGGGTATAACCAACATAGAATGTAGTAGGCATTTCATATAAAAATGACAAATAGTTTGTGCACCTCTCTAGAACTTATTATTTATACACATAGGTAAAGTATATGATATTCTTCATCGAAAAAATGACCTTTAAAAATTTTATGTAGATTAATTTGAAATAGATAATTCTTAAAAATATTTTACTACAAATTCACCCCCCTTAAGGGTACATAACAAGTTCTTTGGTAGTATAATTTGTATTAGATAATTTTGGTTTTTATAATGATCTATGGAATAAGTTTATGAAAAATAGATAATTTTAATTCTGTGAACAATCAAATAGTTTCTACCTTTTATTCAATAAGCTATCATAGTTAGTGGAATAATATTATAACCTAAAAACATTTTCTAGGCCTATAAATTAGAGACACTATGGTAGTATGTTTTCTACCAATTATGGAATTTATTTCTATAAATGAAGCTGATAAGTGAAAAATAGAGGTATATAATAAGACTCAAAATCTTATATTGATATCCATATCTTAAAATGTCTACATAAAGGAAATGAGACTTCATGAAAAAATGGAGATATGGAAAAAATCAGAAGTAGCTCTGAAGGCAATATCATGCGATGTAAGAAAATTTACGGATATAGATGGGTATATTTGAGGAGATTAAAATATCTTATTATGAGAATATAAATGTATATTTCATCTATCAAAATGTTATAATCATAAATATTTCAGGATTTGTTAAGAATCTAGAGGATTTGATCATATTTAAGTAGATTTTGAGAAACATTTCCTTCATATTTGATTCAATGGATTTATATTCGAGGGAAAGGTGAGATCCTCTCTTGGATAAACTTTTCAATATCCTCATTTTATAATAAATGACAACGTATCCATCATTTATAAAGATGGAAAAAATATGTGATGACCTTTGAGGCCATGAGAAATGGGAATGACAATGAAGAAGTGGTTTTAAAATCCTGTGATTTTGATGTGGAGGATGATTGAGACATCAAAAAATTGTTAATATTTTATCAAATAGATTCATGAATGGAAAAAATAAAAGGAAAAGGAATGAATTTACATTGATATTATAATTCTAATAATATTGTTCATACTAAAAAATTTGGAATATAGAATCAGTTTTATGGAAAAGAAATTGTTTTATGAGAAATAAAGAGAAGGGTGACTAATCCAAAATGTCATAAAATGAATTAAAATTATTTTTTTTATGTTTTGAAATAATTTCATTCCTCAAGTAGTTATTATTGTGAATAATAAAGGAAATAACTTTGGTGGGAGATAAAAGGAATGTTGGCATCATGTCTCGAGTGAAACCCACTATTGGAGTTGGTTCCTTATAACCAAATTGTGTGTAATTTTGATAACCATTATTTGTGTTTTTGAATATTAATAGACTCCTTATCACACCATAATGTCCCATGAGTAGCTATCACACTAAAAGATCAGAGTAGTTTCCTACTATGATGATAACCTAGAAGTACTATGACACTATTATTAAATATAATTTCAATAGATAGATGATATAATTTTAGGGACAAAAGTTATACAAGATAATAGGTTTGGATACTCAAAGGAATTTGATTCACATTATCATGGTGTATTCCCTCAGTAATATCAATTATATGATATTATGAGAACAATTACCTCCAGTAGGAAATCCACATTTATATGTGTCATTGGATGTTTCTATCTATGAACGTGTGTATTGATCCCTATAATTTAATATTATAATTAATTATTAATATGAGACATGTACTTTGATTTATTAATGAAAACTATGATGACTTATGTTTACGGTGTGTTAGGGTACGTTGGGTGTGTCACGAGTAATATTGAATTAATTAATAATATGAGAAAAGATTTTCCCTTCTATTCTTTAATAGAAGTTGAAGTCTTTATCCCTTTTATGGTAATGATATAACCAAAATATATCCATGAAAATTATGTTCTATAGTAATGTTTTTTCTTGTGAATTCTACGAAAGAGACATCGAGCAAATAGGTTGATGGAACCGGTATGCATCCTACTCGATTAGAGGAATTGTGATAAATGGATTATAAGATACGGTAATCATCTGTTTGAGGTATTATATCGTTGTGGAATTAACTGCATTCTCTATGGGTTCCTATGCATTTTTCATGATGTTAACTATGGAAATTAGGATATTTCTCCAAATTCCACAGAGAATGAGGACTGCATGGTCAAACACTAAGGGCATCCATAATCTCAATTAGATAATAATATTATTATTTATTATTTAAAAAGTTGAATAAATATTATTCCAACATGTCTTTTAATAATTGTTATTATTTAATTAATCATGTATATTTCATCACAAGTTATTCAAGAGAATATAAAATGTATATAAAATTTAATAAATGTTTATTTTCTATTTAGTGAATATAATATTTTGTTTGGTGAATAATGCATTGATATTTATTTAATAAAAAAATAGCCATTATTCATTGCCTTATAAAAATTATAGAGGAATACCAATCTCATATTAATGGTATAGTGATGAATAATAAATATTGAACATTATTTGATTAAATAATATTTAATTTAATTCAATGTAAGGTGCATATAAATAAATAATAATAATAATAATATTATTATTATTTGGCATGGGGTTTAGTAGGGATTAAATAAATAATAAATGCCCCTAGTGCATTTATTTTTATTTTAACCCTATAAGTATATAATCCTAATTATATAATTATCTAAGAGAACCAATTTATTTTTTGGGTTTTTCACAATATATTTGGAGAATCCCCTCAAGCCCTAGAGAGATACCTTCTCAAGGAATGCTCCCAAAAACAGAGTGATCTTCCTCCACCTCCCTCTCTCAATTTAAGATAGATCAAAGAAAACGTTTATGAAGTGGTTCTCAAGGGTATCAAAGGAAGATGATGGAAGTGATATGATCATTCAGGCTAGCACCTATAAATTCATATGAAGGCATTTTGAGATTTTTGGAACATGTTTGGATCATTCCTAATTGTAATATACTCTTGATTCCTACAACGAAACAATGATGCAATGCAGATTTTTCATCAGATTCATCAAAAAAGAAAGAAGTCCTTCAAGTTAAATTTTTAATTAATTAAATTGATTATATATAATATGTGAATTTCCTTTCATTTGTTCTATAATTTTATCCCATTAATATATATTATTTTATTCAATTTTATAAATCCCAATGTTTATCATTCTGTAAATCTCGGATTGATCATCAATCAGGATAAAAGAGAAAAGTTGGGAATAACCCATTGTATGTTACTACTACACATGGAACCTTAAATTGGTATAATAAAAGTCACATAATTATTCATAATTATATAAATATTGGTGATGATTTATGAATTTTTCATTTTGTTTGAAATGCATGTTTAGTCATTATTTTAATCGGAATTGTGAGAACTTAGTCTTTGTCCTTAATTTCTCAAATGACTAATCAAAATGATTATTTTTATCAAGTAAATAAAATAAAAGATCTCATCCAATGGTGATGAGGATTCTGGTCATATTACACAAGAGTACACATCATGTAACCGGAGTTATATGTTGTATACTTGTGTTCAATGCAAAAAATCGATTCAAAAATCAATTAAAATCATGTGAATTGATAACACAATCTACATTTATTTCTCACACCACATGTTGATCAAGACATCCTAACACATAGTCAACTGGATTACACATTATGTATCCCACTTACATAGTGTTTAGTCTCTTTGAGTCATAGACAAATCATGTATTACTATAAATGGACTTTATGATTGGTGACCATGTGAGTCAGAGACCACATGTTGTGTAGTCGTTTATACATGCCTTGTACTCCAATTATCCTATGAATAGTTTACACATCAAGACTCTAGGAATGTGACTTGTATAAATGGTGAGTGATGTACACATCGTGTAATGCACTTGTACAAGATTTTTACTTATACCAAATTATACAGATTTAAAATTTCTTTATTAGACCATGAAATCCTTACCAACATTTTATTGTGTGCGGTTATTAAGTTCATATGGAATACAATGTGATGGGTTTAAATATTTATATATATAATTTTAATTAATATCTATCTAATTTTTAGATCTGAATATCATGCATGATTCATATTATAGTTATTAATCTACATGCATTGAAGTATAAAATTTGACCAAAAATTTGTGTAATTCGTGTAATCAGTAAATTGATAATATATGTCATGAAATTATTTGATAATTCTTGTTTTCCATGTTTCACATGAGTAAACAATGTATGAGTATAATAAAAGTGGGGAATATATGGATGGGTATTCACTAAGTTTACTCTACGGTACATTTATGAAAATATTTACTTTAAAATAAATTTATATAACTTATGAAAAATTATAATTGATGGGAATATCAAGAAAATTTTTATGAGAGTTAAGTTAATAGAACTAATTAATTAAATATTATAATTAATTTATTTTATGATGATTTACCTTAAATAAGAATGTTTAATAATTGAATTGTAGCTTTATTAAATTGGTAATTCATTACATGCAGGTGGATGATCATGAAAATATACCATCCCTTTTGTATGTTATTGGTTTCATTTGATTTACTATTAAATTTAATTGTTTTCATGTGTGCCTTATCTCCTCATATTATATAAGGGCTAGTGTGGCAATAGATTCTTTTATGAAAACCCTTTCCTCCTCCCCCATATTTGAGTAAAAGTATATGTAATGGAAGGATATCCCATGCTAGTGGAGGTAATTCAATATTGGAGCTGAGTAAAAACCAATCCAATAGATATACATAGGTGGACAGGTGGAAAGCTATAATAGATACCTCAATTGGATCAAAGTGTTTTCTACTAGATCAATAATTATTTTATCAAGTTCTTGATAAAATAACCATTAGTAAATTCTCATGATCATACATCTTCTTTATTTTATTTTTGTCAAGTTTCAAGGATATTTCACTATAGGTTTATTTTCATGATCACATGAATTGATGAAATTAATAATCATGCATGATTGAACTAAAATAAATTTTACTATGCATAAATATTATCTAATAAATGGTTAATCAATTTTTTAAATACACTTAATATTATTAATAATTTAATCAGGATAATAATTTGAAATTGTCATATAAAATGATAAAAGGATTCAATTATATATATTACATCTGTATAGCCTTCCTCTACTTTAGTTAAAATCGATCCATAGTTCATAGTGATTGACCGTACAGCATTAGGGTTAATTTAATTATTAGGGAATTATATCATTAATTTTTGGGTTTACATAACATAGTTCACGTCAAGGGTTGACTTCCAAATTTGAACATGCTTTAATTTAGAGGAAAGTGTTGAATAAATCCAATTTAACGATTTTAGGATTAGGGAGTCCACTCAACAGATCAATGAACTATGAGTAAATGTAGCTGAAATTTGGAATTCCTACCTAAAACCATTCATGTTTCTTGATCAACCAATGTTGGGGAATTTATAAGGGGAATATGGATCCTCTCCAATAGAATGTCCAAGAAATATGATATTATTAAACCAATGGTGAAGGATTTTGGATTTTGAAAAAATAGTGGGAGATTAATAAATATAATATTTATTTATTTGTCAAACTTTTATTATATAATGTACTAAAATTTCTGATCATTGTATTTTATAGAAACAATAATAAAATTACATCAATCATATCATTGTGATCCATATTTGAGAAGAAAAACCTTCTCACCAATACAAATTTCTAAGAGTGGAAATGGTTCTTACACGTTATCCTTCACTATGAAAGGGAATTGTATGTGCTGGAAGAACTTATTCTTGATGTTCTTGTTAATGAGGTAAGTGATGAGGAGATATCAACCTATGAGAAACATTTGAATGATTCTATAGATTTTCACTATTTCATTCTATCAACTACGTAAAATAATATTATAAAGCAACACTAGGACATGGTTGCATATAACATGATATCTTACCTTTGGGATCTCTATCAAGAAAAGGTGATACAAGGGAGTTATTAGATATCCAATTCTTTGTTTACAGCTAATCTCATTGAGTCTTTTCCAGCTGAACCTCATGTCATTAAGATTATTTTCAACATCAAATTCATATAAATCATAGGGATTAAATTCCTAGATGAGTTGGGTACAGATCTCATACATTTATCACTACTCTAAAAATTCTGAAATTTTATTGTTAATTACAATATAGGAAATAATGTGAATAAACTTTTATAACTTCTTATATTGATTCTCCATGTGTATTAGGACATGGGGAATGAAAAACCTAAGGTCATTATGCTTAAAATGAAAAGGAAGAACAATGAAAAGGGAGCCAAGACTCATAACAATTCCAACGATCCATAGAACCATACTTCCAAGAGGAGGAATATCTAGAGGTAGGAAATAGAAAAGGTGGTGGCATGTTTTTCATGAGGCATGCAAGGCCACATGAAGACGAACTACACCCAAAATCAAGGAGAAGATAAATTTGTCTTTTTATTGATTGTAATCATTCAATATATGTACATTGCATATGTGATGAAACTTTTGGTGCTCACATCTATATCTAAATATAGGAATAATGTTGGTTCTAAAATATCTATAGAGGAGAGGTATATCATAAAGCTTCTAATGGGGCAATGGTAACAGCACTAGCCATTTGGGACTACTGTCTTTCATTACCTATGCTAATGTTTTTTGTTTTAAAATATTGTTATTTTGTACCAATATTTATCAAGAAAATAATTTATATATCTTTCCTATATGAAGATGAGTTTATTGTCATGTTTTTAAATAATTTTTTTTACTTTAAAAATATAACATATGTTATCATATAAAACATTTAAATAATGGTCTTTATTTATTAAATTATAAAATCCATGTTCTGTCAATTGATAAATAATCATGATCACATGACTCATATTACACCTAGATATGGAATTAATATTTTGGTCATGTAAACAAGAATAATTTGAAAAATCTCTATCAAGATGGTTATTAAGACTCTTCTAAGGTAAAACCACATGAAAGATGGCATTCTTGTTTAAAAGAAAAAATGGCCAAACCACCATTTTGAGGAAAATGTGAAAGGGCCATAGAGCTTCATGGATTGGTACACACATTTTTGTGTGGACCATTTCAAGTAGAACATAGAGGTGGATATTCTTACATTATAAATTTTATTGATGACATGATTAGATATGGCTATGTCTACATGATTATATATGTGTTTAATTACTTTATGGAATCCAAGGAATTTTGGAATGAAGTAGCGAATAAAATTGTTAATAAGAAAAATAATCTTCGATCGGAACAAGGTGGTAAATATATTAACCAATAGTTTATTGACTTTTTATAACATTTTGGGATTCTATCTCTACATGATCCACCATATACATCATAGTTATTGAAAGGAGGTCTGGTACCTTCTTAAAAATTATAAGGTTGGTAATGAGCCATTTAGATTTTCCATTATCCTTCTGGAGATATGCATTAGAAAAAATGGAATACAAATTAAACAGTGTACCAACTAAAGAGGAAAATGGAATCCTATTCAAGTTAGGGAGTGGAAAAAACATTTTTGTCACCTACACAAATATGGGCTTGTGAGGGATTTGAAGATTCCTTCTCAGGAAACAAACTAGAACCATAGGAAAAATTGAATATTTATAAAGAATCCTAAGGAAACAAAGGGATACTGGCTATACCACCCCTCAGATAAGAATGTGATTATTTCAATACACGTCATTTTTCATAAAAGAGATCACATACTTAAAAAAGATTGTGGGATAAATATTGACTTCTATGATGTTTATGCTCAAGATAAAAAAAGGATGGTACAAGAAGATGTCACAAAGGTCCCCAAGGAAGAATTAGTTCATGAAACAGCAGTATCGTGTAGGAGAACAAGAGATATAAGAGAACCCTAGATATATGTGATTCTCGTAACTAAAGACGGTTACTCATTATTGGTTGATATTGATGAACCTCTCTCATACAAATAGGAACTAGAAATCATAAAATCTGTAACATGGAATGAATCCATGAATTTTGAAATGGATTCCATAGATCAGAACCACGTTTGGGTTCTAGTTGATGCTCCAGTTGATGTAAATCATGTTGGGTGAAAATGGCTATTGAAGAGAAAACTGGACATGAAAGGTGAAGTAAATATATATATAAAGGGAGGATAGTGGATAAATAATTTAAAAATCCTTAAGGAATTTACTATAATGAATCATTTTCAATAGATTCCTTATTTAAATCAATCGGTATTATGCTTTCTAAAGAATCATACAATGACTATGTGATTTGGAAGATGGTTGTAAAAACTGTATTCCATAATTTGAACCATAATGAAGATGTCTATGTGACACAAAAACAAGTGTCTGTGACTCCAAGTAATGCCAAAAGGATTTTCATGTTATAGAGATCCATTTATGGATTGATGCAAGCATTTAGGTTACAGAACATTCAATTCAATGCATCTATAAAATACTTTGGGTTCATAAAAAATGAACGTGACTCATGGGTTTATAATAGGTTTAGTGGGAATGTGGTCATTATCCTAGTAGTCTATGTTAGTTACAGATTAATTATTTACAATTACATACTCGTCTTATTGTCTTATTAGGGATGGCTAAAAAAAGAATTTATCTATAAGTAACTTAGGTGAAGTATCATATATTCAATAGATAAACATCCTTTAGTACAGATCCAAGAAGCTGCTTGGTCCAATTCAAATGAAATATGTTGACCAGATAATAAAAAGATTTATTATGGCACATTCCAAGAGGGGATTGGTTTCAGTGTCACATGGTTTACATCCTTGTAAGAAAACGGTTCCTCATACATAGTAGGAAAAATATATAATGACTAAGATCTCATACACTTCAGTGAAAGGATCAATAATTTATTCCATGTTGTGTACTAGACTTTATGTTTCCTATGCATTGAGAATGGCAGTTAGATATAAAGAAGATCCATGAAAACAACATTAGTATTCTTTCAAGTCTATCATTATGTATTTGAGAATAACAAAGGATTATTTCATAGTGTATGGAGGATATGAGGATTCAGTCATTAGGGGATATACTGATGTTAGTTTTCAGACAACTTAGAATGATATGACGTCGTAGTTAGGATATGTTTTCTATCTCACTGGAAAAGATATGAGCTAGAAGAGGTCAAAGAATCTAGTTGTAACTGATTCTACAACAGAGTTTGAATATATAATAGCTTCTAATGTAGTCATATATGACATTTAGATAAAATAATTCTAGGATCCTGATGTGGTACCATGTATTAAAGAAACTATCATGTTCTATCTTGATAATAATGTTGTGGTGGGTCTTCAAAAAGAGAGAATTTCACAGAAATGGGAAAAGAATATAATCTATATTTATCACCTCTTGAGATATTTTTATCAGAGGGATTAAGGTGTAGTAAAAATAGTACCCAGAGAATAGAATTTGGAAGAACCCTTTACTATAGTCCAATCGCAATAGAATCCTAAGTATTATGTGAGAGTTAGTGGACTGAAGGTTGTTAGCAGTTTACTCTGGTGAATTTGGTAGTTTGTTGGAGTTGGTGCCCTAGATCCAAGTTGTGTGTACTTTATGATAACTTTTAATCACGGTATTTAAAACAAAAAAACTCTTTATCACATCATGATTGTTCTTATACAAAAAATAGTTTGTGATAATGTCCCAATATTAGTTGTCACACAAAAAGGTTATAATAGTACCCAACTATGATGAGAATTTGAAAGTGCTATGAAACTATTCTAAAATATATGATCTCTATCTAAATGATATCATTTGAGCAACAGAAGTGATACAAGATATCAGAGGTGGAGATTAATAAGACATTGAGGCACCTTATCATGGTGTATTCCCTTGGTAAAATCCAGTAGAGGATATTATGAAACCAGATGTACCAGTAGTAAATCCACATTTATATGTTTCATTTGATGTTCTTACCTAATTATTTTTGTATTGATCATTAGAATTTAATATTATTAATAATGAATATTAAGATTCATGTAATTTGATGTATTCACCACAACAATGACAACATATGTTCATGGTGAGGTAGGATACATTGGGTGCATCACAGTTAATATTGCATTAATTAATAATGAAAGAAAGGATTTCCCCATCAGTTCATTAACATAAGATGATATCTTAGGCCCTTTGATGAAAATGATATACCATAAATAAATCCATTGCTACAGTTTTTAATAAGAAGTTAATCTTCCATGAAGTCAAATAAAGAGATATCGAGCACATAGGTTGATGGCATCAAAATGCGACCTAATTGATTAAAGATATCATTATAAAAGGATTATATTACATAGTAAGCATCCACATAAGGTATTATTTCATTTTTAAATTACCTTATTTCTCTATGGGTGGCTTGGCATGTTACTAGATGCTAACCGTGTACATTAGGGAATCCATGTACTTCTATGTCTATAAAGATTCTAAATGAGATGCCTACATAAGATGAGCATATAAAAAAAGAGTGCTTGATAGTGTGGCTGAACAAACTTTCCAAAGACAAATTAAGGGATTTGTCCTAAATGAGTACCAAGGTAAATATAAAGATGGAGATTTTGGAATAATAACGAAAAATTCAGGAGGAATTATCTATGAAAATTTAAAATAAGTTATGTGAAATATGTGATTCATATGTGCCTCATTTAAAAGATTATATGATAATCTTACTATATTAATAAGATTTTTGGAAAAATGAAATCCAATAATGATGATGAGAAACTACATTGGTTTTTAGGTGAATAATACTAATTAACAAAACATTCCAACTCAATGAAATAAAATAAACACCTAATTAGTGTGTGTTTTCAATAAGCAATATAATGCTTCCTATGCTATGTTTGGGATGAAGACGAAGGCAACGTTCATAGAGAACTCTCAGCATAGATTTATAATAAAAAAATTACAAATAGGTCCCACTTTATTCACTTATTATTTAATATATTTCAACTATCATTTACGTAATTTAAGGGGGGTTTGGTTTTAATTGGTGAAAAAATGTAATGAAATTATCATTTGTTGATTTTACCAACCACCATGAAATATAGGAATAAGAGTGAATCCATTGAGATGGTTGGAAATTTAAGGATATTTTTTCATTTTAAAAATTTATGTGAATCATAAAATTCTGGTCATATTTTCCTATTATAGTATTGACGTATGAAAATCATAGTAAAAACCTTTATTTATTAATGTTTTTAAAAAACTTTTTAAGGGGGTGTTTTCTATAAAAAACATGGAAATGAAGTAGTTAAATTTCATTCACTTAAACATTATGATGTGTTTGAAAAAATGTGTGTGGGATTTAATCATTCTTATAAATCGATGTAGAACAAACACTATATTGATATTTTTATCATGGTATCAAATTCATGGTACATTAAGGAAAACATTGAAAAGCTTGGTTACATAACCATTATTTTTTAGCTTCTGTGCTTTTTATGGCCATGACATGAGAAATTTTGTCAAAATGAACAAAAGTGCATCTATTAGAAATACTAATGCTCTTTCTCAGTTATTGCATAATGAGGATGACAAAGGAAATTGTATGTGTGATGTTGGTATGGGAAATGTCACAGACAATGTTGAGAAGAAAGAATGAGGTATATGGAGTTGCTTCTGGGGTTGCAGTCAATGGGAAGGGTGACCACCCATGTGACTCACCTAATGCTACTACCTCTAAGGATAACACGAAGTCTTTGGATTCTTTTTTTCAAATAAAATAATGTTAAAAATGATGATAGTTACATAAGGAAATGTACTGTATCATATAAAACACAATCATGTTTGACTCCTAAAGTTGATGATTCAATAGCTGAACAAGTATTTAAAGAGGAAATCCAACTCGATGTGGATCATCAACCATCATAAGAAAGGATGGATTCCACCTGTAGAAAAAAAGTTAATTTTTTTATAATTTGGATCTCTAGTCATTTATAAAACGTTCCATACTTATTTAAAGCATGTAGTGGATAATGATGGATTTCAGCTTGTCTCCTATAATAAGTCAAAGTCTCTTTTGGTTTCTCTAGTGGTGGTTGAGAAATATGCTACAAGTAACATTGATTCTTTCTCTGATCAGAATATTGATGGTCCCATTGAGATGTAAGATCCAATATAGATCTCTCCTGATGAGAAAAAGAATCAGGAGACATTGAATATGACTATAGCAATTGGGGTAGAGGGTATGATGACACTAGTGAAAAGAGACACTTCTTTTGAAAAATGAAAGCATATACAAAAATATATCTCTAATTCTGAATACACTAATGCTGAGAAGCTTTATGTGAGGCTTCAATCACTCTCTTTAAGGAAGAGGAGATCAAGGGGTTGGGATGATGTCATGGAAGAGATGAATGGAATGCAATCGAGGTATAATGAATGATACTAAGTGTGAGATTGTTAAAAAAATATTAACAATTAACTTTTCTTTGGGATTTTCCTTGTTTTCTCATACCCTTCTAAGTTCCTATATTTTTCATTCTTTTAATAAAAGAGGCTCGATCTGCATCATTTCAAAAAAATCAAAGGATGAATAAAATAATGATCACTCATAATATATAGGAAGCAACGAGACAAGAAGTATTCCTGAATTTATATAGGGAGTATGCATATAGACCTACTGATACATCTACATTTAGAGTATGTAAAACATACAGTGGTGTAGAGAATGCCACTATTAATTTAATGGTCTCTATTTATTGGATCATTTATTAGAGAGTTTTTGTATCTTCCAGTGGTCACTTGGATTCATGGATAGAATAATGAACTCATTATTGTAGATTATTGTTGAAGTTAATATAGAATCCATGTTGGGGGGTGGGCATAGGCAACATGGAAAGTAGTATGCCTTTTAGCCGAAACATTCAAATAGTGTTTTTCTATCTCTATATATATTATATTATTTTAGAACATGAGGTGAGGTTATGATATTAAAATGAGTAGACATAGAACCATAACAAGCTTACATGGTTGAATTAAAATGATGAAATTATAAAAATGGTGTACCACTGATTCACCCCCTTCTCATTGGTACAGTACTGGTCCATTGTCCCAACCTCCATATTCATTCATGTATTTACTCTTATGCTTCAAAATTGAAGAGTTATGCATACATTTATAGAACCTTGGATGTCGTATAATATTATTAATCTCTTGATCATTTGATAAAAATCAAATGTATTATAGATGATATCAAAAATAAAAAATATATAAATGTAAATATTTAGCCATTCAACATTCTTTTGTTAATCATTAAATACAATTAAGATGAATCACAAAAATTATGATATGGAGATATCATAAAATACAATATTCTAGTTGTAATAACAATAGTAATATAAGATCTCTATATTTCATCCAATGACATTCCAAATTAGGACATAAAATATGTCATTAGTTACTTGTAATTCATAACATAATACATAATAATGTCGAGTAGTATGATATATGTCACAATATATCATATGTGTTTTAAGATTTAGGTCATATATCCTTTATCAAAAACTCCTAACAAAATTATTAAAAAACTCCTCCAACATTTTCTAGTCCCCAAAAATGATCAAGTAAGGTCTAACTCAATATATAAAACCATCCTAAAAATATATAAAAATTTTATATAAAAGTATAAGTGAGAATAGGAAATAATTAGTAGTTTCCACCATCATAAATCTCATTCAAATATAAAATAATCACACTAAATACTCGATGAAAATATAGTGAAATAGATGTTTCACCCCTTATTGTGGTACCATAAACCAATTTTATTATAAACATTCTCTTTAAAATATGATTGTACAATAATTATAACACTACAGGAAAATTGACTATTTGCGACAGGTGATTTGTGACGGGATCCCGTCACAAAAGATCTTTTGCAATGGGGCTCCGTCGCAAATCGCTCGTTGCCTAAAACGACATCGCGGATAGGTGTTTTTTTGGAGGTCCCATCGCAAAAATATTATTTGCGACGATATTTGTCCCCCGTCGCAAATAAGTTTTTGTTTATATATAAAAAAGGTATTTGCGACGGGCCGTCGCAGATATATTAGTGGCGACGGGTCAGAATCACGTCGCAAATACGAATTTTAAAAAATACTTGCGATGAAAGTATTTGCGACGGACCGTCGCAGAAAGATTTTCCCAACGGGTATTCGTCCCGTCGCAAATGGTACTGTAAAAAACATTTTCGATGGGACTTCCCGTCGCAAATGTACCCATCGCAAATATTAAAAAGAAAATAAAAAAAATAAAATAATTATTACAAATCGTATAATATTATATAAAAATAATAATAATATTATTAATATAAAAAAATTATATTATGATAATATAAATAAACAAAATATATAATATAATTATGAAATATTAATATAAAATAATAATAATATGAATATAAATAATATAATATAATATAATAATACTAATATTAATAATATAAAAAATTAATATAATATTATTATTCTTACGCTATCTATATAATAATATTATTAATATTATTAATATAAATAAATTATATTATTATAATATTAATATGAAAATATATATATAATATAATTATAAAATATTAATATCAAAAAATAATAATAATATGAATATAAATAATATAATATTATATATTATGAAATATTGATATCAAAAAATATTAATAATAGTACTAATATTATTAATATAAAAAATTAAATTAATAATATTATTATTAAAATAAACATACATATTTATGAAAAAATAATATTAATAATATTAATATTAATAAAATTATAACATTATAAACATCTCAATATTAACAATAAATATAAAATATTAAAAGTAATATTACTAAAATAAGCAGACATTAAAAATAATACTAATAAGTAAAAATAATATATTAAAAAAAATAAAAACAAATTAAATCACATAATATTCGTACCAATATGATAGAGGAATTGTAAATAGTTAATATGACAATAAACTACGAACTCAAATGTTTATTAAATCTAAAACAATCACTGGGGGTGGATAATCTGGAGGACCTGGAGGACCTGGAGGAGATGGTGGAGGAAACTCCATCCCTAAACTATGAGTCTGACGATGCATATAATCCACATACTCCTGATGTTGCTCCTCATATCGACATCTATCCTCATCCTGCTGCTGATACATCTGCTCCAGCCATGAACGCATCTCCTCATCAAGCTGCTGACGCATCTACTCCTGCCCCTGATGCAAATCCTCTATAAGCTGACTCTGAGTACGCCATTGATCCTGATACTGTGTGGCAGAAGATGATGTCTCTCCACGAGCTCCTCTCAAGCTGGACACTGACATCGCAGCAGTACCATAATTAGCTGCAGGAGTCAAATGAGAGCTGATACCAACTACTCCACCCTTACTGAAGCCATATTGGGTCGCCTGCATCCATGCTGTCTCATCAAAATGGTGGGCACTAGTCTGATCACCTGTCTCGTCTTGACTCTCAGCATGTGTCTGAGAATTAGCGGCCTCATATGACTCCTTAAGTTTCAACTAGAAATTAAAATAATGAAAATATTATATGCATTTAATTTGCAAACTAAAAAGAAAATAATACTGACCACAATTTGACGCTGGCGGTCACCTCTAATCTCTCTAGTAGCCGGGTCAGTGTACATCCTCCGATAAAGGTCGTACGCCGAAATAACGGCTGTCTCGGCTTCCTATATGAATATAAAATAAACTGTTTATATTTAAAGTTGTATAAAATATTAAAGAAAAGTACTTACCAGATGCTCTCTATGCGCACTGAATGTACGACTACCGGCTCGATGCATCACCTCTTGTCTCCCCCGATTCTGTCGACCCAATGCAGACCTCCTCTGAAACCCTCCACCCAACTAGTTTGTACATAATCCATCCCAAACGTGAGATAAAATGTACTCTGGTCGGTGGGCTCTACAGGACTCATCAAATTCTGTCACTCCGGCTTTCTTCACAGCCGTCTTTCTCAAATTATGTAAAAACTGACGGAAACGATCATGCATAGACACCACCCAGGTCGCGCGGATAGTGGCACGCATGCTCTCGTCCATGGGATACCATAAACCCTAATATAAAGTTATTAATGAATTAAATTTCAAAATAAATAATATTTAATTGCGTACCAGCCAATGATCAAACATGGCGGCCTGCACATCAGCGGGAATTTGATCCCATGTGAGCCAGGGCTGAGAAAAATAATTGCGCAAGATAGCGCTCCCCTGTCCAATAGTTATATGCATAAAACTTTGGAAAAAGAATAAATAATCAAACAATTAGAATATTAATAAATTATAATGAATGATAACTAAAATACACAGGTTACCATACCACTGTGTGTGCGCATCGAATCCAAGAGTTGGACGTCGCTCCGGGATAGGATCTGGAATCATCAGTCTGGCAAGACCACACCCCCTCTGAGTGCTCCCTGTAGTGCCAACAACCTGAGGGTCAGATGACTCAAGAACCTCATCATCCATAGGTAGATCAGCCTCCAGCAACTGATGAAACTTTTCTGAGTCCATCTGAAACATGAAATGATTGTTATTAGCAAACTGATGAAAATAACTATTATATATAGATATATATTTTTTATGATTCAATCCAGAATTTTACTATGTCAATGTTCATCTTCATCATCATCTTCATAGTTGTCAATGTCAATGTATTCATATTCCTCGTCAACATCATCAATTTCCATATTAGTTTCACTGTCATCATCTCTTGTCATTTCAAATTCAGTTGTAACATCATTGACAACATCGTCACCATCGACCCTTAACTGTGGGGTCTCATCCTCAATATTCATGTCTCTTTGTAAAAAAGATGTGTTTTGAGAAGCGTCCTGAAAAATTTCATTTCCTTGCACTTCAGTGGAACAACATTCAGTTTGAGTAAACTGATTTTCTCGATATTTAACTTTTATTATACTCCACCAATCAACCAACTCTTTTGCAGTAGCACAATATTTTGAATAAAAAATTTGATGTGCTTGATGAGCCAATAAAAATGGTTCATTTACTGCAAGAAGAATTTTATGTTTAATATCAACAATTCCATGAGTTGGATGAATATATATGCCTCTCTCAGTATCCATACCTCCTTATAGGATGGCTACGCCTGTGATGCAAGAGATCAATTATCAGTTGGAGGAGTTGCAGCCGAAGGGTTTTATCCGACCCAGTACCTCCCCTTGGTGTTCGCCTGTGTTGTTTGCGAAGAAGGCGAATGGTACCTTACAGATTTGTGTGGACTATCAGAAGCTGAGCCAGTTGACGGTCATGAACCGATATCCATCGTCAAGGATTGATGATCTTTTTGGTAAGCTTTGAGGGGCCTGGGTATTCATGAAGATAGACTTGTGATCCCGCTATCATCAGTTGCGGGTCAGACCATCTGATATACCTCTCACAACTTTCTGAACCAGGTATGTTCTGTACGAGTATCTGATTATGCCGTTCAGTCTCATGAACATTTTGGTAGTTTTCATGGCGCTAATGAACAAAGTTTTCCACCCTTACTTGTATTCTTTCGTTGTTGTCTTTGTTGATTATATCTGGTTGTACTCTCACACTCGACACGACCATGCTACCCATCGTGCGATCGTATTGGGTACACTGAGAGAGAATCAGTTATATACTTATCTCTCATATTTCCAGTTCTAGATGGATGAGATTCACTTCCTGGGACATGTCATCTTAGAGACAGGAGTATCAGAAGACCCAGAGAAGGTGAGATCCGTAGTTACCTGGGAGAAGCCGAAGAATGTCTTCGAGGTATGGAGTTTTTTGGGACTGGCTGGTTGTTACAGCTGGTTTAAACATGACTTCTCATGCTTAGAAGCGCCATTAACGAGCTTTACTAAGAAAGGGGTGAAGTATGTTTGTCCAGAACCTTGCGAATCATCCTTTCAAGAGCTGAAGGGGAGAATGACTTCATCACCGATTCGAGTTATGCCAGAGCTGGGAATGAGTAATACAGTTTTCTGTGATGCATCTGGCGTCAGGCTTGGATCAGTGCTTATGCAGGAAGATCGTGTTGTTGCGTACGGATCTCGGCAGTTGAGGCCCCATTAGAAGAACTATCCTACGCACAACCTGGAGTTGGCTGCGGTTGTTCATGCATTGTGTTGTTGGAGGCACAATCTCATGGGAGAGCATTTTGTGGTATATACTGACCACTAGAGCCTCAGGTATATATTCACGTAGCGTGACTTGAATCCAAGACAGTGGAGGTGGGTCGAGTACCTACAGTCTTTTGACATCGAGCTTGCTTATACGCCTAGGAAAGGCAATGTTGTGGCAGACACACCGAGCAGGAGGACTCAGTTGCAGGCAGTTCAGGAGGCCAGTAGCAATTTGTGGCTTATGGCTACATTCTCTGAGATGCATTTGGAGGTGCACGACAGAAAGGGATAGGCGATTCTTTCTTTTGTAGTTGTTACCTATACTCTTTTAGATCGAGTTTGAATGAGGCAGCTCTCAGACCAAGAAGGCCTAGTCCTACAGGAGGGTGTGTCTGTTGGAGACCCTACTCTGGGGTGGACAGTGGGAGATGATGAGGTGCTACACTTTCATGGTCGCGTATGGGTTTCAACAGACATACGTGAGGAGCTGATGAGGGAGTTTCATGTTCTAGCTTGGGCAGTTCATCCTGGTGTCACCAAGACGTACCGAGAATTACACCGTCAGTATGGGTTCCCATGTATGAAGACAAATGTGGATGGTTTTGTTATGCGGTGTTCCACCTGTCAGTAGGTGAAGGCAGAGCATCAGGGACCAGCAGGGCTTTTACAACAGTTACCCTTTCGTAAGTGGAAATTGAATGATGTCGCAAGGTACTTCGTGACAGGTTTACCGAGATCGCCTCGAAGAAATGATGTGGTTCTGTTTGTAGTGGACATGCTCATGAAGGATTCACACTTCTTGCCGGTCAGGTAGACCTTCAGTGTTGATGAGCTGGGATGGTTATAAATCCGAGGGATTGTACGTATGCATGGAGTTCTACACACCATTGTTTTAGTTATGGATGTGCATTTTACTTCGCACATCTGGCAGGGGCTACAGAGGGCTCTGGGTACACAAGTAATTCTGAGTACAGCATACCATCCCCATAATGATGGCGAGTCTGAGCGTACAATTCAGGTGCTTGAGGATATGCTCCGAGCTTTCCTTCTTGACATTTGTGGTACATGGTAGAAGCATATCAGTCTGGAGGAGTTCGCCTATAACAACGGTTTTCAGTAAACTATTCATATGGAACCTTACGAGGCTTTGTACGGTAGCCCATGACGATAACATTTATGATAGATAGAGGCAGGAGATGCATCCTTTCTGAGACCTCGTCTGGTTTAGGAGACCACGAAGCAGGTGGAGTTGATTCGGAACAGGATGGCTACTGCACAGTCTTGGCAGAAATCTTATGCTAATCAGCAGAGATGACCATTGGAGTTCAAGGTTGGAGAACATGTTTTTGTATGTATTACCACGAGGTTGAAATATAAGAGGATAAGGAGACAGGGCAAACTCTCACTGCGATACGTCGGGCCGTTTGAGATTCTGGAGAAAGTCGGGCTGATTTCTTAAAGGTTTCAGTTACCTTAGAGGTACTAGGCCATGCCTGACGTCTTTCATTTTTCCCAGCTTCGACGGTATTTCTCAGACCCATCTCATGTTTTTTCAACCCAAGGAGGTTGAGCTAGATCAGGATGCATCTTTCGAGGAGCATCCTATCATGATTGTTGATCATAGTGCAACGATTCTCCGTGGCCGGTCTATTCCTCTGGTATGGGTACTATGGTGTCACAGTCGTATAAAGGAAGAGACTTGGGAGAGGGAGGCTAATATGCGATCGTAGTGACCAGAGTTGTTCAAGGATTTTTCTTCTATGCCACATTAGGGAAATTCGGGAAAGAATTTATTTAAGGGGGGATGTTTGTATGAACTAATATCCTTGTTTGAGGTATGTTTTTCCATTTTCTAGAGTTTTTGGAAAAGATAATGTTTCTAGAAATTTTTGATGTACACATCGTGAGCTTTTTGAGTACACTCCGTGTACATTTTTCCCACTCGAAGTCGTGTGCTGGTCGTGCCTGGGCCACACACAAGGTGTGTAGGGGTGACGTGGAGGCCGAATTTGGCGTAGTACGAAAGGACCTAGTACACGACGTGTACTCTAAAAGTACACACCATGTACTTTCTTATTTATTTCATTAATCGGACCAGGGTCATGCCTAATTCTCATAAACATCTTCTTCTCCTCCTTATTCTGTCCAGAGCATCCAAGAAGGCCGATTCTTCTCCGAGCCACCGATCTGTAACCTGTCGTCCGAATCAAACTCCTTCGATTGTAGAAGAATCGCATCGGTGAGTTTTTGGTTCTTCTTTGGCCTCATTTCTTGATTCATTCTCCCATGTGAGTTATCTAAGGTTGATTGTTTTGTACATTTTAGCAGATCTAATCTTTTATAGGCCGATTCACAAGTTGAGGTTCACGTATATCGATCTTTGAGGATCAAGGTAGGTGGTTTTTTCCCTACATTAATGTTCTTTGAGTTTTGGTTGCAAAAGTGCAAGATATCCATGTATCGGGTATCTCGGGTTTAGGATATTCATCCTATTGTTTATTTTACCTAGATTTCTTGTTAGCTTATGATTAATTGTTTCTATTATATGCTTGGTTGAATGTTTTAAGATCACCCCACATGTGTTTTCCCCCCTGTTTGGCTGTTTATCACTATTTTACTGTGAGGATAACCCTATTGCAATTGATAGTATACTGGTTATCACTGATTGCATGTGTTTACTACTGTATAAATTCTTTTGATGCATGGTATCTATTAGCCAGGTAGTTTCTGAATTTACATAGGGATGATGATAGTCAATTACGCCAGACTGGACTGCTCAGGGCTGTAAGAACCTGGTGCGGGAGATCAAAGAGGAAATAGACGATTAAATGCGTCCCTAGAGGGACTATTAGTTCTAGTTTCGTATGTAGGACCTACGAGAATAGGACTTTGTGCTTCCCAAGAGTGTCATTAGTTTACACAGGCATCGAGAACACAGTAGGAATTAGACAAAAGTGGTTCCTCAGGGAGTCTATAGATATCATTGCACAATAGGGGAATTGACGTAAGAGATTCCCAGAGTGTTTGTGCCTTGTTTGATTACTGGACTATTGGGGTCTGCTAGTTAGAGCCACCCAGAGTGTCTTTGTGAATTTTGAGGGTTGGTCGTGACGAGTCCACCAATCCAAAGAACAAGCTTGGGTTTTGTAATGCTTGTGTTTCAGTAGTATTTTGAGATACCTGCAGTGTAACTTGCTTTCCTTGGAATAGAATGCTTTGATAATTATTCCCTGGTTGTTTAGTAAAATGAATGTGAATTGTAATTGGTAGGATTATTTACTGGTTTACTTTGATTCCATTATTGTACTTATTTTCCTTTACTTTTTCTTTATTACTCACTGATAGTAGGGCACAAATCTTGTGGTGGTTGCCTACTGGGAATAGTCTCACACCCTATTTGGGTCCTACTTTTCGGCCCAAACTGATTATATGGTTGTAGGTCTAGATAAGGATTGTGTCCCTTCTACCTCAGGTACTTGATTACTAGTTGGATCAGGAGAGCACGAGACCAGGATTTGGCTCGCGATGCTGCTGGAGTTTCTATTTATGTTTAGTACTTTGGTTTCAGTTGTATTTCATCAAGTTCATTTTTTTACTGCATTCAATAGATACATGTGTCCTGCTGCATCATTATTATATTATACATTGCTTCCACTATTTAGTTTCATTTTTCATGTGTTTTTTATTGCTTCGGATGCATACTTTACCAAATGATGGCATAGTTTTCCCACTGACTTACCAAGGACCTCACTGCTAGTCGGCAGCCTCTGGCGTTTGGGGAAATGCGCTTGAGGTCATGTGGCGAATCGGGTACAGGGCGCCAGTTATGTGGCTCCAGATTGGGGTCTTTACATATACCCTACATCTAAATATACTGGGAGACACCATTCTAGTCACTCGATATGTTGAGTTTTCCTCTATGTCATAACTAAAATATGTAAAATGGAACATAATGCTCAAGACCCAAATAGTATCAGTGGTGCAAGATGTCATGGCCAACACCCAATGTAAGGGAGTGAAATACCTAAATGCTCCAAAGAACCCTTACCATCATTCCACAACCTATGTATAAGTCATACTCATTTTTATTATAAAATTCCATGATGAAATACATCCCTTTCCTTACATTTAATAATCCAATTATATAATCAATGGAACAATATTAATAATTATATCATTCACTATGCAGGCAGGGATTAGCTTGGCCTTATGACCCTTTAAAATTCATTTTATAAATTAATTTAATACATTAATGGAAATAAAGTCTTAATGAACATAATATTAAAGTTAATATTTTCCATTTATTTAAACAAAACATAGAAATCCAATTTACCATGTTAAAGGAGACACATAAATTGTGTATTTAACATTTAGGCAATTTCCTACATCAGAAATTTCATTAAAGAGTGAAATCCAAGCCCTTAGGAGGAGCTCGGTTCATTAAGATTTTATAAAACTAAAGACAATCATTTTATTAACATTAAAAGACCACTTTATAACATGCCACATAGTATTCACTACTATAAAGGCATAGGTAATCACTAATTCAATAAGGTTGAATAGGATATGGAATACAAATCACCACTTTGTAATATTAAGGGAATCAAACCTTATCCAAGAGGTTTTATTTTAAAAACAATAATTTTTTACTAATAATTCATTTAGAATAATTGAACATAATTTCAAGAGTCATACATCATTCACGTTAATGAAAAATTTCAACAAATCAAACCACATAGAAATATCATCGATTTTTCTGAAACATTTATTCTTAAAAACTTGCTTCAATAACTAGTATTAAATAAATGTTTAGAAAGTGACAAATTAATGCATTCAGAAATGTAAAGGGAAAATTGAAAGGGATCATACCTCAAACTTAGAAAATGATTATTTTTATGACAACAACACATGACTTACCCTTACCACATGCCCGCATATGAACAATCACTTACATTCAAGGTCACCTAGCCCTTATGTACATATTTTCATGGAAAAATATGTACAAGGGGATCCTTACATATATTCTTATACATGTATATAATCATTTATAATTACACATGTATACATTTTCATATACCCATGTAAGTACACCTTTCCCCATTATAAATATCCTTCCTTCCATGGGAGAATATATATAAAGGGGGGACATATACAGGTACTTGACAACCTATACATATACATGTGAGCCTTCGACGATGGTGAGTCCCACCCATCCAAAAAAAGACCAAAATTCACCAAATTTGATAAGAGGTGAACCAAAACAACCTAAAGCACTTCAGGTTCATCAGTGGATGATGAAATAAGCAAGAAGACGACCTAAGAATCCCACCGTATACCCTAAGAATGGAATAAAACACCGAAAACTAGATTAACCATAAATCTATTGTTTTTTCAAATAAGAGTGGTGAAGGGATAATTTAATCATTTAACAATGGGAATAGGATGAAGTTGGATCCCATACCTCGAAGAATCAAATGAGAAACCCCAAGAATCTGTGTGAAAACGTTGTGAGGAGAGGAGGCTGAATGAGGGGAGTCATGTGTGACTAAGAGGTCTATGGGGGTGATCCATGCGAGTTAAGAGGGGTGGTAGGGTATATTAGGTTTTAAATATTTTTGATTTATTTTAATTAAATTAATTAATATTTTTTAAACACAGCGCACGGGTTGGGTCACTTGGTTAGTCAAACCATCCACCAATCTTGTGATGAACCGTGCATGTACATAGCCTAAATAGCACTATATATACAAGATCGGAACCCAGTTTTGGAAACCATGTATAATCCATATGCACCACCTATATCCACCTATTGTAGGTCACATAGTTTATATTGGGGGCCACATGGTTTCAGACAAACTATGTGATCTGTCCAATCCTCTTTCATTATATTTTTTTCGGATTCCGACAGTCCCAAAACTATACGAAGCACCTGATGAACCCTTTAGACATTAAACCATATCTAAAAACAAAACATTAAAGTTTTTAAATTATCAAAATTAAATTATGAAGCTTATTTTAAGAAACATCCCATCCACCAAATGATGAAATTCAAATTTCATTGGATTTTTATCCGGTTGTAAAACACAATTCATTAGAACCGCCCCGCCATAGACTCACTCATCCTTGAGAAGTATATGGGATAAATGGAAGCATCACTCAACCTACATGGGGCTTTATGTCTCATTAAAATGGTCTCATTTAGTTTTTAAATTCCCAATGCATCTTCAAGAATTATCATAACACACATCACATTGCCTTAGCTACACATTACAACAAATTAGTTTCTGAACAATAACCCTGATAAAAATCATACCTGAGTCTGTAAAACATGAGATACAATCATATTTTCATCTTATTAATCATCAATACCATGTCCTTACCCATCATAGTTTCAATAATTTAAGGGAAACCTCCAAAACATGGAATCTCTATCATCAAAATTTCCTTTCAAGAGACCCATAGCATTTCTACAATGATCATGACATGTGACATGATCTGATTGAATAATGGACTCCAAACTGACCCAATTTAAAATGACCATGCCAAACATTCCACGAAAATAAGTGTTCTAAATCAAACTTTCACTCTTATTACCTAATAAGTTTGAGAAGATGTTCATTAGTGGCTGCATATACCAAGAGAGGTGTATCAAATCGCACCAGCACTGGTTGACTACCCTTTAGGAACCCATAATTGATGAGAGAAACATTTAAAAATCTAGACACAATGACTCTAGAATAAGGCAGCATTGTAATTCTTCGAGCATGATTACAAAGGCCTACAACCTATTTTTAGTGATTCCTTTATCCAAAATTGTCATTTTAACTATCCTGACCTTGAACAAACATGGAAACTTTCTTGATCTAGCATATTTGGATCCATAAAGTAAAAAATATCATTTTTTCCCTATAAAATTATAATATCCTCATAGTCAATTATTGGAATCCAAGTGTTTTGTCCACGTAAAACCACATTCAGCGTTTACAAGAGAGACATTGGTAAACACCGAATGTCCTTCATCAAGAGAATTTACTAGACCCAAAGTGGAAACCACATGTCGTTCAAGTCAAAAGGAAAATAGTTGGAGTCCATGAGCCTATCCAAGGTGTTTCTACTTGAGAACCTACATATCACTCTGAAATAACCAATTCTTTAAGGACAATCACACATCCAATGCATAACTTGAATAGAAACCACTCAAACAAACCCAATAGAATTTTAAAAACATTAGAATGGTGTAGTACCGACACTCTCTAAGAGGATTTAAAGGATCTCCACAAAGGATCTGAGACCCTATCATCATAAAGAGGGTGGATTTATTTGTGCCTTTTGAAACCAAACCTTCCAAATGAAAAGGGAATAACTGTCAAACCATTACAGGTCACATCACTTAGAAGATATCCACTACACCCATTCACACATCAATGAACCATCCATCATACCTTCACCACCTGAGGCACACCATGGTCACCATGAAAATCATTTCCACGCTCTCCATCAAGTACAAACTTCAATGGAAGATATTATCATCCATAGGGAATTTTAGAAATTATGACCAATTTAAAATAGTCCTCTAGGTTATTCTTCATCTACGTGGATGCACACATTAATCCAGATTCAATGCAAGTCTACCCACCTTATGAGTTACCTTAGAATTTAATTCAATAGGGAATGTCATCTCATCCCAGAACACACGTTCCATCGACCATTGACTGCTATCCTAGAGGTGTAAATCACATTTAAAAAGGCATCTAACTAAAGATATGGAGATAACCAACAACTTATGAAAAATATATTAGATTTACAACAAGAAGTAAACCTAATTATTCTATGAGTCATGTTCCCACATGTAAAGGCATTGGGCATAAAATTGAAAACAACCTAACATAGTTTAAACACCTAATTATCTTTAAAACATCACCCTGAACATTGGAATAAATGATTAAATTTATCAATTCCTAGCTCACACTACTCTGGATCTGACTAAAATTCAAATCATTATAGATAAAAATTTGAATGAGTGACACTAAACTTAAATGGTTCACTGCATGACAGAAAAATGATTGTGATACTGTGTGAAACATTGCATACTACGCCAAGGATATAGAAGAAGAACGTCACATATGTGACACTATCCAAAGCAATAAATATTTATTTCCATACCATTATCTTATGGCCTTATAAAATATTTTGACCCATATTTATATTAACCCATATGAATTTTAACCTGAGTAAAGATATAATGGGACATCCTAAACTAAAAATAATGGACAGGACGGGTTACATGATGTAACGCCCCGACCCTAGTCACCCAGAGTCGGTGAATTATTACATAACATTGGCATGATCACAAGAAAGATCAAATCTTGAAAGACCGATTGGTTTAGTTGCCTTGGAAACACTAGATATATTCATAAGTCTTACATTACATCATAAAATGAAAAACCACTACAACAACATATTGTCTCCATAATCCACACTCATATCCCCACATAATATCCCTGTAGGTCATTCATAATTTACTTCTTCACTTCTTGGGAAAAATGAAACATAGAAAAGGGGTGAGCTCAAATGCCCAGTACGGATAACAATATAGCGGAAACTTTTATAAATAAGAATAAACATTTAAGGCAATGTATACTAAAACAAAAGCCTTTCAAACTTGAACTTTCAACATAGTATGGCATAAATATAATGAAATAATTCCATTTACTTATTCACATGGATATTCTACTAATCGAATAATCACATTCAAAAACAATAACCACTTTCATAATGTTGGAATGCATAATGCCAGACAATCATAACCACATAGCCAAGGCCTCGTGCCAAGACTACAAATAAGATTTTTCCAAGGCCTTGTGCCAAGACACTAGTTTGTCTCATGAGACCTACCGATGCATCGAGGAGCTATAGCAGGCTCCACCCGTCACATATTAAGTCCAATGCATTCCCATATGAAAAGGTTTAAACATAACATAAACATTCGTATTAAAACTAGCATACGAAATGTCAATACTTTCACCATATACTATGAATGGTATAAAAATAGCACATCCATAGTCAAACATATCACAAAACCTTCAATACAACATAGAAGTTTTGTATCCTAATAAATCAACTTCACATAAGCGTAAAATCCAACAAAGGATGTTGACATAGATGAAATCAAAACTCTTTTTAGAGAAATATATCTTTTTATTTTGAAATCATTTAAGAGCCATATAAAATAAAACATTTTCATTGAAAATATTCTTATAAGATTGTAAGGAAATCTTTGAAGATTTTATAACGGTAGAAAATAACCGCACTCGCGGTATATGTTAAAAAAACATTCTTACCTTAATTCTGTCGAAAAGGTTAAAAAAGGACCTTGGTTTGAAAACGACGGAAAGATTCCTCTTATAAAAAGTCAAAAAAGGGTATAAATGACTTTAACCAATATTCTTGTAAATAATAAAATTTTTTTGAAATACATTTTGAAGAAACATGGATGTGGATGATAACGAGATCCCAGTAGATTATTACATATAAACAACCTCGGATAATGAAGAGATTGTGAAATAAACCTTACCTTGTACTTTTCCTTGGTTGGGGTAGGTTAACCTCCTGTATAATGGTGAAATAATTGTTATTAAATTATACAAGAATCATATATATTTATATGATATCATATATGATCTTTTAATATTGATTTGATAATAATATCTTAGTATTATCGTTGTTTCAGGTGTTAACTTACTTGATTTCTTTTATATGTTTTGTTACGTAAGCCATGTTTGTAATGGATAGGTTGTATATTATTCATATCCATAATTATATAAAGTCCTTAAACCTCATTTCTAAATCATCAAATGATAATTATACTTGAATGGATACGATGGAGAATGAATCTTATCGCGTTCGTGGAGACGGTAGTCCGTACGTATGCACGAGCGACAATATCATTATTTTGATATTAAAATAATATATAAATGGATGGTATATCATATATAAAGAATAATTAACATGTTATATTTATTATTTACATGAGTTACACATTCATTATTATACCCATCCAATTAATAATATATTGAATAACAATTACACCACGACGTGGAGACGGTAAGCCGTACGTACGCACGTATGGTGACAAGTTATTCAAAGGGTGGATAGAATACTAAATATGGTTGTACCATATTTATAATAACATCACAGTATATATATGATACTGGAGTTATTATTTTAGAATGGTAACAACAATGGAAGAAGAAGTGGAAGAAGAAAGGAACTTGGAAAACGGTGGTGAAATCATTACCTCTTCTTCGGGTTCTTCCTTTTGATTTGATCAAAAGGGCTCCTTAGGTTGGCTTTATGATCAAACTAAGGCCTCTAGGTTGTATTGAGGGATGTTGGGATAGTATTTGGGTAGAGGTTGGCCGAACCAAAAGGCTTTGAAGGAGTGAAGAAATGAGAAGGAGGAGTGCCCTTTTATAAGAGGGGTGAGGGGCACCTTTGGAAAAGCTAGAAATATTATTTTATAATAAATTCATATTCGGTTTCTAAAGTCTACAAAGTTGATTCTTTAACTTTTAAGGTGGGGATGGCTCGAAAACAACTCAACCAATAGAATTTAGATAGGTTTGGGTACTTATATTAACCTTATCTTTAATTATTAACTCTAAGTTAATTAGTTTCACTTTTACAATGTCTCTTTGTATTTTTATATAATATGGTTAATAAACTTACTATATACAACCAAGAGTCCCCCCAAGTGGTCCATTAATGATGAACCTATCATGATATAAGTCTTTTGGCCGAACCTTAGATTTTTAGGAATTTAATATCAATTAATAATATTATATTTGTTTTAAGAATTCTTTTATGTCAATTTTGACACTATTCAATAGTTGATTTTTGTGAAACTAATAACAGATTGATTACTTCGAAGAAAGTCAATTAAATAAATACTAATATATCATATTATCTTATAAAATTAGTTTAATTCATTAAAAGTTTCATATTTTATTTATTTGGGTATTTATAATATCAATTATTTTAATTTTTCACTATTATATTAATTACTTCATCATCATTGTGTCATAAATAAATTAAATTATTTAATGTCTCAAAATTATAAATAAAATATCATTATGTAGGAAATATTTTTATCTTTCTAATTAATATTTATAATCTAAAATCCACCATATATAACCCTATGAAAAAATTGTTTTTCTAAAAGTTATATGCTTGTGTCATTTTTGTATTCATTTTAACTTAATTAAAATAAAGTGTCCCTATCACCAACAGGTGGCACCATGGGGTTCCAAAATCGACCCAAAGATGCCTATGGTCGAAAATTTATCAACCAATTAGGCAATGACACGTTTTAGGGTAATTTATTATTATTATAATATTATTTTTAACCCTTATTTACCGGATTTACCCTTAACCATGGTAAATAAAATATTTACCGCAGTAATTATTCAAAATGTCTAAAAATAAAAGTTACCTATTTAAACAATTTGAACATCCTGATTCCAAATATGGAATCCATTTTTCTAAATTCAAAACACAGAAGTGGCAGAAATTAATTTAAAATTAATTCCCGCTGTCAAAACAAAAAGCGTGTTTTTAAGAGATAATAACTATCAAAAGATTGACACTTGTTTATGTTCGGTTTAATTGTAAAATTATGTCCAATGACCAACATTATATTAAATGGTAAAAATATATTCTAAATATACTTTAAAACCACTAAAATTCATAATTTATCATTATTAATTATTTTGATTAAAAAAGTTGTTTTTAATTAAAAATTAGTAATTTTCACTATTCATCAAAATATGAAAGTTATCCGAAAAGTACCAAAATTTCAACTTAGGCTAAATTCGATATTCCGAATCTAGAAATTAAGTCCATTTTAAAATATAAAATATATATAATTTCGAAAAGTAGATATTACTATTCATAACGGCTAGTTTGATTGGTTGTTAGAACTCGGTGTTGCGTACAACACACGCTATCACATTATTCAAAGAGAAGCGTACCGTAGAAGCTTGGGGTGTTACATTCTCCCCTCCTTCAAATAATTTTGTCCTCGAAATTTCTAGAATACTACCGCATGAAAAGACTCGGGGAGTTCTTCATCATAAGTTCCTCGGGTTCCCACGTTGCCTCTTCCATCTTATGGTTTCTCCACAAAACTTTTTCCAGACGCGTCGTCCGGTTTCTCAGTACTTGTTCTCTCGTATCAAGAATCCTGACGGGCTCTTCACAATAGGAAAGATCGGGTTCCAGTTCTAATTCCTCATAGGTGAGTACATGCGTTGGTTCAGGCATGTATTTCCTCAACAGAGATACGTGGAACACATCGTGAACTTTGGAGAGACTTGGCGGTATTGCCAATCGGTATGCTACAGCCCCAATTCGTTCTAGAATTTCGAAAGGTCCGATGTACCTGGGACTCAATTTACCTTTCTTACCAAAATTTATGACTCCCTTCCATGGAGATACCTTCAGGAAAACATGATCACCGACTTGAAATTCAAAATCCTTCCTTCGATTATCGGTATAGCTCTTCTGCCTACATTGAGCGGCTTTGATGTGATTTTGGATTACTTTCACCTTTTCCACCGTTTCCTCCACCAGTTCTGGGCCTACAAGTTTTCTTTCACCAACGTCATCCCAACAGGTTGGTGTACGACATATGTTTCCGTATAACGCTTCATATGGTGCCATCTAAATACCCGAATGGAAGCTATTGTTATAGGAAAATTCAACCAGTGGTAAATATTGATCCCACATACCCTGAAAGTCAAGTGAGAAAGATCCCAACATGTCTTCTAAGGTCTGAATAGTCCGTTCTGATTGTCCATCTGTCTGAGGGTGGTAAGCAGTGCTCAAATGAAGTTCAGTATCCAGGGATTTCTGAAGACTTTTCCAAAATCTTGAAGTAAAACGGGGATCACGATCAGAAACAATCGATAGGGGTACTCCATGAAGTCTCACAACTTTATTAATATATAGTCTTTCTAGACGTTCCAAGGTTAGATCTTCTCTTATAGCAAGAAAATGTGCTGACATAGTAAGACGATCAACAATAACCCATATTGCATCATTCCTTCTAGGAGTCTTTGGTAGCCCCATGACAAAGTCCATCGTAATATTGTCCCATTTCCACTCTGGTATGGGAAGAGGTTGCATGACTCCCCCAGGCTGTTGCCTTCCAGCTTTCACTTGTTGACAAACCATACATCATGACACAAAATCAGCAATCTCCCTCTTCATGTTGTCCCACCAAAAATTTTCCTTCAAATCTCTATACATTTTCGTGCTCACAGGGTGTATAGAGAAATTGGAACTATGAGCATCATCCAGCAATTCCCTTTTTAGATCAGGTAAATTCGGAACACAAAGTCTCTTTCCGAATTTCAAAATTCCATCTTCATACACAAAGTCTCTCAATCTCCCATCATTCACAGCTTTAATCTTCTTTTGAAATTCTTCATCATCAGTCTGAGAACTCTTAATCCTTTCTAGTAAAGATGGTTTGGAAACCATTTGAAAAAGCATTGATGTTTCACCTTCCCTGGTTATTCCCATGTCCATTTTCACTAGATCCATGAAAATTGGATCCCTTTCAATTCTCATATTATTCAAAACTCCATGGTCTTTTCTACTCAAAGCATCTGCCACCTTGTTTGCTTTCCCCGGGTGGTAGTGTATCCTGAAATCATAATACATGAGTAATTCAAGCCATCTCCTTTGCCTCATGTTGAGTTCTTTTTGTTTGAAAATATACTTCAAACTCTTGTGATCAGTATAAATCTCACATTTTTCACCATAGAGGTAGTGCCTCCATATCTTCAAAGAAAAGATCACAGCTGCTAACTCGAGATCATGAGTAGGATAGTTTTGTTCATGAATTTTCAACTGTCGTGATGCATAGGCAATAACTCTATCATTCTGCATAAGGACACAACCAAGTCCTTTCTTTGATGAATCACTATAAATAACGAACCCATCATTCCCCGGTGGTAGAGTCAATATAGGAGCATTGACTAATCTTCTCTTCAGTTCTTCGAAACATTCTTCACACTCTTTTGTCCAAACAAATTTAACCCCTTTACGTCTGAGCTTCGTTAATGGGTTAGCCAATCGGGCAAAATTCTGGACGAAACGTCGATAATAATCTGCCAAACCAATAAAACTACGTACCTCAGTTATACTCGTAGGTGCTGGCCATTCTTGGATTTCCCTGGTTTTAGAAGGATCAACAGAGATTCCATCTTTAGAGACAATATGGCCAAGAAAATAAATCTCCTGAAGCCAGAATTCACACTTGATAAACTTCCCATATAATTCATGCCTCCTCAGAGTCTTCAAGATAATGCGCATGTGATTTTCATGATCTTCGTAGGTTTTGGAGTATACCAAGATATCATCAATAAATACCACCAAAAATTCATCGAGATACTCCTTGAAAACTCTATTCCTCAGATCCATGAATACAGAGGGTGCATTAGTCAATCCAAACGGCATTACAGTAAACTCGTAATGTCCGTACCTAGTTCTAAATGCTGTCTTTGGAATGTCTTCCTTATTCAAACACAACTGATGGTATCCAGATCGAAGGTCAATCATTGAAAAGTAATGAGCTCCATGCAGTTGGTCAAATAAATCATCAATGCGTGGTAGGGGATACTTGTTCTTTTTTGTTATAGCATTGATCTCCCTGTAGTCGATACATAACCTCATAGATCCATCTTTCTTTTTAACAAAAAGAACAGGGGCTCCCCATGTAGAAACACTAGGGCGAATAAATCCCTTATTACTCAATTCCTCTAGTTGTTTCTTTAGTTCAACTAATTCTACAGTGGCCATTCTATAAGGGGTCTTCGATATAGGCCTTGATCCAGGAATTAAATAAATGGAAAACTCAACTTCTCGTTCTGGAGGATGTCCAGGTAAATCTTCCGGAAATACATCTACAAATTCTTTTTCACAACAGGTACATCCTCTATTTGAACATTCCTTTCCTCACCGACAGTTATTTAATTCTCTTCCTCCCCAATAATTGAATTAAGTTGAGCTACTGGGGGTGGATCTAAATAAGAATTAGGTGGTGACGATTCTGCTCTAAAGATAAGGTGTTCCTTATCATTATCATCAAGAATTGTAACCTCTTTCTTCTTACAATAAATCTTCGCATCATAGTCCAAAAGCCAGTCCATACCGAGGATTATATCAAACTCAATCATAGGTATGATGACGAGATCAGCAGATAAAGAACATTTATGTGCTCTAATGGGGACTGATTCACAAAACTTTGTTGCAATGATACTTACCTTAGGAGTTTTAACTGATAATTCCCTTATTAAATCAAATTGGAAATATCTAATTTTCTTAGAAAACTGGGAAGATATAAAACTATGCGATGATACAGAGTCAAATAATGCATTTTCTAAACTTGAGGAAACCATTAAATTACCTGCCACCATGTCTTTCGGAGCTTCTACCTCAGCAGTAGTGATAGCATAAGTCTGGCCTTGATCCCTTGGACTTTTCTGAGGTAAGTTCTTCTAACTCTTAGGACATTCATTTGCATAATTCCCCATCTCCCTGCAATTGTCGCATTGAACGTTGGTAGCTTCCTTCTTCCCCTTGCAATCACGAGCTTGGTGGCCTTTTTCACCACACTTGTAACAGACTCACATTCCCTTCAAGCAAGTACCAGGATGTTTCTTCCCACATTTACAACAAGATGGATATTCAACCTTTCCCTTCTTCCCCTTATCTCCATTACTAGATTGATCAGTATGTCTCTTCTTCTCTTTCTTTGCTTTAAAGTCATAAGACTTAGAGAATTCCTTTTCGGTCTTGATAGCACATGAGACAATGTCTTCGTACGATGAAAAGGATTGTGAGAAAAATGCTCGATGGAGAAATGGTTTTAACCCATCAAAGAAACGATCAATCTTACTTCTTGGGTTATGTATATAATCACCAGCATACCTTGCTAACCTTGTAAAGTTAGCCTCATACATTGTGACATTCTCATCCTCCTTCTGTCTCAGACTTAGAAATTGTCTTTCCATATCTGCTCGATGGTCGCGAGGAAAGTATTTTTCTAAAAACAGATCTTTGAACTCCCTCCATTCCATATTTGGTACTTCATCATCTTCCTTCATATTTTGAATTAATGACCACCATTGATTAGCATCTCCAGTGAGACGGTAAACTGCCATGATAACTTTTTCCCTTTCACTGCTCCCCAAAGCCTGAAATATTTTCTCTAGGGAATTTATCCATTGCTCAGCTACTAAGGGATTTGTACTCCCATTGAACGTTGGTGGTTGTTGCCTCATGAATCGATCTAACATTGATCCTCCATGCTGTGGATCAGGGTACTCCATACGGGTAAGGTTATTATTCATAACCTGAGTAAGTTGTCCCAGTATGGTGATTAGCTGATCGGCACCAGTTGCATCACTAGCTCCACTATAATTATCTTGAGCAGGAGGGCAATCCCTACATGGAGTGCGTGCATTTATACGGTTTCCATTTCTTCCACTAGGCGCCATTTCTAAACAATGGCATAAACTAGATCAGTTTATGAATCAAAATACATAATCCCATACTTATAAAACACTTAACATAAATTGAACTATTTATGGATATAAGCCATAATCATAAAAATGTTTTCTTTGAGGAAGTATATACTCATAAAACCTTCATAATGATTTATAAAGAAAATGAGAGTTATCCTAAGCATATCCCCCGGGAGTGTCGTAACCAAGAGTGCAGCAAGGCCCGTTGTCGTGCACCAGTTCCCGTTCGAGTCTAGCTCAAAGCGGTGTTTTCGGGTTTTACCCCTAGGTACATATGTGCCAGAGCCAGCTCTACCTGCTCATATCCAGACAGGGATGTATTGCACGGAAAACTCACAAAATCTCTACAATACCAAAATTCTAGGAAGTTCTTCTATACTAATCCTCAAAGTTCATCTTAGGTCTACGTGCTCTAATCAGAGTTTATCTAAATCTAGCTTCCAAGGTTTGTACTAAACTTCTCTGATACCAACTGTAACTCCCCGACCCTAGTCACCCAGAGTCGGTGCATTATTACATAACATTGGAATGATCACAAGAAAGATCAAATCTCGAAAGACCGATTGGTTTAGTAGCCTTGGAAACACTAGATATATTCATAAGTCTTAAATTACATCATAAAATGAAAAACTTCTACAACAACATATTGTCTCCATAATCCACACTCATATCCCCACATAATATCCCTGCAGGTCATTCATAATTTACTTCTTCACTTCCTGGGAAAAATGAAACATAGAAAAGGGGTGATCTCAAATGCCCAGTAAGGATAACAATATAGAGGAAACTTTCATAAATAAGAATAAACATTTAAGGCAATGTATACTAAAACAAAAGCCTTTCAAACTTGAACTTTCAACATAGTATGGCATAAATATAATGAAATAATTCCATTTACTTATTCACATGGATATTCTACTAATTGAATAATCACATGAAAAAACAATAACCACTTTTATAATGTTTGAATGCATAATGCCAGACTATCGTAACCACATAGCCCATGCCTCGTGCCAAGACTACAAATAAGATTTTGCCAAGGCCTTGTGCCAAGACACTAGTTTGTCTCATGAGACCTACCGATGCATCTAGGAGCTATAACGGGCTCCACCCGTCACATATTAAGTCCAATGCATTCCCATATGAAAAGGTTTAAACATATCATAAACATTCGTATTAAAACTAGCATACGAAATGTCAATACTTTCACCATAAACTATGAATGGTATAAAAATAGCACATCCACAGTCAAACATATCACAAAACCTTCAATACAACATAGAAGTTTTGTATCATAATAAATCAACTTCACATAAGCGTAAAATCCAACAAAGGATGTTGACATAGATGAAATCAAAACTCTTTTTAGAGAAATATCTCTTTTTATTTTGAAATAATTTAAGATCCATATAAAATAAAACATTTTCTTTGAAAATATTCTTATAATCTTGTAAGGAAAACTTTGAAGATTTTATAACGGCAGAAAATAACCGCACTCGCCGTATAAGTTAAAAAAAAAAATTCTTACCTTAATTCTGTCGAAAAGGTTAAAAGGACCTTGTTTTGAAAACGACGGAAATATTCCTCTTATAAAAAGTCAAACAAGGGTATAAATGAATTTAACCCATATTCTTGTAAATAATAAAAATGTTTTGAAATACATTTTTAAGAAACATGGATGTGGATGATAAAGAGATCCCAGTAGATTATTACATATAAACAATCTCGGATAATGAAGAGATTGTGAAATAACCCTTACCTTGTACTTTTCCTTGGTTGGGGTAGGTTAACCTCCTGTATAATGGTGAAATAATTGTTATTAAATTATACAAGAATCATACATATTAATATGATATCATATATGATCTTTTAATATTTATTTGATAATAATATCTTAGTATTATCGTTGTTTCGAGTGTTAACTTACTTGTTTTCTTTTATATGTTTTGTTATGTAAGCCATGTTTGTAATGGATAGGTTGTATATTATTCATATCCAGAATTATATCAAGTCCTTAAACATCATTTTTAAATCATCAAATGATAATTATACTTGAATGGATACGATGGAGAATGAATCTTATCGCGTTCGTGGAGACGGTAGTCCGTATGTACGCACGAGCGACAATATCATTCTTTTGATATTAAAATAATATATAAATGGATGGTATATCATATATACAGAATAATTAACATGTTATATTTATTATTTACATGAGTTACACATTCATTATTATACCCATCCAAATAATAATATATTGAATAACAATTACACCACGACGTGGAGACGGTAAGCCGTACGTACGCACGTATGGTGACATGTTATTAAAAGGGTGGATAGAATACTAAATAC
Source organism: Viscum album (assembly GCA_963277665.1). Lineage (NCBI taxonomy): Eukaryota > Viridiplantae > Streptophyta > Magnoliopsida > Santalales > Viscaceae > Viscum > Viscum album. The sequence continues at coordinate 440,707,420 of OY728135.1, read as the reverse complement.
GGTTGTACCATATTTATAATAACATCACAGTATATATATGATACTAGAGTTATTATTTTAGAATGGTAACAACAAAGGAAGAAGAAGTGGAAGAAGAAAGGAACTTGGAAAACGGTGGTGAAATCATTACCTCTTCTTTGGGTTCTTCCTTTTGATTTGATCAAAAGGGCTCCTTAGGTTGGCTTTCTGATCAAACTAAGGCCTCTAGGTTGTAGTGAGGGATGTTGGGAGAGTATTTGGGCAGAGGTTGGCCGAACCAAAAGTCTTTGAAGGTGTGAAGAAATGAGAAGGAGGAGTGCCCTTTTATAAGAGGGGTGAGGGGCACCTTTGGAAAAGCTAGAAATATTATTTTATAATAAATTCATATTCGGTTTATAAAGGCTCCAAAGTTTATTATTTAAATTTTAAGGTGGGGATGGGTCGAAAACAACTCAACCAATAGAATTTAGACAGGTTTGGATACTTATATTAACCTTATCTTTATGTATTAACACGAAGTTAATTAGTTTCACTTTTACAATGTCTCTTTGTATTTTTATATAATATGGTTAATAAACATACTATATACATCCAAGAGACCCCCCAAGTGGTCCATTAATGATGATCCTATCATGATATAAGTCTTTTGGCCGAACCTTAGATTTTTAGGAATTTAATATCAATTAATAATATAATATTTGTTTTAAGAATTCTTTTATGTCAATTTTGACACTATTCAATAGTTGATTTTTGTGAAACTAATAACAGATTGATTACTTCTAAGAAAGTCAATTAAATCAATACTAATATATCATATTATCTAATAAAATTATTTTAATTCATTAAAAGTTTCATATTATATTTATTTGGGTATTTATAATATCAATTATTTTAATTTTTCACTATTATAGTAATTACTTCATCATCATTATGTAGTAAATCTTTTTATCTTTCTAATGAATATTTATAATCTAAAATCCAACATATATAACCCTATGTAAAAATTGTTTTTCTAAAAGCTATATGCTTGTGTCTTTTTTGTATTCATTTTAACTTAATTAAAATAAAGTGTCCCTATCACCTACAAGTGGCACCATGGGGTCCCAAAATCGACCCAAAGATGCCTATGGTCTAACATTTATCAACCAATAAGTCTAGGACATGTTTTAGGGTAATTTATTATTATTATAATATTATTTTTAACCCTTATTTACCGGATTTACCCTTAACCATGGTAAATAAAATATTACCGCAGTAATTATTCAAAATGTCTAAAAATAAAAGTTACCTATTTACACAATTTGAACATCCCGATTCCAAATATGGAATCCATTTATCTAAATTCAAAACACAGAAGTGGCAGAAATTAATTTAAAATTAATTCCCACTATCAAAACAAAAAGCGTGTTTTAAGAGATAATAACTATCAAAAGATTGACACTTGTTTATGTTCGGTTTAATTGTAAAATTATGTCCAATGACCAACATTATATTAAATGGTAAAAATATATTCTAAATATACTTTAAAACCACTCAAATTCATAATTTATCATCATTAATTATTTTGATTAAAAAAGTTGTTTTTAATTAAAATTTAGTAATTTTCACTATTCATCAAAATATGAAAGTTATCCGAAAAGTACCAAAATTTCACCTTAGGCTAAATTCGATATTCCGATTCCAGAAATGAAGTCCATTTTAAAATATAAAATATATATAATTTCGAAAAGTTGGTATTACTATTCATAACGGCTAGTTTGATTGGTTGTTAGAACTCGGTGTTGCGTACAACACATGCTATCACATTATTCAAAGAGAAGCGTACCGTAGAAGCTTGGGGTGTTACACATGACCTACTATGTGGTTAACCATTCCCTTAGCATGTCTATCCCTCTTTGGAATAGAATTTTAGAATGATCATACTCGATGAAAGGATCAAAAAATACAAAAACACCCACCAAAACAATGGTATCATTTTAGAATCCAAGATTCCTACATGGGATTATGTCAAATGACTAGTACCACATAATAGAAACTACTTGCAAGAAACAAGAAACAAATCTAATGATCTGAATGCACTACCTAAAATTGGTTATCTCCTTGTTGATGCTGATAGAATTGACCCAAATGAGGTAAATCCTACGAAAGTCCACTAGGATCAAGATCCCATATATTATGACATTGACAAAAGGAAATTATTCCTATGGAAAATGCTCACATTTTTGTTCCATGTAAACTCAAAAAGATATATAAACTACCCATACACATGGGTTTAAATGCAAAACTGCACCTAATGTTCCATTATATTTTAGTAAATTGATTTAAATTAAATCATTAATCATATAAATATTAAAAAACACTATAGCAAAACATCAAAGTATTATAAAAATTCATTTTTAATCAGTAACCATTTTTAACATCTCATCATCCATTATAAAATTGATAAATTAAATTCCTTTTTATGTTATAACAAATAAGGATATCTATGAGGGTCTTATTAATCCTACCTGTTTTTATTAAGATTCATCCTAATAAAAGTTGTTTAATTATGGGAATTTATAAAGACCCACAAATTCCATCTCATAAGAAGCATGCCCCAACCAACCAATTTCAGTCCAGTTGTGCATTTAAGAAGTTAATCAAAAAAATTTAGATGAAAACTAAACATATTTTATATTTATTATCATTTAAAATTATATCATTGTCATACATAAGGGTGTAGTAGTTTAGTTGGCATCTACTAACCTAAAAAGTGCTCATACACTTTATAGTTTAGAATTTGTCTCCTATTAAAAAAATTCACTCACTTAATCATTTAAACTTTATAAATCTTTTCATTTTAAAAAATATTCTAGATGATCACATTAAAAGCTCAAAATATGGTTCAACTATATGATTTACCTTTTCCAAATTATGAAGTGCTCATAAGACATAAAATTAAAAACATGTTCTCATTTAATCGCAACTGATGACATTTAGAAGACCCAACCATTTATATATCAAAATACAACTAGAATGAAATCATAAGAAATAAACATATAGAAATATGCTAATAAACACATAATCATGTTATATTGAAAATATATAATAAATAAACATGCATCAGGGAATATAATTATGTAATCAGAGTTTAATATAAACAAGTTAAATAAATTAACAAAGAATGTTATCTAAAAAGGTAAGTTATAGGTGACAAATCAGGACTTAAAACTCAAGGAACACAGTAAAATTAGAAAATAATCTATTAATTAAACTACACGGTATGGAATATATGCATGACAAGTGAATCTCTATCTACTGATAGTGATGCATGTAATGATTCATCCATTCCATGACATGATAAGGGTTAAAATACCAAAATCTCATAAATAAATAAGAATAGGATAGTTCACAATTCAGTCAAGGTGAAATAAAAATCAACTATAATATAAAACATTAAAAACATCAATCACATCCCTTGCCACTTGGACATTTCCCCCTAGGTGGTGTGATCAGTTCAAGACATGGTAATTTTCCACGCACTAACATATTCCCAATATCCAATTTACAAATCCAAAATAGTAATACAATGAAAATTAAGTATTCTCTGATTCAACTTTGATACATCCTAACCCAACTAAACACTATGATGGTAGTTGTATCATTGGGTCACATGGCCTCAAACATTCTTCTCCGTACACCGTGGCTACTGACTACCAAATAGAGTCTCAGGAGATGATAATGGTGAGACTATAGCCTCATATCAAAGCATCACAGTAATATGATAAATAAAAATTCAACAATGGAATAATTATATAGATGAAAGATAGAATAACATAAGAATAATATATTAAAAGAATTAAAATGGCCAAATCAAATTTATGTAAACTCATGTATGATAGAAGATGCTATAAGTAACATCAGTAAGAATTGTTATAATAAATACAATGGAATAAAATAATAAGCCTTGAAATATTATCTCCATGATCATATTGAGAACCAAATCTATCCTCTACTCCAAAATCACTTTTATAAGAAAGACATCTCTAGCAATATTCAGTGGTCCTCTAAATATAATGTCTACTCTGTTACCCCAGTGCAATAGAATCATGATCAAGGTGTGAGATATAAATCTCAGTAGGTTACCGTCTGTGTTGTCTACAACTGAATCCAGTCCATGTATACAAGTAAAGCAATGTACAAGTATGATAAATAATAAATAGTATTGTAAGTAATAACAATATTATTCTCAGGTTCTAAACGGGCACATGGTTTCTTTACCTGCTTCAGCTCATTTTCAGAATAAGATATCTAACTAGTAACTATATATATTATTAATTATATTTATAGTTTAGTTATATACTGAATCCACCGAAATTAACTAAGTATGTGTGGATATAAGTATCCATACACCTAGAATACTAGTTTTTGTATGGATTGGGGAGTAACTTAGATATCTGTAACTAGTCTAAACAAGCCAATAAGATCAAGCCAAATGGTACATGACCTATATGCTAATGAAGACGGAGACATCATTATCATCAATCCAGATGGTGTGTATTTATTCAATTCATTACTCAAATAATGGAATGTGGAGTGTAAAGGAAAATTCCCATTTGTATTAGTGTAGTGAGATTTCATGCTGAACACTAGATGTAAGGCAACGTGATACCACCATGCTCAATATAACACTTACTATCATTCCAAAGCTTATGTATAAGGTGTAATAATATTTATAATAAATTTCCATGAAAAAAATACCTCATACCTTAAATTTAATAATCCTATTATATAATCAAGGGCATAACAATGTTAATTATAGTATGCATTAATAATGAAACGATTTACATGGACTTTACACCGTTGAAAATTCATTCTATAAATTCATTTAATACATTCAAGGAAATAAATACATCATTAACATTCTATTAAAATTAATAATTTCTATTTAATTAAACAAAATGTTGAAATAAGTTTTACTAGGTTAAAGTAGTCAATTAAATAGTGCCTCTAACATTTAAGCAATTTCACACAAGAGAAATGTCATTTAAAAGAGAAAACCAAACCCTTAGGAGGAGCATGATTCATTAAGATTTTATACAAAAAATGATGGTATAAACCATTTATGAACATCTAAAAGGACATATTCTAACATGCCACTTAATATGAACCTCCATAAAGTCATAGCTAATCACTAATGGAATAAGGCCAATCAATATATGAAATAAAAATAATCATTTTGAAATTTTGAACACATCACGCCTCATAAAAGGGGCTTTGTTATAAAATTAAGACAATTTTTACCAAAAGATCATTTAGCATAATGAAACATCATTTCATGAGTCATAGTTAATTAATATTAAAAATGAATTTAAAAAATTATATTATGAGGAAATCCCATCAATTTTCGGTAATTTGTTTTTTGAAAATAACGTAAATCAAGAACTAGAATTAAATAATGGTGTGAAGAGTGAGAAATTAATGAATTGTTAAATTTAAATGGAAAATGGAAAGAGAAGATACCTAAAATTCAAGGAATGCTTCTTTTGACTATGGAAACATGATCATTCCCTTTACAGATTGTATGCATATACATGTTCACTTATATATAAGGACACCTAACCCCTATATATGTATATTCATGGAGAAATATATATAGGTGGATCTATACATATATGATTATATGTGAATAAAATCCTTTCTACTAATACATGAATTCATTTTCATATACCAAAATAAGAACACCTATTCCCATTATATATATGCATCTTTTCATGGTGAATATAGATATAAATGGGTTACTTATACGTGTATATGACTACCTATGAATACACATGTGAGCCTTCAACGATAGCGGCTCAAAACCATACTGATAAAGATGAAAATGCCAGGAAATTAACAAAAGGGGAACCAAAATGACCGAAATAACTTATCCTTCAATGAAGCATGTCAAAAAACGCATGAAGACAACCCGAGAGATCCCATGCATACCCTAAAAATGAAAAAATGCAACAAAAAATCATATTAACACCAACCCTATGGTTCATCCAAACAAGTGGGGTGATGTGAGAAGGAAAATTTCTGAACCATTAAAAGAGGAGGGAATTAGAGACCATACCTCAATTAATAGAACAAGAAATCCAGAGAATATAGGTGAAATCACAATAAGGAGAGGAGGCCAAAGTAGGGAAGTCGCTTGCGGCTAAAAGGTCTAAGCTTGAGGGTTTAGTCACATGATTTAGGAGGGGATGAAGGGTAGAATATTTCATAATATATTTTATTATATTTTTAATTTATTTAATTTAATGAAAAAAACATTACGCATGGTTTGGGTCACATAGTTAGCCAAGTGATGTGCCAACTGTGCATTAAAAAGTGCATGCACACTGCCTAAATAGAACTACTCATGCGGGCAAGGCACATGGTTTTGGTAACCATGATAAAACCACGCACACAACCTATAACCACCTATTATTGGTCACATGGTATTATATTCACGGATACATGGTTCCAGAAAAACAATGTTCCCAATCTAGTCCTCTTTCAATTTATGTTTATAGAGTCTGATGCTCCCATAACTCTATTGGGAACCCAAGGAACCCTTATGGGTTTCAAACACATATAAAAAACTCATTGAAATGTTCCAAAACATGTAATTATGTTCCAAATATCAGTTTATGAAACAACCTATCATCTAAATGAGGAGATTCAAATTCTTTTGGATTCTCATCCTATTTTAAAACATGGGAATTTAAATATATATCCATCTGAGATGGTGGTACTTATCAATTCTAAATCTGACATCATACTCAAATGAAATAAAAAATATACATATATATATATACACTCATATACCACAATACTAAGGTTTTAAGTCATATATAAGATATTTAATGCCATTTTATCTCATATACCACCATTATCACAAAAATAACACTTCTCAATATATCACTATGTCGATTTACAACACATAAACCATTATAATTTTAGTGTATCAATTAACCAACCAATTCATCAACTTCATAATTAGTTATAATTTAATTTTGGATTTCTAAAAATTCATTTCATATCTCTTAACCCATCAAATTAATCCTAATTTATTAATTCATTAATACTATATCCAAGTTCCAACTATCCTCATCAATCCAACAAATCATTATCAAATTTTTACACTCTTATATTAATACAATATTTCTACTTAAAAATAATTTTCAACCATTCTGCTATAATCTCAAGTATCAAATCAATATAAAATAACAATAATGTATAATAACAACTTTTCATCCCAATATATTTTTTATTGATTTTATATTATTAAATCATTCTTATTTATCTACTCAAAATATCCAAATCACTAAAATTCTAAATTAACAAAAATAAAATAATGTGATTTCATAAATCACCGGCAAGAAATTAGTTCTTAAGTCGCAACTCCATTAAATACAAAACATAAATACTAAAATTCCTACATTCTCATGGGGAAACCATGAAAAATATATAATAACACATGATTTATATTTTCATTGAATCGGTAAATAATTCACTATCCATTGATCACAAAAAAATAATGAATATAGAATAATGAAATTTAAAAGGAAGGCTACCTCAAACCGCATAAATAAAATCTCACGTTGGGAGAAAATAAAATATTATCAAATGATGGGTAAAATATCTAAATAATGCTTCTTATATCATATAAATTTACTAATGGTGTGATTAAATAAAAAAATATATACCCATAAAAATTTACAAATAAAATTGAGATTGAAAAACCGTTATGTAATACATTGCATTATGGTGTTGTTAGATTTAGTCAGACTATGATAAAAATATCCCAACATTAAAATCATATCTTTTTCCAAATTCTAATCATTCTACATATTTTAAATTCAATAATTTACAATCTCATTAGGCTGTAGTATATATTATTAGTATATAATATTCTCAATCAAGGTATTGATATAATAATCCTAGAGTGTTGATTTTTTAGTTTTAATTACATCAAAAATATCATTTTAAATGCTGACTTACCAAAAATACAAATAGTATAATGGAATATGTTACTGAAAAATATATTAGTTTCTCAAAAAGTATAACATAAAATAACAAACAAATAAACTTATCTATAATTTCTAACCACAATTCAAAAATCACCTTTAAAACTAGATATGATGTAATCAAATTGGATAAATTTAATATATAAATCAAGGAATAATGATAATTTCAAAACTTCAAGTAGTGGAAACATCCTGTATAACCAATACATTCATAATTCCAACTACTACCAAAACAAATAATTGAGTAATATTACCTATCATAGTGTAAATTCAACATAAAATTAAATTTCACCTCGTACACAAATCATCAAATTCATCCTCATTCTCCAAATTTTATAAACAGACAGAGGGATTCATACATTAAATATAAGGAGAATTACGGTGTTCATGGATATATATATATTACTTCATTGAATTTTTTTATATTTTCTTATATTACTCATACATATTTTTCTTATTTTTCATACTTACCATAGAATATACTAATTTATTTATCATGTATGAATCATGATAGGTTATCTGCTGATTTACTTTATTTATACCATTTTTTACCCATTCATTTGTCAAAAAATACATTAATTCTCATTGTTTGGATAATTAGTTAAGGATGTAACTTTGATGATAATTTATGTTATTGGTAGTCTCATCATCAAGATCTATAATTTTGACATCTTTTAATTCATCAATCTGATGAAATATTCATAAATTGATCTATTTTTTTCTATCAATTATCATTTATAATGTATTCATGTATTTTATGTTTTCTATACTCTAATTATTTAACATGCATTATGTTTTTATGAAGTTGTTTGTGACGTAATTTTTTAATATTCTCAATTTAACTCATCCCATTTTGATTATTTCCTATAAAAATTACTTATTGTATACCTTCTAGGGCCTAACAATGAGTCCCTTGATATAACACTGGTAAATATTCTTATTTAAAATCTCTATGAAAACAAAATTAGCACTTAAATAATATATGGGTTTTGACTCAAAGAATAAATTAATTTTGTTTTATCTCTATAGATCTCCATGCCAAATTTGCAGGTGTCTTCTATCATATCTTCCATCAAGAATTATTTAACAAACCAAATATTTATATTACTCAAATTTAAGATTTAGTTTTTATTAAGAAGTATTTAATTTACATAAAATACCATGAATATGATTTTATTTAAATTAAAATATTTATATACACGTGTTTATTCCTCATTATTAATGAAACCAAAAAATTTGATTGTATCATTGATATAAATAATACTATTATTAGAATTTTGGTTTACACATAAATGAATATTTTTTACTTTTAATCCTTAGTAGTTCGATTAAAATACTCAAAAACTTTGAGTTATATCATATTTATTACCTCAAATATATAATCATTAATGAAATTGATTTTTAAATCCATTTAGTATATATAATAATCACAAAATGTACCCAAAAAATAAAAAAAACATATGGATTTTAAAATTATTACTTGAGAAAATATTTCCTCATAGTAAATTCAAAAAAATGTAACCTTTTTGCACTAGATGATCCCTATTGGTAGAAACTCCACAAAAACTAGGTTTTTACTTATGAAATTGTTTTTATTTTATGATTATTTTCACTTTAAGTGGATCAATACATCCTAAAATATAGATATTAAATATGTAATCCATCTCATTTTCCTTTAATTCAATCCATTGATCAAATTTAGGAATCTTATTACCCTATTAGTAAGAATTATTTTCATTTTCTCTAAATGCATCTTCATCATCATTATATGTATATAATATATATATATATATTTTTACTCTAAAAAACTCAATCTTGAATTCAATTTTCCTAGGTAAAAATATTCATTTTAGTCTCCATAACTACTTATAAAATTGGATCACTTTCTTTATTATGAACATTTCCTACATCTTGGACTCAAAATTGTCTAAGATAAAAGTTCACCCATTTGTTACTTGTAAAATATATATATATTCCTGAAATAAACCTTGTAAATCCATATATTATTTGATTACAAATGGATGATATAATTAATAACCCATTATCTCATGGAGATGTTCTATAAATAAGAATTTAAAAATTCTTTCTCCAAATATTTTAAAAGTTATACATTATATGTATTCATTAAAACACAAAATTATCAAAAAATATAAAATTTGAGAATTATAAATTTATATTTTTTATATTTTATTTTTTCCTTATGTAAACAACAATGTAGTTTGTACGATGAATTTTATAGAGCATAACCCTATAAGGAAATATTAAGTTTGGATTCACTAATTGAAGGAAAAAGCACATATATAAGGTTTTTATACATTTAAACTCACATTTTAATCCTGGGGTTTCAAGTGGATTAATTTGTGAAAAAGTTCCACACTTTTTAATATAATCAATTAATATTTTGGTTTAATTATTCAACTTGATCTAATAAAATATATTAATACACTTTTAAATTATATATTGTAATTAGTTTTCAATACATTTAAAATTTATATGGTCTAAATACATGTGCCACCAAATGCATATTTTTTATCGAATATAACCATAAATAATGGAAGTATATATAACTAAAACATTCTTGTATACTTATAGAAAAATATATATATTGTAACATCCTTCATAGAGTTATATTAAATTTTACTATGTAAAGTCATCTGTAATGCCTCATGAACATCACCTAATAAACAAAGCTTATAGAATAACTTTTTGGTTATTAGATTAGTCCATAAGGAATAATTTATTTATAAGAATTAATCTATAGCACAAACCAAATAAATATTTATTCAATAATAATTAATTAACCAAAAACTACCATTTGTAATATTATGAATAATATGACATAGAATTACTTGTCACTACTTGAATGTGTACATTACATTAAAGGATATATATTACAAATAATTATTTCTCATTTAATGCAAAATAAAAATATAAAGATACTGAATTGATGTGCTGAAATATGAAAAAATAAAAAATAAATATAAAGAAATTGTACGTTACGTATTATCCTAATACTCACTGGACTTGAAACCGAATGACATCCAAAATCCCATGAAATTTCCATTGAAAGAGATTCCATAATATATATTCATGTGTATTAAAGTGTTCTTGTATGGCGTGAGTATAAAATACCCAATAAATGGGTTTTATAAGACCGCAAATTTATTCCATAATATTAGTGAAAAATATTTCTTTTCATGAATAATGGATCAATATATAACGTAATTCACTATTCATAATGACATTAAAGTAGTTAAAAACATAAAAATATATATATAAATCCTTGTGCTATCCAAGATACTACTATATTCAACCCAGAAAAAATATTTTCTTAAGAAAGTGATTAAAACTATAAAACCTTAAAATTATATAATGTAATAGATAGTAAGATTGAAATCCTCGATAGGTCATACCAAGATGGAATTTCTTTACACCTCTGAATATATAACCTCGTGGGTTATTATAGGAGGGGATATTCAATCTACATTATTTAATAAATATTTTATGATCATATCCTAAGGTTTCATCATAAATTATCTAGATAGACATCTTCAAGGGTTGTAAGAGGAGAAAATAATCAAACTAGGTTATCCTAGACATACTCAATGGTTATACAAAGAGTGAATATATTAACTATATTAGATATAAATCCTGAAATATAATACAGAGAAGGAATAAATTTTCTAGTCATCCTTTATAGTATTACCCCTAGGTAATAGGGGCATCAAGAAACTTGATAGCTCATTATGTTAAATTAATAATGAAATAATAACATATCATTTCTCCTATAAAACCATTACTCAAATTGAGCCACACTAATTATGATCATTAATGATATAAAACCAACACATGTAATGGATAATAAATAATATAAATCATAGAGGTATAATTAAAAAGTATTAGAATATAAATCACAAATCAATAACATATACAGGGCATGTGAATGTACAAAAATACACATTACACATAAATTACAATAATTTCAAGGATATAGAGAAACATATCTAAATAAGAATATTATAATCACATTAATAACATACAATATTGGTAATTTATAAAAAAATACACAGAAAATATAAAAATAAGATATGAATAATAATCATTATATAGTAATATCAAGGTATAAACTCATAGGCCATAGTTTAACATAGTTATTTAACTAATAACCAAACAATGATCATGCTCAATCCAATTTTTCACTCCATTAATAAAATATTGTATTCATTCTTAGAACCTTAAACCATTTTTTAATAAATCTCCCAATAAAAAAATGTTAAATCCCACAATCAAAAATTCCATACATCATTTCACCTTATTGACAAATTATATCATATATATTAGATTTTATGACTTTATTTATATTAATATGGACACTCTAACTACATATCTAAATCTCATGTTCCTTGTTACTAATCCTTATATAAAAACTAAAAAGAAAATATTTATTTAGATAATAATATAATTTTAGGGTCTCTTATTTTAAACATAAGTTCTAGCATACACATTGAAAATTATAACTTGAATTCCACCGGTTGAGATGAATGACATAAAGCTTGGAAAAAACGTCTAAATATGTCAGTTTATTCAGCAGAACAAGAAAGATGAAGTGTGAGACAAAATTATTGGATAGAATAACTTCTTATAAATTATCTGAACCCAATTTAATATGAAAATTACTGATTAGTGACCCAATATAACCATTTTACTTGAGACAGGAATTATGGATAAATAAGGGGAGGGATAGAATCTTACTAATTTATAAGAACCAACATATAGGATCTATGGTATATCATTGAGTGGTGCGGGTGAATTAGTTATCAAAATTAACTTTTAATTTCATTAAAACAATAACATTTTCCAATTGATTGTTTGTAGTAATATATTCTATCATCACATCCCCATGCACACCAACATTATGGAAAATTGTAGATTTAAAAGATTCACCTTTTAATGTGTGATGGGTAATCTTTGGTGTGATATAGATTCCTAAAGGACAAAACTACCCACTATAATCATAATGTGAGTATAAAAAATAAGGTAATATCCTTGAAACTCATTTTTATATGTCTCCTAACAATTCTTTGGGATATCGCACAAACAATTGAAACTCGTACTTTATAATGATAAATTTTTTAACTACTGAAGAGTCATTAACCAAAAATAATTCCTTCAAGTCATTTAGTATACTTAGATATTTAACTTGTTTTTTTACTTACATAGCATAAATCAAGCATAAAATTTCCTTCAAACTTATGTAAGGACATGTTACTTCTTCACTTCTTATACACAACACATCCACAAATCCACTTCAATCGTCTTCCCTTTATTTATATCTTCTACCACGAATATTCATAGAATATTATTTATTTTGATCATATCTAGAAATTATTTAATACCCTATTATTTTTATCCTTCATCTTATTCTTATTACATTTTCAATGTTTCTATCAAACTATTTTTATATTTTCACATTAGTCCCATTTCTCTCTTATTTAAATTTGAATTTAAAATTTCAATTCAAATACTCTTCTTAAAACGCAACCCTTGGATCATCTTACAATTAATATCCACTATAAAATTGGAATCAATAGTTATTGAAGGATAAAATAATCACCAAACCTATTAAATTATTCCATGTAAATAAGGTTGTTTGAATTTTCCACTTTACACTCTTTATGGTGTAGCCTCCGCCTTTACGGAATAGATTGATAATTTAAAATAGTTATTTTTTAAGGTCCAAAAAACATTTTTTCCTTGAGATATAACTATGATTAAGGTGCTAGAATGGTACCACCTCACATGGTTTGAAATTTATATTTTCCATGTGGTTACTTTTTTATAGTATAGATTCCCTTAAATTCCTAGAGACACCACAAAACAAATAGTTTCTCTATTATAAGGTGTAGTCCTACTCCCATGAATCATGAAGCTTATCTCAACATCCATTGGGATGTGATACTCATATATTGAATAGAGGTCCTCAATATTCTAGATAAAGGAAAAAATTGATCAATCATATTTACATTGTAATCATTTCCTTATGGTATAGAGTTCTTAAAATATGAAATACCACTAAAAATGGCTTGGTCTTAATTATGACATAGTCTCTATCATAAAACACAACCCTTATTCATTAATTAACTTCTACGTAATAATGTAATGATTTATGGCATGATAATTCTTCTTCAGTATCATGTATCATAAACTTCTTTCATGATATATAAACACTACAAACCAAGTTAAGTGTCATCTTAATTACTCTCCAAACAAATTCACCTCATAATAAATGCGATTTTGAATATTATTTCATTTAAAAAAATCCAATATAATGAATAACATAAAATTCAAAATTTTCTCTAATAGACTCTTCATAAAATCATATCAAAACTTCTTTTTATCAATAATATCTCCGTTTGGATTGTTTTATAAAACAAGTAAGATAAATCACTTCCAAACTCTGAATTCTTAGAAATAGATAACTATTCAATAATTACAAGACCATGTGATTGAACTTAGTATACGAAACAAGAACATTGAATAAATAATAACATTTCATCAATAAAAATTTATATATTCAATTTTTTCTTCTAACATAACCACCATAAACCTTATTTAATGAAGATATGACACTTGAAAATATATCTAATTCATTATAGTAAATACTTCTTCATCACTGTCAACATGACATTAAAAAAGTTCTTAAAAATTCTGTTACTAATTTAACAAAATGTTATAATTTTTCATATGCAAGCACAATGATGGAATCATAACATTACCCATTTAAAAAATCACTAAAATATATTCTCACTCTGAATAGTTAAAACACATATCAATGGATAATTATGTTCTTATTTCTATTCCCATTTAAAATAATGTCTATAGACAAGATGATATTGGGGAACTGAACAGCATACCTTATCCTTGAGATAGGTGAGGTTGAACTCCCAACATAAAATTTATATTCAAATAAGAATCGTTAGACAATGTATTGAGGAACACATTAGAAATTTTATCCTTTGTAGGAATATACTCAAACAAAAAATCATTTACCATCACTACATCTTTGATAATGTTATATTTAATATCAATGCGATTACTTCTTGAATGTTGAACATCATTATTTAATAAATTTAAATCACATTGATTATTATGTCGTAGAATAAGTGGTGGATTCATCTAATACTTTAAATATTCCTTCTATATATTCATGCACATTAATAGAGTTTTAGAATGCGTTAAAACAACATATTTTACCCAATAAGTTATTAAGTTCACCAAACTGTACTTCTTAGCATTATAGCACACAGAACATTCACATAATTATAAAATCACACCTGATGTTATTATTCTATCATCAACAGAACATAACCAATTTGTATCTGTATAATTGAACAATTTCCACTTTTTTATAATGACTTATCTCATCCAAAAATCAAGTATGCCTTTAATATATCTGAGAATTCTTTTTATGTCCACAAAATTGGACTCTTTTAGTTCACTTTCAAACCTAGTACAAATTATATTATCATACACTAAATATGGCCTTGAAGCTATGAGATATAGTATAATTCTAATGAATATACCAAAAACAATCTGATCAATATACATTCAATTTTCATATTTAGATATCTTTTTTTACACTTAAATGGATATATAAATAGGGTTTTATCCTTTTGTTCCTTGAATTTTCAATGTTTTCTTAGTATACATATCCTAATAAAGGAAAATGTGATCTTTCTTTTGAGGGATTTGTAAGGTAAATAAATTCCACATTTATCCTAGAATAGAAATTTCAAAAACCCTCTTCGTATCATTAGAAAACATTTCACATATTTATTCATCATTTTCAACAAATATTATGTTATCTATATATTCAATAACAAGAATTAATATCTCATATTCATCTAAAATGTATATATTATTTTCCAATCCTCCATTTTTGAAATTCAACCTTGTCAAATTGGAATCCATCTTAGGATATCAGGATTTTATAGATTTATTTATCACAAATATAATCCTTTATTAAAGTAACACCCCCAGCTTCTACGGTACGTTTCTCTTTGAATAATGCGATAGCATGTGATGTACGCAACATCGAGTTCTAACACACCGCAATCGATCAAACTAGCCGTTATGAATAGTGATACCTAATTTTTGAAATTTTATAAATTTTATCTCTCGAAATGAACTTTATTTATGGATTCGGAGTATCAAATTTAGCCTAAGGTGAAATTTAGGTACTTTTCGAATAACTTTAATATTTTGATTAATAAAGAAAATTACTAAATTTTAATTAAAAAAAATTCTTTAATCAAAATAATTAATAGTGATAAATTATGAATTTGAGTGTTTTTAAAGTATATTTAGAATATAGTTTTACCATTTAATACAATTTTGGTCATTGGAAAAAATTTCACAATTAAACTGAACATAAAAAAGTATCTATCTTTTGATAGTTATTATATCTTAAAAACAGTCTTTTTGTTTTGACAGCGAGAATTAATTTTAAATAGATTTCTGCTGATTCTGTGTTTTGAATTTGGAAAATTGGATTCCATATTTGGAATCAGGATGTCCAAATTGTGTAAATTGGTAACTTTTATTTTTAGACATTTTGAATAATTACTTCGGTAAATATTTTATTTACCATGGTTAAAAGGTAAATCCGGTAAATAATGGTTAAACAAATAATATTATAATAACCACAAATTACCCAAAAACGTTTCCTAACCTTATTGGTTGATACATGTTTGACCATGGGCATATTTGGGCCGATTTTGGGACCCCATGGTGTCACTTGTATGTGATAGGGACACTTTATTTTAATTAAGTTAAAATGGATAAAAAAATGACAAAGCATAAATCTTTTAGAAAATTTTTTTTATATAGGGTTAAATATGTTGTCTTTTCGACTATAAATATTCATTAGAAAGCTACACATATTTTATACATAATTATATTTTATGTATAATTTTTAGACATTATATAATTTAATTTATCTATGACACAATGATGATGCATTAATTACCATAATAGTGAAAAATTAAACTAATTCATATTATAAATACCCAAATAAATATAATTATAGACTTTTAATGAATAAAACTAATTTTATAGGATAATATGACATATTAGGATTTATTTAATTGACTTTTTTCGAAGAAATAATTCTGTTATGAGTTTTACAAAAATCAATTGTTGGATAGTCTCAAAATTGACATAAAAGAGTTTTTAAAACAAATATTATATTATTAATTGATATTAAATTCCTAAAAATCTATGGATCGGCCAAGAGAATTATATCATGATATTTGTATCATTAATGGACCACTTGGGGGTCTCTTGGATTTATATAGTAAGTTTATTAACCATATAATATAAGAATACAAAGTGACATTGTAAAAGTGAAACTAATTAACTAAGAGTTAATACTTAACGATAAGGTTACTATAATGACCCAAACCTGTCTAAATTCTATTGGTTGAGTGGTTTTATACCTATCCCCGCCTTAAAATATAAATAATCCACTTTGGAGCCATTAGAAACCGAATATTAATTTATTATAAAATAATATTTCTAGGTTTTCCAAAGGTGCCCCTCACCCCTCTTATAAAAGGGCACTCTCCCTTCTCATTAACTCATACCTTCAAAGCCTTTTGGTTCGGCCAAAATCTTCCCAAATACTCTCTCACCTTCCCTCACTTCATCTTAGAGGCCTTCCTTTAGTCAGAAAGCCAACTTAAGGAGCCCTTTTGATCAAATTAAAATTAAGAACCCAAAGAAGAGGTATTGATTTCCCCACCCTTTTTCATGTTCCTTTCTTCTTCAACTTCTTCATTCATTGTTATTACAATTCTAAAATAATAACTCCAGTATCTTCTATATACTGTGATTTTATTATATATATGGAACAATCATATTCAGTATTCTATCCATCCATTGAATAACATTTCACCATACGTGCCTATGTACGGCTTACCGTCTCCACGTCGTGGTGTAATTGTTATTCAATAAATTATTATTTGGATGGGTATAATAATGATGTGTAACTCATGTAAATAATAAATGTAACATGATAATGATTCTGTATATATGATATACCATCCAATTATATATTATTTTAATATCAAAATAATTATATTATCGCTCGTGCTTACGTACGGACTACCGTCTCCACGAACGCGATGAGATTCATTCTCCATCATATCCATTCAAGTCTAATTATCATTTGATGATTAATAATAGTATCTAAGGACTTGATATCATTATGGATATGATTAAGATACAACTTATCCATGACAAACACTACTTACGTAATAAAACATATAAAAGAAGACGAGTAAGTTAACACCCGAAGCAACGATAATACTAAGATATTATTAACAAATCAATGTTAAAAGATCATATACGATATCATATTAATGTATTTGATTCTTGTATAATTTAATAACAATTATTTCACCATTATAATGGAGGTTAACCTACCCTCAACCAAGGAGAAGTACAAGGTAAGGGTTATTTCACAATCTCTTCATTATCCGAGGTTGTTTATACGTGATTATCTACTGGGACTTTTTTGTCATCCCCATCCATGTTTCTTAAAAATGTATTTCAGAAAAATCTTACTATTTACAAGAATACGGGTTAAAGTAATTTATACCCTTGTTTGACTTTTTATAAAAGGAAATGAATCTTTTCGTCTTTTTCCAAAGAAGGTTCTTTTAACCTTTTCAAGAGAATTAAGGTAAGAATGTTTTTTTTAACTTATACGGCGGGTGTGGCTATTTTACACCGTTATAAAATCGTCAAAGCATCCAATACAATATTATATGAATATTTTCAAAGAAAATGTTTTAGTTTATAAATATATGACGCTTAAATGATTTCAAAATAGAAAGATATATTTCTCTAAAAGGAGTTTTGATTTCATCTATGTCAACATCATTTGATTGATTTTACACTTATTTGAAGTTGATTTATTATGATACAAAACTTCTATAATGTATTGATGGTTTTGTGATATATTTGACTGTGGATGTGTTATTTTTATACGATTCATGGTTTATGGATTAAGTATTTACATTTAGTATGCTAGTTTTAATACAAATGTTTATGTTATGTTTAAACCTTTTCATATGGGAATGCATTGGACATAATATGTGACGGGTGGAGCCCGCTATTGCTCCTCAATGCATCGGTAGGTCTCATGAGACAAACTAGTGTTTTGGTACATGGCCTTGACAAAATCTTATTTTTAGTCTCGGCACGAGGCCTTGGCTATGTGGTTATGATAGTCTGGCATTATGCATTTCATCATTATCAAAGTGGTTATTGAAATTTCATGTGATTATTCGATTAGTAGAATATCCAGGTGAATAATTAAATGGAATTATTTCATTTTATTTTATCCATACTATGTTGAAGTTCAAGTTTATAAGGATTTTGTTTTAGTTATATAGTGCCTTAAATTTTTATGCACATTTATTAAAGTTTCCGTTATATTGTTATCCTTACTGGGCAATTGAGCTCACCCCATTTCTATGTTTTATTTTTCCCAGTATGTGAAGAAGTAAATTATGAATGACCTGCAGGGATATTCTGAGGGCATAATAGTGTGGACTATGGAGACAATATGTTGTTTTAGTAGTTTTTCACTTTATGATGTAATGTAAGACCTTATGAATATATCTAGTGTTTCCAAGGCTACTAAACCAATCAGTCATTAGAGATTTGATCTTTCTTGTGATCATGCCAATGTTATGTAATAATGAACCGACTCTAGGAACCTAGGGTTGGGGCGTTATAGTAGGTATCAGAGGAAGTTTAGTACAATCCTTGGAAGCTAGATTTAGATAAACTCTGATTAGAGCACATAGACCTAAGATGGACTTTGAGGATTAATATAGAATAACTTCCTAGAATTTTTGCATTGTAGAGATTTTGTGAGTTTCCGAGCAATACATCCCTGTCTGGAAACGAGCAGGTAGATGCGGATCTGGCACAAATGTACCATGGGGTAAAACCCAAAAACACTGCTTTGAGCTAGACTCGAACGGGAACTAGTGCACGACAACGGGCCTTGCTGCACTTTTGGTTACGACACTCCTGGGGGATATGATTAGGATAACTCTAATTTTCATTACAAATCATTATGAAGGATTTATGAATATATAATTCCTCAAAGAAAACATTTTTATTATTATGGATTATATCCATAAATAGTTCAATTTATGTTAAGTGTTTTATATGTATGGAATTATGTATTTTGATTCATAAACTGATCTAGTTTATGCCATTTTTTAGAAATGGCACCTAGTGGAAGAAATGGAAACTGTGTCAATGCACGTACTCCATGTAGGGATTGCCCTCCTGCTCAAGATAATTATAGTGGATCTGGTGATTCAACTGGTGTCGATTAGCTAATCACCATACGGGGACAACTCACTTAGGTTATGAATAATAACCTTACCCGTATGGAGCACCCTGATCAACTACGTTGACGATCAATGTTAGATCGCTTCATGAGGAAAAAACCACCAACATTCAATGGGAGTACAAATCCCTTAATAGCTGAGAAATGGATAAATTCCCTAGGGAAAATATTTCAGGCTTTGGGGAGTAGTGAAAGGGAAAAAGTTATCATGGAAGTTTACCGCCTCATTGGTGATGCTGATCAATGTTGGCCATTGATTCAAAACATGAAGGAAGATGATGAAGTATCAAATATGGAATGGAGGGAGTTAAAATATCTGTTTTTAGAAAAATACATTCCTCATGACCATCGAGCAGATATGGAAAGGAAATTTCTGAGTGTGAGACAAAAGGAGGATGAGAATGTCGCAAAGTATGAGTCTAACATTACAAGGATAGCAAGGTATGCTGGAGAATATATACATAACCCAAGAAGTAATATTGATCATTTCTTTGATGGGTTAAAACCATTTCTCCGTCAAGCATTAGTCTCACAATCTTTCTCGTCGTATGAAGACATTGTCTCATGTGCTATCAAGACAAAAAAGTAATTCTCTAAGTCTTATGAATTGAAAGCAAAGCAAGAGAAGAAGAGAACTACTAATCAATCTGGGAATAGAAATAAGGGAAAGAATGGAATGGTTGAATATCCATCCTATGGTAAATGTGGGAAGAAACACCCCGGTACTTTCTTTAATGGAATGGGTGTCTGTTAAAAATGTGGTAAAAAAGGCCACCAAGCTCGTGATTGCAAAGGGACGAAGGAAGTTACCAATGTTCAGTGCTACAATTGCAGGGAGATGGGACATTATGCAAATGAATGTCCTAATTATCAGGTGAACTTACCTCAGAATAGGACAAGGGATTAAGGCCAAGCATTTGTTATCACTACTGGTGATGTAGAAGCTCCAAAAGACGTGGCGGCAGGTAATTTAATGGTTTCCTCAAGATTAGAAAATGCATTATTTGATTCTGGATCATCGAATTGTTTCATATCTTCCTAGTTTTCTATGAAAATTAGATATTTCCAATTTTATTTAACAAGGGAGTTTTCAGTTAAAACTCCTAAGGGAAGTATCATTTCAACAAAGTTTTTTGAATCAGTCCCCATTAGAGCACATAAATGTTCTTTATCTGCTGATCTCAACGTCATACCTATGATTGAGTTTGATATAATCCTCGGTATGGATTGGATTGCAGAATATGATGCGAAGATTTATTGTTAGAATAATGAGGTTATGATTTTTGATGATGATGATAAATAACACCTTATATTTAGAGCAGAATCATCACCGCCTAGTTCTCATCTAGATCCACCCCAAGTAGCTCAGCTAAATTCAATTATTGGGGAGGAATAGAATGAAATGACTGTGGGTGAGGAAAGTAATGTTCAACTAGAGGATGTACCTATTGTGAAAGAATATGTAGATGTATTTCCACAAGATTTACCTGGACATCCTCCAGAACAAGAAGTTGAGTTTTCCATTGATTTAATTCCTGGATCAAGGCCTATATCGAAGACCCCTTATCGAAGGTCCAATGTGGAATTAGTCAAACTAATGAAACAACTAGAGAAATTGAGTAATAAGGGATTTACTTGCCATAGTGTTTCTCCATGGGGAGCCCCTGTTATTTTTGTTAAAAAGAAAGATGGATCTATTAGGTTATGTATCGACTACAGGGAGATCAATGCTATAACAATAATGAACAAGTATCCCCTACCTCACATTGATGATTTATATCACCAACTCCATGGAGCTCAATACTTTTCAAAGATTGACCTTCGATCTAGATACCATCATTTGTGTGTAAAGAAGGAAGACATTCCGAAGACAACATTTAGAACCAGGTACGGGCATTACGAGTTTACTGTAATGCCTTTTGGATTGACTAATGCATCCTCTGTATTCATGGATCTGATGAATAGAGTTTTCAAGGAATATCTCGATGAATTTGTTGTGGTATTTATTAATGATATCTTGGTATACTCTAAAAGCTACAAAGATCCTAAAATTCACTTGCGCATTATCCTGAAGACTCTGAGAAGACATGAATTATATGGGATGTTTAGTAAGTGTGAATTCTGGATTCATGAGATTTCTTTTCTTGGCCATATTGTCTCTAAAGATGGAATCTCTGTTGATCCTTCTAAGACCAAGGAAATCCAAGAATGGCCAGCACCTATGAGTATAATGGAGGTACGTAGTTTTATTGGTTTGGCAGGTTATTATCGACATTTCGTCCAGAATGTTGCCTGATTGGCTAACCCATTAACGAAGCTCACACGTAAATGGGTTAAATTTGTTTGGACAAATGACTGTGAAGAATGTTTCGAATAACTGAAGAGAGGATTAATCAATGCTCTTATATTCACTCTACCATCGGGGAATGATGGGTTCGTTATTTATAGTGATGCATCGAAGAAAGGACTTGGTTGTGTCATTATGCAGAATGATAGGGTTATTGCCTATGCATCACGACAGTTGAAAAATTGTGAACAAAAATATCCTACTCATGATCTCAAGTTAGCATCTGTGTTCTTTGCTTTGAAGTTATGGAGGCACTACCTCTATGGTGAAAAATGTGAGATTTATACTGATCACAAGAGTTTGAAGTATATTTTCTCACAAAAAGAAATCAACATGAGGCAAAGGAGATAGCTTTATTTACTCAAGGATTATGATTTTATGATACACTACCACCCGGGGAAAGAAAACAAGGTGGCAGATGCTTTGATCAGAAAAGATCATGGAGTTTTGAACAATATTATAATTGAAAGGGATCCAATTTTCATGGATCTCGTGAAGATGGACATGGGAATAACTAGGGAAGGTGAAACATCAATACTTTTTCAAATGGTTTCCAAACCATCTTTTCTATAAAGGATTAAAATTTCTAAGACCGATGATGAAGAATTTCAAAAGAAGATTAAAGCTGTGAATGATGGGATATTGAGAGACATTGTGTATAAAGATGGAATTTTGAAATTCGGGAAGAGAATTTGTGTTCCCGATATACCTGATCTGAAAAGGGAATTGTCGGATGTTTCTCATAGTTCTAATTTCTTTATACACCATGGGATCACCAAAATGTATAGATATTTGAAGGAAAATTTTTGGTGGGACAACATGAAGAGGGAGATTGCTGATTTTGTGGAAAGATGTATGGTTTTTCAACAAGTGAAATCTGGAAAGCAATAGCCTGGAGGAGTCATGAAACCTATTCCCTTACCGGAGTGGAAATGGGACAATATTACGATAGAATTTATCATGGGGCTACCAAAGACTCCTAGAAGGAACGATGTAATATGGGTCATTGTTGATCGTCTTACCAAGTCAGCAAATTTTCATGCTATAAGAGAAGATCTAACAATGGAACGTCTAGAAACACTATATATTGGTGAAGTTGTGAGACTTCATGGAGTACCCCTATCGATTGTTTCTGATCGTGCTCCCCGTTTTACTTCAAGATTCTGGAAAAGTCTTCAGAAAGCCTTGGATACTGGACTTCATTTGAGAACTACCTACCACCCTCAAATAGATGGACAATCATAACGAACTATTCAAACCATAGAAGACATGTTGAGATCCTGCTTAGATGACCTTCTGGGTATGTGGGATCAATATTTACCTCTGGTAGAATTTTCCTATAACAATAGCTTCCATTCGAGTATTCAGATGGCACCATATGAAGCGTTATATGGAAAGAGATGTCGTACACCAACCTGTTGGGATGACGTTGGTGAAAGAAAACTTGTAGGCCCCGAACTGGTGTAGGAAACGATGGAAAAGTTGAAGGTAATCCAAAATCACATCCAAGCAGCTCAAATTAGGCAGAAGAGCTATACTGATAATCGAAGGAAGGATTTGGAATTTCAAGTCACTGATCATATTTTACTGAAGGTATCTCCATGGAAGGGATTCATACGTTTTGGTAAGAAAGGTAAATTGAGTCCCAAGTATATCGGACCTTTCGAAATTCTAGAACGAATTAGGGATGTAGCTTACCGATTTGCAATGCCGCCAAGTCTCTCCAAAGTTCACGATGTGTTCCACGTATCTTGGTTGAGGAAATACATGGTTGACCCAACGCATGTACTAACCTATGAGGAATTAGAACTGGAACCCGATCTGTCTTATTGCAAAGAACCCGTAAAGATTATTGATACGATAGAACAAGTATTGAGAAACCGGACGACGCGTCTGGTAAAAGTTTTGTGGAGAAACTATAATATGGATGAGGCAACGTGGGAACCCGAGGAACTTATGATGAAGAACCACCGAAGTCTTTTCATGTGGTAGTATTCTAGAAATTCCGAGGACGAAACTATTTTAAGGAGGGGAGAATGTAACACCCCAAGCTTATACGGTATGTTTCTCTTTGAATAATGCGATAGCATGTGATGTAAGCAACATCGAGTTCTAACACACCACAACCGATCAAACTAGCCGTTGTGAATAGTAATACATACTTTTTGAAATTTTAAAATTTTTATCACTCAAAATGGACTTCATTATTGGATTCGGAGTATCAAATTTAGCCTAAGGAGAAATTTTGGTACTTTTCAGATAACTTTAATATTTTGGTGAATAATGAAAATTACTAAATTTTAATTAAAAACAACTTTTTAAATCAAAATAATTAATAGTGATAAATTATGAATTTGTGTGGTTTTAAGGAATATTTAGAATATATTATTACCATTTAATACAATATTGGTCATTGGACATAATTTCACAATTAAACTGAACATAAACAAGTATCAATCTTTTGATAGTTATTATATCATAAAAACACGCTTTTTGTTTTAATAGCGGGAATTAATTATAAATTAATTTTTGCCACTTCTGTGTTTTGAATTTGGAAAATGGATTCCATATTTGGAATTAGGATGTTAAAATTGTGTAAATAGATAAATTTTATTTTTAGAAATTTTGAATAATTACTTCGGTAAAAATTTTATTTACCATGGTTAAAGGGTAAATCCGGTAAATAAGGGTTAAACAAATATGGAATCTGGTAAATAAGGGTTAAACAAATAATATTATAATAAAAAAAAATTAACCTAAAACGTGTCCTAACCTTATTTTATGATACATTTTCTACCATGGGAATCTTGGGGTCGATTTTGGGACCCCATGGTGCCACTTCTAAGTGATAGGGACACTTTATTTTAATTAAGTTAAAATGGATACAAAAATGACACAATCATATATCTTTTAGAAAAACAATTTTTACATAGGGTTATATATGTTGTATTTTCGACTATAAATATTCATTAGAAAGATAAACATATTTTCTACATAATGATATTTTATGTATAATTTTTAGACATTAAAAAATTTAATTTATCTATGACACAATGATGATGCAGTAATTACCATAATAGTGAAAAATTAAACTAATTGATATTATAAATACCCAAATAAATATAATTCTATCCTTTTAATGAATTAAACTAATTTTCAAGGATAATATGACATATTAGGATTGATTTAATTGACTTTCTTCGAAGTAATATTTCTGTTATGAGTTTTAAAAAAATCAATTATTGGATAGTCTCAAAATTGACATAAAAGAGTTTTTAAAACAAATATTATATTATTAATTGATATTAAATTCCTAAAAATATAAGGATCGGCCAAGAGAATTATATCATGATAGGTGTATCATTAATGGACCACTTGGGTGTCTCTTGGATGTATATAGTATGTTTATTAACCATATAATATAAGAATACAAAGTGTCATTGTAAAAGTGAAACTAATTAACTAAGAGTCAATACTTAAAGATAAGGTTACTATAATGACCCAAACCTGTCTAAATTTTATTGGTTGAGTGGTTTTCTACATATCCCCACCTTAAAATATAAATAGTACACTTTGGAGCCATTAGAAACCGAATATGAATTTATTATAAAATAATATTTCTAGCTTTTCCAAAGGTGCTCCTCACCCCTCTTATAAAAGGGCACTCTCCCTTCTCATTAAATAACACCTTCAAAGCCTTTTGGTTCGGCCAAACTCTTCCCAAATACTCTGTCACCTTCCCTGAATTCATCTTAGAGGCCTTCCTTTAGTCAGAAAGCCAACTTAAGGAGCCCTTTTGATAAAATGAAAATGAAGAACCCAAAGAAGAGGTATTGATTTCCCCACCCTTTTTCATGTTCATTTCTTCTTCCATTTCTTCTTTCTTTGTTATTACAATTATAAAATAATAACTCCAGTATCTTATATATGCTGTGATTTTATTATAAATATGGAACAATCATATTCATTATTCTATCCATCCATTGAATAACATTTCACCATACGTGCCTACGTACGACTTACCGTCTCCACGTCGTGGTGTAATTATTATTCAATAAATTATTATTTGGATGGGTATAATAATGATGTGTAACCAATGTAAATAATAAATGTAACATGATAAGGATTCTGTATATATGATATACCATCCAATTATATATTATTTTAATATCAGAATAATGATATTATCCCTCTTGCTTACGTACGGACTACCGTCTCCACGAACGCGATGAGATTCATTCTCCATCATATAAATTCAAGTCTAATTATCATTTGATGATTAATAATAGTATCTAAGGACTTGATATCATTCTGGATATGATTAAGATACAACTTATCCTTGACAAACACGACTTACGTAACAAAACATATAAAAGAAAACGAGTAAGTTAACACCCGAAACAACGATAATACTAAGATATTATTAACAAATCAATGTTAAAAGATCATATATGATATCATATTAATGTATTTGATTCTTCTATAATTTAATAACAATTATTTAACCATTATAATGGAGGTTTATCTACCCTCAATCATGGAACAGTACAAGGTAAGGGTTATTTCACAATCTCTCCATTATCCGAGGTTGTTTATACGTGATTATCTACTGGGACTTCTTTATCATCAACATCCATGTTTCTTAAAAATGTTTTTCATAACATTTATACTATTTACAAGAATACGGGTTAAAGTAATTTATACCCTTGTCTGACTTTTTATAAGAGGATTATAAATGAATCTTTCCGTCTTTTTCCAAATAAGGTGCTTTTAACCTTTTCGACAGAATTAAGGTAAGAATGTTTTTTAACTTATACGGCGGGTGCGGCTATTTTACACCGTTATAAAATCGTCAAAGCATCCCGTACAATCTTATATGAATATTTTCAAAGAAAATGTTTTATTTTATAAATATATGACTCTTAAATGATTTCAAAATAGAAAGAGATATTTCTCTAAAAGGAGTTTTGATTTCATCTATGTCAACATCATTTGACTGATTTTACACTTATTTGAAGTTGATTTATTATGATACAAAACTTCTATATTGTATTGATGGTTTTGTGATATATTTGACTGTGGATGTGTTATTTTTATACCATTCATGGTTTATGGATTAAGTATTTACATTTAGTATGCTAGTTTTAATACGAATGTTTATGTTATGTTTAAACCCTTTCATATGGGAATGCATTGGACTTAATATGTGATGGGTGGAGCCCTCTATTGCTCCTCAATGCATCGGTAGGTCTCATGAGACAAACTAGTGTCTTGGCATAAGGCCTTGAAAAAATTTTATTTGTATTCTTGGCACGAGGCCTTGGCTATCTAGTTATGATAGTCTGGCATTATGCATTCCATCATTATGAAAGTGGTTATTGAAATTGCATGTGATTATTCGATTAGTAGAATATCCATGTGAATAATTAAATGGCATTATTTCATTTTATTTTTGCCATACTATGTTGAAGTTCAATTTTAAAAGGCTTTTGTTTTAGTTATACACTTCCTTAAATTTTTATGCTTATTTATTAAATTTTCCTCTATATTGTTATCCTTACTGGGCAATTGAGCTCACCAATTTTCTATGTTTTAATTTTCCCAGGATGTGTGAAGTAAATTATGAATGACCTGTAGGGATATTATGAGGGGATATTAGTGTGGACTATGGAGACAATATATTGTTGTAGTAGTTTTTCACTTTATGATGTAATGTAAAACCTTATGAATATATCTAGTGTTTCCAAGGCTACTAAGCCAATCGGTCATTCAAGATTTGATCTTCCTTGTGATCATTCCAATTTTATGTAATAATGAACCGAATCTAGGTACCTGGGGTTGGGGCGTTATAGTAGGTATCAGAGGAAGTTTTGTACAATCCATGGAAGCTAGATTTAGATAAACTCTTATTAGAGCACATAGACCTAAGATGGACTTTGAGGATTAATATAGAAGAACTTCCTAGAATTTTGGTATTATAGAGATTTTGTGAGTTTTCCGAGAAATACATCCTTGTCTGGAAACGAGCAGGTAGAGGCGGCTCTGGCACAAATGTACCTTGGGGTAAAACCCGAAAACACCACTTTGATCTAGACTCGAACGGGAACTGGTGCACGAAAACGGTCCTTGCTTCACTTTTGGTTATGACACTCCTAAGGGATATGATTAGGATAACTGTCATTTTCATTACAAATCATTATGAAGGTTTTATGACTATATACTTCCTCAAAGAAAACATTTTTATTATTATGGATTATATCCATAAATAGTTCAATTTATGTTAAGTGTTTTATATGTATGGAATTATGTATTTTGATTCATAAACTGATCTAGTTTATGCCATTTTTTAGAAATGGCACCTAGTGGAAGAAATGAAAACTGTGTCAATGCACGTACTCCATGTAGGGATTTCCCTCATGCTCAAGATAATTATAGTGGAGCGGGTGATGCAACTGGTGCCGATCAGCTAATCACCATACTGGGACAACTCACTTAGGTTATGAATAATAACCTTACCCGTATGGAGCACCCTGATCCACTACATTGAGGATCAATGTTAGATCGCTTCATGAGGCAAAAACCACCAACATTCAATGGGAGTAAAAAACCCTTAGTAGCTGAGAAATGGATAAATTCCCTAGAAATAATATTTCAGTCTTTGGGGAGTAGTGAAAGGGAAAAAGTTATCATGACAGTTTACCGCCTCATTAGAGATGCTGATCAATGGTGGTCATTGATTCAAAACATGAAGGAAGATGATGAAGTATCAAATGTGGAATGGAGGGAGTTCAAATATCTTTTTTCAGAAAAATACATTCCTCGTGACCATCAAGCAGATATGGAAAGGCAATTTCTGAGTGTGAGACAAAAGGAGGATGAGAATGTCGCAAAGTATGAGTCAAAATTTACAAGGTTATCAAGGTATGCTGGAGAATATATACATAACCCAAGAAGTAATATTGATCATTTCTTTGATGGGTTAAAACCATTTCTCCGTCCATTATTAGTCTCACAATCCTTCTCATCGTATGAAGACATTGTCTCATGTGCTATCAAGACAGAAAAGTAATTCTCTAAGTCTTATGAATTTAAAGCAAAGCAAGAGAAGAAGAGAAGTTCTAATCAATCTGGGAATGGAAATAAGGGAAAGAAGGGAAAGGTTGAATATCCATCCTGTGGAAAATGTGGGAAGAAACACCCCTGTACTTTCTTTAAGGGAATGGGTGTCTGTTACAAATGTGGTAAAAAAGGCCACCAAGCTCGTGATTGCAAAGGGAAGAAGGAAGTTACCAATGTTCAGTGCTACAATTGCAGGGAGATGGGACATTATGCAAATGAATGTCCTAATCATCAGGGGAACTTACCTCAGAATAGGCCAAGGGATCAAGGCCAAGCATTTGTTATCACTACTCCTGATGTAGAAGCTCCAAAAGACGTGGTGGCAGGTAATTTAATGGTTTCCTCAAGATTAGAAAATGCATTATTTGATTCTGGATCATCAAATTGGTTCATATCTTCCTAGTTTGCTATGAAAATTCTATATTTCCAATTTTATTTAATAAGGGAGTTTTCAGTTAAAACTCTTAAGGGAAGTATCATTGAAACAATGTTTTGTGAATCAGTCCCCATTAGAGAACATAAATGTTCTTTATCTGCTGATCTCATCGCCATACCTATGATTGAGTTTGATATAATCCTCGGTATGGATTGGCTTGCAGATTATGATGCGAAGATTTATTATTAGAATAAGGAGGTTATGATTTTTGATGATGATGATAAGGAACACCTTATCTTTAGAGAAGAATCGTCACCACCTAGTTCTTATCTAGATCCACCCCCAGTAGCTCAGCTAAATTCAATTATTGGGGTGGAAGAGAATGAAATGACTGTGGGTGAGGAAAGGAATGTTCAACTAGAGGATGTACCTTTTGTGAAGGAATATGTAGATGTATTTTCGGAAGATTTACATGGACATCCTCCAGAACGAGAAGTTGAGTTTTCCATTGATTAATTTCTTGGATCAAGGCCTATATCGAAGACCCCTTATAGAATTTCCACTGTGGAATTAGTCAAACTAATGAAACAACTAGAGAAATTGAGTAATAAGGGATTTATTTTCCCTAGTGTTTCTCCATGGGGAGCCCCTATTATTTTTGTTAAAATGAAAGATGGATCAATTAGGTTATGTATCGACTACAGGGAGAACAATGCTATAACAATAATGAAAATGTATCCCCTACCTCGCATTGATGATTTATTTCACCAACTCCATGGAGCTCAATACTTTTCAAAGATTGACCTTCGATCTGGATACCATCAGTTGTGTGTAAAGAAGGAAGACATTCCGAAGATAACATTTCGAACCAGGTATGGGCATTACGAATTTACTGTAATGCCTTTTGGATTGACTAATGCACCCTCTATATTCATGGATCTGATGAAAAGAGTTTTCAAGCAATATCTCAATGAATTTGTTGTGGTATTTATTGATGATATCTTGGTATACTCTAAAAGATACGATGATCATGAAAGTCACTTGTGCATTATCCTGAAGACTCTGAGAAGACATGAATTATATGGGAAGTTTAGCAACTGTGAATTCTGGCTTCATGAGATTTCTTTTCTTGGCCATATTGTCTCTAAATATGGAATCTCTGTTGATCCTTCTAAGATCAAGGCAATCCATGAATGGCCAGCACCTACGAGTATAACTGAGGTACACAGTTTTATTGGTTTGGCAGGTTATTATCGACGTTTCATCCAGAATGTTGCCCGATTGGCTAACCCATTAACTAAGCTCATACGTAAAGGGGTTAAATTTGTTTGGACAAATGAGTGTGAAGAATGTTTCGAAGAACTGAAGAGAAGATTAGTCAATGCTCCTATATTGACCCTACTATCAGGGAATGATGGGTTCATTATTTATAGTGATGCATTGAAGAAAGGACTTGGTTGTGTCCTTATGCAGAATGATAGGGTTATTGCCTATGCATCACGACAGTTGAAAACTTGTGAACAAAAGTATCCTACTCATGATCTCGAGTTACCAGCTGTGTTCTTTGCTATGATGATATAAAGGCACTACCTCTATGGTGAAAAATGTGAGATTTATACTGATCACAAGAGTTTGAATTATATTTTCTCACAAAAATAAATCAACATGAGGCAAAGGAGATGGCTTTATTTACTCAAGGATTATGATTGTATGATACACTACCACCCGAGGAAAGAAAACAAGGTGGCAGATGCTTTGATCAGAAAAGATCATGGAGTTTTGAACAATATGATAATTGAAAGGGATCCAATTTTCATGGATCTCGTGAAGATGGACATGGGAATAACCAGGGAAGGTGAAACATCAATACTTTTTCAAATGGTTTCCAAACCATCTTTACTATAAAGGATTAAAATTTCAATGACCGATGATGAATAATTTCAAAAGAAGATTAATGCTGTGAATGATGGGATATTGAGAGACATTGTGTATGAAGATGGAATTTTGAAATTCAGGAAGAGAATTTGTGTTCCCGACATACCTGATCTAAAAAGGGAATTGTCGGAGGATTCTCATAGTTCCAATTTTCTTATACACCATGGGATCACCAAAATGTATAGTGATTTGAAGGAAAATTTTTGGTGGGACAACATGAAGAGGGAGATTGCTGATTTTGTGTCAAGATGTATGGTTTGTCAACAAGTGAAATATGGAAACCAATAGCCTGGAGGAGTCACGAAACCACTTCCCTTACCGGAGTGGAAATGGGACAATATTATGATAGACTTTTTCATGGGTCCACCAAAGACTCCTAGAAGGAACGATGCAATATGGGTCATTGTTGATCTCCTTACCAAGTCAGCACATTTTCTTGCTATAAGAGAAGATCTACCAATGGAACGTATAGAAAGACTATATATTGATGATGTTGTGAGACTTCATGGAGTACCCCTATCGATTGTTTCTGATTGTGATCCCCGTTTTACTTCAAGATTCTGGAAAAGTCTTCAGAAAGCCTTGGATACTGGACTTCATTTGAGAACTGCCTACCACCCTCAAACAGATGGACAATCAGAATGAACTATTCAAACCTTAGAAGACATGTTGAGATCCTACTTAGTTGACTTTCTGGGTATTTGGAATCAATATTTACCTCTGGTAGAATTTTCCTATAACAATAGCTTCCATTCAAGTATTCAGATGGCACCATATGAAGCGTTATATGGAAAGAGATGTCGTACACCAACCTGTTGGGATGATTTTGGTGAAGGAAAACTTGTAGGCCTAGAACTGGTGTAGGAAACGATGGAAAAGGTAAAGGTAATCCAAAATCACATCAAAGTAGCTCTAATTAGGCAGAAGAGCTATACTGATAATCGAAGGAAGGATTTGGAATTTCAAGTCAGTGATCATATTTTACTGAAGGTATCTCCATGGAAGGGATTCATACGTTTTGGTAAGAAAGATAAATTGAGTCCCAGGTACATCGGACCTTTCGAAATTCTATAACGAATTGGGGCTATAGCTTACCGATTTGCAATGCCTCCAAGTCTCTCCAAAGTTCACGATGTGTTCCACGTATCTTGGTTGAGGAAATACATGGTTGACCCAACTCATGTACTCACCTATGAGGAATTAGAACTGGAACCCGATCTGTCTTACTACAAAGAACCCATAAAGATTATTGATACGAGCGAAGAAGTATTGAGAAACCGGACGACGCGTCTGGTAAAAGTTTTGTGGAGAAACTATAAGATGGAAGAGGAAACGTGGGAACCCGGGGAACTTATGATGAAGAACCACCGAAGTCTTTTCATGTGGTAGTATTCTAGAAATTTCGAGGATGAAATTATTTGAAGGAGGGGAGAATGTAACACCCCAAGCTTATACAGTATGTTTCTCTTTGAATAATGCGATAGCGTGTGATGTACGCAACATCGAGTTCTAACACACCACAACCGATCAAACTAGTCGTTATGAATAGTAATAAATACTTTTTGAAATTTTATAAATTTTATCACTCAAAATGGACTTCATTATTAGATTCAGAGTATCAAATTTATCTTAAGGAGAAATTTTGGTACTTTTTGGATAACTTTAATATTTTGATGAATAATGAAATTTACTAAATTTTAATTAAAAAAAACTTTTTAATCAAAATAATTAATAGTGATAAATTATGAATTTGAGTGGTTTTAAATATATTCAGAATATATTTTTACCATTTAATACAATTTTGGTCATTGGACATAATTTCACAATTAAACTGAACATAAACATGTATCAATCTTATGATAGTTATTATATCATAAAAACACGCTTTTTGTTTTAATAGCGGGAATTAATTATAAATTAATTTCTGCCACTTCTATGTTTTGAATGTGGAAAATGGATTCCATATTTGGAATTAGGATGTTCAAATTGTGTAAATAGGTAAATTTTATTTTTAGAAATTTTGAATAATTACTTCGGTAAATATTTTATTTACCATGGTTAAAGGGTAAATCCGGTAAATAAGGGTTTAACAAATATGGAATCTGGTAAATAAGGGTTAAAAAAATAATATTATAATAAAAACAATTTACCCAAAAACGTGTCCTAACCTTATTTTATAATACATGTTCTACCATGGGAATCTTTGGGTCGATTTTGGGACCCCATGGTGTCATTTGTAAGTGATAGGGACACTTTATTTTAATTAAGTTAAAATGGATAAAAAAATGAAACAAGCATATATCTTTTAGAAACAAAATTTTTACATAGGGTTATATATGTTTTCTTTTCGACTATAAATATTCCATAGAAATCTAAACATATTTTATACATAATGATATTTTATGTATAATTTTTAGACATTAAATAATTTAATTTATCTATGACACAATGATGATGCAGTAATTACCATAATAGTAAAAAATTAAACTAATTGATATTATAAATACCCAAATAATTATAATTCTAGACCTTTAATGAATTAAAATAATTTTCTAGGATAATATGACATATTAGGATTGATTTAATTGACTTTTTTCGAAGTAATAATTCTGTTACGAGTTTTAAAAAATCAATTTTTGGATAGACTCAAAATTGGCACAAAAGAGTTTTTAAAACAAATATTATATTATTAATTGATATTAAATTCCTAAAAATCTAAGGATCGGCCAAGAGAATTATATCATGATAGGTGTATCATTAATGGACCACTTGGGGGTCTCTTGGATGTATATAGAATGATTATTAACCATATAATATAAGAATACAAAGTGACATTGTAAAAGTGAAACTAATTAACTAAGAGTTCATACTTAAAGATAAGGTTACTATAATGACCCAAACATGTCTAAATTCTATTGAATGAGTGGTTTTATACCAATCCCCACATTAAAATATAAATAATCCACTTTGGAGCCATTAGAAACCGAATATGAATTTATTATAAAATAATATTTCTAGCTTTTCCAAAGGTGCCCCTCACCACTCTTATAAAAGGGAACTCTCCCTTCTTATTAACTCACACCTTCAAAGCCTTTTGGTTCAGCCAAACCCTTCCTAAATACTCACTCACCTTCCCTAACTTCATCTTAGAGGCCTTCCTTTAGTCAGAAAGCCAACTTAAGGAGCCCTTTTGATCAAATCAAAATGAAGAACCCAAAGAAGAGGTATTGATTTCCCAACCCTTTTTCATGTTTCGTTCTTCTTCCACTTCTTCATTCTTTGTTATTACAATTATAAAATAATAACTCCAGTATCTTATATATACTTTTATTTTATTATAAATATGGAACAATCATATTCATTATTCTATCAATCCATTGAATAACATTTCACCATACGTGCCTACGTACGGTTTACCGTCTCCACGTCGTGGTGTAATTGTTATTCTATAAATTATTATTTGGATGGGTATAATAATGATGTGTAACTCATGTAAATAATAAATGTAACATTATAATGATGTGTAACTCAAAATAATGATATTATCGCTCGTGCTTACGTACGGACTGCCGTCTCCATGAACGCGATGAGATTCATTCTCCATCATATCCATTCAAGTCTAATTATCATTTGATGATTAATAATAGTATCTAAGGACTTGATATCATTCTGGACATGATTAAGATACAACTTATCCATGACAAACACGACTTACGTAACAAAACATATAAAATAAAACGAGTAAGTTAACACCCAAAACAACGATAATACTAAGATATTTTTAACAAATCAATGATAAAAGATCATATTTGATATCATATTAATGTATTTGATTCTTGTATAATTTAATAACAATTATTTCACCATTATAATAGAGGTTAACCTACCCTCAACCAAGGAAACATACAAGGTAAGGGTTATTTCACGATCTCTTCATTATCCGAGGTTGTTTATACGTGATTATCTACTGGGACTTCTTTATCATCCACATCCATGTTTCTTAAAAATGTATTTCAAAACATTTTTACTATTTACAAGAATACAGGTTAAAGTAATTTATACCCTTGTTTGACAGTTTATAAGAGGATTATAAATGAATCTTTCCATCTTTTTCCAAAGAAGGTGCTTTTAACCTTTTCGACAGAATTAACGTAAGAATGTTTTTTTTAACTTATACGGCAGGTGAGGCTATTTTACACCGTTATAAAATCGTCAAAGCATCCCCTACAATATTATATGAATATTTTCAAAGAAAATGTTTTATTTTATAAATATATGACTCTTAAATGATTTCAAAATAGAAAGAGATATTTCTCTAAAGGGAGTTTTGATTTCATCTATGTCATCATCATCTGATTGATTTTACACTTATTTGAAGTTGATTTATTATGATACAAAACTTCTATATTATATTGATGGTTTTGTGATATATTTGACTATGGATGTGTTATTTTTATACCATTCATGGTTTATGGATTAAGTATTTACATTTAGTATGCTAGTTTTAATACGAATGTTTATGTTATGTTTAATCCTTTTCATATGGGAATGCATTGGACTTAATATGTGATGGGTGGAGCCCGCTATTGATCCTTAATGCATCGGTAGGTCTCATTAGACAAAATAGTGTCTTGGCACAAGGCCTTGACAAAATCGTATTTGTAGTCTTGGCATGAAGCCTTGGCTATGTGGTTATGATAGTCTGGCATTATGCATTCCATCATTATGAAAGTGGTTATTGAAATTGCATGTGATTATTCGATTAGTAGAATATCCATGTGAATAATTAAATGGCATTATTTCATTTTATTTTTTCCATACTATGTTGAAGTTCAATTTCAAAAGGATTTTGTTTTAGTTATACACTACCTTAAATTTTTATGCTTATTAATTAATGTTTCCGCTATATTGTTATCCTTTCTGGGCAATTGAGCTCACCCCTTTTCTATGTTTTATTTTTCCCAGGATGTGAAGAAGTAAATTATGAATGATCTGCAGGGATATTATGAGGGGATAATAGTGTGGAATATTGAGACAATATGTTTTTGTAGTAGTTTTTCACTTTATGATTTAATGTAAAACCTTATGAATATATCTAGTGTTTCCAAGGATACTAAACCAATCGGTCATTCGATATTTGATCTTTCTTGTGATCATGCCAATGTTATGTAATAATGAACCGACTCTAGGTACCTGGGGTTGGGGCATTATAGTAGGTATTAGAGGAAGTTTAGTACAATCCTTGGAAGCTAGATTTAGATAAACTCTGATTAGAGCACATAGACCTAAGATGGAGTTTGAGGATTAATATAGAAGAACATCCTAGAATTTTGGTATTGTAGAGATTTTGTGACTTTTCCGAGCAATACATCCCTGTCTGGAAACGAGCAGGTAGAGGCGGCTCTGGCACAAATTTACCTTGGGGTAAAACCCAAAAACACCGCTTTAAGCTAGACTCAAACTGGAACTGGTGCATGACAATGGGCCCTACTGCACTTTTGGTTACGACACTCCTGGGGGATATGATTAGGATAACTCTCATTTTCTTTACAAATAATTAAGAAGGGTTTATGACTATATAATTCCTCAAGGAAAACATTTTTATTATTATGGATTATATCCATAAATAGTTCAATTTATGTTAAGTGTTTTATATGTATGGAATTATGTATTTTGATTCATAAACTGATCTAGTTTATGCCATTTTTTCGAAATGGAACCTAGTGGAAGAAATGGAAACCGTGTCAATGCACGTACTCCATGTAGGGATTTCCCTCCTGCTCAAGATAATTATAGTGGAGCTGGTGATGCTACTGGTGTCGATCAGCTAATCACCATACTGGGACAACTCACTTAGGTTATGAATAATAACCTTACCCGTATGGAGCACCCTGATCCACTACGTTGAGGATCAATGTAAGAAAACTTCATGAGGAAAAAACCACCAACATTCAATGGGAGTACAAATCCCTTAGTAGCTGAGCAATGGATAAATTCCCTAGAGAAAATATTTCAGGCTTTGGGGAGTACTGAAAGGGGAAAAGTTATCATGGCTGTTTACCGCCTCATTGGAGATGCTGATCAATGGTGGTAATTTATTCAAAACACGAAGGAAGATGATGAAGTATCAAATGTGGAATGGAGGGAGTTCAAATATCTGTTTTTAGAAAAATACATTCCTCGTGACCTTCGAGCAGATATGGAAAGGCAATTTCTGAGTGTGAGACAAAAGGAGGATGAGAATGTCGCAAAGTATGAGTCTAACATTACAAGGTTAGCAAGGTATGCAAGAGAATATATACATAACCCAAGAAGTAATATTGATCAGTTCTTTGATGGGTTAAACCCATTTCTCCGTCAAGCATTAGTCTCACAATCCTTCTCGTCGTATGAAGACATTTGCTTATGTGCTATCAAGACAGAAAAATAATTCTCTAAGTCTTATGAATTTAAAGAAAAGAAAGAGAAGAAGAGAATTGCTAATCAATCTGGGAATGGAAATAAGGGAAAGAAGGGAAAGGTTGAATATCCATCCTGTGGTAAATGTGGGAAGAAACACCCCGGTACTTTCTTTAAGGGAATGGGTGTCTGTTACAAATGTGGTAAAAAAGGCCACCAAGCTCATGATTGCAAAGGGAAGAAGGAAGTTACCAATGTTCAGTGCTACAATTACAGGGAGATGGGACATTATGAAAATGAATGTCCTAATCATTAGGGGATCTTACCTCAGAATAGGCCATGGGATTAAGGCCAAGCATTTGTTATCACTACTGCTGGTGTAGAAGCTCCAAAAGACATGGTGGCAGGTAATTTAATGGTTTCCTCAAGATTAGCAAATGCATTATTTGATTCTGGATCATCGAATTGTTTCATATCTTCCTAGTTTTCTATGAAAATTAGATATTTACAATTTGATTTAACAAGGGAGTGTTCAGTTAAAACTCTTAAGGGAAGTATCATTGCAACAATGATTTGTGAATCAGTCCCCATTAGAGCACATAAATGTTCTTTATCTGCTGATCTCATCGTCATACCTATGATTTATTTTGATATAATCCTTGGTATGGATTGGCTTGCAGATTATGATGCAAAGATTTATTGTTAGAAGAAGGAGGTTATGATTTTTGATGATGATGATAAGGAACACCTTATCTTTAGAGCAGAATCGTCACCACCTAGTTCTTATCAAGATCCACCTCCAGTAGCTCAGCTAAATTCAATTATTGGGGAGGAAGAGAATGAAATGACTATGGGTGAGGAAAGGAATGTTCAACTATAGGATGTACCTATTGTGAAAGAATATGTAGTTGTATTTCTGGAAGATTTACCTGGACATGCTCCAAAATGAGAAGTTGAGTCTTCCATTGATTTAATTCCCGGATCAAAGCCTATATCGAAGACCCATAATTGAATTTCCACTGTGGAATTAGTCGAACTAATGAAACAACTAGATAAATTGAGTAATAAGGGATTTATTCTCCCTAGTGTTTCTCTATGGGGTGCCCCTGTTATTTTTGTTATAAAGAAAGATGGATCTATAACTTTATGTATCGACTACAAGGAGATCAATGCTATAACTATAATGAACAAGTATCCCCTACCTCGCAATGATGATTTATTTCACCAACTCCAGGGAGCTCAATACTTTTCAAAGATTGACCTTCGATCTGGATACCATCAGTTGTGTGTAAAGAAGGAAGACATTACGAAGACAACAATTCGAACCAGGTACGGGCATTACGAGATTACTATAATGCCTTTTGGACTGACTAATGCACCCTCTGTATTCATGGATCTGATGAATAGAGTTTTCAAGGAATATCTCGATGAATTTGTTGTGGTATTTATTGATGATATCTTGGTATACTCTAAAATCTACGAAGATCATGAAAGTCATTTGCGCATTATCCTGAAGACTCTGAGAAGACACTAATTATATGGGAAGTTTAGCAAGTGTGAATTCTGGCATCATGAGATTTCTTTTCTTGGACATATTATCTCTAAAGATGGAATCTCTGTTGATCCTTCTAAGACCATGGCAATCCAAGAATGTCCAGCACCTACAAGTATAACTGAGTTATGCAGTTTTATTGGTTTGGCAGGTTATTATCGACGTTTCGTGCAGAATTTTGCCCGATTGGCAAACCCATTAACGAAGCTCACGCGTAAAGGGGTTAAAGTTTTTTTGAAAAAATGAGTGTGAAGAATGTTTCAAAGAACCGAAGAGAATATTAGTCAATGCTCCTATATTGACTCTACCATCGGGGAATGATGGGTTCGTTATTTATAGTGATGCATCGAAAAAAGGACTTGGTTGTGTCCTTATGTAGAATGATAGGGTTATTGCCTATGCATCATGACAGTTGAAAACATGTGAACAAAACTATCCTACTCATGATCTTGAGTTAGCAGCTGTGTTCTTTGCTTTGAAGATATGGAGGCACCACCTCTATGGTAAAAAATGTGAGATTTATACTGATCACAAGATTTTGAAGAATATTTTCTCACAAAAAGAAATCAAAATGAGGCAAAGGAGATGGCTTGAATTACTCAAGGATTATGATTGTATGATACACTACCACCCAGGGAAAGAAAACAAGGTGGCAGATTCTTTGATCAGAAAAGATCATGGAGTTTTGAACAATATGATAATTGAAAGGGATCCAATTTTCATGGATCCCATGAAGATGGACATGGGAATAACCAGGGAAGGTGAAACATCAATACTTTTTCAAATGGTTTCCAAACCATCTTTACTATAAAGGATTAAAATTTCTATGACCGATGATGAAGAATTTCAAAAGAAGATTAAAGCTGTGAATGATGGGATATTGAGAGACATTGTGTTTGAAGATGGAATTTTGAAATTCGGGAAGAGAATTTGTGTTCCCGATATACCTGATCTAAAAAGGTAATTGTCAGATGATGCTCATAGTTCCAATTTCCTTATACACGATGGGATCGCCAAAATGTATAGAGATTTGAAGGAAAATTTTTGGTGGGACAACATGAAGAGGGTGATTGCTGATTTTGTGTCAAGATGTATGGTTTGTCAACAAGTGAAAGCTGGAAAGAAATAGCCTGGAGGAGTCATGAAACCTCTTCCCTTACCGGAGTGGAAATGGGAAAATATTACGATATACTTTATCATGGGGATACCAAAGACTCCTATAAGGAACGACGCAATATGGGTCATTGTTGATCGTCTTACCAAGTCAGCACATTTTCTTGCTACAAGAGAAGATCTACCAATGGAACGTCTAGAAAGACTATATATTGATGAAGTTGTGGGACTTCATGGAGTACCCCTATCGATTGTTTCTGATCATGATCCCCGTTTTACATCAAGATTCTGGAAAAGTCTTCAGAAAGCCTTGGATACTGGACTTAATTTGAGAACTGCCTACCACCCTCAAACAGATGGACAATCAGAACGAACTATTCAAACCTTAGAAGACATTTTGAGATCCTGCTTATTTGACTTTCTAGGTATGTGGGATCAATATTTACCTCTGGTAGAATTTTCCTATAACAATAGCTTCCATTCGAGTATTCAGATGGCACCATATGAAGCGTTATATGGAAAGAGATGTCGTACACCAACCTTTTGGGATGATGTTGGTGAAAGAAAACATGTAGGCCCAGAACTAGTGTAGGAAACGATGGAAAAGGTGAAGGTAATCCAAAATCACATCAAAGCAGCTCAAATTAGGCAGAAGAGCTATACTGATAATCGAAGGAAGGATTTAGAATTTCAAATCAGTGATC
Organism: Viscum album; assembly: GCA_963277665.1. Classification (NCBI taxonomy): domain Eukaryota; kingdom Viridiplantae; phylum Streptophyta; class Magnoliopsida; order Santalales; family Viscaceae; genus Viscum; species Viscum album. Next base: position 440,665,427 of record OY728135.1, on the reverse strand, counting down.
ATATTTTACTGATGGTATCTCCATGGAAGGGATTCATACATTTTGGTAAGAAAGGTAAATTGAGTCCCAGGTACATCGGACCTTTCGAAATTCTAGAACGAATTGGGGCTGTAGCTTACCGATTTGCAATGCCGCCAAGTCTCTCCAAAGTTCACGATGTGTTCCATGTATCATGGTTGAGGAAATACAAGGTTGACCCAATGCATGTACTCACCTATGAGGAATTAGAACTGGAACCTGATCTGTCTTATTGCAAAGAACCCGTCCAGATTATTGATACGAGAGAAGAAGTATTGAGAAACCGGACGACGCGTCTGGTAAAAGTTTTGTGGAGAAACTATAAGATGGAAGAGGCAACGTGGGAACCCGAGGAACTTATGATGAAGAACCACCGAAGTCTTTTCATGTGGTAGTATTCTAGAAATTTTGAGGATGAAATTATTTGAAGGAGGGGAGAATGTAACACCCCAAGCTTATACGGTATGTTTCTCTTTGAATAATGCGATAGCGTGTGATGTACGCAACATCGAGTTCTAACACACCACAACCGATCAAACTAGCCGTTATGAATAGTAATACATACTTTTTAAAATTTTATAAATTTTATCACTAAAATGGACTTCATTATTGGATTCGGAGTATCAAATTTAGCCTAAGGAAAAATTTTGGTACTTTTCGGATAACATTAATATTTTGATGAATAATGAAAATTACTAAATTTTAATTAAAAACAACTATTTTAATCAAAATAATTAATAGTGATAAATTATGAATTTGAGTGGTTTTAAAGTATATATAGAATATATTTTTACCATTTAATACAATTTTGGTCATTGGAAATAATTTCACAATTAAACTGAACATAAACATGTATCAATCTTTTGATAGTAATTATATCATAAAAACACGCTTTTTGTTTTAATAATGGGAATTAATTATAAATTAATTTCTGCCACTTCTGTGTTTTGAATTTGGAAAATGGATTCCATATTTGGAATTAGGATGTTCAAATTGTGTAAATAGGTAACGTTTATTTTTATTAATTTTGAATAATTACTTCGGTAGATATTTTATTTACCATGGTTAAAGGGTAAATCTGGTAAATAAAGGTTAAACAAATATGGAATCCGGTAAATAAGGGTTAAAAAACAATATTATAATAAAAACAAATTACCCTAAAACGTGTCCTAACCTTATTTGATGATACATGTTCTACCATGGGAATCTATGGGTCGATTTTGGGACCCCATGGTGCCACTTGTAAGTGATAGGGACACTTTATTTTAATTAAGTAAAAATGGATACAAAAATGACACAAGCATATATCTTTTAGATTTTTTTACATAGGGTTATATATGATGGATTTTATACTATAAATATTCATTAGAAAGCTAAAAATATTTCCTACATAATGATATTTTATTTATAAAATTTAGGCATTAAATAAGTTAACTTATTTATGACACAATGATGATGCAGTAATTACCATAATAGTGAAAATTTAAAATAATTGATATTATAAATACCCAAATAAATATAATTTGAGACTATTAAAGAATTAAAATACTTTTCTAGTATACTATGACATATTAGGATTGATTTAAGTGACTTTTTTCGAAGTAATCATTCTATTATGATTTTTACAAAAATCAATTATTGGATAGTCTCAAAAATGACATAAAAGAGTTTTTAAAACAAATATTATATTATTAATTGATATTAAATTTCTAAAAATCTAATGTTCAGCCAAAAGACTTATATCATGATAGGTGTATAATTAATGGACCACTTGGGGGTCTCTTGGATGTATATAGGAAGTAAATTAACCATATAATATAAAAATACAAAGAGACATTGTAAAAGTGAAACTAATTAACTAAGAGTTAATACTTAAAGATAAGGTTACTATAATGACCCAAACCTATATAAATTCTATTGGTTGAGTGGTTTTCGACCTATCCCCACCATAAAATTTTAATAATCCACTTTGGATCCATTAGAATCAGAATATGAATTTATTATAAAATAATATTTCTAGCTTTTCCAAAGGTGCCCCTCAGCCCTCTTATAAAAGGGCACTCTTCCTTCTCATTAACTCACACCATAAAAGCCTTTTGGTTTGGCCAACCTCTGCCCAAATACTATATCCACTTCCCTAACTTCATCATAGAGGCCTTCATTTAGTCAGAAATCCAACTTAAGGAGCCCTTTTGATCAAATAAAAAAGAAGAACCCAAAGATGAGGTAATGATTTCACCACCCTTTTTCAAGTTCCTTTCTTTTTCCACTTCTTCTTTATTGGTTATTTCCATTCTAAAATAATAACTCCAGTATCTTATATATAATGTGATTTTATTATAAATATGTTAAAAACATATTCAGTATTCTATCCATCCATTAAAAAACATGTCACCATACGTGCGTACGTACGGCTTACCGTCTCCACGTCGTGGTGTAATTGTTATTCAATAAATTATTATTTGGATGGGTATAATAATGATGTGTAATTGATGTAAATAATAAATGTAACATGATAATGATTCTGTATATATGATATACCATCCAATTATATATTATTTTAATATCAAAAGAATGATATTGTCACTCGTGCCTACGTACAGACTACCGTCTCCATGAACGTGATGAGATTCATTCTCCATCATATCCATTCAAGTCTAATTATCATTTGATGATTAATAATAGTATATAAGGACTTGATATCATTATGTATATGATTATGATACAACCTATCCATGACAAACATGACTTATGTAACAAAACATATAATAGAAAACGAGTAAACTAACACCCGAAACAACGATAATACTAAGATATTATTAACAAATCAAGGTTAAAAGATCATATAAGATATAATATTAATTTATATGATTCTTGTATAATTTATTAACAATTATTTCACCATTATACAGGAGGTTAAACTACCCTCAACCAAGGAAAATTACAAGGTAAGGGTTATTTCACAATCTCTTCATTATCCGAGGTTGTTTATACATGATTATCTACTGGGACTTCTTTATCATCCACATCCATGTTTCTTAAAAATGTATTTCAAAACATTTTTACTCTTTACAAGAATATTGGTTAATGTAATTTATACCCTTGTTTGACTTTTTAGATAAGGTTTATAGAGGAATCTTTCTGTCTTTTTCAAAACAAGGTGCTTTTAACCTTTTTGACAGAATTAAGGTAAGAATGTTTTTTTAACTTATATGGCGGGTGCGGCTATTTTACATAGTTATAAAATCCTCGAAGCTTCCCTTACAAGATTATAAGAATAAATTCAAAGAAAATGTTTTATTTTATAAATATATGACTCTTAAATGATTTCAAAATAGAAAGAGATATTTATCTAAAAAAGAGTTTTGATTTCAACTATGTCAACATCCTTCGATGCATTTTATGCTTATTTGAAGTTGATTTATTATGATACAAAACTTCTATATTGTATTGAAGGTTTTTTGAAATGTTTGAATGTGGATGTGTTATTTTTATACCATTCATGGTTTATGGATGAAGTATTTACATTTCGTATGCTAGTTTTAATACAAATTTTTATGTTATGTTTAATCCTTTTAATATGGGAATGTATTGGATTTAATATGTGACGGGTGGAGCCCGATATAGCTCCTCGATGCATCGGTAGGTCTCATGAGGCAAACTAGTGTCTTGGCACAAGGCCTTGAAAAAATCTTAATTGTCATCTTGGCATGACAACTTGGCTCTGTGGTTATGATAGTCTGTCATTATGCATTCCATCATTATGAAAGTGGTTATTGATATTGAATGTGATTATTCGATTAGTAGAATATCCATGTGAATAAGTAAATGAAATTATTTCATTTTATTTTTTCCATACTCTGTTGAAGTTCTAGTTTAAGAGGCTTTTGTTTTAGTTATACACTGCCTTAAATGTTTATTCTTATTTATGAAATTTTCCGCTATATTTTTATCCTTACTGGGAATTTGAGTTCACCCCTTTTCTATGTTTTGTATTTTCCAGGATGTGAAGAAGTAAATTATGAATGACCTGCAGGGATATTATGAGGGGATAATAGTGTGGACTATGGAGACAATATGTTGTTGTAGTAGTTTTTCAATTTATGATGTAATGTAAAACCTTATGAATATATCTAGTGTTTCCAAGGATACTAAACCAATCATTCTTTCGAGATTTGATCATTCTTGTGATCATGCCAATGTTATTTAATAATGCACCGACTCTAGGTAACTGGGGTCGGGGTGTTATAATTAACTTGAATAAATAAAACTCATTTTCTCCAAGAAGTAATTTACATGGATTTTCAATGTAAGCCTCTACATATAACTCGCAATTGAGAAAGGAAAACTTGAAATCCATTGAATGTGAATTGTAATACGTTTATAAAGTAATAGAGAAAATGAATAAATGTTTTCAAGCCTTGAAACGGGTGAGAACTTATCATCAAAATAAACTCTTTCAAACTATTAATAGTATTGTCACACCATCCTTTAATTTATTCTTGATACTTCTCCCTTTTCATTCAGCATATTTTGAAACACACATTTTATTACAATCACATTATTCTATACAGGTTTGGGAAAAAATTCCCATGTCTTGTTATTATCAATTTGGTATAATTATTCACTCAAGTTATCAACCAATTCATGATACTCTAATGATTCTTCAATATATTTTTGTTCATATTGAGAGAAAAAAAATTATAAAATGATGTTCTCAAAATTTTTCTTATTTTTACTGACTATCAATGATTTTCAATGCTGTTTTGGACCTCAAAATATTTTAATATCCTCTGATGAGCCTAATTTATTTTCTTTCATCACTTTAAATGGATAAATATTCATCCTAATTTGTAAATCTTCAACACTCTCATCCCTTTCTGATTTTTTAGGTAGTTTAACAAATATTAGCAACATCATATCTTATTGAAACTATTTAATCATGTGTAAATTATTTCATTGATTTTTATAACTATTTCACATTATTATCATAAATTATATTTCTAATTACCCTTTTTAAATAGTGATAACCCCTTCCATTTAAATGATTTCCAAGAATGATCTAATAAACTATTGAATATTTAATCATTAAAAAAATAACATTTTACCTTGATAACATAAGGACTTCCAAGCACACTATGATACTTTAAAGATGGAGTTTTTTGTAATAAATCTTATATGGGTCAATATATGAACTTATCCTATACATTGGTCACTTATCCAATTCCATTTTCCCTATATTAACTTAAAATTTCCCATTTGTAAACTCAGTTCCATTATCTTCCTAAATCATCTAAATAGAAAAATTCCACCCCATTTATGTAGCTCAAATAAAAAATTTAAACTTTTTTATGACCACACAATTGAGTTTCATAAAAATAACACAAAAAATTTGAGTTAATTTATCAATATATTTAATAATGTAATTATATCTATTTGGTGATTATTTCATCGAGGTCCTATACATAACTGAATTAATCGACTCTAAAGGTTTAGTAGATTAAATATCTTTTATCTTGTGAGAAAAGTTAATAATCTTCACCTTTTAACATGTTAATCACATATATTTTCTTAATCTTTTAAGAAAAGGAACATCATTAATATTATTTCCTTGAGAAATATTGTTCATATACTTTTATCCAAAATGGATAAGATTCTAATACCATAATTAATTATCGTATTTAATGCTCAGGTTTCATGGATTTTCAACATCAACAACTTGGAATAAATTACCTTTAGTATGTTGTCCCATTGATAAAATTATTCCATATTTTATGTTCTTAACCATGAAATTATCCTTCTTTAACAACACTTCATTTCCTTCATCGCACATTTATGTCACACTCAATGAATTATGTTTTAATTCCTCACTATAAAGAGTGTTTTTGGATTATATATTCTCTTTCCCAATAATAGTTGATCCACCATCCTTAGGCATTAGTGACCCACCATTTCTAAAATTCATTAAGATTCCATTTCACATCTAAACATATTTCATAAGTTTTAAATCCTCTATCACATGGGATGAACACCCACTATCTAGGATCCATGGAATTTATCCTTTTTATTCTTTTATTTACCCTTCCATAACTAAGGAATTATCCTTCAATTTTCTATTCATATTTTGAGGATTCTAAGTAATAATACTCAATTTTTGTGGGTTAGTAGAATGATGATATATTCATCTATATGGTGACTATGTTATTAAAAGAATCCACATACTTCTTTTAGTAAATATAACTTATTCTATGTGTTCTATCTAGAATACATAACCTATTTCTAAATATCATTCTTGTTATAAGTATGATTCCCCCTCAAACCATGTCACTTAAACCATCTATAAATGTTATATTTTAGATAGTGTAGCCATCACATTTTTTATATATTATAAAAACCTATAAACTTTCAAGAGAACCCATAAAAATAATATTTTCCTTTAAAAATTTCATGTTGTCCAAAACAAACTTATTGTATTCTAAATACCATGTAATTAATAATCTTGACTAATTTTTGTGAACAATTACTTTATTGAACTCTTAATATCATCTTGTTATTATACATATTTTAATCCTTTATAAGACTCATTCAATTTAGCCACAAACTTGATCCTTTCAAACTTGATTTATCTTATTTTAATATTTATCGACCTTTTAAATATTAACTTCAACCTAAAAATATGATTTTTTATTAACCTTCTTGTTATTCATTGTTACAAGAACATTCCCTATCATGTTGAAAATATTTTTAAAAAATAATCCTAGATTGGTTCCATTATTTTTCAACATTGATTAGTTTCTATTGACCTATATCAAGTTATTTATACATAACATCAAAATGTTATTCTAACATGATATTTAATATCTTAAAATTGTCATGAAACATATTCAGATTAAAAATCATATTTAGAAACATAGATTTTTTATATTCATAAATGAGTTGTTTTTTATTGAATCACTGATTATATTTATAAAATTTCTTATTTTCGTCTTCAATATTTTATATTTTATAGGAATATTCTCTAAATTATTCATGTAAAATGAACCCCCTCCGAAATTTCTTATTACAACTTTTATAATTTCTTCCTTAATTAGAAGTAAAATTTTCATCATTCACCATAGCAATGAGAATTTTTTCACAAACATCAATTTTTGTAACATCCACCTCTTACCTTCTTCATCCTAAGATATAAAATTCATATTTTTTATTTGAGAAATTCATACCATTTCTTCTAGAAAGGAATATTTTCCTAGACAAATTATTATTTAAAATCTTCTCGGTATTTGATTTTCATTACCACTAGCCTTATATTATTTATATTTTGGAAAGATATCTATAAAATGATGACCATAAACACAATTGAAAATTTTATGTGGTAACATTCATTTGTACATTACCTTACCTCTTATAAAATTTATATAGATAAGAAAAGTTTTTTTATCAAACTTAATATCCATATATGAACCATGAATTTGAGAAACTAACTATAGCATCTTAACAAATAGCCTTCTTAATTTTATTATATTTTGAGATTATGAAGAAAATTTTAATCTTTCTAATTTTTCATTATATCATTATCATTCATTCTTTCATAAGAAATAATATTACTATACAAATCATCAATATATATATCACCTATAATTTTTTTTAAGAAAGTATATTATTATTCATCGAACAATTTAGATGAGATCTCAAATACATTCCCAACAATAATGTATTATTTTAACATCTCTTTATAACCCCTAATTGTTTTACAATTACAATCACCCTCATAAAGAATCAACAAATCAGTTCATAACAATATATCAAAATGTTTTGACATTTGAGTCTCTAAAATTGTAATTTCTCTCACTTCACATTGGTTTTACATTCATAGATATTATTTAGTTTTCCCAAAATACCTTTTCCGTTTTGATTCATTTGACCTATATAAATTATCTTTCAGAATGTGAAGGTAAAATAACATTTATAGCATAAACATCATTCTCTATGTTATTTTTTCTATTGTTGTTAAAGAAATACATTCAACACATGGGGGGAAGCCACCATATATCAATTATATGGCTTCATAATTGATAGAAATAATTTATGGAAAATTTTTTATTTTCTAACATGATAAAATATAAAATTAAATTTGGAAATCCACTTTATGTTCACCAAATTAAAATTATGTATTGTGGATAAGATAAAATAATAATTAATTCTCCTTCATAAGAGATACTTCAAAAAATAAATCAAAAATGAAGGAAATCAATCTATGATACCACATAAGAATCCACCTTCATGATATTTAGGAGATCATAGTTGTGGGGAATGGGGTTGAATCATTGATAAAATTTCATTTTAACTTCCTTTAAATAAAAACCTTCCTTAATTGTTAAAATAAATTGATATAATATTTCCTCACATCTACACACAAAACAACATATAGGAATATAATAGATTTATAAGCTTCACATCTGAATATGAGGATGCGAGTTCTTGGTGTGATATAGATTACTATTGTACCAAACTTCCCACCAGAATCATCATGTTACTATAAGATTGTATGGTTTAACCTTGATAATCATGAGTAAATGTATCCAAAAAAATGATTTTGTGCTTTCTTCACACAATTCCATATGTATATTTACAAAGATAATCCTTTGTAACTACTAAAGTGTCTTGAAATAAATTTACTTTTCTAGGTTTTTTCAGTTTACTGATTCATTTCACTTCTTCACTACTTTCATATCATAAAGTGAGAAAAACATTAACTTCAAACTTGTATAGGGAAAAGTTTTTACTTTACTTGGTATGTTCCACACATGCACACAACCACTTTCATATTCTAATCATTATTAAATTATTCTACCTTTTATAATAAAAAAATCACACTTCTTTTACACATATCAAAAACATATTCTGTTTAGTTATCTTTACCTACTCTTTCTTCTTCCAACAGGTTTTTACTTATTTCACACCCTTTTACAATTTTTACATTAGTCGCATTTTTTCTAATTTAGATTTTAATATGAAATTTAGATTTAAAATCTCTTATTCAAAAATACCTCATGAATAATCTTTAAATTAATCTCAAATATTATATTTTAATTGGATGTTATTAAAGTCTAAAATAAACACCAATCAACTTAGATGATTCCAAGACATTAAGGATATTCAAAATTCCCCAATTACACTTTTCAAGTTTTAAACTCTTCTAATGTGGTATAGCATGGTGGTACAAAATAGTTATTTTTTAACTTCATGGACATAATATGGAATGGTATTAGACATATAATGTATTGTTTAACATAGAAGACTCTCCTATATAATAAACTCACTTCTTATGAAGTGGTTACTTCTTTAATGTGTAAACTCCTTCAAAATTCTTAAGACACATAAAAATGGATTCTCTCATATGTGGTGTGGTCTTACACCCATTATATAAAAACCTCATCTAGATATCTATTATGATAAGGTACTCTCTAGAATAAAGTCCCTCAATAATCCAAATACACGAAAAGTATTCTTTTATTTTTTTGTAGTATAGTAATTTCCTAATGATATGGAGGGCTTCAAATAAGAAGAACCACCACAAACTAGCACACTCCCCTTTTTAGTATAGCCTCTATTTTATGATGAAATCCCAAAAATTATGGTGTTAGTTTAATTACTTCAATAACATATATCCTAAAATAATTTCATGATATATAAAAACTAAAAACTAGCTTATTCATTCTCTGAATTACTCTCCTTACATCTTTACCTCAATAGAAATATAATTTTTAATATAATTTATTTATCTACAATAAAATAAAACAAAATGAATCACATCTTTTCAACCTCTTATCCAATAAATTCTTCAAATAATTTCAATTCCTCTTTGTATCAGTTGTTAATTCCCTTTAATTAATCCTAGAAATGTGTTTCATTGAAATTAAACACCAAAATGATATAAATTATCTGATTAAAAAGTGTATTAGTAAACTCCTTTAGAGTCCTAATATCTAACCATTTAACTTATAGTGGCATACCATTGGTCTTAGGTAGTGGTTATTTAATTTACATAGATAACTAATTTTCTAATGAGTACACATTAGATTTATCATGGGATATTTCTATATAAAAAAACTCTCATCAATTATTGAAATTACACAATCCACTTAGGATTCCCCCTTTAACTCACCACTATCATCTTAACTGAAAAATATCCTAAACAACTCTCGAAAAAATATTAAAAACACAAAAAAAAATTTAAAATTCTACAACCACTAAATTTTTCATCCTCAATAATATTAATGGAATACACATCAATATCACAATGGATATAACTAAAAGAAACCATCTAATCTCATCTAAAATAAGTTATTAGAACCATATTGTATCATATTTTATAACTAAAAAACTAAAACTTTTAATATCTCTAAATAAAAAACAGAAGATATTCTATAGCAATAATTCCCCTACAATCCATAGGGTTAGTGTCATTGAAGACTAATTAAAAAATAAAAACTTTTTACTATGACAACATATAAACTTATTTAATTAATAATAACATAATTTCCTTAATACAACATATTTATATCAATTCATTTGAATACCTTAGGAAATACATGAAAATAAATGTTGAGTTAATATCCTAATAGAGTTTAATCAAAAGTATATTGTGAATTATATAATCAATATTAGGTATATTGACATCATTGATTATATCATGAGATTAAAACATATGAAAAACAAAAAACATTTTATAAGAAGATAGAATAGGAATTTTTAAATCTTATGAAAGTGAAGATATTTATAACATGTGATAAAATATATAAGATATATCACACTACCAAAACATCATAACATTGTTTTGGGCTCATTTCATACGCAGCACACATAGCATCTCATTAGATGTAAGCGTAAAATAATTGATTGTGGTGTCTAATATTTCATTCCCACATTTCATATCATTGAATTTATTTTAATATTTTTTAAAATTAAATTATATACAATATAATGTGATAAAACATCAATTATAATGAAATAATATGATAACATTTATTAAAATAGTGTATTTCATAATAACTTAATATAATGTAATATAGTTATAAATAAAAGAAGAATAATTTATGTAAAAAATTAATAACTGAATAATTAATAATATAATATCATGGTATGACTAAATATAATAATAATGGAACATAAAAAAATTAGATAAATTAAGAATAAAAATAAAGAACATAGAAAAAGAATTATGAAGTTTGAAAGGAACTCTATACCAATTTATGAAGGGTATGAATTCATAATAAATTTATAGAATAATGATAATGATCCACGTAAGTACCTGTAAATATGGAGAAAAGTTAAGTTATAATTTTTAATAAAAATACATATAAATGTAAAATAATATATACACGATATTAATATTTCATAAAAAAAAACAAATATGATAGAGAACAGTTTCCTTTACCAAATTTCGAAGGCATAGATTAAGAATAAATAATTGGAATATAAAAATGGGAATACAGATATCCATAAAATCTATAATAGAAATATAATGATAAGTAAAATTCTAAATATATTCAAATATTCCTAAATAAAATTAGACAAAAAAGTATAATTTTAAATATAAAAGGATAAAATTCCCTATACAAGTTTGGTAACATGTGCAGTAGAATTTCACCAAAGATAGAAAAAAAATGGATATTTAAATAAAAATAAAATAATTAATATTATTTTACTTATAATAATATAAGTATAGATTTAAATAAAATTATAAGATAGGAAGAATAGATACTATAAATCATAGTTATGAGGGTGAGAGATAATCCCCATGTATTAAGTTAGACTCATTTAGGACACACCCCTAACCTCATAAATAATATAATTTTATTCATTAATAACGTATTTAATAACATTATTCATATTATTTAATGTATTATTATATTTTTTCATTTATTAATAATTTTTTGTTATTTTTGGGTTCTAAGACTCCTTTGATGATGTTCAATAAGACAATTCAAAAATTATATTCAATATGAATGTTTTTATTTTTATATTTGTTAATAAGTTAATAAAATATAAAATTGTAGAATTAAAAATTTTATACCATCTACCATGTTTAATAGTATAGTAAATTTTCAATAAATGTAATTCTTTGGAAAAATAAAGAGTTACATAGAATAAGTTTTAGGCAGTTTTACTTATCAGGATGACTTACTATTATTGTCACGATTCTTATATTAGATTTAAAATTTAAAAATAATAAATATAGATTAAATGAATAAATATTTTTATATTTATAATTAATCATAATATTTGTATCGATATTTGAAATGTGATGATAATTGTGAAATAACACCGTCCATATTGATTGTATAAACAAATAATGGTATAAATGGGGATAAAAAAATGTGAGTTTAAAAAATTAATATTTGAGTCATATAACATTATTTCCTAAGTATTATACAATTTATTTAATAATAATAACTTGATTAGTAGAATTTATAAATGGTGAGAATGGAATATAAATGAACATAATTTCAATAGAATATCTTGTCTCTTTTTTTGTGATTCCTCCTTCAATATGTGATTATTCCTTCAATTTTGTACATTGTAGAGAGATTAGAACCTCCCCATTATGTATCATAATATTAATAAATGTATTTATTAATATTTTAAATAGTGGAATTATTTTTTTATGTGATTAACCTTTTGTAGCTAAGAGTTATATTTATAGGTAATGTTGGATAGTGTTTTTGAATAAAAATTTCATAAATAATAATTTTGGTTTAATAATATCAATGGTTATAATATTTATAATAAAATTGTAAATGGATTCATTTTCCGTGATCTGATTTTGGCTTTTTTCTCATCTTATTTGGTGTCCATAGGTGTGCCCGTCTACTCAAAGAAGCGCCCTGACCTCTAATCCCTATGTTCCCTCCTGGTCGGATCTGGAATGGTGGGTTCAAAATGTTTTTGGGATGTGGGTTTTGGCGGACGATGGGGATCAATTTTCTGATAGTGCCACTTTGGTACTTCTTATTACTGAGGGTGATTTTCAAAGATTTTGGCTAGTGATGATGGTTTTCTTCAGTGGTTTCTTTGTCAGTATCAGCTTTGTTTATGTTTTATGTGTAGGTGTTCAAGTTGTCTGGTGGACATTATGTATCGCAATTCCTCATCTGTTTTCTGGTTTGGCTGGTGGATTCGATGCCCTGTGAAGTCTTTCTTTGGTGATGAAATGATGTGGTCCGGCGTGATGGATGGTGTTTTGGTGGTTTGATTCGTTGGTGGGACTCTTCAGGAGTGGTGATGATGGGGAGGCGAAATGATAGGATGTTGGACATGTTTGGTGTGAGACTCAAGGTAGGGGAATTACGTGTGATTCATAGGAACCAAAATGGGTTATGATGCATTTTGAAAGTTGTATTTTGAATTTGATTTTTTTTGGATTCTGGCACTGCTTAAAAGTATGGTTTCCCTCTTACCCTTAAAGCATATTTTTGAAAATGGGGGAAAATAGATTTGGTTGAGTATTGATCTAACTTCTAGAAACAATCACAATTACTCATACTTCGCTATTAGAGAATATCATATTTATAAGCTATTGTTGAATTTTACTATTTGATGAATTCAACACGTCTCCATTAACTAATTTTGACATAATTATTAAAAGACTTCTGAATAAAAAATATTATTTTTCTAAATAATGTAACTTATTCAATTAAATTAAATTTCTATATACTATGTTTTAAAAAAATTTATTTAATCACATTATAAAAATAATTATAACATGATAATTTATTTAGATTAGAAGAACTGAAATTTTATAACAATTATTTTAAATAATTTTTATTGAAATTTTATATCTATAAATTTTATAATATCAATATTATTTATTTACTTCTGCAATTATTTGAATGGTTACCTATAATGATGATTTTATTATTTCAATAGTTAGGTTACAATAATAATAATCATATTTCAAATAGCTACCTTACACCTTATAAAAATAATATGTCCTTTTACAACCCTAAATATAAAACTTAAATCATATAAAAATCACTTTATTTTTTTTATCCATATTCTATGATGGCGTTATAATATATCACTCTTATTCCTAAAATTATTATTATTTATTATAGTGATTCTTGTAACTATAGTATTTTTACTGGATCATGATAAATTAGATTTCCACATTATATACATGATGTTTTCTTTTTTTTACAATTCCATTATTATTTTATTAATCACATGGAATGTTTTCATCATGTAACTTCCTATGATAAAGAAATAAAATAAGGATTATTTTATTACCTATTATATGTGATTTATTAGTAGTATAAATTTATAGTTAATTATATAAATTAAAAAAATTTAATTTAACTAAAAAAAATTATATATAGAAATATAGGTTTTTATATTCTCCCCTATAAAAAACATTTCCCTTAAATTTTTTTTAAACACTCATAAGATTATATGTGTTGGTATTTTTATTTCACTAAAAAATTAGATTCCCATGTTTCCACTTTATACCTATGATTTCCCCATAGTATTTTGACATGGTAAGATGTCTTATTTCAAAACACAATATCTCTATAATTGTATATCTTCAAAATTTATACTCATTAAAGAAGTCATAATCTAATTTTACGACCTTTAAATTTAGTAAATATAATATATTTTTTATTTTCATAATAATAATAGATACATGGAATGTATTATATACCTGATAAATATTTTATAGAACTGTCACTTGATAGAGAATAGATCTAACATGGTCCAGAATTTTAATGTGGTAGATATAACGGAGGATTAAGTTTACATACTCCATAAATATTATTAACCTATTAATTTGATATATTTGATGGAATAAATTTTATATAACATTTAATTTTTTGTTTTTTAACCATTCTCAGTGTAATTATTATATTAACTTTGGGTGGTACTAATATGTTGGTGAATGGATTGGTCCTTATTTATCATTTTTATGAATGTTATTTCCCCATAAAATTTCTCTCCAATTATATCCTATAAATTTATATTTATAATCACTTAAAATACAATAATTATACAATATTATTTTATATGATTGATTAAAATCAATTATTATGTGATAAATTAACAAATCTAAGATGTTGATACCAAACTCACTCTAAGTATATCAAGACAAATATAAACATGAATTCTATAGTTCATAGAGTCTTTTTAGATTGTTCATATATCTAAGGATGAATAATTGTAGTAAATTTCAATTATATGTTAAATAACCATGGGATTATATTCTGAAGCATTGAAGTAAGCCTCATATCTCAGTTTGATACAATAAAAATTTGATCCCTATGAAACTACACTACATAATTAATATATATCATAGAAATATAATCAAAATATAAATATTCCTAAATAGAAATAAATATATTTTAATACTTAAAATGATCCACCACAACCAATATATATATCTTTTATTTTTTGATTTATTTTAAAGAACCTTGTTGAAATACATGTTGATTTGTTTTACATTTTTATATTGGATAGGTAATATTTACATTACATACTTTTAATTTTTCCTTTCCACATTAACTTATTTTCCTATAAAGCACCTTTATGTGAATTTATAAATCATATTCTTCATATTATCATACCATAATTTCTCCTAGAGATCATTGTACAACGTTGTACTTATTATGTTAATGGGGAAATCCTATGGAAATATATAAACTGATATTTCTTTCTTTGTCATATATTTTTATAACACACATAATAATTTCCCATATTTTATGAATGAGTATTTATTGATTTTTCTTTCTGTAATTTTCCCTTAATTTATTATTTCTACATTCGTTCATAGAGTTAATTCTTCTTTCTATCAGCCTTAATTTTTAATAAAATGGATATTTAAGTAATTATTTATGAAATATATGACATCATCCAAACATTTTAAATTTCAATGTATTTCCTTAAAATGTACATGATTATTTAATCACTCTCAATCCAC
The DNA here is from genome assembly GCA_963277665.1 of Viscum album. Lineage (NCBI taxonomy): Eukaryota > Viridiplantae > Streptophyta > Magnoliopsida > Santalales > Viscaceae > Viscum > Viscum album. The sequence continues at coordinate 440,649,439 of OY728135.1, read as the reverse complement.
CTCATAGATAAGGTAACAATATCCTTTCTTCTGAGAGGATATAGAACTATGGTTTTATTTTCAAGATTATAATGTATTTTAAAGTTTATTTTTGTTTTAACTATTGTAATATTTATGGTCACATATTTTTCAATTTTAATTGTATAATATTATATTAAATTATCATTTTGATTTGGAATACAATACAATACAATTTTGAAATTAACATAGTATATCATAAACTCTTCTCAAATTTGGGCCATGTGATTAGGGTTTCAGTGAATAGTTTACTTTAAATATTCTTAAATATTTATTCACAATATTTTTCTTAAAGGTACTTTACTCTCTTTCAAGTTAACTGAATTAGTGGGATATACAATCATTTGAAATTTATCCGAAAGTATTGGTATTATTAATATAATTTGATAAATATCTTAATCCACCTTAATTTAGTATTTGTGGGTGGATCTTTAATTAACTTTATCTATGAGTATCCCTTTCATGTAATCACATACCCAAAAATTATCACATTATTTGACCTAAAATTTGTATTTATTATAATTTACAAATAACTTATCCATACTAAATTATTCATCAAAATAAATAAAAGGTTTTTATATTATTCGTTTAATTGAGATTATTAGAGAATAACTTCTATAAATAGAAAAAAATCAAAAATAATCTATAAATTTACTTTTCATGAATTCTATAATGATTTTTAGGGAACCTATGAGACTAAATTTTATTACTATGAAATCATAGTGCCCATACCTTATGTGAAATGATATCACTTGGATATCTTTTTTTTTACACAAAAATAATAAATCCTAATTGATGACCTAGCTTTGAAAAGTATTAACCACCATGATTTTGATCAAAAAAATCTCTATAAGGTATATGATGTTTTTTCATTATCAATATCTGATAAACTATTAAAAATTAATGAAAGTACTTATTAAACCTCATCCCCCTTCACAAATGGGTCTAACGAAACCAGAACTACATGGGATGATAAATCATTTATATAAATTCTATTTCAATTACATGTTTTATTCTATTATTATAAGAGGATAGTTTTATAGGGTCTCTTATAATGAGACATTATACCCTATATAATTTTTATTAATAACTATACCTCATAATCCTATGGAAGGATATAAAAATATTTTGGGAATTCATCAAAATATTCCATTATAATTAATATCCATTCAGGATTAAACAGTTCATTCATTTCAACTATTTACACCATGTATGCATGTTTATTATGTAACAAAAACCAGGATTTTTAAGTACATTCCAAAGTAAATTCATAATTTAATTTTCATTTATATATAACATAAAATCATCCATGTTTTTTACATATGTGGTACTTATTCCATTTTCATGTTTCCATGCCTTGGGTCCCTAAAAGGTTATAATGGTAATAATTACATTATAAATGATCTCAAATAAAATTTATGAGTGTCCAATTGATATCATAATAAATTATCTAACCTTCGGGTAGCTCTTAGTTAAATAATGAGTTGGTTAAATTTAAAGGTATATTTAATGTTAATTAAATGAATAAATAATTATCCCAAGATAATGAAAATTTATATATTTATAATAAAAGATTTCATGAAAATGTCAACACTTTGATTTTGTCTAAAATGAGGGCCTTTTATCATAAATATTATAACTACTATGTTTGGGTCTTGTGATTTGGATAGAGATGTTTTTTATTCAATTAAAAATATAGTAGATGTAGTGAAAAAAATTATTTAATCCCCTATAATATTTTAAATCATATTTTATGTGTAATTTATTGATGAATATTCTTTTAATTCAAAACATGAATTAAAAAAAATAAAAAATTAAATGTAATATATTAATTTTATTTAGTCTGTCCATGCATAATCATGAAGAATCATTTGTAACTCCTAAATATTTCCCCAGATGAGAAATATATCATTAATAGTTTAGTCGAGATATGATGTTTTCCTTTGGGTGTAATCATGTAATTTTTGAGATTGTTGGTTTCCCTATTGATGTGAGATAATCATGGAATTAAATTAATAATATTAATTTTTTTAATTCAATTTAATTTAAATGCTCAGTGAGATTAGATACATTCTGAGATTACAAGTTATGAAAAAAATAACCACATCTTCTTATCTAAGAAAAATGTTCTAGATAATTATTAAAGAGAATTGTCATGAAATATTCTATGTAAATCTAAACAACCTTAGTAGTTGGAGTGAAATTTAGTGATGATGGAATGAGAAATAATATAAATTAGTCGTAATTCATGAATATCATTGGAATAATTATTTATATTAATCTATAGAGTGTAGATATTTTAAATAATGTGAATTTATTTGAATGGTATTAAATTTATCCAAAGAAATCACCAAATATTTCTATTAAATGAATACATAGATTTAAAAAACCTTAATTTATTTTCTAATTTATTGAATATAAAAAAACTAAATATGATAGGGAACAATTATGATGATTATGAATGTGATTGAAACGATAGAAAACCTATATTTTGTGTAACATTATTTTTAGGTGAAATGTATATAAGCTATCATAGTGATAAGAAGACTTCCGTTACTATAATAATAGTTGAGGATAAATATACAACTGTAACACATGCTTATACACAAGTGTCATGGATGAAAATGTTGTTTCAAGACATGAATGTTGAAATTGGGAATCCATTGAGGATTCCTTATGAAAATCAATTTATCATTGATCTATCAAACTATACTATTCATTATTTTAGATATAAAAATGTTGATATAAAAATGTTGATATAAAATATAATTTTATAAAGGATAATGTGGATAATGGGAAATTTATGATGGATTATATATCCAAAATGGATAATATTATTGATTTGTTAAAAAATATATGTTATGGGATCTATTTTTAGATATAATCATGAAATTCCATGTTCATCCTTCACCTCCCACTTTAGGTATTGTACAACATCCCCCAAAATTCATTGGATTATACTTGAAAAGGGAGATAGAATGATATAAAATTTTTTCATTACCATATTTTAATTTAAATCTATGGTTATTATAAAATAAGGGGAAATTTGAATGAGTAAATGGATTGAGGGTGAGAGAATGTAAGTCAATTACAGAGAAAAATATTGTCATTAAGAGAGAGAATTATCTCAAAAAAATATCCTTATTTGGTTTTGTGGTATTATAAATATTCTTCTTATTAAAGTCTATGATTTGATATTTTATAGTGTGGTTATTCATTTTGGATAAAAAATCCCAAATATAGATATTTGAGAATCCAATGAAATTATTAAAGTGTTTTATTTGTCATCAATATTGATTGAGAATCCTTAGAAGTTATTGAGGATGTCTTTGAAGTTGTTGAGAATGTTTTTTAGTAGATATAAGATTCGTAAAGAGATATTATGGAGGTTTTGAGGTGTTTTGAACAAGTTATGTAATTCCATGTTTTATGATGATATTGAAAAATTGACGAGTTTCCATATATATATGTAATTTAGTTGATGAATAATATATTTTAGTGTCTTAGTGATTAATTAGATAAGGATTTCCATTATTATGTTTTTCCATGGAATGTGTCATTTTTATAAATAATGGAAAATTGATTAAGTATGGAGATTACTTTTATAGGAAGTATTATATTAGGAAAATATATATGATTTGACTCTAAGACATGTACTAAGAATTTGAAAAATAAATGAATCTGTATGATATTTTTCATGTATAAGATATCCATTATAGATCATCACATAGAAACTGTAATGTTTAAAATCATACATGAATACATAAGATATTTTTTATTATGTATAACATTTTTATTTCATGCCTATGTTTTTTCATAATAGTGATAAACAAAATATGAAAAATTTAAAGAAATTATTTAATGTGTAAGATAATTTTTATCATGAATAATATTATTTTGATGTGTAGTAAATTATGTTTCTGATGTATGATCTTTAAATTTTAAAAATAATGTCTAACGATGTTGTGGTACTCTTTAAAATTACAATTATCGTGGGATTTTGATTAAGTTGTGAATGAATATGGGATTTGTGGTGAATTATTGAAGACAATTTTTATGTTAGGAGGAAGATCTCCATGTCATAAATCTACCTATGGAATAAATACCATCCATGTCTAGATCTATAATTTGAGATAAACCTTTTGAAGAGGAAAATACCACACAATGGTGTGTGATAAATAATATTTCATAGAAAATATTCACATTGTGTTGTCATTCTATAGAAGATATGATTAGCACTGAATTCAAAATGCAAGATATTTTCACATAGTTACTAGAGTTTCCATGATACCACAATGTATAGATGTAAAAATATTTCATTTTGAGATAATTATTTACAATTGTAAGAGTTTAGATATATTTTATCTAATAAAATGACGAAGTCAATTTGAAAATATTTATTTTGTAAGTTTTAAGGAAAATTAACAAAAATATTAAGGAAGATTATAGGGAATTAAAAAGGGTGAAAATCAAGGAGGTTTTCGAATATGAATCTTTGACCGGTATTCATGCATTTTATTTATGGATGATTATATAATATGGGATAGACTATGAATTGTATATAATTACTATATTTTAAATTATGGGTTTTCATATCATAAAATATTACAACTAATATCTATGAAATATAATGAATATATAATAACTATATAAGGATAAAAAGAATTTATTTAAAAATAATAATGAGACCTAATGTTGTGAAAACTTTAAAGAACTTTTCTATCTAATATGAGAATTATTGGGGAGGGAGATGGTTTTTTGGCATTTATATAAGGTTTAATAAAAATGAAAAATTATAAGTGATCCAAATTGAATTGTACTGATTCAAAATATTTCAAAGTAGCCGAAGTGCTATAATTGTAATACGAGTTTCTCCTATTGGGGGAGAACCCTATATAAATATTTGTTCCTTTTTCTTTTTACTTCTTTTTCATTATTCTAAGGATGAGAAATAATATTTTAGTGGAACATAATCTATAAGAAGTAAATGGCTTGTTTCAATAAATGTAATTATAAAAGAATTACAACTAATTAAACCCTCTCCCTATCAATATGATAGACTATTTTTGTGCATCATAACTGGTATTAGAGCCACTAGTTTCCATTGTTAAGATCCATATTACATTATTAATAGATATTTTTATTCACATAGATAATATTGGTATTTCAATATTTGATGGAAAAAATTATCATGGATAATATGATGATCCCCAATATTTTTTTAATCACGATAGAAGTCACAGATATTTCTTCTATGTGATTCCCAAAACATGAGAAAAATGATCCCATGTCTTTTGATAACAATATGAACACAGATATAGATATAAAGGAAAGAAATTATATTATTATATCTTTTTCATAAAAAAATTCAACAATATAATGGGAGATTTAAGAGTAAATGATCTTTGGGACAAACTAGAAATCACTTTCCAATGGATTTTAGAGATTAAGGAATAAAACTTTTCAATATAGAGAAGTATGTTTGAGGAAAAGAGGGTTGGTGATGATCAATCCATTGATGATTAAGAAAAGAAAATTAATGATAATTTTAGAAACATCATAGGTTATAAAGAAATATAATAAGGCTCCAATATTTGTTATGAAGTGGCTGAGGTAATTATATACATTATTGACATTATAATTTTTGTTTTATATGAACAAAATAATTTATTACTTTATGAAATATATAACTTTCTTATAGATCATGATATTGGAAAATATATATTACACAATAATAAGATCAAGGAGAAATGGGTTTTAAAGCCAATAGAAAACATAAAGTCAATAAAGAAGGAGATTTGAACTCATGTGATTCTAATGGAGAAAAATAAACACATTATGAGTAAAACAGAATTATGTCTCTTATCTCAAAATACATTAAAAATTAAAAGTCAAGTAAAAAATATAACTCCCACCAAAATTATTCTAATATGGTAGAGTTTGGTATGTTGCAATAAATTTTATAATGAATAAAAGTGTTAGGTATGAGGTATATGAGAAAGAATAAATACCTCCTAAAAATAAATTCGATAAAAGCTAATAAGAAGTATTAAAATCTATTGATATCTTGAAAATGTTTCCAAGAATGAATAATTTAATTTTGATTAGGAAAAAAGATGAATGATAACCCACATCAAGTATTTAATCAAAATAAGTGAGTGATGAGAAATTCTCAGACTTCATAGATCATGGTGAATTACTTGAAGAAACCTTAAGCAATTATGAAGAAGCAAATGAAAAAAACAAACATCTATAAAATGATTAAATCTAAAATTGATAATTTTATTCAGAAGAATTATAAAAACAATAATTAATTTATAATATTGAATAAAAATAAATAATGTAATAATAAATTAAAGGAATATGATATAAAAAATGGTGATATTTTCTTTGATGGAAATATAAATCTTTAACTAAATATTAAAAAATGAGAAAATAGTGATCAATATTATTAAAAACATATTAGAATATAATAAAAGTTAAATAATAAATAATCAATGTTCTTTATTCTGAAAATGTTTTGAAAAATATTGTGACTATTTCCTTGTATTAGTGTAATTAAATTATATAAAAATTAATGCTTCTATGAAATATTTCCCAAAATTGTTTGTAAAATATTCACTTGATAAACTTGAAATTGAATATGTTATTATTAATAATTATGAATCATATTCGAACACTAGTATTTTTTTCTCAAAGTATATTAATGAAAAATATCTTTATACTTTAATTAAATAAGAATTAACCTCATGATGAACTATTAATACTTGACATAAAGGGGAATAAAACATGACAATAAATAAAAAATAGTTTTTTGGATTGAAATATCATTAACATGGATGAATAATTTTCAATTTATATTTATGTTATTGTATATTTTTTTGGAAAAAGTATTATTAACGAAATCACAATATTCCACCTCTTTATAGATTTCAATATTTTAGGTAGAGAAACTATAAAAATGAAAGAAGCAATTTTAGGAAGATGTATGATGGTTAATGGAATATAATATCTATAAAGAAAATCCCATCAAATCTCTCAACTAAGAACGTATTTGATTATTTAAAAAGTATTTGTGGAATATGTGACTAAATGGGTCATTATTCTGAGGAGTGTATGGCTACTCTCTTTGGATATATTTCTTAATGTGAAAAGGTAAAGGGGATTTAAAAAATGAAATTTCATAAAATTATTTAATTATTTATGCTAATTTTATATATTTCATGAAATTCAACCCATGTATTACATACATTGTATGTTCCTTTAATATGAATAGTGATATGAAACACGTGAATACCATTGATGATTATAATGATGCTTCATAGGTCTTTGGAAATAAGTGCTCTTTAAAAATTAGAGTTGGTATAATTGAGATAAAAGCTAACAAGATAAAATCCAATGATACTATTTCTTTTTGAAAATATTAAACATAATCTAATCAGTGTGATACAACTATGTGAGTTTGGAAATGAATTTATTTTCCATAAAAATTCATCTATCATCATGTGTTTAAAATATTTAAGAATTATCAATACGGGAGAAATAATTATTTGCGATTCATTTCAAATTGGCGATACTTATGATTTAGATTATTTGTGTGTCATGGATGTAAAAAATGTTGAATAAAATAGTTTAATGTCGTGGTAAAATAATATTATAAAAAATAGAAAAGAATTATTTAGTGATCAATCTACCCCAATTGAATAAATTCTGAGAGATATTATTTATGAAATATTTCAAAATGGAAAATGGTTTAAAGAACTCCCAAAATTATGGAATATACTAGAAATTTGGTCAACTAGTCCATGTGAATAAGTACATTATAACTCATGTATGTATATGATACATCAATCTACCAGAATTTATAATTAATTTATAACATTTATTTAAATGTTAACCAAAATGATCAATGTTACTCTCCAGAATAATAATTCAAATGCAATAGAAATGTTTAACGTCTTCTGAAAATGGGTTGAGAAAGAACACAGATATTATATACAAAGTTTGTAGATTGATAATGGAAAGATTTTACATTGTAATTATTTTAAATTATGTATTTATAATCATGAGATAAAACACACACACACACACAAACACACACACATATATATATAAATCCTTATACTCCCAATTAAGATGGAGTTGTAGAAATAAAGAATACGAGCTTGGTTAAAATGGGTAATATAATTCTTTATAAACCCAAAACTCTCCAAAAATTTCTAGAGTAATTAAATATATAAATATGTACATATTTTGAATATATTATTTTTAGATCTGATTTTAAACTCTATATATAATTTTTTATTCTATAAATCTTATAGTTAAATATTTTAATAGTATTGGAAGTCCTTGTTTATGAAGATAAAAAACTCAAATATAGGAAAATTCAATGTGAATGTTGAATAAGGGATCTTCATGGGATATATATTTAATGGAATTGGTTGGATATGTTGGAATAATTGGTTTCACAAGTTGGGTGATAGTTTTTATCTGAATATTATTAAAAATAAACTCATCTTTGTTTTGTAAAATTTAGCAGAATCTGAAATTATTGAACTTAACAGAACGAATATTTCTAGTTAATAAAATAAAGAAGAATATTTAAATAAAACAAATTATATTAATTTTATCTCAAATAAATTCTATCATGATGATTAAACTACTATACATCATAAATTAAAACAACATAGATTAATGGAAAATATAGAATTAGTGCATATAATTGGATCCCCTGATGATATAGTGAAAACTAGAGGATGAATGATAATGGAATATCTAATTTCTCTTATTTGAAATTTTTTAAAAAAGATTCTAAATAATTGAACACAAGGAATGTATAAATTCAATGGATAAATAGATAGATTAAATTGAGAATAAATCGACTTCGAAACATAATCTCTAACCTGAAAGAAAAAATATCATATGTACTAACTATTTATTTAGAAATTAACTTAATGAAAAAGGTGAGGTGTTATTGAAAATGGAATTGTTAGTATGAAGAGTTTATTACTAGGTAGAAGCAATTGGATTTGAAGAAAATTTTACATCATTTTCTAGAGTTCAGTTTATCAGAATATTTCTTATCGTTATAGCAGAGTCACTAAAAATTCAACCAAATAGATGTGAAATCCTCTTTTTTGATGGTTACATATAATAATAATTTTTTTAGAGAATCTGGAAGGGTCAAACAAGAATGTTATGGAAGTATAATATTAAAATTTAATAAATCATTTTAGGTTTAAAACAAGCTTCTATAATAATAAAATTACTAAAATCCATATTTTTTTCCATTTTCATATTCCGTGGTTTATTTAAAAACTAAAAAAATTATTTATTTATAATGATATAATAAAATATTTTTATTAACTATAATAAATAATTTACTAGAAAAGGGAAATTAAATAGTTAACCCCCCCACATTAATTATTCTATATCGTCATGGAATTACTCTAAACAAAAGTTATCATGTATAAACTAATTTATTCTCATGTGATAGAATCAACCAATTAATGTTAATTAATTAAAGATGTAATTAAATATTAATATTAACTAATAATTCCATTTTTTATTCTCTTTTATTTATGTTACTTATTCAATTTCATATTTTACACTTCCTTGATACATCTTAAACAAAAAAATTTATATTTCATTTTCTCATTCCTTATTTGAGTTCAACAACCACTTTACCTTCCATTATTCTAAATAACCAGGAACTTATTTGCATTTATTCTTTATCCATGTAATGAATTTTACATAGAAATTATTACAATATTAGAGATAATATAAAAGAAATAATAAAAAATAAATAATCTCCTAATACTATTTTTGATAGTTTTGGTACTAAAGAATGGTATAGATGACCAACTCAAAAATAGGTCAAAATTATAATTCATGGATATTTATTTACACTCCCACACTATTATTTTGGTAATATCAAGGAACAATACTTTGGATATTAATTTATCATTTTATATTATTTTAAATAACATATAGAGTTTCTATTTAAAGTGGACCTGAAAGGTGTTACTTTCTGCTAATAAAAAATTCACACGAAATTATGTTCACAGATTTTGTTCATGTTTTTAACATTATGGTTTAATTAAATCATTCTTAATTAATATTCATTTTACAATTATCAAACTAGGGTTTCCATGTTTTCTTAAATGTTGCTTGTATTCCAGAAAACTCAATGATAAGATGTTCCTATGTGGGGAAAAATAACCAAGATAGATTAATATAGGAAACATTAATAAGAAATAAAACACACACAAAAAACAATAATAGAATGAAAATTACTATAAAATTAATATTTAATTAGTTAATTAAGTATAAAATTTAAAATGTGGGTAATAAAAATATAAGTTATTTTAGAAATGAAACAATTTTATTTAGTCCAGTGGGTTGAGTTATTCTTATACTCATCATTTATCCACCACATACCAAATAAAATAAATTAAAAATTAAAACATTATACAGAGGAAAAAATGAAAAATAGAGAGATAGAGAGAAAAGATTTTTTAGTTTAAACCGTATGTATTTACAACTTTTATAATACCTCCATTGGTTTAATACTATTCTATTATCCCTTATATAATGGTGGAAGGTGTTTTTTATGTGAACCACAACATATTATTTCTCATAGTGTCTTTGAGTAAACACCATGTGCAGGAAACCAAAAAAGTAATGAAAAATAATATCACACCCCCAAAAGAAAAAAGGGAATGTAAGAGTACTCTCTATTTTTAATTTATTCATCAAGTGTATGGTCCTTTAATTGTTAAGGATGGAGGGGATTGACTTGACTCCCTATGTTTTATTCTTTTTTAACAATTGTAATTGTGGTATCTTCTTTAAATTACAAATCTATCTTTTCCTTGACGGTGGAAATTTCTTAATTGTCATTTCTCTTAATGTAAATACCGTATGATAGATCTATAAAATATAGGTAAATATAGTGACTAGGGTTTCATAAAATGTAAAAATATAATAGAATTCAGTCTAAATTAATGTTCACTCCCTTTATTTTATTATCTTTTATAATTTTTTCTTCTTTAATTGCCACTAGAAGGAATCTTGGGATGAGTGGGACAGAAAGGACATGAAATATTTATTCCACCACTATGATTTCTTCTTCATAAGTTGGCTGTATAATATATTTGTCTACCATAACAGATTATTGATATAAATCCAATAAGTACTCTATGAGATTGTAATGATCTTTGGCTAGGGATTACATATATATTTTCTAAATTCACTCTATGATGTACTCAAGGACCTCTTGGAATTTATCCTAGATAATTTTTTAGTTTTATACTCCATTCAACTATCTAGATAATAATAAAAATTTTCACTAAAAGACAAATGTCAGTTAATCATGTATTCAATTTTTTTATTTTATTATTAAAATAAAAATAAAATAAAAAGTTTAATAAAATAAATTGAATGACCTAACTCCTCAATAATTATTTCAAATTAATGAGAAATCTAACAAATGTGTCTTATTAAAATAAAATTTGAAAACTTTTACTTCACGATAGGGATGACCGGGATCATTTCATATGGTTCATAATCAATAATTCACAATTATTTTACATGTATTTTAATTTATTATTATATTTAGTATCCATTAATTAATTGTAAATAAAGTTATCAGTTTACTGTGATGCATAGTAAATACATGAAAATAATATAAATTAACAAATTAATTGTAAATTTTTTTGAGAGAAATGGGATGTTCAATAGGTATGGAAATGGTATTCTATAATTTCTATAAAAGTAGTTTATATTCCATTTAATATCCCATTATTTCCATTCCTAGAATAACATTACATATTTATTTCATGTTATCTAGCACACCATGGAATCCTCATAGGTACACTGAACATCGCCTCCTTTATGGTATTATATTCTGATAATTAAATGTCCATTGAAAAACAACACTATCCACCAAAATCCAATATGAATCATTAATGTCGCAATCCAAATTGTCACATCATAAATGAGATGAACTAAGAAATGTTAGTGAATTGTGATTTGGTATTGAATAGAAAATCATTTGAGAGAATGTAGTGAAGTAGTGGGTACCATTATCACTAAAGAATAATACTCCACCTTATCAGTTACAAATGAATTGAAACATAAATTAAATGAAGAAAAAGTATTTGGGAAACCATTAACAACCCATAAGAATCCCAAAATTGGATTATATTCTCATAAACATAATCATTATGGAGGTAAAGATGGGGGGAAACACAAAACACAAGAAAAATAAGGAGAGGAAGATAAAAAATTTACTACAATATAAAAAATATAGAAATTATTTATAAAAATATCTGACACTACTATATCAGGAAAGATAGGATATGATTTAAACACCTTATAATAGAAATGTTTAATCTTATTTATAGAAACCAAAGGATATCATTTAAGGCATAGATTTTTCCCATGTGCCCCTAGTTAAGTAGGAGATTCTTTTATATATGAAATTACAAACTCTTCTCCCAACTGGAATATTCTACCCATGATTTTTTTGACTCCTCAAAAGAATGAATAAAGGCCAAAAGAAGTTAAAAATCATCCAATTCTCAATTTGGTGCAACACCATCATTTATTTTCTACAAATCATTATGAATATAGTCTATATGTAATCTCATTAAATAGATGACATTAAGATATTCATGGAAGATCAATGTAGTGAAGAAGGGGATATGAATAGTGGTTCATTCTTTTTAGATCAATTATACATAGTGAAATACACAAAGAAATATTTTTATATAAGTTTTCAAAGGTATTAATTCATTATACATAGAATTTAGAAATACAATTTTAATTGTATGTTTCATCTCAGACTATATTTTGATGATTCTTGTGTATCCTTAAACTTGGTCATGTGATTTTACTTGATATAGCCTTCTATATTTCAATTTTAATCTAACACGGTGTATTTGATAATCTATCTGAATAAATTTCTCATAAAAATTGATCTATCACAGCTCATGTGTCATTTGGTTTAATCATGGATAGCTCTTATCAAGATTGATCGGGTCATGTTTAGTGTATGGGGGAGGGGTTTTAATCACACGTGAGTTTCATAGGATCCCTCTCATTATCAAATGTCATGAATGAGTCCATATTAATCACACATAGAACTTGTAAAATCTTTTTAATGTCACACCTCCAAACCTACATGTAAGATTAACTACTTATTCCTTTAGAAACATTAAAAATACAAATTAAAAAATAAAGTCTTTTTAAAATTAAATCAATAATAACATTAAAATCACTAAAATAAATATTTAATTCCATTATAATATTTAGAAAAATATTTAATATATAAAACTAAAACAAAATTTTTTATTCTAATAAAAACTATATATTAATTTTGCTAAATTATATATTAAAAAATAGAGGAATTATGGATTTATCAGTATAATCCTTATTCAGGTTTTTTTTTGAATTTTTCATTCAACTATTAAATTATGTAATGTTATTTTCAAAATATTAATCCTTGGTGTTAAGATCTATAATTTTGAGGAAATCCTTGTTCTCTTGTCATTTTGTTGTCCAATATTTTAAATATAATATCATATACATTTAACAATTCGTTGTTTTATTTTTTATGAAATTTTAATATTATTTTTTATACATATAATGTAGAAATAAAATATTTTATAATCATGGGGATAAGATCAATAGGTTTAGTGTTATAATATATGAATAAGGTTTTAAATAATGTAACTAAAATATTTAAAATTTTGTACAGTCCTAGTGATTTCATGACAATTTCTAATGTTTTAATATAAATAAATGTTTCTTAATATAAACTAATATTATCTTATTAATACCATATTAAAGTATTTTTATAACTGTTCATTTAACTATTAAATTCTAGAAGTATTGTGTTAAATTTTTTATTCTTCGGGTTAAATTTTTTTTTAAACAAACTATTGTTCTTTCATTCCCTTTTTGTTATCATCCAATGTAATAAATTTAATAAATTTTTCTTTTTATTATCCAATGATAATATTATAATTTATTTTTAATGTCACTTATATATTTATTTATTTATTTATTATAGTTTTGATTTCATAGAGCTCGATGTTAAATTCTTGAAGATAGGTGTCGTGATATAGAAATGAGATGTTAAATATTGTAAATAGAAAATTTTAAATTTTGTAAAATCTTAGTTTTATCATGGTATTTTATAATGGGTTAATTTAAAATAATTGTTGGGAATAAAATCACTCATGGTGTATTCTAGGAATGTTTTGGGTGCGGTTTTATTTGTTGACAAAGCTAAATGACCGCAAATGTGTATGGTTGGTGTTTGCTGAAGACATGTTTTTAAGGTGGATCACATTCCCAGTGTTTGATGTTATAAAAGGAAGGATTTATCCATATGAGTTAATGGTATGAATAATGTTTATGAAAATTGCAAAAATAATAAAACTGCGTACCACAATTCATGGACTGTGTATCATGTTCTCGGAATTGTACGCTGAGCCACAGGAATGGTACGCCGAAGCGGTTTGTGAAATTGAAAATGGTTAGTAGAGGAAGGCGGTATGGTAGGAAGATGACTTGATGTTAGCAGAGGAAATATACTACATAAGAACAAAGACAGTAAGCAGACCAGATAGGAAAAACTGTGTGTGGGTGGCTTGCAGTTTTAGTGGTAGAAGGATCGGCATGCGGTGAAGGACATATTGAAGATTTAGTAAATCTTAGTTTAGAGAATTTTGTGGGTATCATTTCCTATATCGGAATACCTAATACCACCAATTACTATTGAGACCCAATAACATTAGAGAACATATTTTTTGTCTATTATTTATGCAATGTTTTAAGGAAGTTCGTGAGGAATAATTTCACAAATGATAAAGTGGTTCATGTAGAGTAAATTCAATCGAAGGACTTAAGAGGAGAACTGTAACCCACATAAGACACAATATGTAGATGAAGAAAGTGCATTACACAGGAGGTTAGCAAAGGCAGTCTGCAAACAGAGGACATTTCGGGAACATATAGTGATTTGAAGTGTAGGTTTCCAGAGTTGGTATTTGATAGACGTACATGATAGAAAATGTGAAGGAATTCTACGAACGAAGAACAGTTTGAAGATAGATAGTGATTTGCAGCGGAGGTTCATGAGATCGGTATGTAGAGGCGGTATGCAATAGTGAAGGTAGATGCAGTTCATGGATGAAGGGAGGTTCACAGGAGTAGAAGTGGTACATGAAGGGGGTGTTCTGCTTACCACACCTGGTACTCAATACGCAGGAGAGGAAGGTGGTTCGCAATTTTTACAAGGATTCTTGATAAAGAATCAAATCAGTTTGTGAATGTAAATTATGGTACCTAGTAGTACATAGGATGGTGGAATTCATCTACTGGTAAAATTGGGACTTCAATAGATAATCTATCCACAGTTGAGGATGCAATATTCATTCAACTAATGGGACTTATAGGTCCATACACTGTGTTTGACCAACATGTACATAAACCGTGTGTTGATTTTTTTCCAAGAGTAGTGAGAATATGAAGAGGAAAATGGTGGCCCATTACATCAATAGTGAGCCAGAGAAAGAGGAATAGGGAGTGATCCTTAGTAATGTAGTGAGCAGACCCTAAATCTTGTAAAGGCTGTGATCCTGGGCATAGTGGTTCTGTCCCAAACATTGTACTCATTATTGGATATGAGCCTTAGTGAATTTGGTATATCTTCACTTTTTGATTGTATGACTCTTGGACATAGCCTATTGAGTGTGAACCAAGTAAAAATAGTTGAGTCATGTGCATGATTTTATATCTATTCGTATATTCCTATGGGAGGAAGATAGAATTGTGTTTTGTCTAACAACGAAACATGATCTGAATAGGAGAAAGTTTTAATATGCCATACCATGATTCACCCCCCATACTTAGGCAACTCGATCTAGTGGATCTAAAAACCATCATTCGGACCAATCACTGATTATTATTATTTAATTACTTATTCAATTCATTGAAATTTTTCATTCAAATGTCAAATTATATATGGTTTATGTAAAAAAATTGAGGTAGTGAGTAAAAATTTAAAAATTTGTTACAGTGATGATTCTCTTATCATTCTCTTATTTTATATTTTAAATTTAATACATTTTAATGTTGTTATCAATTATTTTCTTTATAATTAATTTTTCATGTTGTGTTTTTTTAAGTTTTTACTATAGTTGTATTTGTATTTATTTCATAAGTAATATATTCTGTAACATACTTATCATGATCAGGAATTTATATATTAATAATATAGAAAATACTGTTAATATTTTCAAACTCGGTGTTAAAATGTGATAGGGAAAAATTAAAATGTATAAATGGACTGTTTAAATTTGTAGATGAAATTTAAATTTTTTTCCCTAGGAAGTAAATAGGGGATAACATGGGGGTTCTTTGATATAGTGTATTGAACCAACTCGAGTAATCCCAAACCATCACCTCAGATAACAAACCATAAGGGCCAAATCCTATTCTATATTTCCATGGGATGGAGATAAGAAATATGGCAACATTACGTACCATTTAGGAAACATTTCAACCATAAATAACTAGCATGACCCATAAATGAATTGGAAGACTACGCTAACCTATAACTAGGATAAATTGATAATAACATATAACCATAGTACATTAAATAATGACTAATGATGTATAACATAATAATAAACACCTAAACAATATATAAAATGTCATATGAAATACATACACATGATATACATTGTGAAATTTTAAAAATCAAAATTGAGATCATGAACCAAATGGGATATAAATGACATCCCAACTAAAAAAACCCCCAAAAAACACCACATTAGATAAACCCCATGAGGAATTGTCTCCTCTATCACAAAAACCTCAAATAGCTACAATTATGAATATCCCCTAAAATAAATTATGTTCTTTTCATTAACATTTTTCTCTAAAACAATGTTTACATGCTCACAAAGGCATATGTTAGGTGTGAGGGAAAAGTCCTAGTAGGATACCACCATGAATATATATAAGGAATTTATGTATAAAAACCAATAAATGTAGTTTGAAACTAAATTTCACAACAATGTTTACATTTTAAATTAATATCACAGAAAAATATAAATTTTCATATAGAAATTCCTTTTGTTTTTTCTCAAACAAAAATGTTTCAAAACCAAAAATCAACATGGATAAAATATAAAACTAAGTTATATATATCTATGATTAACATAAGATATCTCAACTAAATAAGGAACTAGCATAACAAATAAAATCATAGATATCAACATTGAATAATAAATATACACCATGGGAAGTCACTATATGGGTATAATGTGAATTATTTTTAAAAAAGGTATTCTAGCTTACTAATTTGGATAACCAAGTTCAGAATATCTCTCAGTCTTACCTGACCCCAACATCCGTGAGACCCTTCGGTCCCTCAGTCAATATTTTGGAATATATCATAGCCTTTATCTTAATAGATCACTTACTACGTTGGAATTTTTTTTATAAGTTCACTTGGTATTCTTCCCAAATGATCACTTAGTCCCTTTTAAAACATAATGATTTTATAATTTAAGAACACATGAACACTGGATGTCTCCCATGTGCTACTCAATGCCAAACATATAAATTGATAAAATTTTTTAATATCATAATAAATTTAAAATACTTTGTTAAACAAAATATTCCCATAATAATAATAAATCATACTCAATGTAAAATTATTTTAAATTACCTTTCAAAAACACTATTAAAATCATAAATCCTCCTTGATGCATTTTATCCAACAGAACACATGAAATCATAAAAATAAATTTTCTTAAGACACATTAACATAAAAAAAATTCCATTTTAAACCATGAACTTCAAACAAAGTAGATAATTCATCAATAAATAACCATTTCAAGGGAAATTTAATAATAAAACCCAAAAGAGAAACTAGAATCAAATGGAATTCCAAGAAAATCACCCTTGGATAGAGACACTTTCCATAAAACAAAATGAAACATTTTACCCTTGATAAAAACCACAATAATTAGTAAAGAAAAGTTCTTAAAAAAATTAAAAAATCAAACCCCCCATAAAAACCCTAGGCTTTTCCATATATCATATTTGTGGTTCACACTGTTAGTTTATGTGAATATGGAATGGGGTGAATTTAATTTTAAATTATTTTTTAAATTAAAACATATAATATATGAATGATAACATTTAATGATGAAAAATAAAATTATAAGGGTTGTGTAAAATAAAAATAAATATAAGTGGATGTAATTAAATAAAATAATTGTTATTTATGAAATATATAATAAAAAAACAAAAAATAATAGATTGATAAAGGAGTTAAAAAAATTTATAGTGGGATCTCTTTGACTCTTCTATTCATTATCCTTGATAGGGTTTGGATTAAACCTTAATTTTCAATTGTTATATAATGAAACCCAATATCCCTCTATTTTCAGCATTTTTAGTGATAAATCAACTATCCTTTTTATAGTTGTGTCTAGAATCCAAATTTCATAGATAGAAATTTATTTTTTGTCGATTAAAACCTAGTTTGATGATTTTTTTTGGTTTTCCTATATGTTAATGCACACAGGCTTCTATTTCCCCACAATCCCACTTCACAAATGAGGGTTTATTTCATCAGTTTCATTGGTGATGTCTTCTCCTTGATCAAAATGGTATTATGGGATGTCATTTTATCCATTCACAGATTCCTCTTAAGATCTCATTGCCTAGTCCTAGTTTCAACCATGGATTTGATTCATGTTTAAGGATCACATTATTGGTCCCATCTCTATTTGGATGTTATTTAATTACACTACTTCTTTCATGGAAGGGCAGTGACCTTCGATCTGAGTAGATGGTGACATCAAGCATGCCTATACATCTTTAGATGATGGTTACATTGGTCACATGTAAATATTTATCATTAATAGAATATTAATTGAGGAATTTTAGGCAAGGAACCCATGATTTCATCAATCAATCATGAGGTAATTGACACCTAGGGTGTAGACCGTCTTAATCTTTTTAACTCAGGAATCTTGTGTTTATTGTTTGGGTTAGGTATTCTGGGTCAGGTCAGATGTTAAAAAACATGTAAAGATGGATCAGAACATGAGTTTAACATATTGTAAGGATTGAAATATGGGTAATTTATTGTGGAAATATATGAGGAACAAGTTTAACATTTTGGGGGTATGGGTTGGTTGTTCAGAACTCCCTAGTGAGGCGGATCAATGAAGTGTATCCCTGGTGGGAAGATTACACACCATGTTGGATGTATCTGAATAACATATTAAGGTACAGAGTCCATATTATTTATGATATCACAACTAATATTTTGAGGTGTATCTCAATGAGGGAAGCTTTCACACATAGGATTATGGATTAGAATCCCCCTTTAGGGGGATTCATAGGTGTATCCCTCAGAGAGAAAATGTCACAAATGGAGGGATGGATTAGAACTCCCCTTGAGTCAATCTAGAGGTGTGTCCCTAGGAGGGAAGATTTCACACATGAGTTTTGTATCATAACACCCTCTTGAGGTAGATCCAGGAGGTTCATACCTTGGAGGTAACATGTAACACCTAAATGGATGGATCATAATTCCCCTTGAGGTGGATCCTGAAGTTCATCACGGAGAGGGATGAATTCACACCTTGGTATACCATTATCAGGATTGAACCATAGAGAGGCATCCAATGTACCATATTTATGAAATAAGGATCAAAACCCATATAGTTTTATGATGTTATTTAATGTTTTGTGACAAGAACAATCCATGAAGTTTATCATCATGCAGTATGGACATTTGTATAACGGAAGGTGTGTCAATGGGGGATTGTGTGGATCTTATGCATGGAACTACCAAATTAAAGAGAATAATTTTTTTCGAGAATATGTGTGGGTTACACTTTGAATCTTTTATAAGATAAATTTTATCCCATGATGTGGAAAGAGATGTCACCCTATGTGATTCATAAACTGGTAATCCTGTGTTAGCTACACCAGGTAAGAGGCTAGGGGTAATCCCATTTCAATAATACATTGGGAATAATTTTTCATCACACTGGGTATGTCTATAATTTAACATAATGTACTAAGGATTTTGTAATTTATTTTAACATTGTATGAAAAGGAAGTAGTTCATAGGAATCACATCTAGATGCTTCTTATCATGTATTCCTCATGGATGATCGAGAGGGAATCCCATATCTATTACATGGGATAAACAAATTGTTTAACATCATGAGATATGATTTAATGTTTTGGGATAATACATTGATCTCCCCATCGTTTCTTCCTTATTTTCAGGTCATGAGGTCATCCCATGTCTATTTCATGTAATACAATTGTAGATTAATGTCATATAAATGGACATACTGTGTGGGGATTATGCTTTAAAATGAACATACTATCTTCCTCATGTCAAGTCATGAGGGAATCCCATGTCCATTTCATAGGGTAAAACTATAGTTTAACATCATATGAAAGGGTGTGGTGTGCATGTCTTATGCATTGAGCTTCACATCATCTCTTCCTCACATCAATTCATGAGGGAATCTCATTACTAATGGGTTGAGGTATGTGACTGGGGCATACAAATGAAATGGTGGCCCATGTAGGTTGTTTAATGATCATCTCAATATTATTAAATGAGGCATATTACACTTGACACATAAAGAATCTCATACTTTTCATAGGATTCATCCTATTTTCATAATATAGGGTATGCAACCATTTAAATTCATGTAGTGAGGACTACCGATAATCTTATACATAACACATGAGGCATGTCATGTTTCTCATAGGAGTATCCAATTCTTTTTCATATATGATATACTATAGTTTATATTCATATAGATAGGACTAATGGAAATCTTACGAATAATACATATGGAATGTTTCTTTTTTCACAGGTGGAATCATATTATTTTCTATATGGGGTATACTATATTTTAAATTATTATAGTGGGGACTACTGGGTAGAAGATACCTAGTAGTGGCAGGTGGCAGATATATACAAGCTCAGAATGTTTTGTTTCGACCAAGCACATGAGTCGGTTGATAAGGGTTTTAAGAGTTTCTTGAGGAGTGTATTTACTTAATGTACTCTGAGTATCTAAGATGATAATTTCAACTCATTACATTTGATAGGGGCCAAGAGGAGTAGGTCAACTCAATGTATTTCAAGGAGTGTACCGGATTATCTTGAATCATGGTATTCTAGAGATGGATGTTAGGTCCATATAATGGAACAAACCAAAATGTAATTTATTAGGCCCGAAAGGTTCATAGTATGACTCTCAATCTTTCGCTGTGCTCAAGGGCCCAATGAGGATTGGCGCTTCACAAAGCTCAGGATCTTGTGAAATTTGGTTCTTTATGGAGCCCATGGCCTCGTGAAAGTTGGTGATTCATGGAGATTAGGGTCTCAAAAACTTTGGGGATTCATAAAGCCCAGAGTGTCGTAAATTTTTGAGATTATCTACGCTCTAGTTCTAATGAAGCCCAAGGGTAATGAGTTTCAAAAATTGTATATGCAGTTGTGCTTCATGAATTGTAAGTGAAATGTTGCATCTCAACATATCATCCCATTTTATGATGACATGATAGGGTATTTATAGGACGTGGGGTTCATAATTGATGGATAATTTTTTGAATCTTTATGAGATTCACAAGTTAATGGATTTATGCGATACTGGATGATGTTGTGAGAAGGTTATCATCAAACCGTCATGAGTTCATGAAGGTTACTCTTCAAATCTAGACATGTAATACACATAGTTCACTATTATATCATTTCAAAAATTCTCTCCAGGAACAAGACCTCTCTGAATGGGACCTCTATGGATAGAATTTTGCAATAGGACCGTTGTGAATAGGATCTCTACGTCTAGACCTCCATGAATGGTCCTACATGAACAACACCTCAACTAATTATTTTCCGCATCATGAAATTGAAAATCCATAACATCAGATCCATAACTTATTTTGGGATCTATGACATATCAAATATAATCATTTGAAAATTATATATTATTTTGGATCAGGTTCTTCAGCATTTGATCCATTAATATATTCATTTTTATAGTTATAGAAAACCCCAATTAAATTGCTATAATTTTATTAGTAGTGTCTAGAAACCTAAGTACCTGGATTTAATTTTAGTGGCTATGGATAGAAACCCAAACCACTATATTTTAAAGGTAGTAAGAACCTATCCCCTTAATACTAAATGGAAGTGAGCACCCGATATAAGAGAAAAATAAGATACACTCTTAGAAAATTCCCATTAATCAGACACTCTATACTCCAAAACAAGAATACAACAAGGATGTATTAGGAAGAAGAGAGAACATTGTAAGAGATCAAAATAATGACAGAAAATTAACAAATTTTTTCTCTAACCTAATAAATAATGTTAATTGGTGTCTTACAAGTACCATTGTAGTGTATTTATACCTTGTTATGTATTTAGGGTCATTCTAGAACCTCTAAGGGGCTTTGAGAGACACTCGGGGTCGAAATATGGAAAGAGGGGACCACTCCAATCACTATATTTTTTTTTCTGGAAATGGCTAACTAGGTAGATAGTGGCACATGGACAAAACTGTTGTTATATCTAGGTCCTACTAGGAGGTTTTTGTAACCTGTAATGGCATAGACTTTTGGGAACATTAATTTATAGGAAATAAGTTTTTTAAGGAGTGCAAGGAATGTCTAGGGGTTATTGGTGGCGTACTGGAGATGTTTTGAGGTGTTTTTGAGGATGGTAGTGGGTGACCAATGATAGCTCATTTTGAACTAACAGTGGATCATCAACAACGACTCATTTTGACCTAACGTTAGACCACCAACAGTGGCTCATTTTGATCTAATGGTGGATCACAAAAAGTATCTAATTTTTATCTAATGGTGGACAATCAATGGTTACTCTTTTTGAAATAATGGTGCATCACTATAGGTAGCTCATTTTGAACTAAGAGTGGATCACCAAAAATTCCTTACATTTAACTAACTATTAATCACCAACAATATCTCATTTTAAACTAATGGTGGATCACTAATGGTGGATCAATTTTTTTTTCTCATTTTGAAATAATTGTGGATCCCTAATAGTGTCTCGTTTTGAAATGTGTTTCTAGTTTTTTTTTAAAATTTATAGATGTTCACTTTTTTGTTTTTCATTGATAAAAAATAATTTTAATGCCTATATTGTTGAATTTAAAAAGCCTTTTCTAAGTGGGTTTATCACATATGAAAATTATAAAGTGTGGAAAGTATTTATCTTTTAAAGAAACCAGGATATAATGATATCTGACATTAAAGACCAATTTAAAACTATATCCAATCTAGATGGTTCAAATATAATCTTTAAAATAGAAGATATTATCTTCATTATTTTGGTCTTTATTTTTATTGACATGGGAGGTTACAAATCATTATTCCCTTGGAGTTTTTGAGCCCTATTTTTGTAGTTGGTTTGAGTTCCCTAGATAAGTTTTCGTCTTTCAAGTGCACCGCATGTTTTTTGTGTAGAATGATTGTATAAATATTTGTTCTTCTTGGTAGGAGTTCCTTTGTCTCTCCTTCCTTTGTTTCATATATAATTATTTAATCATTTTATATTTTGAGAATATATTTTCATACATATCAAAAAAGATAATTAACCAATTTAAATGAAATGAAAATGTCTAAACAGATGCTTCACATTCTTTTATATCTTTTTGACAAACCATCGAAACTAGTATCCCAAATTTTTTGTGGTTTTGATATATTTTGTGATTCAAATGATGTGTTATTTTTTTGATATTACCATAAATAATTTATTTACCATTTATATATAGCTAACAAATTTCTTTAATCAGGATATATGGCTTGTGTGATAACACCCTTAATGTAAATAAGTGGAATTAAATTAAAGACCACATGCTTAATTAGGGGAATTTTAGCATGGTTTGGAATGTGTTCATAGAAGGTGATGTGTGTTGTGTCTTTGTTATGAGATTCATGGGAAGTGGATATATAGTGATCTATGAGGAGTGGGGCTACGATGGTGGTTTTGTTGTGGTTGTGGATCGGGGCTATGAAAGTGGATATTGTCTTGTTAGTATGTGGAAGTTGTAAAGCAATTTGTGCTCTATATTGAAATATTTTCCCGAGTAGTAATGGAATTAGATTCATAATAATAAATTCAAATGGCCATGTTTAAAAAATTATTTGATAATTAGATATAAACACTAAACATGGTGCCTATTTTAATGGAATCAGGTGGAAATTGAAAATATAGGAAACTGTTTATTAACAATTAGAGGCTTAAATATAAATTTTGGCTCCTATTTTGATTGTGTGGGGTTGTGAAATTATTGTTCGCAGCAGAAGTAGAGGATCTGGTGATATAGATTATACATCTGTTGTAAACCCCTTGTATGGGATTGTGTTCAACTATTATATAAACATTTTATTTGCATGTGATTTTTATACATGCCCCACCCATGTCAAGAACCATGTGTCGACATTCATATATATATATATAATGGTTTTTTACAAAATCCGGATGTGTGGATAGATGACTGACTACCTACTTTCCCTACCCCCACATTCTGGAATTGGTTATATGCTTTCACTTTGAGGTCTAGAAGCCAAAGTGCTATTTTTCACATGTGATGGAATGAAGTGTGACGAAGTAGGTGTCATTGGGTGAGATGTGGTGATGTGGATTATGGATGGTGGTCATTCATGGTAGGGGAGGGCATGAGGTTTATTTTCATTATGTTAAAAATACCCTACTATACTGGTTATGATATTTGATGTGATGTGAGGGCTTGGGTTCCTATTGTGTATATTTGATTTGATGTCATGTTGTTCGAAAGAGGTTGGAGTGATAGGAAAGATAACGATGGGGTGTGAGCGAATAAAATAATTGGGGAAGAGGTGTGAGGTACCCTTCATTTACCTGATTCATAATACAATATTATACTCAGAATTGTAATTTAGTGAGTGATACTTGGTGATGTTTGGGTTTTGGTTTCTATAATTGTATAGGTGTTGTTTGGTTGTATTATTTTCTCATGGGTTCATTTGTATTAAATTTCACATTTCATTGAAAGACATCTGTTTTCTGACTAGGAATACTTGTATTCTCACCCTACATATATAATAAATTTTTTAGGATCCATAAGGAATTCATGGATCGTGTTTTACATTACATTCTTAAACCGTTAGAGTTGTTACTATGTCACTTCCTTATATTTTATTTAGGGTATTTACCTTTGAAAACATTATCTATATCAATTATATTTACTCATGTATTGTGAGATAGTTTTTTAATTTTGTGTATATATTTCATAGAGTTGATTGTGGTTGATTTATCTTATCTCCCAATCCTATTTATATTATTAAAAGTAATACCTCCCATACATGATATATTTATACCCTCGATGCTCCTCACCAACACAGGGCCTACTGGGGGTGGGACTCTAGGGGTCATTATCTCTCTCCCATGACTGTGATACCTTTGAAAGGTTGTGTTTATGACAAAGTGGCATCAAAAGATGATGTTTGATAAATAATATGGAGTTAGGATTTATGTAAAATGATGATTTCATTGGTTGGTATGGAAATGATTTTAGTTGGTCATGGTGTGTGACATAGGCCAAAGAGTCTAGCTATGAAAAGAGATGTTATCCCCCCCATGATCCAATCCATGAAATCTACGCTTACTAAAAGACCTAGTGATGTAGAACTATTTTATAGGTAGTAACATAGGAAAGGTACAAGTACCATGATGACTTGAGTTCTCGTTTGAATCGGGTTATTTTGGGATTTTAAAAATGAATAATGTGAATTAAAATGAATCTAAATATCATTATACAACACCACCCTTATGAAATCATAGTTATCCTTTTTAGCTACAAATACTAGACATCCTCCACATGTGGATCATGAATTAGGGGTTTAGAAAGATGAACCGGTTGATCAACGGAGGGTTGATTCAGTTGATGATGATGGCTAGTGGAAGTGGAAGTTGTGAGGTTTTAAAAAATAGGCTTTGAAGAAGTATGAGGTCATCATTTATGATGTGGTTATATAGACATGGATAATGGATATGGAGTTTACTTTCAGTCTGATCTATCCCCTGATGGAGTTCTAGGTCCCCTTTATAGTTAGTATTTTGTGGGGAGAAACACATAAATGGTTTATGTTCTGCCTCAGTGAATGGATGTAGGTAGATGATTAATGGGTTGACTTCAAGATGGAGTTCTAGGTAGAGTTCATTTCATACATCCTGAAGGATGTGAAGAGGCAGAAGGTACTCTTCCTTCAGTAAGGGAATTTTTTTAAGTGTGTTCTTGGGGTCATGTTCAAGGACCTTAAACACTTTCCCCACATATTTCCCCATATGAGGAGTCTCGAGTGAGGCATCTTGAAGAGACACTCTTTCCATTAATACAATATTCTGTTACAATTTTTATTTTACCAACATAGCTTTAGGTTTAGAAGAAGGTAGATGTGATTTAGTGGATTCCCTCATAGTGTGTATTAACACAAGAGGGTAACTAGTATGGTTCCTTAAGGAGTATAATTTTCAACACTAGGTCTCATGTTCTAGGTTGTTTGAGGTTTTCAACAGAAAGGATTCAACCTCAACAACTTTACTTTTATCCTTCTAGGGAATGTGGTTTCCATGTTCATCATGGGGGATTCAGAGTTTTTTTTTCATATGTAGGGTTTATGTAAATATTAAATATCAATTTCAAGTGGTTTATTGATCTAATTTTGGTAGGAGAGGATAGTTTTAGTGTTTGCCTCAAGAATAGTTACTAGCGAGGGCATTCTAGATACTGGATTATAATCGTCCAATAGTATTTGTGGTTGGTGGAGGCCAGCTTCAGGATGTACCTCACCCTTTGGGAACTTGAAAATAATATGGTCTTGTAGATTTCTATTAGTAAAGTGGTAGAGGATTCAGGTGTGGTCAGTTGTAGGTAGTGGATTCAGCAACACGAGAGGGGTCAGAGATTGTTCATGGTACCCTCATTTTATCATATTCCCTTGATTCATTATTATATTATACATGAGATTCACACTACTTTGTTTCGCCCTCTTTATTCCATACTCGTAGACTAGACATATATAGTCTTCATATGCCATATTGTTGACTACGCCAATATGAGGATATACCATCTTATTAGCTGTGTATAGAGTATGTGCATTGATGATGGGGAAATATCATTTATTTGTGGATATTTTCTTAGATTATATAGATCCATATGATGAAATAATAAACTTAAAATAGTTGTATTCATTTCTTTATTCTATCAAATGCTTCTTTTGAAGCGATACGATCTAATATCTAGATGGCCAACATGTGGTTTTCTTTAGCAAGCTTGGTTGTGAGAAGAGTAATCAACATTATGATCCCCTTCATTCCATGGTGGATGATTTGTCTATGAAATTTGTTGAAATAGGGATATATGAGTCTCAAATGGGTTTTATGGAGTTCCTATATGTTTTCCCTAAGGAAGATTTTCCTCTCCAACTTTTATGCAAAGTTGAGTTCGAGATAAACTTGAAGCCTGATGCTTCTCTGATTTCGATGGTTCCCTAACAAATGGAACCTTAGGAGGCTACTGATTATTATTAAGATATATTATATGATATATATGGGTTTCATATGAAATAGTGTGTCACCATGGGGTTCTATCATGTTATTTTCGTAGAAGTATATGTTAGTCTAATGTTGGGAAAAGACTATGATCACACCATGATTAAGTATTTTATTTTACCCTTACATGATTGTGTTAATCTGGGTTTACATTGAAAACTAAAAACTATTTTTAAATTTCACTTAACATTTAATTCAAATGTTTTATTTTTATAACTGTAAAAAGGGAAATTATACCTAATTTTATGATTTCATTTTAGGAAGAGGTGATTTGGAGGGCCATAGATGTTGCGTAAGGAAAATGGGTTAAAATTTATAGAATCTCTTGAACACTTATCAAAATTTTTTCATGTTATGAAACATTAGTGCCTTCAATTAGGAAGAAATAATATAATAGGATCCAAAATTCTATGTTCTATAACTCTTATCAAGACACCCTATCCCAATTCGCCTATTTGTTGGCCCATCCGAATTGATTTGTCTAGAGGATAAAACTGTACAAATTCCAAAGTTAGTTTTGGTATTTTGACACTATATCCCAGTACATATGTCCAATTTCCACCAAATTTGACATTGAAATATTCACAAGTCCATAGAATTCTGTAATTTTTTTATAAGTCGTGATATGTCTCTTTATTTGTGTAAAACTCATATATAAGTGGTATATCAAAAACGGGGTGCCTAAAACCACTTCCAATTTTGGTTATAAAAGGGTACCATGGCCACATAATTTGAATGTTAGACTAGGAGGACATGATATAGTATTTTTGAGACTCAAAGGAGTCATCTTCTCATCCAATAAATTCCAGATTCCCATATCCTCATAGGGGGGTTCAAGGATGAATGTGAAGTTCCACTCGATCCTCCTCCTCTCCATGCCAAGCTAAAAAGTGGAAAATCATTTTGATGAATCTACTCATACATGGGAGGGAGTTTCAAAACATTTCATTATAATGGGTTTTTGTAAAAAAATTGAAACATTTAATTGGTTAATTATCTTAACATGCCTCTTCTTTTAATTCATTGTTTTTAATCAAGTGAAACACTTTTTATATCAACATCAATTGGGTTGAGATTTCATGAGGGAATCTTGGGTTGTTAATATTGGAAAACACAAGAATCCTATTTCCCTCACACATAGATGAGTTATTAGCATGGTTTTTCATTCATAAATATATTCATAAGTCCAAAACCTTGAAAAACAATTTCTTATCAAGGGTTGGTTCTTTGTGCATCATTTTAAGTGGTTAGCGGGGAGTCGAGATCTTAACAACCCTCAAACAAAGGATTCCATTAAACCATGTGTATTTCTCAAAAAAATGAACTAACCAATATATATAATGAACATTAAATGACCTTATTCTCTCATAATTCTAAAAACCCCACCTTCCTTTTTCTACTATTAAACTCTTTAATTTATTATTGTTTTTTAAAATGTTTTCAAAACCAGCCCCTCTTTTAGTAGATTGTTTTAAGAATACACTTTGTAAACCTATGAACACTCTATAACAGATGTCCTATGGTCTACCGTATACTATAAATAAATTTTAAATAAATAATAAATTTGATGTGTCTTGATAACACATTCATATTTTTGTATCATTTTGAGGGAGATATTTGGTTTTTATTGATTGTTTTTATAATATTTTTATAATTGTTTTGAATATTTATTTGTTTTATCTTATACCTTTACGTATATTTTTATGTTCTTATTGATTACATGATTAGGTTATGTACATGATGTGCTCTACTTTTGGAGATTTACCACATTTCAAACCTTAACCAATGATGATCCTATGTCAGTGACATCAAGACACATAAGAGAACCCATTAAATGAGGACACAAAAAACATTGAAACTTTTACCAATAATTAATCTTCATCTAGAAACCATGTTAAAAATGAAATAAACATGTATAATATGTATGGAAATAACCATAAATTAAAATTAGTAACCTCACCTTATGTAGATATTCATCTAGAATATATTCAAATACAAGATAAGGCACCCAATTTTTAACTAAAATCCGATCAAATTCACTTACTACCCATATTTCATATACTCATTGGAGAAGACTGACATAAGTATTTAAAATAATTTCACAATATGTTTTCAACTTTCTAACCATAAAATGTTGATGGTGAATAAGTAAAACATAGTAAATTACCATTATAAATAGTATACACTATAAAATATTTGATTTACTGTGTTAATTCACTAATTATAGGTTGGGCAGACATGAAATTACATTCCCTAGAAAAATACTTCCTAGCCTCTAGAACATCAACTATAACGGAAGAAAAACTTGTATTATAAGACAATAATAAGAGGAAACCCATCATGAATAAAAGGACCAGTTTGAGATGTGCCAAACAGAGAGAGGGGGTGAATCAGTGTTGGGGACTATTTAAACCAATTCCATCATTTAATCCATGTACCTCCTAACCTATTAGGATCATGATTCTATAATTCTATTTTCTATGTCTCATGAAATAATATAAAGAAGATAAAATATGTACATGATATTTTTACAAGGTTCACTACTCAATAAGAGTAGATTTTCCTTTCCATGTATGGTGATGACCAAAACATGGATTCTCCACTATAAAGTTATATGATTTTACTGTGGTTGGATACGAAAAAGAAAAATTAGCCATTATGGATCCATAAACATAGAGGAGGTAAAGATATAATCACTTCCTAATTTGAGTCCGTACACTCGTAGGGGGAAGGGAAATAATCCTTCTTCCTAATTTGATTCCCTACACCTTGGAGGGGGAAGTAAAATAATCATCTTTCTTGGACTGGTGATAGCGTAACCCAACTTACATATTTTATGCTTATTCTTTATACTGCATGTGGAGACAATATTCTTTCTTCTTCAAAAGGATTTTCAACACCAATAGGATATTAAACATTTTGAGACTTTTTTGTCATCACAATTCTACATTGTTCTTCCATAATCTTTCTTCTCCTTGTTACTTTCTCAGTAGCATGCAAGTAACCAGATTCTTCTTTCTTTGCAGCAAACATATTAGTCACACACTCTACTTATTCTAGTAATTTAGTGCAAAATCAACACCACTGAAACCTATTCTACTTCACACTTTATCCTTGAGTGAAAAATCGACTGCACTAAACATTTATCTTATTCTTTCAAGAGTCCCAATCCCCCCTTTGTGATTGTTAGATCAATGCAGTTCAGCTCAGATAATCATAATCATAGTTATTCTACCCTATGTAATAATCAATATATAAGTGTGCACACTTAATTATTCTGGGAAACACAGTGATATAGAATAGTGTATCGGTTTATTCCCATGCACAATTTTAGGTAAAACATTTATTCAAACCTGATGTTTGTAAAGATCCTTCATGAAGATTCTTCACAATGATCCTTCGTAGAGGACACTACTTTGCAAGGATCACTAATTCCCAGAGGACACTACTTCGTAGAGATAACTACTTATTATATCTATATCATTCTTAAATATTGGATGCCTTTTGAAAACCACTTCCTCGGCAAATAAAACTACCTTCGCAGTGCTCAAAACATCACAAATCTCACAGAGCCATTGCAGAACAGCATGTCTTCGCAAAGCACATTATCTCACGAAATAACATAATTCACCAAGATTATTCTAAATTCAAGAGCTCTTAAATTGTTATTAAGTCTCTTATTTTCACAAGGGGATAGTGGCTTATTTAAAGGAATTTCACACTAACTCAATATCCTTCCAACCACCTCAGAGCCACATCAGCACCAAATCACAGAGCTCCCAAATTTCAGCTGAAATTCACTCTATTTATCGAACCACTATTACTATTTTCTAGCTTCACAATGCTCTTAATTACCATGATGCATTCCTTAAAATCCTTTTCTCCTCCCTAATGCTCCTTCTTCCTTTGTGCTACCATAATTCTCTTCACCATGACCACCATAATGCTTTCCCACAATGATTCATTCCTCATCCATTCACAAAGGTCATCTTAATCAAAAATAACACTATCAAAATTCATCATGTATTCGTGACATCTAAATCATGAATCCCATATTTGAATAATTAAGTCATTTTCCATGTTTTATGTGATCTTCAAGGAAATACACTTTTCACAATGCTATCCCAACTCCAAATTTTGGACACAAAATTTTTTGTAAACATTTGAAAAATGTGCCACCTTAGAAACCTACTTCTTCAATATCAACCATACTGATTGAGCTCATATTTACTCCACATTTCCTTCATATAATTTTCATAAAAATTTCTCTAACCAACTTATGATCTTTGTGAAATAATGATCAGCTATGAATCGTCAATTTTCATGCAATGTGAAATGCATGGCCTATCAGAATTCCAAGATATTCCACACACTCTCTTCTTGTTCAACCATCATTATTTATTTCATGCAGATCATGTGATTCTTTTCTTCAAGTATGCTCATGCATGTTTCTCATGTAATAATTAATCATTGAATTGTCTTCTTCAAATCATCATTATTTTTCAATAATCCTTATATAGATGATACCTCACTATTCTCCATTGTTGTAAACAATGTATCACCTTTGACATAAGTTCTTTGAAATTAAGATTAGTGAATCAATTTTCTGAATAAACTTCATGGAGAATTTCATAAGCATGACATCTACTGGTAAGATTACATAACAATTCTCTAGTAATCCTTACTTCAGACAATGTCCATTAAAATAGGATTCCTTTTTCATTGTGACCACCATTGACAATTGTCAACAATAAATACAATCTTCATAGACAATGTGGTCCCAAAAATGAATATTAGGAAAGATTTAAAATTATTTTTCAAGGTTCCCACGACACTAAATAAGTTATCTAATTTTATTATAATATTTTAATAAAGGTTAAATTATTATTGATGGAAATGTGATTGATGCTGCTATAGGTGGTGCACTAGTAGATAAAACCTCACTCGTTATAAGGTCCTCGATTGATAACATAGTAAAGAACAAACAACAATTTGGTTTAAGGTTAAATATACCCATTCAAGTTGTCTATGAAGTGAAAATTTATAAGTTTGAGAAGAAGGTGGACATGATGTTTGAAGAGGAATGCACCCTTGTTAGGAAAATTTTTCTTCCCCAAGGGAAATCCTAATCTCCTCCTTCCACCCATTATGGTATTTATTCTTTTGACCCCAACTATTCTAAAAAATTCCCTTAACTTAGAGAAACATCTAAGAGTTGCAAGGAAAGCTTTCTGGGTCGCCCCTATAAAAACATTTTAGGAAATAAACTTACTATCCATCAAACCATTGGTGTAAATAAGACCACACCTATAGAATTGGGGGTATTAAAATTAACCCAAAAAACTATTGAACCATCTTAAGAGGAGTAGTCATCCACCAACACCACCCAGAAATCCATAACCACAAAAAAATCATTTCAAACAACCACCTCCCAACTTGATCCTAGACTAGAAGAAATGATGAAAAAATGGCTAAAAATAATCTTTAATTCAAAAAACTCCCAAGAAGCCTTATAATACCTAAATACCCAATTAGGCCAACTAGACACCTCAATAGGGGAATTCCAAAATCATGGGTTAGGTAAACTACCCTCTCAACCACAAGTCAATGATAGGGTAACTAAAATGGTAGTCCCATCAACCTTTATAGTGGAACTAAACTTTAAAAAAATGACTCCTCCAATTGAATCATCAACTCCTATGGAAACATCCATTCCAACCATATGAGATAACCTGAATAAGATAAATCCTTTTCCTATGAAAAAATACCAATAACGTAAAGAGTGTGACTATTTATGAATAACCTTGGTCAAAAATTCCACTTCCATTTCCCCAATGGTCCACCCAACCAAGGATACAAAAAATGAAATTGATTAATAAATCTTTGAATATTTCAAAAAAGTGTTGGTTAACATCCCCTTGATTGATTTCATGAAGCTAATTCCACGATACAGTACATTTATGAAGGAGAAGTATACACATTGAATGCTACTTCCTTGTAATGAAAAGGTGCGCTTCGGGAGGAATGTATCAAAATTTAAAAATCCATAACTAACCACCAAATGTAACCATATGAGAATATTCTCGCTTCCATGCACCATTGGAGATTATTCCTTTCCAAATTCTACACTTAATTTGGGTTTCCCTATAAATATGATTCCCTGATATATTTTCTCCTAATTATAGTTTGGATAATTGAATCCCATTGTAATTGTTGTGAAAATAGAAATCTAGAGTTTAGATAACCCCACTAGTGTGTTAGAGGATGTTCTTGTGAGGGTGAAGATTTTAATTTTTAGGCATATTTTTATGTGTTGAAATAGATGATTATAGGATGAGTGGACATGTGATGATTATATCACGGATGCCTTTATAGAAAACCTATAAAACCATAAATAATTTCCATAATGGTATGTTGTCTATGGAGTTTAATGGTGAAATTTTAAATTTCAATATCCTTGATTCCATGAAACATCACTCAGAAGAACATTTCTCACTTTCTGTTAATTCTGTTGACATACACCCCTCCCCTGAAAAATCTAATTTTCATTCCCTTGACCCCCGTTTTGAGTTTTCATAATTGATAGATATTCATGGAAATGAATCATACATAGAATGTTGTACCAGTTCTAAAAAATTTCGTGCATGTTTGTTAATTGACTATTTCTTGAAAACTGATGATACTACTAAGATATTAAAATATCATTCCTTGTATAAGGATGTGACCATTGTTCAGGTATATTAGATCATTAATCTCCAACATACACATTCACTCTCATATATCCCAAGTCGACCTGAATTGGAACATAAATAACTGCCAAAATATTTAAAAATATTTCTATATTGTGAATGGAAACATGTTTCCCCTCATCATTGCTAGTTAACTCAATCCAGATTATGAATTAAGAAAGCCTAAAATTTTATGGGAGTATAAATAAGATTTGTGATGGACACTTGATGACATTCCGGGTATTAGGCCATCAATTTTCATGCATCATATATTGTTAAATGATGAAGCTAAACCAGTCATGCATGCACAACATCAACTAATCCCAAAACTCACATATTTTATTAGACTACTAAAAAAGAATCCTTTAACAATGCCAACATTTATAAACACTATAAAAAAGCACTAAAATGGGTAACCTTTATAAGCATGAATGAAAGAACTGATAAAGGGTGCCTTTTATCAGCGCTTTATTATTTATGCTGATAAAATGGAGCCTTTAAGTGCTTTATTTTTAGTGCTTATAAACAACACCCTTTATCCGCACATTATTTTTAGTTGTGATTAAGGTTTCACTTTATCAACGCTTACTTTCTAGTGCTAATAAAGGATGCTGTTTACCCACTCTTTTTTTAGCATTCATAAAGTGGTCCCTTATCAGCACCAGATTAGCACTAATAAACATCCAAATAAAATGAAATGATTAAATAAATAAATAAGTGACTTTATTAAAAAATATTAATTTTTTTTCAAATTAAATAATTTTTGAAAAAATTTAATTAATTAATTATACTGTATATAAATTTTAATTACTAGTAAATTTTATATAATAAATATATAGATATATGAAGAATTAAAATTAAAAAATTAAAAATTAAAGTAAGTTAATTGAAAAATATATTAAATATTTCATTAATTAGATAATGATTGATAATGTTAATAAATATTATATATTAAGCATAAATATATATATATAAGGATGTATATAAATATGATTCATATAATACGAAATATTTCTTTATGAAAAGAGTAATGGAAATAATTGAATGTCATTTGACTTTTCAATTTAACATAGATCAAACGTGTGTTATATTGATTTC
The DNA here is from genome assembly GCA_963277665.1 of Viscum album. Lineage (NCBI taxonomy): Eukaryota > Viridiplantae > Streptophyta > Magnoliopsida > Santalales > Viscaceae > Viscum > Viscum album. Next base: position 440,613,901 of record OY728135.1, on the reverse strand, counting down.
ACATATGCGTAATTAATACTATTTTACATACAACAAACACACACAAAACAATTCCATTTTTTTCAAAGTGTACTTTTTTTAATTTTATCCAATTTCACTCATTTTTAACATGCATGAAATTTAGATTAAATATTCACTAAAAATGTTAAAAAAACATTTAGAAAAAAATTATTTATAAATATATATATTTGAAAATGTAAATTTAATAAATTTATATATTTATAAATTATTAATTGTAAATAAATAAATATTTATTTTTTTTAAAAAATATTTTTATAATTATATATAAATAATTTATTATATATAAATAATTTTTACATTTAAGATAATTTAATTTAATAATGAAAATATTTAATATATTTATACTAATATATATTTATTTAATATATATATATATATAATGATATAACTTTTATTTTTTAAAAGATAATTATTTACTTATAAATAAATAATTTTGTCTTTAAATAATTAAAAAATTATATTAAATATATTTTATTAAATAATATACTTTCTATATTTATATTTACATATTTTTATTAAATGAATATATATAATTATGTATCAATATATTTACACTTTTTTTATTTAAAATATTAATTATAAATTATTTATCAGTGATTAAGTAATAAGTGTAGATAAATGGGATATTTATCACTGTTTTTTATAATTGTTAAACATGAATGTTTAAAGCACTTTTTTAGCACTGATAAATATATATCATTATTAGTGCGAAAAAACTGTCAAATCTGCCATTTATCAGTGCTTATTACTTAATGACTAATTAAAGAAATCTTTGTCAGCACTTTTTTGGAAGCACTGATAAAAGTGTCGCAATCTATTTAAAAACCCTAACCTATAATGAACTCTTCATGATATACAAATAATTCAACAAAATCCAGCCTATACCAGCACTCCAACTCAGTGAATCAAAGCTCAAATAAATCCAAAAACAAAATCACATCTCAATTTATTCATCGAATGAATCCAAAGATCGAATGTAAGTCTTTCTCTATATTCTCTCAAATTTAAGGCTTTCTTTACTTTCTCTTAGGGAACTCGGGATGTAAAACATCAATGGTCGTAACTATGGTGGTGGCTATTTTGAAAATGTGAGTGTGGTGAGTTAGCCATTTTGGATATTTGGCCCTCGAGATTGTCTGTTTTGATGCTTGGAATTATTATAATTTTAAACACATGTACTTTTAGCCTTCCCAACTTCACTCCTAGGACATACAAGAATCTCCTTTCTTATCAATTGCATCTGTGAATTAATGTAGGGTGTTTGTGAGATACTATATTGTTTATGTGAAAGTGTAGATAAATCATGATTTATTGTTATTGAATAAATAGTGGAATTAATGATATGGTAGAAGTCTCATCCCATTTTACATCATTTATATAATTTTGTGTGAATAAATTTCTATAATGCAGGTTGGGTATCCTATGAGGTGCTTCATGTCATATTCAACAGACTAGTTATTTTTATATTTTTGTAGTAGAGAGTTAAGATAGTGAGTGATATATTATAGATCTGTTAATTTATTGATTCAACATATATTTCAATGTGAAGGGTAGTTCACTTATGAAATGTGACCTTATGGGAGTTGTTCCATCTCAGTAGAGTGTAGTCTGTATGGGATAGTTATTGCAAGTGTTGGTGTGTTTTTCTACCTTATTTATGATAAATACTTTCGATGTATATTTATAATTTTTTATAACTTCTTTATGTACCTCCCTATAATTTCATGGATTGTTCAATGGGTATTAGATGAAATACATAGATTCTCATGGATCGATGTGGTGATATGATATCTCTATAGTCTTTATATGTTTTAAAATATTTGATATACCATTAATATTAAATGTAATAATTCCCTAGGTTGTTACACGAATTTTCCCTAATAATATAATGGAGTCTATCAAATTCTATATATTAAAATTTATTTTTCTGTATTTACCATTTTAGGCCAACATGTATTTTTTCCACCCCTAGTAATCCTTGATTACCATCCAGGAATATGAAATAACTATTTATTTTTTAAAATATTTTATCAATACATTCATATATTATCTAGTTGATTTAATGAGAGTTTTTTATTCCTATTTATCATATTTGGGGTTATTATTACTCATTAATTTACTATATTATATATTCATATGTTTACGGTATTTAAGAAATATTTTATTTGTGTCAACCATAAATTATTATTACAATTCTTTGCCTCAGACTCATCCCCCATATCTTGTATAGACAATTGTCATTCTCATCAGTTTCATATCCTAAATTGTTATTGCATTTTGTTTCTTGAAAATCATCCCCCATCACTTTTATGTTTCTTATACTACTTCGAGCAGTAGTAATCCCATGGATGACTATGGCTTGGTGTATTTTAAGAAACAAAGGTACGTGTTTACATGAGATGAAGGATGTGTGTTAAACAAAAAATCTAATGATAAATGTTGGCAGATGATTTGATGAGAATAACAGTTTTTTTATTATATTCACCATTGAATTTATTAAATGGATAACACCAACCATAGTGGAGTATTTCATTTCTTAAATTCAGTTACCCATTTTCTTCAAATCATAATGATTTTTTGAAACAATCAAATGTTGTGTTTACCATATTATAATTGTTTACAACTTTCACCAATGATAATGAATATATTATTTGTATTTATTTATTTATTGTATTATATTAATATTTTATATATCCAATATGATGAATATGAATTGAAAATGGGGGAAATATTATCTTTTGACAAAACATGATGTAACATCCCAGGTAATTAAAGAATAAAGAATTTTCATATTAATTAATATTTACGAATTAATTATTAATTTTAATTAAAAGGGGATTCTACATTCGATAGCGTACTCGATACGCAACGATGAGTTTCATTGAAATCTTACGTTGCACACTAGTAATATTATAATATTATTTTAATTGGTAGTTAACATGTAGACGTTGTATTGGCAGGAATGGATAGAAATAACTAAAATATGATTATATATGTTTTAAATGTTTTTATATTTACCCAATAAAAGATAAAGGCTTAAAATATGGAAAGAATTCAATTTTAGGCATTTATACCCTAATTTTCACTAAGGGTTCACTTATCACCTTTTGATGGCGAACCATCATTAAATATAGTTTTGATCAATCTTATAAATTCTATTGGACCAAATATAACTATTCTTTAGAATCGGGACATCAAAATTTACTTTGTGTAAATTTTTGGTATCTTTCCGATAAAGTTCATTTTTTTAATGAATATTGTAAATGTTGTATTTTAATTCAAAACCTCTTTTTGGTCTAATTTATTTATATGATAAGATTATTATTTGAATTGGTTTTATATTGAAATTAGAAAATATTTTTACCATTAAATCCAATAGTGGTCATTGGAATTAATTTCACTTTGAAATCGGACTTAAACTAGTGTCAATCTTTTGATACTTATTGTTTCATAAAAATACGCTATTTGCTCTGACAGCGGGAATTAATTATTAAATTAATTAATGTGACTTATATGTTTTGAATATTGTAAAATAGACTACTTTTTCGAATTCGTAATATCAAATATAGCTTAGGGTGAATTTTTGGTAATTTTCTGAAAAACTTCAATTTTTGATGAATAGTGAAACCACTAAGTGTTACTTATAAAAAACTGATTTTCCGTTTATATGAAATTTTGCAATCATTGTGTTTTGATTTTCAAAAAACAGACATACATGGTTGTCATTATGAAGTAAAATGTGATTCAATGAGATTAAAATAATTTTTTGGTGAATAGTAACTTATTAAGTTTTTAATCGCGATTAGAGGTAATTAGTGTAGTTTAAGGTAAAAATAATGCTTTAATAAAATGTGATGAGCTTGACACATGTCCTAACCCTATTGTTTGTGTCATGTCTGACCAATACAACCCATGGGTAGATTTAGGGGACCCCATGGAGCCACTTGGGTGAGATAATGACTTTAATGCCTTTTTTTAAATAAAAGTAAAAATGACACAAACATAATATGTTTTACGAGATCAATTTTTACATGGGGTTATAAAGATAAATTTTTTTATTATAAATATTAATTGGAAAGATAAAAAGATTTCCTACATCATAGTATTTGTTTTATAATTTTTAGACTTTAAATAAAATAAATTATTTATGACATCATTATGATGCAGCGATGACTTCATTATTTAACGATTTAAATAAAATGGAATGATAATGTAATATCTAAAACCTACACATGTGAAAAACCTATTGTATGGGAATATTTAGAAGCCTTATCACCTTATCAACGAATTATATCAATGTGGGACCTTTTAAAACCGAAACACATTTTCAAATAAAGTAATATTTCTTTACTTTCCAAAAATGCCCCTCCTCTCCTCTTATAAAAGGCCCCCACCTCTACCTCATTTCACACACTCCTCAAGCCTTTGGCTCGGCCATCCCCTGCCCATTTACTCTCGCCACATCCCTCGCATCATCCTAGAGGATTCCATTTGGGCATAATCCTTTAAAAGGAAGCCTTTAGGCTCAAATCAAAAGGAGTTACACTTTTAAAGGTAATTCATTCTCTCATGTTCATTTGTATTATTTTTCTTCTCCAACCCCCTAAAAACTTTTTATTTACTTCATTTTTAAAAAAACCAGTATCTTAAATATACTAGGATGTTGTTATAAGATTTATTCGAGCTACACTCTCACACAACTACATCAAATGGTTAAAGAACATACGGTTTCTGTGGATGGCGAAATTCTGCCTCCCGAAACGATGATTGTTCAATACTCATTTAACACCTTCAAAGGTGGCCATTATGATGTCACTATTTTTATATATGATATATAAAATGTTTATGTTTTCCTTAAGCTTCTGTATTTTTCATTTTGTGCATAACTTTATGGTTTCCATTATGGGTAAACGCGATATCTTCATTTAAGGAAGTGCAGACTACCGCCCCCTCAAAGTGATGTGATTCGTTAATGCCATATGTGGGACGTATAAAGGATGTATTTAAAGTTATTATATATTATCTTATACTGGAATTATAATATACCTATATATCATTATTATTTCTTTCCATTAAAGTACGAGATAGAAATGAAAGTAGCGTTCATGCGTACGTACGGCTTATCGTCTCCATGAACGGTGCATTTCATTTCGTATCCCTAAATGTAATGTACTTTTAAAAGTACATGTATATAATGGATATATATAATTAATGATATATCTAAATGAATAATATAATTCTGGAATTAAAATATACATACCTCGCTTTAGGTTTTAATTCCATTAATATGACAATGAAATGAAAGTAGCGTTCATGCGTACGTACTGCTTACCGTCTCCATGAACGGTGCATTTCATTTCTTACCTCTAAATGATTATGTAATATTATAAATACATGTATATTCTGGATATATATGATATATATGATATCAAAATCAGGAATGTCATTCTGGATATAAATAACTTTTGACCACACGAACAACATGTAATTGTAAGAAGTCCACATTCAACTTAAGAACCAAATATTGAAAAAACAAACATTATTAACTTAAATGGTTACATAATGTTTATAACTTGGAAATAAGTGATATAAAAAGAATAATGAACTTTAAAAAGGTTCTTAATCAAGTATAAATTAACTCAAGTTTATTATTCAGGACGTTAAAGAACGATCGAGTCAATTCGGACCCGAGGTAAGGGACTTCGTCTCAATTTCCTTTCATTGAGGCATATTTCGTTTTATACACAACATTATTTTGTAACAGTGTATAAACCCCTTTGAATTTTACTTTTATACAAAAGGAATCTTTTTCTACGAAGCGTTTTACAAAACAAAAAAAAGGAATGTTTCTTTTAACGTACGCGGTGACAACGACCTTTTCCGCTGCCGCGAGTATTATTTGGTCTTTGGCTTCCTCAACAAGCCGTAATGTTTTTAAAATAAAATAAATACCATATACTCTTTTATGTAATTTGGTATTGAAAATTGTTTTGATAAAGAATTCTATTATGTCAATATATTTATGATATATTTTGATTGAAATGTGGAAATGTAATCATTCCTTTATATTGGTTTTATGTTTTATAATTTTATATTGGTACTTGGAAATTTTAACGGGTGGTTACGTTATAAACCATATGACGGGTGGTGCCGTGAATACCAGGACGGGTGGTTACATTATAACCTCCAATGCATTGGGTATGGAAGTCGGCCGTATGGCTATTCCATTAAGTATGTATGGAAATTGGCCGTATGGCTATTCCATTAAGTGATATGTGTGGAAGTCGACCGTATGGTTATTCCACTTAAGTATGTTTATTTCCCAAGTTACCTTTATATATGTTATGTGTTCTTTATATGGGTTTTATGGTAATGCTTTGGTTACAAAAAGGTAATTAATGATACTTTATTCAGTGAAGAGTTTTTACCACTTCATGAAGGTGAAGGTATTACTTTGATAGAGTATACATGGTTTACTTGATGTTTGAAAAACTAACAGTTTTCATTCTTTGTGTATCCCTTACTGAGCTTTTTATGCCCACCCCAAGTTTTTTTGAAATGTTTTTCACAGGACTTAATGTGGAATAAGGTCAAGGATGGGATCAAGGGAATGTCATGCTATATAAAACATGGAACTAGACATGTTTCTTTTAAGAGTTTTTTTATTATGGAAACTTAGTAGAAGTGACTACTTTGTAATCTTTTGAGATTTAATAGTTATGTTCTAATTCTCTAAAACTCTAAACATGAATAGATCCTCAACGTGAATTATTCATTTGATTCAATATTAAGTAAGGTTTAAGGCTGGGGGCTAATAGTTGGTATCAGAGGTCGGTTTAGACAACTTTAGGAGTTAGAAAAGTGTTAAATTGTAATATGATTAAAATGATATAGCATTTACAGATTACCATGTTGCTTCGCCTAAGATATTTATGTGTTAAGAATGGTTTTTCATAGAGGAAACAGAACAGATTTTCTAAGAAGGCATACATAGGGAAATAACCTTTCAAATCAGCATATTGAGATGGTCAGAATCAGAATTGAGAAGTTTACTACAGTGATGGCTCAGTTGAATCAGGTGATAAATTGTGGTTGTGTTATTGATGATATTTTGGTGTTTTCTAAAAGTAAAGAGGAGCATTAAAGTCCTTTAAGGGTTATCTAGGAAACCTTAAAAGAAAAGAAACTATATGGAAAATTCAGGAAGTGTGAGTTTTGGTTACAACAAATTTCTTTCCTTGGTCACATTGTTTCAAAAGATGGCATAACCATTGATCCTACTAAAAAAATAGTTGTTGAAGAATGGCCAAGACCCACAAATGTAACCGAGATCCGTAGTTTTCTTGGTTTGGCAGGTTACTACCGAAGGTTTGTTGAAATATTTTCATGGTTATCTAGTCCAATGACTAAGATAACTCGGAAGGGTGTTAAGTTCATCTAGACAAAAGAATGTGATGATTGTTTTCAGGAGTTTAAGAGAAGATTGGTGAATGCTCCAGTTTTGGCACTTCTTTCCAGGAATGGTGAGTTTGTTATATACAGCGAAGCTTCGTTGAAGGGACTTGGCTGTGTCCTTATGCAGAATGATCAGGTAATTGCTTATGCTTCATGACAGTTGAAAACTCATGAGGTAAATTACCCTACACATGATTTGGAATTAGCGGTTGTTGTCTTTTCTTTAAAAATTTGGAGGCATCATTTGTATGGAGTAATATTTGAAATATATACTGATCACAAAAGTTAAAAGTATATATTCACTCTGAAATAATTGAACACGAGACAGAGGACATGGCTGGAATTAATCAAGGATTATGATTGTACAATTCATTACCATCCGAGAAAAGCAAATAAAGTGGCTGATTCTTTGAGTCGAAAAAGTAATGCTTCATTAGCAATGTTGCGTTTGGAACATGATCCTTTGGTTAAAGATTTGATTAAATTTGGCATAGAAGTTTTTGGTGCAGGAAGTTCTTCTGTTTTGTTTCAGGTATCAGTGAAATCTTCTCTATCAGATAGAATCAAGCAAGCACAGAAGCAAGACAGTGAGTTGCCGAAAAAGGTAGAGCTGGTTCAGAAAGGTAAGTTTCATGAATTAAACATTGATAATGATTGGGTTTTGAGGTTTGGGAAGAGATTATGTGTGCCTTGTGATTCACAGTTGAAGAATGAGTTGTTATGTGAGGCTCATAGTTACCCGCTTTCAGTTCATCCTGGCAGTACTAATATGTATAGAGATCTGCGGGAGTATTACTGGTGGGATGGAATGAAAAGAGATATTGCTGATTTTCTGTGAAGTGTTTGACTTGTCAGTAGGTTAAAGCAGAGCGACAGTTACCAAAAGGGATGCTTCATCCTTTACCAGTGCCAGAGTGGAAATGGGAGAATATATCCATGGACTTTGTTGTGGGATTACTGAAGACATCTCGAGGTAATAATGCAATCTGGGTTATTGTTGATCGCTTGACCAAGTCTGCTCATTTCCTCGCTATACGAGATACTTTTTCCCTAGATCAAATTTCTTGTTTGTATCTTAAATAGATAGTCAGGTTACATAGAGTTCCCCTCTCCATTGTATGTGATCGTGATCCCAGGTTCACATCTAACTTTTGGAAAGGCCTTTAGAAGTCGTTGGGTACTGAATTAAATTTTAGTACAACTTTTCATCCTCAATCAGATGGGCAGTCAGAACAAACAATTCAGACCTTGGAGGATATGCTACGAGCTTGTTCGATGGATTATCAAGGAAGTTGGGACCAACATCTTTCTTTGGTTGAGTTTTCTTATAATAACAGATTTCATTCCAGTATACAGATTGCACCATTTGAGGCATTATATGGGAAGCGGTGTCGAACTCCAGAATTTTGGGATGAAGTGGGTGAAAGGAAGCTGATGGGACCAGAATTGGTAGAAGAGATGGGAGAAAAAGTTCAGTTGATTCAGAAGCACATTAGAACAGCTCAGAGCAGGCAGAAGAGTTATGCGGATAACCGGAGGAAGAATCTATCTTTAGAGGTAGGTGATCATGTTTTTCTCAAGGTTTCTACTCGGAAAAGTGTGATGAGATTTGGTAAGAATGGAAAGCTGATTCCAAGGTTTATTGGACCATATGAAATTCTGGATAAAGTTGGATCAGTTGCTTACCGAGTGGCTTTACCTCCGAGTTTATCTCAGGTACACAATGTTTTTCATGTTTCAATGTTGAGGAAGTATATGCCAGATCCATCTCATGTTTTGAGTCCAGAGGTAGTTCAGCTGGAGGAGAACCTATCTTATGAAGAACAACCAGTCCAGATTCTTGACCACATGGAGCAGGTGTTACGGAATAAGGTGATTCATCAGGTAAAGGTTTTGTAAAAAAACCATGTGATTGAAGAGGCAACTTGGGAATCTGAAAATGCTATGAGGGATAAATACCCCCACTTATTGTGATAAGTGAATAAAATTGCGAGGACGCAATTCCCAAAAGGGGAGAAGGATGTAACATCCCAGGTAATTAAAGAATAAATAATTTTCATATTAATTAATATATACGAATTAAATATTAATTTTAATTAAAAGGGGTTTCTACATTCGATAGCGTACTCGATACACAACGATGATTTTCATTGAAATCTTACGTTTCACACTAGTAATATAATAATATTATTTTAAATGGTAGTTAACATGTAGCCGTTGTACTGGCAGGAATGGATATAAATAACTAAAATATGATTATATATGTTTTTAAATGTTTTTATATTTACCCAATAAAAGATAAAGGCTTAAAATACGGAAAGAATTCAATTTTAGGCATTTATACCCTAATTTTCACTAAGGGTTCACTTATCACCTTTTGATGGAGAACCGTCATTAAATATAGTTTTGATCAATCTTATAAATTCTATTGGACCAAATATAACTCTTCTATAGAATCGGGACATCAAAATTTACTTTGTGTAAATTTTTGGTATCTTTCCGATAAAGATCATTTTTTTAATGAATATTGTAAATGTTGTAATTTAATTCAAAACCTCTTTTTGATCTAATTTATTTATATGATTAGATTATCATTTGAATTGGTTTTAGAGTGAAATTAGAAAATATTTTTACCATTAAATTTAATAGTGGTCGTTGGAATTAATTTCACTTTGAAATCGGACTTAAACTAGTTTCATCTTTTGATACTTATTGTTTCATAAAAACACACTATTTGCTCTGACAGCGGGAATTAATTATTAAATTAATTAATGTTACTTATATGTTTTGAATATTTTAAAATAGGCTTCATTTTTGAATTCGTAATATCAAATATATCTTAGGGTGAATTTTTGGTAATTTTCTGAAAAACATCAATTTTTGATGAATAGTGAAACAACTAAGTGGTACTTATAAAAAACTGATTTTCCGTTTAAATGAAATTTTGAAATCATTGTGATTTGATTTTCAAAAATACTACATACATGTTTGTCATTAAGAAGTAAAATGTGGTTCAATGAGATTAAAATAATTTTTTGGTGAATAGTAACTTATTAAGTTTTTAATCGCGATTAGAGATAATTAGTAGAGTTTAAGGTAAAAATAATGCTTTAATAAAACGAGATGAGATTGACACATTTCCTAACCCTATTGGTTGTTTCATGTCTGACCAATAAAACCCATGGGTCTATTTAGGGGACCCCATGGATCCACTTGGGTGAGATAATGACTTTAATGCCTTTTTTTCAATAAAAGTAAAAATTACACAAACATAATATATTTTACGAAAACAATTTTTACTTGGGGTTATAAAGATAATATTTTATTTAAATATTAATTGGAAAGATAAAAATATTTCCTACATAATAGTATTTGTTTTATAATTTTTATACTTTAAATAAAATAAATTATTTTTGACATCATTATGATGCAGTGATGACTTCATTATTTAACGATTTAAATAAAATGAAAAGATAATGTAATATCTAAAACCTACACATGTCCAAAAACCTATTTTATGGGAATATTTCAAAGACTTATCACCTTATCCACAAATTATATCAATTTGGGACCTTTTAAAACCGAAACACATTTTCAAATAAAGTAATATTTCTTTACTTTCCAAAAGTGCCCCTCCTCTCCTCTTATAAAAGGCCCCCACCTCTACCTCATTTCACACACTCCTCAAGCCTTTGGCTCGGCCATCCCCTGCCCATTTACTCTCTCCACATCCCTCTCATCATCCTAGAGGATTCCCGTTGGGAAGAATCCTTTCAAAGGAAGCCTTTAGGCTCAAATCAAAAGGAGTTACACTTTTAAAGGTAATTCATTCTCTCATGATCATTTGTTTTATTTTGCTTCTCCAACCCCATAAACTATTTTTATTTATTTCTATTGTAACAAAACCAGTATCTTCAATATACTAAGATGTTGTTATAATATTTATTCGAGCTACACTCTCACACAACTACATCAAATGGTTAAAGAACATTCGGTTTCCGTGGATGGCGAAATTCTGCCTCCTGAAACGATGATTGTTCAATACTCATTTAACACCTTCAAAGGTGGCCATTATGATGTCACTATTTTTATATAATATATATAATATGTTTATGTTGTCCTTAAGATTCTGTATTTTTCATTTTGGGCATAACTTTATGGTTTCCATTATGGGTAAACGTGATATCTTCATTTAAGGAAGTGCGGACTACCGCCCCTCAAAGTGATGTGATACGTTAATGCCATATGTGGGAAGTATAAAGGATGGATTTAAAGTTATTATATATGATGTTATACTAGAATTATAATATACCTATATATCATTATTATTTCTTTCCATTAAAGTATGAGATAGAAATGAAAGTAGCGTTCATGCGTACGTACGGCTTACCGTCTCCATGAACGGTGCATTTCATTTCTTATCCCCAAATGTAATGTAATATTAAAAGTACATGTATATAATGGATATATATAATGAATGATATATATAAATGAATAATGTAATTCTGGAATTAAAATATACATACCTCTTATTAAGTTTTAATTCCATTAATATGACAATGAAATGAAAGTAGCGTTCATGCGTACGTACGGCTTACCGTCTCCATGAACGGTGCATTTCATTTCATACCACTAAATGATTATGTAATATTATAGATACATGTATATTCTGGATATATATGATATATATGATATCCAAATCAGGAATGTCATTCTGGATATAATGAACTTTTGACCACACGAACAACATGTAATTGTAAGAAGTCCACTTTCAACTTAAGAACCAAATATTGACAAAACAAACATTATTAACTTAAATGGTTACATAATGTTTATAACATGGAAATAAGTGATATAAAAGGAACAATGAACTTTTAAAAGGTTCTTAATCAAGTATAAATTAACTCAAGTTTATTATTCAGGACGTTAAAGAACGATCGAGTCAAGTCGGACCCGAGGTAAGGGACTTCGTCTCAATCTCCTTTCACTGAGGCATATTTCGTTTTATACACAACATTCTATTGTAACGGTGTATAAACACCTTTGAAATTTACTTTTATACAAAATGAATCTTTTTCTATGAAGCGTTTTACAAAACGACAAAAAGGAATGTTTCTTTTAACGTACGCGGTGACAACGACCTTTTCTGCCGCCGCGAGTATTATTTGGTCTTTGGCTTCCTCAACAAGCCGTAATGTTTTTAAAATAAAATAAATACCATATACTCTTTTATGTAATTTGGTATTGAAAATTGTTTTGATAAAGGATTCTATTATGTTAATATATTTATGATATATTTTGATTGAAATGTGGAAATGTAATCATTCCATTATATTGGTTTTATGTTTTATAATTTTATATTGGTACTTGGAAATTTTTATGGGTGGTTACGTTATAAACCATATGACGGGTGGTGCCGTGAATACCAGGATGGGTGGTTACGTTATAACCTCTAATGCATTTGGTATGGAAGTCGGCCGTATGGATATTCCATTAAGTATGTATAGAAATTGGCCGTATGGCTATTCCATTAAGAGATATGTGTGGAAGTCGACCTTATGGTTATTCCACTTAAGTATGTTTATGTCCCAAGTTACCTTTATATATGTTATGTGTTATTTATATGGGTTTTATGGTAATCCTTTGGTTACAAAAAGGTAAGTAATGATACTTTATTCAATGAAGAGTTTTTACAACTTCATGAAGGTGAAGGTATTACTTTGATAGAGTATACATGGTTTAATTGATGTTTGAAAAACTAATAGTTTTCATTCTTTGTGTATCCCTTATTGAGCTTTTTATGCTCACCCCAAGTTTTTTTGAAATGATTTTTACAAGACTTAATGTGGAATAAGGTCAAGGATGGGATCAAGGGAATGTCATGCTATATATAACATGGAACTAGACATGTTTCTTTTAAGAGTTTTTTTATTATGGAAACTTAGTAGAAGTGACTACTTTGTAATATTTTGAGATGTAATAGTTATGTTCTAATTCTCTACAACTCTAAACCTGAATAGATCCTCAACGTGAATTATTCATTTAATTCAATATTAAGTAAGGATTAAGGGTGGGGCCTTATAGTTGGTATTAGAGGACGGTTTAGACAACTTTAGGAGTTAGAAAAGTGTTAAATTGTAATATGATTAAAATAATATAGCATTTACAGATTACCATGTTGATTCGCCTAAGATATTTATGTGTTACGAATGGTTTTTCATAGAGGAAATAGAACAGATTTTCTAAGAAGGCATAGAGAGGGAAATGACCTTCCAAATCAGCATATTGTGATGGTCAGAATCAGAATTGAGAAGTTTACTACAGTGATGGCTCAGTTGAATCAGGTGATAAATGGTGGTTGTGTTATTGATGATATTGTGGTGTTTTCTAAAAGTAAAGAGGAGCATGAAAGTCATTTAAGGGTTATCTAGCAAACCTTAAAAGAAAAGAAACTATATGGAAAATTCAAGAAGTGTGAGTTTTGGTTACAACAAATTTCTTTCCGGGGTCACATTATTTCAAAAGATGGAATAACTATTGATCCTGCTAAAACAAAAGTTGTTGAAGAATGGCCAAGACCCACAAATGTAACCGAGATCCGTAGTTTTCTTGGTCTGGCAGGTTACTACCGAAGGTTTGTTGAAATTTTTTCACGGTTATCTAGTCCAATGACTAAGCTGACTCGGAAGGGTGTTAAGTTCATCTGGACAAAAGAATGTGATGATTGTTTTCAGGAGTTGAAGAGAAGATTGGTGAATGCTCCAGTTTTGGCACTTCCTTCCTGGAATGGTGAGTTTGTTATATACAGTGATGCTTCATTAAAGGGACTTGGCTGTGTCCTTATGCAGAATGATCAGGTAATTGCTTATTCTTCACGACAGTTGAAAACTCATGAGGTAAATTACCCTACACATGATTTGGAATTAGATGTTGTTGTCTTTGCTTTAAAAATTTGTAGGCATCATTTGTATGGAGTAATGTGTGAAATATATACTGATCACAAAAGTTTAAAGTATATATTCACTCCGAATGAATTGAACATGAGACAGAGGAGATGGCTGGAATTAATCAAGGATTATGATTGTACAATTCATTACCATCCGGGAAAAGCAAATAAAGTGGCTGATTCTTTGAGTCAAAAAAGTAATGCTTCATTAGCAATGTTGCGTTTGGAACGTGATCCTTTGGTTAAAGATTTGATGAACTTTGGCATAGAAGTTGTTGGTGCAGGAAGTTCTTCTGTTTTATTTCAGGTATCAGTGAAATCCTCTCAATCAGATAGAATCAAGCAAGCACAGAAGCAAGACAGTGAGTTGCTGAAAAAGGTAGAGCTGGTTCAGAAAGGTAAGTTGCATGAATTAAAAATTGATAATGATTGGGTTTTGAGGTTTGGGAAGAGATTATGTGTGCCTTGTGATTCACAGTTGAAGAATGAGTTGTTATGTGAGGCTCATAGTTCCCCATTTTCAGTTCATCCTAGCAGTACTAATATGTACAGAGATCTGTGGGAGTATTACTGGTGGGATGGAATGAAAAGAGATATTGCTGATTTTACTATGAAGTGTTTGACTTGTCAGCAGGTTAAAGCAGAGAAGCAGTTACCAAAAGGGATGCTTCATCCTTTACCAGTGCCAGAGTGGAAATGGGAGAATATATCCATGGACTTTGTTGTGGGATTACCAAAGACATCTCGAGGTAATAATGCAATCTGGGTTATTTTTGATCGCTTGACCAAGTCTACTCATTTCCTCGCTATACGAGATACTTTTTCCCTAGATCAACTTTCCCGTTTGTATCTTAAAGAGATAGTCAGGTTACATGGAGTTCCCCTCTCCATTGTATCTAATCGTGATCTCAGGTTCACATCTAACTTTTGGAAAGGCCTTTAAAAGTCGTTGGGTACTGAATTAAATTTTAGTACAGCTTTTCATCCTCAATTAGATGGGCAGTCAGAACGAACAATTCAGACCTTGGAGGATATGTTACGAGCTTCTTCGATGGATTATCAGGGAAGTTGGGACCAACATCTTTCTTTGGTTGAGTTTTCTTATAATAACAGCTTTCTTTCCAGTATAAAGATGTCACCATTTGAGGCATTATATGGGAAGCAGTGTCGAACTCCAGCATTTTGGGATGAAGTGGGTGAAAGGAAGCTGATGAGACCAGAATTGGTAGAAGAGATGGCAGAAAAAGTTCAGTTGATTCAGAAGCACATGAGAACAGCTCAGAGCAGGCAGAAGAGTTATGCAGATAACCGGAGGAAGGATCTATCTTTAGAGGTAGGTGATCATGTTTTTCTCAAGGTTTCTCCATGGAAAAATGTGATGAGATTTGGTAAGAATGGAAAGCTCAGTCAAAGGTTTATTGGACCATATGAAATTCTGGAGAAAGTTGGATCAGTTGCTTACCGAGTGGCTTTACCTCCGGGTTTATCTCAGGTACACAATGTTTTTCATGTTTCAATGTTGAGGAAGTATATGCCAGATCCATATCATGTTTTGAGTCCAGAGGTAGTTCAGCTAGAGGAGAACCTATCTTATGAAAAACAACCAGTCCAGATTCTTGACCACATGGAGCAGGTGTTACGGAATAAGGTGATTCATCAGGTAAAGGTTTTGTGGAAAAACCATGTGATTGAAGAGGCAATGTGGGAATCTGAAAATGCTATGAGGGATAAATACCCCCACTTATTTTGATAAGTGAATAAAATTGCGAGGATGAAATTCCCAAAAGGGGGGAAGGATGTAACATCCCAGGTAATTAAAGAATAAAGAATTTTCATATTAATTTATATTTACGAATTAAATATTAATTTTAATTAAAAGGGGTTTCTACATTCGATAGCGTACTCGATACACAACGATGAGTTTCATTGAAATCTTACGTTGCACACTAGTAATATAATAATATTATTTTAAATGGTAGTTAACATGTAGCCATTGTACTGGCAGGAATGGATAGAAATAACTAAAATATGATTATATATGTTTTTAAATTTTTTTATATTTACCCAATAAAAGATAAAGGCTTAAAATACGGAAAGAATTCAATTTTAGGCATTTATAACCTAATTATCACTAAGGGCTCACTTATCACCTTTTGACGGCGAACCGTCATTAAATATAGTTTTTATCAATCTTATAAAATCTATTGGACCAAATATAACTCTTCTTTAGAATCGGGACATCAAAATTTACTTTGTGTAAATTTTTGGTATCTTTCCGATAAAGTTCATTTTTTAATGAATATTGTAAATGTTGTAATTTAATTTAAAACCTCTTTTTGATCTAATTTATTTATATGATTAGATTATTATTTGAATTGGTTTTAGAGTGAAATTAGAAAATATTTTTACCATTAAATCCAATAGTGGTCATTGGAATTAATTTCACTTTGAAATCGGACTTAAACTAGTGTCATCTTTTGATACTTATTATTTCATAAAAACACGCTATTTGCTCTGACAGCGGGAATTAATTATTAAATTATTTAATGTGACTTATATGTTTTGAATATTTTAAAATAGACTTCATTTTTGAATTCGTAATATCAAATATATCTTAGGGTGAATTTTTGGTAATTTTCTGAAAAACTTCAATTTTTGATGAATAGTGAAACCACTAAGTGGTACTTATAAAAAACTGATTTTCCGTTTAAATGAAATTTTGCAATCATTGTGTTTTTATTTTCAAAAATACGACATACATGGTTGTCATTAAGAAGTAAAATTTGGTTCAATGAGATTAAAATAATTTTTTGGTAAATTGTAACTTATTATGTTTTTAATCGCGATTAGAGGTAATTAGTGGAGTTTAAGGTAAAAATAATGCTTTAATAAAATGAGATGAGCTTTACACATGTCCTAACCCTATTGGTTGTGTCATTTCTGACTAATACAACCCATGGCTCCATTTAGGGGACCCCATGGATCCACTTGGGTGAGATAATGACTTTAATGCCTTTTTTTAAATAAAAGTAAAAATGACACAAACATAATATGTTTTACGAAACCAATTTTTACATGGGGTTATAAAGATCATATTTTTTATTATAAATATTAATTGGAAATCTAAAAAGATTTCCTATATAATAGTATTTATTTTTAAATTTTTAGACTTTAAATAAAATAAATTATTTATGACATCATTATGATGCAGCGATGACTTCATTATTTAACGATT
This sequence comes from Viscum album, assembly GCA_963277665.1. Classification (NCBI taxonomy): domain Eukaryota; kingdom Viridiplantae; phylum Streptophyta; class Magnoliopsida; order Santalales; family Viscaceae; genus Viscum; species Viscum album. The sequence continues at coordinate 440,596,244 of OY728135.1, read as the reverse complement.
TAAATAAAATGGAAAGAGAATGTAATATCTAAAACCTACACAAGTCCAAAACCTATTGTATGGGAATATTTTAAAGCCTTATCACCTTATCCACGAATTATATCAATGTTGGACCTTTTAAAACCGAAACACATTTTCAAATAAAGTAATATTTCTTTACTTTCCAAAAGTGCCCCTCCTCTCCTCTTATAAAAGGCCCCCACCTCTACCTCATTTCACACACTCTTCAAGCCTTTGGCTCAGCCGTCCCCTGCCAATTTACTCTCTCCACCTCCCTATAATAATCCAAGAGGATTCCCTTTGGGAAGAAGCCTTTCAAAGGAAGCCTTTAGGCTCAAATGAAAAGGAGTTACACTTTAAAAGGTAATTCATTCTCTCATGTTCATTTGTTTTATTTTGCTTCTCCACCCCCCTAAACTCTTTTTATTTACTTCTTTTGTAACAACACCAGTATCTTCAATATACTATGATGTTGTTATAAGATTTATTCGAGCTACACTCTCACACAACTACATCAAATGGTTAACGAACATACGGTTTCCGTGGATGGCGAAATTCTGCCTCCCGAAACGATGATTGTTCAATACTCATTTAACACCTTCAATGGTGGCCATTATGATGTCACTGTTTTTATATATGATATATAATATGATTATATTTTCCTTAATCTTCTGTATTTTTCATTTTGGGCATACCTTTATGGTTTCCATTATGGGTAAACGCGATATCTTCATTTAAGGAAGTGCAGACTACCGCCCCCTCAAAGTGATGTGATTCGTTAATGCCATATGTGGGATGTATAAAGGATGGATTTAAAGTTATTATATATGATTTTATACTGGAATTATAATATAACTATATATCATTATTATTTCTTTCTATTAAAGTATGAGATAGAAATGAAAGTAGCGTTCATGCGTACGTACGACTTACCGTCTCCATGAACGGCGCATTTCATTTCTTATCCCCAAATGTAATGTACTATTAAAAGTACATGTATATAATGGATATATATAATGAATGATATATCTAAATGATGAATATAATTCTGGAATTAAAATATACAAACCTCCCATTTAGTTTTAATTCCATTAATATGACAAAGAAATTAAAGTAGCGTTCATGCGTACGTACGGCTTACCATCTCCATGAACGATGCAATTCATTTCTTACCTCTAAATGATTATGTAATATTATAAATAAATTTATATGCTGGATATATATGATATATGTGATATCCAAATCAGGAATGTCAATATGGATATAAAGAACTTTTGACCACACGAACAACATGTAATTGTAAGAAGTCCACTTTCGACTTAAGAACCAAATATTGACAAAACAAACATTATTAACTTAAATGGTTACATAATGTTTATAACATGGCAATAAGTGATATAAAAGGAATAATGAAATTTAAAAAGGTTCTTAATCAAGTATAAATTAACTCAAGTTTATTATTCAGGACGTTAAAGAACGATCAAGTCAAGTCAGACCCGTGGTAAGGGACTTCGTATCAATCTCATTTCATTGAGGCATATTTCGTTTTATACACAACTTTCTTTTGTAAAGGTGTATAAACCCCTTTTACTTTTACTTTTATACAAAAGGAATCTTTTTCTATGAATCATTTTAAAAAACGACAAAACGGAATGTTTCTTTTAACGTACGCGGTGACAGCGACCTTTTCCGCCGCCGCGAGCATTATTTGGTCTTTGGCTTCCTCAACAAGCCGTAATGTTTTTAAAATAAAATAAATATCATATACTCTTTTATCTATTTTGGTATTGAAAATGGTTTTGATAAAGGATTCTATTATGTCAATATATTTATGATATATTGTGATTGAAATGTGGAAATGTTATCTTTCCTTTATATTGGTTTTATGTTTTATAATTTTATATTGGTACTTGGACATTTTAACGGGTGGTTACGTTATAAACCATATGATGGGTGGTGCCGTTAATACTAGGATGGATGGTTACGTTATAACCTCCAATGCATTGGGTATGGAAGTTGGCCGTATGGCTATTCCATTTAGTATGTATGAAAATTGGCCGTATGGCTATTCCATTAAGTGATATGTGTGGAAGTCGACCATATGGTTATTCCACTTAAGTATGTTTATGTCCCAAGTTACCTTTATATATGTTATGTGTTCTTTATATGGGTTTTATGGTAATCCTTTGGTTTCAAAAAGGTAAGTAATGATACTTTATTCAGTGAAGAGTTTTTACCACTTCATGAAGGTTAATGTATTACTTTGATAGAGTATACATGGTTTACTTGGTGTTTGAAAAACTAACAGTTTTCATTCTTCGTGTATCCCTTACTGAGCTTTTTTATGCTCACCTGAAGTTTTTTTTAAATGTTTTTCATAGGACTTAATGTGGAATAAGGTCAAGGATGGGATCGAGGGAATGTCATGCTATATAAAACATGGAAGTAGACATGTTTCTTTTAAGAGTTTTTTTTATTATGGAAACTTAGTAGAATTGACTACTTTGTAATCTTTTTAGATGTAATAGTTATGTTCTAATTCTCTAAAACTCTAAACCTGAAAAGATCATCAACGAGAATTATCCATTTAATTCAATATTAAGTAAGGTTTAAGGCTGGGGCCTTATACATAATGATGATGGAGTTAAAGAATTCATCATGTTTCCAAGAGAGAATTCATATGACCCTTCTCAAATCATTTGTTCATGTTTATGTTATTATTATTCACGAAAAATTAGTCTAGAAGAGTAGGAAGAACATTTGATTTTTCAAGGAATAAATCAGAGCTCTAAATGTTCGACTAAACATGGGTAAAACTGAACATACACACTGATTGGGATGATATTGCAGTTTATGAATCATTTGATATGAATACCTATGTAAATGATTATGGAGATCACATGGATGAAATGAAAATGGATATTGAAGACAAACATCATTATTTTCTAAATTTTTTTGAGAAGATAAATAATTATTCCAAGAGACCATTGTATACAAGTTGTACTAAATACACAACGTTGTCATATGTATTGAAGTTGTATAATTTCAATACTGGAAGTGGATGGAGTTACACCAGATTTACAAAACTAGATAGCCAGCTAACTGATATGATACCTGAAGAAAATAACTTACCACGTCGAATATATGATGATAAAGTAATTGTGCATTCAATGGGAATGATATCTAAAAAATACATGCTTATACAAATGATTTCATATTGTTTTTTATGGACCATGAATCAGTCATAAAATGCACTATGTATGGAAAATGTCAATAAATGAAAAGAGAAACATGTCATTAAAAATATGCATGGTACATTCCAATAATTCCAAAGTTTAGAAAACTAATGGATATTAGGAAACCACGAGACATGTTAAATGCCACAAAAATAAAAGAATTAAATATGGGAATTTAATTCATCCGGTACATTATCCTCATTAGAAGAAGATTGATTATGAGAATCCTATATTTATAAATGAGTTGAGAAACATTCATATTTCATTATCTACATATAAAATTAAGACATTAGGTGTATATAGTAGTACACATAGTGCATAGCCTGTCATGTTGGTAAATTATAACTTATCTCCATGGTTATGTACGAAGAGAAATTTTTTTGTTGTATCCTTTTATATCAAGAAAAAAACAACCTGGTAATGATATTGATGATTATTTGTCTCCATTAATTGAAGATATAAAATTGATGTGGAATAAACGTGTTACAATGTATGATTCACATATATGTAAAGAATTCAGATAGAGCTCCATGTTGTACAGGATGATAAATTACTTCCCAGTGTATGGAAATTTATCTGGCAGTATGATTAATGGAATTTTTGGGTATCCCGTTTGTGAAAAGATCACATACTCCATTTGGTTGAAACAGTCCTCTAAGACTTTGTTTTTAGTATATTATAAGTTTATACCTCGATGAAATAAATTTTTATCATAGATGACAACATTATATGGGAATATTGATCAATATACAACACTATCACCAATAACAAGTGATCAAATGTTCAATAAAGTAAAATATATTGGCACTATTTCTAGTTAACCATTTTTAAAAAATCGTACAATATATGATAGGAATAAAGGAAAAATTTTAATTCAATTAACACCTTCAAATTGATTGTACGTCAGATATTTTCTTGATGTCATGCATTTAGAAAAAAATTAATTTTCTAGTTTTATTGTAATGTTAATGAATGTTCTTGGAAAAAAGAAATATGGAACCAAGGCTAGGTTGGACTTGAATGAAATGGGGATAAGGGAGGGTTGGTATCAGTGAAGGGTAAATGAATATTTTTCATCCTCTACTAGCTTATAATCTATCCAGATAGGAAAATTTTTATTTTTTATTTTCCTAAATAGTGTAAATGTTCTACATGGGTATTCATCGAATATGGAGAATGTCGTGTCAATGACTATATTGATGTTACAAGGACTAAAATCATACAAATTTTATGTTTTTATGTAATATTTTATGTCCATTGCTTTATGTTGCATTCTACATCAAATTGTACAACATACACTAATCAGAATTTTATTTTTTCCAAATCCATGGGGGTAAAGTTATAGACTCAGTGAAGTTTCAAATCATTAATAAGAAGGTTACAAACTTATTGTGTGAATTAGAGATGTTATTCCCACAATCATTATTTGATATAATGGTACACCTATTGGTTCCATATGTTAGAGAGGTTAAATTATGTGGTCATATCCATTATAGATGTATCTACCCCATTGAACGGTATATAAGATTTTGAAAGGGTTTGTCAAGAGTTGTCTTTGGACAGAATGTTGTATTGTTGAAAGATATATTATTGAATAAGCTATTTAATTATGTACTGATTAACCATCAAATTTTAACATCATCGGTCTCCCAATGTATTTTCACAGTAGACGCCTTATGGGTGAAGGGATTTCCAGAAGAGATGTTGTTACAATTACCTTGATAGAGTGGGAGAAAGTTCAATTTTTAGATTTTGATGAATACATTGAATCCCACAAAGAAATTCTCTGAGAATTGAATCCATCAAGGGATTATGTATGGATATAAAATAAAACTAATAAAAACATTATAGGATAGTTCTCAAATTAAATTTATAACGAGTTATCTGAAAATAAAATTTCAATTTTCGAATGAATTTAATGGCTTTCTAGGGGACCAAATGAAAATGTTATATCTTACACTAGTTTTTTAAGTAACGATTATATGTTCTATTAAAAAGAACATGATGAAAGAAGTATGATAAAAAATAGTGGAGTTGTTCTTATAGATAAAGAGATGCACATATCTAATTCTAGGTATTGATATCTCATTTATGAAAACATGTCATATTTTAGCATTATCAAATAGATATATGAGTTAGATTATACGATGTTTCATGTTTCAATTTTCATTTGCATATGGGTTGAAAATATGAGTGTAGTGAATGTTGATGAAATGGGCTTTGTGAAAGTGAATTGTAGTGTGGAATGAGAAAAAGACAAGCTTTTCATAATGGAATAAAAAGTAATTAAAATATTTTACGTCTGAGATCTAGAAAACTAGAATTGGTTGATTGTCCTACTGGCAACTAAAACAAATGTTGGGTTAGATGAAAACTCAATTGAGGATGTCCCTTTAATTGGGAGATCACAATCATTTCATACCGGTCCCAATGTAGACAATGTCATTTACATTAAAGGGGACCATAAAGTGGGGATTTGGATTCTCGATAGAGGAACCAAATCCCTATAACCATTAAAAATTGAAAGAGATTTCAACAATAAGGTAAAGGTGTTCATTAATGTGCTATGTTTTCCCACATAATATTATATTTTTTCAAGTGAATTATCATAATCTTAAATAAATGTTTGACTATTATGTAGATAATGTCTCCTACACATGATTATGTTACTAATTCCTTAGTTGAATATACTATAACAAAATAAACCCTTTATGTATATGTAATGATAATGTCATGATATACTTTTTAAATGTTATTGAAAAATTTTATAAAGGAACTTTGATTAATATATCATTATTACTTATAGAGTTTTTTTATTTTATAATAACTCTACTTGTCTTTCAAACCTTTTCATGAAGATCATGGATGTTATATTTTCCGAATCATAGAGGTAATACTAATGTTTCAACACTAAAATCACGGTTCATAAAATTAATTTATTATTTTGTTTTTATGATTTATTTTATTATTTTTAGTATTACTCCAATAATAATTATTTTCTTATATAGTTGAATTATTTAGTTAGATTTGGGGTGTTTTTTCCATATTTTATGATTTTTTACACCAAAACATTGACAAATATCATCTGCCTTGAAATCTTATCACCCCTACAGTGTTGGAATTTAAAAATTTCCTTTATGTTTCTTCTACTACTCAATCACAAAGGCAATCTTGATGTTTTCACAGTAAAATAATTGTCCATATAATTAATTTATTGTTTAATTTTTATGTTTAATTAATTAATTTTATTATATTACTCGCATAATAATTATTTTATTATACAGTTGAATCTATACTAATATTTAATTAATTGTGTCATCATTTTATCCACTATTTTTAACATAATTTTTTTATCATTTTGTATCTAATACTTATTTAGTTTTTTCATAGATCTATTTGGAAGTAATATTGATTAGATGTTATTAGTATAAAAACATTTCTAATAGAAATACATAAGTGTATAAGAATCTCATGTGGTCATTGAAGTGATTTATTATGACATAATAGGCACATGAGCTTCCTCTACTCTTCTGGTTTTAAATAATAAGAAATGGTATTCAGCTAATAACATTGTCTCAATATATAGTGTTGACATTTCTATAAATAAATGCAATTGAAATCATAGTAACATTGGTAGTTATAATTTTTGTGGCTTTTCAATGTTTAGGAATCAGTCACACCTCAATATAACAAACGGTGTGACCGGTATGACTCCATGTGATTCTTTTTATATAAAATTAACATTAATTTTAGTAAAAATGAAATGTTACATAATGGAATCAAAGAATTCATATTTTTATTATTTTGATATATTAGTAAAATGAACCATAATTAATTTTTGATGTGTAGGAATCATCTTCACCTCAATCTTATATATGATGTCGCTCAGTATGACTCAACGTGTCCATTATTAGTTTAAAACTAAATTTTATTTCAAAAAGTGTCACTTAATAAAATCCAATCAAATTAACTAAAATATTCTTTATATTTTAGGATAATAATTCATAATTAATTTTTTAGGTGTGTGAATCAGTTTCAGGTTACACTGATACACGATGTGTTCAAAATGAGTCAAAGTGTCTGTTTCTAGTTTAAAAATACATTTTAGTCAAATAATACTAATCATGTACTAAAAACATGGAAAATTCTTAAATATTATTTTGATAATTTTTGAAAATAATTTATAATTCATTTAAATAATGTAAGAATCATTCAAACCTCAATCTGATGCATAGACTTACATGTAAGACTCACTGGGCGTCTTTTTTATTTAAAAATTAGATCAATTATAGTAAAATGGATGACTAACCAAATCAAAATAGAGAAAACACATTCATTTTATATTTATAATTTAAAAAAATGATCCATAAGTGATATTTTATGTATATTGATCATCCATACTTCAATTTGATACATGATATTATTCATAGACTCAAAGTGTACGTTACTAGTTTGAAATCAACAATTTCATTCAAAAAAGGTTCACTATCTGAAAACTGATCAAACATGATTTTATTTTAATTATAAATTAGGAAAACAATTTATAAGTCATTTTGTATGTGTAGGAATTGGTTTCATGTTTAACTAATACTCAGGGGGGTCATAATGAGTCAAAGTGCATGTTTTGAGTTTAAAATGATATTTTAATAAAGACTACAAGTGGTGTACTAAAAACCATGAAAACATATACATAATGTTTTGATACCTTATGAAACAGATCCATAAATCATTTGAGATGTGTAGGAATCATCCTCATATAATTATGACACACTTTGTGATCGGTATGACTCAATGTTCCTCTTTATTAAAAATTGACATCAATTCTAGTAAAATGGACAACTGACCAACTCAAAACTAAGATAAACCATTTGTATTGTTTAATACATTATGAAAATGATCCATAAGTCGTTCTCGACTTATTGGAATTATCTGCAATTTAAAATGATATATGATGTTACGGGTATGACTCAAAGTTTCCATTTTCAGTTTAAATTGACGTTTTAGTTCAAAAAGAGTAACTCGCTAAAAGCTGATCAAACACACTCATATTTTATTAATAATTTTTTTAAGATAATTCATAATTAATTTTTTATTTTTATGAATAATATTCATTTAAAACAAATACATGATGTGATTGGAATGAGTCAATGTGTGTGTCTCTAAATTAAAATGACACTTCAATAATAAATACAAGTGATGCACGCAAAACTAGGAAAAGCATTACAATTTTTCTATACATTAGTAAAATGATCCATAATTAATTTTAGATTTTTTAAAATTATCTACACCTCAATAAAATTCGTGGTATGGCCGGTATGACTCAATTTGTATCTTTATATTTAAAATTGACATCAATTCAGTAAAACAGACAACTGACCTACACAAAACAAGGAAAACACATTAAGATTTCTTTGATACTTCAAAAAAATGATTCATAAGTCATTTATGATGTGTAGAAACCTTATCAATCTGAATCTAATAAAAAATGTTCCCAATATGGCTCAAAGTGTTCATTAAAAGATTATAATTGTCAATTTAGTTCAAAAAGTGTCACTCACTAAAAATCGATCAAACACATCCAAATTTTAGTGAAAATTTATTATAACCATTAAAAAACCATTTTCGACATATAGGATTTTTTTTCCTGTCAAAATGATACACGATGTGATCCGAATGGGTTAATGTGTGTGTTTCTTGTTTAAAATAAAATTTTATTAAAAAAAAATACAAGTGACATACTGAAAACCTATAAAATACATACAAATTTTTTTAATACTTTAGGAAAAAAAATCAATAAGTAATTTTAGATGTGTAGGAATTAGACTCACCTTAATATGATACATGGTGTTACCAAGATGACTCAATGTGCATATATTTATTAATAATTGACATCATTTTTAGTAAAATGGATAACTAACCTATTAAAAATTGAGAAAACACATTCGTATTGTTCTGATGATTTATGAAAATGATCTATAAGTCATTTTTTATGTTTAGGAATCAGTCACACCTCAATATGATATGCGATGTTCCCAGTATGACTCAATGTGCATGTTATCGATATAAAATTTGAATTTTAGTTAAAAAAGTGTCACTCACTAAAAAATTATCAAACTCTGTCATATTTTCATTATAATTTAGTAAAATAATTCATAAGTTATTTTTTGTATTTATGATTTATTTTCACATAAAATTGATATAATATGTGAACAAAATGATTCAAAGTTCGTGTTTCCAGTTTAAAATGAAATTTTAGTAAAAAATAAATGTGACATACTCTAAACCATAAACATCATTCAGATAATTTTGATACATTAGGAAAATGATCCATAAGTAATTGGAGATGTGTAGGAATCAGTCTCACCTCAATCTGATGCATGGTGTGACTGGTATGGCTCATTTTGCGTCTTTTTATTTAAAATTGACATCGTTGTTTGTAAAATTTACAACTTCCATACTCAAAAACAAGAAATCAAATTAGAATTGTTTTTATAAAATATAAAAATGATCTACAAGTAATTTTTGATTTGTATGAATCAACTGCACTTCAATATGAGACACAATGTTGTCAGTATAAGTGTCGGTTATCAGTTTAAAATCTACATTTTTGTTCAATAAGTGTCACTCGATGAAAAATAAACAATTATATATGGATTTTCATGATAATATAGGAAAACGATTCATAAGACATTTGTGATGTGTAGTAATTAGTGTCACATCAAACTGATTCATAATGAGATCATAAAAATTCAATGTGTGTGTTTCCAGTTTAAAATGGAATTTTAATAAAAAATTAAAGTGACATACTCAAAACTGAGAAAACATACTGAGATTATTTTGATACCTTATTAAAAAAATTCATAAGTCCTTTGAGATGTGTAGGAATCATGTGTAGATTTATCCAAAGCACAATGGGACTGTTATGACTCAATGCACATGTTTTTTTTAAAAAATTGACAACATTTTTAGTAAAATAGAAACTGAACCTACTCAAAACCGATAAAATGAAATCATATTGTTTTGATATATTATTAAAATAATCCATAATCCATTTTTTATGAGTAAGAAATAACGACACCTTAATTAGATTCATGATGTTCCAGGTATTACCCAATCTGTTTGTTATCAGTCTAAAATCAACATTTTAGTTGAACAATTGTCAGTCACTAAAAACCAATAAAACACACATTCATTTGATTGATAATTTTGGATGAAGATTAACAATTAATTTTTTATGTGTATGAATTTATGTCACATAAATCCAATAGTTGATGTGATTGAAAAAACTCAATCTGCGTGTTTCTAGTTTGAAATGATATTTTACTAAAAAGTCCAAGTGACATAATCAAAACTGAGAAAAACATTTAGATTATTTTGATAAATTCACACAACATTTTATAAGTCTTTTTAGATGTTTATGATTCAATTTAACCTCATTATGTTTCACGGTGTGACAGGTATAACTCAATGTGCGTCTTTTTATTTTAAACTGACAACATTTTTTGTAAAATACACAACTAACATACTCAAAACTAATAAAACACATTTGGATTGTTTTTTACTTAATTAAAACTATCCATAAGTCATATGTGCTATGTAGGAATAACCAACACCTCGATCGAATACATGATGTGACCAGTTTGAATAAAAGTGTATTTTATCAGTTTAAAATCATCATTTTAGTTCAAAAAGTGCCACTCACTGAAAAATTATCAAACACACTCATGCATTATCTTATTCATATTTAATTAATTTTAAAAGATATAATTCGTGAATAAAAATAAGTTATTGTGTGATAGGTAAGATTCAACCATAAATCAATCAGATATATAGTGTTTCAAGTATAACTCAAATTTTAGTTTAAAATTAACACCTTTTGTTAATTTATTTATGTATATTATTAATAACATAATAATTTATTTCTTATACAGGTGAGTTATTTTTCTTGAGTAGGGTTTTTTTGGAAATAACTTGAGTCAGGGTTAGGATCAAAATATAATGCAAAATTGATGTTTTTGAATGCATGTAATAATTTATTCAGATGTAATTGTTTAAACCAATGTAAGAAATGTCTATAATATAGTGTTTTTTCTAGTATTTCTGTTGTAAATTTCATTTCATTTAAATTATGTATTGGTACATTATATTTTGTTTGATATGGTGGTGTATTTGGTGTTGTGGTGTGTTGTTATAGATCATTTCACTAGTGATGTAGTTTTCTATTACAACACACCATATTATGCAACTATATAAGATGATTTGAAATAATTGTTAAATGGTTCCGTTATTAGTGATTTTTAAAGACTTGATAAATGGATCTTTTATCATTTAATTGGAAATCACTATTAAATGGCCCTTTATCTGTTCTTTTAAAACTGCTAATAAAGGAACCCTTTATCGATGCTAAATAAAAGCACTAATAAAGTGGTTCGTAGATTGTTCTAAAAAACCACTGTAAAATGACCCCTTTACTATAGATTTTTGTTGTTGATTAATGACAAAGGCATTTAATCTTTCTTGGATTTTCAACACTTCTCTATCACTGATTAACGCCATTTTATGGCTGTTGAGGGCTTATTTTGTAGTAGTGTTGAAAATGAGGTAATAAAATTATAGGATGTTGGAATCATTAACCCCATAAATGATAGCCAATGGGTTATTCTAGTGACTGCTGTTTTAAAAAACCATTCTTTATATAATTAAAAATGAAAATAATAATTGGTTCTAAACCATGTGTAGAATAGTTAGTTTGTCTGCATAGACTATTGTCGACTAAACCAACAAACTGGAAAGGACCATTTCACATTGTCATTCATTGAATAAATTCTAGAGATTCAAGAAAGGAATCCCCATTACTGTTTTCTTGATGGGTATTCTGTATACATTAAAATTTATTTTTCTCCCTAAGGATCAAGAAAAGACAACCTTTATGTAATGACCCAAAATTATATCTATGATATTTACCTTATTATTTTTATCTAATATATTATGAACCATATAAAACCACCTATAGAACACAATAAATTATTTATACATGAGTAATAAAATAAAGAAGTGGTATTTATAGACATTAAGAAACATATACCAATGAAATTGTAAATTTCCCTTAGGAATAGTAATATTACACTTATGAACATTAAATCAACCTAACAAGTAATAACCTAACCAATGTAAGTATAAATAAAATTTAGGCATCACATATGTGAATTTAGGATATAATTATATCACAATAAATGTAGGTGAATATTTAAAAAATTAATATTTATGTGTTGGTATTTTTATAACTAATAAATTTTTAATTAAACTTTTATAATATATAAAATTATTTAATATAAAATTTATTTCAATAAAAATTATTCATAAAACAATATTTTTTTGTCTTATGATTTTAGGATAATCTTATGATACCTTAGGTATTTTTTTAAGTGTTGTAAAATCAGTTTTAAATTTAAAATCTGTATTTTTCATGTAAATAATGAATTTATTTAAAAAATTATATTTATCATATTTATAAAAATAATTTTTATAAAATGGTGTCCATTTTTTAATTATAAAAATTTAAAAATGGTTATGGTTAAATTTTGGGATTTTTCTGAAATAATTGAATTTTTAGTGAATATTAAAATATGATAATTTACAGTATAAATACATTATAAGATAAAAAACTTTTAATTGAGTCATTTCTGAGGTAATTACCCTTGCGATAAACTCACATGATCTTATTACTATATTTAGTCACCATAATAATCAATTTTTTGTAGTCTTAAGAAAAATAATAAATTAATGAGTAGAATAATGAGAAATTACCCCTCTCATCCACCATAAAAGCCACCCTCACCCCTCTTGTCTTCACCCCTCCTAGCCTCGACTCTTGTAAAAGATATGAGAAAATCCTCCTCCCAAGTATCTCCCCAGACATAGGAGCTCTTGTTCATTCCAAAATATAAAACCCCTTCCATTAAGGAGGTCCTCAATAAGGTTATTTCAATAGGTAAATCATTTTCCTATTTCATTTAAATTTACATTATTTTATTATTCACTCCTCACATCCTATTTCTAAATGATCATTCTAACTATAGTATCATATATATATATATATATATATATATATATTAATTATACCATTTTAATGGATTATACATCATCAATCTACTAACTCTCTCTCATTTATTTTAAAGAAGAAATCGTCAATTAGGAGGTGCCGATTTACGACCATCGTGGAGGATGAACTTTGATTCATAAATTTATACATCAAGACAGGCCATGAAACTATTTTAATTGTTGAAAAAGTTTATAAAATACGTTTTATATTTTATTTACGGTTCTTTTAACAATTCATACAAAATATATTAAATAATAGAAAAAAACTATTTTGTTATGATTGAAAATACTGATAAAATTTACCTAAATGGTTATAATTAATATGTTATCTAATGATTTTTCCTCATTTATGGAATAAAGATAATAAATAACAGTAATTAAAGCTTTCTTTGTTTATTAATAACAATAAATTCTAATTCTATATAATTATACTCATTTTACATGAACTCCATTACTTATAATCAGGTAAACCAATCAAGAAATCAAGGAAACGAATGCTCTCGAAAGACATAATTCAATCATACAAAATATCAATAAGGACATAAATTAAATTAATAAATATATGGTGAATTAAATATATGAATATTATATTATGAATAAATTAATTAATATATTTAATTTTTTTAGGATGTTAAGGTCTAGTGCAGAACACATTCAGACATAATGTAAGGTTTTTCAACCCATACCTCCATTTTCTTTTGGGTTAATATTATTATATACTTGACTCAATGGAATTATTAATTATTTATATGTAATCCTAATAAATTATTTTTAATGTTCTATATATTTTTACCAACTATAATCATTATTTAATTTATGGTGAGTGTCATGTTTTAAAATGATATTTTAAAAAAATATTCTCGATAAACAATACCGATTCAAGAGAATTTCTAAAATTATTAACTATTTTCAAATGAAATATATAATCTATTTTAAGACACCATTATTTTTATATTGTCACTAATTTTTTTATTAGAAAAATATTAATTCTCTTCTAGTTTTATATAAATATTTTTCCAAAAAAGCTCTTCTTTAAAAATTAAAATAGTATTCTCTCAAGAATAACATAGTGATTATATAAGAATATTTTCATCTATTTGAAAACTCATATTAATTATTATGTTTAATTCAAATTAATATTTTATAATAAAATATGACATATTTTATTTAATTGTTTATTATTAGTTTGATTGTGCATGTGCTATTTTCATATTGTTCACCTTATTACTCTAAACGGTTAGTGTTTAATGAATGGGGAACGTTATTTACATTACATCTGTTAGTTTCAATATGAATGTATATATTATTTATGTTTTCCCCTTTTATATGACGAGTTAATTGGACTTATAAAGTGACATTTAGGGAGCACTATATCCTTTAGATGCATCAGTACGTCTCAATAGACAAACTAGTATGGGTTTTTACACAATATGTAAGGTGTCTTGGCCGAGGCCTTGAAATTATTATTATGATGTCTGAGTTTATAAATTCCTTTATTAAAAACTATTAATTGATAGTCCATGTGATTATTAAGCTATTAGATTATTCATGGTAATGTTTTATTATGGAATTATTTATTCAACCTTTATTCATTCTATATTATGCTCAAGTTTATGTTTTATGGAATGTGTAATTTTATTTATTCAGTATGCCTTATTACTTATGCTTCTGTTGTATTACCTACCCTTACTAAGAATCTACTCTCACCCCTTGCATATGTTTATTTTTTCCCCAGGATTCCAAATTGAATTTTATAAATGACATAAAAAGATAACCAAGAAGAATAATGTTGTTTCCAACGTAATTTCTATGATGTATTTCATTTCTAGTTATAATGGTGAGATCATGTATTTATATTGTTTTATAATGATATGAAAAAATTTATTCCTTTAGGATAATACATCCTTGATTGTTTTATAATTTTATAAAATAAGGCAATATCATTGGGAAAATGGGGTAGGGGTTTTTACACATTACTTGCCCATTTGAAAAATCTTCCTATAGAAGGATGCAATTTGGTCTACAAAATGCTCTGGGTACTTTCCAACAATGCATGGTTTGTATTATTTTAGATTAGATAGATAATTTCATGTAATTATTAATGGGTGATTTCACTATTTATGGATCCTCTTTTGATGAATGATTGAGTAGTCTTTCTTCTATCCTAGATTGATGTATCAAAAATAATATTGTGTTAAATTATGAGATATTATATTTCATGGTGCGATAAGTTATAGTACTTGGGAATGAAATTTTTGGGGATGGTATCCAAGTTTAGAAATCAAAATTTGACATTATTTCTTCCATATCATTCCCAAATAATGTGTGGGATGGGAGAAAATTCATTGGCCATGATGGATTTTACCATAGTTTCATTCGTGAATATTTTAAGATTGCACTCCACCTCTCCAACTTACTTGAAAAATAAAAAGAATTTATTTTTTATAAATATTATGCGGAATATTTTAATAAATTTAAATGAAGTCTCACTTCACCCCTGGTAATCCAACCACCTCGATAGGATCTACCATTTGATCTCATGTTTGATTCCTCTAACAATGCAGTTGGGGCTGTCTTTTCACAATGGGATGATCGAGATCCTTGCATATGCCTCATGCGCACTAGACCTTACACAAGAAAACTACACCACAACTGGAAATAATTCCATGCAATTATGTATTCCTTAGATAAATTCATTCCATACCATTTAGGGTCCAAATTGATTGTGTTCTCAAACAATGGATCCATTTAGTAACTTCTTTATAAATAAGAATCCAAAACATGTCTCATTCATTGGATGAACCTCCTTTGGGAATTTTGTCTTAAAAATAGGGATAAAAAAGAAACATAGAATTTAGAAACTGACAATATCAGTAGGATACTACCATCCTAGTTCATTGACCCATCTCACTATATTACTATAATTTACATGATTCTTAATTAAAAATTGTACCAAGTGAGAGATTATATTTTTTATTATGCTGAAATTGTAAATTATCTAGTTGTATCCTGCATTATGACTTATTTCAAAAAAACTAAGATTGCCATAAAAAACATGAGATTATTGGTACATTTGGGATGAACCTTAAATTTGTCACATATTTAGTGATAAATTCCTTAGGTGTTGTGTTCCTACTAACGAATTACATTATTTACTTTTTTTCTTCCACACACTTTCTTGTGGGGGAACATTGGTACCCAACAGTCTGCTTTCAAGATCCTCAATTCATGTCTCATTGGAAAATATTATTTTAGGATTCCTATGATTTCTATAAATATTCTCCTCAATATAAAATAATGGGGAATGTCTCTAAATTAATTTAAATGCCCCAACAACCCTTTATATTTCATAATGTTTTTATGTTTGGGGCATTCACTGTATGGGGGAATTTCTCAATTCCTTTGGTAACTTGTAAATTCTTATAGAAGTTGAGTATGTGTCAAAATAAATATAGGGATGATCTATGAGGATTCTTGTGTTATTTTTTTGAACCCAGATTTTATATAGGTTTTGATTACCTATATTCCACATTAGAGACCAGGGTTCACATTTCATTAACAAATCTATGAAATGTCTTTTATATTAGTATGGGTTCAAGAATCTAGTTTCAACTATATATCACTCATAGAAAAATCGTCAAGGTAAGGTGTTGAATTGGGAGTTAAAAAAGTTCTTGAAAAAATAGTGTTACCCAACAGAATATATTAGAGTCTTAGACTCGATGATTTATTATGGTCTTATCGTACTCTCTTTAATACTCCCATTGGAATGTTACCTTATCAACTTGTTTTCAAAGAGGTTTGTCACTTCCCTGTTGAGATAGAACATGTAAAAACCTGAGATTTTATGATAAGCATTCCTTTTAATTTATTGGAAATCATGTGTTTTATGATACAGAAAGATTATCTTGTGCTATACGCAACACTGAATTATCTTGTAGTAAACGCAACACTATTCTTAGATTGTGTTACACACAATTTCAATTTCGTTGGATAGTGTCATTCTATGAAACCTTTAGTGTATATATATATATATTCAATGTATAAATGAAATATGGTTGGATTCTGTTATACAAAATAACAAAGCAGTCTTTCCCAACACGCAACCCTGACTTGACTTGCATTACACGCAATCGCGACCTTCGTCGATAGCGTGTGTAGTACGCAATACCAGGTTTCACTAAACAATGATATATTGTTATAATATTATTATGGACTAGCCATTATGAATAGTATTAACTAAAATTTTTATTTTATAACATTATTATTCATCTTACACATTTTTTAGAACATTTTATGAGAACAAACTAAAGTTTTCAGTTAAAAGAATTTTTTTTCATAAAAAAAGCAGTTTTACCGCCTTTTGATGGAGCACCCACTATAAATATAGTTTTTGACATGATTATAAGTTCAATTTGAAAAAATAAAATTATTATTTGGAATCAGGATATAAAATTTTACTTTGGATAATTTTTTCATATTATTATAATAACTTTCATATTTTAATGAATAGTAAAAACATGCTATATTTTAATTAAATACGACTTTTTTCATCGCAATAATTTATATGGTTAGATTATATTTTTAATTTGTTTTAAAGAGTTATTAGAATATATTTTTACCATTTAATTCAATGTTGGTCATTGTAATTAATTTAAATTTTAAATTGGACATAAACAAGTGTCAATCATTTGATAGTTATTCTTTCTTAAAAACATTCTATTTGTTTTGATAACAGGAATTAGGTTTAAAATTAATTAATTCCACTTATATGTTTTGAATATGAAAAAATAGACATAATTTTTGAACTTGTAATATCAAATATAGCTTAGTCTAAATTTTTGGTATTTTTCTGAAAAACATCATTTTTTGATGAATAGTAAAACCACTTAGTGGTAGTAAAAAAAACTGACCTTTTCATTTTAATGAAATTTTACCACTTCTGTGAATTGAATTTAAAAAATGTGACATAAATTGTTGTTATAAAGATGAAAATGTGGTTCAATAAGTTGAAAATAATTTTTGGTGATTAGTAACTTTTGACTATTATTTACCCCAGTTAAAGGTAAATAGGGTAATTCAAGGATAAAAGAATATTATAATAATTCAAAATTACCTTAACACTTGTCCAAACCTTATTTAAAGATTAATGGTCGACCATGGGCATCCGTGGGTTTGTTTTTCGACCCCATGGAGCCACTTAGGAAATACAATGACACATTTGATTAATTAATTTAATGTAAAGAAAAAATTGGTATTAACAAAAATCATTTAGTAATTAATTTTTATAAGGGGCTATATAATTTTCCATTGCGACTATAAATATTAATTGTAAATATGAAAAGATTTACTACATCATGGTAGTTTTTTTATAATTTTTAGACATCATATAAGGTAAATTATTTATGACACAATAATGATGCAGCATTTACCTCATTAATAAATGATTTAAATAAATTAGATTATAATGATTACAATATTATCCCAAACATGTCCACTTCTGATTAGATGATTTTATTTCGACCATGAGTCATCTTATCTTAATATTTAATTATTTTTTGACCTTTATAAAATGATGATAAGTTTATAATAAAATAATATTTTCACACTTTCTAAAAGAGCCCCTCCTTCCCCTTATAATAGGAGACCAATTTTATTCAATTCCTCACACATCTCAAGACATTTAACTCGTCAAAAATCTACCCAATTAAGCTCCCTACATCCATGTCCTCCCCCTAGAATCCTTACATTAAGTATAAGGAACTTAAAAAGTTTTTATGGTTCAAACCAAAGGAAGTTACCCAAATTAAGGGTAGCAATTTCTTTTAAATTGTTTTCTTTTATTTTACTTCTCCAACCTCTAAAATCTTTATATTTCCTTTGTTTTGTAACAACACCAGTATCCTATATATACTAGGATGTTTTTATGAGAAATATTTGAACTACACATACAGAAAACTCCACTTAATGGATGAAGAACATAATGTTTATGTGGATGGAAAACTATCGACTCACGGAACGATGATTGTTCAATTACATCTTTCCGCCTCTCATGGTGGCCGTTATGATGAAACTGTATTCATATATGATATATATTATGTTTATTATTTCCTTATATTTATTTAATTCCCAATTATATCAAGCCATTATGGTTTCTATAGTCGGTAAATACGATAATCTCATTTGAGGATGTGTGGACTGCCGCCCCCTCAAAGTGATGTGATTCATTAATGCCTTATGTGGGATGTATAAAGGATGTAGTTAATGATATTATATATGATATTATACAGGAATTATAATATACTTATGTATAATTATGTTTTAATTCCATTAAAATAAGAAATAGAAATGAAAGTAGCGTTCATGTGTACGTACGGCTAACAGTCTCCATGAACGGTGCATCTCATTTCTTACCTCCATATGTTATGTACTATTGTAAATACATGTATGTACTGGATATATAATGAATATATATGATATATAAATCATGATTTAAATTCTTTAAGTAATTAAATTTTGATATAAGTAATAATAACACCAAGAACAACAAGTCCAAACACGTACGATAAATAAGATGATTTTACCCAAAACGTTTCTTTAACATGGGATTTACAAAAGAACGGGTAATATAAACTCATAAGTGAACCATATATGATATCATAACAATTAATATGATTCGTTAATAAGTCAGTGACATTATTTAAATCATTATACATGAGTTTTGGATACGTGCGAAGCATATCAGACCTAAGGTAAGGGATAACTTTTCCGATCTCGTTTTTTTATCCGAGATTGTTTATTCGTATGTATTCATTGGGGTATATTTATCATCCATGTTCCTACTTTCTAAAAATGGTATCATGAATTTTTAACGTCCTTTTTACCTATTTTTGACTTTTACTACATGGTATGGAATGAATCTTTCTTTTGTTTACCAAACGAAGTACTTTTTGACTTTTCTGTCAAAAGTACGAGGAGAATGTTTTTTTAACAGATACAGCATGAATGGAATTTTACGGTTTTATAAAGCCTTATTTTTATGATGATTCCTCCAATGTATTTCATAAATATTTTCAAAAAAATCCCTTTCTTTTAAAATTGCATGATGTTTTGTGAAAAGAAATTGATTTTGAAGAAAAAATGATATTTTCCTCAAGAATTAATTTCAAGTGTTTTATCAAAAACAATTTCCATCTAAGATTACATTATTTGAAATGTGTATGTTTCAAGTATAATATCTCTATAATTTAAATGGTTTCACTTTTCTTATGATTAAATATCAATTTGTTATATATGGATTATGTGATGATGGGATGATGTTTATGAACCCATTTTATTCTTTGGGTTATGATGAATATTTTAAGTTTATTTTGTGGAACAAGTAAGAATGATTTATTATTAGATGGGTGGGACCTATATCTCCATCCAATGCATCGGGTAAAGATTTATATCACATGATATAGACATGGATGTAATGGAAATTAAATCTGGTTCAGTAATACAGGGCTGGAACGACAAGTAAACCTGGTTCAGTAAGGGACTTTGTCCACTAAGATTGTCTTGGCAACAATGCCTTGAATACTATGGAAATCATATAATGTGCTTAATGTTTTTCCACAATTAAAAGTTTTATTCCCATTATATTTTATCATGATTGATTTTCCATTATGATCTATGCATTATGTACTTCCATGTTTTATCTTATTGCTCTAGATTTTCATGTTTAAACATTATGGTCATTTTTTAAGTTCAAATGTATAGGGTTTGTTTTATTTTCTCCACGCTTACCCTTAATGAGCATTTGAGATCACCCTTTATATTTTAAATTTTCCCCAGGATATAAAGAAATGTTTTAGGTAAGAAAAAAAGGGGAATATCTTTATGGGAGATGTTGAATATCTTTCACCATGATTAGAAGATTATGTTCTATGTTTCCAAAGACACTAAACTATTACTATCCTTGTATGTCTGTTTTTGTTATGTATTAAGTATTCTGAAAAAGTAATGTAATGTCCATGTACGTCAAGATTTGGGTCTCTACAGTTGGTATCAGAGGAAATGTTTAGTCAACCTTTGGAAACTAGGATGCGAAAACTTTAGGGAGATCCCTAGATATATTTCTAAGGTATGACTAGGGATGTCCCTAAGGTTAAGTATAAGTATAGGTTATAGTACTAGAATTACGCTAATGATCTTATAATTAAACCTAAGATGTTAGATATTGAAGTTACTCCACCTTTATTATGTTGTTTTCCCTATCATGATTTTTGCCTCTCACACTATTCTTTTTGGGTTTTAGACGATGGCTGGAACCCGAAAGAACCGTGTTGATCAATATAATGGACAATACAATGATTGTCCTCCTGAACAAACCAATGATATGGGAGATGGAGTGAAAAATATTATTTCTATACTTACACAAGCTATGAATCATTCTGGACATCCAAATGAGCAGAAAAGGGAACAATATTCTATTGAGTCCTTCATGAGGCAACGTCCTACTTCTATCAGTGGGTCTTCTGATCCACTTGTTGCTGATCAATGTATCATTACCATTGAAAATATATTTTCCATACTTCACTTTTCGGAATATGAAAAAGTCGTTCTATCTATTTACCATTTAGAAGGTGAAACAGATCAATGGTGGACTCTACTTAAGAATAAAAGGCCCCAAGATGAAATTGAATCAATGGAATGGGTTGATTTCAAGAAAATATTTTTCAATAAGTACTTCCCTCGTATTCTTTGAACAAATATGGAAAAGGATTTCCATGAGCTTAAGAAAAATGATGATGATTCTGTTGGTATATACGAAGTGAATTTTACAAGGCATGAAAGGTATGCATATGGCTTTATCATCCAACCTGAAAGCAAAGTTGATCGATTCTTCAGTGGATTAAAACCATGTCGTTGAAGGGCATTAGCTATAAAAGACTTCAGTAGCTATGAATAAATTGTGCATTGTGCTATCAAGGAAGAACTGGATGTTGGTGTTACATATCCATCTCATGGTTTTGACAAGAAATGAAAGATGGAGTTCAAGGAGAAATCCCAGAACAATGGTGAAAAGAATAGAATGTTTCTTTATGCTCAATGTGTGGAAAGAAGCATGGTGGATATTTCCTAAAAGGTACTAAAAAATGTTTTTAGTGTGGAAAAGAAGTTCATCAAGAAGTTGATTGTCGAAGTAATGGGAAAAAGGTTGCTAATTATGTGAATAAGGAAAAGACTACAGAGAACTCTCCAACAACACTTCATTGCTTCAAGTGCAAGGAAATGGGGCATTATCCTAATAAATGACCTAATCCACGGGATAATGATGATCAATGTGAGCAACCTCTTAAGGCAATGGATAAAAGTAAGTCTCATGCGATCTCTATTTGTGATGTTGAGTATGAAAATGATGTTGTGTAATGATAAAGTGTTTATGTAATGGGATTTCAAAATAGTAACATGGAATCTCATTTATGGTATTGTGGAATTTTGGAATCTCTATGTACTGGTTTTCAATAATTATATAGTAATGGTAACCATGAAAAAGTGATTCAAATATTTTTGGAAAGTAGATGAAATGGGAATAATGAAGGCATAAGGAGAAAATAATATGATAGTAATCATTATCTCATGACTAAAATAAGGACAAAGTGATATCATGGTTTGAGTATATAGAAATTTTTGGATTTTGGGATGTGGAAAGAGTTAACTTTTAATAGCATTCATGTTTTCACTATGGTTCAATGGGTATTAATTTTTCAATAGAATACATGATTAAGGTATTCACATGATTGGAATGTGATCCACAATATATATCGGGGATAAATGATGGTATTCACATGCTGGTAGATGACATTTCTAGTAATTGTTTTCTTTAAACTATAGGAATGGACAGAGGTATTTCAGACAATCCTAAAGATTTGAAATGGATTATGTTGGACATATGTTAGTATTGTTTAAGGCTAGAACTGTTTTCGATATTATTTATGGAATGTTATAATGATGTAATTTTAGAAAAAGAGAAAACCTATAGGACGCGCAACAATCCGTCGCGTCGGACAAGGTTGTGAGAATCGAACCCACAACCGATGTGCGACAGGCCTTTATCAGCTACCGCTGGACTACATGAAGTCCTTGGTTAATAGAAACTAGTTTTATTTTATTAAGCAGTATGATAGATGAATTATAAGTAAATTTTTGAAATCATATATGATTAACCTCACCATACATGGACTTATGTATACGATAACTTTTGATAACCGTTTCTTTGAGACAGATGGAATGACACATCATTCTATCAAAAGATCTTCTAGCACTTCAAGAATGAAAAAATCAACTTTATTTCTTTAAGATATAAAGTGGAAATTGTTCAAGGCACAAACACCAGTGAGAATGTACATATATAGAGTAATTATTTTTTTCTAATTCAAATTCTTCAACATTAAGAAATTATATTGAAAACAAAATGTTGTCCTAGTGCTCTTATAGCTGAAGAATCAGATGGTACCTTAGATCATCACAAATTTATGGCTTTGTGATTGTTGTCTTTTTCCTAGCCATGTTCTCTACCACTCTCCATCAAAACATGATGGTTACATTTTTCTTCCATATCCATATTTTCACCTATGTTCTCCTATGTGGAAACCCAATAATGAGTTACATTGGGTAACTATTACGTTTTATAATTTAGTTTTTAAAGTTATGTTTTGGTATTCCTTTTTACGTTGTGGGTTTCTATTAAAGATACATTCAAGTATTAAACCATTTATAACCCTGACGAATTTCATGGGAGAAATTCATTTTAAGGGGGTAGAATGTAACACCCCAAGATTTTATGATAAATATTATTTTTAATTTATTTGATGTCATGTGTTTTATGCTACACCAATATTATCTTGTTTTATACGCAACACCGTATTAGCTTGTAGTATACGCAACACTATTCTTGGATTGTGTTACACACAATTTCAAGTTCATTTGATAGTAGTCATTCTACGCAACATTGAGTTTGTATATATATATATATTCAATGTATAAATGAAATATGGTTGGATTCTATTATACAAAACAACAAATCAGTCTTGCACAACACGCAGCCCTGACTTGACTTACATTACATGTAATCGCGACCTTCCTCGATAGCGTGTGTAGTACGCAATACCGAGGTTCACTAAACAACGATATAATGTTATAATATTAATATGGACTAGAAGTTATGAATATTATTAATTAAATTTTGAATTTTATAACATTATTATTCATCTTAAACATTTTTTAGAACATGGTATGAGAACAAAATAATGTTTTCGGTTAAAATATGTATTTTTCAAAAAAATGCAGTTTTTCCACCATTTGATGGCACACCCACATTAAATCTAGTTATTGACATGTCTATAAGTTTAATTTGACAAAATAAAATTCTTCTTTGGAATCAGGATATAAAAAATTACTTTGGATAAATTTTTTTATATTATTCTGATAACTTTCATATTTTAATGAATAATAAAAACACGCTATATTATAATTAAAAACAAATTTTTTCATTGCAATAATTTATATTTTTAGATTATATTTTTAATTGGTTTTAAAGGTTAATTAAAATATATTTTTTCCATTTAATTAAATGTAGGTCAATGGAATTAATATCACTTTGAAATTGGACATAAACAAGTGCCGATCTTTTGATAGTTATTGTTTCTTAAAGACACACTATTTGTTTTGATAACAGGAATTACTTTTAAAATTAATTAATACCACTTCTATGTTTTTAATTTGGAATAATATAAATCATTTTTGAATTTGTAATATCAAATATAGCTTAGGCTGATTTTTTGTTATTTTTCTGAAAAACATCAATTTTTGATGAATAGTGAAACCACTTAGTGGTAGTTAAAAAAACTGACTTTTTCATTTAAATAAAATTTTACCACTTCGGTGAATTGAATTTTAAAAATCAGACATACATGTTTTTTATCAAAAAGTAAAATTTGGTTCAATAATATGGAAATAAGTTTTGGTGAATAATAACTTTTGCCTTTTATTTACCACAGTTAAAGGTAAATAGGGTAATTCAAGGTTAAAAGAATATTATAATAATTCAAAATTACCTTAAAACTTTTCCAACACTTATTGGATGAGTAATGGCCTACCATGGGCATCCTTGGGTCGATTTTGGGACCCCATGGCGCCACACATGAAAGACAATGACACATTAGATTAATTAATTTAATGTAAAGACAAAATTGGCATTAAGAAAAATCTTTTAGTAATTAATTTTTCTAAGGGAATATATAAATTATCTTTTTGACTATAAATATTCATTGGAAATATAAATGTATTTCCTGAATCATGGTATTTTATTTATAATTTTTAGACATAATATAAATTAAATTAGTTATGACACAAAAATGATTTAATATTTACTTCATTAATGAATGATTTAAATTAATTTGATTATAATGATTACAATATTATCCAAAACATGTCCAATTCTGATTGGATGATTTTATTTATACCATGAGTTATCTAATCTTAATCTTTAATTATTGTTGGACCTTTTGAAACCTATTATATGTTTATAATAAAATAATATTTTCACACTTTCCAAAAGAGCCCCTCCCCCCCTTATAAAATAAGACCACTTCTATGCAATTCATCACACCTCTCAAGCCATTTGGATCATCCAAAAACTACCCAATTAAGCTCCACACATCCCTCTCATACACCTAGAAGCCTTACATTAGGCAGAAGGCACTTCAAGAAGTCCTTTTGGTTCAAACCAATGGAAGTAACCAAAATTATAGGTAACAGTTTTTCTTCAATTGTTTTCTATTATTTTACTTCTCCAACCTCTAAATTTTTTTTATTTCCCTTATTTTGTAACATAAATTGTATTCTAAATATACTAGGATGTTTTTATGAGAAATATTTGAACTACAGTTACACAAAACTCTATCTAATGGATCAAGAACATAATGTTTCTGTGGATGGAAAACTAACGCCTCCCGAAACGATGATTGTTCAATTACATCTTACTGCCTCTCATGGTGGCCATTATGATGTCACTTTATTCATATATGATATATATTATATTTATGATTTCCTTATTCTTCTTTACTCCCCAATTATATCAAGAATTTATGGTTTCTATAGTCAGTAAATATGATAATCTCATTTGAGGAAGTGCGGACTACCTCCCCCTCAAAGAGATGTGATTCGTTAACGCCTTATGTGGGATGTATGAAGGATTTAGTTAATGATATTATATATGATATTATACTGTAATTATAACATACCTATGTATCATTATGTTTTAATTCCATTATTATAAGAAATAGAAATGAAATTAGCGTTCATGAGTAAATACGGCCTACCGTCTCCATGAACAGTGCATTTCAGTTCGTACCACCATATGTTATGTACTGTTATAAATACATATATATGCTGTTTATATAATTAATAAATATGATATATAAATCATTATTTACATTCTTTAAGTATGTAAATCATGATATAAGTAATAATAACACCAAGAACAACAAGTCCAAACGCGTACGATAAAGAAGATGATTTTACCCAAAACGTTGCTTTAACATGGTATTTACAATAGAACATGTAATATAAAGTCATAAGTGAACCATATATGATATCATAACAATTAATATGATTTTTAATAAGTCAATGAAATTATTTAAATCATTATATAGGAGGTTCATATATGTACGAAGCATATCAAATCTAAGGTAAGGGATAACTTTTCCAATCTCATTTTTTATCCGAGATTGTTTATTCGTAAGTATTCACTGGGGTTATATTTATCATCCATGTTCTTACTTTATAAAAATATTTTAATGAATTTTTTATTTCCTTCTTTACCCATTTTTTACTTTTACTACATGGTATGGAATGAATCATTCTTTTGTCTTCCATACGATGTACTTTTTGACTTTTCTGACAAAAGTATGAGAAGAATGTTTTTTTAAATTATACGGCATAAATTTTTTTTTATAATTTTATAAATCCTTGTTTTTATGAAGATTCCTCCAAAATATTTCATAAATATTTTCAACAAAAACAATTTCTTTCAAAATTTGATGACGTTTTGGGAAAAAATTTTATTTTGATGAAGAATGGATATTTTCCTCAAGAATTCATTTCAAGTGTTTTATCAAAACCATTTTCCATATAAGATGAAATTATTTAAAATGTGTAAGTTTCAAGTATAATGTATCTATGATTTACATGGTTTCACTTTTCTTATGATGAAATATCCATTTGTTTTATATGGATTATGTGATAATGGGATGATGTTTATGAAACCCAATTTATTCATTGGGTTATGATGAATGTTTTAAGTTTATTTTATGGAACAAGTAAGAATGATTTCATTTTGATATGGGTGGGACCTATATATCCCTCCTATTCATTGGGTAAAGATTTATATCTCATGAGATAGACATGGATGAAACAGAATTAAATCTGGTTCAGTAATACAGGGCTAGAACGGCAAGTAAACCTGGTTCAGTAAGGGGCTTTTTCCACTAAGCTGGTCTTGGCAGAAATACCTTGGCTACTATGGAAATCATATCATGTGCTTAATTTTTTTCCTCAATTACAAGTTTTATTCCCATGATATTTTATCATGATTGATGTTCCATTATGGGCTACTCCTTATGTACTTCCATGTTTTATCTCATTGATCAATATTTTCATATTTAAACATTATGGTAATTTTTTTATGTTCAAATGGATACATTTTGTTTTATTTTCTCCATATCACCCTTTATATGTTTTCATTTTCCCATGATATAAATAATGGTTTTACGTAAGAAAACAAAAGGGGAATATCATTAAAGGAGATGTTGAAGATCTTTCACCATGATTATAAGATTATCTTCTATGTTTCCAAATACACTAAACAATTAATTTCCTTGACTATCTATTTTTGTTATGTATTAAGTATTTCACAAAAGTAATGTAATATCCTTGTACATCAATATTTGGGTCCCAATAAAACACCATGCCTACTCAGCTATCAAAATAATGAAATTCTAATCATTCTGGTTACTGTTCACCATGGAAGTTATAGATTTATATGTTAGAGGAAATGCATAGAGATTCATACGATATCTCCATTATTTATAAGTGGTGAACCAAGGATTTCCTTGACCATCACATCCTTCATTATAATTTCCACATTGGAAATAAAGTCATCTTTTAAAATCCAATGATGATGTTTCATCTAGGTACGCTTCATTCCCACTATTTTGGTCCATACACTATTACTAATTTATATCCATTTTGTGTTGTTCAGGTTACAAATGAAGAAACAAAACAAACAGTCATTTTCAATAGATAGCAGACGATTCTCTTTCAAAAAGCTGTTCTAGAGTCCCCGATGGAGGAAATCCATGTTCTAGAAGAAACCTAGGAATGTGACCCACCATGTTTTATCCTTCTTCCCACATTCTATTATATTATTGTGAGGACACGACATGGTATAGGTGTGGGGGTGGTTAAATTCTAATGTTAGTTATGAATTTTCAGAAACTTTTTTTATATTTTAAGCTTTCTGAATAGTATTGTTACATTCCCCCTTACTTACCTCCCTTAATTTTGTGATATTATATTCATTTTTTATTTCCATTTAATCATGGAAATGATCACACTTAATCATTTAAATTATTGAAAATGCATGTGGAATTTCATAATTTAATGTTGTTTTGTCATTTAAAAAAAATTAGTTGTAGAATGTGTGGTTTGGAATTAATTTAACATTAATGTGTGATATTTTCATGAAAGTTGGTTATTTTTAGATGATATGAATGAATGTATCTTTTTTAAACCATTACAATGACTGGAACCATTTGTGTGAGTAATTTGTGGGAAAATTGTGTCACTAAATATATCCACACATCTTATAACTAAACCATGGAGTGTGAATATTTATTACTCAATAAAAGGTAAATATATGTTTGGTAAATATTTATCAGCTTTACAAAAGGATTTTTTCATTCATTAATTCCTTATCTGATCTTTTCCATTACTTTACTAGATTGACATATTCATGTGTACCTATTATCCAACTATTGTATTCTCTAAAAATGTAAAAATAAAAAAAAACACAAAAATATGGGTTGTGTCCTGGTCAGGTCAAAACCTACTCTTCCTTGGCCTTTGATCATATCATAACTATTATAATTTGTTTTATAAGGACATTTAACAAGGGTTGAGATATGATTGTGATATTTGTTTCAAATTAATCTTCTGAAAAAAACAACAAAAATAATAAATTAGTTGGTGAAGAAATGAAATACATATGGGTATATATAGTTAAAGTGATAATGTTTTGACTTCTGGGAATTATTTAGTGAGTTGGTCATGAAATTTGATTGAAAAGGATCTACGGAAGGTTCGCTGGACATAACCAATTAAGTTGAAATATTTTAAAATAACCCATATTTATTGGATAAAATGTGGGAAGAATAGTATGAAATGGGTTTCATAAACCCATTTGGAGAATTAGTGACATGGTTGAATTCTAAATTACATTCTCACATTTGTATCATAAATATATTATAATTTCATTGGAATACAATTTATGAGAAAGACATTATCATTATCACTAATAATAACTTTTGGAGTGATTTTTTATTTGATCACATTTCAATTGTGGATTAAATATTCATAATGTTTCGAATATCTCCATTCATAATTTTTTGAATTGTGACTTTTACCAGGAGTGAAAAGGATTAGGTGTGGGAGTGTGATCGCATCATAATTCACTATTTTATTTCACCATTAAAACACAATGTTAAAATATATTTATATTAAAAATTAAAAAAATAATAACAAATTTCAATTCACATTTAATTTAATTGATTTATTTTTATGATTTCTAAAATGTAAGTTATACTATTTTTGATGGATTCATTGAACGAGGAGGTGATTTGGTGGGACGAAGATGATGTGGAAAGAAAATGGGACAAACTTCATGGAATCCCATGAACTCTTGTATACATTTTTTCTTGTTATAAGAAATATGTGTATCCAAATATGATGAAATTTGTTAATAGGATCCAAAACCCAATGGGATACAACTAATCTCAAGAAACCAAATCCCAATTCGGTTATACGGTGGCCCTAAAAATTCTATTTTCTAGGGGTCCAAATCTGAACGAATTGAAAAGTTGGGTTTGGTATTTTGACAATATATCCTAATAATGATGTCTAATGGAATAAAAATTTGACATGTAAATATCAAAAATTCCTTTCAACAAATCACTTATTATTTCATGACGTGATATGGCCGTTTACTAGTCCAAAACCAAGACACAAGTGGTATAACGAAAACATTGTTCTCGAAACCACTTCCCATTTTTGGTATAATAGTGTTCCATGGGAACCTCATTTGTATGTTTTTTCAAGATGAAAAGATATATTATTTTGGAGACCCAAATGTGTCCTCCCTTCATCCAAAAATTTTGGGAGGACCCTATCCTCATAGGGGGTCAAGGATGAAGGCGATGTTCCACCCAAGCCTCCTCCTCCTCTCGATGGCGAGCTAAATGATAGATGGTAATTTCTAGGGAGATACACATAATCTGTTGGGAGTTCCATAAAATTTTATTCTAACTATTTTGTGTCATGTGTGTGTGAAAAATTTCATTTATTTTCGACCATAACATAGTTATTCTTTGAATTCTATGTTTTTGTTTAATCAAGTGTAACATTTTTTATCTCAACACCGATTGGGTTGAGATTTCAATTTGGAAAATTGTGTCGTTAAGATTGGAAAATATAATGATTTTCAATTTCTATCAAATGTACGAGATAAAATTATTCTTTGGAATCCCTCAATGTATTCATGATTTTAAAACCATGATGACATGATTCTTTTTGTCGAGGGCTGGTTCTTTGTGCATCATTTTAGGAGTCAAGAGGGGAGTCACGATCTTGATATCAATCAACCAAATGATTCCATTAAACCACGTGTATTTGTCAGAATGATGAGCAGAAAAATATGTGTACTGAACCTGAAATGACCTCAATATCTCAAAATTATAAAAACACCGCCTTCTTTTGTCAACTATTAAACTCTTTAATTAAGTTATTATATAATTTAAACTGTTGTCAACCCCTACCTCTTTGAGTTGTTTTTATTAGATAACACGCACTCAAAATCTATCAATGCTCTTTGACAGATGACCTAATGTCTAACCTAGAATAAAAATCAAATTTAGAAACCTAATAAATTTGATGTGTCATGAAAACAAATTAATAATATAGAAGGTTGAACTACGTGATGATGAAGAATCAATATCCTATCCTGATAGTCTATGATCTATTTAACCAGTTTTGGGAGATTTTTAGTTCTACAAGATCAATATATTATATAGATATAACCAGATGGCAGTTGTGGTTGGAGATATTTGTAAGACTTCCTTCATATGCATGTATAATAACATTGAGTTCATGTTTATTCCTTTAACTCTCTCTATCAAATATGTTGTGTCCATAGGAATTATAAATTCCAAGTAATTAGTGTTCCTGGATCATTTCATCTTCATTCTCATAGATGAAATATTGATCTACTAAAATTAAAAGGAGGAGTATGATGTGAATATCTGAAATTTTTTATAGGTTATTCATCACTACCAACTCTATATAATGTTTTCCATTTGTATGTTTTTGACATGAGAGGTGAATTTAATCAGTCATGTGGCATCATAGATGGGTGTGGCAGTGGACCCATATAATGTCAATACATTTTTTCTTGGGAATCACCTAAGAACATGGACAAGGTTCATATCTTCCCCGTTATCATGTGCTATTATTGGAGGTTTGTTCCTAATTTCTATTGAGTTAAAACCTCATTGAAAGTGATGAATAGGAAGGACAAATGTTTATATAGAATAATCAGATTCAGTGAGCATTCAACTATCTGAAGGGGAAATTTTAAGTGCTCCAATGCTTCGTTTTCTTGAAATGAGTGTGACATTTGAGGTGTTCTATAACAATTCATGTTTAGGTTGGGATTCATATTGATGCAACTAAAGGTTTTTGGATTTTATGGGTCTATGAAGTCACTCCCTCACGAGCATAAATATGTCACCCATGATCTAGAACTAGAAGTAGTTGTGTTTAAGCTGAATTTGTGGTGACATTACCTCATTGGGGGGCACTTTTTGGCCTTCAAAAATCACATGAATTTGAATTATGTATTTTCTTTGCATGATCTGAATGTGTGGTATCATATGAGTTTCATCAAGACAATTATTTATAGATCTCTTAGACCATAGTAAAGAAGAATTTCATCAGCAATGCATTGAGAAGAAAGTTACAAAAGAATATTTTTTGAGAGTCTGGGGAATCATGGATAGAAATAGAGGAGTTGGTGTAACAACCTAAATTTTTTGAATGATAACTTTTTCTAGAAAAAGTTTGTTATATTATTTTATTATCAAAATACAATGTTTATTTTAATTAAGGGAATATAAATGGAAATTTAATCATATGGTTTCCACCATTATATTACAATTGGTAAATTGTGATTGTTAGTCAATATTACCATTATAAGATTATATACTCTTGATAATGATTTTAAAATTATAATTAGTGTTGATATGTAAAATTTTGACAAAGGAAAAGTGTTAACAAAAGAAGAGTCAATAGCCTCAAACAGTAGAGTCATTCCATTTGAATCCCATATGTTAGAATGTGCGAGGGAGGAATCCTCACCGAGGTTATCCTATGACCAAGAACAAACCTATATATAAAAATTTAAGCATGAATGAAATCACATATGGGAGAAGTTCATGTTTGTGGAGATTACCTCTCGGTCAATGTTAGCTGACATACCCCATGAAAGTACCATCATCAAACTCCTTACTCTTAGAGAGTACATGGGTGTGATAAAGTTTTATGTGACCCAATATTAGTGTGTAATTACATTTTATAATTAAAATTTTTATTCCATCATTTTCATTTTAAGAATAATTTTTCTTAACAAAATTTAGATGCAATTTGATAAATTGAATTTTCATTCAGAAATTGTACTTTCTAAAAAATGAAATAATTATTATCATAAACTAAGATATTATGAATAATGATTATTTTAATGAAATATTATTCTTAAAATACTATTATTTAAATTTAAATTAAAAATATTTTTTTTTTCAAGTGTCAGAAATTTTACTATGCATTTTACTATGCATTTTATATCTTTTATTATTTTTTAATATATAAAAATTATTATATTAAAAAGATGAATTTATCATACAAAGATAATTATTAAGATATAATAAACATAATTTTTGAAATTATCTTGTCAAAATTAGGTTTGGATGAATTTAGATAATTTATTAAAACATTTTGTTTTTTGGTGAATAGTAAAAACACAATTTTCAGTTTTCAGTAAGTTAAATGACTCCATAATTGTGTCATAATGATGTAACAATTAGTTAACCATAATAAAATTATAAGAAAGTTATTTTTTTACAATCAAATATTTTAATATATTTTATTCAATTTTAAAAAATATAATTAACTTTCAAAATTCTAAAATCTAAAATTTAACTTTAAAAATGTTATTTTTTGAAAAATATAATTTTCCATTACAAAATATGAAATATAAATTTATGTTATAATATTGTGGATTAAAATAAGGTAATATATGTCCCATGTCTCCAGTATCAAGGGTAAAAACCATGATAATGCCAATGGTTTTTCATTTACCACTACATAGGTGTCCAAGGAAATTAATAATCAAATCCTTACATTTCACTATAAAGACCCACCAATTTATACATTATCTATCCCTAAAAATTAATTATGCATGATTATATGATATTTTTAAATCCCAATAAGTGCTACCAAGTATTAATTTATCCCCCAAGGTTCCAATATTCTTGTTTTAGTAGTTACTCTTCATAGTAAGGGAAATCTAAACATCTCTTTTAATTTCAAGTTCCTTTTTTATATAGTATGTATTTCAAATTTAAAAAATATGTTCTTATGTAAATTATATTATCCCATTACTATATTAAAAGTATTTATTTAATTGGATTCACTTTTCCTCTCTCTTTTTATGATTTTATAAAACCATGTTTTATACCTGTTATGCTGCCAAATTTTCTTTTCAAAATTTCTCTATTTTTTATCAAGAAATTCGCTTTTTTTTAATACCAAAAACTATTTATTGTTCAAGATTATTCCCCTAGATTTCAAAATTTTCATATTTTATTATGGTATTGACATAAATTAATACCAAATCTCTTTTTAATGCATTAATAATGATATAAATATCATTTCCTTAGGGTCTTTTCTTAAAATTCCATGATTTTGATATGAAACTCATTCATTTTATTCTCCATATGTTATTTATGAAATGATTTATTATGATATATGTGTCTCAAATTATATATTAAATTTTAAGGGTGAACATTTATATCTTTTTAATGTAGAATCTAATGAATTTCATAAATATATATGACATGTTTTACGATACCTCAGTGAATAACCATGGTAATTTTTATAAATCCTTAATGAAAAAACATGGTGATTTTCTTATTAATGTCTAAAATAACTATTTTATCCATACATACATGTTATTATTCATGTAATTTTAATCATTATATGATTCATGTTCTGTTTTTCATTCCATAAAGATATTCCTCACGTTCTTATTGATTTTTTCCCTTAAGATCACTTGTAAACTATTTCTCTTATTTTCCCTTATTGGGGCATATGCTCTCCATTTCGTTTGATTTATGTCCCCAGGTTATGAGATGATGTAATTTAACTTAGTATGATCCTATTATTAATATTTAATGTGTATTAGAATAATGTTTTAGGTTTTCATGTATAATGTACTATTTTTATAAGAAACTAAACATTAATGGATCCTTTTTTTTGATACAATTTAATGAATAAATTATTTATTAAAAGGGAAGTATGTTATAGTTGGTATCAAAGTATAGAAAATTAATTTGTGGAAATTATGATTTGAAAACATTATGAATAAACTTAGGGAAAATTTTAACATCATGGTATTTTAGTAAAATATTAAGTGATTTTAAAGCAAAATAAATCATTGTCTAGATACAAACACCTTGACCTGGTTCAACCCCAGATGTACCTATGGATAACAACTTTAAAGAGGTGTAGCGGGCCTGACTCAAAATAACATAATACAAGAGAAGGTTTCTTATTATGTACCTCATTTGACACTCTAAAGGGATATGTTTGGTTAGTCACAATCATTTCATGAACATTTATGAAGGATTTGTAGAAAAAGTATTTGTTATAAAGGAATAACATACATATTTTTAATACATAAAATTCTTCTAGAATTATAATATTATTGAATGAAACTTGTTTCTCACTTAGGATTTTTTATTTATGAAAATGGTGGGAAATTGGAGGAACTGCATAAATGGTGAGTACAATGGACCAGGAACTGATGACACTCTAATTAAATCATTAATATAAAATATCATGAGAATGATCAATAAACTTACTCTTGTTATGACTAACAACATGAATCAAAATTAGATATTGTATTCACCTAGTAGGTAACTACATTTTGTTATGTCATTCATGTATTAACCACCTCCATCATTCAGTGGATCTACTGACCCATTGAATGTTTAAAAATGGATAATCTCTAAAGAAAATATCTTTTCGGTAAACCATTATTTGAAACAAGAGAATTTCACCTGAGTAGTGTACCTCCTAAAGGGAGAAGATAATCAGTAGTGGAAAATGACTAAAAACACAAATCCAATAATGGGTATTGAGGCTATATAGTGTAATGAGCTCAGTGGAGGAATTTATAAATTATATTTCCCCCATTATATGTGAATGAAAGTGGAGAAGGTATTCCTAGAGCCGATGAAAAAGGAGAATGAATATATACGAATCTATGAGATGAAATTTACCAGAATTTCTCACTATAGCTCTATATTCTTCATTGATTCTAATGGAAAGGTTGATATTTTCTTCAGTGAACTAAGACAACAACAATAGAAGAATATAGGCAATTAATACTATGAAAACTATGAATAGATGTGAGAAGTGCAATGAAGGTTGAACTACAGTTCAGAGATATGTATTTGTCCAATAGATTGAATGAAAAGAATATATAAATGGATACCATCATACGAAGTAACATTGATCACAAAAGAGATTGAAAGAAAGTGAAACATAAAGTAATATGGGAACTACTTTCTCAGGAGCGGGAAATGTTACATGTGTGAAATAGATGACCATATTCTTCATAAAATTCATAGTGAGGTGAAGTATCAAATTATCAACACTAATAAAAAATGGAAGATGGTTGAGAACCTTCTTGATGTCCAATGATTAATATGTGGAGAACTTGGGAAATTTTCCAATCACTTTCCAAATCCAAATCTAATAGAGGGGAATTTCCACCAAACATCGCATAGGAAATGGGGGAAAGGCTGGTCTTTTCTGTCCTAAATGATTAAGTTGAATCTAAAAATGATATGTTGGAAATTACACTTGTTGTTATCTCAAAACTAGAAAGTAATTTTTATATTATAGTTCTCCATATTACTTTAATTCACCCAATATTAAAAAGAATATACAATCAATCCCAAAACATCTATAAGTAGAGTTCTCTTTAAAGACTCTTGGAGTGATTAACTAATCATCAATAGTGTATATAAACTCTAGTATTCACATTGATGAGCACAATCTCCCTGAAAATATTGTACTCATTCCCATGATGGAATTTGATGTATAAAAGGGGTGGACTGGCTCTCAATGTATTATTCTATTATCAACTACAAAAGAATGGAAATATATGTGTACTTGAATGGAAAACCTACAGCGGTTTTCAAAGGATATATAATTTGATCTAATATTTGTCTAAAAGAACTTCCCATAGACTTCTTTATTGATATTATCGGTGAATATGAATAACTAAATGAATTTATATGAATAGAAAGTGTCCCCATCATTCAGAAATACATTATTGTATTTTATGAGGAGTTACATGGACCTCCCCAAAATATAGAATAAGATTTCTCCATTGAGCCCATGCCTGGTTCCAAGCAGATTTCAAAAACCACGTATAGAATAGAAAATGTGGACATTGGGGAATTCAAGAAAAAACTCCAAGATATTTTGGAGAAGGGGTTTATCTGACCTTATGTGTCTCCTTGGGGAGCACCTGCTCCCTTTGTGATGAAGAAGGATGGATAAATGTGGATATGTATATATTATAGAGAACTTAATTGGATCACAATGAAGAACAAGTACCGTCTTCCAAGGATTTATGATTTATTTGAACAACTTAATGGGTCTTAATTCTTCTCCATGATTGATCTTCAATCTAGTTATCATCAGTTGAGGGTGAATAAATAAGATATTACAAATACCTGCTTTCATTCAAGGTATAGGAATTATGAGTTTATTGGTATGCCCTTCATGTTGACTAATACTCCTACTATTTTATGGATTTGATGAATAGTGTCTTTAAGGACTACCTTGATAACATTGTGGTAGTTTTTATTTATGATATTCTGATATATTCCAAATGTTTTGTGGAGCATGAGGACCATCTAAGGGGTATATTACAAACTCTAAGGAATGAGATGATTTTTCAAAAGTTCATAAAATGTGAATTTTGTTTACAATATGTTTTTTATTAATGTTCATTATAACAAATGAAGGAATATCTGTTGACCCAGCCAAGCCAATGGTTGTTGAGGAGCAGACTAATCCTACTAAAGAAATTGATATTTATAGTTTTTGTGGATTAGTAGGAAATTATTGGAGTTTTCTGAAAAAACTTTAATTAATTTCAAATCCAATAACCATGTTAACAACAAATGGGTTAAGTTCATATAGAAAAAGTAGTGTGAAGAAAGATTCCAAGAGATGAACAAGAGATTGGTTACTTCACCTTTCTTAAATCTACCCTCTATCAGAGAAGTATTCATTATTTTTAGTTATGAATCTCTAAAAGGGGTCGGTTTCATCCTCATGAAAAATGAAAATGTCATTGCTTATACATCTCAACAGTTAAATCCTCATGAGAAGAATTATCATATTCATGACCTAGAGCTAGCAGCGGCTGTTTTAGATCTAAAGATATGAAAAACTATCTTTATAGGGAGAAAGGTGATATATTAATAGACCACCAATGATTGATGTATAGTTTTACTCAAAAGGAATTGAAAATGAGATATAAGAGATGATTGGAACTTCCTGAATATTTTCACTATTCAATTCAGTATCATCGTAGAAGAATAATAAATCCACTAATCAATTAAGTAGGTAATACGATGTTTTTCTAAATATGATAAGGATTCAATGAGATTCTTTGATCAAAGACCTAGTAAAATAGGACATTGGAATTTTAAGGGAAAGGGAATAATCAAACCTATCCCAAATTATTTCTCCACCATTATTACTAAAAATCATTAATAAATCTCAAAGAGAAGTTCCTTGTTTTAGAAGAATATAGAGGTGGTGAAGAAGGAGAAGTTCCCTGAATCCAATATTGATCAAGATGGTGTAATGGAATTTGGTACAATGTTATGTGGTCAATCTATTATGGAAATAGAGAAGGATATTATTGATAAATCACATATCTCCACATTCTCTATATATCATTGAAACACTAAAATGTATAGGGACCTCCGTGATCATTATTGGTGGGATAACATGAAAATGAAGATTGATAACTATGCTATAAGGTGCATGATGTGTCAAAAAGTGAATGTAAAATGAAAATTTCCTAATGGGGTATTACAACCACTACCCATACAAACATGGAATTCAGAAAAATTCACTATGTATTTTTCCGTAGTCTCCCAAGAACATCAGAAGTAAAAAAAATGAGATTTGGGTTATAGTCGATATTCTCAA
The DNA here is from genome assembly GCA_963277665.1 of Viscum album. Classification (NCBI taxonomy): domain Eukaryota; kingdom Viridiplantae; phylum Streptophyta; class Magnoliopsida; order Santalales; family Viscaceae; genus Viscum; species Viscum album. The sequence continues at coordinate 440,557,011 of OY728135.1, read as the reverse complement.
CAGGACTACTCAGTTTATCTCTATTAGTGAATATTTCTCTCTTGAAAAACTTTCCAATATATATATGAAGGAACTATAAAGGTGTGTGTGGTACTACTCTCTATCATTTCTGATCATGATGCATGGTTCACATCAAAATTCTGGCGAAGTCTTCATCATGAATTGAGTTCCAAATTGATTTTTTATATGGCCTATGACCCCCAAATTGATGGGAAATATATTATAAATATTCAAAAACATTAGGAAATCCATGAAAATATGCTCAATGGAATTAAAATGTGGATGGGATCAACATAAACCATTAGTTGATTTCTCATACAAAAATATCTTCTATTCGATTATTCAAATGGCACCCTATGCTGTTCTGTTTGGGATGTGATATAGAACTCCAACTTGTTGGGATGAATTTAGTGAGAGAATGTTCCTTGGACCAGATCTTGTGCAAGAGATTATAGAAATGGTTCAATCCATCTAAAAATACATAAGGGATTCTTAGTGTTGATAGAAGTGCTACACTGACAACCATTGAAGGGACATGGAGTGTTCTGTTGGGGAAAATGTCTTCCTTTGTATTTAACCTTGGAATATAGTCATGTGGTTTCAAAATATAAGGAAGCTCAACCCTAGGTATATTGGACCCTATTAAATCCATGATCGCATAAGAGAAGTGGACTTTTATCTAGCACTTATGCTAAACCTTACTCAAGTTCATGAAATATTCCACGTGACTCTGTTGAGGAACTACCTACCTGACCCCTTATATGTACTTATTCATAAGGTGGCACCCCTATAACATGACCTATATTAAGAGGAGAGACTGGTGGATATCTTGGACCTTAGAGACAACGTTTTATGCGAGAATACTACCCACCTCTTCAAAGTATTATATAGGAACCAAAAATATAAATAGGTGATGTGGTAACCAGGGGAAACAATGATACAGTAGTACCCATAACCTTTCACAACTAATAGGATGCGCTTAAATTTCTGGGATGAAATTTTTAAGGGGGAATTATGTATTGACCCAAACTTTGGAATGATAATTGTTTCTTGAAAATATTTGTTACAGTATTTTACTCACAAAAAAAAACATGTTTATTTAAATTAAGTGCATATAAAGGGAAATATGACCATATTGTTTCTACTTTTATATGATCATTAGTCAATTATGACTATTGTTCAACATGACCATTTCCTAATAAGACTGTTAGAAATTATATACTCTTGATAATATTTATAACATTATAATTAGTGTTGATAAGTCAAAATTTAGTAAAGGAAAATTTTTACATAAAGAAGATTCAATGGACTCAACCAGTAGAGTCATTCTTTTTGAAGCCCCTCTATTGGAACATAGGAGGGAGGTATCATCACTGGGGTTTTCCCTTGATGAAGACCAAACTGAGCATCAACATGTGAATATTGAATGAAAACACCTATGGGAGGAGTTTAATTTAGTGGAGATTATCACTCAGTAGATGTTAGCTGAGGCACCCTATAAAAGTACCAGCATCAAAAACCATACTAATATGGTGTAGGCTGGTGTAATAAGGTGTTACATGGCCTGGACCTAGTTTTCAATTCCATTTTTTAAATAAAATTGGTATTTGATCATTTTTGTTTTATAAATACTTTTTCATAATGAAATTATGATGAAATTTGATAAATTGATTTTTAGGATAGAAATTATACTTTCCAGAAACGAAATAATTATTATAAAAAACTAGGATATTATGAATAATATTTATTTTAATAAAATATTATGATTAAAACACTCTTATTTAATATTAATTGACAAAATAATTTTTTTCCAGTATGGGAAATTTTTATTATGCATTTTATATACGATATTATTTATAATAAATAATTATTTTGATATTTAAAAGTTAAATTTTTATTTCTGAGAGAATTATTATGTAAATAATTCATTCTATTTGGAATTATAATGTTGATATTACGTTATGGTGAATTTATGGAAATTTTCTAAATTTTTTTGTTTTCCGGTGAACAGTAAAAATAATGTGATGAGTTTTCGATAAGTTTAATGAATTTATAAGTATATTATAATTATGTAATAATTACTTAACCATAATAAAATACTCAAAAGTTGTTATTTTATTAATATCAACTATTATAAAATATTTTAATCTTGTTAAAAAAATATAATTTACTTTCCAAATTCAGAAAGGGAAACTTTAACATTAAATATGATATTTTGTGAAAACTATAATTTCCCTTTTCCATAATAAAATATTAAATTATGTTCAACTATTTTTTATTAAAATAAGATACAATTTTTCCAAACAATCCAATACTTGGAAAAAATACGAGGGTAAATCCCACAGTTTTTTATTTACCGCAATCTTGGTTTCTAAGGAAATTAATAAACAAATCCTATTAATTTTCTAAAAATACCCACCAATTTATCCTTTATATTTCATTACCAATTCACCCTAGATGAATATATGGTATTTTTACCTCCCGAGGAGTCCTCCAAATGCATCCTCAAGCCCCCAATATACCAATCATCATGTTTTTGGAGTTACACTTCAAGTTAAGTGAAATATCAACTTCTCTTTTCCATTAAAGTTCCATTTTTAGTATAATGTCCTCCAAATTTCAAAAACTATGTTATTATGTTTATTTTATTCTATCCCTTAACATTATTAATAGTGTTTTATGAATGGTATACCATTTTCTCCTATATTTTTACCATTTTAGATAACCATGTTTCATACCCATTATGAAGCCAAAGTTTCTTCTCAATTTTTCTAAATTTTTCTAAACAAATTCTGTTATTTTAATTTATGAATACCTAAACATATTTAATTTCTAGGAAAATTCAGCTAGTTAATAAAATTATCTATTTTATTCTATGATTAACATACATAAAACCCACCATCATTTATCGTGGGTTAATAATGACATAAAGATCTTATATTTAAGAAATTTTCTTTAAAACAACATGAATTTCCTATGGAACTTGTTTTTTATTCTATACCAATTATTTTTTAAATTATTTCTTATGATATAAATATAAAAAATTAATTAATTAATATGAAGGGTGTTCTCTAATAGTGCACCAATGCATTGGTTAAATAATTTAATCTCTATAGGTGGCATGATTTATGATACCTTAGTAAATAACCATGGTCATTATTTCGACACATTGGTGAAAAACCAGAGTGAAATCCTTATAAATGTCTAAAATAAAATTTTAAACATATTTACAAGTTATGATTCATGTTATTTCGTTATTATATTCCATGTGTTCTCTTTTTCATTCCATAACAATATTCCTTATGTTCTTAATGATTTTTCCTCAAGATCACATGTAAAATGTATATTATTTTTACTTACTGTTCCTTATGCTCACCCTTTCCATTTATGTGTGACCCTAGGTTGTGAGATGAATAAATTTCATTTATTTTGAAACTATGATAAATCATTTCTTGTGGATTAGAATAATGTTTTAAGATTCATGTATTATGTTTCTTTTTTCTAAGAAACTCAACTTTAAAAGATCCTCTATTTTTATTCTATATAATGAACCATTTATGTAATAAAAAGGTGGGACAATATAGTGGTAATCCTTGAACTTATATGTAAGGGTGGATAATAGTAGAGGTTATTTGTTTCATATGGTATTGAAGTCTTCTTAGATGCATAATATGAAGGGGTATTAGCGGTGAGACATAGAGGTAGAGGTGATGTGGGATCGTGTTGGCCATGGTGATGCTATGGAGGGATAGTCAGAACTAGATGGTGTTTTGGGTAGGTTTTTTATACCAATAGTGAAACTTGAGGGTATCCATCATTAATTTCATAGATCAAAATTATTTTTACACCTATTAGTTTTGAAGATATAACATATCTTTAGGATACAATTATGGTTGATCATGATGAAATCAGCATTGGTAATGTTTGTGGACCGGTGTCTAGTTTTCCAGTGGGTAAAGGTTGAGCATCATGTACCTAGATGTTTTCTGTAGCCTTTTATTTTCCTTATTAGAAATTAAATTAAATATCAATGGATTTTTTATAGGGTTAACCTATGCTAAAAGAGATTGTGATGATATATGGGTAATTGTGGATCGATTGATGAAATCCACACACTTCATAGAGATCAAAGAGTAAAGTATAGTGGATGATTTGGAAAAGAGATAAGTTCATGATGTGGTTCATCTACACAGAGTCCTACCGTCCATTGTCTTTGATCGAGATGCATGTTTTACTTTGCATGTATGGAGGGGATTACTACCTGATTTTGTTACTCGGTTATGTGTTAACACTGCATTCCACTATCAGATAGATGGGTAGATTGAACAGACTATCTAGGCACTAGAAGAAATGTTATGGCCATGTGACTTGGACTTCGACAGATTGTGGTAACAACACCTTCCTTTGGACAAGTTTTTTTTATAATACTATATTTCATTTATCTATTGGTGTGGCCCCATTTAAGGATTTGTACGAGAGACCTTGTAGTTTTCCATTTTATCGGGCAGAGGTTGTGGAGTAAATTTTTCATGGACCCTATGTGTTGTAGTGCATGGTATTGAAGGTTCATTTCATTTGAGAGAGTTTGAAATTAGTATAATACTATAATAATACATGTGTTGATATCATGAGTCTTCCACTAGAGTTTTATATTGGATTCCATATGTTCTTGAAGGTTTCCCTTCAACGTGGGCAGTGGAGGTTCGAAAATGGGAATAAGTTCTCACCTAAATTTCTTCCCTTCGAGATATTAGTTCATGCTGTTAAGGTTGATTTTTGGTGTTCTTTCTGTCATTGATAGAGTTGATCCAAGACATATTTGATGACTCTCAGCTTCGTTGGTTTCTTTAAAATGACTCCCATATCTTTTTTTGGGGAGTGTTGGATATAAAGGATGAAAAGAAATTATTGGAGAGGCCAATAGAGATCCAGGATATCTATGAGAGTGTGCTTCATGGATGGACTGTGTCATTGGTTTTTATGTTGTGGTTTCATGGAGTTCTAGAGGATATTATTTAGGAGTGAGATAAAAAAATATGTTCCAAGTACCCAGAGTGGTTTTGTGTTTAGATTTTCTATTTTTTTATGATTTAATGTTCAAATATTATTTTTTTATGAGATGATTTTTTCTCTTGTTTTTTATATATTGTGTTTTATTAATTCATGACATATGAAAATGGAAGGAATTTATTCTTATTCAATAGACATTTTACTATGATTTGATTAAACATGGGAAGACAATTCAGTATCACCCAAAGTGAATAGTATATTGATAGAGAGGATGACATTCACTAATTCCTATATTTGAGGAAGTACATTTTGTTCATCTATTGTGGGAATTTAGGTTATCATGTTTGGTTGGTGGTGGTGTTTCATGTTTAATTATATCCATGATAGGAATCTCGAGGGATAGTTGATTATACATTTCTCTCCTTCTTCCTTTTTATGGGTTATGAATTCGTGTGGGTGAGAATATTTTTTTAGGTATCTGATGCAATGGACTGGACCTTTAGGCCCAATAGTATGTAAGAAATCTTGTTTTTTAGGTGTCTGAGGAATTTTAAGGGGTGTTTTGGGGATATAGGGAATAGTTTTTAGGTGTTTAGAGGATGTCAGTGGGCCACTAATGAAATATCATTTTGAAACAATGATGGATCACCGACGGTGTAATTTTTTTTAATAGTTGATCACCAATGGTGGTTCATTCTAAACTAAAATTGCATCACCAATAGTGGCTCATTTTGAGAAAATGGTGCATCAAAAACATTTTATCATTTTAAACTATAGGTGCAACACCAATGATGTATCATTTTGAACTAACAATGGATCACTAATTATGGTTAATTTTGAAACACCAGTGGATCACCAATGATGAATAATTTTGTGAAAATGGTGGATCACCAACAAAGGATCAGTTTGATATAATTATGGATCACCAATGGTATATCATTTTTAAATAATGGTGGATCACCAATAGTGGACCATTTTGAACAATTTGTCTATTTTTTTCCTGAAATTTCCATATTTCCTATATTTTATGTTTCACTAATGAAAAATGGTTTTAATAAATTTATTAATGAATTTTAAATTCTTTTCACTGGGGATTAATAATATATTGAAATTCTAAAAATTCTGATAACCATTAAAATATTTAATTCACTTGGATTTAATGATATATGACATTAAATAATAATTTAAAACCATATAGAATCCCATTAATTCAGGAACTAATATTTTAAAATAGAATATATTTTCATCATTCTTTGGTCTGTATTTGTCTTAAGATCAGAGGTTCCAAATACTTCTTCCCTTATTTTAGTGGATCCAATTGTGGTAGTTGGTTTGAGTTCCCCCAAAGAGGTTTACTCCTATACGTGCACCCCTTATTTTGGATGTAGAATGTTTGTGTAATTCCTTATTCTTATAGGTAAGAATTAATTCCTTTATCCATTATGTGTATCATGTTGGATTGGTTACTCTTTTTATATCATGGGAAGATAGTTGAATCCAGATTAAAAAATATAATTAATTGGTTTAATTAAAATGGAAGTGGGATTTGGAGTTCTTCTTATTATTTTTCTAACATTTCTGATAAACCATGGCCTTCTATATACCCATTTTTTGATATATTTTTTATTTCCATGTTGTTTGATTATTTTGAAAATAGATTAAAAATTATTAAACACATACACCCGATGAACAAATTGGTTGCCTCGGGATATATAGATTTTATTATAACGACCATAAAATACTGAAGTGGGATTGAATTAAAGGCCATATTTCTATTTATGAAAATGTTATGTGTGTTATAGAACATGTTTTTAGTAACAGATATGTATTGTGGCTTGGTTGTGGGGTGAATGGGTATTGGATATGTTTTGATGTGTGAGTAATAGGGATAAGATGGACGTTGGGGTGCAGTTTCGAGGTGAGGGTGCAAAAGATGATATTGGCCAATTACTATGTAGAAGTAGTACTTCCTTTTGTGTTTTATGTTGTGATAGTTTCCAAATTATTATTGGAATTAAATTCATAATAATTACTTCAAATGGTTATTCTTAATGAATAAATCAACAATGGGATAGATATAGTAAACATGGTTCATATATTAATGGAATTGGTTGGTAAAAAAATTATTGGAAATTTATTAATGAGAAATAAATACTTAAATATGAATTGTGGCTCCTATTTTTCATGTATTAGGTTTTCCATTTTGTTTTGGTTGCATAAGTGAAGGATCTTGTGAAATGGTGTATACCTTTGACGTGAACCCCTAGGATGTGGTTGTGTGTAGATATTATATATATACATTGTATTTCCTTTTGATTTCATTTCACACACCAACTATATCAAGACCATGTTGCAATAACCACACACACACACACACACACACACACACATATATATATATATATATATATATTTGTGGGTGTTTTATCAATATCCTTCTGGGGAATGGATAGTTTTCTACCTGATCTTCCCAACTCACTCTTCTATGCATTGGTGATATGAATGGGATATGATGGAAATAAGTCAAAAGTCCTACTATCTACCTTGGATGTGGTGAGATGTGATAGATCATGTGTCATTGGGAGAGATGTGATGAGATAGATTATAGTGGGGGTCGTGTATGGTAGGAGGAGGGAACAAGGTTGATGTCCATCATGTTCATGATAGACTACTAAACTGGTCAGAAGTTATTATGTGATTTGAGGCTCAAGGTGTTTTCAGACATGATGTTATGTGATGTGATGTTACTCATAATAATTAGTAGTTTCAGGATGTATGATGCTAGGGTATGAGAGCATAAAATAATTGGGAAAGTGGTGCATGGTACCATTTATTAATATTATTTATATTACATTATTATACATCTATGTGTTATTTGGTGAGAAATCCTTCATGTTGTTCTGTTTTTTTAGTATAGATGTATAGGAAATTTTTTATTATTCTATTTTCTAATGGGTGTATTGGTATTATCTTTTACATGTGAATAAGATAATTTAGTTTTCCCACTAAGATTACTGGTATTCTCACCCCATGAATAAAACATTTTTCAGGATTCCAAGAAGGAATCTTGGATAATATTGGAAATTACTATCTAGTAAATTGGGATATACTGTTATGTCACTGACTTATATTTTATTTTGGGTATGTTATTTAAAGACTTTTATCTATATCAGTTTTCTTTACACATGAATTGTTGGATGGTTTTTGGATTTTTTTATATATATATGTCATGGTCATGATTATGGTTCATTTATCCTATCTTCAGATCATATTTATTTTATTGACAGTAATTCCTCCCATACATGATATTTTTATACACCCAATTTTAGTCTCCAACTCGAGAGGTCATTATCTCTCTCCCCTCATTATGGTATATTTAGAAGTAGGGGTTGTGATAGAACCTAGTTGTGGATGACTCTAAGGGAGACCTCTACATTCCATGTGAGTCCATTGTTTGACATGGCTCCTTCAAGAAACAATTTATATAATAAAAACAATGAAATGCATTAAATGAAAACATTAGAAACATGATTTGGTGTTTGTGATCATTGAATCCACCTAAGAGAGTGATATATACCACACAATACCATTAAAATGGAAAAAGGAAGAATAAGTTAAATGAAGGAGAACTCATGAATAGATGATCCTACCTAAATCTCAAATCACAAATATAGTAGAGGAATCCACAAAAATTATAGGGTAAAAGCTCCAACACCAAGAGAGGGATGGACGCAAAAAGGATTAGAAATGATCCCTAGGGGAGTTAAACATATCAAGTTCATTTTTGCTAAAAATACCTGTTATTAATGAACAAGATAGCCCACATGGTTTGGAGAACCATGTGGGAGCCAATATCTCCCCAAACAAAATTTATATGGTTTTTATAGAACATATAATGGCCAGAAAAACTATTCACGGGCCATGTGAAATGAATCTTACCCCTAAGCACCACTCTTGAATAGTTATACAAATCATGTACCAATTATACACATGGGGTTTTTCACCCAAAAATAAATTTTTTGACAATCGACTCCCTGTAATTCTAATAATAATCATTTAGATAAAGAAAAAATGAATAATAAATACTAGAAACATGATTATAGTCACATATAATCCCTAATTATATCATTAATTTAGGTGTTACGTTTTAGAAAATAATTTATAACATCTATAATGACATTATGAAAATATCAATGAATACATACGACATTTTTTCATAAAACTAAAAAATTATATAATTAAAATGTAAAAATATGGAATCCCATTATTAAAATATTATTTATAATCATATATTGTAAAGAATATGTTTTTTATATGGTTGGTATATAAAAGGTGTCACTGAAAACATAAGTAAACTACATAGATTTAAAGGAATTGTTTTATAAATCATGTCATATTGAATAATTCATAGTAGATAACGAGGAGTAAGAAGTGGAAGATGGATACTCTAAAAATATTTGGAGGATATATAATCGAAAACTGGGGAGGTAGAGGAAGTCAAATAGGATGCTCAGGCAGAGGAATGATCAATGGAGGAGGATGAAAAGGGTAAAGAGAATGCAGTGGATTTGTATGAGAAACCCAAGGGAAATGTGGATAAGGTTGACTATGAAGTAGGTATGGGAGATTCTAATGAGGGACTAATATTAAATATTTCAAGGTGAAAAATAATTGAAAAAAGGATAATCTATATTTATAAGCCTCTCATAGGCTGAGGTGACCTTAAAAAGGTTAAAACTATTCTAACCTAAGAGTGGGAGATAAAATTAATGATTAATAGGTTAATATCATGTTCATAGTAGAAAAATTAAAAATTTACTCAAATGTATAATGTATAGTTAGGGTGTTAAATTTGGTTTGTCTGAAATGTATTTGTTGAAATATTTGATTACTATCTCATCAATACAATTAGTTTATGGTTTCATAATAGAGAATGAGAAAACAAAGAGGTCTGTATAAAACCATCAATAAAATTTTTACCATATTTGTTTTCATAAAAATCATTGCTAACAAATCATTCAAAATATTAAAATTATTAATTGTTAATATGATCACATGAACACTTTTTAATGAGAAAAATTTAGCAGTAATAGTGACTAGGAACATATTTCACCCATTTTGTATCGTAAAAATTTTATACATCTAATGATATTTTCAAAAAACAAATATTACAAAAAATTTATTATCTTTAAATACTATTCTAGAATAAAATTATTTTCTTCAAAGAGGAAATTATATTGAATAATTTCTTTCTATATGTAATTCCTAATGTTGTTATGTATAACAATACATAGTGCATGATTAGGTTTTATAGTGATACTACATGATCACCGGTTTTTATACTACAATAACTTATCCCATATGAAAATACATCTTATTGAAATTATTGGAACAAATTCAATATATTGTGAAGAGAAACAACAATCTATCTTATTGTGACTTCCAAAAACATACTAATTTTTTAGATTTGTGGTAAATAAAAATAGTTCATATTTTAGGTATTTATTATTTATTATATTTAATTGTTTTTATTTTAGTTAACTTCCATGTAATTATACTACAAAATTATAGACAAAAGGGAATTCTTCTAAATAAAAATTTAAATTACTCTAAAAATATATTAAATTGTAATCATTTTGGTAAAATAAGTTACAAGTTACTAAATTTTTTAAATGTATTACTTATATATGATGCGGGTACCTTTTTTATTTAACAATGATCATATAATTCATTGACCAATTACAATGAAAATTAGGAAAATATGAGAGTATTAAATGGTTATATTATTAAATTTATTTTGATTAATATATATAGGGTATATGTAATTTCCATGACTCATTCAAACAAAATAATATCAATATGGGTGTTCCATAAGAATTTATGAAGCACCATAGAACTACATTCTGAAATCCATTTCTCTAATAAAAATTTTACACATATATTTTGATACCGACTAATATGAACCAAAAAACACATACATCAAGTTACAGATCATCTCATTATTAATATATACATCAAAAACCTAAATTTTTTATGTCTTCGTAGATTATATATATATATGTCATATTATAAATTATTTCTTCAATATATCCCAAAAAATTCTCCACTCAAGAATTCATTAATAAACATATTATTGCATGTAATTCCCTAGGGAAGAGGAAAACATAAGGAGTTGGATCACATTATCAATGAGGGAAAAAATTATCAATGAATCATAAAGGGTTATTTAATAATAATTTGATAAAAAATAATTAGGGGAGAAATATCTTATTATAAAGAATATAATATAATAAGAGTTGTCCATAAGGCCTGATAGAAGGACATATAACTTCAAATAATCATACATATAGCATGGTATAACAATGTGAGGACATGAGATAATAATCATGAAATATTGAGTAAAACATTGAAATATGTAATAACATAAAAATATGGCATAATAATGTGAGATATGTATAATCATATAAAATAATTCCTTATATCTATGTTCATTTCTAAGACCATAATCACGTATTCGAAAATGTCCCATAACAGGTTTGGTTTTCTCCATAGTCACTAAAAATTAATCCCAGGAGATATAATTCATTACACAATGAATTAGAATAAAATATAATTTTAGGGACACCCATCACATAGTGGGAAGACTACATTAAGGGTTTGGGTTTACTCCCCATTCATGGCCATCTCATTAGATATAAATTGTTTCCTAATATATTGGATGATTATATAATTTTAGGTTTTCCTACCCCTTATTGATACAACAAACCAATTTGTATCAAATGAAATCAATAATACATCTTATTATTAATAAATAATGGAATGATTATGGATAATATAAATTTTTTGAATGGTATCGCATAAAACGACTTCATGAAATAAGATGAGTTGATAGACAAAAATTCCAATAACCCATACATATAAAATAATATAAATTGGATGGTGATTCCTGAAATTTACCCCATAAGAGATTTATTTTAAAGAGGTAGATAATTAATAGTAATCAATACCATAAATACAGTTTTCATAGAACATTTTTAAGATTGTTGTAAAAAAATGATGTTAGAAGTTATTTTCAAAAATAATTTTTGATAAGGTAAAAATAATTTTTTTTAATAAATTATTTTTTAGGAATCCAAAATAATGTAACCTTATAAATAAATAATCATTAAGTAAAAAATATGATGTTAATGTTATAAAATAAGTAGAAGTGATAATAAATTCATTTTTAGAATTTTTAGGTTGTTTTAGGGAAAATCCACATCAATGATTGATTAATAAAATATCATTTTTAAAATAAATAATTACAAATATGATGTGTAAAAAATCTAATTTATAACAAGGTTTTAAAATAATAAAATAAAATATTTATGGTAATAAATAATATGGATATGGGGAAGAAAGTGGTAATAGATATGATGTAAATTATTTTAACAACATCAAATTTTTATGAGGAATTAAATCCATTAATGAAGATGATTATTACATGAAATATAAATTCCCCTAGATAAAACTATAAAAAACAATATATAATTGGCAAAATTTATGAATATAAAAAATTTAGAAGTATATATTAAAGGAGTATGTGTTATAATCAATGTAAAGAGATTGCGTTAACATAACCCTTCAATTTTTAATATCTTTTAAAAAAATGAACTAATTTAAAAGATAATGAGAATATGAATTACTTTGAAGAACCATGAATACTTCAAGAGGAGGATTCTTAAGGAAAAATAACTAGATGGTTGTAAAATGAGATCATGTAGAAAGAACTAAAAATTATTATAACCCAATAAAAGAAAATAAAGTTAACAAAAACACTTACATCTTGGGTAATAAAATAATCAAAAGAATATAATGGTTAGATCATCCAATATACATGTAAATATCATTAATTAATCTTAAATAATGATAAGATAAGTCAATAGGGTTGTAATTACATCATATATAATAAAATATAGGTCATAATATGAATCATGTATCAAAGAAGGAAAATTTAGATGAAAAAATTTACCTTGGATTCATGCTTGTTTGGATGTGCACTAACCTCATTAAAGACTCAAATGTTCTCATAGGGATTCAATTGGAAATGATGGACTTAGGACTCCTTATTTAGATGGGATAATATCAAATTTGATCGGGGAATTTTAGGTAGATAATTTGGGTTATTATTTGACAGAAAACGAACCCATTGTTTTGGAATGAAGTGTGTCGAAATGGGGTCCTTCTATAGGAGAGCTCAAGTGGTACAGTCACAAATACTCATTCCTTAATGATTAAGGAATGAAATTTCTAATGGTAAGTGTATTAAATGTGAATAGATAATTTATATATGGTATTTTTGAGTTTGGAATACCCTTTTACACTAATTTATAGATAATGTTTCATGATATTTTACATCATTACCCCTTAGTTAAATGCATTTATATCATTTTACCTTTTCCATGGTGACTAACTATTACCTAGGTGACTTATTTTTACACCTACAAATAAAATTAACCATAATGAAATTTTTTTATATTGATTTAATATATAAAATCTACTTAATTATATTAAATTTTGAAAAGTGAATGAAATATATTTTAATATAAGAATGCATAATGCTAAAAAAAATTTAAGAAAATTTTTGATTTTAAGAATAAAATTAAGATATTTATTCCTTTCCTTGTAATAACCATAATATAAATAAAAATTTATTATATTTATAATTATTTTCACCACATTTATAAAAATTTATTCTTGGGTAATAATTAATTTAATTTATTAAGATAATAATACATTAGACACATAATAACCAATCCTTGAAAAATATATCATTCTACCATCCAATGATTTTGTCTTTATTCACAAAAAAAATCATAATCACTTTAATAATGGTTATTAAATTATTTTTAGGTAGAAAAATATATTTCATTAAATTTAATACTCTAAATTTGAGAAATTTAACTTTAAATAAAAACATATTATATATAATAAAAATAATATTTTTTAAAAATCTTTTGTTTAGTCCTAAATAAATAAATCAATAATCCTTATAGTTCATTAATTATTTTGTGGATGTTATTAATTTATTTGAATAATCATTCCTTGATATTTTAACAATAATATTAATTAATAACATTCATTAAATGTAATAAATTTAATTAAAATATGTAATTAATAAAAACAGTTTCATTATAGTCAATTGTATTTTCAGAAATGAATTAGTATCTTTTAACTTTTGTTATGAAAAAATATATTAAGGGAAATGTATATATTTTAATATCTAACTAAATATTATGTTTAATAACTACATACCAGTAATTCTAAATCGAAAATATGTTTACTGATATTATTCTCAATGGCTATATACTATTTAATTACAGTCATTTAACGCCTATACACTACCGCAGATCGATGAAAATTCAATGCATTCTATAATCGAGGCTATACATAAAGCACTGATTAAAGGTTCACCTTTATCAGTGCTTCCTAAAAGTGCACGTTAATGATACTATTATAAACGCTAAAAAAAATTGGTAATGGTGTACCCTTTATTATTGTTTTTTAGCACTTAAAAAGGATGATCTTTATCAATACTATTATTAGGGCTAATAAAATTTATATATAAAAAATATAAAAAATATAATTAATATGATTATATTTATATTAAAAAATCATTATTTATATATATTAATTAAAAAACACATGTTTACAATTAAAATAAATATGACATATTAATATGTGTTCTTTTATAAGTTCAAATATATATATAATGTTTCAATAATTTATTTTAATACGATTATAAATAAATATAATTTTTTTTAACAATTCTAAAATTATAATAATTTTTTTAAATTAAAAAATATTTTTGTTATATTTATAATTATAGATATTTAAATATTAATAAATATACATATTTATATAAATATATATATTTACCAAAAAAATATATATTTATATAAACATATATAAATATATACATACATATATTAAATATGAATTGTGGCTCCTATGTTTCATGTCTTAGGTTTTTCATTTTGTTTTTGTTTCATAAGTGAAGGATCTTGTGAAATGGTGTATACCTTTGTTGTGAACCCCTAAGATGTGGTTGTGTGGTGATATTATATATATAAATTGTATTTCCTTTTGATTTCATTACACACACCAACTATATCAAGACCATGTTGCAATAACCACACACACTCACACACACACACACACACACACATATATATATATATATATATATATATTTGTGGGTGTTTTATCAATATCCTTATGGGGAATGGATAGTTTTTTACCTTCTCTTCCCTACTCACTCTTCTATGCATTGGTGATATGAATGGGCTATGATGAAAATAAGTCAAAAGGTCTATTATCTACCTTGGATGTGGTGAGACGTGATAGATCATGTATCTTTGGGAGAGATGTGATGAGATATATTATAGTGGGGGTCGTGTATGGTAGTAGGAGGGAACGAGGTTGATGTCCATCATGTTCATGATATCCTACTAAACTGGTAATAAGATATGATGTGATTTGAGGCTTGAGGTATTTTTAGACATGATGTTATGTGATGTGATGTTACTCATATGAATTGGTAGTTTCGGGATGTATGTTGCTTGGGTATGAGAGCAGAAAATAAGTGGGAAAGTGGTGCAGGGTACCATTTATTAATATTATTTATATTACATTATTATACATCTATGTGTTATTTGGTGAGAAATCCTTCATGTTGTTCTGTTTTTTAGTATACATGTATAATATATTCTTTTATTTTTCTATTTTTTAATGGGTGCATTGGTATTATCTTTTACATGTGAATAAGATGATTTAGTTTTCCCACTAAGTTTACTTGTATTATCACCCTATGAATAAAACATTTTTCAGGATTCCAAGAGGGCATCTTGGAAAATATTGGAAATTACTAGCTAGTAAATTTGGATCTACTATTATGTCACTTACTTATATTTTATTTAGGATATTTTTTTAGAGACTTTTATCTATACCAGTTTTATTTACACTTGAATTGTTGGATGTTTTTGGATTTATATATATATATATGTCATGGACGTGATTATGGTTCATTTATCCTATCTTCAGATCATATTTATTTTATTAACAGTAATTCCTCCCATACATGATATTTTTATACACCCAGTTTTAGTCTCCAACTCGGGAGTTCATTATCTCTCTCCACTAATTATGGTATATTTAGACATAGGGGTTGTGATAGAACCTAGTAGTGGATGACTATAAGGGAGTCCTCTACATTCCATTTGATTCCATTGTTTGACATGGATCCTTCAAGAAACAATTTATATAATAAAAACAATAAAATGCATGAAATGAAAACATTAGAAACATGATTTGGTGTTTATGGTCATTGAATCCACTTAAGAGAGTGATATATACCACACAAACCCATTAAAATGGAAAAAGGTAGAATACGTTAAATGAAGGAGAAATCATGAATAGATTATCCTACATAAAGCTCAAATCACAAATATAGTAGAGGAATCCACAAAAATGATAGGGTAAAAGCTCCAATACCAAGAGAGGGATGGACACACAAAGGATAAGAAATGATCCCTAGGGGGAGTTCAACATATCAAGTTAATTTTGCTAAAAATACATGTTATTAATGAACATGATAGCCCACATGGTTTGGAGAACCATGTGGGAGCGAATATCTCCCCCAAAAAAAGTTATATGGTTTTTATTGAACTTATAATGGCCAGAAAAACTATTCACGGGCCATGTGAAATGAATCTTACCGCTAATAACCCCTCTTGAATGGTTATAAAAATCATGTACCAATTATACACATGGGGTTTTCCCCCCAAAATAAACTTGTTGACAACTGACTCCCTGTAATTCTATGAATATACATGTAGATAAAGAAAAAAGTAATAATAAATAATATAAACATGATTATAGTCACATATATTCCCTAATTATATCATTAATTTAGGTGTTACGTTTTAGAATATAATTTATAAAATCTATAATGACATTATGAAAATATCAATTAATACATACAAATTTTTTTTCATAAAACAAAAAAAATATATAATTAAAATGTAAAAATATGGAATCCCATTATTAAAATATTATTTATAATCATATGTTGTAAAGAACTTGTTTTTTATATGATTGGTATATAAAAGGTGTCACTGAAAACATAAGTAAACTACAAAGATTTAAAGGAATTTTTTTATAAATCATGTCATATTGAATAATTCATAGTAGATAACGAGGAGTAAGAAGTGGAAGATGGGTACTATAAAAATATTTGGAGGATATATAATCGAAAACTATGGAGGTAAAGGAAGTCAAATAGGATGCTTAGGCAAAGGAATAATCAATGGAGGATGATGAAAAGGGTAAAGATAATGTAGTGGATTTGTATGAGAAACCCAAGGGAAATGTGGATAAGGATGACTATGAAGTAGGTATGGGAGATTCTAATGAGGGATTAATATTAAATATTTCATGGTGAAAAATAATTGACAAAAGGATAATCTATATTTAGAATTCTCTCATAGGCTGAGGTGACCTTAAAAAAGGTTACAACTATTCTACCCTAAGAGTGGGAGATAAAAGTAATGATTAATAGGTTAATATCATGTTCATAATAGAAAAATTAAAAATTTACTCAAATGTATACTGTATAGTTAAGGTGTTAAATTTGGTTTTTCTGAATTGTATTTTTTGAAATATTTGATTACTATCTCATCAATACAATTAGTTGAAGGCTGCATAATAGAGAATGAGAAAACAAATAGGTCTGTATAAAACCATCAATAAATTTTTTACCATATTTGTTTTCATAAAAATCATTGTTGACACATCATTCAAAATATTAAAATTATAAATTATGAATATGATCACATGAACACTTGTTAATGAGAAAAATTTAGCATGAATAGTGACTAGTCACATATTTGACCGATTTTTTATCGTAAAAAATTTATACATCTAGTGATATTTTCAAAAAAACTTGTATTATAACAAATTTATTATCTTCAAATACTATTCTAGAATAAAATTATTTTCTTCAAAGAGGAAATTATATTGAATAATTTATTTCTATATGTAATTCCTAATGTTCCTATGTATAACAATACATAGTGCATGATTAGGTTTTCTAGTGACACTACATGATCAATGGTTTTTCTACTACACTAACTTAGCCAATATGAAAATACATCTTATTGAAATTATTGGAACAAATTAAATATATTGTTAAGAGAAACAACAATCTATCTTAGTGTTACTTCCAAAAACATACTAATTTTTTAGAATTGTGGTAAATAAAAACAGTTCATATTTTAAGTATTTATTATTTATTATATTTAATTGTTTTTATTTTAGTTAACTTCCTTGTAATTATACTACAAAATCTTAGAAAAAAAGGGAATTCTTCTATATAAAAATTAAAATTAATCTAAAAATATATTAAATTGTAATCATTTTAGTAAAATATGTTACAAGTTACTATATTTGTTAAATGTATTAATTATATATAATGAGGGTACCTTTTTTATTCAACAATGATCATATAATTCATTTGACCAATTACAATGAAAATTAGGAAAACATGAGAGTATAAAATGGTTATACTATTAAATATATTTTAATTAATATATATAGGGTATATGTAATTTCCATGACTCACTCAAACAAAATAATATCAATATGGGTGTTCCATAAGAATTTATGAAGCGCCATAGAACTACATTCAGAAATCCATTGCTCAAATAAAAATTTTACACATATAATTTGATACCAACTAATATGAACCCAAAAACACATACATCAAGCTACATATCATCTCATTATTAATATATACATCAAAAACCTAATTTTTTTTTGTCTTTGGAGATAATATATATATATATATATATGTCATATTATTAATTATTTCTTCAATATATCCCAAAAAATTCTCCACTCAGGAATTCATTAATAAACATATTATTGCATGTAATTCCCTAGGCTAAAGGAAAACATAAGGAGTTGGATCACATTATAAACGAGGGAAAAAATTATCAATGAATCATAAAGGGTTATTTAATAAGAATTTGATAAAAAAATAATTAGGGGATAAATATCTTATTATAAAGAACATAAAATAATAAGAGTTGTCCATAAGGCCTGATAGAAGGATATATAACCTCAAATAATCATACATATAACATGGAATAACAATGTGAGGACATGAGATAATAATCATGAAACATTGAGGAAAACATTGAAATATGCAATAACATAAATATATGGTATATTAATGTGAGAGATATATAATCTTATAAAATAATTCCTTGTGTCTATGTCCATTTCTAAGACCATAATCACATATTCGAAAATGTCCCATAATGGGTTTGGTTTTCTACATAGTCACTAAAAATATATCCCAGGAGATATAAGTCATTACCTAATGAATTAGAATAATATATAATTTTAGGGACACCCATCACATCGTGGGAAGACTCCATTAGGGGTTTGGGTTTACTCCACATTCCTGGCCATCTCAGGAGATATAAATAGTTTCCCAATATATTGGATGATTATATAATTTTAGGTTTTACTATCACTTAGTGATACACCAAACCAATTGGTATCAAATTAAATCAATAATACATCTTATTATTAATAAATAATGGAATGATTATGGATAATATAAATTTTTTGAACGGTATCGCATAAAATGACTTCATGAAATAAGATGAGTTGATAGAAAAAAATTCCAATAACCCATAGATATATAATAATATAAATTGGATGGTGATTCCTGAAATTTACCCCACAAGAGATTTATTTTAAAGAGGTAGATAATTAATAGTTATCAAAACCATAAATACAGTTTTCATAGAAAATTTTTAAGGTTGTTGTAAAAAATGAAGTTATAAGTTATTTTCAAAAATAATTAATGATAAGGTAAAAAGAATTATTTTTATGAAATTATTTTTTAAGAATCCCAAATAATGTAACCTTATAAATAAATAATTATTAAGTAAAATAAATAATGAACGTTATAAAATATATATAAGTGATAATAAATTTATTTTTAGGATTTTTAGGTTGTTTTAGGGAAAATCCACATCAATGATTGATTAATAAAATATCATTTTTAAAATAAATAATTAGAAAAATGATGTGTAAAAATCACATTTATAACAAGGTTTAAAAATATTAAAATAAAATATTTATGGTAATAAAGAATATGGATATGGGGAAGAAAGTGCTAATAGATATGATGTGAATTATTTTAACAACATCAAATTTTTATGTGGAATTAAATCCATTAATGAAGAAGATTATTACATGAAATATTAATTCCCCTAGATAAAACTATAAAAAACCATATATAATTGGAAAAATTTATGAATATAAAAAATTTAGAAGAATATATTAAAGGAGCATGTGTAATAATCAATTTAAAGAGATTGTGTTAACATAACCCTTCAATTTTTAATAACTTTTAAAAATGAAAAAATTTATAAGATAATGAGAATAGGAATTTCATTGAAGAACCATGAATACTTGGAGAGGAGGATTCTTAAGGACAAATAACTGGATGGTTGTAAAATGAGATCATGTGGAAAGAACTAAAAATTATTATAACCCAATAAAAGAAAATAAAGTTAACAAAAACCCTTACATCTTGGGAAATAAAATAATCAAAAGAATATAAAGGTGAGATCATCCAATATACTTGTAAATATCATTAATTAATCTTAAATAATGATAAGATAAGTCAATAGGGTTGTAATTACATCATATATAATAAAATATAGTTCATAATATGAAACATGTATCAAAGAAGGAAAATTTAGATGAAAAAATTTACCTTGGATTCATGCTTGTTTGGATGTGCACTAACCTCATTAATGACTCAAATCTTTTCTTAAGGATTCTATTGGAAATGATGGATTTAAGACTCCTTATTTAGATGGTATAATATCTAATTTGATTGGGGATTTTTAGGGAGATAATTTGGGTTATTATTCAATAGATAATGAACCCATTGTTTTGGAATGAACTGTGTCGAAATGGGGTCCTTCTATAGGAGAGCTCAAGTGGTACATTCAAAAATACTCATTACTTAATGATTAATGAATGAAATTTCTAATGGTAATTGGATTAAATATGAATAGATAATTTATATATGGTATTTTTGAGTTAGGAATACCCTTTTACACTAATTTATAGATAATGTTTCATTATATTTTACATCATTACCCCTTAGTTAAATGCATTTATACCATTTTACCTTTACCATGGTGACTAACTATTATCTAGGTGAATTATTTTTACACCTACAAAAAAAATTAACCATAATGAAATTTTTTTATATTGATTTAATATATAAAATCTACTTAATTATATAAAATTTCTAAAAGTTAATGAAATTTATTTTAATATAAGAATGCATAATGCTAAAAAATTCTTTTTTCAGAAATTGTTTGATTTTAAGAATATAATTAATATATTTATCCTTTCCTTGTAATAACCATCATATAAATATAAATTTATTATATTTATAATTATTTTCACTACATTTATAAAAATTTATTTTTGGGTAATAATTAATTAATTTTATTAAGATAATAATACATTAGACACATAATAACCATTCCTTGAAAAATATATCATTCTACAATTCCTTGAACCACATATTATATTGATTCTTGTTCTAGTATGAATTATGTATTGGAAAGAGAAGCTGTTACATGAGAAAATAGTCAATTTAGTGTAGGATTCATAGAAACATGGTTAAATTTAAGAAGTGACATGTGATCATGAAGAGTAAATGCTGGAGTAGTGACCTTAGCTTTTCTTATAGAAATCCAAATTTATACTTTTCATGGATAGAAAGACCAATGGTGGGGAGAATATATAATCCCCATTTTTAGGTTCATGACCATTTTTATATAATTTGAGATTTCAAAATACATAGACTAGGTTAAGAGATTTTTCAGGAGAATTATAAATGTTTTAGAGGTGTTTCTGGAGGTGTGCAGTTAGTAAAAACTATGCACAACATCTAGGAAATCATGAATTATGTTTTGGGAGTAATTGGGCATGCACATGGTTAGTTGACCATTTAGACTAATTATCCATGTGCCCATGGGACACCATGAAACTTTAAATTTAGGGAAAATAATAGTTAATTCATGGTTTATTATAACCATGAAATCCAATTTTGCGATGGGTGGCCTTTAGATAGAATCACCAGATGGTTGTCCTATAGTTTTCCATACCATGTGATATACAGTTTCCACCCCAAAATTTATGGATTTAATATGAATCAATACCTAAAACCCTCAATAGTTCCCTAATTCTATATGATCAAAAATTAATTAACCTCCCAAGGATTGAGGGGCCTTTCACTTAGACCCAAAAGAAAAATTTAGGTGAATCGAGACAAGATAGAGATCTACAATCATCAGTACAAGATAATTCTTCGTTGTGCTTCCTAGATCCTTTTTTCCTCTATCCCTAAGTACAATATATCTAGTTTATTATGGCTATATCTATTTAGGTGACATTAATCTTGACAATATCTGTTGAATATATTAATGGGAAGATGATCTAAGCCTAGATGTCGAGTTTTGTATTGAAATTCTTCAATTTTGAAATACATTGATAAATATTTGGATTATCTATCATATCTACTTGAAATAAAACATAAAAAATTATTTTTAATTAATTTTGTTTCTAGAAATTGTGGTGAAATATTTGTGTGAATATTGGGGGAAAGTATGCTTGATCATCAAATTGGATTTTTTAAAAATTTGGATGGATTTTGGAAAATTCCTTTCATTATAAATATAAAATAATGGTTTTAAAATTATGGGAATCTTTTGATACATTAATGTTTATTGATAAGATCCACTGAATATAGACTTTATTTTTTTGTAAAATGTCTTTGTATAAGATTTCAAATATATTGTTGGTGTGATTTAATTTCTTTTGACATGACCATGAATAAGGGGCGTGTATCAATTGGATACCATGATGTGACCCTATAGATAGGGTGTGTTCCATTGGGGAACCTGGATAATGGTTACCTTGTGAGGACATGGTGGTTTACAACAGACCGCTCAAGAGTTTGGAACTATGACTTGGAATGTGTGTGTGTTTGTGTGGAAACATGGAATGAGTATGAAAAATCAGAGAGATCTATTTTGAAGGAATTTTTATGGTTATCCATTGAAATTATTTATGGTATTGATATAAATTGTTTAATTTTATAAAACTATTTTATAGAAATTATAATTATTATTTTTATTGAGTGGTGTGATTTGAGAAGTATTTGGGGAAATCCTATTGAGTTTATAGTCACCCCAAGATTTGGGAACTCAGTTTATTTGCAGATATCGTCAATTAGAAAATAGATAAATGAAAGGTATCATATTTTTATAGTGATGTTAACTGATTCATAGGGAATAATAGTTGGAGTTGGATCTTGTATTATATTCAATTATTTCTTGGAACTATGTATTTTACGTGTCCTTGGGTCTTGGGGTCTCTTTATAGTTTTTGTGTAATGTATTTTATTTCCGTCAGTACTCTTATATTTATTATTATATATTAGTATAGTTTTGGTTGTATTGTGTTCATGTCTAATATAGTTCTTTTTATCATTATTTTTTGTGATTGACTTTGTGCTTTTTCTTTTAAAATGATCAAATAATCCCCCATCATCCCTGAAGCCCTTTTCATTTATTATCAGCCATTGGTGTCTTGGGAAATGTCAAATAAGGCTTGTAAATCCACCATCTCTTTTAAATCCAATGAGTAGGGGCTGGATGATAAAATTAATGTCTCATTTAAGTCTTATGTCTCTGATCAATAGTAAACTGAAAAAGATAAAATAAATAACATTACAAAATGATTTTATAAAATTATAAAAGGAAAGAAATATTTTAGGAAGATTCTTGGAAAATATAATCAGAAGCATGACAAAAGAAATAAATGTAATACTTGTAAATGTATTAATATACTAGAATTTTCATTTTAACAATGTATAAATAACAGACATATCTATCTATACTATCCAAAATTAAAGAACAAAGGGAAAGACAATAAATACATAATGAGATAAATGTGTGTGTTTATGGTTGGATGTAGATTCATCAAATATACTCAATCGATTGATGATTTAAGAAGTTATAGCGGATTGTAAAAACATTGTTTAATGGCTATAAATATAAATAAGGTTATCATTGATTCATATTCTAATTAAGGTTATGAATCTAATTCTAAAATAGTTGTTGTGGAATTAATTGAATATAATGAGAAATTACATAAGGATATTTCCTGAATGGATGAATTATATAGAGTTTTATAAAGTGAAAATAAAACAAATATTAAATGAAAGGATAAATTAACTCATGAAAATGAGTATCATACAATTAAAACTTTTAATAATGATGTTTTATAGATTCATGAAATAAAAATTGAAAAATTGAAAATATGAATATTAAAGACAAGAATGTTAGGTGAAAGGAACTCATTTATATGAATAATGTAATTAAAAAAAATTAATTTGGTGTTTGGATGAAATATATCATGTAAAGATACAATTTAAAAAATATTAAAGAGTAAAATATCATATCAATAAATAAAAAGTCTTATTCTAATGAATAGATTTATAGTGATTTAGAAACATCAGAAAAAGTGAATGAAAATTTATAGAAAAATTGGTAGATTGAAAGAAAAATATCTACTTTTGTTTAGGGGGAATATAATTTTGATAAGATGATGACAATAAATAAACCAAATTAGGATAAATCTTGTTTTGGTTACAATAAAAAACATTCTATGTTTTATAAATGATTATGAATAATTAAAAGTTATAAAGGGGTTTTTTTAATGTCACATAATTTAGGTGTGATATGAATAGAAAATTTTCAAATGAATCTTCACTATTATTTAATCTATAATTAGACCATACAAGTAATTTTATTTGTTATAATTTATCTTTTAAATTACCCAATAATAAATATCCAAAATCGTTTTGGGTACTTAAAAATTAATATACTACTACTATTGGACTCAAGATATTATGGGTGCCAAATAATTTTTTTCCTTGATTGATTTCATGAAATATTCCTCAAGAATATCAAGAAAACATGGAACATAGATTTATGCCACTCTAGACACATTATTGGAGACTTAACTAAATATTTTATTTTAAATAAATTTGATGGAGGATCTATCACTTCTGAAGATAACCATAAAAGAAATGTAATAGGTATTTCGAAAGTTAGAAAATTTAAATATTCTATAATTTATAAATTATAGTATGATGAAGGTTTAAGAAAAATATTAATTATTATTTCATAGTTGTGTTATTACATAATTAATTCTTTGTTTAAACGTACTAAGTGTATAATTTTTAAGGAAAATTCATTTTATTTTATGAAAATATTAAAGATAATATTTATTCAATTAATATTTCTCAAATAACTAATCATAATGTTAAGTGTCTTAGTTGAATGGAAACAGAAGGTATTCTTTGGCATAGTAGGATTGTATATTTAAATTTTATGTTACTATACAAACTAGACAATCATTGATAGGTTTTGGAACTGTATAAGATTAATCTTAGGTATTATTTTGTTTGTAATTCATGTTTAAATGGAAAATAACATAGAGAAACTGTCATGTCTATTAATTAGGTTAATAGGGTTAGACTCTTATAACTATTACATCTTGATTTTTTCCCAATAAATATTTCTAGTAAGATAGGAAATAAGTATGTTTCTTTAATTATTAATTATTTGTGTAGGTTTAGTATGAATTATTTTTTTAGATTGTAAAAGTGAAACTTTAACTAAGTTTATTTAATTTTTTATATTGATTCATGATTAAAAGGTTACTTAAAAATTACTCTTAGAAGTGATAATAGAGGTGAGTTTTCAAATGTTTATTTTGAAAAAATATTTGAAGATAATGAATATTTCATAATTTTCCTTTCTATAGGACACCACAACAAAATGGTATTATAGAGAATAAAAATTGGGCTATTCTACCAATTGATAGGACCATTCTAAATAAATTTATTATACCAAAATTTTACTGGGATGAATCGGTTAATATTTCTTATTATATAATAAATTTTATTATTAAGAAATTGTAAAATAAAACCTATCATTGATTATATAAAGGAAGGAATCATAATTTTATTCATTTCAGATTATTTGGCTACATGGTTTTTATTTTATGTTCAAAGGATATCTTAGATAAATTTAATGAAAAATTTGATTAAAGTATTTTTCTAGGTCATTATAATAATAATAATGCTTATAATTTGTATAATAATAGATATATAGAAGAAAACGATTATATGAATATAAAATTTAAATAAAATAATAGTAAACATAAACGAAAATTATATAAAATTAAAGAATAATTATAGGATTTTAATTTTGGTAAAAAATATATAAAAATAATAATGTAACTTTTTAGGGTGAGGGTACTCCTCAATAAAGTCTTATAATGTTGAGAACTCTAAAGGATAAGTCCTTATAAAATGCAATTGGAAATCTTGAATTTTTAATTAAAACATTGTATTATTATTGAATTATTATGCCAATTATGTTTTTAAAAAAACATTTGTGCTAATTATGATATTTTGATGAGTTTTATATTGTAATATTGATGAATATGTAGAGGATTATAACTGGATTATTGATATTCAAGATGAACATAATCAATTTACTAAAAATATTGTTTGGAATCTATTTGAACATCCTAAAATGAAATAAATCATAATAACTAAACGTATTTTCAAAAATAAAATTAATGAAATTGTTCTAAAAGTATTAAATATGTTTAAACAAATTTATCATGGTTATTTTAGAGATGAAGGAATATATTTTGATGAATATTTTCATCTTTTTTCTAGGATTAAAGATATTAATATTTTATTGTATATTTTTTCTTTAAAAATATTTAATTTTTTTCAAATGGAAGTTAAGGATGTATTTTTAAAAGTTAAAACTTCCTAAGAGGTATAAGTTAATATACCACAGCTTTTTCAGCATGACAAATTTAGAAATCTTGTTTTTAGATTATCTAAATATTTTTATGGTTTTATGAAATTTTTATGATCTTATTATGAAATAATATTTTTTTATTAATGAATGGTTTTAATAAATGTAAAGTTGATCTAAAATTTTTTATTAATAAAGATTATAGTGATATTTTAAATGTAAAAATACAAGTTAAGGATAATTTTTCAATTACTCTAGTTAACCATTATGTAAATAATTTTATTGTCCTATGAATTATTAATTTTATAGGAGTTAAATGGGAGATTTAAAATAAATACTGGTCTTAATCTTTTAAAATAATTTATTGAATATTTTTTAATCAATAAAAATATGGTATGGAATTATTTATAAGGGTAGGTATTGAAAATAGTATAACTTTAATAACCCATATGAATACTAATTTTAAATTGGTTTAAGATGAATCTAGAAAACCTATAGACATTAATGTATTTAGAGCTATGATTGTTACTTTATTATATTTTTATACTTATATAATTGATATTGTATTTAGTGTAGGTATGTGGTTTATAACTAAACAGGTTGGAAACTACCCGTTTATTAAAAAAGAAAAGGAAAACAGTAATACATTTTGTACTGGGTTAAACAAAACTCAGTAGAAGGCCAAAGGCCCAGAGGAACGAAACCATAGATTTGAGTGGCTAAAGAGTACATTACAACAAAACCCATTACAAGTGACACAAAACTCAGCAATTACCAAAGAAAACCATAAATCAAAACCTCCATCATAACCGAATGCTATTGATAACCACACTGACATTGAAACCATAGCTAAATCCACCCATCTACACAGAATATTGTCTTGTGCCCAGGTTTCCACTATAATCAACCACAAGAGCTAGATTCACACACATCAAACAATCCCACATAACTACCGGTGCACTAGATCTCCTCCACGTTGTAATGAACCCCAATGAGAGCCACCCATTAGATGAAATGAAATTTAAAATTGAATAATAGAATATTATTTGTGTATTAAATGTTTAATTTTTTAAAAATCATTAAAATAGATTTAATCATCTATAACATTTATCAATGTTTAAGTAATATCTATTTATATAAATTGTTCATTTTATGTTTAATTATAAAATATGATCACTGAATTATTAGGAAAGTGAATTATAATATTTTTGATATTTAATTTTCACTAATAGAATTCGAACTCTTTATTTTTATATTTATTTTTTACAAACCCATTAAATTGAATATTGTATTATGAGAAGATTTAAAATATCAAAAATTACTAATTAGTTTTCTATTTAATTTAAAATTTAGTATCACAATTATACATTGTGTTATTTTGTTTATTTAATATGAATTTCTTCAAGGGGATGTTTTAAAATTTACATTTTTTTGAGGCATGTCTTTTATTGAAATATGTTTCGAACATGTCAAAATTTATTAATTTAAATGGGAAGAGTTTCTAAGTAAAATTGGTTGAGTTATAAATTTTTTTTACTTAATTTCAAAACTATTTTTAATTTTAATAGAAATATAGTTTGTGGATAAAATATTAGTTTTTTTTACTTTTTGATATATTTCAAAAGGAGGCAGATTTCCTTGTAAATTTTTTGATCAATTTTGTAATTTTCAAAAGGGGGATATTATTTGTGGGATTATTGTGTTTGATGTTTGGGATTATTATCATTATAAAATTTTGTTCTAAGATTTCGATATTAAAATATCTCACAATTTTCATATTTTACTAAATAACTATAATTTATCATGAAAATTGAAACATATTTCTTAAATTATTTTTCCCATGATTAATTGCAATGTATAATATTTTTATTGGTAATTATTAAGTAACTATGTTCTTTTTCTATTTAAACCATATTGTAGTATTCCTCAACCTTATAAGACACTATCAAAATTGTATGATGTTTTTATAAGTAGTACGATTGTATGTATCAAACATATAAATGATAGCATCAACCATACGAAGAGGACATTACAAATAGGTGTGTAAAACATACAATGATATAGTATAGATATTATGATGTAATTATATAATCATTGTGAGGACCTATACAATCCATTCAAATTAAACTTTGTGATGTTAAGACTTATCAATATTTTTTATACTATAGAGTAATTATTACATAGAACTATAATTTAACCTTATAATATTTCTACTTCTTATAAATTATTGTTTCTTATGCAGTTATATTATACAAGATATCTATTTCAAAATTGGGTCTTATATATTAATAAATATTCATCTTATGAGATATATATATATTTTGAAATTATATTTTATATTTTCCTTATATATTAAATGAAATTAGAATATTAATTATATATATATATATATATATTTGTTTAAGGATATGTATGTTTTCCCATAAAATAATGGTGTTTTTTTAATTTATTTTGAATTATCAAGGGGAGGAGAAAAAATATAGAAACCCACATAGAGACGATCTTGGATTTCTATTCATTTAACCATTAGATAATTTTCATATAAATTAGGATTAATAAAGATCAATAGCAGACATTTCTAATGAGATGTGAATGTTTTAAGATTATTCTATTGTGACTTCTATTATTCTACCATGTGATCACAAAAGAGATTTAACGAATTATTTTTAAGGAGAAATTAGTCTGCAATCAAAATTTTATTCTTCATATTTTATATTTTGTTTTTCAATTCTATGTTTATTTTATTTTATATTCATGTTGTAACTATCAATTTGAGATTTTATTTTCAAAAATCTATTTTTTGTTAGTTTATACCTCAAAAATAAAAAGACAAGTTTTTTTATGTTGTCACTCTCATTAAAAAGTAATGTTTTTTTAATTTCTCTCTAGAAATTTAGGATAGAGCAGTCTTGTTTATCCCTCTAGGTGAGTAAATGGATGGAATTTTTAAATGGATATCACACCCCATAAAAAGTGATATTTTTCTGGTGCGTACCATTTCTCTTTAGGATAAGAGGGGGTGAAGAGTAGAGATACGATCATGTCGATATGAACTAATATAAAAATTTAGTTTCCATTCAATTAATTTTTCCCTTATATATCTCCATTGAATAATTCATACTGGAATTTATAATTACACGTTTTTTTATTTTTTTCATTTGATTGTACACTGATATTGATCATTGGTGTGACAATTCTTTTAAGATTTTAAAAATTCTATTCAACCCTTCTAGACCAATTCAATATATCACATTCGTTCAAAAATTAAAATATATAAATTCATTCCATTATATGTTTATAAAGTAAACTTATCGTTATTATATTTTTCATTTTTAATTATACAAAATACATTCCCCTTTAATGATATTTTTTATCATTGTAGGTTTATTTATAGTAATTTTAATTATCAAGGTTGAATATGATACGTGATATTTTCTATCTAAAAAATATTATTACTTATATTTATTGTCCCATTATGATTCATAAAATTTTAAGTGATGTAATCATCCATTGTTTGTAATACTTGGTATCATGTACTTTTGTTGTAATGTAAGATTAGTATAGGATAAAATGTTGTTAGTTTGATTTATATCTCGTATGAATTACTTCTTACTCAATGTAAAATCATTAATGATATAGAAAATCCTAATTATAAATAATATAAATATAGTTTAATGAAATAATATGTTTTCTAATCAATATTGTGTTATATTCTCCCCAAAAATAAACTACATCCTATGTATTTCGATTCTCCCTCGATAAAAAATAGTTGAGGGTATCCATAAGATAGACAAGAATCAAGATGTAATTCATAAAGATATTTCAACCTCACAATATAGGGAAGGCCAATAAATCATTCTGAGGAAACATTAATGCATTCATTCATAATTAGCATATCCTAAATTTTGAGTTTCTCTCCAACTATTTGTGATGAATACCCTTTATGATTGACTATTAAGACCAATATTATGAAAGAAATTTCCTTAAGGAGTTAATAGATAATTTTCACCCATTGATGATCATTTTTTGATTTAGGATATAGAATATTATTTTCTTATCATAGCTATTAATAATTAATTTATCTAGAGAGAGTCAATCCCTGTCCAAAATTACATAGAATTCATTTGTCCAAAGAAAAATAAGATTTATAGAAATAAAATAACAAAAAACATTTATTAGAGATTAGTTATATAGTTGAGATGAAATTATAATACCACTATATTTTATCACTGATAATTCTATATCTAATCATTAGGGTGGTGATTTGCTACTCCTAGAAAACAATCCAGAAAAAAAGAAGTGGTTTGAACCGAAATCAAATAAAACATTTTATGTTCCAAGGATGATGATAATTATACCTTTCATACTTTATTTCTTGAATCAGTTTAATAGTGTTGATTGAATTAGACTTCTCTTTATCCATATAATTAGGTGGTTAAGGGTGTATATTATTCTCATTATCACTTGGGTAAGAGTATTGGTTTAGATAATGGTAAAACTCATTGAATTAGTACCCTTGAAGTGTGAAAGGTGCACAAGTTGGGACCTTCTTATCCTCTATTATATTATTTAAAATCCTCACCTCTCTTCGACACTCATGTGCTTTATAGGCAACCCTTCCTTGAATGAAACATTTTATATTTCCTTTTCAACCAATTTACCAAGTGCTTCTTCCCACTTTTTTGATACATACGAAGCTTAACAATCATTCCTTTATGATCATTATCACCTGAAATTACTTGAAACGTTATTTTTCTCTTATTTTATGTGTCTTAATGTTTTATAAGATTCATGTTGATAACCATAAATTGATATTGATAGGTAATCATAAAAATAATATATTTAACACCTCCTACCATTCTATTTGGTTACTCATGTGGAGAATCACATAATTTAACATCACCCTAGTTGTTAATTAAATAACAACTAGTTCCATGCATTGATGAAAATCTAAAGAGGTAAAATGTATAATAAATGATGTTATCATATGAAAATCAGTGTAAATAATCATATGGATTTGAAAAATTTATCAGAACATATCCTACACTATTGAAACATCATTTTATCCTTATATACTTTCACTTTAACCTTGGTTGATTTATTTAGGGTTTTATTATATTTATTAATGTAATACTGATAAAAAATGAATCAGTCTCAAATTCCATGTAATGGATCACATTTTCTCTGTATTTATTTTTATAAATTAATTAGAAAAATTTCGAGACTTGGAACTGAGATGGAATAAGATTTCGAGGCTTGGTGTGCCCAGAATGATACGATAAAAAATGAAAAGTTTATTAAAAATCAATGGAGAAGGTTTCATAAAAAAGTGGAATAACTTATAAATGGTTTTCCGGATTATAAATATGAGAGAATAATTACGTTCCAAGAAGAGAATTTTCATTATTTGGGGCCTAACCTTGACATGTTCGGGTTGAGGGTGAGAGTTTGTTTATAGACATAACCGTAATTAAAATATTTAATAAACATATTTTATTTGACACTATAGTTGTTTTTTTTAATTACAGTATATTTTGAGAAATGAATTGTTATCTCTAGAACCCTAGAAATTCCACTAAGTCAAGGGGAGAAAAAGCACTTGGAAATACGATGAAAAACTCTGGCGGATCGGGAATCGTCAATGACTCGGAACTCCATTCTTCATCAAATACTGATACAACAATGAGGTAGGATGTTGATTCTCCTAGTTATTTACTTTCCCTTTATTAAATCCAATGATGAATGCAGAACCACCAATGAACATGTTGATCTATGGTTTGATCTCTTTTAGGATGGGTGTAATGCTTGCAATGGTTTATTGGGGATTAGATTTGTGTGTTGATATTTCCTTGTGATTCTTCTAACATGAATGAATCAATACCGACATGAACATTGAAATGATATGTTCTATGGGTATTCATGTTCTTTCAAACACTCCATCAATCTACCATGTTATTCATTTGTTCTTTTCCTTCTTTATACCCTTTTGAAACCCTATGAGAAATCTACATCGAAAATTAATCATGTGATGGCACCAGGGAGGTGCGACAATAGTGTAAGGCAATGGAAACAAAAGGCAGCAGTGGTTTGAGTTGGAAAATCCAGCCGGTTTAGGTGGGGTTGCGCCGGTATAAGATAAAGACATGGTGATAGGGAGATGAATCCAGCAGGGAAACCGGCGGTGGAGGTAGCAGTAGCCCAGTATGAGAGGATAGGCCTGGTAAAGCGCACAAGATGGGCCGTCGGTAACAGGATGCAGACAAGGAAAGACCGCATCTTAGGGAGCCCACGTCAGCAAACATGGACACAATATAGATCCATGTCGAAGGGATACTAAAAAAAATAGGTGAGGATGTAGAAATAATTGGAGTAGGATGGTTTCCCACATGAAATGCACATGGTTCTGCATTGACCCCAGGGACACCGCCAAGGTGGGATATGTCTGGCGGGCACAAAAGGGCTCACATGCATTGGGCGACACCAGATGAGTTGGGCCACTCCAGCAGTCTGAAGGCCCAACATGCTAAGCCGGTTCAGGCCAGGCTGATCCAGGTCGAATCAGCCGGAACGAATTGGATCGACTGACGGGTTGAGTCAGTTCTGGCTGGTCAGATCAGACCTGGACCGGACCTGGGTTAGACCTTTTCGTAAAAATAGCGATAAATTCTAATCTGTAAGCCATTTTGATGAGGTGTTTACTGTCTTGGGAACCTTGTGCAGAGATGTGACCTTTGAGGTACTCTAAGTGAGTCTTTGTAAAAATTGTAATATGACCTCTTATATAGATAATTAAGTGTTTTGGGTATAAGCGCACTACGAGTTCAATCTTGTGGTTTGTTGTGACATGATGACTATGTGATATGGTGGTCATATTACCCATCGATGCTCTGTGCCGCATCGATGCTCCATGAACGATCGATTCCCCATGCACTATTGCTACTCTAGGCACCATCGACGCTCTGGGCACGATTGATGATCCATGATCTATCGACACTCTGGGCATTATCAACACTTCGCGTTCCATCAAAGATATGTGCTTCATTTATCCTCCATTCTCAATCAACGCGTTGTACGTCATCGACAATCCATGTGTCTTGGAAATTGGTAGATCTATGTACTCGAACTAAATAAACTTCTCTTAATGCTTTATAATTCAACATGTGTGATATAAATATAATTCATGTGTTTCCATTATGTTGTACTACGTTTGTTTCCTTTTTGGTGTACTTTGTGTGTTTATATTGTGTTATACTTAATGTATTTATTAGTTGTTTATTTACTGACCCCTAGATAGGATTTTACTCCATGTGTCATGTCTTGTGAAGATGATAAATTATTTGATGAAGATCTAGGATGACCAGGAGCTTGTGGTTATTAGAGGGATCAAACAGACATGTTATGTTTTTATGACTTCGAGCAGTTATCCTACACCTACCCTTCAGGTAAATTTTCTATGGACAAGTGTCTGGAACTTGTTCATTCACTTGATAGACTCCTTCTTTTGGGGGTATTATATTCTATCTCATTTTACATTCTAGGTTTACTACTCCCATAATATGTGATTGGTAAATTAGTGTATGTATGAATTTTTTACTAAGTGTTTTTATATTTCCAGATTTCAGTATTGGAGATGCGTGTGTGTGTAAATGCCTCACATTTGTGGGATATGCCAACTCTGTGATAGTCACCAGCCCCTGACCTATTAGAGGTATTCTTAGGTTAGTCACAGAATGTGCCCCTCTAGGGTGGGTTGCGATAGAGTGGTATCAGAGGAAGTTAGTTCTACCTAAAGAACCAAGAGTCTGTGAGATTAGTTTGGGGAAACAATGTCAAGTGTTTGGAGTTTAGATTTTATATTAGAGACCCCATTGTTGGTTTAGTGACCAATGTATCCATACACATGGACTCTGAAAACACAAGTTTTTGGGAAAATTAATGGTACATGTATCATACTGTATTTTGAGTGTGTTCTCATGTACATCTGGATTCGGCTCACTAGGTATACTATATTGACTATGGTGCTTCTTGATCTATTTCAGGATATCTCTACATAGGCATCCGACCAGGGTTATGATGCATTATTATGAGTCCTCATAGTGATGATGCATTGGTATTGGGACCATTACCAGAGATATAACCTTCTTGTGGTGTACTAGTGATACTACAACCTGAAGAGCCACAGTTACTACCAACATATCTGATAGAGGACGCAGATAGGATAAGTGTGTTTCATGAGTTCCAGAGGAAGTAACATATTAGGTTTTGTGGTGAGATATACCCCAAGGTAGCTGAGGATTTAATGGAGGTAGTTACCCATGTCTTCGGCCTTGTGAGGATGTCTCCTGACCAGATGTAAGTTCTAGCAACGATCCTTCTTTATGGATCATTAGGGAGATGGTGGAGCATAGTGACCGTGACACATGATGAGAAGACTCTATCATTGTTATAATTTTAGATCCTCTTTAGGAAGGAGTCATTTATAGATATTTTAAACTTAGTATACATGCATGAGCTCCACCATCTGTAGTTGGGTAGTCCAACAGTAGTGGAGTACTCAATGATATATATAGATCTTTTTTGCTACTCCACATATATGTTGTGGGCCCATATTTTAGGTCTCAAATCATTGATAAGGGGATGTTATAGGAGATTAGGGAATACATGATATCCCGTAGTAGCCATACATTTGTTGGGGAACTACAGTGAGCCCTAATAGTGGATTTCATTCTAGAGGAGCAGACGCAAGTAGTGGGAGTTACCAACATGAATTGGGCAGAAAAACATTTAGTGGTAGGTAGAATATAAGAGAGGTAGGGATTCATGTGGGTTAATAACTATAGTTGATGAACATATGATCTAGTATCAATTGTGTGGAGATCCCAGGGTAGAGTGGGTCGACTGAAGGACAGGCTGTGTTACTCGTGCGGTAGTCGGAAACATCTGGTTTGAGATTACCTGACTTTCCATGTGGACAATTAAAATAAAATTGAGGTAATGTCAATGTATACAAGGAGGCGTAAGAAGAGTGGTTCATAGGGCAGTGGTCATGGTAGAGGAGAAGGTATATTAGTAGGCGGTGTGTGGTGGTTTGTCGTACTACCACCACCACCACCAGGTGGTCCACTATGGGCTCAGGGAGCTAGTGGAAGGGATGAGGTCAGTATCAGGTGATGGAGGATTATGACATCAATTCTCCAGAGATGATTAGGGATATGATCTGTGCCATTTCTACATTATATTATATTTTTATAGAGATAGGTTCTTTTAGCTTATTTCTCTCCACGAGCCTTGTTCGAGACTTGAATATTCATGTTGAACCATTGACTTGATACCTATGCTTGGAGACACCTACAGAGAGATATTTGATGTTCACACACTTGTGCCGAATGTGTTCCCTTAATCTATGGGTAAAAGTTTCATTTGGATCTCTTAGTTGAAGCGTCGAGTCCTTACGACGACATTCTTGGTATGGGATGGTTATCCAGAGTTCATGCCAAGATTGACTATTTTAGGCATAGAGTGGGTGTGTCTATGTAGATGGGACAAAGTTTTACTTTGTTGGTGAAAATTAAACACATATAGCGCATGATACACATACTCATATCAGACTACATCTGATTACTACCATCATTGATAGCCTCAGTCTTGGTATGATGGATGATAGGAGAATGTAATTTCTTGTAGTGGTGTTGATGTGAGAGGACATATTTATTGAGGACTTCCCCAGATTACCTCCCCACAGGTAGGTAGGCTTCTGCATTGACCTCTAACCTAGGACAACACTAATATCAACACGTTCATATTGTGTGATCCCGTACACCTTAATGAGTTGAGGGTAAATTTAGAGGAATTGTAGAGGAAGGGTTTCATGGGACCCAGTGTTTCACCCTGGGTGGACCTAGTTTTGTTTTCCAAGAAGATTGAAGAGGCCTTGAGATTATGATTAGACATATGGAGCCTGAACAAGGTGACCAAAAAAATATGTATCCACTAATGAGGATTGAATATGTATTCAATCAGATGAAGGGAGCAAGGTGACTCTCGAAAATAGACCTTAGATCTGGATAAGTCCATCTTCGTGTACGGGATCAGGATGTAATGAAGATAGCCTTCAGTTGTTTGTATGGACACTATGAGTGCATAATGATTCCATTTGGTATGAATAATTCCCTAAAAGTGTTCATGGGACTTATGCATAAATTCTTCAATCCTTACATAGACCAGTTCATCGTGGTCTTCATTTATGACATCTTTGTGTACCTGGAATCCAAGGTGGAGCACGTGATACAATTGAGGATTGTCCTAGACACACTTCAAGTGAACCTGATTTATGGGAATCTCGGTAACTATTAGTTCTGGATTTGGGAGATCCACATTCTATGACATGACATTTCAGAGGCATGAGTTTCATTATATCAAATAAATATTAAAGCAGTGCTTGCTTGTGAGTCACCCAATAGTGTTACTGAGGTGTGGAGTTTCCTGGGTTTGGATGGATAGTGTTAGAGGTTTTTACCCAAATGCTTCAGAGTAATATAACCCTTGATGGCCTCGACATGGATGGGGTATCCTTTCATGTGGAAAGATATGTGCCAGCAGTGCTTTCAAGAGATGAGGCAGAGGTTGAAGAGTGCTCCCATCTTTATAAAAATAGAGGAGGATATCAGGTATGTAGTGTTCTATGATGTATCATGGATTGGGAATTGTTATGTCATGATGAAGGGATAATTAGTGATTTCTTATCCTTTATTCTAGTTGAGGAAACATGAATATAACTACCCAACTTATGATATTGAGCTTTTAGCATTAGTCATTGCACTGAATATGTGTCTACACTACTTAATGGGAAAGCAGTTTACCATATACTCTTAACACAAGAGTCATAAGTACATATTCTCTTAGATGGATCTAAACTGGAGACATATACGATAGATACATCTCCTCCAAGACTATGACATTGAGATTGTTTATACTCAAGGTAAGGTGAAAGTAGTGGCAGACACTCTCCACTAGAGATCCTTTTTATACTTTTTGAGTGAGGTGTCCAAGCAGTTGGTCATGTTACAGATATCCTCTGTGGATAGAGATGGAGAAGCTTACCTCTAGTCGATGGTTTTCACCCCTCCACTGTTACAGCATGTTAGAGAGGCATAACATGGGGATATCAACTATGAGACCCAAAGTTTTATATTTCCCATGGGGCATCCCATGATGGATATTCGATAGGTTGGGATCATGTTGTTCATTTTAGAGGGTGAAAAATGGTACTAGTGACATTGCAGGAGGAGGTTCTCAGGGAGTTCCACACATTCCCTTTAGTAGTATATCTAGGGTGTGGAGAAGATGTTCCAAGACCTCTTACATTACTAATGGTGGTCGAGGATGATGATCGTGGGGGAAGAGATCATTTCTTGATGCCTCACTTGTCTGCCAGAAAAAGATGAGCATGAGGTTCCAACGGGCATGACTTAACCACTTGAGGTTCCAGAGTGGAAGTGGGATCCGACATCGATGGAATTCACGATGGGTTTATAATGGAAATTCATGGGACATGATACCCTATAGGTGATTATTTAATAACTCACCAATTTGGACCACTTCCTACTGATCTGTGAGTAGAGTTCATTTCAGATATTGGGATGCCTCTATGTGTAAGAGACTCTTCAGCTTCATGAAGTGCCATCGATGATCGTTTCAGACTGTATTGCTTTTTTGTAGGAGGTTTTTGGGACTCCAATGCGATTTATCATGGGTTTTCATCCCTGGATGGATGGCTAGATATAGAGGTACATCTTAGATATTGAGGACATGTTATGTGCTTGCATCCTAGAATTTGGTCGTAATTGGTAGGATCGCCTACCACAGGTGTAGATTGCGTACTAAAAGAGCTATTACTCCACCATTTGTATGGAACTATTTGTTTCCTTGTACGAGACACCATGCAGATACCACTATGCTGGAAATGCCCACGGGAGTCGTCACTCACAGGTCCATATTTGGTGCGGGCTACCATCGAGAAGGAGCAGATCACCCAGGGCAGAATGTGGACTATACAAACCAAGAAGAAGTCATATGCTGACAAGAGATAGAGGGATGTCGAGTTCAGGGAGGGAGACCATATACTTCTTCAGGTGTCACCTCAGTGGGGATTGTAGAGCTTTGGTCAGGGTTGCATGTTATCTCTGAGATATGTCAACACATTTAGATTCTGAGTAGAGTTGGTGAGGTGGCATACCGTGTAGATCTAACACCACTATTTCACTGAGTGAATTATGTCTCCCACATGTCACAATTGAGGATGTATGTTCATTATCTATCACAAGTCATTGAGTAGGATGAGATGGATATTGATGATGGGGAAACTATTGCAGAGTACCTGTTGGTGATCAAGGATCGACATGAGTGGATCCTTTCTGGGTGGTCGATTCCTCTAGTGTGAATTCAGTGGAATCTCAATAATCTCTAGGAGAGCACTTCGGAGAAGGAGGCATGGATTAATTCTCATTATCCTCATTATTTTTGTTGAGTAGCCCTTTTTTTGGCTTTTAAGGATGTAAATCCCTATGGTGGGGAGAACATAATGACTTGGGTTTTATTTAGTTTAATTTTAAAAAATTAATTAGAAATAATCCAAGACTAGGCACTGAGACATTGTGACATTCCAAGGCCCGGTGTTCCCATAATTATACGATGAAAAATGTTGTGCTTTTTAATAGAGAACATGAGATGGTTTCTTGAAAAAGTGGAATAACTAATAACAAGTGCCTGTATCAGAAATCTGAGGGTTATAATGTGTTCAGAGCGATGAATTGACCTTAGGAGGGTCCAAACCTCAACCGACATGAGTTAAGGGTAAATTTTATATTTTTGATGTAACCATTATTAATATTTTTTACAAAAATAATTTATTAGATTATATTTTTGTTTCTTTAAATTAAGGCCTATTTTAAAGAATCTAGGGTTATCAACATAACATTGGAAATTATTCTAATTCAAGTAGATGGAATCCTCCCTGATGAACCATGATGAATGTGGGATGATCGAGGATCAACGATGACAGAAACCTCCATTCTTCATCAACGAAAGACCTATCTATAATTTATGATGTTGATTCTCCTGGTAATTTCCTTTCCCCTTCTTATATCTAATAACAATCATGAACCAACAATCAAACATGTTGAATTGTGGTTCGATCGCTTGCAGGGTGGGTGTTATGCTTGTGGGATTTAATTGTGGATTATATTTTTGTGTTGATTTTTATTTTGTGATTCTACTAACATGAATAGATCAAGGACAAAATGCACAAGGACAAGATCCATTATTTTGGTATTCATGTTCTTTGAAACTCCCCCCTCCCAATCTTTTGCGTTAATCATGTGTTCAACACCATCTCCCTACCATTTTGAAACCCAATGAAAAATCTGAATCGAGAATAAATCCCTCAAAGGATCGATGGAGGTGTGACAAGAGTACAAGGTGGTGGTATCACTAGGAAGAAGTGATCATAGGAGACTGTGTTGGTCAATTTAGGTGGGGCAGTGTCGGTCCAGGCGGATGACATTCTCACAGGGCGAGGAAACCAGTGGGCTATCTAGAAATGAAAGAAGTAGTGGCCTTGTAGAGGAGGTCAGACCAGGTGAAGCGTGGCAGCATTAGCCACCTCTAGGGAAGCCAGCAGTGGAAGTAGGATGATGTTCATACAAAACCGTTTCGGAGGGAGCACGCGGCGGTGGGGGCCATGATAAATGACCATGGGGATACAGTAGGAGGCTGGGACGATGAACTGATATGTTTCTTCAAGCGACATTCGAGGGAGCCCATAGTGGAAATGAGGCCACAAGACCAGGAAAAGGAGGTGGTCCAACTGCTTTGACCCAAGGGATGTGACCTGTGCATGCCGTATCCAGCACCCACTAAATGTCCAGTAGGTGACAGGATGGGAAAATGAGTCGAGCTACTCCAGCAACCTGACTGGAACCACCCAACGGGCTGAGCCAGTTTGGGCCAAGTCAGGATGGCCAATATGGGTCGAGTTGGACAACAAAATTCATTCTTAGTTGGAAGGTCTAGGATGGTTCGGGTCCAGTAGATCGGATTAGAGTCGGACCGAACATGGGTCCGACCTTTAAAAGAAACATACCTTTAAAATATATATCCATTTGATGAGTTATTTTTAGAGTTGGGACCCTTGTGGTGATAAGGTCCTTTGATATAATCTAAATTATTCTCTGTAATATTTGGAATATGTCCTATTGGATTGTTGAGTAGGTTCTCTCGGTACAATCATGCTATGAGAGGGATCATACAGCTAGCTGTGACATGGTGACTATGTGACATAGGGGCTGCATGACCCATCAATACTCTGTGTTCCATAAACAATATGTGGTCAATTGATGATCCATGAAACATTTATGCTTTAGGTTCCATTGACTCTCTAGGCACTATCGTTGCTCCATGCTCCATCGACACTACAGGCACTATCGATGCTCTGAGTGCCATTGATGTTTTAGAGTACATCGACACTCTGGGTTCTATTAATTCATTGTGTGTCATTGACACTCTATATTTCCTGGAAACTAGGAGATCTATAGACTACAACAGAAAATCCTTCCCACTATGCTTTGGACTTATACCTGTGTGAGATGACGGTATTTCATGTGGTTTATTTATGGTGTACTTCACATGTTTCCTTGATGGTGTGTTTCTTGTATTTCCTTTTTGGAATACTTCATGTATTTCATAGTGATATTTCATTTGTTGTTCTGTGGTGTCATAGTAACTATTATTTTACTCACCATTTGAATGGGATTTTCTAGCACGTGTCATGTCTTGTGCAGATGATCGATGCTTTGATGGAGGTCAAGGTGGACCGGGACTAGGTGATTCTTAGAGGGACTAGATAGATGTGTTGTGCTCCTACGACTTCGGGAATAATTCCTACACCTAAACATTAAGTGGGGTGTTCTGTGGATGAGTTTTAGGAACACGGGAATTCACTTGACAAACTCTTTCTTTTTGTGGGCTTTTATTCTGTCCCAGTTTACTTTCTAGTTTTCCTACTATCATACCCTATAGTTGGTATCTTAGTGTATTCATGCATTTTT
This sequence comes from Viscum album, assembly GCA_963277665.1. Classification (NCBI taxonomy): domain Eukaryota; kingdom Viridiplantae; phylum Streptophyta; class Magnoliopsida; order Santalales; family Viscaceae; genus Viscum; species Viscum album. The sequence continues at coordinate 440,514,905 of OY728135.1, read as the reverse complement.
TACTTAGTGTTTTTAAATTTTACCATTTCATGATTGGATATGTTTTCTTGTGTACATGTACTTAGGATAATGCCTCCCATTTTTTGGATTTTCCTAGTCGGTGGTAGTCTCCATCCCCTGGCTTATTAGAAGTGGAATTGGGGTTGCCACAACATGAGCCCCTCTAGGACATGTTATGATAAACCAAATGTATGATAACATATATATTTAAGAAACATTAATTAAATATCTATTACATAAATATACATTTATTTTAATCTTAAAAGAGTATGAATCCTAGTGTCCTTGGGAAATTAGATACATAGTACAATAATAATAAACATGGGTAAAGCACCATTATATAAATACTCCAAAACTTTCCCACACATTCCATCGATATTTTAATATTTAATGAGATAACCTGGAGATGTACATAAAAATAGTGGGATTTATAAATCCTGATAAATGTCTAATCAAAGAATAACATAACTAAAGTAATAACTATGAGTCAAGATGTATATCAAGATTATATAAAATAGGTGATAATCATAAACCAAAAAAATTGATGCATGATAGAATATTATAACATAATGTAAATATAGAAAAAAAAATTTATAAAACATGAAATCCTAAGAATAATTCGTGGCTAAACTCTATGAAATCATAACATACTGTTCTTAATGTAGCTTCTAGGTGCTATATAAGAGCGTTTCAGCCATCTCCCCGCTTTAAATTTTACCATGATTAATGATTATTCTTGGATCAATATGAAGATGAACGCCAGTATCCATAGAATAAATTCAATGATTTAGATAAATAAAAAAGTACCCCAAAACCTATAGAGAGTATTGACATATTTTGTTTATAATTAATTAAATTAATTAAATAATTACCTCTAAGTTGATTCATTCATTGTTGATGCGTTCGACCATGGGTCCGAGGTGCGGCTTCACTGCGATGTAGAATCCAAGGATAAGATTTTTCGAGTGGTGATCCACACGTGCACTAGGTATCTCTAGACATCGTCAAAGGAGTCTCTGGGTGCTAGTACAGAAGATCATTTTTCTTGTGATGTTCACCATTGACTACCTTGATAATTGATTCCAAAGAATTCTCCTAGATCCGGTGGAGGTGGATCTCCCTCGTTCTTGAGTTCATTCTTGGAGAGGGAATAGTTCTCTAGGCTCAAGAGATATTTTCAAAGGTTGTTGTGAACAAATCCATTAGTTAGCCAATGGGATTACCTATTAGGTAATTAGATAATAATAACATAATAGGGAATTTAATTCACAAGGTAATTATAAATAATCATCACATGTTCCGTTACTTATTTTATTATTCCATATGAAACCCCTTGTCAAATAATAACACCAATGCTTTTATTTCGATGAAACGTTATTAAATAGAATGTAATATTTAAATATTATTTAAACAAATAATATTTAATATTATTTCTCAATGGATCTATAACATGGTCCGCCAATCCTCCTCATTATTTATAGGGCCTTTAATAATGAGTATTTATTTAATAAAGATATATAACTGCATTATTCTCTGATAAATTAATATTCCATCTGAAATATATTATCTCAAATAACTAGAGCTGAAATAAATATTATCATGAATACATCAATAATTATCAAACCAAAAATGGAAATAATATTTAATCAAGTTGTTAAATAATAAATTAATTAACATAGATATTATCTACAATTAGTGTGTGACCCTCTTGGCCTCTTTCTAATTGGCATTAGGCAGGCTTGCCTAATGTCCAATATTACTATCTAGCAATGGGTCAAGGAACCCAAGAGAAAGAAGTTGATGTCACAATGACATGTCACCGTATATGAACACTTACCATGTAATATAATCCCATTGTCCCAATATATCAGATCAAGCGGGTTGCATGCAAGTGTCATCAAACCATGTGCTCTATTTCTCATTATTTGACTTCTCGAAATTTAACTTTCCTAGAGAACTCCATGGACATGTATTTAGTTAGGCTAAATCATTTCTATCAAATGTCCAAATATGTCCACGTTCATATAACTGAAAAATCCTTTCTCGCATTATTCATTAATGTAGTATTACTCGTAACACACCCAACATATCCTACCTCACCACAAAAATCTAACATCATGGTTTTCATCAATACATCTAAGTGTTTGAGTCATAATACCCATTAATAATAATCATAAATTCTAACGACTAATACACACATCCAAAAACATGAATATCCAACAACACTTATGACTGTGGATTTCCAACTAGCGGCTCTCGTTCTCTTAATATCATCCTGGATATTACCAAGGGTACACACCATGAGATGGTGCCTCAAAGTTTCATGATTCCCCACCCATGATAGAATGTATCATTTGTGTCCCTTAAAATGATATCATATGGACATAGAACATATATTGAACAATAGTATCATGGAACTTATGCGTTCTCATCATGGTAGGATTCTACTATGACCATTTAGTGTTCCAACTATTCTTAGGAAATTATCACATACTATGTCACATAGAAGAAAAATCATGATGTGACAAGAAGTTTATTAAAATCACTGAATTGATAGAGGTCAATAATAGAGTAAAAATGTTGGTTTCTAGGACACCAATTCCAATAGAATCCCACTTGTACTAGATCCAACTACCAACAACCTTCAATGTGCTAGCTATCACATGATATTCATGCTTCTGCTGTGATGGGACTTTTGTTAAGGGGTCAGCCACGTTCTCTTCCATGGAAACTCTAATCACTATAACTTCACCCCTTTGATAGAAATCCCTCAAGGGGTGATACTTTGGGAGTATGATTTTTGACCATTTCTATGACCTTAGATCCTTTTTAAGATCAACCGCTGCAGTAGTATCACAATACAATGTAATGGTATCTTGACCACTAGGTACCACATCATGTTCCTAGACAATGTTATGAATCTATACGTATTCCTTGACTTCTTAAAAAGACGCTATATATTCAGACTCTACTATAGAATCATTGAAAATGGGATACTTTGAACACTTCCATCTCACAGGTCCTCCATTGAGATAGAAAACATATCCTACGTGAGACTTCAGATCATTCTGATCTATCTGAAAACCAACATCAACATACGCTCTGATGACAAGATCCTTGTCTCATCCACACAATAGGAACATATCTTTAGTTTATAGGATATTCTAGTTATCATTCAAATGTGTTTCTCTCGGATCATCTTGATATCCTCCAACCATGATCAGTGCATAGGCTACATCATGTATGGAAAATAAAATAGAATACATGATAGATCTATTGCTAAAGCGTATGGAATCTTATTCATCATAAATTTCTAATGTTGTGTTTGGGGAAATATTTTCTTGGAATGATTTATGTCATGTGACACTGGAACCAATCCCCTCTTGGATTATTCCATACTAAATATATTTAATATCTGTTCAATGTATGTATTTTGAATTAGTCCAAGTAGCCTCTTAGATCTATCACAAATGATCTTGATACCTAGAATATAGGCTGATATGCCTAAGTCCTTCATGGAGAAGAAATTGTTCATCTAGTCCTTGACTAACTACAAGACTGGTATGTCATTTCCAATAACAAATATGTCACAAAAATACACTACTTGGAAAACAACCTCATTCCCATTAAACTGCTTATAAACACATTTCTCACATTCATTCATAACGAAACCAAATTCTCTTATGGATTCATCAAATTTTATGTTCCATGATCTGTATGCTTTATTTAATCCATAAATGGATATCTTCAACTTTTATACCCTTTTAACATCACATAGTGTCCTAAACCCTTTTGGTTGTTTCATATAGACATATTCTTGAATTTTCTCGTTAATTAATACAGTTTTGACATCTATCTTCCAAATATCATAGTTATGGAATGATGCTGTGGAAAATATAATTCTTATGGATTCAAGCATTGAAAATGGTTAAAATATTTCATCATAGTCAACTCATTAAAAATATTAAAAACTTAATCCACTATAATTTCTTTATAGGTAAAAACTTTACCTTCCATGTCTACTTTCTTCTTGAAAACCCAATTACACTCAACATGCTTTACATCAACTGGTGCATCGATCAGAACCCACACATAGTTCTAATACATGGAATCCATTTTAGAATTCATAGCTTCTATCCATATTTTATATTCTGATCTCTCTAATTATTTATTGTAGGATAGATTTTCATCATTGTCCAACAATAATGAGTCACCATCCTTGGTGATAAGGAAACCATCTCTCTCTAGTTCCCTTACATATCTTGTACTCCTATGCAGTAATTCTGTTTTAGGATGTACCTCTTCCATGGGGACATGTGGAACATGTTCTTGTACCAACTCATATGTATCTTGAGTATCAATTTCATCAAAGTAAATCTTTCCCCCACTATACTTTTTGAGGATTCACCCTTTCTCAGGAAATATAACATGTCTAGAAACAATCAATTTCTTGTCTGAGGGGTTGTATAAGTAGTATCCCTTTTTCTTCAGATGATACCCTATACTGATACACTTCATTCCCTAGGGTGCTAGGTTTTTTCCTGAGAAAGCTTTAAAAATATCTCACACCCCCATACACATGTATGCAACAAAGTCAGTTTATTTACACTATATAGATTGAAGGGAATACCATTTTCCACTTTTATTGGTACTCAGTTTAATGTGATGACACAATTTCCAACGAATATCCCCAAAAGGATAATGGAAGATCTGTATGACTCGTCACCAGTATTACCATTACCAATATGGTATGACTACCCATTTCACTAACACAATTCCAAAGTGGTGTATAAGGTGAAGTGAATTGAGATAGAATCATAGACTCCCATAAAAGGTCGATGAACTCTTGGTGAAGATATTATCCACCTCGATCTGATCAAAGCGTCTTTATCATCTTACCAAGATGATTATCTACATCATTTTTTGACTCCTTGATTTTATTAATGTACTGAGGATTATACCTCATTAATTAAAAATAACCATATCTACTCAATTCATGAGTAAATTTAATGATGTACGAATATCCACCTCTATCTTCTATAAGAAATTTTCCACAAACATTATTGTTTACCAATCCAATAGCCTTTGTGGACCTTTCACCATGTCCAACAAATGGTGGGTTGGCCATTTTACCTTTATAATCAAGTGTGACATATATCAAGTGGTTTTAGCTCGGAAGAGTTTAAATAACCATATTGACAGAGCCTTTTCAAGCACTTATTATTTACATGATCAAAACAGAGAGGCCACAACTGGGTGTTTTACTAGTCATGAGAACTTGGTTTGTTATCAATTTCCAACACTTGGTTCTTGTAATTTAAAACATACAAACTATTATTTAAATGTTCCATACCATAATATATGTTGTCCTTATAAAAGTAACAACATTTATTTAGGAACATGAAAATAAATCCATCTGCATCTAAAATCAATATAGAAATTATATTCTTGGTAACATGTTGTAAACAATAAAATCTATGTAAAACCAAAGTCATTACCATCAGAAATTTGAGGTGGTAGTCACCAATGATAATAGCAGTCATCCTCACACCATTGGCATCTCGTAGATCAAATTCTTCTCTAGAAATTTTCTGGAATCTACTTCGTTCCTACATTTGAATATAGATGTGATCCCCAGAAGCTGTGTCTAGTACCCAGTGAGTAGAAATGGGAGGATTTCAATCGATTACAAATACACCTTTGGCTTCCCCTTACGTCTAGGCGCAATTCCTCTTCCAATGGACTAACATAGCACTTGAAAATCATACTACCACCTTTTCCATAGCCTGCCTCTAGATATTCTTCATCTTGGTTGGATGGTGCTTGGAAGATTTAGAATATTCATAAATATTAGGCCCCTTTTTCTTTGTACATCATCTTCCTATTCACAATAAGGACTATAGTTTTTTCGTGCTCCATGTACTTATCAACGTGGTGAATCAGGGTAAGGAGCTCTGATAGAATCGTCTTTTTATAGTTCAAATTATAATTCAAAATAAAACTAGAGAAGGTCTTAGGAAGCGATTATAGTATAAGATCTATAGGCAACTTATCTGGAAATTTAATCCCTACGATATCCAGATGCTTACTGTAGCCAATATTCATGACTATATGTGGTCCAGTAGGCATAGACTCTCCATGATTAGTAGTGATCAATGATTTGGAGATTTCATACCTCTCATGTCTCACCTTCTCTTGATAGAGATCCCAAATCTAAGACAACAAGAAATAAACATCCATTTCTTCATGTTTCTTCAAGATATAATTGTTCATGGATGATAGAATTAGGTAATGAACATATTAGCTTAATTCATATGTTACTTGTACATATAGAGTTCCCCATCACTCACCACATTTCCATGCACAATTGGTAAAGGTTCTTCTAGCACATAATGTGTCCTCTCTTGGAGAAAGATAACCCGAACGTTCCTTTTCCACTCAAGGAAATTAGTGTTGGTGATAAGGTTTTCTTTCTAATGTATGGATCGCAATGATAATTTTTCTGTCATTTTTTATTTTGTTTCTACAAATATGATGAAACATGTTTTAGTACATTATCTTGATACATGTAGACAAATAAATACATTAAAATCTATTAGTCTCTCACTATTTGGTTGAAACCCAATTTTCCTCTGAATTGGCATCAGATTAATTTATTTTTAGGACATTATAGTGGAAAAGATCCATATTAACATTAACGTTACCCCATCTATGGATGGTAAATAAACACGATATGTTTTAGTTTGGAATTAAAAATGCCAAATACAGTAATTCATAACTCCTTGATCTGTTGAGTGGACTCCCCAATCCCAAAATCCTTAATATTGGATTTCCTCAACCTTTGCCTCTCTGTTACACCAATTCCTTCTTGGGCAGTCATCCCTTTATGTAAACAAAGTTATATAATCCCAAAACCACAAATAATAATTCATTGATAATTGATAGAACCCTACCATGGGTTGGTCAAGCACTTCGAACTATGGTTCGATTCCAACCTTTGTAATGGAATGCTATACCGACTTAATATTTAATTGGTTGATTTTATCCTTTATGCAAAAATTGACACTTATTATTTTTCCACATTATTTATAATATTAAGTGAGATATACTTATGTTATTAACTATGTATATATAACATTTACATATAATCCATTTTATTTTAGTTTCATCTTGTACGCATGTTAGGTCATTAATTATGTGATCGCGTCAAACAACCATAATTAATAACCATACTGCAGATGAAATTAAATAATGGGTATGATCATGAGAATTACTCTTGGTTTATTGATCTAGAACATGAAAAACTAGCCCTCACATAGTGGAGAAACACCATCAAACATTTATGGTTTGTTTTTACGTCTTTCCACATGTACACCATTGTATCTTCTTGGATTGGTTTCGACTCGGCTCCAAACATGAACCACATCCACTAGATTGGGAGATCCATTCATTAAATATGCTTTTAACACACACACAGGTAAGGGGTAAATGGGGGTTTACATAAAAAACCATGAGAATTTATACCCTACATATTAATGAGGAGAAGACATGCAGAGCATCAATTTGAATCTAATAAAAAAATTAAAATGGAACCAATAACATACAAAGTCTGGTCTAAATGATGATAAACCACATACATGAAATCATTTATTCATTTAATGAAAATAGAATTCAACTATTTAATCATTATTATTAAGATAAATTACACTTCAATCGATTAATCATTGTCTTAAATTAATCAATACCATTTATCTTAATCCTTTTCTTAATTTCCTTGATAATATCATACATAACCTTATATATAACTTTTACCTTGGAGGAAACCCAATTAATACCCCTCCAAAACAACCCAGTATGCATTATACATTTATACACTTTATTTTTTGTGACATGTAGCATGCACAAAGAATTATAATTGTAATACATCTCATACACGATATGCTGATCTTTAAACATCACACAGATTTTAATTAAACACACACACACACACACCTTATATATACATACACAGAAACACACACACACACACACACACACGCACACACACATATATATATAAACCTTTCACATTATGTGTCCCATCTTTACACCCACATGAAGGTAAATTACTCAAGGGTTACATAACAGAATAATATAATTTTAAATTTGTGTAATCTGGAAAAATTACAGGGCATGTAGATCCGACTACACAATGTGTACCTTCCTTAATATCCATCCAAGGTACTCACATGTGGAAATTACAATTGATGTTTACATCATTAATCTTTGGTTTTCATGCATGTACAATGGGACACATGTTGTGTTGACTCCGTGTTACACGATCACTATCTGAGAAAGATGTGTATGATATACATGACCTGACATTGACCCGAAGGGACTACACGCCATGTCCATTGGGCCCCACAATGTGTAGTCCAGATGATTGTGCGCCGGTCTATCATGGTCAACAAGCATCGAAAGAATTAACTACAATGTGGGTAATTAATGCATAGAGCTTGAGTGATTTCTAAACTATTACTGATGTGATGAACACAAAAACATTGTTTCTGATCAATATTACACATTCTGTAACTCCCAATAGATGTAATGTACTATCTTTTTACCTAGAAAGAATCTTCGGTTCCTCCTGTTGGGATCCTCGATTTAATTTTAATCATTAAATTAATTTTTTTGTTGGATCTGTGAGAAACATAAGAGGAAAAATAGAGCTCAAAATTCAGATTAAAAAACAACTAAACATATATCGACAAAAAAAATTATTAAAGAATTAATCATAAATTAATTATTTAAATAATTATAAACAAAAAGATGAATGCTCTCTTACAACTTGTAGGTTTTGGGTGTAGTGGAAGCACGATTGAGCCATTACTCAAATTTAAATATTACAGTGATCAATGATTATTCTGAGATCCATACAACGATCCATTCTACATTCTATAAAACAAAATCAATGATTTGGAAAAGGAATAAAAAGCTGAAACTGTGATAGAGGATTAACAATTTTTCTTATAATTTAATTAATTAAGTTAAATAAGCTCCACTCTTGTGATTCTTTCTTTGTTGATGCATTCGACCACGGGTCTGATGTGTGGCTTCATTGCGATATAGAATCCAATGATAGTATTCCTCTAGTGGTGATCCAAACATGGTCCAAATATCTCCAGATGTTGCTAAAGGAGTCTCTGGGTGCTAGTTAAGAAGATCATTTCTCTTAAAATGTCCACCTTTGATCACATTTAGAATCACATCCAAAGCATTCTCCTCGAACTGGTGGAGGAGTATCTCTCTCATTCTTTAGAGAGTTGTTAGAGAATGAAGAGTTTTGAGCTTTTTTCAAAAGTTATTATGCACACAACAATCTGTTAGATGGTGTGATGACCCCGTGGATAATTATAGAATAATAAAATGATGCGGAATTAAATTCACTAAGTAATAATAAAAAATTAGAACAAGTGTCGTTACTTATTTTATTATTCCATGTGAAACCCCTTGTCAAATAATAATATAAATGCTATTATTTCCATGATATTTTCCTATCATGCATGTTATATTTAAATATTATTTACCCAAATAATATTTAATATTATATCTCACAGATCCAATAGCTTGGTTTTTGAATTTTCAACAGTATATAGCAGGCCTTGAATAATACTATTTAGTTAATAAATAAATATAACTATATTATTCGCTGATAAATAAATATTCCATCTACAATATATTCTCTTGAATAATAGGGGATGAAATAAATAAGATCAAGAATACTTGAATAATTATTAAACAAAATCATGGAATAATATTTATTCAACTTGTTAAATAACAAATTATTTAACTGAGATACTAGCTATACTTAGATTGTGACCCACTAGGCCTCTTTATCATAGGGATTATGCGGGATTGCCTAAATTCCAAGATTACTGTCTATAAATGGGTCAAGGAACCTAATTGTAAAAATTTGATGTTGAAATGACATTTCATCTCATAAGAGTGCTTACCGTGTAATGTAATCCATTTGTCCCGAAATCTGCAATCAAGCGGGTTGCATGGAAGTACCTTCAACCCATGTGGTCGATTTATCATCATTGACTACACAGAATTAAACTTTCCTAGAGAACACTATGTCCAAGGATTTAGTTGGGAAATATAATTTCCATCAAAGGGTTTTATATATCTACTTTCATTTAATTGAAAAATCCTTTCTCTATTTATACCTTAATGCAATATTACTCACGATGCACACAACATATCATACCTCACGGTGAACCTCTGTCATCATGGTTTCCATGAATACATCTATGTGTGCGGGTCATAATAACCATTAATAGTATTATTAATGTCTAAGGACCAATACATACTTCTGCAGATCGTAACATAAAATGACACTTATGAATGTGGATTTCCAACTGGTACGTCTTTTTCTAATAATATCCTTCTAGATATTACCAAGGGCACACACCATGAGAAGGTTCCTCAATGGTTCATGAGTCCCCATCCCTGATAACTTATATCATTTGTTTCCCTTCAAATTATATCATCTATACATAGAAAATATATTCAAGAATAGTTTCATGAACTTCTGGGTTCTCATCATATTAGTTATATTCTATGACCTTTTAGTATGATGACAATTCTTAGTACATTATCACATATTAAGTCATGTAGAAGAAAAATCATTATGTGATATAGCGTTTATTAATATTCATCCAATGAATACAGGTTTATCATAATGTATAAAGAAGTTTGTTTCTAAAACACCAAATCCGACACATAAGATTACCTCTAATGTGACACACATGATATCTTATATGATAAAAACATTTCCCAATGCATTGGGGGGATATATAACATTGGGCCCACCCTTTATATTCATATCATGTACAAGCATTGGTGTTACACTTAAATAATACTATATAAGAACATTGTTTCCAATTTTTCACCCTTGAATAAAGAATTTGGGTTACATACATGGATATACCAAATCAATGAATCATTTTTTACATCTATGTGAATACCCTTGAGTGTAAAATGATATGGGTATTCAAAATAAAAAATTTTTCTTATAAAATAATGGGATAATTTATGTGACATTACGAATGTAAATAAATGTTCATGGAAGAGTTAAATGAGGGAGAAATGTGTTATATCCTGAATTGAGAATCATATGTACATTAAATAGATTTTTAGTAACATATACTAACATGAAAAACTAGAAACAAAATAGTATATATCAAATTAAGTTCTTGAATAATGTGGAGTAGTAGAGAATACCCTTACCTTGAGAGATCAATTCTAAAAGATTATAGAAGAATCTTAAGAACATGGAAACATGTTATAATAGAGTTATATAGGTATAATGACATGAAATTTGTGATAAATAGGTTTTTATTTAATAATATTGGGAGTTTGGGTGGTAATTTATAACAAAATAGGATAATTCATTATTAGTTTCTAAGGATATTATAGAGACACTATTTGATAAAATAACCAATAAAACAAACCATATAATAGTTTTTGTGAATGATTTTAGTTTCATTGTATCAAAATAGAATTTTCATGGACTCATAATTATATATATAAAGTAAAAATGAAATGGGATACACATAATACTTTTTTGGTTACAAAACAAAATAAAAAATCATACTACTAGGGTTTAGATACATGACCCCTTATTACACAAACATACTCTTTATGGGTAAGGTGTGTGATGGTGTCAATTTATTGGGGTGGTTCATTGAACATGGTTTGGTTGATGATCATGATAATCATGAACTTCTCCTAAAAAGGTCAAATTAATGTTACATTTTTTGAATTTCATATTGGGACTGGTGAATGGAAACCCTAGTGATAACATATCCCATGGAAAATATGACAATTTGGATTCATAGTGTAACATCCTACTCATTTATGCTATTTATAATTCGGTTTATGTGAATTAGACTTTATTATAACCTTTATTATACACTATTGTTAATATTAATTGTATAATGTCTATATAATCAATGGTTAAGATGATACATGTTTATTTAAATATGAATGGATATATTTTTTATCAGTGAAAAATAACATATTTAGTTCAACTGTTTTATAGAAATACATTACTTAATATTAAATTAATTCATTAACAAGTTACTTTAATTTATAAAATTTTGGGTCTTTACAAAATGATGTTCTCCAAACATGAACACCCTGATACAGTGCTAAAATAAAAAAATTACACATATACACTGATACAAACTTAGATGCTCCAAAAACACAAACATAATGATACATATCATCTCAATATTAAACCACACACACAAAACCTATATTATTTGTGAATTTGGAAATTATATATATAAATGTCTTATTAAACATAATTTCTTCAAAACATCCCACAAAATTATTCAAACATGACTTCCTTATAAATATATTACTACATGTAATTCCCTATGGAAAATAAAAACTTAAGAAAGAGTGAGATTAAATTAATAGTAAAAAAAATCATATTATTATGTTATAAAGGGTTTTAACAGAATTATATGAAAAAAACACTCATGGGAAAAATATATGGTAAAAAAACATGGAATTGTAATGTTTTTTCAAAAGCCTGAAAAAGGGTTATATAACCTGAAAAGGATCATACATATACCATTTTATAAAAAATAATGTAAATTAACTAACATTCATGAACCATGGGTCATAACATATACATATATTATAATATATAATTTTGTCATTCAAATGTTGAATATATATATAAAATAATATAAAATCATTCCTTATATCGAATCTTACTAACAATACTGTCATCACTTGGTAGATTGAGTGCCATAGTGGATTGAAGTTTCTACCTAGTATCTGACAATCCATACCATGAGATATAAAATGATACCCAATAAGTTAGAGGGAAAAATAATTATGATCCCACCCACTAATTAGTGGATGAATACCTTTCGGGTTTGGGGTTTACTCTCCATTCCTAATCATCTCATGCGGTAGAAATATTTTCCCAATACATTGGAGGGATGTATAATTCTAGGACCAACTATCACTGAGTGATAAACAAAACAAATTGGTTTCATAATAAATCAATCACACATAATATAATGAAAATCCTTGGAAATAATAGGTATTATGTAAAATTCTCAAAAGGAATCACTTAAAATTTCATCAAGAAATTAGAACAGTTGATATAGAAAAATCAATCACCCAGAAGAGCTAAATCAGAATATATTAGGGGATTATTCAAGAAAATGAAAAAGTGTCTCCATAAACATTTTTAACATTTTCATAAAGAAGAATAAGTTACAAATCAATTTAATAAAACATTTTTGATAAGGGGATAAGAATATTTTTTAAATTTTTTTAAAAGAATATTCAATAATGGAACCAGTAAAATAAATAATTATTTTTTAAATATATGTGTATTGGGAGATATGAGTTATTTAAAAGTGATGAGAAATACCATATTAGGATTTTTTATGCAATTTCAGGGAAAATACACTTCAATAATATAGTTTTAAAATTTCATTTTGAAAAAAGATAAGGATAAATATAAAGGGTAAAAGAGATAATTCATGATGGGGTTTATAAATAATAAAGGAAAAAATTTCTTGTAACAAATAATACTAATGTATAAGAGAGTTATCTAATTGTGATGATGATAATTATTCTTAATAATTTCATATTTTTACGTATATAGAGATCCAACAAAGAGCTAGATCATGACATGAAAATTTAATTTTCTGAAATAGAATGTAAAAATACCATATGAAATAGAAATATGTAAAAATATAATATAATTAGAAGAACATATTCATTGGAAAAATGTATATTAATCAATGTAAAAAAATTGATTCAACAAAACCCTTATATTTTTAATAATATTTTTAAAATAAAATAATTTATAAACAATGAGAATAAGTATTACTTTTTAAAATAAAGAAAATTTTGAGATGATTCTTCAAAGAGAAAAAATAAATTAAAATATGTTCATTAATAACGGGTTAAAAATTTATTATATCATAATTAAAATAAATGGAATTAAAAAAATATTTACAACTTTAGTAAAAAATAATCACAAGAAAATAAAGAGGTATAATGAGATATAATTATAAATCTCATTAATTAAATTTGAATAATTATAATAGAATTAAATAATATAGTAAGTCAACTATATATAATAATATTTATTGAAAAATCAAAAACATATCTCAAATAAATAAAATTTAGATGAAAAAACCTTACCTTGGAATCATACATGGTCGGATACACATTAAACTTATAAATGAATCTAATCAACTCCCAATGATACTATATGAAATAATGGGTTTGAGACTCCTTATAAAAAGATTTTATTAAATATGTGATATTATTTTATGAAGGGAATTTGGGTATGGATTAGATAGGAAACTGATGGAAAGGTTTGTAATTAATTGGATAATGTAGGAGACATTTTATTGGTGAACGTGAGTAAAACATTCACAAATACTCATTATGTAATGAGTTTGGAATGAAATTTATCATTTAATGTTGATTCAAAGTGGAATCATAATTGAGATAATGTAGTATATTGTTGATCATAAACTCATCCACTCATTTACGGATAATGTCTCATGAAATTTTTGGGTTTTACCCCTTTGTTAAACCTATTTACCTCATTTTCTCTTTATCATGCGGACTAAATTTTATGTTGGTAACATATTTTTTGACTAATAATAAAAATGACCATATAATATATTTTTTCATTCCAATTCTAAATATGGAATAATTTTAATTATATTTTATTTTTAAAAGTGATAAAAACTTATTTTAATATAATAATACATAATTGGAAAAATGATTCTTTAGAAAAATAAATTCATTTTTAAGCGTAAAATAAATTTATTCTTATTCATTTCATAATAATTACTGTTATATAATGGTTAATTTATTTATCTGTATATATTATTAATTAATTTCAATAAAATTATATTACATACATCATATCAACTTTTTTTTTCCTATTAGATGATTTTATCATCATTTATAACTATTTGAGAATCAATATATGAATTATTATTCAGTTTTTATTGGTATAAAAAATTAATTTCATTAAATTTCATAATCCAAATAAAATATGTTTTACTTTTAAATATAAACATATAATATATAATTAAAATATTTTTTTTATGAAAAAACTTTTTTTAGTCATAGATAATTAAATTAATATTATAAGTACCTTAATTATTTATTTAATTTTATTAATTTATTTAACTTATCATTCCTTAAAAATTATCAACACATTTTATCAACGTCGTTCTTTAAAAGTAAAAAACTAAACAAAAATATATAATTCATAAATATTGTTTCTTTATAATCAATGTTATTTTCAAAAATAGATTATTATCATTTAATTTTTTTTATAAATAATATTTATAAGGGAAATATATATTTTTTAACATTTAAACAAACATGATATATATTAACCATATACTGGTAAATTTAAACTATTAATATGTATACTGATTTATAACAAAAAATATATACCCTTTAATAATGACTATGTAATAAATATATTACTCCCATTACATCCTATGAATTAATTCCATTATATCTTCATATAAAATACTTCTCATTCATATAATTTTCATTTATAATTTTACATAATTATTTCTTCATTAATAATTTTTTTAAATTATAGCTTTAATTATAATAATAACAATTATCACGGTTGATGATGACCTATGGGAGTTTTTTGTTGTAAAAATATTATTATTTCCTATTTGTTATCCAATTTATTTTATAAAAATTTACGTTTTGTAATTATCCATGGTTTTTAAAACTTATTATCAAGTACTTTTTTGTAATATTTCATTTTGATTGAATAATGTGTTATTTCTTTGATTCATATCTTGTATAAATTTATTCCTAATCATGTTCAAATCCTTTAATGGAATATAAAAATATAATTAAGATTAATAGATATATTCTTTAATTAAGTAAAAGTTTTCCTAAATCCTAATGTGTTACACCTTAGGAACACTATATTTATTGATTAGATAGATGCATATTTATATTCTCAATATAGCCATATTTTTATCCATAATATATCCAAATTGATATTCATTATGAGGTTTTAGTGAAGACTAATATAAATCAACCAATACTTCAAACATATATCGATAATCAAATCAGGAGAAACATAACATATAATATCTTGATAATAACAGTTCGTTAAATATGAATTTGTCATATAAGAAATTTATGATAGTTAAATTGATCAAATATTGAATATTATTGATGTTTACACCATAAAACTAAAAATATACAATTATATTATATGATTTATCTGGGGAATATTCCCTAATAAAGTCATTAAGAGAAATATGTTTCCTTTATGATAATTTCATGACCTTAGATTCTTGAATCACATTGAAGAATGGTTGATAAATATTATGAGATGTGTTATTTTATTGATTAAGTAAATGAAAATTCCTTACAATGTATACTATATTGAATGTGAAATTAACAATAGACATTATAAACTATCAAATTAAACATGAAAAAAATATTTGATGAATTTAAGTCATCAGAAATATATTCACATATCCAAACATGGATTTAATATTCTTATGAATTATAAGTTATTTTATTACATTATGAATGTATCCTTACACTTCGTTGAATATTTTTTTTTGAGTATGAAATAAATGTTGAAATTCAAAATGTTATCAATAAAGATAAACAGGATCTAGGAATTGATCCATTCTCATGACAAACCATATATTTAATACACTTTATTTCATGTTTTATTACAAAAGTATAAAATTAATAAAACCATAGAATATCATGAGTCTTAGTTCATTTTTGATATTAGGTACATATAATAACATCTTGAAACATAAATACAAATCCATAAGTTAAAAATCAATAACATTAACTTAAATTCCCTTAATCTTTTAAAACTACATGAGATAACCTTGGGGAGTACATATGAATGGGGTGACCTATAAATCAGACTTAGGGGACAATCAAATCATAACATGATGAAAGTAATATATTTGAGTTAGTAGAATTAAGAAGGTAACATATAAGGGGTGATAATCAGACACATGATAATCAAAACACGATATAAGATGTCAACATAAATGAAACTTGAAAAAGATGAAACAATATAAAACATGACATTATTAACATAATCCAAGGATAACTACATAGAAATCATAATACAATGTTCTAAGTATAACATCCCAAGGACCTCATATGGTACTAAATGAGACAAAAATAATACCCAATGTGTTGGAGGTATATATAATTATAGGCTCACCTGTCACCTTCATATCATGCACATGCATAAGTGTTCCGCATATATCATACAACATAAGGAATTATTTCATTAGTTTTAATCTCGTGATTATATGGAATGTATAATATATATATATATATATTTGTACCCAATAATTTAATAATTTTTACATCTAGGTGAATACCCTTGAGTGAATATGGGTATGGGTATTTACTATACAAATTCTTCGCATGGAAAATCATAGGATATTTTTGGATTTATAAGGAAGGTAAAAAAGATTCATGGATGTTTTCAATGTCTTATAAAGGGTTATATCATCAATTGAAAATAATAATTATAGTATGTGTTATGTTTTAAAATATATCCCAACCTGAAAAATTGAAAATCAAAAGGCATAATATAAAGAAGTTTATTGATTAAGGAGGAGAGGGAGAGGATCCCTCACCAAGAGAGGGAACTTCTAAAAGATTGAGATGATGTTTTCAGAGCCTAAGAACACCTTTGGAGATCCCTATAGAGGAATGGTCAGAATAAATTCATAATTTTTGTGTATTTATTTAAGTGTAAAGGGAGGTTGTGTGGGGTTTTATAGTAAAAGAGAGATGAATTATTTATTAATATCCAAACATTGGTTTTGGACATTATATGATAAATTAATCCAAACAAAAAAAAATCCCATTATTTCTACCAAATTTCAGTGGGATTAGTTAATTTTTAAGAATGATAAAAAATTTAATTAAAATAAGGCCATTGGTTAATTTAATGTGATTCATGTTTAAAAATAACTGATTTTAAAACCATAAAAATAAAATTTAGTTTTTTCATGATTCATTAAGGGTTTATAAAATTAATAAAATAACATAAAAACCATTATTTTAAAGTGTAAACATATTTTTTTCATGGATTCCATTTATTAAATTTATTACAACAATTTTTAGCTGTTATGATGTCATACTACATACCGTGTATTTATGTTGTATACACTATTTCCCCAAAAATTTGGTTGTCACAAAAAAAATGAAAATTTTACATTTCAATAATATACATGTGATAATTTAAAAATTAATTTCTATTTTAAAAAATAAATAATAAAATATGAATATTTAGACTTTAAAAATATAAATCCCCATTTTCTAAAAAATACGGGGTTTTTACATCAATAATATTTCCTGAACATTATAAAAATCACATTTGGATTTAAAAAATTATATTATAATTTATATTTTAATAAATTTTATTTAATAAGTATATTTTATTAAGATAACAATTATCACCTAAATCATTGAATTAATTGGAAATAGAATCTTTATTGAATCAATATATTTTTTAAAAATATATTTTTTGTTTCATCGTATGAAAATATAATTTTTATCAGACTCGTTATTTAATTATTATAGAGTAAATAAAAATTGATAAATATAAACAATATTTCATTAAAAAAATATAAAAACTCATACTATTAGTGTATAGATACATAACAACTTGTTACTCTACCATATTCACTAAGGGTATGATATTCAATGATGACACTTATGTGGGAGGTTCGGCAAACGTGGCTTGGGTCATGATATTGATATGCTTGAACTTATCCCATAAACAGTTTCACTCATTCTTTAGTTATATAATCATGATTTGGGATTGGTTACTGGAAATTCCAAGATATATAATCTCCTTCAATAAGATCTAATTAATGGAATTAATTTGGTATGATTCTACTGATTGAGTGAATCACTTGTTCTGTATGTGTCAATTAGACTTTAGAATAACTCTTAATATAATAATATTAACGGTCACAATACAATATATATATTATCAATGGTTATGATTCTTAGTGTTATCCAAAATCTAAAAGAATATAACTATCCAAAATAAAAAAAGCAGTGCATGTGTTTTCTATAACTACATCACATGATAATGAATATATTCATTAAAATGGAATTTAATATATAAAAGTTTGGTTCGTTACATTCTTCCAAAATTAATAAATTTCACCCTAAAAATTTTAATTTTATACAATAAAATATATAAGTGAATTTCTATTTCCTCACCTCTTCTGGTTCCCATGCAACTTCGTCAAAATTATAGTTCTTCCATATCACTTTGATTAGGTGTTTTGTCGTGTTTTTTAGAAAATTTATCTCTGATCTAAGATATTCCCCATATACTTCTCATATTAAATATCATTCTCCAATGTTACCACATCTAGATTTAGTACATGCTATGGTTCTAGTATGTACTTCCATAAGAGGGACACAGGAACACCTCATGTACCTAAGATAGGTGAAGTTGGAGTTATATTCGATAGGTTGTTGCTTCGAGGAAATTATGGATATGAAAGAGGATGATATATCTTGGTCTAATATTTATATTCTTCCCAAACCTAATGGCTTTATTCCATGGTGATATACAAAGGAACACTTTATCTCCGACCTTAAACAAAAGTTGTAATCAATGATTTTATTCATATATTTTCTATCAAAATTTTATAGACATCATATGATGATGAATTTTTTACACCATATCTATCATTTCAAGGATAATATATTGAGTCCCATCAACATCCACACTCAAACATTATCACTACATGTTGGAGTCTAGCACTTATTCCCATAAAAATCTTTATAAGGTTCCAATTTAGTTTTAGAATACAATCTAATGTGATGTGAGAACATTTTGAGGATATGTTATTGATCTCAATATCATTCGAAATCCATTGAACATGATCTTAGTATATACTGTAGATTTTAAATTAATCATTCAGACTGGTCATCCATATGAGGGTGATAAGAAATACTGAAAATCATCTCTCTATCCAATTCTTGTGGATGTATTCCCCAAAACATAAAGTTAAATTATTGATCTTGATAAAATATAACAGAGAGTGGTACTCCATGAAATATTTCCATTTAACTTATGTATATCATAATGAGTATGTCAAAATATAAATATTCCATGATAATAATAAAAAGCACAGAATCTTTGAGGTAATCAATTACCACCAATATGATATTATTTCCTTTAGGTGTCTTGTGGGGTCCTATGATAAAATCCGTGGTTATTTTTACCTATTTCTGTATTGGTATAATAAATGGTTTCGTCATACCCTTTGACTTATATCATTATACCTTAATTTGATGGTATACCATGAATCAAGATAAAAATTCCACAATATCCCTCCTCATGTTATCCCACTAGAAGTTTTTCTTCAAATCACTATACTTATTAGTGCTTCATGGATTAATAGAGAATGGTGAACAATGTTAATCATCCAAAATTCCCCCATTCAGTTATGGTTTTGATGGGATACATATCTGAGTTATAAACCTTATAACTATATCCTTAGAAAACATGAACTTTGGAGTATTATCTACCTTTTCCTATAGTACCTCATCATATTTATTGGCCTCCTTTATCCTCTCAAGATTATATTGTTGAGTAGTTATTTGAAAATGGTAAGATAAATCTCCTTAATATTATTCTCATATACATCCATTTCAGGTCCAAGAAGATAATATCCCTTTAAATCCCTATCATGGGTAGGGTAGTAGGAACCTTTATAATTAGAGTATCTTCCAATTTTTTCACCTTCTTAGGATGGTAATTCATCAAGAAATAATATTCCTTGATTGACTCTAGAAACCTTCATTGTATCAGATTCAAATCCGTTTGTTTGAATATATAATTGATGATTTTAGGATCCGTATATATTTCACACTTCTACCAATAGTGGTAATGTTTCCAAATCATAAATTTTATGATCATTGTATCCAATTAAAGATCTCGTGTTGGGTAGTTCTCTTCATGTATCTTTAATTGGAGAGGGGAATATGGTTTCATTTTTTCACCTTGCATGAGTACACAAACCAATCCCTTTTTGGATGCATTGATGTAGATACCATATCCTTCCCCACTAGTGGGTATTGTGACAATATGTGTACATATTAGCCTATTATTCAAATCATAAAATCTCTATTCACGTTCATCTATCAAAAAAAAACTTAACTCCCTTCCATGTTATCATGGTTAGTGGGTTTTAAAATCCTGAATATTTTTACATAGATCGCTGAGAGTACCTAGTTAATCCAATCAAACTATAGATTTCTATCACAGATAATTTTTTGGGTCCTCCCTCAATTTCTGATATTTTGGAAGGATCCATATATATCCATTTTTTTGTGATAAAATTCCATAATAATGTTACTTTATCCATAAAAAACTCACATTTATTTTATATTTCCTACAAATTTTCTTTTTATAAGGTCATTAATAGAGAACTCAAATGTTTCTCCTTGATTTTGGAGTAGATAATAATATCATCTATAAACACTATAATACTTTTTCACGGTAATCCTTGTATACTATATTCAAAAAGTATATAAACAAATGTGAAATTGTTGAGTCCAAATGATATCACTATGAACTCATAGATCATATACCTTATACAAAATTATGCCTTTGGTATATCCTCCTTCTTTAACTTTAAATGATAATATCCTAAATGAAGATCCACCATAGAGTCATAATTTGATCTACATAGCTGATTGAAAAAGTTATCAATCTATGGTAGAGGATATATTCTCATTAGCATGATCCTATTGAGATCATGATAACCAATTTAGATTAAAACTGCCCCAACCTTTTTCTTGATGAAGAGAAATGGTGTACCCCGTGGTGAAGCACTTGGGAATATTAATACTTATCTAGATTTTATTATAGTTGTTTATTTATCTCCTAAAGTTAAAAAATGGTCCTTAACGATGGATTATTGGATCCTGTAAATGATCCATGTATATGTTTGATTGTGATCTCAACCTCATAGCTTGTTTGGAGACCATGAAGATCTTGGGGAAACACATCAACACATTTAAATATAATGGGCATTTCATCAAAGATGATATTTTACTTAGTCTGAATAAATTGAGTTAGATATGATTTGTCATATGTAAACAATATCAATGATAGATATGATGATACTAAAGGAGATTCATCCTCATTCATAGACTTGTATATAATCAATGAGAGATTTGTGATATAGAGGGTGATTTCTTTCTCTGAGGAATTTATGTTTTCTTTATACAAGTAAATTCAGTCCATACCTAAAATTACATAAAATTACACAAAAATAGTATCCAAATATTTACATGGAAATATATCCCACAAATATGGAAAAGTGATGAGTTATATAATTGGGATGAAATAATTTCAACATTTTCTATTTTCATCTATGGATCTAATTCGATATTTTTTGTGGTGTTTTAATAGTTATAAAAAACATTATTGATAAACAAATATGTATAACAAGAATAAAATAGTAAATTATCTATCATTGAATGAATAACTATCATACCAATCAGCATGAAATTTTTTGTATCCACCTCATAAGTTTTGATTGCATAATCCCAACCATTCTCTCTAAGACTTTGATTTTTTATTCATTGGTTTTCATTGAAAACCCATGTATTAGTGCATTGGTTTGTATAGTGTCCTTGTTCATTTTTGTTGAAACATTGAATATTAGGTCAATGGATGAAAATATAATTTATTTTTTCCACAAACTTTGTGGGTTTCTCTTGATGAAATTCATTATTTAGGTTTCATTACTTTCATAACCTAATGAATTTCCTTATCCCATTTATGAAAATTCTAGGATGATTCTTCCAACAATTTTTATGAGTCGGATATTGGAATTTGTTTCCACTCTTATTTTTTCCTATTATATCACTATGATTAAAATCTATTCTCCACTTTTTATATCATGACGCATGAGACCCATGGGATTAACTAATCATCATTTTACCTTTGAGGACACATCAATCAATTTCCACATAACAATCAAAGTCTAGAATCAGTAATTATTTTCATAGAATCATTTTTATCCAACCAAAGAAGTTCCCAACTCCACTTTTGGGGGAAATGAAAAATCCAACGGTGTATAATGGAAGTCTTGTGAATTTTTCCTCTTATTCCATGATTTATTCATTATCTATTTAGTTATGTAAAAGGAACCACCTCCACTCGTCTATTTTCAGTAAGAGAGTGTGAGGAAAATATTTATAAAAATTTTTTTTTTGGAATTATTTCCACACTATTTCTATGATATCTTCCATAAGCCTCATATTTTTGATCAATATTTTCCATTTATCACCTTCTAAATATATATAATAAATATTCACCATGATCCTATCTCATTCAGTGAAATAATAGAAGGGGAATATATTTTCAAAGGAGGTGATACATTGTTCCATGGTTATACGACCAAAATATCCATTGTAATTTTGTGACCTTTTTCATGTAAAATTTTATATAGAAACATGAAATTTATTAAGAGAATGTGGGTTCCCCCTTGATTCATGTTTAATTTCAAAACAAGAATTAACTGAGAAATTATTTCCATGAAGTTATTAATTCCTTCTACTTTAATCTTGTTCATCTCTTTTTGATATTTATTAAATGTATCATCACATTAGTTTCTAAATAAGTTCCTCCTATTATCACCCATTGACTGAAATAAATGGAAAATATTTGGATGAAAAATTTAGAAAAAAAGAAACATAAAAGATAGACTATGAACATTTAAGGGATAACTTGTAAATAACATACATTATTTATCTTATGAATTATTATTTCAAAATCTATGTTATCAATGATCTATTTACTTATATTAAATATTATGGGAATTATTATTCCCATAATTATGGGTTGTAAAGTGATTGTGAATTTAAAAAATCTTATACCCTAAGAGTTTAAAACTGTTTGTGTATTAAGGAATCCTTGTCATGTACCAGGTGATGACTGATTTATGCTTAATGAAACCTTTTGGGGTTTATTACCACTAGGTTTACCTTTTTCAGAGCCACATCTACTAGAAGTATCTAGAAAGAGATTCATTTTCTTGTAAACCAATTACTATATACTTTACCAAAATATAGTGATGTTTTTTATATTTAGTCTCATCCTTAATGATTTCACAAGTATTTTGTAATCCTATTCCCAAAAATTATTAAATATATCTCTAATACCAAAAATGAAAAACCATGCCTTTAATACACTTTATTTCCTAATTTATTACACATGGATTCACTAAATTCCACCCTATAATACTATGATGAATAATTTAATTGGATAATTGGGTACATATAATAACAATTTTTAATAGAAATACCTAATCATAAACTAAAACTCCATAGAAATCCCTTAAAATCCTTTGAGTTTTCTAAAACTACACAGGATAAACGGGGGATATACATAAGAATGGGATGAGATATAAAATTATGTATTGGAATAATCAATGAATATCATGATATATGTAATATATTTGAGTTAATTTTCATATAAAGGTATCATAATAGGGGTTATAATCCTATCCTCGAACATCACAAACATGGTATAAGAATATAACATCGAGGCAATATGGGAATGTTGTAAAAACATAATCCTTGAAATCATAAACATAAATCAAGGATAACCACCTAAAAATCATAACCTACTGTGCTTAGGATAACCTCACTTGAACCATATATGGTACCTCATAAGATAAAATCATTAACTATTGCATTGGAGGGCTATATAATTTTGGGCCCACACATCAAATTCATGTCATGTACATGCAAAAGTGTGCCACATAGATCATACAACAAAAGAATGTCTTTTATCACTTTTAATCTCATGATAAAGGAGTGTGGGTTATAAATATATAATTACCCAATAAATTAATGATAGTTACATCTAGGTTGACACCCATGCGATGAAATGGAAATGGGTATTATATACAAAAATATTTGGAATGGAAAATCAAAGGATAATTTTAGAAGAATAATGGGGGTAAAAAATATTCATGTAATAATTCAATGTATGATAAAGTGGTCTATCATCACATAAAAATCACAAATAGGATAAGATAGATGTTTAAAACCATATCCAAACATGAATAATTTGAAATAAAAGAGACATAAAACAAATAATGTGCTTGAATAAAATGAATGAGAGGATCCTATATCTTGAGAGGGAAATTTTAAAATCTTGGGTCGGGCTTCTTAAGATATTGGGAACACCTTGGGAAGTTTATAAAGAAAAAAGGTAAGAGTAAATCCATTCTAAAATATTTTTTATTGAAGATTAATGAGTGGTCGGATGGTTTTATATGGAAAATGATAGGGTAATTCTTTGTTAATTTCTAAACATTGGTTTTGGAATCTATTTGATAAGTAAATCCAAACTACAACCATCCCATATTTGTTTCCCATGGTTTCTTCCAAAGTGTATTGGGAATCATTACATTATAGGACTAATAATTTAACTCATTAAATTAATATCCTTGGTGATGTGGAAGTAAGATATTTTTATAAATAATTTATTTTAAAACATTAAAATATAATATAGGTTTTTGAGGATTCATCAAGGGTTTATAAAATTAATAAAATAACATAGAAAAAAAGTTCTTTAAATGGAAAACAGAATTTTTTCAGGGATAATTTTATAGAATCTATAAATTCACGTTTTTAATTTTATGATGCCATAATACAAACCGCATATTTATACCATATTTTGTTTTTACCAAAAAATCAACTATCTCATAAAATTATGAATAAATTACTATGGGATAAATTAGGTTACATTATTTCAAAAGTTATATATATTTTATAATAATAATTATTTAAATATGAAAATTTACACTTTTAAATTTAAAATCCCCATTTCTTGAAAAATAAAGGTTTTGATGAAAATAATCATTTCCAACCCTTATAAAAATTAAAGTTGACTTCATAAAATTATATTATATTTGATATTTAAAGAATTATTATTTTATAGGAATATTTTAATAAGGTAAAATTTATCAAAATAATTAATAAATTTATTAAAAAATTTTTTGATTTAAACTAAATATTTTCCAAAATTTAAATTTATGTTTGATCGTATCAAAATATAGTTTTTTTTCAAACTCATTATTTAATCACTATAAATTAAATAGAAAATGAAAATTATAATCATTATTTTATTAAAAATAAAAATAAAAAAATACATATTTTTAGTGTCTAGATAGATAACTCATTTTTTCAACAGTGTATTCCTTAAGGGTAAGGTGTGAAATGGTGGAACATTCTTGGTATAGTTCAATAAACATGGTTTGGGTTCATGATCTTGATAAACATGAAATTATAATTTAAATTGTTTTTCTCATGACCTATATGTTGAATCTAATCATGGTCTTGGTCAAGGGAAAATATCAGTGATGTTATCTCCATCAGAATCCCTCATTAAATTGATTTATATGATTTGATCCAACTAGTCAGGGTAATATCTTCTTTCATCTCTGTCACTTGGTATTTATTATAATTCTTAATATAATATTCTTAATTGTCACTATACAATGGATATATTATCAATATTTATCATTCTTATTGGTCCTTCAAAATTTTCAGACTATAATTATCTAAAATATTTAAAGCAATGCATGTGCTTTCTCTAACTACATTACTTTATAAGAAATTTATTCATTAAAAATTTAATTTCATTTAGAAAAGTTTAGTACATTACAAAAATTACAATTTTGAAATATATATTATATATATTAAGCGATCATGGTAATATTTATCATTCATTGAGTAATATTCTAATATTTTTTCAGCATAACCAATCAAGAGAAACATGAATTTTTTTATGCCTCAAAAACACAAAAATCATACAGGTAACTTTAATATTTAAATAATATTAAGTTATTGAAGAATAAAAATTATAGATAATATAAAATAAACGTGTTTGATGATTTTCATCAACGAGATTGCATTTAGAGATATTTTATAGTGGCATACAGTCCTTGGTAAAATGATATAGAACATTGGGTGACTAAACCCTATTAGATAGATCAAGGGAGATGGAGTAACCATGAATTTCCAATATGATATAGAGAATATATCATATATTGCAATCAATGAATCTATTTTAGTGTGTATCGATCTTAAAATACAAATATAAACATGTAATATTAAAACTAATGAAAATTTTCTATTTTAGAGATTTGTAAGATTTTTATATACATCATTTAATTTCTAGTAGTTATAAAAGTATATTCAAGATTAATAAAATGTAAATTCATAGAATATTCTAATTATGTGAATGGTTGTCAATTATAGAATACAAAAACCCACAAACATATTTTTATTAGGGAGGTCATTTTTTTAGAATACAATGTGTGAATGATTATTAATTCAAGCATAAGGAATGATTATATATAAATAGATATAAAAAATGTTATGGATAAACCAATAAAATAACTTATTCACTCTTTATAACTACCAAAATATGTATATTAATAAATAGTTGAGTCTGGACCATGATGGACAAAAAAACGAAAAAATAATCAATATGTTACTTATTTTATACGACTATGAGTAAAACATCATATTACTTATCAATATATGATTATGAACCATCCTATTTTTTGGTGGCATTCCAAAGTTCCAGCTTATCCTCATGGATATAGATATGAAAGTAGAAGTTAAAGAATTGCACTAGAAAGTCCAATAGATAATTTTTTTAATACCACATGAAAGTAAATTTATCAATAATATTGGGTTCTTAATGATTAATATAGAAATAATGGAATATGTGGAATGATATCATCAACACATAATGTTAAAATATTATTCCTAGAAGGAAGGAATTTATTTCAATGAAATGTGTTCTCTTATTATGAGATATACCAATATCTCGGTAGTTTTGATAATTTCCACTACATACAATTTATATTTTGATAAGCTATATATATACAACCTTTTTATTATGGTGACCTTAGTAAATACAAGTATATGCCATTACCACAAAGGATTGATAGAAGTAGTTAATAATATTATTCATTAATGGTCAAAAAATTGTCGTATAGTATAATGAAGAACAAATATATTGGTATAAGATATTTGATTCATATATCTATAGCCTTGATAAATAACTAATCATTAAAATCCATGTTAATATTTTGAGAGTTTAAATAATAATTATTTTGTCATTTATCTATTATATATTTATGAAATATATATTTGACGCCCTTAAAAGGAACATATCTAAATATATATGTAATAATTTATTTTAGAGTTTGATATGAAGTACATGGGACCATACAAAATATTCATTATATGTAAATTTAATGGGTTGTAAAATGTTATAATAGTTGGATATACAAAACGGTTACTTCGGGAACATCTAGAAACACTTGAACATGAAATATTATAATTAAATATTTAAAACTCATCATGAAAGTGTCAAGTTATCCGAAATGATAATTTTTAAGAGTGAATTAAAGTGGATAAAAATATCCCATGTACTATAGGAATCAGTTTTGGTAAGTTATATGATTTCAATTATTATATTGAAATAGATATTACATGTTTAGTGGATAATTTCTTCGGTAGTTTGTGAATCTTGGATAAAATAATTGGGATAAAAAAACTAGATCCTTATATATATCTAATATACCTTACGTGGTGAATTTAGTATAGGGTATTGGGGTTCAATATCCATGGTTATGTCAATTCAAATTATATAGATGATGCTAGTAGAAAAAAAATATACTACTAGTTTTGTGTTTATTACTTTTAAAAGTGTTTTTATCTATGCTTCAAAAATATAATTATTGGTTTCTATATCCAAAACTATGGAAGATTATATAACAAATATATGGGTTTTTAAGAGGATATTTTGATAAAATTATATCTATTTGAACATGTACATATAAATACTAAATTCCACTATTCTGTGATAGTTATAGTTCATTCAATAGTAACCCAAACCTTAAAAACTTATTAATTCATGATTTAAAATATACTTTTCCAACAATAAAATATAAGGATCTATATTTCAGGAGACTTTTAATGTATAAACACATAAATTCATCCTATTAAACATAACAACATCAAAAAATATTTTAAAATCCACACAATTTTCCCTACTCTCATAGATTTTCTAAAACTATATAGCCTACCTAAGAGAAAATACATGATGAAAATTGTAATTTAGAAAGTATTTTAAGGGTGTAAACAAAGAAATAAAACATTATATAAGTTCCAGTTGGCATAACTAGATATTTTAAAGACAAATATTATTATCAGGGAAATAGGTCTTCTGAAAATGATATCATAAGATCATGGATTCATAAACATGTGGAAACATTATAAAACATGACATCATTAACATAAGTCAAGGGACACCCCCAAGACCATCTTCATAAAGTGAAATTTACCATGGTAGATTATAATCACCCCCTAATCCATTAAAAAATATCTCATGAGATATAAATATTTACCCAAGGCATTGTTGGGCTAAATAATTTTGACCAAACCCATAAAATAATGAAAATCATATATATCCATTCCATACGAGGAAAAAAACAGATTTAAATCTTATGCATGATCAAACCCATGAGATGTAAGCTAGTTTGACAATTATGATTCAAGGAATAACTGAATGATAAATCATTATGATATACAGGAGAATAATAAATTAAATTTTATTTTAATTTTCATAATAAAAAGGTGACATAGGTTTTGAACATTGAGTTCTAATGTAAAAAATTCATGAGATGGATCTAGTTGATGAAGGAATAAAAATAAACCATTTAGGTTATTCTTTTTAAAATAAATAAAGGTTATTTTTATAGAAGTAAAGTGCTTAGTGTTTTAAATAAAATGATAATTTAATTTATAGGGATATATGTAAAATAATTATGGTTTTTAAAATCTAGTAATGGTTTAAAAACATTTTATGGGGGTGATTCTTGATATGAAACAAGAAATAGGAATGTTCCTTTAAATCATGTTTACAAAAAAGGTTGAATTTCAAAGGGAACAAAAATATTTAACCTCAGTAATGAAAATTATATTATAATAGTTATATATTTAAGCGAAAATAATTGAGAAATATAATATTTTTATGAGATGAATATTGTGTAAAAGGGAGAAAAATAAATAAAACATGTAACCAACGAGTAAATAGAATGGTTAAGAATATCCCTTTCCTCAGGACCTAATTCTACCTACATTTTTGCCTAAATATATAAATAGAAAAATTATATTTATTAAATACGTTTTTAATATCTTTATTAATCTATATTTAATTTTATAATTCCATTTATTTTAATTTTTTATTATTTTAAATAATATTTTCTCTTATAATGATTAATTGGAGTTTTTTAGTTAATTCCACTATAAACATTTTGATTTGTTGATTGTGGTCAAAAGTGTAAAATAATAATCTAATAACAACCATAATAAAGTTAATTTAATTAGTATAATATATATATATATATATTTAAATATTTACATTTTTGGTGGTGATCAAGATGAAATTTGTCGCTTGTGGTGGCAGTATTCCACAGATACAAATGATTAATGTCTTCATTTCACAACAAGTGAGATGAAATTAAATTATATAAAAATTTAAAAATTAAGAATCATATTTATATTATAGAAACTATATTTATCCATAAATCCCATTATTAAAAGCAACCATTATAATAAGTTATGAAAAATAAAAGACGATGCTTCTTGGAGGTAGTAGTTTGCGTACACACACTATAGATTCTTTTTTCCCATTAGTGGAGAGAGGGCAATAAATAATGTTTTTTAAATTCATATAAAAATTATAATTATAATAATGATTCTGAATTCATTATATTTTTTGGACATAAGAGGCTCAAGAGAAGAATATTAAGAAGAAAATATAAAAAAATATTTAATACTAAGTTGGAGACTCAGTCTTCTCAAAAAGATCTCTTTAGAAATGCTGACCATAGCCTAAATTTTATAAATATGGGTTTTAAGGATGAGGAAATTACTTCTAGGATATTAATTTTGTGAAATTTTAATTGGAAATTATAATTTGATGCAAATAATTAAATGGGTTTATGTGACCCCCTTTTATAAGTAATGAAATGTGAATTTTTGTGAATACCATTTACATTCAATGATATAATTACACTATTAAAGATTTAATGAATCCATAATTTTGAAATAATTTATTTTTTGGGATACTGGGTTTATAATTTCTCAACTATGAAATGTCAAAAATGTTTTAAACATGTTTTTACTTATTTACAATTATTTTCTTTACATTTTTCTCTTTTATTTTTTACCTTGGTAATAGGTTTTTAACATAGTAATTTTTATTTTACTGAAAATATAAGTTAACTATTCTTACCAAATATTTATGTTATTAAAATAAATTTAATATGTATTTCATTTAATTAAATCACCAAATAATATAAAATTACATTTTAAATACAAATATTTAATATATTGAAATTTTTTTATAAAATAAGTTTGTTTTCACAATTATGTGTTCCTAATAATATTTAATATTAATAACAAAATAAATTAGGTTTAATTTATTTATATATAAAATAAAAATGAAAATTTACTCTTTATTTATATGTGAATAATTTATTTTTTAAGTAAAAAATACACAATGATAATAAAACAAATCTTGGGGAAAAATTTAATATTGTTATAACAATATTTAAATTTAATCATAGTAATATAATTTTTATGCCTAAATATGAAATTGAACATATTAGTTAATATGGAAATTTTTTCTCAAATAAGGTATCACCTTTTAATATTATATTCTTATAATTGAAAAAATAAACTTTTTTAATATATGTGCATATGTTTTTTGGGTAAACCACTACTTAAGTTACTAATACATTAAATATGGGTTTTATGAATTCAAATTGGTATTTTAAAATTAATTTGTTTCCATTATAAATATTTATTTTTTATTACAATTTTTAACTAATTTTTTTATAGATTTTGGTGTGCAAAAAAGTATTTCCACACTTTCTCTAAAAATTCATTATATTTTTAAAAAAACTGAAAATTCAGCTTCAAAAAATTTTAATATGAAAAACCAAAAATAATGTTAATTTTTTCAAATTCAAATTAAAAATTTAATAAAAATATACAAATTTAAAATGTAGTTAAAATTATCTATTCCCATTAGTTTAATTGTTATAACTGTCAAATTTAATAATTTAATTTTGCTAAATTGTTTCGATTTTCCTTTTAGTTTTTTGTTGTGTGTGACACCAACTACTGAACACTAAAACTATTAAGTGGAATGTATTCACTAAAAAACTCAGTTTTTTACATTCTACCCCATTACTAAATTTTATCCGTAGAATTTTATTTTATATAATAAGTTCAATACAAATGATGGAACTTCTACTTCATTATATCTTCAGGTTCACATTTATCATCTTCGTACATTTGATTTCTCCAAAATACATTAACAAGGTGAGTTGTCTTATTGAACAAAAAGTTTTCTCTATGGTCTATGATCTTCACTAAATGATCCTTAAAAGAGAGATAATTCCTCGGATGCACCACCAATGAATTCAATACATGTGAGTTATCTACTATTTACTTCTTCAAGAAGAATACGTGGAATTAATAATGCAGTTTGGATAGGTTTTGTGAGAGTTCTAGTCGATATTCCACTATTCATATATGGTTAAGAACCTAATTGGGGATAATTTATCTTGGATATAGATTACCCTTCTTCTCAAATATCTGGAATTTATTCAATATGGATATACAGAGGAACACTTTATCACCAACTTTAAATTATAATTCTCATCAATGGTTAACGGTATAAATTTTCAATCGAAATTGGAATACCATGATGTATTATTGAATGTTATATACCTTTTAAACCATTTCTTATACTATATTAGGTCCTAAAATAATTATTTTTCCTACATTATCATAGTACGTAGGTGTTCTGCATCTCTCCCCATAGATGGATTTGTATGGGGCCATTTTGATGTTTGATTGGAAACTTTTTCTTTTAATATAACTCAACCAAAGAAGATGATGGACTCACCATCCCATGAAGTTCATAGATAAATATCTCAACATATCCACAAGTGATTAGATAGTTCATTCAGATAGACCATAATATGGGGGTGATTGACCATACTAAAGTTCAACTATGTATTTAGAAAATGTTGAATACTTTTACAGAGATCTTTCGTGAACATAGAATCCCAATAAAATATAATTGATATCGACATCCCATGTAATCTCACTACTTCTCAAATTTATATCTTTCCAAGGTGATCGATCAATAAGTCCTCTAAAATGGAAATAAAATGACCAGCCTTTATAGTATGTTCTATTAAAACCCATATAGATTTATTACCTTTAGTTATATTTGTAAGGCCTATGAAAAAAAATCCATTGTGATGTTCTCCCATTTCTATATAGAAATGGGAAATGGTTGCGACATCCATTTAGAATTTTTCCCCTTCCTCCTTTTCCTACTAAAATACCAAGAAACTTGATGTATATTTTACAATATCCATCATCATATTTTCCAAAAAAAAACTTTCTTATAGATTAATATACAACATCATTCTACATAGGTGAATAGAGAATTTTGAGCTATGAGTATAATTTAACAAATCCTTTTTTATCACTAGATTGGAGGGTGAAAATATTTGTTTCCCAAATCACATGACTACCCCATCATTAATATTGAACATAGAGGATTTTCCCATTCTCACAATATCCACCTTCCTATATAGCTCTAATTGTCACCTTCACGATTTATTAATCTTCACCAGTAGTGATGGTTGAACAATTATTTGAAAAAGGTCAGATGTTATTTCATTCATGACGATTCCCATGTATATCCTTTACATTTTGAAGAATATGATATCCTTCTCAATATTTATCATAGATAATGTTATAGGATCATTTCTACTTAGAAATTACAACACATTTACCACCTTCCACGTATAGTAGTGGATTCAGAAATCATAGTCCTTGTTCATCTCCATCAATCTTTATTGGATCATGTTAGTCTTCTTTAGTGTGATTATATATTTTAGGCTATTGTGGAAAGTATATATATAACTCATTTATCTCAAGAGATAATGAATCCAAGTATTAAACATGAAGATTACTACCACTAATTCAATATCATACATTGGACTATTTTTTCCATTCACCTTCAATTGTCTTCATTCATAGGTTATCACTTTATCATTTTGCAGGAGTACACAACCTAAACCCTTTTAAGATACATTACTATTGATAAAAAATCATAACATACTTGTGGGTATGGTGATTATAGGTGTTATGGTAGACCTATTTTTCATCTCATTGAATCTATATTTACACTCATATGTCCATATATACTTCACTTCTTTCTAAGTCATCTTGATTAGCTGGTTTGACAATCATAAAAATTTTCTAAATTTTTTTCAATAATACCTTGCTAATTTCTGAAAACTAGGCATCTGTATAATAATGTTTGGTAAGTCCTTTACTAGATCACTTTAGTTATTTAAGGCCCCATTAATATCCCCTTATATGTGATAACAAGACAAAAGTATGTTATTTTCTCCACCGAAAACATTCATTTACTATAATTTTTATATAATTACTCCTTCCTCAATATACTTTTCAAAATACTAAAATACTCCTCATTTTCATCCTTTATTCTATGTTTATAATAATATATTCTCTAAAGACTAAGGAAAATTTATATAGGTATTCTATAAAAACTATATTAATTAATTCTATGAAGATAATTGTATAATTAAAGAGTCCAAGGGGAATAACTTTGATCTTATATTGATATTACTGTGTTTGAAAGGAGGTCTTCGGAATAACCTATTTCATTACCTTTAACTTTTTATTCACTGATCAGAGGTACACATTAATGAATTTTTAAGCACTATAAAATTGATTAGGAAAGTCATTATTCTATACAAGGAGATACTTATTATTTGTTATCATATTGTTGAATTTATGATAATTAATACATAAACGCATCGACCCATCCTTCTACATGACAAAGAGAACCAGTGAACCCATGGTGAATCACTCAGGCATATGAGACCCATGTCCATATATTATAGTAATTTCATCATCATTTCATCAAGTTCAATGAGATCAATTATATATAGATTCTTTGATATCATTAGATATCTAGGTATAAGTTTAGTTGATAACATAACCTCACAAAATTGAGTAAGTCCTGGATGTTCTTTGGTAGATTCATCAGTATAATCCTTTACAATGGGAACATATTAAAGAGTTCCCCTATCTATTATTTCAATATTGTGTGCTAGATATGCTTTTCTGTATAAAATAAAAATCATCGATTCTGAGGAAATTTCCATAGAAGGTTCATATTCCTTCTTACACTTGTATATAATAAAACGGTAATTTTGTATATGGAATATGATTTTTTATCCCAACAATTGACATGGGCACTATATAGAGATAATTAGTCTGTTACCAGTATAGAATTAAATTATACTATAGGAATTATGACAAGGTTAACAAGGATATAAATCCCATGGATATTAACTGGTGAAGATTTATGCACATGAGATGCAACAAACACTCCATTAGCTATTTTTACTGATGAATCAACCACTATATTTTTATGTGGTGTTTAAATTGATCGAATAAACCTGATTTATTTGAAAAAATTCATAGAACTATAATAATATTTTTCTTTTGAAGTCCATGAATGTATAATGAGAATACCTTTCACTCTCTGGTTCCCTTTATATTCATATACTATATCCATAATAACCTTTAGGATGAGTAAAAATAATAATATAAAAAGGGAAAGTATGAACTTAAAAGTTATAAATTATTAATTAATTTTATATCCTAAATTATCAGTATATATATTTCAATCTAGGTTATACATGATTGTTTCCTAATTTTATTCTCCAACCTAATTATGTCCCATAATAAATAATGTTCAAATCATTCATAATTTTATGTTAAGAGAATGAGAATTCATTAAATCATACCCATAGGAGTGTCAACTTGGTGTGTAGTTAGGCCTCTTTATCATACACTAAGTGAAAATTGATTTAATACATAATATACCATTTTGGGGTTATTACCCATAGGCACATCTTTGTCAGAGCCTACATCCACTTATCATATCGATACAGAGATGTCATTTCTAGGAAAACCACACACTCAAAACATTCTCAAAATTTCAAGATTTTATCCTATACTCCAGATTATCCCATAGACTTCTCTCTATGTTTTTCAATAATTTTATATCATCCTAATATCTAAAAATAACTTGATGTTTCTCTTATATCAAATATAAACACTCACACCTTATATATTTACTAATTCATTATTTATAACATGATTTTAAAATAACAGAATTTAAGGATATAGTGTTATAGTCTAACAACCCAAACATTTATAAATAAAATTCCCTTTGTGATTTAATTAAATTCCCTATTCTGTTTTATGGATACAAATAAATTACTTCTCTTTGTTTTCGAAAATTATATCCTACTATATTTAAAATACAATTAAGAATCATAACCCTTGGAAATATTTTCATTTAATATTGATCGTATAATAAGTATAAACATAGTATTCTTATAAATCCAATTGAAAAATAGGAAGGGATGTCCATAACGAGAAGGATCATACCCTGTGAATAAATTTTTTTTAGGGTTTTTGAGGGAGGTTGCATTGTTATTCTTTTCCATTTACCAATCAAAAACCTATATAAAACAACTAAATGATGAACATAACTATTTCTGGGTGAAGATAAATATCCTTCAGATCAAAACCCAAACCATGTATATCAAACCACCCAATGAAATATATCCTTTTTTGGATGATCTATATAACAAACTTATGGAAGTAAATGATATCACCACTAGAAAATATAGATATTTCCACAGTTTAAAGTGGTTTCCATATCCTATGACCATGGTTTAAGCTATTACTATAGTTATTATAGTTGTTGACCATGGAAGTTGACTATATCCATAGCCATAGGTGTTATTACCACAGTGGAAAACTGTGTCTATAGCCCCATTAAATTTTGGATATAGCCCAAATATTATATGACACCAGTTAGATTTGATCATTGCACCTAACCTAGGGGATTCAGCTACCGAACAACTACACCACAGAGAGCATCAGGTGTATATATATAATGTTATATATATTGTCAAAAATTTGTCTCAATAGCATGGAAACCAAGGAAATAGGGTTTCGCTCTATTTTTTCTACAGAAAAGTTTTTCTCCCACACAAGGGTGGGATACCTATAGCCATTTTTTACTAAAACCATGGATCTTGCCCTTGAGAAAAATCATCTATAGCCATAGCATTAAAAAATTGGATATATCCCCTTGCTATGCCCATGATGTTACTTAAATTGAGGCTATAGGTCCATGAAAATAGCCATGTTTACTACTTGTTTATAAAAGTGGTGGTGGTCCTAGAATAATATAGAACTTAAATTTTTTTGGAAATGATTTAGTCTCATGAGATATTAAATTATGTGATTAGGGAGTGAACCTAATTCATTACAACACCTTTCCACAATTTTATGATGTCTTGGATGTTATCCTTGACCTAGGATTATGATGACATGTTTATTTTTTTCATATTTATTTGTTTCTTTTATGTTATAGTGCTTTATAATGCCTCATTGTTAATATTTATGACTCTTACCAATTTTATGTCAAATTGAAATTCCTATTTTCTAATATGTAATACTTTCATCATGATATAAATTGATTGTTCCCTTTTTAGGATTTATATCTCTCGTCTTTCTTATCTATGTCCCCATGTAATCCCATGCAGTTTTAAGAAAGGATAAAAATTATGAGAATATTAAGGAAATTTTTAGTAATGGTATTGTAACCCCTATTTTAAGTTGGTATGTAATATACCTAATTACCAAAAGACACTATGTTTCTCAATATTCTAGTTTCTATTTTGTGTATTATTATGTAGTTAATAATGAATTTATGTGTAATTAAGGCAACAGTTGTCATAGATGGTATCAGAGAGAGGTCTAGTTATTTTTGGGGTTATGAGTATGAAAATATAGAAAATGCATTATATATAATAATAAACATAATAAAAAATACCTAAATTTTGGTAATATAAAGGGTAAGAGGTTTACAAAAAACACATCCTCATTTGGATACTACATGTTTATGTTCCTCTAGAATAGAGGTACCTAGGGGTAATAATCCTGAAAAGAATGATTGAACTTGACATGATCATACCCAGATGAATGACAATGAGTCTTTCTACACCCCTTTTTTGAAACTTTTGGGGTATATAATATGGTAAATTCAAAACTCCTTAAAACCCATTTTTAAGGTACCAAAAATTCCCACGAGTGTCTATTTTATGATGTATATCATTGAAAACATATATTGAAGCATAGAAACTCATAAGATAACAAATAAATGACATTTATAATTTATTCCTTTAATTTTATTATCCTTCCATTTATGTGTTTAATAGTTTAAAAGGGTTTATCCCTATTTGTTCTATTATTATAGCAATGGATGGAAATATGGAGAACTGAGTGAACAACCAATGAGAAGAACAATGTGATGAATTCCCAAATGAGATGCCTTACTAGATAAGAATAGGAACTGTACACATTGTGATAATACTCTCTTAGTTAATTTATGTTTTTAATACAAACCTGGATCAAGGGGTACCTTTAAATACCCCTAATAAATAAAATGTTGTAATTGATAACATTATTGAACAAGGGCATCTAAATTTGAATAGATTATCTGATCCCTTAATTGAAAACCTGTGGATCAACTCCATTAAAAAGAAATTCTCTATTCTTCAATGTTTTGGGAAAATGAATTTTAAACTAATATTTATCATATAGAGGGAGAAGAAGATAATTATTG
The DNA here is from genome assembly GCA_963277665.1 of Viscum album. Classification (NCBI taxonomy): domain Eukaryota; kingdom Viridiplantae; phylum Streptophyta; class Magnoliopsida; order Santalales; family Viscaceae; genus Viscum; species Viscum album. Next base: position 440,475,916 of record OY728135.1, on the reverse strand, counting down.
GACATTTATCAAGAATATGAATCCTTTGAAAGAAATCAAACCGATTTGGTGGAAATAATTCTAGAAAATGTATTGTTAAAAATATTTTACTCACACTCAATGACATAAAATGGAAAGGGATTTTCTTGTACTCAAGAAAAATGTTGATGAATCCATCGAGGCGTATGAGGAAAACATTATAAGAGTTACATGATTTTCTTATGGCCTTGTCTATACCATCAAATTAGATGTTGACCACTTCTTTGGTAGGATAAAATTGAGTCTTTGAATAACCCAGGTGATCTAGGAAGTTGATAGCTATGAGGAAATTTTCTAATGTTCCCTCAAAGTCTAAATGGATTTTATTGAATATTAGGGGTATCACGGGGCAAAAAAGTGGAACTTAGAGCTTATTTATACTGTTGTGATGGTTAAATAAAACATTAAAATGAAATTTTAACATCGCACTTTTCCAATTTTTGGAAAGAAGCATCATAAAAATTTCTTGAAGGGGGTGAAAAAATTCATTAGGTGTAGGAAGGAAGGGTTATATGCAAGTGAATTTCAATGCGAGAGACCTACTATTGTGAAGGAGGAAAAGAATGCTCCAGTCAATCCTTAGAATATCATTCACTGTTTGAACTATAATGAATAATGGAACCTTTCAAACTAATTTACTAAGGTAATAGTGATTTGAGAAAATAAATAACAACAACCTCTAAGGTAGTAAGGTATAGATTATGCCATCACAACAACTGAGATGGATCCCAAAAATGAATTGGGCATAGGTACGCTAGTTATTCATTCCAGAATAGTGAATGTTATTTTTGATTCTATATCTACACATTAATTTTTATCATGAATGTTTAGTAGAACTTTTAAAACACCAACATATATAATGAAAGTAGATTTATTAGTGAAAATAAAAAATTGGGAAATTTTGACATCAAAATTATATAAATCCGCCCCTATTAATTTTTTTGATGAACCTCCTTCATAACCTTAAGATACTCCTATTATTATAATTTAATATACTTCTAGGTATGGATTATATTTCCTTATATAGAGGTGGTATAAATTTTCACATGATGGATATCACTCTCTCTATCTTGAATATTCCTCCAATTTTGTACCAGTGATTGTAGAAGGATAAATATTCTTTAGAACCAAAATCACAATAATGGATATTATTTCCCAATGAGTAGGAATATTAATATAAAATGATTAATTCTAAGGAAAATCTAATCCTTCAATACATGATCATTGTGAGGGAATACACTGATGTGTTTCTTGAATAATTGACTTATATTCCCCCAATATGTGAGGTTGAATTTTCAATAAAGCTTATACCATAGGATTTAATATCCAAGTCTCCATATACAATGGTTGTGGCAAAACATTAGGAGAAGATGAATCAACTACAGAATAATATAGATATATGGTTCATACTCAGAACATCACCTTGGGGTACACCATTCCTTTTTACCACGAAGAAGGATGGGTCATTAAGCCTTTGCATTGACTATCATGAGCTCAACAAGATCATGGTAAAGAAAAATTAACCTCTCCCATGAATTCATAACTCATTTGATCAGCTATGTGTGGCCTTCTATTTCTCCAAGGTGGATCTTCAGTCGGGGTATTATAAAATTAGTGTGAAGTAGGTGGATATATCCAAAACATCTTTCTATACAAGGTGCATGCACTATGAATCCATAGTTATTCTATTTATACTCACTAGTTCTCTAGAAATATTCATGTAATTTGTAAATAGAGTATTTAAATGTTATATATAAATATTTGTGGGATTTTTTATAGAAGGTATTATAATATACTCCAAAATAATGTAGGATCATGAGGAGCATTTGATAATTCTATAATATACCTTATGAAAATAGAATCATTATGAAAATTATAGATAATAAAAGTTGTGGTTCAAGGAAGTCTCACTCCAAGGGTATATTATCGAAAGAAATGTGATATCTTTAGACCCATAAAAATTAAATCCAATTGAAGTATATAAAATGAAAATATCTATGATAGATATTCATAGTTTCTTTTGGGATTCTTAGGTATTATCATCAGTTTGTGAAAAATTTCTCATGTCTTTCAAACCCTATAACCACAATAACATAGTATGGAGCCATGTTTTTCTGGAATATTGAATGTGTAGTGATCTTTAAGGAGTTGAAAAAATGATTTATCACTACAACTATGATTATTCTATGAACAGGTGGGGACATTTCATGGTGTACAATGATCAATTAAATAACGATTAATCTGTGTAAAAATGCAGAATGAAAATTTTACATCTTATACCTAATAGAAATTGAATGTTCATGAATAGATCTACCCAGAGCATGATATGTAGTTTGCTTCATAAATCATCAAATTCAAAATATGGAATAATTATTTTTCTTGGATAAGTATTAAACATATACTTATTATAAGAGCCTCATGTATGTATTCACATAGAAAGAGATGAATTTGATAAAACTAATATTGTTAGAGAAAATTATGTAATATAACTGCTCATTCAACTAACATTCTTGGAATAAAAATAAAGTGGAGGAATATAAAAGTAGAATGGATCATACAATTTTATCATTTATTAGAGATGTGAAAGATCCTATTTTCTTAAAATTGAAAAGCATGGACATGGAAATCATAATAGAAGGAACACCATCAATCAATTCAAAAGTGTTTTCTCAAATATCTATTTCAGAGATGATAAACGATGCTTTAAGAGATGATATTGAAATTCAGAGGAAGGTGTAAGCTATAAGAAAAGGAAAATACATAGATTTCAAAATTAATGAAGAAAGTGTTGTATGATTTGGGTCATGATTATGTGTGCCGTAAAATCCATTGTTAAAGAAGGAGCTGTTAGATGATGAAAATATCGCATCCTTCTCTATCCATCCAGGGATAAAAAATATGTATTGATATATTTTAGAGAAATATTATTGATATAATATTCAGAAGAATCTCATGTAATATACATCAAGGTATCTTGTATGTCATCAGGTGAGGGCTGAAAAGAAAAAATACAAGGGTATGATACAACCATTACCCATACACACATGAAAATCGAAAAACATAATCATAGAATTAATCACCGATCTTTCAAATATATAAATTGGAAATACTTTAATATTGGTCAAGATATATCATCTTATAAAGGCTTCTCACTTTATTTCTATCTATGTGTACTTTTCACTTTATCAAAATTCAAGGATATACAATATTGAAGTGGTGAGGTTTCATGGAAAACTACTATCAAATATATTTGATCGAGATCCAAGATTTACCTTTAGTTTTTTTAATTGTCTCCAACATGCTATAAATACTGATTTGATCTTCATCACCGCATATCACCCTCAAACTGATGGCCAATATGAGTGGACCATCTATACAATCAAGGAAATGTTGAGAGCATTCCAAATAGACACCAAATAAGGATGATATAAAAATATTAATCTAGTCTAGTTATAATACAACAATATATTCCACTAATGAATCCAAATTGATCCTTATGAATCCATTTTTGGTATGATATGCAGAACACCTACATTATGGGATCAACTTAGTGAAAAAAAATACTTGGTCCTAAAATGGTTAAGGAAATGATGGAAAATGATGAAACCATTTAGTAGCACATCAGGGATAATCAAAGTTCACAGAAGATATATTCTAACAGACTTTTATGAGACCCAAATTTTGATGTTGGAGTTATGTTATTTCTCTATATATCCCTGTGGAATAAATTCATGATATTTAGGAATACGGGAATTCTAAGTCCAAGATACATCAGTCTCTTTGAGAACCTTGATCACATTAGAGCGGTGAACTATCAATAAGCACTTCAACCTAAACAATGTAAATTCATGAGATATTCCATGTATCCATATTGAGGTAGTACATACCAGAACTCTAACATGTGTTAAATCCAAAAGTTTTACATTTAGGTAATGAACTTTTATATGGAGATAATTCAGTGAATATCAGAGATCATAGAGACAAATTTATATAAAATAATACAATACACTTGGTCATCATGAAATAAAGAAATCACATGTTTAATGAAGTGGCATGGAAACTATAGGAGGTGATGAAATAGAATTACCCTCATCTATTTCTGTTTGTGAAAAGAAAACATAAAGGGAAAAATTTCTGAAGTAGCGAAGATTGTAATAACCTAATATTTTATAAATAAATTTTCCATTCTGAATGAATTAAATTCCCTATTATTTAATATGGATATAGAAAACACATGTAATTATTTGTTTTTTATGGAATAGTATATTCTATTATATGTATATATTCATTAATAATCATTTCTATTTATCATATAGAACTCTAATTGTGATCATATAATTATTATTAATATAGGGTTTTAATAAATTCAATTAACACAAACAAAGGAAATGATAGCCTCGATCCATTGAATCGTACCCTACGAAACTCATTTCTATGAACATAAAATTGAGGAAACATCCTTAGTCTTTTCCCTTGACCAAACCCAGGACAATATGAAACAAACTAAATCATAATTGAAACCATTTATGGGTGGAGTTCAAGATCATTGAGACAACGACCCAAAACATGTCTGCTAAACCGCCCCACAAAAATATCACTATCTTACACCTTACCCATAGGGCATTAGCTAGTGTAATATGAGGATATTCATCAATAACCTAATGATATGAATATATATATTATATTTTCAAGATAATAACAGTTATATTTACTTCTTATTATTGTCACTTTATAAATGCTTTTTATTTTGATATGATAAAACTCAAATTGTATTTTTTTATATGAAAATTTAATTAAAATTTTCCATGTTGATGAATTCATGAATTTCAAAATAAAATATATATTTAAAAAATAAAAAAATTAAACAATAATTATTTAATATAAATGATTATATAATTTTTATGATGTCAAATGTAATTGTTATAAGGGGTTAAATACTTTTATTGTCCAAAAAACCAGCATTTCTCAATAAATAAAAATCTATATTTTAAAAGTTAAAATTCACATATTTAGTGAATTATTTGTATAAATTAAATATTAATTTTTTAATCAACATTCAAAAATTCTCAAGAAGTGTATTTTCTTAATTTTCCAAGATAGTAAAATTTTTGGGTTAAATTCAAATACGCTATAAATATACAGTATTTATCATGATATCATAAAATCCAAAAAGTGATGTAATAAATTCCGTAAAATATATCCACAACCAAATAGATGATTAAAATTTAAAATAATTATTATTTTATGTCATTTTATTAAATTAATAAAGCATTTATGAATCTTCTAAAACCTATATTATATTTTAAGGTTTTAAAATAATTTCCTTATGAACATGGATTAATTCCCCATCAAAAAATGAAAAATAAAAATGAGTCCAGACATATGATTTATAAAATAATAAAAACCACTCCTATGTGGTATAAACCATGGGAAAACCCAGGTGAATGATTTTCATTTTGATTATATTATTATATAGAGTCCAAAATCGAATTTTGGTAAATAATAAAGAACTCCCCTCTCATTTCAAATATAACTCCACCAAATTTCCCACTACTCTTCACTAAAAAATCTTGGTGAAAATCCTTAATTATTCATACCCTCTTTATATTCCATCCAAGGTTTCCACATTCTCCCAATAATCACCTCCCAATCATTTGGTATTACCCTCTCAAGGTAAGGGACTTATCGCTCTTCTTTTCAATTCAAGCACGTTAATTATATTTATCCTTTAGAGACTCAAGTTTTCTCATTGTAATGGATTTATAAATATAACTACACTATAAAATTAATTCCCTAATAAGGATATATCATTTATCCCCTCTGATAATAAAATTTTATGAAGTCTTTATTACTCAAAAATTTGGTAAGGGATCATGTCCTCCTATTTAATTCAAGCATCTTCTATATTTTATACAATTCAATTTCCAATTACTAATGTTGGGATATGTTTTTCATATAAATAATACTTCAATATTAATATTAAAATTATGATATAACCATTTCACTCTCATTATTCCTTTTTATGAATCTTAATGTTCTGCCATTATGCTTTAAAAATTTCACTTCAATTTCTCATGAAAAATGATTACTTCGTGAATACCCAAACCCATTTCCACAAAATGGTATTCACCAAGACATATCTATAATTAATTTTTTGGGGATTTACATGTATTTAACCCACACTCCATGATCATTAGGTTAAAATTGATGAATGGCATCCTTATGTTGTATGATCTATGTGATACACTTATTCATGTACATGACATTAAAGTGACATTCATTGAGTAATGTTTTCGTCTCACGATACATTATATATGGGATTATGGAGTTAAAATATTCCATTATGATACATGTCATCCATGTTACGGTGTCTTGGAAATTATAATTTATTTATGTTTATGGTGTCACATTTATGTTGTTTTTACATTTTCATGTTTCCATTTTGTTATCTTGTTATATAATTCCTCATTATTCTTGTTATGATTATCACCCCTATTATATCCCATTAAAATTCCATTTATCTAACATATAATAATTTCTTAATTTTGCACTTTGTTTATTCCCTTACTAGGATTTATAGCTCACCCCTTTCTTATATGTCCTCAGGTTATCCCATAGAGTTTTAATAATGATGGTATATTATGAACATGTTAATGATGTTTTAAATAATGATAATATGCCCGTATTTTATATTTTTATTTAATTTAAATAATTAAGCAAATACACTATTATTATCAATAATATGGATTTTATTATATGTAATCATATGTAATAAATTATGAATTGATGTTTAATAAAGGAAAAATATGGTCATAGATAGTTTCTTTGGATGATTATACATGTAAATACATCATCATAAATGTAATAAAATCACATATATATTAAAATCCATTTATTTCAACATACTCCCCATGGATTTTCTAAAACTGCATAGGATAACCTTAGAAAAATACTAATAAGAAAGGGTGATCACGAAAGGCCTGTAAGGGAATAAACATGGAAATAAATCGAATCATGAGTGTTAAGAGGCATAACATGATATCATAAAGATGAGGACCATAATAAAGGAAACATGACATAATTAAAGATAATAATATGATCATTGAATCTTAAACATATATAAATTTCATCAAACATGACATCATAAATTTAATTAAAGGGTCATTCCCAAGAACATCATCATTATGTGGACAAAGATCCACAATGTATTAGGTTCACTCCCTTATCCCACACACAACATCTCACAAGATATAAATCATTAACCAAAGAATTGGATGGTATATAATTATGGAACCACCAACAATATAATTAAAATAATACATAATCATTACTCATGAGAAAAATAAACAATACATTAATCATAATCATGATTAACCCCATGAGAAATATGTGTGTTTCAAAATCACTATTGAAGTCATAACCGAAGGATATGCCATTAGGGTTAAAAAATAAGAATAATTAAATTATTTTGGACTTTTATAATTGATAGAATACATAGATCTTTAATATAAATATATAATGTATAAAATTAAAGAGAATTATAAAGGACAATAAATAATAAAAATGAACCACATGGGTGATTATTTGTGAAATAACTAAGGGATATTTTTAAAAAGGAAAAATATATTTATCTCCATAAAACTATATATGAACTAAGAATATTATATATTAAATAATACTTTTTTAGATGTTATTCATGGTTTATAATAATTTTATAAGATTATTCATGACATGAAACAAGAAATAAAAAATACCTTGTAAATTGGGTTTACATAAAAGTCTGAATTTTGAAGGGAACTAAAAACATGTATAATCACACAAATGAAATTCATATTTCACTTATTATTTATATAAAAGAACTATATTGAAAAATAAAAGAAAATGATGAGAATAATATTTCTCAAAAGGGAGAAAAATAAATATATATTTTAACTGATATGTAATGAGGACGATATATAGGACCCCTTAACTAATTTATTGATTCACTCTTCATTTGATCTTAACTCCATAAATAATTACATTAAGGTTATTAAATAAATTCCCAAAACCTTATTCATATATATAAAATTTTCAAAGGTTTATTTAATATCATTTGGAATTTTTTCCAATATAATTTTTTTTTATGTCAATTACTTTGGGTTTTTTGTTAATTTATTTATATCCATTTTGGTTTATTGATGTAACATCCTAACCTGGGCTCCACTTAACCATGGTCCCAAGATGGAGGGGCACATGGACTCAATTTCACCACCCAATACTCCAGAGGCTAATGACTTGTAATGAGAGTGTAAGGTGGTATAGAAGTGACACTATACCCACATAATAGAGTGGATCAATAAGTAAAATGAATAACCAAACAACAAAAGAAGAATATATAAATAGAAACTATATTAACAGGACTAGTAATCCACTGTAGTGAAATCATGATATGATATAATGGAATAGTAGAAACAAATAGGATAAACTATGGAAACATAAATAACCAAAAAATTGTAAAAATATCAAAATAAAACAATATGAGTCATATAAAATGACAAAAATGCATAATGATATTGGAAAATGGGAAACATGAGATAGTCATATACAACATGCAATAAAAGTATAGAAAACCGAAAGACTGCTCCACTAGAATGATGAGAATATTCTCAGTCCTCTTCTCCCATAATCTACACTATAAGACAATAAAACTAATCATTTTTAGTAGAGAAAATTCGCATATCCATACCCGCATATAAGTAATCTACTCCGGCACCAAAGGTGTCCTGAGTAGGGTGTACGATAAAATCCAAGTAAGCCATCTTAAATGATTTCGATAAATAATACTTCTTCTATATATAAAAAAATGATTATAGGTTATACTTGTTGGATAATAATATATTAGCTTGTCATGGTTATAATTACAAGATGGGGGTGAATTTTAGTTTAAAAATCTATTTTATAAAGTTTATACTTAATAACACACAAACCACTTTTTGTAGGATAATCGTACTCAGCCCTCAGTTTGGTGGAAAAAGTCATAATATCATAATCAGAAATGATATATTTTAATCAAAGTATAAAATATAGAAATCACTATATATCTGATTAATCATAGTTTTTTATCATTATCCAAATAGTACATATAAAACAAAAAAAATAGAAAGATGAATATGATGTTTCACTTTAAATAATAAGCTTAGTGGGATATAAAACTAGTATGATACAAGTAAAACAATAGTTATCAAATATAATAATGAATGATAAGATATTAAAAGAATATAACTCTTTTAACCTTCAGAGAATGGTAGTCTACAAACCAAAAAAATGTATACTTTTGTATACTTATAAGAAATTATGTCTTTTGTTACTAATGAAAACCCTTAATACAATGATCGCAATGAATTTATTTCCTTATCCTTGGATTCCCTCGATATGATGATGAGATTCACAATCTACCTATCCTTGGTATCCCTCAATCCAATGGATCATATTCACTATCATTCTATCCATAGAATCCCTCGATTTTTATGATGATCGAACATGGTCAAAAATATAAAACAATTTTAAAGGAGACAACCATATGAGCTCACTTTAGGAAGAATATCTAAAAATTATAAAATACTAAGAGTAAGTTGTTCACACTATGTACTCTTATGAATAATTCAAGAGAGAATGTTACCAGAATCCCTTGAAACTATCATCTTCACAGAGTTTGAATGAATTGTTACTTGTAGTAATATTCCTAACAATTTTTTTCCCAAGGTCATATTTCCTAGAGATTTCGACAACGATTTGGACACCTAGCACATAAAAACTCTTTACGATCTAATGTAACTAAATGTTCGACATAATATTGATTATTACATTATTGTGTAAAAGATGTTAACTTATTTTAAAAAAATTATGGGATTTTCATCTCCCATAACAAAAAAATTTTGTAGAAGAAATCATTTTAACCTATCATACCATACTCTAAGTGATTCCATTAGTCTATATAAAATGTTGGTTAGGTCAAAAACATATGAAAGATGTTTTTTATTCACAAAACTATTGGTTTTTTCAACATAATCTTATTCCTGTACATATTTTTTAAGAAAAGAACACTTCACATCCATTTGAAAAAAAGTTGAAATTAAATAATGATCAAATTATAGTAGAATATGAATAGATTTAAATCTAGGTACCGATGCATATGTTTATTCATAATATATCCATTCTTATTTATTATAACCCTTAGAAAAAATTTAATATTTCTTTCTATAATTTATTCCATTTTCAACACATTTGTTTCTAAAACCCATTTTAATCATATTATAAATGTTTTTTAGGTCAATCATGTAACACCCCCAAATGATAAAGGGTTAAATGAAAAAATGATATGAATCATGTCAACAAGGTGCACCTTCCTTTTTCGGAGCCTGTCTGATTAGAACTCCATATTTAAGCATGCTTGGAATGGAGTAGTGATTATGAGGGTTGACCTTCTGGGAAGTTTCCTAGGGTGTGTGTGATTGAGGAAAAAGCACACTGGAAAGGATATATGTTGGCCTGTGGGGAAAATCATTAGTCAGATGACCCGTTTGGGCATGTGGGTGGACCCTGGGGTAGGCCCTACGTGTCTGCGAGGCAACTGGTGGTACCTGGTAGACTAGGACCCAACGACCATGTTAGGGCGGGGTGTTTGTGCTGTCACCGGGACATGGTTGCCACATTTGGTATTAGAGGTGGTACTCAGCCTTAAGTGTGGTGCACAGCCTGGGTTGAGATGTAGGGCCCTCAATGAGGATGTTGTGCTCTAAAGGGGAGGTGATTGTAACACCCCCAAATTTTAATGGATTAAATGACTAAATGATATGACTCATGTCAACAAGGTCCACCTTCCTTTTCGGGAGCCTGTTTGATTAGAACTCAACAGTGAAGCGTTCTTGGCCTGGAGTTGTTATTATGATGGGTGTCCTTCTGGGAAGTTTCCCAGGGTGTTTGTGAGTGAGGTGAAAGCACACTGGAAAGGACATGTGTTGGCATGTGGGGACAATCATTAGTCAGATGACCCATTAGAGCATGTGGGTGGACCTGGGGTGGGCCCCATGTGTCTGTGGGGAAACTAGTGGTACCTGGTAGGCAAGGACCCGACGGCCATGTTAAGGCGGGGTGTTTGTGCTGTCACCGAGACCCGGTTGTCCCAATTCAAGTAATAGACAAATTTATTTCCTCTAAAATTCATTGACATCATATTTTATAACCATAATCTAATCTGTATCATCTAAAGCATAATTAGGATTCTTATGTATAAATTTGAATAAGAAATCTTGATGTAGAATTTCATTCCTTATGGAACTTTAATTTCTAACTATTTCATCTACATCATCAATGATACTATAACTTGGATGATTTCGTATAAAAATTGGACATATTGTATTTTGAAAATAAGGTGGGGTGTCTGTGCTATCATCGGGACACGGTTGTCACAATTCAACTAATGGAAAAACAAATTCCTCTAAAATTCATTGAGATCATATTTTATATCCATAATCTAATCTACATAATCTAAAGCATAATTAGGATTCTTATGTATAAATTTGAATATGAAATCTTAATGTAGAATTTCATTTCTTAAGGAACGTTTATTTCTAACTATCTCATCTGCATCATCAATGATACTATAACTTGGATGATTCTGTATAAAAATTGGACATTTTTATTTTGAAAAGTTTATTATCCAACATAAGTTAGAAAATGTTTCTTATTAGTAAATTTAGAGAATTTTTTTTGAGTTAAATCCTTATAAGAAGAGGATTATAAGAAAAGTTGAAAACAAGTTTTTGAAATAACATATGAGGATGTTGGTTGGTGTTGTCTGAAAACAAATGTGTGATCTTCATAGAACATAACATGTACTATTTCTTTAATAGTGAATGAATTTTTTTTCTTTAAAATTCATTGAAATCATATTTTATAGCCATAATCTAATCTGTATCATCTAAAGCATAATTAGGATTCTTAGGTATAAATTTGAATAAGAAATCTTGATGTAGTATTTCATTCTGTAAGGAACTTTTATTTCTAACTATATCATCTACATCATCAATGATACTATAACATGGATGATTTCGTATAAAAATTGGACATATTGAATTTTGAAAATAAGGTGGGGTGTCTGTGCTGTTATCGGGACCCGGTTGTCACAATTTAACTAATGGACAAAATTGTTTCCTCTATTATTCATTGAGATCATATGTTATAGCCATAATATAATCTACATCATCTAAAGAATAATTAGGATTCATAGGAATAAATTTGAATATGAAATCTTGATGTAGAATTTCATTTCTTAAGGAATGTTTATTTCTAACACTATCATCTACATCATCAATGATACTATTACTTGGATGATTCTGTATAAAAATTGGACATTTGTATTTTGAAAAGTTTATTATCCAACATAAGGTAGAAAATGTATCTTATTAGTAAATTTCGAGAAATTGTTTTGAGTTAAATCCTTATAAGAAGAGGATTCTAAGAAATGTAGAAAATAACTTTTTGAAATAACATCTGAGGATGTTGGTTGGGGTTGTTTGAAAACAAATGTGTGATCTTCATAGAATATTACATGTACTATTTCCTTAATAGTGCATGAATTTTTATTAAATACTCTATATTCCATAAAAATAGTGGAATAACCTAAAAATATACCTTCATTGGATTGGGATAAAAATTTATTATTGTTATCTTCAGTGTTAAGAATGAATTTTTGGCAAAAAAAAAACTTTTAAGTAATAAACTTTTGGTTTTATTTATGTCCACTAAATATAAGGAGTTTTATTTAGAAAAGGTCGTATCAAAACCCATCTTGTATTATATCATGAATTAGAAACCACTTAATCCCAAAACATTTTAGCAATTGAGTATTCACTCAAGTTGGTTCTAGTTATTTGTTGAAGAATTCTATTTCTTTATTCAGCTACACCATTTTTCTTGGGGGGTATAGGAGTAAATTTTTTTTGTTCTATAACTTTTCTATTTCAAAATGTTTCAAATGAATAATTTAGAAATTATCCACAATGATAACAATGAATAGTTATCAAGGGAAGGTCTTTTATCATTTTTAACACTGACTACATATATTTTAAAATAACAAAACGCTTTTCATTTCATTGTGACAAAATAAATCATTATGTATCAAGTGTCATCAACTACGAAGATATATATATATAGTCTTTAGACTAATACTTCTAATTTGTGTAGGACCAAATAATTCCATGTGCACTATCTGTAAATCATATGAATTTTAGACGTCACTAATTAATTTAAATGATGACTTATATTTTATACTGTATTGATAATGGTCAAATACTTATGAAGAATTAGACATATGTTTCAGTTGAACCTTATCAAGTCATTTATTAGTCTACTTAGGTAATTTTATAAGGTTAAAGTGTCATAAAATGCTATTCTATAACCAATATTGATCTTCCATTACAATAAGGCAAGGTATGTCTAGACTTCTAAGGTCTTATATATTAAGAGTGCAATCATTTTCATGCCAATTGGCATAAAGAATAAATTCATCATTGGAAATATGTACAAAACAATTATCATTTCTAAATTTGACAAGGCAAACTTTATAACATTGTTGACATAAGATTATAAGTTTATGATTTAATTATTTAAACAATAAAAACATTTGAAATTAATGATATTCCAAGAATAACAATATTATATATATACAAATATTCTAAAAACGATCATTATATTCGAAGGGGACTTTTACACCTTTCAAATTGATAATATTTTGGAAAAAGTCTTTTTTACAAGTCATATGTCCAGAATATCCACTGTATATGTATCATGTATCCTTTTCTTCATACCTTATTTTTTTCCTAAAAACAAAAACATTATACTATTGACATTCAAACATTCTTGGGTCTCGTAATGTAAGATGATTAAAATTTATGCATCCATAGTGTTTAAGCAAATAATCTTTTTTAAAACCTAGGGATTTAAATTTATTTATTGAAAATTATTTTTTCAATGGCCACTTCATTAAAATAGGGTGAAAAAATGAGCAATTCTTGGAATTAAGATATTGTTACTAATATTTTTTTAAGTTTATCCCACTCTTGAACTAATACAATGTTGGATTATTTGTTTATAAATTTTATTAAAACATTACTTTCTAGTGGTAATGTTAGAGAAAGGTTTTCCCAAATTTCATATTTTAGATCTTGGTTTTACAATTAATTATTTATCCTCAGTATAATTAGTTTTAGAATTAATTTTCTCAAAAATTGTTTCTTAAATATTTTTGTAGAAACTAATTTTTATAAATCATTAGACATTTTATCATTTCGAATTATTCTTATCATGATATTTAGGGAGATATGATATTTCATTTAAAAAAAATATATATTCTCATATCATGCTTGGAATGTTTTGACATAGTATTATTGTGATTGTTTTAAAAAATTTACCATTTTTCTCTAAAAGTTTATAAATATAGGAAACTTCATCATAAGAGGGTAAGGAACTATCATCACTGGTTGTGGAAGATTTTTCATCCTATGATTTTGAATCTTTCTCATTAGGATAGTTTTCACAAAGTGACATATTTGTATGATTTTCACAATTTGTACCTTTTCCATGAAACATTGATTTACTTGTGGAACTTTAGAAAATATCCTAATTTTATATGTCAGAAAAATTCATTATAATATTTATTTTCACTAGAATCACCACCCATAGAACTCAATGTTTTAGTATCCTTTGGGACATTCTTACCCTTATATTTTTAATTCTTTTTTCATTATTTTCTAAATTACAATATCTCTGAACTTTTCTCTTCATCTTTGGATAATCTAGTAAGATTTATCTAGCTTTAATGAATCCATAGCATGTACCTTCATCTTTATTATCACTTATATTATTTTTACATTTCATGTTGTGATATTAAATATCCTTTTTTTAAAAAAAATCATGTTCATCCTTCTTGTATGATTATCCAATTGATTTTAAAAAATTTCAATATGTACTTGAATCATATTAAGTAATATCTTTCTTCATTATTGACGATTTAACAACATTATCAATATATTTAACTTCAAGAGGCAAGGTAGTAGTAAAAAAATCCATTTATAATTTTCTATTTCTCAACATATATTTTTAATCTTTCCTTATATTGAATAAAGATTCAAATAAATCCTCATAAGTATGATTATTCAAATTTCATGTCGCATCAAAAATAGTTCTCTTTGACTCCCACTCATTGGGAATAATATAAATTTTCATTTCCATAATAATTTCATTACCAAGTCCCTTTTCACCAATATCCTCTAAACTATTAATGATAGTCATAAATCCTTGATGCATTTTAGCAGCTGATTCACTAGGTAGAAAATATAATTCTTGATAATCTTCTATTAACATAACTCTTCTAGTGTCAACAACTTTTGATCAATCAAAATGTGTGGTCTCAATATTTTTCCAAGAACTATTAGCATATTCACAAGAGGAAATTTGACTATTTATGTATCTTTTCACTAAACAAAACAATGTATTTCTAACACTCTAGTTTATGTGATATCGTTATTTTTTGTGATGAGTAATTCCAATAACATCCTTAGGAGGAATTTTATAATCTACCGTAATCATGAAAAATAATTCCACATCATTTTTAATAAAAAAAGTCTTCATCCTATCTCTCTAGTACTCATATTGAGAAACATCAATGATAGGTGGTCTGTTGGGATTTGGGTTATCAATTGAACCAACATTTAGACATGCTATCTTAAAAAAAATTCCTTTTGCAAAATCACATTAGTATATGAATGTTATTAAATAAAATATTTATATAAAAACATTAAAGAATTTACAAATGATATAATAAGTAAAAACATAAAAAGTAATCCAATTGATGGATAAAAAAATTGAAATGATCTTTACTTTTATCTAATACAAAGTTTTGGTTAATAAAATATTACCTTATGATAGATATATTAACAAGAGGGTGAATGAATTGTATTTAAAAAATCTAGTTTAAGAATTTTAGACATATTAAAATGCAAACCTATTTATGTAAGATAATCAAACTTATCCCTCATTCTGATGGGAAAAGTCACAATATCACAATAAGATAAAATAAATTTTAATCGAAGTGTATAAGATCAGAATCACTACAGATTAGATTAATCATTGTTTTTTATCAAAAAAAATATTACAAATAGAAAAATAAAACATGATTATTATTTTAACGATTCACATTCTAAAATATGTGTGGTAGAATATAAAACATGTAAAAACAAGTAAAACTACCCGAATGGCCCGAAGGACTTCTTTTTTATTGATTTTTGATAACCCCTTTTCAAGGGATGAGGGGGAACCCTTATAAGGACCATATGCTCAAAGATTATAAGGCCCATAGGATTAAGAGATTACATGACCCAAAGTTCTTAAGGAATTCAACCAAACTATCTACCAAGAACTTCCCCTCCCCAGCATCTATGTCATGATATTAGCTCTCCACCTTTCCATGGCCGTCTAGCTAGGCTTCCCATGCAAGCACTGCCTAGTACCGATGGCATATCCATAACCTATCATTCTAACAATCCATTAGGTTCTGATCTGGTGAGTGCACATGCTCTGATCCTCATCTGGTGATGCTCATTTTTTGTAGTGTGTCTAGGGCGATTGCATGTGGCCCGAAGGGATTGAGGTGTCCTGAGAGCCTTAAAGGTGTACTGAAATCCCTACTAACACGAAGGCCTTGGTTGGCCCGAAAGCCTTTAGGACATCAATCCCAAACTGGTGTCCCAATGTGAGCAGTTCCATCTTCTACATTAATGAACATTACATGATACAATAACTGCTACAACACCTGACATAGTACCCACACAGTGTACAATTCTGCTACATTACATGTACAGTGTACAATTTAGCTATAGTACCCACACACTTTACAGTACTGCTACAATGTCTGCTATAGTACCTATGACAGTGCCTGCTTTAGTACTGCTATAGTACCCGAAAATATGCCTCTACTTGGTTTTGAACCTGGGTCTTATGGATGCACTTAAGGATACGTCACCAACTGGGCTGAGGCTCATGTGCAGAAACAAGTAAAACCACATCTATCAAATATAAGATTGAATTATAAGCTATTAATGTAATAAAAATAATTTAATCTTTATAAAATGGTTGTCTATAAACCAGACTAAATGTATCCCTTAATTTATTCATATAAAAAATTCTATCTTTCCTTACTAAGGAAATCACATGATATGATGATTAGAATGGATCTATCTTTCTATCTCTAGAATCCCTCGATATGATGGTCATATTCTTTATCTACATAGCTATAGTATCCATCGATCTGATGGATTAGATTTTATCTCTTCCAATCCCAATAATCCCTCAATCGTTATAATGATTGTACATAGTAACAATAATTAAACAATTCTCAAGGAATAAATATTACATGGTTTCCTTAAAAAGGCACTCTATAAATAATTATGATAGACTAAGAACAAGATGTTCAATATAAGAAATATTAAAAATAATTTGAGAGTGAATGTTATTGAAAGATCTCAAAACTATCATCTTCAAACTATTTTAATGACTTGGTATCTATATGAATCTTCTCAATGGTCATATTTTTCTCCCAACAATCATATTTTTCTGAATTGGTCCCAATGACTTTGACACCTCTCACCTGATATCTGATTGTGATCTGGCATAAATGAATGTTTAATATCATATTTATTTACACCATTATAGTGTTAATGATGTTACCTACATTAGAAATATGCTTACTATATTCATATTATTAACAATGTTTTTTCAATAGACTTGTTATAGAATGTAAGTATGAAACTATTTATGATCGGGAGTTTGTATGCCAATTTGTTTACATTTGTAAGTGTCTGTAACACAATCTATCGATGAAATTAAATATAATTTTAAAAAATATTTCATTAAATCTTAGGTTGTAACCTTCAACACCCCTTTAAAAAATTCAGTCCGTGATAATTTTTTTTGTAATCAAAGGATTGTTATTTATAAATTCTTTTATGGAAACCCAAATTTTTAAACAGTTTAATTAAAATTCCTCTTGATAAGTGAGAATGAGAAATATAACGGTCATCCAGATTAGAAAAACTAGGTTTCCAAAGAGGATAATATTAGTAGGAAATGAAAACATGGTTATTTAAGAAAGTATTAATTCCCAAGGACTAATTGAGAGTGTTAAAAAATATGGTCAAGATAAAGTTATCCACCACAATAATATAAAGTTGTTGTGGCATAAAAGACTATTGATTTCATAGTAATAAATTTGAATGAATAATGTTTTTTTCCTATAATAATTTTACTACAGATGAGGAATTATTTTACTTTCTAAAATATGAACATAAAAAAATATACTTGATAAGAAAAATTTAATCCTTTAATTTATTTCCACCACATTGTTATCTTTTTCTCCAAAATATTGGAATTCAAAATGATTTATTTTTCATTCTTGAAGCACAAGAAACATTTTTATATATTATATAATTCCATAAAAGAATAAAAATATATTCCTCTTGTCCCTGTAAATAAAAAAAAACTAAAATGGTATTATAAGGTAAGATAATTCATAAAAAAAATAATCCATTATATAAATATGAACTACATTAATCAAAATTCAACAGTAATACTGAAAGTTAAAATTAAGTCATTATGTAAATAACTCTCTTCAATTTTTTTAAATAATACATTATTAGTTTTAAACCCAATATAAAATTATTTTGATCACATATTTTTCTGATATTAATTTAATATTTATCTCCAATCGTCATTAGTCACTCATTATGTCATATAAACTACATATACAGTAATCACATAATATCTATGATATAACAATAATTTCTATAAAAATGACCATTTATATAAAATTGCTTCAATAACAATAATTTAATCATTACATGTACTTTTAACATAAGATATACTTTTAAATCATCCTATACCTTTTAAATGTAATCAATGGACTCTTCAAAATCGTTAGTAAAAGAATAACATATACAAACTTACGTATTATTTTCTCAAGATTTGCCTGTATGACATCAATTTACGTAATTCCCATACTCTCTGAATTTTAACCATTCTACCATATATGATACAATAGAGAGGCCATTATTCTCATCCATTTGTAATAACCAAAATTCTCATTTTTCCTCGTTAATTACTTGATTTGTGTCTGTATTTTCCACACTCAAAACATCTTCACATTCCTCTAAGACATTCCCTAAAGTGACTTTCCCACATTCTTTAAATATAAGAAGTTGAATATTAATTTCTATATTTTTACAATAAAAATCCATTTTTATCATATTATGTGTTTCAGGAAACTCACTAAAGTTTAGAATTATAATTATATAATAAGATATCTACTTAAAAAAATTAAAATATTCACATTCTATATCTTTTTTCAATATGTTTTTCATGAGGATATTCATTCCATTGACTATCACATTCAAAATTAACTTGATTCTTTCAAATTTCAACAATTGACTAAAATAAAGAAGCATAGTGTGGGAACTAAAAATCATAGTGGGAAACTGCATTATCATGAGAAATCATTTAATGGATAACAAAATCATGAAACCTTATATTATAAAACCTTTGTTTTAAGATAAAAAATTCATGAAATTTACCAAAAAAATAGTATTTTAACATATACCTAGTCATACCCCTATGGTTTTCATTAAATATTTCTCATCTTAGTTTCTAATGATTATTTAAACCTTCCATTGATATCAAGTATAGCAACACAATATTATCATATATAGATATGAAATCCAAATAGATGAATATTAATTACAAAACATTTCATCTGATGATTGTATCATATATGTATACAATATTTAGAATCTAAAAAACATAAACATTTTCAAAAATTAACTACATCGTCACCCATTTAGATCTCTTACACTATCATACTTCTTAGAAACATCATACTTAATAATTTTATCTATAACATAGTGATATGGAAACATAATAAATGGTGATCATATATTCTTAGTAATGGTAAACATGGAAAATAAAAATCCATGATCATATATAACCTAAGAAAAGTATAATAGAATGATATCTTGAATATTATATACAATTTTTAAAACAAATATATCATAGAGCATAGACATGAGTCGTAGAATGAAAAATTATCATATTAAAATACATGGACCAAAAGAGTAAAAATTAATAATAATAAAAATATTCAACCATAATCTGGTTTCATAAAATTAGGGTTTCAAACAAGGTATAAAACCCATTTCATATTGTCAAGTTTAACTACCAGGATCATAAAACCATAATAGATCAGGCATCACCACCAACATCCCTTAGTAGATCAAGCATATTTAATTTCATCCAATTTAAGATAAAGAAAATAGACTTCTATCACATATATATACCCTAAGATATAAAACATTACCCAATTAATTATAAGGAGATATAGGTCCCACATATAACATAATTAAAATAAAAAATATGTGATCCGTAAATCATAAAAAAAATCATTATATCAGAACCCATGAAATGAAATGAGAATTATAAAACATTAAACATATAATAATATCATAAACCATGGAAACTAAATGGGTTTCATAAAAATTGGGTCATCATATTAATTATCTGTCTAGTAAAAGAATAAGGATGGTATCTCTGGATTATATCCCCGATAAATCATATGTGATATCAAGAATGGTTTATATTGCTGAATAGAAATTCTATTAAAATACCATAAAAACAATATTTTGGAAAATAACTTTTCCATTTTTAAGTCACTTATTTAAAAAATTTCACATATAAAGTAAAATAAATATTTGAAATTGGCAATGTAAAATTAAGAAGAAAGATTCAAATAAAAAATTATTCATGATTTCATGAAAATATGTTTGTGATGTATATGTTAAAAAAACATTCCAATCCATATTTTTGTTGGAATAATTACAGATTTCCTTGTTTGGAAGAAGAAAAAAATATTCCTTTCAAATAGTGTTTGAAAAAGTCAGAAATGGGTAAAAATGACTTTAACAAACCATATAAGAATATTAAAAATCATATTTAAAATATTTTTATAAAATATGGATATGGAAGAAAGAAATATTTCGACAAAAGAGATAAATGGATTTAATTTCCCATAGAAACATATTTTTGGTCTCTTAACTATTTTAGGTGAGGAAAATGAAAGGAAATAATGTATTGTAATGAAATTACAAAGGATATTAAATTTTGTGATTTAGTTTAGAGGTGTATCATATGATTTTGTTATCATAAACATAATCAAAAACAATGTTGATAATCAATGTTATTGAAAAATAAAAACACATAATGATTTCTAATATTCAAATTGTAAGTCCCATAAAATGCAGAACTGTAGTTTGGTTTATAAATCACCATAAAATTAATAATATGAATCATAAAATATATTCATGGAATTATATAAACCACATAAAAAAATAATTTGTGAATATGGAATGTGTTTACCCGAAATAAAAGAAAGATTAAAAATCCATTACCTCAAGTTTGTCTTGATTAAAATATAATTTAAAATCATGAATAAAAAATCTAAATTTATTATTACTCTATAATAGAGTCGTTTTTATGATTATAATATCATATATGATCCCTTTATAACATTTCAACACCTATTTTAACAATAAATCATTATTTTTAGGTGTAAACTGTTTTTTTATCATGAGTATTTGAGTTCAATAGTTCTACTCCTTATAAAATAATATTTTTTACATCAAAAAAATAATATTAATATAGAAAAATATTATATAAATTTATTATATACATATTTATATTCATAAATGAAGTTAGATACGGAAAAATTAATTACACCATTAATGAAGATGGTATGCCATACATATGTATGAAAACTGTTTTCATTTTTTGACGAAAGGAAGGAAAAAATAATAAATAATAAAAAACGTCTATAATAATTATATATATATATATACATATATAATATATATCAATTAAACATACACCATATAAGTAAAATAGATATACAAAATGAATCACATCGCTTTTTGGAGGTGGTAGACTACACTTAAACACGAGCGCCATTATCATTCTCCAATATCTATAAGGTAAGAAGGTACATGTTATATTATAATTATATATATTTAATTATGTTATTTTTAAAACATATAAAAAATAAACCCCTAAAATTACTGATTCATAAAATATATTGATGATAAATTAATTGTATTTCTTTGTTGAGACTATATGCCTTACGTACACACCAGTAATAACTTCACTTCTCATTTGGTGGAAAAGAGGGTGTATAATGATATGTTGATAATAATAATAAAATTTAATCATATTTAGGATATTTATTTTATTATTTATTTGTAAATACCATAAAACTATAGGATGTAAAGAAGAGTAGAAAGGAAAGAGATCGGTTTAAGAAAATGCTTCTTTATGTAAGCGACTCCTTTAAATCACCTCTAAAAGGATATTGGGTTGGTATTTTGGGAATAATGACACATCCAGAAATTGTACAGGGAAGTATAGATGATAAAGTACTATAGTTATGTTGATATAGAAGGATCAAAGTTGAGTTTATAAATGAGGGAGGAGGAACCCTTTTATGATTGAGGTGATGGGCACTTTTGAATCAAAAGAGTAAATTAAAATAAATTTATTCTCAATATAAATGGTTTAAAAACTCTTATAAATGTATAAGGAATGAAATTATAGACCATATAATTTTCCATTTTTTCTATTTAAATATTTTTATGATTTAAAGTAAATTAATAAAATATTATTGTCATAAAATATCATAAATGTCAATTTAGACACTATTCACTTAATTTGACTTAAAAGACATAAATAAAATATTTAAATTAGAATATAATAATTTGACACAAAAATAATATTATATTTTAACAACTTAAATTCATTTTACACATAAAATAACTCTAAATATGTTTCTGTTTACTTTGATAAATTGTTTTTTATATTTTCTTATGAATTAAATAAATATTGCATCAATTACTTATAAACATTTATTTTAAATGAATAATTACTTAAAATAAGAAATTAATTTCCATTAGGATTTTTTTTATTCATAAAATTAATATCAATATTCATTCATAATTTTATTCCTTAAATGAACACATAAGATATATTAAAAACAAAGAGAGTGACATTTTGTAACTCTCTTTGATTTAAATAATATATAACTCATTTTCATTGAAACGTTTCTGTAAAATAAATCATTTTTGAGACTATGGTGATAATGTTAGAATTACCATATCCCAATAAAAAATAGCGATGTTCTTAACTATGATATTATGATTATATTTTGGTTTTATCTTGTCATTAACCCTTTTCAAACTTACCAGACAATAATTTTTTTAATCATTATGGGTCAACATTATTACTATAAATAGAAGAAACTCCCATAAATAGAATATGATTTATATTATAATATATATAGTCGTCTCGAAAATGAATATATTTTTTATTTAATTTTTCATCATTTAATGAAATAACTTTTAATTTAAAATATCATTAATGTTAATTTTTATAACTATTCCTTAAATTTACTATAATTATATATATATAATATTTAAAATTATAATAACATTTTCTGATACATCACTAAAATTTAATATTCATCTAAAAAGATTGTGTATCACATTAATTAACACATATTTTAACTCATTATATTTTTAATATCATTTATTTTATTTTTTCATTAATTTAATAATTAGTGTGTCATCATTGTATAAGATTTAAAGGTATTTATTTATCACCTTAAAATTATAAATAAATTTAAATCATAAAAATATGTTCATTATTCGTGAAATAACCAATAATATTCATTAAATATTTATTTTAATGAATATCTATGTCATGAAAACTTATTTAATATGTTATTATGACTTTTCTGGTCGTGCGTAAGCATCACATGTGTATTTGGATAAGCCAATTCTTATACAAATAAAAAATTAATGTATAAACTTAGAAATAATCTATAATAATTAGTATTTAATAACCATGTTTAGAAATGACTTATCCCATCTCAAATATTATCATTAGGATACCATATTTTACTTTTCCAATGCTGCATAGGTTCTGCATCCGTATTAAAAATGATTTTCATATTTATCATGGAATAAATATTAATTTTTATGTTTTGAACTATTTATATATTATATTTTTTGTATTTTATCATAATTGATTCATTACATATGCTTCATGTATTTATATATTAATTTAATATAATAGTGATAGCATAAAATATGTGGTATTTTATAAAAAAATAATTTTTTTACTATTCACAAAAACAATAACTTTTCCACAGAAATGTAAAAAAAATCATCATTGGAAAAAAAATTCTTGTTGAATAAAAAAACAAATTCCTTTTATTGAAACTAATTTACTATATATGATATAAATTAATTTTAATAGAAATACAAAAAATTTAATGAAAAACAAATTTTTGAAAAAATCATTTTTTATATAAAAATGTTTTCAAACCAGATTCAAAAATAAAATTGATTAAAATGATTTTAATTTTAAAATTAAAAATATAACAGAACAAAAGTTTCTTTTAAATTTTTTAAATGGTTTATTTGTAATTTTTTTAAGCAAAAATACTATTTTTAATAAATCACAGTATTTTTCCATTATTCACTAGAAAACCAATATAATTTAGAAAAATAAAAAAATTCACCATACGATAATTTGGATATTATTATTTAAAAAATGATATGATTTTTATTTATTGTATTTTTTATAATTTCCATAACTTAATTATAATACTTTCAAACAAAAATAAATGAAATACTTTTTGAGGAAGATGCATTTATGAAACATAAAATAAATATACTAAAAATTGATTGATTGTTTACTATGATTTTTTCTACACATTTATAATTTATAGAAAAATTATATATTTTTTGTAATGCTATTATCATTTTTTAAACCTGCTAATTTAATTTTTAGGTTATAACAGTCACACTAAATAAAATTATTTTAATAGTGTATCATGGATCATTTAAACTCGGTCTTTCTTGTAATCCAAGATATCAAATAAATTTAATTTAATTTTAAAAAATATATACTAAAATAATGAGGTGTTACAAAAACATTGTTACCCTTTCAAAGCATGTGTATGTCTCATGTAGTGGTAGTACAATTATCTTTTAAATCCTGATTTTTCCTCGCCTTTTGATTTCCAATGCATAGTAAATATAAACTAATGAAACAAAATGTAGAAATCAGTTGTTTTGAATCTATTAAGTGTTTTAAACACTATAATTAACCCTCTAAAATTTTAGGAATCATAAAATCAAGTAATGGGAAGAAAATGGAAATAGTTTAAATATGAATTTAATGAGACTTAAATACACACATGGAGCCTATTTTGATGACCCCTCCCTCCAAAGATACCAATTTTGTTTTGTCTAAGGAGAATGAGAGATAACGACCCCATGTCCCACCTCCAGTAGGCCCTAGGGTGGTGACTAGCACCAAAGGTATAGAAATCTCACAAAATGGTATGAATTACCCTTTTATAGTAACAAAGATCATGAGAAAGGATGTATCAACCTTAAAAATATCAATGACATGTACATATGAAAGAAAATGAAAACCATCCCGCATGCATGTTTCCAAATTCTACTGATACAAAAGTAAGAGTTTCCAAAGAAAATTACAAAAGAACAAAACTATGTATTAACACGACAACTATCCCCACATCTGAGGTATTAATGACTAGAATAGCCCCATTGTCCTCCTTAAAGCTTGAAAACATTTTAATATACGTACGGTGAGAATATAAGTATACTCAGTTGGGAAAACCAACATCTCTTGTTCACAATTGAAGAGGCATACTAATTCCCCCATGATAAACCAATATAACCCAAAAGAACCTAACAATTTATATTATCCATCCTATATATCACCAAGGTAAACTCACCAAATAATGAAAGTCATGTAAAGTAATATAATAAGCACATCGGTGATTGGATACCCCAAACCACTTTCTCACTGATTTGACACTCTCACACCCTATCGAAAAACATCATGACATAACCACCTATTCTAAATGAACCATGTCACAATTAGTCCACACACACTTGTATCACATACCACATCTCATCCCGCCCACACACACATGGGCCTAAAACCACACGACATCCATATGAAACCTAGGAACTATAATACATCTCATCCTGAGGACACTTGGGAACCACCACACATCTCATATTGAATACACCTGGGAACCCTAACTCTCCCACACACACCTAGGCCTCACAAACCACAACATTCTAAAAGTGTCTTGGGTTATCACTGCTTGGAAGAGGCAGTAAGGAAGAGCAGGGGTCCATTCATCCACCCTCCCATAGGGATGCTTGGGAAAGACACCTTCCCCTCTAACAATGGTGGTGTTCGTCACGTAGTGCTCAACATGGGTGGATTTCATATAGAAAACACAAGGAACTAAAAGTACATATATAGGTACCAAACACACATCCCAACCAATGGGTTCCCAAGTAAACTACCACCCCATGATACTTCCTACAATGTTGCTACCTCTAAATTCAAAACCACACAAACAGCCGTAAACCCAATTCAAAAACTCATCCAATTACATTAACCAATTATAAATATTAATATAGCAATGATTTTACTTATAACATACTTACCTATGGAAGAACCAAACACAACTCAAGCAATAGCCACATAGAATATCGAAGAAAGAACAGTAGGAATAAGGACCAAGGTAAAACAATCCACTACACACAACAGGCCACACAACCACTACTATCCCTAGCAGCCCCAATGCATACCCACCACACCCAGCAAGCATAAAAAAACCTAGATACATTTCCACTGCATAAAAACATCATCCATTCCACAAAAAACCAATCTATCGACCAGAGATTCCATTACACAACATACACCACCTTATTCATGAAACCCACATCAACCATCATTAAATCTGTAGCCCCGCTGCACAAATATACAACACCATACCCATAAAGCAAGACCCCTTGACCGAACCATCACCCACAACTGTGTTTCAAACCGAAGAATTGTGCAACCCTCACGAGGCACTAAAACTAAACAGAACCATACACATCACACAAACACACCTATCAAACATAGTGTATTCATAATTGGAAAAAATGGTTCTTTAATTCTGCTTTCACAATAAAAGGGTGATCAGAAGAAGAATTTTAATCCAAGGTATCATTTTATTTATCCAAGCATACATGATTAACTATATTTTTTTTTTCAACCATTCAATATAAGATCAACAAAGAGTATTCATGAGTCTGGGTTAAAAACGGAGACCACCAATGACCATGACTTTAAGAATGTATATAGCCAATATAATTCACAATGAGGAGCAATGATCATCGATAAAATAAAAAAACATCATCATCATCTTCCCCTTCCCTCATTTATTACTAAAGTAACAGTTTCAATTATCTTCGTTATTATCATCTTTTTCACCCCTTATTTATCATTTTTAAATTGGATTCAACTGTAACCATAAGAAGACCTCAATACACCCACCCCACCTGATACATAGTTAAAAGAGATAGAACAGAATCCCTACGTCGAGAAATAGATGATCATTAAATCCTACTTCTTCCAAAATAGAATGTCGTGCAAGCAGTAAGATACTCCAATCGAAACTGAATCTAAAGGCCAAACCACAACACGCAACTTTGTAGGGAATAAAGGATCTGGGCGCACCACTAGATAAATGTAAACACATAGTCAAGAGAAGATATTTTTTAGAAGAGATATATCATATATCAATGGTAGGAAATGGTTTCAAGGGAAATTATTGTCAGATCGTGGTCAATATTATGTGGATGGACTATTCCAAGAACCAAAATCATTAAGTTATTTAAGATATAATTAATATCCATTGAAAATCATATATAATTTAAAAAATAAGGTTTTAAACTTGATTTAAAACAAATATAATATAAGAGGGGAGAAATTATAAAAACCAGAAAAAATGGAAATGACTAAATGATTGGTTAGTCACCGATGTGAGTCCTCGACAATGAGTCACTGACAAGACCCCCCAAAACTTAGTCACTGACATGACCCACCGATGCCTGAATCACCAATGAGAGTCATAGATTTTGGACATACCAACACACAACCAACTGATGAACGACCAACATACACTTACCCTACCGACGTCCGACCTATCGATGCTCGACATACTGATGGTAATTCAAAGACGTTGAGCCTCTACCGTTGATCCACCAATGCTAAGCCACAGACAATAACCTATTTATGATGAATCATTGAAGCTGATCCAATAATTCTGAGTGATTGATGTTGTTTGAATAACAAAGAACTACTGAAGTTGAGTCACTAATGTCAGCTATAGATGAAAAAACTATAATTTTTTCAAACTCTTCAAATGAGTTACTGTTGCCTCCCATAACACACCAAACACTAGATTATGACATATTAATAAATGAGGGAGGTCTGGGAAATTACATCAGATACGTCTCAAACTAAACTTTCCCCCAAGAATTCAAAACCAAATAAACAATAAAGAGGGGTATGAAAAACCTCCCCATAAGATACCTCTGAAGGATCTTGGTGGAATTGAATCAACACTACAGTCATCAAAATTCAAGGATAAACAACCCGGTGTTTTTTGAAAGGTGGAGTGAAACCTCAAAATCCATGTATATATCCTACAACATTTACTACCCCCAACTGACTAGAAGACACACCACATGAGCACCAAAACCATATTTTTAGAGAACATGAATCAAGGATTTCCATCCTCCATGTAGAGATACTATACGTTATTGGAATCACTCACTCACCTGAACAAGTTTAATCATTTATAAAGTAATGTGTCTTTATTAGGAATCAGTTAATCCCATTTCTACATGTCAGGACTTCACCCCACATTACATAACAAGGAATCAACCCATCTTGTATGAACAAAAATTCATCCACTACATCAAAAATCATAAAACAGAAGAAAAAAATCAATACAACTCTATATAATGGGCACACATATGCACCTCCATTTTCTAAGTACTCTCCTCATGGCCACCATGCCTTCACAAAATACAAACAAAGGTAATTGTCAATCCATGTAGCTCATTATCTTGAGGAACTTGGATCTCTACTAGCTATTCCAAAAATGGTGCATCATCCTCAATATCCAACTATCCCCATTCAATGACATCAGATTCATCATGAAGATACCAACGAAGCTGGGAGACATAAAAGACGTCATGGAACCTCTCCAACTATGAAGGCAATTCCATACGTTATTCAACCTCACCAACTCACCCAACACCTCAAAAGGTCTTATAAACCCAAGAGATAGCTTTCTCCCTTATCCAAACCTACGTTGTCCATAGTGAGGTTAAACATTCAAGAACATGTGATCCCCAACCTAGAACTCGAGTGGACTTTTCTAGTGATTGGAATACAAATTCTTCAAATACTGATTTTCTTTCATACTCTCACGGACAATCTAAAACTTCTTAGTCTTACTCTACACCACGTCCGGACCAAGAACAACTTCCTTCCAAACTTTTTTCCAGCACAAAGGGGAACACCATGGTCTCCCGCGCAAGTCTTCTATCAAATCCATACCAGTGGAAGTGTGATAACTAATATTTTATGAAAACATTACCATGGGAATGTGTCCCACCAATGACCACCAAAGTCCAAGACACATGCTCACAACATTGCCTACAATGTCTAGATGGTCCGCTCTATCTGACTATATGTATGAGGTTAGAAGGAAGTTCTGAGGAATAACTAAGTTCCAAAAGCATGATGCAATCCACTGTAGAATCATGATGAAAATGTTTCATACCATTATGGTATGATTGATCTCAAAACCGCATGTAGTTTCACCAACTCATCCACATGCCTTCTCGATGAGGCATTCTGTACACTTTACTCTTTAATCGATATGCAGTTATATGATTTTGTCAACCAATCCACCACTCACGAGAGAGCATCGTATCCACCCTGAGCCCTAAGTAATACTATGACTAAATCTACCAATATTTCATCCTACTTCCACTTGGGAACATATAGGGGTGTAATAAACCACTTGGAACATGGTGCTCATCCTTCACCTACTGGCACACTAGGCACTTTTCCACAAACTCCACCACTTACCACTTCATCCTGGGCCACCAAAACTATTCCCTCAAGCCACAGTTCATCTTGTAAAATCTAGATTTTACCACTAGGGGTGTGATATGAAATGCACAGGGAACTCCCTCATGCATTTCCACTGGTGTAAACACCTTCTCACAGAAAAACATCTGATTTGGAAAATCCTCTGACCACCCCTTAGGAGCACCACCTTGGTCAATGTGATCCTACACAACCTCCTCCACCGAGCCTCCGCACTAATACTCCTCCACATTCCACCCCAAAGATGAATACACCATTATATGATGTCTAAAACATCTACCTCCATCCATTCCTACATCTTTGTACAGGGAATCCAACTCCTCCATTGGCCTCCAACTATCCGCAAATTCATGCATAACTTCCCTTTGCGACTCCCTGATCAGAGAATCAGCCCCAACATTCCCTTCTCCAAAGGTGGAGGGATGTCAAAATCATAGTCCTAAACGAAATCCATCCACCACCACTTCCACATGTTTAGATCTCACTGAGAAATGATATCACTCAACCTCTTGTGATATGTGATGAAAATAAAGTGCTCCCTCAACGAGGTAATGTGGCCACAACTTCAGCACGAACATGACTTACTATAGCTCTTGAACATGTTTGGAATAGTTAAATTCATGGGGAAATAACATACAAGACCCATAAGAGATCACTCCTCATTGCTGCAACAGAAAATGCCCCAAGCCTAGATGGGATGCATCACAAAAAACCTTGAACATCACGACTCCTTTAAGAAAATAGAACACTATAGAACTAACCAACTTCATATTTAGGTAGATAAATGATGACTGACACTGCTCACTCCACACAAAAGCATGGTCCATTCTAGTTAGAGACGTTTTCAAAACAGTAGATCATGATAAATTGGTTAAAAACATGTAGGAACTCGAATCATCATTTCAGGTATGTTTTTCCTTTTCTGGCCATCTTTGAGGAAAAGAGGATAATCTAGAAATTTGCGATGTACATGTCATGTACTTTGATCCCACACGAGGTCGTGTGATAGCCATGTACGAGCGAAACACACGGTGTGTTGGGGTGATGTGGAGGCCGCTTAATGTGGTGTACAGAATAGGCGAGTACATGTCTTGTACTCAACAAGTACACACCGTGTACATTGCTTTTTATTTCATTAAATGGAATGGGGTCGCGTCTAATCCCTATTTATGTCTTCTTCTTCGCCTAATTATGACCAAAGCATCCGAGGAGGCTGAATCGTCTCTGAGCTGCTGATCCATCTCCAGTTATCCGAATTGAACACCGCTGGTTTCAATAGAATCACAGTGGTGACTTCATCGTTCTTCCTTGGCCATGTTTCCCGATTCATTCTCTTATGAGAGTTATCTAAGTTTTAACATTTTAGATGTTTTTTCTGATCTTCCCCATTCTAGGATGATTCACATGCGAAGGTTCAAGTATATCGATCTCCTAGGATCGAGGTAGGTGGTTTATTTCCCTACATTGAATGTCTTTGAGTTTTTGTGCAAAAAGATCTGGATTCCCATGTATCAGGTATCTCGAGATAGGGTTTTCTACCGGTATTATTGTCTGACATAGATTTCATATATGATTGATGTTGTTAAATTATTAATGATTTCTTATTAGCATGTTTGAGGATCACCCCATGGGTGTTTCCCCTATTTTGGTTGTTTACCACCATTTGGCATAGGTTGCCTGTGAGGCATAACTTGTTGTATTGACTGCCTGCCTTGAGATAATTGATTGCATGTATTGCCTACTATTTATATGCTTTTGATGCATTGTATATATTATCCAAGTAGTTTTGGAACTTACTTTGGCCTACTGACAGTCGATTACACACGACTAGACTGCTTAGGGCTATGTGAACTTGGTGCGGTAGACTAAAGATGGAATTGACGATTAAGGGATTCCGTAGAGAGTCTGTTATAAATTATATCATTCGCATGACCTATAGGTATTAGACATTGTGCTTCCTCATAATTTCCTTAGTTACGTATCGAGACTATAGGTGGAATTAAACGTAAGTGCTTCCTTAGAGAGTCTATACCTATCATTGTAAGACTATAGAGGAATTGAAAATTTGTTCATCCCAGAGTGTATGTGCCTTTTTATGATTACATGACTACAGTGGTCTGCCAGTATGAGTCAACTAAAGATTCAATGTGAATATTGTTCTGTTGGTTGTGAAGAGTCCACCAAGCCAAAGAACAAACTTGTGTTTTGTACTCCTTGTAGTTTAGGTAGTTTGTTGAGATACCTATTTTGTTACTTGCTATGCTTTGGGAATATAGAGCTGTTGCTATATTCCATGGGTGATAATTAGATGACTGAATTAAATTACTTAATAAATGTGAATGGAGATTTGTAGGATCATTTAGTTAGTGTACTCGTGTTTCATTGCTGCATTTATTTCATTTCTTTTTGTTATATTTATCACTGACAGTAGGGAACAAATATTGCGGTGGTTACCTACTAGGATTAGTCTCACACACTGTTTGGGTCCTGCATTTTGGCCCAAACAGGTTATATGGTTGCAGGTGTGGATAGGGATTTTGGTCGTTCCACTTCCGGTACATTATTGCTGGTTGGAGATGGAGATAATAGGACCGATCATGGGCTTGTGATGCTACTGGAGTTGCTGTTTACTTTTAGTACTTTCTTCTCAGTTGTATTTTAGCACCGTATTGTGTTTGCTGCTTTCCATATATACTTGTACCTGCTACATCATTATCATCATCATTATATTATACATTGTTTCCGCTGTTTTGTTTCAGTTGTTGTATGATGTTTACTGCTTCCGCTATTGTTTATGATTAACCTTCCGTTGTATACCTTACCAAATTAGGGAATTGATTCCCCACGGACTCACCAAGGCCCTCGCTGCTAGTCGGCAACCTCTAGAATTTGGGGAAATTCACTTGAGGTCATGTGGCGAACTGGGTACAGGGTTCCAGTTGAGTGGATCTGGATTCGGGTCATTACAAAGTGGTATCAGAGGGGTTTCGTTCCTTTTCTATTGACTTGCAGTTTAGCTAAATTAGATAGGTATAAGACAGAATAGTTAAATAGTAAATAGTTGTGCCTGAGTGTTCTAGAACCCATGTACAAGGAAAAAGCCAGATTACCTCGAATGTTTCAATTTTGACGCTTTTCAAATGTTATAGTTTAATTGATTTCACCATTGGGTGGTGAACTTGTTTTGTGTTGTAACTTTTTATATGATTGTGGTTCTATTTTGTTGCAACATAATGAGATGAGGGTTTTCCATCTCATGTATCATATAGGCACTTGTTATGAAATCACATGTCATGCATTTTCCCATCCAATCCTGATTGCATTAGAAATTGAATACTATTGTGATAGAAATTGTGATAGTCGATGGATGATTTTGTGATAGATGATGTTATAGAATACCTACTATGTTGATAGGGCATCATTTATTTAGAGCTTCTTTATCAATGACACTAAACTATGGTCTTAGAGGTGTTATGGTCCCTCGAGTATTGATATTTGGTGGGTCATGAGTTTATTATACTGTTTACTTGTGGTATGCATTGTTATGATGCCATAACTTGATTCGCGAGGAGTATGGGCCCCCATGGATCAGAATTTGGCACCTAAACACTTGTTTTCGGTGTTTTATGGGCTTTAGAGCAGTTCTGAGGCTACTACCTAGAAAAACCCATAATACATGGCATGTACATCATGAATACACGTCGTGTAGTTTTTAGTCGTGTCACTGACATTGTGGACAGGGACACTGGGTTGTGAACGTTCTTGTAGGAACACACTGTGTACTAGTTTACAAACCGTGTAGTATGACTTGGGTATCCAGTCGTGTTACGAACAACATGGGCTGGGGGTTTCCTTCAGGTAAATGTCGTGTCTGTTTTAACACGCCGTGTAGGGTCGGTCGTGTGTCAGGTAAGGCATGTCTAGTACATGCCATGTCTCTTTTGAACACACCATGTAGTTTTGTCATAGGGGATTCGTGTGACCATGTCGTGTAACTGAATACATGGGTTTGGAAAACCCGTAGGGAAACACAAAGTGCACCATTTTGACACGCCATATAGTAGTGGTCCGTGTACCTATCCGTGTGACCACCGACATGGATAGGGGAAAAATCTTAAGGACACGCAGTGTAGTGGACAAACATGCCGTGTAGTTTTCTTTTGGGAGAGACCATGTTTATAGCCATGTAGGAGTGATCGGGCAGGGAGAAAAAGGGTTAGTACATGCTGTGTAGCATGGTGGTTTACACAGCCATGTATGGCCAAGGTACATGCCAAAGGTAAAATTTCTAGAAAACATGCCATGCAGTGTTACTAACATGCCATGTGAGTCATGTTTTTCAAAAATTTTAATGTTTTTCCCTCCTATTCCATTTTACTCTCTTATGTTGAAACTGTGTTCATCATTAAAGAAGGTATGCTTTTTTACTTTTCAGATCTATGGCACCAAGACGTCCTCCTGTTGCACGTTAGGAACCAGGAAATGACCGTACGACTGATATGGCAGACCAGAGACTACCAGTAGTTCCACCTATCCTTCCGGACATTCCACCTGCTGTGATTCCATACACTAGTGTTGATGCTCTATTCAAATATGGTTACATGAGTTTCATGCAGACCTTCCAGGGAGCTCAGCATCCTTCCCTATCTATGGAAGAGCAGACGTGGGTTTTTCAGCAACAACATCCTCCCACGTTCCCAGGGGAGGGAGGAACTCAGGCTACGGAGTCATTGATAGAAGCCATGTTATCCATCTTTGAGCAACTGGAGATGCATCTGGAGGGAATATTTAATCTCACAACTTATATTTTGTGAGATTATTCCAAGAGAGGGTGGGATGTGGTTTCGCAAGAAGGGTGCCAACAAGATATGGCTTGGGGAGAGTTTCAGCGTACGTTTTATGACTACTTCTCCCTGACGATTCTAAGGGATGATAGAGCCATATAGTTCATGAACCTATAGCAGGGTACTCTCACAGTTATTGAGTAATCCTTTCGCTTCACAGAGTTACGGCATTTCACTCCCGTTCTGGGGAATGAGGAGTTGTTTTTAACGAGGAAGTTTGAGGAAGGCCTCAGACCAAGCATCATATCGTAGGTGAACATATTTTTGTAGACGTCAATTACTCTCATAGTCAACCATGAGCTTATCATAGAGAGAAACCTGAGGAAGATTGGATCTATGGACATGGGTTGTTCAGCTTCTAGGGCTGAATCTTTTCAGGTAGATGCCAAGAAACGCCACCGAGAGTCTCCATGTGGTTACTCGAGGAAGCGAGGCATTCTTTTTGGTAGATGAGATCTTCTTTCTGGAAACCAAGTGATGTGCTATTAGTGTGGGAAAACGGTCATAAAAAGCCTCAGTGCCCGAGAGACATAGTGGAGTGTCGATCATGTGGCATGATGGGTCATCTGCAACATTTCTGCAAGGTTCTTCTTCCAGCGCCTAGTGAAGAAGGATCAGTTTCGAATCTGCGTACAAGAGAGGGATTACCAGTTCCATAGCAGAGTGGGGGATGGAATTCTTCAGGTCGTTCAGACCATGGTAGAGGCCATGGATGCAGTGGTCAGGCTCATGGAGGGTGAGCTTTGTGATCTCATGTTGCTACACAGGGTCGCGGTGCAGGGCCGACTTTTACGGTAGTAAACATTTATCAGGAGCAATATACTAGACCTTCCACAGTTGGAGATATGGTTCTAGTAGCCTCAGTTTTATCCTATTCACATTTTGATATAGGTGCTTCTCATATATATATTTATGTGCATATTGTAGAAAGAATTAGACTTATTTTTTATACTTCTGAGGATATGATGATGCTAGACACTCCCTTGGAATCTAAAACTTCTAGGGTGCGTCAGTGATTAGACTGCCCCCCTAGAGGTTGGTGGGTGTCGTTTTTCATGGATTCCCTATGTTTTGGAAATGGCAGGATATGATGTCATTCTCGTGATATTAATGGTTGGTTCCCTTCCGGGCCTTTGTTGATTTCTATCGCCATAGGGTGAGTTTTACATCACTAGAGGGCATATATTTTCATCAAAATGGAGAATGCGATGTTCAGGAAAGAAGAGCTAGACCAGAGCATCATGGGTTGGGTAGTGTTACGGCCTAGTTTTCTAGATTATTTCTCGATGACCATGGGACTTCTCAGATATATTTTCCTCCATTGGTTAATCGCTTTCCAGATGTCTTTCCAGAAGTATTTTCAGGTTTTCCTCTAGTGTGAGAGGTAGAATTTTCTAACGAGCTTGTGCCAGAAGTGGCACCGGTGTCCATTCCTCCTTATAAGATGGATACACCATAGTTTCAAGAGCTCAAAAAGCAGTTGGAGGAGTTACAAGAAAGGGGTTTCATTCCACCCAATACTTCTCTTTCGGGTTCGCCTAGCTTGTTTGAGAAGAACACAGATGGCACCCCTAGGGTTTGTGTGGACTATTGGAAGCTAAAACATTTTACCATTTAGAAATGATATCCTTTTCCACAGATAGATGATTTCTATGATCAGCTTCGAGGAGCCAGAGTATTCTCACAGATCGATTTCAGATCCGGCTATCATCAGTTGTGTGTCAGACCATCTGATATACATCATATATCCTTCCGTAGTAGTTAAGGTCTATATGAGAATTTGGTTATGTCATTCGGTCTCACGAATTCCCCAGCAGTTTTCATGGAACTGATGAACAGAGTTTTCCATCTTTAATTGGATTATTTCATGGTGTTTTTCATAGATGACATCTTGGTGTACTCTCATACTCGACATGACCATGTTACCCATCTTAAGATCTTTATGAGTACACCAAGGGAGCATCATTTATATGATAAGCTCTTAAAGTGATACTTTTGGATGGATGAGATTTACATCATGGGTCATGTCATCTCAGAGAAAGGACTACTAGTAAACCCAGAGAAAGTGAGAGTAGTAGTTACATGGGCGCAGTCGAAGAATATTTTCGAGGTACGATGTCTCTTATGGCTTACTAGTTACTACAAGCAGTATATACTTGACTTCTCATGCTTAGTAGCGCTACAGACGAGCTTGACTAAGAAGGGGGTGATGTATGTTTTGTCAAAAAACATCAATTCCGCCTTTCAGGAGCTGAAGGAGAGAATGACTTCCGCAGTAATTCTTGATTTTCCGGAACTAAACAAGAGTTATAATGTTTTATGTGATGCATCATGCATTGGGATTGTAGAAGTGGTTATGCATGAGGATCATGTTTTTCCATATGGATCTTGGCAGTTGAGGCCACATTAGAGGAACAATCCTACGCACGACCTGGAGTTGGCTTCAGTTGTTCATGCTTTACATTGTTGGATACATTATCTTCTAGGAGATAATTTTGTGGTATATACTAACCACAAGAGCCTCATGTATATCTTCACACAGCGTGACATGAATCTGAGATAGCATAGGATGGTTTCATACCTACAGTCTTTCAATTTAGAACATGTGTATACACATTGGAAAGGCAACGATGTGGCAGACACGCTGAGCTGGAGGACACTGATACATGCAGTTCATGAGGCCAGCAGCATGTGGCAGCTTATGGGTCTATTCTCTAAAATTCATCTGGAGGTTCATGATAGATAGGGTCTGACTTTTCCTTCTTATGTAGTTGTTACCTCTACCCTTCATGACCAAGTTCGAATGGGGATTCTATCACACTCGAAGGCCTAGTCCTACGGGAAGGCATGTTAGGAGAGGAACCTATTCCTGAGTGGACCATAGGTGAGGACAAGATCTTACGTTTCTAGGGACACCTATGGGTACCAGTAGATATACGTGACGAGACGATGAATGACATCCATTCCTCAGTTTGGTCATTTCATCATGGTGTCACCAAGATCTATCGTGATCTTCTCCACCAGTATTGGTGGCCAGGTATGAAGACAAATGTTGCTAGTTTTGTCATGAGATGTTCCACCCTTCAGTAGGTGAAGGAAGACCACTAGCAAACAGCAAGGCTTTTACAGCAGCTACCCATTATCGAGTGGAATTGACATGATGTCGTGATGGACTTCGTGATAGGGTTTCCGAGATCACCTTGAGGTAATTATGCAGTATGGGTTGTCTTTTACAGGCTCACGAAGGTTACTCACTTATTTCCGATTAAGGAGACCTTCGGTGTCGATTAGCTTGGATGGTTGTACATCCGTGAGATTGTATGCTTGCATGGGGTTCCGTGTACTATCATTTCAGATAGGTACGCCTGCTTTACGTCACATTTCTGGAAAGGGCGACAAAGGGATTTGGGTACATAGGTATTTCTGAGTACAACTTACCATCCTCAGATAGATGGCCGGTCAGAGAGAATGATACAGGTATTAAAGGACATGCTATAAGCATGGGTCGTTGATTTTGGAGGTCCTTGGGAGATACATATACCTCTTTTGGAGTTTTCCTACAATAATTGTTTTCAAGCAACTATTCTGATGGCACCTTATGAGGCTTTGTATGGTAGGTTGTGCCGATCACCCTTGTGTTGGCTGGAGGCAGGAGAGGCAGCTATGTTGGGACCTCATCTTGTTCAGGAGACCACATAACAGATGGAGTTGATTCGGAAATGTATGTCTACTTCCCAGACTCGGCAAAAGTCTTATGATAATCAGTGGAGATGACCTTTGGAGTTCAGGGTTGCAGATAAGGTTTTCCTATGTGTTACTCCGAGGTTGGGAGATAAGAGGATCATGTGACAGGGTATTCTTTCACCGAGATACGTCGGGCTGTTTGAGGTTCTGGAGAGAGTCGAGCTGGTTGATTATAAGTTACAGTTACCTTAGAGGTACCAGGCTGTGGATGACATCTTCCATGTTTCTCAGAATCGACGATATTTCTCAGACCCATCTCAAGTTTTTCAACCTGAGGAGGTTGAGATGGATCAGGATGCATCGTTCGAGGAGCATCCTATAAATATTTTTGATCGCAGTGCATAGGTACTTCGTGGTCGATCTGTCCCTCTGGTATCGATGCTATGGCAGCACGGCCGTGTGCAGGACGCTACTTCAGAGAGGGTGGCCGATATGCAATCACAGCGGCCAGAGTTATTAAAGTTTTCTTCTTCACCACCATGTTAGGGAAATTCGTGGACAAATTTCTTTAATGGGGGAAGTTTTTAAGAACCCGGACTTTCGTTTCAGGTATGTTTTTCCTTTTCTGGTCAATTTTGATGAAAAGAGTAAAATCGGAAAATTTTCTAAGTATACGTCATGTACATTGATCCCACACGAGGTCATGTACTAGTCATGCCTGGGCCACACAGACAGTGTGTAGGGGTGATGTGGAGGCCGCTTAATGTGTTGTACGGAAAAGGCAAGTACATGCCGTGTACTCATGAAATACACGCCATGTACTTTTCTTTTTTTTTAATTAAATGGACTGGGGTCGCATCTAATCCCTATTTCCATCTTCTTCTTCACCTAATTATGTCTATAGCATCCAAGGAGGCCAAATCTTCTATGAGCCACTGATCCTTCTCCAGTTATCTGAATAGAACGACATCGGTTGCAATAGAATCACATCGGTGAGTTCTTGGTTCTTCCATAGCAACATTTCTTGATTCTTTCTCTTATGAGAGTTATCTAAGTATTAACGTTTTAGACGTTTTTTCAGAACATACCCATTCTAGGCCGATTAACTGGATGAGTTTCAAGTATATTGATCTCCTAGGATCAAGGTAGGAGGTTTGTTTCCCTGCGTGGAATGTATTTGAGTTTTTGTGAAAAAATTTCCGGATTCCCATGTATCGGTTATCTCGGGTTAGCGTTTTGAACCTATATTATTTTCTACCTTAGATTTCTTGTATTCTTGAGGTTGTTAAATTATTAAAGATTTCTTGTTAGCATTTTTGATGATCACCCCGTGGGTGTTTCCCTTGTTTTGGATGTTTAATGCCATTTTCCTTAGGTTTCATGTAAGGAATAACTTTTTTCATTGATTCCTTTCCTTGAGATAATTGATTGCATGTATTTCCGGTTATTTATATGATTTTTTTCACTGTAGCTATTATCCATGCAGTTTTTGAACATACATAGGGCTACTAATAGTCTATTATGCACGACTAGACTGCTCAGGGATATGATAACCTGGTGCGGTAGACTAAAGAGGGAGTTGACAATTAAGGGCTTCCCTAGATAGTCTGTTATAAATTTTATCATTTGCAGAACCTTTAAGAATTGGACGTTGTGCTTCCTTAGATTTTCCTTAGTTACAAATCAAGACTATAAATGGAATTAGACGTAAGTGCTTCCTTAGAGAGTTTACAACTATCATTGCAAGACCACAGGGGAATTGAAGGTGAGTGCTTCCTAGAGTGTCTGTGCCTTTTTATGGTTACTTGACTACATGGTTCTTCCAGTATGATCCACCCAGGGTGTTAGTGTGAGTATTGTTTGGTTGGTTGTGATGATTCACCATGCCAATGAACAAGAATTTGTTATGTACTTCTTGTAGTTTAGGTAGTCTGTTGAGATACCTGTTGTGTTACTTGCTATGCATTGGGAATATTGAGATGTTTCTAGATTCCTTGGGAGATAATTAAATAACTAAATTAAATTACTAAATAAATTTGAATATAGATTTGTAGGATCATTTACATAGCATACTCTGGTTTGTTTGCTACATTTATTTCATGTACTTTTTATATATTGCTCACTGACTGTTTCGCACAGATCTTGTGGAGGTTGCCTACTGATATTAGTCTCACACCCTATTTGGGTCCTGATTTTCAGCCCAAATAGGTTATATGGTGTCAGGTGTGGATAAGGAATGTGGCCCTTCTACTTCTGGTACATGATTGCTGGTGGAGCTGGAGAGCATAGGACAGAGCCTAGGCTTGCGATACTACTGGAGTTGCTGTTTACTTTTAGTACTTTGTTCTCATTTGTATTTCAGTACCATTTGATGTTTTTTACTTTCCTTAGATACTTGTACATGATGCATCATTATCATCATTACAATATTATAAATTATTTCTACTATT
Organism: Viscum album; assembly: GCA_963277665.1. Classification (NCBI taxonomy): domain Eukaryota; kingdom Viridiplantae; phylum Streptophyta; class Magnoliopsida; order Santalales; family Viscaceae; genus Viscum; species Viscum album. Next base: position 440,434,725 of record OY728135.1, on the reverse strand, counting down.
TTCTTTCAGTTGTTTTATGTTGTTTTCTGCATCTGCTATTGTTTATATTTATCCTCTTGTTGAATACCTTACGAAATGAGGGCATAGTTTCCCCACAGACTCACCAAGGCCCTCTCTGCTAGTCCGCAACCTCTTGAATTTGGGGAAATGTGCTTGCCGTCATGTGGCGAACCGGGTATGAGGCACCAGTTGAGTGGCTCTGGATTTGGGTCATTACAAAATCTATGGTAACAGCTTCAAAGACTGAGAAATCTATGAACCGCTTCCATATTCATGGGTGCTGTCCAAGAAAAATCTGCCTCGACCTTCATCAAGTCCATTGCTACACCTTGTAATGGAACCACATGTCTTATTAAGTGGACCTCCCATGTCCAAAACATGCACTTGGACAAAATTATGTAGATCTGGTGGAATCAAAGGACCTCTAGGATAGTCCTTAGATGCTCGATATTCTCCTACTATGGATTCGAGTAGATCGGAATTTCATCGATGAATATGATGATGATCTGGTCAAGGAACTCATGAAATATAGAGTTCATAAGTCCCAATAATATTCCTGGTGAGTTCAAAACACTAAACAACATAACAACGATCTCAAAGTTCCCATACCTTCACCTAAAAACAGACTTTGATATGTCACCCTTTTTCACCATCAACTGTTGATACCCAGATCGCCAATTGATAATAGAAAACCAACTTTCTCCCCCAGCGAGTTGATAAGACCATCTATTCTCAGGACATGGTAAAATTTCTTGACTATTACCTGATTCAACCTCTAGTAGTCTATGTACAACCTCACACAACCATATACCTTCTTTTAGAATAGGACCGGAGCACCCCATGGTGATTCAATGGGCCAGATATGTCCCTTATTCAACAAGTCTTCAATCTGAATCCATAAATCCCACAACTCGGAAGGTTCCATCCGATAAGAACCAATCAAAATCATGAAATCACTGAGCTACATGTCTATCATAAACTCAACATCAAATCGAGGGGGTAGAGTCACAACCTCCCTAGGAATGACATCCTAGAATTCAAAAAAATGGGACCCCCTCCTTCTCAACATCCACAAATTCCACTAACAGCTCATCTGATAAGGAAATAAGAGAACCCATTCGCTAACTACCCACCTGACAACTCCACTTGCCAATGACATCTACATGCTAGTCATCCATATCTAAAAAAAATACTTCGGAAGTAGTTGATGAAATCAGGAATAAAAAATAACCAGTCTGTGCCAAGGATGACTTCGTATGGTTTCATCTATAGTAGAAATAGATCCCCAATAGACTGATGTGTCCCCAACATCTATTTATATCTCCGATGAACATCAAATAAGGTGATATAACTTATGAATAGCATACTCAACACCTTGGGAACAAAAATTCCCTCTATGTATAGGCCTATAGAATATGATATATCAGGTACCACAATGGAATGTAAAGCACCCGAATCAAAAACAAAAGAACAATAAAGTGTACTGAACAAGCTCATCATACCTCGGATGATCTCTTGAAATTATGGAACAACTACCTCTATGGTGCGAAACTAATCTCACATAGATCATCATCCCCTCTAATGATGACCACCACCTCGACCATTTTCAGTTTGAGGTCCTTGAGGAATTACCTAAGGTCAGCCTCCACCTACTCTACTTCCCCTTGGTGGATTAGGAGCCCACTGTCCCTACTGCTGGAACTGTCTAGCCAATAACTACTGCTAAGAAAGGAGCTGAACCTGCTCACCTTAACCATACTGAGTTCGAAATGGGCACTTTCTTTGAAGATTTATGAGGCCTCTACAAGAAAAACACCTCAACACCTAACCGATAGGATAGTTATGTGGACCAGAAGGTCTTAAAATAAACTCCTGTGGTCGACTCCTTGATGGTCGAAACCTCAGAGGCCCTGGTGCATGAGACCTACAGCTGGTTGCCTTGCCCTTAAAAGAACCCTCTTAGTTCCCCTCTTAGGGTGTACCTCCTCACTATTTCATTCTCTCAACCACTTTATTCTTCTGCTGGACCTCTAGGTATGTTAGAATGGTTTAGGGATTAACTGAATAATGAAGAGAAGGAATAAGTTCCTCTTCTAATAATCTCAACCGAGGATCTTCATTCGAACAGAGATCCAGATAAAAGTAAAGGATATCCTTGGACATGATCCCTGGTTCCTATACAAACATACTCTCCTACTAGAGGATGAGTATCTCCAATTACTTCTTATCCATCATGGTAGAAAAATGGAATTCTACCCAGAACTCCTTGAAATTGACCAACAAAACATTAGCCTCTTTTCTCTTCTGCATGTCCAAAATCCACCAATGATGAGCAACTACCCTCATCTAACTAATCGCCAATAAAACCCAGTACTCCATCATAGCCTGGATTGAGCTGAAGGTGATCTCTAGTTCCTCGACCTAGATCTATATCTCCATGTCTGAGACATTATCATCATACTTTCCAAATAGATGATTCTAGAAAGAGAATAACATTCTCTAACATTAGTTTTCCTCCTCCTCTGGATAAACCCTCTGTCGATCCCCCTGATTGGCAAGCTACGCCTCCACTTCTCGATCCACTCAAGGACGATGATCAGGTGTCAAATATGAAAGGTCAACAATGAAATCCTAAGGTCAAGTAGTAAGAAATTTTTTATGTTTCATTTTAACTCATTTAAATTTTCCCCCAAGACACCAGTTCAAACAAGAACACAATTCATTATGATATAGGTACCTACCCCAGGGTCTCTACCCTATAAAAAACGCTTCTTCAATTGGTCATTCTGTAGGCTAAGAGTCATTGCATCAGATCATGGGGCCCCCTAAAATCCCATGTCCTAGTAAGTATTCCCTAACCTATGTCACACACCAAGGTAACCTATCACTATTTCTCTAACAACCCATTAAATACTCTCCATGCCTAACTAAAAACTCTATCCAATCTCTCAAACATCATCTGTGATAACATTCTGTCATGACCGCCTCTCTCCACCGAATCCCCTACTAAACTAAAAATGAATAAATGGAGAGAATGGCCCCAGAGTCCCGCCTCATGTAGGCCTAAGGGTGGTGACTAGAACCAAGGGTAAAAATATCAAAATATGGGAGGAATTTCCATTTTATAGTAAAAAATATTGGGAGAAAAAATGTATCAACCACAAAACACTCTAAGACATGTATATAGTAAATAAAACCGAAACCACCACACATGCATATTTCAAAATGTAACTGAAACGAAATAATGATTCTCTAAAGTAAATATCAAAAGAAAAAAAATAAGAAGTGACCCGGAAACTATCCCAACCATCGAGATAATAATACCTAGCATGGTACCCATAGTCTTTATGGAAGCTAGAAAATATTTCTATAGACATTATGTGAGTATAGAAGTATACACATCTGGAAAAACCAATGACACTTGTGTACTAGTGGAGAATCATACTAATTCCCTAGTGAGATAAAAAAAATACCCAAAATCACCAAACAAGGCATATTATTCATCCCATATCTCAACAAGTTATACACACCAAATAACCCATGTCATGTTAACTATTACAATAAACACATCGATGATAGGGTAACCTGCACCACTTTCCCACAGATTAGACACTCTCACACCCTAATTGTAAATGTCTTGGCAGTCCCACCTCTTCAGAAAGAACCACATCACAATCCTCCCACAAACACCTAGGCCATATACCACATCTCATCATGCCCGCACAAACCTGGTCCACACACCACACAGTATCTCAAAGACAGCTAGGAATCACAACACATCTCATCATGAAGACACCTGAGAACCACAACATTCCCGCACAAACCTGGGCCTCACAAACCACAACATGCCTAAAGAATATTGGGTTACCACCACATATAAGATGGAGCATTTAATTGTGGGTGGCCAGTAATCAATCCTCCCACAGTGTTGATTGGGAAAGAAACCCTCCCCCATAATAATGGGGGTGTTCGGCATGTAGTGCAGAACATGGGTGGGGTGCATATATAAAACACAAGGAACTAAAATTTTATATATATAGGTACCAATCACTTATCCCAAACTATGGGTTCACAAGTAAACTACCACCCTATAATAAATAAAACTCTGTTTCTACCTCTAAATGCACAACAACATAGACAACCATAAACCCAATTCATTACCCCAGCCAATTACATTCACCAAATATAAATCTTCATTAAATGGTTTGTTTATTTATTCCATACCCATTTGGAAAATTACCTAACACAACTAGAGTAACAACCACATAGATTTACCAAAAAACACACCAAGAACAAGGACCAAGGTAAAAAAACCCCAGCACAAAACCATCCACACAACCACTCCCAAACATATAAGCCTCGCTGCATACACACCACATCCAGCAAGCATAACACAAACTAGATACAGTCCCACTACATAACAAGTTCATCTATTCCACAATCAACTGATCTCTCAACTTGAGATTCCATTACCCTACCTGCACCACCCAATACATTAGAACTGTAGTAACAACCATAAAAGCTACATCTACACTACACAAAAAAACCACACAATACCCAAAAGGCCAACCCCTATCTTCCTCTTCACCCTAAACCATGCTTCCAACCGCAACACTATGCATCCCACACAAGGCACTAAAACTGAATAGAACCATACACAACACATAAACACACACTTATCAAATTGAGTGTATTCATATTTTACCAACATTGTTATTTAATTCTCCTTTAATAATTTTGGATTGATCTCAATACACGTTTAATCTAGTGGAATCCACTTATTTAATTGGGTATACATGATTAACAATATTTTCATATTTTCATCCATTCAACAGGTGATTAACAAAAATTATTGATGAGTCTAGTGTATAAACAGAGACCAACAACATACATGATTTTAAGAAGTCATATGACCAACACAATTCACAACATGGATCAAAGATAACAGATAAAATAAACCAAACATCATCATCATCTTCCCCGACCCTTATTTATTTCTAATGTAAGTAGTCTGATTATCATCATTGTTATCATCTTCCCTGCCCCTCATTTATCATTATTAAATTGGTTTCAACCATACCCACAAGAAGACCCCAGTACACCCACCCCATATGATACATAATTAAATGAGAGACAAGGAATCAGTACCTCATGAAATAGATGATCAGAAACTCCTCCATGCACCAAAACAGAAGGTTGTACAAGCAGTAGGAGACTCCAAGAGAAACTGAATCTGAAGGGAACAACACAACACATGACTCAGTGGGAAGAAAGTATCTAGGTGCACAATGATAAAAAGGAAAACACATATGGAATAGAAGATCTTGGCTCAGAAGATCCAGATCTTATATCTATGGAAGGAAATGGTTTCAAGGGCCATTAAAGTCAGACCATGGTCAAGATTATGTGGTTTGACTATTTCAAAGTACTAGGCGAGTTAGGATATTAATGATATAACAAATATATTTTAAAACACCTTTAGAAACCCTCAAACAAGGTCATAAATTCGATTTATGTCACATAAAATTTAAGAGGGGAGAAATAGGAAAAACTAGAAAATGATGAAAATGACTGAATAATGGGTGAGTCACTAACCCGACTCCCCAACTAAAAGTAAAAAAAGCGAGTCACAAACCTTACCCACTAATAGTGATTTACTAAATTGACCTGCCGATGCCTAACTCACCAATGCGAGACACCGACGCTCGGCCTACTAACGCCTGACCTACGAACACATGACCTATCGATGCCTGGCCTACCAATGCCTAATCTATCGACGCCTGACCTACTGATGGTGATCCACTTATGCTGAGCCACTGATGTTGATCCATCAATTCTCATCTACCGATGCTAATTCACTAATGTTAAGGCATCGACGCCGATCCACTGATGTTGAGAGACTTCCCCTGAGTCACTGACACTAAGCCACCGATGCTAACTCACCGACATGACCTACTGATGGAAAACTATAATTTTGGAAAAATCATGAGAGGAGACACTGTTTCCTTCTAGAACACCCCAAAAAATGGATTTTTTTCATGTAATGGGTCATGGAGGTCAGGTCCATTACACATATATCTGCATATTTTGAAACACTATAGTTTCACTAGTAAAGTGTTTATTCGTTGCTATTAATTTCTATCAATCTAAAATCATGTTATTAAACTATTTTAATCCATATAAAATTAATCAATGTTTCTTCTTCACAAGTCATACCAATGATTTCCAAGATGAAGAAATGTCTCTCTCATTCACTCTCTCTATCACTCTCACTCCTCTATTTTTAATACAGCATGTCATAGAAAATTTAGCACATGGGATCTAGGAATTATTTTCAATTTTTTTGATACATTGAAATAATAATTATTTGTCTTCTTTGTTTTAAATGGATGCAATTAACCTAAAAAAGATAATAAATTTTTTATCACATAAATTATAGTTATCAATGAATCTGGAAATTCATATATAAAAAATTACCAATTGATATACTTGTATAGTAAATTAATTATATTACATCAAATAAGAAAAAATATCAATTGAAATATATTATAATACCATGTAGTGGATTAAAAATTATATTTATAAATATAGAATACCAATAATTAAATAATATATATGATAATGTCATGACCCGTCCTCGGGGCCCATGTCGTGACTACCCCATGCTCGCCATCAAAGAGCAGGGGCAGGAAACTCGCACCAAAGGCGTAAATCCCGATAAATGGGAAGGCATTGCCTTTTATAAAGTAAACAAAAACACAACAGAGTACGCAAGTGAAGTAAGCACTATGTAAAACATGGTACAAGGTAAGTGCTGAAAAGTAAGTGGGCTAGTATATAAACGCAATTGAAAGTACAGTACAACTGAAAGGAAAGTAAACAACAGTAAGTAAAATAGTGCCACCGAGTAATCCTCTGGAATCTCCACCTGAAGGGTGGGTACAGATAGTCTCCTCAGATCCTCGGGTCCAGCCGTCCGCTCTATGAACATCCCACCATGTGGTCCACCTTTTGGTACTATCCATCTCCACAAGCCTCCACCTTGATTAGTGATGTCTTTCGTCTGCATCCAACACAACGTAGTGCATTCATAACCCGTTCAAGGATTAGTATACGATAGTCAGTAGGGACCCTGAGACCCCCAATGGTCTCTCAGAATCCACGAAGTATAATCCACAAAGGAAAGATACAAACACGAGGTATCAACCGACTTTACTCAGGTATATTCCCATACATATAACTAAGTCATCAATTACAAAACGAATCCAACTATCGATCCCAAGAATGACCCATTCCACACAGGAATGCACAACCTAGTCCACATAGGAAAGCACAACCCAGTCCACATAGGAAAACAAGTCAATCACAATGATGATAAATATTGATGTCAAGACTCAGTTCACACAGGTATACAAATTCGTATTGCGATAGAGATGATCAGGTGTAGCCACTGATTCATCTAAGCTGTCAGACCCACATAGGATATAAGACCAGCTACTCTGTCGGACCCACTTAGGATACAAGTACATAGGTCATACTACCGAACCCACATAGGATAAATGAACAGAATTCATCGTTGTCGGACCCACAGAGGATCCCAGTACAGTCGTCATCACTGCCAAAACCATAGAGGATCCCAGTACAGTCGTCATCACTGCCAAACCCACAGAGGATCCATGTACAGTCATCCTCACTGCTGAACCCACGGAGGATCCAAGTACAGTCGTCCTCGCTGTCGAACCCAAAGAAGATCCAAGTATAGTCGTCCTCACTGCCGAACCCACTGACGATCCAAGTACATTCGTCCCCGCTTCCAAACCCAGAGAGGATCCAAGTACATACATCCTCACTGTCGAACCCACAGAGGATCCAAGTACAGTTGTCTTCGTCACTGTCACAGTCAGCTCTAGCGTTTCTGTACAAAGCACACTTGATTCCATGAGGGTCCACTCCATGAGCCAAGGGTTCGATACATCAACTGTCACATGGTATAGAGTTGATGTATCCCAATGTTATTTCTCGTCAATAGAAACCCAACGCGACAGACGGTGCATTAATCGGTTGCTCGGTCTGAGAGTTATTGGCTTTTCTATCCCTGGGGCCCAGTTGGTTTTAAGGTAAAAACAACCCGACCGTACACCAGCTACGTCCAAACCTCAGGCAATGTAAGCTAGAAGGACATTATCATCATGATAAATTCAACGCAGTTGACGACACGTCAAATGGACGTCTGGTCCTTAAGTTATAAGTGTTTCTGTTCCAAGGGCCCGGTTGGTTCCAGGTTCGATCCAACCCAGCCATACCCAAACACTATCGAAACCTCAAGTGTAATATGCCAATACTACCGTCTCGATCCAAGGATTCATATGCAACTATTGTTTCATCGATCAGTGCTCTGTAGCTCACGTTATGTGGAAAATACCGTAAACAGTCCGAAGTGGGGGTCAGGGCCCGGTCTAACCCCCCATGGGTCGGCCCGAACCAGGCGACCCGACCCAGGTCCAGGTTCGGCCCTGTAAGGTGTGGCCCGAACCAGTAGGGCACGGCCCGACCCGAACGGCCATGGCTCGGACGCTAGCCGAGCGGGATGCAAAGGGGGAACGACCCCCTGTTTTTGGAAATGGTGGGCCCAGTGGGGTCCTCCCTAGACGCAAGCTAGGTGGTTACACCCTCCCCCCTAGTTTCCAGGTAACGGCTAGAAATTAAGGACGGTCTGTTTGTGAGCTGCCACGGGACCCAGAAAGGGTCTCACCTCCTGGAGATGCTGGGGGCGGGTCAGGCCGGCCGCCCCTGCTGGTCCACCGTGACCATAGGCCGCGGCTCGTTTCCCTTGTGCGGCGCGATAGTGGCGCATTCCTCCGACATTGCCCGCTATGGCCGCGACCTTCATCGTTCTTTCCGGCACGGTGCGACGGCGCCGCCCACCATCGCCGCGGCCCGCTCTAGCCGCAACCCTCTATGTCTATGTGCGGTGCAACGTCACCACGTCTACTTCACTACGACCTTGCATGGGCGTGATTCCCTTCAGATAACCACATGGTGCAACGACACCATGCTCCTCCACCTCCAACATCAACGAAGATTAACAAAGAATAGGGGAGGTGAATTGGCCATGTTTGTGAGGTTCGATCTCCTCCCGTTATGATGATATCGTGTGGCCAAACCTTTAGTAATGAATAATTATGATTAAGAGTTGAACAAAAATTAACCCTTACCTCGATAATCGATGTCGATCACAGGGTGTCGCGAAAGACAGCGTTGTAGGGCAAGGTTTCGTTTGTGACGTCGGAGTGCGCCCAAGGAGGAAACAACGTCTCCTCTTTTTGTCACGGAGAGAAAAAGAGGATTGCATGTCATTTTTCTTCTTGGAGTCGGTGCTCTACGTCGAAGAGGTGTCGTTCTTCACAGAGAGGAAGTCATTCTTCAAAGAAGGAGGAGCTTCCTTCTTCTTTCACACAAAGCTATGTCCCCAAATCCCCACAAACAATCCAAACAAATTAAAATAAGGCCACCCCTTTTTTAATTGATTATTCCATGCATTTCAAAATAATAATTTCAAAAACATAGTTAATTAATTAATGTGTTTCAAATAATTAATTACGGTGTGTGTGTGTTGGCATGAATTTATGTGGGGAAGTGGAAAGGATACAAAATTCAAAAGGAATTTACCACGTAAATAACATGGGAGTTCAAAGGTGTTAAGGAGTTATGGAATGTGAAGGGTTGGGGCTCATGTGGGCCCACCTCACAATTATCCTCACATGGGTAGTTAAGAGCTTCTGGGTCCCTCCCCAACTCCCCAACTAGGATATAACCACCTTAGATATAAAAATACAATTTTCCCACAATTTTATTCACGTCTCATTTAATCCACAAATTTTAACTTTTCCTCCCGCACAAATGCATATATGGAAAAAATCCTCTTAAGCAATTACCAGCGCTGTGAGTTCATCGGTGACCTCAAATTTGAATTCCAAGCACTGGTTTAAAAGATAGAAAAACCCACACATTCGTTCACTGAATGTACCCTTGCTAATCTTCATAAATTGATTCCGGGCACACCATGCCTCGGAATCAAGTGTCGTCAAAAGCCAAAGACTCGTTAAATTCCAATGTATTTAAGAAAATAATTTCCTTGATATTTACGGGTCTTTACAGATAACCTGTAAATCATATTTGAAAAAGGGATATAGTGATTGCATGAACTCTTTTAATAAGATAATTAATAGGAATTTATCAAGAATTAGTAAAATGGGTATTATTGTATGCTAATTATTAGTCATGTTTATTTTTAAATTAATTTATGTTTATGAATGATAATTCATTATCATACTACAATGTTATCTAAAAAAAGATAAAGAAGACATCACATGCTTTAGAATAAATAATTGTTTTTAATGAAATATATGGAGTGTTATATAGAGTAAATAAATATTGTTATTTTATATTTTTTAGATTACATAAAGTGGCTTGATAATTTTATCATTAACATGGTATTGACATGGAGATTGATATTATTTAATGATATTTCATATTATCAATAGAAAAAAAATCCATGCTATTGAATAATTACGACTACTCTGGAAATTATCCAAGCTATTGAAAGAGATAATTACATGCTGTTTTATAATTATTATCTGTAAAATAAAAATTGTATCCTATCCTGGGGTAAACATGATTAAATAATATTGATAATAATCATTTTCTAATTCTAGATATTTGAAGATTGAAATTGTTATTATAGCATGTTCACAATGATTAACTTCTCTATTTGGTAATTAATGTATTGGTTGGATATTTTTCACAAAATTTGTTTCACGATGACTCTTAATATTTACTTAATATTTTGTTATCTACTTGTATTTTTTCTGATTTTATGTTTCATGATTTTTATTCTTGTAATTTGATAAACAATATAGATATGTTTATATTAATTAATTAAATGTAAGCGTCCTGAGAAATATAGCTACTAATATTATAGAAATTATATAAACATGGAATTAATGTTTGAGGAAAGTTACATTAATGGAAGTTAATATCATCATCTGATATAGGTTACATGATGAGAATAATCCTTTACATAATAAACTAATTTTTTCAAGATATAATTAAAATCAGATTTAGTTAAATATAAATTTATTGGGGATGATATAGCCCATATTTAAATTTGGGAGTATTTAATTCCATGATGTTATGGTTCTAGTTTCCATTAAAAATATACGTGGAATAAGAAATTTAATATGTATGTATACTCTATAATTATATCATTAATGTGAATGATTATATACCTAATATTATTAGAATACATGATTAAGAATGGGATGTAGGATTGAGGCTATATTGATAGCTATTCATATATTGAGTAATGTGTTATGACCACGGGGTACTGTGATGGCCATTTTGAATGATGGCTGGACCAATTTGATATTATGTTCATTGGAATAAGACACTAGGGTGATCGATATTAGTTCAATATAGGGATTTCTTATAGATTCATATTTCTATCTCGATTCTTACTTGAGTGCTGATGGTCTGAGGATATTTATATGACTTGTTTATATCTCCATGATTCTATTTGATGCTATTCACTATGAGTCCATCTTGTGAGTGGAATATTGGGATGAGTCTTAGAACACCCAAATATTTATAAATTGTAATGAATTTGTCAAATAACGAGGTTAATTTTTAATGCTTACTTCTAATGATGACATACTAAGGAATACAAGTAAATAATTAATTGTTTCTCAATACTTGTATTTGAACAATAAAATATTGATCTTAGAAATGGAATAATATTAATTATGGGATAATGAATTAAATAATATATATCTTCGTATACTTATTTGATATCTAGACCCTAGTAGGGGATATCGGTTGTTATGTGTGATGATAGAGATTGATGATTCTATGTCTAGGTAGTATCCCTTAGTGTTTTTTTCATGGTATTATTGTATATTTTATAATTTCATATGATACCCCACCCACATAGGTAGGGAAACAAGCACCCAAATATTATAGGGGTGGTTTCTACAACAACCAAGATAAGGAGGTAAATAATGTATGACTTCTCCTTCTGTGACACTCTCCATTTATATGTATTATGAGTAGTTGTATCCTAAAATATAATGATGTGTGGTATAGAGTACATTTTTATATGGGTTATGATGTCACGAGGGATCACTATACATTTTTGTGAATGTTGTATCTGCTTGATGTTAATCATATACTCATATCCAGGAGTGGTGGTTATGATGCCCAATGGATATAATCATATGGGATATGATGGCTTGAGGTATGATTCATTTAGATGGGCTACACTGGATTTCAGACAACAACATAGTTAATATTGAGATAGTTGAATGAGGTGTAGGTTGGGATGATGAGATAGATATATGGACTTATTACACCATGAGATGTTGGTACCTATATGAGAATGTGGTCGGTAGGGATAATGCCCATGTCACATCAAGAATTACTTGACTTAAAGAAGGGTTAATAAAATGATGTGTGACAGTGGGGAATTTGAATGATAAACCAATGGAGAAGTATAAGTGTGGTATCTTTATTTATATATATACTTTTAATATAAAATGATTTATTTTTATTCATTATTTAGTCGAGTGGGCCATTGTGATGATGATAAATGAATAGTATATCAATTTTGGTGACAAATTAGTTTCATTTTATTAGTAATTGGGATTTAGAATGCTTATTTTAAATTTTTTCTGAGAGTATTATAAAAGGATCATACTATATATGCATGTTAGGAAAACCCTGAATAAATATAAACTATTGTTCAAGTTATTGTGAGATGGTTAGTGATCAATCATGATATCATTATTTTGAGGAGTTATTTAAAATTCATTGGTGTTTTATGTTTATTTCCAAGCATTCATCCTTTTTTTATTTTTATTTCAATCAATTTATTTATGTATTCTATTACATTCACATGTTGGGATTACCATATATTTTATTTATATTATTTGTTTAATTATTATGATAATGAGTTATTTGTTGGTTAATCTCATCTTATCTCATAATTCTCAATATTTATGGGGGTTATGAATCCTCTGATTTTGATTGTATATCCTCAGTGATAGTATCCAATAAATGTCCTATTAGAGGCATGATTGAGTCATCATTATCTTTCTTTCTCCATTTTCATCCAAGGAGGGGTATCTTTAGATGGAGATAGTCAAGATAGAGTGGTTTTAGAGGTGATGGTTGAGATATAGGATAGTGTTTGGATTTAAGCATTGGTCGTGATTCATGGGTTGGTAGGGAAACAATATAATATGTAAATATTATATTCTATATATTGGGGAAACTAGTTAGTACAAATGATTTTAGTCACCCATTTGATTTGATTACAGTACCTTCATGTTTTCTTGACATTCTAAGAGAACTGATGTTACTTATGGGGTAGATACCTAAGAAAGGATCACATAGAATGAATGTATGTTTTTATGTATGGCATGGTTAGAAAATGAGAAATAGGTTAGAAATGAAATAATTAAATAACCTTAAATAATTTATGTCTGGGGTTAGAACCCCTTAAATTTTTTTCTAAGAATGTATCTAGGTCAATATCTTTTTCTAGTTCCTGGTAAGTACATTCATTAACATGTGTCATCAAATCATCATTCAGTGGAGGATGATGATGAATAAGCATGAAGGAGGGAACTCTAAGATTTATATCTCTAAGGTATCCAAAAAAATGAGGGATTCATTTCAGATAATAAGATAGAGGATTTATTAGAGGGGTAGTGATGACCTTTATTTTGAATCATGCTCAGTGGGAGTACTCATCTTAGTTGGGTTTGATGATTCTTTATAGTCCAAATCAATTTTTTTGGTTCCAATTCCTTTGTATTATGAGGGGAAAACTATTTTTTGGGGGAAGTTATGTGATAAATTTTTATTTTGAGTTACTTTGACTATAAAGGTGGATTTTCAACATGTTTTGTTTCCCTTTACTTTAAAATTTATAATCTTTATTATGGATATGTGGTCAGACATTTGAATTTCCTCATTGAGCTTGTAACAGTTTGATTGTTTCCCCATTGAAGTGAATAACCATTATTGTATGCATTCTTTGTTTGTTATCCCTTTAGAATGAGTGTAGGTAGGCAACCACATTAGTTTGACTAAAACCCCCCTATTAAATCATTGAACCATGATTTTTTATACCACTTCAACATTTAGTTTCCAACCCAAATCGAATTTTCTTCAGATAAAGTAAGTACAACTCATTCCTTGTTCCTAGTGTCTAATAGGGTATGATGTTGTGAATATATGATGTAACACCCCCAGTTTGAGGTATATCCCAATGCTATTAGAGTTTTAAATCCATTTTTAGTATTTTATTTGAATTTAGAGAGGTTTGGTGTGGTGTTTGGAGAGTTTGGGAGTGGTTTCCCTTCTCTTGGTGCACCATAGTAAAAAACCTTCCCAAGGTGGGTCGTGGCCCTAGGTGTAGTGTGCGGTGTGTACCCCTATGCAAAAAGGGCATGCCAAATCTCTTAGATACTAGGTGTTTCAATGGGTGTGTCACCCTTGGTGCATCTCTATGTAAATTTAAACATCCAGAGAGGCCTCATCACACAATAGCCTAGGGTGTAGTGAAGCTAAAACATTCAATTACCATACAATAGTGTGTGTTGGTTCCCCATACCAGGCCTGCTTCATATCACCTTTTTAGAGTGACCATGTATATTGTGGGCTCCTCTAGTGTGTGGTGTCAGTCAACCCCTCATTTTTAAATAGATAAATCTCGGACCTATCATGGTGGAATTCAATGGGATCTTTGTACATTCTTAATGGGGGAGTTTTATGTTGGTTAGTTTCCTCAAAATTTCCTCTTTAAACCTTTTCTCTTCCTTCTTTTATAGGTTGCATAGGATAAGGTATATTAGGATTACGTTTAGGATTCCTTCTTACTGGATGATTTTAGAGGTGCCCTAGGTCATTTATTGGTGTTTTATCTCATTCTTCTCTTTATTATCATAATCACATGGATTGGAGTTCAGGGAATCTCTCCAACTCTATTATTTTGGAACTTGGTGGATAGTGATTTCTAAAATAATTCTTGTGTTTTATTGGTAAATTATTTCTAATACATAACATGAAAATTCTAGTTTTTTAATGTTTTCAAAATAATGAATTTCAAAATATAGATACAATTTTCTTTCTAGAAATCCATGATAAAAATATTTCTTCGATGAAGGAAAAAATTGGAATCTTTGAATCATTGGGTTGACGTGTGTTCATGTTGATTTGGGAAGGATCATGGTTGGTAGTACCACCATCAAATAAAAGAAAAATTCACATGAAATGTGGTCAAAAGTACCACTATCTAATTAGGTCGCCAAATGATGGCCTTGTGAAATGATGACTTACCAATTGAAAGTATAAGGAGGTACATGATATGAATGTGTGTGTGTGTGTGTGTGTGTTAGAACAAGGTATGGTTATTACAAATGTTAATGACAGATAATATTCTTTGATTTATTTTTTTCTCATGTGTAACTCATTTATGGATTTGTATAAAATGTCTATCGACTTCTCATATACTTTATAAAAAATGTTTTAACTTGTTCTTATCCAAGTTCCATGTTTTGAAAAGACTCTTCTGATTACCTACTATGTTTTATAATCAACCCCTTACATAGGAACATTGGTGAATTTATAGATATCATTTGATAGGAAATAGAAAAGGTGAATGTCACTTATTTCACAAGAATAACTCTAGGATTTGTTTTCATGTATGGATACGATATAGCTTTTAATTATTCATATTATGTGTTGGAGTGGTTCCACCGTGGGTCATGAGTCTTTACTAAATTGGAGTCCTTGAATTTTTACTCTTTTGTTCATTATTATATTGTTACTCTATTGTTTTAGTTTCATTGTTTTGTATTTAATTTTTTTTCTACAGTCATGCATCATAGAGGTTAGAATGGTTGATTATATTTTATCTTATTAGGTTATGTTTGTTATTGAAGAAAAATTATCCCAAATTTTTTTTTTCATCCCTTATAATTATTTTCTAGCCATTTGTGCCCTGGGGGTGTCGACTAGGTTCAATAGACCCTCTAATACAGTATAAGATAATCGTTCAGATGAGGATGTTACAAATGGTATCAGTTGGTTCGTCATTGAGCTGGGATTGCAAAAAAGTGATTGAAAGTGTCATGACATAAAATTTATTTATAAAATCACTTATATAACCATTTTATGTTGAACTTCATGTTACTAAGTTAATACAGGTACACCAAAAAATATTGGTAATAACTTCTTGAAATATTGTTAACTCACCTTCTTGGGTTTAGTTGGTGATTTCTATGTATAATGGGTTAGGAAAGAGACTTTCCATAACAATTGAATTATCAACATGATTAATTGATTTTTGAATTGTGATATTGTGATTGTGTTGTTGATATATAATATATAACCATGAAAATATTAATTGTAAAAGTGATAAGTTGTTGACTTCTAAAATGGGTTATAGAATGAAAATTCCACCACTAAAGGGAATACAAAACCAGTGAGATGGAGTAGGTTAAAACATGGTGTTACCTAAACCACAAGTGAACTATAATTTCTTTTAGATTACTGTGAAAGGATTTCATGTAATTATCAAGGGACCTATGACCAAGGGACCTCAACTGGTTAATCACTCAATGATGTCTCTAGAGAAAAACCAAGAAATGTATCATAGTGATTCTAGACCAGAAAAATAATAATTAGGGTAATGTCGGATGAACAAAATTACTAAATTTGTAGGGACTCCAAATGAAATGATTTTTATTCTTGGAACTAATATTTCAAATGACCTTCTACTAGTATGGTTCTACATAGCTATCCAAGCTATGTTTTCCAATCTAGTATAGATCAATACCTCTCTTAGAAATGATTTTTGAGAATTTAAAAAAAAAATTCCAAAAACCTTCCAAATAACCGAGATGGAAAACTACTTTAATCTATAATACGAAATAATAGTGGTGACCAAATATACAATAAAATTATTTCACCCTATTCGATTTTCATCACATATGGTTGCTAGTGAATGATTGATACAACAGATTTTTAAATTGGGTCTTCAAACCAATTTTAACTAAAAGGTGGTAATTTTATAAATTATATATATTATAAATATGGTAAATAAGTTATTAGTTGTAAAAATAGATCTTTTACGAAATATGAGTGGAGGGGACACCTTTTTTAATCTGATTACGGATGGAAATTGTATCTCAAGGAACAAGAGTAATTGGGAAAGTTACTCCCAAGGTAGTAAGGTAGCAATCAATAAATACAATGGATCAGTCTTCTATCAACTATGTCATTGATAATAACTTGAAAATTCTTAGTGAATATCACATTCTCATATAAATAATAAATATAAGCTATCACTAAAACATTTCCACCACTATGTAAGGAATGAAGATCTCATGAAGTATTGGGATGAACTTTTGAAAATTTCTTGTGGGAGACTCACAATTCATCCACAAACATCATATTCAATGATGGAATAATCCAATAATAATAGTTATTTTCCATAGACGCAAATGAACTTAGATACCTCCGGGAACACTTTGATTGTTCTGTTGAAACCTAATCATTGAAGTAATGTTTATCCTAAAGGGAAGATTAAAGATAGGAAAGAGGGGGTGAGTTTCACTTCTCCATAAAATTAATTAATTTGCACTTATTATACTAGATTTATAAAATTATGTTCATGTATTATAATATATAGATGTAAATGAACAAAATGATTTTTATAGTGGTTCAGAACTAAATTATCATAGTCCACTCTTCACAGCTCTAATGAACTGAGAGAGATAGAACCCACTATATCCACTAGAATGTTAAAAATGAATTTTTCATATATGGAGTCACAACATAATTAAAATTCATTTTCCACTGGAGGAATAAATCCAAAAAGACTTTCCTTTTTAACACTAGGATGTACAGCCCAAAAATCTACCGTTTCCCACATGGATGCCCAACCCAATGCCTAACTTTTTTTGTGAGTCACAACCGAAAATCTTAATCATTAATGGGTAGTATAAACAATTAGAATTATCCGGACATATAAATAATAGGAAGAAATAAAATTATAGAACTAGAAAATTGTTCATAGTCTGAGAGTTTAGGCACCAAGAAAATATCCAAAAATAAAGGATAAAATGATTTTAGTTTAGTCGAGATCTATAGTTGTTCACAAGAAAAATTAATCACTTAAACAACATATAAAATCACCAGAATCGTATCAGTATATCATTCCCATTAAATTTAAAACCTTTGAATACTAAGGTTCTTTTTTCCATAGAAAATATCAAATTATGAATATGTTGCATCATTCTTTTTTTTAATGAACTAATTTAGAGTAGTCCATTTTTATTTCCCAAATAAAGATCAATGTTTAAATATTATATAAACTAAAAATTTAATTATGTATGTATTCGTCAATATCCTATAAAAAACAACATATATAGTAGAACTTTTTAATATAGTAGTAAATAATAAGAATTAATATCTGTTGAAATAAATCCTCATTATATTTATGACTAACATTTCATTCTTTTGAAAATTTGAAACTAGATATTTCAATTTTTAACATTTCTATGTGAATACTAGTATATTTAAATGTCATGAATATATTATTTAGTTTATCATAAAAATATTTAATATGTGTTCACATAGATTCTAAATAATGAACAAGTTTATTTTTAACAAACAAAACATTAATTATATTCACAATAAACTTTAAATAAGGGTATATATGAAATAATAGGAAAAATTATTATTCCATGTTTAGGAAAATGTACAAAATCAAAGAAAATTTTAAATTACACTCATGTGAAACAAATACACTATATGTGGTTAACAAAATTGTATCCACACGTAGCTCCCCACCATTCAATAGTATTTGGAGAACTCTATTTACCCTTATATGGGACGTATATGTCCCTTATGCAGGTTTTGAAAAAAAAATTAGTACCCTTAAATAAGTAATATAAATTATCTTATACCCTTAGAAAAATATTTTTTACCTTTACATGAGTATATCAGTACCCTTATGCATGTTGTAGAAAAACATTGGTATTCTTAGGAAAATGTTCTAGAAACCTTATAAAAGTCACTCCTAAAATATCTTTCCCTTACATGAGATTTAATTTCCTTTACACAAGCTCAGCTACATTTTTGAAATACAAGTAGTACATTTATATAGGTACTGAAGTAACTTTTCCCAATCCCTACTTACACACAATTAACTAATTAAAATCATGAGTTAAATTTACACAGAACATGTTACCCTTACAGAAATACATATGTAGATTTACTCATCCCTATTTACCATTATGAAACAAATAAAAAACATTATTTATCCTTAGGTAAATCCTAATATAAGTGGGTTACAATTACACAAATATGAAATTACAAAAACATAGCAAGGAGTTCCCCTACGTAGCGAGGAATTCCCTTATGTAACTTTAGAAAAATCATTATTCGCTTATGTAACCCATTGAAACTTTATGTTAACTTTATGTAACTCAATTAAAATCACTATACCCTTACATCGCATAAGTAAATATAAGGATACCTTTAAATAATACTATAAAAAATTGTAAAAAAAATATTAAAGATCAAAATGATATTTTTAGTTGAATAACTCAACAAGAATCTTATAGAACACGTTATAAGAAATTAAAAACACGAAATATAATTCTATACTTAGTAATAGACAATAAGATAGAAAAATTTAAACATTCTTTAATAAATACATAAAATGATAATATATTGTTAATAATTAATATAATTTGTACAATTATAATTAATCATAATATAATATTTTTTTAATTTTAAAAAAATAAATAAATTTTATCCATAGATCAACATAAATAAGAAATATTTATCATGTGATTGTAGATCATTTGTTATACAATATAGAGAATTTTATCATGACTGAGCAATTGGTCACCTCTATAGTGCGAGGTACTATCATTCCGAACATGAATCGTATGCATGTCTTGTTTGATATAGGTGCATCATATTGTTTACTTTATTTATTAATGGTTAAATAAATGGTATTAGACATGGAAATTATGCCTTATATCATGAGTATCAAGACATCCCTTGGACGACATGAGTTTAAAGGATCCAAATTCCCAACATGTCACATTACCGTTGATCCAGTGCAGTTTCCATAGGAGTATATGGTCCTATAGATTAATGTTTTATATTTAACATTTGGAATGGTCGATTTGGTGGGATTTAAATATCATATTTCCTACTATACTCAAAAAGTGAATCACATCCCCAGATGGAAATCTCAATATATTCTATTGGAATTAAGATATAAATGCAGGTAGAGTGGTACCTTTAGTGTCATTGGATAAAACTCCACATTTATTTGATGAAATTTGAAATGGGGCTCTTCCTTCCATAATAGATTTATACTGGGATGTTTATGAGAATGATTTTCTTAGGTTACATCTTGAGAAAGAAATTTAATATTCTATTGATATAATTATAGTAATAATCCATATTTCAATACCATATCAATGAACAACCAAGACCAAGTTACATGAATTAATGGTCTGGCTAGAAGATTTGGAGAGTAAAGTCTGCATCAAACCTAATACATCACATTATTCTTCAATTGATTTATTCATAATGAAGGTGATGATTAAATCCATTTATGTTGTTATTGTTGTAAAATGAGTTATGTTTCAATCAAATACCAATTTCATATTTTTAAAATAGGTGATACACATGGTCAAATAAAGGGAACCATATAGTTCTCTAATATTGATCTCTGATTATGATATCATCATCTAAGAGTTAATAATAGAGGATTCTTTTAAGATAGTATTTCAGTGTCGTTATTACCATTATGAATATTTCATCACACAATTTTTAATGTAAAATACACCTACAGTCTTAATTTACTTGATTAAACATATCATTAATAGTAATTACTTTCTTTTAGGTATTTATTGATTATATTTTGGTTAATTCTCATTATAGGAATTACTATGAGGAGAAATCATAATTTTACTTACAACATTATGTGATCACAAACAATATGCTAAGTATTATAAGTGTGACATATAGATAATAGATTTTTATTTCCTTGGTAATTTCATTTCATAGGATGGTATATTTATTTATCTAATAAATATTAATTCATTCATCTATTGGAATCCACCAAATAATATTTTCATGATATATATTTTTTTAGGATTATCAAGCTGTAATCATAAATTTGTTTTGTATTTATCAAGGATTGGTTATTTTATAGCCACTGACTAGAATGATTACTATCCAAAATTCTTTCTAGAACATAAAAAATTTTAATGTATGTACCCATTTTAATATTACTAGATTCAGGTTAGGGATATGTGGTATATTATGTGGAATTTGATTCAAGTCTTGGATGTGATCGCATACATAGAGATCTTATTGTTTCATATGGTTTATTGTACTTATGATGTTGTGGTAATAACTATATTATGTGTGATCATAAATTGGATATGATTTCTGAAGCATTAATGACAAGGAATCACTACCTATTTCAGATTATATTTACTATATTCACTGACCACAATAGTTTGAAATACATTTTTCCTCATCGGGACTAAAACTTAATAAAATGAAGATGGATGGATTACCTTCATATATCTAATTTTTTATTTGTATATAGACCTAGTAAAGGAAATTCTATGAAATATACATTGAGACAGAAATTGTATAGGGAAGTGTTCAAGGTAGATTGTGACCAATGGTAGTTAAAGGGTGTGATTACTAAAATGAATCTAGATTTTTCTAAAAGGAATAATAATGAAATTTTATTTCCAGTTAATCATTTTCCATACTTCATGAAATTTTTAAGAGAGGGTCAGATTTAATATCCTCCTTGCATCAACATTAATTCAAACATAAATAATAGGGGGACTTCTGACAGTTGTATAAAGGATGAAAGCCTTATTTGACTTCTATAATCAAATTTTGATAACTCAATATTTCCAGGAATAACATATTTCTATGTATCACTTTTCATAATTGTGTATTTATCTAGGTATTCGGAAAATAAGAAAAGTAGTGAGAACTCATTTTTCTAAGGTTAGGTATGAAAGGAAATATTTAAAATTTTCTAATGAAATATATAACTTTTCAATAGGTGAATGATGAACATAAAATACCATCTAGTATAATGTAATCTTGGCCATATTGTTATGAATAAAGGAACAAAATTAACATGGAATTTTCATAGGTCTAACAAGGATGTTGTGGAAGCGTGACTCTATTTAGATGAATATGGATTGACTCACCAAGTAGGAAATTTTTTTCCCAATCATAGAGTCCAACATGGTAGGGGATATGGAAAATTTATCTATTTGAGAAGTGTTTATGTTGTATGGAGTTCATGTTTTGATTGTTTCTATTATATATCCTATATTCACTTCTCGAATCTAGTGATCATTTCAATGGGAACACAGAACTCAACATACGACGATATCGATATATCATGGACACATATTATAGTCAATATAAATAGTATATAGATCATCGACATTATCCTATTTTATTTCCACATGAGTGAACACGTCTTCGGGAAGGTTTAACCAATACTTAGTCATTGATACTTGGGAAAGTAAGGGACATTTTCCCCTTGATGTTTTATATTTTTTGAAATTTTTTATCATATTGAAATTGTTTTCTATTGGTTATCTTTACTGATGAGATTCAATATTTTCCATTATTTTATCCATGTCTCTCAAATAATGATGTATCAGTTTGATGTCAATCATGTGATCTGTTCATAGTATGTTACTCTAAAACCATACACATCATTTATCAATGTACAAATTTAGATTGTGTATAGATATGAGAAGATCGTATATGGAAAACTATAACTGTAGTATGCATATAATGGAATCATCTAAATAATCAATAGGAATCATGGTATCATGAGAAATAAATGTTCGATAAATGGATATAAATTTTTCAAGGCATCAAAAATATCAATATTTGAGGTGATTGAAGCCTCATTAGTGGGGATAATTAAACACCTTCATTTTTAGGTATATCCCCATGTTACTAGGTTTTTAAATCCTTTTAACAATTTATTTCAGTTTGGGACGTTTTTTATGGTTCTTTATGAGTTAGGTAGTTGTCTAACTTCTATAGGAATATCAAGGCCAATAAAACACTTAAGGGAGGTCATGGACTTGGGTGTAGTGTGTGGTGTGGGTCCCTTCACTATATTGGTAGGAAGAAAATGTATCGATATGATCTTAAACATTAAATATTCTTATGACATTAAACTAGAATTCAATTTCTTAAATTTTCAAAAATATTTTAGGATTATATTTGTAGATATTATAGACATATATTTTACATAAAAATCATATATATTACAAAATGGACACATTTATTTATTTTATATTTTCCAGTAAATAAAAAAATTAATATATAATATCTTTTATTTCCAATAAATAAATTCAAAAATTTAATCTTGACCTCATACTGGTACCTAATCATCTTTAAAACTTGTAAAAAACATTTTCAAAACATTGGATGAGCAATATAGTCTGAGTAAGTGAAATAAAAATCAAATAAATCCATTATTCAAGAGAATAACATGAATACCAATGAAACTTTTAACTTTATCTCAATATTCATTGAGAGGATGAAAGAAATAATTTCCACATGAAAATAACACATACATCATTTCTCCAAGAAAACAAATAAACCCAATATTATGCATAGATGAAACATATAGGAAACTTGGTACATAATTTTCATGTAACTCTTACATATGGAGTACCCCTCATGGTTACTCATGGAATAACCCGCATGGTTATACTTGGAGTAACCATCACAATTACACTTAAAATAACCATCAATGTTATACTTGTTGGAATCATCATCGTTACACTTGAAATAACCATATTGGCTATACATGGAATAAAAAGCATGCTAGAATCCAATAATCACTTTTGAGAAACCTAATTGGTTAAATATTTCCTTTTACCAAATGCGGTGGATAGTTATAATGGGGATTTCCCTTCAAAAAAGATATATCATGCTCACTTGTGAGCCATAATAGGACCCAGCCCATCGTATAAATTCTATCATGATCACCTATATCCCATATAGAATACTAATGTACCATATCATGAATAGAACATTTTATGCTTCCAAATTTCATTATAAAACTTTTGAGACTCTTAAACCCATATTCCAAACACATTTGGTAATCAAAATTATTTTTTACCCTATTTTCATATTCAAAAAATCCCATAATAAGGCAATGAATCTTTTTCTATGATTAAAACGTAAAATACTAAAAATAAATCCAAAATATCATATAATTATTACAGTGGTAAGAAAATTTGTTTTTTCCGCATATATTAAAATAGAGCATCGTTTTTTACTTCTTTAATGAAATAAAAAAAAATCCATAAATAGATTACTTTTTAAAACCTTTGAAAAAAATTCTATAGAGACATAAAATGTCCTTTATAATTATTTTATATCCATATAAATACACCCAAAAATTAATTTTAAATAATATACATGTGGAAGAAAAATAGTTTTAATAGAAAATTTGAAATAATATTTCGAAAATAAAGTCTTTTACCTTAAGTATAACGTGTCACACCAATTTATTATCATTCTATATAATAAATCTTTGATGATAGTTTATTTTCTTAATTACATTTTTCATATTTATTATTACATTTATTTCAATAATTACTATGTCATATATTATCATTTCTTAATGAATGGAAATGTATGAAATTAAGTGATATACTATCTTTTTATAATGATAAATACTTCTTAAAAAAGATAAATATATATTAATTCCATCATTATAACCATCCTCGAGAGTTAGTTATGGATAATGAATTATATCAGTTCGTGAGGCGGTAGTTGGACATACACACTAATGTTGAATTGCTTTCTATATTGATGGAGGTTAGTGATTGATATAGTTTATTCCATTAATATAAAAACATATCAGTATATTAGATATAAAATTTTATGATATTATTATGGTTGAAAAATATTTGAACGAGGTGAAGAAGAAATAAAATAGAAATGATGGGTTGAAAATTATATCTATTCTTCCAAAAACCACTTTTTATTAACACCTTAAGACCACTAAGGGGGGTATTCTATCCCAAATAAGGCCTTTAGAATGTGTGAAGGGATATTATTAATGTTTATTGGTTTAAATTTTAAGAAAAAAATATTAATTTTTAGGTAAATCAGAGAAAAGGTTACATTATATAAGAGGGGTGGGTCATTCTTAAAATATATTAAAATATTAATTTAATATAAATTAATTATTATCTAAAAATGTATAAAACTAAAAATATTATAATTTAATATGATTATGAGTCTATAACCTCTCATGGAATAAAATTTGGAAAAGTTAGGATTACATTTTTACCCATATCTTTTTGTTTTATCCCTCTATTAACTCTTTTCGCATTTACATTGATTAAAAGTTTTTTTACTCCTTGAGGGTTAAGATAGTTACCATAAATGGACAAAATTCTTATAAATGGACCATATATGATACATTAAACCATTTCACTTATAAATTTATAAAAAAATTATTTTATATAATTTAATATCAATTACTAAATAATATTTTCATAAAATATCAATAATATCAATTTTTTAACTTTTCATTGACATTGTCTTATATAAAATTGAGATAATAAATTTAATTTAATGAAAATATATTAATACATTCCTAATATGTTAAAATTATCTATAAATTTATTTTATCAAAATAATTCATTAAAATTAAACTAATTTAATATTTTAAATATCATTTCATTAATTTCCTCATTAATTTAATCATTAATACATCAGCTTTGTGCAACAATTTAATGTAATTATTTATTAACTAAAAATTTAGAAAAATTACCATTAATAAGATAAATAATTTATATTTCCTATTACTATTTATAACTAAACATATATTTTATTTATACTTATGTCAAAAATAGAACAGTTATTAAAAAAAGACTGTCATTTTTTAAATTTATTTACATAAAATATTATAATGGTAAAAATAACATCCAAATAAAAAAGTCCATATAACATAATATTGGATTAGTATAGATGAAATTTTCTTATCCAATAAAAATAAATCAAGTTTTAGGGTCATTTTCTAGTCCTTATCATTTTATTTTTTATTTTTAATTACACGATTTACCCTCCCTCATGGTAATAAATTTTAATATGATTACTATTCAAAATTGGAAAAAATAAAAATGAAAATTTTAAAATTATATTACCTTTGTATTCCAATAAAAATCCAAAATAAATATGTGGTAGAATTTAAGTTAAAAAAGAACCAGAAAATGTGATGAAAACAATTTTTCTGGAATTTTCCTTTTATGTACAAAAATGTTTTATACTAAATTTATGTATTAAAATAATTATAAATACTATAAATAGATTTTGTATAATAAAAATGAAAAAAAATAATTTTAAAAAGAATAAAAATAGAATTTTAATAAATATGAAAATACAACTTTTAATAGAAGTGATTATTTTTCACTATTCATCGAAAAGTCAGTCTTTTCAGAATAATTTCCAAGTTTAGTCATTAGATAATATAGATATTATAATTTAAAAAATATATAGTTTTTATAAAATAATTTTTTTAAAATTTCCATAAATTAGTTATAATATCTACATATGAAATTCAATAAAAACTATTTTTGATGAAACATTTTTTTGAAAAATAAAACGTCCTTAGTAAAATTAAAGTGCTTATTTACTTAGAATTATTCAATACATTTATATTCATTTTGAACTTTATATGTATCTTTAAAATTTTATTTATCCTTATTCATACCCTCCAATTTAATGGATATGTTATAATTTTCAGAATTAAATAATAATATTTCATGGTTCATTTTATCTTGATCTTGTGTGTCGTATATGTTATCAAACAAAATTTCACCCTTTCAAAATATAGGTATATTACACTCTCTCCCATTAAATTAATATTTTCCTCAAAATTTTAAATTTACTTCTTGATCAAAGTTTTTACATTTTAAAATTACTTTTTGGAAACCCATATCATTAAAATAGTCAATAAAACATCCTTCTAAAAAGAGGGAAAGGTATATATAAAGATCATCTAGAATAAAACATAAATAGGTCTCCAAGTAGGAAACAATTAGTGGGAAGTGAATATATGGAAATGGAAATGAAATATAATTCCCAAGGAGTGATAAATAGTGATAGAGAATATATCCAAATGAAATTTAATGACCAAAATTCATAAATCTATGATGGGTGAAGAGACCATCAATTCATCAGAGATGAAGGTAATGTGATAACATTTTTGTTTCATGATCCTTTTCCAAAGGTTTGAGGAATTTATTATCTATATAGACTAAAATAATAAGGAAATGTACATACATCATACGTAAAATTTCATCTTATAATCAATTTCCACTACAATATCATCTATTTCTCTTAATGGTGAGTATTCACGATGAATTTTTCATTCCTCGAGCATGAAATCATGTTCTAAAAGATTATATAATCCAGAAAAGGATAAAACGATATTCATCCTTTCTATACAAATTAACCAAAACCAAAATGGTTAAAAAAGGGTTGGATAATTCAAAAAAAATTAATAAACAATCATCTCAAGAAACAATTCATAAATCTCCATAATTCAATATTAATACCGAATGATAAAACTAAATAATTCCATAAATAACAACCTTTAATTATTGTCATAATATTCTTGAATAATATTAAAACCCAAAATACATACTTATTTAATCACATTTTCTTTTAAGGTAAATGTAACATTTTTCTCCAAATAATATCCATCACTCCTAAAGACACCTAACAATAATGTATAAGCCTTATTCACATAATATTAAAGATATGATAATCATTTACATAAATAACTTGAATCACCATAAATCCATACTAATATCATATATACTTTTAAAATATAAATCCTCCTTCAATCCTAAAATAAAATCCTATAACATCACATAATGTTTTCAATTATTATAGTGATATTATTTTAAAATAAAATTAATCCCCTAATAATCAAATCAATTTTTAATCCCGTGGTTATATCTAAAATAAATTATTTTCCCCAAAATCAATATAATAATTATATGTCAAGGTGTTTAAGTAAACAAAATCATTCTAAACAGGGCTTCATGTGGGCTAGTGGTAGTATTTATCCCCTTATTTCACTTTTGTTGTGGTTTCAAGACCCACGACACTGTTGGATGTGTCGGGTCGATACCTAGATTATATGTTTTACTTGTACTAAAACTATAATGATATAATTATTTTATCATTCCCAAAATAATGATGAATATACTAAAAAATAACAAATATGATCAAATATTACATAAACTCTATTTTTTTAATTCCTTGAAACTTATGTACACAAAATGGAAAGAACATTCTTTCCTATATTAATTTTTCACATGGTAAACATAATAGTTACATATTCCTCAATCATATGCATAAACTCTATAAATTACTCCCAAAGACTTTCAATCATATAAAACGTAAAAATTCGTGTCTAATATTATGAATTTATTTCAACAATAAATATACCACAACAACATAACTCTTGAATCATTATATGAAGAAAACATAAACATTCAATGTTCATTAAAAACCATAACTTTTCAAATAAGTCATTGATACATACTTCCTACAAGAATATATGAATCATTTTCTATGATTTAAAAAATATTTAAATAAATTAAGCCTATTTATAATCCATTGATTTTATATGTAATTTTTAGTTTCTTAATCCTAAAAAATAAGGTAATTATGAATTGCTAAATATTCATATATATGGTATTTATGATCTTATTTTTTAGCTTTACACATAGGTAATTTATTTATATAATTCATATACTACCTAAATTTAAACTATTCAATGGGTGACATGTAATATAATTATTCCTCTTCATGGTGTTAATTGAACACCTCCTTTTTCACGGAATATTATTTCTTTATTTCCCCCTTTTCCCCATACAAAACATATTTCCTTTACTTTATGAAATTTCCCTGGGTTATTATTCCCACATTCATTACACATTGGTTATTGATTATTTTTACCTCTATAATAATTTTCTCCTGATCTTATATGGAGTTTCATTTTGATCTTATTTTATTCTTTAGGAAAATCACCTATATTCATGTTGTCAATGATAACTCAAGATATCTGTTTAAGAATAATCATGTGATTTTTCAATAAATCTTTTTTTTGTTTGTCATCCGAAAACACCCTAATTGTTTTGACAACAACAATTACTTTCGCTCCTACTAGATCCACATATTTTATAAAACAAAAAATGTTATTGTTTTCATATCAATACAATCATAATAAACTACTTTATCAGGAGGATAAACACTATGAAATAATTAAATATGTTATCTCCAAATCTTTCAATTTATCCAAAACAACTGCAATCCTCCCAAAAATACTAACTATTGTGGTTATATATGATATATAACATATTTCTTTCCAACATTATAACCTTTAAATTTATATAAATCACGGTATAATATCAAATCTAAAGAAAGTTTTTTAAACATTACATATTCTAGATTGATTGAAAATATTATTTTTATTTGTTTTTCAAAATATCCAATTAATGGTTGAGCAGTAACCAATACAATTTGAAGGATACAAAATAAATAGATTCCCTATTCAAAATTAATAAATCCAAAAACACATTGGGAACAAAGAACCGAAGAATACCTCAATCCAAGATCACTCATGTCATCGGATGTCTCATCGCCTTCCATCATTGTCATTCTTCACTACTATCATTGTCGACGTCCTATAACCACTATCGATATAACCATTGAAACACTGAACTAGTTCTATATAGACCATCAAAGTCTATCACATCCATAAAAAACATTAGCAGTATGTTATCTTCATCAGCCAATTATCCAAAAACAACCAAACCACTAATACATAGTGATCTCATCAAATAAAAATGCATACATCATCGACATGACACCATATTGAAAAATAACATATTCTAGTGACTTTAAACTATAATTCACATTCTTTGTTTTACAATTATATTTTAAGTATATAGTTTTAGATATTTATGTCCCAAATATTACATTACAAACCCATATATTAAAAAATAGATACTTCTAATTAGTATCCATTTTTATATACCAAAAAACCATTTCAGATATAAGAAATATATTTTCATAACATACATTAAAAAATTTGATATTGACATCATAATTTTCCCTAATCATCATTAAACCATGTGAAATAAATTTTCAAAATGTGGGATGAGAAAGAAATCTTGGTAAGGTTAAAAAAATAATGAAAGATATTAGTCCAATGAAAAATATTAATACCCATTGAATGTTTACCTCTATCAAAATATTCATTGAAATGATCCATGAAATAATTTCGAAATTTAAATAACACACACAATTTTTTCTCAAATAAATCCTTTAAAACCCTTATAAATCATAAAAAACATATAGGAATCTTTTTATATCATTTTTACGTCACTATTACAAAAACATTAACCCTCACAGTTACACATGGAATAAAAATTATGATTATACATTTCGTATCCATAATATTTAATCTTGAAATAACCATCATGGTTTTAATTGGAGTAACCATCATAGTTACACTTTAAATAACCACCACGATTATAATTTGAATAAAATTCATGGTAAATTGCAATAATCTATTAGGAGAGACATAATCGGTAAAATCTGTCTCTCTACTCAATTGATTAGAGAGAAATAATGGGGTTCATCCATCATATAAGATATATCGGGCTCAACCATGAGATATAATGGGACTCAATCCATAGAATAAGTTTTATCAGGCTCACACATTTCTCATATATAATTCACGAGAAGAATATCATGAATAAAATATATTATAAATTCATTTTAAATAAATAAAAATTGAAAAATAATTTTAAAAATATATGAAAAACACTTTCGGATATCATAATTCCCTTTTTACCTGATTTTAAATAACAAAATATCTACAAAAAAGTGAAAGTGGATTTTTATTTAAATAAATCAAGTAATATTATAAAGGGATAAAAAAAATAATGGTTATGATGGTGAGAAAATTCATTGTGGCCACCTATGTTAAAGTATATATTTCATTTCATCTTTTGCAAAGTAAGTCTAAACATTCAATAAAAAGATTGATTTTTAATTTTTTTTAAAAACATAAAAGAGACCCAAAATGTCCTTTATAATTATTTTATGTCCATATAAATACATTAATATTTTTTTTAAATATTGATATGGGGGGAAAGTTTTTAAAAGGAATCTTTAAAATATATTTTTTAAAAGAAAGTATCCTACCTTGGGTCTGATTCGTCACATACATTCCTTATATTCCAAAAAAATAAACATAGAGTGATTTTTTTAATTTATTTTTACCCTTTTTAAAATTTTAAATTCTTTTTATTTCATGTATTACCATGTTATATATACAAACCTAGTCACTTAAATCATGTTAGAAGTTTTGACGATATTTGACTCATATGCCCAAAATGACTTTAGTAGGTCAACTATGGTCAAATAGGTCAGTATAACATAATATAAAAACATAATTTCATAATAAAACATTTTATACAACAATTTTATATTTAAAACCTAACATAACATATTGTTATGAAAAATGAACTAATTTATAATCATCGAGATGGTAGGTCATACCTATGCATGAGTAACATTTCAATTTTTTCAAATATAACAATGAAAACAAGGTAAGAGTTATTTTATACTTATTATAATTATAATAATATCATAAATATCATATTATTTCTTTAAACACGCTTATATATACTATCCAATTGTTTTGGTTATGAAAGATAGATCACATCGCTTCATGGAGGTGGTAGTCCACAGGTATGCATTAATGACATTATCATTTTTCAATGAATGTAAAGGTAGAAAATAAATTGACATATTAACTTTTAAGAATGATAAATATATAATTAATATCATATATAAATATAAATTTCATAATTATAACTATTCATGATTGGTTGTGATAGAAAACGAATTATATCACCATGTGAGGCGGTAATCCTCCATATGCACAAATGATGAATTCCATTCCCAATTGATAGAGGTTAGAGATGGATATAGGTTATGAAGTTAACATAATAATATATAAGTATGTGTTATATATAGATATTATTATATTTTCCTAGAGGAATAATATTTTGAGGATGTGGAATAAGAAATAAAATAGAAACACCCGATCAAGAACAATACTTTTTCTACAAAAACCCTCCTTTATTTAATACCTTATGATCCCTAACATTGGTATCAAGAAAAAAATAAGGATTCTAAAAAATATGTATGGATTTTATAATGTGATTTGGGTATATATTTTCTGATCTAAATGGTTTGCGATGTGTGAATTAAAGAGTATAAGAGGTTCCCTTTTATAAGAGAGGGGAGGTGAAATCACGGAATTTATAAAATATTAAATTAATATAAATTCATTTTTATGTATAAATGGATATAAATATTTAATATTATAATATTTGTTGACAATATGTCTAATTCGTCTTATCCATTAAATTCTAGACATGTTTGGATCACATTTTTACCCTCATCATCTTGTTTTAACCTCTATTAACCCTTTTCACACTTACCATGAAGAAATCTTTTTTACCCCTTGAGGATCAATACAGTTACCATAAATTGAATTAAGTTACATAAATGGACCATAGTAGATATTCGAAACCATATCATAATGACGTAGTGTAATATAATATTTTTATTGATTTATGTCACTTTATAAAATTTTATTTTCATAAAAATATCAATAGTGTCAATTTTTGAACTATTCATTTAATTTAATAATTATTATGTTAGTGTTGTGTAATCGTTTAAGGGAATTATTTATTCACAAAAAAATTTAAAATAAATGACCATGATAAAGTAAAATCATTTATATTTCCAATTACTATTAACAACGGAAGATTTAATATGTTAACCCTCAAATCAAAAATAATATAATTATTAAAAACAATAGTATGACATTTTTTACTTTTCCTTACAAAAAATATCATAAAGTTCATAATCACATAAAAATAGAAATGATGTCCTATAATGGAATATTGAATTATTATTAATAAAATAGACCCATAAAATAAAATTAATAAAAATTTTACAGTCACTTTATAGTCTATGTAATATTTTTTTAACCTATAATTACTTGATTTACCCTTTACCTTAGTAAAAAGAATTATAATTGTTACTATTCATAGTGGCTAAAAATATAAGAGAACTGTTTATAAAATTTTTATTTCTTGATTCAAAAAAATGGAATCCATTTCTTAAAAGTCAAAACATATAATTGGTTGAATTTAATTTAAAATTAATCTTAAAAAATTCGATGAAAACTATCTTTTAGAAAAATGGATTTTAAATAAACAGTTGTTTTTATAAAAAATTCAATGATAAAATTATCTTAAACGAAAATAATTGGATTATTTTCATTCAAAATCAATTAATTTCATTTTAACACTAATCTAAAACTTATTTTAAAAAATAAGAAAATATGAATTTCAAGAAAAAAATATATTTTTTATATTTTCTCATGAAAAGCATTAAAACCAATTTTTTTTAAAAAAAATTATATTTTATGAATAAAATTTCACTAACAAAAATTGAGTGTTTATTTCCAGGGAATTAATCAATAAATTTATATTAATTATGACATTTATATGAATTTTTAAAATTTAAGTTAAAATTATTCATCACTGCCAAATCAACAAATATATTTAAGGGTCATAATTAAATAATAATATTTCATGGTTCATTTAAACTCTATTTTGTGTGTCACATATGCTGTTGAATATAATGTATTTATATTTAAATATATAGATATTAAGAAATTTCTTACTTTAGGGTGTGGCACCCTAGATTCCTCACTATGAAATGTAGTTAGGGAGGTGTCACGAGGCCATAACCTATGGAATGGTGAGCCTAAAACAACCATTTCCCCAAACACTAAGGTGTGTTGGATGACTAGTTCATGTATCATTTTTCTCGTCTTCTTGGAGTTCCCATTCCCTTTTTGGGATCTTATAGGGTGTGTTTTTAGTCAAACCCCTATTTTTAAATATATTAATCTCATGCTTATCATGGGGTAAAGCAATGGGTTCCACAAGAAATAATCATGGTAGGAGATTTGATGTGGTTTAGGAATCAATAAAAATTTTAAACCATTAAACTTATCATTTTCAAGGTTACTTGAGATCAGTAATTTTAGAGTTAGATCATGGATTCCTTCTTGTTTTCTAGTTTTGGAATTTTCGGAGGCTGATTGTTTGTGATATAGATCATTATTCAATCTCATTTTTGGTGTAAAATTTATATTCTTTCAATGGGTAGAGTATCTCCCACTCTATTATTTCAGAACATGACAGAGTGGTTTTTATGAAATCATTATATTTCTATTCTTGGAAATTCTTTTTGAAATTTATCTTGATAATAATTGTTATTAATTTATTTCAAAATAATTTTTTTAAATATGTAAATAATTTTATTTTAAAAGAATCTTTATTAGAAATAAGTTTTCAATGAATGGTTAAATTAGTAACTTCATATAGTTTTCATCTAGGATAGATCATTTTTAGAAGTACCACCATCAAATAAGAGGAAAAATGTGATGGAACATGGTTTTATATAACAATGTTGAATGGGGTCACCAAACAATTACTTGGTGAAATAATAACTCACCAATAATGAGTATATGGAGGTTTTTCAAATTAATATGTGTCTTGGTGTGTTCGAACATGGGATTTTTATTCTAAATTTTAAGAAAAGATAATATCCTTTGATTTATTATTATCTGACATGGAAATATTATATGGATTTTTATAAAATGTTTAAATTATTCTCATTTATTTTTTATAAAAATGTGTTACCTTGTTCTTATCATATGTTCATGTGTCGGTAAGTCTTAGGAGATTACCTATTAATTTTTATACTCCCCCTAATATTGAAATTTTATGTGATTGTATATTTCATTAACCAGGATACTAGAAAGGGGAATGTCTCTTATTTCTCTATAAATTATATTATATGTCGCTATTGTGGTCGATGGAGTTAAATCTTGGAGTTTATCACACTATGATATGGAGTGGTTCTGCCATGGAGACATAGTATTTACTTCTTTAGAGTCTTATAATTTGAGTTACTTTATAATTAATTCAATTTTTGCCCTGTTATTTTGTTATATTTATTTCCTTTTGAGTAGTATTTTTTATACACCTACATCATATATGTTAGATTAGTTGTTTCTATTTTATCATATTAGGTTATGTTTGTTCTTTAAGGGAAATCATCCACCAATGTTTTGTTATTCTATTAGAATTTATTACCAGCCTTTGGTTCCTTTAGGATGTCACCTAATGTTAGTATCACCTCCAAACCGAGGTAAGACAATATATTGGTAAACGATGTTACATATGGTTTTGGATGATGAGTTTTTATTATTTTATTCTACCTATATTATTCTCTTTCACCCAGTTTGGTATACATTTTCTCTTAAGAAGGCTTTCTTTCATGTCTTCCTTTATTTTAATAAATATACTCTACACCAAGACTAGGTGACATGAACCATAGTTTAAGGAATGATAATATTGTATGTTATGAATTTAATTCATCATTCCCCTAGTATTTGATTATGTTTTATCTAGGTTGTGAATCAAATTCTTATATATAGTTGGTCTACAAAGAGTCTTCATTTATGATGTGGCTATGATCTTGTACGCTTAAATTCATGGAATAGATTTTTCTCATTCCAGTAATGTTTGTTATATCCTTGATCATAGGAACAGAAGGTACAATTCACTCATTATGGTGTGTTGTTTTTCAAGATGTTTCATAAAGTAGTGTGTATGAGTCACTGCTGCCCAAAGTTGAAAATATCATGGTTTAGTGGATGAGTTCATTAATTTTTATAGTTGTGTAATCTCTATTTATGTTGAGGCAAGTGCTTATTTTGGTTAAGGAATGTTATATGAGTTAATTTTAGAACTCTTGAATATAATGAAATCCACAAATAATAAATGGTAGATAGAACATTGAATAAATTTTATTTTTTGTATGAGTGTTCTTTGGGTAAATAAATATTTATCAATAAACTTTGGGAACAATTATCAGAGGATAAAGTGGTTGGATCAAATATAATGTTTTTTATGCATGCCATCTATTAAATTGGGTTCTCTATTTTTTATGTTAAGGGTATAGATATTAACATGGAAAAGAGCACGGTAGGACTATTTTAGTTTGGAAAAATTGAATTTGATGATGTTACGCACATTTTCTATATAAATATGTTATCATAAGAATCATGTTAAATATGATAAGATAGACACCGTGATTATAATGTTTTAAATTTCTCATAATTATCCAAATGGATTAATATGAAACAACATATGGTTTAAAAAGAAGTAGTGGGTGGATAAAATTTATAGTATTATGCATGATGTATTAATTTGTTTAATTTATTAGCCAGAATAGTTGATTGACTTGTTAAAAAATGTTTTCAAAGAAAAAAAACTTTGATCGTGTTACACTTATATGTTTTCTTTATTCAATGTTATATTATGAATAATAATTATTTTTGATACCCACTTGGAAAAAAATAAATATTTATAGAAAAAAATTTTCTTAAATAAATATTTTCATTTTTCCATGAATCCTTTATTTAATTTTAAATTGTTTTTGAAAAATGATTTTTATGTATTTTCCCAAAGAGGGTTTTGATAAATACTATGTTATATATAGTGATTTAAATGGATTCTATTTAATGGTTTTCTATACATTACCCGAATTTGAATGTGGGAGACTTCATAAAAAGTTTTTATTAATATGATTTTGAATGTGATATGTTGTGTAACTTTCTAGATTGTAAGAAATCATATGTAAAGAATGATTATGTTTTATACCTCTTATCTAGTAGAAATTGAAGAACTTTTGTAATTCAAATATATATGATATGTAATAATTTAATATATAATCATTTTAATCCACTTATTCTTATATCATATAAATGTTATGTTCTAAATGTTATAGATTAAATACAATGACTTATTATTATTCCATGATTCAATTAAGAATAAATATTTAAAGGGGGACATGTGAAAATTTCAGGGAAAATTAAAAGAATGATACATGGGGATAAATCATGTATATATTTTTATTTTATTGCATTCCTATGTAAATTTTTTAAAGCATTGGATATAGTAAAATTTTCTCCAACATGACGTTCTATGTTTTATATTTATATCAATGTGAAGTGATTATTTCTAAAGTTGTTTGATTCTGTATTTTTTATTCATTTTAATGATTTTTTTGTTGAAATGTATTGCCTCATGGGTTTTTATGGATATTTATGTGTCCCTTTTTAGGATTATCTGACCTTAATTAGGAACAAGATTCATTAATGTATTCTTAAATACTAAGTTGTTTAATGCTTGATATTTTTATGATAAAGTATTTGATCAGAATGACTAGAAATTTTATTTTCTATTGCAGGCATGAATTTATTTGTAAAATTGGTAAAACCAATAAAAGCTTCCAAAACTAGAAAATAAACATTAAACTGCATTGGATATAATCTGGCATTACTGAAAAAATTCAATGAGATGGAGTGAATACCCAATATAAATTCCATAGGGTGGAGGTTACCTTAATGTTTATATTTTACATGATGAGCTCCTAAAAGTTGTAATTCATGTTACCCCATGTATATTGATGTTCCTCTAATATATTTTTAGCCTCATTGAAACCAAAAATCAATTTTTTTCTTTTTCAATTCAAGAAGCCTATTCTTCATTCAAATCAACTTTCAAGCTTCTTTAAAAAACATTCTTTGTGTATCTTACTTTCTAGCATTAATCATGAAGGATTCCTCTAGTGTCTATTCATTATAATTTAGAAGAATATTATGGATATTTTCATTATTAACTCCATCTTTTTCATCACCCTTCATAATTCTAAATGCAGATCTCATCTTTGGATCTATGTCGATTTCCTTGTTAGCCTGAGTATCCATCAAAGATTCTGTTTTCTTACTAATCTAACAATCATCCCCTCTGATGATTTTTCTATAAGATATAGCTTTCTTATCTAACTTAAAAATATTCTGAATAAATTATTCTATAAATGTTATTTCAATTCGCCTTATCACTTCCACGGTTTTTTTCATCACCCTAGGATCTAGTAACCATGATTTTTTATAAGTGCGAGTAGTACTTTTACAACCTTAAAATTTTCCCCATTTTGACTAGTATTTTATTAAAGATACGTTATTTTTCTTTCTATTTCAAGACCTCAAGCCTACACTCATCATCGAGTAATGGTCGAATTCATATTCTGTCATCGGCTATAAATATGTTTCCTTGTTTCTTAGATAAATCTCTTTGATAGACCTTGTTACATATTGATTCATTTCCCTACTAGGAATGTATGTTCTGTATACATTAAGATCTAAATTCTCCTTCTCATCCCCCTTCAATGATGCATAATGATTTTTATTCTATTTTGATCTTGGAGGATCCCGTTATCCAAGAGACCTCCTTCTCCAAGAGGATATTTCATTTAGACCTGGAAAATTATATAATGAATAGTGTTGGATTAAAATAGGATGGGTACCATATTGTTGACCGAGTTTTTACAAATTTCCTACAACCCCAGCTTTATCAATATTTTCAAAGGATGGGGTCTATAACAGGGATCAGATCAAATTCTCCTCATGTATACAATATGATACTTGAATTACCCAAACCACATCTCAATCTAGAAAAGTTATTATTAGCCATTGGATCAAAGTACATGGGATCCAATTATTTATGGAGAGTATAAAAAATAGAAGAATCTATAATTTCCAAATGATAAAAAAAGAGGGAATCTGGTGAGACAGAACCAATCGACTATGTGACCGATACCCCCCATGTTGGTCCCTACTACTATGTTACAATGATGAGAACATGTGACCAAATAATTTAAAAGATGGTCATAATTTCATTCAACACTAGAAGAACATTGATTTCATGCATCAGAACTCTTCCCCAAATGATATCCACAACCACTTCACTGGTGGTTTATAAACATTAAGTCAAACACATATAGACATAGATATCCATTGAATAGAAATATATGTTCTATTGTTTGAAAAAAATACCAACAAAATTCACTATCATGTGGATAATCTGAATATTTTTCAATATAAGTTGGATTTTAGGATATCTTTCACATAACGTCATTGTGAGAGTATCACATTTCACATAAATGTAATAGGACCATATAAAAAGTCTGAAATGGGATCCATTGTAGATACAAGGATATATAGACCAAGAAATAATCACATCATAAATTGATGAGGAGCGAACCTTGATGTGCCACTTTTCATGAAGTCCCACAGTCACCCGCTAATATAATCCCTATGAACTGAAAACCGATCTGTAAATAGTGTTGACCAATGGATAATGAGAAACGAATCAAACCACATTGTTCGGGTTTAAGAGAGTCATAGAATATGTGAACTCAAAGTTTAAATGTGTGAGATGAGGAAAACAATAAAAAAATTTAGGATGTTTCTGGCTGAGATGGATTTTACAGAAAGGTTGGAGAAAATCTTGGTTGGACAACA
Source organism: Viscum album (assembly GCA_963277665.1). Classification (NCBI taxonomy): domain Eukaryota; kingdom Viridiplantae; phylum Streptophyta; class Magnoliopsida; order Santalales; family Viscaceae; genus Viscum; species Viscum album. The sequence goes on along the minus strand of OY728135.1, from coordinate 440,394,992 downwards.
AACTAAAGAGGGTCCATGGGCCCTATAGGAACTTAGACCACCCTCTGGTGTGGGATCGACTGGTGCAGTGGCCATCACTACCATCGCCACCGAGGTTTTCCCTTCCCAAATGTCACCTCTAAATAAATATTCACATTTATTAACTATTTGATCTCATTTTTATACATGAGATTGATTCCCCTTATCCACGTAATCTTTTGTTAAGGGACTTGTTTCTGTTTGAGAGGTATCTACATTAAGAGAATTATTTCACTGTTTTAATAGTTTTTTTGTGGTAATAAACTTTCCCATCTATTTTTTTGGTTGTGTCCTCATAGTATCTGGATCTCAGATAGGTATCTCATAGGGTGTTTAAATTATTTACATTCCTTTCTCTCTTCATCGTTTTTTTATTCTTGAAGATGATATTTATTTGAGAGGTATAAAATGTGATATTATGAAATATTATCAAGTATTACATCATCATTATATAATGTAATGTACTTTGGAAGATTTTTTTATAATTTAAGACATGATATTAAAATGGTTTTACACATTATAGAAGTAATTTAAATGTTTTAAAAGTTTATTGAGAAATTTAATTAGGAACTTTTTAAAACAATTAAATTATTTAAGAATTGTTTTGGGATTTTGGAAATGAAAATAAAGCCTTATATTATTTATTTATAAGTTTATATATGTTTTAATTAAATATTTTTATGTTGGTTATATCCTTACACATGTCTTTGCCTCTACATAGGGGTAACACTTGTTAATAAAAGGTTGTGTAAAGGTAAAAAATATTTTTAAAAGATTTGTTAAAGGTAGATCTCACTCAATGATGTATATAATGTTTATCTAGAGATTAATCTTCGTATATATGGGAAAGATTTATTTTTCATGTGTTCTGTAAGAGAAATACCCTTTCCCTCCATCATTCAAAAATGTAGCCCCTTATTGAATTGATTTATAATTTCCAGGAGAGTTTTATAAACCATAAGGGTAGGCTAGTATTTTTCTCATCTATATGAAAGAAATCATTCACTAAATATAGGCAGGTCTAGGCCTAATTTAGAATCGTCTACAAAATATTATTCTATCATAGGGGTATATCTTGTTTTATAAATGTTGTGTAATGTTGACTTGACACATAAGATTAAAATCATGATACCTTTACGCAGTGTGTATATCTCATGTAGATGTAGCAGGATTTTCATACAAATCCCAAATTTTCCTCCTATATCAATATAAACAATTTATGAAATATATATTAATGAAAATATGTATATTAATTAGTGGTTTTGAATTTTTTTTTTCTGAATCAAATGAAATCTTGGATCTATTTAATTTTAGATTCTAAAAAATGTGTCTTGGGATGAATTAAAATAAGAAAATTTTTAATTAGAATTTAAATGGAATTATACTTTATTTTGAAATTTGTATCTATGTGTTTTATAAAACAATAATTTATTCATTTTATTTTTTCTATGTTTAAATCTAATCATGGTGAACTAAAATCTTGTTTTTTGATTCTTGGGATTATTCTACAATTAATTCTTGCTTCTTCCTCATGCACTAGACAAATGATTTCTATGTTAAGGAAATCTATCTCCATATCTACAGTATTTTACTATAGTGTGACATAAAAAATTATAGGTGGGGGATGTATTTCTTGTTGTTGATTTTTTTTAAAAATGCACATCATTCATGATTTAGATTCTTTTTTAAATAGATGTGATTAACCTTAAGAAGATAATAATTTGGTTATTTCATGAAGAATACTTATTGATGTGTTTTTAAATCCATATATGAAGAATTAACAATTGAAAACTACATGTAATAAATTTATTATATTATTTCAAATAAGGAAACAAATGAATTGATATATATTATAACATCATGAAGTGGTTTAATAGTTTTATCCATAATGTAGGAATCACAAGATTAAACAATATTGATTACAAACTATAAATAATGTAGGAAAAAAGGAATGGATTAATTTCATATAGTTTATTAGTCATGTTAATATTGAAATTATTTCATGTTGATAAGTGATAATTTATTATCATATTGGAAAATTATTTAATAATTATACAATGAAGATGTATCATGCTTTAAAATGAGTAATTACTGTTAATGAAATATAAGGATTATTATATGAAAAAATAAATATTGTTATATAATATTTTTTTGGTTGTACATATTATCATGATAAAATTATCCTTAATTTGGATTTTATATGTAAATAGTTATTATTGGATAATATGTAATACTATTGGGAGAAAAATAAAACTAATAATTTCATGTTGTAAAATAATAATGACAACTCTATAAATTTTCGGAGAGGGAGAAGGTGATAATTTTATGTCCTTGTATAATTATTATCTGATAAAATCAAAATCATAGCTGGATATAGTGTTAAACTACTTAAATAATATAGATGTGAATTATTTTATAATTTATTAAATAAGAGAATTTAAATGATGATTATATCATGTTAAGTATGATTAATAATTTTCCCTGGTAATCAAATTATTGGTTGGGACTTTGTGAAAAGAAATGTGTTTTATGGTGCCTATTAATATTTACTAGGTAGTGTGTTATCTACTTGGTCATGTTATTGATGTTATATAGTATGACTATTATTCTTGGAAATATAAAACAATATAAATCCATTTAAATAAAATATTTAAATTGAAGAGGCACAAGCAGTATAATTATTACTCATCATGGAATTTCGTTGAAATATAATTGATTCTTTAGGCATCTTATATTGATGGTTAATGACCCAATTTGTGTATGAGTTGTATTTGTTGTCAATGATTATCATTGGTTGAAAATAGTGATCAATTAAATAAGAAGATCTCATTAATATTAATAGGATAAAGAAGTTATAATGTTAATGGATCTTTTATGACGTCCTAAAGTATTTATATTACAAGATAAATATATTGAAGACTTTGAGTTTCATTATGATTCGTAGATAATTGTTAGGGAATCATCAAATGACATTGGATGTCATTTTTAAATAATTATCAAAGTAACAATGAAGATTATTAAACTTGTTATAAGTTCAAATTTATGTATCAAATGTAATAAATTATTTATAAATCCTTTAACCTCAATATATTATAAGTATTTCATGATATCTATAAAATCCATATGTTACATCCAATTAGAAGGAATAATCATTAATTCTTCTACTATCAATATATCGATGGTAAAGTCTACCTATTGCATTGGAGGGATCCTAGAAAAACATCACAGAATATGTACCTGAAATTCTCCACTACAGGAGTGAAAAATGGGTCATAATCCCTTATCATAGAAGAAGAGATTGTAAATGTAGGATGTCACACTTCCATGTCTTTGATTCTCAATTCCTAATCATGTGTCTTAGATATCCCGATCTCCATTATTCATATTCCCACCACTCTATGGTGATGTAAACATCTCCATATGATGATAGCAGTCAACCTGGGCTCTATAAGGAACTAACTAGTCCATCCTGATGATTACATCAAATTCATTCATTTAAAGGACAACAATATTACATAAAAAGAGACATCTTATTATCTCAATGGAACAATCCTTTCAACAAGGAATTCTATTATATCATATACCTATCGCGGTATTAAGCGTCATCATGCAACATACATGTTCTTTCTTTAGTCCCAAAATCTTTATAATTACCTATGAAAAAGAAGAATGATACACGATGGTGTCAAATAAATAATACACTTAAGTGGAGGATACTAGAATTCTATGTAGAATAGTAGATGGTCTGGTGCGCAGCTCCTCTGGTATAGGTTACATGGCATGTAACTGGATCATACCACAACCCTAAGTCATACCATGTCTGCTCTAAGAAATCCTCCTATATTTCCACTTAGAATCATGTGTCTTCTTAAATCCTCCTTGAACAAAACCTTAGAATAAGTGTCCTATGGTATTCTAGTTTCCTTCTAGATGAGATATTATTGTCACACTTCAAAACATGGGGGTGGTTTAGATCATTGATCTATTAAAACTGATGGAAAATTCCTATAGAAGATATAGATATTTTGCATCCTGTTGTAGAATCTATATTCCAATGGATTCTATAAACACTAGGGTTTCATATATATTTGATTATCACCTTGGTAAAGGATAATAAATATTTCATTACAAGATTCCTTACTATTTTAATCCCTATAAGGAACCTCAAAGTGACACTTTATCCAACTAGACGAAACACTTGTAGATCTTGGTGTTTAACCACCCTGGTTCCCACCATCAGTTTCTATTTAATTTCCCTCGGTAATAATGTCATGGTTGACTGTCTCATAAATAAAAGAAAATCGAATGGAACTGAACTATTATTGGATGACGTATACCATTCCATCCTTAAATTTTCTCACTGTTATAATATCATCAAAAAATGAAGTAGGAGAACATTTCTACTGCCCAGTAAAATGATCATAATACTCCATGAATGACATTGCACTATGTTAAAAGTTCATGAAATCTCTAGGCTAGTCATCCCTCTGAGTATATGGAATGAAAAAATTAAAAAAAAATTATCTGGATGTCCTATTATATCATATATTTATTTCAATCTTCCTAGATAATAACACTCCACCATCACTTGGATGAATCACGTATCATATAATCTAGGAACTTGACCCTCCACCCTGGAGAAATCTTCAGATGTTCAATGATAGAATGGATGGCCTCCAATAATGACTCTTCATTATATATTATAAAACCCCTCAAAAGGTGGGAGGATTCTTCTTTTGGAACTCTTGAGTAAACTATTCCATAGTTTAGATAGGTTGATCGAAACCATTTATAATATGCATCATGTAGATTAAACCCACTTGGAGATGGGTTTCAGTGCCAATATCTGGAAAAAAAGGTTTTTCTACAGGTGTCACTATAGTAGGAATCACTAGTGGCTCAGGGCCCACCAGATTAGGTTCATGTTCATCACTGCCTTCAGGTTTTATGAATCTAGGTTCTCATAGGGCATGATTATAAAATTCTAAACACATGCCTCATAAGAGTATTTAAAAATTATAATAACTATTTATTAACAATTTGGATAGGAACATATCCTTTATATAGTAAATATTACACCTCTAAACCTACTCTAAATCTAGGACAAGGTGGTATAAAAGCCCACAATGGGCTATAAGAATGTAAGAGACACCCCAACTACTAACTACTAATGACAATTCTAGGTATATGCATCATATCATATGATAAATATTTTGGTATGTGGAGTGACAATTTCACAGTATATAGAAAAACACCCTTTACATTGAAATTGGAATCCCCATATTGAGGTAACATTTTTATATTATATATTTAATTGCATTCTATATAATAAAACACCATTTATATTAATTTATAAACATTAATTAATTGAATTATATTCTCATTACGTGAAATGTTATCTCATTTCAATATATAAAAATAAAGGCACTAACTATATGCAATAGGAAGATGAATGCATAAAGTAGACATGGCATAGGAAAATTCATGGAATATTTGTCATAAATTTCCTGTAATGATGCATGTAATGAATTTTTTTATTTCATTAGGGATAGGTAAACGTTATCTTATATTAATAATACCATTTATAGTAGTATAAAAATATATGTGAGTCACCCTATGGTGAAGTCATATCTACAATAAAAGGTGATAACTAGTAACAATAATATCCCCTCCTAGGAAATTTGGATTTCCCCTATATGTGGGATGGCAATGCCAAGACACATTCTCATTACAGAATACTATTCGATATTATTTTCATACCTAATATCCACACAGTATTAAAAAGGTAAAATATTTCTCTGAAAACAGTTTGTAACGTCTCGAACCATTGTCCACATAACTGGGTACCTGATGGGGAATATGGCCTCAAACACGCCTCCTCATATGCTAGAGGTTATAGAAAAGCAGAGAGGGTATGAGGTGTTATGGTTGAGATATTATACCCTCATATTAGAGTGGATTACTGGATAAAAAAAAAGTAAACAATAATGGATGCATATATGAACAGTCACTATAAAAACATGACAAGCAACCACCATAGTAGAAGCATAATATAATAGAATGTAATAGTGGAAGCAAGCATGATAAATGATGCAAACATAAATAAAAAACTACTATAAAAATATTAATGGCCAATAGGAAGAGTCATATATTTTGATTTCATGGCATGCTGATATAAAAAAAATGAGAAATATGGGACCGACATATACAACATGTAATACAAAAATAAAAAAACCAAAAAATAATTCTACACTAGCATCATGATCATATAATTGTTCCTCTACTCCCATGATCTATACTATAAGATAAAAAAAATTAAAGAATCTATAGAAGGCCACTTGTCCTTATCCATACATGTATACAAGTAATCTACTCAGGTACAAAAGATGACTTGAGTAGGGTGTTGGATAAAATCTTTATAGGCCACCACTTACATTGTCTATAAATAAATCATACTATTTATATAGAAAAATTTGTCTGTGTATAATAATAAAAAACAATGATGAATAAATAAATACAATTCGGCTTAGGATCCTATGGGACACCTGGATTGCTTAAACTACTTCAGCATATGCGATTGTGAGTGTAAACAATAACCATATATATTGTAATGATATATATAGTAATAATATATATAGTAATAATATATATAATATATTTATATATTATACCCACATATATGCACTATGTACATGAGGACATAAGTTGGAATATACCCGGATATTCGGTTGTAGCTGGACATGGTCCATAACTCAAGATCCCATAACAAGTCTAATGAGCTATAGGCTCTAGCAAGGGGTATATGCCCGGAATCTCATTTTGAATGTAATACATCATGATAAACCGTTGAGATAAGTTGCGTGAGTCAGCATTCCTTACACCCAAAGTAATGTAATGTGTAATTTCATACCCATTTTCCTTGTAAATTATAATTGTGAGAGATTCCATGGTCAAAAACCGATGTAAGGGAGTGTGAAACATCATACTCAACAAGTCCCTCAACCATATTTCCCCAACAAATATTAATGGACAAATAAATATAATAAAAGTATCAAGAGGGATCACCTCTTTAGCATTCTAATCATCGATACCTAATGGAACCACGGGATTCATAGTTCATATAACCAATATATAAATGAATTTACCACTTGGTTTAGTGTTTTCATCCCTTCCCAATCATTTTAAATAATCCAATTCATATATTAATCAAGGAAAATCAATTCAATGTCAATGTGAAACCTAAAAGTTGTTCTAGTCCATTGATCAATTATATAAAATAGTGAAGGTCTATTTACCAGGATAGATAAACAATTAGGTTGTGATTGTCTATTTAAAATGTTTAACATAAAGAGGGAAATTAAGCTACCACACCCAAAGGAGTGGAAATGAATGAGGTATAGAGCCTCAAACTACATGGAAAAGTTAAATGGGAGTATAAAAAGTGCTAGAAATATTTTTGAATGAATTAATTAATTTTAATGAAAAGTGAAACAATGGTCTTCATGAATCACAATATAAGAGCTATGAAAAAACTCAACATTTAGGTAAACAATATTGACCAATGAACTTTGGTTCTTAGAAGACTCCTTGTCAAATATTGGATTTATATTTCATGTAGATTAGATGAAAATAATGAAACAGTCCAATACACTGAAAATAGTGTCAATGACCTCACACCCAAATATCACAAATGATATGAATATGAATGGTTAAATGAAGAAAAAGTATTAGAGATATTACAAGTGTGGATCCTACGTGACTAGTAGGGCATGTTTAGATGTTTAGATGACAAAAAGGAATCCAATACTAACCAAGAAGGAGGAAGTGGTCTCCCATGGATGAAAAGCGGTGGTTCCATCCATTCGATATGAAAGGAGAAAGAGGAAGGAGGTATTAAAATTCAATAAGGTAAAATGGTAATTTACATATAAAAATCTCGGTCTCATGGTTTGGATGGAATATTGTCTAAATTGTGCACCAAATGTGTGCCACACCCCTTATTAATGATTGAACATGCATGGGATATGCTTAAGGTTTTCTTAACCATTCACAATCCAGGAAAATATCATGAACCAAATTCATTATGAAACTCACATGGGTATGAACATGGGCTCACACGCTCATAGGCAATCCATGTGGCCCACTACTCTCATCTAAAGTGCCCCACATTGTCAAGGAGACCATCACGGCTGGGCAACATTGTTTCACCTAACTGTACATCCTCATATTCTTCTCCAAAAATCGGTGTGTTGGGTTCTTAAAAATAACTAAATACCCACATAAACTCAATGAATCCATTAGGTAGCATTATATGGACCACATTATGGAATTTAAACAAAAACAACAACTCTTCATACCTTTGAGAAAACATAGTTTGTTATCATTAAACATGGTTAAAAGTTCTGTAGAATTCTTTAATTATCTTAAAACAATTAATTGTTTAATTAACATCTTTTTTACATGTATATTTAATTAAAAATTTAAATCTATCCATGTTAGGTGGGGATGAAAAATGAAATTCATCACAGGTTGTTGTGGTAATAACCATGTTTTTAAGTGAACCACTACTTATGTTAAAAAAACCATAAATATGGATTTTTTAAATTAAAAATTTTATATTTAAATGAATTATTTTTATTTAGGAATATTTATTTTATATTTCAATTTTTTTTGTAAATATAATGTTTTAATAGTGATTTTTTTGAAAAACAAAATCAGTATTTTCACTATTCACCTAGACATTAATTATATTTGAAAAATTATTAAAATTCATTTTAATATAATATTTATATAGTATATCCAAAAAATGAATTTAATTTGGCAAATTACAATTATAATTTTATTATAAATATTTTAATTCATAATGTTGTGATTTCTATCTATTCACATTAGTTTAACAACTATAACAATTATATTTAATAATTTAATTTTTTTATCATGTTGTAGATTCTGTTTTAGAACAGTGTTGTATGTAACACTAGATACTCAATACTATATTTATTAATGAGAAAATAATTACTTAAAATCATGGTTTACTACACATTAAATATTCTAATAAATCAATCATTATTTTCTTCAGAATAAAATACTTTATACAAAAATATTAGAATTTTGTTCAGAATTAGTGGAGAAAGGGAATGTGAACATGATTAATAATCACACCAAATAAAATCAAAAAACAAATATGATATATTCAATCTGCTTTGACAAGTTTAATTGGTGTATATCCTCTTGTATACTTAAATAAGCATGAAAAATATGTTTTGGAAATATAGAAAGGTTGTGTTAATGTATAATTGGTTTAATATAAAATTTTCAAGTGGATGATTTTTTGATAGTTGTTATCCTCATGCTAATAAATTACCTTTTGTTTTTAAAAGTGGTTTTCAGGTTTTTTTGGATTCTATGGGGACAAATGAAATATATTGACATATAATGGGATAGTGTATACTAGCTCAACCTTAAATCACCTCACGGTCATAAGATCATCACCAAGTAAACTAGGATAAAATTTCCACATCTCTGTATAATTATTATAATACTCCTTAAAAGATATGTCTCTCTATTGAAGGTTCATGAAATCTCTATCTCAGTCATCCCTCAGTATATATGGAAATAATTAACCATTAAATAATGTTTGTTTGTCCTCCTAGATCACATATCTATGTCAATATTTCTAGGAAATAACATCCCACCACCACTAGGAAAAAATCATGTAGCATATATGCTCCAAGCATGACCCTACACTCTGGAGGCGACTCCAAATGTTCTAAGATTGAAAGGATGGACTCCATCCATTAATCTTCATTATATAGTCTGTAATCCCCAAAAAATGTGGGAGGATTCTACTTCTGGAACTCCTGAGTCAACTCTTCCATAGTTTGGATAGGTCTACTGACACCATTCATATTATGCGTCTTGTAGATGAAAACCACATGGAGCAGGGTTTCAGTGCCCATATTAGGAGAAAAAGGTGGTTCCATAGGTGGCACTATATGAGGAATCATTGGTGGCTCAGGGAACACCACCTCAAGTGTGTGGTTGTTACCTTATTTAGGGTGTATAAATAGATGTTTTCATAGTGTCATGATTATAAAATAATAATCTCATGCATCCAAAGAGTATTTAACAACTGTAATACTACCAGATATCAATTTCTATAGGCACATAACCTTCCTTTAGTAAATATTATACCTCTCCACCTACTCCATAAATCATTTTTAAGTGGGAGAAAAGTCGACAATCGGATATAATAATGTTAGAGACACCCCAACTACCAAATACTAAGGCCAAGTCTAGGTATAGGTCTCATATCAGATAATGAAGGTTCTAGTATGTAGAGTTTCAATTACACGATATGGAGGAAAACACCATTTACATTGAAATTGGAATCCCCATTTAGCAGTATCCTTTTTAATTTTGATATTTAATTTCATTTTAGTTAATAATTTCTTTATATAATATATATATCACAATGTAGATCAAGTAGGTATAGAACTGAGATTGTGGTATAATTGGATAATTTAGGTGTAATCACTAATCTATGTAGGAAAAAAAATTAGATTGATGTGGGATCATTAATTCTTCAAATTATATTCTCCAAACCTAAAATGTAAGCACATTTCAATATATAAAAATCAAGGCACTAACTATATTCAGTAGGAAAATTCATGCAAAAAGTTGATGTGGAATGGGAAAATTCATGGAATATTTTCTTTGAAGTTCCTATAATTAGACATGTAATGAATTACCTTATTTCCTCAAGCTTAGATAAATTATATCTTATTTCAATGATATTAGTAGTAGTAGAACCAAAAAAACATGTGTGTTAGCCAATGGTGATGTCATATCAACCATAACAGGTGAAAAACAATAAAAATAATAGCCCATCCTAGATAATTTGGGTTTCCCCTATACGTGGGTTAGCTATACCCAAGAATATTTTCAGTTCCAATTCTTATTAGCTACTATTATCATATCTAAAATAGAAATTAGTTTTAAAAAATAAAAATATTTCTCAAATAAAACTTCATAATATCTCGACCCAGTGTCTACTTAACTGGGGCCCTGAGTTGGTGGGTAACATGGCCTCAAGCATGCCTCCTCATATACTATAGGATACGAACAAGTAGTGATAGGTTAGGTTATTTATATGGATATATTATAACCTTAAATCATAGTCGAACATCAGATAAAATAATTAAGTAAACAACAATAGATATAAATATATAAATATTCACTACAACAACATGACTAGAAAATCACCGTAGTAGAAGCATGATATAATAGAACGGAACAGTGTAAAAACACATGAAAAACATTGGAAATTTAAATAAAAACAACTATAACAATATCAAAGGCCAATAGAATGATTTATATACAAGGATTTCATGGAATGTGATATTCAAAAAGGGAAAATAAGGGATCAATATATACAACATGCGATACAAAAATACAAAAATACCAAATACTACGACACTAGCATCATGAACATATACTTGTTCTTATACACCCATGATTCATGCAATAAGACAAAAAATAAAGCATTTTATAGTAGGTTTCTTTCCGTTTTCCATTCCTACAGACAAGTATTCTACTCGGGCACTAATGTGGCCAATGTTTGGTGGTGAGATAAAATCTTAGTAGGCCACCACTAACAGTGTATATAAAATAATCCATCATCTTTAAATAGAAATAGTATTGTGGATGGAATAATAAAAAAATTAAGAATAAATAAATACAAGTGGATTTAGGTTCATACAAGACACATGGATGACTCTACCTACATTGGTATATGCTGATGTGAGAGTCTTTTCAGTAACCACATATATTGATACTATATATAGTATATTAATATTTTGTACCCACCCATATGAACTATGTACATGAGGACATAAGTAGGCAAATACCTGGATACTATGTGATAGCTGAACATGGTCTCTAACTCAAGAGTCCATTATTAGTCTAATAAGATATAGGCTCTACCAATGGGTACATTCCCTAAGTCTCATAGTTAATGTAAGACATCATTCTTGAAATTTGATATAAGTTGGGTGTTTCATCATTCCATACACCCAAAGTAAGGTAATGTGGAGTGTCATGCCCATCATTTGGGTAAAATTTTAATGGCAAGAGATTCCATGGTCAACACCAATTGAAAGGGAGAGTAAAACATCTTGTTCAACAAGTCCATTAACCATCATTCGATAACCTATATCAAGGTAATAATAAATGTCATAATAAAATTATGATGGATCAAATCCTTAACATTATAATAATTAATCCATAATGTAACCAAGGAAGTTATAGTTTATATAACCAATATATAAAAGAATTCATCAATTTTTGTAGCCTTTTAACCTGTTCCCATTCATTTTCATAAATCCATTTTAATTAATAAAGAAAATAAAATAAATTATAGGTTAAGATTAGCACATAGAATGTGTTATGGTCCATTGATCAATTTTATAAATGAGTGAAAGTATAATTAAAATACAAGTTGAAAAATTAGGAAATGCTGTTCTATTTCAATCGTTTGATATAAAGAGAGAAATAAATATTGATATACTAATTATAAAAATAAATTTAATTTGGTAAAATTCACATTTTAAATGTATTATAAATATTTTAATTCCATATGTAGTTACATGTATCTATCTCCACTAGTCTAATGAATATAATAGTTATATTTAATAATATAATTTTTTAAAGTGTTATAGTTTTTATTTTAGTTTAGTGTTGTATGTAGCACCTGATAATAAACACTGTATTTATTAAGGAGAAAATACTCTCTTAAAATATTTTGTCATTACACCTAAAAAATTATGTCAATCACTATTTTTCATCATAATAAAACACATTATAAAACAATATTAGAATTTTTTTATAAAGTAATCGATGAAGGAAATGTAAACCTATATAAAATTCACACGAAGGAAAATAAAAAAACATATATAATATAATCAATTTATTTATATAAGTTTAAGTGGAATATATCCTCTTGTATACATAGACAAGCATGCCTATTATTTTTGGAAATATAGATAGGATTTTTTGATGTATAATATGTTCAATATAAAATATCCATGTGGGAGATATTTCGATAGTTGTTATCCTAGGGATAACTAATTCCCTTTTAACTTTTAAAAGACGTTAGTAGGTTTTATGGATTCTATGAGAACCTCCTATCATTTTTAAAATGGGAAATTTGTATAATCATAGTTTTTTTATTCTTTTCCATAAAAATATAATACATTAATAATAATTTAAAATATTTTTCTTTATATTCACAAGAATTAGTGTCTTTTATATGATAAATTATATAAAACATTTCTATCAAATGGACAATGAATTATTTCATTATATTATAATATTACAAAAATATTTTAAAATATTCATATATGGAATATTATTAAGAAATTAATAAAATAATAATAAATTCATGTAAATAAAAAGAAAGACACTTTCAGTATTCATTATTAAAATCTACCATGAATACTATACTACTAAGTATTACTATAGAAAAAAACATTACAAATATGATATATATTTTAAAAGAATTAGATATATTATTTTTAGAGAATCATTTAATGTTACCTATATAAAGAAAAAAGGTAATGTGACTATTATTTGTTTTTTTGGACTTGTGTATATATATATTGAATTTTTTAGTGGACCATGAAATTACACTCAATCTGTGGGGGTGAATCAGTGTAATTGAATTTTTATAGAATAAAAAACAACTTTAAATTTTATCCTGATTTATGTTGTTTGAAACTATATCTTGATTAGGATGTATGGATCATATTATGTGAAATCACAACATTACTCTCATATATAATATAGATAATTAGTGTCATATAAGCATGTAAGTATTTTATAAGGTTAATCCCCAATGGGTAAAACCTACTCCTTCTTATGTCTCTTTATTATCCCAAACTGTTGATACTCAATTAATAATGTTGCTATCAACTATACGTAGAATGGGTTAATTACAATCCAAGACCCATGGTTTATCCAACACATGCTTAATATCCTTTTTAATTATACTAACTATCCTATATTAGCAATTTATAAATTTATCTTTTGGTAAAATATGTATGCAGACCAGCCTTGTTCCATAATTTTTGGAAAATTAATTTGCATGGATCTCACATTAAAGTGATTCAATGTACATAACCTTAGTTGGTAGGAACAAGATCTCAAACTTGATCATTATTTTCTGTTTTCCAATTATTTAGTAACCACACACATCTTATTTGGAACTATATGTTATGGTCATCTCAAATCCTCAACCAAAATGAACTTCTAATGACTGTAGGTCAGTAACTCACATTCCTTATCAACAAATCTCAGTATATCTTTTTCTATATCTCTAGATCTCTAAATATTCTCATTATTCTATAGATTTAACCATATGTTTTCATTTAACTTAAAATCAATACATGTTTCTATTTTAATGATTTGAATATAATTATAGATATCTTAGTAAATGGTATATCAAATATCTATAAAACACAGTGTGAATATATCCTCTAAATGACTACTAAAACCCTAAAATTTAATATTTAAATTTGAATCCATTAAAAAGATATATTTTTATCATCATAATGATTCTAAATTCACATGAATTCAATGACCCTCAACAAATTGATATCCTTTGACGTCTGATTGTATATTTTTTGGTTCATCCTTTTCACAATTATTACTGAAAAATTCCAAGAATTGTAGTGCTTAAAAAAATTTAAAATAATATTTATTTTATCGTGTCTAATTTCAATTGATCTTATAGTTTTTTCAAATTTTTGCCTATGAAGTCACATCCTTTCAAATACCCTCATCCCGGTATCATCTAGACATAGACTATTTTAAATCTTGACTAACATCAAATGATGTTATCATTCGATCAACACAACTCCTAATATTTTGTAACTCTATTATTATTAAATTCATTATCTCATGAAAATATGGATTGAGATATTCTTAAATATCACATCTTCTCATCACTTGTATAAATCCTTCATGATTATGAAATGTTGTCCCTCTCTTTGGCCAAATTAATCTGCATCGATGAATTCTAATACTTTTGGTTTGTTTTCCTTGGACTCAATAATGAAAATATAATATCCTCTAACACTCACATACTTTATCATCCCATCTGATGGAAATCTATTTTGATCACACAATCTTCCAATCAGTTCAATTTATATATTCCTCTGAAAAAAACTCATCTTCTGGTTCTTTGTCATACAATATCATCCAGGTTTGATCTACCGTATTTTGTCAAACCTATGTTCAAACTCCATTGACACTAAATCATACTCTACAGTTTTAACATATAAATTATATACCATTTATCTAGCTCCCAGTGACATAAAAAATCCATGATTTTCCATCATAGTCCTCAATGTCTAATTCTCAAGCCTTTGTGGATGTTCAATTAAAATCATACATAATTCTTAATACATTGGGATGTATTTTCCATTGTAAAAAATAATAAATCTTATTATTATATAATTTGTTATATTTTTCCAATATTATACATATCATTAAATATTTCCTAATATATATATACCGTATAAAACCTATATAAACCTTAACGAATCCCAATATGAACTTTATAAATTTCATGCCTTTTCTATATTCTCATAACTCTACTCATGGTCAATCTTATTAAGTCCCAAAGAAAACCTTGTAAACTTATGGTGACTCCTATAGGAAATTTTGAATTCTTACACTACTGCAACTTATAAATATCTATCTTCTATACACCATAAAATTTAATATTATACCATGAATAAATTTAGATTTTTGTAACTCTATGTAAACATCCTTTGGCATATCATTATGTAACCTTAGTGATCACATCTTCCAGGAAACCTATCTTATAAAAATGAATCCTGATTGATTAAATCTTATAGATAAATCATGTTTGGGATCATTTTAACACTCTTTATAACTTTTGGGAAATTTTTCCTCATAACCTCTATAAATTTTACTCCCAAACATTGTCACCATCATCCATGTGTAATTAACCACTTAACATAAATTTGCAGATAAATTTTAAATACATGGATGGATGCTCAAGAAAATGAAAAAATAAAATAAAGTAGAGATTTGTTTCATCAAGCCTCTCTATTCTTCATAAATTCACACTTAATATTGTCATAATAATAATCAGATATTTATACTCCACTTCTTTAATTTTAAATTAAATTACATCATTTATCTATATAAATCATCTTGACACATTAAATAATTAGTGTGTTTTCTGGTAGTATTTCAGAATTGACATGTCAAATACATTATCACATAGAGTGTTAAATTCCAAAAAACCCTTATGTGGAGTATATTCATTATTATAATTTAAATAATTAAATTAATTTTCTATAATAAATTGGAAATAAATACAATACATCATCATCATAACCTCTCATGTAGATTAATATCCCACATTATATTTGTTATAAATACCAAATACATGATAAAGTCAATAATTTATTATCCTCATATATTAAATTAAATATTAATTAGATTTGAATTACTTGAGATAAGGATAACATCATATTAAATAAATGAACCATAAATCAATCAACTCTAAGACTATGTGAGCCATACATGGTGTAGAAAATAAGAATGAATAATTTATATATCAAAATTGTCTATAAAATATTCACTAAGTGAAACCACTTCATCGAAATTCTATCAGGGGTTATATAAAATATTTTTATTTAACTTATTTCATAAATCAATCATAACAAATAGATTGAAAACATTCAAACCTAATGTAGGTTACTCCCCAATTTTCAATGAATCTTCTCGTTGTCATCAAAGTATAAAATTTACCCCTAAATCATTGAATTGATTTTTATATTTGGATAGGAGATAATATCAATGTTCCTCAATAATGACATAATATTAAATATATATAATTTCTATATATATAACATCATCATCATATATAACCTTAGTGTTTAGAACCTGCAACATATGACACCTCTATGTCCATATTACTAGAATCTAGAATTTTAAAATATAGACATTCAATTATTTGGTTTTCTATAATTATTTATATTCACAAAAACTCATTAGTTCCCTAATGTCAGTGGCCCTATATTAAATATTTATTATAGTTGATGTCAACTAATGTTTATATAGGATAGATCATACATTCCAATCAAATTATAGTAATATATGATAGATATATTTGGAAATCCTATTATAAATCCACAACACTCTTTACTTTAGGTCTCTCTGTGAATTTAATCACTTGAAATTATTTATTCAATAAATGCATTTGAATCATACGAGTGAATAAGGTGGATTTTCCTTATCCTATTAGCCAGAGTAACATAAACACTTTTTTTCTCAATCCAAAAACACCCTTTAATTCTAATCTAATTCCATTCATGCTTTCACCCTCGATTTTATAAGATCTAATATCCTTGGATATAATATATTTATTTTTTATCATTATTAATTTTTACATTGAATGTAATTTTATTCATGACATAAATTAGTAAGGCACATACTCCATTCTATTATTTTTATATGAAATACCTTTCAACATTATACTAATCTAAATAATAAATCATGAAAACCTTCAAAACATGTTTCACGTTTTTTTTCATAATCAACTTATTGTATCTCCAAAATATAATTAATTTTATTCAAAAAATTATCACATCTAAGTTGTATTGTCATTTATTTTTTAGGATCATTTCCATATATATTTAATCTTCCATAAAACTTCTTAATTTTTATTAAGTTACCCTTTTATGGTAGCATATTTTAATATTCAACATCTTCATCGAATATGATTTCTAAAAAAATCGATAATTTATAAAAATTATTCATTTTTTTGTATGATATTGTTTCATTTACCTTTAATATTCATGGATTTATTTCACTTATCCATTATGTGGATTTTTTCTTACACATCATGGTATACATAGGGTATATATTAATTTTAGTTATCCTAAACGTTTTTGGAATCTTACTATTGGTTATAACTAATTAGTGCTTTCTGGTTGAAAATATACACTCATCACGACCATAACCACTTCTAGTTTTCCATTCACAGAAGTATTTGAAATATTAAAAAAATAGAAGTAAACATATCTTTCTTCTTCTATGAGGGTTGTTTATACATAGCTGGATTATTTCATCCTTCCATTTTCCCACTAATTTAGTCCTTCTCTATTTTCCAATAGTTAAATATTTGTGCCCCTAATCAATGGTACTATTCCAAAAATATTCTCCAACAACATCAGAAGCCAAAAAATAAAATTTTATTCCTTTGAGTAATACTTTGGAGAAAGATTTATTATTTAGAATATATCATCCATTTATTTCAACAGAATATGTAGAGTCTCTTATTTTATTAATATATTCATCCACCTTAATAAATTTTGTGTGCTTCTCACTACAATTCCTCATACATATGTATCCTGAACATAAATTACATCATCCACAACTCATATAATTATAATTAGTTTAAATGATTTTACCAGAACTTGGTGTTACCCACTTCTTCATTCCAATAAAAGATGTATTATCCATTTGTTTCGAACTTTCTTTCATGAATAATTCCTTCATGAGATATTTTATTCAATTCAAATTCTAATAGTGGATCTCTTCTAATATTTATGTAAAGATTAATCTTTTTTAACATCTATTTTTCTCAATTTTACTTCCAATGCATGAAAAATTAATTTTAATGTGTTTTTTGATATTTTAGAATTATCTCATTTTCTTCACATTCCAATTTCATCTTTTTAACATGTTTATTATGCATTTTTATTTAGTCTACCATAACTTTATTAGGATATTTTATTCTTCTAGATTTAATATCCAACTGATAGTTATTAACTTTGACCATAACTTTTGATGCGTGAAACATTTCTTCAAAAACCATCTTATAAATTCAATTTAAAAAACACTACAATTCTTTATCATCTATGAAAATGATTTCATTAAAAATTATTTGGATTATTCTTTTACCTCAATGGGTTTTGTTAGTGTCCCATAGATGCACCTTCAAAGCTAATGGTTTATCCATTTCTTCAGTTATCGATTCCAACTAGGCCTTTTTCCTAATATAGTCCCTTTATAACTAAGAGTGTATATGTAACTACTTCAACATTGATTTTTTTAATAATCCATTATTTTAGATTAAAATATATTTAGTAGATTCAATGTATTAACACTCTCAACATATTAGACAATGTTCTCCTCGAGTATTATTCTAAACTGATTTATTAGAAAAACTAATACACTATTTTACATTATGGTGGTGGTGTATCAACCATATGCAGATTTTGTGAAGATATATTCCATATAATCTGCTTCAATTCTTTTTCGAATTTCAATTTTTTGAATAAACCCCCAAATTTTTCAAAACTATGATTATTTTTCATTATCATCAACTTAGGATCACTTTTTATAACATCCAAAATTTGTTATTTAATAACTTTTTAATAAATATTTCATATATGTTTATAGAAATCAACATAGAGAAAACAATTAGACCCAATTTGGGAAAACCTACACTATAATACAACTTTAGAGACTCATTAGATCATACAGTTAAATTGAGGGAGGGGGGAGGTGAATCAGTGTAGAAAAAAATTTACTAAATAAAACCAAAATAAACTTTTACAACCTTTTATATTGTTTAAACCAATATATTAGTTAGGATTTATAGATCTTATTTTGTAAACTCACAACATTACATTCATAAGAAATGTATAGAATTAAATGCATAGAAGTATATATATATTTTTATATTATTTTTACCTGATATGGAAAACCTAATTCTTATTGTGTGTGACTATAATATTGAGCCATGTATTCTCCACTAACAATCTTACTATTATTTAATATATGAGTGAGTTCATTACCATTTGAGAACCATAGTTCATCCCACATGTGCATAGAATATTGGTGAATCACAGTAATTAATATACATTAATAATTTTCCCTTATCATGAATATGTCTTTCAATTACATATTTATATTCATATATAATACTAATTCACACCATAATTGTTTTTTTAAATTCCATAAATTTAATTTTTAGACATATTGGCATTAGGTGATTCATCATCCAAAACATCAGTAGGTGGGTGTAGGATACCAGACTTAGTAATTTTTTCCTAGTTTATTATTTTCTAATGTAAAAATATTTTTTTAATTCAGGATTATAAATTTCATCTTCTCAAATCCTTGACCCAAATGAAATTATGATGAATTCATAATGGTTATACACTTTCTCAATCAATAGCACTCAATCTCAATTAATATTTCTCTCTAGATCACTGAATGATCTCAGTATTTTAAAGACTAATCCTTTACCAAAAAACATAGAGGTATATTGTCTTTGAATATTAAATATATACATCTTCAATAAACATTTAATTTTCAATTATATTTTTTTCAATCATTTATGAAATATTTTTAAAACTCAATATCAATCTCATCCATAAATCCGGGATTGAATAATGTACTTTACCTAATGAATATTAACAATTGAATGTAAATATTATAATCCCCGTAATGTATTAGACATCACATTAATTAAATATTATTTAGTATTTCTTATCCCTTAATGTATAGATATTTATTTTCCAATACTTCCTTTACACAATCAGAACTCAAAAGTCCACACCCTTTATCACATTAAACAAAATATTAAATTACCCCAATGTTTATAGCATTCAATTACCTTACTCATACAACTTACTTGACTTCTAAATCAGGAAATATTATCCTTTATGATGCCATTATGCTATAATTATCTAGTCTATGTCCATTTATGATTTTTACTAACATCTAATGAATTTATAATTGAGTTAAATCAATTCTCGATCACATGTGACTCTAAATCTATTAGGTTAATTCTATCATAGTATTGTAATTGTTTTAATATTATTCTATTATTCCATAACACAAAAACTTGGAAAAATATTTTGATGCATATGATACTTTTTCCTTTTTATCAACCAATGTCATCTTCTTGACCAACTTCGGTAACTTCCATCACTTTTACCTTTGTCCTCACTTAGTGATAGTATTATATCTTCTCACACTCAATCACATTATAAATTTTGGTGATTTTTGTGTTTTCTGATCATATTATATTTCAGTTAGTGAAACTTACATCCTTGTGTATGACCCACTCATCTTATAGTGTGTTGACTTATAATATCATTGAGTGTTAGTCTAACATCTTCTAATTGAACATACTACAAACTCCTTTCTAACCACTTCATCCTATTTTGATTTAATATATGAATCTTCATTAACTTCTATGGATTTTAGTGACACCACAAATCTTTGATGAAGCATGAGCATCCATAATTTCTAACATTTAATCATTTTTTGTATATCATCTAGATTCACACTTGATTTTGAAACAACTATAATGTGTTTTCCATTGAAATAACATCCATGAGTCATCTAATTATATCATCCAGTCTATTTTGTTGATGGTATACACCATCTCAGATATTTCACTAGGTATAAGTTCATTAAAAACTATATGGAAAACTTATGAAATACCTACATAAACTCTTTGAATTTCAATCCATTGATATCTTCCAAATGTTAACATTATTAAATCAAAGTGACTCCTTTAAGACTCTCAATTCATTAACTACTCCACCATTTGGTAATCTATTTTTCAGTATCATTGTCTTTTAGTAATCTTACATGGATAAATTTCGATAGTTATTTCATTAGGATAACATCATTGATAAATCATCATATAATGTTCATGATCACATCTACTAGAAAACATATCTTCCTAAAATCAATCTTCCATGAGTTAATCTTCTGTATAACTCATTTTTTGAGAATTGCAACTCAACTTGTGAATCCTTGAATGGTTTTCCATATAAACTATGGTATGAGAACTCCCTAACTTCTCCAAAATCATCCAAGTTTCAATTGATTCGTAGAATCTATTTTTCCATAATTTTTAAACCCAAGGACAGATGGTTATGAACTCCATGAATAATATATAGTTGATAGTTCCTTCATTATTCATTAAAATTTTTCTCAACTACATAATTAAGATCAACATAGAAGTCATCAAATATTCATATTCCACTTCATTAATTATTATCATGATTTCTTCTATTATCGAAATAAATCATCCAAACACCCCATACTATTTTAACATTTATTATTTATTAGTAGTTCATAAATATTTTCTTTTGAGGAATTATCGTATAGAGATTTAATATCTGAACCAACATTTGGTATAGGTTATTCTACAATATCCATTAACATATTCATTGAATTTTCAATAATTCAGTGTAATAAAATATAACACCTCGTTGACATAACCTCTGAGGTACTTCATATATTTATACTCACTGAGTTTATATAAAACTGATTGGTATATTAAAATTTTCATAACTTGTATATAACCCTTATATAAAAGTAAATTAGCTATTATAAAAAATAAATTTAGCATTTATAATAAATAATTAATATACGTTAAATAATTTATTAATGATCATAAATAAAAATATAATAATTCAATAAAAAGAATCATTTATTATTTTTGAAAAATATTTTCAACTATATGGGTTATTTTCATTTAAAAAACAACATTATTAATTATAGTATTAATTTATTAAAATGTATCACATATTTGGAATCGTTACATCAAAATTAGAAAAGAGGAATAATATCATTTTTTCTAAAAATAATAAGATATCATAGTGAAGAATGAAAGTAAATTACTAAGACTGGTAAACAAGTTACATATAATAAAATGAATTTTAATGCAATAAAAATATCCTAGATGATTGTAATAAAATTTTGGAAGAGTAATACATGACCAATTTCCTTTTTATCCTTTTATAAGTCATTTTACAACTAAAAATGAATTCATTAATCATTATTGAATGAATATTTTAGAAAATTACAACCAGTCATATCCAAAAAAGGAAACATTCTCCACCCATTCCAATAAAGACCTAAATTTTAGTTTTATAAACAAATTATATCTAGATTAACAAACATAAATTCTTTTCTCAATTTTAGTATCTTCTAGTCATATGATGAATTCTTATGTCCCTCAAAATAAAAGGGTTTCTCAATAAATATCTAATTTCTTAAAAATAGGCAATACATTATTTTAAATTTATTTTTTATTTTTAAATTATAAATCATATTAAATTTGATTAAATAATAATTCATTTATGTTATTATGTTTCTCTGATAATTATTCTAAATTTAAATAATAATATACTCAGAATAATTTTATCATTTTAGCTAGTTAATGTTTGTGTTAATTCAACAACCTATATGAAAGATGCTAATATATTAACATATTTATCAACATACATGAATATGAAAACATAATATATAGTTATATATAAAAATTATTATTAATTTATATTTTTTATGGTTATAGAAAGGTAATATATAAATGAAAATATATTTTGAAAATAACTCTTTACAATAAATAAAATTAGGTCAAATGAATTTCTCATTGAACATTTTTTTTAAAAATTTATACCTACCATTAAATACATATTAAAAAGCATGAATAATTATAAATTTTTAATTCCATTAATTTCAATAAAAATTATATGATGTTCTCATGATAAATGAATGACGACCGATACCACTATTAAAATGAAACATAGAACAAATAGATTTACCCAATGATCTATATGAACTATGAATTAATAATAATTAAATAAATAAATAGAATTTGTTGATATTAAATGAATTAAAAATAAATAATGTTTTAATAAATTTCATTGATGAACTAAATTTTATTATACTGATAGTTAGAGCATGTTTGGGAATGTTGGAAGTTAGGGTAATAGGTTTTCTCTGAATCTCTCATTTTATTTGAGATTATCAATGCACGATATTTATATCACGTATTTTTTGTAATTTACATATAAAAAACCATATTTTCTATAATTTTTCATTTAAAAAAAATTCTTACAAATAAATTTCTCTCTCAATTAATTTATTCTTAATTCAATCTATGTGATATTGATTAGTAATTCTCACTCAAAAACTTCTCTCATGTGGTTGAAATTACTTATTCATTATATAGTTGCTCTTATATGTTGTGAATTTAGGAATATAAAAAGTATATTATTTAATTATTATTTTATTTAATTGAATATAGATTCCTTATAACAACACATATTTTATTAACTATAATATTTAATCAAATATTTCACTCTTTTTTTGAAATTCCTTATTTTCATAAATTTCAGTAGTCAATATCTATCTTCAATAGAAAGATTCATATATCATAGTAAATGAATTTCCTAAAATACCTATATTATAGATATAATATTAATTTACATTATATTTAAATATCCTCTTTTATTTTATGTATATTTAACACTTTAATAAATTACTACTATGTTTTATTTTTGTCCTTTTCTAAATTTTTTATAATTATCTTAAATTTCACTTCCTTTTTCATACTCTCTTATTTTATAAACCTTATTATTTTTTATACCCTGATATTATATTTATTCCAACTCATATGTTATTATTTTTATGATCACCCATGTTGATTCAGTTTTTATCTTGTATGTCTTTCCCCTTACTACGTTATTGATATCACCACTTTATTTCGCTATATATCTCTCCATGATTTTCATTGAAGTAACATTTTTAAGAGGGAATCATGTGTAAGTCTTTTTGTGTAATAAATGTATTTTTTTGAAATATGAATATATATATTGTATAAAAATTACTAATCAAATTTATTATATGATTTTGTTTTGATTAAGATTTATAATGTATTATTATGCATAATTATGTAAAATCCATCCATGTTAAGTATCAGTTTTCATAGTTAGCATTAGAGTGGGAGTTAGATAATTTTGAGGATAATTTTTAGAAAAATTGAAGGATAAAACATAAAATAACATAGGTTAAACTAATTATGTCTTTGGACATGACATATTATGATTAATTTTTCATATTGATATGATGATTTAGAATGATTTTATCAAATATTATAATTACATAAGCTAACCACTATTGATTTAGTCTAATTTTTGAAAAAACAAAAATTAAGGAAAAAATACTATAATGTGTAATTTATTTATATCCCCATTTATATGTTGAAAATAATTGATGTTTGATTCCAAAACATAATGATAATTTTAACTTAACTGAGTCACGTTGTGGATAGTAACTTGAATCTTGTAGAATAATAACATCAATGTTTTAGAGAACCTAGCTTTATAGAGTGTGGAAACTTTTATCATTGAATCCTTTTTATGATAACAAACACTATCCTTTAGTGTATAACTTTATCCATTAATTGTTAGGTAATGGATAAGTTTAATATAAAAGATATATTTTCATATAGAGAATAAAAAATTAATCTATTATTTCTATCATATGAAATATCTAGTAAATTACAAGTTAGAATTAATTAAAAACACTAAGCCAAAGGATAAATCTAATCTTATGGATTAATATGCATTCAATGAGTTATTTTTTATACTCTTCACATAAAAAAGGTGATTTAAATCCTTTAACCAAATAGTATGATTTATCTATCATTTATTATAATGAAAATATAACAATACTAGAAAGGTGTGCCTCTTGAAACTCATTCAAAATAATTATCTTATTATCCACTAAATATGACTTTTTGGCACAAATGGTTGAGATTAATACGAAATATATACATATTTATATTGTGAAATAATATGATATGTTTCATGGAATTTCTTAAAATGTGATATTGAATATATTATGTTTTCAATACATATTATATTTGGTTTCATGATTATATTAAGGATACCCTCACCAATTTTTCATTTGGTAATGATAATTAAAATTTCATTTGTGAGATTTATAAAATATGGAGGATTGAAACTTCCCATATTTTAGTATCCACTTTCATGAACTAAATTATATATCTATAATAATTGAATAAATTTATCTTTTCATTCTTAAAATTAGAAATAATGTATAAAAAAAATCATTAAAAATATGATTCAGAAATTAATAATGATATATTTCACTAAACAGACCACTATAACAATATTATTATTAGAAACAATTTTGGTATAGAATTTTGAAAACAATAACTAGAGAATAAATATAGTTAAATAAAAATATTAAATTATTGAAATATTATTTTTTATAATCTCCCTTGAACCCCATACTACTATGTATAAATGTATAATTAAATAAAAAAAATTAGAAATATGATATATAATTCAAATTAATCAAATAAATATTTTTAGATAAGTATATGAGATTATATATAAGAAGAGTAAAGGGAAATGTGACTACTATATGACCATTGGGTGTATATATACAGCCTAAGGGAGTTCTTATAAAAATAGGTATATTATAATTTTTATAACTAGAATATAACCCTTATATAAGAGTGACTAATGTATTATAATAAATATATTAAATAAATATATTGAATAACAAACATCCATAAAATAATTAAAGAATGACACTAACTAAAAATAATATCATTCATTGAAAAAAATCCTTTTATATACTAAAATTATTATTTTAATATACTTTACATTTTAATTTTGAATATAAAATTTATCACATTTAGAGTTTGAGTTTAATAAAATAGATTCCACTTTTTAAATTAGGAAGTTGAAATTACCTTAATGGTATATCTTAGATTATGTGACATATGATGTGTGTTGGATTTGAAATCACGGGATAAAACATAGAACCACATGTTATCATATTATTTTGATTATTGTATAGAATATTATTATAATTAGAGTTATTTGATTATCCATGAATGGATTAATATTCAGGTTAGGCTTGCTAATTTTGGGACTATTAAAGGGGTTGGACACACTTACAATCTCGGCCTTCAATAGGGTATATCGAGGTGGGACACAGTGCCTATTATTGATGAAGTATAAATTTATTATTTAGATTCACATCCCACTTATGTATTAATGATGGGGTATTTATAGGTTGGATATAAAACCATCTTGGGAGTAAATTAATGGGTATTTCTATGTTGGTCTCAAAACCATCATTGAAATCTATGGGGTATATCCAAGTTAGATTCACTGGTAACCAATGCACTGATGATGTATATCCATGTGGAATACAATGACTACCTAATATCAAGAATTAATTTCAAGTTTGGATGCACTTATAACCTATGTATTCATGATGGGGCATTTTAGGTTACAAGAACTACAAATCTCAGCATCTATCAGATATTTCATCGTTTGAATCACTATTAACATGTGAATTGATGAGGTATATCCATGTGGGGAACACATCATACCTAATAATGAGTTGGGAATATTGTTATAGAAAACTACTAACTTGTTCATTGATGGGGTATTTTTGAGTTAGATGCTATGAAAAACCATAATTATTGGCTGATTCATGGTTAGGAAGATTACCAATATGATATGAATATTATGTTTATGATATATTATTCATCCTTAGATCAAATTATTACACAAAAAATGTGGGGATATAATCTCTCAATTATAACAAGGGAAGAAACATACTATATTTCTAGTGTAAGGTAAATCATGTAGTGTCAGTCTATGTGGAAAGAATGTAAGTATCTAATGAATTAAAATATTAATATATTAATCAAGTTACCTATTTTGTTCATATCATAAGTTTATAAAAAATGATATACTAGTTTATATTAAGGTAACATTAGATGCATCATATTGATCTTATATTCACACCCTTCATGTAGATCTTGGAAGACATCAAAAACGTATATAATGCACGATTTTTAAATTAAGGTATTTAGTAGTGGTGAATAAGTAAGGAATATTGATGCATATGTGGAGATAGTTCCAAGGTGAATCAGATGTATTTAAAGGTGTAAACTCAATCTCTGTTATATATTTATATACTTAGTATAAGATTGATCCATTGGGAGATCCTTTTCTGTGATTTATGGTTGTTTGGTATGACATGATTTCACATTAGGATTGTTTGGAATATATTTTTTGTTTTTAGATTTATGATATAATTATATATTACATAATGATTTATCTATTGCTGAATGAATATATTAATGACTAATTATTTTCTATTTATGATGATAAGGGAATATCCTCTGTATGTTATCTTACCAAACCTTACTACTATTTTACAATCATCAGAATATAGTGAGGCATGCCTTAGGTTTTTTGAAGGTCCATCTTAGGATAAATGATGCGTAACCTTGTTTCGATGTTTTAGCAGAAAATATACAAACATTTAAATGGTTCTCTATTCAATATGACTGACTAGATACTTTATGCAACAAAAAAACTCATGGTCACATGAGCAACTATGACCATTCAATATAATTAAAAAATTATGCTTTATCCATGAATGAAAAAACTCGTATATTTAAACTAGTTTAAAAAATAATCAACTTTGGATTTTTTTGGAATCCAACCTCTTATAAATATCTCTCTATCATACTTTTATCTTTAATAATAATGAAATTAATTTATAATTACTTTTTATAGTAATTGTTGAATCATAAAATTTATTACCATATGTTTCCTACTCGCAAAAGTGATAAACCTAAAATCTCAATCTTTTGAACTAAAATATAATTTATTAAATTTTAATTCTATATTTGAAAAATGGTTTATAAAATAAAAATTATTAGTAATTTTTTCTTAGAGTAAGAAAAATAATCTCACAATTTATATTATTTTTTATACTAAAAATTATTATTTTTATTATTGTGAAAACATTCCAAAACATCCCTTATACATGTGATTAACACATTGAGAGTACATAATTTGAAAAAATCATCACATTTTTTAAAACAATGTAGAAAAACACATTCCCAAATCTAATCATTACACTTTTATTTTCACATTTAATAATCTATCTCACTTTGGGAAAATGATAACACAACTTTAAATATATATATATATATATATTTTTGGGGAAATAAATTACAAGTTATAATTTGAATAGGAAAATTTATACAAACCATATATGTTATGTGATAATGGTTAAACACACATCTTGAAAACAAATTTTTTAAAATTTATCATTTCATAATATTTTCTAGAGAACACAGACAATTTTTTATTTTATTATAACAAAATATATACTTAAAATCTATTTTATACCATTTAATAATATAATTTCACATCATATATTTAAGGACCTAACAATAAAAATTATATTATCTAGTTAATTTAAACTACAATTCACATTCATTAATTTCTAAATATCATTTAGGTTTAGAGTTTCAAATAGTTATTTTATAGCTATTACAAAACAAACCCATATATATTCAAAGTGGAATCTTCTATTCAGTATCCATTTTTTCCCACCAAACATAACTTTTCAAAATAAAATTAATTTATTTTCATGGAAAATATTCACACCTTTTGACATGACTTATTCTTTTCCTTTAGACATCCTAAAAATCAATGAAAAAAATTTATAACATAAGATGAAAATAAAAAACATAGAAAGGGACAAAAAATAAAGAAATATATTAGTATAGTGAAAATAATTAAAGGCTATACAATACTTACATTTTTCACATTATTGTTTTATTTTATGAAATAAATAATTTACACATTAGAGACTAATAGTGTTTTCTCAAATTAAACTTTTAAAACCCATAGATGTAATAGATATAACATGTAGAAAACTTATAAATCAATTTTATATCACTCTAGACTATCGAATAACCCTAAAAATTACACATAGAATAACCACCATTATTATAATTGGAGTAACCATTTTATATACACTTTAAATAGTTATTATTCATATATTTTGAATAATCCAAATATTATATTCATATAATCACTTAATAGAATACTAATCAGTTAACACCGCACAATATTTTGAATAACCATCATAATATATTCCCATATTATCTTAGGAGAAAATGAATTGGTTGAATTTTTCACTTTAAATAAATAATTAGAGGGATATAAAAGGAAATCCATAGATTTGTTTAAAATAGAACCACCCATCCTTATAAAAAATTCCACTAAACAAAAACAGACTATATAAATGTTTGCAACATAAAACATCATTTTCACTCATAAGATATTTTCATTGAATATTGATATATATAATTCCTTAAAAACACATTTTTGAAACCAAATTTAAAATAACAAATAGAAAGGGGTTATTTATTGGAATAGAAAATGAAATAAAAAAAGAATCCAAAAATAAAATAATGGTTACAATGACGGAAAATATAAGGCATTAGTCTTAAACCTTGCATAATCCTGAGTTTTGATAAGGAATTTACTTCCTTTTATATTTTGGATCTTTTAAGGTTTATAGTTTTAGAGAAATATGCCATAACTATTACATTACATCTCAAGAATTACAAAGGAGGCACTTCTACTCACTATCCATTTTTTCATGAAACAAAACTATTTGAAAAGAAACATTGAATCATTTCATATTTAAATAGAATGCGTATTCCTTCATCCAATCCTTGACACTATTATTCATTTTGTCTTGTGAGAAACATATAAAAACTTCTGATGCATATAAAAATATTAGTAAGGAATATAAAATATGGAATAAAACAGTTAGTTTATGAATATTTAAAACCCATGAAAACATTTTCCCAAAGTCATATTTTTCACCCATAAAACAAAAATTACATAGCATACATCAGGTAATCATAATATTTCTAAAAAACATCATATAAATCCTAAAATATAAAGGAAACTTGTGGAATCCATATTATAAATACATTGTAGCTTTCAGAACAACATAGGTAGTAACCTTTATGGTTACATTTGGAATACCTATCATTGTATATTCCCTAAATATCTTAGGATAAACATTACCATTTGCCTCATTCACATAACCCAATGCATTGGAGAGCTATCACGAGTTGGTCTATAATGTAAGCACCAATAATTATAATCATTTCCCAAGAAACATAACATAATCATAACACAAAAACCAATCATAAAGGGAAAATAACATTTCAACTTTGAAATCACATTTCATCTTTATAATCTGCACACTCATAAATAAAAACAACTTATTTTAAAATAAAATGGTAAACACTTAAAGTAAACATTAACACATAATAGTGACATAAAATCGAGATATTATATTCACGATGTGTACATAAAAAACATTAAATGTTATTTAAATAATCAACTGCCTTTTTAAACACAATTAAAATATTTTAAAAGAATTTTTTTGAATCAAAGTGTCCCATTCCAATTTGAATTTTTTTTAAGTAATTTACACTTAAAAAAATTCATATCCATATAAATACATCCATAAAATCATTTTGAAACTTTGTACATGAAATAGAAGGATTTAGAAGATTAACCATTTAAAAAATTTTAAATCATGTTTTAGTTAAAGAGTCCCTTACCACTTGAGAAAATACTAAAATAAAAATAATTAACTAATAACATCAAAAAAACATATAATATAAGGAGAATAGGGAGATTCATGATATAATATGTCGAATGGAAATATATAAACCATATAAAAGTGAATTGATTGCTAATAATAAGTAAGCCTCAATTGAATTTAAATTAATACAAAATACCTTACAAAGATCGTATTCTTAGATTAAAGATACATCATTTACATAATGATTTTTAATAATATAAATACACCTAGTATACATGGATATTAAGTGTAAAAAAGTAATAGGTCATTCACACATATTATTTGAAAAAAAACCAATGTCATGGATATTTAACTCAATGAAATGAGATTCGGTTAAGATTTCCCTTTAAATGTTCATATAAATGACATATGAATTTATAAATGGGGTAATTATGTCTATATATTGTATTTCCACACAAAGGGAACTACAAATTACCAAATTAATAAATATACATTGATTCCACATATAATATTCTCATAATATAATCAATGAAGAATCCGGAAAACCTAATGAGTGGAAATTGAGTTTATAAATTCCCTTACAAAGATCATTTTGTTAATAAAATAGATCTATTATGTGTTTTACCTATAAATACACATAAATAAAGTATAATAAAAGATATTATATAAAAATTTATTTCCCACATTATCATGGCATGAAATAATCAAGATGTAGAAGATTAGTCCAATGAATGAAAATAGGGTTAAGAAGTTTCCTTACCTTGAATCCGACTTGTCCCGTTCTTTCTTTAATTTCATGAATAATAACATAGGTTAATTTAATGTTTATTTATAACCGTTTTAAAAGTTATTAATCATTTTATATTACGTATTATAATGTTATAGAAATTATTTAATTATTTGAGTTCATAACGGACATTCTGATGATGTTCGATACTTGAGTAAAAAAAAGAACATGTTCTGATGAAAATTATTCATGTGGTAATAAGTAATTTTTATCCAAAATATTATTCATGATTTAAATATCATATATATCAATTATATATAAATTTATAATAGTCCCTAACATTTGGAGATAATAAATTAAATTCACTATATATGGAGACGGTAGGACGTATATACGCATGAACGCTACTTTCATTTCACTGTCATGTTAAGAAAATTAAAACAAAATCATACATTAGATTATTATAATTAAATTATAATATATATGTTATATATGTTAAATAATTTTATTTACTATATCCTTTATACATTCAATGTATGTCATGAATGAGTCATATCACATTGAGGGAGAAGAAGTCCACACTTCCATAAATGAAATTATCAAATTTACACATTATGGAAAGCATAATGGTATTTTGTAAATATAAATTACCTAAGTTTATAGAGCAAATAAAAAAAATTTATATCATATATAAATATAGTTCCATCAAAATGGACGGCCTGAGAGGTGGTAGGAGAATATTAAACAATCATCGTTTCGTCAGACATTTGTGTGTCGTACACAGAAACGGTATGTTCGTATCCATTTTTTTGGAGATGTGTGTAATTTTAGTTAGAATAAATCTCATAAAAACATACTAGTATATTTAGGATACTATTTATGTTATCAAATCATAGAAAAAAAGATAATTGGGAGTGAAGAAAGAAAATATAGGAAATGAACTTTTGAGAAGATATTGCCTCTAAAATGGGTAACTCCATTTGATTTGAGCCAAAAGGATTTTATGAATTTCCTTATAAAAAAATCAAGGAATATAGTAGGAAGGTATGTATTTTGCGATATTATTTTATTATAGTGTGGATGATCAAAGGATCTTGAGAGGTGTGAGTAAGTGGGTAGAGTTTGTGCCCTATTATAACTATGGAAAGGGGAACTTTATGAAAGTCATGAAATATTATATTATTATAAATTCATTTTAGAAATATAAAACTGAAAAAGTGATATATTTCTAGGATATGATTATAATGGGTTTAAATCCTCTCAACCAATAGGTTTTATACATGTTTGTGGCACAAAATTAACATTATCATTTAGCTTTAACCCCGAGTTAAAAACATCAACTCTTATCATGTATTCTTGTATGTTCTTAATATATGTTTTCCATAGTTACAATAAAATTCCAAGAGAACAAAAATTAGATCATTAATTAAATTTCTAACATTATATAAGTCATTTTAAAGAATCATTTATTTTTAGGACTATTGTATCATTTAATAAAATCTTATTTTTTTAAAACTTATTTAAGTCAATTTTTGACACTATTTAGTAATTGTTTTTTGATAAAGTCATAACAACTTTATTCCTTTGAAAAATGGCATTAAATGATATATAATATGCAATAATAATACATAAAATTGTTTTATGATATCAAAATGTTAAATTTTCATTTATTTTAATATTTATGATATCATTTATTTGAATCTTTCATTAATAAGGTAATCACTGTATCATCATTGTGTCAAAAATAAATAAATTTATTTAATGTATGAAAATAATAAATAAAATACCATGATATATGAAATTTTTTTATATTTATAATTATTAATTATAGTCAAATATATCAATTCTAAAACCCTATGTTAAATTTTTTTTAGTAAAAGTTATTTCCTTATGTCATATGTCTATTTACATTAAATTAATTCTTATAACATGTCATTATCACAACCAAGTGGCTCCATGGGGTCCTACAATAGACCCAAGTATGCCCACGGTTGGAAATATATCATCCAATATAATTTTTAAATGTTTTATAGTTGTTTTATATTATTATAATATTATTGTTTACCCTTACTTACTAGATTTACCCATTAACAATAATAAAAAATAATAATTACTAATGTTACTATTCATAATGTCCAAAAATAAAAGGTACTTATTTAAAAACATTGGAACCTATGATTAAAAATTTTGAATACAATTTTTAAAATAAAAACACTTAATTTTAATAAAATATTTTAAAATTAATTCCCATTATCAAAACTAAAAAACGGGTTTTTTAGAAGTAAAAAAAATAAAAGATTGAAATTTATTTATGTCGAATTTAAAAATAAAATTACTTCTAATTACCAAAATTGGATAAAATGATAAACACATAATCTAATTAACCTTTAAAACTAATTAAAAATAAAATCTTACTATATAAAAAGTTTATACGAAAATGTTGTTTTGAATTAATTTTCAGTATTCTTCACTATTCATTAAAATATGAATTTTATCAGAAAAATATGAAAATTTCAACCATGGTAAGTTTTTATGGCCTGCTTCTAACTAATAATTTTATTTTCTAAAATATAACATATAAAAGTTATAAAAACAATTTTTTCAAAATGGTTCTCCATCAAATGACGATAAACCAACCATTTAAAAATATTTGAGTATTATATGTTTAAAATTTAATTCATTATCATTGTAAGACTTTAAAATTCATTTAAAAAATATAAAAACAAATAAAAAATATGTAAAATAATAACATAGTTAATTGTCCCCATTCTAGCCAATACAACGACTAGGTATTAACTACCATTTAAAATAATAATATTATTATTATTATATTATTTTTTGGTATAACACAACATTTTATTTAATGTAATATTTTAGTTAAACTTGTTGTTGTGTGTTGGATACGATATAGAACAAAGTGTTCTTTTTAAATAAAAATAAAAATATTATTAATAACTATTAATGGATATGAAAATGTATTAATCTATAAATACATGGTTCGTTACATCATTCCCCCCGTTTTGGAAGTACCTTCCCGCAATTTTAAAATTAGGCTCAAAAACATTTTTGAAAATCCCACATTGGAAAAAGAGTCTATAAAACTCTCACATTAAAATAAATAAAGATATGTAAATAAGGTCACTTGAGATAACAAATAATAAAATTCCATATAGGAAAACATGGATATAGAAGAAGAATTAACCATCTTGTTCAGTTGGAGAGTGATAGAAAACTTGATCAGGAAAAAGTTAACAATATGAAACCCACAAAATTGTAATGTGTTAAATGGTCGTTGATTCCCTAGATAAAATATTAAATGGAAAACAATTTTATTTTATGTTCATATTCATATGGTTGACGAATTTATTTATGAGTTGGACTAAGAACAGAAGCAAACATACTTACTTGTCTAGTAGAGTTTCATCCTTTAATAAATATCTACCACCAACTCATCTTTTCTCTAAATTATTAGTTTTAAAGATGACTTGGTCACACGTGAAGCATTAACATCAACATTTATAGAATAAAATAATCCACAGAAGGTGAACCATATTTTTCCCTTGTCTGTAGATGTTAAAAAAAACAAAATGTATAGTACATAATTAGATAATAAAACAAAAATAATAATCCTTTATAAAAATAAATACAGCTCTTAATCACCAAAATTAAACAAAAAATACCCCCATTTCCAACAAAGACCATTCAACAAATAATTGTCCATATAATTCCCAGAAAAGAATAATCCAAACTAAAATTAAAACCCAAAATTCAAGAATAATTTGATCACATAGTCTTCTATGATATATAATAACATTTATCTTCACATAACATTGGATACTTTTAAATTCTCATACTCAAATGTAATTAACCTAATCACATTTTCTCCATAAACTATTAATCAATTCTAAAAATAACACAAATCACTATATGTCCACAACAAAAACATAGATTATTTCAAAATAAAATTCAACCATTACTCCTCAAATAAAATACCATAGTATTCTATTTTCATTAGGCATATAGGGTTCCCAAAATAGATAACTTCTTCCAAGATAAAATTTATAAATTAATCACCAAATAATTTTCCTATACTAAGTATATACATTTGATATAACATAAGTTCCCAAAATAAGCTTATTCTTGACGCATATAATCATGCAAATAAAAATAATAATTAATACTAACCAGGGAATTCATATAGACCAGTGGTAGGAAATACTGCCTTGTCTCCCTCTAGTTGTGGGTCGGATTCCCTCAGCCTTGCCAGATGTAATGGGTTGTCACCCATCCTGTGCGTTGTCCATTTTTATAAAACACAAAAATAACCCTAACATGTTTTAACCTCAAAGGTTGTATTATAATTATCATTTTCATCCCAAATCATAATTACCTCAACATATTAATTCATGAAGTATTATATATATATATATATATATTTACATTTTTCACCTCTATACGATAAAATAAAACTATTCCCAATAGAAAGAACATCGTACCATGATCATTGTGTCAACATAGTTTCGTCACCATCTTGCTCAAGTAAATAGAAGGTCCATGCATTTCAACAATGATTTATAGATACTTAAAAAAATCTTTTTCTTTTTTTATACAAATACACCTTATAAAACATTGGTCATATGGGTGTTCAAAGAAAACTAGTTTCAGAAAATAATCATGTAAGTAATAATATTTCAAAAAATTTGATAAAACATTATTTTTATAAAAATAGTCGGAGTGAGGTTGAGTTGAAAAGTTCAATCAATTATCCTTTTAAAATATAATATTTATGTGCTAAAAGACTATATTTTAAAATAAAATATAAATAGTTTTCATTAGGGTATCTATCTTCAACATCTTTTTCAAAAACATAATATTCTATAAAATATTATGATAAGGTAAAATAGTTGAAAATCCCTTGGTAATATTTATTTTTATTGAAAATATGAGAATATTTAGAAAATAATATTTAATTAAATGAAACCCATGATCCACGATGGTATCGAGGTACAATGGATGTGTTTGGTATCACAAACAATTACTTACAAGTGATTTTTATTCTAGAAAAAGTTTCACAATCATAGAAATAGGGAATTACTAAAATTATTGCAATAAAGTCATTAGGAAGTGATAAGAATGTTGTTTGAGATCCCCCTCCATCCATTTGTAACCAACTTTACATGATCTGAAAATAGTTATAATATATGGATTTAACTGAAATAATAAATATATAGAATTACCATTTGGTTATCTAAAACTCATAATCCCGAAATTTTTCTATACCAACCTTTGATACAAACTATATAGCCCCAGCCTTAATCCTTACATAATCTGGAGTATTGATCATGAATTTACTTTATTTATAATTAAATATATTTTCATGTTTAGAGTTTTGTAGAATTAGGCCACAACTATTACATTACATCTCAAAAATTACAAAGTAGACACTTTTACTCACTATCCATTTTTTTCAGAAAATAAAAACTCTTGAAAAAGAAACATGGTATCGTTTCATATATAAATACAATAAATTTTCCTTTATTACATCCTTGACTCTATTATACATTATGTCCTATGAAAAAAATTTATAAAATTGGGATGATCATAAAAATATTAGTATGGAATATAAAATATGGAATAAAATAGTCAGTCCATGAATATTTAAAACCCCCAAAAACATTTTAAAAAAATCATAATTTTCACCCATAAAACATAAAAAACTTAGCTTGTATCATGTAATAACAAGATTATTACAAAAAAAAATTAAATTATAAAACATAAAGATAACTTGTGGCACTCATATCATACAAAAATTTTATCTTACATAGCTACAAAGTGAGTAATATTCATTGTTACTTTTCGAATACCCATCACAGTATATTCCCTAAATCTCTTAGGAGAAAATTTATCATTTAACTCCATCATGTTACCCCAATAAATTGGGGAGCTACCACAGGTTCTCTCTCCCATGGTTTATCATGTAACCACCTGTAGACATAAGTAATTCCCAAGAAACAGAACATAATCATAACACATAAACCAAGCATAAAGTATAAAATAACATTTCGACTTTAAAATCAGATTTCATCTTTACAATCTGCACACTCATAAATGAATGAACCTTATATTAAATTAAAATAGAAAATTTTTAATGTAAAAAATAATAAAACATATTGATATATAAGTGAGAAATTTCATTCATGATGTATATTTAAAAATAATTCAATGTTATTTAAATAATCAATCCTTATTTGAAACACAATTAAAACATTTTAAAAGAAGAATTTTTAATCA
This sequence comes from Viscum album, assembly GCA_963277665.1. Taxonomy (NCBI): domain Eukaryota; kingdom Viridiplantae; phylum Streptophyta; class Magnoliopsida; order Santalales; family Viscaceae; genus Viscum; species Viscum album. The sequence continues at coordinate 440,356,612 of OY728135.1, read as the reverse complement.
GTGTGTCTCATAACACTTTGAATCATTTGAAATTAATTTACACATAAAAACATTCATGAACATATAAATATTTCCTTAAATAATATTTAAATTCTAGACATTAAATAAAAGGATTTAGAAGATTAAATATTTAAGACATTTCAAATGATGTTTTAGTCAAATAGTCCCTTAAAACGTGAAAAAATATAAGAATAAAAACAATTAAAGAATAACTTCAAACAAAACTTATAATATAATGAGAAACAGTTGATTCATGCTATAAAATTTTAAAGGTGAATATATACACCATATAAAACTTAATCGGTTCATAACAACAAATAATTCTAAATAGAATGTAAATTGAGACAAAATCGCTTACACAGAACGTATCCTTAGATTAGGGGTAAATCAATATCATAATTATTTTTCAAAAATATAAATACACCCAATATAAGTGGTAATTTATTTTAAAACAATCAGATATCATTAACACATGTTCAAGGAAAAACAAAACTAATGAAATGGATATTTTACTCAATGAAATGAGATTGAGTTAAGATTTCCTTTACAATGATTTTATAAATGACGGAAGAATTTATCAATGGGGTGATTATGTGTAACAATATAATATCCACACAAAGGGAAGTGGAAATTAAAACATGAATAAATAAACAGTAATTCTATAAATAATATTGGCATAGTATAGTCAATGAAGTATGCATAATACCCAATTAGGGGAAAATGAGTTTATAAATTCTCTTACAAAGATCGTTTTGTTAATAAAATAAATCGATTATTTTTATTAACTATAAATACACATAAATAATTTCTTATTAAAATATAGTGTATCAAATTTTATTTATCACATAATCATAGCACTACATAATCAAGATGTAGATGATTAACCCAAAGAATAGAAATTGGGTTAAGAAGTTCTTTTACCTTGAATCTGATTTGTGTTATTCATTATTTATTTCCTGAATAATAGAAATAGGTTAATTTATACATAATTTATATCTTTTTTAAATTGTATTATTCATTTTATATCACTTATTACTTTGTTATTTAAATTAGTTAATTATTTGAGTTCATATTAGATGTTTTTTCAAAGTAAGGTACTTGTGTAAACAATGAAGGTGTTTGGACAAAAATTATTCATGTGGTATTAAGTAAATTATATCTCGAATATTATTAATTATTTAACTATCTTATATATCCATTATATATGTATTTTGAATATTCCATAAAATTTGGATTTAATAAATTAAATACATCGTTCATAGAGATGGTAGGTCGTACATATGCATGAACACTACATTCATTAATTTGTCATATTAAGGAAATGAAAACTAAATTATACATATTTATATTATAATTTCATTTTAATATCTATGTTATATATGTTATATTATTTCATTTACACAATCCTTTATATGTTCCATGTATGGAATGAATGAGTCATATAACATTGAGGGGGCGGTAGACCACACTTCCTCAAATGAAATTAACGTATTTACACATTATGGAAAACATAAAGGTATATTGTAAATACAAATTACATAATAATAAAGAAAAATAAATTTAATATATATCATTTCTAAATTAATTTCCATCATAATGTTCACCATGAGATGTGGTAGGAGAAAATTGAACAATCATTGTTTCGTGAGGCAGTAGTTTGTCATACACATAAATAGTATGTTTGTACCCATCGGATGAAGATGTCTGTCAGTGTTGATTTAATAATTATCATAAAACAATACTAGTATAATGTGGATACTGGTTCTATTATTTAATCGTATAATAAAAATATCCTAGGGAGTTAATATGTAAAATAAAAGAAAGCAAATTTAGAGAAGACACTACCTCTAAAACGGGTAACTCCGTTAGATTTTAGCCAAAAGGCATTCTTAAACTCCCTTATGCCCATGTTAAGGATTATAAGTGGTAAGTAGTGATTTTGGGAGATTATTTTAGTAGATTTTGGATGATTCAAGTGTTTTTAGAGTAGTGAGTATGTGGGTAGAGGTGGTGGACATTTATAAGAGGGAGGAGGGGCTCTATAGAGAAGTCTGAAAATATTATTTTACTATAAATTTATTTTCAAATTATAATAGTTCCAAATTGATGTATTTAGAGTATAATATTATATTGGGCCTAAATCCACTCAACCAATATGTTTTAGACATATTTAGGTCATGAAATTAACCTTATCTTTTATCTTTTATCATTATTTAAAAACATTAACTCTTAGCATGTCGTCTTGTATTTTCAAAATATATGGTTACAATAGTTAATATAAAATGAAAATAGAACCAAATTTGACAATTAATGAAATTTTTAGGTTTATATATGTCATTTGGATGAATATTATCTTTTTGGGACTATTATATCATTTAGTAAAATGGTATATTTTATAAAAACACATTTATGCAAATTTTAACACAATTTAGTAATTTATTTTTTTTGACATAAAATTATTTTTACATCCAAAAAGAATTAAATCAAATATTGTTTTTAAAAAGAATCCATGAAATTATTATATGGAATAAAAAATCTCAAAATTTATTTATTTTAATATTAATAATATCATTTATTTTAATCTTTCATTAATAAGGACATAACTACATCATCTTTATATCATAAAGAAATTTAAATATATAATGTCAAAAAATTATAAATAAAATACCATGATTTATGAAATATTTTAAGATTTATAATGACTATTTATATTCAAAGATATCACTTATATAACCCTATATTAATTTTTTTAGTAATAGTTAAATGTTTTTGTTATATTTCTCATTATATTCAATTAATTTTTATAACTTGTCATTATCACACCCATGTGGCTGCATGGGGTAATACAATAAACCCAGGGATTTTCATGGTCTGAAATATCTCAACGAATTATATTAGGAAATATGTTATAGTAGTTTTATATTATTATAATATTCGTTTTACCCTTATTCACTAGATATACCCTTTAACCATGGTAAATACAAATAATTACTGAAGTAACTATTCATAATTTCCAAAAATAAAAGTTTCATATATAAACAATTCGAACCTTATGATTCCAAATATGTAATCCATTTTTCCAAATTCAAAACACATAATTTTCAGAAATTAAATCCTATTGGAAAAACCAAAAGGCGGTTTTTTAATAAGAAAAAACAAGAAATATATTGACATGTGTATATGTCTAATTTAAAAGTGAAATTACTTACAATGACCAAAATTGGATTAAATGATAAAAAAATATAGTTACACTTTAAAACATATTAAAAATAAAAAGATAACTATATAAATAAATTAAACACAAAGCCAATTTTGTATTAAAATGCGGTATTTTTCACTATTTATTTAAATAAAAAGCTTATAAAAAATATACCAAAATTTAAAACATTGTAAATTTTTGTGTAGCACATAAAAATAAGATGTCTATTTGGTCAAATAGATCATTAAAATGTGATAAAAACTGTTTTTACAAAATGGTTCTCCATCAAGCCGTAAATCGACCTTTTAAAAATATTATAGTATTTTATGCTTATAATTAGATTCATTCTCATTTTAAGCCTATAAAATCATTATATAAATGTAAAAACATATAAAAACATTTAAAATCATATTATAGTTAATTCTCATCATTCACTCCAATACAATTTCTAGGCATTAACTATCATTTAGAATAATAATAATATTATTGTATTATTTTTTTGTATAACTCAACATTGTGTGCAATGTAAGATTTCGGAGATACCAGTGTTGTGTTTCAGGTACACTATCAAAAAAAGTGTCCTATTTAACATTAAATTAATATATTATTCATAAATATTAATATATATGAAAATTTATTTTTCCATATATATCTGGTTCATTATAGGAAATTTCATTATATCTATATACGTTAAAATTCAACATACCTTTTTTTCCTTTTATTAAGAAATTAAAATCATTATGTAAAAATATTTATTTTCAAAACTGTTAAAATAATGTGAAAAGTTACATAAATTAATCCATATAATTATTTTATTTTCTTTTAAATTCATCCATCAAATAATTTTAGGAGTTTGGACATGGAAATAAAATACATTTTTAAGGGAATCATTAAAAGATGATTTCTAAAAAATAATGTACTTTAATTTGAGTTTGACTTGTAATGTACATTCCTTAATTTAAAAAATAGAAATTTTATTAATTATTTATTTTCTGAAAAACCATTTTCATGTTTATTTTTCTTCTTATCTCACTTATTTCCATGTTATAATAATTACCTAATCAGTTAATTTCACACCCAATGTTTTGAGGATATTTGGCTCCTTATTTCCAAATGAATTTGGTAAGTTGACTATAGTCAAAGTTGTCATTATTACATAATATAAAAAACTAATAATAATGAAATAATTATAAATTTTATACATATATTATACATTTAAAAAAAATTAATTAAATATGATTATGTAAAATGAACTATGTTACAATCAGGGAGATGGTAAGTCAAGTGTACATATGTGAAACGTTTCCATTTTTAAACGATCATTATGAAACGAGATATCAGTTTATCATTTCAAAAATATCATAATATTATAAAAATAATATTATTTCATTAATTATAATAATATATATATCATCCATGTGATTTGGTAATGAAAAATGAATCACATCACTTCGTGGAGGTAGTAGTCCACATGTACTCATGAACAATGTTATCATTTTATAGTGTATCGAAACGTAAGAAAATTTGAGTTATATAATATTTTACTAATAAAAATTATCTTATTAATATAATATATATATATATATATATGTATATATGTATATAACTTAAATCTATCATTATTACCATCCATGTGAGATGTCGATGGAAAATGAATTACATCGCTCTCTAAGGCGGTAGTCCTCCGTTCACACGATTGATGAATTAATTTCACATTTTATAGATGTTGGATATGGAAATAAGTAATTTTATTAACATAGTAATATTATATATATATATATATATATTATTTTATTATGTTTTAAAAATATCTATGAATGTTTAAGAATAAATAAAACTAGGACAAGCAGTTAAAAACTCTACCTCTACTTTGGAATGTCTTCATTTCTTAATATCTTAAGACCTATAAGATTGGTATTGTTCCATAAATAATACCACTATAATGTGTAGAGGGATTCTAGTATGGGAGTTGTCCAGGTATTGGTTAAACCAGGAGGCTTTAATGTGTGAAGGAATGAGAATAAGTGGTTCCCTTTCACAAGTGAGGTGCAAAGCAATCTTGGAATTTATTATCATATTAATTAAATATTAATTACTTTTGATGCCCAAATGGATCCAAATTGATAATATTATAATCTAGTATAATTAAGAGTTGAAATAATCTCATTAAATATTTTTTATACATGTTTAGATCATACTTTTACTCTTTGCATTCTGTTTTAACCTAATTAACCCTTTTCACATTTACCATGACAACACCATTTTTCACTCTTTGAGTGTAAAAATATATACTATAAATATAAAAACATCAAATAAATGGGAAATGGATGATATTTTCACCATATCCTAGAACAATGTGTGAATATAATATTTTTATCAATTTTAAATCATTTAACAAAATATGATTTACTATAAAATATCAGTAATTTAAATCTTAGAAAGATTCATTTACTTTAACATTAATAACATCAAGAAAACAAATTAAATTGCCTAAAATGAAAAAAATATCTATAATATGTAATTTTTATCTATAAACTAAATGTTTAACATTAATTTTTTCATAATATAATAATTTTAAAAAAATTTATGTCATTTATTTTATTTTCCAATTAATTAAATAATTATCTTATCAGCATTGTGTATGAATTTAAGGTGATTATTTTTCACAAAAAAAAATCACTATGATTAATATTAATAATGTTTTTAAAATTAATATTTATAACTGAACATATCATTTGTTAATATATATGTTTAAAATATTATTGTTTTTAAAAACAAGAGTGTGACAGTTTTTTACTTTTCTTCATATAAAATATTATAATGGTTTTAATCAATCGAAATGAAAAAAAGGCATGGATTATAATTTGAGATTATTATTATTGATATAAAATCATAAAATAATATTATATCATGGTGTAGTGACTTTAGACCTTGTCGTTTTATTTTTAACCTTAATTACTCGATTTACCCTTTTCTAGGGTAACAACTATTAGTAAGGTTACTGTTGATATTGACTAAAAATAAATGGGGAATATTTAAAAAATTTATACCTAATAATTCCAAATAAATAATCCATCTTTAAAAATTCATAAAAATAGAATAATTTAATTTAAAATTAAATCTGCAAAATGAAAAAAAATGGTTTTTCAGAAATATGCCCTTTTAGTTATTAAATGTTATAATACTGAATTCAAGAATAAAATTAATTAACAAAAATGTAATTTTATTATTTTAAATAAAAAGGAAATAATTAAATTTTAAAAATAATCCAAAATATAAATTTATTTTATAAATAATTTAAAAAAAATAAATTTGTCAATACAAAACAATATATTTCACTATTTATTAAAAATCACGATTTTTTAGAAAATTCTCCCAAATTCATCTTAAGATCATTTTGAAATGGTAAATTCCAAAAATGTTGTTAATTTTTTTAAATTAAATTTCTATAATTTTTTAAAAAGTATTTTAAATAAAATCATATAATACATAACAAAATCCCATGTGGTTAGAAATAAATATTTTTCCATTTTGCCAAAACATTTCCTATTATATTAATGAATGCGTGAAACAATTTGTATAAAAGTTACCTATACTGTGACAATATCTAGGTGATTTTATCTCAAATGTTGAACTATAAACGTAGAAGTATTGATAAAACTTAGTTATCATAACTTTTAATCAAATTATTACTTCAGTTTAACCATAATGTATTCAAATACATTATTTGTGTGATTTCTTGATCCAAAAAAACATTTCTTAATTGGTACTAAAAATATCCAATTTATACTTATTTTTATGTAATTAATCAATACTTTATCCCTAAATAACAATATCATTTTTAAATATACAATCATCAATATTTCCTGTATAATATGCATAATAATATACAAAAAAATATTTTTATTATGTTATAATGAAAAGAAAAATCATTGGGGATTTAATATACCATATAATTCTATAATACATTAAAAATGAGATTAATTATGCGTACTTTAGAATCAAGATGATAATTTAAAACTGAAAATCATATCATGTATTATATTCATCAAGTAAAAACGATTTTAAATATTTCTTATAAAATTATTTTTATTGAATTAATTACCTTTTATATCCATAAAATAATTTGGTACCATTATAAATATAGTAGAAATAACCCTTAAATACTCTTTTTTATAACCATACTTCTAATAAAGTTATTAAATATTGGTTGATCCTTATGTAATTTGAAGACCCAATAATTTATTTATTCCTCAATTCATTAAATTATGAAGTAAATCCATCATTTGTGTGGTAAATTCATTATAAAAATATTATTTATTATATATATAAAATATATTCTATATATATTATAAAAATTAGTGAATTATTGAATGTTTCATTGATATAATGGTTTTTTTTACTCTAATTCTTCTAAAATTTTGTGGCGTCAATCTTGTGTCTACGATCGAGTTTGATTATTTTACAGATTTATTCAATGCATATAAATTTTGTTTCTATTTTAAATACACGAATCATTAAATATAATTATAAAACCATATGGATTATTTATATACACCTCTTCTTTAGGTTCGATATTATGGAACACTAACTTCACATCCATTTAAAAAAAATTGGTCCTTTGACCCAATATAGAAAAATATTTGGATTATTTTAATAATTTCTATAAGTAAAAACATCTCATCAAATTAAAGCCCTTTTATCAATGAATATACCGTACATATAAATCATTATTTTATTATATATACTTTAACATTTTCATTAAATTTATTTTTCGACACGCATTTTATCACAACATTTTTATTTTTTTAAAATTTAAATCCAATTAAAAATTATTTATTATTTTTAAGGGAATCATTCATACCATAGACAACTCTTTATAAATAAATTGTTCAGTTGTACTCATCAATTTTATTTCTGAAAAAAAATTTGTGTTATTATCCATATAGATCTTCTCAATTGAACAAATAATTTATGTGTATACTGAAATTTGGGTCCTCAATATGATTTATCATTCTTGGATAAACAAAATTGGGTTACTATTATTCTGTAGAAAGGGATGAGTCTGCATATTCAACTTTCTATTCAGCTGAATCTTCATGTATTTTATAATTATATACTTTTTATTGAAGTAGTTGAGCACCTTCATCATATATGTTTATAACCACTTTATAACATGGAAATATAATAAATTGAAATTAAATAAAATAAAAAATAAAAAAAATCATTTATATATACTTGTTTCAATAATTATAATATCATTCATTATATGGATATTGTATGTTGATACCATCATCCAATCACTCCTCAATTTTTCAAATATTTTTTCTATTTGACATAATATGGAAAATATTATATAAAATTTGACACACATTAACCATAAAATACTTTTATATTATATATCATATGAGTACATGTCTCAATTTTTATTATGAAATCATCGATTTAAGATGTGAACCCCTGTTATTATTTCTTATCATTGTAAATAATGTGATGTCACATGCTTCAAAATTACAATAATAACTATATATAAAATAATCCAATTATTCATTTAATAAAAACCATTTTGTTATCTATTTTAAAGAGATATATAATCATTCTAAAAACGTTTCTTCATAATATAATATCGAAGCATGACATTTATATGTTCAATAACATATTCAATTAAAAGTTTCTTCAATTAAATTCACTTATATGTTTCTATAACTAACTGGAAAATTTTGAATTTGTTGAGATACATATATTTAAATAATTAAATTAATCTAAATTAATTTATATATAATAGAAATAATTTAATTATATCTTTTATTATTTGGATATATATACCAAAACGTATCTAAATGTTTAATATCCAATTATTTTGATGTCTGAATATTTATCCTCATCTGTGAAGAACGCAACATATTTACATATTAAAAAGTATTGGAAACCAAATTTAAATCCCCATTTAAATACTGTACATCATAAAAACTAAATTCACCACAAAGATTATTCATTTTCCTTTTTTCAATATTACTATGTCTTCAATTAAATTAATAATTTTATTCATTTGTGTTTATATCATAATAATTTCACACTTTAATCACTTTAAAAGGGTTTCATATTGTTCCCCAACCATTATTAAATTAAAATATACTTAAATTTGTTTACTATGTATTAATATCTTTTAATAATGACTTATTATATATTATCATTAATCCATGTAACACAAATATTATTATGATTATAATCATCTTGAATAAATTATACTTTCACATTACCCTTTTCTCATCAATTTCATCCAGTCTAAATATCTTGATCTTAGGAGTTCTAAGATTCAGGAATTTGAAAGAGTGTTATTTTAACATTAAATTACTTTTAGTGGTTTTAAATACAATATAATTTAGTATGTCAACATATTTCTAATATATAATGTTGTTCTATTTTTTATTCTTTCAAAAAAAACTCAATAATATAATCTATGTAGAGGTATGAAATATTCTTCAGCCATCCTTTTTTATTATCAAGGGTCAAGTAGTTTGGAAGTGTTTTAAATATTCTAATAAGTAGGTTTAAAATGGTTTTTTAAATTATGGATTAAATTTAAAAGTCTTAAAATTTTATAAGGGTAGTTAATTTAGAAATTTTTGTAATAGACCTAACCCTATTTTCCCAAATATGGGGCCTTACTTAATTACATTGGTATAATAAACAAGGAAATCCACATCCTGAAGGACCGAATAGTCTAGTATATTTAGAAAAACATATATATAAATAATTTTAAAATTCAAATTTTAAAGGAAAAACAACATAGAAACTCTATTGGTAAAATACATAAACTCTTAGATAATCCCTATAAATCATTCATAATATACATCTCCACATTCTGGGGAGAATAAAAAACATATAAAATGATTGAGTTTAAAAGATCATCAAGGGTAAACAATACATTGAAAGATATAAAAAATAAACATAAACAATAATTCATAGTGAATTACTAAAAACACATTCTGTTAAATCATAATCTTGATCATAATATGTGATGAATAAATTATGATTAAATAATTCCATGTAAATTACCACATGACAATGAACCTTAATAATTGATATAGTACTAGTTGAATAATAACATTTTCAATCAATTACTAATATCATGATGATGTAATGCCTAATTCCAAGAATAATTAACTTACCATCAATACCACAGATATGAGATATACATAAATGGTTAAGGCCTTGGACAAAAACTAGTCTAGTATTCTTCACGATACTTATTGATTCATCGAGGGGCTATAATGGTAATTTCCCATCACTTACCGAGTCCAATGCATCCCTCATATGTCAAATAATTAATTTAAAATGATATATTTAAATCAACTTTTCACATACCACTGTGAAAGATTTTTTTCTCAAAATAATAGACAAAAATACTCTAATAAAATCATTTATAAATTCTTGAGAGAAATTTACTTTTACTTTGAAAAGAAGAGTCCTTTTTGAAATTATTTTATATTTGTACTGAAATTAGATTATTAACATGAATATCCCAAAAAGTAGAAAGTAAATAAAATTAAATGATATCTAAGGTATAAATTATGTCTATTTGAAGTGAAAACATGTTAAAATAATATTTAATAAACTTTAGAAATGGGCCACATCAGTGCAGTTTAAGGGAATATATAAAAGAGTCTTTAAAATTGGAAAATTCAGAATTGTTAGATTAGAAATAAGAATGAAAGAGATATTTTTCATGTCATAATTTTTTATTTTATAAAAATATTAGTGTCATAAAAGAGATTATGGATTGTAATTGAAAATAGTTAAGAAACAGGGATATTTACTTTAATCGGTCTTGCATATTGAGAGGAATTGAAAATGGAACCTTGTAAAACAAATATTTCCACATAAATGAATGATGAAATGATCTAGGTAAATGATTTTAGAATATATAAACCAAATTTAAAAGAATTATATTTAAATAAAGAATAATTAGGATGGGTATGAGAGAGAAAGGTGTCACCCGAATAAAAAACGGTTTTTTGGGGAAAATATCTTACCTCCTTTTAAATAGTCAAACATTATGCCCCATAAAATTAATAATAATAAAATGAAAATTTAATACCATTAATATAAAGTGATTCGTGATATTATACCTCAATTTTTAGTATACATACACCACACACAATAAATAGTGGTGAATAAGGCATATCTCATAGAAATAATGGTGAGATCCGAAAACTTTTTACATTATAAACTAATATGTTTAATAATTTATCATATTGTCTTGGATAATAAAATTAAATACATTATTTTATTAATTAATAACATTTTTCTACATGTATTTTATTTATAATTATATTATTAAGTTCATTTATTCCATTTTTTACGAGTTATAAAATATAATTTTATCGTTCGGGAGTGTTCGTTTCCTTAGTTTTCATAATCGGTTTTTTTTATGCATATGAATGATCATGTAAAAAGAAAATAGTCTTTAAAAAATAAAATTAAAGGTTATTAATTAATATAGAAGATATAAAAAATTTATATAATTCATTGGGTTATCTTGGGTGAGGATAAATCATTAGATAAGTTGATAGTGATAATCATTTAGATTATTTTTCCAGTTTTTCAATCATCACAAACTAGTTTTGTTTCATTAATTAATATTATATATATAGTAGTTTGTATAATATTAAAAAAACTTTAATACATATATTATAGTATTATTTAACCATAAAATCATTTTACGATCATCCTTTGTGTCATAATTCTGAAAAAAATACTCGTCGTCCAGGAAGGCGGTAATTTTGCAACCCACAGACGATGTTTTGATCCTTAAAATAAAAGGAAAATGAGAAGAGAAATGATGGTGTATTTTACATAAAAATAATATAATTATAGTATATATAATATAATGGATTTATCATTTCAATATAGACTAGGTTATTAGGGAATAATAATGAAATAAAAGAAATAGAAAGAAAATTAATAGAACAAAAGGGGATTTTACCTATTGAATTCTTCGCCTTGGGAACCTCCCTAAAAAAACATAAAAATGATCTTTTGGATGAGACTTGAATGACCATAACGTCGGGGAGATTTTCAGTACTTGTATTATGAATAAATTGGACAATCATAATGACTTATGATGTGTGAGGATAAGATGTGGTGAGGGTGGGATTTATGATAGAGGATATGAGTGTTTTTTTACTATTTTATTCATTAATTTTTTTATTTTTGATGATGAAAAGAAATAGTGATGATTACATTACTAAACACAGTATATATAAAATTATAGTTCTATATTATTGTTCTTAAAATAGGTGATGAATCACGGAATAATGTATTTAACTTCTGTTGTATATATAGTAAATTATTGTGTGTGACTATTCACAAAAAATCAATTATTTCAGAAAAATCCAAAAAATTCATCCTAACTATTTTTTCTATATGTATAATTAAAAAATAGACTCTATTTTATTAAAATAATTTTCTTAATATGATAAAATAAATTTTTAAATAAAATAATCATTTATTAAGAAAAATACAGATGTTAATATAAAAATTGATTTTATAACCCTTTGAAAATTCATTAAGATCCCATTAAAATATATTGTAATCATGAAACAAAAAATATTATTTATTGAATCTATTTCATGAAGATATATTTTCTTTTAAACTATTATTTTTTATAAAATTTTTATTATACATTTAGGTTTCACAAAAATACTAATATTTAATTTTTCATTTTTAAAACATCAATTTACTTATTCCATGATATAAATATATTATATTATTATTCATTTTAAACATAAATTTTATTTATAATTTCATAGTTAATTTTATTATTCAAATCATAAATAGACTATTAATTTATTAAAATTGATTGTTTTATAAAAATTGGTAATTTTCAATTATTCATTCGAAAGTAAATATTTTCAAAAAATTATCAAAATTTCACCCTAAGATAATTTTTACAATACTATTTAAAAAAGAAAAAATATTTTGTTTAATATAATTTATAAAAGTGTCAATTTAATTTAATAAAGTGTCCTGTTAAAAGGCAGTAAAAATATCTTTAGAAAAATATGTCCATTTATTGGGTAAATTGGATTTATTCTTATCTTATGCCTATAAAATAATTTGGATGAATGTAAAAACATTTGATTAAATATATAATATATAAATTTTATAATTTTGTTAATACTATTCATTCCTCTAAATGTAATTTCTAGGTTATAACAACCATTTTAAAATAATGATTTTTAATTATAGATTATTGTTCGTTAAAGCACGGGGTCGTGTGAAACCTTTGTTTTCAATGAAATTAAATTTAAAAATATAAATTCCATAAAATAATGGGGTATTACATTATACAATCATTTAGTAAATTTTATCCTTACTATTTAAAATTCTACTTCGAAAATCAAAGGATGATAAAAAATTTCATTATGGGAAACCCACATCAGAAAAAGGGTTAATAAAATATTCTCTTAGTAAGAGGTAAAGGGAAATACGGAGGTCACCACAAAACTAGTATTTTGGGTAAGAAATAATAACAGTAAAATGAAAACATGTACATGGAAAATTGTTTTGATGTAAAGTGATAAAGAACGTGGTTATTTGGAAATTAACCATCACAAAATCGTAAATCATGTGATTGGTTAAAATACCATTGATTTCTCAGAAAGAAAAATAAAAAGAACAATTTTTTTTTGTTCCAAATTCATTTTCCATGTGTTTTGGGTTACTTTTATTATCCATAGATTCAATAATGAATATAAACATACTTGATTACTTTCCATGTCATAGTCATAATTTCATCCTTTTGTTATGATTAGATTAATTTGTACTTCACTTGTTACAACAAGAGATGGAAATTCAATATTTTTTTTTCATAAATGAGGCACATTTAACTAATCATACGGTTCTTAATTAATTAAATTGACCTTTAAATGTATCTTGAAACCCAGAGGGTTATCACATGTTAAAAAATAATAATTTCCATATTTTATCTTCATCCATTCCATAAGTAGTAAATGTTAAGACTCATATAAAACATATCTGTCCATATTCAATGAAAAATTTAGAAGGAAGGACACTAAATTTAAAAATTCAATATTAAATAGGATTCTGAAAATAATGTTTCTATTAATCCAACATTAAAAATATATTAATACCTTAATATCCTTTAAACCACTTTGAAACAATCATGCTTCCATGTGTAAAATATTAGGTTTTCCTTAAATCCAAACATCTAATAATTCTTGCATAACATAAATAATCAGATCACTAACAACCTTCATTGTAATAAATACAATCCCATAAATATTTGTTTAATATTATCTCATCATAAAGTACTTATTTAGTGTTCTATTTCTTAAGTTATCTCTTTTTAATATGATCAACAAATAATATAATCACTTGTCTAGATTATTGGTGTTATTCATCATATGCTTAAAATTCCTTAAAGAAGAAGCACTATAGTACAATCATTATATATGCCATGATTAATATAACCAAACAATTATTTATAAAATACTAAAAACACATTATTTTTTAATTCTAACACAACAATATTAGTCATTACTCTTTGTATATGGTAGTATCATAAGTTTGATCATGATCTATAATCATCTTATTGTGTATATTCCTTTGAAACCGGAGACACTGATTTTAATAGTGTCCCATATCATCTCTATTGAAGCACTAAAAATCAGAAAATTAATTCATTTACTTACAATTATGATCATGGTGGAATTTTTCTCTACACATTAAGAAAACCTTTTTTCCCTGTTAAGCATATACAATTTATTTCCTTTGATAATTATCACATGTGAAAAAAACTTTTTAACCTTATTCCTTTTATATATCATCTTCTTAGCTTTACTATTAATTTATTGATTCCCATGGAATACCTATGTCTTTGCTAATTCTTTCTATATCTTGTTATAACATGATTTTATTTTCTCATATGTTTGGAATATTTGTGATACTGCTTCCCATTTAATGAACGACATAATCCCATGGAATAAATGATCATTATTACTCTTTGGATTTTGAGCATTGATTCTGTTGTCATTATTTCTACTAGGTGCCATTTATAAACAATTTAATACACTATAATAGATCACAACTTTATGAAACATAATATACCTTCCAAAAACTAAGGAAATACTTAAAATAATTTTAAAAAATTATGCATAGGTAATGTCATAATAATAAACATGGATTCCTTTGGGACATATTTACAATTAATTATTTCATAATGTTTTGTATATAAAAGTTGAATTATCTTAAGCATATACCCTAGGAGTTCCAAACTAGGTGTGCAGTAAGGAATGTTGTTATGTACCAGGTTATGTCGATTCAAGCCCGACACACCTTTTCAGAGTGGTTACCACTAGGTACATATATGCCAGAACTATGTCCACCTGTAGTATCCAAACATAAATGTATTATCTGGAAGACCCACATAATATCTACCTTACCAAAATTATAGGAGGTTATTCTATTATTATTCTCAAATTATATATTAGGGTTGTGCTCCCTAATCATGTTTCCATGGGTTTCACTAATCTTCCTATGATACCAACTATAAGAACCCCAAACCAGTAGCCCGATGTTGGTGCCTTACATAATGAAATTTGTATTATAAAGATGGAATTCACATCCTGAAAGACCGAATAGTTTATTATCATTCCAAAACCAGATACATACATATGTTTTGTATTACAAATTGAAAGGAAAAAACTATATCCAAACTCCATTGGAAAAATCCATAGACTTCTACATTATCCATGAAGTTATTCAGAATAAATATCTCCAAATACTGAGGAAAAACAAAACATAAGAAAAGGGTGATCTTAGACTCGTAGAAAGGTTTAACAATGCAGTGAAAGCTATAAAAAATAATCATAAACAATAAGGAATTTAGAATAACTAAAAACACAGTCCATTAAAACATAATATTGATCATAATATGGAATTAATACAATCCAAATAAATAATTCCATATACATAATCACTTGAGAATGATACTTAACAATGGATATTCTACTTGTCAAATAATCAAAAAGGATATAAATTAATAATATCATAATGAGGGAATAAATAATATAGAAATCAGAAACATACCATCAAGGCCACATCCAAGAAGTATACGTAAATGGGTAATACCTTTGCCAAAATTATATCTAGTTTTTCTCATGAAACCTACTGATGCATCGAGGTGATATAACAAGCCTCAATCATCAATTACTATGTCCAATGTATACCACATATAGCAAAAAATAAATATAAAGAGATATATATATAAATAAATGTGCCTCATACTAATTTGAAATATTTGAATCATAATCATAGAATAGAAATACTAATAAAATCGTTGATAAAATCTCGAGAAAAATATTGTTTTACTATGAATATAAAAGTTCTTTTGGAAAATATTGTGTATTTTTCATTAAATCATATTGTAAACATGAATATCCTAGAAAAGAAAAGGTAAGGAAAATGTAATTATATTTAAGGTATTAATTATGTTCAATTTAAGTGAAAACATGTGAAAATAGATTTTACAAAACATTAGAAATGACTCACTTCAGTACGGATAAAGGGAAAATATAAAAGAGTATTTAAAACAGAAAATGTAAAAATTGTTTGTAAAAAACTATAATAAAAAAAGATACATTTTCATGATAAAAGACTGGTTTTTTTAAAAATAATGTTTTCCTAAAATAGATTATGGATAGTAATTTAAAATTGGTAGGAAATTGGGAAGTTCCCTTTAATCGGGCTTTCTTATAATGAGGAATTGAATAGGGAACCTTTCAAAAAATATATTTCCAAAAAAAGATGAACTGATCTAGATACAAGAGTTTGGAACATAAAAATAGAATTTATAATAATTTTCTTAAAATAAATAATAATTACATTGGTTTATAGAGAGAGAACATGTAACTCGAATTAAAATGGAGGTTCAGGGAGAATCCCTTGCCTCTTAGAAAATAGTCCAACTATATGCCCCCTAAAATTAATAATCATGAAATGAACATTTAATACCTTAAAAATAAATTGATTAATGATTGTATACAATAAATGGTAGTATATAAACACCACAAATATGAAATCGCAGTGAATAAGGAATATCTCATGAAAATGAAGGTGAGATGAGAAAACCCATTCACTATGTCTAAATGTGTTGTCCATTTCATCATAATGTCCTGGAAAATAAGATTGAACCCGTTAATTAAATAATTCAGAATATTTTATATGTTTATTCTATTTAGATGGATTTTATTAAGTTTATTTATGGCCTTGTTTATGAGTTATAAAATACTAATTATCATCTAAGAGGATTCGTTTCCTTGGTTTTCATGATCAGTTTACTTTTATAAGCATATGGAAGATCATGTAAAATCAAAATAGTTGTACAAAATTGAAAATATATGTTCATAATGATATTAAAAAATATTATACTATTATATAATTAATTTTTTTATTTTAGGTGAGGATGAATCATTAGATAAAACTTTAATGATATACGTTTGTATTATTTTGGTGGGTTTTCAATCATCAGAAACTATTTTTGTTCCATTAATTAATATTATGAATATATAGTAGTTCAAAAACATTAGATAAGATTTAATTAACATATTATCGTACATTTTAACCATAAAATTGGTTTTATTACCAGACTTTATATTGTAATTAAAAATATAAAACAAATCATCCATGATGGCAATAAATCGGTACCTCACGGACAATGCTTTCATATTTAATATAAAAAGAAAAGGACTAGATACATGATCATGGATTTTTCATTGAAAAAATACCCTTAAATTATGTAAATTATATGTTATTTATCATTTCACATAGGATAGATAAGGATAAAAAATAAAAGAAATTGAAAGAAAATTGAAAGAACAAATGGTGATTTTAGATCTTGAATTCTTTTCCATGACAACCTCCTGAAGAAAAATTAAAATGGACATTTGTGTGACACAAGAAAGAACATTATTCATATAATAGGTTTTTGAGAGTTTTTTGGTAGAAATTAGACAAGCTTCACGTCTTAATAGGTGTGAGAAGAAGAGGTGGTGAGAGGAGGTATTTATATTGGAGGATATGGGTGTTTTTTTATTATTTTATTCATTAGTTTATTATTTTGGCCGAAGAAAATAAATAGTGACGATTTAGTGAATAAATATAGTAAATAGTGAATTATAGTAATATATTATGGTTCTTACATAAGATATGACTCAGGTGATAGTTTATTTAACTTATAATGAATATTTATAGTAAATAATAGTAATGTACTATTCACTAGAAATTCAACTATTTTAGAAAAATCCTAAAAATTAAACCTAGATATTTTTCAATTTGTAGATTTTATGAATGGACTCTATTTTGTGATTTTTTTTTCTAAATATGAGAAATGAAATTTTTAAATAAAATCATTATTTATTCGAGAAATACTGATTTTAATGTTATAACTAATTTTAAAACACATTGAAAATTTAATTAAGGGACCATAAAATTATATTATAATAATAAGATAAAAAATAATAATATATTAATATATTTGATGAAAATATATTTTCTTTTAAATAATTATTTTATTTATAAAATTATAAATAAACATTTATGTTTTATAAAAATACTAATTAATAATTTAGAATTTTTAAAACATTTATTTACTTATTCCATGATATAAATATATGATATTATCTCCCATAAGATATCTTAATTTTATTTATACATTCATATGTGAGTTCACTATTAATTTCTTAAATTTAATATTAATATAATGAAAATGAAATTTTCAACAAAAATAGGATTTTTTACTTTTTAAATAGAAAAAATATATTATCAGAAAAATACCAAAATTTCACCCTAATAAATTGTTAAATTCCCCTTCTGAAAATTAATTTTATTTTCAATTAGATTTTATAAAAATGTCAAAATCTTGTATTAAAACAACTAAATCGTGAAAAGGCGGTAAAACTGCATTTATAACATTTAGCCTTTTAATACATAAAGTAGGATTCATTCATATATTATGTCTATAAAAACATTTAAGTGAATGTAAAAAACTTTTAAGTAAATATAAAATATATAAATTTCATACTCTGGTTAATACTATTCATTCTATTCAATTTAACATTTATTTTATGAACGTGGTTTTAAAATAATGATATTTAATTGTATGTCATTCTTCTTTTTAGCCTGATGTTGTGTGAAACCTACGTTATCAAAGAAATTAAATTTAAAAAGATACATACCAAAAAATCTTTTGGAGATACATTTTTAAAGTGATTCAATTATTTTTTAAATGTTTCTTATTTTAAAAATGATAATAAATACTTCTCTTAGGTATTTATAAGTTTATATGAATTGGAATAAATATTTTTAATGTTATTTTTTACCCTCACACATGGACTTACCACTACATAATTTTGATTCATTTTTAGAAAACACATTATAAAATTAAGATGAATTTTTAATAGCTTGTGTAATGTTATAACCCCTTTTATGATCTGTGTTATCCTTATCTAGATTTTCATATTAGTACATAAGGGTAAGACATTGTTTTCAAGAGAACCATAACAGTAATCCCCCTTTTCTCCCTTCTGTGTAAAGGTAACCCCTTTTTTGAATCATCACACAAATTTCATGTGAGTTTTCTAAACCATGTGTAATGGAAATCCATGTTTATTCATCTATATAAAGGTAATCCTTCAATACGTATTTATAGGAAACAACCTTTGTAAAGGTCATCACTAAATTTTGAATCTCACTTTTATGTAGATTATGTTTTATAAATATCACATAATGGTTGATATCCATATAAGGTTAAAACACTATAGACATAAACATTTCATAGATTTATATAATATCTAAATAGGTTAAAATCTGTTACATAAAATTTCTATCCAAGCCATACTTTTTCAGGTCTAGTATCATTGGAAACATAGACACATAAAATATTGGTTCATTAATTAACTACATTTCCTATCACTTGGTTCTTTATAACTATTACCATTCTTATGCATATAAATCCTAATAATTTTCTTTATAACCTTAGTAAAGTGAAAGATAAAAAAGGGTGAGCTCATATTCTAAATAATGGTTAACATCGAAGATATCAATCCATGATCATATAAAATCATAATACAAGTATAAGAGTATGAGATCACAAACATAACATAAAAATTTCATACACAAAGTATCATATATCATATAAATTATTAATGGTATAAGGATTTATTATTTCAAAATTCATGGATCATAAGTGTGAAAAATCATCACAAATCAATCATGAACAATAATATCTTGTAATAAAATTGTGGAATCAATATAGGTATAAAAACCATTCCATAATTTCAAGGATTACTATGAAGACCATATAACCATAATAGATCAAGCATCACCAACTATATCTCAGAGTAGATCAAGATTAATGAATAGCCTCCTAAATTAGACCAGGAATGTTGACTTGAATCCCATAGTTATCTCATAATATATAAAACATTTCTTAATTAATTGGAGGGATATATATGTCACACCCATCATATAATGAAAAACATAAACATGTGTTCTAAAATATTATAAGTCATTCATCATATCAAAACCCATGAAATAAAATGGGTTTTATAAAACATTCCTCATTTTATCATAGCATAAACCATGGAAAATTAATAGGATTTAGAATAAATATTTAATAATATTTATAAACCATCCAGAAAAAGAATAATGATTCAACCCTGAGATCATATCCTCAATAAATCCTAAATGAAATCTTGGTTTTCTATCATCAATGAATAGAAATTCCATTACAAATCATTAAAATAATTTTGAGAAAATTAATCATTCCATTTTGAAATCAATTATTTAAAAAATTTACCCATATAAAAAACATATTTTTTAAAATGAATAAGGTAATATTGTAAATTAAGGTTCAAATAAAAGCTTATTCCTTATAGTAGGAAACTATTCTGACATCTAATAAGTTAAAAACAATACTTACACATTTCTTTTAAATCATCACAAATTACTTAGTTTTGAAATTAAAAAAAATTACATTCAAAATGTGTTCTAAAAATTCAAAAATGGTTAAAAATTAATTTTAAACATTAATATATTAACATTAAAAACCTTATTTATTATATTTTTATAAAATATCTCTATATAAGAAAATGGTTTTTCAACATAAGATTGAAGTGAAGATGATTTTCTATAAAAACATATTATCGGTCTCTTAAGTATATAGGGTGAGAAAAATGAACTGAAAACTTGTATTTTCTAGGAAAAAAATTTATAACAAAATTAATGAGATCATTGAGGCTTATATGATAGTATTTCTTAGTTGGAATCTTAATAATAAATATTTTTTTATAAATAATGAGATTATAACATAAATACCCTTTGATATTTGATTACATTTGGATCGTAAGCCTCATTAAAGAAATAAAAATACATTAATTTATAAATCCACATAAATGTTAAAACATAAATCATAAAATAAATTCATGGGTAATACTTAAACAACAAAAAATAAAAATGTTATTAATATGCCATGTGTCTCTCAGAAATAAAAGAGAGACTAGAAACCCCTTTCCTCGAGTTTAACTTCATTCAAAAGTAATATAACCTATATTATAATTAATATATATTTATTATAAATAAATTATAAATTCATTTTCATACTTATAATATCATATATAATCCCTTTATAATATTTCAACATCCCTTTAATCAATAAATCATTATTTTCATAGGTTAATTGTTTCTTTTATCATGATTATTTCAATTCAGTAGTTCCGATCCTTGTTAATTAATCTTTCTTACCACTCCTAAATAATATTAATCATGATATAAATATAATATGAATTCATTATATACATTTTTATAATCATTTATTAAGTTATAGATAGAAAAATTAGTTACACTGTTCATGTAGATGGTTGGGAATATATATCCATGAACATTGTTTTCATTTTTTGATAGATGGAATTAAAGAAAGGTAAATAATCATTCCCAATTAAATAATAATTATATTTTTATTCATTTAATATATAATATTTAATTCCATATTAATTTCCATACATTAATAAAACAAAAAGATGTATTTGATCGCTTTGTTGAGGTGGTATTCCACAGGTATGCACCAATGCTGATATTGTTTTCCAAATGTTTGGAAGGTAAAAAGGTTGATTAAATATTATAATTACATAAGTGAAATTATATCTTCATTAACATATATAGACATTAAAACCAATATAATACCCAGTGATTAATGATGGTCATTAGAAATTAATTGAATCACTTTTTGGAGATGACAAGTCATACGCACCCACAAGCAATAGTTTCACTTCTCAATTGGTGAAAAAATATTGTGTATAATGGTGTTTTAATGATCATTATAAATATTAATTGTATTTATGATGATGAATATATTATATTGTTATAAATACCATATAATTATATGAGGTAAAAAAGAGTATAAAGTAAAGAAATAGGTTTAAGTCATTACCTCTTATTGGAAATGACTATTATATATCTCTTTTAAAGGGCACTAGGGTTGGCCTTTTGGGAAGAAAAAAACCTCTAGAATGTGGATGGATAAAATTAGAAGATAAATTTGAATATTTTGGTCAATATATTAAGTTGAAAAAGGTGTAAAAAGTGAGGGAGGAGGTTCCCTTTTTTTAATTGAGGTGATGCGATCTTTTGGAATTTCACCAAAGACTAAATAATAATAAATCCATTTTCAATCCCAATGGTTACAAAATACCAATAAATAGAACAGCTATGAATTTTTTGACCATATATTTTCACATTCATTGTATCTTAACATTTTCTTATTATTATGTAATTTAATAAAATAATATTCTCATAAAATATCATTATTTTCAATTTAGACACTATTTAATTAATTTGATTTAAAAGACATAAATAATTTTTTTTTTAAATTGAAATATAATCGATTAATAAGATAATTATATGCTATATTAACCTATAAAATTCATGGAACACATTATATCAATTAAATTATATTTATTTTAGTATTTTAAATATATTGTTTGAAATTTATTAATTCAAGAAATACTACGTCGGGGTTATAAAAGAATTATTGGTAATTAAATTATTATTAAAAAATTTAAATAAATTTAAATCATGAAAATTATTTTATTAAAATAAATAAATAATAATATTCATTCATAATAAGTTTTTTCCCTTTGTGAACATAAATGATATATTAAAAAGAATGAGAGTGACATTTTGTAACATTAATTTATTTAAATAATAAATAAGTCAATTTCATGGACAAGTGTCCATTAAAAAACTAATTTTTATAATAATTTTATGAGGGTATAATCAAATTCAAAAAATAAAAATTATAAAAATAATTCCTTTGATTTCACCCTTATGTTTTGGTTGTAATCCTTCATTATGCCTTTTCAAAGTTATAGTGACAATAATATTTTTAATCGTTGAGGATTAATATAGTTACAATAGATGGAAAATAGAAACTAAATGGACCATTATTGATATTATAAACTATATACTATTCACTTAAATGAATTTAATATTTATTGTAATTTTATATCATTTAAGTAACTATTATTTATTAAAAAATATCAATAATTTCAATTCGTACAACAATTCCTTACATCCACATTAATCATGTCAAGGAAATAAGTAAAATTAAAAAGAAATATTTTAATATTTCCCTAATAAGTCATATTATTCTATAAAAGTTTTTATCATGGTAATTATCTTAAATTATATTTCTTTTAATATTTTTAGTTTCAGTTTTTTTATTTTTTTATTAACTTAATTTTTATTGTGTCATTGTTGTATAATAATTTAAGATATTTATTTAATACCTAATAATTTTAAACAAATTATAATTAATAAGATAAGTTTATTATTATTATAAAATTCATTTATATTCATTCAATATGTATTTTAACTCAAATTTATATGATCAAAAATTATTTAATATGTTATTTTGACTTTTTTATTCATTCGACAACATTGTAAAATAATTTGGATGAGACATGTTTTATATAAATATCTCATGAATTACCATAAATACCATATATAATAGTTAATATTCATTAACCATGTTGAAAAAGTACTTATTCCCTCAAAATATTATCTTTAGGATACAATATTGGACATTTCCAGCGTTGGGCCGACGTTGTGTTGGAACAGAAAATGATTTTCATATTAATTATGGAATAAATTATAATTCTTATGTTTTTAATTAATGTTGTATTATATATATTATTTTATCGTACATTATTTGTTTAATATTTTTTATCAATTTAAATATTATTTTTTTGTCTTTGTGATATCACAAAAGATGCATTATTTCTTAAAAATAAATTTTTTACTAATTCATTAGAATTATAATTATTCAACAATAAAAAAAATTATTATTGGTTATATATTAATTTATGAATCCAAAATTAAATTATATTTCATTAGATTCAGTTTCTATAAGTGGTAGAAATCACTGTTAATAAAGATATTTAAAATTAAGTGAACAATATATTTGAGAAAAATGTATTCTAAGTATAAAATTTTTTATATACCAAATTCAACCATAAAATTGATTCAAATTATTTTAATTGGGTTATAAATATTATAATAGAACTAATTTTACATTGAAATTACATTAAAAAATAATGTCAATTTTTAAATTTTGAATCATAAATTCTTTTTTAATAAAATTCATTATTTTTCCCTATTCACTAGAAAATAAATATCATCAAAAAATACAAAAAATTTACACTAAGATAATTATTATAAGACTATATAAAAATGATATTATTTTTATTACATAAAATTAATAAATTATTGATAAATTCATTATAATATTTTCTCACAAGAAGCAGTAAAATCTGTTTAGAGGACGATATATTTTTAAGGCATAAAATGTCTTCACTAAAAAATATGTGATTAATTATTATGAATTTCTCAACACATTAATATTTATTATAACATTTATATACATTTTATAATGTATTTCATAATATTCATACCTTCCAGTTTTATGGTTAGGTTAGGACTGTCACATTAAATAATAATATATTAATAGTGTATCATTATTCTTTTAAATTCAGTGATGCATGTAACACAGGATATCAAAGAAATTAAAATAAATTTCAAAAAATATTTCCTAAAATATTAGTGTGTTACATTCTACACCCCTTTAATAAATTTTATCCTTGAATTTTGGACTTTTTCTCAAAAATCAAAAGATTGACATTTGAAAATTCATTTGTGGAAACCCTCATCGTAAAAAGGTTTAATAAAAATTCATCTTGATATGTGATAATAAGAAAGAAGAAGGTCATCTGAAATAAAAAAACATGGATTCAAAATAGCTTAATATTTGGGGGAAATGAAAACATAGATATGGAAAAAAACCTAATTCAAAAGGACAAATAAAGAGTGATAAACAATATGGTCAGGGGGAAGTTGAACACCAAAAAAATATAAAGATGTGGTGGGTTAAAAGGCCATCGATTTCTTGATAAGAAATGTAAACATATGATATTCTTTTTTTAAAATAATATTACTAAATATGAAAAATTATTTTACTATATAGACTACAGACATAAGAAAATATAGTTACTTAATAAAACAATTCTTCCTCCAATCATATTTTAGTACAATGCCATTTTTTTCTAAAAAATATTGTCAACAAAAATGAATTATTTATCATTCCTAAAGAACTAAAATCACTTGTACAGAGCAGCTAATTCCATAAAAGTATAACATGTTATTCCTCCCATCTCTAGAAATTAACCAAAACTAAAATGGTATCACAATTTAATACAATTCCTAAAATGAATAAAAATTTTTACGAAGAAGTACTAACTTATTCAAATTGAAAAAGTAATATCAAATGATCAATTTAAGTAATTATATAAAAAACTATCCTAAAATTATGAAAAAAGTCATAAATTACATTGAAACTAAAAATCAAAATTATTTTATCACATATTTTTTTTAGGCTAATTTAATATTTATCTCCAATCATCATTAGTCCTTCATAAATTCATATACTAAAATATATCTGCACTAATCATATAATATCGATGATATTATAATAATTTCCATAAATAAATTACCTTATATCTCAAATAACTTCAATAACCATAATTTAATCATTTTTCTTACTTTTAACATAATAAGTACTATTAAAAAAGCCCTTACATTTTACATGTAATCCATAGAATCATTATAATCATTAGTAAAACCATTACCTATACAACTTTTTCAAGATTTCCCTGTAGGAAATTGATTTGCATAATTCTTGTACTCTATGCATTTAAAACATTCAACAATCTAAGATATATAAGGGAGACCACTATTCTCATACTTTCATAAACCAAAATTTTCATTTTTTTCACGTCAATTACTTGATTTCTGTCGTTATTTTCTACACACAAGACATATTCCAATTCCTCTGAGACATTCCCTTGAGTTCTTCTTCCCATATTCTTGACATGTAGGAAGCTGAATCTTATTTACTTCTTTTTTATAATAAAAATCCATTTTTATCTTATTAAGTGTGTCAGGAAACTCACCCATGTTGAAATTTATGATTATATTGTAAGATATTTTCATAAGAATAATCACAAAGTGTCACATTCAATATCTAATTTCTATTGGTTAATCATAAAGACAACTATTCCATTGACTATCACATTCAATTTTAACATGATTCCTTCTAGTTCCATCCATTAACTAAAACCACGAATCATAGTGTGAGAAATAATAATCATAGTTAGAAACACATTATCATGAGATATCATTTAAATGTTAACTAAATAATGACATGGTATTTTATGAAACCTTATGTATAAGCTAAGACATTCAACATCGTTAGCAAAACATTTGGATTTTATGATAAACATAGTCATATACACGGGTTTCTCATTAAATTATTTTCATCCAAGTTTCCAAAGGTTATATAAACCTTAAAATGATATCAATTACAGCAACACAAACTTTTCATACATATAGATGACATTGAAATATATAAATATTAATTACATAAAATTTCAACCCATGTAGATATCTTATATGTATAGTATCTTTAGAAACTCAGTATCATTAACTATTTATTAATAAATTAACTACACCAACTCCCACATAGATCTTTAAAACAATCAGTCCTATTTAACACATCATACTTACTAATTTTCTTAATAACTTATCGATATGAAAACATAAGAATGGTGAGATTAGATTGTCGGTAATGGTAAACATGGGAGATAACAATCCATGATAATATATTATTATAATACAAGTATAAGAGTATGATATCATGAATATAAAATAATAATTTCATATCCAATATATCATGGATCATAGACATGAGTAATGGAATAAAACATTATCAAATCAAAATACTTGGATCCTATAAATAAAAATTAACAATAAATCAATCGACAACTATAATATCATTTCCAAAAATTGGTGCATTAACATAGGTATACAATCTATATAATAATGTCAAGGTTAACTACCAAGACCATTAAACTATAATAGATCATGAATCATAACATATATCCCCTAGTAGATCAAGAACATCAACTTTCATCTCATTGTAGATCAAGAGAATTGACTAGAATCACTTAGATATATCATGAGATATAAAACTTCACCCAACACATTAGTGTGAGATATAGGTCCCAACAATCATATAATGAATATAAAACATATGTCTTCCATAAGATCATAAAACATTCATTATATCAAAACATGTGAAGGGAAATTGGTTTCCTAAAAAATTAGTCATTTCATCATTGCATAACCCATGATAAAAATGGGTTTCATAAAAATTGTGTCATTATATTCATAAATCATCTACTAAAAGAATAAAGATGATATATTTGGATCATATCCCATGAAGATTATATTTTAAATCAATGTTTTTTGTCTTTTATGAATATAAATTCTATTAAAATATCATTAAAACATTTTTGAGGAAAAATACCCTTCTATTTTGAAATCACTTATTAAAATTTTTTTCACATATAAAGAAAAACAGTTTCTTTGAAAATGTCCACATAAAATTATAAATTAAACATAAAATCTAAAATTATTCATGATGGTGGGAAAATTTTCTCATTATGTATAATTTAAAAAAACATTCCATCCATACTTTTTTGTAATAGTAAAAATATACTACATTTTGATGTTGAAAAAAATATTCATTTCAAATAAAGTTTTAAAAAGTCATAAATGTGTAAAATTTTATTTGAAAAATCATATAAGAGTACTAAATAACTCTTTAAAAAAATTTAAAAAATGTAAATATAAATTAAAAAAAATTCAAATGAAGAGAGGAATGGATTCAATTTTCCATAAAAACATATTTTTGGTCTCCTAAGAATGTTAGGTGAGGAAAATGAAATAAAAAATTTTATTTTAATGAACATACATTGGATAATAAAATTCATGAGTTTATTTAGTGGTATATTATATTATTCCATCTTCATAAACATAATTACAAAGAATGTTGATAAACAATGATATTGAATAATAAAAACACTTACAAATTTGGAAATATTTTGATTGTAAGTACCATGAAATAAATAACCCTATTTGGGTTTATAAATCCCACTATAATTAATAATTTGAATAATAAAAAATATTCATGGGAATTATATACACCACATAAAATAAATAAGTGGTGAATATGGAATGTGTCTCCCCAAAATAAAAGAGAGACAAGAAATCCCTTACCTCATATTTTTTTTTCATAAAAAGTAATTTAATCACATGTATAATAAATTTAAATTTTTTATCATTCTATAAAATATTCATGTTCATAATTATTATATCATATATTATCCCTTTATAACAATTCGACACCCCTTTTATAAATAAATAATTATTTTTTCGGTGTATACTCTTTTGTCTATAATAAGTATTTTTGTTTAGTAGTTTCATTACTTGTAATTTTATCTTGTTTACATTAACTAAAAATTATTAATCATGAAAAAAAATATTATATAATTTTTTTAAATATATATATTTATTTTCATCCATGATTAAAGAGATTTAAAAACGAATTACATAGTTTATAGAGATGGTGGTCCATACATATATATGAAAACAGTTTTCATTTTTCAAAGAAATGAATAAAAATAAATAAATAATAAAAAATAATTCATGATTAATTATATATATTTATTTTTGTTGTATTTATCAATGAAATATTTTCCATTGAAGTAAAATATAAATGAAAAATTAATCACATCACTTTTTAAAGGTGGAAGTCTACACATACAAATGAGCGACATTATCATTTTCCAATGATTTGGAATGTCAGAAGGTATTTGTTATATTGTAATTCCAAAATATAAATTACATAATATATTCCATATATAAAAATTAAAACCATCAAAATACTGATTCATAAAATTTAGTAATTAGAAATTAAGTATATCTCTATGTGGAGACGGTAATCCGTACATACACACTAGTGTTATTTTTTACTTCTCATTTTGTGGAAAAGAGGGTATATAATGTTGTATTGATAATCATAATAACATTTAATAATATTGAATATATTTATTTTATTATTTTATTATAACTACAATATATTTATAGGAGATAAAGAAGTGTAGAAAATAAAGATATTGGTTTCAGAGATCGCTTCTTTATTGAAACGACACATTTAAATATTTTATAGAGGGGTCTAGGGTTGGTATTTTGGGAAAAAGAAACATATAGAATATGTCGAGCTAATTAGAGAAGATTAATCAATATATTTGAGTTGATATAGAAGACCCAAATTGGGATATATAAATGCGGGAGGAGGTGACCTTTTATAATTGAGGTGAGGGGAGCGTTTGGATCAAAAGATTAAATTATAATAAATTTATTCTCAATTTAAATTGTTCCAAAACAACTATAAATGGAAAAGGGAGGAAATTTTAGACCATATATTATCCACCTTTTTCTATTTTAACAATTTTATGATTTCTAAGTAATTTAATAAAATATTATTATCTTAAAATATCATTATTTTCAATTTAGACACAATTCACTTAATTTGACTTAAAATACATAAATCAACAGTCTTAATTAGAATAAAATCCTTTAAGTGGAAAATATTATTCAATTTTATCCTCTTGAATTCATTTTACACGTTAAATCACTCAAATTATGTTTATTTTGGAAATTTTAATATATTTTTTTATATATTTTATGAATTGATAAAATATTGCATTGGTGAGGTATAATAATTTATCATAATATAAAAATTACCAAAAAAATAAATTAATTTCCATCTTAAAGATAATTTTATTATTCATATAATTAATATTAATATATATTTATAATTTTTTCCCAATGTGAACACATAAGGTATATTACATACAAAAAGAGTGTCATTTTGTATCTCTCTTTGATTTAAATAATATATATCCCATTTTCATGGTAAATTGTCCATTAAATAACTCATTTTTGAGCCTAAGGTGATAATGTTTGAATTACCTTAACCCAATAAAAAATATAAATGTTTTTAACTATGTTTTTACACAATTTTTATATTTTAACACTACATTAACCATTTTCAAACATAACATGATAATGAGGTTTTTAATCATTATGTGTTAACATGGTTACCATAAATGGAACAATTTCCCATAAAAGTAATAGAGTTTATTTTAAAATCCATAAATTGGTCAACTAGATGTATATAAGATTTTTTAAATTTTACATCTTTTAATAAAATAATATTTAATTTAAAATATCATTTATATTAATTTTATAACTATTCATTATTTTAACATTAATAATATCTATAAAAAAAATAAAATTAGAAAGAAAATTTTTAATACATTTTTAACATGTAATATATATCTAAAATGTTTTTTATCAAAATAAATAAATCAAATTATAACACTTTTAATATTTACAATACATTTTTTTTCATTTTTCCATTAATTTAATAATTATCTTGTCTATGTTATATAGGGATTAAAGGCATTTAGTTTCAACTAAAAATTATGAATAAATCTCCATCATGAAAATAAGTTTATTATTCTAAAAATATAAAATAATAATCATTAAATATGAATTTTAACTCTTATATATGTCATGAAAACTTATTTAATATGTTTATATGTCTTTTCTGGTCATGCACAAGCATTGCATAAGTATTTGGAATAACCAATTTTTATACAAAAATAATTAATGTATAACCATAAAAATAATATATAATAATTAATATTTAATAACCTAGTTGATCAAAAACTTTTACCAAATCAAATATTATCTTTAGGATACGATATTTTAATTTTCCAATGTTGCGCAAGTTCCCATGGGTACTAAAAATTATTTTTATATTTATCATGTTATAAAATTTAATTTATATGATTTGAATTATTTTTATATTATAATTCTATTTTTTTTATTATACATGATTCATTCCATTGGTTTAATGAATTTATATATTATTTTTATGTATTGTTGATATCATAAAAGTTGTTGTATTATATAAAAACTAGAATTTTTGTTATTATTCACTAAATATTTAAATTATTTGGAAAAGGGTTAAAACATAATCATAGGATATATTATACTTGTTCAAAAAAAAATTACATTGATTCAAATTTAATTTCTATATGTTATATAGATTAATTTCATTATAAATAAAAAATATGTAATGAATATTAAATTTTAGGAAATGCCTTTTTAAGTATAAAAAGTTTTTTATACAAAATTAAAAACTGAAATTGTTTTAAATAAATTTTATTGTATTATTTATAATATAATATAAGTAATTTTACTTTTAAACCATTTTTGAAAAATTGTTTGTTTGTAAATTTTTGAATCGGAAATACTGTTTTTAATAAAATTCAATATTTTTCACAATTCACTGTAAAATCAATATTTTTTTGAAAAATCCCAAAATTTCACCATAATATAATTTGGATAGGATTTTTTAAAAAGTGACATTATTTTTATTAATTAAATTTATTAAAATTTATAGTACTTAATTATAATATTTTGTTACAAAAGTCAATAAATCATTTTTGATGAAGATATATTTATAAAGCATAAAATAAAATTCCTAAAAATTGGGTGATTATTTAATAATAAATTTTTTAAACATTTATAATGATTATAATATTGATATATTTTTTATAATGTAGTTTTTCTTATTCATAAAGGCTAATTTAATGGGTAGGTTATAACATTCACGTTAAATAAAAATATTTTATTACTATATCATGGTTTGATTAAACTTAGTCTTCAGTGTAATGAAAGCTATCAAAGAAATTTAATTCAATGTAAAACAAATATATCATAAAATATGGGGTTTTTAGAAAAACCAAATAAACCTTTTATATCATGTATATATCTCATGTAGTTGTAATGTGGTTTTCTTTAAATTCCTCAATTTTCCTCCCATTTTGATTTTCAACGCATTTATAATGTAAACTAATGAAATAATTGTATAAATTTGTGGTTTTGAATATATTATGTGTCTTAAACACAATCGATAACCCTATATAATTTTATGAATTTTAAAAATCACAATGGTAAGAAAGTGGAAATGGTTTTAATATAAATTTAATGTGAATTAAATATTCCCCTAGAACCTATATCTGCATATATTAAAATACCATATTTTCCTTATTAATGGGTATATTCATTTTTATTAAGTATTAGTGAACCAATGTAATCTTATTAAACTATTTAAATACATATTCATTTGATCTAATTTTCTTCCTTAAATGTCAGACCGGTGATTTCCAAGCTGTAGAAATATGTATATCTCTGCCTCTATATCTCTCAATTTATTTTTCTGAAATGTTTCAATAAAAATTAAAAATAGGGGATCTAGGAATTATCTTTTTTTTCAATTGTGAAACAATCATTATTTATCATCTTTGATTTAAATTTATGTGATTAACCATGAGATGATGATAAATTTTTTCGCATAAAGAATAGTTATTGAAGAGTTTGGAAATTCATGTAGGAATAATAACCAATTGATAACCTCATGTAGTAAATAAAATATATTATATAAAATATATAAAACTATGAGGGACCCCAGAACACACTGACTAGGGAAGGGTTAATTAGTGTGTCATCTTTTCCTCAAAACTGGTGGATCTTTCCCCACATTGGTAGGAACAAATTAAACCTATCAGTTGGTAATGTACTGAAAAAGTAACCATATGAAAATAGTTTAGAGAAAAATTTTGCATCCTTCACAACTAAGGGATATTCCAAGGAAATACACTAATAGTGTTTCTGTCATACCTATATCCACTAATCATAATTATTTATGGAATAAAATAGTTTAGCCATAGTCACTCTGATCTCGACAAATTGCCTTTACAATATTTTAGGGATAGAACACTTCTGTCGACTTGCCTAGCTCACTGCCTTGGGTTATGTATTACAAATTTTTTCAACATGAAGGTTACTAAAATTTATTGGTACTAAATTATTTGTCCCTATCTATCCCAATACACTTCTTGCACCACATACCTATGTTGATGCACTATTAATGCCATATTCACTGAAAAACTGATATTCAAAACATCCTTTTATAAAGATTCTTCATAAAAAACACTACCTTCAAAATGCTCAAAGTCCTTGGGGAACAAACTATCTTCATGAATCTCAATGATTCAATGTAAAATACACCCATCATCTTGAGTCACTCATTAATCAAAATCATTGGTATCAATTAATACATTACACGTCTTTTTGCGATGCTGATGCTCACATGGAATTTAATTTCATGGAGTTACCCGGGCTTCATGAAATTAGATTGATTATATATTTTCCTTGGAAAAATTCTTCGAAAACAATTTGGGGTTAGCCTCATATTTATAGGCACATCAATTCATGATTATCCACCACCTGTTAGCACATTTTCTAGATCATTTCAAAATATCCTCGTGGTGTTCATACTATCATGAAGCTCTATGTAAATTCATAGTTAATGATGCTCATCATAATCATAGATATTTCCCTATAAAACATAGTTCCTTTTAGAATCCCCATAAAACATATATTCATGGAGATGTTCTATTGAGAATTTACAATATCGTGAATCCATCCATCTAGAAAATAACAACATTGATTCCAACAAACTATTACTTGAAATATATTATAATACCGTGTAGTTGTTTAATACATCTATCCCGAATCTGGGGATCACATTAATTATACAATATATTTTATCAGTTATAAATAATCTATGAAAAATTGGTAGAATGATTGCATGGTACCTTTTAATAGACTAATAAATTTGAACTTATCAAGATAGAGTAAAATTAGTATTATTTCAGGCTGGATATTAGTCATGTTTATTTTTAAAGTATTACATATTGATGAATGATAATTAATTATCATAATATAAATTTATCTAAAAAACATAAAAAGGCAACATCGCATGATTTAGAATAAATAATTGTTGTTAGATAAATAGAAGGATTATTATATGAAGTATATAATAATTATTATTTTATAATTTTTATATTGCATAAATTTTCTTGGTAAAATTATATTTAACATGAAATTTATGTGGATATTGATTTTATTTGATAATATTAGATATTATTTTATGAAAAAAAACTAATAACATGTTTTAGAATAATTATGATTACTCGGTAAATTATCATAGAGATTGAAACAGATAATTACATACTATAGTCTAATTAATATCTCATAAAATAATAATGGAATCCTGTTGTGGTGGTAAAAGGAATAAATAATATTTATGAAAATCATTTTATAATAGTACATGTTAGAAGATTGAAATTTTGATTATCAGGTGTTAAAAATGATTAATCATTCATATTGGGAATTAAATTATTGGAATGATATTTGTCATTGAATATGTCTCATGATACATCGTAATATTTACTTGATAGTGTTTTATATACATGCATTTTTTCTTGATGTTACGTTGCATGATTGATAGGCTTATAATTTGATAAAAAAAATATAAATATATATATATATATATGTATTAATTAAATATAACAGAAATGAAATACATAGTTATTGAACATCTTGAAATTACATAAACATGGAATTAAAATTTGAGGCAAGTTACACTGATGGTAGCTAATATAAGCTACTAAGATAGGTTTCATAATGAGAAAAATAATTCGTATAAGAAACATATTAATTAAAAAATGAATTTATATGGTTTTTTGTTAAAGATAAATTCATTGGGACTGATTGATCCCATATTTGATTTTGGGAAGCTTTAATGCCATGATTTTATTGCCTTAGTTTCTATTAAAATTATATGTATAATAATAAATTTGATATATATATATATATACTCTAGAAGTTAGATCCTTGATGTGAATGATTGGTAACCTAATATGATTGGAATACATGATGAGGAATGCGCTAGAGGGTTAAGGCTATATTTATAGTTAGACATATATTAAGTAATATGATATGAGATTGGGGTATATTGATGGAAAATATCAATGTTTGTTGGACCAATTTGATATTATGGTCAATGGCATGTGACACTAGGGTGATTGGGATTAATTAAAATCAGGTATTTCTTATAGATTCATATTTCTAGCATGATTCTTACTTGATGGTTCATGATAAGATGTCATTTATATGACTGTTTTATAATTGAATGATGCAGTTTGACACTACACACTATGAGTAAATCATTTAAGTGGAACATTGGTTTAAAACAAAGATCACCCATATATTTATGAATAGTAATGAATTAATGAAAGAACATGGTTAGTTATTGATGCATACTTCAAATGATGGAATATTCAAGAATAAAATTAAGGAATTAATAGTGTCATTGTTACTTGAATTAAAATATTAAAATTTTGATCTTATAAATAGTATAATATTAATTAATGTTGTGATTATTAATTAATTTTGACGTTTGTATACTTATTTGTTATCTAGACCTCAGTAGTGGAAATTGGGTGTTCTATGTGATGATAGAAGTAGAAAAGTCTATGGCTAGGTAGTTTCCCATAGTGTGGTTTTGTATGATATTATAGTATATTATATAATTTAATATGACACACCCCCCTCAATGGTAGGGAATCCAACACCAAAATATTCAAGGGGTGTTTTCTCCAGTATCAAAGATAGAGAGGGAAATAATAGAGTAATTCTCCCTCTCTCACACTCTCGCTTCATATGTAGTATGAGTAGGAGTATCTGAAATTATAATGGCTTGTGGTTTATAGTACATTCCTATCTGGGTTATGATGTCTCAATGTTTCACTATAAATTTATGTGAAGGTTTTATCCTCTTGAAGTTCCTCAAAAACTTATATCAAGGAGTGGTGGTTACAAAGTCCCATGGCTGCACTCGCATGGGATATGATTTCATGAGATGTTGGGACCTATGAAAGATAGCAGTATGATTAGATAATTCCCAACTCACATCAAAGATGACTTGACTTATATAAGAGAAAATAAATGGATTTGTGGAATTGGGTAGTATAAATGATATAAAAATTGATAAGTAAAAGTGAGGTATCTTTTTTTATATGTATAGATTTCATATAAAGTTTTTTATTTTTATGAATTATTTAGTTTAGTGGGCCATGGTTAGTATGAGAAAATAATACTATACCTATTTAGGTGAAAAATTAGTTTCATTTTTTTAGTAGTTGGTATTTATTATTTTTCTTTCACATCTTTCTTGAATTGATTATAGTAGGATCCTATAAAATATACTTGTTATTATCACCCTGCCTAAATATAAACTATTTTTCAAGTCTATGGGAGCTGGTTAGTGATCGAGTAAGATTTTAGTAGTTTGAGGAGTTGTTTAGTAGTTATTGAAGTTTTTTTGATAATTTATCCCTTTTTATATTTTATTTCAATTGTACTAGTTAGGTATTCGATTACATTCACATGTTGGTATTAACATATATTTTATGTAGATAGCTTCTTTATTTGTTATGATAATGAGATATTTGGTGGGTTTTCTCATATTATCTCATACTTCTCAATCTTTATGAGGGTTATGAATCCCATGTTTGTGATTGTATATCCTTGGTGCTATTATCCAACTTATGTTCTATAAGTGGATATATTTATGCATCAGTATCTCTCTTTCTTCAGTTTTGGACTTGGATGGTATCATTAGAGGGAGAGGGTCGTGATTGAGTGGTTTTAGAGGTAATGGTTGAGAGATAGGGAAATTTTTGGATTTAATCACTAGTGACGATTCATGGGTTGGAAAGGAAACAATATCATATGGGATGATTATATTCTATAAATAGGGGACAATATTTAGTAAACACGATTTTAGGCACCCATATATTCCATTTAAGCACCTTTATGTTTACTAAACATTCTAAATAAAGTGATTCTACATTCGGGGTAGATACCTATGAAATAATCATATAACATGTTTGTGTGTGTTTGTGTTTGAAATGGGTAGAGAATGGGAAATATGTTAAAAATTAATGAATGAATTAACCTTAAATAATATATGTCCCATATTAGATGTCTTTAATTGTTTTTTCTAGGAATGTATGTTGGTCAATGTCCCTACCAGGTTCATGGTAAGTACATTCTGGAACATGTGTCATCAAGTCATAATAGAGTTAATGATGATGATGAAAACATATGAAAGATGGAACTCTATGCTTTCCATCTCTAGGGTCTATAGAAATTTGAGGGATTTATTTTGGATCATGGGATATAAGTTTTATTATAGGGGCGGAGATAGTCTATAGTTTAAATCATGCTCAGAGGTAGAAATTGGGTTAGTTGGTTTTTATGATGTTTCTTAGGACAACTTGATTGTTTTGGCTCCTATTCTTCAAGATTATGATGGTCTAGTTTTTTTGTGGGTTAAGTTACTTGATCAATTTTCAGTTCGAGTTTCTTTCTTTAACTATAAATATATATTTTTAACCAGTTGTATTTTCCTTCACTGGGAAATTTATAATATTTCTATTGGTATGTGGTTGGACCATTGAATTTACTTATTGAGGTTATAACTATTTTATTGTTTCCGCTTGATGTTAATAACTATTATTATAATCATTCTTGGATTATTTCCCCTTTAAACTGTGTGTAGGTATAAAACCTCGTTATCTTGATTGACACCCTCCAATTAAATACATAATCCGTTAATTTTTGTATCACTTTGACCATTAGTTTGAAACTCAAACCTAATTTCATTCAGAGATAGTATGTATAACTCATTCCTCAAGACTGGTGTTAAGATGAACATATGGTCTAGGGAAAGGGTTTCTCTAACCATATTCATATCATTCTATAACCCTCTACTAGGGTTTTATGTTGTTAATATATAGTGTAAAACCAAATTTTTGAGGTATATCCCTATGATTTAAGTGTTTAAAAACCTTTTTCAAGATTTTATTTATATTTGGAGAGGTTTGGTATGGGGGTTGGATATTTTGGGAGTGGTTTTACTTCTCTTGGAGCACCACAACAACTTAAATTCCTAATGAAGGTCATGTACATGGGTGTTGTGTGCGGTGTGTGTCCCGATGCAATAAGTGTATTCCATATAACTCGGATACTAGGTGTTTCTAGGGGTGTGGAACACTTGGTGCATCACTATATCAATCTAAACATCTAGTGGTCCCAGAGCACACCATAGCCGAGGGTGTGGTGTACCCAAAACATCCAATCCCCATACACAAGTGTTTTTTGGTTACCCATGTCATACCGCCTGCGTCTCATCTTCTTAGAGTGTCCATGCCTATTGTGGGCTCCTATAGTGTGTGGTGTTCGTAAAACCCATATTTTTAAATAGTTGATTATTACACCCATCTTGGAGTAAATCAATGTGATATATGTATGTTCTTAATGGGGGAGATTTAATGTGGCTTTTTCCTGAAACTATTAATCCTTTTCACATCCTCTTTTTTATGTTTTCTTAGGATCATGTATTTTATGGTGACATTGTGGAGACCTTATTATTGTATGGTTTTATACATTTGGGAGGTCGATTATTGGTGTTTTATATCATTATTATCTATTTTCTAGTAAAATCACTTGTCTCGGGGTTGGTGTATTCTCTCACATTCTTTTCTTCTATAACTTGATGGGTTATATTTTAAAAAATTTATTATAGTGTTTTATTTGTAAATTATTTTTGAAACATAACATGAAAATTATAGTTTTTGAATGATATCAAAATGATGAATTTAAAAATAAAGACAATATTTTTTTCTATGAATCCTTTATAATTTTTTTAATGGAGGATTATATTTGAATCTTGGAATAATTGTGTTGACATGTGTTCATGTTCATGAGGGAAGGATCATGTTTGGTAGTACCACTATCAAATAAAATAATACACCGTATGGAATATGGTAAAAAGTACCATCATTAAATTAGGTCACCAAATGATGGATTGGGGAAATGATGACTCACCAATTTCAATTATAGGGAGGTCCATGACAAGCATTATTGTGTGGGTGTGTATGAACATGGGACGGTTAAGCAAAATTTTAAGGAAGGATAATATGATTTTATATATTTTTTCTTAAGTGTAACTCATTTATGGATTTGTATAAACTTTTTATCTACTTCTCATATATTTTATAAAAAATATTCTAACTACATCTTATCCCAGTGCTATATATGTCTCTAGGGATTATCTACTGAGTGTTATACTCACCCGCTACTTGGGAACATTGGTGAATTTGTAGATATCATTTATTAGGATATAGAAAACCGGAAAGTCAATTATTTCTCAAAATCATTGATTTTTTTCCATGTTTGGTGATGATGGAGATTGCAATTATTCATAATATAGTCTGGAGTGGTTCCACATTGGGGCCTGAGTCTTTACTACTTTAGATTCCAAGTATTGATATTCATTTATAATTTATTATGTTATTACTCTACAGCTTTAGTTTCATTGGATTACATTTGAGTTTTATTTTCTATAGTCATGCTACATATAGTTTTGTTTGGGTGTATATATTTTATCTTAGCAGGTTATGTTTTTTACTAAATAAAAATTATCCCAAATTTTTTGTTAATCCCATAGAATTTATTTCCATTCTTTGGTACCTTAGGGGTGTAACCTAAGGTCAGAAGAATTCCTGACTGAACCCAAGACAATGTTTGTATGAGGATGTTACATATTATATTAGTATCTTTGTCCT
Organism: Viscum album; assembly: GCA_963277665.1. Classification (NCBI taxonomy): domain Eukaryota; kingdom Viridiplantae; phylum Streptophyta; class Magnoliopsida; order Santalales; family Viscaceae; genus Viscum; species Viscum album. The sequence goes on along the minus strand of OY728135.1, from coordinate 440,316,259 downwards.
TGATTCGGGATAGTACAAAAGAGATAGGATGTGTCAATACATGGAATTTATAGTATAAAATTACATAGTTAATTCATGTTACTAGGTACCCAACACAATTGTTGTTATGAACTTCTAGGTATGTAATTAACTTAGCATCATGGGTATAATTAAATTTTTTTAGGTATCATGGATTATTAAAGGGAATTTCCATATGAAATGGAATATCAACATGATTAATAGATTTTGGTATTTTGATATCGTGATTTTGTTGTTGATATTAAAAAATATAACCATGAAAATATGAATACTGAATGTTCTAAATTGTTGACTTCTAAAATGGTTTTAAGAATGAAAATCCCACCACTAATGAGAAAAAGAATCTAGTGTCAGGGAGTAATTGAGAATGTGGTGGAAGTTGGACCACAATTGAACAAGAATTTATATTATATTACTGTGAATGAATTTCATGCAATTTTTAAGGGACCTAGAATAGAGAGACCTCATCAGGTGAATCAAAGAATGGAATCTCTAAATAAAAACACAACAATCTTTAATGGTGATTATAAAATCATGAAATAAAAAGTATGGCTAAGAAGGATGTCCAAAAAAATTTACTTACTAGGGTATCCAAATTAAATAATATTCATGATAGAAACATATATTCTTAAAGAAATGGTGCATGTATGTTGATACTTATCTATTCAAGATATGTTTTTCCATTATAATATAGATCTATACATATATTATAAATTATTTTTGTGAATTTCCAATAAAAACTCAGGAAATAAATCTTCCAAATATTAACCATGGAATAATATTCTAAACCACAATAAGAATTCAGGTTTGTGACTGAATATACTAGAAAATTCATTCACCTTGTTCACTTTTCATATTATATATATGCAAGTAAATTATTGAAAGAATATATATTTAAAGAGGTTATCAGAACAGTGGTTTTCTCAAAGGTGTTAATGTTATATATTATATATTATATAGAAATGGTAAATTAGGTACTAGTTTTAGACATATATCTTTTATAAATTCTTAGTGGATGGGATGCCTTTATAAATCTGAGTATATATCGAAATTTCAACATAGGTAACTACAGTAAGAGGGAGAGTTACTCCCAAGTTATTAAGGTACAAGAAAATCAATACAATGAATCAATATCTTATCCACCATGCCATATCAAGGAACCTAACTATATTAGTGAATCACACTTGCGTATAGAAAGAAGGAATGCATGAATCAATTAAAAAACATCGACAACTATGGAAATAAAAAACAAATCAACAATTATTGGGTTAAAATTTTGATATTAGCATGCGGGACCCATTAAATTAATCCTAAAACATAATATTCTAGGATGGAAAATTCTAATCATACTAGTTCTTGTCCATAAACTCAAATGAACCTAGATACATCCATGAACACTTCGATTGAAAATTTGACACCTAATCCGGAAAGTAATGTTTGACCTAAATGGATGATGTAAGATAAAAAGGTGTGGGTGTGTTTTATTTCTTGATAATATTATGGAATATACGTTTATTATACTAGATTAATATGATTATGTTAATAAATTGAAAAAAAATAAATGAACACAATCGTTTTATTATATTTTGGATCTAAATGATCCTAGTCCACTCTTTAAACCTATAATGAACTAAAAGAGATAAAAACCAATATATCCACTAGAATATTACAATGACCTTTTCAATAATAGAGTTATAACGTAATTAAAAAACCTTTTTCACATAGATTTTTAAACCCAAATAGACCTTTATTTTTTCCACCCAGAGGCACAACCCGAATAACCTACCTTTTCAAACATGGAGGCACCACCCAATGTCTAAATTTTTTTTGTGAGGCAAAACCCACAACCGTTATCATTAATGGGGAGTATAAACCCTTACAATTATGAAAATATGACAATAATAAGAAGACATGAAATCATTGAATATGATGAACAATTCACTTTCTATCAGTGTATACAAGAATAAAATCTCTTGTAATAAAGGATAAATTGATTTTAGTTTAGCTGGGAGCTATAGTTATGCAATAGAAAAATGAATCACTTGTACAAAATATAAAATAATCAACATCATATCACTATATCATTCCCACTAATTCAACCAACTATATGTATAATGAGTTTCTTTTCACACAACAAATTTAAAATTTTGAATATGTTGTGTCAATATTTTTCCAATGAACTACTTTAGAGTAGGCCATATTCATTTCCCAAATAAATATCCAGGTGTAAATAATTTTTAAATAAAAAATAGAATTTGGTATTTCTTCTTCAATATCCTGTAAAAAATAACATAATATATAGTGTAACTTATTATAATAATTAATATAGAATTAAATAATAAGCATTAATATCCTTATAAATAACCCCACATAATATTTAAGACCATCCTTTCATATTTAAGACTAACCCTTCCAAATTTTAATATAGATATTTCAATTTCCAAAATTTCTATGTGAATACCAATATATTTAAATATCATGAAAATATAATTTAATTTATCATAAATTAATTTTAAATATGTTCACATGGATTTTAAATAATTAATACGTAATTATAGAAAAATCAAAACATTAATTATATTCATAATTAACTTGATGTAATGGTATATATGATATAATATTAAAAGAATTATAATTTCATGTATAGGAAATTCTATAAAATCATAGGAAAATTTAAATTTCAGTTATATGAAACAAATACACTGTGTATGGGTACCAAAATTGTATCCTAACATAGATGACTACCCTTACATAGCATTTGGAGATATCTGATTACTCTTATGTGAGACCTATATTGCCATTTTGTAGGCATTGAAAAAAAATAGTACCCTTACATAAGTTATTGGAATTATCTTATATCCATATAAAAATTTTCTTCACCCTAACATGAGTATATTAGTACCCTTATCGTGTTTATTGAAAAACACGGGTGTCCATATGAACATGTGCTAGTCCCGTTATGCATGTCAATCCAAAAATATCTTACCTTTATTTGTGATTTAATTACCATTAAACCAGCTCAGTTACCTTTGTGAGAGACAAGTAGTACCTTAATATAGGTACTGAAGTACCTTTAACCAAGCCCTGGTTACACATACACAACTAATAAAAATCATGAGTTACATTTATAATGAATATGTTACCCTTACATAACTACATTTTCACCTTTACTCAGCACTGGTTACCCCTAAGGATCTAGTAAAAAACATTGGTCACCCTTTTGTACCTCTAATAATAAGTGTGTTAACATTGATAAAATATGAAATTACCCAAAAATAGCGAGGAGTACCCCTTCGTAGCAAGGAATTACTTAATGTAACATTAAAAAAAGAATTCTACCCTTATTTAAACCATTGAAACTTCAAGTTACCATTATGATACTGCATAAAACCCACTATACCCTTACAAAACATATATAAATATAAGGTTATATTTACATAATAATTTAAAAACATGTAAAAATAATTGTAAAAGATCTAAAAGATATTTTTAGGTAATGAACTCAACATGAAACATATAGAACGAGTTATAAGAAATTAAAACATGAAATCTAATGATATATCTAGTAAAAGATAATATGATACAAATTTTTTTGAACTTTCTATAATCAATACAAAAAATTAAAATCTAATGATAATAATAAACAAAATTTTGAAAATTATAATTAATCATTATATGATATTTTTTAATTTTCAAACCATAATAATTAAATGTGATCCATAGAGCTACTTCAACAAAGATTGATTTTTCATGTGATAGATGATCAATAGTTATACGATATAGTGCATGCTATCATGTAATACCCATATATTTCATAGCATGTTATATTTAATAAATTTTGTTTCATGCAATGACGCCTTGACTTTCATAACACACACGATTGGGTTTATGCGAAATAAAACATTAGTGTGGTAATTATTGCAATGATATATTTACAACATATCCATTAAATACAGTAATATAAATAGTAATAAATAATTTTTAAATATTATTTACAACATTTTAACATAAATAAAATATATTTATATTTAAAAGAATATGTTTTTGTATAATAATTATTAGTTTAGAAATACTATTTTCTTAAAGTAACTACTTTTTTGACCTTTTGTGAAAAATAATAAAATTAATTTCAAACACTCCTATAGATTTAATTTTTTATAATAGACTTAATTTTTGAATTCAGAATATCAAAATTATCTTAGGGTGATTTTTTGATATTTTTCTGAAAACATTTAATTTTTTATGAATAGGGAATCACTGCATTATTGTTTAAAATTGACTTTTTAATGTAAATAATTATTTTAATTTTAATTTATTTAAATTTAAAAAAAGATAAATAATAAATATATGAACCCAATTTAGTTCATTGGCATCATTTTATAATATAAATAGATAAAACAATTATTAAACTTTTGAACATCTCTTTTACACGCCTTCTAGCCAATTCTACAAGATTTGCATTAAATCTAATTTTACTTATTTTGTGAATTAAATTTTCAAAATGGATATATATGGTTGAAATAAGTATAAAAAAATTTCAAATAAGATCACAATAATTTTTCATGAATAGTTACTTTTGGATTTAATTTACCACGGTTAAAGGTAAATTGGGTAATTAATGGTAAAATAAATATTATAATAATATAATATTACCCTATCACTTGTCCTAAATTAATTTTAATAGTTCTTTTGACAAAATAAAAAATAAGACGAAATTATGATCCTTTTTTATCCAATTTTTAAGATTAAGATATTTATTATATTTTATTCAATGAAGAGTTAAAAATGTCATATTCAAATTTTATTAACTATATCATTTTTAATATGAGGATATATAATTGACATGGTCTAGTATAAAAATAATATAGAAATATAATATTATTATATACTTAATTTAAATTATTTATAATTTTATGATATAAATAATTAAATTAAATGGTGACACAATAATGATGCAGTAATTGAATTATTAAAGAATGAATCAATTAAATTTTATTCAAAATATAAAAATTATTATAATTTGAATTAATTAATGACGACTATGAATTTTATAGATAACAAAGAAATATTAGTGACATATTAGAAGTATTGGTTGAAATTTATCATATTGGTCTGATATTTTTAAAAATTCAAATTGTGAATAATATCAAAATTGACATAAGTGATACTTTAAAATAACTAAAATCTAAGTAAATGTTATAAAATTCATAAAACTATCAGGTTCAGACAAATAATAGAGATACTATTAAATATTTCATAAATTATAAATTTTGGTTTCATTTTTCTTTTTATAGTAACAATATTAACCATATAGTGTAAAAATATAAGAAGCCACACTAAGTGTTAAAATGTTTAACTAAGGGTAAATTATATCAGATAATGTTATTTTTATGAACTAAACATGTATATAATATATTGGTTGAGATTATTTAGACCCATCATCATATTATACTATTAATAAATTACTTTTAATCTATTAGAAACCGAAAATAAATTTATTATAAATTAATATTTCATGATTTTCCTAAAGTGCCCCTCACCCATTATAATAGAGAACTTCTCCTTCTCTTTAATAAACACCTCAAAATCCATTTTACCCAGACAAAACTAGCCCATATATTCTCAAAAATTCCATCTCATCATCCTAGATTCCACACTTTTGGTATAAATCCAACACATGGTGTTTTTTTGTGAAAACCAAAAGGAGGCACCTGATGAGGAGGTAATTGTTCTAAACCCACTTTCAAAGTACTTTTATTCTTCTACTTACTATTACTATGTTTTTTCTACATAAATTAACAACTAAAATATCATATATATAATTAGATGTTATTATAATTAGGGTACAACCATATTTCTCATTTTATCCATCATATGAATAACAATATCACCATCTGTGTCTGTGTGCGGCTTACTGTCTCCATGTTGTGGTGTAAACTATTTTTCATGTACATTATAATTATATGGGTATAAAAAAATTTAGAAATTATGTATATAAAACAAATAACGTGATATTGTTTCTATAAAATTCACATATCATCTACTTCCATACCATTTAACCATTAAGAAAAAGATAGTGTCACTCGGGCATTTGTACGGTGTACCGTCTCCACAACGCGATGAGATTCGTCTTCTACGTTCACCATTAAAGAATGATTATAAAAAAATAGGAATAAATATTAAATATTTATTATTAAAATTCTACTGAAATAATATATATATATATATATATTTATTTATACTTATGTGTGTATGTAAGTACATATATGGAATTCACTTACTTCTATTCAATATGATTAGAAAACAGAAACAACATTCTAGCATACGTACTGCCTACCATCCCCATGAAAAATGTATTCCATTTCATATATATCTATTTTATATATTTATATTATGAATATATAAGGTATATAAATCATGTTATAAATTTTGAATGTAATTATATCTTTATCTAAGTAAAATGATCATGAATACTAATTAAAAACACGTGCGATAAAGAAAGAAATGTTTACATGAAATGTTGCTTTAACTTGGATATTATTAATATATGGGTAATATAAAGGCATAAAAGAATCATATATGATATAATAATAATTATTATGATTCATTTAGATGTTAATAATACTAGAAAGGTTCAGGTACCTAACGAATTCGGCCATAAAAATTATTAATTAAAATGAACAGTACAAAGACACATACTAACCATCAAATGGCCCACAAAGCACCATCAAAAAGAGAAGTGGAAACAAACCACCCAATCACACAAAGCTCAAAAGCCCAATCATAAACACCAATTTCCAGAATTGTATCACCCAATGAAAACCGCATTCTGGCCAATAGAAAACATGTCGATGCACTGTGTGTAAACGCGTAGCCTCACAACGCCTGAGGTCTTCATTACCAGCCTGTCACCAGCACTAATATCGGTACCATGTCCCTATCCCCATAGTGCCCGCTTGCACCAGCTCCCACCATTATGCTTCCCAAAGTCAAGCCCGCTTCGTGAGGAACCACGACGTTGTCCTGTTACTATACCCCGTGACCGGCGTTGGACACCATCTCCCAAGATATCCGATCCGCACCAACCGAGCATCTCACCGGCTTTGACAAGCAAAGAAAGTCACAGGAACCCCATCCCACGTCGTGCATTTCCGTAGTGATCCCTACAGCACCATAGACGTCGCCTATCCCACAATATGACCTTACCAAGCATTCCACGAAGGGGACCATGACTTGGGTCCCAAACCCCTCGCTGAAGATCATGGAGAGCCTTCACGCATCGCACTAGCCACGAAACCTATGGCGCCATTATTACATCTAGGGATTTGAATGTGGAAATCTTGTCCACAGTCCTCGCCTTCTTTTTCTCATTGTCGCCAAATTTAGAAACTGATCCCTTGGAAACCCAAATCATCCTCTCACCCTCTGACATTAGCTGCTCAATCCTTCTCTCCTCCTTCAGTTCCATCTTCGCGCACCCCAAAATCATCATCTTGTTTTCAATTGCCATCACCGGGAAACTCAGAATGACATGCCTGATGTGCGAGACTGACTTGTAGCCATCAACAGTACTTTACAAAACATCAATAAGTAGCTCACGTCTATTTTGTTGGCAACATAGAGCAATGAGGTCTTTGTGTCCCATCACTTCTGAAGAATATCGATTATCATCAGATACATTTGATCGGATGCGATATCCATAATGATCGCCATAATAAGAAAAAGAGAGAAGCTCCCCCCTAGATAGAGAACCCATGAAACATTATTAAATATTAGAAGTTAATAATATGTTTATAACAGTTAAAGAGAATTTTGAGACATGTGGATAGAGTATTTGACCTAAGTTATGGGAATTTCGTCCACTTTTAATTTTCGTGAGATCTAAGCCACGTTCTCCACCTATTTCTTGTATGGGGTATATATACAACCCATATGGTATTGCATATTATAAATAAATTTTTTTATTGTATTTAAAGATTAATTTGAAGATATAAAGATTATGGTTTAAATGTTCAAAGTGGTATGAGATGCTTTGAATGTTTAAAGAATTAATACATTCTCTATAAAATTATTATTGATATTATTTTACACAACTATTTATATGGATATAAATCGATTATAAAGTAAATTTTAGTTCTATTTTTATGGTCATTAAAATGTTTATAAAAATTAATATTTTAATGGTTTTATGTAAGATTTAATTTCAAAATCTCTTTATTATCCGAGAATGCTTCTTTATAAGTATCTATTGGACATCTTTATCATCCATGTCCATGTTTATTAAAAAGGAATTAAAAATATTATCAATAACTGATTAAATTCGTTTTTACCCATGTTTGACGTTTTAGAAATCATTTTTAAAGGAATCATTACATCATTTTATAAATGAGGTACCTTATAACCTTTTTGAAAAATTTAAGAAAATAATTTTTTAACTTATACAGAGCAAGTAGATATTTTCCACCGTCATGACGCCTTAACATTTGAATGCATTAATTAAAATGTTATAAGGTTATTTTAAATAGAATTTTATTCTTTTTTAATTTTTCTATATTTTAAATTATTCCAAATTAAAAAAGTGATATTTCCCTCAAAGAGTTTTAATGAATTTATTAAATTATTTTCATCTATGTCAACGTCCTTTATTAGATTTTATGATTATCTTCGGTTGACTTATTATGATAAACTATTCCATAAAATATTTAAGGGTTTATGATATATTTGACCGTGTATTTTCTATTTTTAAACAATTCATGGTTTATGGATAAAGTATTAACAATTCATATGCTAGTTTTAATACGATTGTTTATATTATGCTTCACTATTTTCATAAGTGGAATGAATTGGACTTAGTATATAATGGGCAAGGACCTCTATATCACCACAATTGATTGGTAGGACTCATGATACAAACTATTATCTCAGAACAAGGCCATAATGGTGTGGTAATGGTCTTGGATAAAGGGCTTGATGATATGGTTATGATGTCCAACATTATGCATTCCCTAATTATGAGATTAGTTGTAGATATTACATGTTATTAGTCAACTAGTATAATATCCATGTGAATATTTAAATGGAATTATATGATTTTTTTCATTCCATTTAATGCTTAATTTAATGTTTAAAAGTATTGTGTTTAATTTTATACCTTTCCTTAAATGTTTATGATAATTTATGAAGGCTTATTTTTGATTGTTTAACCTTACTTAGAAAATATGCTCACACCTTTCTTAGGGTTTATTTTCACTAGATTATAAGATGTTTATTATGATTTATTTATACGGTTAATATATGAGAAGAATCACGTTGTCAAAGGATTATGAATCTGGTATTTTTCATTTTTGAATTGTAATGTAATGTTCATGTATGTAATCTATTTTCCAATACTACTAAACTAATTAGACCTTTAGGATTTGATTAATTATAATCATGACAATGTATTACAATAATACATCGACTCTGGGCATCTAGGGTCGTGGAGTTATAGTTGGTATCAAATGAAGTTTAGAAATAACCTTGGGAATTATATTTAGAAATAAAATATTATAAAACATAACCATATGAATGTTTTTGAAGATAAGTCTAAGTATAGAATATAATCCTTTGGATTTGGAAGTGGATAACCGAGGTTAACCCTATGGACATATGGATTGAGAAGAATATTCCATCCCTTATGTACCCTATAAATTATTCTTCAAGAATATAATACAATGATTAGTGTATTTGAGACTGTGATTTAGGTTTTTGTCCATGATTAGAATCAGAATGGTTATACAAATAATGATTATACTGTTGTTAATGACGATATTACAGAAGAAAAATAAGATAATGGAGGTATTAAAGAATAATATTTTAATATATAGTTAATGGTTCTAGAGAGAAGTGGAATGATCATGGTCTGTTTTCTTATTTGGAATCAATAATTACTAAAAAAATGGTTATATTATTCATAAGGATTATATCTTCATACTTATTATTTATGGATTTGAAAGCATAAGAGTTCTCATTCCGAATTTAAAGGTGATAAAATATTTAGTGTGTGAAAATAAGATATACATTACATTGTTTAGAGAATCTGATATTATGATTGGTTTTGGAAATTTAGAGGCCTTTTTGGATAGTGAATTTGTACAAACGAATTTTGGGAAAGTTTTACAGTTTGAATGGATTAAGATGAACATTAGATTCTATTGTTTGAGTTTAAAGTATGATTTATTGGATAATTTGGGATAATGTTATGAGTTTTAGTAAACATATATAGGATGATAGAAATACTTTTGGGCCTTATGATTTATGAAATGTGCTACCGGTATGAATTATTCATTTTGAACATTCATTTCCAGGAGTAAGAGATGATGTGAAAATGGATCGAAGCACGAATAAAAGATGAGAGTTTGCTTAGGAAATGTAAATAAATCAATTAGTTTCATATATGAATATGAAAATAATTCTTTAACTCAAGGGATAGGATCTTGAAACCCAAAATGTAATTCTAGTACTATTTCTAATGAATCAAATGGTCCATTAGATCATCACATATTTAGTGCTTTGTGATCATTAAATTCTCTAACTCATGTTCCTATCACTCTCCATCAGAATATGATGGTTGGATTTTTCTTTCAGGTTCATGTTTTCCTACATGGAACCCTTGTAAGTGTTATATATGGTGACCTTCGTACTTCCCTTATTTTAAAATGGGGGTCTCATTAATCCATTTTCTGATGGGGGTTTCAATAAAGATATTTTGAAAAGTCTAACTGATAGTTTTTTATTCCGAGATTAAATTAAGAGGATGAAATTTATTTAAGGAGGGGAAAATTTAACACCCCAATATTTCGTAGTACGTTATCTTAAATAAATTGTGTTACACAAACCACCAACTTTCCATGCATAACATGCATGATTGAGTTTCTGCAAAACATCACCTTATTGTTGTAATTATTTAAATGATATGTTTTTAATATATATAATATATATAGTAATTTAAATAGTAATAAATAGTTTTAAAATGTTATTAATAATTTTTTCACATGAATAAATAATATTTACAGTTAAATGTATAAGTTTCGGTAAAATAGTTATATAAATAGAAATACTATTTTTATAACGGAAACATTTTTGTGTCCTTTAGGAAAAAATAATAAAATTTATTTTCAACACACTAAAAAATGAATTTTTTAAAATATACTTCATTTTTGAATTCAGAAAAAAATAATTAGCTTACGGTGATATTTGGTATTTTTCTAGAAACATTTAATTATTGATGAATAATTAAAACACTACATCATTGTTTAAAAATGTCTTTTTCATTTAAAAAATTTATTTTACTTTAAATTGATTTTAAAGACATAAAAGATAAATAAAACATATAATAACCCAATTTACATCATGAGAATCATTTTATAAATGATTTTGATAAATCAATTATTACACTTTTGAACATATCTTTTACCCACCTTCTAGCCACATGTATGAGATTTGCATTAAATGTAATTTTACCGCTTCTGTAAATTGAATATTAAAAAATATAAATAAATGGTTGTAATTATTATGAAAAGGTTCTTCTAATATTATCAAACTAATTTTTTGTGAATAGTAAATTTTGGATTTTTTAACCATAATTAAAGGTAAATAGGGTAATTAAAGTTAAAATTAATATTATGATATTAAAATATTACCACAACACTTGTCCTAAAATTATAAAACAAGTATTTTTTGACAAAAAATAAACCTTAGGTCGAAATTATGTTCTTTTTTAAGCCACTTTTGTTTGATTAGGACATTTATTATATTTTATTTTAATAAGAGTTAAACTGTCATATTCAAATTTTATTAACTATATCATTTTTAATATGAAGATCTATAATTTATATGGTCCATAATAAATAGTTTTTATAAATCTAAAATTATTATCCATTTATTTTTAATTTATATATAATTTTAGTTCAAAAATTATTAAATTAAATGTTGACACAATAATGATGTATTAATTGAATTGTTAAAGAATGAATCAATTAATGTTATTAAAAAAAATAATGAAAATAATTGGACTTAATTTATAACATACAAGAATTTTATAGATATTATATATATGTTAGTAACATATTATAAGTATTGGTTCTAATTTATCATGTTGGTTTGATGTTTTAAAAATTAAAATTTTGAATAGTATCACAATTTATATATATGTTAAATTAAAATAAATAATATTTAATGACAAGTTAAAAAATTCAAAAAAATATAGGTTTTATGAAAATAACTAATATTGTGTTAAATATATCATAAATTATCCAATTTGGGTTATTTTGTCCTTTTACAGTTACTATATTAACCCTATAGTGTAAAAAGACCAGAAAATCCGGTAAGAGTTAAACTGTTTAACTAAGTGATAATTCTAAATGATAGGTTTTATTTTATAACCTAAAGATGTATAAAATACATTATTTGAGATTATATAGACACATAATCATCTTATATATTAAAAAAATTACATTGGAGCTATTAAGAACCTAAAATCAATTTATAATAAATTAATATTTCAATATTTTCCTAAAGTACCCCGAACACCCCTTATAGAATGGATCTTATCCCTCACTGTGATTCACACTATTAAAGCCCTTTGTCTCATCCAAACCCTAAAAATTTATTCTCCCAACTTTCCTAAATTAAACCTAAATTCCAAACATTGGTCATAATTCCCACTTAAGGAATCCTTGTGTGCAAACCAAAAGGAGACACCCAAAATAGATGTAATTATTTATCACCTCATTCAAATTTATTTTCTTCTCTACATACTCTTTCTATACTGTTTCCACATAAAAATAATATATAGTATAATCCATATACTATGATGTTATTATAATCCTGTGAATATAATATTACTCATTTTATACGTCATACAAAGAACAATATCACCATTCGTGTGGGCCTATTGCTTACCGTCTCCACATCGTGCTGTAAATTGTTTTTCATTTACCCTTTATTTATATGGGTATTAATATGATTATAAAGGATATAAATTAAAAATAAAATAGGTTCTTTTTTTATATTATTATTCCATAAAATCCAATACCATTTAACCATTAACGAAATGATACCGTCGCTCGTGCGTACGTACGACACACTGTCTCCACGACGCGATAAGATTAATCTTCCACGTTCACCATTCAAGAATGATTATAAAAATTATGAATATGTATTAAATATATGGAATAATAATATTTCTGAAATAATATGTATATATATATGTATATATATATATTTATATATTTCATTCAGTTACTTTTATTCCATACAATGCGAAAATGGAAACGACGTTCATGCATACGTACGACCTACCATCTCTATGAACCATGTATTCCATTTCTTATATCTATATATTATATATATTTATATTCTGAATATATATAGAATATAAATCATTTTATAAATTATGGATGTAATTAAGTCATGATCTATGTAATCAGATCAAGAATAATAAGTCAAAACACATGCTATAATGAGAGTGAATATTACCCGAAATGTTGTTTTAACATGGATTTTATTAATAAATAGGTAATATATAGTCATAAATTAATATAATATTATATCAATAACATTTTTATGAATCTATTAGAAGATAATGATTTCTTTAAAACTATTATATTGGAGTTTTAGACATGTATAGTGAGTATCAGATCGAATATAAGGTAATTCGATCTCAATGTTAATTTTCGTGAGATCTACACCACGTCCGCTACCTGTTTCATATGTGTGGTGTATGTAATAGTACCATTGTATTTCATGTCATGAATACATGTTCTTCATGTTATTCCAATATTCATTTAATGATATCATGATTATGATTTAAATGTTCAATGTGGTATGGGACGTTTTGAATGTTTAATGAAATAATACATTCTCTATTTAAATGTTCTTGATATTATTTTACATAAATTTTTATATTGATATAAAATGTTTTTAAAGGTAATTTTATGTCTATTTTTTTATTGAATAAATTTTTTTAAAAAATGAATATTTTCAATGTTTTATGTGAGGTTTAATTTTACAATCTCTTTATTATCTGATATTTCTTATATATAAGCATCTACTAGGACATCCTAATGATCCTTTTCCATGTTTCTTAAAGTGTAATTAAAAATATTATCAAAAATTGTTTAAAGTCATGTTTACTCTTTTTTTAACTTTTTTGAAAACATTTTGAAATGAAACTTTCGAACTTTTTCTAAATGAGGTACTTTATAACCTTTTCAAAAAAATTATCGAAAGATTGTTTTTTAAATTATATGGTACCAGAGGATATTTTCTATCATTATGATACCTTAAACATTTTACTCTTTCCAAACAATATTATGGGGTTATTTGAAAATGAAATATTTTTTCTGATAATTGTGAATCTTTTAAAAGATTTCAATATTAAAAATGTGATATTTCCTTTAAATGTATTTAATTAATTTATTAAATTATTTTCATCTATATCAACATCCTTTGTTGGATTTTATACATCATTGAGGTTGAATTATTATGATAAAATCAATCATATTGTATTGATGTGTTTATGATATAATTGACTACAGATTTTCAATGATTATACAAGCCATGGTTTATGTTTAATGTAGTAAAAAAAATTATTCTAGTTTTAATATGAATGTTTAGGTTATGTTTCAACCTTATCATTAGAGGAATTCATTGGAATTAGTATGTGATGGGAAGGTCCCAGTATAGCCCCCTGATTCATCGGTAGGTCTCCTGAGACAAACTAATATCTCAGAACAATGCCTCGATAGTGTTGTAACGGTCTATGCAAGAGTCCTTGGCGTTATGGATATGATGTCCAGCATTATGCATTTACTCATTATATGATAAATTATTGATATTACATATGACTATTCGACTAGTAGAATATCCTTGTGAATGTTTAAATGGAATTATTTGATTTATTCATTCCTTTTATTGTTGAAGGTATTGTTTAAAAGTCATTTGTTTTAATTTTATATATTTCCTTAAATGTTTATGCTTATTTATGAAATCTTCTACGGTATTGTTTAATATTACTTAGCATCTGAGCTCACACCTTTCTTAAGATTGATTTTCCTAGGATGCCATGAATTATATTATGATTTATATGTAGGATTAATAATTGTGAATAATGGTTCTATCAAAGGATGATCAATGTTTTATTTTATGTTTTTAATTTTAATGTAATATTAATGTGTGTACTCTATTTTCCAAGACTGCTAAATTGATCGGTTGTTCCAGATTTCATTCCTTATAATCATGCCAATTTATTAAAATAATGCACCAATTCCGAGCTTCTAGGGACGGGTCATTACATATCATTAATGAGAAACTGGGTTCACATATAGTTTGAGGTATTATCCTTCTAAACATGACTCTTATGCATGTGTTTTTTGATATTTGTTCATGTTATTATTTAATTTCTTCTTATAAGGTTAAATAATTAGTATTATTCATGGAGATTATTCATTTTATCATGGGTATCAAGACACCCCTTTGACAAGAGGAGTTTGATGGATCGAAATTCCCAACATGTCCCATTACCATTGATCCGATTTCATTTCTATGGGAGTTTGTGGTACTATATATTAATATTTTTTATTTTAATCTTTGTAATGGTCTAAATGGTGGGATATAAATATCATAAAAAATACTATTCTCAGCATGTTAATTCACATACTAAGATGGAGTTCTTCATATATTCATATGGGATTGAGATATAAATGTAGATAGAGTGGGACCTTTAGATTTAGTGGATGGAACACCCCAGGTGTTGTTGATGAAATTTGAATTGGGGATCTTATTCTATAGTGGATTTCTAATGGTATGTTTATTTGAATGATTTTCCTAGGTTACCACCTAAGTAGAAAATTTAATTTTCTATTGATCTACATCTAGTTACAAGATATATTTCAATAACACGTTACAGAATGGCTCTGAAAAAAGTTATAGGAATTAATGTTCCTTCTAGAAGAGTTGAAGAGTAAAGTCCGCATAAGAACTAATAAATAACATTGTTTTGCACTGGATTTATTCATAATGAAGGTAGATTATTCCCAATATTTACATGTTTATTATATTAAACTTATTCAATTTTCAATCAAAGATCATTTTCATATTCCTCAAATAGATGACATACATGATCAATTAATGTTATCCAGTTGTTCTCCAAGAATGATCTCTGATTAAGATATCATTAGCTCAAAGGTTGAAAAAAGGACAATTCAATGATAGTACCCCAATGTCGTTATTTCAATTATGAATATATCATCATGCACATTGTTTTGGAAGATACTACTATATTATTCAATTAATTAATTAAACATATCTTCTATAGGGACCTTTATTATTTTATTTTAATTATTTATTGATGATATTTTTGTTTATTATCAAAGAAGGAATGATCATGAGGTCACTGAAATTTATAATTTTCACATTGTGTGATCACAAACTATTTTCTATGTTTTATATGTGTGCCTTCTGGATAGAAGATTTCTACTTCCTTGGGAATTTCATTTCTTCTTATGGAATATCTATTGATCTAGTAAATATTGAACCAGTCACCTATTAGCATCCACTAAAGAATGTTTTTGATATCTGCAGTTTCCTTAGAATAGCAGGATGAAATCATCAATTTGTTTAGCATTTCTAATTGATTTTTTATTTTATAACCACAGAAAATAAAGGAAATTATATTCATATAGAATTATGTCTATCATAAATTATTTCTAGAGATTAAAAATAATCTCATGTAATTACACATATTAATATTTCCATATTTATTTTTGGGTTATGTGGTATAATATTATGTGTTTGGATCTAGTCATGGTCGGGTTTTCACACATAGAAATTATGTTGTTGCATATGGATCAAGGAATTAAAGAGAGACTGATAATAACTATATGGCCTAAGACTTTTAATTTTCTATGGTTTTCTAGGCATTAATGACATGGAATCATTATCTATTTAGAATCAAATTTACTATCTCCACTGATCATAACAGTTTTAAATACAACTTTTCTCATTAAGAATACAACTAGAAGAAAGAAAGATGGTTAGCTTACCTCTATATATATGATTTAAAATTTGTATACACACCATTTAAATATAATTATATGACATATACATTGATTCAAAAATCATATAGTGATGTGTTCAGGGTAGCTCATTACTAATGTTAGCTAATAGGTATGATTTCTAAAATGCATATGGATTGTTCTGAAAAGAATGAGAATGAATTTTTCATTCTAGTTAATCTTTTTCCTAACTTTATTAAACATTAAAATAGTATTGGGGAAAATATCCTCATTACGTCACCATTATGTAAAATATAAATAGTGGGGAGACTTCTGATGGTTGGATGGATGATGAAAACATTTTTTCACTCCCTTAACTGAACTTTGGTCCCTCTATATTTCCAGGAATATCTTATTTCTATGTATCAACATTTAAAATGGTCTATTTATCATGTTATTTTGAAAAACTAAAAAGTGGTGAAATCTCTTCTTTTTGTGCTTAGGAATGAATGGAGTGATTTCAAGTTTTTTTATGATATGTATAACTTTTAACTTTGTAAATGTTTAATATCAAAAACCAGCTAGTGTAATGTAATATAGGCCTCTATCAGTATGAAAGTGGAAAAAATAATTAGTATGTACATTTTCACAAGTCTTCCAAGAATGCTACGAAAGAATGATATTATTGGGTGGATTATGGATCAACCCTTCTAGTTGGAACACATTATCCTTATGAAAGAGTCAAACAAGGTACATGATTTGGAAAAGTTATCTATTTGAGAAGTGGTTATGTTGTATATAGTTACAGTTTCGACTATCTCAATCATATATCCTAAATTCAGTTATTAAATTTGGTGATCATTGAAATGGGATCTCAAAACTCAATTGACCATGAGAATAACATATCATCCTAAGATAGATAGGCAATTAGAATACATAATTTAGAAATCTAAAGATATACTTAAATCTTGTTTCATATACATTGGTGGTTCTTGGGAAGATCATATGCCTTTGTTGGATTTCCATAATAATATCATCTATCAGGAGATGATAAATGTGGGCCCATTTAAGGAATTATATGGTTTTCCTTTCTATTTTCCACAATATTGTTTGGAAACAGAATTAACCCCGCTGAATGGACCTAGTCATGTCCATTAGACTATCGAGAAGATACATATGATCCAAAAAATGATGGCTATAGCTTAGAGTCAATATAAATCATTTGAAAATAATCATAATTATCATTTTTATTTCAATGTGAATGAACACATCTTTTGGAAAGTTTCACCGAGACTTAGTCATCGATGCTTGGGAAAGAAACAAACGTTTTCACCATGATTTGATTGATTGTTTGAAATTTTTTAACATATTGAAAATGTTTTGTATTGGTTATCCTTTCTTATACGATTCAAAATTTTCTATAATGTTTCCATGCCTCTAAAATAATGATGTAACACTCAGATCCCAATCATGTGATCGGTTCATAATATGTTACTCTGAACCCATATAAAACAATTATCCATGCACCAATTTAAAATTTGTATAGACAAGAGAATATCATATAGGAAAAAGTATATCTCTAGTAATAATATAATGGAATCATGGAAATATTCATAAGTAAACATGGAATCATGAGAATGAAATGTTAGAGAAATGGATATAAATTTTTTAACACATCAAAAATATAATGATTTTCCGGAATGTAGTGAACAATGGTGGGGATAATTTATCACACTCAGTTTTAGGTATATCCCCACATTCATAGGGTTTTAAATCATTTTCAGGGTTTATTTGGGTTTGGGTAGTTTTGGTATGGTTCTTGATGAGTTTGTAAGTGTATCACTTTTTCTAGGCCAAAAATGTAAGTATGTGTCCTTAAAAATTAAATATTCTAGTGACTTTAAACTAGATTGCACATTATTACATTCAAAGACGTCTTTTAGGTTTATATTTTTTATATTTAGGTCATATAAATTACATAGAAAACTCATATATTACAAAATGGATAGATATATTTAGTATCCATTTTCCAAACAAATAAAAACATTATGATATAACATTTTTTTTTTCAATATATAACTTCAAATATTTGATCTTGACCTTATCCTTATCACTAATCTTAATAAACCTTTTTAAAGACATTATTAAAACATGTGATGAGAACAATAGTTTTATTAAGGGGCATAAAAATAAATAAATCCATTAGTCATGTGAAAAACATGAAAACAAATTAAATTTTTACCTTTATCTCAATATTTATTGAGCAGATGAAAGAAATAATTTCCATGTGAAAATCACACACACACTATTTCTACAAGAAAACCTTTAAACAACTTATCAACTATAGATTATACTTATAGGAAACATGTGATGTCATTTTCTTATAACTCTTACATATAGAGTAAGTCTCATGGTTACACATGGAATAATGATCATGGTTATACCTGGGGTAACCATCACAATTACACTTGAAATAACCATTACAGTTATACATAGAGTGACCAAAACTTTTACACTTGATATAACCATCGTGGTTATAATTAGAATAACTATCATGATAAATCCCCATAATCTCTTAAGAGAAACCTAATCGACAAACCTTTTCTCTATACCTAATGTGGTGAAGATTTATAATGGGGATAACTCTTCATATAAATTATATCAGACTCACTCATGAGCTATAATTGGACTCAACCCATTGTGTAAGTTGTATCATGCTCACCGATTTCACATATATAATACTAATGTAACATATCATAAATAATGAATTTTATGCTTCCAATATTAATTATAAAACCTTTTAGAGACTCTTTTAAACCAATATTCAAAAAAAAATTGGTTATCAAAATTCCATTTTACCCATTTTTCAAATACCAAAAAACCCATGAAAAGGAAAAGTTTTTTTATGTGAATAAAACATGAAATATTTTAAACAAATTCAAAATATCAAATAATTATTATGGAGGTGAGAATATTTGTGGTTTCCACATCTATTAAAATAAAAAATTATTTTTCCATTTTTACATAAATTAAAAAAATTCAAAAAAAATATTAATGTTAAAAACCTTTGAAAAAAAGATTAAATAGACATAAAAATCACTTTATAATTCTTTTGTGTCCATATAAATACATCCATAAATTAATTTTAAAAAATATAGATATGGGAACAGATGGATATTAATATATATTTTAGAAGATGATATTTAAAATAAATACCATTACCATGAGTCTTATTTTTCACAATAATTTATTATCATACTAAATAATAAACTTCTACTAGTTAATTATTTTCCTAAGTACCCTTTTCTGGTTTATTATTCCTTTTATTTCACTTATTATTGTGTCATATATTATCATTAATCATTGAATGGAAATTTCTGAAATTAAATGATATATTATATTTTTCTAATGATAAATATTCAATATAAATAATATATTTAAATTCATTCTATCATTATAACCATCCTTGATAAGTGGTGATGGAAAACAAATTACATCGGTCCGCAAAGCGGTAGTCTGGCGCACATGAGAAAGATGAATTCTTTTCCAAATTGGAGGATGGCGATTGATATAGTTTATTCCATTAAAATAATAAAATCTCAGTATATTTCATATACTGATGTTATTATATCGTCATGGTTTAAAAATATTTGAAGGATAAAAGGAATAAATAAAATATCAATGCTCAATTAATAACAATACCTTTTCTTCAAAAAACCTTCATTATATAACACCTTAAAACCACTAAGGTACGTATTCTATCCTGAACAGAGCCTATAGAATTTGGGAAGTGATATCATGAATGTAAATGGGTTTATAATTTCTGAACAAAAATGTTCTTTATGTTTTATGTAAATAGGATAATAGACTACCTTTAATAAGAGAGGGGAGGGGAATTCTTGGAATATATTATAATATGAAATTAATATTAATTAATTATTATGTTAAAATGTATAAAAATTGATCATATATGAATTTAAGATGAGAATAAGACTAGTTACTTTCCTAAAATAAAATTTCAAAAATTTTGGATTACATTTTTACCCTTATTTTTTTCTTTTAGCACTATGTTAACCCTTTCCACACATACTGTTATATAATGGTTTTTTAATCCATGAGGATGAATATATTTACCATAATTGGAAAAAAGTCCCATAAATGGTTAATGTTTGATATTTTTAACCATAACCTAATAAAGTTTCACAATGAAACATATTTATATGAATTTTATATCAATTGATAACATAATATTTCCATAAAATATCAATAACGACAATTTTTGAACATTTCCTTTACCTCGAATTTTTTATGATCAATAGAATAAAATAAATTTGAATAACATAATTTAATACATCCCGAATATGTAATTTTTATCTATAAATTTTTTTTATCACATAAATTATTTCAAATTATACAACTTTAATATTTTCAATATCATTTATTTTATTTTCCACTTAATTGAACAATTACTACATCATTGGTGTGTATGAATTTAAGGCAATTATTGATTCAAAAAACATTAAAATTAATACCATGACAATTATAAATAATTTATATTTCTAATTACGTTTTTAACTAAACATATAATCTATTTATCCCTATGTAAAAACTATTATAGTTATTAAAAATAGGACTATGGTATTTTTGACTTTTTTTTACATAAAATATTATAAAGGTCCAAATAAAATGCAAATAGAAAAAATGTCATGTAAATGAATCTTGGATGATTATGGATTAAATTGTCTTATCCAATAAAATTAAGTCATGTGTTAGGGTTATTTTCAATTCCTTATCATAATTTTTTAATTCTTAATTACATGATTTACCCTTTTCATAGTAAAAAACATAAATATGGATACTATTAATAGTGGATAAAAATAAAATTTTCTTATTTAAAAAACATTTCCCCCTATATTCCAATCAAAATCCTAATTTCATAAGTTGTAGAATTAATGTTAAAAATGAAGCAGAAAAACACGATGATAAATTGTTTTTCATGTAATTTACTTTAAATAAGAAAGATGTTTTTATACTAAATATAAGTATAAAATTAATTACAAATACTATAGTTGGATTATGTTTAATAAAATTGATATAATTAAATTTATAAAAAAAATTAAAAATATAATTTGACTAAATAAGAAAATATAATTTGCAATAATTGTTGGTATTTTGTTTATTCATCGAAAAGTCAGTCTTTTAAAAAAAATATCCAAATTTAACCATTAGATTATTTTGATATGATAATTTAAAAAATATTTTAATTTTTATAAAATAAAATTGATAATATTTTAATAAATTAGTTATAATAGTTTCACATGAAATTCAATAAAAAATATTTTTTAAAAAAACATGCTTTTGAAAAAAAACAGCTTCATGAAAATTTGAGTTCATATTTCCTAAGAATTAATTGATACATTTATATTGAGTTGTACATGAATAAGTATTTTTAAAATTTTATTTTTCCATATACATACCCTTTAATTCAATATCTAGGTTATAATGGTCATATCTAAATAATAATCTTTCATCGTTCATTTGAGCATGGTGTTGTGTGTCGTATATGTTATCGAACAATATCTCCCCATTTCAAAATCCTGGGATATAACATTATCCCACATTAAATAAAATTTTGGCTCTAAATTTGAATGTGAATTGATAATTAATGGTTTGAAATTTTAAAATTCTTTTGTGGAAACCCACATTGTTCTAATGGTCAATAAAAATTCCTCTTAAAATTTAGGAAAGGGAAATATGAAAATCATCAATAATAACAGAGAAATAGGTTTATAACTAGGAAAAAATAGCGGTATGTGGATATATAGATTTGAAATAGAAACAAAATTCCCAAGTAGTGATAAGTTTTGATACAGAACATATCCAGGAGAATGTTAATGACCAAAATATCATAAATATTTGATGGGTGATATAAGGCCCCATCCTTAAACCTTACTTATTATTGAATTAAATGAATAATTCACATTGAGGATCTTTTCAGGTTTAGAGTTTTAGATAATTAGGTCATAACCATTACATCTCAAATGATTACATGGTAGACACTTCTACTAAGTTTCCATAAAATAAAAACCCTTTAAAAGAAACATGTCTAGTTCCATGTTTTAGATATCATGACTTTCCCTTGATCCCATCCTTGACCCTATTCCAAATTAAGTCCTGTGAAAAACATTTCAAAAAAAAAACATGGGGTGAGCATAAAAATCTCAGAAAGGGATACACAATGAATGAAAACTGTTAGTTTTTCAAAGCAACAAGTAAACCATGTATACTTTATCAAAGTAATACCTTTCACCTTTAGGAAGTAGTAAAAACTCTTCACTGAATAAAATATCATTACATACCATTTTGTAAACAAAATATTACCATAAAACCCATATAAAGAACACATAACATATAAAGGTAAATTGTGACAAAAACATACTTAAATGGAATAACCATACGGTCGACTTCCACACATACTTAATGGAATATCCATACGACCAACTTCCATAACCAATGCATTGAAGGTTATAACGTAACCACCCATCCTGGTATTCACGGCACCACCCGTCATATGGTTTATCACGTAACCACCCGTAAAATGTCCAAGTACCATAATTACACATAAAATATTTAAAATATAAACATTTCAATAACAACATTTCATTTGCAATCACAATAAGTAATTCCAAGATATCAATCCATTTTAAAAAACCATTTAAAAGTGATTTTTGATTCAAAGTGTCCCATACCACTTTGAAGCTTTTATTGGAATTATAATTTTAAAACATTAATGTACATATAAATAAATAATGAAAACCATTTTTAAAACATGGACATTAAAGATAATTATCTAGAATAATAAATCTTTAAAACATTTAAAACGATATTTTTGTTAAAGACTTTTTAACAAAAGGAGAGACTCTTGAATACAAATAACTGTGGAATAACATTTAATCTGAACCTTATAATATCATGAGAATAAATGGATTCATGATATAATATGTAAAAGGATATTATACATGCCATATAAGAGTGAATTGGTGCATAACAACAATGAAGTCTCAAAAGAAATGTAAAATGAGATGAAATCCATTATAAAGAAGGTATCCTTAAATTAAGGATAAATAAATCTCATAATTATGCATGACAAATATAAAAACACCCAATATAAGTGGATATTAAGTGTAAAACAATCAAAGTTTATTCACACATATTCAAATGATGACATATTCAATAACTACATGTTGAACCCAAAGAAATCGAAATTGGGTTAAGAAGTTCCCTTGGTAAAATTCGACAGTCGAACAACGTCACATAAAATTTTACAAAAAGGGTTGATGAGAGAGATAAAGGGGATCTCATCACTTGGACATAAAATTTACATAAATAAGGATATATAAGTACATATCCCAACATAATAGTATGTGAATTAAAAGACATAACAAAAGAATTCTTTTAAGAAAAGGATGGTGAAAGGTCCCCTTACCGAGTTGGGTAACTTTCGAAAAGTACACCCCAAGGAAGAAGGGTCATAAAATGAAGATGTAAATAACAATAAATGAAATTATACTACACAAAGCGTATAATAATTTGTAGTACATACGACACTCAAAGGAAATAGTGTCAAATGTAGCATAAATGTCACGAGAATAAATGTGAGATGAAAAATCCCTTATGAAAACTCGGCAGCCTAACGACGCCACTTAACGCTTCCAAAAATGGATTTATGAGATTAAATAGGGTCTCTCATCATATGAACATAAAAATTACAGTAGGATTAATATAAAATAACATCCCAATCATAAGAAATATTATCTTAAATGGAATGACATAAAAGAGTGTACTTAAAAAGAAAGAGAGGGGTAGGATCCCTTACCTCGGGTCCGACTTGACTCGATCGTTCTTTAACGTCCTGAATAATAAACTTGAGTTAATTTATATTTTATTAAGAACCTTTTTCAAGTTCATTATTCCTTTTATATCACTTATTTCCATTTTATAAACATTATGTATTCAATTAATTTAATAATGTTTGTTTTGTCGATATTTGGTTCTTAAGTCGAAAGTGAACTTCTTACAATTACATGTTGTTCGTGTGGTCAAAGGTTCATTATATCCAGAATGATATTTATAATTTTGATATCATATATATCATATATATCCATAATATACATGTATTTATAATATTACATAATAATTAAGAGGTAATAAATGAAATGCACCATTCATGGAGACGGTAAGCCGTACGTATGTATGAACGCTACTTTCATTTCTTTGTCATATTAATGGAATTAAAACTAAATAAGAGGTATGTATATTTTAATTCCAGAATTATATTCATCATTTATATGTAACATACATTATATATATCCAATATAAATATGTACTTATAATAGTACATTGCATTTGGGGATAAGAAATGAAATGCACTGTTCATGGAGACGGTAAGTTGTACGTACGCATGAACGCTATTTCAGTTCTTTCTCATACATTAATGGAAAGAAATAATAATGATATATAGGTATATTATAATTCCAGTATAACATCATATATAATAACTTTAAATCCATTCTTTATACATCCCACATATGGCATTAACGAATCACATCACTTTGAGGGGGCGGTAGTCCGTACTTCCTAAAATGAAATTATCGTTTTTACCCACAATGAAAACCATAAAGGTAAACCACAAATGAAAAATAAAGAAGCATAAGGAAAACATAAACATAATATATATCATATATAAATAGTGTGACATCTTAATGGCCACCATTAAAGGTGTTTAAAAGAAGATTGAACAATCATCGTTTCGTGAGGTAGAAATTCGCCAACCATAGAAACAGTATGTTCATTAACCATTAGATATAGATGATTGTAAGTGTATATCTAATTTTATAATAACAACATCATATTATATTGAAGATACTGGATTATTTACAAAAGAAATGAATAAAAAGAGTTTATGGGGTTGGAGAAGAAAAATAAAACAAAAGAACACAAGTGAAGACATCACCTTAAAATCGGGTAACTCTCTTAGATTTGAGCTCAAAGGCTTCTTTGTGAAGACTTCTGCTGAAAGTGAGGCTTCAAGGAGTAAGAGAGGGATGTAGAGAGACAAAATGGGCATGGGTGGCCGAGCCAAAGGCTTTGGATGTGTGGGTAAGGTGGTAGAGGTCGGGGCCTTTTATAAGAGGAGAGGAGGGGCACTCTTGGAAAGTAAGGAACTGTTGCTTTATTTTAGAAAGAGTTTCGGATTTTAATGTTCCCACATTGATGTGTTTCGAGGATATGGTGATAAGGGTTCGGCATACACCCAAACAATAGGTTTTGGACATGTGTAGGTCATATATTTTACATTATCATTTCATTTTATTTAAATCCTTTATTATTGAGGTAATCGCTGCATCACCATGATGTCATAAATAATTTAATTTATTTAATGTCAAAAAATTATAAAAAAACTATCATGATGTAGGAAATCCTTTTAGATTTCCAATGACTATTTATAGTAAAATATCCAACTTGTATAACCCCATGTAAAAATTGTTTTAGTAAAACAACTCATGTTTGTGTCATTTTTAATTTTACATTAAATAATAAGTTATTTATGTCATTTCCCAATCAAAGTAGCTCCATGGGGTCCCCAAGTTGACCCATGGATTTTATTGGTCAGACATTACACATACAATAAGGTTAGGACATGTTTCATTCTCATCTCATATTATTAAAATATTATTTTTACCTTAAACTACACTAATTACCTCTAATCGCGATTAAAAACTTAATAAGTTACTATTCACCAAAAAATTATTTTAATCCCATTGAACCACATTTTACTTCTTAATGACAACCATGTATGTCGGATTTTCGAAATTGAAAACACAGAGGTGGAAAAGTTTCATTTAAACAAAAAATCAGTTTCTTTAACTACCACTTAGTGGTTTCACTATAATCAAAAATTGAAGTTTTCCAGAAAAATACCAAAAATTCACCCTAATCTATATTTGATATTACGAATTCAAAAATGAATTATATTTTAAAAAATTCAAAACATATATTTTTCATTAATTAATTTAATAATTAATTCCCATGGTCAAAACAAATAGCGTGTTATTAAGAAACAATAAGTATCAAAAGATTGACTCTAGTTTAAGTCCAATTTCATGATGAAATTAATTCCAACGACCAATATTGGATTAAATGGTAAAAATATATACTAATTAAACTTTAAAACCAATTCAAAAGTTAATCTAATCATATAAATAAATTCGATTAAAAAGAGGTTTTGAATTAAAATACAACACTTTTCACTATTCATTAAAAAATCAACATTAACGGAGAAATACCAAAAATTTACACAATGTAAATTTTGATGTCCCGATTCTAAAGAAGAATTTTATTTTGTCAAATATAACACATAAAATTGTCAAAAAGTGTATTTAAAATAGGTTCTCCATCAAAAGGTGGTTAATGGACCTTTTAATGATTATTATAATGTTTATGCTTAAAAATTGGATTCATTGGCATTTTCAATCATCTAACATTTATTGTAAAGAGTAAAAATATTTGACAAACATATATTATCATTTTTTAGTTAGTTCCGTTATTTCCCGCCATTACAATGGCTTGGTGTTAACTACCATTTAAAATAATATTATTTTATTATTAGAGTGCAACAGAAGATTTAAAAGGAACTCGTTGTCATGTATTGGGTACGCCATTGAGCATATAGTTCCATTTAAAGTAATATTAATATTTTTTTTCACAAATAATGATAAATATAAAATTTTCATATTGTTTATTTACCTTGGGTGTTACATCCTTCCCCCCTTTTGGGAATTGCGTCCTCGCAATATCAAAATTGGGCTTGAAAAATCCCTTGTAAGTCCCACATCGGAAAACGAGTAAATTAAACGATCACTTTAAAAGAAAGAAAGGGAAGTACAAAGGTCATCCAAGTTAACCCATACTAGGATTCCATGTATGAAAATATGGACATGGAGGAAAAAAAGGGCCATGTTCTGATGGAGAGTGATAGTAAAAATGTCTTGGAGAAAGTTAACCATAAGAAAATCGGAAACATGTGATGGGTTAAATGGAATTGGATTCCCCAGTAGGAAAAGATAATGGAAAACATTTTTTTAGTTAATTTTCGTTGAGGAATTTATTTTTGAGCTTAACTAAAACATAATGAAACATACTTACTTGTCATGTTGACTTTCAAATTTTATTAGATTTCGTAAATGAACTCATATTTTCTCCAAAAGATGAGTATTTAGGATGACTTGTTTACATTAAGAGAGCTATAATCAATTTCTAGATAATCACCTAACCCAAAAAAGAGAACTATATAATTCCCATGTCTATAGACTTTAACCAAAACCAAAACCAAAAAGGTTAGTACAAGATCAGATAATCCAAAAAAGGATAACTGATTATAAAAAGAAAATCTATTCTTATTCTCCAAAATTTGTCCAACAAAACCCAAAGTTCAACGAGGACCATTCGATAAACAATTTTTCCATAAAATTCTTGAAATTAAACCAAACTACGATTGAAACCCAAATATTTAAAAGATTTAATGACATAGTCTTCCAAGGTACAAATTAACTTTTATCTCCAAATAACATCAGTCGCTCTTAAATTCTCATATTGAAAAGTAATTAACCTAATCACATATCCATTATGATAGGTTAATCATTTACATTGATAACCCAAAATAAACATACTCTTGATTCCTAAAATCATCTAACTAAAAAGAATTAGTCAAACTAACCAGGGAATTCACGTAGTCTAGTGGTTGGCGATAAATAACATTCGCACTTTGGCTGTGGGTTCGATTCCCACAGCTTTGTCCGACGCAACGGGTTGTCACATGGTCTACGTTTTGTCCTTTTTCCAAAACTATATAATTCTTAAAACATTCCCCAAAAAGATATAAAATCTTCAAAAATAATCATAACCTATTTTAACCTCAAGTTTATCTCATGCCTTTAACTATCCATCAAAACATATAGTAACCCATAATTACCTCAAAAGTAAGGATCATATAAACCCAAATGGTTCTTTATAACTATGTCCACAAAAGAACAGATAACTATTCCTCGAATAAAATTTTCATATATCAAACATCAGGGTTACACATACTATAAAAAGTCTTCTAATGTAACCCCATCATCAAAAGAGACTTAATACTCTTAATAATTTCACCATAACTCTTGAAGCCTTTATATGTTGACTTCTTACTCATTCAACATTCTTCATGATCCATTAACCATTCATTTCCAACTTATTCTGAAATACTTCTTTCCTACAAACAAAATCATGAATCATATCCTAAGATTCCAAATAGGAAAACAAAAGTTATGAAATAATCCATACCTTTGATTGGTCATTGTCAGTTTATTCATCCTCAACCGGAATGGCATTAGGTATTGGTAAATGAATATTTGTACGATCTTGGTGATCCCATTCCCAAAACATCTTCATAGGACATGTGTTTGCATAATGACCATGCACACCACATTTAAAACATTCAATTGATCCCTCAGAAATAACTTCTTTCCCTTTCCTCGAGTCAACTAGATGCTTCCTTTTTCCATGGCAGGTTGTTGCTTTATGACCTTTATTTCCACATCTATAGCATATTTCTGTCCCCTTAAAACATTTTCCTAGGTGTTTCTTTCCACATCTTTGACACATAGGTTTTTGAACACACTTACCTTTATGATTATTACCTATAGTTCCGTAGGGATTTGTTTCTCGCATATATGATGACTTATAGAAATCACCAAGGTTTAGGTGGTCAATCATGGCTATAGATATTTGGTTGAGTATAAACACAAGAGTTCTCATTGCAGCTCCCATATCATTCAATTGCTCACTCAGAAAACTGTCACAGTTTCCTTCACATCCACTTTTACTCTGGTGCCTGCTAGATCCAGCCATTTACTAAAACCAAAAAGGTCAGTGTGAGTATATCAACAAAACCATCTTGTACTAATGAGGAAGATAAACACTAAGATATATTTACTCATTCACTTTATCTAAAACTAGGACTCTTTCTGAAATCCTAACCATTATGGTAATGTCACTTATACTTAGAGGATACCTTAACCTCTAATGTTATCTAAACTGATCTCTGATACCAACTATAAGGCCCCAGCCTTAAACCTTACTTATTATTGAATTAAATGAATAATTCACATTGAGGATCTTTTCAGGTTTAGAGTTTTAGAGAATTAGGTCATAACTATTACATCTCAAAAGATTACAAAGTAGACACTTCTACTAAGTTTCCATTAAATAAAAACTCTTTAAAAGAAACATGTCTAGTTCCATCTTTTAGATAGCATGACTTTCCCTTGATCCCATCCTTGACCCTATTCCACATTAAGTCCTGTGAAAAACATTTCAAAAAAAAAAAACTTGGGTGAGCATAAAAAGCTCAGCAAGGGATACACAAAGAATGAAAACTGTTAGTTTTTCAAAGCAACAAGTAAACCATGTATACTTTATCAAAGTAATACCTTCCACATTTAAGAAGTAGTAAAAACTCTTCAATGAATAAAATATCATTACTTACCATTTTGTAACCAAAAGATTACCATAAAACCCATATAAAGAACACATAACATATAAAGGTAACTTGGGACATAAACATACTTAAATGGAATAACCATACAGTCGACTTCCACACATACTTAATGGAATAGCCATACGGCCGACATCCATACCCAATGCATTGGAGGTTATAACGTAACCACCCGTCCTGGTATTCACGGCACCACCCGTCATATGGTGTATCATGTAACCACCCGTAAAATGTCCAAGTACCATCATTATACATAAAATATTGAAAATAGAAACATTTCAATAACAAAATTTTATTTTCAATCACAATAATTAATTCGAAGATATCAATCCATTTTCAAAAACCATTTAAAAGTGATTTTTGAATCAAAGTTTCCCATACCACTTTGTTGATTTTATTGAAATTATAATTTTAAAACATTAATTTCCATATAAATAAATACTGAAAACCATTTTGAAAACACAGACATTAAAGATAATTATTTAGAATAATAAATCTTTAAAACATTTAAAATGATATTTTTGTTAAAGAGTTTTTAACAAAATGAGAGACTCTTGAATACAAATAACTGCAGAATAACATTTAATCAGAACTTTATAATATCATGAGAATAAAGGGATTAATGATATAATATGTCAAAGGATAGTATAAACACCATATAAGAGTGAATTGGTGCATAACAACAATGATGTCTGAAAAGAAATGTAAAATGAGATGAAATCCATTATAAAGAAGGTATCCTTAAAATAAGGATAAATAAATCTAATAATTATGTGTGACAAATATAAATACACCCAATATAAGTGGATATTAAGTGTAAAACAATAAAAGTTTATTCACACATATTCAAAGGATTACATATTCAATAACTACATGTTGAACCCAAAGAAATCAAAATTGGGTTAAGAAGTTCCCAGGGTAAAATTCGACAGCCTAACGGTGTCACATAAAATTTTACAAAAAGGGTTCATGAGAGAGATAAATGGGATCTCATCACTTGGAAATAATATTTACATAAATAAGGATATAGAAGAAAATATCCCAACATAATATTATGTGAATTAAAAGACATAACAAAAGAAGTATTTTAAAAAAAGGAAGGTGAAAGGTCCCCTTACCGAGTTGGGTAACTTTCGAAAAGTACTCCCCAAGGAAGAAGGGTCATACAATGAAGATGTAAATACCCATAAATGAAATTATACTACAAAAAGTGTATAATAATGGGAAGTACATACACCACTCAATGGAAATAGTGGCAAATGTAGAATAAATTTCACGGGAATAAATGTGAAATGAAAAATCCCTTACGAAAACTCGGCAGCCTAACTGCGCCACTAAAAGCTTTCAAAAATGGATTTATGTGATCAAATAGGGTATCTCATAATATGAACATAAAAATTACAGTATGAGTAATATAAAATAAAATCCCAATCATAATAAATATGGTCTTAAAAGGAATGACATAAAAGAGTGTACTTAAATAGAAAGAGAGGGGTAGGATCCCTTACCTCGTGTCCGACTTGACTCGATCGTTCATTAACGTCTTGAATAATAAAATTGAGTTAATTTATATTTTCTTAAGAAAATTTTTCAAGATCATTATTCCTTTTATATCACTTATTTCCATTTTATAAACATTATGTAATCATTTAAGTTAATAATATTTGTTTTGTCGATATTTGGTTCTTAAGTCGAAAGTGAATTTCCTACAATGACATGTTGTTCGTGTGGTCAAAGGTTCATTATATCTATAATGATATTACTGATTTTGATATCATAGATATCATATATATCCAGAATATACATGTATTTATAATATTAAATATTTATTTAGAGGTAAGAAATGAAATGCACCGTTCATGGAGACGGTATGCCTTACGTACCCATGAATGCTACTTTCATTTCTTTTTCATATTAATGGAATTAAAACTAAATGAGAGGTATTTATATTTTAATTACAGAATTATATTCATAATTTATATGTAACATACATTATATATATCCATTATAAATATGTACTTATAATAGTACGTTACATTTGTGTATAAGAAATGAAATGCACCGTTCATAGAGACTGTAAGCCGTACGTACACATGAACGCTACTTTCATTTCAATCTCATACATTAATGGAAAGAAATAAAAATGATATATAAGTATATTACAATTCCAGTATAAAATCATATATAATAACTTTAAATCCATCCTTTATACGTCCCACATATGGAATTAACGAATCACATCACTTTGAGGGGGCGGTAGTCCGCACTTCCTAAAATGAAATTATCGTGTTTACCCAGAATGTAAACCATAAAGGTAAACCACAAATGTAAAATAAAGAAGCATAAGGAAAAAATATACATAATATATATCATATATAAATAGAGTGAAATATTAATGGCGATCACTAAGGTGTTTAAAAGAGGATTGAACAATCATCGTTTCTTGAGGCAGAAATTCGCCAACCACAGAAACAGTATGTTATTTAACCATTAGATGTAGATGTGTGTTAGTGTATATCGAAATATTCTTATAAAAACATCATAGTATATTGAAGATACTTGAGTTTTTACAAAAAAAAATGAATAAAAATAGTTTAGGGGGTTGGAGAAGCAAAATAAAGCAAAATAACACAAGTGAAGACATCACCTTAAAATCGGGTAACTCTCTTAGATTTGAGCTCAAAGGCTTCCGTAGGAAGACTTCTGCCCAATGTGAGGCTTCAAGGAGTAAGAGAGGGATTTGGAGAGGCAAAATGGGTAGGGGTTGTCTGAGCAAATTGCTTTGGAAGTATAGGTATGGTGGTAGAGGTGGGGGCCTTTTATAAGAGGAGAGGAGGGGCACTCTTGGAAAGTTAGGAAACGTTACTTTATTTTAGAAAGAGTTTCGGATATTAATGGTCCCACATTGATGTGTTTCGAGGATAAGGTGATAAGGGTTCGACATCCACCCATCCAATAGGTTTTGGACATTTGTAGGTCATAGATGTTACATTATCATTTCATTTTATTTAAATCCTTTATTAATGAGGTAATCGTTGCATCATCATGATGTCATAAATAATTTAATTTATTTAATGTATAAAAATTATAAAAAAAATATCAGGATGTAGGAAATCTTTTTATATTTACAATGACTATTTATAGTCAAAAATCTGACTTGTATAACCCCATGTAAAATTTGTTTTATTAAAACAACTCATGTTTGTGTCATTTTTAATTTTACATTAAATAAAAAGTTATTTATGTCATTTCCCAAACAATGTGGCTCAATGGGGACCCCAAGTTGAATCATGGATTGTCTTGGTCGGCCATGACACGTCCATTAAGGGTATGACATGTGTCAATCTCATTTCATATTATTAAAACATTATTTTTAACTTAATCTACACTAATTATCTCTAATCGCGATTAAAAACATAATAAGTTACTATTCACCAAAAAATTATTTTAATCCCATTGAACCACATTTTACTTCTTAATGACAACCATGTATGTCAGATTTTTGTAATTAAAAACACATAGGTGGCAAAGTTTCATTTAAACGAAAAATTAGTTTCTTTTACTACCACTTAGTGGTTTCACTATTCATCAAAAATTGAAGTTTTCCAGAAAAATACCAAAAAATCACCCTAAGCTATATTTGATATTACGAATTCAAAAATGAATTCTATTTTACAAAATTCAAAACATATAAGTTTCATTAATTAATTTAATAATTAATTTCTGCTGTCAAAACAAATAGCGTGTTTTTAAGAAACAATAAGTATCAAAAGATTGACACTAGTTTAAGTCCAATTTCAAGATGAAATTAATTCCAACGACCACTATTGGATTAAATGGTAAAAATATATTCTAATTGAACTTTAAAACCAATTAAAAAGATAATCTAATCATATAAATAAATTAGATTAAAAATAGTTTTTGAATTAAAATAAAACATTTTTCACTATTCATTAAAAAATGAACTTTATCGGAAAAATACAAAAAATTTACACAATGTAAATTTTGATGTCCTGATTCTAAAGAAGAATTTTTTTTTGTCAAATATAACACATAAAGTTATAAAAAAGTGGATTTAAAAGAGGTTCTCCATCAAAAGGCGGTTAATCGATCTTTTAGATATTATTAGAATGTTCATGCTTAAAAATTGGATTCATTCGCATTTTCAATCCTCTAACATTTATTATAAAGAGTAAAAATATTTGACAAACATACATAACCATTTTTTAGTTAGTTCGGTTATTTCCCTCCGTTACAATGGCTAGGCGTTAACTACCATTTAAAATAATATTATTTTATTATTAGAGTGCAACGTTAGATTTCAAAGCAACTCGTTGTCGCGTATTGGGTACGCTATCGAGCATATCGTTCCATTTAAAGTAATATTAATGTTTTTTCACAAATAGGGATAAATATAAAAATTTCATATTGTTTATTTACCTGGGGTGTTACAGGTGAAGAGACCTTCAATTCATCGAAGTTGAAGGTAACATGATAACATTTTTGTTTCAAGATCCTTTTCCCTATATTTGAGAATTTATTTACCATATATACTAAATTCGAAAGGAAATATAATTACATCACAAGTAATATTTCATCATATAATCAATTTCTACCCAATAACATCTTTTTATCCAAATGATGAGTATTCAAGATGAATTTTTCATGCATAATGCACTACAATAATCATCTAATATATCATATAATCCCAAAAATGAAAACAAGGTATTCTTCTATTCCATACACATTAACCAAAACCAAAATGGTTAGAAAAAGGTAAGATAATTCTATAAATAAATAATCCTTCTTCCAAATAAATAATACGATAATCTCTAAAATTCAATAATTATACCCAAAGTTAAAACGAAATAATTCCATAAATAATTATCCTTAAATATTTTAATAATATTCATGAACAATATTGAATCCAAAAAAACAAATGTATTTAATCACATATTCGTCCAAGGAAAATTTAAAATTTTCCTCCAAATAATATCAATCACTCCTAAAGTATCCTATCAAAAATATGTAATCATTAATCACATAAACTTCAAGATATGATAACCATTTTAAAAAATAATATGAATAACCATAAATCCACATTAATATCATATATATTTACAAAATAAAAATCAACCTTGACTCCTAATATAAAATCCTATAATACTAACTAATTTTTACAAAAATTATTGTGATCTTCTTCCAAAATAACATTAGTCACCTAATCAGAAAATAATTTATTAATACCATGGTTATATATATAATAAAAATATGTTCCCCAAATCAATTTATTCATTATCCTTCAACCCAATTATGAAAAAAACCATAGTAACCAGGGATTCATGTGGTCCACTGGTAATATTTATTCCCCTATTTCCATTTGGTTGTTGGTTCAAGCGTTGTAGCCTTATTGGATGTGACAGGTTGATTTCCAACATATGATTATTCCTTTCACTACAACTAAACCCATATAACTCTTTTATAATTCACAAAATAATGATGAACATACTCCAAAATAACAATTGTTATCTAAGAAAATATAAACCTTTAATGTTATCAATACCTTAAAACTTATGTATAAAAAATGGAAATCACATTCTTACTTAAATAAATTTTTTCATGTTAAACTTAATAGTTACATATACCTCAGACATCAACTACAAATCAATAACTGTATCACAATGTATTCCAAAAAAATAAAACCTCAAAAGGGGTGTATATGAATTTAAAGTTATGATCAACCATAAATATACCACAACATCATAACACATTAATCCCAATATTAATAAACCTTAGTCATTCCATATTCCCTTTCAACCATGAATTTTAGTCTTATTCAATAAGACTTCATACAATAAAATGTGGATCATTTCCAAAGATTCAACAAATATTAAAAAAAATTCCAATATATAATCTATACCTTTCATATGACCTTTTTAGTTTCTCCATATTCAACAATAATGGAATTAACAATTACAAAATATTCATCAATATGGTTTTTAAATTCATGTGGTTGATATTTCACCTAGGGCACTTATTTTAATGATTTCCATACTGCACAACTTTATAATATTCAATGGATAACATAGGAATAACTTTATTCCACTTCATGGTGTTAATTGAACACTTCTTTTTTTCTTCAAAGAATATTATATATTAGTTCAATCCTTTACAACATACAAAACATATATACATTATTTAAATACATTTTCCACATTTCTTCTACCCACATTATTTACACATAGGTTGTTGAATATTTTCACCTTTATAATATTTTTCACCAGAACTTCCATGGAGATTCATTTCTCTATTTTTTTTTGTTTTTTAGGAAATGCACCTATATTAAGGTTTTCATTAATATCTCAAGATACCTGGTGAAAAATAATCACAATACTTTTCACTAAAACTGCCATTTTTTAGGTTTTTCATTCATAAAACCACTCTATTTTTCATTACATCCATTGTTATTTTGGATCCAACTATATCCATACTGTTACTATAGATAAAATGTTTAGTGTGATCATATCAATAAAAATTTAATAAACTATCTTTGGAGGAGGATAAACACTAATATATAGTTAACCATGTTATCTTAAAATATTTCCATTTATAAAAAATATCTATAATCCTCTAATAAATTATAACCATTGTGGTTATAGAATATATTTAACTTCTATTTTAAAATATACTAACCTATAAATTTATCTAAATCCTTATTTGATTCAAACAATAAGGACATGGCCCTAAAAATTAAATATTCTAGTTAGATTAAAAAAAATTTATTTATTGTGTTTTAAAAATTTCCACTTTATGGTTCAGTAGAAATCAACAAATTATGTTAGATACAAAATAAAATACACTAAATTTGAAATTAAAAATTCAAAAAATCCATTAGAAACAAAGAACCCAAGAATATCTCAATCCAATGTCACTTTCATCATCTGAAGTCCCATTATCTTCCATCGTCATCACAAGTCACCACTGTAATCATCATTGTCCTATACCACCATCGATGTTTCCATTGTGACACAAACAAGCTTCACCATAGACCATCAAAGTCTATAATAGCCACCAAATAACATTTTCACCATGTCATCGTCATCCACCAGTGAACCAAAAACAACCAAAACACTAACACAAAGTGATCAAACCTCATGAAATATCATAAATCATCGACACAAAATCTTCATGAAAAATAACATATTCCATTGACTTTAAACCATAATTCAATTTCATATATTCCTAATGATATTTAGGTTTATATTTTCAGATATTTAAGTCTAAAATATTACATAACAAACCTATATATTACAAAATTGAAAATTATAATCAGTATCCATTTTTACCACCAAACAATAATTTTATGACAAAAAAAATTTATTTTCATAACATATCATCAATAATTTGATCTTGACAGCATCCTTTTCCCTACTCATCCTTAAACCCTATGAAGGAAATTTTAAAAATTCGGGAAAGGAAAAAATCATGGTGAAGTTAGTAAAAAGAAATAAATTTTTTATTCAATTGAAAATATGAAAACCCATGAAATGATTACATTTTTCTTAATGTTATTTACAAGGATACGAGAAATAATTTCCACATGAAAATAACACACACATTATTTCTCAAATGAATCCTTTAAAACCCTTTAAATCATAGATAAAAAATTTATGATGCTTGGTACATCATGTTCATGTCTGTCGTACATATGGAGTAACCATCACAGTTACACGTGGAATTACCACCAAGAATATATGTGTAGTAAACATAAAATTTACATTTTAAATAACAATTATGGTTATAAATTGGAGAAACCATCATAGTTACACTTGAAATAACCAAAAAAATTATAAATTGAATAAAAATCATGGTATATTATCATAATATTTTAGGATAAACCTAATAGGTTAAATCTATCTCTTTAACAAATGCATTAGAGGGCCATAATGGGGCTCATCCTTCATATAATATTTATCGGGCTCAACTAGTAGTTGTAATGGGCTTCAAACCATAGTATAAGTTGTATCAGTCTCAACCATTTATAATATATTATTATCAATCGTCATATCATGAATAAAATATATTATTATTTCTTTTTTATAATGGAATATTTAAAAAAAATTAAACCAATATGTAAAACAATTTTAGATATCAAAATACCATTTTAACCCATTTTAAATACAAAAATGTACATAAAATGGGGAATTGTGTTTTCATTTGAATAAATCATGTAATATTTTAAATGATTAAAAACATCAAATAATTATTTTAGTAGTGGGAAAAATAATTGTCTCCACATATGTTAAAATATAATATTCCTTATATGTTTTCCAATGTTAGTCTAAATATTACATAAAATATTCCTCTTGAAAACATTTGAAAAAATATAAAAGAAAAAAATTCGTTTATGAATTTTTTATGTCCATATAAATACATCATTAAAATAATTATTTTAAAAATATGGATATGGGGGAAAAAGTGTTTGATGGGAATCTTTAAAAGAGTATTTTTAAAAGAAAGTATCTTACCTTGAGTCCGACTCATCACATGCATTCCTTATATTCTGAAATAATAAACTTATGTAAATAATTTACTTTATTTGGAAGCTTTTAATGGATTTTAATTCCTTTTATTTCATTTATTACCATGTTATCTTCAAATAAATATTCATTTAGTTCATGTTAGACATTTTGACCATATTCAACTCATTTTCCCCAAATTACATTAGTGGGTTAACTATAGTAAAAGAGGTAATTATTACATAATATAAATAATAATAATAATTTAATAAATATCATTTTTATAAACAAAATTCATTTAAATCGAAACATAATATACGATTATGAAACATGAACTACGTTATAATCATGTAGATGGTAGGTCATACTTACGCATGAGTAACGTTTCAATTTTTTCAATGATAATTATGGAAAGAATGTAAGTATTATTTTATCCTTATATAATTATAATTATATCATAAATACAGTATTATTTCTCTAAACATACTTATATATATCTTCAATTTGATTTGTTAATGAAAAATAAATCACATCCCTTTATAGAGGTGGTAGTCCACAACTATGCATGAACAAAATTGTCATTTTTCAATGAATGGAAAGGTAAGAAATAAAATAGAATATTAAATTTTAAGAATGATAGATTTATCATTAATATCACATATAAATATTAATTAAATCATTATAACTACTCATGATTTGTGGTGATGTAAAACGAAGTGTATCATCCCAAGAGGTAGTAGTCTACCAGACACACAAATGATGAATTCCTTTCCCAATTGATAGAGGATAGATATGGATATAGGTTATTAAATTAACATAATAATATCTTAGTATAAGGGATATAATGATATTATTATATTTTCGTTGTTGAGGAATATTTTAAGGACATGGAAGAATAAATAAAACATAAATGCTCGATTATGAATGATACCTCTTCTTCAGACAACCAACTTTACTTTACACCCTAAGACCTTTAAGGTTGGTATTATGAAACAATAAGGATTCTATAACTTTTTTAGGTATTTTATTAAGTTATTTGTGTCTAAATTTTCTAATAAAAAAGTTTTTTGAAGTGTGAATTGACTGTAATAATAGGTTCCCTTTTATAAGATTGGGGAGGTACACTCTTGGAATTTCTTAAACTACTAAATTAATATAAATTATGTTTTACTTAAAAATAGTTAAAATACATAATATTATAATATTAGATGATTAGGTGTATAAATGAACTCATCTAGTAAAATTTTTACATTTTTAATCATATTTTTACCCTTATCATTTGGTTTTAACTCCCATTATCCCTTTGCACACATATCATTATAAAAAAGATTTTTACTTCTTGAGGGTCAATATAGTTTCCAAATTTGGAAGAACATACCAGAAATGGAAAATGGTTGATATTTGAAACCATATACTAATAACATGGTGAAATATAATATTTTTATGATTTTTATACCACTTTATAAATTTTTATTCTCATAAAATATCAATAATGTTAATTTTTTTAACTATTCATTCACTTTTTATTTAATAACATTAGGAGAATAAATGATATTCAAATAAATTTTTTAAATATATTTACAACAGGTTATTTTTAAATATAAATTTTTTATATGAAATTATTATACCAAATTATTATATTTTAAATATCATTAACATCATTTATTTTATTTTTCCATTAATTTAATAATTGTTGTGTTGGCCCTATGTAAGAATTTAATGTAATTATTTCTTCTTTAAAATTGTAAACGAAAATTACCATAATGAAGAACAATAAATTAAATTTAAAATTTATATTAATAAATGTATATATATTATGTTTATCCTCATTTAGAAAAAAATATAACTATTAAAAATAAGTGAATTAAATTTTATACTTTTCTTTACGTAAAATTTCATAATGTTCGTAATCAAAAAAATAGAAAAAAGTCATTTAACTAAATATTGGATGATTATCAATGAAATGTACTCATAAAATTAAATTAATACAAGTTTTAGGGTCATTTTATAATCCATATCATATTATTTATAACTATTAATTACCTAGTTTACCCTTTACAATTGCAAAACGAATTATTATAGTAACTATTCATAATGGCTAAAAATAAATGAGACCTATTTATAAAATTGATAAAACTCGAATAAAAAAATCTATCCATTTTTAAAAAGTAAAAAAATTTAGTTGATGGAATTTAATTTAAAATTAAACATGAAAAATGCGACGAAGATATATTTTTTTAGAAAAATAGATTTTTAAGTAAAAAAATGTTTTTAAACTAAATTAAAGGATAAAATTAATTAAAAAGACTATGATTTTATTTTAATCATTAATTGGGAACTAATTTATTTTTAAAAATAATCCAAAATATAATTTTATCAAATAATAAAATATGATTTTCAATAAGAATCAATATTTTTTACTATTCATTGAAAAATTGAAAAATTTAGAAAAAAACTCAAAATTTCACCATATGATAATTTAGATATGATTATTTAAAAATCATAGGTTCTTTATCAAATAAATTTTTTAAATTTTATAAAAAAATAATATTTTCTCATGAAATGCATTTGAAAACATTTTTGATGCAAATTTGTTTTTGAAGAATAAAATGGATTTAATAAAATTTGAATGTTTAGTTCCTAAGAATTAATCAATACATTTATATTTATTAGGACCATTATATCTATTTTTAAAATTTTAGTTGAACATATTTATGCCGACCAATTCAAAGGATAGGTTATAATAGTCACAATTAAACAATAATATTTCATGGTTCGTTTAACCTCAAAATTGTGTGTTACATACACGATAGAACATAATGTATTTATTTTAAAATATAGGGATATTTCAAATAAAATTAGATACTAGGTGAGGTACCTTGGATGGCTCACTATGAAAATGAGCTGGGGAGGTGCACCATTCCATAGCCTAGGGCATGGTGAACATAAAATGACCATGTCCCAACACACTAAGGTGTGTTCATTAGCTATCTCGAACCTCGTACGTCTCACCTTCTTGGAGTGACCATGCCCATTTTTGGATCTTCTTGGGTGTGGTGTTGCCAAAAACCGCAATTTTCATGTAGATGAATCTCATTACTATCTTAGGTAGAATCAAAGGGTTCACAAAAAATTATCATGGGATGTGATTTAATGTGGTTTTAGGATGAAAATAACATTTTTAAACCCTTACACTTACTCCTTTGTTATGTTGATTTAGATTAGGAGTTTTAGAGTGATCTCATTGATTCCTTCTTGTTGGATAGTTGTGGACTTTCAAGAGGACGATTTTTTGTGTTGTAACCCATTCTTCTATCTTGCTTTTTTGTGTAAAATTTCTTGTCTTAGGATGGGTATCTTATCCCTCAATCTACTATTTTGGAACATGATGGAAAGGTTTTTATGAAATCATAATATTTTTTTTCTTTGAAATTTTTTTTGATACATATCTTGAAAATTCATATTATTAATTTACTTCAAAATGACTATTTTCAAAATCTAGAAATAATTTTATTTTCTAAGAATCCTTGTTAAAATTATATTTTCAATGAATTATTAAATCAGTAACATATCATAAGTGTTAATTTTCATGTTAGAAAGATCATTTTTAGAATTAACTCCATCAAATAAGAGAAAACATGGGATATTACATAGTTGGAAGTATCACCATTGAATTGGGTCACCAAATGATTTCTTTGTGAAAATAATAACTCATAAATCATGAGTAAAAGGTGTTCTGTGAAATTATTATATGTGTTGGTGTGTTTGAACATAGGATGGTTAATATAAATATTAAAGAAGGATAATATTGTTTGATTTATTATTTTCTCACGTGGAACTCTTTTATGTGTTTTTATAAAAATCTATTGAATTCTTATCTGATTTATTTTAAAATGTGATAACTTTTTCCTACCATATTTACATATGTTTGGAAGTCTCTAGGGCATTCCTACTAAGTGTTATAAGACCCCTACGTATGAAATTTGTTGTGTTTATAGGTTCTATATACCATGATACAGTAAAGGGAAAATAGTATTATTTCTCCATAAATTCTCTTAGATGTAACTATTGTGGTTTGTAGAGATAAATATTGGAGTTTATCACATAATGTTCTAGAGTTGTTCCACCTTTGGGCCATAATCTTTTCTACTTAGGGTCATATAATTTTTATTCTTTTATACTTTATTCTGTTGTTACGCTTATTTTTTATTATATTGATTTCTATTTGAGTTGTATTTTCTTATATGAATGTAGCATAAATGTTAGTTTGGATGTTTCTATTTTATCTTATTAGGTTATTCCTGTTATTTAGGGAAAATCACCCCCAACTTTTTGTTATTCCCTTAGAATTTATTATCATCCATTGGTTCGATGAGGATGTCACATAAGGTCAGTATCACCTCCAAACTAGATAGAGCCAATGGATAGGGGAAAGATATTAGATATGGTCTGGGGGTTGAATTTTCATTAGCATATGAATCCTATATTCTTATCTTGCACTCGGTGTGGTGTAAATTTGGTTTGGGGAAGGGGTTCTTTCATGTCTTCCTTTTTTTAAACAATATTCTCTTCACCATGTCTTGGTGATATGATCCCTAGTTTACGGAAAGATAATATTGTTTGTTTTGACTTTAATTCATCTTCACATAGTATTAGATTATTTTTTATCTATTTTTTGAATTAAATTCTTATATATAGTTGTTTTATCAAGACACTTCATTTATAATGTATATTTGATCTTGTGTGGTCATATTCATGGAATATATTTCTCTCATAATGGTAATGTGTGTTATTTCTATGATCATATGAATATAATTGAAACTTCACTCTACATGGTGCATTTTCATCATGATGTTTCATAAAGAAGTGTGTATGAGTCAGTGATGCCCAAACATCACAATATCTTGGTGCGGTGGTTGGGTTCCTTTGATTTGTATACTTTTGGAATCTCTATTTATGTTTTTACAAGTGCTTATTTGGGGTCATGAATGTTATATATGTTAATTTAAGAACTCTTGTATGTAATGAAATCCACATGTTCTAAATGGTAAATGGAACATTAAATCCCTTTTTTTACCTGAGTGAAATCTAGGTAAATAAATTTTTTCAAAAAAAAAGAAAAATTTAAAGGAGGATAAAGTTGGTTATTCAAATCTCAAGTTTGGTTTATGATTAATCAAATATATTAAATTGTTTTGTCTAGTTATTATGTAATGTGTATTTATATTAACTTGGAAAAGATCATGGTAGAACTATGTTAGTTGGGGAAAAATAATTTGATGAAATA
Organism: Viscum album; assembly: GCA_963277665.1. Classification (NCBI taxonomy): domain Eukaryota; kingdom Viridiplantae; phylum Streptophyta; class Magnoliopsida; order Santalales; family Viscaceae; genus Viscum; species Viscum album. Next base: position 440,271,805 of record OY728135.1, on the reverse strand, counting down.
ATGTACCTTTTTGTATATGTATGTTATCATAGAATGTTTGTTAAATATGGTAGGATATACATCATGATTTTCATTATTTAAAATTATTATAATTATAAAAATAGTTTAATATGAATCATGTAATGGTTTTAATAGAAATAGTGGATGGATAAAAAATTTATATAATGTATGATTAATTAAAATTGTTATTTTATTGTCCTTGTATGTTTTTTGACTAGTTAAAATATGTTTTTTGGAAAAAAAAATTAGTTTATTTTATTTATCCTAAAAGCATTTCTATATTTTATGTTATAATATGCATAATTGTGTTTGGTGATACCATCTTGGAAAAAATTTATTTTTCTAGGAAAATGTTTTCTTAAATAAACAATTTACTTTTTTCATTAAGCCTTCATTTTTTTTAAAATTGGGTTTCCAAATACATTCAAAATGTTTTCATAAAGATGGTTCTGAGAAATTCTAATGTTATAAATAAGGATTTAAATGGTTATCATTTAAAAAAATTTCCACCCTTCCTAATTTTGAAAGAAATGGACTTAGTATAAAAAATTTATTAACCTGATTTTGAATATAATAGGTTATGTAAAATTCTATATTTCAAAAAATAATTTGGAAAGTATGTTAATATTTTAAATAACATAACTAGTATTACATTATTAATTTCTTTAATTAAAATATCTACTACTAGTAATAAATTAATATAAAATCAATATATTCATCTTTTTCCTTATATGTTAAAAAATGTGGGTTCTGAATTTTATTACTTAAATTCAATTCTTAACATTATTAAATATTTAAATTATGTATAAATCATAATATTGGGACATGTAAAAATTAAGTGCTAAATTAAAATTATGATACATGGGGATAAAGCATGTATAAATTCTAATTTTATTTCATACCTAAGTAACTTTTTAACGCATTGGATATGATAGCATTTTCTAATACATTAAGGCGTCTGTTTTCGATTTAAATAAATGTGAAGTGGTGGTTTATAAATGTAACGCCCCGACCCTAGTTAACTAGAGATGGTGCATTATTAAATAACATTTGCATGATCACAAGAAAGATCAAATCTCGAAAGACCGATGGGTTTAGCGGCCTTGGAAACATTAGATATATTCATAAGGTTTTAAATTACATCATAAAGTGAAAAACTACTACAACAACATATTGTCTCCATAGTCCACACTATTATCCCCTCATAATATCCCTGCAGGTCATTCATAATTTACTTCTTCACATCCTCTGAAAAATAAAACATAGAAAAGGGGTGAGCTCAAATTCCCAGTAAGGATAACAATATAGCAGAAAATTTCATAAATAAGAATAAACATTTAAGGCAATGTATAACTAAAACAAAATCCTTTTAAACATGAACTTAAACATATTATGGAAAAAATAAAATGATATAATGTCATTTACTTATTCACATGGATATTCTACTATTAGAATAATCACATGCAATATCAATAACCAATTTCATAATTATGGAATGCATAATTCCAAACTATCATAACCACATAGCCAAGGCCTCGTGCCAAGACAAAAAATAAGATTTTGTCAAGGCGTTGTGCCAAGATAGTAGTTTGTCTCATTAGACCTACCGATGCATCGAGGTGCTATATCGGGCTCCACCCGTCACATATTAAGTCCAATGCATTCCCATATAAAATGTTTAAACATAACATAAACATTCGTATTAAAACTAGCATACGAAATGTAAATACTTCATCCTTAAAACATGAATGGTATAAAAATAACACATCCACAGTCAAATATATCACAAAACATTCAATACAACATATAAGTTTTGTATCATAATAAATCAACATCAAATAAGCATAAAATCCATCAAAGGATGTTGACATAGATGAAATCAGAACTCTTTTTAGAGAAATATCTCTTTCTATTTTGAAATCATTTAAGAGTCATATATTTATAAAATAAAAAAATTTCTTTGAAAATATTCTTATAATCTTGTAAGGGAATCTTTGACGATTTTATTACAGCAAAAAATAGCTGCAACCGCCGTATAAGTTAAAAAACATTCTTACCTTAATTCTGTCGAAAAGGATAAAATAGCCTTGTTTGAAAAAAGACGGAAGGATTACTTTATAAACCTCTTATAAAAAGTCAAACAAGGGTATAAATTACATTAACCCATATTCTTGTAAATAGTAAAATTGTTTTGAAATACAATTTTATGAAACATGGATGTGGATGATAAAGAAGTCCCAGTAGATAATCACGTCTAATCAACCTCAGATAATGAAGAGATTGTGAAATAACCCTTACCTTGTACTTTTCATTGGTTGAGGGTAGGTTAACATCCTGTATAATGGTGAAATAATTGTTATTAAATTATACTATAATCATATACATTAATATGATATCATATATGATCTTTTAACATTGATTTGTTAATAATATCTTAGTATTATCGTTGTTTCGGGTGTTAACTAACTCATTTTCATTTATATGTTTTGTTACGTAAGTCATGTTTGTCATGGATAAGTTGTATATTAATCATATACAGAATGATATCAATTCCATATATAATATTATTAATCATAAAATGATAATTATACTTGAATGGATATGATGGAGAATGAATCTCATCGCGTTCGTGGAGACGGTAGTCCGTAGGTACGCACGAGTGACAATATCATTCTTTTGATATTAAAATAATATATAATTGGATAGTATATCATATATACAGGGTCATTATCATGTTAAATTTATTATTTATATGAATTACACATCATTATTATAGCCATCCAAATAATAATTTATAGAATAACAATTACACCACGATGTGGAGACGGTAAGCTGTACGTACGCACGTATGGTGACATGTTATTCAAAGGATGGATAGAATACTGAATATGACTATAAGATATTTATAATAACATCACAGTATATATAAGGTACTTGAGTTATTATTTTATAATGGTAATAACAAAGACAGAAAAAGTGGAAGAAGAAAGGAACTTGAAAAAGGGTGGTGAAATCATTACCACTTCTTTGGGTTCTTCCTTTTGATTTGATCAAAAGGGCTCATTAAGTTGGCTTTCTAACTAAAGTAAGGCCTCTAGAATGAAGTGAGGGATTTTGATAGAGTATTTGGGTAGATTTTGGCCGAACCAAAAGTCTTTGAAGGTGTGAGTTAATGAGAAGGGAGAGTGCCCTTTTATAAGAGGGGTGAGGGGAACCTTTGGAAAAGCTAGAAATATTATTTTATAATAAATACAAATTCAGTTTCTAATGGCTCCAAAGTGGATTGTTTAAAGGTAATGGGGGGGATAGGTCTATAACCACTCATCCAATATAATTTAGATTGGTTTGGGACATTATATTAACCTTATCATTTAGTTTTAACTCTTAGTTAATTAGTTTGACACTTACCATGTCAATTTGTATTTTTATATTATATAGTTAATAAACAAACTATATACCTCCAAGAGACCCCCCAAGTGGTCCATTAATGATACAAATATCATGATATAAGTCTCTTGGCCGAACCTTAGATTATTAGGAATTTAATATCAATTAATAATATAATATTTGTTTTAAAAACTCTTTTATGTCAATTTTGACACAATTTGGAAAATTGATTTTTGTGAAAATCATAACATAATGATTATTTCGAAAAGATTAAATTAAATCAATAATAATATGTCATATTATCCTATAAAATTAGTGCAATTCATTACAAGTCTCAAATTATATTTATTTGGGTATTTACAATATAAATTATTTTAATTTTTCATTATTATGGTAATAACTGCATCATCATTGTGTCATAAATAAATTAAATTATTTAATGTCTAAAAATTATAAATAATATATCATTATGTAGTAAATCGTATTATATTTCTAATGAATATTTACAATCAAATTTATTTTATTTATAACCCTATATTAAAAATGTTTTATTAAATAAACTTTGATTTTAAATTTTTTAACTCTTCTTTGAATTAAATAATAATAAATGTCCTAATCTAATCCAAGTGGACCTAAATGATAATATTTTATTCCTAGGGTTGTTTCTGGTCGAGATTCACTTGTACAATAGAATTAGGACATGTGTTAGGGTAATATTAATATCATTTTTACCCTTAATTACCCTATTTACTTTTAACCGTAGTAAATAAAAGTAAAAAGTTACTATTCACCAAAAATTACTTTCATCTCATTGAACCAAATTTTACTCCTTGATATTAACTGTGTCTCTTGGATTTTCGAATTTCAATCACAGAAGCGGTAAAATTATGTTTTAGGAAAAATTCAGTTTTTAACTACCACTTAGTAGTTTCACTATTCATAAAAAATTGATGTATTTCAGAACAATGCCAAAATTTAACCCTAATCTATAATTGATATTCCAAATTAAGAAATGGTGTCTATTTTAAAAAATTCCAAACATATAAGTTGCATTAATTAATTTTATAATTAATTCTCATTGTCACAACAAATAACGTGTTTTTAAGAAACAATATATATCAAAAGATTGACAATTGTTTATGTCTATTTTCAAAGTAAAATTAATTCTAATGAAAACCATTAGATAAAATGTTAAAAATATATTCTAATTATACTTTAAAACCACTGAATAATATAATTTATCACTATAAATTATTTTTATTAAAAAAGTTGTTTTTAAGTATTTTTCACTATTCATACAAATTGGAAGTTCTCAGAAAAATACCAAAAATTCATCTTAGGATAATTTTGATATTATGAATCCAAAAATTAAGTCCATTTTGAAATATAAAATATATATAATTTCAAAAAGTAGGTATTACTATTCATAACGTCTAGTTTGATCGGTTGTGGTGTGTGTTAGAACTCGATATTGCGTACAACACACGCTATTACATTATACAAAGGGAAACGTACCATAGAAGCTTGGGGTGTTACATTCTCCCCTCCTTCAAATAATTTCATCCTTGAAATTTCTAGAATACTACCGCATGAAAATAATTGGGTGGTTCTTCATCATATGTTCCTCGGGTTCCCACGTTGCCTCTTCCATTGTATGGTTTCTCCACAAAACCTTTACCAGATGCGTTGTTCGGTTTCTCAGTACTTGTTCTCTCGTATCAAGAATCCTGACAGGCTCTTCGCAATAAGACAGATCGAGTTCCTATTCTAATTCCTCATAGGTGAGTACATGTGTTTCGTCAGGCATGTATTTCCTAAACATAGATACATGGAACACATCGTGAAATTTGGAGAGACTTGGCGGCATTGCCAATCGGTAAGCTACAACCCCAATTCGTTCTAGAATTTCGAAAGGTCCGATATACCTGGGACTCAATTTACCTTTCTTACTAAAACGTATGACTCCCTTCCATAGAGATACCTTCAAGAAAACATGATCACTGACTTGAAATTCCAAATCCTTCCTTCGATTATCGGCATAGATCTTCTGCCTACTTTGAGCTGCTTTGATGTGATTTTTGATTACCTTCACCTTTTCCATTGTTTCCTCTACCAGTTCTGGACCTACAATTTTTCTTTCACCAATGTCATCCCAACAGGTTGGTGTCTCACATCTCTTTTCGTATAATGCTTCATATGGTGCCATCTGAATACTCGAATGGAAGCTATTGTTATAAGAAAATTCAACAAGAGGTAAATATTGATCTCACATAACCTGAAAGTCAATTGAGAAGGATCTCAACATGTCTTCTATGGTTTGAATAGTTCGTTCTGATTTTCCATCTGTTTGAGGGTGGTAGGAAGTGCTCAAATGAAGTTCAGTATCCAAGGCTTTCTGAAGACTTTCCCAGAATCTTGAAGTTAAACGGGGATCACGATCAGAAACAATCGATAGGGGTACTCCATGAAGTCTCACAACTTCATCAATATATAGTCTTGCTAGACGTTCCAGTGGTAGATCTTCTCTTATAGCAAGAAAATGTGCTGACTTGGTAAGACGATCAACAATGACCCATATTGCATCATTCCTTCTATGAATCTTTGGTAGCCCCATGACAATGTCCATCGTAATATTGTCCCATTTCCACTCCGGTATGTGAAGAGGTTGCATGACTCCTCCAGGCTGTTGCTTTCCAGCTTTCACTTGTTGACAAACCGTACATCTTGACACAAAATCAGCAACCTCCCTCTTCATGTTGTCCAACAAAAAATTTTCCTTCAAATCACTATACATTCTGGTGCTCCCAGGGTGTATAAAGAAATTGGAACTATGAGCATCATACAGTAATTGGCTTTTTAGATCAGGTATATCGGGAACACAATGTCTCTTCCCGAATTTCAAAATTCCATCTTCATACACAATGTCTCTCAATCTCCCATCATTCACATCTTTAATCTTTTTTTTGAAATTCTTCATCATCGGTCTGAGCACTTTTAATCCTTTCTTATAAAGATGGTTTGGAAACCATTTGAAAAAGTATTGATGCTTCACCTTCCCTGGTTATTCCCATGTCCATCTTCACCGGATCCATGAAAATTGGATCCCTTTCAATTCTCATATTGTTCAAAACTCCATAATATTTTCTGCTCAATGTATCTGCCACCTTGTTTGCTTTCCCCGGGTGGTAGTGTATCGTACAATCATAATCCTTGAGTAATTCAAGCCATATCCTTTGCCTCATGTTGAGTTATTTTTGTGAGAATATATACTTCAAACTCTTGTGATCAGTCTAAAGCTCACATTTTCCACCATAGAGGTAGTACCTCCATATATTCAAAGAAAAAATCACAGCTGCTAACTCGATATCATGAGTAGGATAGTTTTGTTCATGAGTTTTCAATTGTCATGATGCATAGGCAATAACCCTATCATTCTGCATAAGGACACAACCAATTCCTTTCTTCGATGCATCACTATAAATAAAGAACTCATCATTCCACAATGGTAGAGTCAATATAGGAGAATTGACTAATCTTCTCTTCAGTTCTTCGAAACATTCTTCACACTCTTTTGTCCAAAAAAATTTGACCCCTTTACGTGTGAGCTTCATTAATGGGTTAGACAATCGGGAAAAATTCTGGACGAAATGTCGATAATAACCTGCCAAACCAATAAAACTGTGTACCTCAGTTATAGTCATAGGTGCTGGCCATTCTTGGATTGCCTTGGTCTTAGAAGGATCAACAAAGATTCCATATTTAGAGAAAATATGGCCAAGAAAAGAAATCTCATGAAGCCAGAATTCACACTTTCTAAACTTCCCATATAATTCATTTCTTATCAGAGTCTTCAGGATAATGCGCAAGTGACATTCATGATCTTTATACCTTTTAGAGTATACCAAGATATCATCAATAAATACCACCACAAATTCATCAAGATATTCCTTGAAGACTCTATTCATCAGATCCATGAATACAGAGGGTGCATTAGTCAATCCAAAAGGCATTACAGTAAACTCGTAATGGCCGTACATGGTTCGAAATGCTGTCTTCGGAATGTCTTCCTTCATTACACACAACTGATGGTATCCAGATTGAAGGTCGATCTTTGAAAAGTATTGAGCTCCATGCAGTAGGTAAAATAAATCATCAATGCGAGGTAGGGGAAAGTTTTTATTTTTTTATAGAATTGATATCTCTGTAGTCGATACATAACCTCATAGATCCATCTTTCTTTTTAACAAAAAGAACAAGGGCTCCCCATGGATAAACACTAGGGAGAATAAATCCCTTATTACTCAATTACTCTAGTCGTTTCTTTAGTTTGACTAAATCCACAGTGGCCATTCTATAAGGGGTCATTGATATAGGCCTTGATCCAGGAATTAAATCAATGGAAAGCTCAACTTCTCGTTCTAGAAGATGTCTAGGTAAATCTTCCAGAAATACATCTACATATTCTTTCACAGCAGGTACATCCTCTATTTGAACATTCCTTTCCTCACCCACAGTCATTTCATTCTCTTCCTCTCCAATAATTGAATTTAGTTGTGCTACTAGGGGTGGATCTAGATAAGAATTAGGTGGTGACGATTCTGCTCTAAAGATATGGTGTTCATTATCATCATCATCAAAAATCGTAACCTCCTTCCTCTTATAATAAATCTTCACATCATAATCTGCAAGCCGATCCATACCGAGGATTATATCAAACTCAATCATAGGTATGACGATTAGATCAGCAGATAAAGAACATTTCTGTGATCTAATGGGGACTAATTCACAAAACATTATTGCAATGATACTTCCCTTAGGAGTTTTAACTAACAAATCCCTTGTTAAATCAAATTGGAAATATATAATTTTCCTAACAAACTGGGATGATATGAAACAATTTGATGATCCAGAATCAAATAATGCATATTCTAAACTTGAGGAAACCATTAAATTACCAGCCATGATGTCTTTTGGAGCTTCTACCTCAGTAGTAGTGATAGCAAATGCTTGGATTTTATCCCTTGGCCTTTTCTGAGGAAATTTCCCCTGCCGATTAGGACATTCATTTGAATAATGTCCCATCTCCCTACAATTGTAGCACTGAACATTGGTAGCTTCCTTCTTCCCTTTGCAATCACGAGCTTGGTGGCATTTTTCACCACACTTGTAACAGACGCACATTCCCTTCAAGAAAGTACCGGGGTGTTTCTTCCCACATTTACCACATGATGGATATTCAACCTTTCCTTTCTCCCCCTTATATCCATTCCTAGATTGATCAACAGATCTCTTCTTCAATTGCTTTTCTTTAAAGTCATAAGACTTATAGAATTCCTTTTCTATCTTCATAGCACATGAGACAATGTCTCCGTACGACGAGAAGGATTGTGAGACTAATGATCGACGAAGAAATGGTTTTAAGCCATAAAATAAATGATCAATAATACTTCTTGGGTTATGTATATAATCTCCAGCATACCTTACTAACCTTGTAAAGTTAGCCTCATACTTTGCGACATTCTCATCCTCCTTTTTTCTCACACTCAAAAATTTCCTTTCCATATCTGCTCAATGGTCACGAGGAAAGTATTTTTATAAAAAAAGATCTTTTAACTCCCTCCATTCCATATTTGATACTTCATCATCTTACATCATGTTTTGAATCAATGACCACCATTGATCAGCATCTCTAGTGAGGCGGTAAACTTCTATGATAACTTTTTCCTTTCACTACTCCCCAAAGCCTGAAATAATTTCTCTATGGAATTTATCCATTGCTCAGCTACTAAGGGAATTGTACTCCCATTAAACGTTGGTGGTTGTTGCCTCATGAAGCGATCTAACATTGATCCTCCCGTAGTGGATCAGGGTGCTCCAAACGGGTAAGGTTATTATTCAGAACCTGAGTGAGTTGTCCCAGTATGGTGATTAGCTGAACGGCACCAGCTGCATCACCAACTCCACTATAATTATCTTGAGCACGAGTGAAATCCCTACATGAAGTGCGTGAATTGATACGGTTTCCATTTCTTCTACTAGGCTCCATTTCTAAACAATGGCATAAACTCAATCAGTTTATGAATCAAAATACATAATCCCATACATATAAAACACTTAACATAAATTGAACTATTTATGGATATAATCCATAATCATAAAAATGTTTTCTTTGAGGAAGTATATACTCATAAACCCTTCATAATGATTTGTAATGAAAATGAGAGTTCTCCAAAGCATATCCCCTGGGAGTGTCGTAACCAAGTGTGCAACAAGGCCCGTTGTCGTGCACCAGTTTCCGTTCGAGTCTAGATCAAAGAGGTTTTTTTTTGGGTTTTACCCCTAGGTAAATTTGTGCCAGTGCCGCCTCTACCTGCTCGTATCCAGACAGGGATGTATTTCTCGGAAAACTCACAAAATCTCTATAATTCCAAAATTCTAGGATGTTCTTCTATATTAGTCCTCAAAGTCCATCTTAGGTCTATGTTCTCTAATCATAGTTTATCTAAATCTAGCTTACAAGGTTTGTACTAAACTTCCTCTGATACCAACTGTAACGCCCTGACCCCAGTAACCTAGAGTCGTTGCGTTATTACATAACATTGGTATTATCACAAGAATGATCAAATCTCGAAATACCGATTGGTTTAAGCACCTTGTAAACACTAGATATATTCATAAGGTTTTACATTACATAATAAAGTGAAAAACTGCTACAACAACATATTGTATCCATAGTCCACACTATTATCCCCTCATAATATCCCTACAGGTCATTCATAATTTACTTCTTCACATCCTGGGAAAAATAAAACATAGAAAAGGGGTGAGCTCAAATGCCCAGTAAGGATAACAATATAGCGGAAACATTCATAAATAAGAATAAACATTTAAGGCAGCGCAAAAATAAAAAAAAGCCTTTTAAACATGAACTTCAATATAATATGGTAAAAATAAAATGAAATAATACCATTTAATTATTCACATGGATATTCTACTAATCGAATAATCACATGAAATATCAACAACCACTTTTATAATGATGGAATGCATAATGCCAGACTATCATAACAACATTGCCAAGGCCTCATGCCAAGACTACAAATATGATTTTGTCAAGGCCTTGTGCCAAGTCACTAGTTTGTCTCATGATACCTACCGATGCATCGAGGGCTATAGCGGGCTCCACCCGTCACATATTAAGTCCAATGCATTCCCATATGAAAAGGTTTAAACAAAACATAAACATTCGTATTAGAAATAGCATACGAAATGTAAATACTTCATCCTAAAACCATGAATGGTATAAAAATAACACATCCACAGAAAAACATATCACAAAACATTCCATACAATATAGAAGTTTTGTATCATAATAAATCAACATCAAATAAGCGTAAAAACCATCCAAGGATGTTGACATAGATGAAATCAAAAATCTTTTTAGAGAAATATATCTTTATATTTTGAAATCATTTAAGAGTCATATATTTATAAAATAAAAATTTTCTTTTAAAATATTCTTATTAGATTGTAATGGAAGCTTCGACGATTTTATTACAGAAAAAAATAGCTGCAACCGCCGTATAAGTTAAAAAAACATTCTTACCTTAATTATGTCGAAAAGGATAAAATAGCCTTGTTTGAAAAAAGACGGAAGGATTCCTTTATAAACCTCTTATAAAAAGTCAAATATATGTATCATAGGTGATAAATTGTTTATAAAAACTATGAAACTGGTTTTGATGTTACAAAATTTCATTGGAATTTATATTCCAAAAAGAGTATAGGAAGGGTAAAATCATTAATTTGATGAAGACACTTTGAAGAAGGATTAATGGTGACCATGAAAAAAATGTACATATAATTCTCATGGATTTTAATTAATTATATACATAATTATCTATGTATTAATGTGGGTATGTATTTGATATGAAATTCAATTTTACCCTTAGTATTTTACTGACTAATAGTTTTGGTGATTATACAAAAAAATATAGAAACTATTAAAAGCCCAATGGGCCTATCCATAAACCAATTATGGGACACTAGGTCAACCACATGGATGGTGCAACCCATTAGGCTTACATGGAGGTAGGTATATATGGTCATTCATAGTGGTAACATGATATGTTCAGGACATTGTGTAAGGTTTGTGGAGTCCATCATTAAGATTGTACATTGGTTGGGCATGAATCCCCCAAGACCATGGACAGCGTGTGTCATGACCCATGTGGTTTATGTCTGTGAAGTGTTATCTAGGTGTTGACCCTAGTGCTAGTTTGATCAAGTGGTGGTCTCCAGTTCATTGATAAACTAAAAAGAAGAAATAAGCTAGTTTCTATGTGGGACACACTCAGTGTTTTCTCTATTTATAGTTCATTTAAATGTCATAAATTTCCACTACTACTCGATTATTTTGATTTTCACCATCCCACATACGTCTTTCATGCATTCAGTTTTCTCAATGAAGTTAATGAAGCCAACTAAAAATTAAGTTACATAAATCATTTTGAGAAGTAGATCCATGGATATGTCTGAATCTCATTGGAAAATTAGAACTCTATGATCTATATTACATGCACATTATAAAATGAAAATTCACATAAAATAAGTCTTCAGATGAAAACCCAAATGACTCAGGTTATAATTAAAATTCTATGATCAATAGTATCCAAAAACAAAATGTTTCAGTACATGGTAATTTTAGGTTGAGGTCAGATCACCTGAAAAATAGATCTAAGGAATTGAGATATGTGTGTACAACTCTCCTATAAAATGAACTCTTTTTAATCTAAGAACTATGTTGTCGCTTACACACTCTCTGATAACATTCATTTTTTAAGAAACCAAATAATCCATGATCCCCACTGGTTACTGAAGGGTAGAAGATATCTAAAAGCAAATATGGGGTCTTGAAGTGGGGTGTTCCACATGAACACATAACTGGTGTTTATACAACCATTTTGTGATTTTTGAAAAAAAAATACTCCAAACCATTATAGAGTTTTAAAACCCCACTCTTATTCTATAATATGCGTTTCATGAAGCTTACTGCTTGCATGAAGCTCCTTGAACATGAATTGAATCTTGATATCTTTCATAAATGTGGTATGTCAATGTGAAGGAGAGTAAATAGAGTGTATCACAGTTCATACCTATGTGAGGAAGAAGAGAAACACACATTCGAGTTTGAGTTCACATGTAGCAGTGAGTGTATGCAATACATAGAGACTGTTTCCATGAGGAGTGGATAGATTTTGGGTAGATAAAAGGTATCAGTCTATGCATATACCTATGTGTTCAATGTGAAAGTGAACTATACATGAATTGATATGAGAATGAATATTCCAATGAATAATTAAATTATAAAGTGTGTGAACTTGTGAAGAAGTGATAATAATAATGAATGATAAATAAAAATTAATAATCACATCAATTCATACATAAACAAATATTCACATGACATCATAAATTGATATACTCTTGATCAAATAATAATTGTTTTCTATGGTTAACAAGTTTCAGAATACCCGTACAATTTTTTATACATGCATTATATTATATGTTAAATGCAGTGTAATTAGTTTTTTCCATAATATTAAATTGCACTATGAAGAACCCACACTAAAATCATTATATATATTATGTATTGAAGAAATAGAATTTGACACTACTTTAGTATTTCATATTATTGTGTGTTGAAGAAGAAAATAGTGTCCAATCTATACACATCTTATTATTTAGGCATGAAAACTTCGGATGATGCTAAGATAAAATTATATTCATTTATTTAATAATCAAAAAGGTGGTTTTTTATTTTATATATAAAAAGAAGATTAAGTTTTAGTGAATCTAGTTTATAAATGAAGAGGAAAGAGATCAATACACTACAATAAACTATTAGCTTCATCGATCAGAGGCTGAAGAATAAGTTACTAGCCAATAAATATTCATTTTATCATTATTTAAGTCAAGGAAATGTTTTACATTAGTCCACACCATAGTCATACTATTTTGATTAACATAAGAAGGAGATAGTGTATCTATAAAGTTTGCTACTGGAAAGATGTAAGGAGTGTTTCTCACCTACTATTGTGAAAGTAACAAAGTGATAAAATGTATATGTAAGATCAATGATGTATTGTAACATCTAATAATAGTCAAAACATTTGGAAGAATTTATTGGTGTTTTAAAGAACCTTATTAACAAGGATATGAATGTTTTCAAAAGCTGTATAATGATCCAACCAAGTGTTGTAAATAATACACTATAAATTGAATATATATCATTTCAAGTGAAAGGGTATTTCTTAATTGATGTAATCCTGCTTAAAGGGTAGATATCTAAGTGGTTTTTCTGCTTATAATTATTTCCATGCCATTCTAAGTACTAGATACTCTTATTGAGTAGTGGACCTTGTAAAAATATCATGTGTTGTTCTTTGATGATTTAATATTCTTGCATGTGACATTGAAAATATAATAAGGGAATAAATATCCCAAAGGTAAAATAGGTATAGGAATTAAAATTTTAATTGGATTAAAAATTTCCCAATATTGATCCAACCCCTTTCAGTGTTAAGCATACCACAATCTGGTCATTTCAAGTGGTATATGGGCCATGGATCACCTCTATTAGATTCTCTACATTGATGTTATTATATTTTAAAGATTTTATTTGATTTTAAAATCCAAAAAAGAAGTGATGTTTTGGTGAATATTCAATTATCTTTAATTATATGTCTATATCTACCAATACATCACCTCTATTAGATTCTATACAGTGATGTTTTGGTGAATATTCAAGTGGTATATGAGCCATGTTTCACCTCAGAAGGAACCCGTATCGCAGAGCATTTTAATAGATTTCTGGGATCTTCCGATTGGACTAATATGTTTAGCATGTATCATATCGACCACATGGCCCTAAACTGCTCAGACCACTGTCTAATTCTCATTGACTATACTCAGGGAGAACGAAATAGATAGTTCAGAAGACCCTCCAGATTCGAGAGCATCTGGTCAAAAGATCATGAATGTGAAGAGCTAGCCCGGTCTAGCTGGAAGAGTATTAACGAGGATGTTTACCTCAACCTCCAATAGGTCGCATCCGATCTGAGGTCTTGGAGCAATAAGAAATTATGACACCCCGACCGACATTGTGGGGTCCTTGAAAAGAGAATGAACAATCTCCTTATAACACTCACATCCAATTGAAATCTCTCTAAGATTGGAGCCATACAAAGAGAGATGGATACGACTCTGTGTGTTAAGGAAAGATTCTGGGCTATGCGAGTGCAGGACAACCATATTAAAGAAGGGGACGCTAACAACTATTATTTTCACCAGAAAGCTTCTGCCAGACGTCGGAAAAACTCTATTAATTGCATCTCACAACCCGACAGAAGCAATGTTTCTGACACTAATGGTATCCACGAGGCCTTAATAGGCTTTTCCAGAATGTCTTCTCTGCAGGAACCCCTTTCATGTCTGCTGAGGTGGAAGAATGCATCAGACCGGTGATCACTGAAGATATTAATAGGAAGCTCACCAAAGATATGTTAGACGATGAGATTCACATGGCTCTAATAAATCTTCATCCCACTAAGTCTCAGGGGCCGGATGGGTTCCATGCCCTTTTCTTCAAGAAATACTATCACATAATCTGTCCAGACATCTAAAACATGATTAAAAATATTTAGGCTGGTAAAACCAGCATTGCGGCTATCAATGAAACTATCCTCATCCTCATTCCCAAAATTAAGAAACCTTTGGCGATCCCTAAATTTCGACCTATCAGTCTCTGGAATGTTTATTACAATATATTTTCTAAGATTCTTGACAATCGGCTACGACCTTGGCTACCTGATATTGTCTCTGAAAATCAAAGATCATTCGTGGCAAAGAGACTGATCAATGATAATGCGATTCATTCCCATGAAGTGTTTCATTCTATAAAATCACGCTCTACTGTGAAAAGTGGAACCATACCCTGGAAATTGGATATGACCAAGGCCTATGATAGAGTGGAATGGCACATCCTAAGAGTCGTTTTGCAGAAAATGGGTTTCTGTGCAAAATGGACTTATATGGTCATGAACAGTGCCTTGACAGTATCTTTCAAAATCAAGGTCAATGGGGAGCTTACACGAGTGTTTTCCCCATCCCTAGGCCTTCACCAGGGAGAAAATCTCTCCCCTTTTCTCTTCATCCTGGTGGCTGACGTTTTTTCTAATCTTATTTCCAAGGTGCGGTTTTCTAAGTCTATCCACGGGGCAAATGTCTACTGAGCTTGGCCTCCAAAGTCGCATCTCTTCTTCACTGACAATTTCCTCCTTTCTTCCAGAGCTACAATGAATAAATGTCAGGTGATCTATCAAGAAATTCATTAGTACGAGTGGGTGTCTGGCCAATAAATCAATCATAGGAAATCAGAAATCTCCTTTAGTGTTGGGGTACATCTTTCTAAGAGGGATGAGCTTTACGCTTCAGTAGGCATCCATATGGTTGATAAAGATTAGAGTTATCTTGGGCTTCCCATAGTGATTGGATGATCCAAAAAAGAAATCTTTGCATCTATTGTGGATAGGGTTGAGGCAAAAATTCATGGCTGGACCCCAAAAAGTATTTCTAAAGTTGAAAATAGACTCTTATCAAAGCTTTCATCCAATCTGTCCACAGCTACTTTATGTCCCTTTTTAATATTCCAGTGGCCATTGTCAACCAGATCCACACATGTACTGCTAATTTCTTGTGGGGGATGAACGATGCCAGGAATCGACCTCATTGAATGGCCTGGGAGAACCTCTACAAACCAAAATCATAGGGTGGGATGGGGTTTCAGAATCTTCCTCTCTTCAACGATGCGCTATTGGCCAAGCAAGGATAGAACCTTTTTAATCACCCATATTCTCTATGTGCACTTATTTTATGAGCTAAGTACTTTACCAACACGGAAATTCATGCCTCATCTCTTGGTCCCTGCCCTAGCCTCCTCTGGAGAAGTATTTGGGGGGATAAAAATCTCCTGGATAAAAATTGGGATGGAGGATTGGGAATGGCTCATCTGTCAAAATCTGGTCTGACCCCAAGCTCATTGGAAAGGATGGCATTCATGCTACATCCCCCGCCCAACCAGGTCTTGAAGACCCTTCTGTTAGCTACCTCTTTTCCGACCTGGGATAGGGGAGGGATGTGGAAAGGATACTTGACTGGTTCAATGAAATATATCAAATAAATATCCTTAGCATTTCCTGGGGACCAAATGTAGGCCCAGACCATCTTTTCTGGATCTATGACATCTCAAGCGAATACACGGTGAGATCCGGATACAGACATGCTATTGTTATACACTCAGGTAGCCGAGACGGGGGGCGTTGGAAATCAATTTGGAAGCTCAACATACCCCAAAAAATTAACCAATTTTGGTGGCAGGCTTGCACGAGCATTCTCCCAACAATGAGCCTTCCCGTTTATCAGCATATGGCCATTACTGGTTTTTTCCCTTTCTGGCCGAGAATTCCAGAAACTCCTCTGAACGCTATTGTTCACTGCCCGGGAGTGAAGGTCATTTGGAGTCATTGGGGTCCGATTCTAGGTGCTTCTCTGGAATTGGCCTCTCACCTTCCTGATCTGTTGACACGTTGGTGCTCCTCTCTCTATCCTTGGAAAATGTTGTCTCACTTTGCACCTTGTCTTGGATTATATGGGTCTATCGTAATGATGTAGTTTTTAATCAAGCTCGCAGACCCACCAAATTCTAGATTTACCGGGCCACTTCTTGGATTGAGAGATGGAAGGGCCACAACGGATCATTTTTTCCAGGTGTTCCACCCTCCCATCCTGCCCACTGGAATCCCCCAATGGAAGGGATCCTTAAGATTATTGTGGACGCATCCCTTCCGAAGGATGGGCTTGTTTCCCTTAGCCTCCTTTCTCGAAATCATATGGGGAAGATTCTTGCTGCAAAATATAAACCAGATAAGGCATTCTGGGAACCGGCAGTTGCTGAGGCCATGGCCATCCTTGCGGGTTTGATGCTCGTATTGGAATGTGGATGGGTTGATATCATAATTGAGCCTGACTACCTCACCGTGATCGAAGCTATTATTCACAACGGCGATGGCCTCCAGTATTTTGGAAACATCATTAGGAGAATTCACTCACTTCGCCAATGCTTCTCATGTTATACCTTATCCTTCACCAAAAGGGAAGGAAACAACACAACCCATTATATTACGGCCTCTGGCCCATTCAACTCTAACTAGCTCTGGTTGGACAATTTCCCTTTATGGCTTTGCATTTGTGCTTCAGATGATCTTTTTCTTTAATGTTATATGCCTTATTCATAAAAAATTCCCTCTCATCTAAACAAGAGGAATTATATATTTCTCCATGAATTATAAATAATGAAGATATATCATTCTTGGAAAGTAAGGAGCAAGTGGATAATGATTCCTCTTAGAATATTGATATCCTTCTTTTCCCTAGTGATCATGAGGTATGTGTTTGTACATTTAGAAACTTTACTCAAGACAAATATGCTAGAAAATAGTGGTGATGATGATCAATATATAACTACTAAAAAGTTATCAATTGACATATTAAGATTTTTTCTTCCTGTTATTTCTAAATAAAGATCCTTTCCTATTTGTGGAGTCTTTCAATGTATACAGTACGAGATCATGTAGCTGGAGGGAGAAACTGATGTCTTGGAGAAGGATTTGTATGAAAACATTTTCTTCAGTCCAAAAGCTCTCAAAATAGGTTATAACCATTGAAGAAAAAAAACTATATAATATAAAATACATTCCTATAAATGTCCCTAATAAGATGACAAAAAATATATTATCAAAAACACTCTAGAGGAAAATATCCTTACACTTGATGAAATGTTGAAGAATATCACAGATGTTAAAGGATTACAATTACATGAAATATATAATAAGATCAAATAACATGACTCTTTGTTTCTAAAAATTGTTAAATTATATAAAGATGAAGTAGAATGAATGAAGAAGGCTTGTAAATTAAATATGGTTATGATTTAATATCATAAAATAATCCGCATGTTGAAATTTCCAGATTTTTTAGTTTAGTTGACCAATATTTATAAGACACATATTTATCCTTCACAAAAGATGAAAATAGTTGTTTCTTCTTCTGAATGCTCAACGGGGGATTGTATGGTTAAAAGACCTCTAAAATGTGAAAAAAATATCATGAATTGTTTTTATATATTTCAATAAGTTTTGAAGACAAAGGTACCATCGAAAACAACTTGAAATAATGTTTCTAAATCAATTTACCCAAATAGTGTATTTTGGAAGACAAATTTTGAAAATTTATGAATGAATAATGGTGATAAGAAACCTACCAGTATGAGTATGGTGGATTGTCAAGAATGTGTGGAATCTGATTTACCACAAAGAGCATAGAAAATAATTAAGAATACCCGGAAACCGTATACATATGATATTATAAAATCAATATTCATGGGACAATGTTGGTGCCTCAATAGATTTGGGTATTGTGCATTAAATTGTTGGTACAATCCTCAAAATGAAAAATCACAAAGGAAGCCAATTTCAAGGGGGGTGAATCTAGATAAGAAGAAGAAACATTTATAGGTCCATAAAAATATATATCCTATAAACAGATTTAGAAATCTTAAAATGATATTTTCTTTATGTAGTGGTAGTTGTCACAATGTCGGTACATGATCGTCTCTAAATGTATCCAAATCTAATGAGAAAATAATACGACAATAATATGTCTAGGAATATAGAAGAAACCTTGAGAAAAATTTAGAAGACTATTGTGAATAGGAATCCTCCCAAGAAGGCATCAATGAAGAATGTTGAGAATAAATTGGATTCTAAATCCAATAAGTTTAAGTGAAGTATATCCAAAAGAACTACTAAGGGGGATGGCACTCAAAAGAACCCATGTAGAAGATCCAAACTTACTGATGTAGTTACTAATGAAATTATAGTTATCTGGATATAATATTTGGAAATATTGGATAAAATGAAATATTCACAAGCTACGTCTAGTGAAAAAAGAAAATAAAAGATTCCATATGTTGATAATAATGTTCTATGTGTGAAGGTAAGACATGGATGGTTACACTATTAGAAGTTTCTCTACAATTATTCATGTATAATTAGAATTCCATATGAAAACGATGGTTTCACTAGGAGATACAAGTGAATTAAAATTCTCTGATAAAACAAGATTCCCTAAAAAAATGTTGAAGAGTTGATAAGAGCCACACAACAAAAATTATAATAGAAGATCCTATGTGAAAGTGTAAATAGTGGATTAAATGGAGAAACTTGGTTGAGAAAAAAATACCATCCTTTCTATTCGTGAAGAAGAAAGGATGATACACATTATTACACTAATTTATATGTATTTTATTTCTTATTATAATTTAGGGAATTTATGGTCAAGATAGTTATTGGGGAGAGAACCTAAGAAGTAGTGTGTCAAATCAATTCTTGATAACAATGATAATGAATTCACCATATTTGAATGATTACACAATTTTTTATTGAAATACAAATATTATGGAGGATCATTTTTGACTAATTTAGATATTATCTTTTTTATTAAACTTTATTATAGAAGAAACCATCTTGGTTTGATCTTATTTATTGGTATCATAAATAAAATGTTTTTAATAATATCATCCATGGTGAAGTTGTGAGAATTTTTTAATCTGGAAGGTCTCAGGTGGAATATCCCTTCTAGTATATTCTTCATACTCTAATTTCATGAAATTTATTATTAGTGAGATCCACCATTATGAATATGACGAGAAGTGTTTCCCTTGGGGGGGGACAAATAAAGAAGTATCTAGAATAATTATTTCAATTAGTATTAAATATGATTATTCTAGAAATGTATTGAAGATCAATTTAATTGAAAAGGTATGTCTCTCTTAATCTATTATCCTTAGTTACTCAAAATAATGATCAATTTACAAAGGGGGTAATTGAATTAATTAATGAAATAAGAAGAATAAAAATCCCCTAAGTTCACTTATCCAACCTATTAGAGTTGAATGTTTTTGATATATTTGTTGAAGTGAGTCGAAGAGTTTTAGTTAGATTGTTCTTAAATTTTAAAAACTCACATTTAGTGTCTTTATCCTAGAATAAAGTGAATATCCCTTTAAGATAAGTATATGAGTTCTGGTTTATTAAGATATCTTGAACACCTGGTAATGTAAAACTAATTTTTCTAAATAAAATATTTTTTTCTACAATGAGAATAGATCAAGTAGACTTAGAGTGAAATTATTGAGGATATATTGCATAGGTGTGGCGGTACCCTTTTTATAATGACCCATTCTTGACGTACATAGATATTTCATTAATTTTTATAATATTTAATACATGACAAAAACAGATTCTCAAAAGAGAATATTAGTTTAGTGTCATTCCAAACATGGAACATAATCTTCTAACTTTGGGAACGATCTTCTCCTTTTGTTTTCCTCCCTTAAACCATTCATTATATCTACTGGAAAAGAAAACATAAAAAATGGTGAATTCCAATGCTCAGTAAGGGTAAACATTGAGAATATAAAAAAATTATAAAAATAATAAAGTAAAAACATGACCATAATGTTTAAATATCAAAATCATGAGTCATGAATAAAATCATGGCAGTTCGTAAGGAATAGATCATAAAAGAACACTAACCATGATAAAATATCCTTGGTATAAAACCTCAAATTGTGGAAAACAATAAGCACATAATATGATTTCCATTATATCTGATGCATTTTTTACAAGACCATTATATTAGATAAATTCCATTATTGAACCGGGTTTACTTGTCATTCCATCCTTGTATTACTGAACCATGTTTTCTTTTCATTCTATCCTTGTATTACTAATCCAGATTTATTTTTCATTTCATTCATATCTATCTTGTGAGATATAAATATTTACCCAATACATTGGAGGGAGATATAGGTCCAACCAATCTTATAATAAAACCATTCTTCGTTGTTCCACAAAAAACATAAATTATTTATCACTGCCTAACACAGGAAATAAAATGGGTTTCTTAAACATCATTCCATCCTAATCTATTTAAAATAAAGGGATTTAATAAAAATAATTCCATCATAAACACAATAAAATCTAAGTAATAACATGGATGGAAACATAATCCTATGTCATCTTATATGGAAAATAATTTTGATAAAACACTTGATCTTAATTCCTGATGAAAATTTCCTTTCTTTTTCAAAAAAAAAGTTTACATTTATCAAAATGACCTTTAATTTTAAAAGAAAGGAATTTAGTTGAATATTATTTTGAAATTATGCAGAGTAAGAATAATGGAAATAAGGTGTCATTAAACCATAAAAATCTATTCATGTCATATAAGTTAAAAAACATTCTCCTCATACTATTCCTAGAAAAGTCAAAAAGTACCTCAAATCAAATAACGACAAAATTTTCTTTTCATACTGTTTAATAAAAATTAAACAAAATGTAAAATTAAATTTGAAAAATTGTAAAAAAATATAAATAATATTAAATAATTAGGAATCATATATGTTTATGATAAATATACCTTATTAAATACTTAAATCAAAACAATCTCAGTTAAAAATGGGATTGAAAAATTATCCCTTACCTTAGTTCCGATTTTTCTTCTGTATGTGTATGAAACTCATGTATAGGTGGTTTAAACATATTATTATCTTGTAAAAAGACCATAATAGTATTTATGATATCATATATGATTCACTAATGACTTTATA
Source organism: Viscum album (assembly GCA_963277665.1). NCBI lineage: Eukaryota > Viridiplantae > Streptophyta > Magnoliopsida > Santalales > Viscaceae > Viscum > Viscum album. Next base: position 440,249,631 of record OY728135.1, on the reverse strand, counting down.
TTAACCTTTTATTTATTTATTCCATGTTAAAACTACATCTTGGGTAATAATCGTTTTATTTATTGTATGTGTTTTGACATGTTATTATTGATCTTATTACATAGATATTTATTTAATTAATTGCAGAATGTAAAGCATTATTTATATGTCATAAGTATTTATTATAGAAATATATATTGTATATAAATAAACAAAATTGAATACATCATTCATGGATACGGTAGGTCATACGTACGCATGAACATTGTTTTTCTTTACTTATTGAATTGAATGGAAGAAAAAAAATGACAGATATATATATATATAAAGTAGAATTATTATTACATATATTTTATGATGATTTATTATATATACTTTATAATCATTCTTGAATGGATAGAATGGTGAATGAATCTCATCGCATCATGGAGACGGCATGTCGTACGTATGCACGAGCGACGATATCATTCACTTGATGGTAAAATGGGTTGAATTGGATGGTATATTAGTTATAAAGAATAATTATCATGTTATATTCATTATTTACATCTATTTTACTCTTCATTATACCCATCCAAATTATGTGTTGTTTAATAACAAATTACACCACGGTGTGGAGACTGTAAGTCGTACATACAAATGCATAGTGATATTTTTATTCATATGATGGAAAAAAGGATGTATACGGTAGTCCCATAACTATAGTAACATATCATCATGTATAATATACTAGATTTAATATTTTAGTATGAAAAAAACATTAAAATAGGTAGTATAAAAAAGATATGATATTTGAAAGATGTGATAAAACAATAACCTCTTTTTCAAGTTTCTCCTTTTCATATGCACAAAAGGTCTCCCTAGGATAGCTATCTGGCCAAAGTGTGGCCTCTAAGAGGAAGAGATGGATTTTGGGATATTATTTGAGTAGATTTTGGATGATCTAAAGTGATGGAAATGTGTGAGTAAGTGGTTATAGGTGGGGTCCATTTATAAGAGGGAGGAGGGGCACTTCAGGAATGTCTTGAAATATTAATTTATTATAAATTTATTTTCAGCTTCTAATTTTTTGAAAATCATTTATTTACAATATAAGATGCTTTTAAGTATAAATAATATCTTCTAATAATTTTTTGACATGTTGTGAATATTTTTTAATCCTTATTGTTTTGGTTTAACCCTTATTTACACCTTTCAATATTACTATGATATTTTATTATTTCACAATATGGGTTAATTAAATAACCATAACATGTCGAAATATGCCCAAATGTACCATTTATGAAATATTTTGACATATCATAATCATTTTTAAGAATATTATATTTTTTTGAATTTGATAATATTTAATAACCTTTTTTATATTTTTAAATACCAATAGTGTCAATTTTGACACTATTTATTTATTGACTTTATAAAAATATCACAACAAAAAAATAAATTCAAAAAATATATTCAAATCATCGAAAAATATCACATTAATCCATAAAAATCGTGTATTACATTAATTGTCTTATATTATATTTATTTTATTATTTATTATATCATTTATTTGACATTTCTCTTAATAAAATATTTACTATATCACTATTATGTCAATATTTATGGTAATTATTTAACCTCTAAAAATAAAAATAAATTACCAAGATGTAGATAATTATATTATATTTATTTAAAACATTTATATTCTATATGTAATCAATTTTATCACTACATTAAAATATATTATACTTATAATACATAAGAGAGTGACATGTTGTCATTTTCTTTTGTTTTAATAATAACTACAATATTTTAATGGATAAAATTACATTAAATGAATCCATTCAGACCCTTAGGTGTTATTGGTCAACTTTTATTCAACCAATAGGATTTTTGTAGGTGTTATGGTAACTTTATTATCTTTATCATATTGTTGGTTACCCTAATTTACCCGATTTACATTTAACCGTGGAAAATAAAAATTATTGTAGTTACTATTCAAAATCTCCAAAACATTTAATGTAACCTATTAATAGAATTTGGACCCAATGATTCCTAATATGGAATCCATTTTTCAAAATTCAAAATAAAATAGTTTTATTAATAAATATAAAATTAATTCCCATTGTCAAAATTTGAAAGAGGGTTTTTAAGACGTAAAAACTATCAAAAGATTGACATGTGTTTATGGAGAATTTAAATGTTAAATTATCTCCAATGAAAAAAATTAGATGAAATTATAAAAACGTAATCTAATTACTCTTTAAACAAATTTAAAAAAATAAACTAACTATATAAATAAATTAGATGAAAAATTAGTTTTTAAATAAAATGATGTATTTTCCACTATTCATTAAAATATGAATTTAATTATAAAAATACCCAAAAAATATCCAATGTAAAAAATTGACCTCCCACATACAAATGACCTGTTTATAATATCAAATATAACTTATAAAAATTTTATAAACTATATTTAAAAATGGTTCTCCATCAACAAGCGGTAAATTTGTTTTTCCTTGAAAAATGCTTCATTTGTCTGAAAAAATTAATTTGTTCTTATATAATGTTCAATAAAATACATAATATGTATTTTAATGTTATATATAATTAAAATTTTGGATAATTTTATTCATGAGGTATTGTTTATATCCCATTAAATAATTATATTTAATAATATATCATTGTTTAGTGAAACTCGGTATTATGTAAAATTGATGCTATTGAAAAAGGTCACTCTTGCGTGTAATGAAAGACAAGTCAGTGTTGAGTTTAGTGAAAGATTCCATTAGTATTTTTTATAACATAATCCAAACATAGTTCATTTATGCATTGAACAAAATATACAATTAGTGTTGTGTGAAATGGACTCTATCAACAGAACCTGAAATTGTGTGTAACACAAGCCAAGAATAGTGTTGCTAATACTGCAAGCTAATACAGTGTTTCATATAGTAAAATCTAATATTGGCTTAGCATACACAACTAGATATCAAAGAAATTAAAAATAATCATTCTCATAAAATCTTGGGGTGGTACACTTTTAACATGAAATTTTTTTAATGTCATATAAGTGTGTAGAAAGTTTAATGAAAGTGGGGAAAAGTAAAGGGGAGGGAGAATATAATGATCCACATGTTAAAAAAATGGAAATAATATTGAATGTATTACAAAAAAATACAAATAGCGGTATTTAAGAAGCCAATTTTTGTATGATTTTTATTTTTTTCCAATGGTTTTCATCAATTGAAAAATGTGTTCCATGAAAAATGAATCATCCACTAATTCAACATGATAAAGAATTTAAAAAGTGGATGGAGATAGGAGGAAGTACTCATGTATATATATTTCAAGAAACATCCCTTGAAGATTATAAGTTTCATGATGATGTGCCACGACCCTCTCCCTCCACAGATGCCCCTCATGTGTTGGCAATAAAGGGAGAGAGATAATAATCGCCTAGTCTTTCCTCCAGTTGTCCCTGGGGTGGAGAGAAACACCAATTGAATAAAAATATAACAAAATGGGAGGCATTACCCTTTCATAGTAACCATGATCGGGAGATAAGATGTATCAACCACAAAAAAACTCCATGACTTATATAAATGAAATACAAAATAAATACCACATGCATGTTTAAAATATAACTACAACAAATAAAATATTCTCTAAAGTAAATACCAAAAACAAGGATAAGAAGTGATAAAACAACTATCCTAAATATCAAGCTAGTATGGTCCAATATATGGACAAGAATACTGATGCACTTGTGAGAAAACTGCAGAAACCAACAGCACCTATCAAGGTATACTAGCCATCCCAACCTCACCAAAGGCACGATCAATAAATAATTCTAGTCAAGTAAAGTGATATAATAATAAAATAAATTTTTCGAGACCGTTCCCCGATTCCCATATGTTACATACTTATACCCTAATTGAAAAAATAATGGCACTTCGACACTCTTCCATAAGCCACATGTCAAAACCCACCAGCACACACCTGAGCTTCAAAGCTAGTCCCATAACCTGGGAATACAAATATAACCACATCCCACCTTCACAAACCTAGGAAAGTATACCTCACTCATAAACAACTGGTCCTCAAAAACGCACCACAATATTCACAAAGAATCATGGGCTACCAATTCCTAAAAGAGGGAGTAATAAAGTGCCAATAAACACACATCCATCCTCTCACCAGAATATTGGTAAAATTCACCCTCCCCCAAGACAATGGGGGTGTTTGGTACATTGTTCTACACTCTGGTAAGGTATATATATAAAACACAATGAAAATAAAGGTATATATATTTAGTATCAAACACTGAGGCCCAACATATGGGTTCTTCTAAAAAAATATCCCACCATACCACCTTTTTGTTCTACCTATAAAAACATTTATCAACACTAGAAATAGTCACATCAGATTTTAATAAAAGAATTCTATTCACAAAAAGTCAAAACTGAAAACATACCCCCAACAAACTCATATAACCAGTTATCATTCTTTATTAAGAAATCCATTTTTTTCATTCCATCCATATCTGAGAAACTAAAAATCACCACATGAAACAAGATACATATCATAAACCCTCTAGAGGAAAAAGAACCACAGTAAGGCAACTCACATCATATTTCCACTTCATTCAACAATGCTAACAACCAATGCCATCATCATTCTTCAAAGTCATTCAACCCAATCCATCCTCTCAACAATAAAAAACCCCCAACTAACAGTCAAACTCAGTAACACATCTCACCACAAGAAAACTGTAACAACCAAGGTAAATAAATAATATGACATTTTCATATTTATCCATATTTGTGTATAAAATATTAATATGACTTTAAATGGGATGCTATGCTCGATGGCGTACCCAACACGCAACAAACGAGTTTTTAGGGAATCTTATGTTGCACTCTAATAATAAAGTAATATTATTTTAAATGGTAGTTAACCTGTAGTCGTTGTATTGGCGGGAATGGATATAAATAACTAAAATATGATTATATATGTTTTTACATTTATCTAATAAATGATAAAGGCTTAAAATACGAAAAGAATTCAATTTTAGGCGTATATGCCCTACCTTTCACTAAAGGTTCACTTATCACCTTTTGATGGGGAACCGTCATTAAATATAGTTTTGTTCAATCTTATACATTATATTGGACCAAATAAAACTCTTCTTAATAATTGGGACATCAAAATTTACTTTGTGTAAGTTTTTGGTATCTTTCCGATAAAGTTCATTTTTAATGAATAGTGTAAAATGTTGTATTTTAATTCAAAACCTATTTTTAATCTAATTTATTTATATGATTAGATTATATTTTGAATTGGTTTTAAAGTGAAATTAGAATATATTTTTACCATTAAATCCAATAGTGGTTGTTGGAATTAATTTCACTTTGAAATCAGACTTAAACTAGTGTCAATCTTTTGATACTTATTGTTTCATAAAAACATGATGTTTGCTCTGACAGCAAGAATTAATTATTAAATTAATTAATGTGACTTATATGTTTTGAATTTTGTAAAATAGACTTTATTTTTGAATTTGGAATATCAAATATAGCTTAGGGTGAATTTTTGGGATTTTCCAGAAAAACATCAATTTTTGATGAATAGTGAAACCACTAAGTGGTACTTATAAAAACTGATTTTTCCGTTTAAATGAAAATTTTCCATCTTTGTATTTTCCATTTCAAAAATCTGACATACATGGTTGTAATTAAGAAGTAAAATGTGGTTCAATGGGATAAAAATAGTTTTTTGGTGAATAGTAACTCATTAAGTTTTTAATCGCGATTAGAGGTAATTAGTGTAGTTTATGGTAAGAATAATGTTTTGATAAAATGAAATTTCCTAGAAACATGTCCTACCCTCATTGGATGTGTCATGGCAGACCAATACAATCAATGGGTCAACTTGGGGACCCCATGGAGCCACTTTGGTTGGGAAATTACATAAATATCTTTTTATTTAATGTTAAAGTAAAAATGACACAAACATGAAATGTTTTACTAAAACAATTATTACATGGGGTTATACAAGTCATATATTTGACTATAAATAGTCATTTGAAAGCTAAAACGATTTCATACATCATAGTAGTTTTTTTATAATTTTTAGACATTAAATAAATTAAATTATTTATGACATCATGATGATGCAGCGATGACATCATTATTTAACGATTTAAATAAAATGGAAAGATAATGTAATATCTAAGACCTACACATGTCCAAAACCTATTGTATGAGTGGATTTCTAACCCTTATCACCTTATCCTAGAAATACATCAATGTGGGACGTTTAAAATCCGAAACTCTTTTGAAAATAATGTATCATTTTGTAACTTTACAAGAGTTCCCCTCCTCTCCTCTTATAAAAGGCCCCAACCTCTACCTCCTTACCCACACTCCTAAAGCCTTTGGCTCGGCCAACCCCTGCCAATTTTGTCTCTCCACTTCCCTCTCTTACTCCTTGAAGCCTCACGTTGGGCATAAGTCTTTCCATGGAAGCCTTTGAGCTCAAACCAAAGTGAGTTACCCGATTTTAAGGAATATAATGAAACGAACAAGACAAGTTGGACTTGAGGTAAGGGATCCTACTCCTCTCTTTCTTTTTAAGTACACTCTTTTATGTCATTACTTCTAAGCCAATTTTTCTTGTGATTGGGATATTCTTATATATTACTCTTACTGTAATTTTTATGTTCATATGATTAGAGACCCTATTCTCTCTCATCAATCCATTTTGGAAGTTTTGAGTGGCGCCCTTAGGCTGCCGAATTTTCGTAAGAGATCTAACCTCTCTCTTTCTATTTAAGTACTCTCATTTATGTCACTTCTTTAAGCTCCTATTTTTTATGATGGGGTATGTTCTTTTATATTCCTCTTTCTGTACATTTTATTTTAATGTGATGAGATACCCTATTTGATCTCATCAATCCATTTTTGGATGTTTTCAGTGGCACCGTTAGGCTGCCGAGTTTTCGTAAGGGAATTTTCATCTCACTTTCATTCCTGTGAGACTTATGCTAAATTTTCCACAATTTCCTTTGAGTGGTGTATGTACTGACAATTATTTTACTCATTGTATAATATTCTTACATTTATGAGTATTTGCATCATTGTTGTATTGTCCTTCTTTCACGGGGCGTATGTTTCGAAAGATACCCATGTAGGTAAGGGAACCTTTCACCCTATTCTTTTTAAAAGACTTATTTTGTTGGGTCTTTTAATTTACATATTGTTATGTTGGGATATGTTCTCATATATCCTTATTGTAGAAAATTTTATGTCCATGTGATGACATACCCTTTTTTTGATGTAAAGTCGTTAGGCTATCAAGGGAACTTCTTAACCCAATTTCGATTTCTTTGGGTTTAACATGTAGTTATTGAATATGCCATCCTTTGAATATGTTTGAATGAACTTTGATTGTTTTACACTTAATATCCTCTTATATTTGGTGTATTTGTTTGTCACACATAATTATTTAATGGATTTATCCTTAAACCGAGGATACCGTCTTTGTATGGGACTTCATCTCAATCTCCTTTCATTGAGGCATATTTTGTTTTATACACAACCTTCTTTTATACGGTGTATAAACCCCTTTCACTTTTATGTTTATTCAAAAGGAATATTTTTTATATGAAGCGTTTACTAAATGAAAAAGGGAATGTTTTTGTCATACGTATGCGGCGACAACGACTTCTCCGCCGCCGTGACCATTATTTGAGTTTCGGCTTCCTCTAGAAGCCATGCCTTTTTTAAAAGAAAAATAAATACCATGTTTTACTTTTCTTTTCTTTTGGTATTGAAAATGGTTTTCATAATGTTTTTATATCAATGTGCTGTATTGATATCTTGTGATTGAAAGGTGGAAATGTTATTTTTCCTTTATGCATGTTTTATGTGATACGATTATGTTGAGGTTCTTGGGAATTATTATGAAGACGGGCGGTTCCGTGATAAACTAAGGGCGGGTGAGCCCGATAAATCTCTCCAATGAATTGGGTAACACGAAGGAGTGAAACGTTAAGGTTTCTCCGAAGAGATTTAGGAAATATACTGTGGTGGGTATTCCAAACGTAACCAAGAGGGTTACTCCCTACATAAGAATGTTATGAATTCCTCAAGTTACCTTTTATGTCTTATGATTTCTATGATTTATTCACGATTTTATGAGTTATGTTAAAGTGCTTATGTTTTATGGGTAATGTATGATTTCATTCTTATGTATACATGTACTCATGTTTCCTTTCCATATTTTTATATCCCTTACTGAGCTTTTTATGCTCATCCCATGTTTTTGAAATGTTTTTCACAGGTCAAGGGAATGGTACATGATGTGATGATAGTGTAAAGGATGTGTCAAGAAAGAATACATGTATTATTTTAAATATTTTTCCATTGATGGGAAGAATGAATACTGTATTTTATGTAACCACTTTGTTTAAATGTGGAATGTAATGCAAGTTTCATGGTCTAATTCTCTAAAACTCTAAACCTGAAAAGATCCTCAATGTGTAATCTTGTAATAATTCAAGATTAAGTAAGGTTTAAGGTTGGGGCCTTATAAAAACCTAATTTACCCACTATGTTACTACGACATACCCATCACACCTAGAAACATAAACATAGAAAAATCTGAACCTGCAGCTCAACTACTCAAACACTTCCCATCCATTCAACAATCAATCAATCTCTTGACTTGATATTTTCATCACACCACCCATACACCCAACATTTTGGACATTATCTCAAAAAATCACCTCACAAACACACAAGGAAAAAGAGAGAACAAACCCACACTAAAAACATTGCCACACCAAACAAGGTAAGGCATATTCAGATTTATCAGGAACCTATTCTTTCATTCTACTTTGGTAATTCAGGGGTTATCAAAGAAATAGTTTGATCTTGGGGAATCTGTTTATTTAACCAAATATATGTAATTAATAAATTTCACAAACATATATATACATCTATTCAACACATGAAAAAAAATAATCCATCAGAAGTCCTCCCATGTGAAAATAATTACCACCAATGACCCTGATTTTCAGTAGGAATATAGCCCATATAGATCAAAATACGAATAAATAATAAAACAAAAGCATAAATCACTTATTATACGGTCATTATTATTAGTTTAATGTTAATTAAATTATTTTTATTAAACATGTATTCATATTCCTTCACATGGAATAATTTTTTACACACGCCCCACCTAAAACACAAATAAGTGGGATGAAGGGATCCTTACTGTGAGAAACAGTCGATCAACACCTCATCCTAATGTCAAATAGGGGGTATGAAAAGCTCTAGGGAAACATGATACAAGGGTTAAACATATATTCATGACACCCTAGGCAGTAATGGTTCGAGGTAAACATGTTAGAAAGAGTAAAGGTAAATATATAAGAAAAAAGAGTTGCAGCTTTAGAAATTCCATATCTTATATCATTGGAAGATAGAGTTTCAAAATACATTAAATCCAGATCATGATCAAGACTATGTGTTTTGACTATCTATGTTCCTACCATGAATTATGGATTTAAATATATATTTTAATTCCTTTAAAATATATTCAAAAGAACTTAAACATGGTATTAAATTTAATTCACAGGAAAGGAAATGTTATTGGGGAACATCTAGAAAAACTGGGCAAAACAAGAAATTTAAAAATTGTGGAAATAAATCACTGTTGGGTGAGTCAACATCATGATTCCCTAGTGGGTGAGTCATTAGTGGATGACTCCTCATTGGACGAGTCACCCATGGGATCTATTGGTGAAATGATACTAATGGTGAGTCATTATTTAGTGATTCACCATTCAATGAGTCACTGTTCGAGGAGTCACCATTCAGGAAGTCACTATTCATTAAGTCACCATATGGTAAGCCACCATTAAGAGAGGAACCAATTAGTGAGCTACCATTCATTGATTCACCTTTCATGGATCTACCTTTAAGTGATCTTTCATTAGGTGAGACACCGTTCCGTGAGTCATTGTTTGATGTGTCACCATTGTGACTTACCATTGCAACCCACCATCAGTGACTCACCGTTAGCAACTCATCGTTAGTGATTCACTGTTGTAAGTTACCGATGAGTATCACCATTGAGATGACCTACCATCACCACCTATTGGTGGATGAATCACTTTCAGATGAGCTACCATTGGAAAAACTAGATTTTCGACAAATTACGGAAATGAATAACTGTTATCTAAATAACACATAAAACACTTGATTTTGAAAAGGTAATAGACTGGGGAGGTCCATTCCCTTACATAAGATTCTTATCAAACTATTATCACACTCGAGAATCTAAAAAAACCTCTATGAAATTGGGGTTTGAACAAACACCATGTATGATAAATCTCATACATCTTTCTATACTTGAAATACCGCTTTGATTTATAAATTCCAAGGCCCAAAAATAAATAAACCTATGTTTTTAGAAAGCGTGAGTGAAACCTAAACATCCAAGAACACCTCATTCAACACCTAATACCCCAAATGACCATAATACACACCCCACAAGAACCAAAAGCAATACAATTTGTACATATGAATTATGGAATTCCTTTCTCAATGTCAGGATAAAATCTTCTCTAGGCAGCACTAACTCACTCACACTGGTTTAATCGAATCTCAATTAATGAATCTCAATTAGGATTCTGGTTTCCCCCATTCCATTGTTAGGATTTTATCACACATCACAGATCAATGAATGAACTAATCTCATAATGAATGTGGTTCAATCATTACATTTCATACCGAAACACAACAAGGAAAAGCTCAGAACAACTCTGGGTATTGATCACACATATGCGTCTGTCTTTCCCAAGTACTCTCCTCTATTACACCATGACTCCACAAGACATGAACCAAGAGAATGGTCTATCCATGCAACAACTTCACCCGTTAATCCTAGATCTCTACTAGTCAGTTTTCAAAAATCGTTCCGTCTTTAAAATCTGAATACCTCCTTTATATGACATGATAGACATCGTGAAGATACCAACAAATATGAGATACATGAAATATGTCATGGAACTTCTCCAACTATTATGGAAGTTCCAACTGGTACGTCACCATTCCTACTCACCCCAACTCATCTTAATAACCTCCAATAAATTTTTCTCCCTCTTCCAAACATCTACTACACATGTCTAGGAGAATCCGTTAAGAACTCATAGTCCCCAACCTATAAATCCAAGGGCCTCCTCTTTCGATCAACATATGTCTTATTTCAGTCATCTACTTCTTCCATCCTATCATGATCAAGATTAAACTTCTTAGTCGTATTATATGCCATGTATAGACTAAAAACATATATCTCCTCAACTTCTTTCCATCATAAGGGTGAACAACACAATATTCCATAAAAGGATTCGAATGGAGCCATTCCAATTGAAGTGTGACATCTATTATTGTAAGAAAATTCTACAAAGGGTAGGTTTCGTACCCAAGATCCTCCAACATCCAAGACGTATGCTCGTAACATATCCTCCAGCATCTGGATAGTTAGTTCTATTTTCCCAACTTAATGAGGGTGGAATGAAGTGTTGAGGCATAACTGAGTGAAAAAGAATACTAAAATCCCATCTAGACTACTGTGGTAAAAATATTTCTCTAATGAAAGATGATGGATCTTGGAACTCCTTGTAACCACACCACCATATCCACATACCTTTGTTCTAAGGTATCCATTACGCCAGAGTCTTTAATCGCTAAGAATTTGACAGATTTTCATTACCTGATCAACTATTACCTAGATCACATCACAACCTCCCTATTCCCTGGGTAACATTTTGATGAAATCCATTGAAATTTCATCCCACATCAACTCAAGGAAATCTAAGGGTTGAAAAAATCCACTGGGAAGACAATGCTCATCCTGCACCTTCTAGCACTCTAAGAACTTTTCCACAAACTCCGCCTCTTTCCACATTATCTCAGGACACCAAAATTGCTCCCTCAATCCATGATACATCTCAAAAACTCCTGGGTTCACTTCTTTGGGTGATATATGAAACTCATAGAGGACTCACTCATGCATCCCCTGTAGAACAAATAGCTTTCCATGGAATATAATCTTATTCTAACCATCCTCTAACCATCCCTCTAGAGTATCACCCAGGTAAACACAGTTTTGAATCTCCTCTACCTTTGAGTATCCCCAATAAAACTCCTCCACCTACTGTATAATGGTAGACTGAACCATCATCTGAAATAGGAAACCTCTACCACCATCAATTCCAACATCTAACTACATGGTGGCCAATTCCACCATCACCTTCCAAGCATCTACATATTCCCAAACTACCTCATTCTTTGACTCACTTAAAAAATATTCAACCAAGAAATTCCCCTTTATTAAGGTATAAGATATATTGAATCGTAATCGTATCAAAACTCCATCCAGCTCCTATATCACAAGTTCAGATCTTCATAGGAAAAGATATACCTCAAGACAATATGATCATTGAAGGAAAAAAAGTAGTCCCCAATGAGGTTATGTCACCATAAAATTATCATGAACATGACTACCACTAGATCTAGTTCATTGGTTTCATAATAAAATTAATGGGGACTTAACTCGTTAGAGATATAAGAGATCATCCCCACTATTTCATCATTAAGCATCCCAATACCAGATGGGAAGCATCACAAAACACCTCAAACATCACCGCTTCCTCTGGAAACCATAGAACTAGAGAACAAACCAACTTTCCCTTCAGATTGTTAAATTATACCTTAAACTACTTACTCCACAAAAAAGATGAATATTTTCAGGTTTAAGCTATAAATAGAGCGACTACTTGAAAGAAATTGAGTAAAAATTTCCAATAATATCCCACTAAACTGATAAAATTGTGAACATCTGCAACATTACATGGTGCTATAAAACAAAAAACTACCTCAACCTTCAATGAGTCCACTACTACACCCCTGTGTGAAACCATATTTCCAATGAAATGCACATATCATGTCTACAAATATCACATGAAAAAATTTCTGTATATTTAGTGGCATCGAATTAATTTTAAAATAGTCATGATGTGCTTGGTATGATAATTTTATGAATTCAATTAGATCAGGATGTCATTGATGAATACAATTAAGAAATAGTATAAGAAATCATGAAATACAATGTTCAAAATCCCCATGAACATGGTTGGTGGATTTTTGACACCGAATGGAATGACCATGAACTTGAAGTATCCATACCTGCATCAGAAAGTAGTCTTCAGAATATCTCCCACCTTCACCCTCAACAAGTGAAACCCATACCATGGATCGTTCTTGTAAAACAATATTTCTTGCCTCATCTGGTCTAACAGATCGTCCATCCTTGAGAGAGGGTAATTGTTCTTGATCGTCACTTGATTCATCTTTTAGTTGTTTATGCACAATCTCAGACCGCCATCTTCCTACAAAAAAAATAAGGCAAAATTACCCCATAGTGAAACAATAGTCAAGATGAATCCCTTCTTTATCAAGTCATTAATACTAATATTGAGCTTCTACAAATCCTAATGTTCCATCTGGTTAGGAACCATTGAGTTCAGACTACAGCCGATATGTATGTCTATCCCGAGCTCAATGTCACGTCAAGGTGGTAGAGTTGTAACCTCCTTAGGAAAGATATCCAAGAACTCCCCAAGAACTCTGGGAGCCTCCACCATCTCAGTATCTACCTATTACACCGATAGCTCAGCAAATAAATAATGAAGATGATCCACACGCCAACTACAGTTCGGATAGCTCTGATCACTAACAAAAACTATACACTGGCCATCTACAACTGAAAAAACAAGACTCTCCTCCAGAATTAGTAGATAAAAGATTGTACAGAATACAACCAGTCGATACCATGTATGATATCATATAGTAGCTTCTAGATGAAGAAGATATGCCCATGGGACTTATGCGGCCCCATCATCATTCTATATCCCTTGAACACATCAGAAAAATTGTTCTGATCCCATACTGGAGTACACAACACAAGGTGTTTGGGAAGTCTCTTTATTTCTAGTCCCAAAACATGGGCTAGACCTTGTGAAAAATGGATTATGAATATCATGAATCAAATAATTCATAAGAAAAGGTACTGAATAACCTAATCGTACCTCGAATATCTCTAGTCCTATTGGGAATTCAATCTCTGCATTTTGAATCTAGCCATACCAAGATCTTATTGCTTTATGCTAATAAATGTCTCCCTGGCGAGGACCAAGTTGGCATCCCTAAAAAATACCCTAAGTTCATCCTCCACTTACACCATCTCCCCTCCCTAGAGCAAGAATCTGATGTCCCTACTACTGAAATGGCATGTCTGAATACTTCTACAGAGGTGGGCGCTGAAGCTACCCACCTCCACAATATTGAGCTCAATATTCCATCTGTAACAAACTCTGTTGATTTCTATAGGCTCTACAATCAAAAAACATCAGTACCAAGTTCACGGGAAAAGAATGAGGATTGTAAGGCTAAAACATGAACTATAGAGGTTGACTCGCCACTGGACAAAACCTAGAAGTCCCTAGATATTGGGACATTTTTCTGGTAGAATTTCCCTTAGAAGAACCCTAATGGATCCCCTCTCATGGTAGACCTCCTCGTGAGTCCATCCCCTAGACAACATACACCTTCTTCTAGATCTCCATGTACGTCAGTAAGGTTAAGGGAGTAACCGCATAATGAAGAGATTGATTAAGTGTCTCCTTGAGACATCTCGCATGAGATTCTCATCTGGAAAGAGATCCCAATAAAAATGAAATAGATACATAAACTTGATTCCCTACTCCCGAACTGACATACTCCCCTACTAGAGAAAGATGAACTCCAACCTCTTCTCATCCTTCATGTTGGATGAAGGGAATACCGCCTGAAACTAATTCTCATAGTCAGTTTAAAAAACATTATACTCTTTCCTCCCTCCTAGGTACATTTTCCACCATTTACATGTAGCTCCCCACATCTGGTTCACTTCCTGAAGAACCCAGTACTTCTTTAGAGCCTAGATCAAACTAAAGGTGGTCACAAGCTCTTCGAGCCAGTTATATATATCAATATCTATAATGATACCCTCATACATTTCCAGATCCAACCGTTGGAAATAATGTACCATCTTTTACCAATGATTCTCTACATTTAATTGGTCAACCCTCCTTCAATTGACTAGGTCACCCGGTTGAACCTCCACTGCTTGTGGTACTTGCAGACAACGATAGAGTTCCATAGTTTAATAGGTGAATAAATAATTCCTATGACCAAGTATTAAGGATTTTTATTTAAGACTTATTTCAAATAATTTAACTCATTTCATTATCCAATTATAATTTCCCCAAAAATTTCTAATTAATATAGGAACAAAAGTCATTATGAGGCATGTACCATTCCTAGGGTTTCTTACCAGAAAACGATGTAGCCGCACTTGGTCATTTGGTAG
The DNA here is from genome assembly GCA_963277665.1 of Viscum album. NCBI lineage: Eukaryota > Viridiplantae > Streptophyta > Magnoliopsida > Santalales > Viscaceae > Viscum > Viscum album. Next base: position 440,234,184 of record OY728135.1, on the reverse strand, counting down.
GCTCAGATTCCTTACATCAGATCACAGGGGCCCTAAAATATCATGTCCTCGATGGTCTTCCCTGGACTATGTCATTACCAAGATCACCTAATTTTGTTTCCCTACCAACCCATGCAATCCTCACTATGACTAACTCTAAAATCAATCCTATCACTCAACCATCACCTCTGATACCATTCTATCTTGACCCCTCTAACCAAAGATTCCCCTTCTGAGCAGGTAATGAAGGAAGAGAGATAATGACACTTGAATCCCACCACCAGTAGGCCCTAATGTGGAGACCCACACCAAGGGTATAAAAATATCACAAAATGGGAGGCATTACGCTTTTATAGTAACCATGATCATGAGATAACATGTATCAACCAAAAAAACTCCATGATATATATAAAAGAAATAAAAAATCAATCCCACATGCATGTTTAAAATATAACAGCTAAAAATAAAAGTATATCCAATGTATATACCAAAAACAAGGCTAGGCAATGATGCGACAACTGTAAAAAATTCCAAGATATTATGGTCCAACAGGGTCTGTATAATCCTCATGGAAACCATAATATTGTTTTATATACGTAGGGTGGGAATAGAAGTATACAATGTTTGAAAACTAAAGTCTATCAAGGACTAGTGGAGAATCATACTAATTCCCTTATGCGAAAACAATAGAAACTCATAGCACCTAACAAGGTATTCTAGCCATCCAAACCTCACTGAAGGCATGCTCACCATATAGAACAAGTCAAGTAAAGTAATATAATAACCACAATAATGTTTGCGTAACATTCACCAATTCTTAGTAGTTCACTCTTCATACCATAAGCGAAAATATCCTGGCGCTTCCACACTCTTCCACATGCTTCATGTCACAACCCACTCGTACACACCTGGGCTTCATAGCTAGTCTTACAACCTGGGAATATGAAGTTCACCACACCTCACCCACACTCACCTGGGCCACAACTTTACCACATCCCATCTACAGAAACCTAGGCTACAACCATACCACATCCTAAATACACCTGGGAAGCACAACACATCTCTCATGTAGACACCTGGGAAAGCATAACTCCCCCGCAGAAACATGGGCCTCACAACTGCACCACAACCTTCCTAAATAATATTCAGATACCAATACCTAGGAGGAGAAATATGGAGAATCCAATTACCATCCATCCATCCTCCCACCAGGATGTTGGGAAAGGTCAGCCTCTGTGAAAATGGGACTATTCAGCACATAGTGCACAACTAGGGTGGGGTACATATTGAAAACAGAAGGAAAATATAGGTATTTATATTTAGTATCAGACACGCATTCCCAACCTTTGAGTTCTTCCCAAAAAAACAAACATCCCACAAAATGGAATTTTACTTCAACAACTAGTAGCATTTATTCACAGCAGCAAAATTTAGTTAGGAAGTTTATAAAAAAAGTCATTCACCACAGTCCTGAACTCTAGACATACCCCCAAACAACTCATTTATCCAATTATCATTATTTATTTGAAAATCCATTTTTTCATTCCATCACATCCAAATAAAATACTACTCACATCATGCAACAATCCACACCACATAAACCACAAAGAGGAAAAAGAACCACAATAAGGAAAATCACTTTATATTTACACTATATTCAATACCCCTACCAACCAACACCATCATCATTATTCAAAGTCATTCTGCCCAATCCCTCCTTTCAACAATGAAAATCCTAAACACCCAATAAAACTAGGCAACATATCTCACCAAAACAAAATCCGACAATCCCATTGTATAACCACACCATACCTTTAACACCCAGTAACATGAACATAATAGAACACAAACATGCAGCCCTACTTCTCAAAAACCACTCATTAATTACATAATCAATCAATCTCTTGGTCTGATATTTCCATCACACCACCCATACACCCCTCTTAACGGTCCTTGTCTCAACCCAGCTCAAAACAGCCACACAAGGCACAATGTATTGAAAAACCACCCACACACACAACCAAACCAAACAAGGTAAGGTATATTCAGATTTAACAAGAAATCATTATTTAATTCTAATTTAATAATTATGGGGTTATCACATGATAATTTCTCTCCTATTGAATCAATTTATATCACTAAATATATATAGTTAATCAATTCCATATATATATAGCTATTAAACTCATTATCAAAAATAATCTATCACAATTCATCCCGATTTCACAAAAAAATTCCACCAAAAACCATGATTTTTTTAGTTATATAGCCTATATAGATTGCAATAGCAATAAACAATGAAATAGAAGCATGTGTCACTTTCCCAGGAACCTATTTATTTGTTTACATCCTATTCAACTATATTTATTAAACTTGGATTAATCATTCCCCACATTGGAAACATTCATACACCCACCATGTAGGATACACAAATAAAAGGGACAAAGGGATACCAAACTGGATAAATAGATGATCAATACCTCCTCCATGTCCCATATAGGGGTTACTCAAGGCTCTAGGGAAATATGATCCAAGGGTGAGACACAAACACATGAATCCTAAGGGAATAAAGGTTCTAGGGATGCTCGGTAGTAAGAGTAATGTTAAACGTACAAGGAATAAATGGTTATAGTTTTAGGAATGAAAAATCCTATATCCATGGAAGAAATGGTTTCAAAATCCATTAAAGATAGAGCATGATCCAGACTACACATTTTGACTATTTAAGGGCATCTAGAGCATTATGGATTTAAATATATAATCTAAAACCTTTGAAACAAATTGGAGAATTTATAGAGATAGAATTAAACCAAATTTATGTTAAAGGAAATGTTAAAGGGGTGAATATAGAAAAACTGGGGAAAACAAGAAATTGAAAAACTGCGGAAATGACTCACCATTGGGTGATTCACAATTTCATGTCCATGGTGGGTGAATCACCCATGGATGAATCACTGCTAGAAAAGACACCAGTGTGAGCTAACAGTGATGAGGTATCTATGGAGAGTCACTGTTCGGTGAGACATTTTTTGGTTAGTCTCTATTTGGTGTGAAACAGATCAGTGAGCTACCATTTGGTGAGCTACCATTTGGTAACACACCATTTTGTGAGTCACGGTCGAAACTCACCATCGCAACCCACCATCAGTAACTCATCATTAGAAACTCATTTTCAGTGAGTCATTATTGCGATTCCTCAAAGAGACACACCATTAGGATGACCTACCATCACCACCTACGGGTGGATGAATCATCATTAGAGGAGATACCGTTGGAAAAAATAGATTTTTTACTAACTATTGAAATGATTCACTGATATCTCCAGAACACCTCAAAAACTAGATTTTGAAAACAAGATAGACTGGGGAGGTCTAGGCCATTACATGATGCCTGGAGAATTATTATGGAATCATTAACGGATTTTACATGTCATGATTGAATAATTATCTGAGTAACTGTAATTATTGTTGAAATATTTTTATGTTCAAATACATGTATCAAAAGTGATACATTGTTTACAAAAAATATGAATGTGGTTTTTATGTTACAAAATTTCATTGGAAATTAAATTCAAAAAATAATAGAGGAAGGGAAAAATATTTAATTTCATGAATATATGTTGAAGAAGTTTTAATGGTGACCTTTAAAAAATATAAGTTTATATAATTTGTATGGAGTTTAAAAAATTATATACTTATTTCTCTTTGTATGATGGTGGGTATGAATTTGATATTAAATTCCATTATACACATACTATTTTACTAGGTAATATTTTTAGGGATTAAATAAAAAAATATTGAAACCATTAAAATCCCAATGATCTATCCCATCAACCACTTATAGGGGACCAGTTCAATGACATGTGATGCATAGCCCATCAGATGAGCATAGAGGCAGTTATATATGGTTGTTCATAGTGGGGAGATAAACCATACAGAACAATATTCATGGCCCACCGAGCACATGGATAAGACTAAACCTAGGTTTAGCATGAATCCCAGAAGAGATTGAACCATATCTGTCACGATCCATGTGGATTAGGGGTGTGTATTGTTATTTGGGTGCCGACCCCAATGTCGGTCGAGTAAGTGATTATCACCACATGATTGATAAATCATAAAGAATACAGATTCCACAATCAATGTGGTATGAAATAAATGTGCTCACTGTTCATTTATCATTTTAATGTTAGATATTTCCACAATTTCTCGATCATTTTTATTTTCTTAGTCTGATCTTTAGAGTGATAATCTTCATCCTCATCCCTTGTCCGAGTGATATAGTACGATAGTGTTTTTCATCAATCAAGTTCCATTATCAAATCCAACCCTTCTGTGATCATTCTAAGTACAAGAATTAGAGGATATAATGTCTCAAACCTACATTTATTTCATCTTTATCTTTCATGGAAGCATGTTTCTCGAAGTAGTTGAAAATTATTACTACAAACAATGTTATAAGAATCATTTTGAGCAGTAAATCCATAGATAAGTTTTACATTTTCGGGAATTAGAGAACCATGAAATCTACATCACATGAACATGATGAAATGTAGAATATCGTAAAATAAGGCATCAAATGAAAACCCAAATGACTATGGTGAGAATTAGAATTCCATGATCAATGGCATTAAAAAATATAATGCTTAAAAACATGAGAATTTGAATGAGTCATCATATCACCTTATAAATGGATATATGGAATTGAGATATGAGGTAAAAATATCATATATTTTGAGTGATTACAAGGAAAAGAATAGTTCTATTGCACATGAATTCTTTCAGAGCTCTCAATTTGGTAGAGAAATATCATCTAAAATACCAATTGGTTCATCAAGGGACGAAGAGATCAGTGAGCATTTGTGGAATCATGAAATGGGGTGCTCTATGTATATATTGTGGAACGGAGGAAGAACCATGCATTTTGTGATGAAGGGTAACTTATATGAAATTTTTTTTACACCATGGACATGATTCATGAAGAAAATTGTATTGAAATCCACATTAGAGTATCAAAATCCCGTTGTGATTTACAAATTTGTGTCTTATGATACTTTCAACTTCCACAGATCTCCCTTGAAATGAAAATAATCTTCATATATTTCTTAAATATGGTATGTCTATGTGAATGAGAGTAACTAGAGAGAACATCAGTTTATACCTATGTGGGGAAGAAGAGAAACTCACATTCCAATACAGGTTCACATGTAAAAGTGAGTGTATGTAATATATACACAATTTTTCTATGGGAATTGGATATTGTGTGTATTTAGAAAATCTAATAGTGTGTCTATATACCTATTTGTTCTAAAAGGAAATAAATTCATTAATATGAGAATGCATATATAGAAAAATAAATAAATGATAATGTGTGTGTACTTATGAAGAAGTGGGAATAAGAAATGGGTATAAATAAACAAAATAAGTACATGTATGAATACAAAAACCCATATGCACATGATATCATAAATTGATAAAATATTGATCAAAGAATAGTTTTGGTATAAGGTTCAATTGTTTTAGAAGAACCATGAATATTTCTATACATTCATAAGATGACGTGTTTAGTGCATTATAATTAGTGTTTCCTAAATATTTAATTTCACTATAAGGAACCAATAATGCATTCGTTGGATATATAGTGTATTGATGAAAGATAATTTGACACTATTTTGCAATTTCATATTACTGAGTGTTGATGAAAAAGGAAGTGTCCAATATTTACTCCGTTTATTATTTAGGCACAAAAAATTTTCATTTTGGTAATTGAAGTTGATTATCTTTGATATAATAATGAAAACTGAGGTTTTTTATTCTATAATGATGGTGAAGAATATGTTTTAGTGTATTCTGTTTTCACTAATGAGTAAATATATCAACACACTACTATACACTATTATAGTAAATGACGAAAGGTTGAAGAATAAGAGAATTTATAATCTATGTTCAGTTGATCATCATTTAAGTCAGGGATAATTCTATTCATCAGCAAAACAATATTAAAACTATTGTAACAGATAGTAGAATATTCTATTTGACCTGTCATGTTTGTTATTGGAATGTAGTAAGAAGTGTTGCTTTTTTACTATTTTGCAAGTAACCAAGTTATAAAGAAGTAGGTAGAATATCAAAGTAGTACTGTAACATCAAAGAGTAGTCTTAATTTCTAGATTTCCTTATTATTGTTACAAAAAACCATATTAACAAAGAGAATACTTTCTTCAAAAGCTGTATAAATATCCATCCATGTGATATAAAACATGAGGTGTCAATTAAGTATTGTACAATGCAATAGAAATAGTACTTCCTACTTATTATAATCATGCATAATGGATTTATTTCTAAGTGTTCATGTGGTCTTGATTATTTCTAAACCATTCCAAGGAATAGCATATCTGATTGAGTAGTGAACCTTCAAAAAATATCTTGGTATTTTTATTAATTCTTGAAGATGAGAACTTTTTGAGAGGTATCTAATATAAGGCCTCTGATTCCTAAAAACACTCCCATTACATTTTCTATGGTTTTGTAGTGTCAAGTGGGAGTTAGGATGTGTTCTTGGGGATGGTGGATAGTTTTCACCATTCAAAGGGTCACCATACTATGCTAGTGGGAATTATGTTTCTTTTTTTGGAGCCTATCGAGAGGTTTGAGAATAGGGAAGATCGTGTTGGTTGTGGGTGCATATAGGTTGGCTAGGGAGCTATCTATTTTGTGTTGCATTTCCCCACAGTGTGAAATAGACAGAATCCTTATGTTGATGGGAATAGTAGTTAGATGTCCAACCTGTAAGACATGGGCAATTGAAAAATCCTCAGTGAAAGGTATGGTACTGGGGGTGGGGTTTTTTGGGACCACTTTTGTAATGTGGGGAAGTATAACTCTCCATGTTGTTGTTCTGGATGTGTGGTGTAGAAAATGGATGAAATTGTGGTGCTATGACGTAATTGCAAGTCATATTTGGAATCATAGGAGCCTACATGCAATAAATCATATCATGGTCTAGGTTTTGGTGAATGTAATAATGGATTTTCAAACTAGTGAAAATAAGGGTGTTCAATCATGAATTTTAGATCCCCCTTTGACCAAAAAACACCAATGGCATTTTTCAGTACCCCCTCACATGGTGATTGGCTAGAATCCCCATCAATAAAAAGGGGAGTCCCAATATTTTTTGTCCCTTTTTACTTCTTATCTTGAGATCTAGTCGACCCTTACCCTCTTATAATCTTCTAACCACACTTCTTGGGGGTTTGAACACCATGTTTTTTATGGAACAAAGTATCATGAATTGAGGAACATTATATTCTCCATCCTTCACCATTCTTCTTATTCTACATCCATATGGGTATTTGTTTTGTATATATCCTCTGTTATGGGTTAGAAACCAAAAAAATGTTTGATAGTGATCTTATGTGGATAGATTTTTGTGGTTTTATCTTCAATTTTGGTCAGTTTTCATCTCTTGATTCTCCCATTGTTAGTTTTGGTTCTCTTTGAATATTCAATCTGGGATGTGGATCCGCATTATGTCCCATTTTAGGTGTATGTGCAGAGATTGCATGATTTTGACATCCAATTTGTGGATATAAAGGTTAAAAATAATAATTTTAATGAATTGATGTAACTAAAATTGATGGGAATGGGTATTAATTCCATATGTTTACTGTTATCCTAAAATTAATTATCATGATACTTATTGCTTACTATTAATAAAAATAATGGTTATTGGAAACCTCTTTTGTATTTTGATTACTGAGAATATTGATACCCATGTAATGATTGTTTAATTGATCTCACCATCAATAAAAAGGTTCGTCACTTTTATATAGTTAATGAACTAGTTTCCCATAAAAATCATGAATTGTGTGATAATACCCATTTGTAATGATGATGTGATGTTATAAAAGCCCTTGAATTGAAATTACAGTAATTAAGTAAGATGAAATTAGTTATTATGTATTTATGTCATTGTTAAATTGTCTTGGGTGGTGTATGGGGATATTGTGGATATTTTACCAGTGATGGTGTCGATCAAATTCAAGAATGAATATGGTGGAAATAAGGCTGTGTTTTTTGGAATGGGATGCTATAAGGGTTTATGTGCAGTGACTGATTTTTGAGGTTTTTTTCATGAAATTTTATACTATGGTAGTTGTCTTGTGGTGATGGATTGTAATATGTTGAAGTGTGGAATTGATTTATGTGGGTGGATGACTAACAGTGTTGGGTGGTTTTGTTAGATTCTCAGTAATCCAATGAATAAATTTGAAATACTTAAATTGAAATATCTTTAGATGGATTTAAGTTATAATAGGAGGAGATTAATGTGTGGTGGTAGAATTAAATGAATTAAATGATAATTGAATGGGATGTGTTTATTTCAAATGGAATATCTTGTTAAATTGGATTAAATGGAAACTAAATAATTCTATAAATGGTGAAACATCTAATTAGAAAGTGGTATTGGGTTGATTTTGTGAGCTAGTTGTGTGGTGTGATGCATTATTAATGGAATTAAATAGTGGGATAGGTTTTATGATTTCACTATTATGTTGTGATAAACATTACTATACATTTTATAAACCTATAGTTTTTTGATTTTAAGTTATCCATTAATAATATTTTTTTTGATACTTCCTTATGTGCCACTCCCAAGTTGGATAACCTTACCAACACCTTCATCTTTTGGGTCCCAAGTGTTTTCATCGATACCCAAGATAGTGCTGATATGAATGGATAACTATCCCTTATTCTCCTCTCTTCCTTTGGAATTGGTGATAATGAATGGTTTGTGTTAGGGATCTCCCAAATATGATTAAGATGTGATGTATAGTGGGGTAATGCTTGTTAGGTGGAGGTAATGAGGTTGATGTCCATTACACTAATGATACCATACATTCAAGTTTTGGGTATGAATATAATGAGTATACATGATATACGTATCCTACATTTGTATAAATCATTTTTAAGGTTTCTAGGTGGATTTAAGAGGTCGATATAGACACTATTATCATGGGAGTTGGAGCGGTTATGGAGGTCTTATCATTGGATTGTCTTTTAGTACTTCACTTGGTGAATTTATTTGTATTCATTTGGTTTTGTTCTTGAGTTGGGGGATGGTTTCTTACCTTTTTTTTATATGATGGGTTATTTATGTGGATTTTTTCCTATATCCTTATCAAAATTTTCTATTAAGTATAATTCCACTCATATGTATGACTTTTTATATACCCTTAGTGTTTTTTGCCAACTCATGTCCTACAGGAAGCATAACTCAAGGGTTGTTATTCATATTCCTTTAAATATGACCTAAGAGGGATACATTTGTGTAGTGTGGTCATTAAATTCTACCATTGTTACATAACTAATAACCAAAAGGTTTATAACATCCAATCTGATGGTAAAAATATCCTATAATATATTTTCCTTATAATGTTCCGATTAATATAAGGTCACCTAAGAAGGATGTCGAATCAGTGGTAATTTCTAAAAACAATTTATCCTACAATTAACCTTATAACCTATCAAAATTCTTATCCTCTAAAACATAAAATCAACCTCACTCATACACAAATATATATAAATAAAGAATGGAGCATAAATTTATACAAGGTAACCCCCCATTGTTATTGACTACTTCCATGATGTGTCACGTCCCATCTGTCCATATGAATTCCCTAAAAAATAAAGTGAGTTCAATTGGTCCAACTCCCATCAAGATCCGTCTATTTTCTAATACGAAATGATAATGACTCCCTCTATTTATAAAAATTAATTATACTTATGATCAAATTGAATATAAAAACATGAAAGATTTATCAAAAAACTGTATCCAAATAGTTTCTATCAAATACCCTTTCCATTAAATTTTATTATGGTATGTCTCAGTCTTCGTCCAATATAACTCCATCTGGTGTTCCTCTATTCATTATGCCACTATCTAGTACCTTTGTCTGATAATTATTTGTCCATTTCTCATGAGTCTAGTACACATCTATAGGGTACACCATTCTTTAACCAATTGTTTCCTTCTCTAGATAATTAAACTAAAAACCTCTATAACTACTGCCTTATTATTATTTTAGTACCATATTCTCATTGATCTAGAAACCCTTTATATAGGGACACTTCCTCTAAAATTTAAGTAGCATGCTCTAGATTAAAATTTAATCATTCTACTCAACAAAATTTTCAGTTGATTTCCTTCAGAACCACTTAATATTTAGAGTTAAATAAATCATAAACCTAATTAATTATTAGTGAAATTGATCTTTCTCAAATATTATTTAAATATAGACTTATAAATGTTGATATAACCTCACAACATCGTCAAATTTAATAACTTTATAAAAATTTTCATGTCTACATCAATCATTTTCTATGGTATGTTTATATGAAGAGTTCATAATAAATTCTATCTCAGGTACTATTTTTTAACTCCCCTTTCTATGATCTTATTCTTCCATTCATACTTTATGTAGATATCTGTCCAATAAACACAATACAATACAAATTCAAATCTTCTTAACCTTATGTATTCCATACTATGATCATAAACATTATGTATCGGGAATATTTCAAGTTTCTCAATTTGTAGTGACTTTGTATATCACTCTATCCAGATATTTTAAAACCTATAATCCCTCCAAAGTATATATGTTTTAACTTTATTGATCCTAATCTCTCTATGTTCGGACAAATTTGTACTTATCATTCAAGTAACATTCATATATTTATTTTTGTTCAAGAATTAAAAATTTTATGTCTGATCATTCATGTTTTAACAGATATGATCTAGTAACCTTAAAAAGGTAAGAAATTTCATGGATTAAAATCATAAAATATTTTACCACTTATGAAATCATCACGTAATAAATTCAATTTTATATAAACTAACTTTGTTTTGTTTAACTAGTTTTGGTACCATCAGTCTAATAACCATAGTGGTTCTATTTCTGATAATTTACTGCAACTTCATCACTTTGTTTCTTGATAGTTTTATACCCACCTCTAAAAACTTTAAAGATAAAACTTTTTATATATTTAATAGCCTTAGCTTTGTAAAAGTATATTCATTTTTGAAGTTCCTCTTGAACCAGTAAAACCTTTTGGTAATAATGATGTTATGAACATTGAGGATTGGTATATCATTATCAAACATATTGAAAAAGTATCTCAAATATTATTATAATGAGTATAAACTCACCTTCTCTTGAAATTCAAACATATTCATAAATAATATTTCTAAATCAAATACAAAAATTATTACTAAATAAACTAAAAGGATCATAAATGTCCCCCTTCTGATTGTTTTCAAAAATTCTACACATTCTCAGAAAATATTTTCTCAAAAAAAACTATCAAACCACATCCAAGACTCTAGAGACTATTTAAAAGCCACAATAAAAGTTTGAGAAATTTTTTTAAGTAATTTTATCCCTCACTGAAAATAAATTTTGTTTCTATAAAATTGAAAAACTCCTCCCTTAATCATCTCAATGTTTAGAATTGTAACTTCAAAACCTTTTACATACTCACCCTTTTAATGGAAACACTAGTTTCAAATTCACATAAGATAGAGTACAGAGTTTTAATTATTATCCCTATTTGATAAAAGAATAAAAATAATCATGTGAGTATTCATAGAGAACTTTCTTAAGTAAGTGGTGTGGAATAGATATGATGTTTTAGAATAAATTTTTCAATTCATTCCCGTAGCATAGTTTTGGTGAAAACATCAGCAATTTGATATTTTCTATAAATATACTATATAATTACATCTCCACTAACAAAATTCTTCTTAATGAAATGATATTTAAAATAAATTATCATGGATATGAAATTCTGAAAAATATTTGTATGGAAAACAATAGCAATATTATTATCCTAATAAATCATCAACGAGTTTTCAACATTTAACATAAAATAGTTTAGTTGAGATTTCATTTATATCACTTGCATACTTTCCTGGGTAGAATAATCAAATTAGGATTATACTATACTTAATGTAATGGAACCTAGTTTGTTTCTATACTGGATTACATAACATTGTCCCAAGAAAAGATCTCATCATGATGTCAATTTTTAATCAATAAAATATTTATCCTAATCACCATCATAAAACCCAAAAAAGTTCATCTCATTACTTCAATTATACATTAATTTATAATTACATATTCCTTTAACATACGTGAGAAATCTATTTTCTACCATCTTTTGTGATTCCTTTAGATAACTCTGATATTATTCATGCAATGTTACATCATATTTAAAGTAAGGTATTGAATTAGCAAGATAGATTAAACATCCAATAAACATCTAAAAGGCCTTTTAACTCACACATTACCAATCTTTATCATTAAATATCCTCATTCCAATAGAAATAGGTGTAGATCCTTCCGTTGAATCGTCAATTCCTAATATTTGAAATAAATCCATGGATTTATATTCTTATGAGAGGAAGATGTGTCTTCTATTCATTGGAACTTGTAATACTTGAATGAAATTCAACACTTTCACCATTAAAATCTCACTGATTGTTTTAATTTTTTCATCAAATTATTCATAGGTTTTTTCCATGAAACCTAAAAATTTATATGATCAATGTAAACAATTATAACCTAGTTACCCATTATCATCTTCCAAACCTAAAAATTTTCATCTAATTTTACTTTATAAATGTTCTCCTACTTTAGTTAACTATCAATTTTTTAATAATAGGCATGATTGGAATTTTTTTATCTTTTCAAATATTTATTATGTTTACACACAAGGGTTCCATTATTATCAATTAAATACACATTGTGATTATAAATATAAAATTATTCCTCAATTTCTTAAATTTTGTAAACTGAATTAACATCCATTAGATAAACATTGTAATTTTTTGGGTAAAAATAGATAAAAACATATTGATGGATTCTACTTTGGTAATAGAAGAATGTTTTTCCTCAAAAATCAACTCCATACACCTGTTAGTAAACTTCAAAAATTATCCATTCTTTATTCCTCAAAATTTATCCATTTTCATTGGGTTTACTAATGAAAAATTATTTTTTCCCTATATCATTCTTTCATTTTGGTCACGGAAAAAGATCTTAGGTGTTATTTTTCTCAATTATATCCAACTTTTCATTAATATTTTTAATAATCCATTCTGTTAAACTACTTCTATAACACATCCGAGTTATATATATGAGATAAGTAGGGTTTGATTTTCAGATTTCAACTTCTATCAGATCAGAATTAGTGCTTTTTAATTTCTAATGATATTATCGAATTCAACCAGTTTTTATAAAGTCTAGACAATTTGAGGTTTTTTTAGTATCACTTTTCTCATCATTGGATTGATCAGAATCAACTTATACATGACTAGGTTCAATTTCTTTCCCATTTACATATCTAGAATCCATCACTCTATATTTCATTACACAATATTCATCTACTTCATAAACTCTTGATAAGGTGGAATGATTATCAATAGATTTTATACTAAATTAATCAACCAACTTTCTAATATTCCCACACTTTTAAAATTTTCCATTGGATGAATTTCCCATGAAAACACCTTAATCCACTTTTTCATCAATCTTTCCTAAATCCATAATTATTTTATTTATTAATTAAGGACTCTCAAAACCTAAAATAATTTCACAATAGCCATTTCATATACCAAATCCTAAAGGGAGTAATTTTTTATTTAGTTCAATGAACCCATTTATATTGAACCTGTGGGGTTGAAATTATAGCTTTTGTGAAAAATAACTTTGAAAAATTATATTTAGAAATCATAATTCTTCTAAATTAAAATAGAATTATTTTCTTCCTTTTTATACTCTGTTATGGTAGGGATTTTATGGAGAACTTTATTGGTATTTAATTCTATGACAAATAAAATATTATTTAAAAGAGTATCTTATATACTGATTTCCATTATTTGTAATTGGATTCAATATATATATATCCATATCCTTCTCAATATCCCTTTTAAAACTTCTAAAAAACTATATATCATCTAGCTTTTGTTTCATAAAAATTACACTGTTCATCTAAGTGAAATTGTTAATGGATGTAATAAATTACAATTCACTATTTTTTGATTGGTGTATTATATCCCACATTGATTAGTGTGTGTGAGTTTAAGAGGTCTGGTGGAATTAATCTCGATTTTCTTATGTCTTCCACCAACCATCCTTCCATTCATGAAATCTATACAAATTAATTTATCATTAATTTTCATTTTTGGTAAATATCTTACAACATTTTCCATTGGTATTGGGCTCAAACTCTTCTATCCTAGATATCCAAGTATTTCATTCAATTGTTTGATTCCATCCACGGAACATAAATAACAATATTTACTAGGATCTCCAATCTAGAATAGATTTTCACTAGTTATTTCTTTCTTAGAAACCAGATTTATGAATTTAAAAAATTGGATGATATGAAATTATTTTATAAAGGGGTCCTCCTTTCCATAATCACATAGTTTACTAATAATTAATAATTTGTTCGTAATCCCTTCATTAAACAAAACTACCTTTGACTTCAATGTCTGAGATTCAATTTTATTCGTAATAATTCCTCTAATTTTTAAGAAACTATCATATTCAAAATTGATGTATTCCTCTTCATGTTATTCAAAAAAAAATTATGATATAAACAACACCTATTATATGTAATGAATAACAACTATCTAGAATCCATGGTTTGTTCTTTTTGAAAGTGTTTATGGTAATCTCAATAACCTAATATTTCTCTTCAATTTTTTTCCAAACATCCTTTTATTTTCTGGTTAAATTAATTTTTCCTAGAAACTTGTCATATAATATTTAGTATAGAGACCTAGTTGGTCACACAATTTGTAAATTTACTCCAATAAATCACATTATTTCTTCAATGAGAGGTTTATCACTTCCAATGACTTTATATTAGTTTCTTCTTCCAACATTGGAGAGCTTCCTCATTTTATTCCATTATTTCTCTCCTCATTATGTGATTACTCCTAGGAAGATAAATGTTGTGTATATAATTATAAACCTTTTGTTTTTTATCCCATTACACCGACATTATCCATTGAACCGTGATCATTTATAAAATTATTGTTTTTTCATATGATATGTTTGTTGAGATTAAGCATAACTTTCAGCAAGTAATATCCCTTATCACAGGGAATCATTATTCCATGAGTAATTTTTAATTTAAATTAATGTGATGTGTTTACAACATCGTTTCTAAATTCAATATTTCCCATTGTTTTTTCTTACACCTGCATAGTTAACACAATTAGATGAACATTTATGTTTAGTGGGTGTAGATTTCACATGATTCGGTGTATTATTTCTTCAAAATGCTTGAGTTGTTTCATTCTTTATCTCAAAATATTTTTCGAAATTATCACCCAAATTATTCAATGTATTTATAACCTTGCGATGTCTTTATTGTGTCTTTCGTAGATCATCTTCCTTAGTAGTAAGTTTTGCATCATGATCATTCACCAACATCCCTTCTCTTGTAAATTTCATCCTGAGATTCTTAATTTATAGTTTTTAAACACTAACCTTTTTAAGAATTTATTCTTGTCTTTCAATATTATTCTAACTTTCCTTCTTTAAAATTCTAGATTCATTATTGAATTTAGTGTATTTCTCATGATAATACATAAGTTATGATCTAATATGATATTCCTTATAGGTTTCTTCACCTTATTATTATAATATATTTCAAGTATTTTTATTTATTTAATCATGAGCTGTGATGATTTCGAACATCTCAGGATTTTCATCTTTGGATAATTATTTTCTAATATATTTATATTATACCTTCATAATCAGAAAACATTTTAATATCTTTTAGGGAAACTTTTCTTACATCTAGTGAGATGATTATCTTACTTGCAAGATTTTATTAATTATTCCTTTGATTTTTATCTTTAGAATCATCATTATTATTTTCTGAATATTTATTATTTATAGAATTTGTAGAAAACAAATTATACCAACACACTCAAAAAGATTAAGTGGTATTTTATCTTTTTAATTTCCTATATGTTTCGGATAATTTTACATATAAGATATATAATCATATCATTCAATTTATCGTAATATTTATTATCTTATGATTCAATGAGGAACACGACCATAGGCTTAAGTTCTCATATATCCATTTCCTTGTAGCCTAAAAAGTTATCACTTAATTTTATTTTTGAAATTATGATATTTCCTCATTTCATATGTAATAATAAGGTTATGTAATTCATTAAGAGTTCAATCATATTTAACATATAAATCAGATATATTAGGATCCCACCTATTGGAAAATATTTTCCTTAATTTTTTAATAATGTTATAATCCTCCAAGACATTTTCAAATCCTCTAATGTTGTAGAAAATATAATTAACTATTGTGAAGTAATCATTAATAATTTTATATTATGCTATTATCATGTATCTAAAATTTGTTCCATAGATCTAAAACATAGATTTATAAACATTTATATTTACCTTAAATATTTATTAGAGTTTTTCACATGACTCTGTTGTTATTATGAGACCCATCACATTCATATAATAATTTAATGATAAGGTAATAAGAATATAATCTCAATATTTTCCATCAATCTTGAGATTCATTTTGTAAAAAATAATTCAAAAAGGAATATTTCCCCAAGGTTGGTAAACCTATGGTAGTAGGATCGATCACCTTTAGGAAAAGAGTTATAATATAGGGTTTCAATGTATTTTTCCATTAATTATAATTTTTTCCATGAATATTAGGAATACCTATATTATTAACTACATTTAAATTATGAATGATAAAAATAATAAGAATATTATAGAGGGAACCTACCTACACTGATACTACTTGATATTCCTAAGAATATAAGGATCATTATGATAGAGGGTTGAATTAGTGGTAATAGTTTACAATTTGTTTCTCCAGAAATTAACTATGACATCATATTAATATTTTGATCTTCTCATCTGTAAATGAAATATCACTCATATGAAACGATAAGTAAATAAACAAGTTACATAAGTATTTAAATTGTTCATCACCAGTATCAGTGACTATGAACATACTATTTAAACTCATTTCTATCCCTGGAAATTCTCTAAATAATAAAGTGAATTCAATCAAGATAAATCAAATAAACCAACTTATATATCTAGATATGAAATTATACTATCTCCCAATAATTAGTCGTTTTTATACTTCCAAGACAAAATATAGAAACCAGAAGTTTTAATCATAAAACTCTATCTGTAAATTCTCTATCTAGTTACCACAGTCCATTTCACCTCTAACTATGGTTTATTAATCTCTATTCATTGTAACTATATACGGCGTATCTCTGTTTAGTTTCCCTTTATCAAGTGCATATGTCTAATGATTCCCTATTGGTTATGCATGAGTTTTTTACACCACTATCTAATGCACCTATTCGTTAACTAATAGTTTAGTTGATTAAATAATCATGTTAAAAAACCATCATCACCTCCACTCAATGATGATTCCATAAAAACCTTCTCAATAAGACATCAAAACTTTTTATAGGTACACTGCGTCCAAAAATAATGGAGGAGGCATATTCTTAAAATTCAAATTTTATGCTCAAATCATCTTCCATGACTACCTTCAGAACCACTAATTTTTTAGATTCAACAATATTCATACGAAATTCCTTAAATCTTATTGTCAATGGTATTCTTTAAGTCTTGCTTAAATATCACAAGATTTATGAATATAGAAAGAACATTTCATAATCAACACATTTAATGACTTTAAAATGTTTTATAAATCTACTCAAAACATCAAAAAGTTTATGTCTATCTGATTCCTTCATAAGAACTCCTCTATCTGGTATTACTCTTTCTAACTCCCCTATATTTTATCGTCTTCATCTATTCAATATTTATGTGAAGCATGGTATTATGAAATCCATCTAGTAAAACACTACATATTTTTTGTAACATCCCAGACCTAGATTCCACATAGTAGTGTCTCAATACCGATTGGCTACCTAGACTCAAACACATCTCCCCAAACTCTAGAGTTTGCTGACTAGAAATGTGGTTCTAGGTGTGTCATTGGGGACACTATACCCTCATCACTAGATTGTAGCGTAATATAATAATAATAGTAGTATAATAGATAAAGTAGATAAAAAAGAATATAACTAATAATTAAACAATATAGTAATGAATAATATAAATCCATAAGTGTCACATATACAATGATGATGATACATGTATCTATAAAGAATCCGAAATAGGTACACTAGAGTACAGTATAATAGATGTATTCAAAAATAAAAAAAATCCAAAATTGTTGTCTTTCAAAAGAATTATGATTATCAGCTTGATTTTATACTCCCCTACTCCTAATCATTGAACAAAGTCAAACCTATAACTATGGGATCTTTCCCATATCCCTAACTTTATCCAAATAATATGTTCGGGTACCTAGGGAAGGCCTAAATGGGGTCGGATATATTATCCCAATAGGTAACCACCCAATGATCTATACAAGTCTAGGCTATTAAATAAAATCATCCAAAAAGTGTTCATGTAATCAGGTAAGCAGTAAACAAATGTAAGGATTCAAATGTCTTGAAACTACTAAAGTGGTATTACTAAAACTGCCTCTAATGTATCCCTATGAAATATGGTTAAGCTCCTATAAAAACGTTTCTACAAAAAATGCATAAATAACAAACACATCCTTGCTATAAATCCAACAGTATCATATCATCCACGGCCTTTCTGTATAACCCAATTTTCCAATCATTCTATGGAAAAACCATTCAACCAAGAATCTCATAATTCTAATGTTTGTGATGTAAAATAATTTTTATCATATTTTTCATTGTCTTTCAATATAAACTATGTTTCATACCAAAAATTTCTGAATCTACGGTATCATCATCGTGTCCACAGAGCATTTATATGGAAACTCTGTTAGACACTGGTTTGAGTCCTAGGAGGATGTCATACCGAACATGTCCTACATGAGTCCAAACATTCTAGATCAAAGGGATAGAAAATACCAAGTCATCCCACGAACTCAAGACCCAGGGATCATAATCAATCCAAGGACTCTTCTACAATGTCTATATCCTAGGACAATATCCATGGTGACTAAACGGTTACCCTTTAATAAATATTACCTTTTCACATAATAGGATACTACCCTCTCATATAACCATTTCAAAATAAATTCCATCTCCTGAGTATACCCACTCTTGTATCCAAATTAATATTTAAAGACAACCAATGGGCATACCATCTCATTGTTCACAATTCACATTTAAACATAACAATAAAGTTTACCAACTCATTTCTACATATTCATAATAAACCATTATGGAATTCAAGATCAATATATCAATTTAACCAATCAATGAATGAAAATTGATTCAAATATATCTTATCTCTCGATATAATTCCATTGAATTGTAATTAGGATTCCTACATCTATGAAATAATAAGAACAACCCCATTGGATAGATTCAACAAGGAATATCAAGTTAATTTCATAAGGAACACCCCATGGGTGGACATGGTTTAGGTAACAGCCACCAACACATCACAATGGAACCAAAGGGAATCCATAATTGGTCCAATTATATCTTATTCAATTAACCATTACAATATAAGGGCCGCACAAGAATGTACAACAAGAAGCATAATGGTAGGTATCCTAATAAAGCACCAAAATTAGGGAAAATTAGATTCCACCTAAAAGAATAGTTAATAACTAGGTGAACAAAAAATTGATAAATTGGAATTGAGGACTCAATGATGTGGATCTAATTAGATCTGTGGTTGTTGAATTGGAGACCAGATGTAGGAATGTCCTCATATCCAATAATATCCACCAAGGGGAGCTCACAAATAATGAGCCTTTGAGGTGAATAGATGAAATGAAATAGGTTTTTAGGTTTAAATAATTTTAATGGAAAATATCCATTTTACCTAAAATATATGTGTCATACAGTTTAGGTACACATTTTGTCAAACCTTGAACTAACCATGCTTGGTTATCTATAAGATAAGGGAACCCATATGGTTACCTTGCATGATTAGACTAACCATGAGGAAATCATGAAAATATTTTCAGTTATAATTGCATATGCTGTTTCATGGTCATGTACACCAAATCGCATAGTTTTCTCTAACCATGTGGACTCTCCATTCTCTCTACCTAGGACTTTCAAGGTTTATCAGAACATTCGTTTTTTCCTTCATAGTTTGAACTAACCATCTGCTATGCTATTTTCAGACCAATCCATGGGTTTCAGGCTCCTAAAACCCACAGAAACCCCCCGATACACCTGTGATCTTAAAGATAATTCAAATTTGTCCATATTTAATAATTAAAACTAAAAAATAATTATCTATACCTCATAAAAATATTAGGTCCTTACAATCTTTCCCTTTAATGAAATTTTTCCTCGGATTGACCTCTATATGGTGGTCAAGATTTTTCTAAAAACAACTCCATCCACTGAGCACTCACATTGACGTACCTCTCCCATTTCTCATCTTATAAATGGTTGTCTTTCCATAGACCCCATACAATTGATAATGAAAATCCTTAGAGAACCTTTGTGATTTTTTTTATGATCCTGATAGGATGCTCCTCAAAGGATGCATCTTTCGGTATCTCATCCACATCCAGATGAAATGTGAGAGATATGTATAAGTGATAACAATGTATATGGGATATGTGGAATATTTCATTCTTGGATCGATACCTCTAAGGTAATATAACTGTTTGGATACCGGTTTGACTCCACAAAGAACCTCGAATGTCCTGACATCTCACGGTGAAATATTACATTGTCTCCTGATACGTATGTGTCCCAACCTTTGTGAAACATGTCAATATACCTGATCCCATACCTCGAACTCTAGAGGAAATCAGTGGTGATCATCATAGGATTTTTTCAAGACTATCCAGTATCTATCTGCTTCTGAATCAACTAGATCTGGTTAAAAGTTTCATACAAAAGACGTTGTCCAAATAAAAATACCCCACTTATATCTAACTATCACAGGGGTGATTGACATGGAATTCCATATGAAGCCTCATAATGTTACATCTGTATAGTATATTGATTTTTATTATTATATGTGTACTCAATCAGTGATATATACCTCTCCCAAGAGCCCTAAAAGATTAGGAATGATGATTGTAACATGTCCTCAGGCACCAGTATCATATGCTCTGATCGAAAATCAGTATGAGGGAGGTAATATTTTCTTAGAGGAACATATGTACCAAGATTCCCCTGTAAACTCTTCCAGAAATGATATGTAAACTAGCCATCCCTATCTAAAATGATAGTGTGTATGACCCCGTGGTTTCTTACTATCTCATGGATATAAAACCTCTCAATCTCATCATCATTGATGGTATCCTTGATTGACTAGAAATGAATGACCTTCATGAGTATGTGAACAAAAACCTATAAAAAATCATTACCTAGAGTAACCCTCAATAAAACTATCATGAAATCCATCACAACTTCCTTCCATTTCCACTCAAGAAATGGAAATTGGTGTAAAATCCTGAATCGTCACTGGTGTTATACTTTAACCTTCTGATAGGTGGAACATCCTATAAAAACCATATATGGTACCTTTACCATTGGAATTTTCATAAAAATAAAACCACTAATCATTCTAGTGATACTTCCTTTGTGTATTATTTAGTTGGGAAAACCTAGATACATATGAGGTCATATCAATGACCTCAACATGAAGAAATGATCAAATCCCGATTGACCAAATTGAAATCGGTGATGTAAGCTTTCCTAAATGAAATTTCTGAGACATTTACCACACCCTCCATAACCTATAAACTTGATTTAACTAGTTCCTTATGATTGTAAACATCAAAAAACAAGGATTATGAGTCAATCTGTGCCAACCAACTATTCTTAAAATTCCCAACTTAGTTGGGTGATTTATTACAAACCGAATCTCAAAAACTTCTTCCAAGGAATCTTGTATTTACTGTGAACACATCCATCGAAGACTATAATGTATTCCTAGGGATGTTCCTTGTTCAAAACATCACCTAGAAATTTAAAAATGTCATACCTTAGCATGAACAATGGGGGAAACCCAGATCCATCCGACTAGAAACTTCACCCTTTGTAAACAGCACCCTTGAGACCAACACAAGTCTTTGGTAACCTCATATTATTTTAATTAGAGTCCATGGAAATAACCCCATGTAGTCCATATTCCATGTTTACAAGTGAGGCTCTAGTAATAGGAAAATATGTCTACATAAATACAATGACTAAACCCATAGTGGAATCCATGTGTCAGTCATATTAGAATAAATCTTTTGGTTTCCAAGAGTCCATCCATGGTGCTATTACTTGGGAGCCTAAGTATCACTTTGGACTAACCATGCCTCTAAGAACCATGTGTTAAGGTGGGAAAATAAAACCACCAAGAAAATACCAAAAACTTTTATAACCATATCACAATGTAAGATCAATGGTCTTTTAGTGCATCAATGATGACATCAAGATAGGGGATATGATCGTTGCTAAAACAGAGAATATTTGGATGATATTGACGGATTCTAAGAAGATCAATTGAACCATTACTGGTAGAATTTATTTGAAAGAAGCATGGCTACCCATGATGATGCACTATAATTAACCAATCACATGACATTACCACCCAAGGAAACACATGATCGTTTGATCATTACCTCCAAAGTATATACATTATTAATGATGATCCTCAAGGGGTTAATTCCGATTCAACCACATTATTTTTGTTCTTTTGATAAATCACTAAAACATACACTACAACTTATTGGATACACTCCACCTTTGTAGTTTTCTTAGTTATCTAAAGAAAATATAGACCATCATCTCATAAGAACACTATATCAGATTCAACATAAACAAATATGTGACACTCCTCCGAGACACACTCGCAACATCAAGGAATTTGGTATGAAAACCAAAACTAACCTGGCTGACATGTCAAAACACCCAAATATCTTGAAATTCATCTCGACCTTTGGGGTGATCTTGATTGATTTAACCCCCATGTCACACTGGTTTAGAGATGACACGATTACTTTCTTAACATATTAGTGATCAATGATTTTACGGAACTCAGCTAGTTTTTTATGTCATTTTGTAACTCGATGGGTACTATGTATATGAACACACAGTTATCTGATGTTTCAGAAACATTATAACCATCCCCGATACTGTTCTTAGGTTGGTCACCCTATGAATAATCGTATTGGGTAGTTTTGAACAAGGTATTTAATCCAGAATCAAATTTCACCATACGAACATTAACATAGATGACAATATACCAAGTCATTCTTCATTAAATAAAAATAGTGGTTCATGAGACCTACTAAGTAGCTGACCATACCATAGGTATGTATAACCTTATAAACCCAAGATTTACCAAATCCTCATCCCTTAAACAAGGTTTGGGATACCATGACCACACATCCAAAAAAGGGTGACATTAAAACTCTAAGAGTCCTACTAGGTAAAAGGACACTTAAATAATACCAAATGATAGAAACTCACAACTTTTAGCAAGGATCCTAGTATATTAGTGTGATAACTACCTCAGGCCATCCCTTTAAAAAATAATAAGTATCAACCCATTATCTAGATCACATAAAACATAAATCCAATAGGCTCAAGATCTTATCGTTTAATCCATCGCTAAAATGAAGAAGGACAAAAAAAAATTCTCACAATTCAATTCCAAGGAAACTCAGAGATATGTTTAATCTACCCATTCTAGTGGGATAAAATAAGGACACCACTTATAGATCCATTTGAAGAAAATTTGATTAATTAATGTTTAATATTAAAAATTTAATAGATCTATAAATAATTATCAAGTTACATTTATATTATAAAATAGCTGGGTACTTTATCTAACTAGTATCCCAATATAAAATAGGAATGTGTCATCAAACATCCTTTTTAAACAATAAAATTTTATTGACATGTCATAAAAATTATGTAATTTATCATAAAAAAGTTAATTTCAAATTATTTAAGATAAGGGGACCTATGAGGGTCTCTTTAAACCAAAATGGGTTATTCAAAAATAAACCAAATAGTAGTTGTTTAATTATCAACGTCATAAACACCCATAACAGGTCGTCCCAAAAGAAACGGGCCCAATTGACCTACATGGGCCAATTGTGCATCTTTGAATCCAATAACACACCTCATAAATACAAATATCAAATTTGAAATCTCAAATTCATAGGAAAAGTAAAATCCCTACTAAAGCTTGGTCATACTACGCATCCTTCTCATAATGCCAAGACTATAACAAAACAGTCACCAAACCCCGCTAGAGACACTGCCTCTTTCCCAATAAAAATTAAAGTCTTGGTTAGGTCCCTCTTTCCATGTTCACTTTCTATTTCAATTTCATTTAACATTTATTTCCATTATATCACAATTTAATTTACTTGTTAACTCAAATTTTTACCAAATTCCATTCCATGAGGGACTATAACACCTCATGAACAAAACTTTGGTGCCCATATAATTCATACCATATCAAATTTACCTTAAATAATTGAATTAAAAGGTGCACAACTTTCTAGTATACAAGGGACCAAACTCTATATGAACTGAATGATAGGGACAATTTCTCTATCAACTGCACAAAATTTATCACAACAGTAGGTAAATATATAACAAAACAATTCACAAAAGCACACAAATAAGTAATTTATCCTACGTTTTATGGCCTAATGAATGAAATTTGATTTATATCAAGTTCTTATAAAATGAATGAGATGGAATACCCTCATCTAATCAGGTTGAAACAATATATAACGCAAAATCATATCAACAATAATATCATAATTCAATTTTTTCACCCAACAGTGGAATTAATCCAACTGTAATAGTTAAAATCCAAAAAATAGGAATTCAATTCAATGTAATTTGGATTATTTCTATATGTTGGGAAGCTACTCATGGGCACAACTCATTACCAAACTATTATCACTTCTAATACATTTTTATTGTTGTAAAATATTAACTCAAACAAGAAAAGAAATCTCTAATTCCAAATTGTAACATCCTAGACCAGGATACCCCATAGAAGTTCCCCAGGTCTGGTTGGCTACATTACCTCAAGGGTATCTCCCCAAACACCAAAGGCTACCAACTAATAGCAAGGGCCTTAGTGTTTCATTCGGGAGATTATTCCCTCATCACTATAATATAGCACAACAGAATATCACTAATAGTTAAATAGAAAAATCATATATAATAAGAAGATAATTGATAAATAAACAAGAAAAAAATATACAAAAAAAACCAGAAGTGTGTCATATATAGGGATGATGATACATTTATCTCAAAATCATTCAATATAGGTACATAATACTATAATTTAATACACGTATTCAAGATACCAACAATTTCAAAAGTGGTGTCTTTGAATAGAATCTGGAGCCTTAGATTAATCCCATGCTCCCCTACTCCTAAGCGTGGCACACAATCATCCCAAGAACTATGGGAGCTTTCCCCTTTCCCAACTTGCATCCAAATAGTATGTTGGGGTACCCAACATCATATCAAATAGTTTGTAAGATATGATCTCAGTAGGTAACAACCCAAGGATCTATAAAAGTCTAGGCTTAGAAATATAATAACACAAATAGTGTTCTTGTAAATAGGTAAGTGGTAAACAAAATTAAGGATAACCATAGAATGAAACTACTAAACCAGTAATTTTGACATGTACATTCATGGATCCTAAGAAAAGATGGTTAAGATCCTCTAACAGGTCACCTATAAACAATGTATAAATAAAAAACACTTTCCTTCCATAAATCCAACCATATTAGGTCATCCAGAAACTTTCCATATATCCCGAAGTGTTAAAAAATACATGTCCGAGTTGTTCAATCAAGCATCTCATAATTACCATGGTAATGTCATATAATCAATTCTATCACATTTCACATGGTTGTCCTTTATAAAAAAATTATCACACCATACATAGCTAGATACAAGGTGGAGAAGATCAATCTATCCTCATATTTCCCTAAGAGCATCTCAATGGAAACATGTTTAGGCACTAGTTGGAGTCCTACAATCATATCATACATAACATTTCCTATGTGAGTCGAAAAAATACAGATCCAAGGGGTCGAAAATCCTGAGGCATCCCATGGAATTAAGGCCCATGGAGAATATTTAATCCAAGGAATCCATTACCATTTTATGATCCAAGGAGAACGTACAATACATTTATACAATCTCCACTTAGTACCATTTACCTTTTCATACAATATGAGTTTACTAACTCATATATCCAATTCAAATTCAATATCATCACATGATAATACCCACTCGTGTATCACAATTAAAATTTAATAAAACCATTGAGCATACCCTCTCATTATTCATTGTTCTCATTTAAACATGACACTTGAGTTTACCCACTCATTTACACATTTTCCAAATATTCATTAAATCAATTCATGATCAACATATCCATTAAACTAGTCATCTCATGAAAATTGAGGCAAACATATCCTACCACTCAATCCAATTCTATTCAATAGTAATTAGTATACCTATATCAAGTACACCATTAGAACACACCCCTTGGCTGGTTAAAAAAGGAATAGAAATGTAATTTCATAATGCACCTCCCATGGGTGGCCATGGTTTGGGAAATAGTCTACAACGCATCACAAGGGAACCTAATGGAATACCTAATAGGTTTGCATAAATCTAATTCAATTAACTAGTTCAATTTCATGGTCATTCTAAAAAGTACAATGGGTAGGACAATGATAGGTTTCCTAATAAAGCACCAAATTTAAAGGAAAATTTAATGACCACCTACCGTAGCTTAGTAGTAGAGTTCCCATATAGTTTCTACTCTTTATTCAACCTATATTTGGAGAAAATGAAGAACAAACACAGAACATGAAATTATAGAAAATTTTCATGCACCTATATTGTGTAGCCAATATACAGAAGAACATTTAATGGATAAAATTAAATTGATCACTCACTAATGTAGATCCAAAGAGATTAGAAGTACTTGAATTGGATACCAGACAGAGGAACGAGATCAAATCCATGAATATCGACCAAGGGACCTCAAAAATTACGATCCTTTATATTTCATAGGATAAATGAAATATATTTTTAGGATAAAATAATTTAAAGGGGAAACATTCATTTTACCAAAAATATATGGGCTGCATAGTCTGGGAACACGGTTTGACAAACTGTGTGCAAACTGTTCATGGTTAGCTATACGAGAAGGGAACCTATATGGTTACTTGTACGGTTTGACTAACTATTTGAAATCAATGAAGAACTCCTCTATTAAAATTGCAGAGGTTGTCACAATTTTTTGAAACTTAAATCTTCTGGTTTTTTCTAAACATATTTTATCACCATGTTCTCTACCCAGGACCTGCGTGGTTTATCTGACCATGTGGCCTCCCCTGCATGATTTGAACTAACCTTACATCATGCCCTTTTCACCCCAAAAGATGGGTTTCAGGCTCCAAAAATGCCTCACACTACCCCGATACACCCATGATCTCAAAGGGAATTCACATTACACCATGTTTATGTTCTAAAAAATAAAAATAATGGATCCTTACCTCAGACGAAAACTAAGGTTATTACATATTTCATCTGGAGAAGTTCATTTAATAAACATTAAATTTCTATATCAAGAATGATTCAAATATTTCTGTCTGGATCGAGTTTTTATATCACTTTGTCATGTTCTCCTATATCAAATGATCTCTATATAGTTTTTTCATTAGAAAATTTTTGATAACCGTATTTATCCATATGGTTGAATCTTTATATATTTATATAATAAACTTTAGTTATTTCTTCTTATGATGGAATTATAGGGTTTGAATTTTATATTCTAAGTATGATTGAGTCAATACAGTAATCTTCATGAAATAATAAACTTCATAACATAAAATTTAAAAAAAAAATATAGCTTGAAACTCAATAACATTATAACATGAACATGGAAATAAATGAATCTATCAGATGCATCTCATTTCATTACCATCTGTCTGGTAACCTTCACATTTAGTTGTCCAATTATTTTATGTAACTTCATCACTTTATTTATAACAATTTTTAAATCCAAAACATGAGCTTTGTAACTTCAAACATTGTACATACTTCATAACATGATATTTTTACAACTATATTTCTTAAAAAATATAGCTTGAACCATGAGAACGTTTTAGTAAACATGATGTTAGGAACATTGAGGATCCTCATATCATAATCAATCATATTAAGAATGTAGAAAAAACTTTCTTAAGAATAAAAACAAACCACCTTCTCTTGAAATACAAAAAACATTCACAAACAATATATTGACAAAAAACTACAATAATTACTACAAAATCAACATAAAGGATGTCCACATTCCATATATGATAATTCATCCCATATATGTGGGAATATATTTTTTATTTACTATGATTAAAATATCTATATAAAATCATAATTTTGATAGTATAAAAATTCGTTCATATAAAATTTTTATAAACAATAAACAATAACAAAACCTTTTGGGTTCAAAGGAGGCCCTGAACTATAATTTGATACCAATTATGGAATCCCTAGGTAACAACCCAATACTCCAGGCGATTATAAATTAGTTTAATTTTTTAAACTATTCTATTTTATGAACATATTTACTCAAACCTCATTTTATCAATTTAATAAAATTGATTTATCTTGTGTTTATTAGAATCTCTTTTATATAACATTAAAAAATTTAGTACGAAGGGAATAAGAATTTATATGGTTTTTCCTTTAAATGTGGATGATAACATATTTTTAATTTCCTTGAATAACCCATGGGCACATGTTCCACTAGGATCATCTAGTTGATAAAAGTGATCATTTGTTATCCTTAAACCTTCATTACATTGTGAGACTCACTAAAAATTGAAATAATCTCCAACATTTAGACAAACATAATTAAAAATTACACTTTAATGAATAAACTATTTTTTTTTTAAAATCACCAAAATATATAAAATATCCATCAATAATGAATAAACCCCATTATAGAAAAGAATATCATAGTCCTTCACCATTAAATGACTTCTATAAAATTCTAAAATTTATTTACTAAATTTATCACTCCATTACTCAATATAACAAATCAACTTCATTAAAATTAAATGATATTTAAAACCATACAAGAATTTTAAATATTAAAATAAGGATGAGATAACTAAAATAAAATTGTTTAATTGGTATTAACTTTTTCCATATCTGATAAATCCTTAAATATTAAATTTGAGTCATCATACATTAGATACTATGTGAATATATTATTTATATGAATTTCATACCTTACCTATGATACTATAAATTCATTTGTCACTATTATTTACACCCACTATCCCACATCATCAGTAATGATTATACAACTAAAACAGATACATCCTTTATTTTCATACTGAATTTTGAAGATAAAATTAGAATTTCATTAAAGAGCCTATAAACCCCACCGACCACCTTTCAATTAATATGATTATAAAATACTAAATACATTTAGAATTGTTTTTGGAAGTGACATGTTCACTAGTACAAAAATTATTTATCATGTAGGCTTTATCACAACAGTTTTTTAAAACTGATGTGATAAATCCTTGAATATTTCTTTATCGCATCAGTTATCAAATAATCCGCATGAAAAAATAGTATCCAAATTCATCAAGTTTGGTATATTGTAACCGACATGAAATTGAAATTTTAATTACTTTATTATGTCGATTATTTTATAAGGTATTTGATAAAGATGTTTTTTCATTTCGGTAACATTATAACTGACATTATAAAAAAATAAAAATTCCTTTATCACATTGTTTATTATATAACCAATGTGATATAACATTAATAATTTTATGATTTTCCATTTTAAATCATTTATAGGTTATTCATAATCTCAAAATAAAACATTTTTTTTGGCACAAAATACCTAACATCATTTATTCAATCCAGTGGCCTCCAATATCAGTAATCCATATTCATACATCGTCACGTTTCATTGGCCTCATTTTTTGAACATTTGATCTACTCATCTCTTAATTAATAAGTAAGACTCACACATAGATCCTATATTTTTTTCATTCACTGTTAAGGATGGCC
Organism: Viscum album; assembly: GCA_963277665.1. Taxonomy (NCBI): domain Eukaryota; kingdom Viridiplantae; phylum Streptophyta; class Magnoliopsida; order Santalales; family Viscaceae; genus Viscum; species Viscum album. The sequence continues at coordinate 440,203,989 of OY728135.1, read as the reverse complement.
TAAATATTATTTATTTACTAATACCTTTACTCAAATCTTGCATTATCATCTTTATAAACTCTTAGGTTTCATCAGACTCATGGTTACATATTTTAATATTGATCTACTCATCTATAATCTAAAATTATAATTTTTTTATACCTTATATGATGATTTAAGTGAAAAGGTGTGGATTTCATTATATATTAATGATATATGTTAGATCATAAAATTCAATAATATATATTAATGATCTAATGTTTCTACTATATGGAAGGGAAATTTTCCTAAATTGTTTCATAGATATTTATATTGTATATCAATTTAATTTTTTTATTGAATATATAAATGTTTCATATTTTGATTCTATTTATGTATGATTTATTATTTATGCATACACTTCCATGTATATAAATAAATTTTAATTTGTTTTTTAAATTTATTAGTGAATTGTTTATCATAAAATGTAATATAAACATACATTGAAATTTTCATATTTTTCAATACACAATATGAACTATCAATTGGATTCTTTACATATATTTGTAATATTATGATAGATATATGTTAGGATTTGATTGTATTTGGACTAATTAAACTATTTTTTATAAATGATTATAGTGATTGAATTGTTGTGTATCCCCATCTATACTTTATTCCCCATCATACTTTGTCCCCAGTAATAATTTATCCCTAGTCACACTTTAGGTTACATTATTTTTTAAATTTTATTATCCAACTATATAGGTAGAGTTTTTATATGTTACATTTTCATTTAATTACCCATGCATCACAAGGTATTCATATCGAAAGCATTTTTTTACCCGATAAATTTGGATTTTTTATATATCAAATGAAGTGGACAGAAATATTTTAATTGTGGGTAATTAGTGTGGTATATTAAAATAATACTTGTTGCCATAGAATTAGTAGCATGTAATTAGATTTTCATAATTTTCATAATACACTAGGATTAAATAATATATAATATATATTATATATATATACTGCATTATAGATTCATCATTGTCTTGTTCTAACTATACCAAACTATCATATTATTGTATAAACTGTTATTCCTTCTAATAATTATTAATTTATTCGTGAAAAAAATACATTAAAAATTAAATGATACATATTAAAATAAAAATAGAAAATAAATACTTGGTTGTGATTATGGTTAATAATATACAATTTTATGTTTTATCTAATTTCATTCAAAAGAAAATGAAAAATGAAAGAGTAGTCTAACTATATTTTATTTTGTAATTTACTTCCATTAAATTATTTTTATAATTTATCAATTATATTGAAACATATATTCCATTGTTGTAATGAATTTATAATTATACTTATCAAATATGTATATATTTTTTAAAATTCCCTTGATTTATAACTTTGAAATAATGACATCTTTGATATAAATTTAAACCTGGTTTGAATTGAATTTTTTATTCCTAGATTTATAAGGACTATATTATTTTGATAAGATATTTATTTTTGGTATATGATATAGTGAATAATGAGTTGATGTTGGTTTACAACACTTTTAATAAGTGATGAATATGAGGAAGGTTTTGATTCATTTTTGGAATTTTCTAAATTAAATGTTCTAAAATATGACATGTTTTTCTGTCCATGACTTAATTGATTAAATATGATGAATTTTAAAATAAGATAGATCAAAGATAATAAATTTTTTCATGTATTTAATCTATGTGATATCCCTTATATTTGTCTTGGTATAACTAAGAATAATTTCAAATATATTTACGATGATTCTTTCCAAGATGATAACTTTGATGAAATTGAACAATTTATTCGTGATATTGAAGCAGATAAAATTAATAAATAACCTAAAATTGAGAATCTATAAGGTAATATTGAAAAACCATTGTATCTGATTTGTTTAGAATTTATATTTTTATCATCGGTGTTAGGATTGATTAAATTGATGGGAATCATTGTTAGAGTGATAAGAGTTTTATAGATTTTATACAATTATTGAATAATATTCTTCTTAATGACACTCAACTTCCTGATTCACATTATAAAGAGAAGAAAATAATATTATTAATGTGATTCGGGTAAAAAAATACATGTCTTATTGAATGATGTGTGCTATATAGGATGGAATAAAAATTTATTTCAATGTTTCCTAAATGAGGAACCTCATGGAATAAGATGAACGAAATTTTTTTTACTGATTTATTAGTTATAGAGACCCTTGTAAGATATTTTGATATCTTCTTATAATTATTCATTCTAAACAATTATTTAAAAATTCACATAATGAAAAAAGTTTAATATGGAATGAAGATGAGTGGATATGTGATAGAAAATTATTTCATCCAACTGATTGTCCATATTACAAAAAAAAGGTCATAAATTTCATATATTTAGAAATGAATTTAGAAATCTTAGACATAGACTATGCATGGATTGAATGAATCCAAATCAACAGTTGATTAGAACACATAGTTCATGGTCTATTTTATTTGTAATCTAAAAATTATCCGAATAATTTTGTTTGATGATAAAGTATGTGATGTTGAGTTTAATTTTCTCTATACCAAAACAACCTAAGAAATAATGGTGATACTTTCTTTTCACCATCAATTCATGATTTTAAAATGTTATTAAAGAATGGTATTAGGGTGTATGATTCTAATAAAATGGAATATTTTCAACTACTTTAAATGATTATGTCCACTATAAATGACTTCTTGGTGTATGTAATTTTTTTTGGATACATTGTTAAGGGACATAAATCTAATCCAATTATCAAGAAATAGACTTAATATTATCAACTAAATCATGGGGGAAAATAGTATACATGGTTTATAAAAAGATTATGTCTATGGATAAATCATTTAAAATATTAGAAAGGGAATTAAATGGATCATAAAAATTTAATATTTCTCCAAAAACATTATCCATTGATCAGTATTGTTATAGGGTGAAACATATTATGTTACATTCACAAAGACACATAAATCTAGTAATGATTGAAATACTTTCGAGGAATGTTCAATATATTTTGAGCTACCATATTATAGATATCATTAGGTAAAATATAACATTGATTTCAAGCATGTGGAGAATATTATTTGTGAAGTTTTTATTAGATCATTGTTAGATATTAAAGGAAAAACTAAAGATGGGTTGAATGAATGATTTGACATACTCTTAATAGAATTGTGTTTGGATTTAGATCACACACTTGATGAAATGTAAACATTTATGCACAAATATTTTCATACATTACGGAAGAGGCATACAGTTATAATTTTTTAGTGTCTTAATGATATCAAAGTGGCACATGGTTATTCTTTAAATGTAAAAAAAATTGTGTATTTAAAGGATTTGAAGTTAATGAGTATGAAATCTCATGATTTTCATGTCTTGATGAAACAAATCCTATCAGTTGTATTGCATAGAAAATTTCCCATCCGTGTTAGAATGACTATCATGAAGGTGTTCTATTTTTAAATTAAATTTCAAATAATTTGATTAATTTGAATGCTTTCAAAAAATCAGAGGACGAATCAGTTTCTATACATTTTCAATTGGAAATGTATTTTTCAACATTTTTATTTGATATCAGAGTGACTTTAATGATTCATTTGGTCCAAGAAATAAATATTTTTGGATTTTTATATCTATAATTGATGTATTGTTTTGAAACTTATATAATTATATTGAATGGGAATGTTAAGAATTCATATTCACATGAAGCCTATATTTTGAAGAAGTAAATTTATGGGGAGGTTTTATAGTTTTTTACATGCTACTTGTCTAATGTGGAGCACATTGGTTTTCCTCCATCTCACTATATACGAGTTAATTTTACGGGAAAGGGGATCTATGGATTTAATGTCAAATAATTGATAGGTAAACATATAGAGAAGGTACATTTATACATCTTGAATAACATAGATGATTTTATATCATATATATCATGACATACAAATGTGTTAAAATAATGATATTTAAAGAAGAATGATTTGTGGATTTTGAGTGAGCATAACAAAAAAAATTATCTTGTTTAAAGAGGCCGTCCTTGGTAGATCAGATATATTAGAAACATTAAGATTGTTAGTGGTCGTTTGATGATTAAATTTGATAATATAGTCTAGGTATAAAATTAAATGAAATACATTTCATATAAATCTATAGAAAATGAAAGTGAAATTCATAATATCATAGTATTGGTGTTTTCAAAAGAAATTTAAATTTTATGTGCCAAAAACAAAACCCTAATTTCAACATCAAGTACATATAATTTAATGAGTGAAGAAATTTTTGAGGTTTATTAAATTGAATTTCGTGTTTTAGTGTTCAATTGAAAATGGTTTATCGGTAGAAATAGTGTCAAACACAATAATTTGGAATGAAAGTAGTTAATGTTAATAGATTAGAATACACATATGATCCATTTATATTAGAAACAAAAGAAAAACAAATTTTATATGCTCTTGATCTATCCTATATGAAGTGGTTTATTGTTTTACATAGAAAAAATCAGTATATTAGTGATGATAAACATGTCGATGATGATGATGTATATGAGATCCCTACTTCCAAAGAATGATTAAAAAATTAAATTTATGATGACATTGTAGAAATGGTTTATTATCTATAGAATGATCATGAAAAAGGAATATTTGAAAATAATACTTTAGTACAATCCTAATATTAAAGGTAGTAAAAGTTTATTTCTCACAAACTTATTTAAATTTCATAAAATTTTAGAATTTTTCTTTTTATTTTCATTATTAAAACACATATAATAAATATATGTTAAAAAATTCATTTATATTCATTTTGTATTGTTTATTTTACCATGTTTATACTTATTTAACATATCTATTAATTTATTTTGATGAAAAAACTATATTTAATATAATATGTTAATTAAAAAAATATTGAATAATATTATATTGAAAAAAAAAATTCTTTTTATTTTAAAAACGAGTTATTAGGTTGGATAATTTTTACTATTCACGTATCATTTTTGGATTTATTTTTATTTTTTATAGGTTAGTTAATATCTTATTACTATATAAAAAATTTTAGTTAACTATAAAAAATATTAATAAAAACATGTTATTATTAATTTAGTTTACTTTTTTTTATAAATTTTCAATTTTTATTTAAATTTTTATGTAGTAGTTGAATTTTTATATTTTCAACTAATTGTTTTTTGTTTTTATTTGTATAATAATGATAGATAAATAAATTGATACATTATATACTTCTAGAGATGATCGTACTCATCCTTCTAGGGATGAATATACAAATGCTCCTCTTGATGATCCACATCCTTATTTTTATTGTATATCTACTCCCATGGAGCCAAAAAATAGTTTGAGGTGTTATAAACATAGAAGCACACATTTACCAAAATTATTAGTTTCCCATAGCCAGAACCAGAGGGCACTAGTAGACATTGATGGTAACGATATTACAATATGTTCAAATTAAAAACAATGTGATTATTTTATACCAGTTCAGGATAAAATCAAAGTCAATATTTCCATTTATTATTGGAGAAGTGTTGAAAAATTAACACTATATCACTCTTGGGAGACGGTTCTAGTAATCATGATTGTTATTATTTTACTTAGATTGAAATTATTATAATAATATATTTTCCCCTTCTTATCAAATAACATATGATATTAGTTAATATTATAGGAGTTAGGAGAAAATTTTTATCATTCCATTATAGGAGATGGAAGGAATTTAAATCAATCCTCACATCAGATTTCATTTTTTGGAATATGTAACATCATAATACATGTGATATATATCCCTTTAAATATGCTGATACATGGAATAAAATTTTTGAATATAGAAGACAAGAATGATTTTTTAAAATTTCAATATTACATTTTAATTTTTTTATATATTAATGATCTCATTAATGATTTATTTGTTATTAATTAATAGAAATAGAAGGGATATCATTATGAGAAACAATATAGAATTGTTTACCCCCATACATTATCATGAAGAGGGTATACGTTATTATAAGAACAAATGATGGCTGAAAATTTTCAAAAACTAAGAGATGGTTCTTCGGGCACAGTAGAGGTTTACACTACACCCCCAAACTAGACATAAAAAATTGAAGAGGGATCAAAAGATAAAAAAAAGAAAATTTATCATAGAAGTGTACAAGGTTATAGATGAGAGGATTTTAAGATATATAATTTATATTTATTATAAGTAATCCAATTATTTATATATTTGGATTCATTACATATTTTTTTCAAATATTTCATATAGGATTATCTTCAGAAATATAGCTCATGAGGGGAATTTTTTACTAAGGGTAGGTAGGTTAATTTATATAAAACATTGGAAAGGCACTAATACCCAGGCTGAGTATAAGGATACCCATCAGGTTTATCTGTGAAAAAACGTTTTCCATGTTCTGTAGCTTCTTCAAAGGAGGGTGTTTATAAAAAATATAGAATCTTTCGATGCTAATGGTTTGGATTTTAATTTGATGATGGAGGATATGATTAGGACAATAAAACAATTGATGTTTCTAGACATGAAAAGATAGTTTCAACCTACATCGCCAACTCCTCTACCTCTCCCACTGGCTTCCACTCCTCCATCTGTGCCTGCAGAACCCACTTTTTATGCAACTCATGCACCCCTCTCCAACAAAATTCCACTTATTTTGGGTTATATATTGATGATTGTAGCATTATATTTTTTCATTTGGGATGATTTTTGTGAGAAATTATTCATCAACAACTATAGATATAGATCACCATAGGGTCACTGTACAAGATATTATTGATAGATCATCTTGAGAACCATTACCTATATATGAGTTGAGTATTGTTGGAAAAAGTATCAGACATTTTTTAGTTTTCACATCTATAATTCATTTATATATCACCATAGGGTTATATGTATATTTTATATTTTATTTCATTTTGGTATTAAATATATTTTAACATTTTACATTTTATTTATGTATTAATTTGTATATAACAATACTTTAAAGGTTATTATATTCTTTATAAACAAAATAAAAATAAAAAGTGCATTGGGTTCAAATAAAAATTCTATTAGTTATTATACACTATCAACATATTCAAATTTGTGTTTTTATTTTTTAGGATTCCTATATAAATTTTTTTTGTGGGTGTTCAATTTATATTTCACTATTTTCAAAAATGAAATCATAGAGCATGTAATCAGAGATCAGTTGGGCATCAACACTATGCATGTTTTTTCCATTTCAGTATGAACATAAATCTTTTTGTTCAAGTAATTTATTGGAAAGTCATTATTATGTTTGTTTTTTATTAGGTATATTTATAAAATGTGTTAGGAGAATGCAAGATAGATTTATATGGATTTATGGACTCTTATTTTATTTCACATATAGTAACTACAATGACTAAAGCATAAAGAACATATTATATTGTTGAAATATTTAATAACAATGTAATTATTTATTGATGGATATTTCCTTAAATTTATGAGTATGATATATATCTCTCACAAAGTTTTATATATATTTTAAAATAATTACTACTTATAATAAATTTTCTTTTATATTAGTGGAAAATGGATGTTATTATCATTTTGTCCAAGGGATAAATCAATTTATTGGTTATTCTCTATCATTAGAGATGTGTGAAAACACTTTAAGAATATATTGGACCTAGAATATAGTTTTTTAATAATTTTTTATATTATAATGAATTTCAAATTTCGTTAATTTATATTACTTTCAAAATGGGTGTGAAATTTATTTCGAGAGACCACAACAAAGAAGTATTCCAAGAACAAATATGTCAAAGAAAAGATTTATTTTCATATATAATTAGAAACTCTGGAATATATTAATTAATGGTGTTATATTTAACTGATAAACTCATTTAAATTTTTTTATAAATAAGAATATATAAAGGAATATAAATATTATGTGTTATGATTTATATATGAAATAATTTCAATTGGGATATTTACAAAGATCCACCATGTTATATTTCTTTATAAATATTTTTGGAATATTTCATTAATTTTATTCATAATAAATTCCAACTGATTTCATTTTAATTTTTATTTTTTTATGATCGTCATATTTAAAGTGCACTGAGCTGAGACACATATATATTTAATGGGAAAATTACATTACAGGTCAAAATGGATTTTATTTTGTTTTTAATATATATTGTAACATTGAATGTTGTAACTGTAAATGTGTTTGGAAGGGAAAAATCATAGTATGAATTGATTTTCACCTCAGTTCTATGATAACTAATGTGTAAAACAATTCTAAATCAGTTTTTTCGCATCAGATATCACACAAATGATATGAAAAATCATTATTCATGACTATTTTCCACATCACTTTTATGATAATGGATGTGAAAAGAACGTTTTCATGGGTATTTTCATGTTGGTTATGTAATAACGGATGTGACACCTTGTTAAGACAAGTTTCTCATGGATTTTATGAAATAACCATTGTCAAAAACCAATACAATAATTCATTTATAACATCATTTTATTAATCAATGTTAAAATTTTATTTACAAAATCACCGACAATAATATATTCTCTTAAATAACATTAAAAATATAGAAAACCCAACATGAAAAATCACTTTTTCACTAGTGGTTAATATAAAATAATCTATCATCAAAAAACTAAAGTGACAGTATTTTTTCATAAAAAATAACTAATTTTAGCTTATTTGTTTCATGATTTACTAAAACTCTATTGGGTTCTAACAAAAATATGTATCAAATGTCTATTAATAATAATCTTCATATTTACACCACCAAAAATAATGTTAGTGTTATTATAACACTAATTATAGAAATATTATTTTATTTCCTCTATTTTGGGAAATCAGAATTTCAGTTCCATGTCACTAAAATTTTGATGGTCCAATAAAACTTTTATTATGAAAAATTATTCAACCTCTTTTACTATATTTATTGAATATCATCCATAATTATTTTCTTTAATTCACTCCAAATATATATTTAAATATATATAAAATCCTTATCGACAATCCGTTGGTAATTGGTTAAAAAATTCCACTAAAATATTATATACATAGGTTAAGAATATTTCTTGAATAAAAAAACTTGTTTTCAATAAAGGAAATCATCAATCACCAATATACCCTTCCGACTATGAAAGAGTTATATCCTTCAACATAGTCTCAAAACATCAAAATATTAATACTTAACATCATCTAATTTTATTAATCATACTCATTGCATTAGAAGGATACATAATTTCAAAAATACACATCATTGTTTCATAATTTTTAATATTTAGTAGTAATTTTTTGGTCGATTTTTTAAATGGATCTTCAATGATACGATATTATGTAAAACATTTCATGAATGATTTTTTAAAATGTTTTTTATTGATAAAATACAAAGAATTTAATAGATTAGTCCAATAAAAAATTTGGGGTATGTTACCATATATCTAATTTTCATTTTGGATACATAACTATTCATAAAATTACTCTTAGGACTGTAAATATCGATACCATATGATCACCTGTATATATAAAAGGATCAGTCTACTTAGGTCTCAATAGTGGTTAGAAAAAATATATATTATCCTACATAAAATAAATTAGCCTCTAAAAATATTCATATATACAATACTATGTATACATTACATACATATGAATTTTGAAAATAGTAAAAAGAAATATCTTACATGAATAATGGGGAAATATACAAATATCTTGTAGGAATCATGAATATAATTTAAATAAAGATATTTTAAAACTATCATATATAGATCTATAATGGAATAGTAATACATTTAATATATGACATTAAAAAATAATAATTTTAACTAAAAAGAAATTTTAAAAATAAGAATGTAGATAAAAGGAGGGTGAAGAGTCTTACATTATATATTTTGTCCTATCATTAGAAAAGGAACTATTAAATAACATGATATCTATTTGAAGAGAAATTTGAATGATTAAGAAGGATGATTTTTCTAGATTTTGGGAGTGAAGTTTAATGGGCTGTAAATATGGGTATTCAATGAACATATTTTAGTGTATTTTTATAATTTATGAATATAGATCATGGAAATTATTATTATGTAAAATTCATTTAAAATGAATCCTATAAGGTTTAACTCATGATTTATGACATTTATATAATATTTGTATTCTGTGTTTTATGGATTTAATCACCAAAGTTATATATTCCATTTCATTTTTAACTTAGAATGAATCAATCATCTATAAGAAAATATTTTTTAAGTTGTATGATTTTGACTTTGAAATTAATATATATGGACAAAATTTTAGTTAAATATTTACAAATATAATATTTAAAAATTAAAATGATTTTTTGTACATTAAATTATTTTTAATATTATTATTTATTTTTCTCGTAAATTTGATATAAAAACATATTTTGAATATATACCATATTTTACTAATCATTCTATATTTTAATTATTTACAAAAATCTCAAATTAGCACCCTTGATTAATTGAGACGTGATAATTCCAGATCTTTAATCTTGTTTATGAAAATAATACTGTAAGTAAGGGAAATTACGTTATAAATTAAAATAATTAAATATTTTTATTTTACATATATCATTATTTTACTTTAATGATATATAATCATTTATATTCACAGTGAATTCATTATTTTCAATAGTTACATATAACAATCAATCTATCATTTCATCGAGTATATTATTATTCTAAAAATCATATTCCCAATGCATAATTGACCTTAGTATATTCCCCTACTAATATTTCTCTTTATTTATATTGAAATGTTATTTCAGAGTAGAGAACTCAAGAGGGGGGGGGGGGAATTGAGTAACTTTTAAAATGTCTGTTTAAAAAGTATTCTTAAAAATGTTAACCAATAAATTTAAATACCACCCAGTTAATCAAAGTAATACGATTATTAATGTTTGATTGTTTAAATAACATCATAAAATATTGATTAATTTTCTGTAATATTAATATCAGTTATTAATATTAATTTTGAAGTTATTCTAACCTGGAAAGAGAGTTATATCTTCATTCCAAGATTAACTATCAAAGTAGAATTAGTTATTTCTGAATTATACAGTAAAATAGAGAAAGACTAAATTATGTAACAAAGAAGATATAAAAAAAGTGGTTTAGTCTCAAGATGAGACCAAATCCACTCCACTTGGTGATCACCTGACACCTATAAGTTTATATTAATAATCATTATCCACACCACGGATCGGGGTTTACAATAGTACACAGGACTATCGAAGTCACAGGAAAAATTACACAGTTCTTCGTGGGTATAAACAACTAGGTCACACAGAGACCACTTCCACACTTATTTGTGGGTATACACAAGTGTAAAAAGATGTTTGAGAAAGGATATCTTGTGTCCTTCTGTTTAATGCAGGAGAAAGTGTGTGTTTTTATACAGATGTACACACACTTCTCAGAAGCTAAAAATAGTACACAACCGAGCAGATGTATTGAGATAAGGTTAGAAGCGCTCTAAATGTTAGTCTGTGTTGCTCTAGACTTCTAGGATGAAGAAGATTCGGGAATCGAGTCCTCACGTAGAAAACAGAGTATCACAAGCCACCTAGATCTGGCTCGTTTTCATCATGGAGTTGATAGTGAGGAAATGCTCTCAACTCTGGGATTCAAATATTCTTCGTGTGTTATTCAGTAGTGTTGAATTTCATGTGTCGGTTCTCTTCTCAATAATTCTCTAAGTGTTTCTTCATTTTTGTGCTCTTTCACCACTACACCCATTTGTTTCTAGGCTACACTTTTCTTTTATTATTAGAGTTCATGTGTTGGATCCGACATGATGCATGTATTCTACACCTCGTACATCGTACTATCATGTGACATGGATACTAAGAAACATTAATTATATTAGTGCATTTAAAATATTCAAATATGACCGTTAGAAATTAAATTGAAAGATGAAAAAACAAATTAAGAAACGGTGTCATAGTTTGTCCGGAAACAGTGTCTCCATGAAACAGTGTCTTCATGAAATGGTGTCTCCATCATTGACTTTGAGTGATGAGATAGTCATGATGGTGCAGTTATATATGGATCAAGAACTGGTAGCACCGATGCGGTGTTTGATCACAGTGTCTGGTTACGGTTTTTGGATGGTCACAGTGTTTCGATGGTCATGGTTTCTGTATGGTCATGATGTCTAGTTTATAGTGTCTGGTTCCTTTTATAGAGAAACATAACCGGTGGCAGAATCACGGTGTCTCATACTTATCCAAATATCTATATTCAGACTTAAACAGTGATATTCATATAATGGATTATACTTTATCATTAATCAAATAAATCATTATAAAATAAATTAAATATATTGTACAATGATCAAATGTAATGTATAGAAATTAAGATCAGGGATAAAATTACTTAAAACATAAAGATACTAATCTTCTGTACACATGATTTGAGATAGATTGCACAAGATTAACATGTTTTACTGATTGGATAGGATTTTTGATCATTAAATCATGATTAACACATGATGAGTCCAACAATCTCCCTCTCTTTGATGATCACAAATCATGTGAGTGAGAGATCTAGTTTTATTGAATGTGGCTCTTCCATAGTGTGTATTTAGAGTACATATGTCTCTCCCTTTTGGGATTATCAAAAATAGTGAATAATAAATAGACAATAAAATTTTAACAATTCATTAGATAAAAAAATTTCATTAAAAACAAGAAGTAACAGAAATAAAAAAAAGCATCCCTATCAATATATAGTATTAAACTTTCCTCAGCACTGACCGATCTTCTATTTGACCTTAATCTTAGTATTAGAAGAATAATCCATAGGTGTAGAGGTAGAAGTTGAAGAATGGAGTGAACCAGTTGATAGAGAAGGGAAATTTGGTCCTTCAAAAATAGAAGGGTGAAAGGTTGGTGTAGCAGAATACTGAGGCAACTATTGATCAAGGATAACTGGTCTGATCGGACATAGAGCCTGAGATACAGACATAGATGTGGAGGCAAGGGAATAGGATGAAAAGTTAGGAAAACTAGATCTCAGGGGTGTACCTACAGGAGCGACAATTGCAGTACTCTGGTCATGAAGATAAGGCCATAAAAGATTGATAAAGTCAGCAATGATCTCACCAACATACTGTGTAGCCTTCTCAAATTCATCATTTTTCTCTATAAACTTATCCAACAAAGCAGTGAAATCTTTGAGTTTTTTTACATGAGTTTTGGAAGCTTGAGTAACAAGAGGAATCCTCATATTCCCCACAAGGTACTTGAAGTGGTTGGTCTTGTCATTCATAGAGAATATATGATTGAAGTAGGAAGTCCACCTTCTTATAATGTTCTTATAGAGCATGATTGGAAATCTTCGAATGAATTCCCACCAAAACAAGATCTCTATCAATGTTCATGATAACTTCATATAGAGATTACATGTCAAAGCCACCAAGCACATATTGATGTTCTTTTTTGAAAACTGTTCGGAGTAGATCACTATATATAGCATGTTGAGATGATTGTGTAGAAGTATGAGATGTAGTGACAACTGAGGTAAGGGATTTCAGTTGATTTAGAAGATTCTAGAGATTTCACTTTTACAAATCAGTTAACTTGTTATGTCCAATAACAAGCTCACGCATCTCTTGAATAATTTTTATGATTGTTTCAGGGACTTTTTCATCTAAAGATGTTAGATAGGGTTGAATTAGAGAGCCTACTTTTTATGGTGTCTAACTATATCCTCAACAGGAGGAGATACGAGTTCAGGTCTTGAAGTTTTCACTCTATGCATTTATTCAACCATATCCTTGAGAGATTTTACTTCATCACTTAGTTGTTTGTTCTCAACTATGACATCTTGAATCTCATGAAGGGTTTTGGGTTTAATCTACTATATAATATTTACTAATAATAGTGAAAAATCTCTTTCTCCCAGATTGGTTACAGGATCCGGTTGGGTATTCTTGAGTTTTTCATCTCCAAACAAAAGGGTTGCTTCAAATGCATTCCGATAATCAGGATTTACCATGTTTGGTGGTTCATGTGATGATTTAGGGATATATGCTGAGACAACCTCAGGTTCCTTAGTAGGGATATCTTCAAGAGATGTATCCAGTTTCAAATGAAACATAGTAGATAGATCAATTCCTTTAACTGAGACTTCTTGTGAATCATTCTCATCAAAATAACTGGGGAATTTATACCATGTGTCCACTGAGCTTTGATAAATCAGATTAAGGACTTCAGAGGCTTCTATATTGGGGGGCTTCTCCTACTCAATAGGCGAATCTTTATCAGGACTAATAGATTGATATCTTTGGTTTATTTCCACGATTTCATCCCTAATTTCCTCACCCATTTCCTTTTAAGACAGTTGAATGGCTTGATCCATTCACTCTTCAACAAAAAGAATAACATCTGGAATAGGTTGTTTATATGGATGTTCCTCAAGGGAAACTTCTTTCCCAATAGGAAGTTCTTATCCTCTATTTTCTTCTACAACAACTGTTTCTGTTATCTTAGCAGAAGATTCTTTTTTGGAATCATGTTTTTCTTCTAGGGAAACATATTTTCATGAATAGGAACTTCATTTTCAAATAAGATTTGAGGAGAAAGTGTATTGACTTCCTCATCAAGACGAATTTTTCTGAAGGTATAACATCCTCTTCTTCTTCTTCCTCATCAGAATATTCAACAAGTTCATCTACCTCCAAAATAGGATCCGAAATATCTTTAGGCCATGAAGGGTGTTCCACTGGATTAAACTTTTCATAAATTCTACGATTATCATCCACCCAAGATTTTCTCAATGGATTCCACTTTATTTTCACTCTATTTACTATAAATTTTTAAATACAGAACTCATAGTCCTTAATGGATTCTTCATCTGGTCCATCCAATACCTCTACATGAAGCATGGCTGAGATAAGCCTGGAATAAAATAGAGAGGTTGGCATGGAAGTCATTTTGATCAACTCAATCATATGTTGTATAACATACATTCATATGTTGATCTTATGACCATTTTGATGATATGTATTAAGAATACATCCTGATACTTGATTAAAGAAAAATCAACATTTCTAGGGCTAATAAATTCTGAAATAACAAAAAAAGGAGTCTGGTTTCTCCATCCAGCTCAGTAGCTATGGATCTCCTCATGGTTTCATTCCCAGTTAAACTTCTCAAATCTTCTTCCAAGACAAAGAATTCACTCGGAGGTGGAGGACCTCTCTGCTTGTCCAAAAAAACCCTCATGAGGTCTCATAAGGCATGTATCCCATAGCCAAAAAGAAAACGAACATCTATGGACATTGATCTAGCTTCGCACAATATAGCCAACTTCTGAATCCATATAGAATTGAACATACTGATAAAATATTGCAACTAGCATTGGGTAGATAGGCACATCCTCCTATGTGAACCAATCTAGCCATCCTTTCTCTGTTAGCACTTTCAACACCAAAGACATACTTGACAGAATCTACTAAGGGAATATTTCCTTTTCAAGTACTACTATTCTGTTCTCCAAATTCTGATTCATAGGAACCTCGGGTGCTAACTTCAGCGAAATCTTCAATATCTTCTTTGAACTGTGCTTCATAGGATTTGAAAATGAAGGTCATTTTATCCTAGGAATTCACCGAAGGTTCGAGATAGAGATGGTTTGAACATGAGTTATGGTTTGAGAGAAGAGAAGAGAGCTCGTGTGATGAATGAGTGAAACTTATTTTATTTTAACATTTTGGGATATCAAGCTCCACAGGATCAAAAATGTGGGGATGTAAAAATAGTAAAACAATTAATTAACTCTATACATGTTATAATGTATAAATAAAATACTAAATCATCATTACATAGAGACTGTAACAATAATTTACAGTGTGACCGTAATAAGCATTTATGATGAGATAGTAGCAATGTGATTTATAAACTGTGCGACTGTATTGTTTGAGATAGTAAGTGCCATATATTTACCAAGAAATAGTAACAGTGAGACTGTAAACATGAAACCACAATTCTTGGGATATTAAAATTATAGAACTATTAGAGTTAAATAGTAATCTCAAGATTGTGACTTATGAAATTGTGAACTGTGAAATAGTATACTTACTACATAAGATTAATCATTCCCAATTCATGTATGATGTAATCTATTCTTTTAGAATTTAGTGGTTTGGTGAATAAATAAGCAAGTTAATATTCAGTTCCAATGAATTCCAAAGTAATGTCACCTTTCTGATAATGATCTCTAAAATAGTAATGTCTTACATCAATAGATTTTTTCCTAGAGTGTGAAACATGATTTGTTGAGATGTTAATAGCACTTGTATTGTCACAATTTATAGGTACACTCCTGAATTTATATCCATAATCTAGAAATATATGTTTCATTCACCAAATTTGTGCACAAAAACTACCAGCAGCTATGTATTCAACTTCTAAAGTAGATAATGAAATAGAGTGTAGTTTCTTACTACACCATGATACTAGTGACATGCCCAAATGTGGGATGTTATAGAGGTGCTTTTTCTATATAACTTACAAGCACTGATGCCGGTATCAAAATACCTCACTATCTCAAATGATTTTCCTTTGGGATAGAACAGTCCTAAATTGTGTGTATGGTTGAGGTATTTGAAATATTCCCTTAACAACATTTAAATGATATTCATTAGGATTTTCTTGATAATGATAACACATACACACACTAAAAATAATGTTAGGTTAGCTAGCAGTTATGTAGATTAAGATTCTAATCATTCCTCTATATGTGGTTTGATCAATAGATTTTCAATCTTCATCAACATCCAACATACACGTAGTACACATTGGAGTCTCATTACTTTTAGTGTTATCCAATCCAAAACATTTTAGAAGATCTCTGGTTTATTTACATTGATTTAAAATAATACCATCATTATTTTGAAAGATTTTAAATCCAAGGATGAATATGAGTTCGACCATTAAACTCGTTTCAAATTCATTTTTCTTCATTTTAGATAATTCAATAAATAAATAATTTTTTAATGATCCAATGATAATGTCATCTACATAGATTTGAACTACAAAAACATCATTGGAAATTCTTTTATAAAAATGTTTGGGATCATATATTCCTTTTTTAAAACCTTTGGAAATAAGAAAAGTAGATAATATATCATACCATGTTCTTGGAGATGGTTTTAAACCTTATAAATCTTTTGATAATTTAAAAATATGGTTTGGAAAATGAGGGTTTGTGAAACCATGGGGTTTTTAAAAAAAGACATCCTCAGCTATATACCCATTTAGAAATTCACTTTTGATATCCATTTGATATAGTTTTAAATTCATATGTGCAGCATAGTAAATCAGTATTCTGATAGCTTCCAGTCTATATAATGGTGAAAATATATCTTTATATTCAATTCATTCTTCTTGACTATAACCTTGTGCAACCAATATACCTTTGTTTCTAAATATATTACCAGCTTCATCTACCTTATTTTAATCATTAATTTAGTGCCTATGGTGAATGTATCTTTGGGTCTGTCTACCAGTTTCTAAACTTTGGTCCTTTCAAACTGATTAACTTCTTCTGGGATATCCATCACCCAAAATTTATCACTGATAGCATCATTAATTTTTTTAGGTTCATGTTTGAGAAGAAGACTGTATTTTCAATCGGATTTCTAAGATAATATCTAGTTTGAGTTCCTTTATCATAGTCTCTGAAATAGAATCTAAAGGATAGTTCTTAAGAGTTCTAATAGCTCTAGGAAAAGAAGGAATAGTGATTTTAGGTTCATCAATAGGTTCAGGATCATTGTGACTGGAGTCTAAAGAATTAACAGAACAAGATGTTTTCATAGATTCCTTCAAAAGATGGTTAGAGAATTTTGAATTAATTTCCAGATTTGATACATCATACTCCATGTTCTCTAGAGTGGTTTTAGGCTCATGTGGATATGTCCTTCAATTTTAACATGGACAGATTCTTCCACACATGTAGTTCCTTTTTTAATTACTCTATAGGATTTACTAGAGATGGTTTATCATAAAGGTATTCCTTCATTGCTCTTAGGTGAAAACTTTTCATGATTTTTATTGGTATTATGGATGTAGACTTTGCAACCAAAAACATTAAAGTATCTAACATTAGGTTTTTTATTTTTTCATAACTCTTATGGAGTTCTTCTGAGAATAGGTCTAATCAAAACTATATTAATTATGTAGCATGTTGTATTTAAATAATTAGCATAAAAATAATTTGGTAATTCATACTCACTAAGCATGGTTCTAGAAATTTCATGCAAGGTTCTATTTCATCTTTCTACAACTCCATTTTGTTGAGTTGTTCTAGGGGTAGAGAAATTATGACTCTAGCCATTTTGTGAGAAAAAGGATTAATATTCTTCATTTTTAAACTCACAGCCATGATCACTTCTTAAGGATTTAATTATAATTCCACTAATATTTTCTACAGTTTTCGCATATTTGGTAAAATGAGAGAAGACTTCACTATTGTGAGCCCAAAAGAAAGTCCAATTATATATAGAAAAGTCATATACAAGAACATAGACATAGTTATTCCCATTTAAACTAGATACTCTATATGGTCCAAAAAAATCCATGTAAACCTATTCAGGAGGTTGAGAAATTGACACTTCTTATTTTGGTTTGAAGGAAATTTTGTGTTGCATTCCCTTTTGACAATGATTACACACTTTATCATTTGGAAACTCATGTTTTGGGAGGTCTTTTACTAACCTTTTTCTAGTAATCATTCTGAGTGAGTGAATATTACAGTGTCCCAATCTCTTATTCCAAAACCTTGACTTATTGTGAAATACACTTAAACATGAAGTATTTTGAGAAACTAAATAATCTATGTTAATAGAGTATACATTTTAATTTCTTAATTCAGAAAACACTAATTCATCATCAGAATTAAATACATTGAAAGCATCATTTTCAAATATAACATGATATCCATCATCTCATAGTTATGAAATACTAAGTAGATTATATTTCAATCCATCAATAAAAGTACTTTAGAAATTATAACAGAGATAGAGTTACCGATTTGGCCAAGTTCAATGATTTTTTCAATGGAATTGTCACCAAAGGTGACATGTCCTCTATCAACTTTTATTATGTTCTTGAAACATTAATAGTCTCATTTCATGTTACTTAACCACCCACTGTTTAAGTACCATAAACTTTTATAAGAACTCTCTAAGCCTCCTTCGAACAAAATGGTGAAATAAAAACAAATTTTGGTTCCCACACTTGTTTGGGTTTAGTAATATTACTAAGAAGTTCTTTAGGAACCCATATCTGCCTCATAGGTTTCCTATAATCATTTTGTAAATTAATTGACAAATAAACTCCATTTGGTCTAGAAAATCTTGAAACAGTAGAGAGTGTATAATAACATGAACTAGCCGACTGTTTTTTAGAACTCAGAGTAAAGCTATATCTACTAGACATAGAACCAAAATTAGTTCTTCCAAAATCGCTTTTACCAGGTTGATAGCCAATGCTAGTAGTATATTTTGGAGCAATAATTTTACCTAACATTTGTACCATGGTATACTTACCATTAATAAACATTTCAAGACCCTTTTTCAATTTCTCATTATATAGTTATAGTTCATTATTACTTTTTAGTAATTGATCATTTTTCACCCTTTCTAAGGTGAGTTTAATTTTAACAGTTGAGGTAAGATCGTTTTGATTCTTTAAAGACATGAATTTATGTTTTAATTCATTTCATATGTCTTTAAGAATAATAAATTATTACAAAATTATTTTAGACATATTTTCAGAGTCACTCTCATCTACAGAATAATAGGGATTGTGTATAATAGATTTCAGTGTCACCTGAGATTTGTTTTTCATAAAACACATATTGGATTTGTTAGCCTATTCATTATTTGAAGATTTTTAGTCACTTTATCTATCCTTAGAGGCACTCCATGTTGCTTTCATTTCCTTTTTATACCTTCAATCATTTTCCTCATATTTCTTTTTTGTACTTGAGCTTTGTAAAGTCATCCTTGATATGTCCATTTATCTTATATTCATTGAAGACAATCTCATCAAACATGTCACTTCTTTTTCAATATTTCTTCCAACTTCATTTTTGATCATATATTTACATGAAGATTGGATTTCTGAAAAATATGTTCTTCTAGTAAAATCTCTTAATCCTTATAGATAATTAATTTATCTCCTCATCACTATCAGGTGATGATTTTTCATTGTTGGATCTTTCTATAGAGGCTTCCAATTTACCTTACTATTTGTGATTAGAGATGGTGGTATTGAATGAAACTGATTATCGTTTGGGTTCATCCTCCTTTTCCTTGTTGACTTTCATCCCCTCTTAATACATCATCAGTTTCACAAGGAATTCGTTTACAGGTATCTTGCTGATATAACATTATTCTCTAATAGATATAAAGGTTCTCTCTATATGTCAGGTAGGAATTTAAGAATTCTCGTGATCTTTTGTTCAGTAGTGACTTCTCTTCCAAGAGAAATAAGTTTTTTGACAATTTCATTGAACCTGAGATACATGTCATAAATAGTCTCATCAGGTTTCATTTTAATGTTATCATATTGAATAGTATAAGTATTAAGTCTAATTTCTTTCACATTAGATGTTCCTTCTTGTGAAATAGAAAAGGTTTCCCAAATTTCATGGGCAGTTTTACATGCACAGATTCTATTAAATTCATCATCTCCTAAATATTAGTGTAAAACATTCATAGATTTTCAATTGTTATTGTAGGAAGTCTTTCTAAGTTCATCCCAAGTGATTCTATTGGTAGCAAGAATCTTATATTCATCTATAATGGAAGACCAAATTTCATAACCCATACTTTCTAAATGCATTTTTATTTTGATTTTCCATTTAGAATAATTGGTTCTACTAAATAATGGTTATCTGTTTGTTGTTTCACCATCCAATATATTATCCATAATATAGAAATACTTTTAAAGATCTAGAAATTTAGAATTAACAGAAATTTACAGTACTTTAATGTACAACTACAATCACAGTTGAATAGGGTTAGAAACAGAGTCTTAATAAACAAGCCTATAATACCAAATGTTTGTAGGAGTAGAGTAATCAAGAGGGGGGGTGAATTGAGTATCTATTAAAACATCTATTTAAAATGTATTCTTAGAAAGGTTCACTAATAAATTTAAATACAGCCCTATTAATCAATGAAATACAGTTATGAAAGGGTGACTATTTAAATAACATCCCAAAAGATTTATTAATTCTCAGTAATCTTAATATAAGTTATTAAAATTAATTTTGAAGCTATTATAATAAGGAAAAATAGTTATAACATCTTTCCACGATTAAAAATAAAAGTAAATTTAGTGATTTCTGAATTATACAGTAAAATAGATAAAGACTAAATTAAGTAACACAGTGGATATAAAACAAGTGTTTTAGTCTCAAGGCGAGACCTAATCGACTCCACATGGTGATGACCTGCCACCAAGCAATTGATATTAATAAACATGATTAAAAATAGTACAAAGGACTGTCCATGTCACATAAAATCTTCCATAGTTCTTCATGGGTATATAAAACCAGGTCACACAGAGATCTCTTCCACACTTATTAATGGTTATAATGAAGTGTAAAAAGATATTTGAGAAATTAAATCTTGTATCCTTCAGTTTAATACAGGAGACATTTTGTGGTTTATACAGATATACACACACTACTCAGGATCTAAACACAATAGAGTATAAGTATTGAGATATGGTTAAAAGTGATTTGAGTGTTAGTCTAGGAAGCTCTGGACTTCTACGATGAAGCAGATGTAGGAATCGAGTCCTCGAGTGGAAAACAGAGTATCACAAGTCACCTAGATCTGGCTCATCTTCTTTTCCGAGTTGATAGTGTGGAAATGTTCTTGACTCTAGGATTCAAATATTCTTCATGTGTTCTTCACCATTGTTGAGTTTCATTTTTCGGTACTATTCTTAAGAATTATCCATGTGTTTCTTTGTTGTCATGCTCTTTCACCCCCAAACCCTTTTGTTCCTGGGCTATGCTTTTCTTGTATTCTTGGAGTGCATGTGTTAGAGAAAACATGATTCATGTATTCTGTACCTCGTACCTCGTACTATATGGTGACATGTCTATAAAGAAACATTAATTATGTCAGTTCATTTAAAAGCATCAAATATGACATTTATAAATTAAATTGAAAAATGAAAAAACATATTAAGAAATAGTGTCACAGTTTGTCAAGAAATGGTGACTCCAGGAAATAGTGTCTTCTTGAAATAGTGTCTCCTTTTTTTATTTTGAGTGATGAGACAGTCATGATGGCGCATTTATATATGGATCAGGAACCGATATCACAGATGCGATGTTTGATCACAGTGTCTGGTTACGGTGTCTAGTTCCTTTTCTAGAGAAACATAACCAGTGGAAGACTCACAGTGTCTCAGAGGTAGCCAAATATCTCTATTTAGACATAAACGGTGATATTCATAGAATGGATTAGACTTAATCATTTTTCAAAGAAATAATTATAAATTAAATTAAATATAGTGCAAAATTATCAAACGTAATTTATAGAAATTAAGATCACCGACATATTTAATTAAAAAATAAGGATACTAATCATTTGTACAAAATATTTGAGATAAATTACACTTTATTAACAAGTATTACTATATGAATAAGATTAGTGATCATTACAACATGATTAACACATGAAGAGTCCAATAGAGATTATCATAACTATGCTATTTATGGGAGAAGAGAAGTTAATTAGATTTTAACTTATACCCATGCTCAATTTTGTATTTATTCCTCAACTTTATTTTTAGAAGTTACAGTGAATGAGAACTTTTCCATGATAAATTTTTAAATTTCATTAAATTTCACCAAAAGGTTTAATACATAAGTAATTCATTAAACATAGAAATCATATACATGTGGTTAACTAATTTATATGCCACGGTTTCCATTAGATTATGATATCCTAATGGGCCTTCATGAGAAGGTAATCTTCCAACATTACAAAATTATAATCATGACCAATAAGTAGTATCTATAGAGTTGAAATATTACACATTTCATTAAAGGTTTATATAATTATTTTTTTACCCAAGCATAACTTTGATAGGATCACAACAAAATACATATAAATAAATACATACATGAGCTTCTAACAAAAATATTTCTTCACAAATGATCAATCATCAAAGGCAACCCACAATAAAGGGACACAAGTTTTTTTATATGAAAAACTCTATTCAAAGTATAATATATGTTTCTCTAAAGAAGTATTAAGATGGGGGATGGATAATTACACTTAATAAATTAAAATATATTTAATAAAAATATTAAATTAAATTCCATATGTCATCAAATAAAACATATTTATCAATTCAAATAGCGAGTAGAATTGATTTATAAATTTCTAAATAATATATCGAAACATTGGTCAATACTAGATTGATCATATTTAAATTTGTATTAATTTTTGAAGAAAAATTATTTTCATAAACCAATATGTAAATAACATGTAATACAAGTATAAATATTTTTAAAAAATAATTTAGAAATAATATTTGATAAAACGAACATGTTATTTTGAAAACTGTATGAAAGAATGAATGGTACTGGTTATAGTCTACAAATTTCATAATAAATAATATCATGTAATATGTTCATATATAAGAGATATCGCAGTCCTATGTACATTAAAATTAATCACTTAAAAAACTATAATTTGAACTAGTAATTTTTATACACATAGGTTGAGTCCAAAAACAGTATCAAACATAAATAATATCACAACTACACTAATTTAAATCAAAACCTATCCTATAAATTTTTTGGGGATGAATTAAAAAATCATTGTAATGATGATAAATGGATCCAACACTATTTCATTATAGATTATAATAGTGGAATGATAGTAATACTTTACCAACAACTAACTTTGAATAATACGAAAATATAATAGAAAAATAAAGGGTATGTGTGATAAGAAAATATATATTCTTATGGTGAATATAACGAAATGTGAAGTTATCACTACTGGAAAAAATGAATTTGATGGTGATTTTTAGCGATGGTATTTAAAACCCTTACTAAATTTATTTTTTATTTTTTAATTACTATTAATTTTGTTGTGTTTTTTTAAAAACCATAGCTAAATCAAAAAAAATTAATTTATTTTTAGTGCAGTTTATAAAAACCATCATGAATTAGCAGTGGGTTTTAAAAAACTGTTGTTAAATTAATGAGAAAATATTAAATATTATATGTTTAATTATGATATATTTTTATTAATTATCATTTGAAATAATTTTTTTTATAATTTTAAATTATAATTAAATATAATTTTTTATTTATTAACTATTTCTAATG
Organism: Viscum album; assembly: GCA_963277665.1. Classification (NCBI taxonomy): domain Eukaryota; kingdom Viridiplantae; phylum Streptophyta; class Magnoliopsida; order Santalales; family Viscaceae; genus Viscum; species Viscum album. The sequence continues at coordinate 440,179,569 of OY728135.1, read as the reverse complement.
ATTAGTTTTTAGTTATTAAAAGCTTAAATTAATTTGTGGATGAGTTTAAAATCAAACATTGGTATCAAATGAACATACCTTTTGATTTTGAATCCCATTTTAGATCCAAAACTATAAAAACTAAATCTTATGAAATTTGATATAATTTAATTTTATAATAATTTGATATGAATTAATAGATTAAAAATTATAACAGTTTTAAGAGATGGTTTAAATCAATCATCAACTTCAGACAACCATACATTTTGATCTCGTTGTCCTTTTGGGTTCTACCACAAATCAAATCAATGTATGCAACAAGATTTATGTTTTTTTTACTTAAGGATACCTAGTTCATTGTTTTTTCATGATAAAAAAATTCTTATAAGGCCCCCAAAATAAAGTTCTTTATTTGGCTACCAATATTTTGAGCATTCGATGTGATTTGAACATCACTTATGAGTTTCTTAATATAATTGTTAGGTATTATATGATTGTATTTCATGTATTTACATTTACATTTATTTTATAGTTTTTATATTACTATGGTTTTCCCTATTTTCGTGAATTTTTATTTATTATATATATGCATATATTTCTATACATTTATGTATATATTTTTTTTTAAAATTTATATATATTTATAATTTTTTATTAAAAATTACATATAATTGTATCTATGTGTTGGATCCTGAAAAACATTATAAAGGAAATTGTGGTAATCATATTGATTTGGAAAAGGATGGAAAAATAATTGATGGAAAATGATTGAATGAGTGAACATGGAAAAAGAAGAACTGAGACTACGAAGTATAATTCGTTCATGGATTGCTACTCCACATGTCGATTCACTTAACGATGCGTACATGAACTAATTATCTCCCATGAATGAGACAACTGATCCCTCCCACTAAAATGAAACTAAATCGTCTCTATGAAGGAGGAAGAGATATTTTCCCCTCAAATGGTGCTCTCCCTTGAACTAAAATGGTTTGCGGGTAAGGAGAAATTATTGGCTAAATGCGATTAAAAATGAATTTGTTATGGGGGTTGAGGTTGTTATTATTTCCCTCACAAATGATGAACTTATTCCCCCACTGAAAAATTCATCCACAGTCCAGGTCCTTCCCTTGGGCTTCTGCAAAAGAGGATCGTGGACTCATTATAGAAGACCGGCCACATCGGTGTCCAGTTCCTCTGTTTCTCTATAAATAGAACCCAAAGGGAACTAAAAAGGGGATCAAGAGGTCAAAGGACCAGGGAATAAATTGATCAAAAAATGGAGTGATCAAAAACTCTACAAATGTAGGAATCTTTCAAAGATTTTACATAGGTAAAACCATGCCGTATAGCATTAAGGAGGATATAATAAAATAATTTGTTGCCTGAGAACACAACACCTTTCACTGGAATATTCCCTAAAAGGCACAAAAACAATTGACCATTTTACATCCTGGTGACCCATATAGCAATTCACTATGTGGGTGGAACCCTACCCCTCATATTGAATCACTACACAGGAGGAACTCTACCCTACATAGCAAATCACTACACAAGAGGAACTTGATCATGTGTAGAAACATGCTATGTTGATGGAACCTATCCCCACATAGAAAAATGATAAATAGACTGAACCCGAGTATCAATACCACAATGGTATGCGGATGACCATCTTACCTGCAAATAACGACCCTATTTAGAGGGAATCCCAAACCTTGTAAAACCATTTTACACAGCATGGACTATCTTAGGGTGTTCTACTCTCAAGCTCTAGTCACTCCCTTTGGTTGTATCATCAGTTCCGATAGTGACACCATTGAGAACCAGTCCAATGGTATCATGCCAAGATATTTTCCAAAGTCACCAAATTCTTATGATAAAACCACCAGGCACAACAACATACCCTTTTGAGTTTACATACAAGTGGTAATCTGAATAACATGGGTGATCTCTTCCGATAAGCGTTCCCTTTGAATGCCCAAAAGTTTATATTCTCATGGTAATGTAGATTATAACATTGTGATGCCCACATGATCCTCACAATTATAGGGTTTTAAAGGAACCACTATCATATCCCCTCAATGAGGTATAGTGTTGAAAATTATTTTCTCCCCCATGGATGATCATAGGGCACTCCCACTAAGGCAATCCCATAGATTTTCTTAACGGAGGTAGCACTACTTGCTCCTATTCGCCTTATCATGGAATAAAGCGAGATATCTCAAAAAAGTGACTATCTCTTTTACCAAAATAGAAGAGGATATTGGAACAGTCAAATTCCACTTTTGATTTCCCTCTTGGCTATGGAACCATCCATCAGTAGACGAATTGGGACGTGTGATCTTTAGATCCACTACCTCCTCTTGATTCTCACACCGAGCATGACTCGTGTGGGATTAGAGTTTAGACATGGCCATGACATTTGCATGGTACCAAATAATGATCCTAATATTTCTATTCAAGATCCAACTTCAATTCAAATGTGCCTCCTAGAAAGAGTAATCCCCTATCACATCGCCTCAAATTGGATTCTTTCATGCATAAGCCCCAATCATGCCACCTTTGATGGGCCTCTAAGTCCCTATTAAACCAAACTACATGGTATTTTATTCCCACCTAACTATAATATATATGAATCATCTCGTATGTCCAAACCTAACACTCAAATATATCCTAATGATATCCGGGCCATATTCTCGGTAGGGCCATATTCGCTCAGGAGACCACATCTCTCCAAAGTATCTTGGGCACCTCAGATGAATAATCCCCAATCACGCCCCATTTGATGGCCCTCTAATTCCTTATTGAAACAAACTATGTGGGATTTGATTTCCAACTAATTGGGTGACATATGATGCCTCTCAGAAGTCCAAACCTAATACTCAAATCCACCTTAATGTTATCGGATCCATATTCCCAGTAGGGTCATTTTCAGCCAAGAGAAAACAACTCTCTTGGGTATCTTGGGAAGATCCCACGAATAAGGCCTAATCATTCCCTCTTTTATGGTACTATAATTCACTATGAAACCAAATTACATGGTATTTGATTCCTAACTAACTAGGATATATAGGAAGCCTCTCGAAGGTCTAAACCCAACACTCACATCCACCATAATGATATTTGGTCCATATTACCTATAATTTCATATTCTTTTAGGAGACAACATCTCTCTTGCGTATCTTGGCCCGTCCCAACATTATCCCTACACCATCCTTGTCTGATCCCCCTTTCTCCTGGATGTCCTTATATCATGATGTTAAAATGCATGGTCACGTCCTTGTCACATGACTTTAAAATGTGATGTGTCTAGTAAAGCGACACTGAACTACATGGGTTCATAATTCCACTCACAAGGATACATAGAAATACCATCCTATGGGAGGGTTTCCAAAATTGAAATAGCTTCCTTGCTCCCTAGACGACAATAAACTCCAGAACACCACATCGTACGATTCAAGAACATCATCATCTCAATGAACAATCAAGGTATAACTGATCAATCCATTAAAGGATAATGTTGGTAGAGAACCTTAAATACATTCACATATCACTATCAATGGAAACTCCAAAAAATTATGGATGATTCAGAACCCTTGAATATTCATGATCAATCTTTTGATAAGGGTAATTCACAGACACAATATTTGGAATGAACCAAGGATTCATGAACATTTTAACATGACTTAAATTTATAATATTCCTCAAATAGGTGATTTTCCCCTCAAATGGGTGTTATGATCTTGAGTTCCCATCCTCTCGACAAATGTGAACTCCTAAGTGTCATTGGCCAATTTACCCAATGAGTGCATTCCTTTGGAAATTAGGTCCATGAATCATTGATATAATAGACATTTGACATTTCCATCTCCACTAATAAACAAGTTGGAGAATGTCAAAGACCTTGTATCTAATGTTTCGGATTACACACAATTCTACCCCTGCGATCAACTATTCAGTCCAAAAAGGCATTTTTAGTTCAAACAAAATGGTAGACCTGACATGAATGACATAATGAAGGAACCACCTTCATGAGATAAAAATGATATACTATCCAGTCCCCAATGGACAATTTTAATTCTAGATACATACACATCTTTGGGTGAAACAAAAATGGTGAAACTAATGTGAATTTGTAACCAAGGTTTAAATGTTACCCCACGTCATACCCCTTCTGCATAGAAAGTGGAAGAGTTCTAGATAAGATCATTAATTACAGATGTGATCATGAGAAGATAATTTGATGGGGGTTTGTTTCCTGTAGATATCACACATATTACATGAAATTCATATAACTTCACCAATCCAATGGAATCTCAACAGTTTTCTCAAACACAGACATCTGTGACTTCATAGGCAGCTAGGTCCTCTATAAAACACATGACTCAATCTCCCACCTAGATTCTTCAATGTTGTGTTTCAAATTCACCATTCAAGGAATTTCACAAAAATAGTACTCCCCCTAGAGGCAGCAAGGAAGGACCTCAATGACATGATACACCATCATCCATCCAATCAGTGATAGTCCATGACCTAGAAAAATGTGACTCCATTGAACATCTCCAACTCGTTCAAGGGAATATCCCTATAACGAAATAATGAGTACCTCCCTTATCTTAGAGAGGTTGATGAAGTCATCACAAATGATTTCATCATCAAAACATCAGGGTCCCACCCAAGTACCTCTACTGGAGATAATCTCCACTAATTCCACGTGGCCAAGTATCCTCAATCAGAAGAAGATATCACCCCAAGGGCTCCTACAGATGTCCAACAAACATGGATCCCTCAAACTGCCCGACGGGGGTGGCGATCAGTATACCAAGAACAAGTCACCACCCTCATTTTAAAGGAAGTAATCCTCCATAAAAATACATCTCCAAATTATGAAATGATTTTATTCTTTCTCCCTCTTATGAATCCCACCATGAAAATATGGTGTCACACAATGAGAAAGCATAAATTCCCACAAATTCTTGCCAGACCCACTATGAAAATAGGGAGGAAAATTAGAGGTAGATAAAAACCCCAACCCATAATTATGATGCCCATCAACCAAATATGATTACAACTAGATATGAACAAGAACAAATTATTACTGCCACATATGAATCCTTTCAACAAAATTTTGTGGTAAATGATAAAATGAAAATCCTTTATTGTGAATATGAAGATCACCAGTCAAAGATAATGGTACCCAAATACATGCATAGCTAAATTCATGGGGATTCATATTAAGTGTGTTAGTCATATATAGTGGAAAAAAGTAGAAGTAAATTACTTCTAATGAATATGAATCCCACTAGTAAATTACGGTGGAAATTTGAGAAAATAGCTGGTGTATCCCAGATATAAACTAGGCGAAGACTCATTCTTGAGCCCCCACAGCAGAGAACTGACAGTACTAACTTAAATAATATGGAGTACAAGAGTGGGAAAAGACTCTTCCTCTGACATAGGAATGGTAATTTATCTATGTTCCATCCAAAGATGTCTCTCAAAAAATATTGGAAATGATGGAGGATCAGACATCAGTTCTAGATCATATCCTTTAGACATGTCAGTATGTAATTACATTTTTGAAAATAACAAGGATCCATAACTACAATCTCACCTCCCTATGTGGGGTGACTCATCCACACAATATGATGGTCACTTCAGTGTAGACGAGTATCCCTAATCTAATCCAAGAGGAATGTTGGCCATATTTTGTGATAAACAAATAACCAAATCAGGAAAAATAACTTCCCAACTTGGGGACATCGGTCCACCAAGGTGCATTCTATAGGGAAGGAAAATATCCCCATAAACACTCAAGATACTCATTGGCGTACCCCAATAGCATCATAGGAGTCACTCAAACATGAACCCATATATGAAGGCCACCATCCAAAGAAAATATCTCTAGTTGCCTGCAATAGAGTGCCCAAAAAATTCACACAAAAGGATGCTTGAAAATGAAGATCATATTCATCACCCTACTCTGCAAGAATATAGAGTTATTAATTCCATAAAACAATTATAAATGGAGTCTTATGATCCTTCCAATCTATTGCCAATTTCTATATGTGTCAGTAGCATTTTTGATGGTCCTCCCTACAATATTGCTCCCAACATCGCTCAAGATCCCCCTTCAAGCATGCACCATGAGGTCTTACTTCATGTGCAACAAAAAATCGATTATGAGATTCAATCACCTAGTGAGCATCACGGTATCCGACATCATGACTAGAAGAATGAAAATGGAGAAGTTACTCCCCTCACAGTTGGACAACCTAGTGGTCCTCCACATGGTATATGCTACATATATTCTCCTTGAAGTTGGACACAATGTTGTGATGGTATTCATCACCATGATAGCAATGATTTTGAAAGCCCTCCCTACAATGTAATCTTAGTTCAACAAGAAGATCCTCCTCTAGATCTCTTCCACCCTAAAAGACCTCACTAGGGTATATACTTCCAAAATTATCCTGGAAGTTGGAAAAAAATAATGATGGTACTCTATCACATTATAGAATGAACTGCACAGGTCCTCCATGCAGTCACGTTCCATATCAGTAGGAAGGTCCTCCCCTTGCTGAATCAAATGCAATAAATCCCTCTTAGGTGCTTGGAAGGATGGGTTCATGTAGGGAAGATACACTATCAATAACAAGTGGCATACTTTATCAGCCAAGATATGACCTAGGGATATACTCATCTTTCTTTCCACCTCTAGACCCTTCACATATCAATGATGCCCCTACCATCCCCATTATTTGTGATAAAATCATCAAGAAGCGTTCAAGTTGGTAAGATCAAGTGGAGTAGTTTCTAGTGGAAGAACAAAATGATATGTTTCTTGTGAGAAGTTAATTAGCCAAGTATTACATACTTGTTATATTTTAGTCCACAACCACTTCTCGGTTTTATATACAAAGGGTGTTTTCAGAATAATGCATACATAAAAGTTGTTTTAATCTCTAGAAAACACTCTTCTAATTTAAAGATAAATTATTTCCTTATCAGGTGTACATAGACAATGTCATAATAGTGGAATATCATTGTCATCAAATCAACCTAGTATCCCTTTCATCTGTACAATGACCACAATCGGAGAGGCCTAAGAAAGATCTTTATCTACATTTCCTCCATGTGATGCATAAACTACATCATCTTATCGGTAATTCCCTATCTGGTGTTCATATCCGAGGATGCGGTGAGCTTGGAGCTTTGCATTTACACCACATTTTATTTAGCATAACCCACTAGAATTCGCATCATGTAATACAATTATCCTAGGATGATGATAAAATGAAATCTTTGTTCATGAAAGGTAGCAGTCTCAATAAGAATTAGCCTTGAGTAAGTATCAAAAGCACAATGCCAAATGATAGAAATCCATTGAAAAACACATGAATCATGCATCTGAGAACATTCAGTAGGCTTATCGCTTAAGGGTAGCCAATCATCAGTATTAAAAATTTACACAGAAGTGAATAATTGATGTTCAGATCTAGCACCATATCTAGAACATAATCGAATGGGAATTCACAAGATCAATAAAGCAGCAATAGTAGTATCAACCAACGTAGTATGGGATCATCACTAGCCTATAAGGATGTGGGAATTTTAAACAAAACATCTCCCCTTAACTATAGAAAATATATACCGAGAAGAAATAATAATATAATGGGAGAAACCCCATCCTATAGGGCTGGGGGAATTTTTACCTCAATCACATGTCTAATGGAAATCAGTGTTTTTTTGTTTAAGGAGGACAAAAAATAAATAGGTCTCTCTTTATGTCCCATATCATGACCCATTCCCTTCTAGAAGTAAGGCACACAACAAGGTCTTACATAGGTTACCTTTGTGTTACCCATTGCTAAGAGGACAGAAGAGGATCCTAAAATGGAAGGAGAAGATCCAATAATGGTCATAAAAGACCCGAGCATTGACCAGCTGGTATGCTACCCACCAAGTGTTATGCATCAGTAAATGTAAAGGACATAAATATTATGATCCACACTAAAAATGAATCAAATGAAGAATATTATGGGGAGGATGGTCCTATTCAGAATCTGATCTACATAGAGAGTGATTGTGTGCCTACTCAAAACCAGTGGGATTAAATGAATGTGAGTATTACCCTAGTCAATCCTCTAACACTCCCAAAAAATCCCTAAAAGGGTGAGGAACAAAAGAAAGGTCGTAGTTTACCCACCACCTCTTCCTGTTGAAAATGATCCCCTTACGGTCGAGGAAATATTTTCTCAGTAGGAGGAAGGAATTTTAGTGTTTAGGTGCATCAATGTCAAGATACTCTGAGGAAGATTCCCTAATTAAAATTATCATTAGGAAAAGCCTCAACGTACACTCCCAATGGGTGTACCCCAACCAGAAGGGTTTATCTTGATAAACAATTCTGGCTATGAACTCTGCCTAACATAGATCTTGGGCCATTGACCTACCTGGACCTAGTCACAGGCATATTTCAATATTTACCCCATTGAGGAAACAACTGGAACGGGTATAGTAAAGTCATCTAAATATTCTTTTGGTCAATCATCCTCCAAAAATACCATCAGAATTGACACATCCAGTCATTCCCGCTACTATAAACATCTAATATCTGCTTCAATAAGATACACATCAAGGGCTCATTAATATCATCGAGTCATTGGCATATTGATTAGAAGTCATGGAATGATGGCAAGCTCTAGTAATTCCAGAGCGGAGACCTAACCCCGATTGGGTAAGTAATACTTCATCGCCTCTAAATTTTAGGAACCCCATGTTCCCAATATTCAATGGTTAATGTTACCCTAAACAACATATGATGCATTATTAATTCTATTATGATCCGATGATGGGAACCCCAGAGTAATAAGAAGCATGGAAAATTAGATTCTTTCTATGGACTTTGTAAGTTTAAGCCTTTGTATGGTACACCATTTTTTCAGGTCAGTAAATAACAGGATTGGAGGATCTCTGATGATAGTTCATTTTCTAGTCTATCTCAACACTTCCAAAGATTATATTGGAGACCTTATGAACTGTAAGAAGTTGGAGAATGAGAGAGTCTTAGACTTCATTATAATATATAAAGGGATGTCGTAATCATTGAACTAACATATCCCCCATGATGAGATGATTTCTATGGGCATTGATAGCCTTGGAAATGAGCTTCAAAAACCACTCATCCTAGTAAAATATACAAGTGGGTTTCAAGATTTCTCTTCCATTACCCAAAGAATAAGATAATATTTACAGTAGACTAAGCTCAAGTACCAAGTAGTCGCACCGGACCCAAGAAATGTATTAGGAATAGATGAAGTGTCCTCTGTCATGAATAAGCCATCTCTTGCATCTTCCCTAGCTCCCAATCCTTCACTATATCATATAGATCCCCCTATGTTCCAAAATCAGCCTCCTCCTCGAAATGATGAAAAGACTGGACCCAAGAGAAATTAGTTCGAAGAACAAATGAATAAATGTTACTCATTCCAAGATGATCAAGTCCGTGGATATTTTATAGCCACCATGAACAAAAATTTAATCCATCTACTATATCCAAATAGAGTCTAATAATTTGGTCTTGATGATTGGGAATATTATTTTCCCTTTAATAGGATAGTAAGACAGACCATTCAAGAATGTTTTTTCCTCAAGGACCTTCTATAAAGAATGATACATTATAGGAATGTCAAACTAGGACCATTTCTATCATCAGTTGCATATGTTTCCCCCACTGACCCTGATGAGGGATAAGAGTGGAAATAATTTTTTAATATAAGGGATGAAAAATTTGTTAGTTGTATGACTCAAAAAACAATAAAAAGTGTCCATGGTATTATTGAATCATAGTTGAAACAACCAATTATACCCCTAGTTTCTCCTACTGCAACACAGATGATATCCCATTCTCAACAACCCTCCAAAAGTCAGCAGTCCGAGAAGATATTAGACTGAAAAATCAGGGAGTAAGTGAATGAATATGAAATTCTATCAATAATTAAGTCATTATTGATCCTCTTAGATTTTATTCCATCAGATCTGAAAGCACGGGTACCGCCCCACAAAATTGCAGCACTAGAAGTAGTCAATCGGGTTGAGTCTTCATTAGAAGATGATTTTATTTTCAGATCCATTAATTTATTTCACTTAATAGACTCCTTCAAGTATTATTAATATGTATATGAACTCGTGACCCCCCACACCCAATCATGGAATCCAAGGAATAGGTCATAGAAGATGGGATACCAATGAAGGAACAACCATGGAAGAACCCAAGCCTATGGCCACACTCCTACTAAAATCTTCAAATCTTTGAAAATGTGCACCGTAGAACTTCATAGAACCTAATAGAAAATTGAAAATACCCCTAAATATACCAAAATCCACTCTAGATCAGTAATTCTAGAATATCCACAAGAAGAGGAATATGTGTATATCCGCCCTAAACGTTTAGTCAAGCCTACCTGGCTCAACCCTTAAAGAATGAATGCACTGCCAGCTCTTATCTTGGGGGATTGTCTATCCACATCAAAATATCAAAACCCTAAATTACATTTGAAAGAGAATCCTCACACTGGGTAGAATTATCATTTCGATCAAAAATATGACATCTTGAAATAGTTAGCCTTAGTCCCAACCTATCTATTAATACTAGATTCCTTAAATATATAAATATACCTTGGGGAATCAATCATAGAATATTTTTTGGACCCTGAAGAGTTTGAAGCTGAAGTGGTCAGCACTGAAGACTATCAGGCATAGACTAACCCTGCAGAATTTTATGTGTTTCTATCCTTCACTTATCAAGATGAAGATTCCAATATGCATGGACGCATCAAACCTCTATCTGTGTCATCCATGATAAATTTTATTAATGATTGAAAGGCCTTCATTAAAAATTGATCTAGAATTAATCTCATCCCATTATGAACAATGTGTTGGCTGCATGGTAATGAGGATAAAGTGGAACCCTCGACCACAAACCTATTGGGTTATGCATAAAGTGAGAAGATACTATTATGAAAAATAAAGCTCAAAACTCAGTTTGGGTACCTCGTATCCAATTTTTAATTTATGTAGATTTGAAAAAATCATCCTTCATTGTTCAATAAGGATGGCCTTGGTTGAATCAGCATGTGGTGATTCCTTCATCCTACCACCAGTGTGTCAAAAATTTATCTATTTGAAAAAATGGGATGTTGTACACCGATTAGTCCCCATTTGAATCATGTGAGTACCACTATATTGATGCAAGGTTCTATGAGTAGAAATGGAGGTGACACCACATCGATGGTATTGATTGGGTAAACACCCCAAATGGTTTGGAAATGGTTCTAGATGACCCCTTAAAATAGATCGGTGAAGAATATGTACTACCCATCAACTGGGATTAGTGTGTGATTCCAAATTTGGACACATACACAATAGTGTTTTCGGTTTCAGTCATTACCTCCGAATCTTATAGTGTTGAAAAATCTGCAGACCCCTAAGATAATGATAAATGATAGGATAGAAACACCCTGAAACCATCTTCGTAGCTCTAGAAAATCTATGTCTCACCTTCTGAGGTATAAGATGATAAAAACACTCTTCTATACCTCACCATATCCTCCCTAGAAGGTCCCCTACTATGAGCGGTGACCGGAGAAATCTCTCCAGCCTTTAAATGTTGAGATCTCAACACTTCTCCTAATTATGGAGATCTCATATCAAGAATGTTTTCCCCATCAGAACAAGAGGAAGAATAAGAAGAGGAGGAAGGGGAAAATGAAGATGACCATAGAGATGCCCCTCCAATATTCGGGGAATATGTTTCTACAACCATTGATGAGATTAGGGAAACAACACTGGTTACATAAGAAGATCCATGACCCACCTTTATTAGTACATCTATGTATTATGAAGAGAAAGAGTTATATACCTCCATGCTAAGGAATAATTGAGATTTATTCACCTATAAATACATAGAAACACCAAACCTCGATCCTAATGTGGAAACTCAACACTTAGGATTTAGAGAAGATCGTCAGGGATAAAAGAAAGAATGTAGAAGGACACGCTGGACACATACTGCCATGATAGAGGCTGATGTTGATAATATCATTAGATCCATTTTCATTTGGAATGTCCAAAATCCCATATTGGGGGCAATATTATCCCCATAAAAATAAAAATAGAAAAATCATTGTTTTCACCAATTTCAAAGATTTCAACCGGCACTTCATGAAGGTTGATTTCCCAATTCTAATTAAAAAAATTCCAATTGATGCAATAGCCAGATATTAGGCAAATTTTTCATGGAAATCAACTGAAGATTCAATTAAATCTATATGGATATGTAAGTGGAAGAATATACAACCTTCGGGGCCCTCATGGGATTGTTTTCTTATTGTGTAATTCACTTTGGTTTGATGAATGTTGATGCCACATATCAAAATCCCATGCATTACATCTTCATGCCCTTCATAGGAATGTTTGGTGAATGCAATGTGGATGACATGGTGGTTAAATCATGACAATGTTTGGACCATGCATCATACCATAAAATTGTCTTAGAAACATAAAAAAATATACTGAAAATGAACCCCTTAAAATGTGATTCTGGTGTTACCTCAGGGAAGTTCCTAGGCTTTGTCCTACGCCATCATGGAATTGAAGTTGACCTCAAGAAGAAATATTATAATATTGGAATGTCACCTCCTCGCAAACTCATTGAGTTGAGAGGACTTCAGGGACTCATGTCCTATATTCGACTTTTCATAGACAACCTTACACGAAAATATTTTCCATTTACCAGGTTGATAAAAAAAGTGGTTTAATATCAATGGACTGATGATTTTTAGGAATCATTTGAAATTATCAATAAATATATTTTTTGTATGATAGTTTTAATGTAACATATCGAAGGATGACCACTCATTTTTTTGTGAATACGCTAGAACGATCCCTAAGAGCCTTCTTAGCACAAAAGAACGATGTCAGAATTGAAAAAAACATCTACTATCTCAGCTAAACCATGATCGATGTTGAGACCCATTACACAAATATCAATAAGATCTATATAGCATTTATATTCTCATTTCATAAATTGAGGCACTACCTGAAGCTTCATAAATTTCATTTGATCTCTTGTAACAAATCACTCATGTATATTCTCATTTTTACAATTCTAATTGGATTTCTATCCTGGAAAGCCCTCACCTTGTATCAATTTAACATCTATTTCATTCCTCACAATGCTATCAAAGGCCAACCATTAGAATATTTCCTAGCAGAGCACCCATCGGCATAAATTACTTCATTGGATGTTGAGTTACACAATGAAGAGGTTTTATCATTAATGGAAGATCCCCAAACCTGGTAGATTCATTTTGATGGTGCTTTTGGAAGCCTTCTGAAAAAGAATATGGAATACCCCATGATCGACAAAGTGGTTATAAGATTCATACTCATATCCTTTGAAAAGTTAGTCATGTCTTTCTCATTCTTACTGTCAGAGGGGTTCACAAACAATGAAGTGGAATATTGGGCTCTCATTACAGTGCTATAGTTCTCACTTCATGTACAACTAAAATACTTATAGATGAATGGTGACTTAGAACCATTCATCAAGAATGTTAACAATGATTATTTCATCAAAAAGGAAAAGATAATCCTTTTTTGATAACGTTTGAGGAATTGTGGAATAATTCCTTATAGTGCCAAAAATAACTCATGTCCCCCACTCTCAAAATGCATAGGCCAATGCATTAGAAAATATATCTATAGATCTAGCTGATCCAAACTGGGTTGAAATAGTCCTCATCATTGTAAATTTCCAAATGGTATTATCGTTCATTCAGGCTAACATGGAGTAAATCAATGAAATTAACCCCATAAATGATCCAATATGTTCCTACCACCAAATGGATGATTCCCATTTTAGAATACCATTAAAAGGGGGAGATCCCACCAAAAATAGTTGGGAGAGAACAAATCCAAATATGATAAATTAACTTTTTTCTCTATGAAAGCACTAACCATCATAAAGAACTCTACAAAAATGGCCCTTATAGCTTCCTTCTTAGATACATTGATGGGGTAGAGACTATCTCCATCATGAAAGAAGTGCATGTTGGAAATTTTAGTGCTCACCAATCATGATCCAAGTTTTCCCCATAAATTATAAGACCTGAATAATATTGGCCCACTATGATGCAAGCCTGCACCAAATTCACCAAGAAGCTTCATTCCTGCCATGTTCATGTTTAGTTCATCCACCAACCCCCAGAATTACTTCAAATAGCTATGTAATTATGGTCATTCCCTGTATGGGGAATAGATATTATGGGGACATATCCTATAACTATGTCCAAACTGTTCAATTATATCCTCACAATAACCAACTTATTTTCCAATTGGGATGAATATTTACCCCTCAAAGAAGTTGAGGAAAGAAACATTTGTTTCTTCTCGAATTCTAATTATTCACCATATTTGGTGACACCTCACCATAATAATTGAAAAAAATAACAATTTATATTCTGATAATTTATTGAAATTGTACTAAGAGTATAGTGTCCAGACCAACCATTCACCATGCTATCATGTAGCGGACAACGGGAAGATAAATTATTTCAATAAGACCTTATCCAATATAATACAAAATATGGTGGATAAGGATAAGAAATTGTGATTCAATAAACTAATCCATGATCTATGGGCCTATCAGATCATGACCCACACTACCACTCAGGAAACCTAATACTATTTAGAATATGGCATGGAGGTGGTCCTTCCAATTGAAATTCAAATGACCTCTCTATAAATTTACATCTATGATCATATGTCCATGGATGAGAAAGCCAAAAAATGGTTGGAAGAACTAGAGAGACTCGACGAAAATTGATTTCATATCGTTCATCATTTTTGATTTATCAACAATGGATTGCATGATCCTTAAACAAAAAGTTCGGCTTTTTGTTTTTTCTCTAAGTAGAAATGGTGTTAGTTATTAGGACATAAATGATACATGAAAATAACCCTATAAAGCTGGATCCCAAATTGGAGGGACCACATTCTTTACATAAGGTCTATTCCAACGAATCTTGTTCCTTGATTTCAATGGATGGACAACTTACTATGGCTCCCACCAATGTTATGTTCCTAAAGAAATATTTCACGTGGCCCCATGTAATCTTTATCCTAACCACATGACAATAATATAAATGGAATCTTTATCCAAAATGCATGATAATAAACTGCATGTCATCTTTTTCATAACCCGATGATGATAAAATACATGGAATTTATGTCTTATCCATAATTCGTTAAACTGCATGTCAAAATTCCTAACCACATGACATTAAAGTGTGTAGATTATGTCCCTGCAACATGACATTGGCATTTTCTTCTAACATCCACATTGCATGCCATAAAACTACCTGGTGTACTTTAATAAAAAATACACCAAACATGAGCCAGATATGTATGGGGGAAATAAAATGTCATGAACCCTATGTGAGTTCCATGTCTATTTAGGAATACACTTCAAGAACTAAATGTGGACTAACCTATGTTAATGCAGGATATATAATGATGACAAGATTTTATATCATAGTCCAGACACCACAAAATAATGATGAAAAATTCCTTATTCCCCTGTATATGGGTCATAACAGAGAAAGAATCTGAAATGAATATGTGTGTCTATATTAATACCCTGACATGATATGTAGTGATTTTTGGATTCAACATCCAAGTCCATCTCCGACAAAGGATAATAAAATGACCCATGTGTATGAACTAGATCTGTATAGGGGAATTTCAATGAACTACGTATGGATTGATTCTCATTCTATTGAATATGTAGTGATGTACAGATCCTGTGTTCTGGGCTCAGTTTAAAAATTCATAAAATTACCCCTCCCCTGCATGCAAGTCAAGTCGTTGCAGGAGAATCCCAAATAGATCCTATTTTTTGGACCACCTCAAGAGAATACTCTCCTCCTATGTGTGAATTGGATGTAAATGGAGAATTCATTAAGAACTACGTGTGGATTAATCCCTATTTCAAAAGGGTATATAGAAATGCACAGATCCTATAACCTTGGAAGAGCTGCTGCAAAAAAAAAGTGTTTCCCCAATCTTCGTTATGTAAATACAGATCTATACACAAGGTTTCAAGATTGTATTCCAGATCTGGGAACTGTCAAGGAATAAAAACTCCCCTAGGTATGAGTCATATCTATGTAGTTTAATTCATACTTCATAAGAAATTATGGTTTGGATGTTTCTTCCATAACCGAACACATCCTTTCCTTTTATTAGTCTCTGGGCCCTAGGTTATTTTGGATCTTCACAATCCTCCTACAGCCATCAGAAGTGGAAGTTTAGTGTCCGGGGGACATATTTTTTTGACTATGAAAAAATTTCCCATGTTGCTCTGTTTAAGGTTACCATAAAAAATGAATGTCAACAAGAGACAAATTATTCCTTAGAGGAGGCTTTTCCCAAATTTTTACTCCCCAATGGGTTCCATGACCCGTATCACCCCTCCTGATCAGAGAATCCCCAAGATCATGGGCAACAGTTTCTTCCCCCTCTACATTCGGATTGGTTCAGAACATCTGAACCGGGTTGTTTTCCATTTTATTTATGGTTCTTATAAAAACATATCCTAACCACATGATGATAAAATATATGGAATCTTCATCCTAACCACATGATGATAAACTACAAGGAATTTTTCTTAATTTCATCGCATTAAATTGTATGAAAAAATTTCCTCACCACATGATGGTAAACTATATGTCTCCTCAATAACTTCATATGGCTGGATTATTATCCAAAGAGGATACATATAAATTCTTGGATTCTATATCTTTGTCTAGCCATCACCCATTTAAATATTCCCCCACCCATCATATAGATATGTCACTTGTATGATGTTTTCTTAAGAGCTACGTATTACTTAATACCCACCTGTATGGGATATTTGTAACATCAAGAAATATTTTCCTTTGGGTCCAACATAAATTCAATTCAACATTCTAGAACCATGGCATGAGTTTTATTTGCGAGTGTTTGGTATGACGTAGGGCCTCTTATGTCCTCATTCAAGCCAGGTCATAGAAATCACACCGTGCCCCCCACCCCAATGGAACATTACAACTTCATCCTCACAACATGATGCTAAACTGTGCTACCAGACACCAGTTGTATTAAAAAATACTACACAACACCATTATGATGCCCTCTTTTTATACGAATCTTACCTTGACAACGGTATCCACTGTGTCGCATCAAAAAATTCTCTATCTTGGTGTACGGCCCAAGCCTACATGGTAAATTTTTTGAAATAGAAAATAATGTATCCCCCAATTTTAGTATGAATAATATCAATCTTCAAGAGATAATTTCATTACCGTAATATGTTAAACTACACATCAAAAATCTCTTCCATTCATATGGCTTAATCCTGCATACAAAACCCCCCTCACACCTACATAAGAGAAATAACTTTTTCCCTTTCCTATAAAATTATGAATTGAAATTTCCATTTCATTCTTTGGAACCCTCCTTTCATAGACCAAACACTATGTCTATAATGTTCGGAATCCCCATAACCTTCCCCATCCATCGGAGATTGATGGACCATGTTTTAGGGACACCTTTGTTTTACTATGCATAATATGCCCTGGTGGATCTGCATAAGTTTCCCACAAAAATGAATGTTAACCAAAGTAATAATCATTATCAAGAGATGATTTTCCTACCTTTGTACCCCCTATTACGTTTACATCCCATATCACTCATTGGATTCATAAACCACCAACTCAAAATTTACAGCCTTCCTTCCCCTTTATATATGAATATTATAGAACATTTCTGGTCAGATTACCATGAAATGGAAAAATCGTTCGCCCCTTTTTCCAGGGAAGAGTGGTAAATCCTAAAAGTTATGGAAACAAGACATTAAAATACACAAGAAATTTCATAATTTTGTGAAAATAAACTGTTATATGCTTTGACCCTCATTTTATAAGTCAAATTCATGTTGTAGTGGTTTCATATCAAATGCTGATACAGATTAACTTATATTATTTTGAAAATCACTCTTGATCCACCATCCACTGTCATTAAAAAATGAAAAATAATGAAAAAATAGAATATCCCATAAAATCATCTGGTAATCAGAATTGGAGAGCTGGTGTCCTACAAACACCATCGTTTTACTACTCACATTATGCCTAGGTGGATCTATATAAGTATCCCACAACAGGTCTATAAACCAGAGAAACATTTTACCTCTAGAGAGGCTTTTTGTACCTCTGTACACCCCATGTATTCTATGACTATATCATGTTTCACCCCCAAAAATCAAAAATTAGGGTCAAACCAAAATCATTCATTCATGTTTGAAAAATATTGGGATATTCTTGGCAAATAAACTCTACTAAATCCCTCACCTCACAAATCATGGTCAAAGCTGTTTGAACTAAAATGTCAGTAATGTTAGTCTGGTTTTCAATACATTAAACTTCCCATGGAAAGAGACACAAAACTCTCTAGGATAAAAACCCACAATGGGCATACAAGAAAAAAGTTGAGTTCTATCTCTCTAGACCTACACATTGTATGCTTTACCCAAAATATTGAGAAATATGAAAATCGAAGAGACACAAAACTTTTTAGGTTAATAACAGGAAAAGGATGACCTAATAAAAACTCAAATTTATACCTTTTAAGGACATACCATAGGTGATTTTTGAAAAAAATTATGGTGATGAAATAAAAGGCACAAATACCGTAGGCTTTTATATATAACCCTAGAAAAGGTAAAATTACACTCACTGAGTCCCTCATCTCAGGAAAAAATAGAGGTTGGATTGATTGTTTTAATTTGGATATCTTGGGTTGTTATTAAAATTAATATTTGATAGAGATTACCATTCATAATATAGTCTATTATAATTGATTTTCATTGCATGTAATGATAGATAAGAATTGGGGATCAATAAAGTATTCATTTATTAAAATAAAATATGGAGGATTATCCATAGCCAGGAACCTCTCTATATATGTGGGACATGGTAGTTACAAGAGTTACTGTAACTCCCTAACCCTAATTACCCAATGTTGGTGCATTATTTAAATAAATTAGCATGATTACTAGGTGTCAATTATTGAAGGACTGACTAGATTATCAGTCTTGGAAAATAGATTACATACATGAACGTTGCATTACACTTTATAACATAAAACACAGAATAAATTATCCTTTGAGAAAACCATTATTCCCCTATCTTAAACCCACATATCAATTATAATACACTTCTTGGAATCCTAGGAAAAAACATAAGGAATGGGTGATCTCAGATTCTTAGTAAGGGTAAATAATTTAGTGGAAGCTATAATCATTTAAGGAAAGATGTATAATAAAAACAATAGACTTTTAAACATACACTTATACATAATATAATAAAAATAAATCAAACATTTCCATATAAACATGCACATGTATATTCTACTAGTCGAATAATCACATGTAATAACTAATTATATAATGAAAGAATGCATAATGCCAGACATAATAACAACTACATCAAGGCCTTGTGCTAATACCATTCACAAATATTCTATCAAGGACTTATTTCAAGACACTAGTTTGTCTCATGAGACATACCAATGCATCTAGAGGCTATAGTGGGCCTCACCCATCACTTACTCAGTCCAATGTATTCCACATATAAAAAATTTGAAACATAACATAAACATTATTATTAAAAATAGAATATCAAATGTTAATGCTTTAACTGTAAACCATTAATGGTATAAAATTAGTACATCAATAATAAAAAATATCACCAAACCATGAATACAATATTGATGATTATATCATAATAAATCAACCTCAATAAATAATAATATCCAGTAAAGGATGTTGGAATAGCTGAATAAGATCATTAAAACACTTTGAGAGAAATATCCCTTTTTCATTAAATCATTTAAAAGTCACACAATTTAAAAAGGAATTCATTTAAAAGATATTTATGAATCAAATTATCCAATTCAACTTTGAAAATTCTAAAATGTATTAACATATTAAAACAATCATGTCCAAATAAATAAATCCTTAAAATCATTTTGAAAACACTAACATTAATTATAATGATTTTGAAAAAAATTTAAAACATTTAAAATAATGATCTTGTTAAAGATTCTCTTCTATAAAACCATAAAATATTCTTTTTGGAAACATTTTTAAGAAACATGGATATTGGTGATAAATATGTCCAAGTAAATACTTATACATAAACATTCTCAGATAATAATGAGATTGATGAATTAACCCTTACCATAGGTCTAATAATCTATGTACGTATCAGAAACTACTGTATAATGTGTTTAAACGTATTATTAACTTATATCACAATCATAATAATATTTATGATAGCGTATATTATTCTTTTATGACTTTATATTACATTTTTATTAACAATTCCATGTTAATGCAACATTTCGGTAATAATATCATTGTTTGTCGTACGTTTTTTAACTTGTTATTCATGGTCATATTATTTAGATCGTTATTTAACTACTTCCATAATGTATAATATTATTTATATATCATATATATATCTGTGTGTGTGAAATGTAATACACCATTCATGGAGACGGTAGGCTATAGGTATGCATGAACATTGTCTCTGTTTTCGTATTGTATGGATGTAAGTGAATGACATATATGTATAAATATATCATCCCAATCGTATTATTATGTCCTATATTTCATAATTATTAATAATATTTATTATTATAATTATTTTTTGATGGTGAACATGGAAGATGAGTCTCATCGCGTCGTGGAGATGGTAAGTCGTACATACACAAGAGCAATAATATCATTTATTTAATGGTTAAATTGCGTGTAGTTTGATTGAAAATGAATTTTAAAGAAATAGTATCATGTTATATTTATTATGTAAATCCATTATATTCATCTTTATACAGATATAAATAAAATTTACATGAAAAAAAATTACACCATGGTGTGGAGACGGTAAGTCGTATGTACGCGCGCATGGTGGTATTGTTTTTTGTAGGATTGGTAAAAAGAGGAATATGGTTGTTCCATAATCATAACAACATATCAGTATAGAGTATATTCTGGAATTATTAATTTAATATTTTTACAACTTATTAAGATGAAGTAGAATAATAAATGAACTTTTAAAGAAGGGATAAAATGATTACATCTTCTTCGGCTGTCTCCTTTTGATTTACACAAAATGACTCCTTAAGTTGGATTTATTCCCAAATATTTTCCTCTAGGATAAAGTGAGGGAAGTTGTTATGACATTTGGTTAGGTATTGTTTGAGGAAAATGGATTTGGTAGTGTGAATTAAATATAAACGGAGGTTCACTTTTATAAGATAGGTGAGGGGAACTTTATGAAACTCTTGAAGTATTATTTTAGAATAAAATTATATTTAGATTTTAATAGATCAAAATTAAATTAATAAGCAGATAATATGAGGATGGGATGAAAGCCTCTAAACCCATAGGTTTTAGAGTAGTATAGGTCATAAAATTGTCCTTATCTTTTGGAATTAACCCTTAGTTAAACAGTTTAACTCTTACCATGACTACTTATATTGTTATAATATATGATTAATATAGTTACAATAAATTTACAATGTAACCTAAAGGGGATAATTAATGAAATTTTTAAAATTATATAATTCAATAGGCCAAATATTATATTTCTGCGATTTATATATAATTTAATAAAATATTATTTGTTTTAAAAACTCATTTATGAAAATTTTTAAAATATTTAGTAATTGATTTTTTTTAATGTCATATCAACTTGATTCCTTCAAAAAAGGCATTTAATTATACCTCATATGTCCATTTCATCCAAAAAATTTGTGTATGGCATTAAAACCTTCAAATTATATTTATGTTAATATTTATAATATTATTTAATTGATTATTTCATTAAAAAGGAAAATATTTCATCGTTATTGTGTCATAAATAAATTTCATAATTTTATGTAAAAAAATTTCACAAAAAATTCCATTCTGTAGGTAATATTTTTATATTTATAATTAATATTTATAGTCAAATAGATATGTCTTATAACTCTATATTTAAATTATTTTATTAAATGATATATATATATATATATATATATTATATTTGCCTTTACTTTAAATTAATTCATATAACATGTCATTATCAAACCCAAGTGGTACCATGGTGTCCTAAAATTGTGCTAAGGATGATCATGGTCTAATTTATCTCATCAAATAGTATTAGGACACTTTTTAGAGTAGTTTAATATTATTATAATAATATTTTTTACCATTATTACCAGATTTACCCTTAAACCATGTTAAATAAAATAATTACTGATGTTACTATTCATAATGTTCAAAAAATAAAAAGTATCTATTTCGCATGAATTGAAACTTTTGATTCCAAATATGGAATCCATTTTTCCAAATTCAAAAGATATAAATTTCATTAATTAATATAAAATTAATTCTAGATGTCAAAACCAAAAAGTGGGTTTTTAAGATGTAATATCTATCATAAGATTGACATGTGTTTATTTATGATTTAAATTTGAAATTACCTAAAATGATATAAATTATATTAAATAATAAAAATTCAATATAATTATAATTTAAACTCACTCAAATCTATAATTTAACATGATAAATTATTTCAATTAAGAAATTTGTTTTCAATTAAAATTTACAATTTTTCACTATTCATTATAATATGAAATTTATCAGAAAAGTACCAGTAATCTATCTAAACTAAAAAAATTTCATCCAGATTCTAATTAAGAATTTAATTTCATCAAATTTAATATATAAAAGTGTCAAATATTGTATTTAAAAGGGTTCTTCTTTAAAAGGCGAAAAACTCTATTTTTTGAAAAATACGTCTTTTATCGGAATAATTGAATTTGTACGTAGATTATGTAACATAAGATAAATTTAAAAAATTAATGGGATATATAAAATTCAAAATATGGTTATTAATATTCACAACTGCATTTTAAATGACTATTTTGATAGGTCATGGGGTGCTTAAACTCGGTGTTGGGTACATCATACGCTATTGAATTATTAAGAAAAAGCATATCGTGGAAGCATGGGGTGTTACATTATCCCCTAATTCAATAAATTACATCCCCAAAATTTGACATCAATATTGAAAACATGGGGTTTGACAATTGAAAATATAATATTTGAAATCCCACATCGTAAAATAGATTAATGAGACCTCTATATTAAAATAAGTAAAGGTACATATGAAGGTTATCAGAAATAACACATAATAGGGTTACATTTATGAAAAAATTGATATGCA
Organism: Viscum album; assembly: GCA_963277665.1. Lineage (NCBI taxonomy): Eukaryota > Viridiplantae > Streptophyta > Magnoliopsida > Santalales > Viscaceae > Viscum > Viscum album. The sequence goes on along the minus strand of OY728135.1, from coordinate 440,156,215 downwards.
ATATAATACTAACCATCATGTTCTGATGGAGAGTGATAGAGAATATTGTTATGAAAAATTTAACAACAAGAAAGCTATAAATCTACGATGATCAACGAGACCATTTGATTCATCACAAAAGAAAGTACTAAGCTAACTTTTTCAGTTTTATGATCATTTCCCTTGTGTTGTAGAATTAATTTAATTCATCGATTAAGAAAACAAGGAAGAATAATAATTTTACATATAAGGTTTCATCCTTTAACTAATTCCTACTACATACTCCTTTTTTCACTTTAAAAAGGTGAAACTCAAAAAAAATTCTATTTATATCAATCGTATAAGGTTCCAAATATAAAAATAAACCATATAAATGAAGAAAAATATTTGATAATAACTATGTACTTCTTGTAGGATAGTGTTAGGTGATAATGACTTGTCGCATTTCAGTTGTGGGTTCGATTCGTGCAGATTTTTCTAACACGATGGGTTATTTCCTGACTTTCAGGTTGTCCTTTTTCTAAAAATATAGTATTATAAAATTCCAAAAATAATCTAAAGAAATGTTTTATCCTTAAACAATAATATAAATTTTTCTACTTAATACATTAAAACCATTAGAGTTATACAAAATATATATGTCTAATCTATGTCTAAAAGGTCTCTAAATTTCTAAAAATCAATTGTAACATCAGATTTCTCGAACAACTTAATGTTTATATTATTATCACATTATGAATATTTAATTACCTTTATCATATTAAAACCTTAATGAATACAAAAATTACTTCATTACATTCCATTTATATATCACATTCTTCATATAACTAGAATATAATTCTTGAATCCAAAAACTCAAATACATTAATTATTAAACTTCGACTATTGTAACAACATATGCTTGTCCTTGATAATTTTTCTTTTTCTACGCTATATTTCCTTGATTCGTTAGACAACTATTTTCATAATGTCACATATCTTTACAATTGTAACATTTCGTAGCTCATTTCTTTCCCTTACAGTCATGAGCTTGGTGACCTTTTTCTTCACATTTGTAAAAAACTCCCATTCCTTTTAGGCAACTACCAGGGTGTTTCTTCCAACAATTATCACATAAGGGAAAATCCTTATTTCCATTTTCCCATTATATGTATCTTACTCCGCTATTATCTTCTTATATTGCTTTACTTTAACATCATAAGAAATAGATAATTCCTTTTATGTCTTCATAGCACACGGGGCTATATCTTTGTACGATGAAAAATATTGAGAGACCAATTCCCATGAGAAGAAAGGTTTTAACCCATTAAAGAATCGATAAATTTTAATTATTGGGTTACGTATATAGTTGGTAGCATTCCATTATAACCTTGTGAAGTTATCCTCATAATATGCACCATTTTCATCCTCCTTTACCTTTAGGCTCAGAAATTATCTTTCCAAATTATCTCACTGTTAACGAGGAATGTATTTATCTATAAAAATTTCTTTATACTCCATCTTTTCTATATTTCCCACTCTTTCATCCTTCATTTTTTTAATTGATGACCACCATTGATTCATATCTCCTTAGAGATGATAAACTATTGTAACACCCTTTTCTCTTTCATCACTTCCCAATGTAAGAGAAATTTTCTCTAAGGGACTTATCCACTGCTCACCTACAATAGTATTTGTAGTACTATTGAATGTTAAACATTGTTGTATCATGACGTTTTCTAATATTAATCCAACATATTTTGGATCCGGATGCTTTATACAGGTAAGGTTATTATTCATAACATGAGTCAGCTTTCCCAGTACGGTTATAAGTTGTTTGGTACCAGTTTTTTCACCAGCTCCTCTATCATTATCTTGAATATGAGGGAAATCCCAACATGGATTACATGCACTGATACAATTTCCATTCCTTCTAATAGGTCCCATTTCTAAACAATGGAATACACTATATTAGGTTATGAATCATAATGAATTATTACAAACTAGTAAAATATTTAACAAAAATTGAAAAACGTATGCATATCTAATACATAATCACAAATATGTTTTCGTTTAAGACATATTTATTCATAAATCCTTCATAATGGGCTGTAAAGAAAAAATTAATTATCCTTACTGTATCCCCTATGAGTTTTAAACCAATTGTGCATGTGGTATCTAAACAGGGATGTACTTCTTGTATTATCCATGTAATCCATACTTTACCGAAATTCTAGGTGGTTCTTCTATACTTATCTTCAAAGTCTATCGTAGGGTTTTGATCTCTAATATATGTTTTCTAAATATATTTCAAATTTTGTTGCTAAAATTCCCTTGATACCAACTATAACACCCCTACTCTAGTTACCTAGAGCCGGTGCATTATTTTTATACATTGACATGATAATAAGGAATCAAGCCCCAAAGGATCGATCATTTTAGAAATCATGGAAAATAGATTATATACATGAATGCTACATTACACTTTATAACATAAAACACATCATAAATAATCTTTGATAATTACATTATTCCCCTAAATTAACCCTTCATATCAATCATAATACACTCCTTGGCATCCTGGGAAAATATAAAATAATAAAGGGGTAAACTCATATGCTCAGAAATGTTAAATAATTCAGCAGAAGCTATAAACATTTAAGCCAAGATGAATAATAAAAATATCAGTATTTTGAACATTAAAATGAACATATTATGGTTAAAATAAATCAAAAATTAACATATAAACATGCATATTGATATTCTACTAGTCGAATAATCACATGTAATAACTAACTTCCTAACGAGGGAATGTATAATGCCGAACATAATAACTAAAACATCAAGGCCTTATGCCAAGATAATTAACCTTAATATATCATAATATCTAGTAAAGGATGTTGAAATCATACAAAATGATCAATAAAACACTATGAGAGGAATATCCGTTTTACATTAAATCATTTACAAGTCACAATTTACAAAAGAATTAATTTAAAATATATTTTTTTAATAAAATTTTCCCATTTTAATTTGTATCTTTTTAAAATAATTAACATATTCAAACAATCATGTCCATTTAAATAAGTCCTTAAAATCATTTTAAAAACATGGGTATTTATCTAATATATTTAAAAAAATATATCATTAAATGTTTTAAAATAATTATATAGTTAAATATTACCATCCGTAAAACCATAAGAGATTACTTTTTAAAACATTTTTATGAATCATGGACATAGATGATAAATATGTCCCAGTAAATTCTTACACATAAACAATCTCAGATAATAATGAGATTGAGGAATTAGCCCTTCCCATATGTATGATACTCTTTCTATGTGTCTGAAACTCCTATATAATGTGTCTTAACATATTATTAACTTATATCAGAATCATAATATTATTTATGATATCATATATGATTCTTTTATGAATTTAAATTACTTTTTTATTAACAATTACAAGTTAATCCAACATTTCGGTAATAATTTCCTTTTTTATCAAAAGTGTTTTGACTTGTTATTCTTGATTATATTACTTATGTAATTATTTACTTACTTCTAGAATGTATTATATTGTTTAAATATCTTATGTAAATATATATGAATTGGAATACACTTTTCAAGGAGACGGTGGGCCGTACGTATACATGAACATTGTTTCTGTTTTCGTATTATATGGAAGTAAGTGAATGCCATATATATATATATATATCATCATAGTAGAATTATTATTTCATATATTTCATATTTATAAATATTATTTATTCGTATAATCATTCATGGATAGTGAACATGGAAGATGAGTCTCATCACATCGTGGAGACGGTAAGTCGTACGTACGCACGAGCGAGAGTATCATTTCATTAATGGTTAAATGGTATAGAATTAGATTAAATATGAATTCAAAGAAACAATTTCATGTTATATATATTATTTAAATACATTTATTCATCTTTATACCCATATAAATAATGTGTACATGAAAAAAAAAATTACACCACGGCGTCGAGACGGTAAGTCGTACGTACGCACACATGGTGGTATTGTGTTTCATAGGATAGGTAAAAAGAGGAATATGGTTGTTACATAATATTAAAAACATATCAGAATATATTATACTATAGAGTTACTATTTTATTATGGTAACAACATAGTAAGAGGAAGTATAAGAATAAAAGAACTTTGAAAGAAGGGATAAAATGATTATCTCTTCTTCGGGTGTCTCCATTTTTTTGCACAAAATTACCCCTTAAGTTGGATTTCTACCCAAATTTATTCTTCTAGGATGAATTGATGGATGTTTTAAGGATATTTAGTACGTTTTGTTCTGAGACAAATGGTTTTTAAGGTGTTAATTAATGAGAAATGGAGGTGCCCTTTAATAAGATAGGTGAGGGGAACTTTAGAAAAACCGTGAAGTATTAATTTTTTATAAAATGATATTCAGTTTCAAATAGCTCATAATTAATTAATTTATAAGATAATATGAATATGGGACGAAAAAATCTCAAGAAATAGGTTTTATACATGTTCAAGACATAAAAGTAAACTTATTGTTTGGGATTAACCCTTAGTTAAACAGTTTAACGCTTACCTTGTCTTTTTGTGTTTTTATACTATAGGATTAATTTAGTTACAATAAAACACCTAGTGAACCCCAATTAGATAATTAATGAAATATTTAGAATTATCTAATTTTTTTGGCCTAATATTCTATTTTTTAATATTTTATATCTTTGAATAAAATAGTATTTGTTTTAAAAACTCATTTATGTCAATTTTGACACTATTTAGTAATTGATTTTTTTTAATTCATAACAAATTTATTCCTTCAAAAAAAGGCATTAACTCATACCTCATATGCAAATGTCGTCCATAAAAGTCTTGGATGGCCTCAAAACATTAAAATAATATTTATTTAAATATTTATAAAAAATTTATTTGATTCATTCATTAATAGAGAATATACTGCATCATTATTGTTTCAGAAATAAATAAAACTATTTAATGTCTAAAAATTAAAAATAAAATATCATGATTTAGGAAATATTTTTAGTTTTATAATGAGAATGTATATTCGTGTATATCATTCATATAAACCTATATTAACCTTTTTTTAGTAAAATATACATGTTTATGTTAAATTTATCTTTACGTTAAATTAATTATTATAAATTTAATTATCACACTCAAGTGGTCCCATGAGGTCCTAAAATCATCCTATGGATGGTCATGAAAAAATATATCTCATAAAATAGGATTATTACACATGTTATGGTAGTTTAATATTATTATAATATTATTTGTTACCCTTATTTAATATATTTACACTTTAACCATGGTAAAAAAAATTACAGAAGTTACTATTCATAACGTCCAAAAATAAATGGTACCTATTTTAATGATTTGGAAATTATGATTCCAAATATGGAATCCATTTTTTCAAATTAAAAACACAAAATTTGTAGAAAGTAATTTAATATTAATTCATGTTGTCAAAACCAAAAAGAGGGTTTTAAGACGTACTATCTATCAAAATGTTGACAAGTTTTTATGTTAGATATAAATGTGAAATTACATAAAATGACCTAAATTATAATAAAATATAAAAATATAATCTAATTATACATTAAAACCATGAAAATTTATAATTTAACACTATAAATTATTTCAATGAAAAAAGTTATGTTCAATTTAAATTTAGTACATTTCTCTATTCATTAAAAAATAAAAGTTATCAGAAAATTACCGAAAATTTATCGAAAATATATTTTTTTGCCCCTATTATAAACAATAATTTTATTTCATCAAATTTATTATATAAAAGTGTCAAAAAATATATTTAAAAATTGTTTCCATTAATAGGATAAAAACTATATTTTATGAAAAAAACTTCTTTTATCTGAAAAATTGAATTTGTCCTGATATTATGTCACATAATATGAATGTTAAAATAGTATGGGATATATTAAATTCAAAATATAGTAAATTATAATCATAACTACATTTTAAATGGCTAGTTTGATAGGTCGTGGTGTTCTTGAACTTTGTTTTGCGTACATCACACACTGTTGAATTATTAAGATGAAGCACACCATGGTATCTTATGGTGTTACAGTTATTTAAAAAAATTATAGGTCTATATTAGTGTCTAGTTTGAGTCCTCTATGGAATGTAGAAGTTCTAATAATTCTATAGTCTCAAAAGATGCACCGGCTTGTAACTCTTTTACTTTCTCAACTGCATCAAATCCAGTCTTTTCTTCCTACTCCACAAACTACTACCCTTTGTCAATTACCACCTCAATTTGGGACACCTATTGATTAATTTAGTCTAGTTATTAATTTCATCGTTACATTTCTTGAAGAATCTTGCCCAAATTGAAGATGGTTTCACTCCATAAAATTCCAACAAGTTATGAATGGTGAAAAAAAATTATTTATTGATTAAATAAAGTATCTAGGTTAAGGAATATTCATTTTGATGATTCTATAATGGACTTTGGTTTTATAAATATAGAATCCTTATTTTGATTATGTAGTGACCTAACCATAATAATCTCAAATTTGTTATCTTATTTCAATTAAAATTTCACAAGATACAACTAAATCATGTCTCAAAGGACAGAACAATTTAGTAGTCTTGGTAAACCAGATACATATATGAGTCTTATATTAAAATTGAATACACTAATTTGAAGAGAATGATTTTTTATATCAAGGATAATAATATTATTCTATCTAGTTTATCCTTGAATATCTTTCTTCATAAACTCTAGGTAATCCTCGGGAATGTAAATATAATTAGGGTGAGCTCAGATTCTTAGTATGGGTAATGTACAATGGAATAAATAATGAATCAAAAAAGAATAATTAATATAGCAAGGAAAATTAATAAGAACATGATCCATGAAGTAAATAACTGAGAATGAATTGAATAAATAATATGGAAAGGTAAATAACAAAAAACAAAATCCATATAAATAACTGGATATGGAAAAATCAATATTGAAAGGTAAAAAACAAAACAAAAACCCTGAAATTTAATCAATAAAATGAGATTGAAATGCACCCACAACTATGTCAATGAAAAATATCATGGATAAATAATAACTTAATCAAAATAAAGGAAATTTTTAATTATTTGATGTTATGTATTTGGAACATGAACATTTATACCCTTAGGATCCATCCTCTTGATAGTTTAAGTATATGGGTATAAAATTAACTATTCTACTTGGAAACAAACTCGATGGATTTTTTTCCAAATAATTTTTTCTCGTGAGACTGCCGATAAATCATGGGTCGTTAATTAACCAACCCCAACCCCTATTTCTTTCGTTAAATGGTCCTTAACCTATGTCTTTAATGTCCCAATAATTCTTCATATTGAATAAATAATATTCTGGATCAATTATTCATATTGAATAAAGGATATAGATTTATAAATATTTACTAAATAATAAAATAACTTTCTAAGTAAACATCATATAAAAAATGATATATGTTGTAGGAAATGAACATATCAATGATAAATTATATGGATATTTTGGGGGAATTCAATGATCAATGATCATATGGAATTGAATATTTCAAGGGGAATAAAAAGAATTAGGGAAGTGAATTCCAATACTATACTTGTCCAAATAAATCATAATTCATCCAAATAAACAATATGTATAGTATTAATACAACATATCCCATGTGGATAAATTTAAGGGTTTCTGTTGTTGATGAAAATAACAAATTTTAAAATCAGTCATTAGAAATATATGCTTTTTTAGAAAAACTATTTCTTTGAAAATAACTTTTGAAATAAAATTATTTATAATGTAACATTTTAAACATGAAATGTAAAATTCTAATAAATGATAGTGTGTAAATCCATACATTTCATAAAAGGTAAAATGAAAATTCATTTTTCATGGTAAAAATGTTAAAAAAATCCTTCTTCATAAAGTGATAACTAGATTCCTTTGAAAATTTTAGTAAAAGACAAAAAGGGTAAATATTCCATTAATAAGTAATTTTTTTAATGTTAAAATCTTTTTTGAAAATGGTTTTTGGATGAAAATAGGTTCTCCAACTAAAGAGAGAAACCAAGTTGTGTTTTTAGGAAAACATTTATAAAACATTTTGAGTACCAAATAGTGTAAAAATGTTTCTATTACTAGATAATGGTCATGAATAATCAGAGGAGAAGAAAATGAATGGTTTTAAAAGAAAAGAAAAATTTAATTTCCAGTGATGTAAATTATTGTGTAATCAATCCCAAAGAAAATGATATTATAAGCTAAAACCTTTAAAAGACCATAACATTGATGTAAGAACAAATCGATGAATAGATTATGTGTGTCAAATTTTATTCCATATAAAACAAATGGAAATAAAATAATAGATGGTATTAGGTTATTAGACACATAATATTATAATATTAACTACAAAGAGGAAGTAATATAGCCCAATGAAAACAAATTGTGTTATGAAATGCTTTTCCACGTTGTAACTTTTAACTCAAATCCCCTAACAAGAATTAATTCATATTGAAACTATAAATATCATGAAGAATGAATGAATAATGATGTTATAGGAAAAATTTACAGTATTTAAACCATATATAAGAAATTAGGTTCAAAATAATAAAGTGATTATTTGAAGAGAAAGTTAACAATCACAAAATAATGTTAGATTGCAAAGACAATCGTTAAAAATGTTCTCAGGGAGAATAATATTTTAACAATCCAAAGTGTACCATACCAATAAAAAACATTTCAATCGTAATATCCATGTTGGAATAATACTAAATAAATCTTATAATATCATAATAATAAAAATATTAATAATATTTAAGGACCTCAGAACACCCTGAGAGGGGAGGGGTGAATCAGGGTGTTGTGTATTCCCTGAAAAGTAATATATCTTGTTCTCATATTGGTAGGAACTTGTTAAAACTGTATGATGAGAAAGACTTGAAAAAAAATCATATGTAAAGAAAAGACATAAAAATTTTACATAGTTCACCACTAAGGGATACATCAAATGAGCATACACCGACAGGTTTTCGAATGTACCAATGTTCACTAATCTTCACTTGTTGTGGAGAACAAAAAATTATCACAACCACTTTATGATAGGTGACCAACCTTTAAAAGTATTTAGGTATCGCACACTGTGTCTCTCGGAACACTTCTATCGAATCTACATTGCTAACAACTGTGAGAGAAGTGTGACTGATTTTATCAACATGAAGGCCACTTCAATGGGTTGGCATTAAACCATGAATCCTCAAATATATATGGATTTATTGTTGAAGTAATATTTTCAACTATAGACGTATTTAATATTTTATATTCAATGTTAGTTCTTGAATGTTTCCTCGGCGTACTAACCTCCTTCCTCTGCGAGCCATACTGCACTGCGTACTACGAGTATATCCTCCACGAACTGCTCCTGCTTCATCTCGTACTAAGCTTATTTCGCTATGTACTTCCTTGCTCCGCGTACTATGAGTCTTCTTATATGTACTACCCTACTCTATGTACTACAAGGATTCCTCCATGCGCATCCTCTTAACACTGCAACTACATACTACGTTGTCAAACCACGTCTGTGTACTGATTATTCTTTATAGACCAAACTCGCCCTTTGTGAACTGTCTTCTGTGAACTGGTATTCTTACACTGTTTAATATCATCCATGAACTATTAGGTATTTCACTAAATTCCTTTCACATTTTTAATTAAATTCATTATAGTATTGTCATCATACCTACCACTTCTTGATTTCACCAAATTCCTCTTATATTTCTAATCTCAAAGCAACTCCTTAATGAAGGGATTAGTTCTACATATATAGGAAAATAGATCCACATAATCTGCTAGATTGATATTTTCTAAATGGTAATCACAGAACTGCATTTACCATATACCATGCATCTCTCATGAACCATATTCCCAATGCAGTCTGCGTACAACCATTCTCCCTACATGGAAGCAAAAATAACTGTCTCATTTTTGCAAACGACACCCTTCACAGATTCGTGAAACTATGCCTCATTTTCACAAATGACAGTCCATCAAGTGAACCATTTTCCTTCCATGAACTGCAGGCCTTCCCACGAACATCCTTCACATCCAAAATTGTTCCTCCAATGTGGTATGTATACCATTCCCACTTTCTAGTTCATGGTTCATCATTACACATACCATATATTGTGACTCATGAACTATTCTCAGAACCTGTTTTGTGGTCCACCATTACTTTTCCAAATCTCAACCTTTTCCAAAAACAAACTCCCTACTTTTTAGACCACAAATATGGAAAACATAGGCAAACTGCGCCACTTTCAATATTGATTTCAACCTCATTCATAAGACCATATTCATTGCAAACACCTTGATCAACCCATTATGGATTGACAACAAAAAGAAACCATACTCCATATCTTACAAACATAATACTTGGTTCCAATAGATATAACATGATAAAGTGTAGTATATGTAACATATAAATGAAACTAGGAACATAACAACAAGTTATTCTGAACAGAATGTATGTTGAAATGAAATAACTTACCTTTAGTTTCCATTTTGCGTGAACATACTTTAACCTCCTGTATATTGGTTTTAAAAATTTCACTAACTAATAAAAAAACCATAATCATATTAAAATTTACATATATTATCTTCATGTTACGTCTTATTGCATGTTTGTTAATAATCTTTCATTATTTTCTCTATTTCATATCTTACTTGTATAGTGTTTTGGCTATGTTTTGACTTTTTATTTGTTGTTCTTATTATATAGATCATGGTTTATTCATAATTTATTTATAATACATAATCATTATATATTTATTTAGGATAATCTATAATATTTTTTGATAATAAATGAAATACACTATTCATGTAGACGGTGGGTCATACACACACATTAACATTACCTTAATTTATTTTTAGTATTAAGAGAATAAAAACAAAACTATATATATGTATATTATAATTATATTATCATAAAATTTTCATATATGTTATATAGTTTTATTAATCCAATCATTTAAACATTCCATGTATAATGTTAACGAATCACATCACTTTTAGCGGGCAGTATTCCACACTTCCACAAACGATGTTATCGTATTCCAAAAAATGGATTGCATAAAGGTATATTTAATAAAATAATTATAGATTAATAAATACTTTATAAATACCATATATAACATATATAAATATATTTTCCATCATAATTCCCAACCATGAGATGTGGTAAAAAAATGATCAACATCATTTCGTGAGGTGGAAGTTCACTATACACATAAAAAGTATGTTTGTTACCCATTAGATTGATGTGGGTGTATGTGTAGGTATAAACCTTAATATATAAACATATCAATGTATTTTTTATACTATTTCTGTTATATAATCATGGAATAAGTATAGTTGGTGGTGGATAATGGAAATAAAACTAGAGATCTTGAGGAAAGGTGTTTCTTCTTAATCAGGTATCTTCTTTTGGTTTGAACCAAAGGGCTTCCTTGGATTGGTTTATGCACAAGTTGATGCTTCTAGGTCGATGGTATGGATTTTTATGAGATATTTGGGAAGATATTTGTCATTCCAAAGTTGATATAGATTTGTGATAATGTGGGTGTCTTGAGTCCCTTTTTATAGTGGAGGAGGAGTGACACTATTCTAAATTTTGGAAAAGGGAATTAAACACATATTTTTCCCATTTAAATTGGATACAAAATAGACCAAATTCGAAAAAATGTAGAATAAGGTAGAAATATAAACATTCAATGTATATTGTACATGTTTCTAGGACATTTTGGCCCTTATGATTAAGGTTTAGACCCTTGTTAAGCATAATTTCACATTAATCATTGTAATTAATTTTAATTAATTTCACAAATATTTTTTGTTAAAAAATATGTTTGAATTATTTTAAATTTTTAATTTTTATAATTAAAAATGTATAATCAATTTTACCAAATTTCAATCACAGAAGTTGCAGAAATTAATTCAAATATAATCCCGCTGGTGGGATGACAATTTGGGTTTTTAAGTAGAAACCAACAAATATTTGCTAGGTTTTTATTACCAATTTGAATGGGAAACTGATTCAAATTACCTAAAATTGATTATCTATAAAACATTTATTTAATTAATCTTTAGAATAATTTTAAAATATAATTTTTCATTATAAATAAGTTATACAAAAATTACTTTTGAAATAAAATACAGTATTTTCACTATTCATCAAAAAATGAAAATTCACAGAAAAATACAAAAAAATCAACCCAACCTAATTTTTAGGTTCATATTTGAAATATTAAGTTTATTTTGGCATATAAGATTTATAAAAGTTCTAGAAATTGGATTTAAAATTATTTATCATATAAACGGCGGTAAAAGGACCTTACTAAAAATATATTTTTTATGTGTAATATTTGGTTGATTCTTATCACATTTATATCAAATCAATTGGATGAATATAAAAAATATTTTATTGAATATAATATGTATATGTATTACAATAATATCACTCTCTTATTGTAATTAATTTAATTTATATGGATAAAACAACATTGTGAGCATAAAAACAGCTTTCTATAAAACAAAATATCATTATATTCAATTTCTTCTTATATTAATTTAAAATTAATTAGTAAAATTGAACTTATTTCATAATTGTTTAAACCATATATTTTAATAAGTTATTCAATCTGATTCATAACCACTAAATTAATAGCTAGATTATATCTCATTAATTAAATAATTATATTGTAATAATAAATTATTATTCAGTATGATTCGTTCTTTTGTGTAACGAAATCCATTAAGAAACTTGTTGTTCTGTTAGATGAATGCTAACTCAGTGACTCATTCATTGCGTGCTAAATAATATACTAAATTAATTTATAATATTAAATATATTATAAATTCTCAGAATATTATATTCCCTTAAGCACTTGGTGTTGCGTGTCATACACAATATCAAATACAATGTTCATATATTAGAATTTTAGGGCATTACATTCTCTGAACATTAATTATAGTGTATCCTCACAATTTAAACTCAATATTGGGGATATATTGTTTGATATTTACTGTTTTTGAATGTTCACATCTTTATAGGGGTTCATAAGAAATAATCTATAAAATATGTATAATGGGAAGTAAAAAAGGTCACATGGAATAACCAATAACTAGGTCTCTAAGTAAGAGAATATTAATGGAAACTAGAGGTACATACTTAGAGTAAATGAATAAATATTTATCGGTAGTGACTGAGGTCATCAATAACAAACAATTGAATGATAAATGGAAAGTTTACGGCCTCGAATTCATAAAGTTAAATTATTCAAAAGACCATAGGTTCAAAAAATGTATTTGGATAGAATTGTATTTCTAATTCGTTTTCATAATGTTGGGAAATGCTTTTACTCTATGATAATATAAAGAAATATATGTACTTGAAATATTTTTATATCACAATATTCATTCCTTTCTTGTGTTTTGATCAATTTCCAATTCATACACTAATTCATGGAATGGATATCAGAAAATTAACTTTGATGTACGAAGTACTAAAATACACTTATAATGGATCGTAATTCCCATAAAAGAGTTACAATTCTAGCTATATTTTTGTCACTCATATCCAATGTAAATATGGTTAATACATTAATCTCTAAAAAATCAACACTAATAGTTCATCATTAATATTTATTCATCAAATTATGTAATTAGAAACAATTTAAATTTAACTCGGACATTCTTAGGTCAATGGTTAGCATTAAACTCTTATCATCCTTCAGTCATGGTATAAAGACTCATAGTCTTGACGAACATTCTCGGTTGTCACCTGGCATACATGTTGTCCTTTTCTAACACCATATTAATATAATTTCGAAAATAAAAATGAAACACATCCTTGAAATAATTTTATTCACTATATATCCTTTTATATAATGTTTTAAACACAAGCTCAATACATAAATACAACATCCATTTATTTCCAAACAGGTCCTTCATTTTTTATGGTTAATCCTACGTCATTTGTTGTAATTATCTATTCAAATACATCATAGTGTATTGTAAAAAAATGTGAATTATACTACGTTTATCAACTAGATGTATCAAACTAGTAGCGTACTAAGGACTGTTTTCCTAAGTGGTTTTGGGATGTTATTCTGTATTTATCCTCAAAGTCTATCATAGGGTAATTTTCTATAATCTATGTTTTTTAAATCTAGTTTCCAATGATTCTATTAAACCTTCTTTGATACCAACAATAGTGACCTGACCCTAGTATGCCCAGAGTTGGTGTCTACTATCAATTACATTCATATAAGATAAAAGTAAATCACATACTAAAGGATAAAAGAGTTTTGTAGTCTTGGTAAACTATATTCATACAAGATTCTTACATTAAAACTGAATACACAAATTTCAACATAATTTGTTTTTATTTTAAGGATAATAATGTTATCGCTTCTATAGTATCCTTTAATATCTTTCTTATTACACTTCATGTAATCGTGGGGAAAGGAAACATAATAAGGGTGTGTTAAAATTCTCATTAAGTGTAAATTAAAGAAAGTATAAATATGAATAAATGAAAATAATAAATATGGGTAGGTAAATAACTAATAAGGATATTATTAAATAATATGGTAAGGTCAAAAACTGAAAACACGTGCCATATAAACAACTGGATATGTAAATTTTAATATGAAATGTTAAGAAACTAAAAACATATTATATTTAATGAATGAACAGATAGTAAAATGTATCCATTGATTGGTTTATGCAAAATCTCCCAGACAAATAAAAACTAAAAATAATTAAGTAAATTATTAATTATTGAAAGTCATGTGTCTGTAACATGAACCGTTATACCATCAAGATCTATCCTTAAGAAATTTTAAGTTTATGGGTTGAAACCCGTCTATTCAGCTTGGAAACAAACTCAAAGGGTTTGTTTCCATCAAATATCATCTCATAAGACTACAGATGCATCATGGTTCATACATTTATAGGTCCCCAACCCATATGGATCACCTTAAATGCACCCCAACTCATGTCTTTTATGTCCCAAGAATTCCTCATATTGAATAAATAAAATTCCTTATCAAATATTAATATTGAATAAAGGATATATATTTATCATTATTTCCCCAAATAATCAAATAGATTTCAATGTAATCACCATAAAAAAATGGTATACAGTTTTGGAAATTATAATATCCATGAAAAATGATATGTATAGTTAGGAGAAATTAAATGTTCAAAAATCATATGGAATTGAATATTTTAAGGGGAAAAGGAATTATGGAATTCAATTACAATACATTACTTGGATAAATCAACCATAAACAATATAGAGTATGAATAAGGATGGTATCAATACAAAATATCCCAAGTGGGGTAAATTGAAGGATTATTATCATTAATGAAAAGTAAGAACATTAAAAACATTTTTTTGGAATATACAATATTTTTTTTAAAAACTTTTGAAACCCATTTTTTTAAAACAACATTTGAATACATTTTATTTATAAAGTAACCTTTTAAACATGAAAAGGAATTTTCAATTAAATTATGATTTTTAAATCCATACATGTCATACAAGGTAAAAATAATATTCTAATTTAATGGTAAAAAGGTTAAAAAAATTACTAGTTCAGAAAGTGACAAGAAGATTCCTTTGAAAACATTGTTAAAAGAAGAAAACTATAAAATATATATTTAATAAATCAATTTGGAAATTTTAGATTATTTTTTGAAAAAAAAATTAATACAATATTATTTTTATAAGAAAGCTGGTTTTTTGACTAAATAGATAAATCATGTCAGTTTTTTATAAAAAAATTAAAAAAACCTTTTTTTGTACCAAATACTGGGAAAATTGAACGACTACTTGATAAATGTCATGAATAATAATTTGAGATTAAAATGAATGGTTTTATTATAAAATTATAAAATAATTCCCTCTATTGTAAATTTAGGTGTCGACAGTCGTGAACAAAATGATATTGTAAAGTAAACCATTGAAATGACCATAACATTATTGTGAGAATCAATCAATGAACAGTATATGCATGTCAAATTTAAATCCACCCAAAACATGGGAAAAAATAGTAACATTTTATTACACACATAATCATAGAATATTAATGAATACTGGGAAGAAATATAACCCAATGAAAATAAATTGGGTTCAGAAATTCTTTTCCACTTGGTAATTTTAACTCAAATCCCCATAGATGGAAAAATTCAAATTGAAACTCAAAATATCACGAATAATAAATGAATAATGATATTATATGACAACGTTTCTGTATGTACAACATATATAAAAAATTAGGTTCACAAAAATAAATTTATTTTTTTAATTGAGGGTTAATAATCACATAAGAATGTGATATTGTAAATACAATCAATAAAAACGTTCTCGGGGAGAATAATATTTAAACATTCCCAAGTGTCACATGCCACATTGAAACATTTGAATCATAATATCCATGAGGTAATAACATTAAATGAAACTTATAATATCTGGTGAATAAAACTATTCATGATATAACATGTCTATGGGCAGTATATACTGCATATAAAAGAAACTAGGTTCATAACATCAAATAAGTCTCAATGGAATGTAAATTGAGACGTAATCATTTACTTGAGATTACTTTTTTAGTGAACATCCTTTAACAACAGGTATACGGGTTTTAAAATTGTCAATAACTAATATCAAAATCATAATCATATTTATAATATAATTTAGTTCCTTCATAAAATATCTTATTACACATTTTTAACAATCATTCATTATTTTCACTATTTCAGGTGTTAATTGCCTTGTCTTTTGAGCATTTTTGGATTTGTTACTTATTGTTCATATTAATTCAATAATATTTTAATTATATACATAATTTTAATCATGATTTAATTATTATATATATTCATTATATATGTATTTATAATAATTTATAATATTTGGATATAAGAAATAAAATGCTTCATTCATGGAGATGGTAGGTTGTACGTACGCATGAACGCCACATTAATTTCATTGTTATTTTAATGGAATAAAAATAAAATTATATATATGTGCATTTAATAATTCATTAATAATTTATAGATACTATATGTAACATGTTTTTATTAAAACCATCCTTTATACATTCCATGTATAGTGTGAATGAATATTATCGCTTTAAGGGGACAGTAGTCCACACTTCCAAAAACAATGTTATCGTTTTCCAACGACATTGAGTGCATAAAGGTATGTGTTATCAAATAATTTAAGAAGTATAAAGTCATTATATATATGATATATAACATATATAAAAATATTTTTCATCTTAATTCCTAACCATTAGAGCTTGTAAGGAAAAAACAAACACCTTCATTTCTTGTGGCGGTAGTTTGTTGTCCACAAAAATAGTAATTTCGTTACCCATTTAATAGAAGTGTGTGTACGTGTAGGTATAAACATTAACGTACCAACATATAAATATATTTATTATAATTTATTATTATATAATAATGTAATAAGGAGATTTTAGTGGGTCATGATTGGAAATAATACTAAGGATCTTCAGGAAAGATATTGCTGCTTAATTGGGTAACTCTTTTTGGTTTGAAACAAAAAAAGTTTCATTGGATGGATTTTTGCACAAGTTGAGGATTCTATGATGATGTTAGGTATTGTTATGAGTTATTTGGACCAAGATTGTGTTGACCAAATTTCTCTTTATAGGTGTGATGAACTGAGAGTCTTAAGTGCCTTTTTATAGTGGGGGTGGAGTGGCACTCTTTTAAATTTTGGAAAAGAGAATTCCACCAACGCTTTTTCCATTCAATGTGAAAAAATTAATGGAAAAATTTCTATAAATGGAAGTATAGGTTCTATTTAATACCATCTAATGGATTTTTGTACAACATTCTTGGTCATTTGGGTCCATATGTTTATGGTTTAGTCCTTTGTTAAGGTTAATTTAACCATAATCTTTGTAATTAAATTTCATTACATCCACAAACAGTTTTGGCCAAAAACTAATTTTGGAATATTAAAAATTAGAAATTATGATTATTCCAAATATGGAAACCATTATACAGAATTCCAATCCTAATATAGACATAAATGAATTTAAATTTAATCTCACAAATGATAGGACAATGTGGGTTTTTAAATTAAAAAATGTCAAAAACATTCCAGGCTTTGGTATCAAATTTAAATGTAAAATTGATTATCATTACCTAAGTTGGATTTTTTAAATAAAAAATTATTATAATTAAACATTAAAACTAGTTATAAATATAATTTAACATTATTAATTAATTATATGAAAAAGTAGTTGGGAATTAAAAGTAATTATTTTTCACTATTCATCAAAAAAGGAAACATCACAAGAAAATACTGAAAATCCACCCTAACCAAATTTTTATGATCCTATTTGAAATATTATTTTTATTTTTAAATACAATATTTATAAAATTTTCAAATAAATTACTTAAAATAGGTTCTCCCTTAAAAGGATGTAAAAGTGCCTTAATAAAAATATATGTTTTTTGTGTGTAATATTGCATTTGTTCTTATCTCATGCCTTTAAAAATTTAGTGGATAAATATAAAAATATTTAAATGAATATAATATATATATATATATTAAATTAATATCACTCACTAATTTTAATTATTTTAATTTATTGGGATTAAACTAAATTGTGGGCATAAAAATATACTTCTATAAAAACATTCGCATTATATTTAATTGGTTTATATATTTTTTCCTAATAAATTAATAACCATTGAATTAATTTCATGTTTTTGTAAACTATACAATTTCATAAGATAGTTAATCATATTCATTACTATTAATTTAACATCTTGGTTATATCTAATTATATTAAATAATAATAATTTAATAATATATTATTGACTTGTAAAACATGGCCCTACGTGTAATGAAAGACATTAAAGAAATTAATTATTGAATGAGAGGTACACTAACTCAGTGTCATTTGAAATACAATCTGTAAAATAAAATATTTTTTTAAAATATTATAAATATTATAAAATCAATGGATATTATATTCTCTTACAGACTTGGTGATGCGTGTTGTACACACTATCAAATAAGATGTTCATAATTTAATTTTTTATGGTGTTATTGTTTCTATAAATGGATTATTGGGAGTGTGATCATTTTATTTATTGTATATATTAATGACATATTACCTATTGGAAAAAAATACTATTCTTACATTTTATCAATGCATGTCCAAACAATTACTTCTATAAGAAGGAAATAGGAATGGAGGAATATATTTTTGGGGTTAAGATCCATCGTGATAGATCCAAGAGGCTACTCAGCCTAAGTCAAAGTATATATATTGAGAATATAATGAAGTGGTTCAGAATAGAACAATACAAGAGGGTATTTTTTTTTCTAGTGTCGTGTGGCATTTATCATTCTATGAAATTGTGTTCTCAAGCACATGAGGAAAAAAATAATGTTATGGATTCAATATTCATTGTATATTGGGCCAGTCATGTATGTTATACTATGTACAGGGATAGATTTTTCTTAAGAATTAATTGTGGTAGGAAGATATCAATTAGACCCCAGTGACTTCTATTGGATGATAGTCAATACTATCCTCAAGTAACTAAATCAATATGAGGATAAGTTCATAGTATGTGGATTAAATGATGAACTAGTCATTAGAGGATATGAATAAGCTAGTTTCGAAATATATCACTATGATATGAAATCACAAATGGGATACATCATCACATTGAATGGAGGTGACGTGGGCTGTAAGTGCTCAAAGAAGGTAGTGGTCATATATTTTACAGAATAGTCTTAGTATATTATAGAATTTAAGGCAGTTATAGAATCATTATGTATAGTAAACAATTTCCAAGATATTTAAATGGTACCAAGAAGTAAATATCATAATACACCCTATTGTGACAACACTGTCTTGGTGGATCTTGAAAAAGAGACAAGGTTACACTAGCAAATAAAGAACGTACTTTTTTAGAATCATTTGTTGAGGGGGTTTTCTTAACGAGGTGATGTTACAGTGAGTAGTATTTTCCCATAAGAGATTGTGGAATAATCCATGACTAAAAACATGACTCAATAGAAACATTATTATAATGTGTGTTCTAGAAAACTTTACGTTATAGGTAGATTGATCTATTCTAAGTGTGATTTCTTTTAATTTTCTATCCTAGGAACAATTTATTATACAATTAATAAAGATATATTTTATGATTTAAATATTAATAAAACATATTATTATACATTTTCACTATTTTTTCATGAATTTAATTAAATAATTTCTTATATATTATATCACATTTATAAGGTTATAGTCAGTACCCACTATAAAGAGAACCTTGAAATTCTGTGATGATATTCTTAAATATAGATCTACTGTTGGATAATGTTCTATAATGGGACACAAATAATGTGAATTCTAGGTGTGAGTAATTGAAAGAGGATTATGCTTCTTCTCATGAAGTTCACACTTGTTAACCTTCCAGATGGGGGATTATGTGAACAGACCCTCCAGTAAAAACTCCATGTATTTTGGTGTCATTGAATATTCTTATCTTCAGAAAAATTTTAATGGTCAATAGACTTTAAGATTATAATTATGCATGTAATGAATCATGTATTTAGATTTAATGATGAATAACAACACACCATATGTTAGAGAGAAGTTGGGTAAGTAAGGTCCATCATAAAGGACAGTTATTAATGGTTATGTCATGGAAGGATTTCTACCTTCAATATTTATAGAATCTTATATCTTGTCCATCTTATTGGAATATTATCATCACATTAAATTCCCGGGCCATGGCACAAAAATGTTTTTAATTCAGATAGTCAAAAAATAAGTGTCAAGCATATAGGTTGGTGACACATTTTTGTAGCCTACATAATGAGATATTGAAACAAAGGGATTATATTACACATTGAGCATTCATATATGGTTTTCATCTGTATGAAATTGTATTCTTTATCATGGCTCCCTTGACCCATTTCATGATAGTAATATTGGACTTTATGAAATATCACTTAATGCCAGTTAGAATGATTCTTGGAGGGTCACACAGTAAGTGTTTCTTTTATCTCGATTTAATTTTATTTGAATTTAATTAATGATATAAATATCATTCTCATGACCATGGAATAATTTTATTAAATGTATTGTCGATCATAAATAGTTATTACTGAATAAAATATTTAATATATTAAATTTTTTTTCAATAAATTATAGGGGGTTTTTATGGACAAAGACCAGGAATGGTAACAAATATTAATTTACAATATGGTTAAATGATATTTTTTATTGTTTAAGTTAGCTTGTTCCATAAAATAATATTATTATTATTGTTATTACTATCATGGGGTTTAATAAAGATTATGATATTATTTATGAGCTAACATGAAATTAAATAATAATACAACCTTAAACATAGTACGATAAATTAATTGTTTTGACGATTTTTTAGGGTTAGTCAAGATGTAGATAATTTCTATATACAAATAATTCTCCCTCAAATCCCTTTTTCTCTCTCCCCCAAAAAAACAGGAAATGTAATAGTTATTCTTCCTAGATCCAAGGATGATATATCAACAAGAATGACCAGAGATAACTTATTTACTTCTTTAGAAACTACAAATAAATTTTAATTTCATGGTGATCAAAGAATCTTGTGTGGATGGCTACTAGAGTAATTATACCCTTGGATCATCATAGGGAAATAGAGGAAATCCAAGAATGGTTTTCTGAAAGATCAACATAATCAATGAAGAAAGTATCCTAAGATGAATTTATTAATTTCTTTATATATTTAAATTAACTGTAAATTTAACATGAAAAATGAATGATTGTTGTTTCAAGATATTTTATTTAAAAATAATTTTAAATATACCTCCAAAAATTGGTTCTTCTTTTATGCTTGAAACCTTAAAAGAATATATATACAACATGGATTTAAAATACATGACCTCAAAAAAAATGTTAAAACCATTGAAAAAATAATATTAATGTTTTTTGGTACTAGTGTTGTTTTCATGTTCAATGTGGTTGAAAAAACATCCAAAAACATCACTGGGGATCCAAAAATACTCCACATGATCCGAAAACCCTCATATACCATGGTCAGTACCAAAACTAAATAATGATCAAAATAATCATGAAGAGTCAAACTGTCTAGTATCCTATGGGTATTTGTAAGGTGTGAGGAAAAGACTAGTATGATACAACAATGAATCTAACTCATAAAAATTATTTTTTATTTTTGAATAAAACTGCTTTTATGGTTAAATATGAACTAACACAAGATACTAACCAAACAAAAAAACAAACCACTAATTATTCATACCATGAAATGAAAACAATCATTAGAAAAATAATTCAAATTTAAAATTCTAAAATGATGGGATGAGCTATAAAATGAGGGGGTCAATATGATTCCTTGATCATAGAAATAAAATGACCCACATCTATTTCAAACTTATCATCATCTACAGCATACTTGTTGTCACATCCCATTTGTTATCACCATTTGAAACATCAACCTATAGAAAAAAAACTCATTTCAAATAACATAACTAGACATGAGAGATCATAGATGTTCCAAAATTAAAAATACATCACTTTACCAATGAAAAGAACATGATAATATCCCATTTTTATAAGATCCACCAGTATCAAATAAATAGAAAACTAACAAAGAACCAACATCTCTCCCCAATAGACACCACCAATCAAGTTGAATGATATGTATTGTCTTTTTTGAGGATGTAACTCCAAAAATACATCATCATCAAGACATTATGATAACCTGAAATAAAAATATTTAATAACTTTGGATACCACAACACTGAGTCCACTATAGAATGAAACATCATAATAAACAATTGTAAAATGAAGTACCACTTCTCTATCAATTATCAACTCACAAGTACACTAAAAAACTAGAAAAACCACCAAACATAGAATAAAAATACAAGATAGGTCATTTACTGAACACCCTAACATTATCATAAACCTCCATAAACACCAATTCTCCTAGATATGATGGGTTATTGCATAGTGGGTTTCAAAATTAGATCTATGGTGGAAGGATACAGATAGGGCCACATGAGGATAGACTAAGAACATTGAAGTGGGGATGATGACAACATAGAGATAGTACTAGGACACTAACACAAACCCTTCACATCCAAATCATCCATTAACAATATTATGGATTAAAATATTTGGGTACAACCATAGTAGGATGATATAAAATTGTATAAATATGTGGTCCATTTCCTATTCCACTAGGTGCATGATGTAAAAACTATCAAAATGAGAGTAAACACATAGAAAAAAACAAGAAACCAAAGTATATAAACCCACATAGACCGAGATAACCAAGGTTAATAACTAGAGGAAACTATACCATAAAAATATGAGAGACTAGATGAAAGGACCAATGTTCAAGACTGACGTCATCATCACCACAAGGCATTTTAGGAGGAAATCCTAGACATATCCATGACTTATGAGAGAAATAATAATTCAATAGAGGGTGATTTCATTCAAAAACCATGAATCTATATAATTTCATTCATAGTTCAAACCATAGTTATCATTTGAAAAAATTACATTTTGAAATACTAATTTTTTTTTCATAAAACGGTTTATTGGAAAACAAATTACAAATCCTTTGGTTTCATAAAAACAATCCAAGTTCTATAAAAAATGTGAATAATAAATTCACAATATAAATTTTATAGAATATGTTCATGAGTAACATTAAACTAAAAATAAAGAAATTGTCAACAGAAAATCACTCATCTCAATCAATTAAAATATATACATCATGGTATTAAACATATGAGTCTATTGAAGTTAGTATTAACTAAAGTAACACAATCCAAAATACATGAAGCTAATAGTTCAAGGAGCTCTCAAGGTCTCACCAATGTACTAATTCATCCAATTAGATCACTCATGATAATTGGTAAACATTACCATGAAAATGTACAATATACACCTTGTCTATCTTCGTTTGGGTTACCTACTCACCAAATGTATCCCATGTGTAAATATTAATCAAGGTTATAGTAAAAAAAAATACAACCACATAATGAAAGGTTCCCTTTATTAGTATAACTTAAATCAAAAAGAAAAATTCATTTTCAATATCCTCTATATCATATTAAAAAAATCTTCTTTTTGAACACTTTATCAGAGGCCATTTAGGTCTCAAATATATTTTGGATGGAAATATTTTTAAATCACTAATTTATTCCATAAATATCAATAATCATAAAAATCCCTTAATAATTCTTTACAAACATGATACATAAATAAAATAAATGGAAATATCATGATCTAAATTTATTATAAGGGAAATAAAAATTAGTTAGATTCACCTACCTCAAAATCGAAGCAAACTCATCACCATCACATTAAACCATAATAATTGAGAACGATGGATCCTTATTTACATTACAACCCCATAAAATTCCATAAATTCACATCCATAACCCTAAATTCAACTTCCTTGACCATCTAGGCTTCCAATACTTAATGTTGAAGAAAGAACGTGCGGATAAAAGGCAAGAGGAGAGAAAATCCAAGGGAAATCAAAATTCTTCTCAAGAGAAACCATTAGGTTGGGGTATGATACAACATTATAAAAAAGGGGGATATCTCCATGGATAAAGGGATCCTAATTAAAATTAAATATGGTATATTGAGTAAATAAGGATTTATATTTGATAGGGGTGGATATTCACTTTACATTTTGTAGAAAAATATGTAGGTCAGATGGTTTGGACACAATGTTCAGGAAACTACGCATGAACTGTGAGGGAGATGTTGAATTCACCTGCAGACATTGTATTATTTATCGTCACGATATCTTCTATTTAGGAAGAAACTATGCGGGTCACCCCCACACATTAAACTAGGTTACACAATTACATGGAGATCTTACAAGGTTTAAAAAACCATGCACTAACAATTAAATATCCCACTAGAATCCCATTCCCCTATTTCATATTGTTTGGTTCATGGTTATCACTAACCATGCACCCAATTATATTTATCAATTATTTTTTATCAATATTAAACCACTATATCCAAGAAATTGGAAAATTTAACGGAAAATAAAAATCCAAATAAACACATATCAATGACCTGATATGTGTAACAATAAATATTCAATAAAATTTATCAAAATCTTGAATATATATAAGGGAAATTTATGAGATGATATAGTGAGATAAATAAATCCCAGTAAAATTTATTTGTGTTAGATTCCTTCCAAATAAAAACGTATCATGAACTCAGCCATTCTACTAGAATTGATCATACTAAAGAAAGACGCCCTTGTATTATCGTGTGTATGGAAATAAAGTTGTGGATGAACATAAGGCTTATGTGTGTGTATTTAGTGTATGAGTTGGGAAAGACATAACTAATAAAATATAATGGTTTGGATACCATAGGAATAGAATTTCATTTATCCATCTGATATATTGGGAAAGGATTTGTCTTCTCAATTATCCAATATTTATATATGTTATAATCAACATAATGGACTAAATAAATAGCATAGTGGAAATAAAAACATCAATTTTCAAAAGTTACATAGTTAAATATTTATATTATCCCACTAATGGATATGATATAAATTTAATAGATTCGTTATTTTAGTGGGATATCAGATAATAAATTTACTTATTAAATGATTGTAAAATATGGTATTCATATGATAAAAATTTATATTTTAGATAAAATAGAATCATTATCATCCAGTATAACTTCAAGATCAATATAGAGAAATAAAATCTTAATATAATCAAAATTATATAATGGTAAAGAAAAATAACAATAATTCTTAAACAAGAAGTAAAATTCAATGTGTCAAAGTAATCCCTTATTTAATAGTCAAATATTAATTTTATTCAACAATAGAATATAGATTATTATTAGAAGCGTAAAAGGATTGAATTCAGGTGTAAAATAATGTCTTTCGATGAAACATGAACAAATAAACTTTAGTATTCACTTATGAACTCAATATGATTGTGTATGAAAATAATGTAAAGAGACTGAGGGTCTCCTTTCTGGTTTATTCTATCTATGGAATTCATTCTAGGATTATATTTAGAAATATTCTGATGAAATTATAAATTCATTAAAAGGTTTACATTATTTTAATAATTTTTTAGGATATATTAGTTAGAAATAGGATGTTCAAGCATTGGTTTTATAAAAATAGTATCAAACGGTAAATGTTTGATCTAGAAGTAAATGATTGGATAATACTTGTGAAGACCCACTTTGTCCTAGTTTGAGAATATTATGATATTTTTTCCCTTGTGATATTAAGGGAAATAAAATAATTTATCGTAGGTGGGTACCTTAAATAATATTCACGACCACTCCAGTACTCCCATAATAGGTTGTTTACCCTAGGTAAGTAGTTTGGTTAAATTTAATGTTGTTGGTTTTTTTGTAAAATATTTCACACAAAATTAACTAAATATTAATTATTAATGCATATAAAAATTATGATATCATCCAAATGGTTCCTAGGATTGGAATTATAGAACTTAAGTTGAGTCTAGAGTGGGTTTTTTTCTCTAGGTAAGGTGTAAACTCATCCTGGGCATCACAGTCGAGCCCATGCCCCATTTTCCTTTTAGTTTTTGTTTTCAATCATTTTCCTATTTTACAATTCATTCCTCCTTACCCTTTATATTGACATACATATCCAAGATAGTCCCACTTCATATCATGAGAATTTGGGATAAAATATAGAGTGGGAGAGGGAATCATACATCTAGGATCATTCAAGGAGGTAGATCGGGCAATATTTGGTGTATATCATGAATCTAAGACCGATGATTTAGTGTTTTACAACCTCGGGTGTGTCTTTATTTTTTATCCAAAAATACTCCTGGTATATTCTATATGTTTTATTCTTACTTAATAGGTTCTAGGGACCCCATTAGGGATTATCCCTATTTTTTTATCGAATCAAGAGTTTTAGTGGCTTCCTAAGGGTTATTTGTTTGGGAAAACCTGATCACATGGTGTGTGATTTAGTAAAACATTTAGTATGCTCTTATTTTTGTGTTCAAGGATTTTGATGAGGTATAAAATACAATTTATTCCTTTAAATTCTATATAGAGAGACTTTAAGTGTGTTTCTAGACTCAAACAGACACCCTATGTGTGGGAGAATATTGTTGTTTGAGTTATATGGCTAGAGAATATGTACTATACGTGGCTAGAGGTTGTGTATGGTACTTGGATAGTTCCCATGTTGTAATCATGGATAGGTACCCCTTGTGGATTATACCCCATATATGGTTGGAGATAGACCATGTACTAGGGAAGTACAAACCAATTTGTGTTTAGGTGCACACCCTGGTGAGGGTGTTAGTGGAACACACCATACACATGAATTACATACCATGTAGACCATTCTTGGATGTTTTTCCTTATCTTATCACTCTAGATCTATAATAGGGCTTTTAAATTTTCCATTCAAAGTGATTTTTCATGTAGTATGTGATAGTATTTACCTTGGGGTGATTTGAGTCTATTTTAGAGTAGTTTGAGTTGGTTCTATGTTTTGTGGAAGGATTCCTTCAATGTTATATTCTATGATCCTTTCAATGGTACTGATCATGGGCGTGAACCTTGAGGTGGATTCATTATATTATTAGTTAAAATTTCCATTGAATTCCCAGAGGTTTAGTTAGAAGTAAATTTAGATGTTTCTTAGAACATGGGATCAGGTTTTCTCTTAGATGGTATCTCTAGATATACTGCTTTAGATTTTGATGAGTAAGAGCAGTTAGTCTAGGGTAACATCATGGAGTATCTATAATGGATGTGTGTCATTTAGAAGATTTTGATATGTATCAAAGGGACCCTATAAGATTCCTTTTAATGCATAGTATTTTTTAAGACTTGGGTTTTTTCAGATAGGTCAGCTTAGGTTTCTTTTGATGGGCTTGACCCATGTTTTTGGATGTGCTTAAGGGGGAATGGTTGGTACACAATGATTAATTGTACCTATTAAGGATTCCTCATTTCCTGGATACCTTTAGAGGGTAAATGATGTGCTTAAGCACTGGTGTTGACTGGTGCAGGTGTTTGTTAACTCATGTTTGGTTCTTTAGGGCTTGGATATGAGAGTTAGATCTTTGATGTAGTTTCAGAGGTGAGATAAAATTTATGGATGTTATGGGTTAAGGAATTGGCCATGAGTTTTCTGTACATGCGCATCCATTAGATATTTTTAGTATGTTATTATGATATCATGTGTGATCTAGGTGATTACAAACTCCCCACACTAATATAGGATTCTATATAGCAAGGGGATTTGGACTCTTGAGGTGATTATGAACTCAAGAAATCTGTTATGTTTTTATTTGGGTGTAGCTTTCTCTCCCGATTGGTGATGGTCGATACTTCACACACCCTTTACATTACTATTTTTCATTTATAGTTCTGTAGGACTACTAATAATTTTATAGGTTCTCTAGTTGGGTCGACTTAGAGGTTCATTTCTCTTTGTCAGATTATTCTATTATATTCTTATAGCTTTGTAGAGGTTTTTTATTTTATTAGAATACAGAGATGAAATACTAGGTTTTTTATTTCATTTATGTTGATTTGTTAATCTTATAAATTTTTTTTGATCTAGAAGATTCACCATATATTATGTGGTGGGTGATCCATGAGCTGTAAATCCTATAGATTTAGCCAGAGGATGGAAATATTTACAACAAGTGTCAGGATAGATCATGGTATTTTTTGTTTTATTTTATTTTTTCTAACCCCATTTTATTTTCTTATTTGTTTATTTTTATTCTAGTTGTAATTGTTCAAATAGGATGGGCATATCACATGTTTCATTAAGATGTTATGACATCAGTTGTTAGGACCACTGTTGGTGGTGGACTATGTAGATTTATTTATTACACATTTTATACGAGCATCAATGTGTATATAGATCCATATTTTATTATTTTTTGGTTGAGAACAGGATGTATAGTTGATGGGGCTAAATCCAAATGTTTATTGATCGAGTAGGAATACTCATGCGATGTCTGAGAATCAAGAAGGAGTTGTTAAACCATTGTTGGGGAAGGGGTATGTTGTATAGATCAGAGTCAATTGTAGATCCTTTTTAATTTTTTTCCTTTCATTTATTTAGTTTATATATATGGTCAGCCAGTGGGATAACATATGATATATATATATAATGGAGATGAGTCTGTATGACTATTTCTACATTTCATTATTATAACATACTATATTTTAGTGATTTATTATGTATACTCTTATGTTTATGGATGTGTATGTTCTTAGCATACATTAAACATTTAATAAAAATTTATTTGAGTGTATATTATCCCCGCTATATGGATTATATTATTTCTAATAGTCGATATCCTCAAGGTTATTGGGAGGTTCTTCTGATCTTTGTTTCAGGCTAGATTGGCTGGTGGGTTAGGTCAACTCAGCCTCCTTTGTGATAAAATGGAATCAAATCCAATTCATTTTTATTTTTATTTTTATTTGACTTATGGTTGATATGTGGTGTAAGAATATAGAAAATATTGTGATTCATATCAAATTGGTGCATCATAAGCACATTTTCTGACCGTAAGTACATGGTATGAGGTTATCAGATTTCAATTATTGGTTTTCATTTTTACAGTAGTTTAATTTTACCTTGTCTAAAGTATTTTCATATTTGGATTTATATATTTATTATGGTTTTTTGGATATTATATAATTGGAAATAGTCCTATATACATGAATTAATCTAGTCATTTAGGATTCACATGACATGTGCATATTTTTGTGTTATTTTACTGTCAATGGAGGTTCAATTTTTGAAGTGCCTATAATGACCTACTTTGTGTTTACCCATATATTTCCTTAGTGGGATTATAATCAACTTAATTATTGGTATTTTCTTCTGATTAAATTAGATGTGGATCTTAAGGATATATATACTATGGTGGTGGAAATATAGTCCCTTCATTGAGGTATGTGTGGAGACCCTAGTGGGTTGGTGTGGTCTTTGGGTACCCAGGTGGTGGCATCATGAGTTCAAGGATTCATTAGAGGTGTTTGGACTGGTCCCCAGTTTCCCTGAGGATTTTGTCCTCCAGAAAATTTTTATGGTTAGGCATGTTGTTACCTTGGTCGTGAGAGGTGGATCATTAAAATTCCTCTTGGTATTGGGGTAAAGTTGAGATGGTAGGTTTGGTTGTTTTTTCATCCCTATTTTTTCATCTTATGATTTTGGGTGATATGGTTGGATAGTGGTCAGTTGATCATGGTTTTTTACTGATTCTTAATTAGTGGGAGGTTTTCTGGTTTCCAAAATTTTGAATATGAGAATTGTGGGAAATCTATTTTGTTATAATTTACATGCATTATGAGTATGGTCGTTGGTTTTGGTGCATTAGACTAGGATTGGTGGAGTGTTTTTCATGTCTTGGAGGGTCCCAAGTTGTTTAATTTTGGTACACCTGTTGAGGAGGATGCTCAAGTAGTGGTGTACAAGAAGCCAAATAGTTCTGAGGAAATTTTTGGTTATTGGGGGTTACGATCCTTATTTTATGTTATTGTTAAGCATGGAGGATTTCATTCTATTTAGCTGGGAAAAATAAACTATTATACTTACAATTGGAATCTACTATGTCTAGTCATTATGTTTAGTAGATTATGGAATGTGGGATATAGAGTTTGTTCATTTTTCCATAATGTGATAATAAGGATACTCCTATGGCGGGGATTGTCTTATTAGTCTTCTATGAATGACTCTCATGTTGGGAGAGTTGTGGGTGCTATGATACTTGTTAGTGGATCGTTGTGGTGGCATTTAATGTGCCAATAATATAAATATATCTTAGTAGTAGGATCACCACCATGTATTCTCAAGGATTAGAAGTGTTATTTTGGATAGGTTATGATCTCCAGTGTCATCATGTGTTAATAAATTCATGAGATGTTTTTTAATTTTTTTTTCTTGGGTGGTTTTTAGAGGAGAATGGTAATTTTTTCTAGGAGGCTGTCTCATCTAATTTTTTTGTCCACTCCATTGGTCATCGAATATTGTGTTCACCCTATGGTATGAGTTTGGATGAATTTTTAGTCATACATATTTTTACAAAATATTTAATATTTCATTAATTAAATATTAATTATTTTCATGTGCTAGAATGGTGATATCATCAAAATGGATCATCTAATTGGAATTTAGACATCATGATTGAGTCTAAAAAAGGGTGTATTTCTAGATGATATGTAAACTCATCTCGTGTGTTGGTCCCAGGCCTAACCCCCTATTCCATTTCCTTTTCCAATTTACCTTTCATTCATCCTTCACCTTTGACTTATTAAAAATGATTGAGATGGTCCTACCCTTTGTTGCACTCATCCAAGATTAAAAATGTATTTTAAGGAGTGATCACATTCTAGGTTTTATCTAAGGATCTAAATAATGCAACAATGGGTTTATATCGTATATTTGCATCCAAAACATCATATTTTTTACAACCCAATGTATTTATTCATTTTTTATCCAAAAATATCAATAGTGTATTTTTTACGATTTTATATTTTTTTGAGTTTTTGGGGACCCTTAAGGTCTTATTCATGGGTTTTTGGGGTGACTTAAGGGCTGTGAGCAATTCACAAGGGTTTTCCATTCGAGAAAACAAAATCACATGTCATGTAACTCAAGAATACACACTATGTGTTAATTTTGGTGAATTTTTTATGATGAGGGATACTTGGAATTTTTTTTTTGGGATAGACCACGTATAGTTACTAGGAGTCTGGCTGGGTACACATCCAAATACGTCGTTTTTTGTGGCCATATGGTTGTGTGGGTTACATGGCCAGATCCTGTGTATGATATATGGTTAGAGGCCATGTAGGGTATTATGTAAAGTCCCTTATGGGGACATGTCCATGAACCCCATGTGGCGATGATTTCATGTATGGTTGGAGACATGTTGTGTACTAGGTAAGTTCATGCTACATCGGGTTGAGGTACATGGTCTGGTGAGGGTGTTGGAAGTACAAACTATGTAATCCCTTTAGGGAATAATTTTTTTTCTCTTCTCACTATGAAGCTCAAATAGGAATTTTAAATAGTATATCATGTGTTTTGTTTCATTTATGATGCAATGGTACAGACCTTGGTGTGATTGTAGGTTATTTGATAGTATTTTGGATTTTTCTGAGGTTTAGTAGGAGTATTCTGGTATGGTTTTGTGCTAGAATCTACCTAAGGGTAGTGAGTTGGGGTGTGATCCTATGTGATAGTATTGATCTTGTTGGACTACTTATCTTGAGAATTATAATAGGTTTAATTAGATGTTCTTATAAACCATTATTGGAATGAATGATAATTTTGTCTCTTGGATGAGATCTCTAGATCTTGGTTCTCAAGGTTTCAATCAGTAGGACCCTTTAGGATGGTGTAACACTGTGGAGTGTTGGGTATGGTTGTGTTCTATTGAGAAGAATTTGAGATATATTTGAGGGACCCTAGAAAATTCCCATTCAAATATAGTGTTGTTTGAGTTTTGGGTTGTGTTCTAGAGAGGTAAGATGAGGTTTCTTATAATTTGATTTACCCAAGGATATCGATGTGTTTTGGGGGACCATGGAGTGCGACCTATGATTTTTTGGACCCAGTAAAGATGAATAAGTTCATATTTCCCTTGATAGTGTCGGTGTTGTGGTTCATCATTGTTGTTGATTGGGGTGGGACTTGGTCATCATGTGTTTGGTTCCTTAGGGATTAGATTTTGAATTGTCTTTTTATCTAAGGTTCTAGAGAAGAGAGAACCTTTATAGATGTTATGGGATAAGGCATTGCCCCATGATTTATGTATTCTCCCCTTAATTTTCTGTTGTTAGGTGGGTCTAGAGTGGTAATGGGTGATATTTATAAGTGAAGGACCCCTTTGTTTAGGATTATATCTAGCTATGTGGTTAGGAATAGTGAGTTGTTGAGTCACTCACAAAGTTGGTTATGTTTTCCTTTTCCTATTTAGTAGTCATGGATGTTGAGAAGGCCCATTTGTTTGACTATTTATCCTCGAAATCTCAGTGGAACTACTAGGACTATGATAGGTTCTCTATTTGGGTCTACCTATAGGTTTCTTTAACTGGTTTAGATCATGCTATTAGAGACCTAGATCATGAAAGAGGTTTGTTGTTGTCTTGGATTTCTAGGATAAGATACTAGGGTTTGGATTTCTTTCATGTTGGAATGTTTGAGGCATGGAGATAATTTTTTATTTAGTAGATGCTCCAGATGTTGTGTGATTGGGTGAGTCACATGCTATAAATCCTCTACCTTGGTAAAGAGCACAGGTTGATCTACCTCAGATATCAAACTAGATCTTGAGGTTTTTTCTTGTTTTAATTATTTCATCTCCTTATTATTTATTTATTTTATTTTTTATTTCAATTTTCATTGATTAGCATGGTTGGGAATATCATGTGTTTCATGAACATGTTATGATAGTTATTGTTATGACCATCATTGGGTGTGGACTATTGGGGTTTATTTATCACCTCATGTACATTCACCTTAGTGTGAATACAGACCCTTATGTCTAATTTTAGGTTGATCATAGGATTCATAGTGGATGGGGATGAGGCCCATTGTTTCTTGATCTGGTGGGACTACTCATGTAGAGTCCAAGGACCAAGTCAGAGTAACTCAACTATTTTTAGAAACTGAGTATGTGGTATGGTTTGAAGTTGGCATTAAATACATTTTATTTATATTTCTTCAATTTATTCATTATGTATATATGGTTAGCATATTGGGTAACACTATTATATGTATGGAATGACCATGAGTCGATATGGATGTTTTTTCATTTCATTATTATAACATGGTTCTATTTATGTTACTTATTTGTGTATACTATGAGGTTTATGGATGTTGATTTTTTTACATTATTTTTTATTTTTATTGTACTCTAATTTCAGGTAATAGTCTCCCCACTGTATGTATTAGTCCCTTTTCATTAGTTTGTAACCACTAGTGTATGAGGAAGTGTGCTTGAGGCCTTGTCACGAGCAAGATTGGGTGGCAGGTGAGGTTGAATCAAGCTGTTTTATGATATTGCATTATTCGACCATGGTTCTCAAAACCTAAAATAGGTTCCATGATGGAAGATAAACGTTTCCATGTGAGATATAATCATCAAAAATAATTTATGTAGTTATTAAAACATCGGGGATTTATTCAATAAGAATAAATTCATTTATTTTGATGAGTGTATGATATCAAATATATATTTCAAAAATGTGATAAATGTATAGCAGTTTAAAATAAAAGTATAAATTGATGGATCATGTAGTTTTAATTCAAGTGATGAATCAATGTGTATCTTTATCATGATGTTGGATGGAAAAAAAATTTCGGGCTTTGTTGGATCTAAATAGGGGATTTGTATTTTTATCTGGGTTTCCTTATAATGTGATAAGAGGTGGTATTATAAATAATGGTTCTTTTCAATATATGAGATAATTTGGGTGATACACAACATTATATTAAATACGATTCTATAACATATTTGAAACGGTGGTAAATATAAAAGGATTTATATCTAGTATAAAATAGTTATTCCCTGATATTTTTTATAATATGACTTAAAGAGTTATCACTACCCAATAGTTGAATATTTTAAACAATAAAAATATAATTTTTAAAATATTTCTCCAGGCATATAGAATATCAAAAAAGACATAGGTGTTAATGGATTATTAATCAAATATCCCCAAATTATGAAATAAATTTCCCATAATAATTCATTTATTCCATCATAGTATATGTTACTTTCTAACTAAATTTAGTGAGAGGTTTTATCAAATGGTCATAGAGATATTTAGTTGTGATTAAATAGAGATGTCCTGAGTTTGAAACAACCCTTAAAAGTGAAGTGAACATAAGGCCTATCTTTTTTGGTATAATTTGTGATATGATTAGGAGGGTTCTTGTGTATAGTTTTTAGTATTATTTAAGTAGTTTAATAATATAAAAAAATATCATTTTATAACTAAGGTACACTTCATTTGTTAGGTTGTATGTATATATTTCATGAAGTGAAATGATAATTGATCACTCAAATTACAACTTTTAGTTATCCCAAACTAATGATATTCATGGAGAATTATAGGATGTGATTAAATGTTAAAATTATTTTGGGTGGTATTTTATATAAATATATGGAATTTATTGGTATTATTCTAGTTTTATTGAAACAAAGAGAGGGTGTGAATCATTTTTATCAGCACTTACTAATTAAATCTTTTTTACCTCCACACTTTTTACGGTAAATGTTTTTCACACTCTCAGATCACCTTCTAATTCCATGCATATTACATAATAATGAATACCCATGAAAAAAACACATAAAATGATTTCCAATGTTCACTAAAAATATGTGAGTTATTCCTCAGTGTATGGTGGTTTTCATCCCACACACACATGGTTGATATTTTTTAAAAAAATAAATTAAGGGTATTGGGATAGCATTAAATCTATTTGCATTCCACTAACTAGATTGCTTGTGGAGCACCAATTGGAAATAAAAATCACCCACATAATTTTTCTCTAGTT
The DNA here is from genome assembly GCA_963277665.1 of Viscum album. Classification (NCBI taxonomy): domain Eukaryota; kingdom Viridiplantae; phylum Streptophyta; class Magnoliopsida; order Santalales; family Viscaceae; genus Viscum; species Viscum album. The sequence continues at coordinate 440,120,524 of OY728135.1, read as the reverse complement.
AGGGAACCAACTAGTCATTTCCATCATAATAATATTTATAAAAGAAAAAACACTCATCATCGAAGATTTCGGGGAATACACTGAAGGATTGGGTTTCATTTGGGCCAAAATGAGTTAAAAATCACAAAAGGGGATCAATTCACTAAAATCATATCATTTGAAAAAAAGGGCTATGAAAAGTTCCTCCTGGTGGCATAAACTGATCCTCAGGAGAATGATTTGAACCTTTACACAATTTATATTGAGTTGTAAGTGTCATTACCCCATAAAAACTTCAACAAATCAAACCTCCTAGGACAAAAAGTTCACTAAAAGGGCTTTACTAATGCCACAAAACCAGTAAATACATCCTTCCATCTGCCCTAAATGGGGACATGACCATGGATCCTCTAAAGAATCATTGAATTCATGAAACTCCAATCTTCATGAGTGAAAGTGGAGATGGATTTAAATGGGAATGAATCCTTCACAAAACCATCGTTCATGGGATACAAAGAACATGGGACCATGGTAGAGACGCATTTCATGAATGTCATGACCTTTGTGTTAGAATACATTCCATCTTTGAAATTGTGGTTTCTCAAGATAATTATCCTTTATAAAACCTTCCCTATGTGAACCAAGACTTTACCCCAATAGATGTCCATCATACTCCATGAAGGCCACACCGTCATGAACCCACTGTCAATTTCAGAGACCATGACCTTTATTAATCGCACAACCTTCAGAAAACCTATCAATCAGGCCTCTCTATGGTGCCTCCTTTCTAAAACACAATTTCTCCAATATTGAGTGCCCAGGTCCCCAATAATCATTCAGGCCTGGTTCACCCATGCTTTGATCTTCTGCATAACCGATATCATGAACCCTCATACATGTCCTCTTTGATTCATGAACATCCTAGATTGTTATATCTCATCTATATCCTAAGCATAGGTGTCCTATTTTCTCTTTCTCCAAAGCATAAGCGCCTTAATTTTTGGGACCACCATTTTCTACTTCATTATGGTAGTGTTTACACCATGTTCCACCGATAGGATCCTGAATAGTATACACATAGGCCTTAAAGATGGTATCATCAATGAAATATATTACCTTTTTCCATTGATGACTTCTAGTGTTGTATCCACCTCTCCTACATGAATATGGTCACCCAAAGTGTAGGCACATCTCACATCCAATCTATATGGCATCAAACTGCACAGCCCAACATCCAATCTATACAATGTTATAATACATGATAATTTCCTTGTGAAATGATGTTAAACTATAGACATACCGTGTGCGATGAATTTTGGATGAATCGTATAGGACTAGTATGGATAAACCCCACCACAAACCTTGTTTTATTGACAGAGGATGACGCATTTATGATTATTAAGGTATGACACATTCCTCAAAACTAAGGGATAAATCTCTTTGGTTGGGAAGACCTAAATGTAATCCCTACACCATACATTATTGTCTCTCCTTCGGTGATGTTGGAGTACTTTCCACAAGATGCTAAACTACATGTACAGGTCCAACTACATGTTCTTAAACTGAGACATTGAACAATATAGGTTTTGATCCCAATTTCGTAGCATGGTATCAGGAAACTTTCAAGTGGTTCAAGATCAACATCCCAAAATTCGTATAAAATTTACATGTATTCCCCTTGATAAGTTTCAACTTCAATGTGTGATCATCTCCCCCTAGAGACACATTTAAAACCATATAACTCTCCCCACAAGAGGTTAAACTTGTTATGCACATGTTCTTACAATATTTTAAACTTATGACCTACATGTTCCCATAATATATTAAACTTATGACCTACATATCCCCATAATATGTTAACCTTTTGACCTACCTATCCCCACAACACATTTAGAATATAACATATATATCCCCACAATAAATTAATCCTATAACATACCTATTCCCACAATATGTTATACATGTTACCTACCTATCTGAAAAATATCTAAAATAAACGACCTTATCTAGAATATCTACCCCATACAATAAACATGGGATGTCTACTGTAAAAATCCACAGAATTCATATGCCCCTCTAGAATCAGTTATCTTCAAGACATCATGGGATTCATTGGGTTTTGTGCCAAATATTCCTCACACATGATATTCCATCATCATTAAAAGAGAAAAACATTATAGGTTCCCAACACACATAGTATCCAAAAATTATAATACATTCCCAATGATACCATATTCTCTAACCATAGTATTCTTCCCTATCTAATTGTAATAAGAATAATTAACTAGGGTCCACCATGATATTCTGATGAGAATGAGTTTCATGATCATGAATCAATTATTTTAAGGAGACCCAAATTGGGTGATGATCTCCAAGGGGGAATCCATGGAAGGAGAAACTGACATCCCATCATCTTGTTTCGATCATGGAGCCAACATCACTAACCATGATTGTAGAGATCTCCCACATTTAGAAAAATGGAATGTGTATCAAGTGAGAATGTGTTCATTTCATGCCCCATTATAAATTAATAGAAAACAAAAATATCAAAATAATAATAATCATTGTAACATCATGAACCATCCCACTAGGTCTGAGCTAGGGTGTCATGTGTCCTCATGCACACCTCCACGTATGCAAGAATCTATTGACTATCAATGAGGGTATGTGTCTTTTAATAGGGAGACTATACCCTTAGTATCATGTCATATAGAAAATAAAAATATATATAATAAATAGTCATATTAATCCTGTGGAAACTAAATAATCAAGGAGTACACATGTAATGTAGATAATAAATGGTCTCTAATAGTGTCAAGACAAAGAAGAGTATAATATGAAGTGGGTAAATAAATAAATATAACTCTAGTAATCCCTAAATTAAATCCCAGTACTACCTCCATCGAAATTCTCCATGGCTCAACCTTCATCCTTGGGATGATTTCCCTTACTCTGATATATGTAAATTAATTTTACACACACATTGGGATCTCTGTGTTGGGTGTGTATTTTAAACACAACAAGAAACCACCACTGCATCCTTAACTGATGTTTTCATTCAAATAAGTGTATTCCATAAATTAATTGAAAATGTATAGGATTCATACAAAATAAAAAATTGAGTACTCGTGTGTTAACCAATCCACCACCTTCCCCATCCATGCCTACTCTGTCTCTATGATCGATGGAATTCCAAGATATTGGGACTAATAAATAATTACCCATAATGGTAATAATAATGCTTCCCAGCATTGTGTGAACATGCTACTTAGAATCCACAATGCATCAAGTGATTCATGTTCTTGGTATCTATTGGCATCTTGTGATCGTACTTGGAATCCATTAGGCATGGAGTAACATGCTCCATTGAATCTACAAAGAATATAGTGTATCACATGGAATATATGATAAACCATCCCATACTTATGTTTAACATAGGTCTGTCGTCACCATCCTAACAATTTATACGCACTCCCAGTTTATTGGATAAACATGTCATAATTTTCCACCTACTTTGGTCACCAAGAACCTCCAAAGTAATGCATAACATGGGAATAACACAAAAGAATGTATATCATATCAGCATTAGTAAAAGTAGCAACATAAAATAAATTTGATCATTATAAAACATGAATAAAAAATCTATTAACGTACTCACAGAAACTAGTATCACATAAGACTCTCACAAGAGACACACACCCACATGAGATGAAAATCAAGAAGAGAAATAAAGTGTTCGAAAAAAATATTATATTATACAAATAAGTGTAAATAAAATCCCCAAAAAAGGTAAGGAACTTCGATCCTCAATTCGATGATGAAGAACAGAAATGTTCGATAAGGAAATATGTCATGAATCATGTCCATGAACTAGTAAGATAAAAATTCTCAGCATGGATTCCTATAACCAAATCTAACAATTTTATTTCCTAATGAAAGAAAATATCATATGAAATAAAATCTTCTATCTATTAGATAATTTATGAATTATGAAAATTATTCCAATACATGTTATTATCAGTCTCCTTCTTAGAGAGTAATTATATTTTCATTTTAGATAATATTTAATCTCTCTAGAATAATATTAATTTTATTATATTTAGTTGTCATTCTTTAATAAAACATGATTATTTTCCTTTTAATATTTTTTTTTCATTTTTTAGGAGGCTTCTGAGGAATAAATTCACAATTTACCAATGAAAAGATTCCTAGATATTATACCTTTTAAAACACAAATCTCAAGGAAATAGGTGAGGGGGATTTCCATTATGATTGTAAAAAAACAATAATTACTTGATTTAGTCAAATATGACTTCATACATTTCGCATAAAGGAATCTATAAACATCTCAAACATAAATGTATAGCAAAAAACCAAGGCTGTAAGGGTTTAAATATTTTTAAGAACGAAACCACACATATAGTTGTATCGTTATAGTCATTAACAAAGTTAATGATTTATTTTTTCTCCCAATCATTTATAAAATGTGGAGTTCTTATGTCTTTATAAATGTTTTTTTTACAGGATAATGAATCAATGGAATTTGACCCCATGAATTTTGGAATTTAAAAATTGTTGAAATGGGAAACGATCAATATAGGGAAGAAGAAAAATAAATAATGAAATACAATTTTCCTCATAATAAATATTTGGTAAGGGTAACTAGGATTTACCCTTATATAGCTCCTATTTATTTTCTGTGGGTTTGGAGTTTACCTTTACAAAACATTTAAACTTCTTCCTACCCTTATGTAACCTTTAGAAATTAAGGATTTCCCTTATTCAGCTCATAGTTTACCTGATGTAACCTTTAGAAACATAGGTATTCCATTATACATAGACCAATATCCCTTATGCAGCATTTTTCATCCTTTATGCAATTCCTAGATAACCATACACAGTACCCAGCTACCATTACACAACATATTTCATACATTTATGAAACAACCTTACATGAGATAGTACCCTTATGAAAATACCCTTTATAAAGCTATTACCATTGTGCGACATTCATCTCACCTTTATGAAAGACCAATTTACCCTTACGTAACCCATGGATAAACACTATTACCTTTATGAAACTCCTTATACCCTTATGTAGTGCATGAAGTACCCTTACACAACTCATGAATTCATTTTTACCCTTAGGTAGGATCATGGACAACTCCATTACCCTTATGAAGGTTTGGAGAAGAGGGTATTACCCTTACACAACCCTTGAAAAACGTGTCTCACCCATACACAATGTCTCTAAAATCCACATTACCATTACATAAGGCCATAAAACCAATGTAAGGGTGTTTTTTATTGAAAATTTATATTTTCACATAAATCAATTATAAATTAAGTACAAAAGAGTGTATAAGGTTAAATTTAAAATTGATACTATTACAGTTTTCTCCCTCTAGAACAATTTCATACCTAAGATGTATCTCTTGATGTATTTCTCAAACAACTCAAGTTAATAAACTTGAACATCTAACTCATTCTCTCAAATCTCCTCTTAGATTTATCCATGATACTATATGATCGAGAAAAGTGGTACAGTCTTACCTCTAATGAATTTCTTACTCTGGTCTACATTCCATACCATACACTCTATTATACATGTGGATCCATTTCAATGCACTCATTGTCAAAAAAAAATCACAAGTTTGGGAACATGCCTCTAGATTTGTGACACATGAAACACATCGTGTATAGCTCACTAGTGATAATAAAGTTATAAATGGTACACCATTGTCCCAATCTGCTCAATGATCTAAACGGGTCAAACAAAATTTGGTTCTTTATTTCCTTACATTCTTAGTTGTTTGTGGCATAACTATAGAGACACTATCAATAAAACTCAATCACCCACAATAAAATCCAATGGTATCCTCCTATAGTCGACATGTAATATCTTTTTTAATTTGAGTGATGATCAATCCCTTCAGAATTTGGTTCACTCTCTCAGAGTTCTGGTGAATTTGAATAGGCCCCACAACCACTGTTTCACCTACATCATGCCAATAAAGTGTTTAACAACATGGCCTCTCATAATGAACCTTGTAAGGTTCCTGCTGAATAAAACCCTAATAACTATTATTGTATATAAACTCACCCAAGGATATATGATCATACGATGAACCACCAACGTCTAGATAATAACCTCAAAGAATATCCTATATTTTGGGTATTATTCTCTAAAACTATCCATCTTTCTAGGGATGGTGTGTTGTGCTCAATTTAGATGGGTCCCTAAGGACATACATAAGCCTTGAAAAACCCCACGATGTAAAACATGTGTCCTTGTCATATATGATGGTCAAGGTAACTTCATGTAAGTATATAATGTCATAGACATAAATAATTCCTAGCTAATACATTGTGTGAGGCCCTCAGATATGAAATGAGTAAGAACCTAGTTTTAGTTAATCAACAACCCCATAGATAGATTCATGATTATGTGGGGTCCTTGGAAACCGCATTACAAATTCCATCTTGATTCCCTCCCACTTACACGAGTTCATCACAATTAGTTGAAGAAAACCACCACGGCACTGGTACTCGATGACATCAAGAAGGAAACCCAATGATTTCCCTCTTCATCTTGCACCACTAGATCTATAATCTAAATTCATGGTAGATATTTATCACACTATTATATAAAACCATATAGTGGTTTGGAAGTACCTTATTAGGTCCTCCATGATGGAATTAGGAACTACTACTCTTCCATGAACAATGATCACATTTTCATTTCCATATGACTACTCGGGGTATCAAGGCACCTACAACTAGTTAATCAATCACTAAAACACACTCTAGGCTAGAATCCTAACAAACCAACACCTTGTATATAAGAGAATATGTGATCACTGAAGGGGAACAATCCATCAATCCTTAATCATGATATGTATCCATCCTATAGTTAGCCAAAAATATAATCATGTTTTAGTACTATTCTGAAGGTCTCCCACCAATATCCTAATATACTTATGTCTTACGACTGATAGAAAATTATATAACGTTATATTTCAAGGTTTATACATCATATAATAGTCAAATATCTTCAGGTAGTCAACCTAGTAACTCTTCCTCAACTTCTTGTATCACTGTCTGAATATGTAACAAAGGAAATTATGGATTTTTTATACAAAAATCCTATTTCAAAAGCGATAGTTTCACCAACACCTTAAAGTGTGAAACATTGATATCATCTCTATATAATGAGTAGGATAATTTAACTCATGGGTTCATAACTAACATAACTAATAAGATAATACATGCTTGATCTATATCAATATTACTCCCATACCAACACCTGAAGCAATATTATACAATTCATGTCTAGTTCTAGGATTAGAGAGTTATATTCAATTTTCTCTTATACATAATAAATTCCTTTTCACACTAATCTGTCCATTGGAAAATTACTACAATACTATTCAACATATCCATTGGTTCGAACTATTAGGAGAAGTCCCAGATAAAATGATGGCAGTATCTGTAAAAGATAGGAAATAACATGATATAAAACATATTTTAGGGATGTTCCTAGGAAATAAATTCCCCCACATAATCTATGTTTATGGATATAACTACATTAGAAAACACATGATCCATGAAATTCAGATTCTAAATCTAGGAGTTACATTTTGATAGCTTAGAGTAAAGTCGATATGCTCTATACATACTCCCAACTATAAGAAGATGTGTGTAATGTTTCCCTGATATTAACAAGTGGATGAGGATGTCATCAATGAAAAACCTGATCAATACATCCCAATTTAGGTGTAGAATCTTATTCATGAGAGACATGAACACTACTAATGGTCATCAATACATGTTAAAGGGTATTAGTTCTGCACCATCAACTAGTTCAAGTTCTAGTAATCAACATAGAGTTACAAACTATCATCCACTTCTTGAAAAATAATATAATTTTACCCCATGATGAAGTACTAGCATAATGAATACATTATGCTACATGTCATCAAGATGAGCCTTGAGATCCTTTAGATCAACTACAACCGTATTATAATGCGGTATTGAAAAGGATTTCACTCCCAAAATAATCTCTATATCAAATTAAACTCCTCTATTAAGAGGAATTACTATAATTTTATCTAGAAAGAGATCCTGATAGTGACACATATCTAGAGGAAAATCAATGGGGCTATCACTAATCGTAACAACATATCAAAGATTTCCATCTATTTTGTGATCATCCCAGGCTGACTTAAGTTTAGATCAAATATACCTACACATATTTTTCATTTTTTGGTCATCATGAACTGATATCCCTTTAGAAAATTAAGTGATTCTTATCTATGATAATAATTAATACGAGCCACATCGCTGGTCAACCTATCCATGTTAAGAATCAAATCAAATGTATTCATCTGTAGAATCATGAATAACTATATAATTCCTTAACCAGATAAGACTATTTGACATTACGGGCATCACTAGTGTAATGAGATTTTCTTTCTAGACCCCTTAAATTACTAGTTTGTTTATTGAAGATGTTCTTTAGGAGTCTGGAAGATAGGTATATGGCTTTAGAGATGAAAAATTTGAAACTATGGTTAATTAATTATGTAAAATTTTGATTCATGTGAGTAATAGGTGTTTTACGACTTTTGTATATGCAGAGTTCAAGGGTAGTATGTGATAGTGTAGCAGTTCATGAAATGGATTCATTTTGTGATAGGGGAATTCACGATGCGAGATTAATTATGGCCGAGGAGCAATGAATTTTTATAAAAGTGTGAGATATTGGAAATTAATGCCTTATAATTATTTCATGTCTTGTAATACATGGACCTAGTGGAATTCATGATGTGAATATGGAGGTCATGTCGTGAATAAGTTGAATTATAGATTTTTATATCTTTTGATCATCCATTTTCCCTCTCATTTGGCCCTTTCATATTCACATGTTTTTGAGGAATATCAGGTGATTTTAAGATATCCTCCATCTTTTCTTCCTCGACCTTAATCCTTGGGTTCTGATGGTATATTTTTAGATATTTGTGGTTATTTATTCTTTTTATCTCCATCATTTCATTATGTTCTTCACTTGGAGATGTTTTTTGATGGTGTTGTTTCATTTTGGATTTGTTTTGGGTGATGTTTTATTGATCCTTGAATGTGATTTAGGTTGATCCATGAGTTTCTTGTGTGGTTATAGTTCACAGTCTATTTATTCATCACCCTACAATATGCAACGAGATCTGAAAGCTTTATTAAGGTAGTAGATCCCCAATATCACTCCTTTTATATGTTATGCATGATATATTCATGGGTTTTAATTTATTTAGGTGGATAGTAAGGGTTTAAATAATAAGTTAATAAATTGGAATCAATGAAATTTATGGGAATGGGGATATATCACATGTTTACGATGAATTGATATTTTTTATGATATTATTCCTATTTATTCCTTGTTGAAAATAATGGTTTTTGGAGTCCGTATTTTTGGTGTAGATGATATGAATTGGGACCCTTAGTGTGGTTGTGTGATTTCACACTAAATAAAATGATAAAGAATATATATATATATGGATAAATATCTAGTTACCCATGGAACATGGTTTGTGAGATAATACCCATAATAAATTAAATAAGTAATGTGATGAAATGCCTTGAATAATTTGTGGAATCCGGAATATATTTTTGAGACGTGTTCTTTTTTTTATGTTTCCAAGTAATGTTTGGGATACTATGTGCTTTTATAGTTGACTGGTTGAGATTTTTGAGGTGTGGGGATGTGATGCGATGTTTGGTTGGCATGGATTTTTTTTAGCAGATGTGTATTTTTGTTATGCAATGTGGTACATAGTGGTTGTGGTTGGGCAATAGTTGTGATGTTGTGTTGAGATGAATTCATTGATGTGGCACAACAACGATGGTTGTTCTGGTGTTGTGGTGAGGGTTTTTTTATGTTGTGTGAGTTTTTTGTGGTGGTTGATTTTATTTTTCTAGTTATCCATGAAAAAAATTGAAATGATAAAATGAAAAAAGATATAAAGGTAAATAAATGATATGGGCTGGATGTGGTTTTGGGTTAAATGAATTAATTCATTGAACATTAAAGGAATGGGAAGTGTAAATGTGATTGAAGTGGATTAGTAAATGGAAGTATATGTGTGTATTGTATGGTTATTGTGTGACATGTTTCATATAGTGTTGGTATAGTTTGTGATTGTTAGTGTATTGTACAGTGGTGGTGATGTGGTGTGTTCTAGCGTGGTTGATATGAACCAATTCGTTGGTTGTTGTGTGCTATCTATATGGAATTTATTTTATGCTATTACTATATGTACCCCACTCGAGTCCCAACAACATGGATAGCGGTTATATGGATGGTTGGAAACCCCATCATCCTCACACTACCTTCAGCAATAGTGATGATACAGATTGGTGTTAGAGATTACACAATAGTGTGGGACAAGGTGTTTTGAGGAAATATGTTATGTGATGAGGAAGTTATGTGATGTAATATATAGTGGGGGATATTCATGGAAGGTGGAAGGCATGATGTTTATTTACTTCACATTCATAATACCCTACTACCCTAGTTATATGATGAGATGAGTTTTAATGGCCTAGGTGTATCTAGGTGGAACATTGTGTTGTAATGCCTGATTTTATCATTTGATTATAGACCTCTCAATGGTGGGGTGAGGATGGATGTATCCCAAACCACATCAGAGATGGTTGGTATGTGATTTTTTTGTGATTAGATGTGACATGATATGTATAAAAGGGATGGGGGCATAGGATGTTTGACGTTGGGGCCTGAAAGAGGAAAATCAGTAGGGAACTGGCATCGGGGAACCATTGTTTTTTTCTCAATGAAATATTATTTTATTGAATACATGATTTTGTGAGAAATCCATGTTGAGCCTGTGTACTATTTATTTGACATATATAGGTTCCTGTTTGATCTATTTTTTGTTCCCTAGTGAATTAACATTCTCTTTTCACATGTGCGCTTGAGACATTGGTTATATCCCTATTGAGTATACATGTATGCTCACACAATGTATAAAAATTGTTTTTTAGATTTCCAAGATGACATTGGGGACCGAGCTAGAAATTTCTTCATTGCATTTTAATTTTTTTGGTTCACTATTTTATAATTTTATTTTGGAATATTTAGAGGCTTTTAAATGTATCACTTTACCTTATTCATGAATTGTGGGGTGGTTTTTATATTACCGTTATAAAATATTATAGATTTTTGATGATGTTTTTATATCATATATATTGATCCAGTTTCATTATAGAAGGTATCTCCTCCCATATATGTGATATTTTTATAACATCAGTTCGGGTATCCGATATGGGGCCTACTAGTGGTAGTTCTCTGGGGTCATTATTTCTCTTCTTATTTTACAGTATCCTTCGAAGGATGGGGTCATGGAATAGTGGTATCAAAGGATTTGGTTTGTAGATATGATGGATTATAGAGTTAGGAATTATGAAAATTGCACGGGTTGGTAGGAAAGTATTTATAGTGGATCTTGGTATGTGACATAGGCCAGGGAGACCAGCTTCAACATGGGATTTTAGTGCCCATTTTGATCTAGTGCATGGACTCTGAGATTGTTGAGTGGCCAAGGGAGGTGTACATATTTTTATTTTTGATACCCAGGGTAGGTACATGTATCAGGAATGACTATGTTTAATTGTGAATTGGGTGAATTAGAAAAATAAATTGAAATAATCAAATAAAATTTTATTAAATTCCATGTTACTGAGATTAGGATATTCTTATTGTTTTTAGGAATGATTCATATTCATCATCTGGGAGTAGCTCAAAAAGATGAGGTTCAGTTGGTCGATCTAATTTATTATCAAATGGTTGACCTGATATAGGAGGATGAGGTTTGGTAGAAGGCCTAACGTTCCTTTCAGTAAAATAATTTTGGGGAGTACAAGGGGAGCATATCTAATATAGAGATAGTTCATTAGTTGGATGAGCTCAAGATCACATTCAGACTGATCCAAGAATAATCTATCTTATAGGTTTTATTATAATTGATTCATATATAGGAAGCTACATTTCATTGGTGCATTCTATTTCTGGGTGACCATAAGGTGGCATAGGTATTGCGTCATGACTTCTAAAAAGAGTTTCATTCAGAATTATTTCCGTTTATGATGAAGGAATCAAAGGGTTTGGATATAATATTCCTTAGTAGGGTATTATGAGTGTTAAAGATATTTGGATCATGTTTAAGGGACTCTTTCACTTTTCTTTGCATGTTTTTCCATATGATGAGTCTAGAGAGTAGCATATAGAGGAGTATTTGGGCCAAATGATTAGTTAATTAGTCACTCCATTTATGCTCCTTACGTATCCTAAGGTGTAAAAAAAGTGGAGGTTATTGATCAAGATCATTATTTGGGATTTTCTCTTTGAGAGAGTACCTCATTGGGGATCTCAAGGATAAGGGTTTCAAGCAGTGGGCTCAAGGTTCTCATGAAGTCAGTGTTCTAACCATTGGGGAATCTACTATAATATATCAATTTCCACTCTTCGGGGGTGGGTGGCTCTCGAGAACCTATGGGAGTATTTATATTTTATGTTACATCTATGGAGGAAATGGGAACAATTATGAATAGTGTCTAAACACTCACGTATTCTAGTATTAGGTAGGTGTTCAAACCATGTTTTGGAAGTAGTAGTAGTTGCCTTCAAAGATTTTGGTCATGGAGGTATACATCAGAGAGGCAGAGGAGTTGTGTGTGGTCAGATGAACATGTTAGAGGTAGTAGCAGCAGTAGAGTTAGGAGTTGTTCAAGGTATAATTAGTTTATCGCCTACCCATTTTTGCGATTATTTGTATTCAGTATCCTCACACTCCATTTTTCTCCCATTTTTTCTATACTTTGATATTATACATGGAAAGAATTCCAGGTCCCCTATTTTTACCTACATCAGTTGGAGGCTAAGATTAATTTTTTAATGTGTGTCAGGGATGTAGACTTGTTATGACACAACACCAATCCATGGGAGATGTATTCTTATTACATATACATCCATATGATGTAACCCTTAGCATGTATTCCTGTATTCCATGAATACATACATTGAATGCTTCCACAAAAAATATTTTTTTATCAGATGTATAAGGCTATTGAGTGGCATTCATTTGGGAGGAAGGTTTTCGTATGGGTGGCAGGCAAGTGGAGCCTCATTACCCTCAGTAGTTTCTGATAACAATGGAATCTCAATTTAAAGGTGTTCCAAAGGTTGTTTATGGGGTTTTGGAGACTCTCTCCAAGGAGGTTATTTCACTTCCCCCTCAACATGATGTCAAGTTTAAGATAGATATGTATTCAAGAACATCTATGATTTTGATGGATCCCTATCGAATGGAACCTAATAATCTATTAGAGATTGGTTCATGGGTATTTGATCTAATTTAGAGTGGTTTCATATGATATATTGTATCATTATGGGGTTCTATAACCTTTTTCACAAATAAATTGAATGATGGTATGAGGTTGTGTATAGAATAACATAGGTAGAATCTGGTCACACATAAAAACCATTGCCATCTTTTGAGGATCAATAATCTGTTTGACATGTTGAGAGGAGATATTTGGGTTTAAATGATCGATTTGTGGTACATATATCACCATTTGTTGTTTGTAAGATCCTATGTTTTTGTATGGGTTTAAATTCCAAAAGTTTCTCAACTTTTCTACTAGCAGATGGGAGGAATATTAAATAGATCATCATTATGTAGTTCTAAGAGATTGTATACATAAAAGTTCATATTTTGGATATGGTTCAAGGTTTGAGGTGTGTCTCAAAATTTTGTATGTGTTTCAGAAGAATAAGTGTTAAAAAACTTCTTTTCGGAAGAAACAGATAGGGTTCCCAATTTTTTTAAGCAATTTGTCCCCTTGGGAGAAACCATGAAACCCTGTAAAGGGTGTCATTTTGCTTATTTAACTATGAATGGTGGGGTTAATGATCTTGAATTATGTATGTAATAATTTACAGATATGGGTGCATTGGATGTGCATTCTTTTCCAAACCATGCGCCTAGCCCCCATGGTTAGTGCCACTTAACCAATAGAAATGCATGGTGGGTGTATGGTTATCCCAAACTGTGTATCGTAGCCATGCATGGTACGGTTCTTAGGCAGTGTGAGATAAAAAATTAGCTAATGGTTTTCCAAACCATGTGTATTAACCATTTTTATCATTAATAGGATAAAATTACCTTTTTTGCATCCCCCATTAAATGGGTTTTCCCTATTTTTCTTCCCTATTTCTCCAGCATCCCCCCCCCTTGGTCTCCTCATCTTCATCCCTCTTCCTTCTGTAGTTTTCACTTATTCTTGGTCCAAATCGAGCACTACCAGGTGTTTTGGATGTGTAATGGTGATTTTATAACTCCTCTTACTTCCTTTAATCATTTTTATCATTTTATGTAATTCTAAATCCATGTGATCACATTTTCCCCATTTGTAGTGTGTTTGATGATTATTTTGATTTCTCTCGAGTAAGCTTGAATCAAGGCTTTGTATTGATTGAGAGGAGTTTCCTATGTAAAAGGTTGGTGATATAGTTTATTTTCCCTAAATTCCTTATCATATATATGATATTTCAATTATATTTCAACCAGGAATTTCCACACCCTATTCTAAACATTCAAATGCGTAAAATTATTTTTCTAGACAAATACATCAGTGTACATTAAACCCCATAACATGGTTAGAGGTCAAAAAACCCTCCTAGAACCATAACATGAGTTTAGTTCAATTAAAAGATATTATAAATTGTTATTTTATTATGATTTTAATTCCCCTCATTCTCATTAGATAACCATTGTTTGGGAGTGAAATTATCCCATGTGGATTATATAATGAAAATAAAATTAATGATTTTTGTTAAATCATTGCCCTTTTTATATTAAAACCACATTTGAAGAGATTTGTCTTAATATATAAAGGAATATTTAAATTAATGATAATTTTCATTCTATGGAATGGGTGCTTCCCGTGGCCTTCTTGTTTTTAAACGAACTGTATTCTGGGTCCCAATTGGATGCTATGGAGTGTTTAGGTACATACATCTTTTTAATTGTTATGATTATACATGAATTGTGTGATATTGTTGACTTACAATATCGCATGAAGGAAATAATGTACTTTAATTAAGTATTAAATGAATTATGATAATAAAGGTACATTGTGCCTTGATCGATGTTGGGTTCCACGTAACATAACACCTTGGCTATGGGATCTTAGGGAAATTGAGATGACCTTATACAGGATTATTATAGAGGGGCCTCAATTAGATATATGTATACGGTTTTTCAAATCTATATGGCTACGGTCCTTGGACATGGTGATTCACATCACTTGGGTTACTAGATATTACATTCCACATTCCATCGATTAAGATGTTGGGAAGGAGCATAATCCTTGTAACATGTGATACTCTGGCATAGAATACCATGTAAATTGTCTTACTAAATCATTATGTCCCTTATGATTTATGATACAAGGAAATGGAATCCCTTATAAATTTTGATACTCCAGTATGGTGTCCCGTATTGTGATTCTCAGGCATGGAGTACCTTATAAATTGTGATACTCGGCCCTAAAATCCCTTATAAATTATGATACATTGCTATGAAATCCCTTATTGTGATATTTGGGCATGGAGTCCCATATTATTCTTCCATGAGTTATTTTGACTATGCACGGATGCTTGAGTTTCACCTTGAGTCTATGCTAGTATTGTGTGTCTATATATATGAACATATGTGTTATTACTTATATACTAAATATATATACATACATAACTATATACTTATATATATATATATGCTGACACATCATCATAGATATTCTATCTTTGGTCAAAGCATGTATGGTTGGTCATGTGTCCTTGAGAAACATAATCCAACTTGTTACTTTCATTCATTTACTACACTACTTTACTTTTTATATATCAAATCCCAAATTTATTTTATATCCATGGAGTGGATTGCTTTAGGAACGATTTGTGTTGGACTAATGATTATATCTCACACCGAATTCGGTATTCCATTTTTTACCCAATCATACCTCTTGGATGCAGGTCACGTTTATTGGTTTTTTCTTCCTCGCTATTGTCCTTCTTGACTAGGATGGAGTATGGGATAAGAGGACCCAACTTTTTCTCATAGTCTTGTCAACGATTGTTGCGTAATATTTTATTATTTTATTTCCTTTTCTATCTAAATCTATTGTTATGTATTTTCTACTTCATGTATTATAATTTTTATATCATAGCATGTTCATGCATGGTTAGATTATTTGGATTTGGCTCTATTGTTTTATTATTATTGGTTGTTAGTTATTATTTTATCTTATGTTTCCTTTCATTATTTATGCTTCTAATCTAATTATTATTGATCTATGGGGTATGTCACCCCACTATACCACCTTTATACCCTCACTTCTAGTTGGTAGCCTTTGGAATAAAGGGAGATGTGATCGAGGTAATGTGACCAACCGACTCGGGGAACCAATTTAGTGGTTCTTAGGTTAGTATGTCACAAAGTGGTATCAGAGATAATAAATTCGATTTTTCTTACTATTTTCGTATGATAGATAGGTTACTAGTAATGTTTCGGCACTTGGTAAATAGCTTGTGTCTGGGTCTTTCCAACCCACACATGATAGAATAATTAATTTTCCAAGGATGGGATTACATATGTTATTTTTAAAGCAGTTTATTGATATTTCACCTCAAGTAATTTGTTTATTATCACTAATTATGAATTTATAGATTTTTACCCTAGTCTAATATGGTAAGGAAGAATTAATACATGTATATTTTTAGCGAAAAATAAATTAACATTCCATTCACTTTCCATTCCATATAGGTTTTGTTGATTGACTTCCTGATACTTGATAAATGTTATTCGAATGATTTATCAGGATGCTTACCTTTTCATCCCATTTTTAGTTGTATATCATGCTTGTTTGATTATTCATCATGTTTTTATTTATTCTATGCTTTTTTGATTGTCTACTTACAGGACTATATTACTGTATTGATATCATTCCTTGTCATAATTATGATACATGTTTGGTTATTAAATTGTTTGCATCATCCAAAATGTTTTCTTCCAACATAAATCAATGGCCGCACCTTAATTAACCAATTATGAAATTTATGATCGATGGATTAATGGATTTATAGGCTAAATCATTACTATATTCAATAAAATTGGACCCATTTTTTTAATATATATAGTTTTAACGCCTTTATAAATTAGAGAATGGTGACCCATATAATTGAACCATCAAATATGGACTTGATGTATTTGGGACTGAAAATAAAAACCTGGTTAGAGATAAATGAATACCAATTATAACTTATAAAGGTGTGTAAATTTTTAATTTTGGAATGTTTATTAATATAACTAAACCATGATTATTATATGTATATTGAAATTTTAATTTCATGAAAAAAATGCCTACCTTTATAAATGTCAGTACCTCTACTACTTGGGAATAACGACACATATGACTAAATTTCTAAATGCAAAACTAGACCCAAGTATGTCAGCTGGGGTATGTTCCTCATGAGATAAACTCATTAATGGTGTGTTAAATCCAGAATAAAATAATTGTTTTGAGTTTCATATTTCTAAACATAGCTTGAATTGATGGGACCCTTGAAGGTAACCTTTTCTTCTTCATGTACATTGATCATAACCCCTTGGGTATATATTTATGATAATGAGATGGTTATTGAAAGTTTCTTCAACCGCTTATGTAATGTTACATATAAATGTTTTGTGGAATATTACTTGACTAAACCCATTAATTAATAAAATAATCTTTATATACTTTTTATCTTTTATATTACGAAACATCTGTTAATTAAAATTCAAATGTAAACTTAAAGGGTGATTTCTTCTATATCATATAATTGACATTTTCTTTTACTAATCTTGTGTGAGAACTTGATAGCTAAATAAATGGTTAAATGAGAATCATGATATAATTATTATAATGATTCATAGAGTCTCCAAATAAAGTTATTAGTATAGTTTTCTTTTATAAATGGTACTTGATACAATTAATACATTTTATTCTTTAAATATTTTGATAATTAAGAATCTTTTAAATTCCCTAAAACTGAAACCTTAATCTAGTCTTCATAGTTCCAACCCTCGGGTATGGGTAACATAAAAATTGTCACCTTTGATGGGAATGGAGATAATACCCATCAGTCTCAGTTAACCATTTCCTTTTTCAATGAGTTAGATTTCATACTTGTATACCTAGTTACCTTTTCAGAGGGGCCTAATTATATTTTTAATACTCTATGCCTCATTAATAAAGGAATATTCTGCTTTGGTTGCATTTTAGAATTGAGAACCATTGTTGGATGTCACCTTAAGTTTCCAGACGAGTGGTTTCATTCGTGTTCCATTTGAATTGGTTGGAATCATATTTTATAGAATGAAAACTATGTAAGGTAGTTGGTCGTGTGCTAGTTAAATTATGATAAAATCTTGAGCATCATGAAATTCTCTAGTTCTATGGGCTATACATGCCTCAGGCATGTTCACTTGTTTTTTTGTTCTTGTGACCTTTCTTCTTTTATGATCATGCACAACTTGAGAGTCATCAACATATTGATATTAAGATGGACAAAAAATTGGGATGATCCATGTGTGTGTGGTAGCATGTCAAGAATTCATTACTCCTATTATGCTATTTAGATATTTCAGTAGTACACAATTTTACATGTAGTGACCGTCACGTTACGAAGTGCATCGTCAAATAGCATATTGTTTGATTTACTCGGTCACGTAATACCCAAAACCATGTGTTTTAAAAATTTCTTGGAATTAGTTTTGAGTACCTGATGGCTTCATTCATAGGTCATATTTGGAGTAGACTGACATGGGAATTGAGAGCTCGTTGTGAGTGTTCTAGCACCATCCCAATGATCATAAGTTGAGTTGAACTAATGATTCAGAACGAAATTTCAAAAAGTATTAGGTGCAATAAAAATACTTATATTATTTAGTTTTTTATTTTATTTTAAATATTGATAACATTAATGAATGTTACTTGGGAAGAACATCTTGTATGAATCTAAGAGTTAACCTACTCAATATCACTTTAGGTAGTTTGTTCCTCTCCTCTCGTCTTCACGCTTGGAATAAGTGTGTTGGACATGTCCTGGATCAAGGTTCAATATTTAGGGAGTGTGTTTTATGGAATGATTTGTCATTTTTTGTAAAATTATTCCATGTTATCTATTAATTTTGTGATCAATGCATCAATTTTGAAGAACATGTACTACTATGTAGAGGGAATACAGCCTTAGAGGACCATTTGGAAATGGTAAAAATGACTTTTCAATGCTATATGGCTAGTAAATTAGGTTTTTCTAGTCCATGAGCGGATGATCTATATATAACTTAGTGTGAGTTCAAATTGATTCTGGATGTATGATTCAGTCTCATGAAAAAAGATAAACTGAGAGTTAGATGGGTCGTTAGCATGTATGTGCATGAAATGAGACATGATAGTTATGTGTTTGGTTGATTACATAACTTTTTATGAAAACTAATATTCAAGGTTATACTTTTTCGGTTACATTTAATGATAATGGGTGCCTTGGGATCTAAGGAAAAGTGGTCAATATTTTAAATAACATATCAACCATTAATCTAGAAACTTATTAAATAAGTCAGTCAAGAGAAATCGACTGATGATTTAGGGATATGATGAATTTGTTTAGGGATTTTGACCCATAGTTAGACCTTTTCTCACGTCATTAGGTGACATGAAACAAGGGTTTGATTAAATGAAAATACACCATGTTGAGGGAGTGTCGCTCAGGAGATTTATACATTCTTATTAATAAAAATTCTTAATGATGTCTTGGAATACACCTAGTTCAGAGATGATCATTTACCATATCTAGAAATTTTCCTGACTACATTGGGTCAACATCGACTATAATCCAAACTAAATAATTAATAATCCAATGGTCTTCTCATTTAGTGTATAACCATCATCTAGCAAGGGTTTTTCGATCTTGAATATGGTTGTTAAATGGTCAACTTTTTACTCTGAGTTCATTAAATTTTTTGGAAGCTAGGATTGTTTGGCTGAGAGAAACCACTAAATATTTATTATTAACTTCAGTGATTTTTATTGAAATGATCTCATTGTACCATGGATAAAGGCTTTGATATTTATTTGGGTTACTTATAGGCCATAGGAGCCAAGATTTTTGAAATAGTTGACCAAATGTGGTTCTAATTGAGTTTCCTCATATTGTTGGAAGTAGTTGATAAGGAATCGAATTGGCCAAGTCATTGGATTATGATAGGTTCATTTTAAAATTAGGACATATAGTTCAAGTAAAATTCAACATGAATAGTTTGGGAATGGACAATTTATATTAATCGTTTTCAATTTAATCTAGAACTATGATCAGAATCATTGGGTGTGTTCAAATGTCATGTGTTAAAAAACTTAAAAGAGGTGTTGTTAGGATTCTAGGACATGCTTCAAAAGGAACATAAAATTGTGTACGTACCACGAATCATAATTAGGAATTAAAATATATAACCTATGGTGTCGAGAACCATAGAAAAGATGATGTAAGAGATAAATATGTGATCATGTCTTAGTTTACAAATACTTTAGTATGCTAGGTATCAATGTTTCGATCGTGGTTTCAAGCATTGTCTTGATTCCTAAATGATTAAGTACCGTATGTTGGAAATGATGACTGTAGGTGTGTTAAGAGTTCATAAATGAAGTAGAACAATTATAATTTGGAAATTCATGAACCAAATAGATTTAATTTTTTTCATTTCTCTCTAAGGATTCTTAGTGAAGATAATTTCTAATGTGGGGAGATTGTGAGATCTTGTGTTTTTGGATGGGTTACAATTACATGAGTTTAATAAAATTTCATTGGGTGGATGGGATTAATATTAAATTGTGCTTTAGAATATAGTTATGAGAGTTATAGAACATAAAAAATTTGGACATGGTTTAAGAAATAAGAGGTGTTGTAGATGTTTGGATGAGTTTTGGGAGCATTAGAATCCAAAACTATATTTTCATGTGAAACAGATTAGGGTGTAAGGTTTTTTTTAAACTATGAGGCCCTATAAAGGGTATCTCAGGGTATTTTTAAACATGAAATATGGGGCACACAGACATGAATGATGTCTGTAATAAGTTTCAGAGGGTGGAATACGATCTGCACAATGTTTTAAAAATTGTGTTCCTAACCTACATGATTAATTCACCCTAACAAGTAACACTACATGGTTAGGTCAAACAAAATGTACTGACTGTGTGGGTTATGGTAGTTGGGTAGTGTGATCTTCACAGTTAGCGAATGGTTATAAAAATCGTATGGCATACTATGTTCTTTATTAAAAGAGGAAAATTGAATTTCTGCTCCACCCATAAATGGATTTTTCCCCATTTTTTATCTTCATTTCACCAACATCCTCACCCATGGGCTCCTACTCTTCTTCACATTTACATTGGTGGGTTTAACTCATTATTTGTTTGAATCAAGAGTTTTTTGGTGTGTTGGATGTGTAACTGTGAGTCTAGAACTTCTCTTCATTCCCTTATTAGTCTATCTTTTGATATGGAATGATAAATCCATGAAACCTCTTTTTCCAAATTTTTATGGTCTCTTATGATTCTTATGATTTCTCTTATTTTGGATTGAATTAGGTCCTGATATTAGATGAGTGGATCATCCTATGTTAGAGGTAGGAGGCCCAGTCGACTTTCCCTAAAGTCTCACTCATTTATATGATATTCTATTGTATCATACAATGTATTTTCCAAGTATTTATCATAAAAATTAAAATGCCTAAAATTAAAATATGAGACCACTAGCTTGGTGTTCTTTAGAGCCCCAATCATAGTTGGAAGTCAACAACTATAATGACCCAGAACTTTTTTAATGATAATTGTTTCATAATAATATATGTTATGTTATATTATTCACAACAAAGCCATATTTTTAATGAACTAAATATAAAGGGAAATGTGGCCATCAGGATTTGACTAGTATATGAAAACTGGTAAATTATGACCGTTTTCCAATAAGACTACAGGGAACTATACTCATGATAATAATTTTAATGTTGTCATTTTGATTTTATAAGTAAAATTTTGAAAAAGCAAATTTGATAAAAAAGAGTTGATGGCCTCAACCAGTAGAGTGGTTCCATTTGAATATAATATTTTAAAACATGGGAGGGTGGATCATCACTAGGGTTCACCCTTGAAAAATCCCAAGTCGAGATTTAATGAGTGAAGCTTCAACGAAGTCGCCTACTAGATAATTTCAAGTTAGAGGAGATTACCACTTAATCGATGTTTGCCAGGGCACCCCATTAAAATACCTCCATTGAAAACCATACACTTATGGTGTATGTGGTGGTAATAAGTGGTCATGTGTCCATGAATTATTTACATACGGTATAATTCCATTGTATAAAGAAAATTTTTATTCCAACATTTATGTTTGAAGAATATTTTTGCTTAATAAAATTGAGATGGAATTCGATAAATTGATTATTATGATACAGAATTTAATTTTTAGAAAATATATAATTATAATAATAAACAAATTTATCATGGATAGTTATTATTTTAATGAAAATGTATTATTAAAAACACTTATTCGAAAATTAATGATAAAATAGTTTTATTTCTTTCATGTGTTAGAAATTTTACTATACATTTCCAATCTGCTATAATTTTTAATAAATAAAGATTTTTATATTTAAAGGTTAAAATAATAATATTAATACAATTATTATGATAAAATAAATATCATTTTTTAAATCATCAAATCTAAATTATGTTATGGTAAATTTTATGTTAATTGTCTAAAATTCTTCATTTTTTCACGAATAGTAAAAAATATAATTTGTGTTTTTCAGTATGTTAATGACATCCTAGTTATGTAATAATAATTGAATAAATAATGAACCACAATCCAAGACATAAAATATTTTATTTTATTAATATCAAGTATTTTAATATATTTTAACCAATTTTCAAATATATGATTTACTTCCAAAATTCTAAAATGGAAACTATATCTTAAAAAATGTTATTTTCTAAAAACATCAATTTTCCATTCCAAAATATTTAATTTAAGATTATATTAAGCTCTTTTAGATTAAAATATCATAAAGGGTGTCCCAAGTGTCAAATACCGTTGGAAAATACCATGGGAAAGCCCATGGTTTTTCAGTTATCACTACCTAGGAGTCCATGGCATAAATTTATAAATTAGTAAACAAATCCACAACTTTTTCTATAAATTCCCATCATTTTATACATATAATTTAGCTCTAAATTATTTATCAATGAAAATTTGATAGTTTTACCTCTTAAATATTCTTCACAATGTGTCCTCAGTCCTCCAAGGTCCCAATCCTCATTTTTTAGGAACTACTCTTCAAGGTAAGGGAAATATCCATCTTTTCCCTCCATTTCGAGAACCTCTTTTTGTATATGTTTTCTAATTTTTATAGTAAATATCTATTATTTTATTTTTATTAAATATAATACTAAAAAAATATGTTTTTACAATTGTATATCATTTTATCCTCCATTTTAACATTTTTTTAAAACCTTGTTTTATACCTGTTATGTTGTCGATTTTACTTCTCAGAATTTCTCTCTTATTCTCAAGAAATTCACTTTTATTTTCTTTATATGAAAAAATAAACCTCCATGGTATTAAACAATATTTAAAAATGAACTATTATATTTTGTAATTGACATACATAAAACCCAAATTCCATTTTCATGGGTTATAAATGACATATATATCATTCCATTAATTTCTTTTAAAAACACCATGATTTTTTAATATGAACCCCTTTTTTTATATTTTCCATGAGTTATTTATTAAATGTTTTATTATGATCTATGTGCGTAAAATTAATTAATACTTATTAATGGTTAGACTTTATGTCACTCCAATGCATTTCGTAACCAATTTAATCTCTTGAGGTGACATGTTTTATAATAACATGGTGAATAACATTGGTAATTTTTATGACACCTCGATGATAAAACATGGTGATATAATTATAAATGTATAAAATAAATGTAAGAACCACATTTACATGTTATGATTCATATTCTTTTATAAATTATATTCCTTATTGTTAAATACCACCAAATGAGCCCCATCAAAATAAATCCACAAGGAATAAATACCTGAACATTGGTATTATCGTTCCCATTAAAGCAAGGGAGAAGGGGATCGTCGAAGAATTATATATCCCCTAAAAGAATTGCGATTAAGTAACCATATCAAGGTCATTTGATGTCTCCCTATAGGGAGCTTAACCCATGTCATGCCCTGCAAAACCCTCCTCTGTAAGCAACCTTGCTCGCCAGTGACCAAACAGTGAATGCCAGATGAGTGTCCCCTGATGCTACAGAGTTTTTCATTGGAAATTTCCATAAAAACTATTAGAAATGTCCAAACAAATTAAGGGAAGAGACATACCAACTTATATGCTCCCAATAGTTACAAATATGACACACCAAAGCATCATTAGGAAGAATAAAATCCAAATATGATGTCCAAGACATATCACAAGAACTCTGAGAATTCTCCATAAAGAATGAGGGAGATAAAGAGGAGGAAAGAGGGGTGTGTAGTTTCTGAAGGATATGCAGTGCACCCCTAAAGACATGTGACAGACAACAACTTGTCTGGTGCCTCTCATGGAGACCCTTAGGCTTGTTGGCACATCACATGGGAAATACTGGAAAACTCTGCGGTGTTCTAAGAAAAAATGCATATTTTTTGTCACAATACTTGTGCACCCTCATATAATCCCCATTGTTCACATGATACACCACTAAAAAATTGAGTAAAAATCAGGGATATTTCCCTAAAAAGCTCATGTAACTCCCAGCCCTTTTCAAATAAATCAAATTGGATAAAAAGGGAGGAAGTGAGTAGTGTCTTCAGTCACTAATAGACAAGTGAAACACGCCATGAGAAACCCACAATACACCACAAGACCTTAGTTTCATGACTACCTCACCTCGCGAGGTCACTCTATCTTCCCATTTTCACTACAAAAAATACCTAGCGCATGTCATGACAACCCTGTAGCGCTCTAAGGACAAACAGAGTAGTTTTCTCATGAAATACTCACGCATAACCATGTGACCCATATAGTTAATGTGAATAATCTTTTAAAAATTGAGGAAATACCCTCAGTTCCATACATGAAATCATTCATGACTCCTGATCTTCATCACATTAAATGAAGGAGATGAAAATGGGGGAGGTGAGCAAGTTTCACCGTTGGTGAAGGACATGTGACACATCCAGTGCACCCTTGACAAGGACTATGAGACCCCGAGATATTCTATCCAAGGACTCATGAGTGAACTCCAATAGGAACCTGGATCTCTAGAAGACCATGACATGTCTACATGATGGAATGGAAACCCTTAAAGGCATGATTCTTCAATAATTGGAAATAATATGATAAAGGATAGATGGGGCTGTGAGCGCTGAAAATACTCAACTCCCCAAACACAATCCACCACAAAGATTCATGAAACCACATAATGCCAGACATCACGTCGACTCTATCCTGGGCTCATCTCAGATTCCCCCCCACAAATTGGTGAGTATATGGGATGGATATGCCTATAAAATCACTACTCCAACTCTAATAAAGGGTTAGTTGGCTAATCAGTTGGTATGATGTTCGATTGACTAGATGCTAGAGGATACACACATCGGTGATTAGATGTAGCGCTTCTACGCACATCTAATCACGTGATTGTTTCATAGGTCCCTAAAACGTGTATTCTAGTTTTAAGAATCACTGTTTCCAGGCATTTTTCAATGAATTTATTCATGGAAACTAAAACTACCAATAATTATTTATCCAAAGAGGACATGCTTTCCAAAGGTAGGAACTCATTAAATTTTGAACTTTATGATACTTAATAACATGTATTGGTTGAGAGGATGGGAGTTTGGACTCATCAAACTTTTTTGGGGGGAATTATTGTCTACTCCGGGAATCTCTTTGTAAAATTAAAATATTTTCATGAATCCTTATTAATTCCCCAAATAATTTATAACTATCCCTTTTAATTTGCAATCACTTATTAACATGTCTAAAAATTTGGAGTCATCAATATGCATTCAAGGTTCTTCATTAATGGAAACATCTATATGTATTCAAGGTTTTCCATCAATGGTATCCTCTAATATACTGATTAGAGATTCTTTTAATCATTGTTATAATGATAATGTTTTTTAAGCCACTTAGCGGGGAACTCTGTAATTTATTTTTATCCAGGAAGAAAAACATTTGATTTGATTTTAGGAATGTTCCCATAAGAAAGGCTACGTAAATATCCTTATGAAAGGAATCAAAACCCTCATAATTTGGTTCCACTGAATGGGACACATCATACCTTTTATGGCCATGTGATAAGGACCTCTAAGTGGAAGATTCTTAGTTGAAACTTAGTGTGGGACTTATGCTAAAGCAGCCTAAGAAACATGGAAAGGATATGTATTTCCAAGTAGGATAAGACCCTATTGGGAATATGGACCAAGGAGATAAGTTTGATTTGATTTTTTTGGGTTTGACCCACAAGGAGGCTTCCTACGTATCCCATATGGATTGGAATCAAAGCCCACATAGTTTGATAAATCTCATTGGAGAGTATGGTCCCCTGAGAGAGATGAGTTTGGGATTACTTCTCGAAAAGTATTCCTTGATGAATTGAGGACTTTGGGGATTATTTACTAAGAAGGATGCCCAATATTTGAGGAATCAAGTTTGGATTCTTTAGGAGGAGATCAAGTGAGCTCGGGCCCAGAAAGGGATTCTTATGAATCCTTGTTTGAATAAGAATCAGAGTTCACGTAGTTCCATAGGGTGAGTGTTTGTGCACTTGTTGTAATCATCACGTATCTCTAAGCCCAATGGATGCAAGCTCGGTGTGAGAAACAATAGGGTGTGAATGATTCAACAATGACACTTCACACTTTTCCTCCTCCAGTGATGGAATAGGGCACATCGATCGTGGAAGAGGGTGAGGCAACGAGTATTCCCTCTGTTCTATTCACATTTGAAGAAGGGTCCAATAGAAGGATGAAGGTATTAAGGTGAAGGGATTATACCAGGATGGTTGCCCTGAAATTGATCCTGTTGGGGGAGGGAGACTTCTCCTATGCTTGTGGGGAAAAGTAATAGGTGAACCATAGCTTCCCTACCAGAATTTGAGGTTTCCTGCTCTTTGATAAGGGTGAGGTCGAGGCCCACACCCTTATTCTCAACAACGGGAACTTCCCAATACTATTCCTGGGAGAATGTTTCATGTGAATGTGCATATAAAAACCCACAAACATCCATGGAATCCTAACCCCATTATGAAACAAATGTGGTAAACCTCTAAATGTGGTAATAGAAACCCAAATAAGAGACTTGCTGATGTGCCTTACCCAAAGGATTGAGTAGTTAGGATTTTTTTGTGGAGGCTTCAACATAGACCCTTTCAAATAAGGGAACCAAGGAAGGAGATACCTAGACTTGGAATGGATTTTAAGAAGGGTATTTGAGTTGGTCACGTAGGTACCTTGCACAAGTATTCTACGTTGGTACCCTGCGTTTCTCTATCGTGCAGGTATGGTGCGCAACTGTACTGCGCATGTGTACTGTGCAGCTACACCGCATAGGTATGGCTGAGGACTGTAGAATGTGAATAACTTTAATACATGCCTATCCCATTTAGTTATCACTTCCCTCATAGTTTAGAGATCTACCTGAGACAATTTGAGAGTTATAGGAGAAAGGGCTATGCAATGGGAGCTTCAGAGAGTCTTTCAATTTTTTTCTGTCATAAAATGGGGATCCCAAGGCCTCTATTTATAGACACAGATGAGGCATGGATGAAGAAATGTATCATGCATAGGTAATTCACGTAGATCGTCCATTCCGGTGTTCTATGAAGGGATATAAAACATCTTCTGTCATGGAGGGTGGTCACGCAGCTCAGTCGTGCAGTTCGGTCACACGGTTTTGTCACACAGCTCGGTCGCACAGTTCGGTCACGTATCTCTGTCGGAGAGCTCGTCCGCGTAGCTCGGTCACGAAGTGCTTTGGTAGTATTGTTGATTTTCCCTTATACACTTTGAGTCATGCTTTGGGATTTAAATTATCCAGAGTTCGTATTCATAATCATTTTGGTTACAATCTCATGTAGTGTAAACAAAATCCCCCCCATGATTGGATTCGAAAATAAAAAGGAGGATGAAGTCCTGAGGTTAAATCTTTGGGAAAAAGATTAAGGAAATATTGTTGAATAGTACAGGTATGTTGTGGAGGTATGACATGTAGGTATTGTGCACAGTCATGATGTGTATGTCTTCGGTTGCCTATAAATAGGACTCAACCTTTCGCGATTTTTCATCACCTGTGTTTTTTCAGAAATTTGGATCTCTTGTTTCGTGGATCATTCACCCAGTTGCATTGCTTTGTGCTCTCACATAATTCTCTAGGAATTTCTTCAAGGTAAAATAATTTATGCGATGGAGATACACTAAAAGGACTTCACCAATGGAGTTGCACTAGGATACTTGTCAAAGGACTTACGCGACTGACTTCATCGAAGGACCTTGGCGAACAGTGTCTTTTGCCAAGTTTTTCACTTTCTTCTTTAAAATCTGACCTGAAATTTTGGTAATTCTTTTGTAGGAAACAATGACTCATTTGATGACCCAAACTAAGGAATATAAGGCTCACCAAAATTAAATGATGAAGATCTCCAGGCTAGACTATTATGACATTGTTGATAGTACTCATCGAATGTTATGGAAGGGTTTAATTCCGTACCAATGTGATTATCCACAATGTCCTTACTTACCCTTGTACAGGCATGGGCTTTTGTAAAGACGCACATGTTCCATCTATTAAGAAGTAATTTCAAAATAATTGGTTTCATTAGTATTCCAACTGTAACTGCATGAATATTAGTGCAAGGGGATCCAATATAAGAAGGAACAGTCCCTATTAGTTGCATCCTTCATAACAGTGGTTTAACTCTAGATATGAAGGATCATGTTGTAGAGCCAATACCACATTGTTATGATTCCACTTTTCCGGGCTTCTCAAATAGATCAATCTAATGTTTGGAAAGGATATTGGGACCTTCATTCTAATGGGAGTGTAAAACTTGAGTGGCTGTGGGAATTCTTGGTATGTCAGACTTGTGCAGAATTTCGAAAAGAATTATCAGACATTCATATATACGAAGTTTTCTAGATGGGGAAATCTTATGCTAAATAAAATGAATTCATTCCCAAATTACTGAGCTTATGGAGTCTAAAAAATAATTCTTTTCATATGACACATGGTGATGTTGGTATTATTCTTTGGGATATTTACCAAATTGCAGGAATTCCTGTTCATGGGGAAATGTATGATGAATTCATCTCACCTGCTACAACATGAGGTGATGTTACTATAACACCACCTCTAGAAAATGAATTATTTATGAGAGGGAATAATTTTCCAAGATAATAAAAATATACATGCTAGAGTGTCAATGGAATCCTTCTTAGAACCTACAACAGAGAAACGTCCAACCTGTGTACATCCTACTGTTTGTCCTTGTGCAGATAATAATGGCAGTTCATGCATGTCTTGGCCTACACTAGAAAATGGAGATTATAAGAACTGGGACTATAATGTAAAACCTGATATAGATGAAAAATTACTCTTAACTTCCTTCTTTGCTATGTGGCTAAGTGTTTATTTGTATCCAATCCATGAATCTGGAGGTGGTGTAAGATCAGGGATTGTTCTCATTGCAACTAAGTTGGTCGAAAATAAGTATATTGTGTTAGAAACCCCTATATTGGTAATAATTTACCATCTCCTACTACATTTATACAGTGGGAAGGCTCCATTGTGAATTTCGAGGCTATTCCAAGTGTTTTGGGGATGGATTGCATCACATTTTTCATCATACTCTATACTGAATTCAGTTATAGTCCCTGATGGTCGATTCACCCCATTTTTACAGAATGTCTCTGGTATTAATCCTCTGAACTTGAGACCAGATGAGGTGTTAATGGTATTGAATGTGTTAGGAGAATTCAACTTATTTCCTTTTGGCAACCCCCCAACTGTAACATTTATTGATGGTGGTAAAGGAAATAATTATGAGTTGAGATCTTTTATGATGGCATTCATAGATGTCATATTATCAAACAGAATTGATGGTGAAATTATCTGCGAGGCTTATGTCCCCTATAGGTTTTATCATCAGTTCAGATTTCTACAAAAATCAATTATTTTTTCCACCCACACATGTCAGACATGAGAAGCACCCAATGGTAGCATGAAAATTATGGATTCTAACCGCTTTATAGGTATCCAAATTGTATGTTACATTACCTCCACCAGTTTCATCGATCGGATTGGAAGTTGGGTATGCCAAATCATGGGTTTCTTCATATCCTCAAAGAGCTCTAAAAAAAGGTATATATCAAGTGGCGGATACAACCATTGTTTCACGTGGAAATAGTGGTAAGAAGTCCAAGGGCAGAGATGATACAGAAGTTTCGGAGGGTTTAAAGCCTTCAAAATGTCTTTACATGAGGTATACCAGAAAGAATAGGGCTAAAGATGCAATACCTCCAACACCAAGAACATCCAGTCACCTTCATCAAACAAAGGTTCTTATTCCATCTGTTGAACTTTCTGAGGAATAGAGGTCTGGAGAAGCTCTTCAATCAGAAGGAGTTGAATCTCTTCCACAGTCATCCGTACCAAGATTGAATTATGTGCAACCTTCATCCATTCGTCTTTAAGAGAGTATAACCCATGCTCTTAGGGACACATGGGCATTCCTCTAGCATGGAATTAGAATACCATATATTGGTGACACCAAGGAACCATCTAATTGAAATCTAGACAATAACTTGGCCGAAGTACATAGGTATATTATATAGATGGAGATTTTTATATATGCAACTTATGAACTAATCATGGCCTGTAAACGAGTATCTCATATGTTGGACTTAGGGGTCCACGAAGGGGTAATTATCAACACTAAGGAGGAGTGGGATATTTATGTTAATACTGAGAATGTATTTACCTTTTTATTTCATCTCAACCCTACATTATCATTTATCATCATTAATCTCGATGAAAATATATTTCTGTATCTTGAATTTAGAGGAGGAATAACTGAAAAAAATACTCAAATCCCCTCATTTTAATCCTGCAGGTTATCCTATTGACGCAATGAATAATCCTCCCAAGTCACCCAAACTTTCTATAGGAGCAAGAATCTTGACTGGGGTAATGGAGATAGATAATCCTCAACCATTACCATTTGTTTTTCCTACTAAGAGGAGTGTTTCATTCTCTCCCCATTCTTTTGGAGAGAAACACAAAAAATAAATGAGATTAATTCAAATCATTCACCAATTTAGTAAGTATTTATACAATCCTTAGGGCATACAACTTGATCTATTCATGTTGTTAACCATGTTTTATCCTTTTGTAGGATCTATGTTCCTCTCCTATCTTAAGGTATTAAGTGTTGATTCCTCAGGACCATAAAAAGAAACTCCAGGGGAAACCCATGTTCATGCCAACGAATCTGAAATTTCAGTAAATAAATCAACAAAAGATTCATCTATACTTACTCCTAGATATGCTGAGAGAGAGGAAATCCAAGGTAAAATTAAATACATTCCTCATTTTCTTTTTTCAAAGGATCCTAAAAATAATAATTATTGATATTCATATTGCTTCAATAGAAAGGAATGAAGATCTAGGGCAACCTCAGGAAAAAATTGATGCTGACCCAAACATGGGAAGACCTGATGTTGTTGTATCAATTGAAGAACCAATGGAACAAAATGTCAGCGGAGCCGATTTGGGCATCAAACAACATTTGTTGGATACCATAAATGGTGAGGATGCTGTAACATATCAGGCCATATACATTGAAATGAGAGACACCCTTAATCCAAATATTTATATTCCCGGTTCCATCAATGAGTTTGGGGATTTTCATGAAGAATTTCTAGGTCATAAGTACATATTATTTCACTTTCTATCCATAATTTGTTCTTTATCATGATCATTTACATCAAAGTTCCCCTTATGTAGCTTTGTCTATAGAAAATGTGGCAAAGAATCTTCAAGAATAGGGTATTCCACTTTATCCTTCTGCTGGAGCTGAGGAAATACCTACAGAGGATCCTTTATCAAGAGATATTCTAGAGCCTTCCAATGTAATGACTGAGCAAATTCAAGGAAATTCTTCTTCTCAAGAAACATCTTCTAAAAACACCAAAGCTGAGAATATAGTTGATGAATCCAATCAAGTAGCTAACTTATTATTGGGTAAACATAATCAGTTGTCTGGATCATATTTTCTTCCTCCCTTTGAAACTAATAATGACCTTGATATATTATTTAGGGTAATCAGCTCCTAGATCAGAAGTTTAATCTTCTACTATCCCAAGAGAAGTAGAACAAGGATGCACTTTAAGTGACCTATATCCAGAGTACATTTTAACTCATGTTAATGACTCAGATTCAGTCTTAGAGATGCAATATGCTATTGGAATGGCATGCAAGAAGACATGGAGACATATCTGGAGCATGATTACTGAAAAGCCTTTTAGATGAATTTTTGTCCCATTATCCAAAAATCCCAGCATTATTCAATGTGTTGGGATTTTGTGGATTCAATTATCAGTTAGTCTAGGATTCCATGATAGATACTATTCACTGACGGCAGTAGGAGCATAAGTTGTGGAATGATATTTAAGAGGCTAAATGACTCATCAATATTGAGGACTTTCAAGCTGCGGTAGCTGAGGTAGAGAAAAATAAAAAAAAGAAATCACTTGAAATTTTCTAACAAATCAAAGAAACCATGAAGGAGTTGTTATCTCTTCAACAGTAATTGTATTTTGTTCATAACAAACTCGAGGAGTTGAATCAAACATTACGAGAAACCAAATTATAATGGATAACTACCATTTCAACTGCTAAAGAAGCACTTCCTCATGTAAAGGAGGCTGGAGTTTCTCAACTATCTGAACTTCAACAGGCAGCTGATAGAGCTTATGAAGCGGTCCAACAAATGAAAAGTCATGTTGAGAGTCTATATTAAAAAATGATAAAGAGACTCCAGTTTGTCGATGGCCTTCTATTTTAATATTAATGACTGAAATTTTGTTGTAAATCATATATGCCTTCATTATTTTTCTTCATTCATAATCAAAATATGCAAAGTAAATGATTATAATGATTACTCTATGTTAAACACTCAATATTAAAATAATAAGAATGAAGTGCTCCAAATTTTTTTATTAAACCGAGGGACCTAATGAGAATAACTTGATTGTTTCTAGGCTTATATGGATAACCCTAAAAATTTTGTATATTTTGATTTTTTATGACTCAATATTACCTAAATCATAAAACAATTTATATTCAGTGAGCTGGAACTCGACTTTTTCTCAAAGTGCCCTTTATGGGTTCTCAATCTAACGAGTACCATGTCTTTTGTTACTGTCAGTTTAGATTCATGAATGTTGGACTATAAGGGGATAATATTTAGGGTCAAATAGATTTGACCATAAATTTTTAATTAGATCCGAAAAAAACATTGTGGATAAGAATTTCATTAGTATTCTATAAAT
This sequence comes from Viscum album, assembly GCA_963277665.1. Classification (NCBI taxonomy): domain Eukaryota; kingdom Viridiplantae; phylum Streptophyta; class Magnoliopsida; order Santalales; family Viscaceae; genus Viscum; species Viscum album. The sequence goes on along the minus strand of OY728135.1, from coordinate 440,086,770 downwards.
ATTTTCAATGGGAATCTCGAGTCATGATTTTAATTATCATTAAATTTAAAACCTGAATCAACATAAGGGTTGTATTTTCGAAGATTGGGGATAACATTACATGAAAAACCAATTATGGTGGATATATTATACAGGTCCAACTAGGGAATATGTTGTATAGCCAATGTATGTCATCTTTTGACTGACAAGCCTTTTATGTAGGCAACTTATGCAAGGCAGCCTAAGGGCACGTGCTGCATAGACAGGAAGAAGAATTTTGAAAAATTTGATGTTTTGATGTTGATAGATAAGGGAAAATAAAATTTAGGTGAATTAAGACCACAATGGGTGGTTTTGAAAAGAATTAAATTTTAAGAATGAAAAAGGGATATTATAGATCAATATAAGTCATTAATTGGAATACCACTTCTATAAAAATATGGTGTATGAGAAATGACTAAAATTTTATCAGAAAGGGGAATTTTTGATGTGGTATTGTGCAGTTTTATGTCATGCAGTGAGGACATTGGAACTATTCAGTTTTAAGTCATGAAGTGGGGACATTATGTTGCTTTAATTCAAGGTATTTATCTGTGACCAATGGTATGACAAAAATCTCCCAATTTCATGATATTTTGTTTGGAAACATACTATCATATTTAGGTATAGAAGGGAAAAATTGTAAACAATGATTTGGGAATTTCCGGAACCGAGGGATGATATGGGAAAAGGGATAAAAGAATTGGAGGAAGTCTTTTCCAAGAACAAAGTTACAATTACATGATAAACCCGTTATGGGGGCTATATTATGTAGGGACAACTAGAAAGAATGCTGCATAGTCAAATAGTGGTATCTATTGACTGACCGGCCTGTTTTGTAGGAAACTTATGCAAGGATGCCTAAGGGTATGGGATGCATAGTCAGAAGAAAGATCTCTTATAAGTTTAGCGTTCTATTTCTAAAAGTCGAAAAATGTTTATAGAGATTACAATTTTTCTAAGAATAGAGTTTGGTTTATTGATAAAGGTACCTCAATATGAAAAGGGTATTTCCAACCAATAAATACAATGAACCGGAGGAATATGACTTTAATGAAGGTCTGACCCAAACGTAATATATATGGTGTATGTAGGATTAGGTCATACAACTAAGACCAGAAATGGAAACAATATATAACATGTGGCCTAGTGATTTCAAGTTTATTTCGTTGTGCATCGAACACATGGTGGGGGAAATGTGAAAACCATGGTCTTATAGATTTTCATGTTGTGAGAAGGATAATGGGACATGTATACATGAATGAATATTTTCAAATACTGACTCTTGTATAATGTCATGAATGATTAAAGGGGACCAAGATACTATAACCAAGAATGAAGTTACCATTATTTGACAAAACCCGTTATGGGAATTGTATTATGCAGTGCCAACTAGGGCATATACTGCAGATCCAAATAGGGGTATCTTTTGACTGATCGACTAGTTATATAGGAAAATTATTTAAAGTCGCCAATGGGAATGTGTTTCATAGTCAGGAAAAAGAGCTTTTAGATATTGGAAACCCTGTCACCGGAAATCTTAAGAAAGATTATGAAACATTGAAAATATTCATGATTAAGAGTGTGGTTTATGGATGAGGGTTTTTGTTCAATGAATATGAGAAATATTTGAATCAATATTAACCATGAGTTTAATGTCTTTTACATTGATCTGACTCATATTTAAAATGGAGACTTTCTTTATTTCCTTTGAATGAATATGGTAATGTGCAGTTTTATGTCATGCAGTGAAGACATTATATGATGTAGTTTTTAGTCATCCAGTGAGGACATTGATAACCCCATAAGAAGTTGAAAACACCTATATTTATATAAATAATCCATTTACCCAACTCCTAAGCTCGTGTGAGCTATGCTCGGTGTGATAAACAAGGTGCAGTAAGGGTTTCTTTTACAATACAAAGGTGACACATATGAAGAACGGGGTGATAGATTTCCATGCAGTTTAACGTCGTGCAGTAAGAAAGGATTTGAACTACTGTTAAAAGAAGGACATATTGTAACTGGATTATTTGATAAAACCCATCTGTCACTATATGTCTTGCTGAGTAAAGTATCAATTCATACATAGTACTTAAAACATTTCTTATGTAGATTTGATTCTCATACAAGAAATAAAAGGGTTTGTAGTTTTTTTATCATGGATGGACCCAAAATTGGAGATTTAAGCATCTCTATGTATCTCATTAAAAAATGAGAATCAAACTGTATGTTGGTCTTTAAAAAATTATTTTTCATGTTAATCGAGTCTGACATAAAGAATGAGGTCTTTTAACACATTCTAATAGAATGAAAAATCTTAAGATATAAAATAGTATAAGGAACAAATCAAGTATCTTAAAGAAACACTCTATAAAGATCTGATTCATATATAGGAGGAGAAAAAAAATATGATTATTTTTTTGTTTTTGGGTTGGACCAAAATTGGAGATCCAGGCGTCTCAACGTATCTCATTGGAAAATGAGATTCCAGCAATACGTAGTTCATGAAACATGGTCTGTATGCATATCTTGACAGTGACATTGTAAAGAGAGGGACTCATGCAGTACTAAGGAATAGTGATGATATCAATGAAGTATTCTTATCAATGTTTCTAACATTTTATAGAGAAAATGTTAGTTGTATGAATGATGTCATGCAGTTTAAATTCATGAGACAAGGAAAAAATATGCTACTCACTTTAACATCATGCAGCATGGACGCTTATGGTTGTTATGCAGTTTAATGTCTTGCAACTAGTACATTGGGGTTGTGCAGTTTTAAGTCTTACAGGAAGGACATTATACTGTATAGTTTAATGTCTTGCAGTGAGAATGTTTCCACCCCCATAAAGAATTAAAACTCCTTACATATATAATGAAACATTTTACCCAATTCCTAAGGTCACTTGAGCTATGCTCGGTTTGAGAAAAAAGAAGTAGTAAGGGTCTCTTTTATAATACAAAGGTGACACGAATGAAAAATGAGGGTGTTAAATTTCCATGCAGTTTAACATCATGCGGTAAGGACTTCATGTAGTTTAACATCATGTCATAAATTCTTCATGCAGTTTAAAGTCATGTGGTAAGGACGTAATGTAGTTTAATGTCATTCGGTAAGGACGTAATGTATTATAAAGTCATGAGGTAAGGATGTCATGCAGTTTAACATCATGCGGTAAGGACAACATGCATTTTGAGGTCATGCGTTAAGGACGTCATGCAGCTTAACGTCATGTGGTAAGGACGTCATGCAGTTTAATGTCATGCGGTAAGGGCGTAGTAAATAACCCAAATTATTTCATCAAGATTCTCACATTGGTTGGAGTTTTAATGAGCTCTCCATCCATTGAGATTAAATCATAGGATCTATTTGAATAGACCATATGTATGGAATAAGGTCCTTCCCTCTTTGGTTCAAGTTTTGGAGGTTCCTTTCCTGGTATCATTGGAGTCCTAAAGATCAATACCAATTCTCCTTCATGTAATGAACAATGGAAAACTTTCTTGTTAAAAGCTCACGCAATTTTGTTTTGATAGACTTCTAGATGATGCAAAGTATGCAATCATTTCTCATCTAATCATTCCAACTCAATGAAACATTTCTGAGACCTTTCATCTCTAGATAATTTATCACAAACGGCAACCCTCAGTGAAGGAAATGGGTAATACTACTTCAGTTCCATATACCAATGAATATGGAGTTTATTGGATTGAAGTACAGGTAGTTTTCCTATAATCCCATAAAGCATTGAAAAGATTATTAGGCCATGATTTCTGATCTTTATCCACCATATTCTAGAGGATATTTGATAGAGTCTTATTGAAGTCCTCTATTTGTCCATTGACGGCTTCATGATAGCGAGATGAATGGTTGGACTTGATATAATGTTTCTGATATAATTTTTTTACTTTATAAGAACAAAAATTAGTGTCATTGTCTGTCAAAATATTATGATGGACACTATATCTAGTGTTGATTTTAGTTTTTAGAAAACTAACAATGCTTTTGGCTCCGACTTCATTGAGAGGTATTGCCTTATCCCATTTAGTGAAGAATTTAGTGGTAGTGAGAATGTACATTAACTACTTAGCTGTGGCTGGAGGATAAGGTCATAATATATCCATTCCCCATGTGGAAAATGTCCATGAATATTTAGCTATATGTAGAAACTCTGGGGTTTGATGAATGAATTTGGCAAGTACTTGATAGGGATGACATTTTTTAGTGAAATATGTATAATCCTGCATCATAGAATGCCAAAAGTATCCAAGCCTCCAAATCTGATCAGAGAGTTTGTGCCTAGATTAGTGGGAACCAGAAGCTCCAGAATGTACTTCCTTTATGACTGCTGTGATTTCTTATCCATAAATACATCTGAGGAGAATTCCATTAAAGCCTCGCTTGTAAAGGATCTTTTGGTGGTCTGGACTATCATAAAGAATAAAATTTTCTGCTCGTCACCAAATCTGTTCTTTCTCATCCCTATCTGAAGGAAGTACCCCATTTTGATGATATTTCATGATGGATATTCCCCTTCCCGTGGTATGACCATGTGGTTCATAAATAGGGTAAATTTCATTAATTTCCTCCATTCTGGTTTGAACAAATGGTGATACTACATGATGATGGGTTATTCTGATAACTGTATCATCCTGATTTGGATCTGCCAAGTTTGTAGCTACATTAGATAGTAAATCGTGTTGGGAATTTTGTGATCACGGGACATAGGACAATGTCGGCTCTGACGGAAATTCATACATTAAATCTCTAAAATAATCACACAAAGGGATTAAATCTTATTTTCTGATATATTATTCCCCATTGAATTATTTTATTACCAATTCCAAATAACCTTTGACCTTTAAATGATCCATTAGCACATGAAGGGACAATTCCAAACCTACGATTAGAGCTTGATATTATGCTTCATTATTGGTTCCACCTTCTGATAATTGGAAAGAATAAGCCAATACTACCTTTTACGGTGAAATAAGGAAAATTCCTAATACAACCTTGTTGAGTTTAGGGTTTTCCCATCTCTTCCCTATTGGACTTCTAGAATCCCCATCAAAATACATTTCCCATGTTTGGTAATTATCTTGAATAGATAAGACCTCTTTATCTGGAAGTTCAGTATGAAACAATGTTTCTTTAGTAGATTGGTATCTAGCAAGGAAATTATCCAGATCTTGGCTCTTTATTTCCTTTTGAGGCACAAACTGGATATCAAACTGTTGCAAAATTACCGCCCCCCATGCCAGATGCCATGTAAGCATAGGAAAACTGAGGATAAATTTGAGTGGGTTATTATGAGATACCAATTGGACCTCATGATGCTGTAGATAGTGACTCAATTTCTGAACTACAAAGATTAATTCCAGGCAGCATTTCTCAATACTTTAATACCGAGTTTCCGCATCAAGTGTAGTCCGACTGAGATAGTAAAGGTTGTTTTCATTGCCATCATCGTTCTTTTGGGTGAGGAAGTCACCTAGTGATCGATCTAAAGATATCCCATAGAGAATTAGTGGTCTTCCTTCCACGACCGACATCAATAATAGTGGAATCAAGAGATATTTCTTGAGGGTATTAAATTATTTTTGATAATCCTCGGTCCATTGGTAAGTAACTTCATTCTTCATTAATATGGTGAAGGGAAAACACTTTCCTGCCAAATTGTCGATGAAGCGCTAAATATAGGCCAAGTGTCCATAAAGTCCTCTTAATTATTTCATAATTCAAGGAGGTGAAATACCAAGGATTGATTTTGTTTTCTCAGGATCAACATCGATACACCGATCGTGTACAACGATGCCAACGAATATTCCTGAGGTTACACCAAAAGCACATTTCAAGGGATTCATCATCAAACAATGTTTTTGAAGTTTATTGAATATGGTTTCCAAGTCATCCAAGTGATCAGAATGTTTTCGGGATTTGATCACCAAATCATCCACATAACATTAAACAAATTTTCTTAATAAGGGTTTGAAAATAAGGTGCACGAAATATTGGTATGTTGCACCTGCATTCTTTAATCCAAAGGGTATTACCCAATAGCAAAACACACATTTAGGGGATCTAAAGGCTATAGATTATTCATCCTCTGGATCCATTCGGATTTCATTATACCAATAGTATCCATCCATGATGGAAAAATCTTTATAGCCAGCTGTTGCATCAATTAGCAGTTCTGTAATTGGAGCTGGAAAATCATCTTTAGGACAATGCCAGTTAAGATCTCTGAAATCAATCCAGACCCTAATTTTATGATTATTCTTTCTCAATGGGACAATATTGGCTAGTCATTTGGGGTACTGAACATCCCTGACGAAGATAACCTTTATAAGATTATCAACATCAGATTCAATTTTAGAGTCATGAGTTGGGTGTGTTCTTCTTGCTGCTTTCTTGAATCCACAACATTCATCTAGAAAACCCAAATGATGGGTGGCTAAATCAGGATTAAGACCTGGAATTTCTGTATAATTACAAGAAAATATATCTTGATGTTGATTTAGAAAGGAAGTATACACCTCTTTCTCCTTATAGGAAATGGACACACTAATTAGAGTGGGGTGTGGATCTTCTTCTATACCATGATTTATTGCTCTGAGTTCATCCACAATTGTAGAGATACCTTCTTCAAATACTGGAGAAGAATCCCCGAGTTCTTCCTCTTCTTCATTATGGGGTACCTCTTCTGTTTCCATTTTCAAGGATGATAACAAGGAAAAACTCCAAAAGTTAGGGGAAAATAGTATTTAATCATTACGAAGAAAAGGCTACTATATATGACCCAACTAATGGCGAAGGGACTTCCTGTGGTAATAAAGAGGGATTGATGGATTCAGAATCAACATCTTTGTCTTTCACAAGTACTACTACAATTTATTCTACTCTAATTGACAAAGTAGAGACTTTTTGTAGTTCCGTAGATAAAATTAAAACGTTTCCATTAAGGCTTTCATCATTTCATGGTGTATCAATGATTTCTCCCATGTGTCAGGCTCAGTTTCCAAAATTGACATTATGGAAATTACTGAACAAGTCTTTGAATTTGCTTTTATGCTTTCAATTTGATTAATGGGAAACAAATAATCTGTACTCAAATGTATAAATGGATTAGATAGGATATTTTCTAGTCCAATTGGAGCATTAACCCTTGTAATCTCCTTTGTCATGGGAATCATTCCTTTTGTGTGATAAAACTCTACCTCAATTTATTGTGATTAACATGTTTTTAATAGAGCCTTGTCACCATATAATGTCTCGTTCTGACCATTGAAATAGTATTTTATACATTGGCGGTATCAAAATGGTATGGACGCATGTTGATGTAACCAAGGCCTTCCATGTATAATATTAAAGGTTGTGTCTTGACGAACAACCATGAAATTTGAATTAGATACAAGATCTACAAACTGAGTTATGATTGTGATTTCTCCAAGAGGTTATTGTTCCTTCTTGTCATATCATTGAAACATTAAGGTCAATGTAGACGATTTAGATTTAGTTAGTACCAATCAATGAAGTGTACGAACAGGAATGAGATTGGCTTCAGAGAAATTTCCAATGAAGGCTCATCGAATGTCTAAGTCATTGACCTTGCCAAACAAATACAAAGGTCGGGTATGCCCATGCACCACATGGTCTTCATCTTATCTATAAAAGATATGACTGCATGACATTGTGTAGGATCATTCTCTATATGATAAACCTCAGTAGCTGCAACTTCAGTTTCAAACTCTTGAATACTTAACAAAGCCTCAAGGAGTACCTCTCTAAGATCTTTTGATAGATTCAAAGCATCCAAAATTGACAACATGGCCAGTAAATTGGATAATTGTTTCAATACATCATAATTTTTTTCCAATGGTCTGCATTTCCCAACATGGAGATGTGGTTTTACTGGTTCTTTGGAAGTTGATGCTTCTGTCATAGATGTACTTTGTGTTGGAGTAGAAGCTATGAATATTGTTGGCTTTGGTAAATTAGACTGACTAGGTCTATTCATTTGTCGAGAAGATGATGATGTGACTTTTAATAGGTCTTCCAATTTAATTGTTTTAGAATCGAGCTTGTATTTCATGGAAGAAACTCCTTGTTCATGTTGAGCCCACTGATGGGATCTTCCATGAGTTTCTTCCACATATATGGCTTGAGCAGGGGTAAAATTAAGATGGTGGTTTCTAGAATTCCAATGTATTCCCCTATATCCTTAACATTTTCCTCTTCCGCTTGTTTCCCAATTAGGTACTAGGAATTCTTGCTCTCTATAATCTGAATCACCAATGGTATAAGGGTCCGTTAAATGGATAACACTAACATAACCAAATATCAATTCTTCATCTGATGAAGATTCTTCTTGATAGGTTAATTTGGATTGTTCCATGTTTCATGCGGTGCCCGTGGTTCCGATACAGATGGCATAAAATTCTCCATGGTCGAGGATAACATTGGCGTTGATACGAGCTCATCTTATTCTGAGTACTCTTCATCATTATAATATTCTTTCTTTGTTGAGTAACGGTCTTTTGATGAAAATTGTTTTTCTATATAAGGGGTTATAGAAGACACAATTGGTTTTTCCAAATATATTTGTAAAATATCATGATTCTGATTGATCATTTTCCTGATCATCCAATCATCATATTTTTTGCACACTTTTTCTTGAAACCTCTCTATATTCTCCCTCTTCCTCTGTATTGGTAGCAGTAACACATGCTATTTGATATGATGAGCTTCCCAACTTCACTTGTCCAGAGTCTACCATCTTTGAAAAAATACATTTGAAAACAATATTCATGAATGGGGTGTCCTAACTTCTGATGAAAGGGAAAATAATTCAGACGATCTTCATCCCCATCTTTATTTGGATTCTTCAGCCTTGGAATCTTAACCAATTTTTTTCTATGGCTGAAATGAAGAATCCAGGAACATGATCATTTCTAAATGAATAAAGTTTATTCTTTAATTCCTCAAACCGTTTCTTCCTTTGATATCTTTGATCATATTGACGAGGTCATTTTTGGTGTTGATGCTCAGGAGGTAGAGCCCTTCAGTATGATGAGGGTCTTGAAGTAGAAGCAGGTACATGTACCTGTTTGAGTGTGACTGTAGCAACTTCTTCCTTTCCTACTCTCCTTCCTGGAACTGATGGAATTACACGAGTTTTATCCATAGTTTCTATAATATAGACATCTATAGGCAGAGAGGTAGAAGTAAGGTCTCAAAACCCTCCAGTGTTTTTCGTAGGAATCAATGGCGTGTGTAATTAAACACGCAGTTTTTCCACAAATATTGGTAGCAACTCTTCTTGCTGGAGTGCTAAAATTAAGTCATATGTTAATCCCTTCCATGGAGCAATGAAATATGAACCCCTTTCATTCTCACTTTGTTTAAAATTTTTAAGATCAAAACCCGTTGTCTTTGGTAGTGTTGAGCTAAATTGAAGAAGGAATTTCTGACAGAGATATTCCCATCCAGTAATTGATAGAGATTACAAACATGTATACCAGACAAAATATGGTCCTTTAAATGACTGCACAAAACACATAAGCCTAAATTCTTCTTTTTATTGAGAAGTTCCTATCATAGTATCATAACGAGAAACAAAATGCATTAAGTTTTGTTCAAGATCTCCCGAACCATTAAAAAATGGGAATATATTATTCATAAAATTTGGTGGGGGAGTAATTGCATCCACCCATTCAGGGTAATATCACTTTTCCAGCTGAACAGGTGCACATCGTTCCTCCATAGCTTCCAATCGAGTTTTTAATGCCTCAATTGTGTTCATAAGAATTTGTGGAACATCCAGATGAGCTGGATTCTATGCAGGTATAGCAACTGGAGCTTGAACTGGTGCAAAAACTAGTAAAACAACTGATGGGGTTGTTGATATTTGCCTTGGATAACCCATCGGAACATCTATATCATGATGTATATGGTCCTTCCTTGACAGTGTACCATATGGAGAGAAATCATTATCCCCATATGTAGTTACTACATATACTCTTTGTTGAAGAGATCCTACTGGATTTTCAAGTTGATGACTATCTTGGGGATACCGCCTAGCCGAAATGCTATTTTGAAGTTACTATGTGTTGAGTCTTTTCAACTCAATTTCTTCTTATTGCTGGGAAAATCTCTCTTCAAGTGAATGATATTGACCTTATCCAGTGGAAATGTGAGATGAAATCTGACTTTTCCCTTTTCCCTTGATAGATGACTTTTATAGAGGGGGAGTTGGTTATTTGAAGGAATACCTATATTCTAGGAAAGCCTCTGATTTTGGGTATGCACACCTTCTTTATTTTCTTCTATATGTACTATATTAGGGAAAATACCTTCATCTTTTGATTCCCCTGAACAAAACTTGTTTTTTGGAGGATCTTCTACAATGGTATTGATAACATTGACGGACGCATAATGCATTGATGGTATTCTATTAGTGTTTCTATTAAATAATCTCCCTTTGTGTCTTCCTTGATACTCTATTCTCCTATATGAAGAATTCCCTAATATTGTTTGGTGGAATGTAACCTTAAGGGAATCATTGGATAGTCCATTTTTACACTTTCTTTGTGACTTCTTCCCTAATAAAGAGAAAACTGACTTCCGTTGAGGAGGGGATTGCAGATTTGAGAAATCCCATAGCCCTATAGGCTGGGGTTTCTCATGTTCTTTTCCTTAAAATCATTGAATATTTCTTAATTAATTCAACGATTGATTTAGATGATCCCCCATCCTTGAATGTTGGGGTGATTCTTGAACTGTTATGGATGAAATTCGTACAAAAACACTTCTTATTTTGTGGATTTTGGTTCAGAAATTAGCTGGGTGAATCATCCAACAATCATTTAAATCACCTGTTTCAGAATATTGATGGTATATTTCAGACATTTTCATTCTCTGACGCATTACATCTTCTAAACGGAATGCCTTCCCATGATTCTCGAAGTCTTGATGTAAAAGTAACTCAACAAATGCTTTTCATTGGGGCTGATTCTGATGAGAACTGGTTGGGGACTGTTCTTGAGCGTAAATTTTATTGCATACAAAACCTATTGATTGGGGCTGGCGTGGGCAATAACATTTCATGAATCCACTTTTGGCGGACTTTGCTGATTTTGGAGTGCAGTGAAAAGAAATGTTCCATATGCACCCCATCCTATAAAACAAAAACTAGATAGGGAATCAAAAATTAAATGGTGTATTCTCTTTAAAGCATTAAGACATGAACATTGAAGGGTTCTGTAACACCCCGAGATTTTATGAAAAATATTATTTTAATTTCATTAATGTCTTATGTTTTATTCTACACCAAGATTACCTTGCGCTATACGCAACACCGTATTAGCTTGCAGTATACGCAACCCTATTCTTGGACCGTGTTACACACAATTTTGATAATAGTTATTCTACACAACATTGAGTATATATATATATATATTAAATGTATAAATGAAATATGGTTGGATTCTGTTATACGAAACAATGAAGGATTCTTTCACAACACGCAACCCTGACTTGGCTTGCATTACACGCAATCGCGACCTTCCTCGATAGCGTGTGTTGTACGCAATAGCGGGTTTTAATAAACAATGTTATATTATTATAATATTGTCATGAACTAGCCGTTATGAATAGTATTAACTAAATTTTGAATTTTATAACATTATTATTCATCTTACACATTTCTAGAACATGGTATAAGAACAAAATAACTTTTTCGGGTAAAATAAGTATTTTTCAAAAAATGCAGTTTTGCCACCTTTGGATGGCGCACCCACTTTAAATCTGGTTTTTGACGTTTTTATATGTTCAATTTGACAAAATAATATTCTTCTTTTGAATCAGGATATAAAAATTTACATTAGATAAAGTTTTGATATTTTTCCGATAACTTTCATATTTTAATGAATAGTAAAAACACGCTATATTTTAATTAAAAACAACTTTTTTCATCGTAATATCTTATGTGGTTAAATTGTAATATTGAATGGTTTTAAAGTATAAATAGAATATATTTTTACCATTTAATATAATGTATGCCATTAGCATTGATTTTACCTTGAATTCGTATGTTAAAACAATTCAATCTTTTGCAATGTTTTAAACAAAAACCCGTTTTTATTCGACAACGGGATTAATTTTAATTTAATTTCTGCAACTTCTGTGTTTTGAATTTAAAAAAATGGATTCCATATTTGGAATCAGTGGGTCCAAATTATGTTAATAAGCTACTTTTTATTTTTGGGAATTATGAATAGTAACTACGGTAAATTTTATTTACCATAGTTAAAGGTAAATCGGGTAATTAAGGGTAAATATGGGTAAATATAATATTTTAAAATTACCCTAACAAATGTCAAAATCCTATTGGATGACTAAAAGTCGACCCATATCACCTAAGGGTCGGATTAGAATCATTTAATGGACATTGTTCCATGAAAATAATTTAATTATTATTAAAACCAAAGAAAGTGACAACATGTCACTCTCTTAAATCGTATAAGTATATTAATTTTAATTTAGTGATAAACTTCATGAAACTTCGAACATGAATAGTATCCAGAAATCTAATGAAATTATCTACATCATATAAATTTATTTATAATTTTTAGGGATTAAATAATTATCATTAATTATGACACAATAGTGATGTAGAAATTGTTTATCCAGTGGAAAATCAAGAATATTGTTTTTTTAACTAATAGTGACCATAAAATGCACAAATACCTAACCAAAACTTATTGGACATGTAAATGTAAACCATAAGCATCCAATGGTCGAATATTTGACCATTTTGAGCCTTATAAAAGCGAATATGACACTTATATTATTTTATTTTAAATGATGCCAAAGTTGTCACCTTCATAATTTAATAAATATAACAATTTAAATATTGTGATTTTAAGATGATAAATTCGAGTAAAAGTATTATTGTGAAAGGTAATATATTTATCTTCATCATAGAATTTTATTTTAAATTTTTATACAACAAATAAGTATATTAAATAATTATACCAAAATGATGTAGTAATTATTTTATTAAGAGATAAACCAAATAAATGGTTTTAAAAATAATAAAATAAATATTATATGAACTATTTAATGTGATACACTAATTTTATAGATACATATGACCTTTTATTAATATATTAAAGCTTTTAGTTCGAACATATCTTCTGTATATATATTATTTAAATTCAAATAAATGAATAGTGTCAAAATTGACACTATTGTTATTTTACAAAAATAACATATTATAAAATTGTTTAAAAATCACAAAAATATTTAAAAATTATAAATTTATATTTATATGGTCTATAATGTTATAAAGTAAACAATTATGGAAAATTCACAACAAATGAGTAATTATTTGTTATAATTTAAAATTTAGAATTTTATTACCACAAATAAACTTAAATAGATTAAATAAGGATAAATCAAAATGATAAGGTTTAAAATAAGATCCAAACATGTCTAAATTTGATTGGTTGATGATATTACAACCCTATCTCATCTAATATTTGAATATGAGTCATTTTTTGAGGTTTTTAAGTGGGGTTAGATTTATTATAAATTAATATTTTTAAGAATTCCTAAGGTGCCCCTCTCCTCCCTTATAAAAGGGTACCTCCTCCCCCTCCTCCTCACACCAAATTGAGCACTCAAGCTCGGCCAACCCCTGACATTTTCTCCTCTCCACTTCCCTAGAATAATCCTAGAGGTCCTGGTCTCCTTCAAAGACCAATATTAGTTCCCTAAGTGGAGGATTCAAAGAGGCGTTCCAAAGAAGAGGTAATATCCATTACCGATCTTTTCAATTTCTTTCTTCTTCAACTTCTTCTCCTTTAGTTGTTTCATGATAAAGTAATAACATCAGTATTACTTACATACTGATATGTTGTTATAAATATGAAACAACCCTAATTCACCTTATATCCATCCTACGGAAAAATGAAATCACCGCGCGTGCGTACGTACGGAATACCGTCTCCACGCCGTGGTGTAATCTATTTTCCACCATCACTTACAAGGATGGGTATAATGGTGTAATGAGTAACTATTTATGATTATTATAAAGTGATATTGATACTGAAATAGTCTACATACACTTCAACACAATTCCACGACCATGGGAATGATATCATCGCTCGTGCGTACGTACGGACTACCGTCTCCACGACGCGATGAGATTCATTCTCAATGATTAACCATTCATGAATGATTATAAAGTATATATAATAAGTACTAATGAAATATATGACCTGATAATGATACTGGAATTATTTATATTTATATGTATGTCATCTACTTAATTCCATTCAATTCAATAAGGAAACGAAAACAGCGTTCATGCGTACGTACGGACTACCGTCTCCATGAACGGTGTATTTCTTTCCATTTACTGATTTATTATATATGTATATTCTGAATATATATATATAAATCATGTTTTATATTCTGGAATTAAGTAATCTTGATCCATGTAATCATATGAATAATTACAAGTTAAAAACACGAACGACAAATGAGACGATTTTACCCAAAACGCTACTTTAACATGAATTTACAAAAGAACGGGTAATATAAAGTCATAAGTGGACCATATATGATATAATAACAATTAATATGATTCCTTAATAAGTCAATAACATGATTTAAATCATTATACAGGAGTTTCAGACACTTACAAAGCAAGTCGGACCTAAGGTAAGGGAAATATCACAATCTCATTTTTATCCGAGATTGTTTATACGTTGGTATTTACTGGGGTGTATTTTATCATCCAAATCTATGTTTCCTCAATATGTAATGTTATTTCCATCCATCTACAATTGTTTAAATCCAATTTTACCCTTTGGTGAGTTTTTAGTAAAAGATATGAAAGGAATCTTTTGTCATTTTTCGTACGAGGTACTTTTTGACTTTTTCGACAAAAGTACGAAGAATGTTTTTTTTAACTTATACGGCACGAACGGATTTTTACTGTTTTATAAATCCTTATTTTCATGAAGCTTCCTCTAAAAGATTTCATGACTATTTTCAATAAAATCTCTTTCTTTTAAAATTGCATGATGTTTTATGAAAAGAAATTGATTTTGAAGAAGAAAGGATATGTTCCTCAAGAATTCAATTCAAGTGTTTTATCAAAATTATTTTCCATCTAAGATAATAAAGGGTTCTGTTTCTATCCATATTTTTACATTGATTTGACTATGTTGTGATGGAATTATGTTTATGAATTCCTTTATCTTATATGAATGGTTTTATGATGTCATGTTGTTTAAGAATCCCATTTTTATTACATGGGTTACGCTATGATGTATGGTTTATGATTATGTGGCACACATAAGAAAGGATTCATTATAAGATGGGTGGGACCTATATCTCCTTCCAATGCATTGGGTAAAGATTTTATATCTCATGAGATAGACATGGCTGGAATGGTAGGTTATACCGGTTCAGTGAAACAGGACTGAAACGAGGGTTACTCGATTCAGAAAGGAACTTTGTCCACTAAGATAGTCTTGGCAATGAGTCTTGACTAACAAGAAATGATTATCTATGATTATGTGTGAATGCCAAAAAGTTTCATGTTTTAAGTTATGATTATTGTGATTACATTTCACTTCTATGATTTATCCCATGTTATGAAATTATTCTCTCTTTTGCAGGTTATGATTTCCAAAAGTTATGTTCTTATGAATATGATGTGATTGATTTTTCTTTTGTATACCCTTACTGAGCATTTGAGCTCACCCTTTTATGTTTTCTTTTCCCCAGGATATAAAGAAAGGTTTTAGGTAAAAAAAAGGAAGATCTTTATGCGAGATTTTGAAGATCTTTCACCACGATTAGAAGATTATATTCCGAGTTTCCAAAGACACTAAACTATTACGATCCTTGTGTGTGTGTTTTTGTTATGTACTAAGTATTCCGCAAATGTAATGTAATGTCCATGTACGTCAGGCTATGGGTCTCTACAGTTGGTTTCAAAGGAAAGGTTTAGTCAACCTTTGGAAACTAGGATTCGATAACTTTAGTGAGATCCCTAAAGATATTTCTAAGGTATGTCTAGGGATGTCCCTAAGGCTAAGTATACGTATAGGTTATAGTACTAGAATTACGCTAACGATCATAGAATTTAAACTAAAATGTTAGATATTGAGGATACTCCACCTTTATTATGTTGTTTTCCCTAGCATGATTTTTGCCTCTCACACTATTCTTTTTGGGTTTTAGAAAATGGCTGGAAACAAGGTGATTCATGATAATGGAGGATATGCTGGACAATGGAATGATATTTTTCATGAGCAACCAAATGAAATGGGATTTGGAAGTCCAAACATCATTATTATGCCGAATCAGCAATCTCATAATATGAT
The DNA here is from genome assembly GCA_963277665.1 of Viscum album. Classification (NCBI taxonomy): domain Eukaryota; kingdom Viridiplantae; phylum Streptophyta; class Magnoliopsida; order Santalales; family Viscaceae; genus Viscum; species Viscum album. The sequence continues at coordinate 440,070,345 of OY728135.1, read as the reverse complement.
TAATAAAGTAAAATTTGGTAAGTTTCCTGACTCGGCTAATAAGAGAAAGATGGAGTTTCATGATGATCATAGAGGAAAGAAAGTTCAATTTCCCCTATGTAAATCATGTGGGAAGAGGCATCAAGGAGAATGTTTCAAGGGAACTGGAAGATGCTTTGGGTGTGGAAAAGAAGGACACAAAGCAAGTAAATGCAAAGGAAAAGGTTCAGTTAACAACATGGATGATGATAATGGTATTGCTACGACATCAACAATGGTTAAATGTTTTAAATGTGGAATGTGCGGGCATTATGCAAACCAATGCCCTAAGGGAAAGTCTCATGAAGATAATCAGTATGGTCGTATGGGAAGTATTTATGTGGATGATGATGAAGAGACTACAAATGATATGTGAGATGAAAGAATTGTTGAAACACAGTCAATGGTTTAAGAATGTAGTTTATCATGTGTAATGTTGTATAAGTAATCTCATGGTACTTTAGAATAAAGAGACATGTAAGGATTGTTACACTGTTGTCTGATTAATGTTACCAGTATCCATGAAAGGTTATTCAGATATTTTTGGAAATAAGATGATATGTGCATAATGAAGGGAAAACGAGAAAACGAGATGTTTAACAGTATTCATGAGCTCATGATTGATATAAGGACTAAGTGATATCATGGTTTGAGTATATAGAATTTTGAAGATTTTGGTATGTGGAAAGAGTTATCTTTTAATAGAATTCATGTTTTCAATAAGGTTCAATGGTTATTCAAGAGAGTACAAGATTAAGGCATTTGAATGTTTGGAATGTGACCAACAAGATATATCTTATGATATATGGGGATCAACGATGGTATTAAATCTCTGGTAATCGTTTTCCCTATATTATGAGAGTGGACTGCAGTATTATGGATAAGCCTAAAGATTAGAATGGATTATGTTGTACATAAGTGAGTATAGTTTAAGGATAGAAGTTTTTTTTCGATATTATTGATGGGATGTTATAGTAATGTAGTTTTAGAAAAAGGACAACCTGCAGGACGGGCGACAGCCCATCGCGTCGGAAAAGGCTGTGGGAATCGAACCCACAACCGAAGTGCGACTGGCCTTTATCGCCTACCACTGACCTACAGGAAGTCCCTGTTTAGTAGAAACTAGTTTTATTATATTAAGCAGTATGATATATGAAGTATAAGTGCATTTTAGGAACTATAAATGATTAATCTCACTATAGATCGACTTATGTATATAATTTTTGCTAACCTTTTGTTTGAGATAGATGGAATGACCCGTCATTCTATCACATGATCTGCTAACACTTCATGAATAACAAATTCAACTTCATTTATTTAAGAGATGAAGTGGAAATTGTTCAAGGCACGAACAATAGTGCGACTGTACCAAAATAAAGTAAGTTTTTATTCTAATTAAAATTCTTCAACTTTAGGGAAACAATCTTGAAAACCAAAAAAATGTTGTCCTAGTGATCTTATACCTGATGAATCGGATTTTACCTTATATCATCACAAATCTATGGATTTGTGATTACTGGCTATTCCATAGCCATGTCCTCTACCACTCTCCATCAGAACATGATGGGTAGATTTCTCTTCCATATCCATATTTTCACCTATGTGGAAACCCAGTGATTAGTTTATTTGGGTAACCGTTACGTTTCATACTTTTGTTTTTAAAGATAAGTTTTGGTATTCCTTTTTACGATGTGGGTTTCTATCAAAGAAACTTTCAAATAGTAAACCATTTATAACCCCGACGAATTTCGAGGGCGAAATTCATTTTAAGGGGGGTAGAATGTAACACCCCGAGATTTTATGAAAAATATTATTTTAATTTCATTAATGTCTTATGTTTTATTCTACACCAAGATTACCTTGCGCTATACGCAACACCGTATTAGCTTGCAGTATACGCAACCCTATTCTTGGACCGTGTTACACACAATTTTGATAATAGTTATTCTACACAACATTGAGTATATATATATATATATATTAAATGTATAAATGAAATATGGTTGGATTCTGTTATACGAAACAATGAAGGATTCTTTCACAACACGCAACCCTGACTTGGCTTGCATTACACGCAATCGCGACCTTCCTCGATAGCGTGTGTTGTACGCAATAGCGGGTTTTAATAAACAATGTTATATTATTATAATATTGTCATGAACTAGCCGTTATGAATAGTATTAACTAAATTTTGAATTTTATAACATTATTATTCATCTTACACATTTCTAGAACATGGTATAAGAACAAAATAACTTTTTCGGGTAAAATAAGTATTTTTCAAAAAATGCAGTTTTGCCACCTTTGGATGGCGCACCCACTTTAAATCTGGTTTTTGACGTGTTTATATGTTCAATTTGACAAAATAATATTCTTCTTTTGAATCAGGATATAAAAATTTACATTAGATAAAGTTTTGATATTTTTCCGATAACTTTCATATTTTAATTAATAGTGAAAACACGCTATATTTTAATTAAAAACAACTTTTTTCATCGTAATATCTTATGTGGTTAAATTGTAATATTGAATGGTTTTAAAGTATAAATAGAATATATTTTTACCATTTAATATAATGTATGCCATTATCATTGATTTTACCTTGAATTCGTAGGTTAAAACAATTCAATCTTTTGCAATGTTTTAAACAAAAACCCGTTTTTATTCGACAACGGGATTAATTTTAATTTAATTTCTGAAACTTCTGTGTTTTGAATTTAAAAAAATGGATTCCATATTTGGAATCAGTGGGTCCAAATTATGTTAATAAGCTACTTTTTATTTTTGGGAATTATGAATAGTAACTACGGTAAATTTTATTTACCATAGTTAAAGGTAAATCGGGTAATTAAGGGTAAATATGGGTAAATATAATATTTTAAAATTACCCTAACAAATGTCAAAATCCTATTGGATGACTAAAAGTCGACCCATATCACCTAAGGGTCGGATTAGAATCATTTAATGGACATTGTTCCATGAAAATAACTTAATTATTATTAAAACCAAAGAAAGTGACAACATGTCACTCTCTTAAATCTTATAAGTATATTAATTTTAATTTAGTGATAAACTTCATGAAACTTAGAACATGAATAGTATCCCGAAATCTAATGAAATTATCTACATCATATAAATTTATTTATAATTTTTAGGGATTAAATAATTATCATTAATTATGACACAATAGTGATGTAGAAATTGTTTATCCAGTGAAAAATCAAGAATATTGTTTTTTTTAACTAATAGTGACCATAAAATGCACAAATACCTAACCAAAACTTTTTGGACATGTAAATGTAAACCATAAGCATCCAATGGTCGAATATTTGACCATTTTGAGCCTTATAAAAGCGATTATGACACTTATATTATTTTATTTTAAATGATGCCAAAGTTGTCACCTTCATAATTTAATAAATATAACAATTTAAATATTGTGATTTTAAGATGATAAATTCGAGTAAAAGTATTATTGTGAAAGGTAATATATTTATCTTCATCATAGAATTTTATTTTAAATTTTTATACAACAAATAAGTATATTAAATAATTATACCAAAATGATGTAGTAATTATTTTATTAAGAGATAAACCAAATAAATGGTTTTAAAAATAATAAAATAAATATTATATGAACTATTTAATGTGATACACTAATTTTATAGATACATATGACCTTTTATTAATATATTAAAGCTTTTAGTTCGAACATATCTTCTGTATATATATTATTTAAATTCAAATAAATGAATAGTGTCAAAATTGACACTATTGTTATTTTACAAAAATAACATATTATAAAATTGTTTAAAAATCACAAAAATATTTAAAAATTATAAATTTATATTTATATGGTCTATAATGTTATAAAGTAAACAATTATGGAAAATTCACAACAAATGAGTAATTATTTGTTATAATTTAAAATTTAGAATTTTATTACCACAAATAAACTTAAATAGATTAAATAAGGATAAATCAAAATGATAAGGTTTAAAATAAGATCCAAACATGTCTAAATTTGATTGGTTGATGATATTACAACCCTATCTCATCTAATATTTTAATATGAGTCATTTTTGGAGGTTTTTAAGTGGGGTTAGATTTATTATAAATTAATATTTTTAAGAATTCCTAAGGTGCCCCTCTCCTCCCTTATAAAAGGGTACCTCCTCCCCCTCCTCCTCACACCAAATTGAGCACTCAAGCTCGGCCAACCCCTGACATTTTCTCCTCTCCACTTCCCTAGAATAATCCTAGAGGTCCTGGTCTCCTTCAAAGACCAATATTAGTTCCCTAAGTGGAGGATTCAAAGAGGCGTTCCAAAGAAGAGGTAATATCCATTACCGATCTTTTCAATTTCTTTCTTCTTCAACTTCTTCTCCTTTAGTTGTTTCATGATAAAGTAATAACATCAGTATTACTTACATACTGATATGTTATTATAAATATGAAACAACCCTAATTCACCTTATATCCATCCTACGGAAAAATGAAATCACCGCGCGTGCGTACGTACGGAATACCGTCTCCACGCCGTGGTGTAATCTATTTTCCACCATCACATACAAGGATGGTTATAATGGTGTAATGAGTAACTATTTATGATTATTATAAAGTGATATTGATACTGAAATAGTCTACATACACTTCAACACAATTCCACGACCATGGGAATGATATCATCGCTCGTGCGTACGTACGGACTACCGTCTCCACGACGCGATGAGATTCATTCTCAATGATTAACCATTCATGAATGATTATAAAGTATATATAATAAGTACTAATGAAATATATGACCTGATAATGATACTGGAATTATTTATATTTATATGTATGTCATCTACTTAATTCCATTCAATTCAATAAGGAAACGAAAACAGCGTTCATGCGTACGTACGGACTACCGTCTCCATGAACGGTGTATTTCTTTCCATTTACTGATTTATTATATATGTATATTCTGAATATATATATATAAATCATGTTTTATATTCTGTAATTAAGTAATCTTGATCCATGTAATCATATGAATAATTACAAGTTAAAAACACGAACGACAAATGAGACGATTTTACCCAAAACGCTACTTTAACATGAATTTACAAAAGAACGGGTAATATAAAGTCATAAGTGGACCATATATGATATAATAACAATTAATATGATTCTGTAATAAGTCAATAACATGATTTAAATCATTATACAGGAGTTTCAGACACTTACAAAGCAAGTCGGACCTAAGGTAAGGGAAATATCACAATCTCATTTTTATCCGAGATTGTTTATACGTTGGTATTTACTGGGGTGTATTTTATCATCCAAATCTATGTTTCCTCAATATGTAATGTTATTTCCATCCATCTACAATTGTTTAAATCCAATTTTACCCTTTGGTGAGTTTTTAGTAAAAGATATGAAAGGAATCTTTTGTCATTTTTCGTACGAGGTACTTTTTGACTTTTTCGACAAAAGTACGAAGAATGTTTTTTTTAACTTATACGGCACGAATGGATTTTTACTGTTTTATAAAGCCTTATTTTCATGAAGCTTCCTCTAAAAGATTTCATGACTATTTTCAATAAAATCTCTTTCTTTTAAAATTGCATGATGTTTTATGAAAAGAAATTGATTTTGAAGAAGAAAGGATATGTTCCTCAAGAATTCAATTCAAGTGTTTTATCAAAATTATTTTCCATCTAAGATAATAAAGGGTTCTGTTTCTATCCATATTTTTACATTGATTTGACTATGTTGTGATGGAATTATGTTTATGAATTCCTTTATCTTATATGAATGGTTTTATGATGTCATGTTGTTTAAGAATCCCATTTTTATTACATGGGTTACGCTATGATGTATGGTTTATGATTATGTGGCACACATAAGAAAGGATTCATTATAAGATGGGTGGGACCTATATCTCCCTCCAATGCATTGGGTAAAGATTTTATATCTCATGAGATAGACATGGCTGGAATGGTAGGTTATACCGGTTCAGTGAAACAGGACTGAAACGAGGGTTACTCGATTCAGAAAGGGACTTTGTCCACTAAGATAGTCTTGGCAATGAGTCTTGACTAACAAGAAATGATTATCTATGATTATGTGTGAATGCCAAAAAGTTTCATGTTTTAAGTTATGATTATTGTGATTACATTTCACTTCTATGATTTATCCCATGTTATGAAATTATTCTCTCTTTTGCAGGTTATGATTTCCAAAAGTTATGTTCTTATGAATATGATGTGATTGATTTTTCTTTTTTATACCCTTACTGAGCATTTGAGCTCACCCTTTTATGTTTTCTTTTCCCCAGGATATAAAGAAAGGTTTTAGGTAAAAAAAAGGAAGATCTTTATGGGAGATTTTGAAGATCTTTCACCACGATTAGAAGATTATATTCCGAGTTTCCAAAGACACTAAACTATTACGATCCTTGTGTGTGTGTTTTTGTTATGTACTAAGTATTCCGCAAATGTAATGTAATGTCCATGTACGTCAGGCTATGGGTCTCTACAGGTTCTCTGCTATTTTTCAACTTTTGGATGTTGGGAAACTGAGAGAGATGCCAAGTCAATTTGGTGCTGCAACCCTTCTATTACCTTTAAATTATTTTGATATTCATCATATGGTAATACTTTGGTTTTCAAATGACAAACAGTTTTCCATAAGTTGAGGTGAATTTCATTAATGCAATCTTCTGTCATCAATTCTGTAACATCATATATAATTTTCCAAAGGCCAAAAAATGAGTGGTATTTCTCTTTTAGTCAATTGTTTCCTCATTTTTAACACATCTACGTCATATTTCACTAGACGTTTCTCCACGTGGTCTGAATAATGTGGATGCTCTGTATTGAAAGAAAAATGTCCCAAGGGAGGTTTGTGTAATGACTGTTCCATTAATATTTCTTCTATTTGAGAAAGTGTTTCACTCGTAAATGATAAGGCATCAGACATGAATGGCCTTGTGTTTGCAAGTGCCTCGAGATAGGAGGGATTTATTTTTGTTACATCGTCAATTATGGAATTGTCTTGAAAATTTGAATACAACTATGAAGAAGACTTTCACAGAGAAATCCATCATGGGGTGGATCACCATGGCCGATTATACCAAGGGATAAATTTTCATTCTCCTTGGTCTTTTGGCCACACTGAGGGTTGTCGTGGCTCTCATCCAGAGACATGCACTCTGAATTGACCAAATTTTCATGATGAAAGATTTCATGATGAAGTGTCTGATAAGAAACTTCAGAATTACAACTTCCACTCCCACTATTTAGTAATGAGAGGGTGGGAACTTGATCAGCAACCGATAAATGTCTAAGGGGTTCAATTACACAAGCATCAAAATGAACCAAGTCATAGATTGACTCTTGCTTTTTCAATAGTATTTGGTGAGACTTCTTTTTGGAAGTTCTCTTATACTTAGTAGGGGCCACCTTCTGGGAGAAGTGGTTATAATGGGAAGGTGTGTGTGCCTGCCTTAGAGTAGTTACTAGAACATACTGATTAAATCCAATTGGAAAGGGTGTATGTTCATGATCTTGTTGCCCGTATGATATGGGAAAGTACGCCCCATGACCCTCTTGGACTAGAACAGAGTTGTGTATCTACTCTGTGATGGCATTCCTATGTTTCATCCCATGTGTAGAGATAGATTTATGTTTATGTTCCCCTGATATTGCTAACGTAGTAGTTAAAATATCCTAACATTCTTCCTGAATATGGTAAGGGATGTGTGTCTTCCCTTTCCCCATTGATAAGCTGTGTTTGGTGACTTCAGTAGCTGGAACATGAATATATGTCCACTATGTATCTGGATTAGGTGTTTGTTCCTTCTCCGGTCCTCTTTTTCCTGTAAGTGGGTATTCACAGTACTCATGTATAGGGAAAAAGTGTTTAGATTGCTCCATATTTGTCATCGGAGCTTTCCGACTGACTTATCCAGGTGCTACCAAACGATACTATTGGTAGGCTTGATAAACATGGGTAGGTGCATGTTACTGCTGTTTGTTTCCCATCATGTATGTTTAAAGGAATCCCTTCAATACTAGCAGAAGAGACTACTGATATAATTGGTGATTGTACATAAGTGTATGTTCCTGTTTACCTGTTTCCACCATATTAGATTGGTGGGCCTATTTAAATGCAGTCTGACGAGCATGCTAACCGGTTGATAACTTGTGAGATGGTGTATGTGCCAATTCATGGTATTCCACTGGGTTTATCATGTGGTCTTGGTGGATTGTTGTCAGATGATCCCACAGAACATCAAAAGTAGAACAGACGGTTGTATGTTCCCCCTCATTGTTTGCCATCAAGTTTGCTCTATGGACTTCTCTGGAAGAGGCAAAGGTGAGAACCTGCTTTCTGTTTACCAGATATTGTCCCTGGAGATTTGTCTTGTGTGCCCTGGTCTGAGGGACCTGGGCCGAATGTCCAAAGTCAACACCCCCATCATGTTGGATGTGCACTACTGCATAATTATGCCAGTGATTGCTGATGTAAATCTTTAGGAAGGACTCATGCATTCTTGAATTGAGGCCTTGGGTGACCTCTTGATTCACCTCCCTATAGTAAGGGAGGGACCAGTTGTTGCGTTCTGGGGATAAGGACCTGAAATGGTTAGAGATGGTGGTTGGCATCGTTTACTTCTTGATCATTGGTCGTCGTTGGCCAAATGATATAGGATTGTTGTTGACCTAGAGGACCTGTAGAGCAGCCACCAATGTCTGGATTGTACAGTGCTGGAGAATTTCCTTCACCAGCTCATTAGAGACCCAATGTTGAAGATGTTGGGTTGGTGATAACATCCTTCCCGTGGATGAAGGTCCAGCTTGAGCTGCAGTCAGGATGTTCACATATGTTGTTTTGCAGAAATTCATTATTTTGATTGAAGAGAATTCTGTAAAAAACTGAGATCAACAACAATATCTATTGAAGAAAAACATTTTTAGATGGATACATGCATGATTAATTCCTTTTTCTAGACTTCATTTTTTAATTGATAGGATCCTAGCATGTGGGTAACAATATTAAAATGGTTAAGGGTTCACATCGAGTTCACCATTTTTGTTTCATAGGTCCTGGAAACGTGTATTCTAGTTTTAAGAATTACTATTTCGAAGCAGTTTCCATTGGATTTATTCATGGAACCAAAAACTCCAACAGTTCTTTATCCAAAGAGAAACTTCTTTCCAATGGTAGGAGTTCGTTAAATTTTAAACTTTATGATACTCAAGAACATGCATTGGTCAAAAGGATGGAAGGTCGGACTCATCACACCTTTTTGGGGGGAATTATTTTCTACTCTAGGACTCTCTTTGTAAAATTAAAATATTTTCATGAATCCTTATTAATTACCCAATTATATCATAAGTATCCCTTGGAATGTTTAATCACTTATTAACATGTGTAAAAATATAGAATCATCAATATGCATTCAAGGTTTTTCATTAAAGGAAATATGTGTATGTAATCGACATTTTCCCTCAATAGTATCCTCTAATATACTGATTAGTGATTCTTTTAATCGTTCTTATAATGATACTAGTTTTTAATCCACTCATTGGGGAACTGTGGAAATTATTGTCATCTAGGAAGACAAAGGTTTGATCTACTTTTGGGATCGTTCCCATAAGACAGGATACCTATGTATCGATATGAAAGGAATCAGATCCCTCATATTTTAGTGCCACTGAATGGGAGACATCATACCATTTATGTTCATGTGATAAGGGCCTCTAAGAGGAAGGTGCTTAATTGAAACTTAGTGTGGGGCTTATGATGAAGCAGCCCAAGAAATACGGAAAGGATATAGATTTCCATGTAGGATCAGACCCTATTGTGAATTTGGACCTAGGAGAACATGGTTGATTTGATGTGTTGGGTTTTAACCTCAAGGAGGCTTCCTACGTATACCCTATGGATGGGAATCAAATCCCACGTAGTTTGATAAATCTCATAGGAGAGTATGGTCCTCTAATAGAGATGAGATTGGGCTTACTTCTTGAAAACACTTCCTTGATGATTTAATGATTTTGGGGCTTGTTTCCTAAGAATAATTCCCAATATTGGTTTAATTAATGTTGGATTCCTTAGGAGGATATCTAGTGAGCTCTTTACCTAAAAAGGCTTCCTATATATCCTAGTATGAACTAGAATCTGAGTTCTCCTAGTTCTTTAGGGTGAGTATTTGTGAACATGTTGTAATCATCATGTATCTCTAAGACCATGTGATTCATGATTGGTATGAAAAACAAGAGGATGTGAAAGATTCCACAATGATACATCACACTTTTCCTCCTCTGCCGATAGAAGAGGGTGTGTCGACCGTGGAAGAGGTTGATGCGATGAGCTTTCCCTCTATTATATTCACATTGGACGATGTTCCAATAGAAGGAGGAATGGATTAAGGAGAGGGACTTATAACTAGATTTCTACCCTAAAATTGATCCTCGTGGGGGAGGGAGACATCTCCTATGCTTGCATGGAAAAGCAATAGGTGAACCGTACCGTTACTACCAGAATTTGAGGTTTACAGCTCTTTGAGAAGTGTGAGGTCGAGTCCCACACCCTTATTCTGATAATTGGGAAATTCCCAACATGGTTCCTTGGAGAAAATTCCACGTGACTCTGGATATAAAAATCTATAAACATCCTATTTCTGATGCTTTTTTGCTGGGGTGCACGTGCCTCCGTCATGTAGGGGAGGACGCGCGGCTTGTGGCCCCGGCTTCCCGCTTTCCAAAAAGGGGTGACATACACTCCTTGTTCAGGGATGTCTCCTCCTTGATCGAAACCGGGAAGATGGTATGTCGGTTATTCCTTCCATGGATTCTTCCTCAGTGCTCGTCACCTTTTCCGGGTCTCCCTCATAGATTTAAGACAAATTCTTGAATCTCGTTCCCAGTGCCATATCTTCATGGACTCCAGTTAATTACGCTGCTTCCGTCAAGAGGCTCCATGGGGTCTGGTCAGGGAAGCAACCTTCGGTGAGGAGAATGGTCATGCTGGAGTGTCGTTGGCGTGTCTTGATGCTAGGGAATTGGCATTTCTATCTTCTATCCCTTATTATAGGGCTTCTCGAGGGCACGAAAACAAGAGGCATCCCACATCGAATGGAGGGAATTGGCATTCCATAGGTATGTATCTAAGGTTTTCCTCAGCTTCTCATGTTTAACATGGGGTATGCCATGAGTTTAACGTCCAGTGGGGATGGATCAGACGGATCGGAACACTGAGAGTGGATCAGATAAAAGGACCCCCATAAGGGAACTCCGATGTTCGGGCCAACACATGGGCGACTACCCAGATACTGGGGAGTGGAATGATGTGGCATGATCCCACTGGGATGTGGTGGCCCAGATAAGAATCAGGATGGGTGATGAAGCGAAGGGGATTGAACCTCGTGAAGGCTTCCTACGTATCATGCCTTGACATGGATCAAAGTCACCATAGTTCGGGCATACAGTTTAACATCATGCAGGATGATATGTGGGGCTTACACTCTAAGGAGGCCCATGTTGGAGAACTGACGGGAAGGGGTCAGAACTACTGAGTGGTGGTCTTGAACCTCATGGAGGCTTCCTACGTACCATGTCGTAGCATGGATCAAAGTCCTCGTAGTTCGTTGGGATAAGCCTTATGCTCTGAGACGGCCCATAGAGGGTGTCATGGTCAATGCTCACTCTAAGACGATGTGATTCATGCTCGGTGTGAGACGCAAGAGGCAGTAGGGACCAGACGATCACGTCGTGAAGGGTGCGTCCGTGAGACGAGGATTGGGGATTACGCATTGAGTGGCCCTTAGTGTCCGAACATACTCCAGGATGGAGGCCCGAAGTGAAAAAAATCATAGAGGGAGAGGGATTTGGGACAGAACAAATAATATGCCTTGTTCCCTATCACAGCCTCCACTGGAATTGGAAGTGGGGAAGTACGGAGGTGCATGGGTGCTACCATCCGCATGAGAGGTTAGGGGATTACGCTCTGAGGAAGCCCTTCCCCCATAGAAAAATTCCAATCCGATAGTGTGGATATCATTCCATGTGAGTAAGATTCCATTACCGTGGAGACGAGCGGTGTAAAGAATGTCTGAGGTGGGGGGAACCTACGCACGAGGCATGGGGTCGGATCACAGTTTAATGTCATGTGTTGAGGATAGGGTTATTTGCCGTTTAACGTCTTGCAGCTCAGACGAGGTGGTTTTGTGCCACACCCATGGGGCTTACATGACTGTCACCCTCTACCCCTTGTGGGAGGGAAGGCATCAACAAGGCTGTGGTGAAGGTAGGCCGTAGGGCGAACCATCAAGGGTTCCATGTTAGATTGGCTATACGAAGAAGCAATAGCCGTTAGCATGCCTATACGAAGGATCATGAGGCAAAGCAACACAGTGGGAAACACCACCCAAGGGACCTTGAGGTTACCACGTACGAGCCTAGAATGCCGTATTGGAAAACAGCGCATGACATGCACTCCCGACATGGAGGAAATCGGGCGTCTATGCATGGAGCCACCCGGGGGGCGTCAAGGTGAGGAGTCCTGGGGATTTGGCGCAAAGGGAAGGTTTGCGCGCAAAACACTTGGATGGCGCAGATTGGTGGAAGTTGGATTGCACGCGGCTAGGAGGATCGGGCGCAAAGGAGCTGAATTGCGTGCAAGTGGCCATGGCTGAACCCTATGCAAAAGCAGCACTGTGCGATGGGATTGCATGCAATTGGAACATTTTTCACGCAATGGGAGAGATTGCGAACAAAAGTGGAACCTTGAGGGGTTTCAGATTTTATCTAAGCCAGGGGTATTGCATGCAAAAGGTAGATCCCGGGGCTAGGTTGTGCGAAACGAGTCAATACCTGAATGTCATATTGCATGCGCGGATGTCCTATATCGCGCACGAGACCCATTTGAAATTCCGCAACCCTGAAATTGATGAGTTCTCCATATATTTATAGGCTCCTTGTGTCACAGAATTTACATGGCGGGCGAAATTTTGCACACCAGGGAAGGTTGCCCACAATAGGGACTCGTGCGTGTGCGGGCGTGCAAAATTGCGCACTAGAGTCGGGTTCCTTTCGCGAATCCCAGACTCCTTTCAGGCGGCTAACATTTTTTCCCACTTATAATCCTTAATTTCGCGCAACACTTCCAGGCCCTCCGGACCGGGCCTCTGGGTCCGAATAGGACTTCGCTTTATCATTTTCAAACTTCTTTTATGAGTTACAGAATATTTCGGCATCTAAAAATTCCCGCCCCTCAGAATTGGATCGGTGAGAGGTCACAAAGATCAGATTCTGAGCGAAATGACAAAATTCCAAAGTGGGGGATTTCGTGGGCACATTGAATGAAAAAGTCAATGAGGCTTGAAAAACTCTGGTTAGGCACGGAATTCAATTTCCACATGTCACGGAACCCCGACCTTTCCTATAAAAATGGGCAACAGATCCCATGTTCCGTACTCAAGCTTTTCCGCATGATAGGCTCAATGATCTCACGCGCAAAATTTCTTCTGCTACTGTGCGTAGAAAACTCTTTGGAAGCATGCAATTCCTTCCGAGTTTCGGGCATATTTCCGTGCAAACTCTGGGTATTCCACGCCAATTGATGCGGATTTCATTCCCAACTCTTGAATTGTGCGCCACAAGTCTGGATTTTGCACAACACTTTCCAATTTCACGCAACCCGTTCGGATCTCGCACAACTCCCAATGAACTCAAAATGGTCGCGAACCAAGTCAATGAGGGGGAAGTCGCTGCTCGTATAGCTGAAATAGAAAAAAAATGGAGAGATTTATGGTTCCAAGATGGTTGTTTCCAACAACCATACCTTTTTCAACCTGTTTTCCCCTACCGAGAAAGAGTATCCTTTGTCCAACAACATCTCACTTTGGAACTTCGGCATCCTGGAGGAGGTTCCACTGCTCGGCTTTGAGATGGACACACCGTGGTAATGGGTGACCCGGGAGGACAACCGTCCCCGTTACAAAATCACCAACAATGGTCATACTACAATAGAGACTAGACAGATGGATGTGCATGACCTAAACACGAGGACCAGGACCATTGATGGGGGTGATCCTATTGCAGAGATCTCCCCGACCCTCTATGCGAGCACATTCCATCAGAGCATCACAGATGATACTAAGGGCTAGCTATAAGATTGGGACCTGCGGTTTGGAGGTAACTTCACCAGTGAGTGGTCCTGGGCATATTAGGTTCACCATACATGTGGCCAATTTGGGGCTGAGCTGCGGCACATTGGTCTGTTAGAGGCGGTCTGGACGTCGCAGTTCCACTTCCACTGTCAACATGAACTCGGACCGGAGCTGTTCACCATGTGGTCCCCTGATACCAACATATTCCATCTCCACCATGTGGAAGTTTTCATCGACATCGGGTACGTTCACCGCATCGGAGGTATGACAATCAAGGGCTACCAATACGATGACTTTATTCCTCCAATGAACAGCTGGGAAGACAGGTCACAGACCCCCATGCTAACATGGAACCTGATGGATCTGGCCAAGGAGAGGCTGCATGTCAAGGATTTCCTGAAGGACATCACCTAGAAGGACTGTTTTAGCATGTTCCTGGTGAAATACCCAGCGGTTATGATGCTGGGACGGGGGAAATGGGGCCCAACTGTGGCTCAAAAGATCAAGAATGGATCATACTGGAGGACCCTGGAGGCGGGGCAATACCAATCGTGGGGCGACCATGTCATTGGGGCCCGGTACCAGAACTTTCGATATGTCAGGTTCCTTGCAACCTTCATGAGTGGGTGGATGCTGCCAGTGTGGGACGCGAGGATGGGCATCCTTCCAGCAACTATAGTGATGGTGGGCACCAGGGCTGCCAACAAAAGATTAAATCTGGGGTCCCCGTGCTGGATATGTTGTATGCCATTCTGGGATGATTCTCCAGAGGGGGGTCACCTCGAAAGGTATATGACCCCTTCCAGATATTTCATGGCTGGTTGGCGGCTCATATTGGTGGGTACACATTCCCAAATTCCATTCGTCCTCCAGGGAATGGCCTACTACCATTTCTCATGAATATTTCTGGGGTTGCACCGATGATACTCAACGAGGAGGTCGTAAGGATCTGAATCGATATCCATGCCATCTTCAACATCAGCACATTCCCCACCCCGGTCGGCCAGATGGTGGAAAATGGGCAAGGCTCGCTGGAGCAGTAAGAATACTTCGAGAGCATCTGAGGTGGGGTGCTTGTAGCTCAGATTTATGGGAAGATCATCTGTGAGCCTTATGTGCCATCTCGATTCTCCAGGTAGTTCAGGTGCCTCTAGAGAATGTGGGATAAGGTATTCATGGATATCTGGGAGTAGAAGAATCCCTACGTCCTTCACAAAAATGTGGTTAATGTTCACCACCTATGGCTCTGGTGATGTCATTACCCTTCCTCCTACTGGGGTCGACGTTGGCTTATCAACCGAGTATACCGATCACTAGACCATCGTGTACCCTGAGGGGTTTTTACGCATGTGAGTCCAGCAACTTGAGACTACCCGCGTGGAAACATGGTGACGGGGGAGCACGACTGGTGTTTCTAGGAGGGGGGAACCAGGGGCGTGCCAGGCAGCGAGGCATGTACAAGCTGGGACCTCAGCACGGGGACATCACATGGTGTCATTGCGACCTCTTTGCTCAGAGGGGGGTTACATGAGGAGGCTAGAGAGCTGCCCAGGATGCATATAAGATACCTGATCGAACCTTCCCCTGATGCAATCTTTCGGGTATTGTGGTCAGCCTGGATGATGCTGTAGCAATCAATGAGCGTTGAATCCATCTGGCCAAAGATAATGCAGGACGGGATCCAGCAGCCAGAGGTCGGGCTCATTCGAGTTACTGACAAGGAAAACTTCCATCAGCAGCATGCATATCTAACGGCCATGGACACATACACATGCCAATGGGGTCAGCATGCAGATCCACCTTTCATGGTGAAATTGATGCCCGTCCAATAGAATGATCTGGAAGTGATGTCGTTGGGAGAAGGTGACAGTGATGACGAGTCAGAGGGAGAGGAGGAAATAGGAGAAGATGAAGGCGAAAGAGAAATGAAGGAGAAGGTGAGGGAGAAGGAGAACCCGAAGGTGAGGGGTCCCAGGGGGCGGCCTACCAAGGGAGCTTGCAGGAGAGTGGTGAGATTGTCAACTCCGACATGGAGATAACCTAGCGGCTCGAGGTCCGTCTCTATCCTTATTCACCCTCCTTCCTTGGCCATTCAATTCTGAAATCTCTAACTCATTTTCCTAACTCCCTTAGGATCACATAGGATCTGATCAGACATCCCTAATAGATGAATGAGGAGAGGCGCATGTAGGAAAGGGTAGGACTATGACGCCCATTATCGAACTGACAAGCAGTGAGGGGTCTCCTGCCACGACAGCTCCTATAGCGGCCAGTACACCGAGGGATGACACTCTGGGATCCTGTGAGTCCCTTGTTTTTCCACTGGTGATTACTGTCAGAAAACCCAACTAATCAGGATGATCCTTGTACAGTGATCTCGGCGTTGGAGGCTCATCGGGCTACTGATCCCGGGCCGTCTGTGAGAGGACCAATGGCGAACCCACCACCTCCTCCAAAAAATACTACCCAAATCGAGTCGGCCCTGGAAATTTGTGAGCAGGGGCCAATGGTAATCAGCAGTGATGTCATTGGAGCAAGGCCGGGAGCTGACGGAGGCACTGCCGCTGTCGGGGCAAGAGAGGAAGGTCTCCCGGACGTCGTGGATCCTATTCCTCATGAAGACATCCCTGAGGCAGACCCTGCTACCGACCTACTGGCTACCTTTCCTACATATCGGACCGATGATCCCGAGGAGATAGAAGATTCATACTCGAAAGCGGCCAAGGTGAGCCGGATGACACGACACAAAGGGTGGAAGTGTACCTAGTGATTTCTCAGGCAGCCTCAGGCGGATTGGCTGTGGTGGATAGGATCACTCTAGACCTGTGTTTCATGTGTGCTGGTGGGGATGACGCTCAATGCCTTCTTCTAACGGTCCGTGATTACATGGCCAAGAAGATACATGAGATCATCCGGTGCACAAACATTGGCTAGTGTCGGGAAAGATCGGTGAGCACCCAAGCGTTTTTGAGGGAGGAGTAGGAAGTCTGGTGCCTCGAATGGTAGGTGACAGAGAAGGAGGTCTTCATTGCAATGTGATCTGAGCTCGTGGAGTAACTGATGGCCCAGCTGGTTGACGCCCAAGAACAATTGATGGAGGCGAGTCACCAGATGACCGTACATCAAACCGAACAGGCGCAATCACAACCTAGGATTGGCGAACTGTGCTATGTGGTTTCTAATGAAGAGAGAGTCTTCAGGGAGTGAGAATCAGTCCTGTAGGCTACCATCTGAGGGGTATCAGCGTTGGAAAGTTCAATCCAGCACGCTGATCCTTAAAGTCTCTATTTTGGCCATCCCATGAACATTTTTCTTTCACTGCTAAATATTTCGATCCAATGTATAGACCAATCTATTTATCTGTATCCTTGGTTTAATATGCTCAACCATAATCCTGAAATGAATAAAAATTCACCACTAAGCTCATGTTGGTCTCACTCAATGTGAGAAATAAATGATGCCCGTGTTATCATTTTGTCTTACTATGGGGAATCAACTAAGTTTCAGGCATCCGAAATCACGCTCAGATTTTTGAGGAGGATAGGGTGGTCCAGCTGAAGGGAGGGGACCTCAAACCAATCGATATATCATCTCCTCAATGTTCTCTAACAGACGTGTGGGGAAATGTCGGGGGCATTGAAATCAATCCGGACATAGGGAGTTGAAAAAGGTGAATCACGTTACCCTAATGCGGAACAGTATGGGTGGGTGCGACGATGAAGGATAACTGTAAACGTGGTGAAAAAGAAGCATCAATATCGTGTTGGCCTGAAATGGGGAAAACAAAGGAGGGATGACTGCTGACCATGTTCGCAACACGGGGCCTAACTCAAATATCATCAATCAGTCTTTTGGAACATTGGCCAAGGATAGTAGGCAGATCGTATGTCAATCATTCATACTGTTACAATAGGCGGACCAAAGGTCTATCATCCATATTGTTACAGCAGGCAGACCACAGGTCGGGCATCCATACTATTAGGGGGTCCCATAAAACATGACCAGTCTTCCAGAACATTGGTCTAGGACAGTAGGCTGACCATAGATCAATCATCCATACTATTGCAATAGGCGGACCATAGGTCTATCATCCATATTTCTACAGCAGGCGGACCACAGGTCGAGCATCCATACTGTTAGGGGGTCCCATCAAACAATAAAGAGGATGAATATTTAAATAAAGGGACACGTAATGCATGGAAAGTGGAGTGGTGGTTTGTTCGAACAGAATCTGACACTCCCAAGACTGAGCCACTATGGTGGAGGCACATTAGAAAGACGTATTAATCTCGTCACGGATCATCCCAATCTCTAGAAAGGACATCTCTGGCGAGAGAACTGTCACTTTCCAACATTACAATGGGGCATCCCGGATTTATGCGGGGAAGATGATGCAGTTACACGAATCCCCAAAAAGTCAGGTCAATGGGCCGAGAGTGAGGAGGGATTGGATTTAGTAGTCACTATGGATGGAACCAAGACGAAATGTCTGGGCCTTTCTACGTACCTCATAAGGTTGAGAATCATGCCACACGTAGTTCAAGAAAGGATTTTAGATTATGGTCTTACAACATGGGCCAAAGAGTAAGGGAAGTGGGAGACACATGGTAAAGCAGTTGCGAAACCTAACTTGAGTGAGGACAAGGTCCTACTTACCATGTACTCCTTGGAGAAGTGTTTAAGTCAAGGGACCGAACACGAAAGTCAGGTTGGGCCTGTTGGGAAGTTCCCATGCACTCCTACGTATCTCATAAGGATGAGAATCAAGTCATTCATAGTTCTTCGGGGTGCCATTCAATGTCGTGTAGGATGAGACACAGGCGGGCTAATTCTTATAACAGGTCGTACGCGGTGTGGATATTGTAAACCCAACGTGAATGAGGACAAGGTCCTGCTTACCACCCCACATAGTCTCGTGGTCAAAGCCCCAAAATTGGGACAGACACGATGAATTAGCAGACCCCAAGTTGGACCCTTAGATGAGAGGTCTGGGCATTCCTACGTACCCCATGAGAATGGGGATCAAGATGCACATAGTTCTTGATGGGTGGCATGACATGAAATGGTACATGTGAAAAGGATGAAAGAGGTGTGCAGGTCTAGCTACTCCACAAGAAGAAGCGGAATTTGATATGTCTTGTTTGTCCTTGAAGGTGAATGGTTTTTCTTTTGTGGAATGACAGAACTAGGGTAGAAATTCCTAGCATCGCCACAATAATCAAGTCGTATACAGGAGTTGACAAATGGTATGGTAATCGACCAATACCCAACGTGATGTCCCCTATGAGGAAGTTATCACAATGCAGTGCTGTTTTTTATTGTCCGGCCGGGACGATATCATCATAGTTTATGGTCGCGTGGTAGCACAAACCAGCACAGTTTAAGGTCGTACGTCTTGGACCTGGGGGAATACACAAAATTCCATAAGGCGTACCCGATGTAGATGAGGACATATCCTCATACCGTCACCATGAACGATTCTGGGAGAGGAGCCTCGGGCCAAGGAGCGAACAAGGGTCCAACAATCATGGGGAAAAATACATCTTCCCGCGGAGCTGGGCCCAAAACGCAATGTCTAGGTGACTCCTCATTTCCCATGGGGATGAGGGTCAAGCAATGCATGGTCCTTAGAGAAAACCAAAGTATATACTCTTAGCGATCAGATCACTGGAGCCCTGAGAGATGTCGTCACGCAGCTTTTTCCACCTGACGTGTGGAGGTGCACAGAGGGTTAGTTCAAGGAGTGTTGAGATTCCACCTTGACATGATGGGGTGGAACATAATGTAAATCATGCAACTAACATTCAGGGCCTGAAGGAGTCAACATGACGACTGAGGATCACTACTGACCATGTTTTCCCCACATCATCCTGTTGTGTTAGCCAAAAATGGGGACAATCAAATGAGCATCGACCACTAACCATGTTCGCAACGCGGGATTTGTATCAATTTGTTGTCTAAAACCTTTGGGGTCATTGGTTCGTGACTGTTGGAGAGCCCTTAGGTGTTGTATCCAAGACGTTCTTGGGGGTCCCTCTAGGTGTGAGAGATAATGGTGTCCCGAATGAAGGGGAGCTCGAAGCTTGGCAAGTGGACATAACTTTCCTAAATTGAATTCGACACTCCGGGTACTAGACCAGAGTACTCTGAACACATTAGTGGAGCACTGGAAGGTGTCGAAGGGCTCAGTTTGAGCGTGGCTAAAAGATGGAAAATTCCCTGGAGAAGGGGTCATGACGCAAAAAACCTTGTACTGCACCTATATATCCCCATGTGGGGAGGTACGCCAAAAGACCGAGGTGGCCGGGATATCGTGGGATCTCCTAAGAGATGGGGCTGGACCTGAAACCTAGACGTTCAGGCGGTCCTACGTATCCCATAAGGATGGGAATCAAGCCGCACGTAGTTCTAGAAGCACTGTTTAACGTCTTGTAGGGAGATGAGAGGAATTTCATCCAGGAATGTGTACGGCACGATGGGTAACCCATCGTGAATGAGGATATAATCCTACACCACACCACACACTCTGGGTAAGGACTTGGGCTAAGGGTCCCGAGAAGGCCAAGGGTCCTGAGGTTGAGCCTCGGTCAGGAAGGACTAACCAGCTTTCAGTTTAACATCTTGTAGTGAGGACGATCATGATGTTCAAGGTCATACTGGACCACAAGGATTTTAGTTTAAGGTCTTAGAACTCGAACCAAAGGGGCCCAGATGTAGGGCCATGTGCCGTTTATGTTCGTGCTGGACCAAATGTAGTTTTAGGTCATGCGGGACCGGGTGCATTTTAGGGTCATGCGGGACCGTTAACCAGTTTAAGGTCATGGGGTACCCCGTAGGGTTAGGAAAAATACTGCTTGAGGAACTTGGCATTGGTGGGAGGAGTGACACGCTCACCATCCATAGTCACCCGGGAGTACTCACCATTGAGATAGACCTTATGGATGATGAAAGGACCCTCCCATTTGGGCTCTGACATGGGTGGTTTCCTGCCAGGAATCATTGGTACCCTGAGGGATAGTACCAGGTCACCTTACAGAAATGAGTGGGGGCGAACCTTCTTGTTGAAATCTCGAGCCATCATGATCTAATGACTTTCCAATTTGTGCAATGCAGGAAGCTTATTTTCGTCCAGTGCTTCCAACCTAGCCAGGCGGATTTCAGCAACTATATCCGGTGCTTGCTGGTCAAAGACCTCCATGTGAAATGTGGGAAACTGAATCTCGACGGGAATGATGACCTCAGATCCATACAACATGGAATATGGGGTCACCTAGGTGGAATTACAGGTTGTCCTCTGATAAGCCCATAGGGCATTGGGGAGCTTGTCGGGCCAACTTTTCCTGTTCTAACAAGCAATTTTTTTTTCAGAATGTTAGAGAGGGCATTGTTAAATGCCTCGATCTTTCCATTTGATTGCGCATGATAGAAGGAGGTATGGTTAGAGAGAATGTTGTACTTGGAACACAATTTCATTAGCTTGGACGCTCAAAAGTTGGTTCAGTTATCCGTGAGGATAGCGTGAGGCACTGCAAATCTATAGATGATGTTAGAACTCACGAAGTCAGCAATAGAACGAGGTTTGACTTCCTTGAGCATAATTGCCTCTTCCCACTTGTAAAATAAATCTATAGCAGTCACAATGAACCAGCATTGATGAACTGTCACCGGTGGGTAAGGTCCTATGACATCCATCCCCCATACTACAAAAGGCCAAGAATAATTGGTAGTGTGGAGGGGCTCCGGTGGCCGATGCACAAAGTTATCATGAACCTGGAATGCATGAAACCTCTAGAAAAAATCGATGCAGTCATAGATCATGGAGGGATAAAAGTACCCCAGCCTCCGAATCTAGTGAGACATCTTCGACCCGGCCTGATGGGCACCACAGGAACCATCATGAACCTCATGCATGACCTAAGGGATCTCGACTCCTTGAATTCAATGGAGGATAACACCATCAAATCTGTGTCTGTAAAGGATCTTCTCAAGGCTGGGACCACTCTGAAGGGTAAAATACAGTGCGCGACATCGGATTCGCTCGCGCTCAGCCCGGTGTGATGGATGATTAACGCATTGGAGGTATTCAACCAAGGGAATACTCCAATAAGGAACTACTTAGATCACTGTATCTGAAGTACCCGGGGCCCCTGACGTTGGGGCCCCAGTAGTAAGATGGTTCAGCCACTGGCCACAATCATCCTCCGGGGTAATGGTAGAAATGACTCTCTGGTGTTCTACATGGATAATCAGGTCTTCCTCTTCGGGCTCCGCAATCGACGTGGCCACGCATGCCAAGGCTTCTGCTAGACTGTTCTGCGACCGGGGAATATGAACGACCTCTGGCTGAGAAGGGAACTGAGCCATTAGATGGAGGGTGCACTCCAACAATGGCATGAGTTCTGGCTTTCTGACAACATAGTCACCATTGACCTGCTTGATGACCAGCTCAGAGTCCCCTTTCACAAGCATATGGGGCACGTCGATCTCGAGGTTCAGCTCGAGGCCAGTGAGGAGGGAATGATATTCGGCCTCATTTTAGTGCAGTCCTCTGACAATTGGAATGAATAAGGAAAAATGGTTTTCTCCGGGGTGACAAAGACGATACCCAGGCCCACTCTGTTGATCCAAGGATCATTGAGACTTCTACTGGTGGGGCTCCGGGAGGCACCGTCAAAGTGAATCTTCTAGCATGTGATGACATGATATACTGAGAGTATTACCTCATCAGGAAAACCTAGATCCAGTGGTTGATCCACAGAGGATGGGTGAGCAGCTAAAAAGTCCGCCAACGCTTTTCCTTTGATAGCCTTCTGAGGTACGAACCTGATGTCGAACTTCTGGAGGATCACCACCCATCACACTAGTCGGCCAGTCAACATAGGTCTGTTCAAGATGTATTTCAATGGGTCTACCTGAGAGAGAAGTTATACCTCGTGGTGTTGCAAGTAGTGCCGTAATTTCTGTACAGAAAATACAAGCACCATGCAGCTCTTTTCAATGGGATAATATTTAATTTTTGTGTCGAGGAGCATGCAGCTGAGATAGTAGAGGCTGTTCTTTGTTCCTTCATTGTTTTTCTGGGCGATAAGTGCGCCGAGGGACCATTCTAGGGTGGTCACGTAAAGGACCATCAGCTTCCCGATGACTGGTGGCATCAAGACTGGTGGTTGGAGAAGATACTCCTTGATTTCCTCAAAGGCGGTCTGACACTCTTCATCACATTAAAAGGTGGATCCTTTCTTTATGAGCCGAAAAAAGGGATTACACTTTCCAGACAGATTCGCAATGAATTGGCGTATGTAGGCTAAGTGGCCTTGGAGACCTCGAAGTTCCCAAATATTGCTCGGGGGAGGAATCTAGATGATGGCCTTGATCTTCTCTAGGTCGATCTCTATGCCTCAGTATCTGACAACAAAGACATGGAACGTGTCGGAGGTGACACCGAATACACACTTCAATGGGTTCATCTTCAGGTGGAGGGAACGGAGGAATCCGAACACTTTCTCGAGGTCCTTGAAATAGTCCTGGCTCTGGTGAGATTTGACCATAGATCATCGACTAAGAATTCCATAGTGTCCCAAGAATTGTCTTGAATATACGATGCATGGACCGTTGATAGGTGGCACCCGAATTCTTCAGGGTGAAGGGCATAAACTAGTAACAGTAAGTACATTAGGGGCCCTGAAGGCAGTGGAATCTTCATTCTCAGGGGCCATCCAGATCTGGTTATACCTGGAATACCAATCCATAAAGGAAAGGGCTTGTAACCTGGCCGTGGCATCAATCAAAAACTCTGTCACCAGAAGGGGAAAATCATCCTTTGGACAGTGGCGATTAAGATCACGGAAGTCGATACATACCCTAATCTGTCTGTATTTCTTCATGACCATCACAATATTGGCCAGACATCGAGGGTACTAAACTTAATTTATGAATTTTGCATTGATAAGCCTGTCAAATTATACCTCAACCATTGCACCATGAGAAGGGTGAATCTTTGTGGGATGCTGCTTGAACGCGTGATGGTTTGCTGGAAGGGCAAGGCGGTGGGTGGCTACCGGAGGATCAAGTCCTGGTATCTCGTTGTAAATCCAAGCGAGCAAATCATGGTGATGTTTGAGGAATTCTATGTACCGTTGCTACTCCTCAGGGGGCATGGCAGTGCTGAACAATGTGGGTCTTGGGTCCGCCTCGCTACCGAGGTTCACCTGCACTAACTTGTCGACCGTGGTGGAGACTCCCTACTCAAAGGCGGGGGGGGGATCTTCCATGTCCTCTCTACTCGTGGAGGGATCATCCACGTGGGGAGGAACTTCGGGGCTACCATACCCTGATGGGAAGCAGGTGTCGACTTGGGTGGTAGTGGTTATCATATCAGGAGACTCATGCGCCACTGGGACCATAGTGATGAAGGCAGTCGATCCAATCCCATCCGGTCTTCGGCACAAGGGGCCATGCATGTTGACATTAAAGCAGTAATGGCACGTCGACTTCAGATGGTTAATTCTAGCATGATGATAGAGACATGTATGACACACCACCATTTCCATGAGCCTGATGTCTCGATATCGTACATGGTTAGGTGGTTCGGGAATCACCGGATCCTGGTTGGTGTGTGAGTATGAGGTGATTTTCCGTCATCTCTTAGACATGGGAACCTTCCTCTTGTACCCAAAATGAACAAGCACTACCCCATATCGGGGGTTGTGGCCTCCAACAGATGGATTGGGAAGAGGTAAGAATCATCCAAACCTACCCAGGGATCACTTGCGACAGCGGTGGGCTCAACCTCACTTTCCAGATCCTGCTTATCCTTGCTCTTGTAGTAGTCACCGTCCAGATAACGGGCTTCACAAGAGGAAAAAGGAGACACATATCATTGGAGCACGCATACTCGACCATTAATGTAGTATTTATGGCATTGGTGATATGACGAGGGGACCGCCGCATGAAGGTGGAGCCACAACCTTCCCATCAATGCATTGTAGGTGGTGTCCTAAGAGACAACCATGAATTTGGTGCTAGAAATTAGGCCACCGAACTGGGTCTTCTATAAAATATTTTTGACTGGAGTTTCCTCAGTTCTGTCGTACCCCTGGATCCTGAGGTTGCAGGGAGTTAAATCATCCTCAGGTAGACCCAGCATCCGAAGTGTCCGAGTTGGGATTATGTTAATACCAAAATCCATGTCAATAAGACAGCGGCGGCCTTCCACGCCATTGAACTGGCCAGTTATGTATAGTGGGTTAATTTTCCCCTATATGGGATTGTCTTCATCTACACCGAAGAATGAGATAACGACCTGACATTCAGCGTTCTCAATTGCCTCAGTGTGGAAGGCTTCTACAGCTGCTACCTTCGACTCAAACTGGACGGGGATCCTTAGGGCCTCGGAGAGCACCTCACACATTTCAGACGACAGGAGAAGAGCCTCAAGGATAGAAATCCATGCTGGAATACCCTCCAGGTGCTTCAAGACATCATACTTCCAGGCGAAACATGAGACCTTGGTTACAGGAGGCCGCTCTGCGATTGGAGGCATGACGGGCCCTGCCGGCTGGACCGGTGGCTGACTGGTACTATGCACGTCTCTCTATTCACTAGTCAAAGCCCAGTGAGTGGCATCCAGATTAGGACCGGAAGGCTGGGGTCGGCTGGTAGTAGGGTAGATCAGGTCGCGGCACGACCGAGGTAGTTCCGTCTAATCCAGCAACACAAACGGTGGCGGAGGCAAACCTGCCGACATCGGACGATGGGGCTGTGTGTGCTGAGCTCTGTACTGGGCATGTTTCCTAGTCTTAGTGGTGTGCACAGATTGGCTAGAGGTTCTAACATACATGCCCCGGTGATTCATGTAGCCACATCTCCACCGACATTGGCGACGGCTGGGGACATTGGGAAGGTCCACCTGGCGTCCCTCATCATCGGGAGTCAAAAAGTGATTTACCAACTCTAGGGTGTTAACCGAAGCGTACCCCTGACTGTTGCATGAGGAGTCATCTGCTGTCGGGAGAAGTCTTGGAGGTATCACCATATCTGGGGGAATGAAGTCACCAAAAGTGCAATATGGCGACGACATTGTTGAGGCACATTCTCACTTCTTGCACCGCTGCCGGTTGCTCTTCTGGGAAGAGGCTGGCTGGGATGACAATGTCGAGGTACAAACCGCATCTTCTAAAGGCTCTGGTTCATTCAGGTGTGCATGGATGATGCATTGAGTGAGAGAGACCGTATTGTGGGCCATCCAGTCACTCTACTTCTGGAGCCCACGGTCAGAAACCTGCTGCCATTCATTCTCGTCGCAACTACTATCATATGATCTCACAATGACACCTGCCACTTGTGCCAGGGTTGGGCCCAATATGACTATATTATTGTCAATCTGGTATTGGAGAAATTCCTTTAACACGTAGCATCATTGGATGGTGTGCCCCAGGGTCCAGTGATAAGGGCAGTAGTTGGGGTGATCAGTGAGATGTGCCTCTTCTAGCTTCGGGCACTCAGGAAGTCGTACAATTCTCTGCTCCAAGGCACAATGGAAGTAACCAGGGACATGGGCCTCATGAAGCAAGTAGGTATGATTTCTTCTGTCTGGAAAGGGTGCTCTTGGAGGCTGGCCCTGACGAGGGAGTGGAGGAGCATGCCGAGGAGGCGGAACCTGATTAGCTCGCCTCAGTAGTGGCAGTGCGTTACGAGGAGGCGCTTGCCGATTTTGAGGCGGTAGCTACTGTGTCAGAGGATCTACCTGTGGGGGTGGACCCCTATGGGGCTACGGAGCTGGCCTCCCTGGTAGCAACTCCATCTTCCTGGGGGCCTCTCTTTGGGCCACAACAGCGGGCTCAGCTCTTCCATATCTCCCTATAGGGATTATAGGGGGCAGCGGGCGTGCCTGGCTGGCCTGTTGCATGGCTTCTTCGAGGCGCTGAGCCTTGTCAGAGAATTCCTAGAACCCTCCAGGGTAATTCTGAGTGATCAGAGAAGGGGCCAGCTCTTCTTCGATGTTCCCTATGAACATTGTCATTAATTTTACTTGAGTTAGAGGCATGTTAAGGGAATATGTGAGCCCCTTTATCTGGGCGACGAAGTCCGCAACTCGCTCATCGGGACTTTGCTTTCACCTAAAGAGGTTTGCGATGTTCATCTTCTGGGTTGTGGAACGAAACTGGTATAAAAATTCCCTGAGAAGGTCCTCCCAGCTAGTCACATATCCAAGAGGGAGCTGGCTATACCAAACGAATGTTGGCCCTTCTAGTGTCTGAACAATGAAACAGAGCTTGGTGGCCTCCTGCTACGCCGGAGTCCCTAACATAGGCCCACACCTCAAGTTGAATTGGGACATGTGCTGTGGGGGGTGTCCTATCCCGTTATAAGGGGAAAATTGGGGTTCCCAAGTTCTGGAGGTGCTAGTATATCATCCACCCATGTAGGGTATGGCCTACCGTCCGGTGGGATTGCCACCTGCCGAGTTTCCCAAGCCTATAAGAAGGCGATGAGTGCTGCCATCAGATCATTTGGATGCAGGTTCCTGTCCTGAAGGGGATCCCTAACCACAAGAACATTTCCTGTCTCTTAAATCTGGTAGTCATGCTCAGCAGCTCGTGGGGTGGCTAGTGGAGCGACCCTTGAGGAAAGAGGAGGAACCCGAGTGGGGTCTGTTGGGTGATCACGCCGCTCAGGATGGTTTGGTGAAACATATTGCGCCCTCTATCCATGACCTCTGGCTTCTCCTCTATCGGAAAACATGGCATGATCGCGGTTTCCTAGGAGAATCTTGTCAAGGGGTAGTTGTTCCGGCCCCTGCTGTCCCGACCCAGGATCACCGTAGTCAGGCCGCTGCTTCACAATGCGTTCAGCTAGAAGCTCATCAACCAGCCTCTTCTTCTCAAAATGTTGGTCTCATAGTGAGGCCTTCTCGAGATCTTCCTCTGCCTTCTGCACTCAGGATGATGGGTAAGAAAGCATGATATCCCCAACACGCTCTTTACCCTTACCGATATTCTGGCTTAGTGTTAATGCCTCAGTGGGTGCGCAGAGACCTAGGAGGTTTCTCTATTGGTGAGTAATCCTCCCGATGGGTCCAGTAGAGGCTTTTCCTCAGGGGGTGAGTCCCCGTCGAGAAGTTCCAAACCATTCCCCTCTCCTGACAGGTCGTCCATGTTTACTGCTATGGCCCTTGGGGGAATACCCTCAGATCTGCTCGGTGAGTCGGGCTGTCGGTGAATCTCATTGAAGAGAAGGGTAGCGTATTTCCCCCATCCATGGATGTGTTCATGGTGGGTAGCCTCCTTGATAACCTTGCAGAGTACTTGAATACTCTAAATGCATCATTGTAGGAGGGCCCTGTGGTGGCCAAGTGACATGGCGCGCTAAACCGTGGGGAGCGTGGCCAGGTCGACCTGATGACATTGCTCGACGATATCCTCGAGGTGTGTTTGGCTCTCAGGGTAGGGCAATTGATAATGGAGAAGGCGGGAGTGAGTCACCCGGAGATTCTGGCGGAAACATTCAAACTCTCCCGGGGTGAGGGATTCTGGTATATCAAAATCTGACCCTGCGACCGGCCAACACTTCCTAGGAAAGTGGCCTGCTGCAAGGAAGGTCTAGAAGCACGATGACTCAGGTTCCGGATCCGGCCCTTGCTGACCCCTCTCATCAACCGAGAATGGGTGGGGAACTGGTAGTGGTACCGAGGTAGGCCGCTGGGCCGGTGGGCTGGCCGGCAGAGAATATGGCGAGCATGATGATTGGCCACAGAATCCAAATTCACCCTCCATGGGTTGCAGGGTCCTGGCTGCCACGTCACAAAATTTTGGGTCGGAGAACATGCCTCCTATCACAATGTCGGTGCTTTCTAAGGGTGTTACATGTCATGACTCTTTCGTCGGTCCCCAAAAAAGTTCTCCACACTCTCTGACCGAGGTGGAAGGTCCTTCCAGAGAGGCCAACGGTAACTGCAAGTTAGATCCCTGGGGGTACTCCAAGTCCTCATCCTCTCGGATATACCTTGGGAGGGAGGCAGGGATCATATGGATCTCACATTCAGGTAGTACGAGGCTGACACGCCGTGTCCCTATCCCTGCCCTTGACTCATAGGACTAGGAGGAGGGCTCCATTTCCGAGTCATACTCCGCCTCAGATTTTGAGAAATGGACTGGTCTGATTTCTGTCAGGCCTTCCCTGGAAATTCCCTTGCGGCGACAACGTCCCACCTTCTGCCCCTGGGTAGCTCTTCAGGGCAGGGCTGATTTCCGTCATAGAGTCCTCTGGCCGAAATAGTTTTGGGGCGGAGAGGATCGAAGGCCAGGGCGTGAGGAGCACCTGGGCAGATGTCAAAAGGGACATGGGGAGGACCTCCATGTGGGTGAGTGACCAGATATGCAATGGCCCCATACTCACGACCAGTAGTAGGGGAAGTGACCTCGTACCCAGTGCAATGAGCACTGGAAAGATCCCCACCCATAGCATAGCTATCACGGGGAATCCTTTTGCTTTCAAGAATGGTGACACAGATTAGGCCTTCCCACTGGATTACACTACAAAGAATTGGTTCGTGGTGGGTATTGCCTATGCCAGCGACCGGGATAGTCGACCCCACTTCTCTGTGGGACGGTCAGGGCCTCGATCCGGGTTAGGAATGTAACTTCCCCAGCTCAACGTGTGTGGGGGTTTGATGACTAGATCAGCAGTGGCTCGGGCCACAGTGGTTGCTGATGTTGATTCCCCAGGGCGGGCATCCTCTTCTACTCGCGCCCGACACTAGCGCCGGGTTAGATGGGTTGGATCCGGCGGTGCGGCCACATGGATTGCCTGCTCTTCAGCTCGGAGAGTTGGGTGGATGTGTTGACGTGACCTGTCGGGGGACCTTACCGTGAACCCTTGTATAGGTTCTTCCATCGGACGAACCCATACATCCCCTACATCATCGGCGTAGGGAAGGGAGGTATCGAGGTGTTCTGGGGATAAACTCCTGAAACTGTTGAACGTCGGGGTGGGGAGTAGTGGCACCCTGCATGGCCCATGGGGGCGGCGTCAGTGGTGAGGCACAACTTCCTCGAGGTCCAAACGGGCCATGACCCTGGCGGGGATGACCCCTTCCTCCCTGTACCTACGCACAAGGTCGTTGATCACCCTTCGTTGGATAATCTCTGATGGGGAGAGGGGGTGAGCGCCCGATAGTAGCGGTGGTCAGAGAAGCTATGGCAAAGGATGAACCATGTGGAGTGGCCACGTCGGTACTGCCCCTGGCCCTGCGCTGGTGGGAAGGTGGAGATCGAGCTCAGGATGCTGCGATATGATTTCTGAAAGCAGGGAGATGAACCCATTAATACTAAAAGGAAAAGGAATTGAGAACTAATAGTCCATCTCCATTCCGTATTCCATGGTCAGTAAGAGGGATCCACACTGACAATGTCGCAGAACGGAGTGCTCAATGTCCTGACTGCCCCAACCCCTGGCCGGTTTCACATCCTGGTGCTGGGTGCCCAGACCTGGTGACATGCCAATCATCCGACACCCCAACTCTACTAGTCTCCATATTGAGGAGAAGTGATTCACATCAAGTTCACCATTTTCTGTTTCTGACGCTTTCCTTTGGGGTGCGCCTATGCATCTGTCATGCCGGGGAGGACGTGCAGCTTGTGGCCCTACATTCCCACTTTCTAAAGGCAGGTAGCATTCGTTCCTTGTTCATGGACGTCTGCTCCTTGATCAAAATCGGGATGATGGGATGTCAGTTCTTCCTTCTATGGATTCCTCCTCAGAGATCGTCACCTTGTTCAGGTCTCCCTCATAGATTTAAGACATATTCGTGAATCTCATTCCCGGTGCCATATCTTCATAGACACCAGTAAATTCTACTGCTTCTGCCGAGACGCTCCAAGGGGTCTGGTCGGGGCAGCAACCTTCGGTGAGGAGAATGGTCATGCTGGAGTGTTGTTGGCGTGTCTTGATGCTGGGTAATTGGAAAGTATGTCTTCTGTCATTTATTATGGGGCTTCTCGAGGGCGCAGAAGCCCAAGGCATCCCACATAAAATGCGGGGAATTGGCATGACATAGGCATGTATCTGAGGTTTTCCTCAGCTTCCCATGTTTAACATGGGGTATTATGCAAGTTTAACTTCCAGCGGGGATGGATCAGACTAATTGGAACACTGAGAGTGGATCAGATAAAAGGACCCCCCAGAAGGGAACTCCGATGTTGGGGCCAGCACATGGGAAACTTCCCGGATACTGGGGAGTGGAGTGAGGTTGCATGATCCCACCGGGATGTGGCGGCCCGAGTATGAATCGGGATGGGTGATGAAGGGAAGGAGATTGAACCTCGTGTAGGCTTCCTACGTACCATACCTTGACATGGATCAATGTCCCCGTAGTTCGGGCATACAGTTTAACATCATGCTGGATGAGATTTGGGGCTTACACTCTGAGGTGTCCCATGTTGGCGAACCAAAACGAAGGGGTTAGAACGACTAAGTGGTGGGATTGATCCTCATTGAGGCTTCCTACATATCGTGCCATAGCACGAATCAAAGTACTCATAGTTCGCAGGGATGGGGCATATTCTCTGAGACGACCCATAGAGGGTGTCATGGTCGGTGCTCACTCTAAGCCCACGTGAGTCATTCTCGGTGTGAGAAACAAGAGGTAGTAGGGACCATAAGATCACGTTGCGATGAGTGCATCCGTGAGAAGGATAGAGGGGCTTACGCATTGAGCGACCCTTAATGCCGGGACTTACTCCAGGATAGAGTCTTGAAGTGCGAAAAAGCGTAGAGGGAGAGGGATTTGGGACCAAACAAAGAAGATGCCTCGTTCCCTATCTCTCCCTCCATTGGCATTGGAAGTGGGGAAGTACGGAGGTGTATGGGTGTTACCTTCCACAGGAGAGACTAGGGACTTACGCTCTAAGGAAGCCCATCCCCCATTGACAAACGCCACTCCGAGAGTGAGGATATAATTCCATGTGAGGAAGATTTGATTCCTGTGGAGACGATTGGCGTAAAGAATTTCCAAGTCGGGGGGACCCTGCGTGCGAGGCATGGGGTCGGATCACAGATTAACATCATTTGTTGAGGATGGGGTTCTTGGCAGTTTAACGTCATATAGCTCAGAATAGGTGGGTTCGCACCACACCCCTAGGGCTTACATGACCGACACCCTCAACCCCTTGTGGGAGGGAAGGCATTGGCAAGGTCATGGTGAGGGGGGGGGGGGCAGGGAGAACCACAGAGGGGTCCACGTTTGCGTGGCTATGCGAAGAAGCAATATATGTTAGTGTGCATATGTGATGGAGCATGAGGCAAAGATACGCAATGAAAAACACTTCCCAAGGGACCTTGAGGTTTCCTCGTACTAGCCTTGAAGGCCGTATGGGAAAACAGTGCATGACATGCATGCCTGGAATGGAGGAAATCTGGCGTCTATGCAGGGAGGTACCGGGGGGCGTCAAGGAGAGGGGTCCTGGGGATTGCGCACAAAGGGAAGTTGTACGCACAAAACACCGGGATGGTGTTTAATGGGGGTAGGTGGATTGCACGCGGCTAGGAGGATCACGTGCTAAGGAGGTGAATTGCGCGCAAGTGGCAACAACCGAAACCTAAGAAAAGGTCACACTGCGCGAAGGTATTGCACGCAATTGGAACGTTTTGTGCACAATGGGGGAGATTGTGTGCAAAATAGGAACCCTGAGGGGTTTGGGATTTTATCTAAGCTAGTGGGATTGCACACAAAGGCGGATCCTGGGGCTAGGTTGCGCGAAAAGAGTCAATACCTGAATGTCATATTGTGCGCATGGAAGTCCTTTTTCGCACACTAGAGCCGGTTGAAATTCTGAACCCCAGAAATGGAAGGGGTCTCTTTCTATTTATAGGCTCCTAGCATTGCGGAATCCAGATATCTTGCAAAATTTTCCATGCCAGGGAAGGTGGAACTCAAAAGGGACCCGTGTGGGTGCGGGCACGGAAAATTGTGCACCAGAGTTGGGGTCTCTTCATGAATCCCGAACTCCATTAATGAGGCCAACATTTTTTCGCACAAATCATCCTTTATTTTTCACAACACTTATGGGCCCTCCGGACCAGGACTCTAGGTCCGAATATGACATCACTTCATCATTTCGAAACATCTTTTAGGAGTTTCAGACTTTTTCAGCATCTACACATCCCTTGAATCCTATGCCATTTTTGAAACAAATGTGGGAAACCATTGAATATTGAAATACAAACCCAAATAATATACACGTTGATGTGCCTTACCCAAAGGTTTGTGAAGTCAGGAGGTTTTGGTGGAGGATTCATCTTATCCCCTTTCAGATAAGGGAACCAAGGAAGGAGATACCCTACAATGAATGGATTATAATAAGGGTATTTGAGATGGTCGCATAGGTACCTCACATAAGTATGCCGCGTAGGTACCGCGAGCTGCTTTATCACACATGTATGGTACACGACTGTACCATGCAGGTGTACCACGTAGGTACACCGCACAGGTGTAACACGAAGGTACACCTCACAGGTATGGATGTTGACTGAAGAATGTGAAGAACATCAAAACATGCATATCCCATTTAATTATCTCTTCTTTCATAGTTTAGAGATCAACCAGAGAAAATTGGAGAGATCTGGGAAAAAGAATTATGCAATGGGAGCTTTAAGGAATCTTTCATTTTTTTTCAGTCCTGGAGTGGGGAGCCCAATGGCTCTATTAATAGAAATAGATGAGGCTTCGCTGAAGAAATGTAGCCCAAAAAGGTACTTCGTACAACTCTACCACGCAGGTGCTTCGCACAGGGACATAAAACATCATCTGACATGGAGGTCGGTCACGCAGATCGGTCGCACAGTTTGGTCATGCAGCACAGTTGCGTAGTTCGATCATGCAACTCAATCGCAGAGCTTGGCCATGAAACTTAGTTGTGAAGCGATTTGGGAGTATTGTTTATTTTCCCTTGTACTCATTGAGTTGGTCTTTTGGATTTAAATTATCCAGGTTTCGTCTTCATAATCTATTGGGCTACATTCTCAAGTAGTGTCAATAGTGTTCAACCAACTTTTTTCAAGGAAATACACAAGAAGACTTCTAAAGAAGTCATGCCCCAAGAATGAAGTCTGTCGCATGATCAATCAATGGTCATGCAATGGAATGATAGTGATACATGCGATGTCCACATCGCATGTCTTCCAGATCATGCGAGACCCCAACAAACTAACACTGAATTAAGCCAATGAACTCACTATACATGGGGAAAATCCAAGAATCAAAGTGGACAACTTGAGCAAAGGACATGATCATAGACCATTGTGGGTTTCTCATTTTCAATCTGAAGACACGGGACATCACCAAATTGCGCCACCAAGATCTCATGACATCCCTTCTTCATGTCATCTTGGACATGTGGAACACTCTAAAAAAGACAGTACATGTCTTACGAACCTTCTTCGAGCACCACTCAGATCCTGGAAATCCTCTAGGTTTCTCACACTATAATTATTATTTCCTTCAGACACATCTCCTGACTCATATGACGACGCTTACTCACGTAAACCGAGTCTGGTCGACACATCTAGACATGAAGACCCAAATCTCATGGTGTGCACCCTTGAATGAGTTGTATGAGACCTAAGACACCTCTTGACTTGTCATGCTGGTCTTCTGGTGTCTCCTTGACAAGTAATCCAAGACATGAAGCACACATCTAGTCATGCAAGAATTGTTCGTGATGTCCCACCAAGGTGTCGGCCAAGATATCTGACACACCACAGGACATGTCGGCCTGGACTCATTATGTCTCCCCGAGGTGTCGGCCAATACATGTGACACCCCCCTGACCACATCACCATGGATCTCATGACACCCCCCATATATGTTGATCTGGGTCACATGATGAATGTAATGGTTTAAGGATAGGATCACGAGAAACCTTAAATATATGAAGGCCCATTCATCAGGGCAGCCTCAGTGTGTAAGCCCAATCCATAAAGAACTACGAGGAATATAATTCCCTCCATAAATGGGTCACGTAGGAAACCTACTTAAAGTCTTGATCTCCATATCAAATATCTCAAGGACTTCCCCAATATGCAGATCCCATAGCCACATGTCATGAAGTTGATCATGCACTCCCCCTTGCATCGCACAACGAGCATGGAGCATGTAGGTTTAGGGGGACGAAATGATCACCTCATTAGACATCATAAATATGGAAGCCTCAGTGTGTAATTCCTAGCCATAAAGAACTACAAGGACTCTGGTTCTTGTTATAATTGGGATACATAGGATGACTCTTTAAAGGCTAGAGGTACACATCTAATATCTTAAGGACTTCCCCAATATGAAGATCCCATATCTACATTCCATGAGGCTAATAATGCACTCCCACTTGTTTCTCATAATAATCATGGCTCATGTAAGATCAAGGGAATGCAATGAATAACTAATTAGGCATCATTAATAGGTCATCCTTAGTGTGTATGCCCCAACTCCTATCAATCTACAAGGTTTTTGTTCCATAAAATAACTAGGATATGTTGGATTCCTCATAATGGATCAATCCCATCCTCAAAATATAAACCCCTCCACACATGGGATCATAGAACAAAGCACTTGGTCATGTGACTTCAGTAAATAAGTGATTTCCCACTATCAAAAAATGATGGAGAACATCTGATACATACAGATGAATCCTAATCTATTGTACCTAAAATATAATTGAATCATAGACATTTTGTTAGGGTAACCAGTACCATTTTGGAATTATAGAGAGATTCAAAAACATGTGTTAAATCTATATGAATCAAGGAGTAGGAAACAATCCCCCCCCCAAATGGTGCGTTTAGCCTGACATACCATCCACTCAACCAATACGAGTACCTAAGTGTCATTAAGCCTCAAAACAAAGATGAGCACCAAGATTTGGAAAGTAGGTAAGTACTCAGTAGTGAATGGGGGACTCATTAGGAGTTTCAAGGAAAATTGAAATGGTATCATGACGGGTAAATCCCATTTCACACCATGAAATCCCTTAGAATCAAAAATAGTGAACCTGATGTGAATATATGAACTAACAAAATGACAGGGTTAAAATCTATTGAGTCATGTTTCTTGCCCCTCACATGTGAAAATCATTGATATGATCGACATGAACCACTTCGTAGACTTTTTATGTTAATTTATATACATGAAAAGCATTAATACCACCATAAACATTGATTTCTATATATACATCCTTGTGTTGATGAGTCCACATGAGCAGAATGGATGGAAACGGGACAGTTGTGTTAACTATGTATATCGTATTGAGAATTATCATTCCTATGACATGGCACTCACTTAGTCCTCATTGTCTGCATGCTTTCAATATCGTGATCTGAGAAAATGTCTTCATCTTCCCGCACTTGTTTTGGTACTTCATCCGCTACCACAACCCCCATGGGTTGTAAAATGGGTTTTCCTACCAAACTGCTCTAGAAATAAGTATAAAACATGATTATTTGGGATTACCACTAATATAGCATGATACTGGCTATGGAAGATGCTCATGAGATTCTGCAAGTGAGGTAGTCGATGAGTCCTCATCACTCGATGAATGTCGCTGCTAGGCTAGTGGCCCCAATCCTCATGACCAATAGTGTCGAGAGCATATCCATAGAGCATGAAACTAGCCACATTTCATACATGATGAAGGTGGATCAGGTGGATAGATCTAGATCTCATATGGTCCAGGCACCACTAAGGATGGTTCATTTTAGTTGTCGTCGACAACATCATCATATCAGTACCTATCATCATCTTGCTGAGGGATCCTTTTGATAGACATCCATTGCATACGCCCATACACGGGGTCTACCAAGAAAGAATCATAGAGGGAAGAATATGATGGATACTGAGGATGGGAAAAATATCCCTACACCTACCAACAACTCCCACCCGCATACTCTAGTAGGGACCAGCCAGCAGGTTCATATCCTTTCTCACCTTTAACAAGTATGTGGGAATATTCCTGCAGCAAACATGGGGGAGGTTCAAACTCCTACTCCCATTGCATGAATCACATGGGTATATCCTGATGGAACATAGAGGATAGAACTGTACGCATTTCCCAGCTTCAATACAAGACATTTGTCAACATGTTATGGAAATAGAGGATGTGCAGGCTTATATTCCTACTCACAATTTTCTAAAGGGCCAAAACATTTTAGCAAGAGCTAAAGAAATCTACCAGTATATTCCATCACTATTGTAGATTAATGGATATGTTCACACTCTTATCTCTATAGCCAAGATGACTCCACACTATGATAATCATGATCAAGTTGTTGTACTAGAGAAATTAGACATTATTTATCACACCTGAGAGGATTTTCAATATACCCCGATTAAGGGGGAGGCATCAGACCAGGCTCATAATCACATTCTAACTGAGTCCAGCTAGGTGAGAGTGAAATATGCCTCAGGATAGGGGAACATTTTTATTGAAGAAGTCCAAAAATATGATCTGAATGCCTAGGATTAGCCCTATATTCCCACTATGGATGTGGATAACCATGTTAGAGTGGCACAAGCCTCAGGACATGCCCATATTCTAATCAGTGAACATTCTTGGAAAACTCCAGCAGGGCATAGAAGTAAGTTACATATTCCTTATTCTACTAATGAACGACTAAACCAACATCTTTACGAGGCAATATAGGAGGATTCTCATATTTTATCTCACATTCTGAAGGTCCGTCGATATATTCTATTGGGAAATTCATATTCAGGCCAAGAGTATATTCTGGATCCAATTGAGGCCAACCTTGTGAGACTAGAACACACCTCAAGACATGCTCATATCCCTATCAACAATGAGGCAATGCATTGATGTATTCCTCCAGATCCTCAATATTGGGCTCATATCCCCACAGCACCAAGCAGTTATATGCAAATTTTGGCAACCTCCATAAAACATTTTCACATCCCCACACAACCACTATAGGAAGGCAAGCGTATTCTGACTATGGTGTAGAACATGATTCATATTTCTAATCTTCTCAATTCCTGTGACCTTGAAGTTTTTTTAGACACACTCTCACCAACATAAGGGTCCGTCAACTCTTTTATCAAAGAAGAACTGGGAGAAATTCATTGTCGTGATAGTCCTCGTGGTAATGTGGAGATGGATCACATGGACTCTTCTCTTAACATCCACTATGGTCAACCTCCCCACGAAGATATCTCTTAT
The DNA here is from genome assembly GCA_963277665.1 of Viscum album. Lineage (NCBI taxonomy): Eukaryota > Viridiplantae > Streptophyta > Magnoliopsida > Santalales > Viscaceae > Viscum > Viscum album. The sequence goes on along the minus strand of OY728135.1, from coordinate 440,031,942 downwards.
GGGTCAGTCAGTCCTCCATTTGTCCATAATCCTCCTTATAGAGAGGTGAACTAAACATCAGAACCTTCAAATAGAATGGTGATCGATGTGTCAAGAAAAAACTTTATATAGTTCCCCCTCAGCATCCATAAGAACTCCACACCCATCAGCAAGCGAGAATCAGAGTCATCTTCTATGGTCTAATCGGATGGAGGAGTGTATGTCTGATGAATAATATGCTTCCATTGATATATGGAGAGGATTAGTCAGTAAAAACCTTCCCATATGGGTTTTCCCCATCACTACTTCCATCTCGGAGATCCCCGATCAGCTAGATATGAAGTGCATTTCCTATCTATGCTGAAATGTGAGGGAAACTCATTAGTGATTGAATGATCAACATAACAGTTTTTTAGGATATGAGTGTCATATCCAGATCATCATGATACACTATTGTTGGATCAACCTAGCTATTATCTCTTTGTCCCGAGATCCAAAGCAGGAAAGGCACAGTACAAATTTAAAACACGCTTCTTTCCATTTCATCATGAACCTCTAGTAGCTCATATCCCAAGCCACGTTAGGAATCCAAATAAGAGAATGCGGAAAATATGGAGAATTAAACCTCACCACACCCTTGAATATCATATCCCCTAAAACATGGTATCCTACAATGTTATAGACTTCTACGAACTTAGAAGTCTAGGGAATGCTCGAGTTAGTTGCTCGCTGTGACAGAATTCCCCTGCTTCAACAATGCCCATACATTATAGATGGGGAGACAAGATAGTCAATGAGACTTCAAATTGGACCCCTCAAGATAATAGTAGGATGTTACAGACATGTAGATCAAAGTTGCGATCACCGAAACAACTACTCGTAAGGATCGATCCTCATCATGGAATGTCATTGTACCTATCTCTCACGTAAACCCAAATGCTCCACATCATGAAGACCACATTATAAACCATTATAGCAGTTATCAAAGAGAAGAATCATTCCCTTGGGCTAGGAGAAACTTTTCTACTACCTTTACCTCTTGGGTCATCAGACCCAAAAAAAATTCAGGACGTGTTTACAACAGTCACAGGCACACCCCTGCCCTCAGGTCATGGGGAATCTATATCTCAATCGCCACCTCCCAATTAGTCATCCATTGAAAGGAACTGCGATACATCAATGGAAATTCCAGATCGACCCCAACCCACAATGTTGGGAGCAGTTTTATCATCGTTATCACTATAGAAGGAATCTGTATTATTTAGGTTGTTAGGAAAAAAATCAATAGTTAGTGTCCCACCAGTTTCTCCCATAACTAGAAAAAACTATGTTGGTCAGAACTCATTAAAACCCACAGCTTGAAATTCCCTCAAGGATACCATTCATAAACCATGAGGAGAGGAGTGTACAATGAAAGCAATCAAGCCCCACTGGGGACAGATGTCAAAACTTCTTAATAAGTCCAAGGGTTCGAGTACTGATCCAAACAAAATCCTTCCAGAGTCGGCATGCCATGTGTATTGAAATGGAAGAACAACCACTACTCGATATTCCAATATGAACGACATCACTATTAACATGGCCAAAATCGATCAAGATCCAATTGTAGTGGATCACTACAGGGAAGGCATTCCCAAGGAGGAGGGTGATTTGGATGCACCAAATGAGGATACATGTACTCAGAATCAAAGAAGGATCCTAAATTTGGCACCAATAAATAATGATTTTCCACCACCTCAGTGCAACGACCACTCATGATGAAGGCGAGTAAGCAATTGTGTGTATGTTTCCATCTTTATAAGAAAAATTTTCACAATATAAGATTGATATAAAAGTACTCTGACCTCTCAATGAGGAACTACTTAGGGGAAATATTCTCTCTAGGTATCATATCTCCCTAAAGGTAGATATTCCCCCTCCTATGGATGATCTTCCAGCTGGAGTAGCATCTAGATATCTGATTAGATATTTGTCTAGCAAACTCATCCCCATAAATGAGGAAGTTAGATACGATCAATATTTCACTATGCAAAGGTGATAGCATCTCCCTCGTGAGGGTTGCTCCTCAATCATAAGACAGTTAGAGGATCAGTGAGAGATAAAAGCAAGACCACCTCATTGGCCCCCATCTTCTCCTTATAGATGGGAAGATAAATATAAATTAGTTCCCCCAGAGAATCTCACTACTATTAAATCCATGGATACTTTTATGGAATGCATATAAGGGTTAATCATTCCAATGCAACCTGAGATGAAGTAATACATTGAATGGGTAGATGATACCCTACCTCCACACAATTTTTAAAATACTACATTCTCTACCATCAACGGTTCATGGGATCTTGAGAAACCTCTCACACACTTTGTGTCTCAATGTGGGCGATTGATGGGCCCTCAGGATTAGCAAGAGGAGACCAAACTGATTATTTTGTAAAAATATTGACAGGGCCGACCTTCATCTTCTATAATAGTCTTCCCAAAGGGTCTATCACAGGATGGGAAGAGCTTTGTTGTTAGATACATTGCCAATTTAGTTCAACACTAAGGAAGATGAAGATCATCAACCAGAAAAACTGAAAGCATTGTGAGAATTATAGGGTGTCTAGCTTTATAACAAGGTGTAAGGGCCTAACCTATTCACTCATAATCCTTATCTCATAGGAAACAATGTGGGAAATATTTGATGAAAATATCAGGGATGAGCTACCGAGACACCTAATCCCCCTAAAATATCCACGTGGATTCCAGGAATTCACTTAAATAGCCTAAAATATGGAATAATCGATCAAAAGAACCCAATCCAAGTCCCGACACATTCCCATAGTGCAAGGGAAATATTTATGAAAACAGAAGTTGCAGTTGTCACACACAATACTACAATGGTCCAATAACCCATGATAGTGCCAAACCTCCCAACACCCCCTATAGATTGGAGGAAACCATAGAGTTACCCTCAACCGGATGCACAAGGAATCCACGTCCACTCAAGATTCTAGGAGTGGATGAAAAAGTCATAATCCATCCAACATGAGGACGTCCCAAGCTACTTCGTGGAATCCATGTACCACAACCTAATCATGCTTCTACATCCCAGGATTCCTGATGAAGTCAATATCACTGATCATCCTGATTACTACCCTCTTCATAAATGGTTGGGTCATAATATCAAGAACTATTTCATCTATAAGGATGTTATTCAAGGTATGATCAACTCTGGATAGGTGAAATTAAAGAATTCTTCAGAAAAAGTGGCCTGCATAACTTTTTCTCGATCAGAGGTAGAGGAAGGATGGCAGAAAATTCTTACTAGGAAAGCACAGATTTTCGACAAATGGATGACTCATAAAATTGATGATCGATCCAATTTTTTCCTCAAGGAGTAGTTGAGAAGACTTTCAATATATCCATAAACCAAAAAGGATAAGTCTAATTTACCTCCTTAGGGTGGACATGAACACTAGAATTAGGAATAAATAGTTGATGAATATTCATATTTTGCTCCAATACAGGATCACATTATCATATATTTCTTCCCTAAAACATCTACAGCACGGGAACTACCCCACCAAATGTAATAATCCTCAGGCGAAGAATTCATGTTAGGTTTTGTCAACACGATACACTTCAAAAACCACTTCTAAGATAATGAGTACCCACCAATACACCCCCTCCAATATGGTTTTATCACATATAATATGGGAATAAGATGCCAAATCCACCAAAGCCAAGGATACAAGGGACAATCTGAATATGGTCGGAGTCACTATCCAGGTCATATCCCCATAGAGGACTCATATATAGCCACAAATCACTTGAATGTACTTCAGTTGGCCGGAAGAAGGAGGGGAGGTACGGCATAGCCCTCTAGTATCCGCCCACACCAAATTTTCTTACAAAAATGTTTAGTGGGGGTTCAACCAAATCAACCCAAGCCATAGGAAAGGTTAGAACAACTTTTTCAACTGGAAGTGGATATTCCATCGGCCTCTATGAATGCCCCAAGTCCATCAACCTCAGCCACTCCAACTTCTCATCTGCATGCCCCAGAGCAACACCATACCAGGAGGAAGTAACCTCAGGAGTATAAGTACGATGTTCTGAAATCACTAGTTGTAATCCCATCCAATATCTAAATCATTGAAACACTTCAGCATTCTAAAGAACTCATTGAGGCAATTTTTTAATCCATTTGAAGCCCATGGAAATTTGAGATAGAAGTCGTTGTTGTCAAGTTCTATCAAGAGGAAACCTTTTCCTTAGGATTTCATTTCACCATTTCAGTCACAGACAAAGATCATGAAGAGTACATCCACGTACAAATCATACCCTTGTACATATCAGGTAGGCTCAATAATTTTAGCATCCAAAGGGTGTTGATAGATAATGTATCCGAGATAAATCTCTTCCCAGCCTGGACCCTCTGACGTTTGGGGTATAGAAAACATGAACTAACCCATATAAATTTGACCATTTGGGTGCATGATAAGTGTCAGAAAATTCCCCTCAAAATGATTAATCTAGAGACCCAATTTGGGGGGATCACGTCTGATACTGAGTTAATAGTTATCCAACAAGACATTGCATATAATGTCTTTCTTGGAAGGACATGTCTCCATAGCCACTAGAAAGGCCCATAAACTTTCCATCAATGTTTAATATACCCCATCAATGGAATGGTCAGCATACTCCATGGTGACTATTCCCCCTAAAAAACATGATGATCCATATATTATGAAGAAGAATTCTATAAGAAGGGAGGAAAAAAACAAATAAAAGATGATGTTATATAGGTTGCCTCCCCCAATGGCTTGGGGACTACCCCTATAAATCCCTAGATAATTCTTGATGAGGATTAAATGAACCATGTAATCATAGTTGAAATAGAGGTACAAGTCCCAGAGGACCAATAATATCCTATCCTTACCAACAGTCACCCTCAGGATCTCTCGTTCGTAACTCAAATTATAGGAGACCATGACATTTCTATTGATAATATCCCTCACCTTTATAGTGATGGAGAGCCCCCAAACTACCTTCCTCACCCGAAGATATAACCAATACGTTTTTGACCAGAACTGTACATAAATGTTTTTCATTGAATCTATATACAGCTACACACCATCTCAGACTACCTGAAGATCATTGAGGCATCAAGTAGGAAGCTAGAAGAATTCACACATCTAATTCCACAAATTTAGAGGCCTATGTCGACAAGTTGATCAAATACAACATCTTATGAGAGGTGAAATACCCTAAATGGAATTCCAACATCATCACAGTCAAGAAAAATAATAGGAAGATCATATTCTGTATCTATTTCAGATACCTTAATCGGCATTTCGCGAAGGATGATTTTCCATTTACAATCACAGAACACTTGATCGAAACAACTAGTGGAATGAAAGACCTTTACATTATGGATGGGTACTTGCGGTATAATCAGATTAAAATGGCCCTCAAGGATAAAGAGGCCACTTCCATTAGGGCACCCTAGGGGATCTTATGCAACTAGGTCATGCCCTTTGGATTAAAGAACCTCGGCACCACATATCAGTATTTTATAAATCTCATATTTATGATGTTCCTGGGAAAGATAGTTGAGTTTTATATCAATGAACTGGTTATCGAATATCGACAGTGATGTGATCACTTAAAGTATCTCCAAGAATTCTCAGGAAAATTGCAATAGTATAGTCTGAAGATGAATCCGTAGAAGTTCACTTTTGGGGTAACATAAGTAATGATTTTTTTATTTTTGGTACCCCACTGTGGCATTCAGGATAACCCATAGAAGACCGGTTCTATCTTAAAAAGTTCTCCCCTTATGAAACTCAACGAACCGAAGGGTCTCTTTTGGAACCTCTCCAATAATCAGAAATTAATAAGAAAAATGGTCAGCAAATCCCTCCCCTTCATGAGGCTCATGAAGAAGGAAATTTCCTACAAATGGGATGATGATTACCAAATGCCATTAAGAATATCAAGTAGTTTCTACCTCACCCACTGGTTTTGATGCCTGCTATGGATGGGATGTCTCTCATATTATATGTGGCCACTATAGAATACTCATTGGTCACCCTCCTTGCTCAAAATAGTGATACAGGGAGAGAGAATAATCTGAAATACCATATCTAGACAATGTTGGGTTCCAGGGAAAGATATTCTAATGTCGAAAAGAAATATATTGTGCTTATCTTCATAGTGAAAAATTTGAGGCATTACTTAAAACACAATGAGATCCACCTAGTATTACATATAGACTAGCTCAATTACATCCTTGGCCACCCTATGTTGACAAAGTGTTTGGCTCGGTGGGTGGTCATCCTATATAAATATGACATCCGATTCATATCTCAGAAGTCAGTAAAAGGGCATGACCTGGATGACTTCTTTGCAGAACATCCCACACTAGAAAATGCACCAGAGACACCATCCTCCCTAATTAATAGGTTTTTTATGCCCATGCAACTCCCGAGACAAGGGAGATGTATTTTTATGGTGCCACTTGGAGTACATACGACATTGGAATGGAGAACCCAAAACTCGACCCAGTTGGCCTAGGGGTGATATTTGTCTCCCCAGATAAAGCATCTCTTCCCTATTCTTTCTCACTATCTGAAGTTTGCACGAACAACGAGGCTGGGTACCAAGCCCTCATCATTAGGTTGGATCTAGCATTATAGTTTCACATAGCCTACATGAATAGAAAAGGGGATTCAGAGATGGTGATAAAGTAGATCAACAGATAATATTCTATCAAAAAGGAAGAAATAGACCCTATCAATCGATATGTTTGCGGTTTAATAGAGGAATTCCCCTTTGATCCCATATTTCATTATATCCCTTGATCACAGAATACTCACACATATGCACTAGCCAATGTAGTGGCTATCTGAGCATACCCTGATCAGGAGGCTGAAAAATTCTGTATAACACATTGAAGAATGGTCTCATCGATCGTTGTGTGTGATATGAAATAAATCAATCAAATTAGCACCGCCCCAAAGCACAAAAAACCAATGTCACCTCTAGATGGATGATGCTCATAATCAGTTATCTTCAGGATTGGACTCTCTTAATAGATTGAGCACGAAAGGAATAGATACAGTGCTAAGTGGAAAACATAACCTTGCAACAATGTCTAAATAATCAGAAAATCCATTACAAGAATGGGTTCGGTGGAATTATGCACATATGCATATTATAAGGATAAATTATCTCTATCATGGAAGAAGTCCAAGTGGGATCCTTTGGATCCCACCAATCTGGAACTACGTTTTCCCACCAGATCATAAGGTTAGGGTATTACTAGAAAATCATGATACCAGACTGTGTGGAATTCACCAAAAAATGTCATGCATGCAATATTCATTCAAAAATCATCCATCATCCCACGAAATTACTACACAAAACTAAATACTTATGTCCATTCGACATTTTGGTGATAGATATTATGGGGCCATATCCCTAGACCATAGATAATAAGTTCAAGTACATCTATACTACTATTGAATTCTTCTACAAATGGGATGAGGCGATACCCCTCATGGAATTCGAGATGAAGAATATAATCAAAATTTTAAAGTCCCACATCATCATAATGTTTAGATTCCCTCACACGATATTGATGTACAATAGCACCAACGTTTGTTCTATAGAGTTAAAGAAGTTATATTAGGAGTATATCATTGAATCCAATCACTTATCGCACTATCATGATGTGGAAAAATGGATGATAGATGCCTTTAATAAGACAGTTTAAAATATACTCTAGAAGATGGTGAACAAGGATAAAAATTCCTAGACATAAAAACTCCTCCATGTTGTATTGTCCTACCATACCACCATGCATACTGCTACAAAAGAAATTCCATACTCATTGTGTTAAGGGACTGATGCAGTTTTACCCATAGAGTTCCAGCTACCCTCACTCCAAATAACCATTTTTGGGATACTCTCAGATGATGAAAAATACCAAAAATAGTTGGATGAGTCAGAACGGATAGATGAGAAGAGGTTTCATGCACTACATACCTTGGAAATCCACCAGAACTAGATAATGTGAACATTCAATAATTTTTTTCCCTTTATACATTCCTCAAAGGAGAATTGGTGCTAGCTCTCAGAACCGCAATGATACCAAGAAAGTATCCCTCAAAGTTGGAACCCATGTGGGAGTAACCCAATGTCATACATATGTTTTATCATAATGGAGCCTATTTTTTGGTCACCATGGATGGGGAGCATGTCAAACCACCCACCAATGTGAGATTTCTCAAGAACTACGTTTCATAATCATCATAAATCGAGAATTAATGTTGATTTATGTCCCATAATTGTCCTTTCCACATGACATTATACTTCTTGGAATGTCTCACACATGAAAATATACTATGAAAATATGTCTTGATGCATGACGTTAAACTTTATGCTCTCTCTAGAAATATGTACAGCTTGATTCTCATTCTCCATGAGATACATAGGGACACCTTGATCCAATATCTTTATCTAGCCACCACATGGCATAAAATACTCCCATCTTATCCCACATGCCTCTAATTAGTGGAAGGGGCCCCTGTCATTCCTTGTTTCTCGCATTGAGCATAGCTCACGCGATCTTAGAAATTTAAACAGGGGTTTACCCATAAACAAATCGGTTTGAAGTCTTGGGATAAAACCATTATCATCCTCAATATAGGTAGATAATTGGTATGTTGTGAGTCCTCATTGCATAATGTTAAATGACTTGGTAAATGTCCCCTACACAACATGAAATTGTATGCTCCTATGGTCCTCATCTAACAGGAACACCATCGGTAGTGTCGGTCTCCAACCACACCATCATTTTAAGAACTAAATGAGGCTTGATTCTCATTATCAATGAGATCCATAGTGATTCCCAAACCCATACTTCTAGGCCCAACCATAGGATTATCTTCCATTCTCATCGCATGACCTTTGTCCTTTCCACATTCAGTTAAACAACATGAAATGTCTCACACATGAAAATAAACTATAAAAATAATTCCTCAACAAATGAAATTAAACATTAAGGTCTCTCTAGAACTATATATAGCTTGATTCCCATCCATATGGGATATGTTGGAATTCCCAGGCAATTAGTCTTCAGGTCCAACCCTAGGTTCCACAAAACCATCCTTCTTTTTGGCTCTATTCCTAAGCCCCATCAGGGATGAATGGCATGGTGTGGGTCTATTTAGCTTTCATTCATGTTGGTTCAACCTTAATCCTCTTTTCATGATGTTAAACCGAACAGTTCTCCTATAACTTCATGGAACTTGATTCCCAACTAGCTATGGTAAGTAGGAACCCCCCCGGGTTCAAGACCAATAATTCACATGCCTCATACATTCCTATTTGTTTACATCATCCCACCCTCATCCTTATTGCTTGACGTTAAAGTGTATAAGCACTTACCATAAGATGCTAAACTTAATGGAATAACATCCCACTACATGATGATAAATATTTCAAGTCATAATCTATAACCCTTCCTTATCAAAGGACCATAAGAGCATTACCCCGGCCAACCAGAGAATAGAATGCCTCCATCATTGTTTTAAGCACCTCAACCCATGACCCACACTTCATGTGTTGAGTGTCTCAGTCCAGCGTATACCTTCCAGGGATATTGGAAATGATATATAGCTTCAAGAGCTATTTTCTTGACTATGTATGCATTCCCATTACTTCTTCATATGCTCTTATAGTCTTCAACAAGATACATCACTCTGAAGATAGACATTCCAATTCTTGTGATCCCCGACATCATCACTCCAATACTCAACACCCAAGTGTTTCTAAACCACTCTTTTTATTACTTTCCCATATCATCACTCATGTCCTATGAAACTTGATTCATGATTTTCAATGTCTCCATCGCTTCTCAGATTGATGTTGTAGTACTCTTGACCCTCAGTATCCTAATAAGACTCTAGTTTATCATCGCCATACTAGGTCCAAGTGGCAAGACCTTAAACATATCAAAATTTGGTCAAAGCTATATGACCTAAAAATTATGGAACATAATGGTCCAAACCATACGACCTTAAACTATTAACGAAAGATACACAAAACACATTAGGATAAAAACCCACAAATGGAGGCCTAAGAAAAAGTCGAGTAATCACATGATAACCCCTCCATCTCTAGATTTTTTTAAAAAATTAGCACATAAGTTAATGAGGAATAAATCTCATAGGGTATAATATTAAGCACTAGTAAAATCCATGTTATGGTCACTTGACCCCTAGTCTAACAATAAATAAGAGAAATGATTTTTCACACCTCCTCACTGTGAGAATATGTTTATCTGGTGGTGGGGAAACATGTAGGGTTCATGAAATCTCCTTGGATCATAAATTTTCCTAATACCCCATTTCATAATCTAAATTGTCTCGGGTCATCATAAACCTTTCATTTCCCCTAAAGAGGAAAATATGTTTCTCCACTTGGACATGTTATTGATGTGAGGGTTTAGACCCACCAACAGAAGATATCTTGGCCCAGTGTGAAGGTCTTCTTGATTATTATGAACCTCATGTCACCAAGGTGGAACCCAACACCTCATTGTATTATATATTTCTCCCAAATGATTATCCCATACCTTCCCCATTACTTGATCCCTTTGGACTATCATTTACATTCTACACATCATAATATCAAAGAGGATTTGATATCCTTGATGTTTCATCACCATGTTTTGTATACATTATCAGTGATGTAATGTGTCCCTTCATGGGATTGGGCTGTTCAATTAAGATATAAGTTTCCCTAGCGTACTAGAACCCTTCATGAATAGCATTCCCTCAATACCCAACTTCATCATATAGATGTTTGAGACATCATAACTATCTCATATCCCATAAAAAGTTAAATAGATTTCTCCACCCATCCATTATACCGATGCATAAGGGCTCAGAAACACTGATAGGGGATTTCTTGGACTAGCATAAAGGGCCTCCTTATCCTTGTGATCCTCAACAACACCATGGTGGAATGTAACACCCCCATAGTGTCAAGGGACATACCCAACATGTCTACGCCATTCCATATCATTCGTCTCAAGATTCTGGGTTGTGATTTATGCCACCCCCTATATATAGGCGGCTCGCAGAATACCAGAGGCCACATGGTGAACTAAAAATTTCACAAAAGAACAACTTCCTGACACCACCATGGACACTAGAAGGAATATAGTCAACCTTAGGACTGAGTCCTTTTCCCCACTGACATTTCTCATGAGGGAGGGAATTTGTTGATGATATCCAAATGAGCACTATTAAAAAATCACAAAGGAAGAAATACCTGAACATGGGTATTATCTTTCCCATGAAAAAAAGGATAAGAGGATGGTTGAAGACTTTTAGAGCCCCTAAAAGTCTTTTGATAGTGTGACCACATCAAGGTCATGATAATACTACATACATGGAACATATCCTAGGGAAATTCCTGAAAAACTCTCCTCAGCAAGCACCCTTGCTCGCTAGTGATCGAACAGTGAAGGCTAGATGACCGTCTCCCAAGTTGTGCAGTTTTTCATTGGAAAGTTCCTGAAAACATATTTGAAATTCACTAAAAATCAAGGGAAGCAACATCATAACAAAAATAACCCCAATAGTCACAAATTTCACACACCGAAGCATCATTGGGAAGAATAAAATATCTATATGATGTCCAAGATACTTCGTGAAACCTTTGAGACTTCTCCACAATGAATGAAAGGGATAAAGAGAATGGGATTAGAGGGGTTCACGTTCACTAGAGGACATGTGGTGTTCACTAAAAGACACACGACTCACACAGACCTATTTGGTTTATCTTTTAAATCCCCTTCATCTCATCAGCTTCGTCACATGGGAACTACCGGAAAACTCCATTGTTTTATAATGAAAAATACAATTTTTTTGCCAAAATACTTATGCACTCTCATATAATCCACATTGTTCATGAAATACACCCCTAGAAGATTGAGTTAAAATTGTTGATATTACTAGAGAAAACTCATGTATCTCCCAACCCTTGGAAATAAAACCAAGGGGATCAAAAGGGATGAGGCAATTGGTTTACACGGTCACTGAAAGATATCTGAATCACACCCTGATGAACCGGCAAGACATCGTGAGACCTCAGTGTCTTAATTTCCACCACATCATGAGTTCTCTATGGCTTGTTAGATTCACCACATGAATGACCTAGAACATGTCCAGAAAACCATTCCATGATATAAGGATGAAAAAATTTTTGTTTTCCCATGAAATATGTATGCATCACCATGTTACCAATGTCATTCAAGTGAATCATATCCAAAGAATAGAGGAAATACACATAGTTCCATATGTACAATCACACATGACTCCTCAAATTCATCACATAAAATGATGGAGATAGAAAAGGGGGAGGTGAGTATGGTTCCTCATCGCTAAAGGACAAAGGACTTGTCCAGTGCACCATTGGTACGGACTGTGAGACCCCAATATAGGCCATAAACGGACTATTGAATGCCCTATAATGGGACCTTGAATCACGTGAAGACCCGTGGACATGTCTATATGATTGCTTGGAAGAACTTCATGGTGAGAGTATTTAATAATTGGAAATAATCAGATAAATGATGGATGGTCCCACAACCGCTGAAAATCATGCAGCTCCCTAGATGCTTTCCATCGTAGGGACTTGCCAAACCACATAACGCCAGACCCCTCGTCGACTCTGTTCAAGACTCGCGTCTGATTCCTAGCACAACAGATGATTATGTAGGATGTTTTAACCTATAAAATAACTTATACAACTCCAAAAATGGGTTGGTTGGCTAGTTGTTTTGTGTGTGTGTCGATTGACTGGATGCTAAAGGCTACGCACATTGGTGATTAGGTTCATGGATTCTACATACATCTGATCATGCGATCGACCAACTTTCCACCATGTAATACACTGATGGACCACTAGATCATTCATGGTCCAAGAATAAAGTCCTTCATGTTATCAATAAAGATAACACCAAGGACTCTTGGATTGACATGAAATGTCCACATTTCATGTCTAGTTCTTGATCATGTGGGACCCAAAAAAACTAACAACAAAACAAGATGAGGCACTAAACATAAAATGGAATATGTTGGGATTCAAAGTGGAAAACTCAAGAAAAGGAAAATTTCATAGACCTATGGGGGATTCACTTGTCCCAACCAAAGACACCAGACATCACCAATTCAAACCACCCAGATCTCGTGACATCCCTTCATCATGTCATATGGGACATGAAAAACACTTTAGACATGTTGGGATAGGTCTTTAAAACCTTCTACGAGAACCACCTCAATCCTGAAAACCCTCTGGGTCTCTCACCCTAGACTTGTGATTTAGTTTGGATGCATCTCCTGACACATATGATGGTGATTACTAACATCAGCAGAGTCTCCTTGACATATCTGGATATGACGATCCAGGCCTCATGGTGTGCCTCCTTGAACAAGCCATTGAGACCTGTGAAACCTCTATACATGTCAGCCTAGTCTCGTAGTGTCTCTTGAAAAAGCCATCCAATACATGTGTCATACCTCTGGGCAAGCTGTCCTAGACTCGTGATGTCTCACCGAGGTGTCATCTAGGGCATACAACACACCTATGGACATGTCATCCAGGACTCGTGATGTCTCCCTGAGTTGTAATCCACGATATGTGACACACCTCAGACCATGTCACCATGGCTCTCATGACACCTCCCATATGTGTCCAGCTAGGTCACACGATGAATCCAAGTGTATGCTGATTGGATCACAAGAAACCTTCTAGATATGAAATCCCATTCATCAAGGAAGCCTCAATGTGTAATCCCCAACCTTAAAGAACTACAAGGACTCTAATTATCACCATAATCGGGATACATAGGATGCCTTCTTAATGTCTCAAGATCCATATAAAATATCTGAAGGACTACCCCAATATGTAGATCCCACATCCACATGTCCTGAGGTTGATCTTGCACTCCCTCTTGTTTCTCAAAATGAGCATTGATCACATGGGCTTTGGGGGATTCAACGATCACCTCATTGGGCATCATAAATAGGGAATCCTTAGTGTGTAATCCCTAGCCTTAATGAACTATGAGGACTCCAATTCCCACTATTATAAGGATATGTATGATGCCTCTTTAAAGTCTCTAGATTTACATTAAATATCTGAAGGACTTCTCCAATATGAAGATCTCATATCCACATTCCATGTGGCTAATAATTTACTCCATCTTGTTACTCACAACAAGAGTGGCCCATGTGGGATTCGGGGAATTCGACGATCACCTCATTAGGAATCATAAATAAAGAATCCTTAGTGTTCAAGTCACAATGCCAATTAAACTATGTGCGTTTTGATTCATTTAATAACTAGGATACGTAAGATGTTTCATAATGGCACAATCCCATCCTCAGAATATCTACCACCTCCACACATTGGAGCATAGAAAAACGAATATGGTCATGTGACTTGAGAACATAAGTGATTTCCCACTATCATAAATTCATAGAGAACCTTGGATACATAGAGACTAATCCTTGTCTATTATACATAAAATAGAATTAACCCATAGTCATTTTGTTAGGGTAACCAGTCTCACATCAGGATTAAGGAGATATTCATTAACATGTATTACATATATAGGAGATTCCCTGAGTTGGACCCCCCCAAAGTGTGTGATGAGCCATACCTCCCTACTCTTTATGTTGTTATGTGTTGTGAATTGTACGGGCCTATACTCACTGAAAATCATGACTGTTGGTGGTCTTTCTCTGTGGACTAATGATCCTAGGTTCTCTGGATGTTTAAATAAACATAAAATGGAATTGGTTAATTATGTATACTTAGTTAAATAAATTGAAAGCACCAGGATCAACCCTTTCTGTGACAACCACCTTTAAAGCACAGTTGAATTCAAACCATGGAGTGTGTTAAATCTTTTAAATCTGAAAATACATGCATGTGCATGCCTTGTGTTGGTGGTAGCGGTTTGGTTATTTCTTTCATGGGATGATTGGTGGGGTGATATGGGTGGGGATGGGATCCCCTGTTGTTATACTTTCTCTGGTTGTGAATTTGAGGTTGTGTGCTTACTCTGCTTATATAACAAATTGGGGTGGAATCCCCTATTGTTGAAAAACCATTGGATCTAGGATTTTGGGGACATGGGGCTGTGTCCCAGGGTTTTCATTGGTTCCAGTACTTTGAGAGATCTCACTTATCCTTTTGTTGTTGTGACTTTACAAGAGAACTGGGTGTGAATGTTTAAATTGTTGTTGGTTGTAACTTCTTCTTCTAGGCTTGTGTTTGTGCCTGTTAGTTTCCAAGTACTGAAAAATTTACATAAAATAGGATAACATGAACATTAAAACAAGAATGGGTTAATTGGGAAATTGATTCGGGTAATGAGTTGTGACTCGGTTGCGAGTAGTATTCTTTTTATGAGTATTGACTAGACTTTTCGTGCTTGGGTTTGGTGTTGAAACCTAGGTAGGGTTGAGTTCTTGTTACCTATATATATATAATTGTTTTTCTTGTGTTTCTTCATAGAGCCCCACCCATGTTGATCACTTAGTGCCGAACACCCCATTTTATGGGGTTGGTGTTTTTTCCCAACAATCCTATGACTGGATGGTTAATAGCTGCTTTCTGCTCCCTTTCCCGAATAGCCCAAGACTCTTCGGTCAGGCTGTGAGGGCCTAAAGTCCATTATTAGCCCAAGAATCTTCGAGCAAGGTAATTTTAGTGGTTGGCCCAGGTGTTTGGGTGCAGGTTGTTTCCCAAGTGTCTTCGCGATGAGGCCCAGGTGTCTTCGGGCATGGCAGTAGTTGTTCTGACCCAGGTGTTTGCGGGTGTGGTTACATGTGGTGGTTGTGGCCTAGGTGTCTACGAGCGGTATAGCGGTTATGGCCCAGGTTTGTGCGGGCGGGGTTTGGCAGTGGGACTGCAGTGAGGTTATGGCCCAGGTGTGTGCGGGTGGGGTGTGGTAGTGGGACTACGGTAAGAATGGATGGATCAGTTCGATGCATAGGATTTCTTCAATAACCAGTGGGAAAGTGGTGCGGGGTACCCAAACATCGATGTGTTATTACTATACTTTACTTGCCTTGCATTATTTGGGGAGTGTGCCTTAGTGAGAGTTGGGTGGACTGGTTTTCCTTTCATGGTGCTTTGGATTTTCTTTTCTCACAGGGCATTAGAATGCCTCTACACTTCTGCACGAGAGTCTTTGGTTTTCCCTACAGAGTTTACTTGTATACTAACCCTACGTATATAAAACTGTTTTCAGGTTTCCAAGAAGATTTCAGGGATCGTGTCGGACCATACTAGTGTGGACCTTGGGGCAGTTGCTGTTGTCGTTTTCCTTTTCCTTGGTAGTTTACCTTTGGAGTTTTTTTCTTGTATATTTTACTTTTGAACATGCATATGGTAATGGTTTACTTTTGGATTTACATTTACATTCAGCTTCGGTTTTTGGGGTTGCTGTCTTATCTCTCGATCCTATAAAATTTAAAAGGGTAATCCCTTCCATTTTGTGTGAGATTTTATACCCTTGGAACTAGGCACCACTCCGGGACCTATTGAAGGTGGGTCACGGGGGTCATTATCTCTCCTTCAACTTGATGAAAGAAGGGTATGGCAATCTGCTGTCCCTTCCCTCAACTTGGTGAAGGAGGGTCGTGACACATAGTATTGAATAGTGTTAAATTTGACCAAAAATTATATTTCCGGAATATAATATGTTAACAAATTATTTAAATATAAGAAAATAATTATAAGGTTCAAATGGTATATTAATTTTTCTAAAATATTATCCCATGTGATTTATAGTCATTTAGGAAGTCTTTACCCCCTAAATAGTGTTATTATATTTTTATATATTATGACATTTCGAAAATTCCCCTCACCTAAATTATAAATTTGGGATATTTCCATCACTTATTTCATTACCATGAGCCTTATAGCTCCAAAATAATCTAAAAAACTATTTTTCTAATACCTAGAGACATATTAGAGTATGTGGTCTCACAAAAATACCAAATTCAAATGCCTTAATGAGGTTCCATGGGGATGATATTCAAGAGGTAAAATCCTCCTACTTTTTCTTTTAAATTATTTCTCTCATCAAATTTATCCAAACCCCTATACAATTTTTCACAATCACACTATTTTAATATATATATATATATCTATTATTTTTTTATTTTTTTAATGTTATATACATAAAAAAATGTCGTATCTGCTCCTTTTATTCATAAAAATAAAATCATCGTCAATGGTTTGACGATTCACCGCCTTCAGGGATAATGAGTTTTTTATTCCCATTAATGCATTCATGTCCGGTTTAAATTTAAAAATAATTTCTAAAAATGACCTATATATATATTATTATATATGGTATCGTTTTTCAGAATTACCAGATGGATATAATATTAAATAGAAAATATATTTCATTATGGTCAGAAAAACCTCCATAATAAACTAAAAAATTATCGTTACCATTTTATATATTGAATATTTTTTATTTTAGAATTAAAAATTGATATATTTGACCATTTAAACCTATGTAAGTACATTAATACCATATACATACACTTCTAGATTATTAGTACCATTTGATAAGGAAAACCATAATGATCCAACCATGAAACTATGAAATGAACGCACCTAAAACAATTAAAATAATGAAATATAATTAATAAATGGGTGGAATGAAGTTATAAAAATACCATATAAGGTATTTATAATATGAATAAAACTAATAAATAAAATAATAAAATTCATTAAATCATTATACAAGAGGATCTAACATGTTTGATGTAATTCGAAAATGAGGTAAGGGACATTCCTTTATAAAATCCTCTTTAACGTATTTTTAAAAAATTTAAAAATATTGTTTTTATCATATATGAAAGGAGATAATTTTTTGAAATTCATGAATCCTTTGTATTATAAAACATCCTTTTCATGATTACATGGTTATTTGAAATATGAATTGTTTCATTTTAATGTGTGCATTATTCTATTCAAATAAGTTATTTTCTATATGGAATGTTTTTATGATGAAAATATACATTTATTATAATTATTTTTGGGTTCATGGAAATTTTTATGATGTAAAGTGGTTCTATTATAAAAAAAATATTGGTGTTGTTGTGTTATCCCACGAATTCAAAGGGTATGTTGGAAGTTCACCGTAATAGTAATTCCATGTGTAATTGTGATAGTTACATGATATGTATTCTAGAGGGTAACATCGTCAGGTATCCATGAGGGTTGAAAATAATATTGCATCCTTGAGGTTTACAATAATAAGAGTATATTTTAATTAAATGATGACCCAGGTTGCCTAATTGGATTTTTTATGCTTTCATTGATCTGTGGATCCTCATGTGTTTACAAATTATTACAAGGTTCATTTATGTGTGAGAAATATATCATTTTTAAAATGAATTCATGTGCTTATAAGTATTTAGGGAGTTTTTTTCTTAATTTTTTTATATTTGAAAACTACTTCTACTATCATCACAGATTTTAAAATTTTTTCTATTGGGTTTTACAGATGTGTAAGAGAAAAGAATTATCTATGTTGAATGTTGTGAATATTTTTATTGAAAAGATATCAAATTTTTTTGAATAATAATGTATTACAGAAATATTGGACATTTTTTTAGTAGTATCCATATTGTATTTTTTTGGGTTGTTATGTATGAATTATGATAGAATTATATAATACTATACATTTAAATGACTAATTGGAATGAAAATGAAATCAACTGTAAATTACAAAAAATATGGAATGGTTAAGGCAGATCTATCGAATTGGTATCAATGTAAGGTTTAGATAACTTTAGGTGTTAGGATAATATTAATGGAATATCATAAATGATGATTAACATTATGGAGATGTTTAAATGATATATTATATCAGGATTACCATTTTATTTAATCAAAATTATGACTCTTCAAAAAATTTATCCACAGAAATTTTTTTGATGATAATGTAAGTAGGCACCGAGAATAAGATATCATTATGAATATGAAACATGTAATGATGAGAACTTGAACTATTATTTTTATGATAGCTAAGGATGATTTTACATAGTATATAAATGGATGTAGAATCCTTGAAGGATAATATGTAGAACTAGAAAAAAGAAACATGACTATAGTGCAACATTTTAAAAGGAAAACCCTCAGGATTTTAGTGGATATTCAGAACCAATAATAGCAGATGTTTGGAATAAATCCCTTGAAAAAAATATTAATTTCATGGGGTAATCAGTTAATAAAAAGGTTATTCTTTATATTTTTTGTTTTCATGGTGAAGCTGACTCAGGGTGGTCGATGGTAAACAATATTCAGAAAGAGAGGACATTGGTTCTTTGGAAAGGGTTGGTTTTTAGAATCTTTTAATAGAAAAATGATTTCATAATGTTGTTCGACTTATGATTGAAAATAATTATTGTATAAAGAAAAAATCACACTATTGAAATGGTTCACTATAAATCCTATTCGTGATCATGATAGTAAAATAAAACATGTTTATGTTGGATTGATGCCAAGATATGGAAGGGAATTAGCATCTCATGTAATGAATTGTTATAAGAAATTTCATCAACTTGCTGAGAGGGAAGAAATGGAGTTATTAGATGATCATGTGTACTTTGAAAACATGCTGAATAAATGGTTCAAATTGTATTAAATAAGATATAATCACACTAATAAATCATAAGATAATAATATCCATTTTCTTGTTTGCGTATTTTGTGATAAGAAGAACCTTGGGGAATTCATTAAAAAATTTGGGATGTTCTTTTGATATTTTATGTTTGGACATATGGCCTACTATTTAAAAGAAAAATAACATAGTGTTGGTAAGTGCAATTTTGATAAGTGAAATGTGAAACATTTTAAATGTGGTGACATGAGGCATTATGAACATATTTACCAAATGAAGTATCTAGATGATAGGAATCAGCCAGACCATAAGTAAAAGTGTGTAGTAAAATACATTGAAACTACTTCAGTACATTTTGGTAAATCAAATAATGTTGAATCATGTAAATTTTTTATTCAATTAGATTATTTTAACCTCTTTTTTGATACGGGGTCTAGAAATTCCCTTATTTCTATGAAATGTTCTAGTAAATTTGATAATGAACCTCATGAAAAAAAACTGAACCATTTTTAAAAAACACCTTATAGAAATGCTTTGGGAAAAATAATTATATTAGTATTCACGTATTTATATGTGGAAATACATTACCATCAGAAGTTGTTGCTTTTTACCATTATATTTTTTTATGATAATCTTGGTATGGATTAGATTTGTTTTTACTATACTATGATTGATTTTAGGGATAACACATTTTTTGGGAAATATTTTTTAATTATGAACAATAATGATTTTATAACCGTGATAATATATCAAGATATTTTCAATCTTCAAAAATATGGAAATTATAAGTGTCTTATACATGTTGTTGAACAAAAAGAAACTATTTAGATTAATGATGTTCCAATGGTTGATGAATACATGTATGGTTTTCCAGATGAGTTTCTTGGTGTTATACATTATTATGAAGATTAATTTACAAGTCACAATTTTTATGATGCAAAGCCAAATTTAGAACACCCTTATCGAATGGATGAAGTGGATCATCTATAATTCAAAAAGAATTCAGGAGTATCTTATTAAAGGATTAATTCATCATAGTACATCACCATGGGGTTCTCATATTTGGTTTTTTAAACATAAATATCCTTCTATGGGGATAATCATTTATTATAGAGCATTGAATAACATTACTGTTAAGAATATGTTTCAGATTCCTTATATCAATGCCTTTTTTTATTATCTTCATGGAGATTAGAATTATCCCTTTACTGAACAATGATATGGGTACCATTAGCTGAAGGTGAAGGAGGATGATATTCTGAAAAAAATATTCCATACTATATATGGGCATTATGAGTTTGTTGTTATCCCCATTATTTTTAAAAAAAATCCCCTATCGTATTTTTGTATCCTAAGAATTTAATTTTACATGAATTTTTTTATATGATTCTGGTTCATTTTATTGATGATATTATGGTTGTTCCAAATATTAATGAGGATCATAAAATACATAAAATTATTTCTATTCAAACATTAATTGAAAATATGTTATATATAAAATTTAGGAAATGTGTTTTTTAGTATCAACAGATAGATTTCATTGTTATTATTCTCAAAAATTACGGAATAGCAGTTGATACCACCAAAAATGTCATTGATGAATTTCCCAGACATTCAAATTTCACTGTGATTCATATTTTCGATAGATTAGAAATATATTAATAATGATTTATTGGAAAACATTCATTGTTATCTACGATACTATCTAATTTAACTCTAATAGGATATAAATTTATTCGGAAAAAGTATTATGGTGGTTGTTTATATGAATTAAAAAAAATATTGGTTATTGCTAAAATTTTGGAATTTACATAGAGAAAAAGAGATTTTTTCATCTATAATGATGCTTCATTGAAGGGACTTTTTTTCATTTTGATGTGGAATGATCGGTTAATTTCTTATGCCTCAAGAAAAATGAAATTTCATGAATTAAATTATACTAAACAATATTTGGAAATAGTTTTTGTGATATTTATTTAAAAATATGGAGAAATAATTTATATAGTTCCAACTATAAAATATATACTAATCATAATACATACAAGTATATATTTACTCAAAAGGAATTGAATATGAGGTAGGGATGATGGCTGGAGCGAATAAAGGATTATGATTGCACGATAAATGCTCATCCAGGAAAATAAATCAATGAAGATGATGCATTGAATCGTAAAATTAATGCATCATTTACAATGTTATATATATAACCCAAATCATTTATTAACGATTTAATGAGTTTTTTCTTGGAAATTATGGCTCCATGAAAATCCTCAAATTTTTTCCGGTGTTAGTGAAATTGTCTCTGTTCTATGGAATTATGCATGATCACAAAAAAGACAATTATTTATAGAAAAATATAAAATTATTTAGTAAAGTTACATTTCCTAACAGTAATGATGAAAAAGATCATGTATTGTGATTTTGAAAGTGATTATGTGTGACTTTTGATTACTTGTTGAAAAAATAGCTGGTATGTGAATCTGATAGCTCTCCATTTTCCATTCATCATGGAAATATTAAGATGTGTAGAGATCTTTGAGAGTATTTTTGGTTGGATGGAGTGAAAATATATATTTATGACATCACCATGAAATGTATTACATGTATATAGGTTAAAGAGAATGAGAATTATTATAGGGGTTGATTAATGTTTTTCAGTACTAGAGTGTAAATGGAAAAATATATCCATGCAAGTCATGTTGGGACTACCAAATACATCTCGAGTTAACAAAAAATGTTTGTATATTGTTGACTGACTTAATAAATCATCACATTTCCATCCTATTCAAGATACAATTTCATTATATTAACATTATCAACTATATCAGAAGGATTTATGATGGTTATATTGAGTTACTCCCTCAATTTTATCTGATCATGATCCCTGGTTCATTTATATCATTTGTAAAGTCACTTATAACTTGTTGAGCACTGAATTAAATTTTAGCAATACCATTAATCATTGGTCTTATGGAATGTTGAAATGATAAATTCATTCCATGTAGTTCATGTTACAAGCATGTTCAGTATATCTCCAGGGAAATTGGGATCAATATCTTTCATTATTTGAGTCCTCTTATAATAGCATTTTTCATTCAAGTATACACCCCAAACCTTTTGATGAAATATATCGAAACTAGTTTTGAAATAAATCATTTTGGGAAATATTTGATTAAAGGCTATTAATTGGAACAAGATTTTCATTAGAAGTATCTAAGTAGGTGAAAATATTTCAATAGTATATGAAGTATTCTTATATACGGATCAAAAATTATGTGGATAAGAAGAGGAAGGACCTTTCTTTCATGGTATGCGATCTTGTTTTTAAAAAAAATATATCAATAGATAAGATTTATTTTTTTTGGTAGGAATGGAATGTTCTGTACATGGTTCATTTGAAATTAGTAAATCTCGGAGAATGTTGGACCAGTAGAACACCATGTATCCTTTCCTCTGGCTTTATCATAGGCAGAAAATCATTTTCAATTTTTAATGTTAAGTATGTGCTGGATTCATCTCTTGTTTTGAACCCTGATATAGTTCAGCTGGATGAGAACATTTACTATGAGGAACATCATGTTTATATTCTTGATTTCATAGAGAAATAATTTCTGAACAAGATAATTTGTTTTCGTAGATATTATTATTCATGATTTGAATAGTTAAGTAAGTCTTAAAATAATTAGGTTTATTAACAAAAATTTATTATATGGTTATAATTAAAATATTAGTAACCAAATTATTGAATTTAAATTTTAAAATTTTAATTTCCTTTTTAGTTCATCACATCTAAATAATCTTAGTATGAATTTTCTTTAATTTTCTAAAGAAAAGATAAATTTTTACGGAATGGTAAAAAATGTAGTTTTTTTAAATACAGTATTTTGTGACATCAACATCACAATTTTATAATATAGAATTTATTAAAATTATGTATTAACTAATAGTGTGATATTTTAATATAAATCTTCTACAAAAAAATATATCCTAATATTTAAGTTATAATTTATATATTGAAAAATATGAACATAATTTTCAATGTTGACTCAATACCAGCGTAGCATTGGAAAAGTGAAATTTGGTTCCTTATATATAATTAAATACTAATGAAAAGTCTTTTGCCAATATTTTTATTAATTATTATTTTTAATTTTAATTTCTACTTCATATTTTTTTAATTTTAGAGTTATATTACATAAATCATGTTCGATAGATTGTTCAATTATTTCCCATGTCCAAAAAAGTCAAATTAAAATGTTAAATAATTTTTCTTAACATGGATATGAGTACATATACATATTGACTGAATATAAATGAGTATCTTCTCCCTAATTAATTTTTTTATTATATTAATATATCTAATTTTTTATTTTTTATCACTTTTTAATATACTGTTTTCCAAAAGTGATATTAAACTATAAAAAGTCTCTAGAAAGCTAAAAGTAATTTCTTATTTATGTAATTTAATTTTTTATTTTTAAGCAACAATTAAATAATTAAATTGGTCACACAATTATGATCTAGTAAACGTGCAATGAATAGAAAATATAGATGATATCAAAAAGATTAATTAAAATACATATAATTTTAGATTTTCACAGTGATCCATGAATTATATAGATTAATATGATATGTATTTTATATTATAATATAGTTTTTTATAATTTTAAACATTTTTTTAATGATTTTAAATTTATAGTAATGAATAATCATATATTTGAAGAAAAAATCTATTTCTTGAATATAATATATTATTAAATTATTTAAAAGTAATAATGAATATGAACTAATGGGATAAGATTTGGTAGAAAATGTAATCCATTATTCTTTATCAGCATTTTGGATGTCTTTACCCCTACAATAGCAATATTATATTTTAATATTTCATAAAATTCATAAAATTCGCATTAACTCTATTATAATAGGGTACTCCTTACATTACATAAATTCACCACCTTGAGCCTTACAACTCAAAAATCCTCTTCTAAATTATAATTTCTTGAACCATATCATCATTCTAGAGTTTCTAGTCTCAAAAATATACTATCTCTAACAGGCATAAGAATGTCTTCAAGGAGAAGATATTCAAAAGGTAAAATCATCCATTATTTTTTTTAAAATTAATTCTCTCTTTTACCTTATACACACCCCTACATAAATTTTCTTGTCAAATACAACATCATATATATACAGTAATTTGTTTCAATGGTATATCCATCATAAAATCTCAACTATTCTCCTTTTATTCATAAAAATGAAATTGTTGTAATATTTTTCAATTACCGCCTTCAGGGACGATGTGTTTTAATTTCACATTACTATATTCCTTTAAATTTTAAATTCATTTATAATTATTTAAAATGACATATATATATATATATTATTAATGGTCTCACATTCTCGACTTAAATATATGACCATATTATTAAACAAAATGAAACTAGTTCACGGTGGTCCAAGAATCCTCAATAATATACTTACCTATTATTGATAAAATTATATCTAATGAATCATCCTCGGTTATAAAATAAAGAACAGATATGTTAGACCATTTAAACTTATGTATTTACATTAATTCCATATTATTGCACTAATGGACTGTAATTTCCATATTAAAATGTCAACCATAATGAAACGACCATGAAACCAAGAATCTAATGCACCCAAAAAAATTAATTTAATTAAATATTTTTAATAAATCAGTGGATGAAGGTTAAAAAAATATATTAATGTTTTATAAATATGAATATAGTTATGGAAAATTTAATAGAATTCTCAAACACATTATACTGAGTTACAATGATTTTTCAATGAAGTAAACCTAAGGTAAGTTACTTCCCTTTTTAAATTGATCTTTAATTTATTTCTTATGAAATTAAAAATTAATGGTTTCATAACTTATACGGAATGAGATGATTTTCTTGATTTCATGATTCCCCAATGTTTTGAAACCTAATTTACAATTTGAACTTGTAATTTTCAATGAAAACGTTTTTCCATTATATGAGCATAGTATTATTTTAAAATAAGTTATTTTCCTCCTATCATGTTGTTGGGACTTTAACAATCATGTTTTATTATTATTTTTGAGTTAATTGAACTTTTAATGATGTTGGTGGGTTCTATTGTAAACTAAATATAGGTGGTTCCATGATAGAACTCTAATTCATTGTGTATAATGGATATTTACTATAATATTAATTCCTATTGGAGTTTTTATAGTTATATCATAAAGTAGTCCTAAGGGAGTAATCATAAGGTAGTGGTGTTGGTTGAAAATAATATGGTTTCCAAGAGGTTTACAATCATATATAGGTGTGGTATGATATATAGACACCATGTTACATAGTGGTTTATTTATTCTTTATGTGTAATATGGAAACATCATTATTTCACATTGTATATGTTAGTATTAAGGGTTATAATTATATATTTGTGAAAATGTTGTTATGTTTTTATTAGTATTAAGGGACTAATTGTTTTTTTCTTTATTTTCATGTCGCTTACTGGGAATTTTGTTGTTGTTATCCCATTATTAAATTTTTTTTTTCAAAGGGTATTAAGGATTTTTAAGAGAAAATAATAATCCAATATGAATGTTTTGATAATTTTTCATGAAAATAAATAAATTATTATTTATAAACAAAATTTATTGTATAAAAATTGTAAATATTTTCATAGTGTCCAATTTTTATTCTTATGGGTTGTTATGTATGAATTGGGAACTAATTATTTAAAACTCTAAAACTTGAATATCTATATAAATGAAAATGAATTCTTGTTTAGTGCCACTATAATAAGAAATGGTTAAAGACAAGTCTTTACATTAAGTTTTTTGTTTCCAACACACTAAACCACAAATGGTTGTTTATAATAATTTATCTAATACTTTTTCTATGAAATATTTTTAGTATAATGCATGAAATGTATGTTCACAATATTTGGTTTAAAAGAAAAGTTTTATTTACACTTGGATAATTATGATGAGAAAAAATTTGTAAGAACCATTGGGAAACTTAAAAATATAGGGAAACATCCAAAAACATTTGGTGAGGTATAAAGGAAGTGGTTTCCAAGTAATGACACACAGAATAGACACAAAAAGTGTGACTGGAAGTAGTATATATTTTTCTTGTTATAATAAAAAAAATATTTTTATATTGGGTAGTGACTTAATCTTTATGTAGTGCATGAAAAAATGTCCTTACTATTGACTTGGTTTTAAAAAGATGTTGTATATTCATTAGTTTATCACATTTTTTTAAAAAAAAATATTTTGGTAATATAAGTAATTTACTATTTTGAATATTTAACTATAATATCATAGAGATTTATTTGTATAAAATTTAAATATTAAAAATCAATTTTGAATTATTATCACATGTTAAAAAGTTTTATCAAATTTCACATTTAACATTTCTTCTATGACAGAAATACTAGTATATAAATGATATTTTCTGAATAATGGATGTGACAAACATTGTAACAATAACATTCAAAATATTATTGAATCTTGAGTTGAAATAACAATTATAAAGAGAAATTAGCTACCCAAAAATATAAATAAATACCCATTCAAGTGTAAAATTAATCATTAAAAAGGATGGAATAATTAGTGTTTGGATCATACACATGTCAATGATAACCATTTTAATGGATCATCTAATCCACTGATACCATAATAATGGAACAATACTATATTAAATATTTTTTTTGGAATATATTGTTCTGAGTATGAGAATTTCACCATTGATTTATTTCTCATAGGTGGATATAGATATTAATTGTGTATTCAAGAGGTTAATATGAATCATAAGGAGAAAATTTATGTTTTGCAGAGGAGAGAATAAAAAAATTCTAGTTTACCAAGAATTTTCATGAAACCCTATATATTTAATTCGAATATATTTCCACAATTTGAAGAAAATTAAATATAAATATATAGTATGTTATGAGATGGACTCCACAAGGAATCTACATTGCACATCATGATTTTACATTGATTAAAATTGTCAAATATATAACATTTTAGTTGAATGAGACCACATGTATAAAATAAATTTGAAAATGAATATTTTTAAATTTAAGTGGAGTTAGATTGATGTACGATAAATGTTGAAATGGAGTTCATTGATTCCCAATGATACTTTGGATTGAATGTCAACAATATAAGGATGGTAAATTTCAGAATTAATCCTTTCTATAAAATAGAATGTATGAATTTACAATAACCAATGTATAAAAAATGTGGGAAAATGAAAATGATGTTTTGTATTAGTTGATAAAGGAAATGTTTCAAGGGTTTATAGTATAGACACATTAATTGAAACTATCACAAAGATGTAAAACCACAAATTCAAAACATTAATGAAAATGGAAAGATGGTTCAATAACATACCACTATGTTATACTTCCTATTTGGAGAGGATGGCCAATTTTCAAACCATTGTTATAATATTAGCATGTGGAATAAAATATAAATTTAACCTTAGTGGTGGTTCATGTGCCAAAAAAATCAATCTGAATGTATGGTGTGAGGAACTAATTGATGTGGTAGTAGTTTAACTTGATGTTCTCTCAATAATTTCTTCTTTAATGTTTTATTTTGGTTTAAATCAATCACTTTTTTCTATCATGTCATTATAGAACATTGAACTGATCCTTGTTCAATCAAAAGTAAAAATTTTAGATAAAACATCAAGATGTCCTATTCAAGCTACCAAATTATATAGAGATTTAATAGTTTATATTTTTATATAATATATCATTACAAATATATTAGTCATACCAATGGTATAATTTCATATAATACATGGTATGTATTGGATATCAATATATATTATGAAGATTAATTGTAGGAGCATGAAACTTTTATTTTATTTTTGTGGTGGAAACCATGATATGTTTTTCAAGGAGAGATATCCAAGACTGATTTTTTTTCATTGACTACATACAATAATATTATTTGTGGTTATAATTTTTGAATAAGGGAAGGAATGTAAAATTTAAAAACATATAATTTTTACCTCTTTTTAAGGAATAAAACGATGTATTTCCTAAATAATTATAGGCACCTCTAATAGAAACTGATATTGAAATCTATATTGAATGTTTACTTAAAACCAACCTAATATTGATTTCCACATATATTGAATGGAATTTAGGGATCTAGAATAATTCATGAATAATGTACATGATCTTTTGGGTATGATATAAACTCATCAAATTATGTCTCCTTGGGTCATGTATATTTTCATTGCAAAGAGTAAGGATGTAGCAATTCAACAATTAATTGATTATAGATTACATAATTTGAAAAAAGTAATGATAAACACACACTTCTAATTTTTTTATATATTCAACTAGATTCATATATATATGTTCATTATTAAGATTAATCTCCGATCAAATATCATCACCATTGATTGAGGAAAATGATATCCATAATAAAGTATTTTAAAAAATTAATGGGCATTTCGTTTTTTTTAATTCTATTTGTCTCAAATAATTATCTTATAATATTAACTTTTTTGTTTGAATATGATATTTATTTACTACCTCGGTAGATTTTTGGCATTGATAATTTATGTTAATCAGATACATTCTATTTATTTTGAGGTATATGATGAACACTAAAAAATCATATTACAATATATTCATAATGAGTGGTTCTTTTTCAAATTTTAGTAAATATTTGTTCTGGTTGTGTCATGTAAACTTATTGGGATAAATGTATTAATTAAGTGGAATTTATATATATATAATTATAAATATGGAAGTAAAACTGTTAATTTATCCAATAAAAGTTATTGATATTCCATGTTTCCTTCGTCTTGAGGAGTATTATAAAAGGATTTCAAAAAACATTTCAGAGATTTCTAACCCTGGAAGAAAGTTAACAAAAAAAGGAGTTGATTTTTCTAGGAAAAATTATTCTGAAAAATGTTTTAAAATGATTGAAAATAATTTGGTTTGTACACCAATACTCACTTTACCCTCTAATAGTGATGTATTTATTTTTTATAGTGATTCATACCCACTAGGACATGGATGTGTACTCATTAAAAATTGAAAAGTGATTTCTTATGATTTTTGATATTTAATGCCTCGTGAAAAGAATTATCTTAACCATGTTTTGCAGCTAGACACGGTTACTTCTTTATTAATGATATGGATACACTATCTGTATGGAAATATACGTGATATATTCATATACAAGAAATATTTTAGGTATATACTCACAAAAAAGGAACAATATTGTGGAAAATATGATTCTTGTATATTCATAATTATAATAATATTTCAATTCATTATCACCATAGAAATCAAAATACAGACTACATATTTGTTGAGTATAAAAGATCTCGGAGTCCTTGCATTATTGACGATTGAAGAAGGCCATTTATCTATGGTCCTGGTTAAGGTGCACATGGAATTCATATGTTAAGGGACATCATCAATATTAACCAATATTATTTCCCAAATTTCATTGCATAAAGAAAAATATAATAATGATATAGAAAATAGTTTATTACATAAGAATATAGAGGATGTTAAAAGTGTAAATCTTCATAAGTTCAATGTATATTTAGAGGGATTACCAAGGAATGGTATATGCCTATACATCCCAAATAATATAGAATTAAATAAAGTCTAAATGTATGTTTCTCATTGTCTTATGTTTTCTATATATCTCATAACGGAAAAATATAGAGAGATTTTTGAGATCAATATCTTTGGGATAAATTGAAAATTGATATTGCATAACAACATATATGATGTTTCATATTTTAAAAGGTTGTGGTAGGGAAACAACCACATAATGTAGGTTTAAAATAATGGGCATACCTGTGTAGATGTGGAAAAAAATATAGTATTTTCTTATGGTACTTCCAAGGGAATGAAAGGGGGAAAATCATATGGGATCCATGATTGATTATAATGGCCTGCTCCATTTTACGCATTACAAGATGATTTAACCCTTGAGAATGATGCTCATCTATAGATTTATGATGGGGTGAGACTTCATGATGAACCACTATTATTTATTTAAAATTTTGACACAAGGAAAATATCTAATTAATTAGGAGTCTTCAATCGCTATTAATACATAGGAGAATCCACGACCATCATATTAACCCCAAACTGATGTGTTGTTTGGGAGGAATATTCTAACATTGGAATTATTGCAATGGACTATCTTTATTTATTTTTATAGTAGTTGGGGTAGAAATTTACCACTTGTTGATTTCATTTAAAACAATTATTTTCACATTATTATTCAAATTTCCCCTTTTACATGACTTTATGATAATATTAGTTGAACTCCAGGATGATGAGATGACGTGGTAGTAAAACAATTGTTGGGACAATACATTAAGAAGGTGACTACAAAGATGATAAGTGTGACAAAATAAAATATCACTAATAGTATGAATTTGAAAATAATTATAATAATATTCAATGGAAGGATATATAATTTCATTTTTAGGCTTATGTATTCCTCATAATATATCCATTAAATGTGGTCATGAGATTTGGAAAGAATTAGAAACTAAGTCCAAGATAAATTAGATAATTTGATATTATAGAAATTATTGATGTTGTTTCATATAATTTAGTTCTACTGCCAAATAATTACATATCCCAATATGTATTCAATGTTTCCATGTTGAGGATTCATATGACATACCCAACATCAATTAAAGACATAAATTGTATGGAATTGGAATACTACTATTCATATGATGTAGAAAAATTATATTTTTTTGTTGAAAGGGAAAAAATTAGAATATGATTAATTTAGTCATGAATGTCCTTTGGGTAATTCACATGTTGAATGAAGAAACCCTGGACACTAAATAACTCATAATGGAAAATACCCCCATTTTCAAAATTAGACACACATTTCCATAGAGTTTTTTTATTATTGTATAATATAACGACCTTAATTTTCATTCTATTGACTAATTATATATTATTTATCAGAAATAATTTTATTATGTTTTACAGTATATTAACATTATATGATTATTAGATTTTTTTTAATCATTTAATAGTATTGACTACAAGAACATGAAATAGTGTAGGGATATAAATACTGAAGTATTGTAAATAATTTAGGGGAACTCTATATGATTCATTTATCCTAGAAATATCATTCCACACACAATGTAAATAAAAACAAGTAGAAGCATTATGAATATAATAGTTATGTAATGTTATTTATATGAACCATTGTGAGTGACGTATTGAACAGTGAGGTATGAGATTTGTGGTATATATATATGTGGTAATATAATATTTTACCATTATAACCATAGTAACAGTATTGGAATTATAACTATTATGGTGATTAAGAATTTATAAAAATAATGAATTTTGGGTAATTATGATACAAATGTTGAGGGAAATACCCTAACCCGTACAGTAGGAACAACAACTATGATGTCCACCAATCTATGATATTGAGACAATTTGAATTAATTTTCCTTAGACATCATCAAAACTATAATAACCTCCATAAATTTTAAAGAAGGTCGAATTTATTTAGGAAAATTTAAAATATTATAGATCTCTACCTATGTGATGTTATCTAATCCCCACCAACTGTCTACTACCATATAATATTATACCCTTAGGTCATATAATAATAAAATAATGGGTTATGTATCTTGGGCATGAGTAATATTTTAGTGAAAATTCATCATAAATGATATAGTTTTAACTCTAATAATAGTATCTTTTTTCTTATTTTATTATATAATATTTCTACGAAGGATAATATATACTCAAACATCCGAATAATATCAATAAGATTATTTTCAATAAAAAAACATTTATTATTATTTTTTGGTATATATTTATTTTTTAAATGATAAATTATTTATATTTAGGTAATTATTTTGAAAAATAATAATTTCATTTTTTCAATCAGCACATAAAATTGTCATATGGTTAATTTATGGCGATTTTTTAAAAAATAGATTTCTTATCAAAAAGTGAAAATATCATTTTTTGAAAAATTGTATAACTCAAATTATATATTCATGATATGATTTTGAATTGAAATTTAATAATAATAAGTATTTAAAAAATTAGGGGTAATATTGTATGTAAATAATATAATTTTGAAACATATGGTAATCATTTTGGAACAATAATTCAATTTTTTTAAAAAAAATATTCTTAGGTGTTTTTCATGGTTCCAATTAGAAATATATTACTTCATTTTAATATGTTTATTAAATAAAAGGGACAAAACTATTTTGAATTATATGATCCATTTTAGTTAGTAATGGAAATTATATATTTTTGGAAGAAAAGTTAAAAATGTAAAAAAATGAGTTACCACAATTAATGGGATAATATTGTAAATTGGTAAAACTAAATGAAAATGAGGTATTATGAATAAAATGAAAATATAAAATGTGTTTTTTAGTAAATTCAAAAAAATTCCCTAGAATTTCATCCTTAAATAACAAAAAAATCATCAATATTAATTCCACTAAAAAGGTGTAATCATTATTAAAAAATAATCATGATTTTAACCCTTAATCACCTCCCTCATTAAGTATAAATACCCATGAATTATAATCTACCTATCATCTAAAAATCTATTTAACATTAATACCTTATTATTACCCCTATAATATGGCTCTATTGTTCTAAAGAGTCTCTATCTAGAATTTATAAGATACTTTTCAATGTATGAAATTCTCTTCCTCTCTCGTTTTATTTATGTAATTTCATTGAATTTAACCTTTTGTTTTTTAAAATATATTATATAATAATGAGTATATAATCATTTCATTATTATCTAATTGATTATTTCTTAATATGAGACCACATTTTTCTATCATTAATCCAATTATATAAATTGTTTATCAAACATTTTATGCATATGAAATTTTTTGTTCAATTCCCTTTACATACAGTTATGTTGTGAATATCAAGCCATAAATATATTTAATGGAATTTACAAAGAAATTACAATACTTATTATATTTTAGACTTCAATAAATGATAAAACATTATGTACCGTTGGGTTAATATTATCAAATACATTCCTATGGTATGTGATCCATTTATCATTCACAATGTTATAAATATGATGGGTATGACATAATAATGCTCTAATTCATTATCTAAATAAATTAATTTCTAAATATAACATTATTATGAATTATTTTTTAGAATTCCTTGGTAAGGATTTATGATACCATGGTTTAAAACCATGGTAATATGTTTACAAACCATTTATTGTAAACCTAAGTGATATGAATGTGTCTTCTCATTGTTGAAACAAAATTATCCTGTTATTCCTTCTTAAAAAATGAAGAATTTATAATGTTATGAATCAAGTAGTGTTATATAATAAAATAGATAATTTATTTATGTTCATGGTCTATAATTTATTCTCAATTATTATCCATGGTCATTTACTATATATATCATCTATAATCCTTATTGGTATTTTATTCTCACCCTTTCAATTGATTTATTTCAAATTAAAATATTATTTAGGGATTTGAAATAGTATTTCTTAAATGATTCTTTAAATATTATTAAATAAAGTTGATGTTTTTATATTTTTATGTATGTGTTTTACTAATTTCAATGCTTTTCAGCCACAAAACATCAAATGATTGTTCAAAGTTATTAATGTACTACCTTTCTAGGAAATTATATTAAAAATCATATATAAAACAGGGTCCCCATAAAATCCCCATATATATTTATAAATTGGTACGAATAATGATGAATCTCATATCTAGGGAGAGGGAAATTTCTTATTTTCTTATGGTATCAAGAAAATGAGTGAGCTCTGCTGTGTCGACCATGATTAATTTTTTTTGGTAATCTAGAATTTGTGGATGGTGTTGGAATAAGATTTCTATATTTTACTACTATGGAAACCAAACCATTTCATACAAATATATTATATCAATTTTGATGAATATTCAATACATCTCATTATACAACATGACCCTAAACCTTAATTTATTAATGTATTTGAATATAATATTCAAATAACCAATTTATTTCATGAAATATCTTAAATATATAAAAAAGTAATATTTTCACATGGTACCCCTTGTATAAATAGACTACATAATACCTATCATTATAACATGCATTAGAAAAACAAAAAAATGGGAGATCGTAGATTCTTGGTAAGGGTAAAAATAATATATATCAATTGAAGATCAAAAGTGATCACAAGATTAGAACAAGAGTATGTGAGAATGAACATAACATACAATAATTATACCTAATAATTCAAAGACCATTTATATCAAAACATGGAATAATTAATTTAAAAAATACATTAGTAATATGTTTTATGAATAATTAAAAATCAATCATGAGCTATGAGATCCTAAGATAATCATTATATATAATATTTTTCTATAATAGTTAGAGAATAAAATCATTTCCATAGTAATCTTTCACTACATTGGTTATCATAGAGGATTGTGTTCACTCCCCATTTCATAATTTCCACACTCTATGATTAATCCAAATACTATCATGGTAGATAGTGTCCCTTACTAAATTTGGATACCAACATATTCTGGTAATTGTTATCTTCTAATATATCCAAATTTACCTTATGTGTTGTGGGGATATGTAATTCCATGACCTACCATATAATATTGGAAATAAAATATATGTGTTCCATAATATCAAAAAACATTCATCATATCAGTGTATCAAATTCCATGGAAAAGAAATGGGTTTGATAAAAAGTTTATGATTTCATTATACCATAAACTGTAGAAAAATTTGAATCATTAAAGATTTTTCCTAAATTAATTAAACCAATATAATAAAAAATAGTTTCATAGAATAATCCTTAAAATATATTAATCATAATCCATAGAAAATTAACAATTGTATTCTATCAAATCCTCATATCTCATATGATGCACAATAACCCATATAAGATTTTTGAACTAATTATTAATATACTAAAATATCATGTGAACCCATCATGTAAAGAATGATAAAATATCCTTTTATTTTGATAAAAATCTAATAAAATGTGTCACAATATTGAGAAAATAAGTATCTTTATAAATATTGAAGAAAATAATAAATTAATCTTCTAGGAAAATAACTATAATTAGAGATATAAAATAACTTAATTTCAATTACATTAAAATAATGTATTTCTTTCAAATATTTTAATATGTCAAAAAATCATATTCACAAAACATTAAGACATATTCAATTTTTATAAATTTCATATAAATTCAATTGTACTGAAATTAATTTTTTAAAACATTTCATGAATATGTATGAACTCTGGTGAATAAAATTTCAATAGAATGAAAATGTAGGATGTGGTCTATGAAATAAAATTAAAATATGGTAGAAATTTTATTATAATTATTTTATCAAACTTTAATTTCATATAATACATTAATGACACGACATTCATAGGGCCCTATTAATTTCTTTTCCTCATATTTATATTAGGACTCTAGTTTTTTCAAGATATAAAACCTTATCTACATGGAGAATGTTTGTAAAATCATATGAGAGAAACTTATCAATATTTTTTATATTATAATTATTAATAAAACTAGAGGGGATATAAGGTATTTAGTAAAGAATATGATCTGTGTACAAATCATCTGGTAGAATAAAATCAATTTTTTCTAAACACTCAATAGTTCTTATTATCATGACAACATGATGTAAAACTAATTTATGGTGTCAATTATTTTAATTAAAGTTTTCTTTGGAGATCTCATGCAACTAATGGATGACCTTTTATTCTTAAAGATCATTGAGATGATATTTAACCAATTAAAAAATCATGTTTTCTTTTATATTTGATATGTCACTAGACATGGATGATAACGTAAATAGATAGACATATTGAACACCATAATGGTTTTTTAGGTAGATTGCAAGATCCTCCCCTATTTCTTCCTAATAGGGATAATAAATAACATGATTACTCTATTATGAATGATTATCATTCATGGAATAGAACTATGTAGATGTGCCTAAGACACTTATTAAAGTTACTACTAATTTTGAAATTTTAATTCTTGAGCATTGATAATATTAATACTAATAAAGTAGTTGGAAATTTAATTTTCTGTATAATAAATATAATTTTTATTTAGTACATTATCATCATTACTAAAATGTGAATTTATAAATGTTACTTTATTAGACACAATAATTTGTATCAAATTGTAATTCCACAAAACATTATATTTAAAAAATCTTGTTTCAGAGACATTTTAGTGGAATGGATCTATATTTACCTTATCATAAAAAGTAAAAAGTCTTAGAAAATTACCTAATGCATTTTTGGTAGTTAATATTTTGGAAAAATAGAAAATCATATTCAATGAATTTTGGTTAGACTCCCAAATCAAAAAATACAAAAACTCAAATTTCTAAAAAAAATGCCTCCATGTAACACAAGGTGTTTCTTTGGAATATACTTTTGGTGATATAATTTTTTCTTAAAATACATTATTTAGAATTACCAAATAAATAAAATCTTATCAAAAATGTTTTAGACAAAACTTTGATCTATTTCTTGTTCTTAAAACATTTTTTTGAATGTCTTATTAATGTAAAATTTTCTTCTATATATTTTAGTATTTATGAAAAAATATGGTATATTTTATCCAATTATGTGATTTCTATATTATATTGATATCACATAATTTAATTAACAATGATTTTATATAATAATTTATGCTTAATCAATTTATTTTATTACATCTTTCATACTCATTAATTCGTTTATTCCATGTGATTGGGATAAACAAGAATATCATGAATAAATAATCTACCAAGTTATTGATTATTTGAACTAAAATATAACATTACT
This sequence comes from Viscum album, assembly GCA_963277665.1. NCBI lineage: Eukaryota > Viridiplantae > Streptophyta > Magnoliopsida > Santalales > Viscaceae > Viscum > Viscum album. The sequence continues at coordinate 439,994,380 of OY728135.1, read as the reverse complement.
GATGAATATAAATATTAATGGTGATTATTTTACTTGAAAATAATTTAATCCTTTGTCATAGTGGAATATCTTATTTAACGGATCATAATTTACGTTCCATCATTACACCTTTTGACATGTTTATCTAGTTTGTTGGTTTCACCATAGCATATTCTCAAACTATAACCACTCATGTGGTAAATCCATAATTTATATATTTCTATTCATATAAGGTCTAGGAAACCAGGGTATTGGGTTACATAAATGATTCCACAGAAACACATTCCCAGAAATAATAATATGAGGATATAATTCAGAAATTATCATTTTAATTTAATAATAATTATATGGAATGTATTGTAATAATAATTAAATTAGATTAACCCCAACACATATATAGGTTGGTAATGCACATGATTATCCACTGATGCTTTTAATACATATATAAAACTCTCAATTATTAATTTTAATCCATTTCTAATGATGAATAAACTATTGAATTTATAAATTAATTGTCTCATTAGTAAACTTATTTTCTTATATTTATTATCCTTCCAAACAGTCCATGTGATTAAAATTCATAGTATTGTTATATAAATTTAATATATAAATTATAAATTAATTTTATTTATATACATTTCATTTACTAGAATAAAAATTATAGCAACCCTCAATTTTCATATATTAACATTGCATCACATTTTTAAGAATACTTAATAAATTATAAAAAAAACAAAGGAATAAAGAATATATTATTCTAGTTCCTTTGGAATCATTGAAACATAAACAATGGTAAATTAATTAGCAAAATTATCTCCCTCTAGGATCTTCTTGAAAAAAACCCTTTTCATATACATCATACTTAATACATATCCTCCAATACATGGAAGGAAAAAAAGGTGAGCTTAGATTCTTAGTAAGGATAAACATGGAGATAAGTATATATATAATTGTGAATTTTGGTATGAGAATGAAATAATAACATTATAAGATTATACCCTCCATATCAATGATCATAAACGTAAATCATGGCTTATATATTAATAGTTAATAAAAAATAAATCATAAGGGAATAAAGATCATGATCCATTAAAGAAATTAAAATTAATCTGACATAGAATTGTGGCATACAAATAATTATTTAATATCATTCCATATAAGTCAACATTCAATGCTAGAACATATCAGGGTTCTTCATTGGGACATAAACTATTGGGATGAAACATCATTATCCCAATTCATATTCATTTATTGTATGGGATCGATTTCCCCCATCTTCCCATATTTGATTGAGTTTACCCATTATTCCATACTAGATGGGGTTTACCCATATTCAATATTCAAGGTGACTACACCTTCTAGGAAGTACACAACAACATCGACTGTCAAATATATTTTCTTTATAAGAGATTGGGTTTCCCCGTCTTCCTAAAGTGGCTCAAGTTGGTCCACTTGATCCCCATCATTGCCTTCGGAGATAAAAATATTTACCCTAAAAATACATGAGAGATATATGTCCCACCCCTTGGATAATGAAACCATTCATACATGTTCCACATGATAACAAAACATTCATCAAATCATGACCCATGATGAGAGATGGGTTTCATAAACATCATATCATAACCAATGAAATGAAATGGGTATCATAAACATATCATTACATCATAACATACATAATAGATATTGTATTAATAAACATTTCATCAGATAATATCAAGTGAAAATTAGAATATTTAAAAAGAATATAAACAATGGAAACGAAAAATGTGTCATGAAGATCATATAAATAAGACATAAACCATTCAAGAAAGGATATGAATGGTATTCTTGGATCACTACCCCAGAAAGTCATGAGTAACATCATTAGATTTCATATTAGATGAAAAATAATTTTGAAATACCTTTAAAAACATTTCATGAGGAAAATATGCATTCTTCAATGAAAAGGTATTTTTAAAACATAAATCCATTTGAAAACCATTTTATATGAAAATAATGTTGTAAACATATAAAGAAACCATGATAACATTTTGAAACCAATTTCTTTAGAAACACTATGAAAACCTATAAAGGATTCCAAAAAATAATAAAAAAATCAGGAAAATTAGATTTAAATATGATATTTAATCACATTTTTTCAAAACATTTTTAAAAATACAGCCTTTATAATTCTTGGAATATATCTCATTGAAAAAATTGAGACAAAACTACATTACCAATATAGTAAATTTTATAACATAAACCCCATAAAATAGAGATAATAAAATGGATATGTAAATAACCATACATTTTTAGGTAATTATCATAGAATATATAAATGGTTATAATATACACAAAAAATTAAATTAGTGGTGAAAAATACATAAATATCCCTAAAATAAAAGTGGGACATGAGATCCCCTTACCTTATGTATTGAATCTCTTCATACTAATAACAACCTCAGAAAAAATAATTAAAATTTCATTATACAACTTATAAATAAGAATATTTTTATATCTAATACCACAAGACTTCGTATTACCCTCTTATTAAAAATTCCACTTTATGGTTTCTCTTTGAGTAATATCTACTTTTTTTCACATGTCTCTTAATTTGATTTGTTTTTTGTACCAATACATTTATAATGATTAATAGAATTTAATCCATAATATTAATGTATTGTATATTTTGTATATATTTATTTATAATAATCTATGACTGATATATGTATGAAATGGAATACGTCGTTCATATAGACGATTGGTTATACATACACATGAATGTTTTTTTGTATAATTATCAAATTTAAGGAAATAAATTAAATGAAATATATGTATATATCTAAATAATAATTCTAGTAGAAATAATATTTAATATATATCATATAAATTTACATAACCAATACTTAATATCATCTATTTAGAGTGTGAATGAATCACATCGCTTTTTGAAAGAATAATTCCACACATTCCAAAATAAAATTTTTTACGATACTCAAAATGGAAAACATGATTTTCTAATATATATAAATAATTTTGAAGAATAAATACATTATACATATTGAATATATCATATATAAGTATTATGTACATCATAATTCCAATAGATGATTGTAGGTAATGGACTAGAAAATAATCATTGTTTCATAACGTCGTAGCTCACTATATATGAACGGTAAGATATTTACCCAATAGATAAAAGTGTGTGTGAGTGTAGGTCAAACCCTCAGAAGAAAAAAATAGTATATTTAGGATATTGAGGCTATTATATAATCATTTAATGTGAATAATTGAGGTGGAGGAGAAGAAAATAAAATAAGGGATCTTGTGGAAGGATGTCACATCTATTTTGGGAAGCTCCTTTTGCTTTTCAGAAAAGGGCTTCCTTGGTTATATTTCATCATAATGGGTGAATTAAATGAGGAAGGGATGGATTTTGTGTACTGAATTGGGATGATATATTCTTAAATCAAGTGTCTCTAGAGTTTCCAGTAAGTGGAAGAGGTGGTGGACTTTTATAGGTAGAGGAGGGGACACACATTGAATTCTCTAAAACTAGTTTGGTGTACCAAAATGATTACCCAAAAAATGCATAAAAAACAACCAAATATCAATAATAGATATTTTTTGGACTATATATGTCTATAAAATGTGTGTTGATGATTTTTCTAGGCCATTTAAGCCATTATGTTTAGGTTTTTGTCCTCTGTTTTTCTTAATTTTACCTTAGTTAGTTTAATTATTTTTAATCACTTTCTTTAATATTTTTGGAAAAAAATTATTCTGATCATATTATACATTATATATTATATATATTAGAACCATGTAATTATATTTTTAAAAATCAGATTGTATGAAGTTTAAAAATTAATGTTTAATGCTACTCCCAATGACTTGGTGAGATACCGGGTATTTAAGTGAGAATATTTAAATGTACATTAATCTTTTATATTTAAAATATATATAAAAAATAATTAAAATTTAAAAATAAAATTAATATCTTTATAATTTATCTATTTTTACTAAATAAAATAAAAAATATAATCGAACTATATAAATAAATTAAACAAAAAACATGTATTGAATTAAAATTTAGTATTTTTTACTATTCATCAAAAAATGATGTTATTAGAAAATTCCCAAATACTATCCATAAGATAATGTTAAGAGTATGAATTGAAAAACCATATTTATTTTATAAAATTAATTTCTAAAATTTTCTAAAAATAATTTTATTATTCTTCATGGAAGGATATAAAAAGGATGTTCTCCAATGAAAATAGTTCTTTTGAAACATATAAAGACACTATCAAAAAAGTATGTCTTAATATAAATATGGTTTATTTAAATAAAATAATTATAAATAATATTTAAAAATTTGTTATTAAAATTTATATTAATATGTTTTATTTCTATCTTATAACTATCTCATTTAAATAATTATAAAAATAAAATGTTGTTTCGTAGAAACACGGTGTTTTTTGTAACACAAACCAAGTTTCTATTAAGTGTATCACAATGATAACATGGTGTATTTTATAAATAATGTTTTACTTAGTAATGTTTCAATTGAAATAAATCAATGAAAAATAATTCATTTGAAAATAAAGGTTCACAAAAACCCTGGGTGTAACATTTTACTCCCTTTAAAATAAATTTTACCCTCAAAATTCTCCATTATAATATTAGAAAATGAGGATATTTCTACCTCATTATATACACAAGAACACAAGTGGCTTCCTATAACTGATTATTTCTCAAAAAAAATATTGACTTGGTGATTGGTGTTCTTATGTAGAACATTTATATGTGATCCAGAATTTCAATTGGTTTCTCCTTGTAAGAACAATCATGTTCTGACATTTTGACTATTGAGTTCAGTACATCTTAATTGTTATGTATATACATCATATAGAGAGATACATGGAACACATCATGGACATGAGAGATATTTAGAGGATGTTCAATGTTATAATGTAACATCTCATTAAAATCCAAAATTTCAAAGTGACTAATATACCAACGAATTATTTTCCATTTATTCTCAAACTACATAACCATATTTTAGTGAAGGATTCATAGAAATACCTTCACAACAACTTAGAATTCTATATCACACTGACAGTTATTAAAATAAACGTTATGTACTTTTTTAAACCTTGATATGTTTTTGAGTTGATATATCCATAATAATTATTTCTTCAAGAATATCATGTCCTTATATCTTTCTTTATCTAACTTCATCCCAGAAAATTGGAGCTATAAATTTCATCCCACATACAACACCATAAGGATCTATTTGAATGATTCAAGGAATACCTTTTTTGGTTATAAAACTCAACAAGATGATAGATATCATAAAATTCACATTTTAAATCCAATGAACAATATCTCCACATATCCTCTAGGTTTTGAAGTGTTATTTCAAACTGACCATCCATATGAGGATGAAAAGTAGTCCTGAAACTCAATTATATATAATTTAATGACAAATGAGTTTTCTATAATGTTGAGGTAAACCATAGATCCTGATCTGATACAGTGGAAACTTGTACGCGTTGAAACCTTAACTATTCCTTAATATATATCCTGGAATGATGATCTAGAGAGAATATTTATCTTATAGAAATAATGTGTTATAACTTATTAAGGCGATCGATAATGGCCCATATAGAATTATAACCATCAGACGTTTTGTGGATTATAACGAAAAAATCCATGGAGATGTTCTCCCATTTCAAATTTTTATAGCTAATAGATGCGGCATCTCGTTAGAAATTTTCTCCCCTTCCTTAACTTTTTGTCATACCACACACCATGATACACACCCTGTAATATCACCCTTTATTCCATACCACCAAAAGTGTTGATTCAAATCCCAATACATCTCTATACATCCATGATGAATAAATAATGAAGAACATTGAGCTTCCTATAAAAGATAATTCATCAAATGCATCTAGGAAGGAAAACATACTCGGTTCCTAAACATTATCATTTTATCCTGATGATGTATAAACTCACTAAAATTTATAACATTCTTTTTAAAATCTAAATCATCCTTTTTAAATTCATTAATAATCTCTTGGATGGAGGTTTGAACATTTAATTGAGCGAGATTATACTTATCCCCTTCCTTTAGGATTTCTATATCAATCATTTTTGAATCCAGAAATATTAGATATTTTGTGATCCTATTCAGGGAAAATCTAGAATAATCCATTATACTCAAAGAAATGGCCACATTGTTTTCCTTCTCAATGTGGTAATGTATTAATTATTCATAATCCTTTTTTCCTATAACCATTTTATTGGTAACATGTTCTTATATTTCTATGTTAATATATATTTTATACATTTATGGTCAGTATATATATCACACATTTCATGATAATGATTATTCGTCCATATCATTAACCAAAATATTATCGCTCCTAACTAAAAATCATAAGTTGGATAATTTTTCTTGTAGACCATCAATGTTTTTAAGCAAAAGTGATAACCATATTATTCTACATAATAACACATACCAATCCATTCTTGGATGAATCCTTATATAATAAAAACCCTTCTCCAATGAAATGTAATGTATGAATAGGTTCAATGACTGACCTTCTCTTGAATTCCTTGAAATTTACATCATATTCATCAATCCAGGGGAACTTAGAACCCTTACGAGTTAACTTTGTTAAAGGATTCGGTAGTCACGAGTGATTCTTTACAATCCATCAATAGTATACATATCCTACATTAAAACTATATATCCCAGTCACATTCATTGGTATGGTCCAACGTTAAATAGCCTTAATCTTTGATAAATCCACTATTATACCATCTATTTAGTTTTTGTTTCCCAAAAATGAATGATTTTGTAGCGAAATTTCAATATTTGTAAATATTTCATACGGTTTATCTTTACTTAAGGTCATTAGTACAATAATTTAGAGTTCTTAATTTTCTTCCGTACTCTTTGAAAAGATATGAATATCATCGATAATGACTACCACAAACTGATCGAGGTATACTCTAAAAACATTATTCATAAATCCATGAAGATAGTTGGGAAATTAGAAAGACCATAAGGAATAACAGAATATTCATAATGCCCATACCTAGTACATAATTTCTTCTTGGGTGTATCCTATTTCTTGAAAATAAATTAATGATATCTAGAATGAAGTAAAATATTGGAAAAGTATTGATGTCTACCCAGATGATCGAATAAGTCATCAATTCAAGGAAAATGATAATTTTTTTTTTATTTGGATATTGTTCAAATACCAATATTAAATACAGAGTCATATTAATCCATTATTATTTTTTAAAAATAGAACAGGTGAACCCCAAAATGACACACATGGATAAATTCATCCCTTATCAATGTTTTCTTTATGTTTCTTCTTTAATTCCATCAATTCAAATAGGGCCATTTAATAGGGATTAATTCAAATTGGTGTTAAACCAGGTATGAAAAAAATAAACATCACATTTTGGAATATGGATAAGAAAATATTCTAGGAATACATTGAAAAATTCCAAAAAATATAGTTAAATAATCGATTTTGGGTTCCATCCAATCCAATCCATATAAACTGGCCCACGAAATGTGAATTAAAGCCCATAGACATGATGTAATCTATATAGGATGTTTATACTTAATGTCACATTGACAGATGATGATCGGTTGGTTTGAAATAACTAACATAACTTCCCTTTTTCAATAATGGATTTGGGAATTATACATAGAAATCCAATAGATGCCTAAGATGACAACAAATTAAAATAAATGAATAATGACATGATTTGCAGGAAGCATATTCCAAAAAATGTAAACTATATAAGAATCATAGACATGAGGAGCAATCATATTACCATTAGGGGTTTGAAATTATAATTCCACCTCTAGTCTATTGGGTTAAATCTTAATACCCTTATAAAATTCATTAGTTATGACAGAGTGAGTAGATCTAGAAACAAATAATACTTTATTAGTTCTAGTATTGATGGAAAATCTACATTAAACCACATCATTATCACACCCCTATTGAAAAACAATTACCGCATGAGATTTCCCTTTATACATATATTTTAGTGGTTACTAAGGCTGATTTTCATCACCAATCCTTGGGTTTGGGAACTTTTTACCATAATTCTCATCCTCCATACAGTTAAATCATTATTTTGTCGAGGATCATTTTGTGTATATTTTCAACTATTCTTTTCATTGGATAAGATCTACCCATCATTGTGGTAATAAATTGTCCAATGGAATTTCCTTCTATATTCAAAACACATATTATAACCCATAATACATTTCCTATATGAATCATTCCACACATAGATCATAATAAATTTCTCATATTCATCTTTCCAGTTTTTTTTATTTTCATTTGAACTTAATTTTCCATTTTCGTGATAAAACCATGACATTGAAATGTTAATCCAGCCTAAATTTCAAATATGATTTCAAAACAGATAATATTTTCATAGATACTAATGTTTCTAATGTCCAAGGAACATTTGACAATTGGATTTAATACACTAAAGTACATATCTACATTACTTTCGTGTTGGATAATAATCCTAGAAGCATTCCTCACAAGTGCTGTGAAATTAGTATCATAAGTGATGGAAGCATTATCATCCATTTGATTCAACTTAGGAACTCATTTACCATTTTCATATAAATAACACAATTAATGAACATATTTAAGATTATGTTCATGAATATTTCCTGATCTGAGGATTCAATTTAATCTTAATTCATTTTAATCTTGATTAGAGTCCACCATTTTTCTAAATTTTCTTCTAATCGATAAAAACACATAATGAATTACTCATTATCCAAAAAATAGTGAAGAGATAATATCTTTTCAGTGATACTCATCCACTATTTAGCCACAAATGGATTATAATACCTACTAAAAAAGGGGGAAATTTCCTATTGAAGGACATAACAGAACATTGTTATCACTATTTCATTTTTTAAGAAGGATAGATAACATTAATGACGAAGATCAGCTAACGTACAAATGTAATGCCATGAAGGGAAATTATCTAGCAAGAGATTCTTGACATCGAAGGGCCCTGATGCTGCTAGCTGATGGGCCGCATTGTTTCATTCCCTTTTGGTAAAGAAGAAGGTGTAGCGAGAGAAGCCTTGGCGAAGTGAGTGAATTCTCCTAATGATGATTCCAAATGACTGGGGTCATTAATCATTGTGGTTAATATCATTGATTATAGTGAGGCAGTTAGACTCAATGATGATATCAACCCATCCATGTTCCACAGCGAGCATCATACCTACCAGGATGGAAGAGTCCATAGAAAATGCAGGTTACGAGAAGACATGATGTGATTCATTTTTTGCAATAATAATTTGCCCCAGATGATTTCTGGCCAAAAGACCGAGAGCAACAAGCCCATCCTTGGGGAGAGATTCATCCATGATTAGCATAAGAATCCATTCTAATGGGGGATTTTAATGAGGGGGACTGGAGGTGGTTACACCTGGTATAGTGTCCTTTTTTGTCCTTCCATCCCTCAATCCATGACATGGACCGTTCAAACCCAAAATCGGGAGGTCTATGTATGTGGGGAAAAACAGCATCATTACGCCGTACCCAAATGATCTGTTTTGGGGTGTACAGTGAGCCTTCATTGTTCAATGAGAGAGAGGAGAACCAACACATCAGAAGATCAGGGAGGTCAGGGGTAATGACCAGTGAATTCTCTAAAGACGGGCCCCATTTATTCCAATTTTCCATAGCATATGAGCAGTGAATGATGGCGTGAAAAGGAGTTTCTGGAATAATCGGGCAGAAAGGGTAGGACTCAGTACTGGCCATATGTCAGTAAACGAGTAGGCTCATAGTAGGGAGGGTACATGTGGACACCTCCCTCCAAAATTGGCATATTTTTTGGGGGACATTGAGCTTCCAAATCGATTTCCATGGTCCCTCTTCCCGGTCTCCAGAGTGGTTCCCAAGAGCATGTATGTAACCATATCTCACCGTGTAGTCGCCCAAAATGTTGCTGGTAACGAAAATATGGTCGGGGCTTACATCTGGGACCCATGGGATGCTCATGATAATTCTTTGGTCACTTTCAATAAACCATTCGTGGATCATTTCCACACACCACCCTGGTCCCTGGTCTGAAAGGATGCAACTGAAAATGGCATCTTCAAGACTCGGTTGGGCGAGGGATGTAGGTCGGATACCATCCTTATCAATTAGCGAGGGATTTTTTCTCCAATTTTAGTTTGTAATATGAGCATAATTCATATATTGAGAATGATGTGTGAACATATAAATGAGGGTTTTCATAATATCTATCATAGACTTTGGAATCATAGGATAAAAACTGTTGCATTATCTATCACAATCAATATTAATGATGGTCCATTAGGTTCCAGAAACTGACCAAAATCATGAATAATTGAGTAATAAATAGTTTTCATAGTTAGGAACCACAAAATCATGAAAAAAAATTATAGGATGTCTAGATTATGACCCCTTCAATAATATATGTGTAATGTCCCATGTAAATAAAGAATATGTTAGTTTCATATTTATTAATATTTTTTATAAAATATTATTTTTACTTTAAATGGTATTCTATGTTCGATGGAATACCCTACATGCAACAATGGGTTTCTACAAAATCTTATGTTGAACGCAAGGTTGAGTTACACTAAGAAAAATAATAATAAATTAATAATATTATTTTAAATGGTCATTAACACCTAGCCTTTGTATTTGTAGGAATGAATAGAACTAACTAAAATATTATTATATATGTTTGTTAAATTGTTTTACACTTATCCTATATAATTTAGAGGCTCAAAATGAGAATGGTTCCAATTTTAGGAATAAAAACTCAAATATTATTTAAAAGTAGTTTTTACCGCCTTTTAATGTAAAAACCTTTCTAAATATATTTTTTTCACTTTTATATTATCTATTTGACAAAATAAACTTCATATTTAGAATTTTTTTATCAAAATTTACATTGGATAAATTTTTTGGTGTTTTACTGATAAAGATTATTTTTTATAAATAGTGAAAATTACTGCATTTTAAGTCAAAACTGTCTTTTCATCTGATTTATTTATATGGTTATATTATCTTTTTTGGTGGTTTTAAATTTTAGTTAGATTTTTTACCATCTAATAATATTTTTTTCATAGGATGTGATTTAACTTTTTAATTAGACCTAAACACATGTCAATCTTTTGATAGTTATTATTTCTTAAAAGTACGCTTTTTGATTTTGATAATGGGAATTAATTTTAAATTAAAATAGGAAATATCTATTTTTAATTTTAAAAAATGGATTCCATATTTGTAATCAAGAGTTCCAAAAATTTTAAATGGTTATCTTTTATTTTTAGACATTATGAATAGTAAATTTAGTAAATATTTTATTTAACATGGTTAATGGGTAAATCCGGTAAATAAGGGTAAAACAATAATATTATAATAATATTAGATTACCCAAAAATATGTCCTAACCCTACATAATGAGAAATTTAAGACCATGGTCATCCTTTTGTTGATTTTGGGACCCCATGAAGCCCCTTGTTAGTGAAAATGACATTTTATAAAAAGTAATTTAATGTTAAGGAAAATGTAACAGAAACATATATATTTTTTTAAAATAATTTATATATAGGGTTATATAAGTGATATTTTTTAATATAAATAATCATTAGAGCAAAATATATTTCCTAAATCATGGTATTTTATTTAAGAATATTAAACAATAAATAAATAAATTTAATTATTACAAAATGGTGCTGCATTGATTGCTTCATTAATAAAGGATTCAAATAAATGATATTATAAATGTTAAAATAAATTTAAATTTGTTATTTTTATGACATAAACAAATATTTTTGATGATAGTTACATGATATAATTTTATTAATGATGTTTTTTTGAATAAATTATGTTGTTATGGATTTTTTAAAAATTCATGATATGAATAGTGTCAAAATTGACAAAATTCATATTTTAAAATATAAAATATTTTATTAAATATTATAAAACAAAAAAAAATAACATTTGGGGAAGTAGTTATCATATTTATAAAAGTTTATTATTTAATCTTTAATTGGATATTTGTCATATTTTGGTAACAATTTTGATTCTCAAAGTGTAAAATTCTTGATAAAAATGTAAAAGTACAAAAGTTTTAAAAAACGATAAGGATTACAAAAATATTAAAAACCTATCCAATTATTATTGGATGATTTTATTTAGACTTATTTTCATCATATCATATAATTTAATGACTGTTGGACCTTTTGAAACTGGAAATAATTTTATGATAAAATAATACTGCTAAACATTCCTAAAGAGGCCCTCCTCACCCTTATAAAAGGTCATCTCTCAAGTCTATTGAATCATCCAAAATATTGACTAATAATCCCACAACATCCATATATTCCTCTTAGAAGACTTTCCCTTGGAATAAGGATATTCAGAAAAATCATTTTGGTTCAAACCAAAGAGAGTTTCCCAATTTAAAGGTAACGTCTTCTCTCATGTTCATTTATTTTATTTCCTTATCCACTCCCAATGCTGATCTTATTCTTCGTTTATATAAAAACACTAGTATCCAAAATATACTATGTTTTTGATATGATATTTATTTGAACTACACTTCCATAGACCTCTATTTAATGGAAATGAACATATTGTTTCTGTCTATGGCGAACTACTGCTTCAGTAAATAATAATTGTTTGATTCTTCCCTACCACCTCTAATGGTGGCCGTTATGATGGAACTATAATTATATGTGATATATATTATATTTATTTTGTCTCTATACATATGTATTTATAATTTATAACATACCTTTATGCTTTTCATTTTTTATAAATACGGTAATTTCATTTGAGAAAGTGCGGACTACCGCTCCGTCAAAGTTATATAACTCATCCATGCTATACATGGAACTTATAAAATATTGAATTAATGAACTTATGTTGCAAATAAGACATAGATATTATAATATCATTATAAAATAACTATATATCATTTAGTTTTCCTTCCCTTAAAAATGAAGAAATGAAATAAAAGTAGTGTTCATGCGAATGTACGGCTTACCGTCTCCATGAACGGTGCATTTCATTTTATAGTATCCAATTGTTATGGACTATTATAAATACATATATACTGGATATAAATACATATATATAATATATATATATATAATATTTTAAATCATGAATACAAATCTGGATATAATGTATTTTTAACCACATTGACAATTTGTAATTATAACAAACTCATTTTCTACTAAAGTTCTAAACATCGACAATATATCTGACATTAACTCAAATAATTAACTAATTGTTGTATCAATGATATAAGTGATATAAAAGTAATTTTAACTCAAAAAATGTTCTTTAAGCAATTACAAATAATCTTATATTTATTATTCTTGAAGAACAAAGAACATACGCGACGATTTGGACTCAAGGTAATGGACTTTTTCTAAATCTCCATTCATTGAGGGATATTGTGATTTATACATTCCATGCATTTATATAGCATATAATCCTCAATGAATTTTAATTTCATACAAATGGAATCTTATTTCTATGCATTTTTTAACTAAACAGTAGAGGTAATGTTTCATTTTAACTAATGCAGTGTCAACGACCTTTTCACCACTGCGAGAATTATTTGATATTTGGCTTCCTCTAAAAGTAGTAGTGTTTTTAAGTAAAATTAAATACCATACACCCTTTTTTACGTATTTTTGTATTGAAAATGGTTTTGATAATTTATTGATTATTTCAATATCTTGAACTGATATCTTGTGATTGCAATGTGGAAATGATATCTTTCCTTTATGCTTGTTCATTATGTTATGTTTCATGGCCATTGATTACATATATAGGTTGTTCCATGATAAACCTAGGGCGAGTGAGCCCCAGATATCTCTCAAATGCATTGGGTAACATGATGGAGGTAAATGTTAATATTTATCCTAATAGATTTAGAGAATATTTTTTGACGAGTATTTCAAATTTAACGTCATATGTAGTTGTGATAGCTACAATATATGTATGTTATGGATAACACAAGTTATTATTATGATTTATAATTTCATGAGGTATGAATAAGAGATTATATTTTGTATGTATTTATGGAATAATGTTTTATTTATTTATTTTATAACCCTTAATGAAATTTTTATTCTCATTCAATGTTTTTAAAATGTTTTTCATAGGATATACATATGGGTAAGAGAAACGAAAAATTCATGCATATTTATATCAAGAAAAGAAATACTATATTCTTTTATGAAAAAAATGGATACTGAGTAGAAGTGTCTACATGTAATATTCATGTTGTGTTGTATATGCTATGACCTAATTCTCTAAATCTATAAACCGGAATAGATCCTTAATGTTAATTGTTAACTAAATTCAAGATTATGTAATGTTTAGGGAATAGACCTTAAATTTGGTAACATAATTCGATTTAGTCAAATTTAGATGTTAGGACATTATTAAATTAAAATCCATAACTTATTTTTACTATATGGTTAGATTGAAATGATATAGAATTTAAAGATTACATTGTTTCTTCACAGAATATTTTTATGTGTTCAGAATGGTTTGTCGTAGAGGAAACATGGAACCTATAATGGGATAACATCAAGAGGAAAACAAATTTCCAAATCAGAAACCTGAGATGGAATGAAATGGAACATAACAGTTTGTTGAGGTGATGGAACAATTGACATATGATATAAATGGTGGTGGTATCCTTTAATGAGATTAGCCTGATCAACCACAGAAGAACATGTCATTATTGGAGGATTTCATAAGGCAACATTCCCCATATTTCAGAGGATCATTTGACCCGATACTATTAGAAAGGTGGATTAAATAACATTGAAAGTTATTTAATGTCATGTGGTCTTCAGAACATCAAAAGGATAGTCTTTCTGTTTACCTTTTTGATGGAGAGGCCGATCAGTGGTGGTCAATGGTTAAAAATATCAGGGATAGTGAGAAGAATCATGATATCGATTAGGATTAATTCAAAGGTATGTTTCATTAGAAATATTTTCCTATGGTTGATCGAATTAGGATGGAAAAACTATTCCTATAATTGAGTTAAGAGGATAACCCAGTGGATACTTATGAAGAAAAATCCCCTCGATTGGCAAGGTATGCTCCAAATTTCATACGAGATCATGATAGTAAAATCATTCATTTTTACTCCAGATTAATTCCAATGTATTAAAGGCATTTAGATTCTTGTCTGTTAAAAAGTTATTAAAAAATGTTCGATGTGCGGAGAAGATGGAAATGGAGTTTACTGAGGATCGAGTGTTCTTTAAAAAACATTATAATAAGAGGTTGAGGTGGTAGACGAAATGTAAGAACTCTTCAAAAATGTTTGATGGTAAGAAACTTATGTTTAAATTTTGTGAAAATTGGGGTAGAATCACAATGGGGAATGCAATTTGAATTATATTAAGTGCTTATGATGTGTTAAAATGTATATAAGGCTTGTAGTTGCACTAAAAAATGGCATGGTAATGGTAAGAGAAAATATTATTTACGGTCAGTATTTTTTTTTTTGGTGAAATGAAATGGATCATTATGAAAATCAGCGTCCTATGAAGATCTCAACTGTGGGAAAGCAGTCGAACTACAAGCAAAAAGGAGAGGTGTAATCCTTTGCAACCCTGTTATTCGATGTTGGGCCATCAATTTGAGTAGTATCAGGTACACTATTTGTTTATTCATATTATGCCAATGTGTTGTTTGATTTAGGGTCTACAAATTCTTTCATTTTTGAAAAATTTTACAGTAAATTTTGAATTCCATATCTTGATATGAATCTTAAAATTATGGTAAAAACACTAGGAGGAAATGTTGAGATAAAAAGAAATTATAAAAACTTTCATGTCCTTGTGTGCAGAAATAATCTACCAGCAAACCAAATTGTTTTTCCTCTAGTAGAGTTTGATTTTATTTTCAGTATGGATTGGATTTCTATTTACATTACAATGATTAACTATAGAGAAAAAGAGGTTTCTTATTATAAATAATCTCAGTTTTTTAACAAGAATGAACCCTTACATTTGATAACATATCAGGAAGCTAAAATACTAATTAAATATGGAAATAAATGTTACCTTCCACATATTTCTGAAAACAAAGGAATTGTTTAGATTAATTTTGTGCTATTAGTAAATGAGTATATTTATGTCTTTCTTGATGATTTTCTTGGTATTATACTTGATCTAGAAGTTGAATTTACTGTTGACTTAGTTCTCGATGCCAAACCAATTTCAAAACCACCTTATCAAAAATCTCAAATTGAACTTTTAGTGTTGATGAAGTAGTTGTAGGTGTTATTAGACAAAGGATTCATTAAAACTAAAACATCACCATGGGGTTACCCTTTCTTGTTTGTTAAAAAGAAATACAGTTCAATTAGAATTTTCATTTATTATAGAGCCTTGAATAATATCACTATTAAGGATAAGTATCCTTTTCCTCATATCAATGATTTGTTTGAATAGCAATAGAGAGCTCAGTATTTTTCAAAATTGAATTGAGGTTTAGGTACCATCAGATGAAAATAAAGGAAGTAGATGTTATGAAGGCCGTGTTTCATACTTGATATGGCCATTATGAATTTTTAGTTATTCTTTTTGGGTTAACAAATTTACCTGTAGTATTCATGGATCTTATGAAAATAATTTCCCAAGAGTTATTGGATACGTTTGTGGTTGTGTATATTGATGAAATTTTGGTATATTCCAAAAGTAATGAGCAACATGAAAGGAATTTAGGGTTTGTCTTGTAATCCATTAATGAAAAGAAATTGTTTGGGATATTTAGCATGTGCATGTTTAGGTTACAATAGATATCATTCCCAGGTCACGTTGATTCAATAAACGGGATAACTATTGATCCTGTTAAAACAAATTTTTTTGAATAATTCCCAAGACCTACAAATACAATAAAGATTCATAGTTTTCTTGATTTGGAAGGAAATTACTGAATCTTGGTTGAGATGTTTTCACGACTATCTAGTGCACTAATGATGTTAACTCGAAAAGGTGTTAAGATTTTCTAGACAAAAGAATGTGATGATTGTTTTGTGGAATTGAAAGGATGATTGGTGAATGCTCTAGTATTGTCATTACCTTCTAGAAATGTTGGGTTTGTTATCTATAGTGATGGTTCATTGTAAGAACATGGAAATTTGTTAATACAAAATGATCAGGTAATTCCTTATGCTTCACGTCAATTGAAACCTCATGAGTTTAATTATCTTGCAAATGATTTGGAATTAGCTGTTGTTTTTTTCCTTAAAAATTTTGGGGAATCATCTGTATAGAGTATTTTGTGAAATATATATTTCTCAAAAAAAATTAATGTATATATTCACTTAGAAATAATTAAACATGAGATAGATTGTATGGTTATAATTAAGCATGGAGTGTGATTTCATGATCCATTACCATCCATGAAAGGAAAATAAATAGGCCGACACTTTGAGCCAAAAGGGTAATTCTACATTAACCATAATATGTTTGAAACTAGATACTTTGTTTTTTTATTTGATGAAATTTGGATTTGAAGTTGTTGGTGCAGGGAATTTCACTGTTTTATTTTATGTGGCAGTAAAATCAGCTCTATCAGACAGAATTAAGCAAGTGCAAAATAAAGATAGTGAGTAGTATATAATGGTTGATTTGGTTCAGAAGGGTATGTTTCATGAATTTAACATTGATAATGATTGTATTTTGAGATTTGGGAAGACATTATGTGTGCCTTGTGATTCAAAGCTGAAAAAAGAGTTGTTATATGAAACTCATAGTTCCCTATTTTCAGTTCATCTCAGAAGTACTAACATGCACAATGAACATCAAGAGTATTACTGGTGGGATCAAATGAAAAAGAGATATTTATGACTTTAATATGAAGTGTAAGACTTGTCAATAGGTTAAAGTAGAGCGGCAGTTACAGAAAGTGATGCATCAGCCATTACCAGTGCAATATTGGAAATGAAAAAATATATCTGTGGATTTCATTGTGGGATTGCCGATGACATCTCTAGGTAATAATACAGCATGGGTTATCCTGGATCGATTGTCTAAATCTACTCATTTACTTATTATTCAAGACACTCATGATCTAGATCAACATTCTCAGTTTTATGTTAAAGATATTTTCATGTTTCAAGGAGTTCCCCTCTCCATTTTACCTGATCGTGATCTGAGGTTCACTTTTAAATTTTGGAAAGGCCTTCATAAGAATTTGGGTACTGAATTTAATTTTAGTAAAGCTTTTCATCCTCAATCATATGGGCTGTTAGAACAAACAATTCAAAATTTGTAAGATATGAGACATGATTCATCAATGGATTATGAGGGATGTTGGGACCAACTTATTTTTTTGGTTGACTTTTCTTATAAAAACAGTTTTCATTCCAGTATATAGATGGCACTGTTTCTGGAATTATATGGGAAGCGGTGTGAAACTCCATCTTTTTTGGATTATGTAGGTTAAAGGAGACTGATGGGACTAGAATTGGTAGAAGATATGGTATAATATGATCAGTTAATTCATAAGCACATGAGAACAAAACAGAGCAAGAAGAAAAGTTATACTGATAACTAGTGGAAGTATCTTTATTTTGTTGTAGGTGATCATGTGTTTCTAAAATTTTCTCCATGGAAAATTGTGACATTTTTGGTAAGAAGGGAAATCTTATTCTTAGGTTCATTGGACACTTTGAAATCATGGATAATGTTGGATCAGTTTCCTATAGAGTGGATTTTCCTCCATGTTTATCTTAGGTACACAATGTTTTTCATGTTTCGATGTTAAGTAATTATATGGCAGATATATCTCATTATTTGAGTCCATAGGTAGTTTAGTTGGAATATAATATTTATTATGAGGAACAATCAGTACATATTATGGACTGAAGAGAGAAAGTGATGCGGAATAAAGAAATTATTCAGTTATAGGTTTTAAGGAAAACACATATGGTTGATGTGGAAACATTGGAATCTGAAAATGCTACGTGGGATAAATACCCCCACTTATTTGATATGTTAATAAAATTACGAGGACACAATTTCCAAAAGGGCATAACGATGTAACATCCCAAGTAATAATGAATATAGAATTTTCAAATTTGTTAATATTTTTGGATTAAATATTAATTTAACTTTTAAGGGGATTTTATTTCTGATGGCGTACCATACATGTAATAATGGTTTTCTTCAAAATCGTTTGTTGCCTACAAGGATGAGCCATAGTGAGAAAAATAATAATAATATTTTTTTATTATTTTATATAGTAGATAACATATAGATATTGTATTTCCAGGAATAAACAGAACTAACAATAAATGGATTATACATGCTTTTTGGGTATTTTTAATGTTTTCCAATAAACATTAGAGGCATAATATGAGAATGAATCCAATTTTAAGCACAAATACTCTAATATTTTTTTAAATTAGTTTTACCACATTTTTATAGGGATCCATTTTAAATCTATTTTTTTGTCAATTTTATATGTTATATTTAAAAAAATATTATTCTTTAAAATAGGGTCATAAAAATTTACTTTGGGTAAATTTATGGTGTGTTTCTGATAATGTTCATTTATTAGGAATAGTGAAAAATTCTGCATTTTTTGTCAAAACTAGATTTTCGTATGATTTATTTATATTTTGAGATTAGTTGTTAATTTTTTTAAAGCATAATTAGATTTTTTTTACAATTTAATCCAATTTTGCTAATTGGAGAAAATTTAATTTTTTTAAATTAGACATAAACTCTTGTCATTCTTTTGATAGTTATTATTTCTTAATAATAAGCTTTTTGGTATTGACAATGAGAATTAATTTTAAATTAATTATTCCCACTTTGGTGTTTTAAATTTTAAACAATAGATTCCATATTTTGATTTAGGAGGTCCACGTTTGGTAAATAGGTATCATTTATTTTTAGTCATTATGAATATTAACTTCCGTAAATATTTAATTTATCATGGTTAAATGGTAAATCTGGTAAATAAGGATAAAAATTTAATATTATAATAATATTAAATTATTCAAACACATATATTAACTCTATCAGATGAGAAATGTCTAACCATGGTCATCCATTGGTCGATTTTAGGCCCCCATGGAGCCACTTGTAAGTGAAAATTACATTTTATAATGATTAATTTAATGTTATGTAAAATGTAACATAAACATGTAACTTTTAGTAAAAAAAATTTTAGATTGGGTTATATAAGTTATATTTTCAACTATAAATAGTCATAATAAATTTAAAAATAATTCATACATCATGGTATTTTATTTATAATTTTCAGATATTAAATAAATAAATTTAATTATGATATAATGTGGATGCAATGGCTACTTTATTAATAAAGGATTCAAATAAAAGATATTATAAATGTTAAAATAAACGTAATTTTGATATTTTGATGTCATCCATTAATTTTGATTGTGATATTTACATGTTATCATTTTATTAATTATGTTATTTCAAAAAAATAAGGTTATAGATTTTTAAAAAAGTCATGATATGAATAGTGTCAAAATTGACATAATTCTTATTTTAAAATATAATATATTTTATTAAATATTATAAAAGTCAAAAAAATATAAGATTTATTAAAATAGTTATCTGAAGTATAAATTTTTTTTATTGACTCTTAAAATGGATATTTTTCATGTTTTGGAAACTATTTTGATTCTCATTGTGCTTAATTCTTGATAAAATGGTAAGAGTAAAAAGGGTTAAATAAAAAAAGATAAGGATTAAAAATATCCATAACCAGTAAAATTTTTATTAGATGATTTTATTTAGACTAATATTCATCTTATCTTTATAATTATTGTGTTTTGGACATTTTGAAACCGAAAATAATTTTATAATAGAATAATAGATTTAAACTTTCTTAAAGAGACCATCCTCCCCCTTATAAAAGGCAATCACCACTAACCCATTACTCACAACTATCAAGCCTCTTGGATCATCCAATAATTTCTCCAATAAGCTCCCAACATCCATATAATCCTCTTAAAAGTATTTCCTTATGAATAAGGCAATTAAAAAAACCCCATTTGGTTCAAACAAAAGAGAGTTATCTGATTTAAAGGTAACGTCTTCTCTCATGTTCTTTTCTTTTATTTTCCTTCTCCAATCCTTACGATCATCATATTATTTTTTTACATAACATAAACAGTATCATAAATATACAATTTTTTTAATATAAGTATTCAAAATACACTTCCACCCACCTCTATCAAATGGATATGAACATATTGTTTCTGTGTACGGTGAACTACTACCTCCCGAAACGATGATTGTTCGATTTTTAAATAAAACCTCACATGGTGGATATTATGATAGTACTATATTTATATATGATATATATTATATTTTTTTATATCATTGTTTATGTAATTGTCATTTAAAAGATAACTTTATGCTTTTCATGTTTTATAAAAATGATAATTTTATTTGTGGAAGTCAAGACTACCGCCCCTTAAAGTGATATGACTCGTTTACACTATACATGGAATGTATAAAGGATGGAATTAATTAAACTATGTAACATATATAACATAGATATTATATTTTACTTATAATATACATATGTATCATTTAGTTTTCATACAGTTAATAATGAAAAAAATAAATGAAAGTAGCGTTCATTGGTACTTACGACTTAGTGTCTCCATAAACGGTTCATTTCATTTTATTATATCCTAATGTTATGGACTATTCTAAATACATATATACTAGATATTAATACATATATACTGGATATATATGATATTTAAAAAATTAATACAGATTTGGAGATAAATGACTTTTGACCACATGGACAATTTTTTAATTATAACAAGTTCATTTTTGACTCATGTTCTGAACAACGAAAAAATATCTGATATGAACTCAAATAATTTAAAAATTCTTGTATAAAGGTAATAAGTGATATCAAAGTAATAATGAACTATAAAAAGGTTCATAAAAAACTTATTTTTAATATTTAAGAAGAAAAATTAACATATGTGATGAGTCGGACTCACGGTAAGGGAAATCGTCTCAATCTCCCTTCATTGAGAAATATTTTGATTCATACAGACATTGATTTAATAAATTTTATAAACTGTATTGAATTTTAATTTCGCTAAATGTGAATCATTTTACTAGGTAGTATTTTACTAAATGAAAAAGGAAATTTTATTTCTAACATACGTGGTGAAAATGACCCTTCCACTGCCGCAGACATTACTTGATATTTGGCTTCCTCTACAAGTCGTAATGTTTTTAAAAGGAAAAGTAAATAACATATACCATTTTATGTATTTTGGTATTTGCGATGGTTTTGATAATTGATTTATTATTTCAATATCTGGAACTGATATCTTGTGATTTCAATATGGAAATGTTATCTTCCCTTTATTCTTGTTCTTCTGTAAGGATTATTTTATGTTTCTTGGGCATTGTTTATTTATACAAGTAGTTCCATGGTAAACCTAGTGTAGGTGACCCCAATGTAGCTCTCCAATGAATTCGTTATTGTGACAGAGTTAAATGTTAATGTTTCTCCTAAGAGATATAGGTAATATGATGTGATTTGTATTCCAAACGTAACTCCCTATGTTGTTGTGATATATACAATGTATGTATGTTATGGATTCCATAAGTTACCATTATGATTTAGGATTTCTATATGCTATTCATAAGTCTTATGATTTCATGATGTATTTTTAAGAACTTTCATTTTGTATGAATTGATGGAATAATGTTTTCATTCATTATTTTATAACCCCTATAGAGTTTTTTATGCTCATTCTATGTTTGTGAAATCTTTTTCATAGGGTATAAGGAAGGGTAAGAGAAACGAATAATTAAAGAAGATTTATATCAAAAAAATTATTGTTTTATTGTATGATTTTTTATTTTGTGAAAAAATGGATAATGAGTATAAGTGTCAACATGTAATATTCAAGTTTTTTTGTATATGTTATGACCTAATTCTATGAAACTCTAAATCTAAATATCCTCAATGTGAATTATTTTTATAATTCAATATTATGTCATGTTAATAGTTGGGTCATTATAATATGACTTCCTAGGTTGTCGATGGATATTTATAGCCAATATATTTTTAAATCATTCAATATTGTTCATGAAGTGTTTTTGAATTCCCAAATCATATCCCTAAGTAGTGTTAAACCATGTGTGCTGTGAGGCGCAATATTGTGTACCAGGATTTGCTTGAGTTAGGTTGAACACACCTTTTAATAATTTTTACCCTTACTTATATCTTTTCTAGACCCACATTCAATTGTAGAATCCATTAATTAATCTATTTCGAGGGAAAACACACTCTATCCTTTACAAAAAGCCTATGATGTTTTCCTATATATTTTCTTATAAATATACATATCATTAGGCATGTACTAAGGGTTCACACTAATGTTCTCTCATATTAGTTTCCAATGTATAACTATATATTTATTCTAATAAATACTATAGCAACCCTAGCATTTAATATAATAAAATTATATAAATTTTGTGGAATATGTAATACATTACCAAATCCAGATGCAAAAAGACCATATTAGTTTAGTGCCTTTGGAAACATTGAAACATAAAAACTACTACATAAGTGAGCTAAATTATATCCCACTATGTTATTCATGAATATCTACCTTCTTAGAAACATAATACAAAATACACATATTCATGTCATGGGGATGGAAAAATAAATATAGGTCATCATAGATTCTCAGTAAGGGTAAATGAGTGGTATAGGTTTGAATAAGCTTGAGTATAAGGGAATGATAACAAAATCATATCATCCGAAGATCGTACCATGTATATCAATGATCATATACATAAATCATTGTAGGTGTATTATTAGTTTATAATATTTGAATCAAAAGGTAATAAAGATAATGATCCATGAAATCATAATATAGGAATAAGACATAAAATTGTGGCATAAACATAAACAAGTAATATTATTCTTTATAAGTCAGGACAACTCACTAGAACATATCAGGGTTCTC
Organism: Viscum album; assembly: GCA_963277665.1. Taxonomy (NCBI): domain Eukaryota; kingdom Viridiplantae; phylum Streptophyta; class Magnoliopsida; order Santalales; family Viscaceae; genus Viscum; species Viscum album. The sequence continues at coordinate 439,970,305 of OY728135.1, read as the reverse complement.
AATGGGGACTACACCTACTAGGATTGATACACCACCAACCCCAGTCACAGTCCTTTATTTTATGGGATTGAGCTTCCCCATCTTCACAAAGTGGATATGGTTTTCTAATATTCCCATAGTGGATCAGGATTCCCAATCTTCCATCACTATGGTAAGTACACCTATTAGGCCGAACACACCACTGTACCATGTCATATTCCTTTCCTTGTAAGGGATTGGGTTTCCCCATCTTCAAATATTGGATCGAGCCCGTCGACTTGATTCCCATCATTATCTCATGATATATAAATCAGTACCCAATACATTAGAAGGTGATCTATCTCCCACAAGTCACATAATAAAACCATTCTTATGTGTGACATAAGATAGTGAACCATTCATAATATCATACCTGATAAAAACATCTGGGGTTGATAAACAAAATATCATATCCCATGAAATAAAATGGGTATCATAAAAATATCATAACAACATAAACTATATAAAAAATATAGTTTTCATAGTCATTTAATTTAATAATAACCCCTGAAAGTAATCATGTTACAAAATCATATATCCCATGCTAGAGAAATAGGTATCATAAACATTATGCTTTTAATACTTAAAGGATTCAATAAATGATATGAATTCTATTCCTGTATTATTTCCCCACAAAGGAATGAGTAACATCAATAGATGTCATCTTAGATGGAAAATAATTGTTAAATACCTTTTGAAAATATTTACTAAACAAAATATCCTTTAAAATTTTAAAATTTATTCTTAAAACATAAATCCTTTTTAATACACATTTCATTGAAAATAAACTTAAAAACATATAATAAACCTTCAAAACATTTTAATACCCATTTTTTTTAAAACACATTTAAAATTTGTAAAGGAATATTTGAAAACCGAAAAACAAAATTAAAAAAAAATCCATGAAAATGAATATAAATGTTCTACTTCCAAATTATTATTAAAGACATCATTTTTTAAATTTTTGGTACTTCTATTAAAGAAGGAAATTTGAGACAATACTACTTTACTGATTTGGTATCTTTTGAAACATAAACCCCATGAAAGAGAGATAATAAAATTGATATTTGAATAACCATAGATTTAAGGATAATAATAATGGAATATATTTATGGTAATAATCTACAGTAGACTAAATAAAATTGTGGTGAATAAGGAATAATTCTCAATGAAATTAAACATAGATTAGAAGTCCCTTTACCTTACGACATTCTCCCTTCACAATCATACAATCCTCTTGTATAATAAATATATGTTTATTATAAATATTTTATATAACCCTATTATAATAAATAATAGCAAATATCATTTTATTACTACATTATATTACCCACTTATAAAAAATTCAATGTAATGGTTTATCATTAAAAAATATCATTTTTGTTTTCCACATGTGTCAAAATTTGTTAATTTTTTGGTCCTCATTCTTATATAATGTTTTAATTAATGTAAAAAATGAAATAAAATTAATGTATATTTGATATTTATGTATTTATAATAATTTAATAAATATATATGTATAAAATGGCATAAATTGTTCATAGAGATAGCAGGCCATACGTACGCATGAATGATGTTTAGGTTTAATTGTCATATTGAATGAAATAAATTAAATGAATCATATATATATATATTACTACTTATAGTAAAATTATTATTTAATATATGTTAAATATTTTTACAAAACACATTCTTAATACGTTCCATGTAGAGTATGAATGAATCATATTGCTTTGAGAAGACGGTAGTCCATATTTTTCCAAATAAAGTTATCATAGTTGTGAAACCAGAAATTTATAATGTTATATTGTATATAAAATTTACAATGTAACAAAGACATTTAAAATTTGAAATATATCATACATAAATAGTGTTTCCAACATAATTTTATACCATGAAAGGATGTAAATGAAAAACATTAAATCATAATTTCAAGAGTCGGTAGTTCGCCGTACACGAATGATTAGTTTGATACCCATTAGATGTAAGTGTTTATGAGTGAAAGCCAAATTATTAATATAAAAACTTATCAGTATATTTAAGATACATTGGTTGTTATAGAATAATGTCATAATACGAATTGATTTGGTGGAGAAATTAAATAAAATATAAGGGGCATGTAGAAGGGTGTTAGCTCTTTTTATGGTATCATCTTTTGTTTTGCAGAAAATGGATTCCTTGGTTGGATTTCTATGAAAATAGATGATTAAATGAGGAATGGAGGGATGTTAGGGAAATAATTGGGTAGATATTGTCTGAAATTAAATATATTGTGATGTAAGAATAAGGGGTTGATTTGGTGGCCTTTTATATATGATGGATAGGACACACTTGGAAATTTTTAATCCAGTTCGGTGTACCCACAATTTTTACCTATAAAATTTCATAATAATTTATCTATATAATCGACGGTGTGTACAGACAATATGGCCCACCAATGGGTTTTTAACATGTTGATATGTCATTCTTTCCTTATGTTTAAGGTTTATTCAGTTGGTATACTAAAATTTACCATAATCAATTTAATTAATTATAATAAATCTCAGACATATTTTTTGACAAAATTTTTGTTGAAATTAATGGACTATAAACATTATATCAAATATAAATTTTTATGTCCATTTTTTTTACATTTATTTCATATATGTATCAAGATTAATTTTAATGCTAATCCTACAAATGTAGTGAGATGATGGGTTTTTAAAAATAAAATGTTCAAATGTTCATTAATATTTTATATCTAAATTCAATATAAAAGTGATTCAAATGACAAAAATTGGATTAATAGATTTATAATTGATATATTTTGACATTAAAACATACAAAAAATATAATTTAACTATAAAAAAAAGTTATATGAAATGGAAGTTATGAATTAAAATTCATTATTTCTTACTATTCACTCAAAAATGATGTTTCTTAGAAAAGACTCAAAAATTCCACTTAAAATAATTTAAAATTTATGAATTAAAAAATGATGTTTATTTTATGAAATTAAATTTCTATATGTTTTTTAAATTAAATTTTCTATTGTTCATAAAAGTTCAAAATATGAAATTCTTTTAAAAAACAATATTTTCAAACATATAAACACTTCACTAAAAATTAATGTATTATTAAAATGATTTTTGATTTATATGAAAAAATTATATATAATATTTAAAAATTAGTTATTACTATTTATATTACTATGTTTAATGGCTATGTAATAACTATCTCATTAAAATAATTATAATAATAAAATTTTGTTTCATAGAAACTCAGTGTGGAGTGTACCAAAAGACAAGTAAGTATTACATGTAGCAGAAGGCTAACTTGGTGTAGAATATAAATTATGTTTCACTTATTTTTGTTTGAATTGAAATACATCAATGATAATTAATATATTTGAAATAAAACATTTTACATGAACTCGGTGTGTTACAAACATGACTTGTAACCTCATGTTCTATATGGTGTATGATTATACTATGCATGGCCATTGAATTCTATAATTTACTTATAGAACATTCTTCATACATGTGTTTTCAATATATTTCATGGATTCTAGATACATCTGTAATTAATAGTGGTCATTTAAATTATTTATGAGAATGAAACATACCGTTAATATAGATGATATATACCACTAAAATTTTCATTATTTAGATGATATAAATTATGAACAAATCAGTTTTTTAGTTAATAAATCATTTATAAACTAAATAATTTTATTATAAAATACCAAAAAACATTGTGACAGTGTTCTTACAAATGAAAAAGCCATGTTATTTTGTTTAATGCTAAAATTAAATTACTTTTTGACAAAATAATACATTTAATTAACATCATATCTCACGATGTATTAAACATGAAATTGAGTACAAGATAAAATAAATTTTAAACATGATACATGTTTTTGAAATTTTTCTATTGTTATTCCAACTATACAACATGGATCTCTATAATATATTCATACAAATAATATTGTGTTACAAGGAATGTACATAATTAATATGTCATGTATTCACAAGTGGACAATATAGATTGGACATCATTTAATATAAGGATCCTAATAAATAATTAATAAGTACTTTACAACAAATGTATTGATTTGGATGGTTATAAACAATATTTCACATATGATTTAATTAAAATTTTTATTTTGTAATATGGTTATCAAAAACACATGAAATTAAATTGTTTTATTATATCCTATCTGATTTAAATGAACTTTATAATTCATTACCATTAATAATATATCTATTGAACAATGCTCATATTATTTGTATAAATAGAGGTTCTTAACAAATCCAACTGATACAGAAAAAAAAAGTAATGGCCCCAACAAGTTGGATCGAGCCCTATGAAGCCTGTTTATTGGAGCTTCTAAGGGAGATAGAATCACATGGGTTTTCATCTATCCAATCTCAATAATATATTCAACAACTTAATATTGATCTAATCCTTTTATGGGATAAGTTCAAGTTCATTGACATCACAACCCAAACCATGTACATCCACGCACACCATGAAAGTCTCACCATCGTGCTACTTACTCATAGAGTGTTTGAGGTTTAACTAGAGGTATTCGCATAAATACCAATGAAATATGTGTATATAAAATAGAATGTATATAATAACAAATATATTTTAATCCTACTATTTATACATTATATATTCGTTTATTTTGATACAATAAAACAAAAATATTATTTTCTTTATCATATTCAAATTCAAATAAGGATATTGTTTTGAATAATAAATGGTTTTCTTAAAAATCTAATATTCTAATTAAAAATAATTATTAAATTATTATTATTAAATATAAATGATCAAATAACATTAATGGAGACAAATGTACTTTTTATAAGGGGTTAAAAATATTTATTGTAAAAAAATCTAAAATTACATAATAAATGTTGATTTTATTTTAAAATGGGAATTTTTAATGTAAGAATAATATTTACATAAAATGAATATTAGTTTTGGACTCATAATTTAAAAATTATCCAATGGTGATTTTTTCTTAGCTCTCTGAAACAATTGAATTTTCAGGTAAATAATTAAATACCATATAAATATAATTCTTTTAATATAACATAATAATGACATAATAGTTATTTTATAAATACTATAATTAGAATCCATGACCAAATATATATTTTATATTTAAAATAATTTCATATTAGTTTTATTAAATTAATTTTATGACAATTTAATGATTCCTCCAGAACCATTAATATTGCTTAATGTTCAAAATCATTTCATTAAGAGAATGACTCACCTATACATAAGAAGGGGTATTATTTTATTTAGATTGAACCATTGGATTATAAAACAACTAAATCAAATAACCTTTGGTAGAAACCATGCTACAAAACCATGGGATGGTTTATATTTTATTTTATTATATAGTGTTCAAATCCTATGTTTAAGAAATAAATGAGAAATCCACATTCATTTACCATATAGACCCACACAAGATCCCATTTATATTAACTCTAAATCCTTGGATAACATCCTTAATCTTCCCTCACCTCAATTGATTTATCCAATGTTTCCACCAAGGTCTCTGGTATCTTCTACCATGAATTTGGAGTCACAAGTTGAAGAATGGGATCCCCTAATTCTCTTCCATTTTCAAGATTCATTATTATCATATACCATCTATTTACAATTACCTATATTGGGATATGTATTTCAATGTCCCTATTTATATATTTTTTATTTACAAATGATGAGTGACCCATTTTTCTATCATCAACCCATTTCATAAATTATTATGTGACGTCGTTATGATGTCGACATTTAACCTGGATTTTCCATGGCAAAACAATTTTATACTGAATACGAAACCCATTTCTTTTCAAGGGAGTTAAAATTTGTAAACATATAATTCACTGAATATGGGACTTACATGTATGTAGTCCACACTCCATGATCAAAGAATAAAATATAATGATGAATTAATCTGTGTTGTGTTATCTATGTGCCACACTCAAGCATGAGAACGAAATGAATATAACAGGTTCACCCATAAATATATACTGCTCCAATGCATTGGGTTATATTCCGTCTTGTGAGATGTCATATTGAGACATGGAGTAAACCTTATTCCTTAGTGGGACTTTTTCTATCAGGATATCATTCAAGATATCCTTGACCTATCTTAATGATGCAGTGTTTTTAGTTATTTCCACATTTCTTATGTTGCCTTTTTGAACAATCATTCAATATCATTTCTTTTTATTCTTATTTAAGATTGACTCTCATTTTATTTTCCATTGATATGCCTATTTTATAACATGTATTACTTTATGTAATGATTTGTACTTTAATATTTTTTATATATCACACATTTCTTATGTATGTCCCCAGGTAATCCCGTGTGTTTTTAAAATCCATGGAATTTTATTAGCATGTTAAGGAATTTTTCTAAAGTTTTGTTGCATCCCATGTTTAAGATGTTATGATATGTACATAATTCTCAAATCCGATAGAATTATCGATTTAATTGGATTTATTAAGTGTTATATTATGTAATAAATCATGTATTACTGTGAAATATGGATTACAGTTTACATAGTTGGTATCAGAAGAAATGTTTAGTTATTTTTGGGATTTAGGTTTTAAAAATTTATAGAAATATTTATGGATAAAACTATCTATAAGAAAACATACCCAATTTTAGGTAAGAATATAGTAATTGGTTTATCAATAATATCCATCCTAACCTATATACTACAGGTGTATATGTTTCTAGAACATATGAACCTATATAGAATAACTCTGACATGGTGTATCATGCGTGACTCGACATAACCAAGTAAATGACAACCGTCCATACAGAAAACATGGTATGACACTCGCATTGTATATTAAATGGTAAATTTATAATCTAATTACAAAACATTATTATGGGAATAAAAAAACAACCATATGATTACGTGTTAGGAAATAGATCACGAATAATATAGATTGATGCATATGAATTCGTAATAAAATACTAGTAATTTATAAGTTATCTCTTTAATAGAATTGTATTTTCTATTATGATTTTAATTATTTATAAATGATCCTCAATAATCTAACATTTTTATCTATCTAATTGTTTCAAATATGATGAATCAGAATAGCAATCAACGCCACTTGAAATTTGTTTACTACCCCATAGAGATTCACAACTCGATGGGAAAGGGAATACAAATCATTATGATGGTACTATGTTAGTAGAAATTGGTTCTAAATTTAATATATTAATAGGAGGAGTTTCCAAATCCACTTAAGAGTGAAAAGGTTGTGATTGAGAAAATTATTTAAGAGATGTCTATGACCATCAATGGATTTTCTGATCCCTTAACCATGGAATAATGGATCAACTGTATTGAAAATATTACATCCCAGGTAAATATAAAATATAACATTTTCAAATCTATAATATTTGTGAAAATTAATATTAATTTTAATTTAAAGGTGATTCTATGTTCGATGGAATATCTGATACGTAATAACGGGCTTATATGAAAACATATGTCGCACACAATTATTAATTATATTGAAAAATATTAATATTTTAAATGGTGGTTAACACCTACACGTTTTATTGGCAGGAATGAAGTGAAATAACCACAAAATATGATTACACATGTTTGTTATCTATTTTTACATTTATCTAATAAAATTTAGAGGCTTAAAATGTGAATGATTCTATGAATAAATACAGTAATATTTTTTAAATGGTTGATTTACCGCCTATTGACGGAGAACCATCATTAAATCTTGTTTTGATCATTTTTATATGTTCAATTTGAAAATATAATATTCTTCTTTAGATTCTGGACATAAAAATTTACTTTGGGTAAAATTTTGGTATTTTTCTGATAAAATTCATTTTTTGATGAATACTGAAAAATACTGAATTTTAATTCAAAACCTGCATTTAATCTACTTTATTTATATGGTTAGATTATCATATTAACAGGTTATAAAGTTTTATTAGAATATATTTGTAAAATTTATTCCAATTTTGGACATTGTAATTAATTTCACTTTGAAATTAGATATAAACAAGTGTCAATCTTTTGACTGTTTTTACTCTTTCAAAACATGATTTTAGTTTTGACAGCTAGAATTTATTTTAATCTAATTTCTTCCACTTCTGTGTTTTGTATTTAGAAAAATTTATTCCACATATGGAATCAGTAGGTCCAAATTGTGTAAATAGTTAACTTCTATTTTTATACATTTTAAATTATTACATTAGTAAATATTTTATTTACTATGTTTAATAGGTAAATATAGTAAACAAGGGAAAAATATAATATTATAATAATATTAAATCTACCCCAACATGTGTACTAATTCTATTTGATGATACATATCAGACCAAGGGCATCCTTGGGTTGAATTTGGGACCCCATGGAGCCACATGGGAGTAATAATGGGAATTTATATTAATTAATTTAATATAAAGAAAAAAATGACATAAACAAATATCCTTTAGTGAATTAATATTTACATGGGGTTATATAAGTTATCTGTTAGACTGTAAATATTCATTGGAAAGCTAAAATAATTTCTAAAATAATTTTAGTATTTAATAATTTTATTACATCAAATGATTTAAATTATTTATGACACAATAATGACGCAATATTTTCATCAATAATAAATGATTTAAATAAATAAAATTATAAATATTAAAACAATTTCAAAACTAGTCCAATTATTATTGGATGATTTTATTTCTACCATGACTCATCATAGCTTCATTTTTACTGATATTTTGTGCATTTGAAACTGAATATTAGTTTATAATAAAATAGTTGTTTCAAACATTCCTAAAGAGCCCCTCATCCACCTTAAAAGTATCCCTCACCTATAACCCATTACTCACCCTTATAAATCCCTTTGACTCAACCAACCTCTACTACAATAATCTCCCAAGATCTGGATCTTCATCATGGAGGCCTTTCCTTAGTCATAAGGTACTTTATGAAATCATTTTGCTTCAAACCAAAGGGAGTTATCTGATTTAATGGTATTGTCTTCACTTAAGTTCTTTTAATTTATTTTAGTTATCCAACCCCCTAAACTCTATTTTTACTTTATTTTATAATAAAACAATTATCCTAAATATACTAGGTTTTTTATGAGAATTATTCAAAATAATCTTACACACACATCCATCTAATGGTAAAGAACATACCGTTTCTGTGGATGACGAACTACTACATCACGAAACGATGATTGTTTAATTATCTCCTACCACCTCTCATGGAGGCCATTATGATGGAACTTTATTTTTATATGATATATATAATATTTATATTTATTCAATCATTTTGTATTTTTTCATTTATATCATACCGTTATGGTTTTCATAATGGGTAAACTCGATAATTTCATTTGAGGAAGTGCAGACTACCGCCCCTTCAAAGTGATATGACTTGTTCATGCCATACGTGGAATGTATAAATGATAGAATTTATGAATGTTTGTAAAATATATGAAATATATATTATAATTAAATTATAATATACCTTTGCATCACTATGTTTTCATTCCATTAAAATATGAAATATAAATGAAATTAGAGTTCATATGTACGTATGGCTTACCGTCTTTGTGAACGGTGGAATTCATTTCTTATCTCCAAATGTTATGTACTATTACAAATCAATATATATTCTGGATATATATGATATATATTACATCTAAATGTTGAATATAATTTTCTAGATAAGTTAATTTTGACCACATGGACGATTTATAATTATAACAAATTCATTTTTGACTCATGTATGGTACATTTAAAAAATTTTCTATATGAAATCAGATAATTATATAATTATTATAGTATGGTAATAAGTAATATAAAAGGAATTATAAACATAAAAAATATTCTTATACAATTATAATGTAACTTAATATTATTATTCTGGAAGAACAAGGAATATACGAGCGATTCAAGTTGGATACGTGGTAAGGGGATTCTTATATCACATTTAATTCAGTGGGATTTCAATTGTTCTCCACTTAATTCTTGAAAGCGGTGTATTGTGTACTGACAATAGATATATATTATCAATATTCTATTTATATTCATGGTATTCTATGATTCTTTCTATGGTAATTAGTTTTGTTCATACGACTTGATTGAATACAACGTGGTAAAGGATTTCATTCTTTCTAATTTTTTTCCAAGTTCTTTATGTTGTTATATCCTTTGGATTTGAATTAAAAATTTTGGGGTATGATTTCACACCTCCCCCATAATTCCCTACTTATTATTGAAATTATGAGAGACCTATTTCTCTTTCATTAATTCCTTCTATGTGCATCTGTTACTGTGCTGAAATTCTGTAAGGGGATTATTACCTCACATTTAATTCAGTGGGATTTCATTTATTCACCACTTATTTCATTCATGTGGTTTATTGTGTACTTACATTGGATACATATTATCATTATTATATTTATCTTCATCGTATTCTGTTATTTTTTTCGTGTTTAGTAATTTTTGGTCATACGACTCGATTGAATACAATGTGGTAAGGGATTTCTTACATTCAAAGTTTTGTCCAAGTTCATTATATTGTAATATTCTTTGGAATTCAATTAAAAATGTTATGTAATGATTTATAAAATCCCCCATAATTCCCTCCTTATTATTGAAATGATTAGATACTTCTTTCTCTCTCATTAATGCCTTCTATGTACACCTGTTACAGTGCCGATATTCTGTAAGGGGATTCTTATCTCACATTTAATTTAGTGGGATTTCAATTGTTCGACACTTATTTATTGCATATAATTTACTTTTTAATTCCATTTGATATATATTATCATGATTCTATTTATATTCATCTTATTATGTGAATCTTCTTGTGGTTAGTAATTTTTGGTCATACGACTTGATTGAATACAACGTTGTAAGGGATTTTCGTCACACTTCTTATTCCCATGAGATTCATGGTATATTTTCCACTATTTTCTTTTTTGTGGTGTATATAATGACCATGATTGTATTATATATATAATATAAATTAATTTATGGATTTTTAAACAGTTATTGTATGATCATCCTTTCATGGGGTGTACATTTTGAATCTTACCAAATCATTAAGGGATCCTTTCACCCTCCTCTTTTAAGTCATGACTTCCTTTATGTTATGTATTATAGTTCCATTTAATTATTTTGGGGATAATTTATATATATATATAATAAATTAAATATTATTTCCAAATTAAGAGTGACCTTTTATTCTCTGAAAAAAAAAATTCAAAAATTTTAACAGACCCCGTTAGGCTATTGAATTTTCATAAAAGAGATTATATTTTCTCATTTCTATCAAGTTCTCTTTTCTTATGGTATGTCATCCAAATTTCAAAACCATGATATTGTTTCTATTTAATTGGGTCCATATATTGTAAAATTATAAATTTATGAGTCGGAGACCCTTTCCCCCTCTCTTTTTATCATTTTCTAATACCATGTTATATAGCCATTATGCTACAGAAATTTTGTCACAAAATTTCTCACTCTTTCTCTCAAAATATTTTGTTGTTTTGTTTATGTGAATACCTAGACCTATTTAGTTTCTATGGGAGTTCATCAATAAACAAATAAATATATTTTTTATTCTATAATTTAAATATATATAACCCTCACTCCCTTTCCATGGGATATAAATGAAATAATGATCTTATTTTTAAGTACTATATAAAACATCATGTATTTGAAATGGAAACCATTTCTTTAATTCTCTATAGGTTATTTATGAAATTTTTTATCATGATAATTGTGTCTCACATTAATGTAAATACATATTAATGGTGCACCTTGATAGCTCTCCAATGCATTGGGTAAATAATTTAATCTCTAGAGATGACAAGTTTCATGATACCTTGGTGAATAACATTAGTAAATTTTAAGACTACTTTGGGATGAACCATGGTGATATGTTCATGAATGTCTAAATAGAATGTTCTAGCCACATATTAAATTTATGATTCATGTTATTTTTATTATTATATTCCTCGTTTTCCATTGCTCATGTCTTTATGTTTTTCATCAATTTCTTATTGATATCACAAGTAAACTATTCCATTGCTTTCCATACTGGGCCTTACACTCAAAATTTTCATTTATTGTATGTCTCCAGGTTATGAGATACTGTAATTGTACATAGTATGAACTTTTCAGGAATCTTTTAATGGGTATTTAAAATAGTGTTTTATATTTTCATGTTTTTCATCCTGATTTCCAATACACCAGACATTAAATATCCTCAGTTTTTAAAATTTAATGAAAAGTTATGTAATAAAATTGGGGGATGGTATAGTTGGTATCAGAGTATACTTTATTTATTTATAGAAATTAGGCTATGAAAAAATTATGAATAACCCTATATAAAATTTTAAATATAGGAAAACTTCCTCGTATTTTGGTGTGTATGGATTATGTGGTTTATCAATAAAATTCATGCCTGTATGGATACGAGCAGAACTATATTAATCTGTTGGGATGAAAATGAATGGTATGAAAAACCATTAAGGTTAAAACATGGTAGTTTTATTTTTGAGTTTTATAAAAAGTAATACACTAAACCCGTGTGACAACCCATCACTTCAGACAATGCTGTGGGAATCGAACCCACAACCAAAGTATGGTTGGGTTTTATCGCCTACCACATCCTACGTGAAGTCCTAGGTTAGTATGACTTATTCATTTTGGTTAAATGATTTTATGGAAGAATAATATGTTGATTTTGTGAGATTATTTTTTATCAATGGATATCCTTATTATAGGAAGATTATATGGAGATTAAACGATAAATGTTATTTTGGAAGATGTTTTCTCTTATTGAATACTATATGTCTGAGGAAAATAAAATACTACCGGATTTTATTTATGGAGTAATGGATGAAATATTATTTTGGAAGAATCTATGTTTTTATTTTAATAATATAGTGATTCGGGTTATTTTTGGAAATGATTAAACTATCATAAATAATATGTGATTAGGATAATTACTTTTCAGTATGAGACTTTAAGAGTAGTCGTTTGTATTTGGAGATAAATGTTAAGGTATATCGTGGAAGACTATGTAATAAAATTCTTCTTCATTTGGGGATTTGATCTTATTTTGGTTTGTTTTTATGAATTTTAAAAGAAATGTTTAATTTAATGGTCTTTTTTAACCTTTGGTTTTTTCTTATTGAATTTTGGACATTCGTGGTAGTACTTATTTTTATAAAGTATTATCTTGTTTGGGGATTATCTGATATTTTATTAACCATTTTGGTTTTGGTTAATATATAAAGATAAGGGAGATATATATTTCATCATTTTGGATTATGTGATTTTCTATATGTTTATTCTTGAGATTTTGATATTAACAAGGTGTCTTAAATACTCATCATTTGGAGGAAAGAAGAGTTTGTTGTATAAGTTTAGTAAAGGATGAATGTCTAAATGAAAAGTAAATATATTTCTTTATGTTCTAAACAAATCTCATAAAATAATTCCTAAACCTTATGAATGGCAACTTAAAACAAAAACAATTTCTGTTAAATTTTCTTATTAGTGAATCAATAACAGTTTAACCAATCAAAAGTTTGTTATTTTCTGGTGGTTAACTTTTTCCTAATCATATTTTCTACCACTCTCCATCAAAACCTGATGGTTTGTTTCTACTATATATCCATGTTTTCTTATAATCCTAGTATTGGTTATCACATGTGACCGTTTTTACTTCTCTTTAATTTTTTTAAAGAGATATTTTTATTGACTCTTTCTCTAATATGAGACATTCAATGATGTTTGAAAGCCCAATTTTAAAATTTTGAGGATGAAATTCCCTAAAAACAGGGGAAGGATGTAACATTCCATGTAAATAAAGAATATTAAATTTTCATATATATTATAATTTTTGAATTAAATATTAATTTTACATTAAAGTGGATTATATGTTCTATGGCGTACCTGATATTCAACATCGGGTTTCATTGAAAACATAAGTTGCGGACAATGTTGTGTTATACAGAAAAATATTAATATTTTAAATGGTAGTTAACACCTAGCTGTTGTGTTGGCTGGAATGAATAGAACTATCTAAAAAATATGAATCCACAAGTTTGTTAAATGTTTTTACATTTATCCAATAAAAGTTAGAGGCTTAAATTGTGAATGAATCTAAACCAAAATACTCTAATATTCTTTAAAATGTCAATTTACCACTTTTTGATGGTGAACCCTCTTCAAATATAGTTTAGGACATTTTTATATGTATTATTTGACAAAATAAAATTCTTCTTTAGATTCAGGACTTCAAAATTTACTTTGGGTAATATTTTGGTATTTTTTGATAAAATTCATTTGTTGATGAGTAGTGAAAAATGGTGTATTTTTATTCAAAACTGACTTGTAATCGAATTTATTTATATGGATAGATTATATTTTTAATTTTTTATATAGTGTAATTATAATATATATTTACCATTTAATAATATTTTTTACATTTTAAATAATTTCACTTTTAAATTGGACATGATCATGTGTCTATCTTTTGATAGTTATTATTCCATAAAAACACGCTTTTTGTTTTGAGAACGTGAATTAATTTTAAACTAATTTCCTCCACTTCTGGGTTTTGAATTTATGAAAATGGATTTGATATTTGGAATCAGTGGGTCCAAATTATGTAAATATGTAACTTTTATTTTTATACATTTTAAATATTTACTTCATTAAATATTTTATTTACCATGATGAAAATATAAATATAGTAAATAAGGTTAAAATATAATATTATAATAATACTAAATTATGCTAACATGTGTCTTAATACTATTTTATGATACATATACGACCATTGTAATTCTTGTTTTGAATTTAGGACCCCATGGAGCTACGTGGGAGTAATAATGACAATTTATATTAATTAATTTAATGTAATGAAAAAAATGACATAAACAAATATCTTTTAGTGAATCAATTTTTACATGGAGTTATATAAGTAATAATTTTGACAATAAATATTCATTGGAAAGATAAAATGATTTCCAACATCATGTTATTTGTTTTATAATTTTTTGGCATAAAAGCAATTAAATTATTTATGACACAACAATGATGAAATATTTACCTCATTAATAAATGATTTAAATAAATAAGATTATAAATATTAAAAAAATATCAAAAACCTATCCAATTATTATTTTATGATATTATTTTGACCTTGAGTCATCTTAAATTCGTTTCTAACTATTTATTTGTCCTTTTAAAACTAAAGATGAGTTTATAATAAAATAATTGTTTCAAATGTTTCTAAAGAGTCCCTCCTCCACCTTATAAAAAGGCCTCAACTATGCCCCATTAATCAAACTTCTAAAGCCCTTTAAATCATCCAAAATATACTTCAATAATCTCTCAAGATCCCTCTCTTCATCTTAGAAGCCTTACCTGAGGCTTAAGGCACTTAAAGAAACCTTTTTGGTTCAAATCAACGGGAGTTACCAGATTTAAAGGTAACATCTTCTCTTAAGTTATTTTCTTTTATTTTACTCATCCAACCCCCCTAAGCCCATTTAGTTACATTATTTTATAAAAAAACCATTATATTTAATATATTAGGTTTTTTTATGAAATTTATTCAAATTACACTTACACATACCTCCATCTAATGGGTAAAGAATATACTGTTTCTGTGGATGATGAACTACTGCCTCACAAAACGATGATTGTTCCATTATATCCTACCGCCTATCATGGATTCCATTATGATGAAATTTTTTTATATGTGATATATATTTTATTTATATTGTTTCAATGATTATATATTTTTCATTTATAGAACACCTTTAGGGATTCCATAATGGGTAAACGAGATAATATCATTTCAAGAAGTGCAGACAACAACCCCTCAAAGTGATATGACTCGTTCATGCCATACGTGGAACATATGAAGGATAGAATTTTTGAACTTATGTAACATATATGTCATATATATTATACTGAAATTATAATATACCTTTGTATCACTATGTTTTCATTCCATAAAATATGAAATTGAAATGAAATTAGTATTCGTGCATACGTACGGCTTACCGTCTCCATGAACGGTTGATTTCAATTATTATCTACTATTATAAATACATATATATAATTTATATATATATGATACATATTATATCTAAATGATTAATACAATTCTAGAGATAAGGTAATTTTGACTACAAGGACAATTTAAAATTATGACAAATTCATTTTTGACTCAAGTTCCGAACATTGACAAAATGTCTGATATGAACTCAAATAATTATCTAATTTTTTTAGAAAGATAATAAGTAATATAAGAGAAATAATAAACTTAAAATATATTCTTATTCATGTATAATGCAACTTAAGTTTATTATTCAGGAAGAACAAGGAACATACAAGCAAGTCAAGTTCGACATGTGGTTAGGGGATTCTTATCTCACATTTAATTCAGCGGGATTTCAATTTCTTGCCACTTATTTCATGAATAGGGTGTATTTTTTACAGAAATTGGATATATATTATTATGATTCTATTTAAATTCATCGTATTCTGTAATTTTTTTGTGGTTATTAATTTTTGTTCATACGTCACGATTGAATACAATGTGTAAGGGATTTCTTTCTTTTTAAATTTTTTCCAAGTTTATTATAATGTTATATCCTTTGGATTTAAATTAAAATTGTAGGATTATGATTTCTCACCTCATCAATAATTCCCTCCTTATTATTTAAATGATTAGAGAAATCTTTATCTCGAATTAATGCCTTCAATGTACACCTGTTACTATGGTGAAATTCTGTAAGGTGATTCTTATCTCAGATTTAATTCAGTGGGATTTAATTTTCCCACCACATATTTCATGCATGTGGTGTATTTTTTACTCCCATTGGATATATATTATAATTATTCCCTTTATACTCATGGTATTCTGTGATTAGTTTGGTGGTTAGTAACTTTTGGTCATACGACTCGATTGAATACAACGTGGTAATAGATTTCTTTTTTTAAATTTTGTCCGAGTTCTTTATATTGTTACATCCATTGGATTTCAATTAAATATTATGGGGTATGATTTATCACCTCACCCATACTTCCTTCCTTATTATTGAAATTATTATAATCCTATTTAACTATCATTAATGCCTTCCATGTACACTCATTACATTGCTGAAATTATGTAAGGGGATTCTTATCTCACATTTAATGCAAGGGATTTTGAATTTTCGCAAACTATTTATTGAATGTGGTGTATTGTGTACATCCATTGGATATAAATTATTATTATTCTATTTATATTCATGGTATTATGTTATTATTTTGGTGGTTAGTATTTTTTGGTCACAAGACTCAATTTAATACAACGTGGTAAGGTATTTTCGTCTCACTTCTTATTCCCGTGAGATTCATGATATATTTTTCACTATTTCCTTTTGTGTGGTGTATATACTGCAAATGATTGTATCATTTGTTTCATATAAATTAAATTATGGATTTTTTACATCTTCATTTTATGATCATACTTTCATGGGGTGTATTTTTCGAATGTTACCAAATCATTAAGGGATTGTTTCACTCTCCTCTTTTAAGTCACAACGTCCTTAATTTTATGTCTTATAGTTCCATTTTATTATGTGGGGGATATTTTTTCTATATAATTACAACATTACATTTCATTTCAAAATTATGAGAGACCCTTTCTTCTCTCGTAAATTTTTTTTTCTGAAATTTTAAGTGACGTCGTTAGGCTGCCGAATTTTCGTAAAAGAAATCGCATTTTATATTTCCTTTTAGGTTCTATTTTCTTGTAGTTTGTTATCAAAATTACCCCCCACAATCTTATTTCTATTTTATTATGTCCCTCTACAATAAAATTATTCATTTATGAATGGGATACCCTTGTACAAACTATTTTTTATCATTTTCTAAAACCATGTTTTATAGCCATTATGCTTTAGAAATTTCATCTCAAAAGTTCTCTCTCTTTCTCTAATGAAATTCTGTTGTTTTATTTTGTGTGAATAATAAGACCTATTTTGTTTATATGGGTGTTAATAAATACAAAAAAATGATATATTTGATTCTTTTATTGACATACATGTAACCCTCACTCCCTTCCCATGGGATATAAATTACATAATGATCTTATTTTTAAATATTGTTTAAAACATCATGATTTGGAAATGAAACCCATTTCATTTTTTCTCTATGGGTTATTTATGAAATTATTGACTCTGGTCTATGTGGATCACATGAATGTAAATACATATTAAGGGTGCACCCTGATAGCACTCCAATGCATTGGTTAAAGAATTTAATCTCTAAATATGACAAGTTTCACGATACCTCGTTGAATAACCTTGGTAATTCTAAAGACACATTTTGGACAAACCATGTTGATATGTTCATGAATTTGTAGATGTAATTTTCTAGACACATATTTATGTTATGATTCATGTTATTTTTATTATTATATTTGTTTTTGTCACTGATCATGTATTTATTTTATTTATCATGTTCTTGTTGATTTGACCTGTAAACTAATTACCTCGCTTTCATTACTAGGCCCTCTGCTCACCCTTTTCATTGATTGTATGTCTTCAAGTTATGGGATGCATTAATTTCATATATGTTGAACTTTTCAAGGATCTTTTCAAGGGGATTTAAAATTGTTTTTTAATGTTTTAATGTTTCTGTTCCTGATTTCCATGAAACAAAATTTTAATGATCCTCAGTTTGTAAAATGTATTGAAAAGTTATGTAATAAAATAGTGGTAGGCCATAGAAAAGTTCTTCACCATACTTTAATGTTATAAAAAAGATAATTTTATATTATCTATTTATCTTATAGAGGTATAAGATGATCAATGATGCTAATTGATAATGAATATTAATCCTGAGTAAGTGATCAAAGTGATGGTGTGGAATGAATTTAGGAAAAATAATTTGTTAAAAATTTTCATTGCACTACTAATACTAAAATGGAAAGTTAATTCCATTCCATAAAAAAATTATTACAAATATATCAGGGTGTATGAGGAAAACGTTACAAGGAATCCATGTTAATCCCCTTGTTTTTTCATTACCCCTAAATAAAATGTTGACTACTTCTATGGTGGGGTAAATGTAATCAAACAATTCCCTAGTGATTTGTGAGTTATATATATATGAGTAAATTTTTATATGTTCCCTCAAAGTAAAAATGTAGATAGGTGAATCTCAAGGGTATCATTAGGATATGAATTAGAAATTGTAGTTTAATTTTGTAGCTATGATGAAAAAATATAATGGTGACTATAAATTTCACCAACAAACTTATCAAAGGTGTGGAATGAAGAACCCCTAAAATTTACTAAGGGGGAAGAGGAAATTCTTTAGGTGTGGAATAGAAGGAACCCAATCTATCAATTAATGGTAGTAAGAATTATCTAATGTAATATTAAAACCTCATCGTATTGTTAATTACTTCAATTGAAATGAACTAGGAAATTTCAAAAACCAATGTACTAATCCATGGAATTTGGAGATAACCAAGAACCTCAATAGAATAATGGTTTATCTTTTTCAATCAAACTTTTCAGGAAGATCTCGATAATTAAGTGGTGACAGGTATGTGATTTATTGATTTTATCATAGTGATTTTAAATAATGATTCTTTTTTTATTTATTACTTGGTATCATGAATGATTATTATAACTATACTAACATCACCTTTGAGCATGGAATTAGAGCTCTTGGTGAAAATGTAAATATGTGAAATTATTTCATAGCAAGTATATAACCCCTCCCCTCTAACAAATTATGGGTTGAAATTCCCAGTGAACCTTATCATTTTTCCTTAGGTATAATTTGATGAAATGTTAGGTATGGAATGTATTTCCCTCTTTGTAGACAACATTTATTTCAATGAGACTGAAATCACTCTCTGTAATGTTAATTGACCCCAAATTTTGTACATGTGAATCAAGGAGGATAAAACTTCAATAGCACCAAGATCACAAGAATGGATGATATTTCCTTATGAGAAAGTGTATCAAGATGAAATTATTCAGTCTATAGAGATAGCCATCTTTTAGAAAATGTCTTTTATGATGGAATACATGAATGTGTTTCCCAAGGTATTTCCAAGTCATTCTCACAATCGATAGGTTGAATTTTAAACTGACCATATTCCTAGGGGAATGATATTATAAAAAAAATATAGAGTGGATATTATGTATGTATAGGATCAAAAGAAACAAATACTAGAGAATATAGATAAAGGTTTTATATGACCATGTGCTTTACCATGGGGTGCACTAGTCCTCTTCACCAACGAGAAGGATGGGTGAATGCACCGTTGAATTTTTTTCATAAGTTCGACAAGATCACAATAAATTAAAAGTATCCTCTACAACGTATTGACGACTTCTTCAATAAGATAAATGGAGACCAATACTTATCTATGATGGATATGTGGTCAGGATATTTCCAAGTTTGGCTGAAGAAGGAGGATATCCACATGTCTTCTTTTCATGCATGGTAAGATTACAATGAGTTCATAGTAATACCATTCAGACTCACTAATTCTCAATTATTATTCATGTAAATGATGAATAGAGTATTTAGATATTACCAATTTTTTTTTCGTATTTAATGATGATATTTAAAAATACTCCAAAAAAATGTAGGACTAAGAGGATAATCTGAGTATTGTTTTAATGACCTTGTGAAAGGATATGCTTTATAAAAAATGAAGAAAATGTGTGTTCTAGTTGAAGGATGTCTTATTCATTGGGAATATCATTACAAGAAATTAGATATCTTTAAATAATTAAAATATGAATTATATTTAAGGATTGATGGGACGAACATAGGTGATATATATATATATATATATTCCTTGGATTATTAGGGCATTATAGTCAAATTGTGAGAAATTTAGCATGATTGTAAACCCTCCAACCAATCTAACTCGGAATGGAGTAGATTTGTTTTGGAATAATGAATGCGAGGAGAGCATAAAAAATTTAAAAAGAAGTGAAATTACTCCTCCTATGCTCACACTACCAACAAGTGGAATGATTTTCCTGGTATCTATCCAAGCTTCCAGGAAGTGATTTTACTATGTGTTAATGATAAATGACAAAGTTAGAGCCTACTATTCACAGAAGTTGATATTTCATGAAAAGAGTTACCTAATGCATGATTAGAGTTTGTTTTATTGATATAAACATTAAAAATTGTGTAGAATTATATATTTAGGGGAAGTGTGAAATATATATGGATCACAAAATCCCCAAGTATATATTGACACAGAAAGAGTTGAATTGCATTAATGAAGATGGATAGACCAGATTATGGACAATGACTTCTCAATTCAATACCATACTGGGAAATTGTATAATGTGGATGATGATCTATGTAGAGAATATCCAGAAATTCTATCATTACTAATAATTGATAAAGTTCAAATATTTATATTTTAAAAGGAAGGACATAGAAATCATAAAGGAAGGAACAATATCAATCCATTCTCAAATGATTTCTCAACTACACATTTTGGAGAGAATAAATAATTCTCAAAGAGTTTTCATGGAAATTTAGAAGATAGTGGAAACTATATGAAATTCTAAATCCTCAATTTTCAATGTTAATAAAGAAGTTATGATGAGATTTTCTTCAAAAATATGTGTACCATATAATCCTAACTCAATAATGGAGATTTTGGATGATGTACACAGCTCAACCTTCTCCATCCACCTATGAAGCACAAATATGTATCGAGATCTCTGATAACACTATTGGTGGGAAAATGTAACTAAGTATATCCTAAAATATACATCATGATGTATTGTATATCAGTAAGTGATAGTTGAAAAGAAAAAAATCAAATGGGATGATGTAACCATTACAGATAACAGCATGGAAATGAGAAAACATCACCATGGATTTTTTTAATAGTCTTATAAATACATCAGTAGTGAATAATTCAATATGGGATTTTCAGGATTATCATACAAATACTGAACACTTAATTTAAATTTGAGATGAATTCTCACTTGATCAACAACTATGGATATATATCAAAGATGTCTTAAGGCTACAAAGAGTACCACTATAGACTATATCATGTCGAGATATTAAAATCACCTCTATGTTATAAAAAATTCTCTAACATTCTTTAACAACTAAGATAAACATAATCAAGGATTATCACCCCCAAAATGTATTGATAATCTGAGTGTACTATCCATACACTTATCCACATATGGAGGGAATTCTCAATTGACTTCCACAGATAATGGGATCAACATCTTACCCTGGCCATGTTATTATATAATAAAAATTTCTTCTGAATAATCCAAATGGATCCCTATGAATCCCATTATGGTATGAGGTAAAAACACCTACATGTTGGAATAAATTTGGATAAAAAAACTACTAGGTCCTAATTATTATTTGAAATGGTGAAAAATAATAAGACCATACAGCAATATATCAGGGATACTCATAGTCAAAATAATATCTTTTTGTACAATCATTGATGACACCTAGGGTTTTATGTTAAATACGTGGTATTCCTCCCTATATCTCCATGGAAAAAAGTTATGATATTTTTTATGGAGTTAAATGAGATTTGAAGATACATTGGCCCCAATGAGATTCTTGATCGCATCAGAGTGATGTCCAATAA
This sequence comes from Viscum album, assembly GCA_963277665.1. Classification (NCBI taxonomy): domain Eukaryota; kingdom Viridiplantae; phylum Streptophyta; class Magnoliopsida; order Santalales; family Viscaceae; genus Viscum; species Viscum album. The sequence goes on along the minus strand of OY728135.1, from coordinate 439,947,584 downwards.
ACTATCACTCCCACCAAATCAAATGTACGGTATATGATGTATTCCATGTATCCCTCTTGGAAATGTACAGACCAGACCCCTCAAATATACTAAATCTATAGTTTTCATGCTAGAAATTGTTATCTCATATGAAGAGAAGTCAGTGAAGATCTTATATCATATGGAAAAAGTTCTACAAAATAAGACAATTCACTAGTTCAATGTTTTGTATGGAGACCACATGATTGAAGAAGGGATGTGGAAACTAGAGGAAGTGATGAAATAAAGATACCAAAATATGTTTTTGTGGGGAGATAGAATATTTTCATGGTAAATTTTCAAAATTGGGGAAGACTGTAATGAACTAAATGGTTATAAAATAAATTTACCATGGGATTTAATTAAATTTATTATTATGTAATATTGTTGTGGAATATAGATGAAATTATCTTGTTTTATAATATCTAATCATATTTAAATGAATTTTAGTAATCATTACCATTGATAATAGAATAATTGAACAAGAATTACACAATTAGAATAAATATAAGGTTGTAAATAATCCAATTATCATAAAACAAAGGACCTTTTGGAATCAAATTTTAGGATCATACCTTTTGAAGCCTTTTTCTCAGAATACATGTATGAGATTAAATCACTTGTATATTCCCCTGACCAATCCCATGATGATATACAATAACATAAGTAAGAGTGAAATAGTGTATCAGAGAATTTTATACTCATTGGGATCATAGCCCAAACTAGGTAGGCCGGAACAACACATGAAAGTGTCATTATAGTGAACTTTACTCTTAGGGAGTTTGCAGGTTTATTAATGTAATATGTATCATCACACTAGAATTATGTGTATATGAATTCTTTTTTTAGAATAATTAATATATTTTCAACCTTTTATATATATTCTATAAATGATTATATTTCGATAAAATAAACCAGTAATAGTATTTTAATATAATATTAATATTTAATTAAGGATAAGGGTCTCAGTGTGCTCTTATGTCTTAGAAATATATGTGGATATGTGTACATGGTCCAAGAAGGCTCTTTATTATGGTTTAATGATTGGAATGTGGCCACCAACTATATGGTCATGTCATCCATCCACAATAGTTCCCCATTTTTAATAATTTTGTGTCTTCAAATATTCTAAATATTATTTTGAAAATTTCTATTTTGGTTTTTTGAATGTTGTATTTTAAGTGGAAATGGTTCGGTTTTGGAAAGATGTTAAATATGTTTTAATCTTTATTTTGAATAAAATATAGAAAATGGATTTTTAGAAATTTTTTGTTCAATGAAATGGGGATGAGTTTATTTGGAATGGATTAATGCGATTAAAAAATGTGTTGGTCAAAAATGTTTTTTTGGGGGGAAAAATTATTTTTTAGATGTATGAAGTAATATATTTAAGAGGATAAGAAACATATTATGAAATGAGTTCTAAATAAACATCTTTTTATGGAATAATACATACTGAGCTGGTAAAATTTTTTGAATGGAAGGATGTTTTTTTTTTGGTTCGAATCAATTATATATTATTTTAAGAATGATGAAATAAATTGATGTGTGTGGTTTGAAAATGATTTTTTTATATTTTTATATTTTTGGAATTTTGAAAAGGATTTGTGAAATTAGAAAATCGATGTTGGATGAGATAATGGAAATTGGGATGAATGATTGTTTGAAAGATGTGAATTATTTTTTTTCACATTGTTTATTCCCATGAGGGACCACATGAATGCATATGGGTTCAAGTGTGGATAGTTGATGGCTTGGGTGGATGAGTTCCCTGATTTTCATGAGTTGATGTGTTCTCAGGGAGGGATGAAAATGTTTGTTTGTGAGGCTCTATGGAATACCATTGGCAAGTGTGAAACCCATCAATTTTATTTTTTTTCAAAATTTTTTTCAATTGGAATTTTTTTTACAACTAGTGGTTTTGTGGTTTGTTTTCTTGTTATTTGAAAAAATGTATGATCTTTTATTTTGAATTCTAGTTCGTGATGATGAGTTTGTTTTGACTTTGTTCTTGGTATACCTGGTCATTAGTGTATACCCCCACTATAGATTCAATGAATATTTTATATACACCCGTGACTAGTTCCCCATCATTAGATCATCTAGTTTATTAACTACTATACATCATTCTTGAGTTTTCAAAGCTAAATTCTCCTCTCTTTTATGGTCTAGTGGATCCTCACGAATCAGATGAGTGGATGTTAAAAATTGAGAAAAACATTAGCCTTTATGAATTTCCTGAGTCGATAAAGGATTATTTCCTGACCTTCAGGCTTATGTATTCATCCTTGAAGTGTTGGAGGTCGGTCTCTTGAACCTAGGATTAAGAAGATCTTAAATGGGAGTTTTTCAAGGATTCGTTCTTCTAGTAGTATTTATCCAAGACAATGGAGGTAAGGAAGGTTATAAAGATGTGTTGTCTATAGTATGCAGATAGCTTAGTGTTGGAGATCATTTTTTGTTTTGTGAATCAGGTTTCATACCATCTAGGGTTGGTTATGGATGATTCCTTGAAGGCTCAGCATTTTTTGTGCAGAATTCATCATGATCTGCATTCAACGATTTCAAAATTCGGTCTAACCTGATTTGTCAATGTGGTCAAGAAATCTGTTTGGGTTAAATCCATGATAGCAGGAATTATTAAGGTATCCAACGTTCCTCTATTCCAAGGGAACAGTAATGTGAATCCTAATAAGGAAATCAGAATGAGGCCTGAAGCTGGTGGTGTTAGTCATGGAATTCAAAGGAATTTATAAATATCATCATCTTTTTATAAGGGAAGGATCATGAAGTATAATAAATGTGGAAAGATAGATCATAATAATCTGTCAAGACTGAGTTCTCTGAATAACCTCCATGCTTTTGGATTTTTAGGTCACATGAAATAGTTCCATTAGGTTTTTTGTAGAAAATTATGTTGACCTATATCCACCACTTTGAAAATAATTTTAGTCCACTTATAGTAGTAGGGTGTTTTTTTCTGGTCATATTGAATCCCCACGCTATTTAATGTTCCATATAATGTAGTGGTTGTGTTTGGTAGTGTTTTTTGGTGTTGAAGTTTCTTTAAAATGTATATGTGGATGTTGATGGTCTCTTTAAAACATCTTTTTCTAATGGATATGTGTTTCTCTTTTGGAATTTATGAATTTTTCTATATTAAATCAATGTGTGTTCAATGGGTACCTTTTACTTAGTATTTCTTAATTGAATAAAAAGATGATGATTCGTACATACCTCTTGAATCCCTTTCGTTGTGACGGTGCTTTGTTGGGATGATGTGGTGTAATTGGTTTATTGTGTTCATATTTTTCTTCCTAAATTTCAATATGGATTCTTATGGGATTGAAATGTAAGAGTTTTATTCATGGCTTATTAGCTTCTAACTATAGGTAAGTAGATGATTTAATACCCCAAGGATCAAACCATTGGTCCTAATGTGAAGATCTTCATGTGGCTAGGAATCGTTGGGTGTTTGAAGAACCTTGGATCATCTCTTGGCACCACTGTTAGGGTATAGTCAATTTAAATATTTATATAGAATTTTTCTTATTTTAGAATGTTTATCCACGTGGAAAAATCATGGTGGTATTACCATCATAAAATTCCACTAGGTGTTCCTTTTCAAAATTTGAATCTCTGAGTGGTTTCCCTTGTGTGGATATCCCATGGGGATCAGTTTTGGTTTGAGTTGTGCTCTTTAAATGATGTTTTCTTCTTGTGGAGATTATTAATTGTGTCTTGTTTTCTTCTTGGTTTGGAGATTCCTTCTTAGACTCCCACTCATAGTGGGGGTGATAAGTGTGGGGAGATCTCAGGTTGGACCATGTTATATTTCCCATGTGATCTTTAATAGCGGAGATATCCACCACTTTCCTTATTGTAGTTTATTCTATAGTTGGACAGTGTTAGTTGGCTTCAAATGGTTGGGATTCCATTCCAATGTACCATGATGATAATATGGTTTAGTCCCTCGTGTATCGTTTAAATGGGTTGTTTAATTAAAAATTGTTGTTTTCAATTCATTATATATGAGTAGACTTTGGGATATTTGAGTATTCCCAAAGGTCCTATGGGAAGAAGGGTTGTAAAAGTTGTAGATCAAGTTTCATGTTGTTTTTTCGAGCAGTTTTTACATGTTAGATCATTCTGAGTAAGTGGTGTTCATCGTTTTTTGTGGTGATTAGGGTTTTTTTCAGATTCATAAATTGAATCATGTGATAATATGAACCATTTCCCTTAAATACATCAAATAGTGATAATGTGGATTTCAAGGGTTTGAAATTATGATCATGGGGAGAGTTTTGAAACCCAGATTTTTATTTTCATCCTTTACTCCATCTCATAATTTGCATCTTAGTTTTATCGTTGAGTTACAGGTGTTTAAAATTTTACTTGTGATGATTTTTTTCGTTTATTTTTCATCTCGTGGTTTTTTCTTAGTTACCCCATGAGTTATTGGTGAAAAGTGTGATTTTTGTCATGATAGTAGGTGGCACATGGATGGAACATAGTAAGAGGAAACAATGTGACATGCCCCAAAAAACCATGCATGTCTTAGGATGCTTTAGGTCAGGGGTGCACGAACCATTCATAGTTATGAAAACTGATTGGAAGGGGTTTGGATAGAACCATATCACATGGTTAGTGCATGTTTTACCAAACCATGCATCCAAACTATTCCTATTCCTATGTTGTCCAGTAAGGGGTGCAATGTTGTTGAAAAATTTTGTAAACTATGATTCCTAACAATGTGTGGTGCCCTAGTCATTATAAATGTTAAATTATTCGTATACACTCTTTGTAATGTGACCCAAAAATGTCCATTTTACTCCACTCATAGTTTGTGTGACACAAAGGTGTATCGTTCATCATTATCTAAGATTTTCTTCCTCTCCCATGGTGTGGATATAGTAGATTATTCAAGTTTTACTGGTGATTTATCAAGGTATTGTCCTCATATATTCTTCCTCTTCTTTATTAATTCATTTTTATCATGATATATTATTCTCTATTTGACATTTGGGTCGAGGGATCATGCTTTCCTTGGATTATTTTTACGGTTTTTTTCTTCAATGGATTTACACTGGTTATTCCTGGCTCTTGGAAACATCATAGACTTGATTAAGGTTGTCTTTGTTGCAACACTTGTTATTTTAGTTAGGATTACAATTTCACTTTCCCTTTATGTTTATGAATCATCAATTGCCTGATTTTCTCACCTTCCATATATATTAAGTAGTGATGTGAAATATTTAGAATAATTTCTTGATATGAAATGAGGGGGTTTTCTTGATTTTTTTTAATTATATTACATTGTTTCATTATGATATGCATAACAAATGTTTGATAAAAATCACATTTGGATTTGATAAGTGATTTTTAATTTTTAGAGAATATTTTCTTATTGTAATTGTATTTATGGAATTTAAACTACTGTTTGGGTTTCTTGAAAAGGATTTCAAGGTAGTTTAGGATATAAAATTTTTGTGGTCTTAGACTATGAAAATTATTTGGCATGTTACAATGGTGTACAACCTATTTAACCTCTTGATGATATTGGGTTTCATTTTCAAATGTTTAATTAATGTTTAAATAGAGTTTTTCAAATGATTTTGAAATAACCAATGGTTTGTTTTTACCTTTTTAGAATGGTGGATTTGGTTATTTGGAAACAAGTGATTTCTTGAAGGATGATTGTGGCACATTTGAAATTTTTGTAAAATTTAGATATCTTGAAAACACTTCTTTTATATTTATATTTCCTTGGTTACGTTAATTGTTGTGGGGGCCATACTGATAGCATCGCCTTTGATAAATTGTTTAAAAGGAAAGAGGTTGTTCCTAGGGGGACTCAAGGGGTGACTTGTTTGTTGTATTTATATTGTGTGATATATGATCTCTTGATGGGATGCCCAATTGCCATTGTTGGATCACCCAAAATTTATAAATTACAAGTGGATGTGGAATAACTAGATTATTTTAACTGAATGGTTTCTTCACTAGTTTAGGATTTCACTCTTGATATTTTCCCATGATAGAGAATAAGTATTATTTTTGTTTCTATTTGATTATGCCCCTCAGTCAGACTATGTAGGTTGTGATCAAGAGTGTGGAAGAGAATTTATGCCATCAGGTGAGGCATTCCATCAAGATGAGTCATGATGTGTAATATGTTCTATATTATTCCACTAATGTTCTGGGTTCTCCCATGTCATTCCAAATATAGTAATCTATTGAGGATGATTGATATTCATGGTTGGTTGGTTACTCTTGCGTGCTTATTTCCATAGTCCTTATTATGTGATCAACATTTCTTCTATATTGTACAGTGTTATCCTTTTAAAAGGGGATGTGTTGTTTTTAAAAGAATTATGGAAAAAAAATCGAAAAATGTTTACCCTCCCCTAGTTCCATTTTTAAACAAAAACACTTTATTATACCTTCAAAATTAAAATTTCTACATCTTGGAATGGAATTCGAATTTTAATTAAAAAAGTTCAATGGACCGTGTTTTGTTTTAATGTAGATATTTTAAGAAAACATAGTTTTATATATTTTATTTCAAAACTCATGGTGATGATAATTTTATTTAACTGAATTGAATAAGGAATAGTTTTTTTTAAAACACACCAATTGAGTTTTAATAATCACTTCTATAGTTCTTTATTATTTTCTCTTATCATGCATACTCCTTCTTGGTTTCGATCGTTTTGAGAAATGGTTTGTTTTTCTGTCGAAACTGACATTCTGGTTCACATGGAGACACTGTGGTTGTCAATTTTATTTTTTCATTTGTTTTGAAGATGATGTATTTTTTAGATTATGTATGAATGATATTTATTGGTAAATTTATATTTATTTATTTTGGTTTCCATATTTATTTATACCTTTTTAGTTTATTTATATTTTGAGAAATCATTCTCCTAGTTTCTTTGTTGATTCCATCACACAAGTTTTCAGCCTAGATGGATCGGGAATGCTTATTAGGCCATGTTGTGGGCCAACTCGGGTTACCAGTTCAGAGCCAGCTACAGTTAGTTTGGGATAGTCTGAATATATTTATAGTATATATGAATAAAAACATTTAATTTATTATACATGAGTATATAGAACACATGGATCTTTTCTAAATTGAGTATAGTAGACCGTGTTACAATCTCACTTTCTATCATAACTATTTATGTTTAAATCAATGATGATGGAATTATATCTTATACCAATATAAAATATTATTTATTTTTTTGTACTCCATTAATTTATATGGATTTCTTGTTTTCCTTTAAAATTTCACTCTCATTGTAGTCAAAATTTGGGATTTATTTCATTCAATGAAAAATGGCATTTTTTCTCTATTTAGAAGGGAATATTTTTCTTCCACATCCATATTTTTATAAAATTTTATTACAATTTTATAATTATTTCTCGGAATAATGTTTACACATATTTAGAATTGTGTAAATGGTTTAAAATGATTTTTATTTTATGTTTCTAAAAGAAATAATTTTCATCCAAGGTGTAACTGAAATACTTTCATAACATATATTTCATGAATAGATTTTCCTAAAAACATGAATAATCATTAATTTTAAAATTCCATTAAAATGTTCTTTTGTTATTTACAATAAAAACGTTTTTTCTGAGACATTAGAAATTTTAAAAATATAACAAATTAATTTCAAAATGAAAATTGAATTTTCCATATGAAATTTTACTGTAATATTTTAATTATATGTTCATCTCCAATAACATCTATTGATGTTACATATTCATAACTATTGATATGATCCAATAATAAATTCATTATTAAATATTTTGATGGTTTATGATTATGATAAATAGAGATTGATGAAAATAGTTTTATTTTCCATGGGTAAACCATAATGGTATTAAAAAAATCATGATATTGTGGAATTGGTTAATGGTTAATATTTTATAAGAATAATGAGAAGAAAATAAGTTCTCAAATTCCTTGAATAGGATTTACGTAATGTTATTTGAAGGAAAAAATATAACCCATTAGAGTTTTCCTTAGACCAATGTAGTGACATATGTGGTTGGCCCAATCCCAAAAAGTGAATAGTTTCCTTAAGAGTTTTCACAAAATATGATGATTATTATTATTATTATGTAACAAGTTATAAACCTATTTTATGACATGATTTTATTTCATTGTTAGAGTCTCTTGGATAATTTTAATTGATTCATTTATGGTTCATGACATTTAGAATTCCATAATTTATGTCCAGACTCATCATTGTGATCTATGACTTAATTCTTATGATTCTAATAATTCAATATCATGTTCTCATGAACTTTTGATAATGTTTTTCTCTTTATGAATTACTGGTTGATATATCTATTATTTTACCGTAATGATAATACGAGTTCACCAATTAGTTTTTCCATTTCCCTAGGATATAGTGAACGGTATTGTATACCTTATCATTTAGAAGTGGTCTAGGTGTAAAATATTTAGTGGGAGATGATGAATATATTTTATGTACAAGTTGTTTTTGTATACATGTTCCCAATGTCACAAAACCAATACAATTAGGTAGTGTATTTTAATTATTTTTATTTAATATTGATCTAATAATATGTAGTATTGACGTATGTAATGTGTCAGTGACCTTAGTATGTATAAAATAATGATTTAATTATTTTTGAAAACAAGGACAAGAAATTTTCATAAGAAACCATTGGATAATCCTATGCAGACAGAAATATCATATTTTTTGTTAAATACATCATTGTGGTATTCTATGAAACAAAATACATATCTAGATACTAGAATGTGGATTCTAGTATGGAAAATATGAACATTGAGGTAAAACATTTTATAGTGGTGGATTTGGTATTTACACAATCATCACGAGTTCATGATGAGTTGACCTATGAAAAACATTGGGTGGGCACTCCTATGAAATTTCTTTGTGTTAAATCTTATTTTTTTTAAGCAATAAATAATATTTGAGTAGATGATGAAAATATACGACATCATTTGAACCAAATGTGTCATAAATTGAAGTGAACTGTCATGATTTAGAAATCCAATAGAGTATTTTCAGGATAATATGATTTCCCAATATGATGATTATTTCTCATATTATTATTTTTGTTTATAGTCAATGGATGGAATAAAAAAACAATTTTAAGCTTGTAAATTATATATGATTCAATGATTTCTCACATGATAAAGAAAATAAAATGTGATAGTAAAATATATTTTTTATTCTAGATAACCATCTATCATGATATATGTTTAACAAGGTAAACATATTTATGTGTCTGAATGAACCAAATAAGATAAAAATGGTGTATCCTGAAGAAACTAGAGTAAATAATATAATGTAATCACACATGTTGAGAACATAAAAAAAATAACTAAGGGAAATTCCCTAATGAAGTGATAAGTTGTTTTGTGTGTATAAAATAAGGGCATAAAGATTCTAATTTTCATTTAAAATGAAGACTTTAATAGAGGGAAATAATGTTACACCATAAAGTACCATTTTAGTTCAATGTAATATATGTGGGGAACATGGGAATTATCTGATCTAATGCCATAATCTATGGACTAACTCTTATTACAAGGATGTTCATATGATGTGAAAATAAATAAAGTGAAATTCTTGATGTTTTTATGTATTAGGAGTCAATAATGATATTATAGAATTGTTTTATTATTAATATTATGGTTATAATTTTCATGGAACATCTAAGGATTGTTTTATATTAGTACTTCACTTGTATTTGAAAGAATGTATATAATTTTATACGTAACATATAAAATTGTTTTATTTGTAAGGTGACAATATAGAACAACACATGATTTCAAGATATAAAACAATTAATATAGGCATATGGTTGTGATAGTAATTTTAGTTTAGGATAAAGGGTTTATTGATATTGGTAAATTAAATTTTATAGTATTAATGCCCCATAAATTACTTATTCATTTAAATATATTGCGATTTATATTATCATTGAAAATCATTATCGCAATTTTTGGATTTAGAGAACATATTGGTTGTCATTGATGTTATTTGATGAAAGATTATGGAGTTATTTATTTGAATCATATATGTTTTCATTGAGGATGTATAGTGATTCATGTTTTCACGTGTTTTTTTAAAATACATTATCATGGTTTTCACTTATTTTATATGTAATATATTTAGATACATAATGTTGTTTTGGGATTAATCTTATATTGATTTTGGAAATTTTTTGGTTTTTTATACATATTGTGTTTTGAATAATAGTTCAAATGATTTATGGGTTCCTGTAATTTATATATTTTTATAAAAAAATTTGATGATCATTGGGTGTTTTTATTGAAATCATTAAGAATAATATTTGAAGTGATTTTTTATTTATATTAGTTTACATAAAATTTACAAAACATTTTTCGTAAACATAATATATATTCAAGTTTTATCCCATCATCATTTTATAGATATTTTTTTCTACTAGATGTTTATTTTAGTACATCATTAATAAAAAATTCATATATTTTTTATTCATCATCAAAATATGTGATGTAAGGTGGTGGAAACTAATTGAAACAAAAAAACTGAATGATATAAATACATTTATTATTATGATGTAACCATGTGTGAGTATATTATCATAGCCTATATAATATGAATTCCAACCATCAATTTATATAAGGATGTATAGTAATTGTTTCCCCTTACATTCATTTCTAATGAATTAATGGTTTTTTAACACCTTAAAAATTAAAAGTTTTTTTTCAATAAAATTCTCACGAATATGTTATCAGTTACAATATATTAGTCTTTATAAAAAATATTTATACCTACTGTGTATAGTTTTAATTCTCAATAAGATATATTTTATCTAGGGAATGGATTACGTGTTATTTTATATGACAGTCATATTCCTCACATCCAAATTTTGATGAATGTTATACTAACACTTTGTAAAAGGTCGGATTTCAATAAAATTCATTTCATATATTTAAACTTAGTTTTTTGGGATAATAAATTTTAATAAATTTTTTATTAATTTGGACATAATGTAATACTCAACGAGTTTTGAATTATATACAAAATTCCATGAAAAACACAAAGCTTTGTGATTTATATGATTGATGATATATTAGAAATATATTATTTATAGGTGACTGTCATAACATAGAAATTAAATTTTACTGTATGAATAGGTATAAACACTTTATGAAAACATTGTATAAATTCTATCTATATGTGAATTTATTTATAAATTAATAATAATTAATCACTCAATATCTTGACGAGAAATTTTATTCTTCAAATATACAATTTCATCAAAAATATATTTTATTTAATTTTATTTATGTGAAAATATAGTTATATTTTATAATTTTTATAAATATCTTTGTAGAAAATGGAAATAATTTTTTAAATAAAAAATTCAACATGTTCATTGGGAGGATTTGTTTACTTTTTTGAAATTATATATATTTATGTGAATAGTGACAATATAGGTTTTTATAAATTAGACATATCATTTCATTAAATCAATTAGTTTAGAAATGTAGATATTTGTTTAATTTTATATTTAATTAAATTAAGTATCACTAAAATAGAGATAATATAATTAATTACATAGGAATCAACATTAAACATTTTTTTCATATAAGTTCTATTTTGGTATTTGGGTACATTTTTTCTAATGTATATTTTTATTTTTGAAATTTTTTTACCATGATATTTTAACTAAATCTATAATAATAGTTATTGTTATTGAAATCTATAGTATATTTATTTTTATTAAAAAAATTAAATATTAAAAAAATTCATCTACTACAAATGGAATTAATGTAAATTATGTTTTGTGTCTAAAAATATATTAATAAAAAAATGAACATTTATGAAATTTCACTTGATTATTTTAAAATTAATATCTACCACCTACATAAATTGAGTTTTATAAACTAGATTCCATATTTGACATAAAATTTTGAAAATTTGATAAATATTTCACGTTAACATTTTGTCTTAATGATTTGTAAACCAATATAATTTTTTTACTCGCATTAATGATAAGACAAGTTTCCCATTGGGTTTGTTAAAATAATATATAAGGGTATAATATCCACATAAAATTATCTAATTCAAATTGATTTTAATTTATTTTGATCTTCCATTACCTTACCATAAATGAGTGTTCTATTTGGTTCCACTATCACTGGTAAGTGATGTTATGTTTTTAGAATCTTTAATGTAATCCCATGTGTGTCCTCTCCTACTCATATAAAAGGGACCCTTCTCCCTAACAATAATCATGGATTTTGATCCTTCTCATTCGTGGCAAAAAAACCTCCATTAATTCATTCCCTTCATCATAGATCCAATAATATTTTATTAATTTTTTGAATTCATATGTTTATGTCTGAATGAGGTTTCTTAAATAAGTGGTTTAAATCATAATCAAGATTTATCTATTTTATTTATTATTCAACTACCTATAATATAATTAAGCCCATCATAAATTAATTAATACCAAATAATCAATAAACTAATATGTTATTATAATGATGTTCCCACATTTTCCATCTATTTTCCCTAAAATGGTTAATGAATATATTGCTTGTGCAAATGTGTAGACTTCTACTTCCACATAGAGATATAGTCTATTTTAAATAATTCCATAATTTTATGGAAATAATGATGATATAAATAAATATATATATATCATATTTAACTTATAAATATGATTATTTTATTTATATTATTATAAATCATTCTTTTATTACTTCTTATAGTTAATGAAAACTTTATTCATTCATCAGAACATCCAACCATTACTATGAATGGTCTGATTCAATTATATATATTTATATTACAGAGGGTTATTAATGTATAAATAATTAATATATTTTATATTTATATCATTATTAGTATTCATAAAATTATTGAACTATTGTCATGATTCCAAGATAATTGTTTCAAAATCCAAACCTACAAAAAAATGAAATAGTTTTCACCTAGAATATGGATTTTATTGAATAATTATTAATAAACACATGATAAGTTGTTAAATATAAACGATTTATTGAATTATAAGTATATATATGGTTTCTTTATATATGTATAGTTAATTTAAATTTATTATACTATATGATATAATTATAACTATGAAATTAGAACTTGAGGTATGGGTTTTCTGTTACAATCTTACTATTTACAATGATTTTTTATTCTTATATTTATGATGATAAAATTATATGATCAATATTACAAATATTATATAAAAAAATTATCCTCTATATATTTATATAGATTACATGTTTTAATTTTATTTTCCACTCTATATGTGCTAAAAATTCTATAAGAATATTGTTTTGAGGAAAAACGATATTGTTTCCCTATTATGTTTGGAACATTTTTCTTTAATGTCTATATATTCATTAAAATAAAATTATGAATATTTATTAAATTTACTAATGATTGATTAAATCAATTTTTCCCATGATTAATTATCTATAATATTTTTTAAAGGAATATTCTTCTCATTTTCAAAACATGGTTAATTTTACCAAATGACTGAATGGAATATTTTTTATCATGTTTACCACATAAATGATCCATCCATAATATCTACTGCTTAATCTAAACATGGTTAATTTTACCGAATGTCTGAATGGAATAATATTTAATTATTAATTATTTCAAAATTTTTAAATTTTAATTTTCTGATTTTAAAATTAAATTTGTATTTTCATCCATAAATTTTCTAGTGATACTTTAAATAAATATTCATATACAGTAACATAAAATGATGTAAATTATTTTTAATGGTGTAAATGGTCCTGTGATACAATAACTATTCATTATCATGATTTTTTATGGTAATTAAATGGGTATATTTAAGAAATCCATTTTATTTTCAATGGATCTTTTATTAAGTAAATGATAAATGTTTTCCTGATATTATGGCATTCATATGAATTGATTTTCTGATGGGTGATTCCATTATATCTCTTCTATGAAATTGGTAATGAATAATGTTTTCTATGCTCAAGGGTTTCACAATAAAAAATCCCAATCCCATAATAGGGTATGTATGATGTTATACCAATCCTAAAAGACGGTATACTTGATTTTATCCTACGACCAATGTAGGTACATAGGTGGTTATCATAATACCTACATGTAATGAATATCCAGGTGATTATCCTTGACATAAGATATAAATTATTATGATTATGTCATGCCTTATTCTACACTAATTCGAAATTATCTGAAACCAATATTATTCTCTTTGGAGGCATTTTATTTCATTACATTATGATTCATTTCATATAGTCTACAATAATTTATAACATTTCATAACTATATTATCTATTAATCACATGGTATAAAATTCAAATGTCAATCTCATGTTTATATACACTTATTCTCATGTTATTCTTGAAAATAATTATTGACTAATAACATCCCAGCTTATCATTCTTGATAATCTTTGATCAACCGTTATTATGTTTCTTTTACCATTGGATATGATTAAATGTACTCTATATAATATGTCCAATACGGTTTATACATGTGAAGTACTTATTTAGAGATGATGGATATCTTTTATGTTCTAGATGTTTTTTGTATCCATGATTCCAAATACATTAAACCTTCATAGTTATGGAATGGATTGTATTGATATGTAATGAATATTAATAAAAATAGATAAAAAAATTATGTATATTATCTGTGGGTAACCACATATCAAAATTTGGTAAATAGTCAACAGAAATCAATAACCACTAGACCTTAATAATACATACTCCACCCATGTCCCATATCCTCAAGCCTGACAATCCCTCTCACAAATTTCTACTTCTTGAAAAAAAATACATAGACACAAATAAATGATACACATTACTTGGATAGAATAGTGTAATTCATTCGAGAATATATTTGATAAAATTCAAAGAAATTTTTTATAACTCTTTAAACAATTGAATAGCTTTTCATCTCAAAAATAACTATCAATATTTGTTTAGTTTGGTTGAATGGAACTAAGGGACTATGATATAAAAATATATTTATCTTATCATCAACACTATAAACAACTAATCCCATTCCTTTATGGATTAATAATTTAATCAAGGGAAGAAAACATGATTCATGTCATCCCAATGTGCATAAATAGATGTATATATTCCAACTCTAACCTCTAAAGAAAAATTATTTCAAATTGAAATAAATTTCATAAAATAAAAATTCAATCCATTTAAATAACTAAACATTAACCGTATAAATTAGAAATATTAATTACAATTTATCTGGTAACATGCACTTTAAGAAAAAATATCACTAGATAGTCCCCCAAAAGGATGTCTATAACAAGTTCCATCACATTCTTAGATCTCTACTCAACCACAAAAACATAAACATGACTCAATGAGTATCATTTTACCAACCTAATAAGATACCACTCTTTAATTCCCTGACATTACCCTCTATACAATTACATGGTTGTATATCTACATTAGAGAAGTTGATCTCCCTCTTATGCCAAATTTTATGGAATAGAAATTTGGATGTAATTAGTTAGAGATGGAAGAGTATACCCTTTGAATTTAAATATCACTAATAAAAACACATAAACTTCAAATACTTGAGAAATAAAACAAAATAGGGAGATAATAACACCCCACATGATTCATTATAATTTTTGATGTAAAATATATCCAATTAATAATGGATGATATTTCCCTCTGGATGATCATAGATGTAATAATATAGAAAATAATCAAATAAAATTGCATATTCTCATCAAGAAAATACCAACCCATCTAAAAAACCATATCTTCCATACAATTAAACATATTCTCTCTCAAATCCTCTATTATCTAGGAATTAACCCTATTCTCAAAAATATTACATGGGATATGATTTCTATATGATCCTTTAAGGGAACATGAATAGTGTGAGTATAAGATCATTTTTCCACCACCAATGGTGTCCCTATCTGATATCCTTATTCACAATAGATTTTTCAAAATTGAATGAAAATAACATCAAAAATTTACATAATCATCATCTCCCATGATAATCAATATATGATTAACATTAACTTCCTTCATCCAAATCCAGATTGGAGCAATGTATCTATAGTCTGTCATACCAAAATACCTTGTTTCCTTCTAAATAATTACTTACTAAACGAAATATTTTAAAAACTATATCCATATAACCATATCAATTTAATATTAATTTCCAAAAGCCATGAATACAATTCATGTTTGAAGACTCAATGACACCCAAAACAATTTTTCAACTACTCACTCTATAACCTGAGAAAAAAGGGGAATGTACATAAATAGAAAAAAGAATTCAATTCTATTAGATAAATTATAATTAATATGCATGTATCATATTACAACTCATTGATGGACTCACCACCTATAATTATTTCCATCTATATTATATTCCGTCCTATAATGTAATAATCTACACAATCAACATACTCCAATGAGTCTATAAAGGATACACTAAAAATGAGTGAGAAAAATACTTTATATTCCTTCTACTTTGTTAAAATGATCCATATGAACACATCACCCATGGTGAGAAGCATCAGAAACATCTATGTGCACTCACGAAAATGGTCAACAACATCTTCCATATTCTGGAAAAACACTTACCACCAATTTGTGATAAACGCCATGGAAAAGCAATCTTGTTACTCATAAAATATTTCCATGGAACTAAAATAGTCATATAATAATTAGAATCCACACATTACTTCATTAAACACCAACACTATCATGAAATGAACACATAATAATAAAATGGGATCTAATACCAGACCACATCATCCATTTTCCATGTGAGACAAACCTAGGTATCTATCATTAATATGGGAAATATAAGGTGAGATTTCTAGATATTCACATCTCCTTAACATGTACTCGATTATTATTAATTTTATAAAAAAATATATAGATAAATTTATATGAATGACCTACAAAGAATTAAGTGGTATACATGCACTTAGAACATCTATCATTCTATATTCACTCAAATGAAATAAATAATAATAATAATATCAAAATTTTATTGCACCATCAATATAAAAGTGGAATACATTGAGGGTGAGAGACATAAATTCTCAATAGAAGCTAGTGATACCCTTGAAATCTCATGGGAACAAGTAAAATTAAGAATAGACAGGAATTGGTGATGAATACTCATGAATGAAGGAGGAATATGGTATATTTGAGAACTGAGGGGAATATATTTTTACATTAGTTTCTATTTCCCTACATAACTTTTATAAATTAATTCGACCTTTAATATTTCACTAATAATATTATAGACTAACTTGTAAAAATACATAATTAAATTTTTTACAATCACTATGACATTTTTAATTGACTCATACATATAAAAATTCACTAAATTTATAAAATTAATTACATTTACATTTCAAATGGAGCCCAAAAAAACATTATGTATCCTCTAAAAGAAACAGTATGTTATCATTTTGATCTCTAAAAATATAGAATTTTCATACTCGTACCTATCATATGTTATATATATATATTATATTGTCACTTTTATATATTAGGATAATTGATCTTTTGTTTCCCATTTTTCATAGATTGACTCTTATGTATAATAGGATAATCCATATTAACATTTAAAATTTATTTATCCATTTTTTAACTCTTCAAAGAGTTAATCTAATGTATCCTTGACTTTATATTTACCCATAATAGGCAATCCATCCCTTAGATGAATTATGAACATGGGGTGGACTCTTTTTCATATGGACTATTCCACATGGGTATTGGATGATTTTTCAAAAACCAATATAACTATTAGAGATATCATAACCTATATAATTCCATGTGGTTCCTGTCAAATAGAAATACACAATTCCTATATATAAACTACAACTATAAAAATTTATAATGATTAATACAAAAATCATAGACTCAAAATTAAAAAAAATCACACCAAAAAATATATACATCCTTTTTGAGATATTCAAAAAATAATCTATAGAAATGAATCACACCTACTCAACCATCACGCCTAGGGAAACCCCACAGAATCATTAAATAACTTATACAAACACCCTTGATGCCAAAATAATTTCCAATATCATAATAAAAATTGAATACCCATCCAAAATCCCCAATTAAGAATAGCCAAGACAACCAAATTTTTTGTTTTATATCTAAAATATAATCCGTGTAGGCATATTATTCTGGATAAAAAACATGTAATGATTATAATTACCTAAATATATTACACATACATTTAAATCATTTATTCATGAATTCCTTATAATGCACACTGAATAATTAAGTTTTTTATTTTATTAGAAATATTGGATATGTAAAAAAATATTTTTTTTTCACATACATTGTAAAAATTTATTCCTACGTTAATAAATTTAACTTAGATACCTATTGAGACAAAAATATAAGGCAATGTTAAAGCATATATAGAATGAGATAAATTTTTTAAAACATGTGGAAAAAATTCTGATGACTGATAATCATAACATGAAATCCAAAACTACAAGTTCACAAAACTTGTTATTGAAACATTTAATTTTTGACAAGATATATTATAAGCATGTTAATACTAAGAATTATAAGAATTTGGAAAAAACATATTCCATCTGATTATAAACATAATTCATGGATCAATACCAATAAAACGCCAAATAATGTAATAGTCTCTCAATCATGTGCCATATATCGTATCTCATCATATATACTAAAAAACCAGATGATTTGGTTTTAGTTTTAAATGAGGTCCCTAACTTTTTATGAAGATATTAAATGCATTTTTATGAATTAAACAAGAAGACAAACCTCAGACGTGAACATAAAATATACCTTTTATAAATAAATGGTATACATAATATTGTTAAAAAGATTTTATTAAATGGGTATTCATTTAGCAACATAAAATATAATTGGAATATAATGATTTTAATAATTATTAGAAAAAATAACCATATTATAAAATATTTTAGGTAATAAAAAATGAATATACGTGTTGGAATCCATATTAGATGAAGTGGGAGTGTATGAAATAAAATATAAATGTTCCAATTTTAAAAAATATACAATTCTACATAAATAATAAATTTAGATGGAAAAATATGGGAAAAATAACCTTATAAAAAGTAAAGGGATGGAATCATGAAGTACATATAGAAATAAATATTTAATTGGTAAAGAAGAAGAGAGAGATATATATAAGTTGATAAAGAACAAAACCATAAGAATTAAAAAATTAGAAAGGCCCCTTACCGCGTGTCCACACATTCATCAAACCGTCTACAATCCTTTTGAATAATTATTTGAAATATTTTAATTACATTATGTATAACCCTTTTTTATATTTCGATGATACAAAATATTTCATTTTCCTATCTTATATATTTTTCAAATTAATATCCTTTGTGTTGATCACTTTTTGGTTGTTCAATTCATGATTTCAAATCATCATTGATGCAATCAAAATTATAGTCATAAATAACATAGTTTTTTTGGTGTTATAGTAATATTGTGTGAAAAAGAATAATCCTATTATACTATTCAATAAAATGTAATGAAATTTTATATATAATCATGACATAGATAAAAAACATGTGATAAGATAGTCAAAATTTTATTAAATTTTCAATGGAAAATAAATATATATGACATAGAGTAATAATATTTAATCTATGATAAAATAAGAAACTATTTTAATATCGTCGTATTTCATAATATAAATGATAATTATTATAGGACAGCATAATACTACTAACCATGCAATACTCATATAATTAATAATGAAGACAAATTTTATTTATAGACGTGATAATGAAAAATTAAATAAATAAATTGAAATAAAACCTCTATAATTTTAAATATAGTATAATTACAAATATAAAGGGTTTTTTATGAATCAGGATTTATATCAATTTAAAAATTATTATATATTGTTTTACATTTTCATAAATAGATATTATTTTGGAGGATACATTTTTCTAAGTAATAAATATGTTAAATTATATATTTATAAAATTATGTCTAATATGTGAAAATGATTATTTATAATTAATTTAATATTTATGTTATTATATTATATTATCTCTCATGGAAAATAATTTTTTTTCTCTATTATAAATATATTATTTATTGAAATACAAAAATTTTATAATTTTTATTAAATATATTTATCAAATTCAAAGAGATATTTCAATAAATGGAATGAATAAAAAATAGTAATGATTTATAAAATAATTATATTATATAGTATATAAAATAATTTACTTATAAGGAATAATAATACCTATATTGTTTTCAATTTTTTTTAAAATTTTAAGAACACGAATTTTATTATATAATAGATGTTATTATATTATGGTCAAATTCAACTTATTTAGAATAATAAATTTAATCAAATTTTTTAATTATATATATATATATAAATTATCAATCATGTAATTATTAAATAATGTTTAGATATAATAAGAAAACAATTTAATGAAAAAAAATATTTTTTAAAGAATTGTTTATAGACATGTAATGTATTATTTGTCACAATATATTAAATTATTCAATATAAATTAATTATTTTAATGAATTCTAATGATAATATATTTATAAATAAATTAGCATACATATGATTTTTATTATTATGAATACACAAAAAATAAAATCTTTTTTGGCTCTGAAATATAATTTTCAAAATAATTAATTTATTACATGTTATACATCATTATATTAAAATTAATTTTAATAGTTTTTATAATTTTAATCTACTAAAATGAAGTTCAATATTATAATTAACATTTTCAAGTTACGCAACAGTTATAATGTTATTTTTTTTAATTAATAATATGTTATTGTAGAAGTACTTGAGTTTACTAAGTACAATTAAACATAAAGGGTCTAAAATATAAATTAAAATTATAAAGTGTCCCCAAATATCATCTCTAAATACACTTATGAGATATTTCTTGGCCTAAAAATTTATAATTACAATTTTATTGTTAATTCATGTACAATGTTAATTGGATTACAGAATATTGATTGTGTATTTGGGAAAATTTTAAGTCTCAATTATAAAAGGATCCATACACAACCAATTGAAAACAGCAACAAAAATTAAAATTACTCCCAATTAACTGACATATTTCCTTACCTAGAGTCCTACCCAATAATGGGTAGGTTATAGACTCAATAATATTCATAAATTCCTTCTAAAACAATAAAGCCTTCCAATACAATAGAATATTTCTTCTATATGGGTAATAAATTATTTCAGTTCATTAGAATTAAAAATATTTGTATACGAATTAAATATTATTATTTATGACATTAGAACTAAATAATTAATATCATCAAAATTTTGTAATGATTTTATAATAAAAAATATCTCTACAATAAAACTCATTAATTAATTAAAATATTTTATTATTTTTGTTGGACTAAATATTTAAAGGGGTGACTCAAAAATATATTATCAAGGATTGTTATGAAAACATAATTATTTAAATAATATTATATTTATAGGAATTTTTTTTTAGTTTTGAAATGGTAATATTAACATTTCAAATTATTATTAATTTACCAACTTATATTTCCTAAAATTACTAAAAGGCATATTATGGGTTTCATCTTGGAGAACTACACATGAAATCCCCGTGGAATGAACATGGAACGTAAAAAATAATTTAGGAAAACATATTACAATACCATTCTTATTCTAGAGATGATGAAATTTTCATCATAAAATGAAGATCAAGACCATGGTATTCAATGAAATAAAGAATAGTAAAAAATAATATCAATAGTTCAAAAATAAAAATTAAAAACTATTAAATGTATATTAAAATAATATTAAATATTAATATATAATTTAATATAAATAAATATTTTTCTTAAATTAATTATTAATGAGTCTTATTTTTTATATTTCATATTCAGTGCACTCAATTATATAGAAATCCAAGTAATCTATTTCTTGACTCCATTTTATTTCACATAGATATATAATATATTCACCACCATATTTTTTAATGTGTATATAGTACCTTGTGATAGGATTATAACATAACTTCAATGTTATTTAGGGGATATTCTTATCAATATAATGTTCCGTCTTTCAATGCATTTTTATTCAAATATTTAAGAAATTCATAAGGGCTTATCGTCTGTATTTCCAATATTAAAGCATGTTTTATACTGTAATCAATATTTTGTTTTATATGGTGTACAACATCCTGATTTTGCAAATAATATCTTAATAATTTTTAAATCACAATATAAAAAATTCAATTTCATGATCCCTTTATATTATATTAATATATAAATTATAAAATTTGTAAGGGATTGATGTTCACTAAACATATTTTCATTGAGCTATGATCAAATTTATTTCCTACCTCATGATCATAATTAATTTGTTTACATGATTTTCAAGTATTTATCATAGTGGTTTCCTTTTTCATGAAGGTAGACTAATAAATTTTCATTCAACCACATATTTCTTGATCCATGATAAAACAACACTTGATAGTTTCTTCTATTTAATAACTAGTCACTTAGAAATGATTGAGTTTAAAATATTTCGTTTTCTTTTATCTAATTTTTTGATTTTTATCCAAAAAGTTTCTCACTGATTAAAAATATGTATATATATTACTATTCTTTTGAAAAATCCCTCTATATTTCAACAATCCTCAGAATTACCAAAAAATGGACCACATCATGGACTTTTTTATTTAGTGTTTTAAGCCTATAACCACAACCACCTATATCTTGCAATTGAGAAAAATAAATTTTCAAACTGATATAACATCAATAAATTTTAACACTGATTGCTCATTATAATATGGTAAACCCTATTTTATTTTCATGTTCTTCTACTCTTTACAATACCACCAATACAACATCCACGACATGACCTTGCTCATTATTTTAAATGGTATTATCATTGTAATTAAATATCCATGTGAAACAAATGATAGAATGATTCTATCCTCACATTAATGTGACATCATGAAATCTATATTCCAATAAAATCACTAAATGAAATAAATGGCCTTGACCATTTACCAAATGATTAATTTATATGTGAATATCCAACCACTATGTTTTAGTTATTATTAATTCTCCATTTTTATATAGGTTGGAATTCATCTTAAAAAATCATATACAATTATCATAACTGTGTCATAGTGAGAATATTATTTCCAATTACCAAAATAAATATCTCAATGACACTTATGTAGGTAATGAATATGTAAATTGTTCATTAAATATAATCAAACAAATTCCCCTTATAATTATGAATTTTACCCACTTATATATATAATGAATGGAACTTATATAGTGTAAAATTTTAAATATTATCATTATGAATTTTCCAGATTACCATTATGAAATTTCCATATTACCATTATATAGTCTGTTATTTTTATGAAATTACTCATAAAAGGTTCTACTATATCTCGAAGACTTTTTAAAATATCCTCTAATTTTATTTCATAAAAATCCTTTTCTTATTTTCAATTAATCCATACAACGTCATCACCATTATCATATTGGTGTAATAATAATAATTACAAAAAATTCATGAGTGTTCCAAATTCTTCAAACATTTTTTATATCAATAATAAATAAATATAAATTAATTCAAAAGAATTTAGTTATTTTTTATTCAATATATTAACCTTTTTAGTGGATATATAATCATGATTTATATACCAATTAACAATTAATTCTAAAATTAAATGATAACAAAATTCTATATTATTATATCTAGATTGAGTCAAAAGGACCATAAAATTTTTTATTTCACATAGATTGTCAAATAGAACCATCAATGGTATCTCAGTTTCAACATTAAAAAGTAATAAATAAACATGGATTTATAAGATCTAGGTTCATGCATAAGTATCAAACACATACAATTTTTCTATATTATTTAATGATTATAGAATAAATTTGATTTTGTTTTAGAGTCTCAAAAAAACCCCACAAATGGAGAAACATAATACTTAAGTGGTTGATTTATCTACACTATCTCCTATTCAACTTTTATAAGTTAACACATGAATGATAAAATTTATAGAATATATATTTAACAATTCATAGTGCAATAAATGCTTCACATATATCGATAATCTATCTGATGCTACACTGTTTGACTCCATTAAGAATCTATAAAATATATTACAATGTGTTATCACATAGGCTTTTTCTGGTAAAGAAGATACCAAATAAAAAAACCTTCTGTTGAATCTTTTAATCTCCTTTTTAGCAAACATTCATCCATTATCATTCTTACACTAATTTTCCCAACTAAAATTGTTGTTAAATATTATCTTTTTTATTCCATTCCAACCCAATTCAATAACACTAAGGCCTATTTACGTGGGTATAAACTCTTATTATCTATTTTCTAAATGACTTATAATAGTAGAATTTATGTTCATTATCTCAGAAAATATTTCTCAATCTGATTTTTCATCATCATTAAAAACGCATCAAATTGGTACACATTTTCACTATTAAATATTGTATAATAAACATACACTATTACATTCATTATACCTATGGAAACCAAATTGACATATAAATTTATCTCACCTTACCAAATATAAAATCCTTTTCCACCATGCATGTATCATGTTTTGAGTAACAAACTCTAAGAATGTATTTTATATAGGAAATTACATTTTAAATCAACAAACCATAATGTCGTGAAAATAAAAAATAAAAAATTTCATTGATTAATGAATACTTATTAATCTATATCAACATTAAAAATGGATTGTTTCACATTATTTTGATAAATATTTTATTAATTATGTGAAATAACTTCTATAAATATTCTGATTGTTTCAGATATTTCTAATTGAGTAATGGTTTCATAAAATCCAATAAATTCCATTTTTTATATCCTTTAAATTCATGTTTATCATTGTAACTTATCACAACACATTTATCTTTTTTATCTATAGAACCCATTTGTTCCAATAAATTATTTATGTGTCTTCCTTAGAACAAACACTTGAGTGGATTTATTTTTAATTTTATTTCACTTATCAGTCATGTATTGAACCTAATCTTCATGTCTAATTTGTTCATCTATAGTTCTTGGATAAACCTATGATAGAATATTATTATAGTTTATAATTATTATATTTCTATTAATTTACATCGATTCCTCCTAATTTAATATCATGTGCTCTATATAAATATTATTTTCAAACACTTTATCTTTTAACCCCCAGTAAATAGTTGCCTCAGTATTAGAATTTTTATCAAAATCATTATCAATAATATTTTTCCAAAAATATACATGATCTATATTTTTTATTAAAAATTCAATTTTTATCCTTCTTCTAATTTATAACATTTATACTAAATAGACAACAATTTTATTTATTTTATTATATATTTTAAGAAATAAATTTTGAAAAATTGAATGTATATTGTTGTTCCAACACTTGTATCCAGTTCCACATGATATGTACCCTATAAAATCCCCTTCATTGGAAATATTTTTATACAATCATATATTTAATTCTATGACATGTATATAGTGTAGAATATCAAATTTATTAATATACATGACAGTTTGATTGATCTTGGACGACAAATCATAACGACTAATATGATAATGATGTCTTAAAATATATATATATTTAATCTGTTTGTTAGTACACATATCATATCTCAAACAATAGTTTGAAACATTGTTTTCTTATATATTTTACATCCCATTGAATAGTTGTCCTATTCATTTACTTTCTATCACCATTATATATATGGGTATATGGTGTGATAAGTTCAAGAATGATTATATATTTGGAAAAATTAATCTCATATGAATAACATATATATTTTTTCCATTATCAGATTAGAAATTCATGATGTATAGTTTTAACAATTATTTAAATTTTCACTTTGAAACATTAAACATTTCAATGAATTCTGACCTTTCTTTGATAAACACCAGATTGGTATGTTTAATATAGTAATCAATTAATGTGAAGAAATATTTATAATATATTTCAAAATAATTCCCCATAAGAAACACATAAATTAGCGTGAATAGGTATTAGTGGTGATGTAGATAAAGAATCTTCCATCATATTAAATTTATAAGATATATCTCTTTTATAACATATTATAAAATCAAATTTAATTATTTTATATATTAGAGAGATCTCTCACAAATTAATTCATGTAAATGTTTCTTTGGTTTTTTAGATTAAAACACCATGTAATTTGTTTTATATCATACTCTCCACATTTAAGGATAAATAATTGAAATTTTTTGGGATTTCGAAGAAAATAATATTTCATGGTATAATTTTTACTCATATAACGATACTTACTAAAATTATTATTTGAAACAAGAATAAATAACTTTTGATAAAAAAATCATCCAATTAACATCAATCTTATTAATAGTCCAAAATTTTCCCTTCAATCCTTAAAAAATCATAACATCGTTCAATTTCATATTTTGAGATTAAATTTCAACACAACCTATCCCATTTATTATAGGCATTTCATCAAAAAGGTGAATTCTTCTAATTAATATTTATAAACTTTATCCAGAATCATCAAATAATCTATCATGTTGGAAGAGAAACCACTATAAATTACCAATGACATAAGTTTTTTTTATATTTAAATTAAAATTATTGTAGATATATTTTTTATTCCTTCAAATTATGAATATGAATTCTATTATCAGAATAGGGAAAAAATTGGATACAATATTATGAAATTCAAATAAAAAATGAACATGACACTTATAGCTAACACACATTTCTTACAAAAACTGAAATATATTCTAAGTTAGAAAATTTTAAATATTAGTCTCCACGAACAACGTTTACTATGAAATAGAGCTCGACTCTTAATAATTATTCCCCCATATCCATGTCTCTCTCTAGGTAGATTCATTTTATACCATCATATTTATAAATTATTCCCAAACACTCAGTAAAAAAGGTATTATCCATATAAACTAAAACCACTATGATCATAAAAATTCATCTATAAGTGATATATATATTTGATTTCATTTTATACACTTTGGGTTTATATTCACTTATTAAAGGGAGTTATTTTACATCAATATGAATTCCTTTATTCATACAATTAACCAAAAAATTTGTCCCAATTTTTATTGTTCTATAATGGTAAATATTTTGAGTTTCAACATTTTTTTCAAAAATCATAAATATATATAGATTTATTTAGTACATATTTATCCAGTTTTTTTTGTTCTCTTAGAAGATATAGAGGATTTCTCCATGAAATCAAAAATTATATTGAACTAAATTATTGAAAACAATGTAATTATAAAATCAAATAAAACATATTATTAATAAGTATTCATTTTATGGATTTATATTCATTATAGTTATAATAGATTTTCAAAAATGTTTTCATTCAAAAACGAAATAGTTTTATTTAACTAAACTATTTCCTTGAATTATATAGTTAAATTTGGAATAGTAATATCTTGATTTTATACATTGAATTTGATAAAAATTAATTAATTTTATGAGTCAAAATTTTAAATATTACATAATGTGACTTTTTTTGGTGTTTTTGAAATGATTTTTTTTCTATAAATATTTAAAACAAATGTATTTTTGCAAAACATTCATTTCATTTCCTTCAATGAAATTATTTAAGTGACTGATTATATTTTTTATTTTTCATTAGTGTAAAATAATATATATTTTATTTATAATAATATAAATCATTGTAGATTAACCATTATTAAATTAAATTTTGGTATATGTACATTTTCAGTATTTAGAACAATTTTTTCTAAAAAATATTTTCTCATTGTGTTCTCTAGATTTATATTAAATATAATTTATACCAATTCTACAAATTGATTCATGAAAAATAGATTTCAAATTTTTAATTAGGTGTTATAAAATTATGTATATGTTTTATTTAATTTTTAGTCATTAGGATTTGTTACCATCATAAAAATGAGTTATCATGGTAAACAATAATTTAATATAATTATGCTAAAAACATTGTAAAAATAAACATAATATTATATAAATTCTTAATGGATGATAAATTTTTTTCCATTATCCCCATATATTAAATATTTTTTTTCATTTTCATCCACTTTGATTTGATTAATATTTTATAATATTTAAATGCTTATACAATTAAAAGTGTGTTCCTCTCCTCACTTATAAAGGGGTACCTCCTCACCTTCAATCCTTACATGGTTTTCATAATCTAGATATATAAATATGAAGCCAAAACTATCTTAAAAATACCTTCCCAAATATTATATGAAGAGTTCATCTCAAAATTCTACTACTAAAATTTTTTATTTTTATGAAAAACAGATATATCATAGGAGAATGTAAAAGTGCTAACCAAAATATTTAAGGTTTCTTTTTCTAATACCTACTTCAAATATTCTTAAAACATAGTAAGATAATAACATATGTATCTAAAATATAAAATACCATTATTATGATTTTTTTCAATAATTATATGTTTTTTTTGAATTTATGAGAAATGAAAACATCAATCATCATGTGTGGAATAACTCCACCCCAAATTGGTGTGTTTGGTATTTCATAAATGGATCACATGGTTAGTTAATTAGATGGAATAAATTAATATATATAATATTTTTAGGAAATAATCATTATATAATTATATTAAATTACATTTATTCTTAAAATTTATTCTTGTAAGAAATTCATAATGCCCCTCATGTGTACATACAAAATACCATGTCGATGAAGCGATGTGATTCATTTTTCAACTCCAAATTAAAAGGATAGGTATAAGGTTAGAAGTAATGAATAAATATGAAGTTTATAAAATATTTACTATCTTGAATATTTACAATATAAATTTCTTCATATCATTTCCCCTTAATATAAAAATTAAAACATTGAAAATGAGTACATATCTACTACTATATCAATGAAATGACATGGTTCATTTTCCATCACTACCATAGGATGTTGATTGAAAAATATTCTATAATATCTATATATCTTATATATATATATATATATATATATTTAAAATAGATAATGGAATCATAACCACATTTACCAGGGTAAATGAACCGATACTATTTTGACGTGTTAAATAAAACCCCCAAAAACATCCAATGTGAATTTTCACATTTTAATAACTAAATAAAAAATGATATTATATAAAATAAAAAGTGTAATTATGATGTAATTAAAATGAAAAAAGAACTTATGATAATAAAAAACAAATATAAATGTTTTATTTATGAGTTAGATAATGTACAGTTCTATACATGACTTAAGGTAAAGTACATTTTTTAAAAAATATATATTAAAATAATATTATCAATCAATTTTATTCATGTCCATTTTATATGAAATTATTAATTATATTAATTATTTTTAAATAAAATTCTATTAATTTTCATATCCAAAAAAATTTCTTTAATTGTTTTAAATTAAATATATTAAATATTTATGGAATCTTGAATTTTGTAATTTCAATACCATAATGACAAAATTATATCAAATTAACAAATATAACATGACCTATTTTCTTTACCAATATCAATGATATTTTGTTGAAGACACATATACATGATTCCATGGTTATTCCAAAATATAATAGTTCACTCACTATTCATTGAATATTTTTTAAAAGGTTTTTCTATGGATAAGAAATCTTTTTGTAATATTTACAAGATAAATGAATGATTTACTCATTATAGTTTTGAATGAAAATTCAATTGGTTTTCATGATTGAAGTGAATGATATATTTATTTTAATAGTTCTATGGTTCCTTGATATTTTATTTGATTAATGTGTGAGATTGATATATCTCTCTAATGTGCTGGGTAAAGTTCCATAGTTTACTAGAGATAAGTTACTCTTAAAATATAAGAGAATTATCTGGTCAAGTTATTCCATTTTAAAAGATCATCTGGGTTTGAATATAAGGATAATTTCCCCAGGTACATACAATATTTGATTTTGATTTTTTATTAGGGAAATATTTACATTTTTATATTTATGAAAATGATCTTCTTTTCTTATTAATGTCAATAATTGTGAATATATTTTTTTTATTGAAAGTTATTATTGAGTATCTATAATTTCAAAGAAAACATTATTATTATGATTTTTTCTTTATGAATATATATGATATTTTATATGTAAGTCATTTTGAAAAATATTTGTTTTCATAAAAAATTAAATGGATATTTTAGGTTAAATAATTATTATGACCAAAAAAAATTTCTTATGTATTTTTTAGTTCTACAAATGGAAAAACATTATTATTTTATTTTCTTTACCTTACTAATATTATTTTCTCATACCATTTTTTAAAATTATTTTTAATAGGGCTTATATATAGGTAGATATTATATAATTTCAGATTCCTGAATATGGGAGTTATGTTGAATAATGTAATTGTGTCTTCAAATTGTGATTTTTTTTGGAAAAATGGATACTATATGAAATTTTCCATTTTTAATGTAATCTTTCTCATAATTTTCTGAAAACATATTACAAAAATATCCAAAAAATGTATGAATATGTAACTGTGATAAAACAATAATGTAAATACTGGTTGTTTATGGTACGATTTGTTATAGTTGGTATTACAGAAACATTTAGATAACCTTAAAGGATAAGACAATGTCTAAAGAAAAATTATGGAAACACTAATTTTTAGTCATATCAATATGAGATAGATTCTAATGACATAAATTTTTCATAATCTAATATTTTCTTTTTTAGAATGATTTTCCATAGTGGAAACATGAAAAATTAAGTATAAAGGGATTATTATGATAATATTTAATTTAAAAAAGATCATGGAATATTTTGAATTAAAAAAATGTAATCATTTTAAATCAATTAAAATGGTATATCATGGGGTGAAAAAATTCACGAGAGTCGTGAAATTATTCATGGAGGAACATTATATAGCTGATATTTTCTATAATGACCTAAGTTATTGGGGCCTGCTAAGTTGTAATAAGTTCATGGATCCACTAACCCAGGACAACATATCGTACTCTTCAATATGGTGACCAGTTTCAATTAGGAATATCAAACACTAGTGAGTCATTAGACATTAGTACGTTTATTCCCACAGAAAAATACATCTCTATGAAATAGTGTAGATATAATGGCACAACAGAAACAAAAATGTAAAAATTAATCTATCCCTCAAATAGAGTATAAAATAACTATTGAAAAAAATAAAAAGAGTATTATAAAAACCTAGAAAAAATAATAAAAGTTTACATCCTACTATGAATTTGGGAAATTCTATCATATTCCCCCACTGGTACACACCTCTGTCCTTCTAGCTCGTTGTGCTCTGCCTACTCTAGGTCCCCCTAAGACTCTGATGAATGGTCATTCATCTACATAAGTCATAAAATTTTGGGGAAGAGTAAATTAATATGTGTGTATAATTATTGATAGTTAGAACCCCAAAAACCCAAAAAATGTAACTAAAAGGTAACAGTCAATGTGACCCCAAACTGGAGGAGGAAACCCTTGTGAGAGTGAAACTGAAATTAAATCTCTAATGTTCATCAAATAGACATGAATATCCAACTCATCTACACATGGTTTGTCAATGAAGGTATGTGAAATAACAATAAGGACTGTCAAAACATCATAGATATACACATCACAGACTTCATGTCTCTAGTGGTCCTATCATCAATTCCAATTATACGATTCTAAACAATTTTAAATGGAATTGATGATCCATGAGAATTCACCACATAAGACCAACCATCCATTATGGTACTCATCCTTGAGATCTACCTAAATAAGTATCACAAAATTTATGGAACTTCTCTACCATATCTGATGGCGAAAATACGAGAGAACATGATTATTGTGACTTTCCATGATGAAATTCACACATGAACCCATCATATCATGATAATTAGATACAGGATCCAACCCATTAATAAATAAATTTCTCTTCAAACCATATTATATCCTTGAAGATATCAACCCCTAGATAGGAGATCATAACGAGGACCACATTGGGATAAAAAGAACCCCATCTGAAACATTAGAAATTATAATGTTCAGATAGGTTGTCCCAATCATTTAAACTGAAGTATTTCAAATACCCAAAAAAGACTCAGAGCTATGATATAAATACACGTGATCATTTTTAGGACCACTTAGAGTTACCACAAGCCCAAATTTGTAACTAACCTCAATTGAGGGGATTCAATAGATAATGATTCTACACACCCTTCTGAAATGAACCAATATGTATGGGATCTTATGAAAATGATTCTGAAATACCTACTAGGTAACCTAATATACAGGGGATCTATAAACAATTTTATGGTCATTATGAAACCATGAACCATGATTAAGTAAGGACAAACAATAGAGGATCCATCACTGACCACACGAAGGGATAAAAGACATTATTGGATCTCATCTTATATATGGGCTCATAAGAATGTAGTGAGGATGTAATTCCAGATTGTAACCTCACAGGAATTAACAGAGGTAATCAACTCAACCTAAACTAGTCAGATGACACTGAGAGAATCACCCTTAATGTGTCACCATTCAATAATTATCCATCACCGTAACTGTGGAATCAATCACATTCTATATGGAAAACTACTCAAGATATGATACACATGGAACTCCATATGTGTTATAAAGATAGAGAGGTTTCTATGTACATTACATAGTTTATACCCATAGTACATTGTGTATCACTTGAACTATACCAAATACATTTCTTCTCTCAGAACATTGTGTGTGTATGAGGAATATCAGACATGTATCTCATGACATATGACATGTGACCTCCTCAAAACCTATAGGAATTTACTCACCCAAAAATGAAATGAATGGTAATTTCCCTGTAGAAAATTTCTTCTCTATGTACATGGAATGTTCCTCATGACTTGGTTAAAGAATGTTTCCTTGGACATGCATGTGCGTCTCCTTCCATGAAAGTTTTATCTGGTTGTGAAATTCCACATGGATATGTCCCTTGACCTGAAATGTATATATATGCCCTCATAAATATGTTATAGGCACACTATATGGAGTGTACCCAAATTTAGTGGATTATAGTAACATACTGATTACCTTCCCCAAACAAGAAAAACTAGAGGCATGCGAACCTATCCTTTAGGACATGTGATTAGGAGTTCTGAATGTGAATCCCCTATGAGCCACCTGAACCTCGTGATTTCCACCTAGAACTAATATATAGTACTAGCCATCATAATAGGTGTATAAAACCATAAAAACACATAAAAGGTGATTGATTTTTCAAGATCATAAATCCTCTTAACATGTTGTGATACACCGAATCATCAAGTCCAGTGTGATGAGTTCAACCTAATACTCCTTGATTTGGTGTCAATCATCCAAAAAAATAGAGTTTGGTGTCACCTAATCTCTTCAATTCAAACTCCATTAATTATTTTTCTAATGTAGGATCTACCCTCTCCTATTGTTCTTTTGATAACCAATGTGGAAATCTGTAGATTAGTTTATTTATTTCTAAATAAACTAATATATCATCAACATTCCCACTAATTATTTCCCTCAACAAGGAACCCGATATAGAAATTCATTATGTCATTATTATGGTAAAATATACATTATGATCTAACCAAAAATATCATATTTTCAATTTAAGACACCTATCAAGATAGATTCCATAATTCAAGTAAAATTGTATGCATGCAATATAAAATATTTAATATTTTGATATCTCAATACGGGGGCTCTCCATGCCCAAAAATCTTGTTCTGACATAGCTCTTAGCTTTGTAATTTTTTTGAGAAATATTATAAAATCATACATGAAAAATTCATTATTATGATCTCCCCCGCCATCTAGTTTTTCATCAAAAATAGTGAAATACTATTCATAAGGAAAAAACTAATCTCTCTAGATAGGTAATATAATTTTAACAACCAGACCCCCAGGGGACACACTTTCTAATCAAGGTTCATTTAGTATAATGATCTAAAAATTCATCACTACAACCATCAACCATATAAAATCCGATTGAAATTCTGTATTGAAACATGCTCATGTATCCTTAACTATACCAATGGATAAACACCATGAATGTAACACCCTGAGAGTTTATGAAAAATATTCTTTTAATTTCATTAATGTCTTGTGTTGTATTCTACACCAAGATTACCTTGCGCTATATGCAACACCGTATTAGCTTGCAGTATACACAACACTATTCTTGGATCGTGTTACACACAATTTTTATAATAGTTATTCTACACAACATTGAATATATATATATATATTCAATGTATAAATGAAATATGTTTGGATTCTGTTATACGAAACAATGAAGGATTCTTTCACAACATGCAACCCTGACTTGGCTTGCATTACACGCAATCACGACCTTCCTCGATAGCGTGTGTTGTACGGAATACTGGGTTTTAATAAACAACGATATATTATTATAATATTTCCATGAACTAGCCGTTATGAATAGTTTTAACTAAATTTTTAATTTTATAACATTATTATTCATCTTACACATTTTCTAGAACATGGTATAAGAACAAAATAAATTTTTCGGGTAAAATAAGTATTTTTAAAAAAATGAAGTTTTGCCGCATTTTGATGGCGCACCCACTTTAAATCTAGTCTTTGACATTTTTATAAGTTCAATTTGACAAAATAAAATTCTTATTTTAAATCAAGATATAAAAATTTACATTAGATAAAGTTTTGATATTTTTCCAATAACTTTCATATTTTAATGAATAGTAAAAACACGCTATATTCATCGTAATATATTATGTGGTTAAATTATAATATTGAATGGTTTTAAAGTATAAATAGAATATATTTTTACCATTTAATATAATGTATGTCATTAGCATTGATTTTACATTGAATTCGTAGGTTAAATCAATTCAATCTTTTGCAATGTTTTAAAGAAAAACCCATTTTCGTTCGACAACATGATTAATTTTAATTTAATTTCTGCATCTTTTGTGTATTGAATTTGGAAAAATGGATTCCATATTTTGAATCACTGGGTCCAAATTATTTTAATAATCTACTTTTTATTTTTGGGCATTGTGAGTAGTTTCTACGGTAAATTTTATTTACTATAGTTAAAGGTAAATCGGGTAATTAAGGGTAAATATAAGATTATAAAATTACCCTAACACTTGGAAAAATCCTATTGGATGGCTAACAGTAGACCCATATAACCTAAGTGTCGGATTAGATTCATTTTATGGACTTTTCTCCATGAAAATAATTTAATTATTATTAAAACCAAAGAATGTGACAACTTGTCACTTTCGTAAATCGTATAAGTATAATAATTTTAATCTTGTGATAAACTTCATGAAACTTCGAACAAGAATAGTCTCCGGAAATCTAATACAATTATCTACATCATAGAAATTTATTTATAATTTTTAGAGATTAAATAAGTATCATTTATTATGACACAAAGATGATGCAGTAATTGTCTTATTAATGAAATATTGACATAATTGATGTTATAAATGCCCAAATAAATGTAATTTGAGACTTTTTATGACTTACAGTAATTTTCTAGGTTAATATGACATGTTATTGTTGATTGAAGTAACTGTTTTCGAACTTATCATTCTTTTATGAATTTCATAAAAATCATGTACCTAATAGTGTCAAAATTGACATAAAATAGTTTTTGAAACAAATATTATATTATTAATTGTTATGTTATTCCTAAAAATCTAAGGTTAGGCCAAATAACTTAGATAAGATTATATATATTAATAATAAACAACTTGGGGTTCTTTTGGCTTGATATAGTAAGTTTATTAACCATATAGTGTAAGAAAACAAAAAGACACGGTAAAAGTTAAATTATTTAACTTAGAGTTAAATCTAATTGATAAGGATAAAATAATAACCTAAACTTGTCTAAATCCTATTGGATGAGAGGATTTCGACCCATCCCCACCTTATCCTAGAAATAAATCAATTTTGAGCTATTTAAAACCGAACTTCACTTTATAATAAAATAATATTTTTAGTTATTTCAAAGGTGCCCCTCTCCTCCCTTATAAAAGGGCACCCCCTACCTCTCTTCCTCACACAACATTGAGCCTTCAAGCTCGGCCAACCCCTGCCAAATTCTCCTCTCCACTTCCCTAGAAACATCCTAGAGGTTCTGGTCTTCCTCAAAGACCAATTTTAGTGCGCTAAGAGGAGGTCTCAAAGAGGCGCTTCAAAGAAGAGGTAATTTCCGTTACCGATTCTTTCACCTTTATTTCTTCTTCAACTTCTTCATCTTAGGTTGTTTCATAATGAAGTAATAACATCAGTATCACTCATATACTGATATGTTATTATAAGTATGAAACAATCCTATTTCACCATCTATCCATCCTACGGAAAACGAAATCACCGCGCGTGCGTACGTACGGAATATCGTCTCCACGCCGTGCTGAAATCTATTTTCCACCACCACCTTACATGGATGGGTATAATGGTGTAAATAATAACTATATGTTATTATTTTAAAGTGATATTGATTCTGAAATAGTATACATACACTCCAATACAGTCCCACGATCATGAGAACGATATCATCGCTCGTGCGTACGTACGGACTACCGTCTCCACGACGCGATGAGATTCATTCTCCACATTAACCATTCATGAATGATATATAATAAGTAATCATGAAATATATGACATAATAATGATACTGGATTTATCTGTATATATATGTATGTCATCTACTTAATTCCGTTCAACTCAATAAGGAAACGAAAACAGCGTTCATGCGTACGTACGGCCTACCGTCTCCATGAACGGTGTATTTCTTTCCATTTTCTGATTTATTATATATATGTATATTATGAATATATATATATATATATATCATGTTTTATATTCTGTAATTAAGTAATCATGATCTAAGTAATCATATGAATAATTACAAGTCAAAACACGGACGACAAATGAAACAATTTTACCCAAAATGCTCTTTAACAAGGAATTTACAAAAGAAAGGGTAATATAAAGTCATAAGTGAACCATATATGATATCATAACAATTAATATGATTCTGTAATAAGTCAATGACATTATTTAAGTCATTATACAGGAGGTTCGGACACTTACGAAGCAAATCAGACCTAAGGTAAGGGAAATATCACAATCTCATTTTTATCCGACATTGTTTATACTTTGGTATTTACTGGGGTGTATTTTATCATCCACATACATGTTTCTTCAATATGTAATTTTATTTCCATCCAACTATAATTGTTTAAATCCAATTTTACCCTTCGGTGAGTTTTTAGTAAAGGATATGAAAGGAATCTTTTGTCATTTTTTTCGTACGAGGTACTTTTTGACTTTCCGAAAAAAGTACGAGAAGAATGTTTTTTTAACTTATACGGAATGAATGGATTTTTGAAACATTATTTCCAAGAATAATCCCTTACAAGTTTTAATGTTTATTTTTAATAAACTTCTTTTAGTTTAGAATTTTATGACATGTTAAGAAAGGAAAAGTGTTTTTGAAGTAGAAAGGATATTTTCGTCAAGAATGGAGTTCAATTGTTTTATCAAAATTATTTTCCATCTAAGATAATAAAGGGTTATATTTTTATACCTATTATTAAATTTATTTGATTATGTTGTGATGGAATTATTTTTATGAATTCATTTATATTATATGAATTGTTTTATGATGTCACGATGTTTAAGATTCCCATTTTTATTACATGGGTTATGCTATGATGTATGGTTTATGATTTTGTGGCACACATAAGAATGGTATCAATATGAGATAGGTGGGACCTATATATCCCTCCAATGGATTGGGTAAAGATTTTATATCTCATTAGATAGACATGGATGTAATGGTAGGTTATACCAGTTCAGTGAAACAGGACTGAAACGGGGGTGACTCGGTTCAGAAAGGGACTTTTTCCACTAAGTTAGTCTTGGAAATGAGTCATGACTAACAAGAAATGATTCTCTATGATTATATGTGTATGCCACAATGTTTCATGTTTTAAGTAATGATTATTGTGATTACATTTCACTGCCATGATTTATCCCATGTTATGAAATTATGCTCTCTTTTGCAAGTTAAGATTTTCAAAATGTTATGTTCTTATGATGTGATTGATATTTCTTTTGTTTACCCTTAATGAGCATTTGAGCTCACCCTTTTATCTTTCTTTTCCCCAGGATATAAAGAAAGGTTTTAGGTATAAAAAAAAGGAAGATCTTTATGGGAGATTTTGAAGATCTTTCACCAGGATTAGAAGATTATATTCCGAGTTTCCAAATACACTAAACTATTACAATCCATGTGTGTGTGTTTTTGTTATGTACTATGTATTCAGCAAATGTAATGTAATGTCGATGTACGTCAAGATTCGGGTCTCTAAAGTTGGTATCAGAGGAAAGGTTTAGTCAACCTTTGAAAACTAGGATGCAAGAACTTTACTGAGGTCCCTAGTGATATTTCTAAGGTATGTCTAGGGAAGTCTCTAAGGTTAAGTATACGTATAGGTTATAGTCCTAGAATTGCGCTAACGATCTTAGAATTTAACCTAAGATGTTAGATATTGAGGGTACTACCCCTTTATTATATTGTTTTCCCTATCATGATTTTTTCCACTAACACTATTCTTTTTGGGTTTTATAAGATGGCTGGAACCCGAAGGAACCGTGTTGATCAATGCAATGGACAATGCAATGATTTTCCTCCTGAACAAACAAATGTTATGGGAGATGGAGTGCAAAATCTTATTTCTATACTTACACAAGCTATGAATCATTCTGGACTTCCAAATGAGTAGAGTAGGGAACAATATTCTATTGAGTCCTTCATGAGGCAACTCCCACCTTCTTTCAGTGGGTCTTCTGATCCACTTGTTGCTGAACAATGGATCAGTACCACTGAAAAGATATTTTCAGTTCTTCAATGTTCTGAACATGATAAAGTCATCATAGCAGTATATCGTTTGGAAGGTGAAGCTGATAAATTGTGGAATCTTATCAAGAATACGAGGCAAAGAGATGAAATTGAGTCCATGGAATGGGACGAGTTCAAGAACTTATTTTTCAATAAGTACTTCCCTGGTATTCTTCGAACAAAGATGGAGAAGGAGTTTCCTGAACTAAAGAAAAAGGATAATGAATCTGTTGGTATATACGAAGCGAATTTTACAAGACTTGCAAGGTATGCATCTGGCATTATCATCCAACCTGAAAGTAAAGTTGATCGATTTTTCAGTGGCTTAAAACCAAGTCTTCAAAGGGCATTAGCTATAAGAGACTTCAGTAGCTATGAAGAAATTGTGCGTTGTTCTATCAAGGTAGAAATGGAAGTTGGAGTTACATATCCATCTCATGGTTTTGAAAAGAAACGGAAGATGGAGTTCAAGGAGAAATCTCAGAATAATGGTGAAAAGAAGATGAATGTTTCCTTATTCTCAAAGTGTAGAAAGAAGCATGGTGGAGATTGTCTTAAAGGGACAAGTAAATGTTTCAAATATGGAAAGGAAGGTCATCGGGCATTTGAATGCCGCAATGATGGGAAGAAGATGTCTAATGATGCAAACAAATGAAGGGATACAGAGAGTGAACCTACTACACTTCAATGTTTCAAGTGCAAGGAGATGGGACATTATGCTAATAAATGCCCTAATCTAAGGGTTAGTGATGATCGACATGAGCAACCACTTAAGGCAATGGACAAAGGGAAGTCACATGCAATCACTATTGGAAATGTGGAATATTACAACGATGTGGTGGAATGATTAAATGTTTATGTAATGGGATTCCAAAATAATGTTGTATCATAGAGTATTGGAATATTTATGTATTGGTATAATGTGGTATTCAAAGTGATTGAGATATTTTTGGAAATAAGATGATATGGGCATAATGAAGGGATAAGGAAAAAAATGAAATGTTTGACAGTATTCATGAGCTCATGATTGATATAAGGACTAAGTGATATCATGGTTTGAGTATATAGAATTTTGAGGATTTTGATATGTGGAAAGTGTTAACTTTTAACTGCATTCATGTTTTCACTAAGGTTCAATGGGTATTCAAGAGAGTACATGATTAAGGCCTTTGAATATTTGGAATGTGACCAACAAGACATATTTTATGATATATGGGGATCAACGATGGTATTAAATCTCTGGTAATCATTTTCACTATATTATGAGAGTGGACTAAAGTATTATGGATAAGCCTAAAGATTGGAATCGATTATGTTGGACATAAGTTAGTATTGTTTAAGGATATAAGTTTTTTAGATATTCTTGATGGGATGTTATAGTAATATAGTTTTAGAAAAAGGAAAACCTGCAGGACGGGCGACCTCCCATCACGTCGGACAAGGCTGTGGGAATCGAACCCACAACCGAAGTGTGACTGACCTTTATCGCCTACCACTGACCTACATGAAGTCCCTGTTTAGTAGAAACTAGTTTTATTATATTACGCAGTATGATATATGAAGTATAAGTCCATTTAGGAACCCTATATGATGAATCTCACTATAGATGGACTTATGTATTTTTTGATAACTTTTCTAACATTTTCTTTGAGATAGATGGAATGACCCATCATTCTATCACATGATCTACTAACACATCATGAATGACAAATTCAACTTCATTTCTTTAAGAGATGATGTGGAAATTGTCCAAAGAACGAAAAACGGTGAGACTATACCAAAATCACGAAAGTATTTCTTCTAATTCCAATTTCATCAACTTTAGGGAAATGATCTTGAAAACCAAAAATGTTGTCCTAGTGCTCTTATATCTGATGAATCAGATGGTACCTTAGATCATCACAAATTTATGGATTTGTGATTGCTGGATTTTCCATAGCCATGTTCTCTACCACTCTCCATCAGAACATGATGGTTAGATTTCACTTCCATATCCATATTTTTACCTATGTGGAAACCCAGTGATTAGTTTATTTGGGTAACCATTACGTTTCATACTTTTGTTTTTAAAGATTGGTTTTGGTATTCCTTTTTACGATGTGGGTTTCTATTGAAGAAACTTTCGAATAGTAAATCATTTATAACCCCAACGAATTTCGAGGGCGAAATTAATTTTAAGGGGGGTAGAATGTAACACCCCGAGAGTTTATGAAAAATATTCTTTTAATTTTGTTAATGTCTTGTGTTGTATTCTACACCAAGATTACCTTGTGTTATACGCAACACCGTATTAGCTTGCAATATACGCAACACTATTCTTGGATCGTGTTACACACAATTTTGATAATAGTTATTCTATGCAACATTGAGTAGATATATATAAATTCAATGTATAAATGAAATATGGTTGGATTCTGTTATATGAAACAACGAAGGATTTTTTCACAACACGCAACCCTGACCTGGCTTGCATTACACGCAATCACGACCTTCCTCGATAGCGTGTGTTGTACGCAATACTGGGTTTTAATAAACAACGATATATTATTATAATATTGTCATGAACTAGCCGTTATGAATAGTGTTAACTAAATTTTTAATTTTATAACATTATTATTCATCTTACACATTTTCTAAAACATGGTATAAGAACAAAATAAATTTTTCTGGTAAAATATGTATTTTTCAAAAAATGCAGTTTTGCCGCCTTTTGATGGCGCACCCAATTTAAATCTATTTTTTGACATGTTTATAAGTTCAATTTGACAAAATAAAATTATTCTTTTGAATCAGGATATAAAAATTAAATTAGATAAAGTTTTGATATTTTTCTGATAACTTACATATTTTAATGAATATTAAAAACACGCTATATTCATCGTAATATCTTATGTGGTTAAATTAGAATATTGAATGGTTTTAAAGTATAAATAGAATATATTTTTACCATTTAATATAATTTATGTCATTAGCATTGATTTTACCTTGAATTCTTAGGTTATATCAATTCAATCTTTTGTAATGTTTTAAAAAAACCTCTTTTCGTACGAAAACGGGATTATTTTTAATTTAATTTCTGTATCTTTTGTGTATTTAATTTGGAAAAATGGATTCCATATTTGGAATCAGTGGGTACAAATTATGTTAATAAGCTACTTTTTATTTTTGGGCATTGTGAATAGTAACTACGGTAAATTTTATTTATTATAGTTAAAGGTAAATCGGGTAATTAAGGGTGAATATAAGATTATAAAATTACCCTAACACTTGGAAAAATCATATTGGATGGATAAAAGTAGACCCATATAACCTAATTGTCGGATTAGATTCATTTTATGGACTTTTTGCCATGAAAATAATTTAATTATTATTAAAACCAAAGATTGTGACAACATGTCACTTCCTTAAATCTTATAAGTATAATAATTTTAATCTAGTGATAAACTTCATGAACCTTCGAACATGAATAGTCTCCAGAAATCTAATA
Organism: Viscum album; assembly: GCA_963277665.1. Taxonomy (NCBI): domain Eukaryota; kingdom Viridiplantae; phylum Streptophyta; class Magnoliopsida; order Santalales; family Viscaceae; genus Viscum; species Viscum album. Next base: position 439,905,083 of record OY728135.1, on the reverse strand, counting down.
CAATTATCTACATCATAGGAATTTATTTATAATTTTTAGAGATTAAATAATTATCATTTATTATGACACAAAGATGATGGAGTAATTGTCTTATTAATAAAATATTGACATAATTGATGTTATAAATGCCCAAATAAATGTAATTGGAGTCTTTTTATGACTTAAAATAATTTTCTAGGTTAATATAACATGTTATTGTTGATTTAAGTAACTTTTTTCGAACTTATTATTCTGTTATGAATTTCATAAAAATCATGTACCTAATAGTGTCAAAATTGACATAAAATAGTTTTTGAAACAAATATTATATTATTAATTGATATTTTATTCCTAAAAATCTAATGTTCAGAAAAATGACTTAGATAAGATTATATATATTAATAATAAACAACTTGGGGTTCTCTTGGCTTGATATAGTAAGTTTATTAACCATATAGTGTAAGAAACCAAAAAGACAAGGTAAAAGTTAAATTATTTAACTTAGAGTTAAATCTAATTGATAAGGTTAAAATAATAACCTAAACTTTTCTAAATCCTATTGGATGAGAGGCTTTCGACCCATCCCCACCTTAGCCTCGAAATAAATCAATTTTGAGCTATTTAAAACCGAACTTGACTTTATAATAAAATAATATTTTCAGTTATTCCAAAGGTGCCCCTCTCCTCCCTTATAAAAGGGCACCTCCTCCCTCTCTTCCTCACACATCATTGAGCCTTCAAGATCGGCCAACCCCTGGCGAATTATCTTCTCCAGTTCCATAGAAACATTACAGAGGTTCTGGTCTTCCTCAATGACCAATTTTAGCGCCCTAAGAGGAGGTCTCAAAGAGGCACTTCAAAGAAGAGGTAATTTCCGTTACCGATTATTTCACCTTTATTTCTTCTTCCACTTATTATTCTTAGGTTTTTTCATTGTGAAGTAATAACATCAGTATCACTCATATACTGATATGTTATTATAAGAATGAAACAATCCTATTTCACCATCTATCCATCCTACAGAAAACGAAATCACCGCGCGTGCGTACGTACGGAATACCGTCTCCACGCCGTGGTGAACTCTATTTTCCACCACCACCATACTTGGATGGGTATAATGGTGTCAATAATAACTATATATTATTATTTTAAATTGATATTGATTCTGAAAAAGTATACATACACTCCAATACAGTCCCACGATCATGAGAATGATATCATCGCTTGTGCGTACGTACGGACTACCGTCTCCACGACGCGATAAGATTCATTCTCCACTTTAGCCATTCATGAATGATATATAATAAGTAATCATGAAATATATGAAATAATAATGATACTGGATTTATTTGTATATATATGTATGTCATCTGGTTAATTCCGTTCAACTCAATAAGGAAACGAAAACATCGTTCATGCGTACGTACGGCCTACCGTCTCCATGAATGGTGTATTTCGTTCCATTTACTGATTTATTATATATATGTATATTCTGAATATATATATATATATAAATCATGTTTTATATTCTGGAATTAAGTAATCATGATCTAAGTAATCATATGAATATTTACCAGTCAAAACACGGACGACAAATGAAACAATTTTACCCAAAACGCTCTTTAACATGGAATTTACAAAAGAACGGGTAATATAAAGTCATAAGTGAACCATATATGATATCATAACAATGAATATGATTCTGTAATATGTCAATGACATTATTTAAATCATTATACAGGAGGTTCGGACACTTACGAATCAAATCGGACCTAAGGTAAGGGAAATATCACAATCTCATTTTTATCCGACATTGATTATACTTTGGTATTTACTGGGGTGTATTTTATCATCCACATCCATGTTTCTTCAATATGTAATTTTATTTCCATCCACCTATAATTTTTTAAATCCAATTTTACCCTTCGGTGAGTTTTTAGTAAAGGATATGAAAGGAACCTTTTGTAATTTTTTTTCGTACGAGGTACTTTTTGACTTTCCGAAAAAAGTACGAGAAGAATGTTTCTTTTAACTTATACGGCATGAATGGATTTTTAAAACATTATTTCCAAGAAGCATCCCTTACAGGTTTTCAAGTTTATTTTTAATCAACTTCTTTTAGTTCAGAATTTTATGACGTGTTATGAAAGGAAAAGTGTTTTTGAAGTAGAAAGGATATTTTCCTCAAGAATGGAGTTCAAGTGTTTTATCAAAATTATTTTCCATCTAAGATAATAAAGGGTTCTGTTTTTATCCCTATTATTAAATTGATTTGATTATGTTGTGATGGAATTATTTTTATGAATTCCCCTATATTATATGAATTGTTTGATGATGTCACGATGTTTAAGATTCCCATTTTTATTACATGGGTTATGCTATGATGTATGGTTTATGATTTTGTGGCACACATAAGAATGGTATCATTATGAGATGGGTGGGACCTATATATCCCTCCAATTCATTGGGTAAAGATTTTACATCTCATGAGATAGACATGGCTGGAACGTTAGGTTATACCGGTTCAGTGAAACAGGACTGAAACGAGGGTGACTCGGTTCAGAAAGGGACTTTGTCCACTAAGATAGTCTTGGCAATGAGTCTTGACTAACAAGAAATGATTCTCTATGATTATGTGTGTATGCCACAATGTTTCATGTTTTAATTTATGATTATTGTGATTACATTTCACTTCCATGATTGATCCCATGTTATGAAATTATGCTCTCTTTTGCAAGTTAATATTTTCAAAATGTTATGTTCTTATGATGTGATTGATATTTCTTTTGTTTACCCTTACTGAGCATTTGAGCTCACCCTTTTATGTTTTCTTTTCCCCAGGATATAAAGAAAGGTTTTAGGTATAAAAAAAGAAGATCTTTATGGGAGATGTTGAAGATCTTTCACCAGGATTAGAAGACTATATTCTGAGTTTCCAAAGACACTATTCTATTACGATCCTTGTCTGTGTGTTTTTGTTATGTACTAAGTATTACGCAAATGTAATGTAATGTCAATGTACATCAAGCTTCGGGTCTCTACAATGAACCTGGACTAACTATGGTCATAGTGTCTACATGTACACTATCACTCTAATCAGACATATGTATTGAAATCACCTGGCAGTCCTCATCTTCCCGAGAATCTACATTTCCCTCCACATCCATCACTAGTAAAAAATATAGGCAAAAAAATGTCGTCTCATACTAGCTATGACCAGTATAACAACGCCATATAGTGCCTCCTAAATGTGTACTAAAAAATTTACACACTAATACTAAATCGACTAGCACCCCATGCCAACATTAAAACTCATATCACGATCTCTTTAACTACAATGGTTTTCTATATTTTTCACAACCAACCCTTTATAGGATATAATTATAAGCGACGAAAACATCATTTTAACGTTGCCTCGTAGTGTTATTAGGGTCATCATTAATCATCATGAGGATGATGTAATTCACACATTCAAAAAAACCACTGAGAACAGACATAGTAGATATTTAGTCATGTAGCACTTCAAAATAGAATTTATATGTTGTACCTCCCTACCTATATGAAAAATAAGAGGGGAAAATTTGAAAATATTATATACACGACAACAACTTCAGCTAATTCTACTATCAATCACATGACAATGTAACCATATCACCTGAATTAGATCTCCATAATCTAGACCTTTCACAATGTGATCTCCATAGTTGGATGTTGTAAAATAACAATGATTAAAATTAATCCTCAAGTATCTTTCATTAAACTCCAATTCTGATCATATAAGATTTATAATGAAAAATACTCTAATGAAATAATCTATAGGGATAAAGGACTCTTTCCATGGTCCTCTTATCCATCTCTAAGGAAAACATAGCGATTTCTAAGTACATATAGTTTTTTACCATACCCACTGTCTGAAAACATATCACTACACCACAAAAAACAAGCTTCTTAGTATCCAACCTAAATGTTGTCATAAATATAATTGATGTCCTTATGTGACAATCATTGTAGAAGACTAACTGTCATTTTAGAGGTAATCCTGACACATCCTTAGGAATAATTCCCCAACATAACCATAATGTATGGGTTCTAAAATCTCATAACACCAATTCTATAAGGGTCACACTAGACATATGATAAAACACAACCAAAAAAACCATAAATAAGTTAATCCTTGTCATCATAGAATCAATCATATTTAATGATAGAAAACATAATACCTTAAACCAATAACACTTAGACCTCCAATGGCAACAATTTTCTAATAATATATGTTAGGAAACCAATCCACGCTATGGAATAACATTGTAGTATCTATCTCTTCAATTATTGGAATGTTTTATGTGAGACTCTCCCTCCACCAAGGCCGAGTCACACAATAGATTTGAGTGTGGGTCCTCTGAAACTTTTTTATGGAACCTCTGGGCATAAGGATCAAGAAAATAAGACTCTACTATTAATAGTTGGCATCGAACATGGGCTACACCTATGGGAAAGTGGCTCAACACCCTGTAAAACGTTAGTTAATAAATTAAGTCATCAGAATAACCCCAAACCAGACTTAATCCTCTAGACTAGATGTAGATTCTAAAAAAATCTCATCCATTAACTTACCCATCTATTTACCACAACTAGGGCCTTCACTGAAACCACCAAAAAATATCCCCAAATAATAAAGTAAATGATGATCTTCCACAAAACCTAAAAACTATTCACAATAGGTGGCACTAACTTTACCAAATAGGTTTGTCTCAAGCCACATGAAAATTTCTCAATGGAATATTTGTCCCACATTCATATGAGTTTTAATCCACATGAAAATTCAGAATCACATGGCTCTACCAACGCCTCATGTCACTCTATTTCAGACTACAATAGGAATTTGAAGGTTAAGGGTTTCTCACACATATATATTACAATAATACTATAAAATCATAAAGGATACATATTTTAAATATAATATTCCTTAGTGAATCAATATCATAGGTATTTGTTGCCTATAATTATCCTCTCCTCTATCCTATAGCTTCTATATCCTTACACAGACCACCTTGGAGAGGTGGAAGGAACAAATCAAACAATCTACAATCTCGTACTGCTCTACATATTACTTTACCACATCCTCTAGCATGAAAAACAACATACTTCTATTGTGGCCTCTTATATGGTTTTAATTAATTGTCTCCCTCTCATTAATATGGTGGTTAATATAGTCTCACGTGATATTTCTCTGAACATCAATAGTGAAGCACTGACTCTCTCAATGATTAATAGAACCATATTATAAAATTGATTCTTAGACCCTCCAATATAGGATCATCTTATAAAGAGTATTTCACACCATGATCCATGAGCTTGATTTTGAATACTAGTAGTCATGGTACCAACTTATGTGTTCCCATCACCCAAATTTGGAGTCTACTCATCCAGAAAACTATTGACAACCAAGGGATGCTTGAGTACTCCAGCATAGGATGAAATTCAAAGAGTTTAAAAAATACAATAATATTTAGACCTAATCCCTGGTAAAAACACTTTTCTTGAAAAAAAATTCAATCATATCTAGGGACTAACTTGAAGGGTTGTGTTTACATCACTAAATATTATACCATGGTCATGATACCCTAACAAAGATATTGATGCTCCTAGAATCACATTAATGGAAAGAAAAATACATAAAACAATTCTATAATGAGACAATCGAACTTTAACAAACTGAGAATTATATCATCATCTATATAATTCACTAGACTCCACCATCACTCAATGTTTCCTATTTAAGGATTGCTTCTAGGACCGCTATCTTTTTGGGAGGTTTCATAACATGGAGGAAAATGTGTGTGACTGACTCTGAATAATTATTAGCTATATTATGGTCTATCAAACCCTAATACCTGGAAGGTTTATCTTTATAAAAGACATGGTGCAGTCTCTTCATTCACATAACCTGGGCATCAACTACAGGCATAACATGCTGCTAAATGGGTGGTGTAGAATCTATAAAACCACCCAAAGGTACCACATCCTATGAAAATCATTTCAAAGAATCCACATCATAGGGAAGATCTTCATCTTAGTCCTATTATAGTTCCCATCCTTACTTTCTTTATGGTGGAATCCATGATTAGAGTCAAGATTATCCATGGATATAAAGTATATCTAACGAGGTGACTCAAAATAGAAACAAATATAATAACCTATTCCAATATGATTCATGTACCAACCTTTACCAAGAACTAACTTCTACATCTACCAAGTTAATAATAAGGTTATATGATTCTTAGTGAATGGTTACCTAAGATGGAACACTAGCATTGCATTCCAGGGAATGAAATCTGAACTTGAGTAACATTAATAGCGTCTTCATGAATCCAAAACCATTACCAAAAATTGATAACCCTATACCTAAGAAATTTATTCCATTAATACAACTCAGTAATGACCTGAGACACTAGAGACCACCTAGAAAGTGGATGGTGGATCCGTAACTACCCCAATACTCCTTTCAATAGGATAAGTGTTAGAAACAGGTTTCATATATGTATATCACTCATAAAGGGTTGATATATACTATGATTCCTATACACAAACACACACACATAAACATGAAAACACATAAATATACATGTGGTAGTGAAAATATAGGGATATAAATGAAACAAAAATACATGAATACTACAATCCCATAGTCAAAGTACTAAAACAGTATTAGAACCATGAAAAGTGAAAAATAAATCCCTGATAAAAACTGATAAAAGAATCTAACCGGAAGAGAGTGAGGGGACTAATATCAAATGGTACAACCATTACACACCTTAGTGTATCTATCTTGATATAATCTATATACTATGGGTCATCCATGGACTCTATATAATGGTATGTCACCATTATAAGATAGGAATTGTGAGGGAAGTTGCAATGGATAGCTAAGTGTAAAAATTTCTATTATGTTCCCCAAACTCTAAATAAAAGTGACAAAATTAATGGAAATAATACTCTTGAATCAAAGAGAGAGGAGGAAAACCAATTGAGATAGAATAAAACACACAATCTTCAGCACTCATTGGATAGACATGACTATCCATATTATCCCCACATGGAATGTTAATCAAGGTATGTGCCTTTATATGAAAACCCCTCCATTTATTTGAAATTAATACATGTTTTATTACATAATATTATACATAATACAACTTGTATGATTGAGAAGTATAGTATATTTTGGTAATTAGTAACATATTATGACATCATTAACATAGGATACAACAACATTATTTAAAACTTCCTTAACATGCTTCCAAACGTTCATGGCTTTTAAAACTATTCAGGATAACACTGATACATGAATAAGAAAGGGGTGAAATATAAACCCTATTAAGGGAATAATAATGGAATATGGTAATAAAGGATAGAAAATATTCTTATCTATGTGGAATAAATGGAGTGAAAATCATAAACATGAAAAATAAGGCATGATATAACATGATAACCTTAAAGGAAACATAGGAAATGTGGAAACAACTTGAAACACTAAATCATAAACAAATGTTAAGGAGAATTGGTAAGACATCATTTTTGAAAAATTACAATAAATTAATCATATTTACTCACTGTCCTAACATGATATCACATGAGACTAAACATTAACCAATGCATTGGAGAACTATATAATTTTTGGGTGCACCTATCACATTAACTTCATTCCCATTCTTAAGTGTTTCATAAAGATCATGAAACATAGATTCATTCAACATCATATGTTATTTAATAACAAATGAGTATCGAATACATATATATAAGTACCAATTACAATAAGTATATGTGCATAAAATTTAACACCCTTGATAAGAAATTGGAATGGTATTCACTACTCAATAATTTTTCCTGTAATACATGGTGAAATTTCAGCAACATAACAACGTCACTTAATAAATATTTAAATGGTTTATGAGAGTGAAAAGTGACCCTAATCATTTCCAAATCAAGTAGTAAGTAATAGGGACATGTAAATACATATCCACACAAATTTAACTAAAAATATAAGGCATAATATAAATAAGAAAACATGATAAAGAAGAGAATGGGGGATCCCTTACTTGAGTGTGTGACTCCAAATGATTTGATGGAGCTTCTTGAGAGAATAAGGTAAGAATGGTAGTTCTTTAGAGATGGTAGGGATGAGTAATAACGTTCTCTAATTATTTATGTAAAGAAACATCAGATCATGGGAGGGTTTATATATGAAATGAGTGGGAATATCTTTATTATTCCTCAAAACTTGGTTGTGGACTCTATAAAATATAATAACATAAATCACAAACATTATCATGGGTTTTCTAAGGGTTTATTCCATATAGGAGTGGTTATAAATATTTTTTTATTTCCAAGGGCCAATTTTATTAAAATAATAACCTTTCTTATGTGGAGGTGAGTCATTCACTTAAAGAAATCATTTTAAAAACCTTAAAATATAGTATAACTTTTGGAGGATTCATCATGGATTTATAAAAGTAATCAAAAAACCCAAAATATCATTATTTTTATATAGAAAAAATATATTTTCTCATGTAAAAAGTTTTTAGAAGTTATTACATCACTTTTGGGTCATTATAATGTCATCATACACAAATTATATTTATACGGTATTTAATTTTGTAACCAAAAATTCGACTAAATCAAAAAACTATGAAACTTCAATATTTGATAATTTTGTAGTTATGAATCCATAAATAATAAAAATTTTATTTAAATAATTTTATAAATATGTGAATTTTACTTTTAAAATTAAATTGACATTAATTAGGAAATGTTCATTTTTTACAATAATAGTTTTAAACCCCATATAAAAATTACCTTTTATTTCATAAAAACTCTCTGATCATTTATATTTAATAATTTTTTTAATAATATTATTTTTCAAAAATTATTATTTATTTCAAAAATACATTATTTCATTCGAATAAATTCCTTCTTAGAATTTGAATATTAACAAAAAAATTATTTTATAAAAGTAAAATCATTTATAAAGTATCAATAATAGGATGGATATATATTCATTCTTCTATAAAAACTACTAAACATACTCAAATTTCTATGTTATTGATATAACTCTCATTAATATTCCTACAGACTCATTGATAGTAAGTTCTGTGATAGTGATACGTCCATGGGGTGGTTTGACATACATATTTTCTTACGTGGTCTCGATGATTTTAAGAGTCTCCCATAAAATATTTTTGTCATGCATAAGTAGTTGGACCATAGATTAGGATTGGTTAAGGGAAACTCCTAGTGATGATATATCCTTTATTAGATCAGATGAATTTTCTTCATAGGGTATGTTCTTACTATATGAGGCCATCACTTACTTAATCTATGTCAATTATATTTGTTAAAACCCTATAATTAAACTTATAATGTGATCACTATTCAATGAATATATTAACAATGGTAATGATTCATAATGTTCATTTAAATATGATAGGATATAATAAACGCATATAAGTGTATGTTTTTTCTATTAAAAGAAAACATAATAATTCATTTAATTAAACCACAAGGGAATTTTATTCTAAAATTTTTGGGGTCATTACAATTATCCCCCGTTAGGAAAATTTTCTCATGAAATTTTAATTTTCCACAATAACAAAAATGAGGGTAACTTTTATTCATCAGTTCCTCTGATTCCCTAGTCAATTCATCAAGATTTTGGTTTCTCCACGTCACCATTACAAGTAGTATTTTCTTGTTTCATATAACATTGTCAACATGATATATGATCTTCATTGGATGCTCTTTATATAAGAGATCGTTATCCAGCAATACCCCATTTTGATAGTGTACATGTCAGGGGTCGGGTGTGAACTTTATTCAGAGGGATATGTGTTATATATCATCAAACATAGATAGATTGGGTTGATGTTCTAGTCAGAATTCCACTTTTCTGATGCATTAACGAATCTCAAAGGGGCTGATTTTTCTTTGACTATGATTTTCCTTCTGCACAAATCTCATCACATTCATCCAAGTAGATATTCAGATGAATATTTTTTCACCAAAATCAACCTCTAGGTGTCATTGAAAATTTTCAACATATATCTTTTATCAACTCTCAGAAGACATGATGTGCTTCTAAATGGTCTTAACCTTTTTCAACTATTTACTCAAACATTTATGGAACTAGTATTTTTCGTTCCTAATCATCATCCCAACATAAAAGTGTTATAAACCTATTCCAATCAAGGTATTCATAGGGAGACATTTGGATTATTTAGTAGAAACTATTATTGTAACAGAAATCAACCCGGGGATGATGTTTATCCCATCCTCCATCGACATTAATTGATCATGATCTAAACATGTACTCATGTGTATGGATAGTCTACACTGATTGGCCATTTTTGGGGGTGATAAATCATGATGAAGTTCTCTTTCTTATTTATAGCATGTTATCTATTTTTTCAAAACATGAAGGTGAGTATCAGATCTTGATCAGATAAAATCAACATAGGTACTCCATGTAACCTTACTGCATCTAAGATATATATCCATGAATATTGATCAAATTATAAGTCCTCTAAAATCATAATAAAGTGTATAATCATTGAAATAAAATCCACTACAACTAATAAAGGAGTATTCCCAATTGATGTACTCAGAAGACCAGTGACAAAGTCTATGGTGATGGTTTCCTTTTTCTAACTAGGTAGGGGTAATGGTTTTATCTTACCCTTTTATTTCTTATTTTTTTCTTTTGTGTCCTAAAAGACTTGACATCCTGGTGTATATTATGCAATCACCTACTTCATATTGTCCCACAAATAGTGTTCTCAAAGATCTTGATACATCTTTTTTATCACCAGGGTGATAGAGAAGGTTGATCTATTTGTATCATCGAACATGCCCTTCTTTAATTAAAAATTTAATGGTACCGATAATCATGACCAAATATCACATATCTTTATTAATTAATGTCGAACACGGAGGATTTTACTTTTTATATAGTTTCCAATTTTTATTGAGTTCCCACATTAACTTTTTGAGCATCCTTTATCATCTCCCAAAGGGATGGTTGAGCAATCATTTATGAAAGGATTAATGATACTCCTTCCTTTATGATTCCCATGCCCATCCTTTTAAAATATAAGAATATTGAATCCTTTTCATTTTTCATAAATGATAGAATTGTTGGATCCTTTTATCATAGAGTGATAGAAACATTATTAAATTTCATAGGATAGTAGAGAATTCATCAGTCGCAGTCCTTGGTTATATCAAAACATATATGTTGTTGCATATTCAGATTTCTTCAAAGAATATATAATTGATTAGTTTTAAGTCTATATAAATTTCTAACATCTCCCCTAATAAATAATGTCGTCGTATTGTCATAGGAAATATCACTCTATCCAACTCCAAATCATGTGTTGAGATGTTCTGTTCATCAACATTTGACTTCTATGAAGCATAGGCTATGACTTTGTCAATATTTTATTAACACACAGCTTAATCCCTTCTATACAGCATCACTTTATACCACAAAAGGCTTTCTGCTAATGGGGAGTGTGAGAATAGTTGAAGCAATAAACCTCTTTTTTAACTCCTTGAAACTCACTAAAAATTTATCAATCAAAGAAAACATGACTCAATTGAATGCTATCTTGATTAGAGTGTTTGACAATCATAATATATTTCTCACAAACTAATGATAATCCCAAACTAATCCAAGGAAACTGTGGATTGTTTTCATATATGATGGTTTTATCCATCCATCAGTTTCTTATATCTTTTTAATTTACATATATATCCCATTTCATGTAATGATATTCCACAATATAAGACTTCCTTCAACCAGAACTCATATTTCATGAACCTTCAATAAAGATTCTACGTTCACATAGTATTTAGAAAGGTACATATATGCTCCTCAACCTCCTACCTGAATTTGCAGTATATTATAATATCATCTATAAATCTTACCACAATGTTTTTTATGTAATATCTAGTGACTATATTAATCAAGTCTATGAATATTTATGTACCATTATTGAGTCGGAATTGAATTACTATGAATTCATATGGCTTGTAACTTGTATGAAATGTAGTCTTGGAGATATCCTCCTTCCTTACCCTAACATGGTAATATCCCAACTTCAGATCCACCACAAAAAATTACTTTTCACTATGTTGCTGATCGAACAAGCCATCAATATATTTAATAGGATAATTTTTCTCTATACTGATCTTGTTCAGTTAATTATAATCAGTTCGAATACACATTTACCCATACTTCATAAATAAGTTTATCGGTTCACCCCATGGTCAGAACATGGGTATATGAAAAAATTATTCCAAATTCTCCAAAGTTGTTTCATCAGCTCTACAGGTTCCTCAAGATCAGTTCTATCCATAGATTGGGATAATTTTGATTCCTCGAGTATATTCAATGTTGAAAATTTATCATCTCATCTATGTGGAAGGCCATGAAATTCCTTAGGAAACACATATGTTTATTCCCACACAATAGTCATGTCATTGAGTATGGTTTAATATGTAGACTCAGTCATTTGATATTTATATTCTTTCTCACAGGGAAATAATATCCATTATTGAAATGCTGATTCTAAAAATGATTCATCCACCTCCATTAACTTGTATAGAATAGGGGGCTCATTATCAATATGGGGAGTGATTTCTTTCTCTTCAAAATTTATGTTGCCTCTATATAGGTAATGGTAATCCATAAACAAAATTTCATAAAATTATACCAATGTAAGTATGTTGGCCTCCACATGTTATAATCATGTTTTAATGATCACAAATTCTAAACAGCTTTTAAATATTTTCAATACTATTTAATCTATCTCAAATCATGTGTATAGATAGTTGGTTTCTTTATTCATTAAATAAACCTATCTAGGATCTCAATTGCTATAAATCGTGTTTAATTAGTGTAAACTGTATTTTTATTTTTGTTATAATGGTGTTTATTGATATATGATTAAGTCTAACATATTCTGTGAATATCAATACTTATATCTGTATATAGATATTTGGCTAAGTATGAGAAACCTTGAGTTTTCCACCAGTTATGGTTTTCTGGAAAAGTGACACAGAAACCGTGACCCAAACACTGTGACTCAGACACCATGAACAGTCACCATGACACATACATCATGACCAGACGTCGTAATAGGTTTCAGATTTTTTGAAGTATGTGAAACTGATTCATTGCAATGAAATCTTTTAGTAGTAGGCAAACGATCAGACATCGTGATCCTGAAACCACATTTGTGCTACCATTTCATGTTCTCTATACAACTATACCATCATAACTATCTCAACGCTAAATGGTAAATACAGAAATAACATTTCAAGGATAAATCATTTCATGGAGACAATATTTTTTAGAGAGATCATTTCCAAGTGACACCATTTCTTGACAGACGGTGACATTGTTCTTTAATTTGTTTTGTCATTTTTGATTTAATTTATAATTGTCATATTTGAGTCTCTTAAATACACAGACATAATTTATATTTCTTTTGTAGAAATGTCACCTGACATTATGAGGTACAAGGTGTAAAATTCACACACTATGTCATCTCCAACACTTGCACTCCAAGAATAAAAAGAAAATCATGGATCAGAAAAAAAAATGAGATAGTGAAGAAGCATGAGAATTATTGAATAAAAGAACTAAAACATGAAACTCAAGACATATGAATGACACATGAAGCATTCACAAATCCAAAATCTGGGATACCACAGATTAGATTCATGCAAATAATCACAATACCAACTCCACAATGAAAATGATCCAGATCTAACTGAAAAACATAGCACCAGACTTGGAATATTATGTTTCTTTTAAGAGGACTCGATACTTGCATCTACATCATCCTCGAAGACCAAATATGCATAGAATAACAATTATTGAACTTCTAACATATCTCATTATCTTTTCTATGTTGTGTATTTTATTAGCTTTCAAGCAGTGTGTGTGTGTTGTATTAAAACACACATTATCTCATGCACCAAACTGGAGGGTACAATGATATCCTTCCACTCATATCTTTTTACACTTGTTTATTCCCACATATAAGTGTGGAATATGTCCATGTGTTACCTAGTAATCTTTACCCAAAACGAACTATGGAAGAGGTTGTGTGATGTGAGCAGTCCACTTCACTGTTGTATATCTTCATCCAGTGTGTGTATTATGTTTATTAATATAAATTTCATGGTTTCACTTGATCACCAAGTGGAGTGGATTCGGTCTCATCTTGAGACCGAACCACTTATTTTATATATTCTGTGTTGTTTAATTTAGTTTTATTTGTTTTAATGTATAATTCAGAAATCAATAGATTTACTTTGATAGTTAATCTTTGAAAAATGATATAAATATTTTTTCTTATTATAATAGCTTCAAATTTAATATTAATACATGATCATATGATTACTGAGAATTAAGCCACCTTTTGAGAAGTTATTTAAACAGTCAAACTCTCATAACCATATTACATTGATTAACTAGGGTGTATTTATTTATATTTGGGAACCTTTTATTAAAACCATTAAAATAGAAATTTTTTATAGATATTCAATTCACCCCCTCCTCTTGAGTACTCTACTCTGACCAACATTTGAAATCAGAGGATGTTTATTAAAATAATTTTTTTAAAACTATTCTAATGTGATTTTAGTTGTACTATAAATATCTGTAAATTTCTGTCAATTCTAAATTTCATGCTCTTTATAATTATTTTTTTATTATGGATAATTGAAAGTAAGTTGGTGTAACAAACAGACCACCATTCTTTAATGGAACCAATTATGCCCAATGGAAAATTAAAATGAAAACTCATTTAGAACATATGGGTTTTAAAATTTGGTCTTCAATTATAGATGACTGTAAGATTCCTCATTCTGATAGAAGCAGTTGGGATGACCCAAACAAGAATACCTATAATAACAATTGAAAATCAATAAATATTTTATATTTCTTCATAGAAGATGAGAAATTTAACAGAATTTCTGCATGTAAAACTGCCCATGAAATTTGGGATACTTTGTCTGTTTCACATGAAGGAACTTCTAGTGTGAAGGAAATGACACTTAATACCTATAATATTAAATATGATAACTTTATAATGAATCCTAATGAGCCTATATCTGACATGTATCTTAGGTTAAACAAAATTGTCAACATAATGATTTCTCTTCGAAGAGAAGTTACTAAAAATGATCAAATAATGAGGATTATCAGATTAATACATGTTAGATGGAGAGTAACCTCTGTCTCTATTAGAGTGTCAAGTGAAATCATCAATTAACCTGTAAAATAACTCATTGGTAAAATAATGATGTATAATGAGGAGATGAAAGTCAACAAGGAAGAGGAGGATGTACCAAAAAGAAAATCTATTGCATTTTAGACCACCACCTCTAATCACAATGACAAAGGTAAATTGGTTTTTTCTGTAGAAAGTTCAAGAAGTGAAAAATTATTACTTGAAAATGATGAGGAAATTACTCAATTAGCTAAAAATATTTAGGAGATTTTATGAGAAGAAGAAATTTTTTAGAAAACCTAACTTCAATAGGAGATATAACCAAAAAGGAATCTACATGAAATATTGTAAAAGAAGTGATATGTCTTATAAGATTATATACCATGAATGTAATCGAAATAAAAATGTAAAGGCTTACTCGAAAGCTCATGTACAAAAATAATTATGAGGATAAATATTGAATGTATAAAAAGGTGATAAAACAACTTGGAGTGCTTCAGAGGGAAGTTCATGTAACTCATAATCTTCATATGATGAATAGGCTAAAAATTCCAATTTGTGTTTTATGACAAACACATCTGATGTAACACTGAAATCTACTGTATATAATTCTTATTATTCTAGATATGAAAGTGATTCTGAAAAAATTTCTAATGAATAAATGTTTGAGTATTGTAATATGCTTGAAGATACATGAAATATTCTAAATGATAAATACAAGTCTTTAAATAAATAGTATGCCCTTACCTCAACTATTAAATCAAAACTTAAAATAGAAAATGAGAAAAATATTAGATTACTTAAAGAAATCAATGAACTAATGCTATCTAATGAGAAAATGAAAAAGGACCTTGAAAATTTTTCTAATGGTAATGATAATTTGGTACAAATTCACAGAAAACAGATTGGTCCTAAATATACTACTGGTATTGTATATCAGCCTATTAAATGAAATTTTGGAAAAACCAATTTTCCTTCTAAATCATGGACATACAACTTTATTCCTAGTTCTATAAAATAATCAGATTGTTTAAATCAAGATACACTCTCTACAGTTTCATGTTTTTATGGACCAAATTTTTTTCCCTTTCATGAACATTACATAATGATTATAGGAAACCAATTAGGTAGGCATGGATTCTTATTTCACTAGTCACTAATATTATTTGACCCAAAAAAATATGGGTACCAAAATGTATTTTTATTTTACTATTATGTTTGAAAAATTCATAACGATCTCCAGTAAATGCTTATGGTTCGTGGACAGTAGGTGTTCAAGAAACATGACAGGACACTATTCATTCATTAATAACATAATAAAAAAGGATGTTGGACATGTCACCTTTGGTGAAAATTCCTAAAGAAAAATTATTTTCCTTGACCAAATCTGAAACTCTAAGTCATTTTTTATTTCCAAAGTACATTTTTATAGATTGAAATATAATCTGCATAGTATTTCACAACTATGTAATGATGGATTCTATGTCAAATTTGAAAATAATGATTGCAATTTTTTTATTCTAAAAATAAATTAGTGTTTTTTGTATTTAGAAATGAAAATATATAATCTATTAATATATAGTATTTAATTTCTCAAAAGGATTCATGATTAATTTTATTTCACAAAGGGTCTTGAATTCGTCACTAGATACTTGGACACTGTAATATTCACTCCCTTAGAAATATAATTAGAAAAATCAAATTCAAATACTTACCCAAACATGAGTTTCCAAACGATAAAGTGTATAATCATTGTAAAAAGGGAAAGCAACAAAAAATTTCCTTCAATCCAAAGAAAGAAGTGTCAACTTCTCAACATCTCAAACTAGTTCACATGGATTTTTTTGGACCATATAGAGTTTATAGTTTAAAGTAGAAGAAATATGTTTATGTTCTTGTAGATTAATTTTCTAGATATACATGGACTTTCATTTTGGCTCACAAGAGTGATGCTTTCTCTCACTTCACCAAATATGATAAACCTATAGAAAATCATAGTGGAATTAAAATTAAAACCCTAAGAAGTGATCATGGTCATGAGTTTAAAAATCAAAGATTAAATCCTTTTTCTCAAAAAATTTCTATAATCATAATTTATCTTCCCCTAGAACACCTTAACCAAAAAGAGTTATAGAAAGAAGAAATATAACATTTCAAGAGATTCCTATAACCATGCATAGAGAATATGACCTTCCTATTTAATTTTGAAATGAATATGTAAATACCGCATGCTATATTATTAATATACTATTGATTAGACCTATTATTAAATGAACTACATTTGAGTTATGGAACAATAGAAAACCCAAAGTAAGCTAGTTCAATGTTTTTGGTTGCGATGTTTATATCCTTAATACTTGGGACAATCTTCACAAATTTTTATCCAAGAGTGGTGAAGGAATTTTTATATGATATTCAATCTATAGTAAATCCTATAGAGTGTTTAATAAAAGAACTAAATGTGTGAAAGAATCTATCTATGTCTAATCTGATGAAATACATCCACATGTGTATAAGACCAATCTAGAGAGAGTGAAGGAAAGTATGTCAAATCTGGACATCAATACAAAATCCTCTAACCATCCTATGAAGGAATCTATAAAGACTTCCAGTTTTGTAAATTCATCAGATTCATGTCATAATGAACCTGAACCTATTGATGAACCTGAACCTACTGATGAACCTGAAATCACAAGTCCCTCTTTTTCTAGTGTGGTTAGAACCCTTAACAAACAACTTTTAGATGCTATTATAGGAGATTTAGATAAAGGAACTCAATAAAGAGATTCTCTTAGAAATCAAGTTGATCGTAAAGTTTTCATATCATAACATGAACCTAAAAACATTAATGATTCTATCAATGCTGAATTTTGGGTGATGGCTATATAAGAAGAACATAATAAGTTTGAAAAGAACAATGTTCGGAAACATGTTGACAGACCTAAATAAACATTTACTATAGTCATTATGTTGGTATTTAGAAAAAAGGTAGGTGAATCTGGTAACATAGTTAGAAATAAGGCTAGATTGGTTCCAAAAGTATATAGTCAAGAAGAAGTAATTGACTAAGTGGAAACCTTTGCACCAGTAGCTAGACATGAAGCCATCAGAATCCTTCTTGTTTAGGCTACACATTTGAATTTATAACTACATCAAATTGATGTTAAGAGTGCATTCCTAAATGGATATATAGATAAGGATATCATTATAGGGAAACCCCCAGGTTTTTTAAATCCTTAGTTTCAAAATCATTTTTTTAATTTATCATAAGCATTTTGTGGTTAAAAATAAGATCCAATATCTTGGTAAGATAGATTAATTACTATATTTTTTCTCAATGGTTTTACAAAAGGAAAACCTAATCCTATCCTTTTGATAAAAAAATTTCCAGTGATGTTTTAGTAGTTAATATTTATGTAGATGATACTATCTTTGGTTCATTGAAAAATTATTTATGTATTGAATTTTTTAAAATAATGAAAATTGATTTTGAAATGAGTTTAATGGTTGAACTAAAGTTCTATATTGGATTTAAAATCATTCAAAATAAATATGGTATAATTTTAAATCAAAGAAAATTCAATAAAGATCTTCTAAAACGTTTTGTCTTGGATAGAACTAAATGTTGTGATAATACAATGACAATTACTTGTAAGTTGGATCTTAATGAAGATGGAAAATCCATTGATCATACCACTTATAGAGGAATGATTTGATGTTTACTCTACTTAACTATTATCCAAACTTATAATGTGTTTAGTGCATGTATGTGTGATCATTTTTAAGCAACTAATAAGGAATATAATTTAAATGTTCTTAAGATAATTTTCAAATACCACAAGAATAAACCAAATCTATGATTGTTCTATCCTAGAGGACAATTGCTGGAGTTAGTTAGATATTCTGATGTTGATTTTGGTAGTTGTATGTTTTATAGAAAAATAAACTTTAGAACATGCCACCTTTTAGGAATGTCTCTAGTATCATGGTGTAGTACGAAACAAAAACTATGTTGCATTATCTACTATCGAAGCTGAGTATACAGCTGTAGGTATTTGGTGTTCACAAGTTTTTTGGATCAAACACATATTACTAGATTATTGATATCAATTCATGAATGTACCTATAAATTTTGACAATACAAGTGTTATTAATATATCAAAATATCTTTTTTCACAATCCAAGGAAAAACATATTTGATGTAAGAAATCACATTTTGAGAGACCATTAGAAAAAAGATGATATCACTTTGTAATACATTGGAACTTAATATCATCTCGCTAGTATATTCATCAAACCATTAAATTATGAAAGAATGGATTACATCATATATGGATTGGGAATGATAAATATTACATAGTATGTGTACTATTTCATGTCTATAGTATCACAATTATAATATCTCTGTTACTGTCTGGAACATATTGTTTCAAACTATACGGTCACACCATTTAGAAGTCACACAGTAAAGATGACACCGTAAAAGTTTATTCTGTTTTCACAATAAAGACTCTTTTTTGTTTAATCTATATATTCTAACCTGTATATCTTTAATGGATTATTTTATTCCTTTAAATTCTTTCACATTTGATTTTGCAAAGCTCAATATCCGAAAATGATAAAAAAACAAGAGAAGTTTCACTCTCTTCTTCAACTGAGCTCTCTTACCTCAAACTATAACCCTTTATTCAACAATTATATCTCTTTCTAAAACATTCGTTGGATGAAAAGTATGAAAGGTATGTCCTAATCAACTCATGATAAGCACAGATCAAAGAAGAAGATAAAAAATGGAACCAATGATAGTAACCAAAGGTCCTTAGAATCTGAACCTGGTAGACAGAATAGTGGAACCCAAAAAGGAAATATGCCCTAAGTGGATTCTGTCACGTAAATATTTATTATTGAAGGTGATGAAAGAGAAATCATTGGTGGATTGGTTCATAAAATAGGAATTACTGATATATCCAAATCTTGTTGCTCAGTTTTATTAGTTCATTCAATTCTCTTTCGATAAAGAAGATGGTTTTTTTGTTAGAAGCATGATTAATGTCCAAAGGTGTACCATTTCTTCAAGGTTATGGGATAATTTCCTAAGGATACCTCATGAGGATATTTTGGAGGACTACCATAGTGGTTATCCTCCTCCATGTGAGTTATTTTTCTTTAAATATTCCTTGGGAATCTTGACTGGCAGTAAAACTAAGTGAAGAGATAATACTGCTGAGCAAGATTGTGAAACAAGACTTATGTTTAATTTTAGTAAGAATCTGATTAGTCCATGAAAAGGATATTTCGCTACAGTCATGTTTCAGGATGTATTTTAGATACATCTTATGGATAATGGACAAAAGATTATCCTCTGTAAGTATGTTATAGTACATTTGTGTGTGTTGGTAAAGACAACCTCAAATTCATACTCCTTGTTCTACTCAAGGTTAATCTCACCTATGTTTCATGGAAAAGGGATGATTAGACCAGATGAATAATTCATTGAGTACTACAAATTTTTTATCTCAAAGGTTACTGTTAAAAGAATGAAAATTAGCTGGAGTCCGTGGAGAAAAGGCATTGATAGAGGAAAATGATAGGGTCTATGAATAGTTCAACCTGACTGAGCATTCCTCATGAACTGAAGACATTTTTCTTTTCCCTCATGTAGCCCTAACTTTCTATAATAATTAAGGTGATACATCATCCCAATCAAATATGATTGAAAATTTCTTGAAAAAAAAGACATTTTTGATCATGGACTAGAACTAGATGAGATCATTGACTATCCTGCTAAGGAAGAAGAAGAAGTGGTTGTTGCACCTAGAGGGGAAACTATCCTAGATAAGGAAGGTAGTGTACCTGCTCTTCATGTCTCGATTGAGAAATAAGTACATTCTCCTGAAGAAATTGTTGATCTAGACGAAGAAAGTGAATCTAAAAAATAATCTATTTTTATTTAAAAGGAAAAGGATGTTCTGGAATAGAATTTGGAAGAAGATAATTCTCTTGGGAGAGAAGCTACTTTTGAGGAATATTTAGAGGAAAAAATGGTTCCTGAGATTATCCAATCTGCTGAAGAATGAATAGATCAATCCATTCAATTGGCTAGAAAATATATGGGTGAAGACTTTTGTGATGAAAATCCAAAAATGGTTCAATGAACTGAATCTCTTAGTCGGGAAAGAGATATACCTATTGAGGGGGAGATGCACCCTCATCTGGAAAGTGTTGAAATTCCTAATCCAGTTGATCAAAGCACTATGGATATATGGTATAAATTCCCTAGATATTTTTATTTGAATGATTCTTATGAAGTCTCATTAAATTGTATTGATCAATATACTATTTTTCAATTGAAACTCGTATCTGGTTGTTAAGTTATATCTTAAAAGGAACATGATTGTGTCTCATCTCTTGTTCCTGAACCTTCACAAGAATCTATTACGTTAATGAGTAAGAAAGATTTGAAATCCATTGTAGTTACATTGTTAGAGGGAGTTTAAAATTTCATGAACAATCAAACTTCTCATATGACAAACATGTGTGAAAGAGATGTTGCCCTATTGTTAGAAAAGTGAATATGGAAGATTCAGCTAAAAATGCTTCCCAAAATTCAAGAGGTCAGAATTGAGAACAAACAGTTAAGTAATGATGTAAAGACTCTAAATAGAATGGTTGAAGATAAGTACAAAGTGTTAAAATCATGACCAAAAACTATTTCTTATCTTGTTAATGATCTCAGGGTTCAAGTCCCACATGATGTTTCCTCTTTGATTCAACCTAATATTCCCTCATTTTCTGACAATTTGGCTGATAGAAAAAAGAAAATAGTTAATGAAATGTGTGAACTTCTTATTGGTATTAACAAGTTAACTGATGTGTATAAGGTTTGTCTCCATAAATTTATGAATCAACTAAAGTCCCTTACATCAGATGTTACTACTTCTAGTACCTCTGGTAAATAATCTCAACCCTCCGTAGATAGTGATCTTCTCAATAAAATTGATAAAGATGAACTTCAATTATTACTCAGGGGCTTTGACAATGAGTATCTATCTGTGGTTTTCAAGAATATTTAGAGTGTTCTTGAATTGGTAAGAATTCATTCCAAAATTAAAAAAAGATGCTTTGGGAGAAATTTCTATGAATGTGGATTTCTAATTCAATACGATTTTCTCTACCAATGATATGAAAAAAAATTTCATGTACCTTATAGAGAATCTGAAAATCCCTCATGTCACTAAAGATTTCGAAACATAAGTTCAACAGATGAAAGATTTAACTCTTTTGTTGGACATGTTCATAATGAATAAAGATAATTTTGAGAAAGAGATGCAGTATGGTGGATATATTATCACTGACTTCATCAATCTATTGAGGCCTTATCTTTATGTTCAAAGCACTATTATTGTGTCTCCCGCAGCTTCACCCTTGTGACCTGGTTTTCCATCCTTCTAGTCCACTACCCTTTCCTCTACCTCTTTGTTTTTCTCTCAGGATCTGAGTCATATCAGACATTTTTTCCTTGAAAAACAATTTCCTTGGTCTTCCACTACCCCTACATTGGCCCCTTCAATTTTTGATGGAATCCCTCTACCTTCTCTATCGGTTGGTTCACTCCCTTCTTCAACTTCTACCTATGCTCATGTAGCGTGTCCTGATGGTGTTACAAATGGTAAAGAAAATATAGCTAGTATTGAGGAAAACTGAGAACTGTCTCTTGATAGGGATACTTTTTTATTTTTTTATTGCTTCATAATTGTAATGCAACATATTTCTCCATCTAATGCAATATGAACTTTTATTCTCTATTCTCTTCGTTAATTTTTTACTCTTTTTGATAATCCAAAAAGGGGGAGACATGTACAATAAGAGAGAGACACATAGACTAAGAATAGATATCTCACTCACATGATTTTTGATCATAAAAAATGGGGAGATTGTTTGCATCCTCATGTTTTAATCATGTTTTAATTATCCCAAATCCTAAAAATCTTGTAAATCTTTTCAATCATGGTTAATCTGTCTCAAATCATGTGTATAGATGAGTTGTTTCTTTATTCTTTAAATAAACCCATAAAAGATCTCAATTTCTATAAAAAATGTTTTATTAGTGTAAACTATAATTTAATTTGTGTTATACTGGATTGTCATGATGAATTATTATATATTATCTATTCTATGAATATCACTGCTTATGTATGTATACAGATATTAAGCTACGACTGAGAAACCATGAGTCTGCCATCGGTTCTGGTTTTCTGGAAAAGTGACATATACACCGTGACCCATATACCTTGACCTAGACACCATTACAAGACACCGTGACACAAAAACTATGGAAAGATTCCATAACCTGTTTCAGATCTGTTGAAGTCTGTGACCCCGGTTCATTGTTAAGACACCGTTTGATGTTTGGAAAAAGATCATACACCGTGATTCTAAAACTGTATTAGTTCTACAGGTTCCTTTATCTCTATACAACTATACCATCATAACTATCTCACTGCTCAATGTCAAAGAAGGAGACATCGTTTCAAGGAGACACCATTTTAGGGATACACCATTTTGTGGAGACACTATTTCCATGTTATACCATTTCTAGACAGACTGTGACATTGTTCTTTAATCTGTTTTTTCATTTTCAATTTAATTTCTAATAGTTATATTTGAGTCTTTTAAATGTTCTGACATAATTAATATTTTATTATAGACATATCACCTGACAGTATGAGGTACGAGGTACAAAATACATGCATACTATCAGATCCAACACATGCACTACAATAATAAAAAGAAAACTGTCTCAAAAACAAAATGTGGGATAATGAAAATTCAATAGAATTCATGATGAAAATAACTGACACATGAAAATAAAGACATCTGAAGATCACATTAAGCATTCATGAATCCAAAATCTGGGATACCATAGATCTGATTCAAGAATATATTCGCAATACCAACTACATGAAGAACACGAGCCATATATAACTGGAAACCAGAGCACTAGACATACAATACATTTTTTCTTTCAAGAGGACTCAATACTTGCATCTACATCATCCTCAAAGTCAAGAGCTTCATAGAATAAAACATAGAGCTATTATAACCTTATCTCATCATCTTTTCTCTCTTTTGTATTTATTTTATCTTTTGAGCACCGTGTACATGTTGTATTAAAAAAACATTGTCACCAACACCAAACTGGAGGATAGAAGGATATCCTACCACTAATATCTTTTTACAATTGTTTATTCCCACAGATAAGTGTAGAATAGTACCTTCTGTGACCTGGTAGTCTTTACCCATGAAGAACTGTGGAAGAGGTATGTGACCTGGACAGTCTTGTGCACTGTTGTTTACCCCGATCATGGGTGTGGATCATGTTTATTTATATAAACTGTATGGTGGTTGGTGATCACCACATAGAGTGGATTTGGTCTCAGCATGATTCTTAACTAGATGTTTTATATCCTTTATGCTTTGATTAATTTAGTTTTCTCTGTTTTACTGTATAATATAGAAATAACTAGATTTACATTGATAGTAAATTTTGGAAAGAAGTTTTAATGATTTTTTCTTATTAGAATAACTCCAAAATAATATTATTAACTGATATTAAGATTAATGAGAATCAATAAATCTTATGAAAAGTTATTTAAATAGTAATAATTTCATAACTTTATTACATTTGTTAACTTTTTTGTATTTATTTTTATTGGGGAACCTTTTATAAAAACAATTCAAAAAGAAATTTTTATAGATACCCAAATCATCCCCCCTTCTTGAGTACTCTACTCCAACCAAGAAAGTATGAAATGATTTTTTGGGATTTTTTCCCCACGAAAAGTGACAGGGGAGGAGTTATATACTTGTATGCAATAATTTCCCCATTTTATATTTTCACCAGCAACATTACATACATGCTTTGTGGTGGTGTTTGCATAGTTCTTCTAATATTTTATTATATGAAGTCATCTGTAGAAACAGGATCAAAAACTATGTTCTCTTTTATTGAATGAATAACTACTGTACATGTCACCACTTCATTTTTGAGATCCACCATAGAGGTTATAATAAAAAAATCCCACCCTTGTTGTACAAGAGCATGCTGGATGTCACAAAAAACACTTTCCAGAAATCATTGATTTCCAATGTTACATAGTTTTTTAATATTGATGTAATGAAAAATTCACTAATTATTTCTTGTATATTTCCTTTATTCTGTCCAATTAGCGGGGTTCAACTATCTTAAATCATTGGTAATATGTCCTTCTTTCTCAGACCTAAAGAATTTCCTCACCCCCCTGAGCCAATTTCAGGGGTTCTTCATTCCACACGTTAGGCAAGTGTGATGTTGAAATTTCTTATCACTGCCGTATTTTTCTATTGGACCATTATAATTAAACTCCACTTTCCACTTCTTGCCCCCAAGATACAATTTAGATTATATTATCTCCTTTTTTAGGGGCATATGAAATAATTTTCTTATAGATGTCAAAGTCACAGACATCAAATGAAATTTCATAGACTACGTTTTACCCCACCAAAGAAGTTGTAAATATTTCATTTGGGGGTAAGGAAAAAGATTAAGGTTTATCATGAAAGTATTATGATGTTTTCCTCATATGACCTAATATATTCATCAACTTTTATCTCTAAGGTATGGAAATACCATTCCATTTTAATATGGAGAGTGTGAGTAAAATATTTACTGAAAAAAAATTACAATTTTTTTCACCCCATCACATCGATATATTTCCTATGATTTATATTATTGATTAATGTCCACCATTGGTCATATTATCCCTCTATATGATAAACAACTGATAGAACATTATTTTTTGTTGAAAAATTAAGGAGGAGAATATTTTCAAAACGTATTGGATCTATTGTTCCGTGGTTGTGTGATCAGATGGTCCATTAAGTATCGAAGACCTTTTTCGCATATAACTCTTAATGATATCTTGTTCTCTTTTAGGGGGATTTAGGTGCCCCCCCCCCCCCGATCCAGGTTTCTATTCGTAACTTGAGTCAACTGAGAGAGTATTTTCACAATTTTTTTGATTATTTCTCATATATGGTTAGGAATCTCGTTGGGGAATTCAACACATTTCTTGTTTCATTGATCATTTACCTCATTCCTCATATCTCACGTTATTGTATATAATAAATTAAAAATTAGGGATGAGTATTTTTAAAATATTAAACATATATAATATAATTAAATGACATTATAGTTATAACTTATCACTTACATGTTTCTTCTTATTAATTTATAGGATTCAATCGATATTATCCATAATCTATTTCCTAACAGGTAATCATATATATAATTTTTTATTCCTATAATAATGGTTGATAATTGGATTTTTTAATTTACCAAAATAATATCCACTAGGAGTTTCAATCATGTTGTGTAGTAAGTCCCTTTTTCATGTACTAGGCTACACTGATTCAGGCCTATCACACATAGTTAGAGTTATTAACCCTAGGTACAAATGTTCTAGAACCACATCCACATGTAGTATCCAGAAAAGGATTTATTTTCTTCATAAACCACATAATATATACATACCCAAATTTAGGGTTTTTTTTCATATAAAATGTTTAATCCCTAAAGAGTTTTCAATATTTTTCTAATCATTTACAAAAAATGTGTAAAATATTCCTTTAAAAAAACAATGAAAACCATTATCTTTATTTAACATTAATAGAAAATTTATTGCATAATTATAAAAATAAAATAACCCATAAGAAAATGAATTGTTGTTTCTTTGGGAATTAGGTAATAAAATATTGAACACGGTATAAAACGACATTATTGAATAATTTCTTAACATACATCAAAAATTCCATGGCTTCATAAACATCATGGGATAACCTTGGAACATAAATAAAAAAGGGGTGAGATATAAATCTTGGTAAAGGAATTAGGATGTAATAAGGAAATAAATGTTAAATAAAAGGCATATAAATGGGGAATAAAAATATTGTGAATCAAAAAAAATAATAATTAGGCATGATATAGCAAGATAATCATAATGGAAACATGAAAAATTTTAAAATAACTTAAAACAATTCATCATAAATATAGGTCAAGGATAACTGCCTAAACATCATGAATGAAAAAGTCTCATAAAAGAATATGGTATACTCACTATCCCAAAATAAAGTCTCATGAGACTAACAATTACCTAATGCATTGTAGTGTTATATTATTCTAGGAGAACACATCACATTCATTTAATTTTCATGATTATGTGTGCCATGTAGAACATACAACATGGATTCATTCATCATAATTATTTAATACATGGTCTAAGCGATTAGAATAAATAAATTTAAGTCCAATTAAAAGAATTATAAGAGCATAAATTTTAGCACCATTGATAAGAATTTTGTATTTTATTCACTATAGAATAATGTTATCATGAAAATCAAGGGGAAATTTGGGTAGCATAATGACATTAATTAAAAATTTATAAAATTGGTCGATGATAGAAAAAGGGGGTATATTATAATTAGGACATAAAACAGTTAGTAATATGGACATTTGAAGACATATCTAAACATAATGAATGGTACATAGAAGGAATAAGATAAATAATGAAACCAGAATAAAGAAGATTAGGTATCCACCACTTGAGTGTGTGACTTTAAATGACTGGAAAGAGATTATTGAGTGCATGGGGAACCATGTGAGGACTCTATCTTTGGGGTGGTAGAGTTTGTAACTGGCCCAAGAATATTTATTCAATATAAATCATTGTATTTTTAGTTTATATTGGAAATGAGTGGGTATTTGTTTATTATTACTCAAACATAAGTTTTGGAATCTATATAAAAAACTAACCAAAGAACATTTATTAGTTTTTTCCAATGGTTTCATCCAAATGGGACTGATTTTCAATATTTAATATTTCCATGGGTATTATTTGATAAAATAATACCCTTTATTATTTGGGGTTGAATTATGCCAATAAATAAAAGATTTTAAAACAAAAAAATATAATACATATTTTAAAGGATTCATAATGGATTTATAAAATTAATTAAATAAAATTAAAACTTCACTATAATAACTAAAAAACATATTTTATGTTTTGGATACATTTTATAGCATTTCTTACATCAATTTAAATTCATTATGAGGTCATAATACACAATGTATATTTATAAGGTATTTATTTTTAAACCTTAAAATTCGACTATCTCAGATAGTTATTAAACATTCTCCATATTATAATATTTAGGTTTTGATTCCATAAATAATATTATTTTTATATAAATAATTTTATAGTTATGTTACTTTTCACTTTAAAAATAAAATCAATGATTATTAGTAAATGTTTGGTTTTCTAAAAAAAGTGTTTTTGGACCCTTATAAAAATTACATTTGACATCATAAAAATTATATAATAATTTATATTTAATAAAATTTATTTTATAGTAATATATTATTAATATATTATTTGTTTTAAAAATACTTTAATTCATCATAATAAATACACTAATTGAATATTAATTGTACAAAAAATACTCTTTGTTTTTTATTGTATCAAAATAAAATATTTTAACAAATATCAATGATACGATGAAAATATATTCACTATTCATTGAAAAAGAATTTACATACTCGTATTATTACGTTCATGATACATAACCCTGTAATAAACCCTCAATCTCTCTATGGGTGAGGTGTGCGATGGTTGGACTTTCATGTGGTGGTTTTCAATATATGCTTTCTGATGTGATCCTGATAAACATGAAATTATCTGGTAAATGATTTCATTATTTCTTAATGTTTTGGGTCATATCTTGGTCATGGTGAATGATAAAGGCTAATGATGTTATCTCCATTTTAAGATTATATAAATTGGATTCATAGGGTACAATCCTATAGGTTTAGGCCATTACAACCTTTTTATATGACAATAGTTTTTGTTAAAAGACCTATATGTATAATAATCTTGTGATCACTACTGAACGGATATTTTATCAATGATAATGCTATATAAGATTCATTTATTTCTAATAGGGTATTTTTAAATTAAAGAATTTCAAGGATTTTTTATAACAATATTACATAATAAGACATGGAAAAAATTATTTATAACCATTTGTGTAATTACAATACACCAAAATAAATACTATACTTTTCTAGATATATTCATCATAAATTACTTGTCTCAAGAGGTCCCGACCTCACTTCCAGCCATAAAATTCTACTCTAGGAATAAAGGAATTGATCGTCTTAGAGAACACACTCAATGTGCCTTCTCATCCCTAATGTTACTCAAATGATAGATCTCACTCATTGGGAATCAAGAAGTTGATGGAAAATCACTATCATCCAAGATGGTATACATATGAGAGAACATGATGTTATGGACTATCCATGAAGAAAGACACACTTGATCCTAGTGGAACACAATACATTTATTGGGGATTCCAACCATCCTTGATGGGGGAATCCATGATTTCTATTGTACCCCAGAAGATCTCAACCCATAGGCAGAGGATTACACCAATGACCACAAGGGGACACCTTGAACCTATCATAGAACTTCATTGATCATTACATTCGGATTGGGGATCACACTATGGTCCACCGAGGTATTTCAAAAAACCAAATTAGACACATATCCATGACACATTGATTCTTGATCATTCCCAGGACCACTAGGAGATA
The DNA here is from genome assembly GCA_963277665.1 of Viscum album. NCBI lineage: Eukaryota > Viridiplantae > Streptophyta > Magnoliopsida > Santalales > Viscaceae > Viscum > Viscum album. The sequence continues at coordinate 439,875,119 of OY728135.1, read as the reverse complement.
TCGTAACACAATTAATGATCTTACCACCAAGTATTGGATCATAAAAACAACGATGCAACAAACCCTATTGAAACAACCCACTAAATAGGGGATCGTATGAAAATGATTCCACAACCCAATTGGACAAACTTATAAATAGGATATATCCTCCTCATTTGATTATCATGCCGATATCATGAAAACAATCTAGGGAATAGGAAACAATGGAGGATCTCACCCTGACTACACTGAGTGATAAACACACTCTATCTAAGTTCATCTAGATTAGGGTATCCCAATCTTATACTATTTTCATAATAACACAATATACCCCCTTAGAAATGTTCCATGTGAAACCACCTTACTAATACTATTCCACACAATACTGAGAGAATCATTTTTTTAGTATCACCTCATGCAACATCTCAGATCCCAATATAATGGGTACTATCATGATCTATGTCGAAAAATACTCATGTGGGGCTAAAAATGGTCCTCCATACAAGTTCTTAAGATGATGATTCATGAGGGAGAAGTCTTTGAGTGGAGTACATGATGTGTACCCTCGGTAAATTGTGTCTCTCTCAGATAATCCTCAAGTCATGTCCTCTCTTGGTACTTGACATAATTAAAGGGGAATACACAATATGTGCCTGAAGTCTCATAGTGTGTCACCTCATATGAATATTCATATGTTCTCTTTCTCTCACATTTAATGACTATCCATGTCACTATTAATGTTTTTACCCTCATTACATAGCATTTATTTCTTGGCCGATCACAGGCACATTTACTTTTCCATGCCTGTTAATCTCAATCCATTCTCGTTTAATCTATTAATCTACATACACATCACAATGTCCATTAACATTACATGTCTATTCATGTCATCATACATAAGGAATAGGATCACTACTCTGTGTGTACCTTCATTACACATTCAATACTCCTAAAAACAACACATTACATAGATAATAATTTGACATATAATGTGAACTGACACAATAAGCTGTGTGATTGGGAATTATTAACATGAATCCCATATGAGATACCTAAAACCTCTATTTAAACATGAAACCCACAGATACACCCCCCTAACGGATCTCTAGAACTCATAATAGGGATATAAAACCAAAAAACAATTCATAAAAGTGCATCAGGATGTACATATCATTTATAAACCTATCTCTTTGAGAAAATAAAAATCATTATCTCCTACGTGACACCCAGTACATTCTACGCCTCAAACTGGTTTTGATCGGTGTCAAGAATGGGGTTCAAAATCACCTCTCTCTTCGATTGGTCCTTAGGCCATTCATCAGAAGAAGGGGGATCCTCCCAAATTTCTACTGTGTGATTGAACCAATGGGGGTCTATATAATTTTATTTATTTTTAAATAAATTGATATATAATAAACATGTTCTCTAATTATCTTCCTCAACCATTAATTGGGCGTCGAAAAATAGAAAATTTCACCTATGGTAAACCCCAAATTTTGAACTCAATCGTTATCTCATTTTTTATCGAAATATTTTATCAACATTTAACAGACCTTTCAAGAAAGAATGAGTGGGTATGATATAAAATATTTATTATATTTATTATATATATACTATGGGTTTCTTGACCATAGAAATCTTTGTCGACATGGTTCCTGTATTTATAAATATTCAAAAAAATTCATATTATTTCATGAAAAAACCTAAGTCATTGAAATTTACTTATACAAAAACCTATATAATTTAGTGGATATTTAGACATAGTGAAATTGAAATGATGGATATAGGAATTATAGATGATAATTTTTGCTCAGTGATGTTTGGAAAATGAAAATGAAACACTTTTTTATTATTATTTTTGATATTGTAGCTAATCAATGGTGGTATTTTGTTAATAAAACTATATAAATAGAATAAATATATTTTGTATAATGTACGGTATTTTAAGATATAAACCTAGAAAATTATTTAAATAATTTTATTCAACAATGAATGAAAAATATATTCCTAAAATTGAAGAAAAGGGAAGAGGAGTTTTTCCTCTATGAGAAAGCTAATTTTACTACATTGGTCTGCTATTAACTGTATTTCATTCTACTCCATTATAGTAAGTTTGATCAAATACACCTAGTGTTTAACCATGGTTTCCCATGAAATCTTGTTATATATGACTTTTGATGTTAAAAATAATATTTTTGGTGTTCTAATATTGTCAAGATGGAGTTTTTGTATTTTTATATCACTAACGATATGATAATATCCTAGTGTAAGTCATTAGTGAGTGACTCATTAAAAAAATAGAAATTTAATAAAATTTAATTATGATCTTGTGATTGGTAAGGAATGAAAAAGTTGTGATAATATATTATGAAATCTAGGACGTTTTACTGATATTGAATGACATTACACATTTCTCTATATTACAAAGATAAGAATTGAGGTAATGAAACATCGGGTAGTGAATAACAGTGGGTGAAATGTTTTAATTATACGGATTTGTGACATTAATATAATGCATGACTGATGTTAGTTACTAAATTTGGTAACCATCATGATCAAAAACTATAATGAGTAGTAAATTATTATTCTCGTACTATGTTAAATGTGATAACCTCAAATGAAGTAGTGAATTGAATTACCTTTATATTTAGAATATAGCAATATCTTATTTTATTTGGAATCCACACATTCTTTTTTATATTGGAAATATACAAGTAAATTTTCAAAAACAATATAAATAAATTATGTCATAAATGTTTTAAAAACTATTTGGGTAGTTTAATAGAATCAAACATTAATAAAACTCATTTTCTATCAACAATCAGATTTTTTTCATTTAAACATTGTTTCCATTAACATGGATGTGTATTATATTATTATTGTTATTGTTTGAGTGTCAATTTTTCATGCATAGATAGATTGAATATTCAATGATATATCATTATAATATGAGTTCCTATTTGTATATATTAATGAATTTATACATTTTGTAACATATAAATAAGATTTCAAAGTGATAAAATGCTGAAGTGAATGTTATCGTTTCCATATTGCTGAGAAAAAATTAATTATTTAAATTTGTGATGTTCTATTAGAAAATGAATATATAGACAAATTTAAAAATTATTTTCCTTGTGTTATTATTGATTAGGATGTTGATATTACTATTCAGTTATTTCCCAATGATAATTCAATTTATATTTATACTTAGTTAATTAATTCAGTATAGTTATTTGAATTTAAAAAGTTACTACATTAGTTTTTTATAATGTTTTCATCCACCATATAACATCACCATGGACTTTTCCAAGTGTTTTTAAAATTAAACATCAATATTTGGGGTTGTTAATATATTTTATAGAACTCAAAAAAATCAAGGTTAATAATAAATATTTGTTTCCTCATATCAATGTTGTTTTTGATCAGCTCTACTATGCTCATTATTTTCAATGATTGAACTTAGTTCTTAGTATCCTGAGATAATGATGAGTAAGTATGGCATTCCATGGATGGTGTTTCATACTATTTATTGAAATTAAATGTTTCATATTAACAAATATACCAATTATAATAATATATCTAATGAAGAGAGTTATCCATATAGATTTTTCCTAACTGTTTATTGTACTTATTGAAGATATTTTTTTATACTCTAAAATCAATTATGATCATGAGAAACACATAAGGATTGTGTTAATAGATAATAAAATAATGGACAATATATGGAATGTTTTATAATTGTAAATTTTTTAAAAATATAGTTCTTATGTTGGGAATACTTTTTCCAAAATATGGCATAACATTTGACCATACTAAAACTATAGTGATTGATGAATGGAAAATGAATATAAATATTTTATAAATTTCATATTTTCAATGATTAACCAGTTATTATTGACTATTTTATAATAAAATTTCCATGTTATCTAACCCTATTACCTATTTTAATAGGAAAAGGACTGAAATTCATTTGGACAAATAATACGATGATTGTTTTCAGGAATTTAAAATAAGAATAGTTAATTCTTCAGTGTTATCATCTCCAACATGAATTGATGAATGTTTTAATTTTTCTCTCCAAGAAATCTATGTGAGTTATGAATGGCACGTTGGGCTGGTTGTGTCATGAGCGTTCATATTAGACACACATTTCCATATCATTTTTGTGTTTCTCCAATGGGATCGATTCATTGATTTGAAAACCCCAAATAGTCCTCTTATTCATGAATTTTCATGAAACTACATTACAAATGCAAGTCGTCTTTGGAAAATGTCTCCATCAACACTTACATGCTCGCATTAGTCAATATAATGATATGTTGGATTCATTAGTCCTTCTTCAGGGGAAGTTTTTTCTACTTTTGGGACACTCTTATAAATTTAAGATATATTTGTGAATCCTTTATTAGATCCTAAATAATTAATAGGGATCCATTATATTAACACTCAATAATTTTAAAGAATTAGATTTAAAATCATGTATATGTATCAAACGTTCCTCTTAAATGAATACATATGTATGTATCAGATGATCTCCATCGATAGAAACCTTTTTTAAGTATATATTAGATATTCATATGTCATTTATTGTCAGGATATATATTGAATGCCACATAATGGGGAGCTCAATAATTAATCAACATCCAATAATATGGGAGTTTTTTTATGGAGGGATTGGTATCTTGAGAGGGTATTACTATGTGTCATTGTGAATTAATCATAACTAATATTGTTCAGTTCCACTTAAAAAAGAAAAATTATACCTTTTAAATTTATGTGCTCAGGACTATACTATATATATTACCATTATGTGGAAAGGATTTCTAGAATAAATTTTTCCTAGTCATTGGATAGTGTGGGACATATACTAAATCATCCAGAGGTACATTAAAGGGTGGTATCCTTTGAGGTTGGATAGGGGCCTAATAAGAATATGTCTTGTAAAATGTGAGGCCTGATTGGGGTGTTGGGTTTGAACATCAAGGCGGCTTCCTACATTTTCCATTTGGATAGGATTTAGAGACCACATATATTATAATTTAGGGGAATACTCCTATGATGGAGTCCCAATGTCACGTTGAAAGGATGATCCAGAAAAGGAGTCCAAATGGAGATTGGTAATTTGTTCCCCTCAATGATTCTACTTATAGGGATTTTGGGTTCTCTTTCCATGCAATCTGGGACGGTCATGGTGTAAACACTGCCATGGAGGAGTGGAAATCAGGAGGTCCATGTCATTGGCTCAATGATAATATATAACTTGTAGGTGTCATGGATTTGGTGATTATACTAGTTAGGTGTCTCTATTGAAGGTGAGAGGATGATCAAGAACAGGATACCCCTCCCAAGATATATATTTTATATTGAGGATGTCATTTTCATCACAAAACTGTAATCCCAAACAATTCATTATCAATTTTAGATTATAGATGAAGTAGATGATATTAAAAACCACACAATCTCTTTCATATGATGGTGGATTAGGATTGGTCAATAGAATATATGGGGTATAAAGTTTCTTATCTCCTCTCCTATTTGAATAACATGCATGAAATATTTTGTGCTTTCTCTAAGGGGGGTTCCCTATGTTAAATTATTTCCTCCTCCTTTTTTGATAGGTGTATTAGAGGGTGGTGGTGGGGTGATGGATGATGATTATCTTCACCTTCTACCATGTACAATCTAGGGATTCTCAATAAAATATTAATGTATGATCAAGAACATTCTGAGGATCCTATTTATTTGGTAGGTGCTATTTGGAAAACATTTGCCACATGAATTTATGATCAAGAGGGAACCCTAGTGTGCGTGTTTCACTAATTGTAAATATAATGAGTCATTTGGGGAGGTATTGGATTCATCCCCCAAAAAGAGGAATACAAAAAAACTTTCCTTACCATTTTTGGTTTGAAGGATGGATAAATGGGTGTCTCTCCCATGTGAGGCTTGGGGAAAAAGGTCTCATGCTTCGTGGACCTAGGAAGAATAAGGTTATTCAAATTTTGTGTACTAGTTTAAGCTGGATATGAAATGTGGATAATGGAAAACCTAGTAAATAACATATGGGTGGAGCCTTTCATTGGAATTCATGTATCTCCTTAGGATTCCCTGAAAGGTTCTCTCACAAGTCCTAGTAACGAGGAGTTTCATTCAACCTAGTATTATTTAACTTTCGAAGGATAGATCGTCTTTTATGCATTTTGGGTTTCACACATTTGAGTAACTCTAATTCCCTTATCCTCTTTAATTTCCTCTTTATTTTAGGCTTGGAATGATATGTAGGTGATTTTGAGGACATGAGAGATGGATTGGGCTGAGAAGATCATAACTTATTATTTTGATCTTATAGTCATGTAAAATGTGGATCCATAGGGACTTATTTATTGTAAAAAACAAAAATCTAGGTGAAGGAGGTCATCCATGCATGTCCATCATGTATACCCTCATGTTGACTTCAATTATTACCACTTCTATTGAGGTAGAGAGAGATGGAAATCCGAGTAAGGTTTTCCACTCTACTAATTATTTATACAGGTAGTTCATTTATATCGATCGTGTAGGTCAGCCTTGCATGTCATCCATATTGGTTACCAGTCGACATAAATAGGGCCACCTATCCAATTATTTGTTCCTCTCCATTCATTTTGTTATCATCACACAGGTACTTCTCATTGATTTACTTTCATTTTTTTTCTTCCTTCTCCTCTCACATACCATCAAGATACATTAAAAATAATTGAGCAAGAGAATTACATGAGGTCTAATGAGTTTTTGACTTATAAACGACAACTTGATCAAGTTTCCTACACAAGGCCACTTGAGCAAGTTCCCTACACAAGTCCACCTGAGTGAGTGACCTGCGCATGGTCACTCCTTTATTGAATATTCACATTTTATTGAAAACATCAAACTAAATAATTTATGATTATGAACATACATGTGACTTTTTTATAAATATTAAATAGAAAATCAAAGGTTTTTTGACGATCATTCCTTCGCTCGTGTTAGGGAGATGCCCAAAACCATCAGTCAAAATCAATCTAACATGTGTGACTACATCCTACAATAATTTTAAAAATTCTTAAAGAAGAACTACTATGATTTCCAAAAATGTGATTTTATTCCATTTTATGAACACAATGTTTTGAGATATTCTTTCATCCTGATGTCATAGAGTTATATTTCTTATGTCTCATTTTATGGACTACACATACTGTCCCAATAAGAATATCTCCAGTAAGGTAATTTTAATAAAGGATTTAATAGTAACCTCTATGTGGGTTACTCGGGATATGAATCCTCACACCATGTAATCGAAACCACAGTAGTACCATTTGATAGTATTTACATCCAATAAAAATCATCTGAAATGTACAATGGGGTATTGTGACTTCTGTTTTGGATGGGGATTCAAGCCTATTTTTGTGGGTGTAATGAGTGAGCCAAAAATATGTTAAATTTATGACCATATTGTATGAAATCAAAATCAATAAATAAGAACCACTATGATTTCCCAAAATGTGATTATATTCCATTTTATAAACACAATGTTTTGAGAGATTCTTTCATCCTGATGTCTTAGAGTTAACTTTTTGATGTCTCATTTCATAGACTACACATAGTATCACAATAATAACATCTCCACTAAGGTAATTTTAATAAATGATTTAATAGTAACCTTTGTTTTTGATACTCATGATATTAAGCCTCACACCATAGAATGAAAACCACATTACTACCATTTGATAGTATATACTTCCAATAAAAATCAATCGAAATGTGAGATGGGGTATTGTGACTTTAGTTTTGGATGGGAATCCAAGCCAATGTTTTGTGGGAGTACTAGGTGAGCCAAAAATATATTAAATATATTACCATGTTGTAAGAAAAAAATCTATAAAGCATTATGTGTGTCTAAGACAAGCATATACAAGAACCCAATCATCATCCCGAATTTTCTATGATTATAGAGCGCGAAAATGATGACTTTCAATCTAACACATGGTGAATTCAGCATCACTTTGTGGGATGACTATAATAACTCGAGATAACCCATTCTCCGAGTGTTATATGTTGAATTTAATCCACCAAAATAACATAGGATGTTGTTTAGAGTATACTAGCTTCATCCTATAATCCATTATCGATTTCCATTAAGTCCAACAAGGAGGACCCTCAACAAAGGTTTGATTTCTATTCTGAATCAAAGATGAATCCCTTATTCAATCCAAAATGATATGTTCCTATATAAAATCATACAATAGGTTTCCATTTTCAATAAAATCAATTAATTCTTCGCTAATTATCATTTAGAATGCAGAAAGGCATGTATGAATGGTATGATTAGAAAGATATCCCTAACACCGATGGAACATCCCTTCTTTCTAACTTTCTTGTTATATGATTGAGTACAAATCTAATTCCATTCCATCAATATAATTGTTTTGTGAGTCCAAGAACGTTTTTCAAAGTGGAAAATTAAATATAAGGGAACCACATAAGGATGAAATCCCCAATTCTTGTGAAAATGTATCCGATTTTAATGCACATATACATAGGGATCACCCCATACTAAATTTTAGGTAAATTTCATGTTCAATATGGGTGGATTTAAAAACACGTCGGTTCCAACACCATGTTGTTTGATGTTGATGTTCATGAAAACATTGACTATTTTTTGTATTTATTCTTAATATATGAAATATAAAAAAATCGTGGAAGAATTTGAAAATACTTTGAGAGTATAAAATCATCTAATATGATGATCAAATTATTGAAACATTCCTTAAAAATGTAGATGTTTAGGATGATCTGAGGTTATACATGATTGTGTTCAGATATAGTGTGCTGGAATCCTGTATTGGTAGAGAGATCATATTTGATGCATATAATTGATATCTATTTTCCCACCAATTCATGTACCATAAATGTCGAAATTATCCAACCCACATATATTAGGATTGGGAAACACCTAATGGGGTCATGGAAATGTTAAATCCTCATGTTCCATGTGGTGTCCCATGAATTTATCAATCTACTTTCATTGGTCATATCCATTTTGTGAAACTCTAGGTAATCTAGTGTTGAGATTTATTCCTACCAATATGGTGTTTTAACAATAAGAATTCCCTCGAATCATGGTAGTGAATTTTGTTGGAAATTTCAAGCTCTATTGGAAGTATCAATCCTAGGTTATGATACATAATAACAAATATGATTTAAAACGAGATTGAAAAAGGCATACATAGAAATATAGAGTTGAAAGGACCACATCGTACAAGCCAATGAGGTTTTCCTATTCTCATTAGGTGTAACCTTGAGATCTAGTCACATATTCTCTTACTAGAGTAGAGTGGAAAAAGGACAAGAATTTCATGATATGATGGGTCATCCTCAGAACAATCTGTATCAACATTGTACGATGTTTAGCCTATGTACACCCAAGCATGGTACAAAATATACTATAATATCATTGATTTATAGGATTTTATCCCTGATGGAATATGTATCCTATAGCTTGGGGATATCTAAGAGCCCACTGATATTTAACCTTAAAATTTTTTTTCTATGGTGGGGAAATATATTTGGGAGATAGAGATGTTGTTATATATAACCGATGATCAGATCTCGACCACAATAAGGGTAACTAATATGATGGATCAAGGTGTCAGTGAAGGAATAGATTACCAATATAACGATGAACTCGATTAATTAATAAATGTTATTCATGTAATAATATTTCCATTTGCGTTGAATAAATAATATGTTCCTAAGTAGAGGAAGTATAAATAGCGGACCCATTTAACATTCAAAAAGTGGTGTCACTAGAACCAACTTCCTAAAGGAACACCTCAAATATAACCCCGGTCGATGTTGATGTATTTACCCATGAGACTGGGATGTTATCTCTATTTTAGATCCTAATGGAAAAGGAGGGTTATGGTAGACACCTTCTACCTTTGGTTTCTATGTTTGTGAAGACTCAAAAGGAACTCTTACCATCGTAGGTGAACAAACAGAAAAGGGAAGGGCCTCGGTCCAAGGATTATGTCTCTATATATATAAATAATGTATTTTAGTCCATTTACCTCATTTGATGCACTATGTTTATCATTCATACACATTTTATGGGATTTCCAATTTCCGACCTCAGGGGATCTAACACCAATCATTCATGGATTGATTTGGAAATTCCAAGTGAAGCATACAAATACATTGGAGATTCCATTCGTTTGATGAGATAATTTCCAATATATGAAGCCTCTTCTATTATTATTATTGTAGAGAGAGGGGATGATCCTGGAAATGTCAAATGACATCTTTAGATGTCATGTACCAATCACTGACTTATGTTCCTTATGATATTTCTGATCTATCACATACAGTGGACGGCCCTTCGACCACTACCACCTATCTGGTTTCCATCATGATGGGGTTGACAGGGATTGTAGACCATTCATTAAAGTAGATAGATCTAATCGTGATTATTTAAGTAAAAAATGGTCATTCTTTTTGTGAAAAAATAAAATAGGGAAAATGGGAGAACATATTTGGGTTCTGATCCAAATGTATCATATATCACTACTATGAAGGTTTCTATGAGACTTCAAGCATTATATAATAGACTAATGAAAATTGATTAAATTTTTCATGTATTTTATTTTTGTGCCACCATAATTTATTTATTTTAATTTAATAAGGAATTATAAAATGTTAGTTTTACTATTTTTTGTTTTCAAACACAGATATCCTACTAACACATGATGTCTTAAACATAATATATTTAGTTATAAAGAGATTCCATCAAAAAAATTGGAAAAATCCATGAAAAATGAATAAAATATCCGCATCCACCCATTATTGATGTTATAAGAATTTAGGGCCCTGAAATGGGATAATCCCAAGGTCCTTCCCACCATGATTCAGAGAAAAATCATGAGGATGTTCATTATAAGGATATCCTTACCCCAAACAATATGACATGGGGTGTGAGGTAGCAATAAATCCCAATTGTTGATCCATTAATGGGTGAGTATTAGTAACTACACTAATTAACTCCCTACCTATTCTATATGTTATATCTTAATGTTAACAATGTCTTCCATCTGTTATCTAGTGCCATAAACATAGGCAATTTATCCGGAGGGAGGATTTCCCATTCTAATTTGTCAAATAAATGATGGTTCAGATGATACTACTTTAGAGGGTTTTCAAAATGGTTCCTCATTGATTGAATTAATATTTGAGTACATATATCATTTTGAAATATGCTTCAATTCATACTTGGAGGGAAATGATGACATTCTCACCTCACATTACATTATCTGGAATGACATCTAGAAGTTAATCACAAAGATGAATATCTATGATCTTTTAGCTAACGACAATTAACTCCAAAGAATTATTTACATTTTTAGTCATGAACAATTTGATTTACATATGATCCACCATGTTGTAAAGTTAATCATTCTATTATGGGAGGTGGAGGAAATATCATAGTAATACGGGGTAAAACTTATAAGATAGCTTGAATATCTTGTATCTAATGTGTCACAGGTGGATCTCATGCTTTCCATGGAAGTGGAGGAGAATAAACACCACATTGATTGGAAATATCCCCAAATTATATGCCTTAAAAAATAATTATTTGTCATGAAGGAAGAGAAGGTCCAACTCCAGTAATCCATGAAGTTGATCTTAGAATATGAAATAGATGTTCTTATTATGTAGAACGAGAAACTCCATCACTCTGAGGAGGTCATCAACACACAAATTGTTGGGAGTAAAAAACCATAGTTAATTAAGGATAAGTAATTCAACATATTAATTCCTATATTGAGGAACACTTAGAAAATGTCATAGAGAGAATCCAACATGTTCATGTTCAATTAAATGTTAAAACATTATTGAGAATTATTTTATTCCCACTCATCTATTAATGTGTTCATATCCCCATTGTAACCATTACATAATGATAAGACTAAATTATTTAATTGAATTACACTATTTATACAAGTTGAAATAACTATGATATGAAAAAAATATATAATTAATTTTTTCCTAGTTATTGGGACCACTAAAGCATAGTTCGACTCTTGATATAGTAATTAGTTTTACCCTACAAACTTTTCATCTTTCGTTTCAACTCCTAATTTGTTTTCTACGTATGACATAAGGGATACATAGTGATAAAGTCGTGCATTTTTCTTACATCTACCTTTGAGGGGTTTCATCCTTACATGTTTTAAGAAACATTATTTTTATTTATTGATTTTTTCAAGACCATTCTGAGTCCACATTTAGTGACATGAAAATCGACTTTTTTCTAGGTTTCCCATTTGTGGGGTTTCAACATGGTGATTACTACATCTATTTTTATAGGAATTTTAGAGCCTTGTATATTTGGCTAATTAAAATATTTTTTATTGGATGAACATCATTGACCATTCATTATAGGATAAAGATGAAAATAATGATTTTCAAATGAGAAAGTTCTAACTTTATTATTGTATACGAAAAGGGGATTTTGCGTGATGATATTTGGATTTATGGATCTCAAACATGATCTGATACATGTATGAATGAATTGATTACATCCCATGTATGAAAAGAGGATTGCATCATGATATTTTTGGTGAATACATAGATAGATATTGTTTCTCTTGGGAATAATGGTTCCTCTAGTTGATAGGACTTATGATGAATACATACGTAAATATAAAATGTTAAGATCCATGAAAAGTCAAAACAAAGGTGTCTTTATAAATTTGAAATTATATTATTGGGGAATATGTACCTTTTTAGGATCTAGATTTCTCAATCCCATGGAGGGTATTTTGTGAAGGTAATATATCTTCCATTTAAGAGATAATCTATTTTGTCACTACACATGAACAAGAAACCACTCCAACACACATTTTCCTTATATGTAAAGCACATGGAATATATATTTTGTCTACCTTCTTATGGGTGAGTCATGGGAGAAATCTAGAACATTCTTACTAGATCAGGGTTATATCCAAAAATGTGTAAGAAAAATTGTTGGGATATTATATCATATGTGCAATGAATATAGAATCTTTTTATAACTAAATATCTTGATGGAATGACCACATTTTCATATGAAATTATTTGGGGAGATGTGGTGGATGACTAGTATTATGAGGAAAAGTGACTCCCTAATAAGGAATGACGAATCATGTTGTTTAATGTTATGAAACCATGATATATACAATGAAGTTTAATGTATAATGGATATGATGTTTTGGGATTCAATTTGTTGTTATTTATCATTAAAAAAATATTATTGATTTTTTATTTCATTTGGACCTGACCAAGAATGTTTAATAATCATTCAGGCATGATGTGTGAAATTCATAAGAAATAATCTGGTGGCTCTCGTATCTAGAATGTTACAAGGGATGAGTAAAAATGTATTAATCCTAGAAAATGAGGGGAGAAGCATAATTCTATATTCACCACATGACACATACCTAAAAACAAAACAATGGAAACTATCATGTTCTTTGTGTAAAACAGCTCTGGTGGGGCTACACATGGTCATCTATCCATGTTCAAAAGATGAGAATGTATGATAAACAAGTTTATTATGGGAGTACATGACGTGTACCATAAAAAAATGGTGTGTCTCTTGGATCATCCCCTTGTCATGTCCTCTCTTGGAAATCAACATGAATAATGAGGAATACATACCATATACCTGGGGTCAGATAGTTTGTTTCATCATCTAAAACTTTAGATGTGTCCTTTGCCTCAAATGACATGACTATCCATGTCTCCACTAATGGTGTGTGACCTCACTAAATATCATGTTCTTCATGGCCCTACTCAAGCCAATGTCATTGACAAAGCCTGTTAATCTCATCCAATTCCCATTTGATCTATTTTTGTACTTCAACATGGCTGTGTCCCATAACACAAAAATTATATCCCTATTCTTGTCCATAAGGACTTGGATAATGAGACAATGTGTACCTGCATTACACATTATATAGTCCCAGAAATATCACATTTCAAATAAAGGAGGAACACATATAATGTGAACCAACACTACAAGTCATGTGATCTGTAATTATGAATTGTAATCGCATGTGAGTGACTCAAAACCCTATATTTAAACATTAAACCCACGTATCTTACCCTAGTGAATCTATAAAAGTACAAATAGGTTTATAAACCCATAAAAATTAATTGGGATGATGATGTGCATCTCATAAATATACATACCCCATTGTGAAACTAAAAATATATATCTCTAATGTGAAACCCAGAACCTACAACGACTTGATCTGGTGTTGATCGGTGTCAATAATGGGGTTTGATAGTTGCTCCTCTTCATGATTTGGCCTTGGGTCATTTATCAATAAAAAGGGGATCCTCCATCTCATCTACCATGTATGCGAACTAAATGGGTGTCTATATGAGTTTATTTTTTAAAATAAATTTATATATAATCAACATGTTTTCCAATGCTCACCCTCAACATGGAACCCAATGCCAAAAAACAGTATATCGAACCAATGGTAAAACCCATGTTTTTAACTATTCTACAATTTCATATATATTTTTTCTGAAAATCCTCTCAACAATTAGTTGAAATTTCTATAATTAAAGGGTGAGTAATAAATAAAATATTTAATGTATTCAATATCTCTTCACCGGGGTTCTCATGACCCTAGAAATCTATGTTTACTCAGTGCCTATTTTTAGGAATATTCTGTGAAATATTCCATTTTATTTCATGGAAATACCAGAGTAATTACAATTTCCTAATACAATAACTTATATAATTTGTATGATATTTAGAAATTGTGAAACTTATAGTATGTATAAATTAATTGGATAATATATTTTATTCTTATTTATATTTGGAGAATGAGAACATATCCCTTTCTATTTAATGTTTTAATGGTGAATCTGATCATTGATGTTATTTTATTAATCAAAATATAGGAATGAAAGTAATCCCTCACATGTAATGGATGGTATTTTAAGTTATATTCTATGAAAAATATTTAAATAATGTTAGTCAATAATGAATGGAAATGTTATTCCTAAAACTAACGAAAAAGTACGATGGTTTCATTTCTACCAAGGAATATAATTTTACAACATTGGTCACATATTCACTAAATTTCATTCTAGTCCATTATTGTAAGTTTCATAAAATATTCTTAGATTTGAATGACTTTTTGCCAAGGGATCCAGTTACTTATGTATTCCAAATTTATAAATAACCTTTTTAGTGTTCTAAAAATATCAAGATGGAGTTTTTTGAAATTTATAAGAGTAATGATAAGATAAGATACTAGTGGAATTCAATGGTGAATGATTCATTTATGAAACATGATGTTTTGAAAATTTAATTATGATTTTGTGATAAGTAAGGAATGAAGAATTTTTTAGAATATATTATCGTATCTAGGAAGTGTTACTAATATGGAATACTATGACACATTTCTCATGATTAAAAAGATTATAATAGAGGCAACGAATAGTCTGGTAATAAATAACATGGTCTGAAATTATTAAATTATAGTGATTTGGGACATTAAGCTAACACATGTTTGATTTAATTTTTTAAATTTGGGAATATTCATGATTAGAAACCATTTTGAGTAGTAAAGTATTTATATAATACTATGGTAGATGTGATACACTCAAATGAAGCGGTGAAGTACATTATCTCTCTATTTAAACTATTTCACTGTCCTATTGGATTTGGGATCAACACATTCTTTTTTATTAGGGAAATATACTACTAAAATTGGGAAACAATAAAAATAAATGAATTCAAAAAATTATTTAAAAAATATAGGTGTATTATAATGTAGATAATAATTTATAAAAATATTTTTGTTATAAATTGTTGATATCTTTTCCTGTAAACACTGTTTCCGATATCATGTAAATGTATTATGTTATTATTGGTATGGTTTCATTTATATTTATCATACCTTGAAATGTTGAATATCTAATTAGATTAAAATATAATATTACTTCCATTTGTATAAAATAATTAATTCATACAATTGATAACATACTATTAATCTATAAAATTGATAAAATACTAAATTTAATGTTATCTGTTCCATATTGTTGAGAATAATGTAATTTTTGAAATTTATGATGTTCCAATAGAAACTGAATATATGGGAGAATTTAAAAATTATTTTCCTTTTGTTAATCATTATCATGTTGTTTAGATCACTGTTAATTTAGTTCCAAATGATAATCTAATTTCAAATCCACATTAGATATTTGATTTAGTAGAGTTTTTATAATTGAAAAACATTTTACATCAGTTGAATAATAATGTTTTCATCCACCATGGATATTCACCCTGTGGTATTCCTAGTTCTTTGTTCAAAATTAAAAATGATTATTTGAACCTATTCATCGATTTTATAGGAATGGATAACATCAATGATAAGAACAATTTTTACCTCAAATCAATGATTTTCTCAATCAGCTCTATTGTGACCATTATTTTTCATCAATTGATCTTAGGTCCTTCTTTCCTCTTCTAATGGTGAAGAAGATTAAAATTATATGGATCATGTCACATAATATTTATGAAAATTATATTTCAATATTTTTTCCATTCATATTAACAGACACACTAATTGTATTTATATATCTATAAAATACAGTGATCTATAATGATTTAGATAGTATTTTCATTATGATTATCGATGATATATATCCTATACTCTAAAATAAATTATGATAACGAGAAACACCTAAGGATTGTTTTGATATAAAATAGAATACATAATTTAATATGGAAAATTCAGTATTTGTGAATTTTTCATGAAATATATATTTTTTATATTGGGAATATTTTTTCTCTAAATATGTTTCTAATTTTGATCATAAAAATATATAGCGGGGGAAAAGGAAAATGACTACGAATTTTATATATATATCATGCTTTCATTGATTACCTATTTATTAATAACTTATTTCTGAGAGCATTTCTAATTTATCTAGACCTCTTACATTGTTAATATGAAATTGAGTTAAATTAATTTGGAATAAGTAATGTGATGTCTTCTTTCATGAATTTAAAATAATTTTGATTAATTATACAGTGTTATTTTCTCCAACATGAATTGGTAACTTTTTTATTTTTTATCTTCAAAAAATCTATGGGGTTGATGAATGGAATTTTTTTGGTGGTGGAATGAAACATCATATCTAAAACACAGTTTCATGTATTTTCTGTGTGTTTCCAAGGGGATTTATTTATTGGGTCGGAAAAACAAAATAGTTACCTTATTCAAGAAGTTTCATGAACCTTATTTTCAAATGAATTTCATCTTTTTAATATGTCTCCGAAAACAGTTATGGACTCACATTAATCAATAGGATAGGATTTTGGTCTCATTGGACCTTTTTCGGGGTAATTATGTCCAACTCTGCCACTCTATTATAAATTATGATATAATCATGAAACCTTTATTAAATCCTAATAATGAAACTATTCACCATTATATTAAAACACAATTATTAGGAATTAGTGTCTTAAGAATCATCTGTATGTATCTTAAGTTCTTCATCAATGGATTCATATGTATGTTTTTGAGGTTCACCATCAATGAAAACATTCTATAAGTATATATTATATATTCTTATGTCATTTATTGTCATGATGATGGTTTTACGACACATAGTGGGGTGCTTAAATATTTATCATCATCTATGAAGACCATAATTGTTTTAATGGTGGGATTAGTATCAAGATATGTGATACCTATGTCTCCTTGTGAAATGAATCATAACCAATGTTGATTAGTGCAACTTAATGGGGGTAAATTGTACCTCATATGGTCATGTGATTGGGACCAAACCATGTATTTTTACGTCATATGGAAATGATGACTATAAACAAGGTTCCTAGTCAAAGGGATAGTATTGGACTTATATTAAAGTGTTTCAAGGGACCTAGAAGGGTTGTATCCTCATAGGATTGATGGGTTTCTACTGGGAATAAGCCCTAGAAAAGGTTATACCTAATTTGGGTGTTGGGTTTGAACATCATGGATGAATCCTGTGTATAATTTCTATATAGAAATTAGGGGCCACATTTTTTAGAATGTTCAGGAATATTCTTATGGAGACGTCCCAAGGACATGCTGAGAGGAGGATCCATAAACTGAATCTCCCTTGAGACAGGTAAGTTTTTCCACTTGGGGATTTTACTTGTAGGGATTATGCATTAGCTTCCCATCTCTTCTAAGAGACTCATAGTGTAAAAACTATCATGGAGGAGTGGAAATTAGGAGGCCCATGTAATTAGATCAATGAGAATATAGAACATGTAGGTGACATTGTTATGGAGATTATACAAAATAGGTGGCCTTAGGGAATGTGAGAGGATGATCCAGAAAATGATACCATTCCAAAGATAGATATATAATCATTAACTTATCATGATCATCACTAAACTCTAATCCCATACGATTCATTCTCAATTTGAGAATTTAGAGGAAGTGGATGATATTACATTCCATGCCCTCTACTGCATTCGATGGTGGATGAGGCAGAGGCTATGGAAGAGGTGGGGCTTAAACTTTCTCAACTCATCACCTATTTTTGGATCCTGAATGAAATAAGTTGGACTATCATTAGGGGGTTCCCTAGGTAAATTCATCACCTCTTCCCTTTTTCATATGTGTAATTGAGGATGATGGTGTGGAAATGGATGATTTATATCTCTACCTATCCTGATGGTGAATACAAGATGATGCCTACTCTTGGGATCCTTATTACCATATTAATGAATGATCAAGAACATTCTAGGGATACCCCTTATTCGGTATGTGCTAGTATAACATCATTTTTCACAGATATTTATGATCAAGAAGGAACATTGGAGTTCCCTATTCTCAATTTATAAATTACAAAAGGATTTGGGGGAGTTCTTGTCTTGGTCACACTCAATAGAGGGATCCAACAGAAGAGATTCACTACAATTGGTGGTTTGAATGATGGTTAAAAAGTTGCCTCTCCAATGTGAGGCTTGGTAAAACAAAAGGTGTCATGTATAGTGGACCTGGGATAACTAGGGTTTTTTATATAGGTTGGACTTGAAGGAGATGGATAATGAAATTTGGATGAAGGAAATCATATGAAATAGCATATGTTTTTGGCCTTTCATTTGGACATAAGGATCTCCTTAGGATTCAATGGGAGGGTCTTCCACAATTATGGATATTTAGTAGGGGACTTTACAAAAGTATTATTTAAATAAAAGGGGTGGATCCTTATTCATGTCTTTTGGGTTTCACACATTTTTGGAAATTTAATTCCCCTACCCTATATAACTTACTACTTATTTATATATTAAAGAGATCCTTAAGTGATTTTGAGTTCATGCATGAAGGACTGGGATGAGAAGATATTTTAAGATTCATTCACTCTTCTAGTCATGTAAAATGTATATATATGGGTACTTATTAATAGGAAAACTAAGGAACCTATGTGACTAAATTCATCCATTTAGGTCAATTGTTCATGTTTCTAATGTAGGGAACACATTCAGGTCATTTCTAATCATGTTATGCCATGCAAGTGGGGACTATTGGAGCCTATTTCTGTGAAGGTGAGGGTGTGTGTAGTTTGACCTACGTGAGTTCCTTGACTACTTATCACCCATTTACAACATTTAAATTTTTTATATGAAATTATAAAATCCCTACGTGAATAATTTAGTTTATAACACCCCACTTCCACCCATTGTAAGGATTGGATTCGATGGACAGAAGATTGTATTGTCATAAGGTAAAGAAATATGCATATTGATGAATCCTTCAATCATTGGCCTCCACATTTTTTTATACCCTCAAGATGACTTCAAAAATTAGTTCTTATATTATGGAAGAGATATATGGAAATCCAATTAATTATATTCACTATATTAATTAGTTATACAGGTAGCTCGCATAGATCTGTCGTGCAGGTCAGCCATGTAGGTGGTCCATGATGTTGAGTAATCATCATTAAATAGTGATGCCAATGTGATGAGATTCAACTCACCACTCATTTTTCGCTCATCACATAAGTACTTTACACAACTTTATATCAATTGCCTTTTCATCATTCTCCTCTCGCATACCATAAGTATATATGATAGATTCTTGTGAAAAAATACACGATGTAACATAGGAGACTATCCTATAGACAACCACTTTGAGGGACCTACGTGAGGCCACATGGGTGATTGACCTTCACATGGTCACTCCATTGTTAAATTTTTAATTTTTAATGAAAACATAAAAATATTAACTTAATTATAATGAACATACTTTTCAATTTTTATAGATATCCATTGGAAACTCAAAGTGTTTTTGGTGATTATGGCTCCACATGTGTTAGGAAAATTCTAAAGGCATTCAGGACATATTTTTATAACATATATCAACACATCCTTTAATAATATTGAAAATTCTTAAATATTTACTAGCATTATTACCCACAATGTTACTATCTTAAATTTTAGGATCACATAGTTTTGATAGAGGCATTCATCATAATGTCGTATAGTTATTATTCTAAAGACTCGTTTCATGGAGAACACTAACAATCCCACTAACAACATCTCCACCAGGTGAATTTTAATCAATGATTTAATATTACCCTCTCTATGTTATCTTCATCATAGCATGTGCACTCTGTATATGAAGCCTTTCACCCAAGAATAGAAACCAAATTACTATTATTTTATCATATATTCATCCAAAAGTGATCAATCGAAAGGTATGATTGAGGATTAGGTCATTGGTTTTGGAGATGGAGTCAAGCCTATGTGGATATGGGTGTACTCGGTGTGCCACAAATATGTATAATTTATGATCGAGTTATAAAAATTCAAAATCTATTAAGATTTTTAGGTGGCTCAGACATGCATATACAAGACACTATACATCATCCCTAAGTTTTTGAGTTGTTGGAGCTCTCAAATGAACAATCACCATCTGACACAAGCTAAATTCGACATCACTTTATCATATTTCTACATGAACTCTTATGCATCATTTCTAGTGTTATGTATGATGAAATCATACCACTGAAATAAGCATGGGATAATGTTTAAAGGACACCAACATCACCCTGTTAGCTATTTAAATTACCCCTGAAGTCCAAGAAGGAGGAAACTAAACAAAGGGGTGACGTCCATTACAAATCATGGATAAATGGATTCACTAATAAAAAACAATAAATACCAATATACCGTCACCCAATAGGAATACCCTCGCTATAGATTCAATGAATTCTTGTCTAATTTTAGGTTATAACTGGCCAAGTCATGTATTACCAATAGGGAAATAATACTATCGTTGATATCCTTGGAATACCATTATTTCCAACATTCTTACGTGTGCTTGGGTACATAACTAATTCTAGTCCAAGAATCCAATAGTGGTATGATTATGAGAATGTTTTCATTTTGGATTTATTAATAGAAGGGAACCATATAAGGTTGGTATCACCAATTCTTGTGAAAATATACTAGTTATTAACTCTCATATATATAGGGAGCACCACATAATAAATTTAATGGACATTTTATGTTCAACGAGGGTGGATTTCTTATAATCCTAGGTTCCAACACAGTGTTCGGTGGTGTTGAAGTTCATGAAGGAATGTTTCATCAATTTGTTTTGAATATTTCTAGTATTCATCCTTTTTCTATGAAATATGAAAAATCATGGAAGAATTGGAACATACTAAGAGAGTCTAACAACTTCACATATGATGATATTCATATTGGAATATTTAATGAAAATGGAAATGGTAATGATGATATGTGGTTATAAATTATTTCATTCAATTGCAGTGTGTTGGAATCCTGTATTAACCATGAAATCATATTTGAAGCATATTCTCCAGGTCAATTTTCCCAAAAATTCATGTGTCCAGAAATGTCAAATATATCCCCCCATTTATTAGGTTCGCAAAACACCCAATTGAGTCCTATAAATTTTGGATCCTTACGGCCCATGAGGTATCCCAAGCATTGATCAAGCTACCTCCATCATTTGTATCCATTTAGTTAATCTCTAGGTACGCGAGTTCTTAGATTTTATCATACCCTTAAGTGGTGATAATGGAAAGCATCCCCATAAGTAAAGGCCACAAAGACTATTGGAAATGTCAGTCTCCATTGGATGGATTAGACCAAGGTGATGAAGTTGAAGCTCTAAAGTCATAAAAATAATATCATACATGGGCCATAGGTAATGGTAGAGTTGAAAGGAACACATCTTCTAAGATGATGATTTTTACTAATCCCCACTAGGAGGAAACCTGAGGTCCATTCACATAGTATCTTGCTAGAGTATATTTGACTAGTTTTTCAATTATGTAATGATATATTTGGTCTTCCTCACCACAATCCTAATCAATAGTGTATTATGCTCAACATATATAAATCCAATCAAGGTAAGGAATAAAATGTGATATCATAGATTTATGGGTTTCCACCAAGATGGAATATGTATCAAATAGCTTCAAAATATATTATAACCCTCTGATATTCACCCTAAATGTTTTTCTGAGGTGGGGTAATATAATAAAGATATAGATATATTAATATATGTAACCACTGATCAGATCACAGCCACAAAGACATATACTAATAATATAGATCATGGTTTTTATGAGGGAATAGTTTGAAAATATAATGATGAAAGTGATTAATTTATAGATGTTATTGACATAATAATATTTCATTTTCAGTTGAATATATAAACATTTTTGAATGTAGATGATGTTTTAAAAAGGAACCCATTTGATGTATATAATGTGGTGTCACAAGAACAATCCTTCCCAAAGGAACACCTCTAAAGGTAACCTAATCATATTTGATGTATTTACCCATGAGACTGGGAAGTTATCTCCATTTTAAAGGCAAATAGAAAAGGAGATGTAGGGGAAACACTGGAGATGCAGGGGAAACACTTTCTACCTCTATTTCCTATATTTGAGATTACTAAAAAGGGCATCTCTCCTTAAAATGAAGACAATAAAAAATGGAAAGTCCTATTGTGAAGATAATATTTATTCATACGTATCCATAATATAATTTAGTTCATTTACCTTATCGGATTCACTAATTGGATCATGTGTTCAAATTTTAGGTTTTCCCCACTCTCCTCCCTTATGGGTTCTAACACGAATCATCCAAGGGCTGATTTGGAAATTCTAGGTGAGGAATAGACATACGTTGGTGTGTCTATTCCTATGAAAAGAAAAGTTCTAAGAGTTAAAGCCTCATCTATTCCAATTACTATTGGGAGGGAGGATGATCATGGTAATGTGATATGAACATCATAATATGTCATGTACCAATCACAGAATTTCGAGGTTTATGATATTTCAGACATATCTCATATTGTGGATGGCCCTATGACCACTACCACTGGTCTGGTTCTGATCATAGAAGTAGATGATAGGTATCATAGACCATTAAGAGATGGTAATGCTACAAATATATATTATGTGAGGCCTAAAAGGTTCATTCTTTCAGAGAAGGAGGAAGATATATCCAATGGAAGAACCTTTTGGGATATGGAAAAAATTTCTCATATATCCCTATTACTAACGATTCTACAAGACATAAAATCATCATATAATAAACTAATGAAAATGGATGAAATATGTCATGTTTTTTTTTCATATAACCTTGACGGATTTTAACGAATTTAGTATGGAATTATTCATATATAGTTTTTACTATTTTATGTTTTAAAACACATAAATCTTTCAGAAATTTGATATCTTAATCCAAGAATCTTCAATGGGATAATTTATCAATAGAAAAAATTGAAACGAAAATCCATGACCAAGGAATAAAATACCATCATCCTCTCATTTTTAGGTAACAATAATTAGTGCCCCAAAGTGGAAGATTCTTGAGATCCTTCTATACCAATTTCAAGGAAAAATATTAAGGCATTTAATTATAAGTAGATCCTTACTCAAAACACTAATACTTGTGGTGTGAGGTAGAGATCAATACGAACTGCTGATCCATAAATATGTGAGTATTAGTAACTATGGTAATTGATTCCCTACCTATTATATCTTATTATCCCTTAATGTTAACAATGTGTCCCATCAATTATCTTGTTCCATCGACTTCAACGGATGAGCTTGAGGGAGGATCCCCCAAGACAATTCATTAGTCAATATAAAGATAATATTATACAAATTTTTATGTATTTTAATAGGGTTCCTCACTAAGTTCATTAATATTGGATTACATATCTCCCTATAAACTATGATTCAATTCAGACATAGAGAGAAATAATGAAATTTTCTCCTTAAGCTGCTTCATCTAGCATGACATCTGGAAGTTAATCATAGAGATTCCACTCAAAGATCTTTCATCTCAACTTAGCTGACTCCCAACCATGTTTTCTATTTTTCGTTATGAAATATTTTATTGTCATATGATCCAACATACTGTGAATTCAATCATTTTGTGATGGGAAGTTGATAAAAGATCACAATAGGATGGGATATAGCTTGTTGGAATGTTTTTACGATAATACAGTTGTTGTGTCCCAGGGGATTCTCATACATTCCATAGAAGTGGCGAATAATCAATGCCTCATTGATTATAAATACCTCCAAATGGAACTCCTTCATGAATAATTTGATGTTGTGATAGAAGATATGGTCAAATCCACCAATCCAGGAAGAGGATCTTAGCATATGGAAATGATGTTGTTAGTCTGGAGAAAGAGAAACTTAATCACACTAAAGTGGTCATCACCGCACATCTAGATGCACTGCGACAAACCATTGTTAATAAAGGAGCTATAATTCAATAGATTAATTCCTATTTTGAGAAACACTTGTAAAACATCAGGTATCTACTCCAATATGTGTACACTATATCAAATTTTAAAACATTATTGAAAATTATTTTATTAACAATCAACTATTTATGTGTTCTTATCCTCATTCTACACATAACTTAATGTGGAAACTAAATTACATGATTTAATTACACAACATCAATGTTTTGAAATTATTAATATATGAATGGGAAAGTTCATGAATGTTTTTCTAAGTATTTGGACCTAGAGAGCATAGTTTGACTTATGCTAAAGTAATATGGTACAAGCAACAAACATTTTTTCTTTTGATTCAACTCCCTACTTTTTCTTATGTATGATATAAGGGTGAATTCATGACATATACATGGATTTCTCATAGGACTCTCTTTATGCGTTTTCAGCCTATCATTTTAAATAATATTTATTTTCATTTCTAATTTTTGTTTTCGAAAACCATAAGAATTTCATGTTTACTAAGATCAAACTAGTATTTTTCCTGGGGTTTCATATTGTTATTTTTCAACCTAGAGAGTACAACATATCTTTTTATGGGTTTTTAAAGTCATGTATGTTATAATAATGGAAAAAAAATTTCCTGATAAACATCTTTCACCATCAGTTATGGGATGTTTACAAAAATAGTGATTTCTGAAATTTAATGTTCTGAAATTATTTAAATATACAAAAATGGATTTTATGTCATGAATTTTGTATTTATAGATATGGAACATGATATGAGACAAGTATGAATTGAATGATCACATACCATGTTTGAAAATAATTTTTCATGAAGACATTGTTTGGGAAAATATAGATATATGTGGATTCTCTTGAGAACCCTCTCCTACACAGATACCGTTCGGAAAGGAACATGAATGAGAAACTACTCCTACAAATATTTTCATTCTATTTCAATCCCATGGGAAATATATTTTGTATTCAAGCTTTTGAGTGGGTTCATGGGATAAATCTAGTACATTCTGTCCAAATCAGTGTAGCGTCCAAAAATGAAGAAAAAACTATTTGGATACTTTAGAAGCTGGGACTATAATGGATAATCTTGGAAGAACTAAAAATCTTGATGGAGTGAGCACTATTCCATATATAATTCTTTAGGGTAATGTGATGGATGACCAGTATCTGGAGGAATGGTGCATCACTGATGAGGGTTGATGAATCATGTAGTTTAATGTTATTCAACAGTGATATAGATTAAGAATTTTAATACCTTATGGAAAGGATATTAGGGGATTCAATTTAAAAAAAATTCTTTAAAAGAAATAATAGTGATTGTCCACATCATGGGGACCAGGCCTAGAATGTTTCATTACCTGTCAGGATTGACGAGGGAAACTTGTAATCAATAATCTGGTGGCTCTCAGATCAAGAAAGTGATATGGGAAACGTAAGAGTATTGACCGAATACCATGTTCGAGAATAAGTTTTCAGAACAAAAATTTTAGTGATTATGGAAAAATAAAAGGTTTCTTCTAAGGAAGGATGTTCCTATGGTTGAGAGGCCTCTTGAGGATAAATTATGTGATTCCAAACTGGGTGTTTCATTGGATATTCAAAAAAAAAGATTATAACGACCCAATCATAACATATATATAAATTACTGAATTTTTTCAAAATATTTCATACATTACATGTAGAGGCCCGAATCTTGATGTACATGGACATTACATTACTTTTGCGGAATACTTAGTACATAACAAAAACACATGCACAAGGACGGTAATAGTTTAGTGTCTTTGGAAACTCGGAAGATAATCTTCTAATCGTGGTGAAAGATCTTCAATATCTCCCATAAAGATCTTCCTTTTTTTTTCTTACCTAAAACCTTTCTTTATATCATGGGGAAAAGAAAACATAAAAGGGTGAGCTCAAATGCTCAATAATGGTAAATAAAAGAAATATCAATCACATCATATTCATAAGAACATAACATTTTGGAAATCTTAACCTGCAAAAGAGATCATAATATCATAACATGGAATAAATCATAGTAGTGAAATGTAATCCCAATAATCATAACATAAAACATGAAACTTTGTGTCATATACACATAATCATAAGGAATCATTTATTAATAGTCAAGACTCATTTCCAAGACTATCTTAGTGGACAAAGTCCATTTCTGAACCGAGTTTACTCCTCATTTCAGTCCTGTTTCACTGAACCGGTTTAACCTGCCGTTCTAGCCATGTCTATCTCATGAGATATGAAATATTTACCCAATGCATTGGAGGGATATATAGGTCCCACCCATCTCATAATGATACCATTCTTATGTGTGCCACAAAACCATAAACCATACATCATAGCATAACCCATGTAATAAAAATGGGAATCTTAAACATCTTGACATCATAAAACAATTCATATAAGATAAAAGAATTCATAAAAATATTTCCATCACAACATAATAAAATTAATGTAATAATAGGGATAGAAACAGAACCCTATATTATCTTAGATGGAAAATAATTTTGATAAAATACTTGAACTCCATTCTTGAGGAAAATATACTTTCTACTTCAAAAACACTTTTCCTTTCTTAACATGTCATACAATTCTAAACTAAAAGAAGTTGATTAAAAATAAACTTGAAAACTTGTAAAGTAAGCTTCTTGTAAATAATGTTTTAAAAATCCATTCATGCCGTATAAGTTAAAAAAACATTTTTCTCGTACTTTTGTTGGAAAAGTCAAAAAGTACCTCGTATGAAAAATGACAAAAGATACCTTTCATATATTTTACTAAAAACTCACTGAAGGGTAAAATTGGATTTAAACAATTGTATGTGGATGGAAAAAAATATTACATATTGAGGAAACATGGATGTGGATGATAAAATACACCCCGGTAAATTCCAAAGTATAAATAATCTCAGATAAAAATGAGATTGTGATATTTCCCTTACCTTAGGCCCGATTTTCTTCGTAAGTGTCCGAACCTCATATATAATGATTTAAATAATGTCATTGACTTATTATAGAATCATAACAATTGTTATGATATTATATATGGTTCAATTATGACTTTATATTACCCGTTATTTTGTAAATTACATGTTAAAGAGCGTTTTTGGTAAAATTGATTCATTTGTTGTACGTGTTTTGAATTGTAATTATTCATATGATTACATAGATCATGATTACTTAATTACAGAATATAAAAAATGATTTATATATAATATATATTCAGAATATACAAATATATAATAAATCAGTAAATGGATAGAAATACATCATTCATGGAGACGGTAGGTCGTACGTACGCATGAACACTGTTTTCGTTTCCTTATTGAGTTGAATGGAATTACGTAGATGACATACATATATATACACATAAATCCAGTATCATTATTATTTCATATATTTCATGATTACTTATTATATATACTTTATAATCATTTATGAATGGTTAAAGTGGAGAATGAATCCCATCGCGTCGTTGAGACGGTAGTCCGTACGTACGCACGAGCGATGATATCGTTCTCATGATCGTGGGACTATATTGGAGTGTATGTATACTATTTCAGAATCAATATTACTTTACAATAATCATATATAGTTATTATTTACACCATTATACCCATCAAAGTAAGGTGGTGGTGGAAAATAGATTCCACCACGGCGTGGAGACGGTATTCCGTACGTACGCACGCGTGGTGATTTCGTTTTTCGTAGGATGGATAGATGGTGAAATAGGGTTGTTTCATACTTATAATAACATATAATTATATGAGTGATACTGATTTTATTACTTCATAATGAAACAACCTAAGAAGAAGAAGTATAAGAAGGAATAAAGTTGAAAGAACCGGTAACGGACATTACCTCTTCTTTGAAGCGCCTCTTTGAGATCTCCTTTTAGGGAAATAAATTGGTCTTTGAGGAATACTAGAACCTCTATAATGTTTCTAGGGAAGTGGAGAAGATAATGTTTGAGGGGTTGGCCGAGCATGAAGGCTCAAAGTGGTGTGAGGAAGAGAGGGAGGGGGTGCCCTTTTATAAGGGATGAGAGGGGCACCATTGGAATAACTAAAAATATTATTTTATTATAAAGCAAAATTTGGTTTTAAATAGATCGAAATTGATTTATTTAGAAGATAAGGTGGGGATGTGTCGAAATCCTCTCATACAATAGAATTTAGACATGTTTAGGTTTCTATTTTAACCTTATCATTTATATTTAACTTTAAGTTAGATAATTTTACTTTTACCGAGTCTTCTTGTTTTCTTACACTATAAGGTTAGTAAACTTATTATATCAAGCCAAACGAACCCCAAGTTGTTTATTATTAATATATATAACCGTATCTAAGTCATTTTGCCGAACCTTAGATTTTTAGGAATAAAATAACAATTAATAATATAATATTTATTTTAAAAACTATTTTATGTCAATTTTGACACTATTTAGTAATTGATTTTTGTGAAACTTATAAAAGAATTATTAGTTCGAAAAAATTTAATTAAATCAATGATAACATGTCATATTAACCTAGAATATTAGTGTAATTCATAAAGAGTCTTAAATTACATTTATTTTGGTATCTATAACATCAATTATTTCAATATTTCATTACTAAGATAATTACTACATCATCTTTGTGTCATAATAAATGATAATTATTTAATCCCTAAAAATTCAAAATAAATTTCTATGATATATATAATTTTATTAGATTTCTGGAGACTACTCATGTTTGAAGTTTCATTAAGTTTATCACAAAATTAAGATTAATATACTCATAAGATTTAAGAGAGTGACATGTTGTCACTTTCTTTGGTTTTAATAATAATTAAATTATTTTCATAATCAAAAGTCCATAAAATGAATCTAATCAGACCCTTAGGTTATATTAGTCTACATTTAGTCATCCAATAGAATTCCGGCATGTGTTAGGGTAATTTTATAATATTATATTCACCCTTAATTGCCTGATTTACCTTTAACAACGGTAAATAAAATTTACCGTAGTTACTATTCATAATTCCAAAAAATAAAAAGTTTCATATTAACATAATTTGGACCCACTGATTCCAAATATGGAATCCATTTTTTTCAAATTCAATACACAGATGTTTCAGAAATTAAATTAAAATTAATCCCGTTGTCGAAAGAGAACGGGTTTTTCTTTAAAACATTGTAAAAGATTGAATTAATTTAACCTACGAATTTAATGTAAAATCAATGCTAATGAAATAAATTATATTAAATGTTAAAAATATATTCTATTTATACTTTAAAACCATTAAATAGGATAATTTAACCCTATAAATTATTGCGATGAAAAAAGTTGTTTTTAATTAAAATATAGCGTGTTTTTACTATTCATCAAAATATGAAAGTTACCAGAATAATATGAAAAATTTATCCAAAGTGAATTTTTATTTCCTGATTCCAAATAATAATTTTATTTTGTCAAATTTAACTTATAAACATGTCAAAAACTAGATTTAATGTGGGTGCGCCATCAAAAGGCGGCAAAACTGCATTTTTTTAAAAATACGTATTTTACCCAAAATATTTATTTTGTTCTTATACCATGTTCTAGAAAATGTGTAAGATGAATAATAATGTTTTAAAATTAAAAATTTAGTAAATTTTATTCATAACGGCTAGTTCATAATAATATTATAATAATATATCATTGTTTAGTAAAACCCGGTATTGCGTACAACACACGCTATCGAGGAAGGTCGTGATTGCGTGTAATGAAAGACATGTCAGGGTTGCGTGTTGTGTAAGAATCCTTTATTATTTCATATAAAACAATACAACCATATTTCATTTATACATTGAATATATATATATATATATATATATAATCAATGTTTTGTAGAATAACTATTATCAAAATTGTGTGTAACATGATCCAAGAATAGTGTTGCGTATACTGCAAGCTAATACGGTGTTGCGTATAGCGCAAGGTAATCTTGTTGTAGCATACAACACAAGAAATTAATGAAATTAAAATAATAGTTTTCATAAATTCTCGGGGTGTTACATTCTACCCTCCTTAAAATGAATTTCTCCCTCGAAATTCATCGTGGTTATAAATGGTTTACTACTCGAATGTTTGTTTAATAGAAACCTACAACGTAAAAAGGAATACCAAAACATGGCTTTAAAGACTAAAGTATGAAATGTAACGGTTACCCAAATTAACTCATCACTGGGTTTCCACATAGGAGATCATAGGTGAAAATATGGATATGGAAGAAAAATCTAACCATCCAGTTTTGATGTAGAGTGGTAGAGAACATGGCTATGAAAATTCCAACAATCAAAAAGATATAGATTTGTGATGATCTAAGGTGCCATCTGATTCATCGGATATAAGGGAACTAGGACAACATTTTTGGTTTTCAAGATCATTTCCCTAAAGTTGATGTATTAAAAGAAATACTTACATGATTTTGGTACAATCTCACTGTTGTTCGTGAATTGAACAATTTCCACTTCATCCCTTAAAGAAATGAAGTTGAATTTGTTATTCTTGATGTGTTAGCAGATCATGTGATAGAATGATGGGTCATTCCATCTCTTTCAAACAAAAGGTTAGAAAAAGTTATAAGTCCATCTTATTGTTAGATTAATCGTATATGCTTCCAAAAATGAACTTATACTTCATATATCATACCGCCTAATAAAATAAAACTAGTTTCTACTAACCAGGGAATTCCTGTAGGCCAGTGGTAGGCGATAAAGGCCAGTCACACTTCGGTTGTGGGTTTGATTCCCACAGCCTTGTCCGACGCGATGGGCTGTCGCCCATTCTGTAGGTTTTCCTTTTTCTAAAATTATATTACTATAACATCCCATCAATAATATCGAAAAAACTTCTATCCTTAAACAATACTAACATATGTCCAACAGAATCCATTACAATCTTTAGGCTTATCCATAATACTGCAGTCCACTCTCTTAATATTGTGAAAACGATTACCTGAGATTTAATACCATCGTTGATCACCATATATCATAAGATATGTCTTGTTGGTCACATTCCAAACATTCGAAGGCCTTAATCATGTATTCTCTTGGAAAATGAATACCCATTAAACCTTAGTTAAAACAAAAATGCTGTCAAAAGTTAACTCTTTCAACATACCAAAATCCAAAAATTCTATATAATCCAACCATGATATAGCCTTCTCCTTATATCAGTCATGAGCTCATGAATACTATCAAACATTTAATTTTCTCCTTATCCCTTCATTATGCGCATATCATCTACTATCCAAAAATATCTGAATAACCTTTCATGGTTACTAGTACCATTAATCATACACTTTCAAAGCATAGGAAAGACAACAGTGTAACAATCCTTAGATGACTCTTTATTCGATAGTACCATGAGATTACTTATACAACATTACACTTGATAAACATGTAATCATTCCACTACCTTCTTAGACCATTGACTAAACATCAACAATTCTTTCATCTTACATATCATTTGTAGTCTCTTCATCATCATCAACATAAATACTACCCATACGACCATACTGATTCTCTTCATGAGACTTTCCCTTAGGGAATTGGTTTGCATAATGCCCATACATTCCACATTTAAAACATTTAACAATTGTTGATGTCGTAGAAATACCATTATCCTCATCCATGGTGTTAACTGTACCTTTTCCTTTGCACTTACTAGCTTTGTGTCCTTCTTTTCCACACCCAAAACATCTTCCAGTTCCTTTGAAACATTTTCCTTGATTCATCTTCCCACATGATTTACATAGGGGAAATTGAACTTTCTTTCCTCTATGATCATCATGAAACTCCATCTTTCTCTTATTAGTCGAGTCAGGAAACGTACAAAATTTGAGTTTATTGATCATATTATGATATTGCTGATTAGGCATAATAACAATGTTTGGACTTCCAGACCCCGTTTCATTTGGTTTCTCATGAAGAAAATCATTCCACTGTCTATCATATCATCCATTATCGTGAATCTTTCTGTTTCCAGCCATTTTCTAAATCCCAAAAAGAATAGTGTGAGAGGAAAAAATCATGCTAGGTAAAAC
This sequence comes from Viscum album, assembly GCA_963277665.1. Lineage (NCBI taxonomy): Eukaryota > Viridiplantae > Streptophyta > Magnoliopsida > Santalales > Viscaceae > Viscum > Viscum album. The sequence goes on along the minus strand of OY728135.1, from coordinate 439,842,214 downwards.
AACATAGTAAAGGGGGAGTATCCTCAATATCTAACATCTTAGGTTAAATTCTATGATCGTTACCGTAGTTCTAGGACTGTATCCTATACGTATACTTATCCTTAGGGACATCCCTAGATATACCACACAAATATCTCTAGGGATCTCACTAACGTTTTCGAATCCTAGTTTCCAAAGGTTGACTAAACCATTCCTTTGATACCAACTGTAGAGACCCGAAGCTTAACGTACATGGACATTACATTACTTTTTCGGAATACTTAGTACATAACAAAAACACATGCACAAGGACCGTAATAGTTTAGTGTCTTTGGAAACTCAGAATATAATCTTCTAATCGTGGTGAAAGATCTTCAATATCTCCCATAAAGATCTTCCTTTTTTTTCATACCTAAAACCTTTCGTTATATCCTGGGGAAAAGAAAACACAAAAGGGTGAGCTCAAATTCTCAGTAATGGTAATCAAAAGAAATATCAATCACATCATATTCATAAGAACATAACACTTTGGAAATCTTAACCTGCAAAAGAGATCATAATATCATAACATAGGATAAATCCTAGTAGTGAAATGTAATCCCAATAATCATAACTTAAAACATGATACTTTGTGGAATACACACATAATCATAGAGAATCATTTTTTATTAGTCAAGACTCATTTCCAAGACTATCATAGTGGACAAAGTCCATTTCTGAACCGAGTTCACTCCTCGTTTCAGTCCTGTTTCACTGAACCGGTTTAACTTGTCGTCCCAGCCATGTCTATCTCATGAGATATAAAATCTTTACCCAATGCATTGGAGGGAGATATAGGTCACACCCATCTCATAATGATACCATTCTTATGTGTGCCACAAAATCATAAACCATGCATCATAGCATAACCAATGTAATAAAAATGGGAATCTTAAACATCGTGACATCATAAAACAATGCATATAAGATAAAAGAATTCATAAAAATATTTCCATCACAACATAATCAAATCAATTTAATAATATGGATATAAACAGAACCCTATATTATCTTAGATGGAATATAATTTTGATAAAATACTTGAACTCCATTCTTGAGGAAAATAACCTTTCTACTTCAAAAACACTTTTCCTTTCTTAACATGTCATACAATTATAAACTAAAAGAAGTTGATTAAAAATAATATTGAAAACCTGTAAAGGAATCTTCTTGGAAATAATGTTTTAAAAATACATTCATGACGTATAAGTTAAAAAAACATTCTTCTCGTACTTTTGTCGAAAAAGTCAAAAAATACCTCTAATGAAAAATGACAAAAGATTCCTTTCATATCTTTTACTAAAAACTCACTAAAGGGTAAAATTGGATTTAAACAATTTTTTGTGGATAGAAACAATATTAAATATTGAGGAAATATGGATGTGGATGATAAAATACACCCCAGTAAATTCGAAAGTATAAACAGTCTCAGATAAAAATGAGATTGTGATATTTCTTTTACCTTAGGTCCGATTTGCTTCGTAAGTATCCGAACCTCCTGTATAATGATTTAAATAATGTCATTGATTTATTCCAGAATCATAATCATTGTTATGATATCATATATGGTCCACTTATGACTTTATATTACCCGTTCTTTTGTAAATTCCATGTTAAAGAGTGTTTTTGGTAAAATTGTTTCATTTGTCGTACGTGTATTGACTTGTAATTATTCATATGATTACTTAGATCATGATTACTTAATTCCAGAATATAAAACATGATTTATATATAATATATATTTATAATATACATATATATAATAAATCAGTAAATGGAAAGAAATACACCATTCATGGAGACGGTAGGTCGTACGTATGCATTAACGCTGTTTTCGTTTCCTTATTGAGTTGAATGGAATTAAGTAGATGACATACATATATATGCACATAAATCCAGTATCATTATTATGTCATATATTTCATGATTACTTATTATATATACTTTATAATCATTCATTAATGGTTAAAGTGGAGAATGAATCTCATCACGTCGTGGAGACGGTAGTCCTTACGTACGCATGAGCGATGATATCGTTCTAATGATCGTGGGACTGTATTGGAGTGTATGTATACTATTTCAGAATCAATATCACTTTAAAATAATTATATATAGTTATTATTTACACCATTATACCCATCCAAGTAATGTTTTGGTGGAAAATAGATTTCACCACGACGTGGAGACGGTATTTCATACGTACGCACGCGCGGTGATTTCGTTTTCTGTAGGATGGATAGATGGTGAAATAGGGTTGTTTCATACTTATAATAACATATCAGTATATTAGTGATACTTATGTTATTACTTTATAATGAAACTACCTTAGAGGAATAAGTGGAAGAAGGAATAAAGTTAAAAAATCGGTAATGGACATTACCTCTTCTTTTAAGAGCCTCTTTGAGATCTCCTTTTAGGGCACTAAAATTGGTCTTTGGAGAAGACCAGAACCTCTAGGATATTTCTAGGGTATTTTAGAAGAGAATTTGGCAGGGTTATGCAGAGCTTGAAGGATCAATGTGGTGTGAGGAAGAGAGGGAGGAGGTGCCATTTTACAAGGGAGGAGAGGGGCACCTTTGGAATAACTAAAAATATTATTTTATTATAAAGCCAAATTCGGTTTTAAATAGCTCCAAATTGATTTATTTTGAAGCTATGGTGGGGATGTGTCGAAAGACTCTCATCCAACAGAATTTAGAAAATTTTAGGTTCCTATTTTAACCTTATCATTTATATTTAACTTTAAGTTAGATAATTTTACTTTTACCGTGTCTTCTTGTTTTCTTACACTATAAGGATAATAAACTTACTATATCAAGCCAAACGAACCCAAATTTGTTTATTATTAATATATATAACCGTAGCTAAGTAATTTGGCTGAACCTTATATTTTTAAGAATACAATAACAATTTATAATATAATATTTGTTTTAAAAACTATTTTATGTCAATTTTGACACTATTTAGTAATTGGTTTTTTTGAAAATCATAACAGACTGATTAGTTCGATAAACGTTAATTAAATAAATAATAACATGTCATATTAACCTAGAAAATTAGTGGAATTCATAAAAAGTCTTAAATTACATTTATTTTGGTATATATAACATCAATTATGTCAATATTTCATTAATAAGATAATTACTGCATCATCTTTGTGTCATAATAAATGATAATTATTTAATCCCTAAAAATTCTAAATAAATTCCTATGATATAGATAATTTTATTAGATTTCAGGAGACTACTCATGTTTGATTTTTCATGAAGTTTATCACTAAATTAAAATTAATATTCTTATAAGATTTAAGAGAGTGACATGTTGTAACTTTCTTTGGTTTTAATAATAATTAAATTATTTTCATCGTCAAAAGTCCATAAAATGAATCTAATCCAACCATTATGTGATATGTGTCTACTTTTAGTCATCCAATATAATTTTGGCATGTGTTAGGGTAATTTTATAATATTATATTCCCCCTTAATTACCCAATTTACCTTTAACTATGGTAAATAAAATTTACCGTAGTTACTATTCATAATTCCCAAAAATAAAAAGTAGCCGATTAACATAATTTGGACCCACTGATTACAAATATGGAATCCATTTTTTCAAATTCAACACACAGAAGTTGCAAAAATTAAATTCAAATTAATCCCGTTGTCAAAAGAAAACAGGTTTTTCTTTAAAATATTGAAAAAGATTGAATTAATTTAACCTACGAATTTAATGTCAAATCAATGCTAATGACATACAGTATATTAAATGGTAAAAATATATTATATTTATACATTAAAACCATTAAATATTATAATTTAACCATATAAATTATTGCGATGGAAAAAGTTTTTAATTAAAATATATCGTGTTTTTACTATTCATCAAAATATGAAAGTTACCAGAATAATATGAAAAATTTATCCAAAGTAAATTTTTATTTCTTGATTCAAAATAAGAATTTTATTTTGTCAAATTTAACTTATAAACATGTCCAAAACTATATTTAATGTGGGTGCACCATCAAAATGCGGAAAAACTGCATTTTTTAAAAAATACATATTTTACCCGAAATATTTATTTTGTTCTTATGCCGTGTTCTAGAAAATGTGTAAGATGAATAATAATGTTATAAAATTAACAATTTATTTTATACTATTCATAACGGCTAGTTCATAATAATATTATAATAATATATCGTTGTTTAGTAAAACCCGGTATTGCGTACAACACACGCTAACGAGGAAGGTCGCGATTGCGTGTAATACAAGACAAGTCAGGGTTACATGTTGTGTAATAATCCCGTATTATTTCGTATAACATAATCCAACCATATTTCATTTATACATTGAATATATATATATATATACTAAATGTTGTGTAGAATAACTATTATCAAAATTGTGTGTAACACAATCCAAGAATAGTGTTGCGTATACTGCAAGCTAATACGGTGTTGTGTATAGCGCAAGGTAATCTTGGTGTAGAATACAACAAAAGACATTAATGAAATTAAAAGAATATTTTTCATAAAATATCGGGGTGTTACATTACATATACACCTTCCCATATATCATATGGGTTTAGTTACTTTGGAAACATGGAACAAAAACTTCTAGTACAGTGAATTATCTTCAATGTATTCCCCAATGATGTACCACTTTACAATTCCTACATAATGAGTTTCATTAAATCTTGTGAAAAAGAATCATATGAAAAAAGTGACATAAGATTCTTAGTAGAGGAAATAAAAGGGAGATACCAATCATTACATAATCCTAATCAATATATACATAAACAAGTCATTTTTATTTCATATCTTGTATATCAAATATCATTATATTGTGTCATGGAATAAACCTTATATGTTCATAAAAAATCTTACATCATATTTCATGAGATCATAACATAAGATATGAAATTGTGGAAAAAACATAAAAATACATCTCTTCCATATTATTCAAGGCTCATTTCAATGACCATCAATGAAAAATAAGTCATTTTCTTAACTATTTTCATTCCTTATTCAAGCCCAATTTTACTGAATAGTTATTTCCCCCATTCCATCCATGTATTATTTAACCAGATTCTCTTTTCATTCCAGTCATTTCTATCTCATGTGATATAAATAATTACCAAATAAATTAGGTGGATACCTCAGTACCACATATCACATAATGAAAACAATAGATATGTGTTCCATAATGACATAAATCATTTATAATGTCAAAACAAATAAAATATAGTCGGTTTCCTAAGCATTTCATCATAGTATAACTCATGGAAATAAAGAAAAATAAAAAGTACCAATCCATCTTAAACATAAACCATTTAAAGATAGAATAAAAATGGAATCATTTTATCATATCCCCAATAAATCATAATTAATATCAAATAATTTTTCCTTAGATAATTATTTTAAAGGATCATATGAAATAATTCTTGAGGAAAATATCCTTTCATTTTGGAAAACAATTTTTAAATAAAAAACAAATAGAAAAAATTTTCAGTAAAAATATCCATGAAAAAATATTTAGTAATCTTTAAAGACTATTTCAGGAAAAGTTGAAAGATCTTTTCCTTAATAATTCCTAGATTATCATCTAAATCACTTTTAAAAAATTTTAAGAAATAATTTATATCATAGAAGACATATTTTAAAATGAAGAGAGAAAAATAATTATACTTAAAAATTCACAAAAATAAGTAGATTTATGATAAAATAATTTAGTAGTAAGTATACACACATCATAAAATAATTTAGGCATATAACATAACATTTTAATCAGAGAATACATACTGAGATAAAAATACCTTACTAATTTGATATCTTTTGAACTGTAAAACACATAAAAGATAGGTCGTAAAATTGATTTGTAAATACCGATCAACATTATAGAAAAGATTGATATATTATATTCATAAAAATCATATGAACCACACAAATAAAACAAGTAGATAATATGAAATATGTCTCACAAAAATAAATGTGAGTCTAGTAATCACTTTACATTTGGTCATATTTCCTTCATATGTATTTGAAACTCATCTTCTTTGGAAAACATCCTTTATATCTCTTATTAGGGACACTATGGTTGGTATTTTAAGAATACAGAAAGCTATATAATTTTTATAGGATATTTTTTAAGAGAAATAGGAAGGGGATGGTCATTCCTAAAATCTCAATGTGATGTGAAGATGTGATGAAGGAGGTGCACTTTTATAATTTTGTTTAACCAATAGTTAACTTATTTATTTTTATCTCCATTAACAATTTTGTTTAACATTGATTTTTTTTATTAGTATGAATTTTTTAAAATTTTAACCATAAATTAACTATTTATCAAATTTTAGATCATATTATAATTTTTTAATGTGTTTTATGATTTTTAAATAAGTTTATAAATTATTATATTGATAATATAACATTTCTATAAAATTTTGAAACTATTCATTGAATTGAATTTTAAAAACATCAAGATAATAATATAACATAAAAAAAATATTTATATATATCCCTAAGAGGTATAGGTAATATACATAATTCCTTTTTTACATTAATTATATAAAAATATATTTATTTTATTATTTTTAATGACTATTATTTGATATTTCCATTAATAAAATAATTACTGCGTCAATGTTATGTACTAATTTATTTAATAATTTTCTTAACTAAAATTAAAAATTAAATATCATGATGAAGATAAATGTTCAATATTTCATAAGAATAATTATATTTGAATATAACATCTAGTTAAGCCTTAATGAAAAATGATATATTATTTAAAACATGAATCCCACTTCAATAAATTTTAATTAAATAAAATATTGTAAATACAAATATCTCATCTATGTTGATAAAAAATTAAAAATGAAACTTATATCATGAATATATGTTTATAAACATAAAAAGTTACAAGTATATTAGTACATAACATAACTTGTGCCCTTGTAGAAACGTAATGGATATTTAAGGAAAGAAAGAGACATTATGTGACATTCTATAATTTAAATATTATATAAATCACTTTTTTGGAAAATTTATGGGTGACCTTTTTTCTATCAACGGTTCAAGGTTATAGTGCACTGTGAATGTGTATAGTAGAAATTGGGTCGAATCCTCGATTATTGTACTTTTTAAATAGTCTATTATTTTTGGGATTTTTATTTTTAATGGGATGATTGTTTGAAGATATTAGATGAAATGATTGATTAATGAAGATTGACTAAACAATTTAATAATTATTGGTGTGATTTAATAATCAGGGAGATAATCATGGGTTTTCCTTGAGATTCTACTTATATTACATTAAATTAACACCCACTTCACATGTTTAATTTGATCATGATTCCGAAGTATTAAGTCTTTATTCCAAGAAGTAAATTTATTAAAGTAGTAATCTCAACAATTAATTGTTTATGGGAGTGTATTTTTGGTTCTGGTAATCCATGGAATTCACATATTAAACAAAACATGTCATTATTCCATGATATTTTATGTTTTACTTAAACAATTATAACCTAATGAATACTCAATGAGAAAAAGCACTAAATCACTTAACATACCCAGATTATAACTCACCAAATGGTAGATTTACTCATCCATTGATAATGATATTAATCTGATTATATTTTTTTTGTGATAAAAATGATGAGATAAAAACAAACAGGATATGAAATGTCTTGTACGCCGAACACACACATGAACAATGAGGAAATAAAATATGTATTTTTGATTTAATAAGAATGAAAAATGGGTAATATATTTTAACATGATTTAATCTGTTTTAAAATAATTAATATTACAAAAAAATTGTGGATAAGAATAATATTTGATGAAAAAGAAACATGCATTAAAATATAATTACAACATAAACACTTATAATATTACAAATAAAGAAGGGCACAAATGTAAATCAAAATAAGCATGGTGGAATGGTATCAAAAGTAGGTACATGATTATGGAGGATCCTCCTAATTCATTGGAATATACATCGTCCGGAAAACCTATCCAATATTGCTTGTAAATGACAACTCCTTTCAAGGAGAAGAGTGGGTTGTATTTATAGCCCAAGGAGTTAGACTGTTTGTATTCTAAATCATCCCCTCCCCTTGGATTGATGATTGGAACATCCAGATAGCAGAATCATGAGATATCATGTTCTTACAACATGTAGATATTTATGTTTTTTTACTCATAGAATTTGGTATCCATTGGATTTATTTATCCAATGTTATGGAATTTTTAATAATCTATGTTAATTTGTCCATTTCTATCCATGATTTTTCGAAGGAAAAAATATGAATGGATTTTGTAAATGGAATATTCCATCAAATCTGAACCATTTCATCTGAAAAATTTGTTTCCTATATATTTTCTTTCACAATACAAAATCCTAGACCAATTGGGGTCTATATCAGTAGAAAATTCAAATATTGTGGGATTATTTTATTTCCCAGATAGAATGTTCAGCTATAATTCAAAACATATATTGGGAGGCATTTCTTAGAGTTGGGACGTAAATTTTTTATCAGTTATTCTTTTAGATAATCAAAAATATATTTAACAGTTTCATAAAAATTAGCCTTCTGGATTGAGCCTAAAAATTCATGCATCATGTATAGTCTAGTTTCATCAACGGTTCATTAGTCATTATTTTGTGGAACATGTGACCCTTAAAATGGTTGAATTGGACCAAACTCTAGCTTAAGGACATTTATGAAATTTAATAAAGAACCCAAAAAATAATAATAATAAAATTGGAAATGTAGGGTGAGTGTTATATTTAGAATAATATGCATCCTTTATTGTATTAAGCCAAATAATGCTCAAAAATTATATTTAGTATTAATGCAATTTTATTTCAAATCAATTTTACAATTTTACATGAAAATTTATAAAGCAAGTAGAAAGAAATTTATGAATAAATGAAAAAAATGAACTCCCCTACACTTATTCTTCTGAATGTTCTCTGATACATCAAATATAAAATTATAACTAAATCATTTTCACTCACTAAAAAATATTAAAATTTTATTTTCCACAATCAAGGGAGGTTTATTACATTTCAGTCGTCCGTGTAAAATTCCACCACAAATTTTTTTAGAAACAAAATTCCAAAAACAATTCAATTTTCCTGATCAAATTTGCAAATGAAAAATGTAGACACTCAAAACTCAATCCTATCAATATGATAAGAATTTATTAATTTAGGTTAACTCATTAACCAACCAAAAGTGAAAATATTAGAGTTAGAATTATCTCTTAGCTTCAATTACCTATCCAAAAGTCCACAATAATCAAGATGTATTTTTTAGGGGGTTTTCTATGGCTATGGGATGGTGGGAATTTAGTGTCCAAAGGAGCGTGAAAGATGAGTCAAACGCAAACATGGGAAAAACAATGTACACCTTCTTTTAAAATAAAGATTTAAATAAATAGAAACACATATTTTCAAGGTATTTATTGTGTGAAGTAAGACACAAATGTGGAATATTCTTTAGATGGGATGGGAGGATGAAATATTTACAAAACCTTGAATTGATCCTAATAACATATGTGTTCTTTTTTTTATTTTTTTCCCTTTGCATTTATTAGATGTTGAACATCAAACAGATCTCACACTCATCTCCCAACCCCTATTTTATCTCCTTACGACACTAATAGTAGTAGTTATAACAATATCAATGGTTTACGAAGAGTGATTTTTAACCTTCCCAAGACATAACCAATTATATGTTTCCTTTTTTCTTTATTTTCCAACACTTTTCAATATTATTTTTACAATATTTCATAAACATATATACATTCCAAAAGCTAAAATAATGACAACCTCTCCTCCATACTAAAATGGATTCTTTCCCTCAAGAATATGATAACATGATGAAAATAAAGAAATGAATACCCGAAATGAAATCCATTCCCCCACATTTAAATTTCAATATGTTATGCTGTGAAAATCCATGTAGATGTTGGGTGGGATAAGGTATTGGGCATGTAATGTTGATATCAATGAAATGTTTTACATGCTCTCAAGGGGGATTACAAAAGGAGGATTAATTTAAGGATAATGGAAGGATATTTGGATATTACGAGACTCATGTGGTTCAAAAATTCCCACGTCATATTAATGGACAATAAATTTATAAATTTAGCTTGAAGGTCAATAAACTCAGTACTCCTAATCATTGGTAAAAACAAACATTTTGAATATACGGTGATAGGTGACCATAGAATGACTAATAATGTTGTTCTGCAAGATTAGGGAAGTTTAATTTTCCAAATAAAAAAGTGATCATTACTAATTTGTTGGTTTTCACACAATATTATTTATCGAAATTTATGATTAAAATAGAGTATTTTTTTATATAGAAACATTTTTTACTCCCTAATATGTTTGGAAAAATTATCAAAAGTGGATGGTGTGTAATTACCACTCCTTTTTGACATATTTTTTTTATTTGTTTTAGTTTTTCATAAAGACACACCCACAAAAAATAGAAAGAGTAAATAAAATGTTTGAGGGGTAATGTAGTAAAATATTGAGTGATAAAGAAGAAAAATGAGATAAATAGAGAAATAAAGGGAGAGGGATATAGAGAGATAGATAGAGTTAAAGGTAAAGAGGTTCCACCTAGACTAGATTTAGTGGGTCATCATCTCCATCCATATGTATGTTGGTGGAAGTTGATGTAGTTCCAATAGCATGTTTCCACTCTGGTTATGCTTTAGTAAATGACCATTATCTAAAAGAGAATAACAAACAAAAATCTTTATTCATTTAATGAAAAAAAAATTGAAACTAGAATTTCATAAAATTTAAATAAATCATGGCTTGACTCCTTATAATCAGTACATTTTTTTCTATAGAAGTAGAGAATCAGTTCTCTTCCCTTTGTTCGATGGTGGCCACCAAATATTCTCAACTCCAATGTGATTCCGGAAAAACTAATCATTTGGGAGGCTTGATTGTTTTTTGGATAATTTCTTCCCTTCCTTGATGTCGTGCTTTCAATTAAATGGGGGTCGAAATAGAATATGTGTATCCTACTTTCAGTATACATCTTGATTAATGATTTAGTCTACAAAGGATTCGTTTTCTATTCATGTATGTTCACTATGATGCTTCAATTCTGATAGTACATTTATGTAAGGTTCAGATAACATGAAATCAGAGTATCAGACCATTGTTTTTTTAACTCATAATTTTCATATCAATCCAATGTTCAGTAATGAGTATCAAAGAGGTCATAATATTGAATAGATTTTTCCAATTCATTCGTATCAATGTTGTCTTCCAGTGAATGGTCAATTTCAACCTCACTATTGATCACTTTATTAATGATGTAAAATATCACATACATTAATACCATTAGTACAATATAAACACATTGGTTCAGGGTTTAACTCACATATAAAAGAATGTTCAGAATCATGGATGTGAAATTCTGAATACTGGAAACTCTGATTTGACTTAACAAATGAGCATGCTAGTTAATTTTCTTCTTTAGAAATCATGTTGGGGAAATGGAGATCAAAGGTGATAAGGGATTATAAAGTGTCTTAAATATCTTTTAGATAAATGGAGTATACATATGAAATGTCAACATAAATATCCCCATTTTTTACTTGGTTAATGAGGATATAGAATTAAAAAACTGATCTATCATTTGAACAAGAAGAACATGATGTATCATGGTTCAATACACTCTCAGGGTGGCTTTTTGAAGCATGGATTGAAAATAAAGAGTGATTATCTAATAGGTATCGCATGGATTTAAAAATATTGAACCTGACCAGTTGGTCACCAAATTCCATGGATATGATGTGAGTATAGACATCAATTTCGGTTCCAGATATCATAAGGAAAGGTCTTCCAATAATTTGAGGAGATTGGAAATAATTTATCCCACCTTCCATGTCAAGGACATATAACTCAGTAAGAAAGACAAGATCATTGACCTAGACAAGGACATCTTCAAATATTTCCCCATGAATAGAATTTCTTCTATTGGATAACATGATGACACAAATCAGTGGGTATAAATGACCAAGAGGAAAGTTGGATAATATAGTTTTGGGAATGAAATTTATAGAGGCTCTTAGGTCTATGAGTGCAACATAAAGTTGGAACTCCTTATTTAGAATTGAACCATAAAACTCCCTAGTGAATTTCCCTTCATGGGAATAAAATCTTGGTTTGAAACATTTTAAATGGTCCTAAGTTACCTTTTATCAGTGAATAAATCATTAAGAAACTTTTAATACATAGATATTTTTTATGTCATCTAAGAGGGGAATATAGAATTTAATAATCCTAAACATGTCGTACATTTTTTGATTTGGTTTAATGGCCTTAACTAGATTAGAGATATCTTGAGGAAAATGAATTGGGATAATTATAAGTATAAAAGGAGGTGAGGCAGTGGATTTAGGTTGATTTTCTTGGTTTTTGGTATTTTACATTTCTAGATCCACATTTAAAGGGGATTTTGTGGATTCATCAGGAGGCATATAAATTTTTTACCCAATCTATGTGAAATTTAATTTACATTACCCTTAGGGATGGGAAATGGTAAATCTGTGAGTTGAGATGAATTTGACTATTTATGCTGGCTGAGGTGGGATTCAATTTGACTGATTTAGGTTTCAATGTTATTAAGGCTAGAATGCGTGAATGAGATAATATAATACACTGTACATACCCATGGTTTCTTGTAAGAAGTGGCTTGTCCCGAATTGGGAATCCCTTGATTTTGGATCGTGTAAAAGTGCTTGTATTGGGTTAAGAATTGGGAAAGATCATTTGGATAGTGAAATCCAAGAGGAGAAAGATGTGGTTTGTTCCATTGAGGTTGAGGAACAAAATGGTAAGGTTGTTGGAAGAGACTAACACCTTTACCATATTGGAATTGGTTTGAGATTTTATGTGTTAATTGAGTGGGATGAGAGACAAGATTACTCCATATTAATCCAAAGTTATCGGTAGATGAGAATGGATTATAGTGGGGTGGGTTGAAGTTTCTAATGATCTATCATGTTAGTTGAGTGTTATTATTCCCTTCAATATATAATGTATTGAGATCCAATGGTCTGAGTGAAAAAGATGGATCCTCTTGAAGTTGTGAACTTATGTTGGTTGGATGAGCTAGTGAGATGTATATTCTATTGTTTATTATATGTGTACCGAACATAGATTGTATAGAATATGGGCCTGGGGCTATGGAATTCACCAATATTTGTCTCAAAAGACCTGTAAGTTAACTCATCGACCAAATCATCTTATTTGGCTCAACGGACAGATTCTCATGGACTTGTATGACTACGACATGTGTTCGTGTATAGAATTGTTTCATGTTTTCTTCCATGTTAAAGAAGGGATATCATGAATCTATGTGGGTTTAATCAAAAATACCACCACCAATTATTGTATCATTGAGAGTTCAATCCATATCTAATAACCCGTTATAGATAGATTAGATCAAGAGTTGGTTGGAGATTTGGTGTTGTGGGTAGGTTTCCACAAACTTATTGAATCTCTCTTAGTACTCATGGAATGATTCAATAGGTAATTCATGGATGCAACTTATTTTCATTCAGACAGTGGTCGTATAAGAATAAAGATAGAATTTACCTATGAATAATCACTTAATGTAATCCCATGTGGTCATGAAACTAGTATAATAGTAGTGTAGCCATGACATGGAAGAGTCATTTAGGGAGAAATGGAATTCTTAATGTTTGATTTTTTCTTCAGAAACCCCTTGAGGCTTCATGGTAGAGCACACCACTTTGAACTGTATGAGATAAAGATGTGGATCCTCAATAGTTATTCTGCGAAAACGAGGAAAGAATATGAATTAAACTCAAATTGAGTTCAATGATAGACCCTATTCTTGGATATTTAATACCTTGGGGTTTGTAATTATTATGATAAGTAGTGAGTTATATATGGGTTTTATCCCTAGGATTAGCAATATCCAAGTCAATTGGTTGGGCAATGACTGGATGTGGAGAAATTTAATTATCCCCAATGTTTCTCTAATGTTATAGTAGTGTTATCTCTATTTCATGTTCAAACACATTTGAGGAATTTTTTGCGAGGATATGTGGGATTCAAATATGTTTTGATGGATGCGGATGGTGGGTTTTCACTGTGTTTGTTTTTTAGATTTTTTGGGTTTAATTTTTTAGTTTTTTTTATTTGTTTTTACAAAAAAACCATAAAATATAGACTACATAATGCACCATCTCCAACAGTAGTTCTATTTGATGTTAAGATAATTGTTTACTATTGATCGTTCTAGGGTCTGATTCTCTACTAATGTGTATAGGGACACTCGGTATGAATCCTCATTAATGATACTTTTTTAATATTTGATTGTTTTGTGATTTTTATTTTAAATGTTGGGGTTTTTTGTAGAACTTAAATGAAATAATTAACTAAAGATGATTGATTTAAAAATTGAATAATTATTGGGTGGGTTCAAAATTCTCTAGTAAATATTGAGATATTATTGACCTTTTCATTATATTTTAATGAATTAGAACCTAATTCACCTATTGACTTTGATCATAATTTGAATGTGTTAAGTCATTCATCCAATCATTAAATTAATTAGGGTTCTAATTGCAAGAAGTATATGTTTATTGTAGTGTATTTATGGGTTCAATAATACTTGGAATCTACACATTAAACAAAACATTTCAATTATCCATTACAGTTTATGTTTAACTTTATAGACTTTAACCTAATGAATACTCAACAGGAAAAAGATCGAAGTCACATGTATTCCTCATAGTATTACCCACCCTAATGGTAGATTCACAAATCCACTTATATTTATATTATTATGGTTATATATTTTTTATGGTTATTACTTATAAGTATAACAAAACAAACATGATAAGAAAAGTGTTGTGTTCCAAACACACACACACGAATGGTGAGGAAACATAAAATTCACTTTTGATTGAATAATAATGAAAGAGAAGAAAGATATTTTAAATTTATTTAAAAAAATTACTAAAACTAATATTACACAATATAGGGTGGATGAGAATAATAGATGATGAAGAATTTAATTTCATTAAAATAAAATTACAACACAAACATTTATGAGATTACCAATGAAGAAGAATGCTAATGTAAATCAAAAGAAGCATAGAGGAATGGTATCTCAAGTATAAATGTAATTATAGTAGATCATATTAAGACATTGAAAAATATTTGTTCATGCCAAACTATCCACATTTTCTCCTAAATTCAATCTCCTTGTAGGGAGAGGAGGGGAATGTATTTATAGCCCACGGAGTTAGACTATTTTCATTCAAAATGTGACCCACACTAGGATACATGATTGAGCCATATATACAGACAAAACATTAGATATATTCTTCTTTAGACTTGTGGATATTTATGTATTATGTCTACTATGAAATTTTTATGCCCGTTAGACTTAAGGAGCTAATGTTATGGTGGTTTTAATAAAAAATTGTAAAATTGCCCAATTCTATCAAGACTTTTTTGAATGAAAAATGTGAATGGGTTTTTTAATAGTAATATTTCATAAAATCTTAACCATATATTCTAAAAATACGTCTACCTATATCTATTATTTTATACTCAAAAATATAATTCAGGTTGGATGTTATTATCAGGATAAAAGTTAATGATTATGTACTTACTTTAATTGCTGAAAATAATGGTGTGTTGGACTTCAAAACCTTTATTAGGACCCTTTTGTTGGAGTTGGGACATAAATATTTTATCAAGGATTCCTTTGTATATTTAATAATATTTTTAAGGGTTTCATCAAATTTTGGATTTTAGATTGGTCCCAAAAATTCAATAATCCTGGATGTTCTAGTTTCTTCATAGATTCTTTGAGCCTTCTTCTGTGGACCATATGACCCTTGAAAGGGACGAATTGGCCCAAAATCCATACTATTGATATGTTTAAAATTGAATAACCAACCAAAAACAATGAATAATATGATTTTTAGAATAGGGTGAGAGTTATTGCTAAAAAGGTAATCTGAATAGATTTCATTAATTCAAATAATGCTCAAAATTTATATTTAGTATTAAATCATGTCTATTTCACACTAATTATACACATTTACATGAAAATTACTAAAGGGAGTAGAAAACAATATTTGAATAAATTAATAACATCAACATGTATCCATTAAAAACATAATTTATATATTTAGAGCTAATGGTCTAGGTAACATAATCCAATAATTTGTTTCAAGTGTTACAGTCATTTTGAAGTCCTTGTCATATTATTTTTAAACCAATTTACCCAATTTGAACTTTTTGGTGGTAACAAGATTTACCAAGGTTATTATTCATATTGGAAAAAATAATATGCAACTGTTTAAAAAAATTGGGCCTTAATAAGAACAATTATGAATCTATTTTTCAATATTTAAAACACATAAGTTTCCAGATTTTAGATGAACTATAGCTAGTAAAATTCCCAGAAAAATAGTTTTTCAAAAAAATATCATTTTAAAACATAAATCGTTTTATAATAAATCCATACATAAAATCATTTTTAAATACTATCACTGGAATATTTTAAATTAAAATATAATAATTTAAATTTAAAAATAATCGAAAACATAAGTTGAAAAGGCAAATACTTTAAAATAAAATAATGTTTTCAATAAAAATCAATATTTTAACAATCCATCAAATATGTTGAATTCTATGAAAAAAATAACAACATTCCCTCGGAAGATAGTTTTTCGATTCTGATTTCAAAAACAATGTTTATTTTCTCAAATAAAATTTATAAAGGTTCCCTATTGTTGGTCTTAAAACAAGTCTTCCATGAACATGCGACAAAAAAATCTTTTAGAAAAATACATCATTTTATGCTTAAAATGTGTTTGTTATTATTCAGTACCTATAAAACAATGTGGATAAATTTAAAAAAATTGAATATATAAATTTCATTAATATATCTCACTAAAAGTGATTAATTTAATTTATTCTGATATAACGCCTTCTGGGAATAAAAATTGTCTTTGATATAATCACATCATTTTTCCATTAGTATTTAATCATCATTTATAATTAATTTTTATCCCAATATTTCATTTCATATTTCATTTTACAGTTATTCATTACCTTCATTCCAATGGATAGGTTTTAACTTTCATAGCATATTTTTGTTTAGTAAAACACGGTCTTGCGTGTAACACAATATATCGAAGGAACTATCTATTATGTGTAACACAATACAAACATTATGTTACATGTTTTCCATGCTAGTATAACTTTCTTATGTAGTCAAAAAATACATATTTTTTTTGTATAAAGTAAGCATAATTTTTTTATCTTTTGATACAATTAATTATATAATTTAATTTTTTTGAAAAAAAAGTTTCAAAAAAACTATGGTGTTTACATTCTACAACCCATAAAATGAATTTCATTCTCATAATTTATTATTTTAATAAAGAAAGAGGATATAAATTCCACATAATATCTTGTATTTAATATATGTCTTCTTCAAATAAGTGTAATATCCACACAAAAATAGCCAGGTGAGTGAGAATTTAATATAGAACATTATCTTTATGATCCATAGTCTCTATCAGTTTCTCCTCATAAGTTGATCATTCTCCAGTGGAAGGACCTCTTAGTTTAGCACATATAAAGGATTAGTTATGTAATTCCTAAAATAGATACATGCAACACATCATGAACCTGAGAGATACTTTGTGGAAACATCAATCAATATGATGTGCTTCAGATAAGATCAGAAATTTAAAAAATACCCACATTGTAATTTCAATTTGAATCTATAAAATAAAAGGTGGTTATTTTTGAATTTCACTGTGGGAAACACACATCATAAAAATTAATATGAAAAATTTAGTTTAAAATGGAAATTATGAAACTTAACAATAATCCAATGTGACTCATAACTTAGTTTCCATAAAGTAGAACATTAGTGGCATGTGAAGACATGGACACAGAAGAGAAAACTAACTTTAATTTTGTGTTGGAGAGTGTGAGAGAACATAGTAATGGTAAATATCTGATGATCTATGGGTCCATTTAATTCATAATAAATGAATGTACAAGTGTTATGTTTTATTTTTCAAGATACAATTTCAAAATTTGACGATTTATTACATGAAAAAATGCATAATTGGTTTCATTGCATTTTGTAATCACAATCTCATCCATCATTTATTCCATGACCCATTTATGTCTCATCTCTTACTCCATGAAATGAAGCTGATGTTCTAATGCCTACCGAACAAGTTTTTTGGAAGATCCATCATGGAATTAAATTTAATTTCGTCTACCTATGGTTATCAAAATAAAATGGTTAGTAATTATTATCCAATACTGATAAATATTCAAATTGTTAGTAAATTGATTAATCTCTAAAACATAATCCTAATATCAACAATAAAATTACATAATTTTTTACCCATTTTAACCATCTAAAATATTAAAATCCAAAACATTCAAAAGAAGGTAACCAATTTTCAAAAATCAGTTTATCATTAATTCTACAATAAACATGATGTAGTTCTTAATTTTCACAAACCAAACATTGGTAGACCATCATTATGTATTCTTTTAAAACATGGTAATCACTTTAATTACCATAAAACCGTAGTGAAAACATACATACTTTCAAAAATAAAATCTATACACATGAACTAAATTAAAATTTCCAATGACGTCACATTATGCCATCATAAACCACATTTTAACCATATTACTAATTAGTTTCAAGGTCATCAATAATATCTCATTTATTGTATCACAATCTAACATATTTATTTCTAATTATCACAAAAACATGAACATATTAATGTTTATACTACCCTTATAATAATACCATACCACCTAAACCAATTTTCATGGTCACCATTACAATAAAACATATGCTTTAAAATCCCTACATAAAATCTATAGTGGACCAATCATTAGGTCCTTAATTTTTTCAGAATAGCATAAAATTAATTCTAAAACATTATTCTTGAATCTCAATATGTAAACACTCAATAATTTTACCACATCACTTTCATTATCCACATCATCAAAAATGATCAAATTATATTACCATTTTTCTTTATCCATAATTGGTTTCTGAGGTTGATCATCATCCTTAGACCTTGAAGTTGGGAATTTATTGACATAATGTCCATTTATATTACACATGAATCATTTAAGTGTGGGATTTGCAACTTGTTCATCCTTTTCTATATTCTCATCATTATATATCTTATTCCAATAACTTCGGTAGTCGATTTCATAATGAACTTCTTCCCGAAACACAAAAAAATAAATAGCCCCCTTATTATAGTTTCCTAAATCATTCATTCCACACATTTATCATAATGTAAAGGCCATATTCTATTAACCATGGTTTTTCAATTTGAATATAAACTCCATATTCATTTTCTTATCAAAATAATGATATTGATACATAAATCCAACTGCAATTTCCACCCTGATGTAATATCAGAATATTTATTAATTGCTATTAAAATATATTATTGATGACTCCATTAATGGACTTGATTTAATAAATTAGTGAATCAATAAGCCATACAGTATGTTTGGATTATAATGCTAGAATTATACCTCTCAGGTCCTAAAAATTATTCATCATAGATTCCAAAAAACTCATCATCATTTTTCTTATGCTCAAATAACTTCTTCTCCATCTTAATATAAAGAATACAAAGAATATACTTATTGAAAAATATGTTCTTGAACTCATCCCATTACATAGATTCAATTGAAATTCATTGACTTGGATTATTGATAAGATTCCACCACAACACTGATTCACCTTTGAAGTAATAGACTTTAAAAATTAATATATCATGTTATAAATATTATTGAGCTGAAATAACGTTTCAGTATTAATAAAATATTGTTCATATACTAGTGGATATGAAGACCCATAAAGAGAATGTGGATGCTCTCTCATAAAGGAATAAATAAATTGTTCCTGCATCTGCTCATTTGGAAGTCCATCATGATTTACATGTTAAAAAAGATTCATGATCCTGTAAACAATATTCTTCATTCATAATATATGGTTTATCATGTGTAAAATCATTGCATTTCCCATTGTATTCAGTATTAATGTGATTCAATCTGGTTCAATCCATTAACTAAAACCAATATTAGAGTGTGGTAATAATAATAATAGTGGTAAAACCACATAATCAGTGGAAGTTATTTGAGTATATAACATCTTAGGTTTTATTCATAATTATCAAATATTTCCACCAATATTATTGTATAATATGTGATACATATACTTATCCTTAGGGAACATACTAAGGTTTTAGCATAATATTATCCTAAGGATGACTAATCCTTTTCATTAATACCAATAATAATGACAGAAGCATAACGTACATACAAATTTCATCACTTTTGAGGAATATTTCATACATTACAAAAAAACACACCCAAATAGCATATTAGTTTAGTTCCATTAGAAACATGGAACAAAAAAATATAGTCTTCTGAAACATCATATTTGTTTCCCACAACAATCTTCCCCTATAGTAATCCCACCAAAAACCATTCTATATAACCTGGGGAAAAGAATCATATGAAAAGGGTGAGCTAAGATGATTATTAGGGGTAAACAAGGGATATATCAATCATAACATAATTATAAGGCATGTGTATATACAAAATATATTTAAAAAACAAATTATATATATCAAATATAATGATATCTTATCATGGAATAAATCATAGATCTTCAAATATAGTCAATGAACATATTCCAAAAGAGCATAACATAAGACTTCAAATGGTGGAATATAGATAATCATAGAATGTCATTTACATATTATTCGAGGCCCATTTCCAAGACCATCATATCATATATAGTCTATCACAAGACTGAGTTCACTCCTCGGTCCTGCTCTATATTATTGTACTAATATTACTCCCATTCTAGCCATGTATTACTGAACCAGGTTAATTTTCAATTCTAGTCCAAAATATCTCATGAGATATAAATATTTAACCAATGCATTAGAGGGATATACATGTCCCACCCATCACATATGAAAAAACCATACATATGTGTCCCACATGAACATAAACCATTCATCTTATTAAAACCCATAAAAATTTTGGTTTCATAAACATTTTATCATAACATAACACATGTAAAAGAAACAAAATTCATATGTACTAATCGATCATAATCCAAAAACCATTCAGATGTTAAATTAGAATGGTATCATTGGATCATATACTACGTAAAACATAAGTAATATAAAAAACATTTTCTTGGATGGAATATTCTTTATGAAGATCACTTAAAACAATTCATGTAGATAATCTCATATCTATTTAGAATCATGAACATTAAATTATAAATTTTTTTTAAATAACTTCTATACTAAAAATAAAAATGAAAAAATATACTTGAATCTATGAAAACTATTTTAAAAATTTGAAATATTTTATTTTTAAAAATTACTAAAATATAAAGTAAACTAATTTTAAAAATTTTTATAAATCATTGATTTGAAGGAATTTAGATATCTGAATGAAGACAAACAAAATTAGAATAAACATAGAATATAATGAAATGAATGGAATTAATAATAAAAAATTTAAAAGGGTAGAATAAACCCCTAATAAAATAATTTAGGCGCATAGGATAACATTTTTCTCGAAGAATGAAAGTTGAGACCAGATACCCTTACTGATTTGGTGAATTTCAAAATACAAACTCCATGAATGAGTGATCATAAAATGGATATGTAAATACCAATAACATTATGTATATAGATCATAGATTAAATTTTTGGGAATTATATACACCATAAAATTAAAATAGTGGTGAATATCTAATATATCTCCTTGAAATAAAATTTTGACCCGAAATCTACTTACCTAATGTCTGATTACCATTTTATGTATCTGAAACCACTCTTCTTTAGAGAATTTCCATTAGATATCCTCTTAGGTAAATTATGGTATAACTTTTTATAATAACATAAAACACTATAATGTGTGTAGGGAAGTTGATAATAGGAATTTTTAGGGTATGGTTGAGTAGGAAGGGACAATTTGATGAGAAGAAGTGAGAGAGGAGGTTCACTTTTATAATTGTGGTGAGGGGACAGTTGGAATTTTAAAAAATATTAATTTATAATTAATTAAATATCAATCCAAATACCTATAAAAGGCCATGTATCAGAATATAATATGGGATAAGATTGTAATATCACTATCCAATAGATTTTAGACAGGTTTTCGTACTGTTTTAAACATTATCATTTTGAATAACCCTTAGTTAACATATTTAATTTTAGTAGTAGTGATTTTTTTTATTAAAGGGTTATAAATTTAAATTATTTGATGTAAATTGGATTTTAAATGATCCATTGATTACATTTTTGAACATAATATAATGAATTTGAATTTTTTTATATTTTTTAGGATTTTTAAATAATTCAAAAAAATATTAGTTAGATAAAATATCATTAGTGTCTATTTTGGGACTATTTATTAAATGGACATTTAAAAATATAAAAATATAAATTTATATTCGAAAATAATATTTTATTATATCCCCAAGAGGACAAGGTAATCTAGAATGTTATTTTATCAAATTAATAATATAATATTATATTTATTTAAATATTTTCATAAAATTTATTTGTTATATCTATTAATTAAATAATAATTGCATTAGTGTTGTGTAATTATTTCATTTACTTATTTTTCAAAAAAATTAAAAACAAAACACTATGATGTAGATAAATCAACTATATTTTATAATAAAACTTATATAAGAATATATATTTTTGGTAACGATATATTAAAAATGATATATTATTTGAAACATGAATTTCATATCTCTAAATTTTTATTAAATAGAATATTATAAATATCAAAAGCTCATATAAGATTCCCAAAATTAAAAAAATAAATCCATATCACGTAAATCTGTTTACAAAGTCAAAAATTTACAATTATATTTGTTCATAACATACATTTGTCCCCATGTGTACACATAAGGAATATTTGCGACAAAGAAAGTGGTATTTTTTTACTTCTTTAATTTAAATATTTTATAAGTCATCTTAAATGGAAAATGTTTATTTAAAACATAATTTTGATCCTCAGGTGTTAAGGGTTGAATTATTTTCACAAAATAATATTTTGCGATGTGTTAGAAGCATTTTATAGTACTTATCATTTTAATTTTATACTAAATTACCCAATTTTCCCTTTTCTATGGAAACAGAATTCAGCAATTTTAGTATTAATATAGAACAAAAAATAAAAGTGAACTACTCATTAAATTTGGACCTTATGATTCCAGATTCAGAATGTATTTTTTAAAACACCAAACATAGAATTTATAGTGAATAATTTAATATGAAAGCGATAAAACGACATGAAAAATAGTTCTTCCAAAAAATGCCCTTTTAATACATATAATGTTTTATTAATAACATCTTTTATATAATACTCTAAAACCCATAATTTGGTTATTTTATGTTTTAAATTAACTATTAAATTTTAAATACTAATAATAATCATAATTTTACCTTGTAATTACTTTAAAAGAAAATTCAGTTTGAAATAATAATTAGTATTATGACTATTAATCCAACGATAATAATTTTCAAGAAAAAAATAAACAATTCCACCCTATGATTATTTTGACATTCTGATTTAAAAAAAAAAATTTCTTCTGAAATAAAATTTTCAAATTTTCAAATATTTTGTTTTAAAATAATGCTTCCATTATGAGGCCCAAAATTGACCTTTAGAAAAATAATGTTTTTAGGATTAAAATAGGTTTGTTCTTATTTTATACATATAGAAAATATTTTATGAATTCCAAAAAAAATCATCATATAATTCTAGTAAATATTTTAAACTAATAGGGATTAATTTAATTTATTAATATAGAATTTTTTATGGGAATAAAAATAATTATTCACAAATACACATCTATTCTTTTCAAATGGGTTTTTATCATCATTTATAAATAATTGGTATTCCAAGAATCAATTTCATAATTCAGTTAATACATATTCATTGTCACCATTTAAAAGTCTAGGTGATAACTATAATAGTATATTTTTTTACAGTAAAACTCAATATTGCATGTAACACAAGGTATCAAATGAACTCGACATTATTTCTATCACAATCCAAACATTATGTTTCATGTACCACAAGCTAATATAAATTTTTCATATAGTGAAATATTTATTTATGGTTTTTTATAAATATATCATAACATGGTGTAGCGTGAAATTATATACATAAATTAATTTAAATTTAATTGAAAAAATAATTCATAAAAACTCAGGTAGTTATAATGATGTGCTCCGTAAAGCGATATATTTATCACTGATGGTTAGTAAAGGGTTTGGAGATTCATAGTTCTACATAGAAATACATTTATTTGTGTAAGAATGTCTCTTGGTTATAGAAGGATAATTTTTTGTCAAAATCACCTTAGAAAGGGGGAAAAGTTTTCCTATGAAGGTCAAACAAATATGGAGGGTTGAGGTTTTTCATATATATTGAGGTTGTGTTTGTGACATAGGATCTGGGTATTCCTACATACCATGTCAAAGTGGGAATAATTCCACATATAGTCCATAGAGAGATCCCCACACTAATCAATTTTTTTTATGGATATTGTGCATTTTTTAATAAGGGATAATAAATGGGGTGAGATCCAATACTGGACCCTCCTATATATATCCAACTCATCTAGAAGAGAGTGAGTGAATTTTTACATTACATATTGAGAAAGATGTACAATTTGGGTGTCACTATGTATGTCATCACTATGAGAATAATGAAATACATAGTTCATTGATAGAGGGGTTGTGGGAGACAAACACCCATCATTGTGGTTCTCTCTGGGGAGGGCCATATTAAAGCACAATTTTAAATCATGAAAGATACATAAACTCTGAATTTTAACATCAAGTTGAAAAGATGTTTGGTTTTCCTTTTGGTGTCTTGTATACAAGACCATGCTAACCATGACATTAAATAAAACATATTGATCATGTGGGAAATCCCATAATAAAACTCCAAAACCCACATAAGATATGTTCTATGTGAGATGAAAATTAGTAGAAAAGGATTATTTCACCATACAAATGAGATTAAAAGAGCTGATATGTGAATTTTTGTAATGTTGTATCTATATATGGATATAGGATATAAACATCTCTATGTATCTCATATGCATGAAAATAAATTCATACATAGATCTAAATTAATATTATAATTGAATAAGAGGGTCGCAAACCATGTAGTTTAGTGTCCAGTGTTAAGGAAAAATGATGTATTCTATTTTTAAGTAATACTATTATGACTATATTTATAGAAAATATGAGAGAGACATGTATTACTGGGCCAATGATGTCCCAAAACAATTTTTAAATGATGAATTAAATTTTGAACAATGATCTTCGATGTTCTAATTTATTAGAAATTATACGGGACAAGTATGCAAGGTGTGTCCAATGACCAAGTTTGAAAAGTGGATTTCGACTTGGAATTTTCAATGCACATGGAGATTGAATATTTTACTCCTTGGGATTAAGGTACATATAGTTGAAAATAATTTTTGGGTGACTAATTAAATTAAAAACATAGTAATATCAATTCATAGTAAAAAAAGGATTCATTAGGATTCAATTATTCTATCTATAATTGATGCGGAAATAAAATGGTGAAAACAAGTTTCCCATGACAAGTACAATGATGTGTGGAAGGATTGTTTCCCCTAAAAAGTAATCATTTGGACTAGAATTCACCATGGAGTGTGAATTCCCCTATAATTTTTTTCATACATATAAAATTGGATATTTTTGTTTCAATTACAGGATCCAGTTTGATAGAAGAAAAATTATGATATGTGGAATGTATTGGGGTTGTATACATTTGGAACATGTAATATTTTCATCACATTATTCTTTATTGATGTTTCTATATAGAGGTTTTGGAACTTGTGGGTAACTACATATCATGTGTGGGAAATAATTAATCCACCCATAGTTATGGAAGGATTTGTGGTGGGAGACTATCTCCAAGGGTTGTGATATTCTCAAACATAGAAAAAAATTATCTAGTTGAAAATTGTGAATCAAGTATTTAAACCATGTAGTTTTATGTAATGTTTAAATTATGTTGTTAATTAGTTTAACATATTTTGACTAGGATGATGGTCTATGTTGTTTAGAGTCTTACAGATCAGACTATTGTGTTGGGTTATTTTAGGTTTTAGGATTAGGACATGATGTCATGACTTTTTAGGTTATACGATTATAACAATGGATCATGTTTATAGAATGTAGTTCTTAAGAAACCATACATTATTTTGTGTCAAAGAAACATATGCATCCATAAATATAAATGAATATGATCTGTTAGAGTGTATATTGTTTATGGAATAATGTATATCCCACTTTGGGTCATACCTTTGAAGTTTCTTCCACCTTATCATATGGGTCTATAAGAATAGTAGTATATATCTTTAGATAAATGAGTGGAGGTGAAATTTAATTTTTATAGACCATTCTATTCATGTTTTTTAAACATCCACGTGATGCTATATATATAGTCTCCTTTCATCAATTATATCCAGTTCATCCAATTATATTTTGGATTGTTCATATGTGGATAATTGATCACATATGACAATTTGAAATGAGGGAAATTTCACATCAATCAATTTTAGTTTTTATTTACCATATTTATGTGAATATAGGGTCACCCGTGTGGCGGTACAGATTGATGTATGGTAGGTTCAGAAGGTATTCCAGTGCATTTCATGAGAATTATTTTCTTAATTATCCATCATCATCTAGTGTAATTTTGATAAGGTCTAGTGCAGGGAATCTATCATTCCATTAGACGTTGCATCATAGCAAGACACAAGGTTGGATTTGATATTATATTCCTGATATATCTTTTAAAACATAGTAGTACAAATTTTTTTTCCATTTTTAATCAGTATCTTATGAGGGACACCAAATCGGTTGATGAAATTGGCTTTCATGAAGCTGAAAATAATTTTGGTCAAGACTTCTTGGATGGTTATTTCTTTACCCCATTTAGATAATAATTCGGTAGCAATGAGGATGTACTTGAATCGGTTGGACATGGCAGGCGGATAAATACCTACAACATCCATTCCCCATATAGATAATGGGAAGAATTATTTGGATTTTGGTAGATACTTTGTTTATTGATGGATGAATGTGGAGTTCACTTGGAATGAAGGGAACTTTTTGGGGAATTCTATGAAATCATTCTTAATTTATTGCTAGTATAATATAATCCTTTGTATTTGAAAGTTGTCCAAAATAGTCACCATTAAACTAGATATAGGAAATTCTATTTCAAGGATGGAATTTACCTAATTGATTTCTTCCATGTTGACATGAGAAAAAGGATAACAAATTCAGTATTGAGTAATGGTAATGATTGTATGATATTGATATTGATCCTCTAATGTCTTAGTCATATTTTCCAATGCATTTGACTCTGAATTATCTTATTGTGGATTGTTATAAAATTTTATCTCCAAGTAGAATTCACCAATTAGTTCTATGATATTATCTATCAAAGGGATTAGATATTTATTTATAATGGAATAATTACTATATGATCTACATTGTTACCAACTCTGAATCTCCTTTTATAGACAAGTGGTCTATTGGAATTGTAATTTCTAGTTCTAGGCCAAAAACATGGGATTTATATTCCACCACATTTTTGGTACATACTTTTGAGAGTATAAATGATTGTGGTTGGATGTCCCTTTTTAGAGAGAAGGCCATTAATCACAAAACATCATTGTTGAGTATGGGGTATTATAATTTTTTACAAATTGTGCTTCTGGATGTTCCATAAAATTTCATTTCCCATTTTTGGGGACAATCTGAATATAAAATATTTCTTCATTTGGAAATTCAATATTCAAGGACATTTTATTGCAGAGGGTTATCCATCGACAATGTTTTCCATTTCATAGACTTTAAACACATCCTATTGCACGAAATTACTTTCAAAATAATATAAGATGACCACTCAGCAAGCCAAAAATCCATTCAAGATAGGATGATAGAGAATATATTTGATCGGGACGGTAAGGGAAACCAAATGGACCTTATAGAGTAGTAGGTAGATTCTTAGTTTCTAAACCATGAATATTTACACTAGAAAACACTTCTCCTAATCCAAATAACGATACTCATTATTGATCATGGTTTTACTACTATAATAGATACTATTTCATTCCCCACATCATTCTTTTGTCTGATACAATCACCTAGTTATCATTATAAGGCTATAATATATTAAATCGAAGGCTTCCCCTAAATACGTTTCCTTATCTTTGGTGGAGTACAATGATATTTTTAGAGAGTATTGAATCATTCCTAACATTCGATAGTCCACTAATATGTTACCCCATTTTTCATCAACCTGGTTGTGGGAATTCACATTCCAGGGAGGTTTTATATGAAGTGATAAATATAGGAATGTTTTCCATGTAATACCCTTAACTATTTAATATTTTATATAGGAGATATGTTAAATATATCCTTTTCCTTTTTGGTATTTACTTAAATACCCATATAGCATACCATGATGCTAAAAAAAATTGTAAGGTAACTCTAAAAGAAAATTTTAAATGATTCATCTTAATGATATGATTTTATAGTTTATTGATGATTCCCTAAAGATATTTTAGGTTTTCAGAATGTTATATCAACATAACCACTTGATTTTCGATGTTACATTTCATAGACATACCCATAAGGGTTTAAATATGTGTTTCATTGATCATTAGTATGTATAATTAGAATTTTTTAAACCAATGTGCATTTCTGGATATGAATATAACCATTTGGGTAATGTGAAAGCAGTGGACTCCTCATTTTCATGGATTATCTAGATTTTGTGGTACCCTAAATTATATTCTTTGATGAATAGGGCCTAATATCCATCCATATAATAAATAAATAGCTATGTGATTAGATTCATGAAATCATATTTCAATGAATATTGAATGAGATATTTCATGTCAATGTAGAGAATGATTTCCCCATTCTTCATCTTTAAGTGTATAATTTTGGACAAATATTGCATATATAGGACATCCTGAATGAAATTTCCTTAAATAATATTATCAAATTAATTCTCAATTTTGGTAGTGTCAGTGGGGTTCATCCTTCTATATTGTTTTTTGTAAGCCTAGTGGTATTTTGTAAATCTCGGGTGGAGAGTGGACACTTCGGCATAAAAGACTAGATATTATATCTATCCCATGGAAAATGTTTCTAGATATTATGTTAAGAATAAAGCATATATCTATTTTTTTTAATACATGGTCATGCTGATTGACGTTGGTTGTGGGACATCCCATGATCCAATTTCTATATGTATTAGTTCATTAATAATGGTAGAGACACTAAAATAGAATACTATTGGGGAATCCCTGATGTCCTATTCCTCTTCTACCACTTCTTCACATACCACATTTTTTCCTCTTCCTCTTCCACCACATTATTAGGGGGATTAGATGATGAATGATTATTAGAATAGAAGTATATATTCTAATATCCAAAAGATGAGTCACCTTCATCCAACCCAAATAAATATGTGTGGTTTTCCTAGCTTCTATAGAGAATATGAGGTAATAATATGTAGTATCTTCACTCTCCCCTAGAGACATGATAGATTTAATTAACTCAGACATTAAGGTATATATCTATTGAATCTGATGGGATTGAATGAGGGCATTTTTACCATAGTGTTCACCACATTCTAGAGAGTCAAATACATTTTTAGTAACACTAAACTCATCCATAATGACTGATATCATTGGGATTGATGAATATGTACCTGAATCAGGTATTCTATCATTGATATGATTGATGCACAATAAGTTATATTAACAAAAATATTTATAGGGTTTGGAATAAGACATTTATATATTATTCCAGAAATCGAACCGAGTAGAACTATTAATCATGTGTTTTTTACTTCTCTCTGATATAACAATGAATTAATATATCAATATTTAAAAGATTCTATTGGTATTTATCAAAATACATAGTACCAATTTTACCATTAATGAAATATTTAGGGTAATGGTCATATGATGAGAGGAATTCCATGTTTAATTGCAACCAATGAATTACGAGGATAATGATTGGCATCGTATCATTCTAGAAAAACAGAAAATCTAGGTTAGATATATATTCCAAAACCTGATCCACTAACTTGATTCTGTCGAGATTAATTTTCTTTCTTTTTTCATAACCCAAATGAATTAGTGTTGAATGGGAAACGTTTTACTAACTATATACTAGTCAAAAAAGTGATCTGACTTGAATGAGGTTGACTCCAAATCCATTAACAATGAAATCACATCAGATATCAATGTCATTTAACCTTCCAAGAACTTAAAATATTCTCATTTTATATTTTATAATGGCATCATTATCTTTTCTTCTGAAATAATATGATCATGTAGGATTTCAAAATATCAATAACATAATGGAATATTTCAATAGTTCAAACTTCATCTCCAAACTCAAGCGTGATAAAAGAAACCTATATTATAACATTTGAGAGGTATTTTTATGAAATGAGAGAATCTTGGACTGAAAATTGTTCAACACTAGGGAAAATTTCATTTAAATGTCTGATGTCATAGGTTATGGTCACTATTTCCTAGTATGAGTATTCTATTAGAAATGAACTATCAGAGATTACTCACAAGGTGTTGGATGATCATCTCATTGAAAATGAGATAATAGTGGTCATATATGTGGTGTGTTAGGATAATAGGTAAACATACTCACCAAGGTAGATCATACGATTTTACCCCCTATAATTGATCTTCTAGAATGAATTGGACGGGGACCCCCAAGGAATGTGTTGGGGAGATTTTCATATCATTATGAAAAAAATGGACCTATTTTCCATTAGTTTCAGTATCATAGACATTATGAGGAGGAATGTGGATAATGTATTGAATTCTACTATGACTATTTCTACCCCTACAACCTCAAATCCTTATGCATCATCCTCTATTTCCCCAATCAACTGCTCAAAACTTTAGTTCATAAACATAATCATCATCATAATAGGGAAACATTAATTTGATTATATTAATAGTTCTAAAAATTAATTCATCATCTGATTATGATTCTTTATCCATGGGAAACTATTGTAGTTCCATTTTGTGGGGTGGTTCCCTTGTTTTAGGTATTTATGTAATGAAGTTCAAGATAGTCAATGTTGACTTTTTTCCTTTTTATAGATTCATCTTCCTACAACTATTTTGTCCCTTCCATCCAAGTCATTATTTAGAAGACTGGTCTTTAGAGGGTTGTTTTGTTGCAAGAGTTTGTTGTTCCATAGAGTAAGATACTGGGGGAATAGTTAGTGGTTTCAACTATTCTCGTAGGATAGGATGATCATGGTTTATAATTTCCCTAGTAATCCAATCACTAAAATTCTACACATTCTTATTGGTGACTTACTACTATTATACTTATTCCTATGGATTGTTGGTAGAAATAGAAATTACTTGCACATGTGGTTATCTGAACATCAATTTCCCCAAATAAGACAAAATTTATAGTAAATCGTTAAAAACATTTATTCTTGAATGGTGTGACCCGAGATTAGTTGATAGGGGAAAAAATTTGGGCTATCATCAATGAAACATTAGTCATGTATTTTTCTTTTCAATAGTATTAACATGTTATTTTACAATAATGCTATGAAATAGCTAGGAACCTATTTATCCTCAAAGGATTGTAGCTCATTCATCCTATATCTATATTTAGATCCTTTTGGATATTAATATTCAAAATGAAGAGAACACTACTGTTAACATCTGTTCAAAAGAATTTATAATGTGAGGAGGTGTGAGAATCATATTTGGAGTTTTTGTAGAGTCTAGTTTCAATATAAATATTATAGATTGATGTATATCCTTTCTCTTAACTTGAGAAACTAGAATGGGATCAGAGATAACATTAATTACAAAAATAGAACCATTGAACCTTTTTTCTAATATAAAAGAATCTTCAAATACAACTAGGTAGTTTACCAAATTAGTTTTCTCTCTAATATCATCATGAGTATTCCCAATTCATACTCCATCAATTATTCATGATGAATATG
Organism: Viscum album; assembly: GCA_963277665.1. NCBI lineage: Eukaryota > Viridiplantae > Streptophyta > Magnoliopsida > Santalales > Viscaceae > Viscum > Viscum album. The sequence goes on along the minus strand of OY728135.1, from coordinate 439,809,971 downwards.
AATGGTTGTGGAATGAGTAAAACTTTTCCACCTATAAAAAATTATAACACCATCTCATTTTGTCACTATTTAAATATTGAGAGATCGAGGACTATTATCTTATGAAATGTAGAGATGAATTGATTGATTAATTATTGGTAAAGATCATCCAATCCCTTTATTGATTTTTTTTAGGACTATATACATGTTGAAGACCAGTCCTTTTAAATATTATAAATAACTTATGTGCTTAGAAACATACTACAACTCGAGGGTCCCCATATTATAGAGATTCCAAAACATAAAGTGAATTTGATCTCGTTCTATATCTCGTTATCAATTGTATGCTTAAAAATTAGGATTCCCAAATTTTGTTGGTGGAAGAGTTACATCCACTGATTCTGTATAAAGATTCATCTCATGTTTTACTAGTGCACATCATCCTTCTATAGCTTCTAATTAGCATTCCCTTATCTCATTAGTTTTAATGAGGTGGATATGAATGTATAAATTAGAGGGAATGTAATAAAGTTGAATATTAGGTTGGGAACGATGTGGATATTCTACATGTACTCGTAGTGGGTAACCTACAAGTGATGATCTATGAGGATGATTCTGTCTTAGATATGGTTGTGCTATCATTGAAGGGAAATCCTAATATCATGAAATTTTGATAAAAAATATATTTCATTTTGAAACCCCATGTTCATTGGTTTCGATGGCTCTAATTCAGCTAATGGTATGAACCCAATTAGTTTAGATGCATTGGTTGGGAGTAGTGTGTAATGTTCTTCTTTTAGAACATATCTAGAATGGTTGTATGGTTAGAGTAGTTCTGTATTGGGTACTCTTGAATCCCCTATCACTTCCTACTTTTTAAAAAATATACCCTTATGTTTGGAAAGCCATCCTCTTCGATTGGTGCGTGAGGGATGGGCTCATCATTTCAACTTTCATTGGTAGATTTTTTCTAAGGAGGTATTAGGGAGAAATTGAGGAAAAATTTACATTCATAAAAAGTCACCTGTTTTGGATACATTTTTATACACTAATAGTATTTTCTGGCCCCTTTAATGGCCCTCTTGGAATCATCTGATGATGGGTCACTTGAAAGGAATCCCAAGAAATATTTTTCGGTCATGTTTCTTGTGGGGATGTCAAGTCATAGGATATAAAGAACTAGGGGGATCCATTCTTTTATTATCCTCTTAAATTGGAAAATATATACTTTTATTGATTATTAGGTATATGAAACAAAATCCACAAGAACTATAGGCTAGGGTAAATCCCTTTATAATTTACAACTTTTTGAGTTTTTTTTGTCGAACAAAAATGTAAAAATAAAAACCCCCACTTATGTGGTCTAGGGTTTCTCCAAGATTATCAATAATTCAACTACCTTAGTGACTCTATTTTTTAAAAAAATAATTATATGACCATGGGTTGGTTGAATATTATGATTTTCACATGATCCACCTTCCTCTAATGATATTTTTGATTCTTGGAGAATGTATTACCTTAAACCAAAGGCTTACTAATTATTTTATATATACTTAATGTTTGTTCATTTCAATGTCTCTCCCTCTTCTGGTCAAATATCTTCATGGTTTGTTCATGTTAGGATTATCATGGCCATACCATATATAGAGATTAGATCGCAGTTCACACATTTTGAGTGAGGCATTGATTACATGATGTCACCTTTGGCAGGATTTAATGATAATGGTTTATGGTGAAATACAGCACCATGTTTTTTCCATATCCTCTCACAAGAACAGTGGGTGGGGATTTTGATATCAGCTGATGTAACTCATTTAAACCATCATAAAAATTTTTCTAAATGGATCCTTGATATTTTCCAAATTTAATGTTTCATACAACTAGGAGGTCCTCAAAGTCGATTTTATGGTGTATCCCTTCAATTACACTGACATTATTTGAAAATATATTATAAGGAGTGATTTTTTAGGTGTTGAAGAGTAATCAATATATATATGTGGATTTCATGCACATATTTTTATGAAAATCCTAGTAAAATTATGTATTGGGGAGTGGGTAAAATTTGTAATATAATTAGTATATTTTTTATCAATATTTCTATTCATAAAAAATATGTATTCTCTTTCTTCGCCAGATTGTTTCCTAAAACATAATTTACCAAGGTGGATGTTTCCCTTCTGATTTCATGTAAACATCATTATTGGTAGGTGTTTCGCGCGGAATCCGGGGATGACCTCCTTGACGGGAGATTCAAACGTTCCGATCGGTTTCTAACGGGTTTGTTCGTAGAACCGGAAACATCCAATGATTCCACATCCGTTGGGACCTACTTTCCAAAGGCAGGCGCTCATTAGCTTGTGGGATAATGAGGCTTAGGAATTTGCATTGGTCGAGAGGATGGGAGGTCGGACTCATCACACCTTTTTGAGGGGAATTATTGTCTACTCCGGGACTCTCTTTATAGATTTAAGTTAAGTTCGTGAATCCTTATTACATTACCAAGTATAAAATGAGCTTTCCTTTAGTTTTAACAATCAATGATTAAATATGCAAGAAATTTAGAGAATCTTTTATATGTATTCGAGGTTCTTCATCAATATAGAATCATCTATATTTGTTTAGAGATTCTTGGTCAATGGTATCCTTCAAAACATTTATATAAAAGTCTCTTGGTCATTTTGATGACCAGGCTGGTTTTAAAGCCACTCAGTGGGGCACTTGAAGTTTATCGTCATTCAGAAGGACAGAGATTATTTCAATATTGGGATCGAACCCATGAATGGGCTACCTACGTATCCTTTGTTTTAAAAAAAGGAATCAGAATCCACGTAGTTCGAGGAAATGGGATATGATGTTTTATGATTGATGGCTCAAAGATGAATGTCATAATTACTTTTACACTCTAAGTTCACGTGAGTCATGCTCGGTGTGAGAAACAAGAGGTATTGGTAAAATTTAGACAATTGTGCCATAAAAGATGCAATCATAAGAATTTGTTTTGGGGCTTATGTATAGATGACTGCCCAGATAGGTGAAGGTTTAGGATTTACTTTTAGGAAGAAAATCCATGAACAGGGTCCACAAAGTTATATGTGCTTTATGGAGATTTGAATACTCTAATCTTGGGGCTTACTTCTAAGGAGGATGCCCAAATTAGGAGGGGACTTATGATTGGGTTTTATTCCTGAAAAGGAAACCCAAATCAAAGGGAATTTATGACTGGTTAAGAGAAATTTTAAGAGACTTGTGGCTTACTCTTAAGAAAGATGCCCAAGATTTATGACTAGGACTTATTCCTGAGAAGGAAGCCTAGGTTAGGGGACTTGGGGCTTACTCCTGAAAAGGAAGCCCAAGGTTATGACTGAGTCTTATTCCTGAAAAGGAGACCCAGGTTAGGGATTATGGTTTGGGGCTTACTCCTGAGGAGGATGCCCAAGATTAAAGGAATTTGATTGGGGCTTATTCTTAAGGAATATGCCCAAGATTTATGACTAGGACTTATTCCTGAGAAGGAAGCCTAGGTTAGGGGACTTGGGGCTTACTCCTGAAAAGGAAGCCCAAGGTTATGACTGAGTCTTATTCCTGAAAAGGAGACCCAGGTTAGGGATTAAGGTTTGGGGCTTACTCCTGAGGAGGATGCCCAAGATTAAAGGAATTTGATTGGGGCTTATTCTTAAGGAAGATGCCCAAGATTTATGACTAGGACTTATTCCTGAGAAGGAAGCCTAGGTTAGGGGACTTGGGGCTTACTCCTGAAAAGGAAGCCCAAGGTTATGACTGAGTCTTATTCCTGAAAAGGAGACCCAGGTTAGGATTCTCTCATTTTAAAGGATGAGGTTGAATGAATGAACTCTCAATCTTTGATGACATACAGATGATTAAATCATTAGGTTTTGAGAGATATTTCACATAATTCCTTTCAGATAAGGATGTCAAATCAAGAAATCATGCCATAAATGGCTTTGAAGAGTATCTTGAAGACTAAATCTTGAATAGGAAGGGTGAAATGGCTTAAGAGGGGTGAAAAAGGGCAAGATGGGCACCCAAAAAGATAGGGGCGCGCAAGTATTGAAGGTCGCGCAAGTCCTGCGGCGGCGCGCAAGTATTGGTCGCGCAAGTATACTTGCGCGACATAAGGGATACTTGCGCGATTTTCAACCAGAGTTGAATTACTTGAGCGACTCTTTATTAAACCCTTTCCCATCCTCTTGAGGTTCTTTCAGAAGGGGGACGCGCAAGTTATATTGAAGGAATTAAGTCGGCGCGCAAGTGTTTGATAAGTTTCAACACTTAAGCCTTCCTTCTTCCCTTTAGATCTTCCATTCTAGGTAAGAAATTACCTTAGAAGTGTTCTGGAAGCTTTGAGAAGAGACTTGGGCGTCAGGAGCTTTGATCCGAGTTTCTGGGAACCGATCTTCCTCAATGGGGGGCCCACAGGGTCTATTTATAGGCAACAGAAGACCCCGGGCGGTTACTGGGCGGTTACCATATATGTCGCGCAAGTATCTTGCACGACCATGATGGGTCGCGCAAGTGTTAAGGCGGCGCGCAAGTAGACTTGCGCGACCAAGATGGAACTTGCGCGATACATGGGCAATGTTCTCCTTTTTCATCCCTTTGTCGATTTTTTGATGTTTCTTCAAAGGATTAATCACTTTGAGCTCAGATATTCCCTTTTCCGAACTTTAGATTCCGTGACGAAAGGAGCGTCAACAAAAGTCCCCCCTCAGAGTTGGATCCGGAGAGAAAATGAGGATTTGACTCTGAGGAAATCGAATCCCTCTAAAGGAAAAGGGAGGCGCGCAAGTCTTCAGTGCGCAGAGGGAGGCGCGCAAGTCTGCGTCGCGCAGGCCTTAAACCCTCTGGGTATGGCGCGCAGGTAGGCCTCCTGGCCTATAAATATACGGCCTTACCTCCGTACAAGTATCCGGATTTCCGGACTTCATACCTTCTCGAGCTCTCGCCGCGCAGGTCACCTAAGCCGCGCAAGTCTGCTCTGTTTTTCCTTGATGTCGCGCTCCTGTAAAGGTATTCGTACTTGCGCGGTTTACACTTGCGCGACGAAAACTAGCGCGGCACGTGAATACTTGCGCGCCATTTTGTAGACTTGCGCGCCTAAATGCCTTAGCCATTTTTTCAAATTTCTTCACAAAATTTGTGAAAAATAAACCCATTTAAGAGTTAGTTTATTCATATTTTGTGCAGATTCAGTGGCTCTTAGACCTGGATTCCTTGATGAACTGGCTAGTAAGCGGATAGATGATATGATGAACATCATTGGCCCTGATTACTATGACACCTGCGACAGCACTCTTCCAGTTTTGGCTAAGTACTTGAAGAAATATCATCTTAATTTCCCACAGAGCATCTACCTGTCTCTATGTGGTCATGGTCACTTGCAAGGAGTCAATGTTCCAAATGCAAACAAATATACACCTGAAATGCAGCTGCGCTGCTACTCCTTCATTTCGGTTATGCTGTGCATTAAAAGCAACAACAATGGTGTGAACTTTCAAATTCTTCCTCCATGTCATTCCTTTGAAGATATGAAAATGGCAAACTCATGGGCTGAAATGTTTTTCACTGCCGGTTGGTGGAGAGAAGACAAACTTGGTATTAGAGCAATATCTGAAAAGAGTACTCTCTCCAAATGGCTCTTTACTTCCAATGCTCCATTCTCAAATCCATGTATCCATTTTCCAAGTCTCTTGGACAGAAACAGAGTCACTGTTTGATCAGCAGAAAATTTTCTCAAACCGCACTTAAGAACATCCTTTTACAATTGTTCCAAGAAGAGCTGGTATCACTGCATCTCCTTTTTGTTTCCAGTTTGAATGAATGAATTCCAGGTGGTTGCTGATGAAGCTCGGGATGCCGTAAATCAAATGAAGTGTTATGTTGAAAGCCTCTTGTAATTCTTGAAAAAGAGAAGAGACTCCAATCTGTGGATGTCCTTCTAACTCTTGTGTATCAATGAAAAACACTTTCGTCTCCAATCATTTGTACCTGCATTCTTTCATTACCTGCTTCAAATTTACTTAAGCCAATGGGCCTAGTAATCATAGTTTGATTTTTACTAGGATTATTTACAAATAACCCTACAAACTTTGAATCTTTTAACTGCTCAATATTACCTAAATCATACAAAAAATGTATATTTAGTGAGCTGGAACTTGACTTTTATTCATAGTTCCTCTGTCTTTTGTGTGGGCAGTTTAAAGTCATGCAAGCCGGACATAAAGAGGCTAATGTTTAAGGTCGAAATAGCTTTGACCGAAAAATGGATTAAAATGGATTCAATTCCTTGATAATGTATCTGAAAACAAATTACCATACTCAAGTATGAGAGAAAATATGTAAACTATGACTTAAGAATATTTGAATCTGAGGAATGATATGAAAAAGAGCTAAATAGCATTAGAAGAAGTAGTTTCCAAGAATGAAGTTACTATTATTTAACAAAACCCGTTAGGGGGTTGAAATATGCAGGGCCACCTATGGGCATTGGCTGCATAGTCAAATAAAATAGCATCTTTTGGCTGACAAGTCTGTTATGTGGACTGTTTATGCAAGGCCACCTATGGGCACGTGCTGCATAGTTAGGCAAAAGAACTCTCAGAAATTTACTTTCCTAGTGCTAAAAGCCAGTGAAAGTTTATGGAGATTCAAATTTTCTAAAGCATAGAGTTTGTTGTATGGAAAGAGGTACTTGAATATGGAGAAGATATTTTCAAACAAGAATATCGAAGAACTGGATGAATATCACTCCTACGAAGGTCTGACCCAAACGTAGGGAAGAAGAATAAACCATAGACTTGAATACTTTTAGATCATGAAAAAGGATATGGGAAAAATATGTTAAGGATGGCTATTTTTGCGGATCCCTACATACTGTCGTTTAAGACAAATAAGGACAAAAGAGGCATTCTTCCCAAGAATGAAGTTACTATTATTTAACAAACCCGTTAGGGGGTTGAAAACATGCAGGGCCACCTATGGGCATTGGCTGCATGGTCAAATAAATAGCATCTCTTGGCTGACAAGTCTGTTATGTGGACTGTTTATGCAAGGCCACCTATGGGCACGTGCTGCATAGTCAGGCAAAATAATTCTCAGAAGTTTGACATTTCTGTGACTATAAGTCATGAAAAGGGTTATGAAGATCTGAAAATATTTAAGGTTAGGATTATAATACATAAAGATGGGTATTTTCCAATGTATATAGAGATACATAGGTCAATGAAAAAACCATAATCATGTTGTGGCTGGGTCCTGAATTGAAACTTGGACTTCACTACGTATCTCATAAGAATGAGAATCAAGCCATACGTAGTTCTTGAAATACAGTTTAACGTCGTGCAGGACGAAAGGATGAGTGATCTTAGTTTTTTGGGTCATAGAATTCGGACCATAATAATGAAGACACAGTGTGTGTTTTCATGAGGATTTTTCAGCCAAGGGACTGAAAGTGAAATTTGGGGTTAGGCCCAAAAGACTTGGGACTGGATTCGAGGGACACTCGAATGTTCCTACGTATCCCATAAAGATGGGAATCAAGTCCACGTAGTTCTAGAAACTACCCTTTGTACAAATTTGGTTCGTACATGTGAAGGGTGAAAAAGGGACTTTAGTGCAATGATGGTTTTAACCTAAGATAAAAAGTTTAGGCATTACCATGTATGTACGTAGTCTTTTTGAAAATGAAAACCATGATTGAAAAAGAATCAATGTTAATAATGGTTCCTTCTCAAATGAGGAAATCAAAGAATATTGTAGTTTATTGTCGTACTGGACAAAAGTGTTGTATAGTTTAACGTCATATAACAAGGACGAAAGTAAATCAATGTAAAGATATTGATTCCAAGGGTGGTTTCACAAATCATCATCATATGAGATTGTGGTGAACCAATGTGAAGAGATTGTTTTTGGGCTTGAACCTTTGGGAGGTTGCCTACATACCCAGCCTGGAGGGCAAGGATCAAAGTCTGTGTAGTTCAATTAAAGAATGAATTAATGATCAAGTTGTTCTTGTGGACAATGATCTAAAAAAAATGTTGTTGGGACTTACACATGGTTAGTGGCCCAAAGGGAGTGTTATGGTTGATGTTCGCTCTAAGCTCACGTGAGTCATACTCGGTGTGAGAAACAAGAGGTAATAACAACCTTAACGATGCACAGTTTAATGTCATGTAGGACATATCAAGGATTTTTTGTACAGTTTAGCGTCATGTAGTTAGGACGATGGGGACAATACAGTTTAACGTCATATTGGACGAAAGGGGGATTGTGCAGTTTTAATGTCATGCTAGACTTTTGATGATTATATAGTTTAACGTCTCTGGACGTGAGAGACTTTTATACAGTTTAGCGTCATGTAGTTAGGACGTCACAATTTAACGTCTTGCTGGACATATTTGCAAATAGTTTATGGTCGTATACATGGACCAGGAATGATGCAGTTTTAAGGTCATGCTGGACTGTTTATGGAACTTTTTCACAGTTTAATGTCGTGTGGGACGAAGTTGCAGTTTAAAGTCATACTGGACCATTGCTGTATAGTTTTAGCGTCATATAGCAAGGACGAACTGATGCTGTACAGTTTAAAGTCATGTAGCTAAGACTAAGGTGAATCAATATGAGGATATCAGTTCTGATCTTTTTACAGTTTATCGTCATGCTGGACATTGGAAGTGCCACACAGTTTAATGTCATGTTGCTAGGACACAATATAGTTTAATGTCATCTCGGACAGAATACAGTTTAGTGTCATGTAGGACAATAAGGGACTTAACACAGTTTAACGTCATGCTGGACGATGAAAGTGCCACACAGTTTAATGTCATGTCGCTAGGACAAAATATAGTTTAATGTCATCTCGGACAAAATATAAGAACTTCTATACGATTTATTGTCATGTAGGACAAAATCAGGGACTATGCAGTTTAAAGTCTTGCAGTTAGGACTATTGGTGTTGCACAGTTTAGTGTCATGTTGCTGGGACATAAGTGCGAATAGTTTAAGGTCATATGCACGGACCATACAGTTTATCGTCATGCTGGACGTAGTTGTAGTTTAAGGTCATACTGGACCATTGCTGATGCAGTTTAAGGTCATGCTGTATGAACCAATTGTAAGTCTTGGTTCCGGGGACCACCATTTTGTGTTTATACAAAATACTTCTTCAGAAATCTGGCATTAGTTGGAGTCGTGATGTGTTCTCCATCCATTGAAATCAGAGAATACGCTCCATTGGAGTAGACCTTATGTATTGAATAAGGTCCTTCCCATTTTGGTTCAAGCTTGGGAGGCTTCTTTCCTGGTATCATTGGTGTTCTGAGAACCAATACCAATTCTCCCTGAATGAATGAACGAAGACGAACTTTTTTGTTAAAAGCTCGTGCTATTCGATTCTGATAGATTTCCAAGTGGTGCAAAGTGCACAATCTTTTCTCATCTAACTGTTCCAATTCATTCAACCGCTTTTGGGATTGCTCATCTGTTGATAACTGATCACAAATGGCTATTCTGAGTGAGGGCAATTGGACTTCAATTGGCAAGACTGCTTCTGTTCCATATACCAATGAATATGGAGTAGACCGCGTTGCATTGCGAGTGGTAGTCCGATAAGCCCATAAAGCATGATAGAGTTTATCAGGCCATGACCTCTTATCTTTATCCACCATCTTTTGCAGTATATTTGAAAGAGTCTTGTTGAAGGCCTCTATCTGGCCATTAGCCGCTGCATGATATCGAGATGAATGGTTGGACTTAATGTTGTATTCTTGATACAATCTCTTTACCTCAGAAGAGCAGAAGTTGGTGCCGTTGTCTGTCAATATGGTATGAGGGACACCAAATCTAGTAATGATGTTAGACTTGATGAAGCTAAAAATGCATTTAGAACTGACTTCTTTGAGAGGTACTGCCTCTGCCCATTTGGAAAAGAAATCAGTAGCAGTAAGAATGTACTTAAACTGCTTGGCCGTAGCTGAAGGGTAAGGTCCCACCACATCCATTCCCCATGTGGAAAATGGCCATGAGTATTTAGCTGTATGAAGAAATTCTGGAGGTTGATGAATGAAATTGGCATATACTTGGCATGAATGACACTTCTTTGTGAAATTAACACAATCTTGTATCATTGAAGGCCAGAAGTATCCAAGTCTTCGAATTTGATCAGACAATCTATGTCCAGACTGATGGGCACCACAGACTCCTGCATGCACTTCTTTTATGACAGCCATTGTCTCTTCACCATCAATACATCTGAAGAGAACTCCATCAAAACCACGTTTGTAGAGAATTTTCTCGAGGTGGTTTGGACCATCATAAAGAGTAAAATTGACCACACGTCGCTGAATTTGTTCTCTCTTGGCTCTATCAGGTGGAAGTGTTCCATTTTGAAGGTATTCCCTGATAGGTGACATCCATCCTGTAGTATGACCATATGGTTCAGGAATGGGACTAATTTCATTAATTTCCTCTGTTCTGACTTGAACATAAGGTGAAATTGCACGACGGTGGGCAATACCGATGGTTGTCTCGTCCCGATTTGGATCTGCTAAAGCTGTGGCTATATTAGCCAGTGCATCAGCTTGAACATTTTGTGATCTTGGGACATAAGAAAATGTCGGTTCTGAAGGGAATTCCGACATTAACTCTCTGACGTAATCATACAAAGGGATTAATTCTTCTTTTCTGATGGCATAATCCCCATTGATTTGTTTGATTACCAGGTCTGAATCACCTTTTACCTTTAAGTGATTCACTTGTGCTTGAAGCGCTAACTCCAAGCCTGCAATGAGAGCTTGGTATTCAGCTTCATTATTGGTACCACCTTCCCACAACAAAAAAGAATAAGGTAACACTGCCTTATCTGGAGAAATGAGCACAATTCCTAAACCAACTTTGTTGAATTTAGGATTTTCCATTTTCTTCCCTGTTGGACTTCTAGAAGCACCATCAAAATACATTTCCCATGTTTGAGGATTCTCTTGAATAGAAAAAACTTCCTCATCAGGGAGTTCGATATCTGAATATGTGTCTTCCACTGAAGGGTGTTCATCCAGGAAATCAGCCAGAGCTTGGCCCTTAATTGCCTTTTGAGACACATATTGAATGTCGAACTGCTGTAGAATAACCGCCCACCTTGCCAGACGTCCTGTAAGCATTGGACGACTAAGGATGAATTTGAGTGGATTATTACGAGATACCAATTGGACCTCGTGATGTTGCAGGTAGTGTCTCAGTTTCTGAACTGCAAAGATTAATGCTAGGCAGCATTTTTCAATACTCGAATATCGGGTTTCTGCTTCAAGCATAGTTCTACTGAGATAGTAGAGACTATTTTCATTCCCAGCATCATTCTTTTGAGCGAGAAAGGCACCCAATGATCGCTCTAAAGCTGTCACATAGAGGATAAGAGGTCTACCCTCAACAGGTGGCATGAGTACTGGTGGACTTAAGAGGTATTTCTTGAGAACATCAAATGCTTCTTGACATTCTTTAGTCCACTGGTAAGTGACTCCTTTCTTCAATAATTTGGTAAAAGGTAAACTTTTGCCTGCCAAATTGGCGATGAAACGCCGAATATAGGCTAAGTGTCCTTGAAGTCCTCTTAATTCTTTGAAATTCTGAGGAGGTGACATACCAAGGATTGATTTGGTCTTCTCAGGATCGACTTCAATACCACGATGGCGTACAACAAAGCCGAGGAATTTTCCTGAGGTTACCCCAAAAGCACATTTTAAGGGGTTCATCTTCAAATTATGTTGTCGAAGCTTGTGGAATATGATTTCCAAATCAGCCAAGTGATCAAAACGTTGTTTGGATTTAACCACCAAATCATCTACATAGCATTCAACAAATTTCCCTAGAAAAGGTTTGAAGATACGATGCATGGCGCGTTGATATGTTGCACCTGCATTCTTTAAACCAAAGGGCATCACCCGGTAACAAAACACACCTTGAGGAGCTCTGAAGGCTGTATATTCCTCATCTTCTGGGGCCATTCGGATCTGATTATATCCAGAATATCCATCCATGAAAGAAAGTACTTCATAGCCAGCCGTCGCATCAATTAAGAGTTCTGTAATTGGAACTGGAAAATCATCTTTGGGACAATACCGATTAAGATCTCTGAAATCAATGCAAACCCTAATTTGTCCGTTCTTTTTCTTTACTGGGACAATATTAGCCAACCACTTGGGATATTGAACTTCTCTGACGAAGTTAGCTTTGATAAGCTTATCCACTTCAGCCTCGATTTTGGAAGCATAGGTTGGGTGTGTTCTTCTCGCGGCTTGCTTGAATCCTCGATGTTCTTTTGGCAAACCCAAATGATGGGTGGAAACATCAGGATCAAGGCCAGGCATCTCTGTATAATTCCAAGCAAAGATATCTTTATTTTGCTTTAGAAAAGAAATATACATCTCTTGTTCTTCAAGGGTCATGGCCGCACTAATTAAAGTGGGGCGTGGATCTTTCTCTGTACCCAGATTTACTTCTCTGAGTTCATCCACAGTGGTAGAGATACCCTCTTCAAATGCTGGATGAGCATCTCTAAGATCTTCTTCTTCCTCTTCATCATGTGTTATATCTTCCGTTTCTACTTGCAAAGTAGATGAAAAAAACGAAATTCTCATGATCATAAGAGATGTCAAAATTTTCACATTTTGAAGAAGAAGCTTCCATTTCCGTCCCTATTGATGAACAAGGGTCTTCTTTGGGAAATAAAGAGGAGATGATGGATTGAGAATCGACATCAACATTCACCTCTGGTGTTGCTATAACTTCTTCTGGCCTGATTAGCGAAGTATAGACTTGTTGGATTTCAGCAGACGAAATGAAAACGTCACCACTTATGCTTTCATCATTGCTTGGTAAGTTACCAATTTCTCCCATGTTGTCTGGCTCGATTGCCGTAATTGACATTATGGATCTTTCCATAAGAGTATTTTGATTTGGGCCTATTTTGTCAATTTGACTGATAGGTAACACATAATCTGTACTCACATGTGAAAATGGATTTATTGGAATTTTTTCCAAACCATATGGAGCATTAACTTTGGTAATTTCCTTTATTGTAGATTTTTCTCTTCCCTTCATGTGATAAAATTCCGCCTCAATGTATTGAGACTCACATGTTTTGAACGGGGCCTTATCACCATATAATGTTCCAACTTGACCATCGAAACAGTATTTGAGACATTGATGGTATGATGACGGAATAGCTGCATGCTGATGTAACCAGGGTCTTCCAAGCAAGATATTGAAAGCTGAGTCTTGATCAACAATCATGAAATCTGAATTGGAAACAAGATCTCCAAACTGAGTTCTGAGCGTAACTTCTCCCAGTGGTTCTTGTTCATTTTTATCATATCCTTGCAACATCATGGTAGAAGGAGATAAATCAGATTCTGTGAGGCCCAATCGACGAAGTGTGCGAATGGGCATGAGGTTGACTCCTGAACCATTGTCAATGAAAGCTCTTCGAACATCTATACCATTGACTTTGCCGGATAAGTACAAAGGTTTTATGTGCCCATGCACAACATCATCCTCATCTTTATCAGTAAAATATATCACTGCATGGCATTCTGCAGGATTATTCTCTATGTGATAAATTTCAGCTGCAGCAATCTCAGCTTCAAACTCTTGAGGACTTGACAAAGCTTCGATGAGTGCTTCCCGAAGATCTCTTGATAGATTCAAAGCATCCAAAATTGATAATTTGGCTGGTACTTGGGCCAAGTGTTTCAATATATCATACTTTTGATCTAGAGGCCTGCGTTTCCCAATAGGAATATGTGGTTTAGCAGGTATCTTGGAAGCAGATGCTTTGGAAGCTGATGCATCTTGTATTGAAGTTGGAAACATCTTTGGTTTTGGAAAATTAGACTGATTAGATCCATTTGCTTGCTGAGATAAAGAAGATGGAACCTTTAATCGGTCTTCCAAAATAATTGTGCCGAAGCTGAGTTGGCCATTAGCAGAAGAACTTGCTTGTTCATTTTGAGCTCGCTGAAGGGCTCTACCACGAGTTTCTGCTGCATATACAGTGCTAGCAGGGGTAGAATTAGAGTAGTGGCTTCGGAAAGATCCATGTCTTCCCCTATATCCTGAACCTCTAGAACTTCCTCGGGTTCATTTATTTGATACAGGGAATTCAGGCTCATCAAGACTGGAATATGAATCTGTTAATTGAATCATATTAACAGAACCAAAGATCAATTCTTCGTCTGATAAAGACTCTGCCTGGTTGGCCTGTTTAGGCTGTGCCGTTTGGTGGGACGGTGCCCGTGACTTTGAAGTAGATGGCATGAAATCTGCCAGAGTCAAAGACAATTTAGGCTTTGATACATACTCATCTTCTTCTGATTCCTCTTTCTTCTTTGAATTACGCTGTCCTTTTGAGGATTTGTCCTTTGATGGAGGCTTTACTGCAGCTTTTGTAGGAGACACAATTGGTTTCTTCAATTGTGTTCGCAAAATGGAATGAGTCCGATTGATTGTCTTTCTGACCATCCAATCATCATATTTTTTCGCAGTTTTGCTTTTGACTTCCTGCCACTCGCCTCCTTCCTCTGGATCTGTAGCGGTAATACACGCTACATGAGCTGAAGAACCCTTCAATTTGACTTGTCCCAAGTCAACCATCTTTTGTAGGAGGTCTTTAAAGACAAAACACTCCTGGATGGGATGTCCCAACATTTGATGAAAGGGACAATAATTGGGACGGTCTTCATCTCCTTCCTTGTTTGGTCTCTTCGGCACTGGTAATTGAACCAAATTATTTTCCAGAGCTGAAATGAAGTAACCAGGAACTTGCTCACTTCGGAAAGAGTATGTTTTACTCTTCATATCCTCAAATTGTTTTCGTCGTTGATCTTTTTGATCATTTGGACGAAACAGCCTTTGTTGTTGGCGTTCAGGAGGTGGAGCCCTTCGAGAAGATGAAGGTTTTGAAGTAGAAATAGGTACAGGTGCCTGTTTAAGCATAACTGTAGCAGTTTCTGCTTTACCCATTCTTCTTCCTGGAGCTGATGGAATTACACGAGATTTAACCTTAGCCTGCATAAGGGAATCTTCAATCTGTTGAGCGATTGAAGTAAGGTCTCGAAACCCTCCTGTGTATTTCACAGGGATCAATGGCGTGCGTAATTCGTCACGCAAATTTTCCACACAGATTGGCAATAATTCCTCCTGAGGGAGTGATAAACTCAAGGAATACGTTAATCCCTTCCAACGAGCAATGAAATCAGAGACTCTTTCATTCTCCCTTTGCTTGCAGTTTGTAAGATCAAAAACTGTCGTTTTTGGAAAAGTTGAGCTGAACTGAAGAAGGAATTTTTGACGAAGATCCTCCCATCCGATGACTGACCGGGATTTCAAGCTTGTATACCAGACAAAAGCTGGTCCTTGCAAGGTTCGCACGAAGCATCTGAGTTTCACTGCTTCTTGTTGTTCTGGAGTTCCCATCATAGGATCACAACAAGACACGTAATGCGTCAAATGTTGTTCAGGGTCGCCTGATCCATTGAAAGTAGGGAAAATAGGGTTTCCAAAACTGGATGGAGGAGAAATTGAATCTACCCATTCAGGGTAAACTTTCTTTTCAGGTTGAACTTGCGCCCGTTTCCCTTCCATAGTTTCTAACCGAGCTGTTAATGACTCAATAGTAGTTATTAACTTTTGAGAAACGTCAGGTTGAACTTGGTTTTGGGTAGGTGCAATGAATGGAGCTTGGACAGCCGTGGAGGTTGGTGCTGCAACTAATGGTAGTGCTGTCAACCGTTGTTGCGTTTGACCCGTAGGATTAGACCTCTGTGGGTGTACTGATAAAGGAGGATATTCCTGATCCATCTCAGTAGTTACAACAAATTCCTTCGGCTGTCGGACTTCAGCATTCTTAAGAAGAAGACTACTCTGAAGTAGTTCTGCATTCAACCTTCTTAATTCTTTCATTTCTTCCTCCTGTTGTGCAAGCCTTTGCTCTAATGAGAGCGATTGACCTCCTTCAGAGGAAGGGTGAGAAGTAACCTGATTCTTTCCTTTCCCCTTATTGGATCCTTTTCGGAGAGGGGGAAGTGGGTTACTTGAAGGAATACCCAAATTTTGGGTAAGCCTTTGATTACGTGTGCGCACACCTTCTTCATTTAGGTCTGTGTGCGCAACTTCTTGAGCAGGAACCTCTTCATCTGATCCCTCTGATTGAGCCTCATCTGGTGAATCAGCAGCAACGGCAGTGATGACATTAATGGATGCATATTTCATGAAATCCTTTCTATCAGCATTTCTATGATATTGTCTCCTTTTATGTCCATGATAAGACATGGCATTCCGTTGACTTGACCCTTCAGGAATTTCTTTGTGAACCGTCACTTGGAGAGAATCTCCTGACATCTTGGCTCTTCGTTCCTCTTGAGGCTTATTCCCTAATCGAGAGAATACTGACTTTCTCTGAGGGAGGGATTGAAGATTTGAAAAAGTCCCCAGTCCGGTGGACTGGGGGTGTTCCTGTTTCTTCTGCTCAACTCCTCGAATCCCATTCGTTGATTCTGAGGGTTGGGTTAGAGAAGTCCCCAGTCTGGCAAGCTGGGGTGTCTCTTGACATGCTATGTCTGAGATCTTCTTGAAATCTCTCTTGATCTTGCGGATCTTAGTTCGGAAATTAGCTGGATGCATTAACCTGTATCCACTTTTATCACCTGGTTCAACAGACCGTTGGATGATTTCCGAAACTTCTGTCATTTGATGACGTGTTTGCTCCAGACGAGAGGCTTGCGCAATATTCTCGCCTGCTTGATGTAGGAGCAATTCAACAACCTGTTCTCTATATACTTGATTTTGAGAGGAACTAGTTGAAGCTTGATCTCGAGCAAGATTTTGATTATGAACAAAGCCCATTGACTGTGGCCGGCCATGGGCAATAACATTGCATGAGACCATTTTCGGCGGGCTTTGCTGACCGGAAAGCACTGTGAAATGTAGTGCTCCGTGAATACCCCATCCTCTGATATGAACATTAGATGGAGCATTGGAAATTAACTGACGCAATTTTCTCAGCGCGCCAAGGCATGAACGTTGAAGGGTTCTCTGTTGCTTTTCAGCCATCGGATACCGAGAGACTGATAGAGATGCCAAATCAATCTGGCGTTGTAACCCTTCTATTATCTTAAGATGATTTTCATATTCATCGTAAGATAATACCTTCTTCTTTAATTGACAAAGAGTTTTCCATATGTTAAGACGAATATCATGGATTCCATCATCCGTCAACATCTTTGGAATGTCATACTGTGAATCAGCCAAAGGCCAAAACATGACTGGTACTTCACCTTTTGCCAGTTTTTTCCTCATGTTCAGCATTTCCTCTTTATCATTAAATGAAGATTCTTCTACCTGTTTGGACCAGAGTTGGTGTTTCCTTGTTGCTTCATTAGATTCAACAAGATTGGTAGAGGAATCACTATTCATGCTGGAAGATGAATGACCTAGGGAAGGTTCGGAGAATAACCTGAACCCCAAGCTATCTTCTGATGGAGAAAGAGTTTCACCTGCCGATAGTAAAACTTCAGACATGACTGGTTTTACGTTTGCAAGTGCCTCGAGATAGGAGGGCTTTCTCGTTACTACATTGCCTTCTGAAGAATTTTCGAGACAATGTGAATCACTACTGCGGAGAGGACTTTCGCAGCGAAGTTCATCACCATGAGGAGGACCTTCATGATGGGTTACAGCAAAAGATGATATCTCTTGCTCCTTGGTCTTCTGACCACACAGAGGGTTCCTGTGGTTCTCATCTGAAGAAGAAACTTCAAGATTGACCGAATTTTCATGAAGCAAGTCTTCATGAGGAAGTGTCTGTTGAAGACCTTCGGGATTAATGTTCCTGTTATTGGGAACTGAGGGAGTAGAATCTTGAATTCCGACAGATAAATGTCTGAGGGCTTCAAGAACTCCAGCATCGAGCAAGGCCTTGTTGCAGATTGGCCTTTGATCTCCTGACTGTGCTGGGCGGATCTTTTTCTTAGATGCCTTCTTACTCGCTTTAGAAATCACTTGATGACGAAAGTGATTGCTCTGAGCAGGTGTATGTGCCTGATCAGGAAAGATGGTCAGGTTAGGCTGACGATCATCGCTCAAATCAGATGTATGTGCCTGACTTGGTTGTCCATATGATATGGGGGAGTAGGCCCCACAACCCTCTTGGACTGGAACAGATGTGTGTGTCTGTTCCGGAGTGAATTGTTGATGTGTCACTCCACTGCTAGGGATAGATTTATGTGTCTGTCCCTGAGATGATGCTGAAGATGTTATGATATCCTGGCAAGCATCCAGAATATGAGCAGGAATTTGCTTCTGCTCTTTCACCATTGACAAAATATGTTTGGTGACTTCAGCCGCCGGAACAGGGATATACGTCCATTCCGGGCTTGGAGTAGGTGTATGTGCCTGCTCCTGTCCTCCTTTTCCTGTCAGTGAATCCTGACAGTACTCAAGTGTGGAGGCAGAGAGTTTAGTCTGCCTCCTGTTTGTCGTCGGGGCTTTCCGACTGACTTCTCCGTGCGCTACCAAACGAGACTGTTGGTAGGCTTGATTAGTATTAGCAGGTGTATGTGCCTGCTGATTACACTTCGCCAAACGCTGTTGACGAGATCCATCATATGTAGTCAGACGAGCCTGCTGACTAACTGCTGATGTATAAGCAGGTGTATGTTCCTGCCTATGGTACTCCGCCGGAATTGCCTGGCGGGATCGGCTTGATGCTGCCAGACGAGTCTGCTGGACAGCGGGATTAAAACGGGCAGGTGTGTGTGCCTGCTCGTTGTTTTCCACCAAGTTAGGTTGGTGGATTTCTCCGGAGATGGCAGGGATGACAACCTGCCTATTATTAACCGGATTCCGTCTCTGGTGATTCATCTTGCCTGCTCGGGTTCGAGGAACCTGAGCTGAATGCCTGGAGCCGGTACCCTCATCATGTTGAGGGTGCACTACCGCACGAGTCTGGCGGCGATTGTTGATGGGAGCCCTTGAGAAGGACTCCTGTCTCTTTGAATTAAGGTCCCGCGGGACCTGCTCATTCACTTCCTCAGAATAAGGGAGTGAATGGAAATTGCGTTCCGGGGATAACGACCCGAAACGGTTGGAGACGGTAGTCAGCACCGCCTGCTTCTTGATTGCTGGTCGCCGTTGTCCGGACGACCAGGTAGAATTGTTAACTTGGAGGGCTTGACGAGCGGCCTCCAGAGTTGGGATAGTACCGTTACGACGGTACTCCTTAACCAGTGCATTTGAAACACAGCGTTGAAGACGCTGAGTTGGTGATGTCATCCTCAGAGCGGATGACGTTCCAGCAGGAGTAGCAGCATTGGTTTTCATGGCAGCAGACCTCACAGTAGAGGTGTTCTCAGCAGCAGTATTCACAGGGGTGAATTTAAGGAAAGCCATTTTTTGTAGGAGATCTTGAAAAAAAAGTGCCTGTTCCATATAACAGACATAATCAAGATGAATCCGGCTACTGCATCTTTTGGATGATCATATGTCAATGATTCCCTTGTTGGCCCAAGGGGCCTAACATCTAAGAAGAACATCACTTTAACTTGGTTAAGGATTCACGTCGGGTTCACCATTTTTGTTTCGCGCGGAATCCGGGGATGACCTCCTTGACGGGAGATTCAAACGTTCCGATCGGTTTCTAACGGGTTTGTTCGTAGAACCGGAAACATCCAATGATTCCACATCCGTTGGGACCTACTTTCCAAAGGTAGGCGCTCATTAGCTTGTGGGCTAATGAGGCTTAGGAATTTGCATTGGTCGAGAGGATGGGAGGTCGGACTCATCACACCTTTTTGAGGGGAATTATTGTCTACTCCGGGACTCTCTTTATAGATTTAAGTTAAGTTCGTGAATCCTTATTACATTACCAAGTATAAAATGAGCTTTCCTTTAGTTTTAACAATCAATGATTAAATATGCAAGAAATTTAGAGAATCTTTTATATGTATTCGAGGTTCTTCATCAATATAGAATCATCTATATTTGTTTAGAGATTCTTGGTCAATGGTATCCTTCAAAACATTTATATAAAAGTCTCTTGGTCATTTTGATGACCAGGCTGGTTTTAAAGCCACTCAGTGGGGCACTTGAAGTTTATCGTCATTCAGAAGGACAGAGATTATTTCAATATTGGGATCGAACCCATGAATGGGCTACCTACGTATCCTTTGTTTTAAAAAAAGGAATCAGAATCCACGTAGTTCGAGGAAATGGGATATGATGTTTTATGATTGATGGCTCAAAGATGAATGTCATAATTACTTTTACACTCTAAGCTCACGTGAGTCATGCTCGGTGTGAGAAACAAGAGGTATTGGTAAAATTTAGACAATTGTGCCATAAAAGATGCAATCATAAGAATTTGTTTTGGGGCTTATGTATAGATGACTGCCCAGATAGGTGAAGGTTTAGGATTTACTTTTAGGAAGAAAATCCATGAACAGGGTCCACAAAGTTATATGTGCTTTATGGAGATTTGAATACTCTAATCTTGGGGCTTACTTCTAAGGAGGATGCCAAAATTAGGAGGGGACTTATGATTGGGTTTTATTCCTGAAAAGGAAACCCAAATCAAAGGGAATTTATGACTGGTTAAGAGAAATTTTAAGAGACTTGTGGCTTACTCTTAAGAAAGATGCCCAAGATTTATGACTAGGACTTATTCCTGAGAAGGAAGCCTAGGTTAGGGGACTTGGGGCTTACTCCTGAAAAGGAAGCACAAGGTTATGACTGAGTCTTATTCCTGAAAAGGAGACCCAGGTTAGGGATTAAGGTTTGGGGCTTACTCCTGAGGAGGATGCCCAAGATTAAAGGAATTTGATTGGGGCTTATTCTTAAGGAAGATGCCCAAGATTTATGACTAGGACTTATTCCTGAGAAGGAAGCCTAGGTTAGGGGACTTGGGGCTTACTCCTGAAAAGGAAGCCCAAGGTTATGACTGAGTCTTATTCCTGAAAAGGAGACCCAGGTTAGGGATTAAGGTTTGGGGCTTACTCCTGAGGAGGATGCCCAAGATTAAAGGAATTTGATTGGGGCTTATTCTTAAGGAAGATGCCCAAGATTTATGACTAGGACTTATTCCTGAGAAGGAAGCCTAGGTTAGGGGACTTGGGGCTTACTCCTGAAAAGGAAGCCCAAGGTTATGACTGAGTCTTATTCCTGAAAAGGAGACCCAGGTTAGGATTCTCTCATTTTAAAGGATGAGGTTGAATGAATGAACTCTCAATCTTTTATGACATAAAGATGTTTAAATCATTAGGTTTTGAGAGATATTTCACATAATTCCTTTCAGATAAGGATGTCAAATCAAGAAATCATGCCATAAATGGCTTTGAAGAGTATCTTGAAGACTGAATCTTGAATAGGAAGGGTGAAATGGCTTAAGAGGGGTGAAAAAGGGCAAGATGGGCACCCAAAAAGATAGGGGCGCGCAAGTATTGAAGGTCGCGCAAGTCCTGCGGCGGCGCGCAAGTATTGGTCGCGCAAGTATACTTGCGCGACATAAGGGATACTTGCGCGATTTTCAACCAGAGTTGAATTACTTGAGCGACTCTTTATTAAACCCTTTCCCATCCTCTTGAGGTTCTTTCAGAAGGGGGACGCGCAAGTTATATTGAAGGAATTAAGTCGGCGCGCAAGTGTTTGATAAGTTTCAACACTTAAGCCTTCCTTCTTCCCTTTAGATCTTCCATTCTAGGTAAGAAATTACCTTAGAAGTGTTCTGGAAGCTTTGAGAAGAGACTTGGGCGTCGGGAGCTTTGATCCGAGTTTCTGGGAACCGATCTTCCTCAATGGGGGGCCCACAGGGTCTATTTATAGGCAACAGAAGACCCCGGGCGGTTACTGGGTGGTTACCATATCTGTCGCGCAAGTATCTTGCACGACCATGATGGCTCGCGCAAGTGTTAAGGCGGCGCGCAAGTAGACTTGCGCGACCAAGATGGAACTTGCGCGATACATGGGCAATGTTCTCCTTTTTCATCCCTTTGTCGATTTTTTGATGTTTCTTCAAAGGATTAATCACTTTGAGCTCAGATATTCCCTTTTCCGAACATTAGATTCCGTGACGAAAGGAGCGTCAACAGTAGGGATTTAAATTTTTTATATTGTAAGGAAGGAGATCTAATTTTGGTTTAGATAATGGTTGTTTACCTAGCTTCTATTTAATTCAAAAAGCATGTAACTTTTCTCTGATGAGGTATCATGCATGAGTACTCTCATATTCCCAAGTGAATTGTGATATGAGGGATTTCTCATAGTTATTTTTAAAATGGGATGAACCCCTAGAAAAAATTAAGTGTCACTGTATGGAGGACAGTCACAATGAATTCCATAATAAGGAGGATCATCCTCAAGGCATGATTTCCAACTATAAGTATAATTCCTACACCATAAATCCTAGGGAGGACCACTTGGGAGGATGGTAGATAGAGGAGGACCTTATTCATGTATGATATTCTAGACATGATGAGGGTTACCGTGATTCTCCTTAAGAGATGGGATCTCATGATCAATTATATTATAGGCATGAAGTAATCCTTTAAATTCATATGCTTGGGGAGGACATCTAGAATTAATAGTAGAAAATTATATGGGAGGAGTTATTTAATTGCATCTAATATTCCCATAATTCGGTAATAGATTAGAAAGATATTGAGTTTCTATACATAACATTATAATGGCTTCAAGAACACTAACATTGATAGGATTAGGCTCATAGACTGGTTCTATATTTTCCATTCTCCTTTAGTGAGGATTCTTTTTGTATTATTGTTTATGAGTGACTGGGATACTAGTTGTGGATAGATGATTTCATATATTGATCACTATTTATTTAGTTAGCATATTTTTTTAATAATTTTATGATATATTGCTTTAATTTTTCTATTGTATATCCCCATACTTGTGTGGGTACAGGGATAGGCCGATGACCTCTAGTTGTAATGACCATATGGTCCAGATATAGTTGTCCATTAATAATCGGATTTATCCCACAACCCTCCTGGGAAGCAGTAGGGATGTTTTTATACACTATATTGACCATAGTATTATGTTTACGAGTCACCCCAATTGTGTGGAAGACGTTGTGTGTCAATCCCTCAACAACTTCAACTACCATTATTATCTCCTAGAAGGTTTTTAAAATTTTGGAAGTAATTTACTTCTACCCATTCATCATTGTTATGATATGATGAGTAAAATTAGTTGTTGGAATGAGGGTATATTACCATTTAATGGTTGGAGAAGGGGTGTTTCCAATATCATGTAATATTTCTCATGTCGGTATATAGTGATAGTATTCATGTGTTGGGGAGAAGGTATGGTAATACCCCCAATATTTTTCTCGGATTCATGAGCTGATTTCACTGAATGCTTCCAAAATAAAATTACAGAAATAGTGTATGTGAGTATGTGTGTGGTCCTACCAAAAATTTTAGGTTTTACATGGTTGGAATGATTCTCAGTAGGGAATAGAGTTTGAGTCACATTTCTTGTATCCTGATCATTGGCCTTAGTGGGATATCATGAGTGCCTACGTCTAAGTGACCATGGATGGACTCTTGAGTGTAAAACCTTCATCATGTTGAGGGTTAAATGCTGTAGGTTTTTGGTGATGTAAGATTCTAGAATTATCTACATTTAATGACCCCAATTTTTTATGAGTATATTGGATACCTCTATATCATCCTCTATAAGAAAATGAAGGTACTAATTATTTCATTTTGTGATAGGTTTTCATAATGATTTGAAATGGATTTTGTTCTCATAAACTACTAGTCCACCAGCCAAAACTAGGTATATGGTTGGTATGGCTGTATTATTTAAAGGTATTTCCATTAAGCCTCCATAATCACAATAGTAAAATTCATGTGCTACTCCATAAGGACCATGTTTGACAACAAATTTTTATGGTTCTCGGTTGGAGAAGATATCAAATAAGATGATAAGGACCCTTCCTTTGTGACAGTTGAAGCATATGTATTCCTAAACTGGTAATACACCATTTTAATAAATGGGATTTCTAGTTTAATGTTATTAATATATGGTTGATGAAAATTATATAATGAAACCCAATAAAAGTAGCATCTTAATAAACAAATTCATGTGTAATCAATTATTTTAGATCCACATTTGGTCCATTTTAATTTTTTCTTAATGAGAAAGGGTACTGACACATGGGTGACATATTCATTTTGTGTAAACACTGAAGTCATTTTCACCGATACTATTTCACTTCAGAAAAACCACATGAGGGTCTGAATGTAATTTTGTGGTTGTGGTGGAATGACCCTTTACATCAGACTAATATTTCCACATATTTTTGAGTGGATTCAAATAAGTTCTATTTTTAGATCTAGAAACACTCAATAGTTCCCTTCTTAGAGACGTTTCATGAAACTACATTCTAAAGGTAGGTGGTCCTTAGAAAATGGATCCAAAATGCTTAGGTACACACATTGGTCATGATTATGGGAGGTTGGTTCATTGAAGCTTTTTTGTGGAAAAATTTTCTACTCTATCAATCAATTGTATATTTAAGATATAATGATAAATCCTCTATTAAATACAACATATAATACTGGTTAACCATATAATAATAACGATAAATTATTTGTATATCTTAGATTTAAATTAATCTATTTGATTCTGAGGGTCTTCATTGAAGGATATATATATATGTGTGTGTGTGTCTCTAAGTATCTCCGTTGATAGTCCAATTTTTTGTGTACCTATTAGATATTCTTATTTAATTAATTTTAATGTTTTTTTTACAATTAATATAGTGTGGAACAATATAATTAATCATCATCTAAGAGAATGTGATTTGTTTTGATCACATGATCACTCACATTAGAGGGGCTTCCTTCATATCCTTTTGAAAGGAATTATAACCCATATAGTTTGGTGCCACATAATATGACAATTTGTAACTTTCAAGGTCATGTGATGAGTACTAAACCATACATTTTAACATTATATGTCATGGATTCCTAGGATAAATGTGCGTAGTCAAGCGCTGGAGTGGAACATACACTGAAGTAACCCAAGTGGCGTAGAAGTGATGTATATTCTTAGGTTGGATAATGTATACTGGGATTTTTTTTCCTCAGTATATTATGGTTAATTAGAGTATTTGTGGTAACCTATATATATTATTAATATGTATCACATTTTTTTATGAATAAAATACCATGTACTATGAAATGATGGGTCCTACACATACGTAGAATGCCTAAGGTCAATGTGAGAGGAAGATCCAGAAAGAGAAACTGTGATAAAATATGTATGTTGTTCAACATAATGATTCCACCATTAGGGATAACATGTTTATTATATGTTAGCCTATATGTAATTGTTAGTGTAAACACTTCCTTGGATGATTGGAAATTAGGAGTTCCAAGGGGTTAAATCATTGAGAATATGGCCCTTTTAGGTGAAATGGTTTTGTGGCTTTTACCAAATAGAGGGCCCTATGGATGGGGAGATGAATATATGTAAATGTATTCCACTAAGAAGACAAATATTTGATTGGGTGGACTTATTGATCATAAATAAACTATAATACCACCCAATTCTAGCTCATTCTGAGATGTAAGAGCAAGTGGATGATCCACCAAACCACATTGCCTCCTCTAGCTTTTGGTGGACAAGGTCGGGGCAACAGAATTTATATGGTTTACACATTCCTATGTCATCTATTCTTTTTAGAACCAGAAAGAAGGACATTTGGAATACTATATGGAGGATAGGATATTGAAAATACTCCCCACGTCCCCTTTTAATAGGTGGAATAGACACTTAGGTTCGGGCTACAGATGATGGATGTTTCCACCCAGACCAAGGAGAAACCTGATACAATTACGAAGGATGGGAGCTTCATTACCACATGAATTTATGATTATAAACATTATATGAATCCCCATTATTATGTAGGTTAATAGTAAGAACTAATTTACCATGGTAATGTATGATTGATAATTCATTTCAATGTGACCTGAGCTCTGAATATACAAATCAAGAGACTCTTGGAGAGGTCTTGGAATAACCCCCCATAGAAGAGGGATCTAATGAATGTTGTTCCCTACCATTATAGGTATTTGGAATGTATTAAAGGGTGGCTCACCCATGTGAGTCTTGTATTAAAAATAGAATTTCTAAGGGTTGAACTATGTGGATAAGAGTGCTTCACACAGGGAGGAACAACTAGAGTAGGATATTGCATTTGGATGATAAAAAACGTGGTAAAAACATTTGGAATATGAATTTATCAAGGATCCAATGCCCTCTTGAGGTGTCTCTGGAAGGGTCTTGTGCATGTAATGGTCTTGTGTATGGTCCGTGAACCAATTATTTTTTAACTAGGGGGATAAATCCTCACACAGTAATTTTTATGAACTAGGGAAAGGATAATGAAAATCAGAAATTGAGGATTACATTAATCTTCCAGTCATGTAAAATTATGAGACTCAGGGTAATATTTATTAGAAAAAAAGGGAACCTGGGTTGAGATGGTAATCTGTGTTGGTCTATCACGTATGTTTCTTATGTAGGGACCTTAAACAGGTCATTGATGCTCATGTTGGGCCCTGCAGGCAGTGCCTGTACGAGCCACATGGTGAACTTGTGTGGTTCACACACGTTTTTCAAGGATCATTCCATAACTCCACTTTTATTATTTATATCATTGAGGTATTTAATACTATATTATTCTTCCATATGTGAAAACATGAGTGTCAATAGATATTTACAATGATTTTTCATAAAAGGTACTTGGTTGGGGAAAGATGAAAAATGATCGAGTTACAACGTTTGCATCTCTTCAATTGAAAAAAATTAATTATATTTATTCTACACATAAACATGAGATTTCCGGGAACATTTTTTGTTTCAAAATATTTTGGTATCATTTATATGTTGATACATGTGTAATATAAACTACTCATTAATGTTTATATTGTATAATATCTCAATGTATTCAAACATTAAGAAGATATGATTTTTAAAATAGTTTCTGAAATAAGAAATCATAATTAAATAACATATAGGAAAACAACATTATTATATGCCTTCTATATAATTGATAATTTATTATTAACTCTCTTACTGAGGAAATATGATCATTTAGTTTATTATTTAGTTATTATTTTCAAGAATCATTATGTGTTGAAATTTGTTTCTCAATTATCTGAATAGTAATCATTTTTAGATTGAATTATGGAGGCTTATAAGTAAAATATTTGTTTTCAAGAAATATTATAATTGATCATGAAGGGTATGTTTTCTGAGTTTAATATTGTCAATGAACATGTGATAATATTTGAGTTGACATTTAGTATTCCACATGATCATCATTTGATAATTTAATAATTAAGTGAATCTCAATATTATTGATTTTTAAGTCATCCATATATCTCTAAGGTGTATATAGACATTGAGGATTACTTTTGGTTAGATGTCATGAGGAATGATATTGTAGATTTTTACATCAAATGAATGACTTATCAATAGTTTAAATAATGTACATAATTTTGAAATGGGATGATTCGGCCTATTCCATTACCTAAATGTATATAGTAAATTATATCTATTGATTTTGTGGTTGGATAATAATATACACCTCAGTGTAATAATTGAACTTCATTTATTATCACTTGGTTGAATATATATGCACATTCAAAACCAATATAAGTTGATATTTTGTTAGGTTAGCTTTCAAAACAATATATAAAACAAATAATAATGTTATATGGAGTAATGATTTTTATTTGACAATATAATGATATTATGTTAACATCAAATGTTTTGAAGGGATATCAAAATTCATTTAGTGCTATGATGAATTTCAGAACTGATTTTTATCCCAAATAAGATAGATAGTTAGACATAACAACTAATATGTATAATGATATGAATTTTGTTTTTTCATTAGATTATCATGGATGATGGGATAAAAATATTTCATTGATATAAATTTATTACAATAAAATTTTTCATTCAAGTATACATGTGGAAAATATTTATGCTTTATATAGAAAATGGTTACAGAGAATATCATAATCGATTTATGTTAGTGAAAATAAGTTGTTGGCATAAAAAATGGTATTAGAAAAGGTATATAAAGTAATGGTGGTTTATGATCAGAGAATGGATTCACAAATTAGTAATAAGAGTTATGAATATAATAGGAAGAAATATCACTTTTTGAGGATGATGATCATGTTTTATATTAAAGTATCACATTGGTAAGGTGTATTTTTTTTGAAAAAAATGTATGGTGAGTCCATAATTCATTGAAGTATATGAGATTTTAGAAAAGGTTGGATATATTTCCCATAGAGTACATTTACCAATACCTTTATCTATGTTAAAAGATGTTTTTCAAGATTTTTGGTATGAAAGTGAGTACCTAGTATATCACATGTTGTGAGCCCTCTTATGTTATAGTTCGAGAAGAATATAACTTATAAAGAAAAAATAGTTTAGGTTATGGATAATAGTGAGTATTTACTATGAAAAATAGTGATTCACAAAGTAAATTATTTTTGGATGAATCACATGATTGAGGAAAAACACGGGATTCAAAAAATTTTATGAGGAAAAAATATTCTAACATAATTAAGTATAGAAAAAAATTTATAGAATTTAATTTATTATTGGGTAATGATTTTAAAAACACATGGATTCATATAAAGTAATCAATAATATGATTTATATGTATATATTTTATGGATATTTATTAAATATAGTTTAATAAAAAAATTTCAAAATGTTTTTTGTTGTAGAAGAAATCGTTTTATTCATCAAAATTGTTATACATGATTTTCATATATTTATTTCAATTATAAATATCAAGATTTTATATATTTAATTTAATAAAAAATGTTTACTTTTTGGAATCATTGTAACAAATATATCACATTATTAATTTTTTTAGTTTTTTGAAAACAGTAATTATTAAATGAATAATGAAAAATAATATTTTTTGAAAAAAAATCAAATGAGGTATTTGATAATAAATGCCTCATTTGATTTTGGAATTTTATTTAAACAAATTTATGATACATTAGGTTAATAAAAATATAAATAATTCAATTTGAACAAATATTATATTTTATTTTGCTATAAGTTCATTTTTATACCTAATATGAAATTTTTTAAATGCAATTTTTTATTGTGTTTTGCAAAGTATGATTAAAAAAAATTTCTAAAACATATAAAACTTGAATCGTGAAAAATTAATTTCCAATATGGATTTATGATTATCAAATTAAGTAAATAGTTTAGTTTTAATTTTGATCATTGTTAATAGTAACCATTTTAAAAATGTCACTCCTTGATAAAGTGTAAAGCATCATAATTATGGTAAAAAAGTGCTAGTGATACAAAATCAAATTTTAGTTCCTATTGGATTATGGAATTTTTACTATTATCACATTATCTACTGTAATCTAATCCTCTTGTACCTATTTGATATAAATAATAATTTATCATATTTAAAAGTTTATAAAATTATTTGTTTGTCACTCCCCTAACATATAAAATGGAGCCTCTTATCCTCCCCTCCTCAATTGATTTGAGAACACATTTTTATTCAATATCTAGGAAAAAACCCTCAAAAATCCCTCCCCACATATTATAGGCCATGGAATTTCCAAAATCAAAATCCAAGAAGGATTAATCTCTAATTGAAAAGGAGAAGTTTTAACACCTAAATAACATATTTTAAATGTATTTCTTCTTCTACATCCTTAAAATAATCATTGTCCGTACTGGAATAAAATAATAGTATCTTATAAATAAACTATTTTTATTATGATTGTTTTTAAACCCATATTAATAATCTTTTCCATTTTATAATAAATGAAAACATCACTCAATATTTCATGTGGAATATGACTTCAATGAAGAGATGTCCTTAATTTTTCAACATCAGATCATAGAGAAGGTAATGAATTTGGGAAAAAATAATATATATGATATTTATAGGATAATAATTATTTTGATAATAAAATATATTACATAGAATATCATTCTTTTGATCTACTTTAATTTGATAATTTTTCTCATGCGTACATGCGGGATACTATATTTCCAAAAATATATAATTCATTCTTCATTTCCTTATTAAATAGATGTTTATACGGGTGTAAATATAAATAAATATTACATATATATCATATCAATGATTCTAGAAAAGTAATATATTATCATATATATATACTTTCCACCTAATATAAAAATGAAAACACCATTTCTGCATACATAAAGACTACCATATCCCTGAAACGAAAAGGATTATTTTTCAAGAACCTCCATAAATGGATGGTTTTAAAATTATATATAATTTTTAAATATGATAAATATAATATATAAATTAATATGGGAAAAATATAAAAAAAACATATGACAACAGTCAACTCAGTAATATGATTTTGATGTTATAATATGTATGACCCAAAAACATCTAATGTAATATTATACATTTTAGTAAATAAATAAAACATTCATGTAAATGAAATAAAAGTAATACTAATATTGGAATTGAAATTAATAATGTTATTAATGAAGTAAAAAACTACATTAATTTTATTATTTAGAAGTTAGATAAGTAAAATACTATAGAGGACTTATGGATAATGATTTTTCATTAAAAACAATTTTTTAGATATTTTACGAGGATTCATTTAAGCAATCATTGAAGTGGGAATCCTAATTTTTTTTCGAAGAACTGTTGAAATAATTTTTTTAACATATATAGATTGTGAAATTTTTTCCACCTTCATAGATTTTATTCAGTTTCATTCATCATCTAAAACAATAAATTTTTATTTTCAATGGAAATATTTCTCTCAATATCAGTTATATTATTTTTGACTAAGATATTTTATGAGAATGAATAATTATTTAATCATTATGATATAAATAAAAGTTCTAATTAAAATGAAATTCAATTAAAATTCTAAAGAGTTTTATGTTTAAATAAAAATTTATATTTACCTTATTCATAATATGGTTATTTATGATTTTATATGATTGATTAGTGAAATTGATAAATTTCTGATGATGGGTAAGGAAGATATAGAAATTGAATTCATTGAGTATAGTTATATAGTTCATTGAATATATGGAAATGTTTAATGGTATATAGTTGATAATATTTTAATAGTTTATAAATAATTTAATTTCATTTCAAAAGATATGAGAATGATATTTTATCTCTAAAGGTAGTTTATAATGATGAATGGACTATTTTCATGGATAGGTATTTTGGAGTTTATAGGTTATCCAAGTAACCCTTATGAATATAATCTTTCAATTACTATTGGATTATAAATTTTTTATGAATTTTATAAACAAATTACATTATTTTCATGATACCAAAAACGTATTTTTGAGGAAAACTATATTTTGTGAAATGGAAAATATCTTATTTGTATTATCATATTAAACATTTTAATAAGGAGTTTATTTTATTTTATATCCATTAATAATATTTATTATTCTCAACCCACATTTTAAAATAATTTTTTCAATATTTTTATAGATGGGTAGAAGGGTTAATAAATAAATAGTTCCCTGTGTGGAAGTTACATTCAATAAAGAAATCATTTCATTATAAAGAACATGTTTTTTGGGGAAAATGAATTATATGTCTGAATTTACAGTTTGTTATGTAATTTCTGACCTAATTCTATAACCTCCAATAAAATTGTCCAAGAACTACAATAAAGTGAAACCCTTACTAAAAATTAAATAATTATGGGTTTTCTTTATATTAGTTAATATATTTAGTATAAAATAAAATGTTTAGAAAACATTTTTGGTTATAAAACATTTTAGACACATTAATTATACTATTGTTTTGGGTTATTCTATAATTTGATATAATTTTAATATTTCTATGATTCTTCATCTAATCCATGCCTATTTATAGTTTTTTTTTTCAATAGAGGAAAGAGTATAAAAGAATTAAGAATTCATCAAGATGATAAAAACCTTCTAATTTAACATCATATATTGGATAGAATATAGTAGTTTCTAGTAGTATAATGTTGCTTGGAATATCATATCAATGGAAGAATCAATGAAAGAGTGTGACTACATTCCCCAAAACGGATCATGTCTATAGTGTATCATTTAATGAAATATAACCCTATGGCAACTTTTGGTTCATCAAACATGGGGAATAATAAAGGATGGATAAATGCAATGGGGAAGATGTTTGATGTTATAGGAGGTTAATAACATCATAAAGATACCCATTTTATTTATCTTATTTAAGGTTATTTCGATAAATGGATATATTTGATTTAGCAAATAAATTAAATAGAAGAAATTAATTCCATGTAATTATTGGTATTTAAAGATCACTACTTTGAAAATTATTTTCCAATTGTTATTTCACTTAGAATGAAATGTGAATTATTTGAATTCATTAAAAATGGAGAAATATTTGTTTATATATATAAATATATTTTAAATTTATTTTTTTGGTATGAAAAAAATTAATTTTATAACATGATAATAAAATTATTCAATTTTACTCATTATTGAAACCTTGATTATAAACGGCTCTAGTTACTCATGATTTTATAAGTCATGAATAAATTTTATGGGGTTCAAAGAAACTGAGGAATAATTTTGTGTAATTTTATAAAATATTAGAATAATAAGATATTTGAGGGTTAATGAATGGTAAATAGTTCATCAAAGAACCCATAAGGTCAGAAAATAAAATTACTCTATTATGATTAGTGTGTAATGAATCATTATATAGAATTAATTATAATATCATGGAATTGTTAATGATATGAAAATACTATAAAAATTGATCATGAGTAAATATAAAATAGAAATTTTAATTTTCAAACCAAAAATTTAAATAATTAATTGAAATGTTATAATTTTAATGACTTGGAATATTATTCCATGAATATTTGAAGATATTTACTATTAGATAGAATAATAATGATCTAAAAAAGAAAGTTGAAGAGAATTAATTTTGTATAATTGTGGAATATGAATGACCTCCAATGTTTTGGTTATTGGTAAACTAAATATTTTTTGAGACTATATAATGATATAATATGATTCAAGATCCACATATTCTTATATATATATGTGTGTGTGTGTGTGTGTGTGGAATTTTCATGTAAAATCAATGTACCATCCCAATAAATAAATTCATAAAATCTGTTAAAACTCCCATGGGTAGTTTAATGGAAAAAAGTTACATTAGAATTTATTTTGTCAATTGTGGAATGGTTATTCCAACAAACACATTCATCATTACTATTTTAGATATTAGGGTTATTCTATGTGTGGATTTTATTTTAGTTAATCATGTTATGATAGATTCTTGATCTAGTGAATTTCTTTTTCATAATGATTTTCTGTTTATATATATAAAGGAATTCATACCATTAAAAAATTATGAAGTTGAAAATATGATATTATATGGAAGTGAATTCTATCTCACAAATATTTTCATGAAAAAAGAAACATTTTAGATTATTGGTGGGCACAATTTAATTGAATTTATTAATGTATTTGTAGCTGATTTCCCTAATAACATTTATATACTAGAGGTTTAATTTTTTCTAACAGTGTTCTTGATTATATGATAATTTCAAAATAAACTTATTGAATGGATAAAATTAATTTTTTTTAAATGATAAATAATTTACCAGAATTATTTGATAAAGGATTCATCAACTATAGAACTTCTCCATATAGTTCTCCTATTTTTTTGTCAAAATGAGAGATGATTATATTACTTTTTTCATTGATCATACAGAAATCAATAACATTATTATTAATAACAAGTATATGTTACCACATATTGATGACTTATTTAATCACCACTTGTATATTTATTATTTTTTTTAATGATTGATCTTAAGTCAGAGTACTACCTTCTCATGGTGAAGCATGATGAAATTTTCAGGATGGTGTTCTGTACTTGTTATTTTAAAAATAATGTTATTTTTATACCATTGAAAATAGTAAACACACCTGTAGTATTTATGGATATAATGAAAAGTTTTTTCTATGTGTATTTATATAATTGAATTGTTTTGTTTTTAAAGGAAATTCTTTTTTATAATAATTTAAATTTTGATCATGAAAAAAATTTTGGTTTTTTAGACATTAAATGTAAAGATATTGTATGTAAAGTTCATTAAATGTGAATTTTGGCTATTAAAGACATGTTTTCATATATTTTTTGTTTCTAAAGATTTCAAAATATTTACTTACTCTTAAAACAGTAGATTAATTATGGAAAATTCTGACCACTGTTATTTAGATTTCATGTTCATATAGATTAGTATGTTATAATGTGAATTGTTTTTAGAAAATTATATGTCTATCTTGTCCACTAAATGTGTCAATTGAAAAAAGAGATAAATTTTTCTGTTTAATGGAATGTTAAATTGTATTTATAAATAGAAATGATAATTGGATTAATCTTTAGTGTTATAATTTCTAACAATAAATAGTGAATTTTTTATTTATACTGATGTTTCACTGAAGGTAATTGTCTCTGTTTTAAAAAATAATGATTGGATTATCTCATATTCATCGAATAAATTAAAAAAACAAGATTAGAAATATCTTATATATGAACATGTTGTGGATATAGTAGTTTTTTCTTTAAACATATGGTGGAATCAGGTATATGACCTATAATGTGAAATATGTACTAATAATAAAAGGTTAAATTATATATTTAATTAGAAGGACTAAAACATATGTAGATTTTATTCCTATAAGTTATTAATGATTATGGTTTCACAATTCACTATCATCTTTATAAATAAAAGCTATCCAGTCACATGACTAGAATAGATAATGCTCCACTATCTATGTTATTAATAGAACATGATTCCATAGTTAATTATTTAATCAATGATGGCATAAAGATATTGTATTTAGAAACTTATTCTTTTTTTACATTGGGTGTCACTATTGCCATCATTATGATAAGGAATTAAGGGGGTCAAAAGGAAGATCGTAGTTTGTGAGAAATTAATTATGAACTTTTGTGATAAATAGTTTTAACATTGCTTTTTTATTTTTTTAAAATTAAAATTTTTGGTTGATAATGTTTTTGTTATTAAAGAATCAGACCAAGGTTGCCTTCCAAACACATTTCTATGGATATATGGTTTCTATTGAGCTACACTAGACATAAAAGAAATTAGGAAGATGAAACTTTTGTTTAATGAAAGTTTTTCTTTTCCCTAATCAAAGAAATAATGATGTTGATGAGTTTGAAATAGGGTATTGAATGAAGAATTTTTTTTGCTAAAGAGTTTTGAAATATAATATTGATGAAAATTGAGAATTCAAATGTCAAAATGTTTTTTAATCATTCTAAAAAAAAGATGATGCATTAATGATCAAAGAGCTGTAAAAAATCACTAATACATTCATGATAAATGATGTTAAATAATTGGTGGCATGGTTTGATTGAGATTCACTAAAAACAAAATAATTGGATCAAGCATATTTTAAAAATCACATCCAGTATTATGGTTCTAAAAATTGGATCCAACGTATTTAACAAATCATAACCAACATTATTGTTTTGAAAATAATATCCAGGATATTAAAAAAAACATATCCAGTTTTATTATTCTAAAAATTAGAACTATTTTTCGTTAAA
Source organism: Viscum album (assembly GCA_963277665.1). Taxonomy (NCBI): domain Eukaryota; kingdom Viridiplantae; phylum Streptophyta; class Magnoliopsida; order Santalales; family Viscaceae; genus Viscum; species Viscum album. The sequence goes on along the minus strand of OY728135.1, from coordinate 439,774,261 downwards.
AATAATATCCAGCATCATTGTTATGAAAATCAGATCCCGCATTTTCTAAAATTGGATTCACTGAAAAATAAAATTAAAAATTTTTTGTTTAAACATAGAATTCAAGTTTTCATAAATCTCATTGAAATATATAGAGGTTTGATGAAGTGAAATATGAATATTACATGTGATAGAATTTTAGAATATTGATATTTAAGTAAGATATATTGTTTTCACGTTTCCCACATTTGGTTTCTATGATGCCTTTAAATACCTACTCAAATCATTCATTCATTTGAAACATTCTACACACGCATCGAAGGTGGAGTGTTAGAGAAATCGAAGTAAAATATCCCATGTGATTGAAGAATAATTGAATTGATCATTCTATTAAATATCGGTATTTACAATATTCTAAAAATATTGGATCCAACATTATAAAAAATCAGATCAACTATTCTATGAAATTTGTATTCAGCATTCTGTAAAAAATCGGATCTTGCATTCTCAAAAAAATCAGATCCAGCATTCTACGAAAATTGGATCCAGTACTCTAAGAAAAGTAGACCCAAAATTCATCAAAAATATTTATCCAGCATTTTGAGAAAATTGCATATATAATTCTTCAAAAAAAAGACTCATAATTCTAAAAAATCAGATATGGTATTAATATAAAATAAGATCTATAATTCTAAGCCAATCGAATCCATAATTCTACAAAACTCATGTCCAATATTATAAACAAATCAGATCTAGGATACTGATAAAATCATATCCAGTATTCTGATAGAATTTGATCCAGTATTCTGCAAAAATCAGATCCATCATTCTGAAAAAATAAAATTGTATCTGGCTAAATCAGACTAAATATTCATACTGAGATATTTTGGATTATTTTTAACAAAGTCTTTATTTGGTTTGGATCGATTTATTAAAATAAAACATCTTAAATTGATAGGAGTCAGTAAAATCTTTCTTATCGGAAGATAAAATGTTTCTAATGGGAGTTGGCCCATGTTTTATACACTTCTTCATAATAGTGATAAAATGATTCAACCCCCCTATAATTTGTTATTTGATCCTTGGAACATCAATTTTTAACAATGTATGGTTCTCTTGTTGAATCCTTATCATGGATAATATCAATTCAATCAATAATAGAGGAATTCCCACAATTTATGGATAATAATATTATGGATGGAAAATTTTGGATGATTTTTTGTCTCTTATCTCTTGGATTGGACAATGTTGATGATGAAACTATTGGTTTTCCACCTATTGAGAAACATTATCACATTTCATTTGCTGATAGGAGAAACATCAAGTTTGTGGAAAGGATTGAAATTTTATTCTCATGTACTTATTAGAGAATGTTTACAAGAAATTGATGGGTCTCAAAACATCCAAAAGTACTTGGGAATATATGAAATGTGTTTTTGAAAGGAATACCAATGTCAAGGAAGAAAATCTAAAAATCTGGCATATAAATTATGAATAAATCGAAATGGGTGATGAAGGTGAAATTAATGAAAACTTCATCAGAGTAAATGAAATTTTTTGCAATATCAAATGATTCAGAAATGTCCTAAAATATTCTATAATTGTGAATAAACATATGAGAAACGCATTGAATAGGATTGATTATGAAATTTATTCTTTATAATATAATGATGAATTATCTCTTTATCAATTACATATCATTCTTTCTTATTATGAAATAAGGAAAGCTCTAATCTTAAAAAAGAAGTTGAAAGAATAAATGGATTTTTAATCCATGAGAAATATTAAAATCCATGATGTTAATGAATTTGATCCTTGTGAGTTTGATAAAAATTAAGATGTTGAGTTGAATGAAAAAACCCATCTCTCTTATATCTAAGAACTATGAAATAGGACGAATAATGTATGGATCTAAAAATCCAATAAATTTTTTTGAGTACGGTGGCATCAGACACTTTTCTATGAATTTACCCAAGAAAAATGTTGGAGAAAATTTTTATGACTTCAAAGATAAAACATGATAGAAGAATTGGAAAAAATGATAAAGAATAAATGCCTTCCAACAGATATAAGAATAAGTTTACATGAAATAAAATGAGTATGTTGAGAAAGAATGTTGAATTAGACTCAATTGGAAACAAAAACTATAAATATGAATGTTTAGAAAAATTAATAACAATCATTGAAAAAGATAAGAAAACAATATATTCCTCAGAGACTGAAGAAGGTGGTGAAGAATCTCGTACAGATTCTCAGATCAGAATTGAACTTGTTTCATTTCTTGAACGAAACAAAACTCTCAAGAAAAAATTAGAGTAATGAAGAAAGATTAGGAAAAAATTTATAATGGATGAAAATATTTCATCAAGCAGGAAGATAAATATATTAAGTATATTTTATATTACAATCTTAGAATTTATAAATAGGGAATGTTGTTTGAAGATCATAGTAAGAAGTTGGAAGGTAGGGAAGAATCATCAACCAAGATTCAATCCAAACTTCTTGATTCAAAAAGTAACTTGAGGAAGATTATTGAAAACTTCAATAATGTTACAAATGTGAAAGATAAGACTTAAAATGTTACTAGGAAGGCGCAATATGGAAATCAGGTTAAGAAATATCGTAGAAACAACAATTTTTCATTAAATTATTTTAATAAATAGGTTCAAAAATATGTTTCAGGATAGATTGGTTGAAGAAATTAATTGAAAAACAAATAAATTCTAAAAAAGTAGAAAACTCACTCAAAAGAAAATATGTCCCCCATCCTAAGTATTTTAGAGATGAAATATTTTACCAACCTCAACAATGATTCTATAGGGAAAGATCTTTTTTGAATATAAAATCAATATTTGATTACTATTTATGGTGTTGTAAAATCTATGGGCATAGACCATATATTTGTTGGTATAATTTATCTCTACCTTGAAGAATGTTTTATAAATTTTGAAGAGGCAATGAAATAATAATGAGTAACATTCATAACAAATTTATATTTGAAAGTGTGAATTCTCAAAATGTTAGATGAATTCCAACAAAAAATAGATTTTAATGTTTGGAAGATTTTTTTGAATGATTTTTTATGGATACTCATCATAACTAAATATATATGACACTCTTTCCAGAAGAAATTCCTTTTGATATAAATGAAAAATAAGAAGAAAAGATAAAATTTGAGGAAGTATCTTTTGTTGTTGATATTTTTTGAATGCAATTAAAAGAAATAAACCATGGAAACATAATAGTAGTTATTCTTCACATATGTCATGTGATAAAAAAATCATGAAACATTATGAATGTCATGATGGTGGAGCAGTTACTTATGGTAATGATAGTTCCTTAATCAATAGATGAAAATAGAAAGGTTATAACAAAGGGGGAGAGAACCATTGGTAATCTCTTCCAAATATGAGAATTCAACAGCATATGTTACTTGAGGGTTGAATATGAAAAAAAATAATGGAACCAAAGGCTTGGGAATATAGATCATAAAAACATCAATAAAATTTATAAATTTTATGTTCTCTTGAATTTTATGGAATTAAAAACAAGATATGAATATGTTTGTATTATATTATAGAATTAATATATGACTAACAAATGTCACAAAACAGTTATGATTCAATCTACTAGAACAGTTGATCTTATTTATTCCAATTTATGTCAATTGATGAAAAAAAACATGTTCATGAAGCACAAATATGAGTGTATTTAAATGTTCATGTAATTCAGAAAAGATATTGAAAAATAATTGGGGATTTCTATAAAGATGTTGAGAGTAGATAATTTCACTGATTTCATAAACAATAATTTTTTTAAATTATCTGAGAAAAAATGGTATCAAACATCAGTATAGTTCTCCCTATACTAAAACCAAATGGAGTTGCATAAATAATGAATAAACGTGTGGTGGAAATGGGAAGATTTATGTTAGAAGAATACAAATTTTCAAATTTCATTTGGAGATATGCTATCAGTACTACATTAAATGTTCAATATATATGCGTGTTGAGACCGAAAACCAACATGAATATTCATGAAATGTAAAATAATAAAAAACCATCATTTATGTACTTAATGTTTTTGGAATTTCATGGTTACTCAACATAAAAAATATAGATTTCAGAATGTTTTATGAGAAAGCAGAGGAAGAAACTTTCATGGTTTATTCACCAAATGTTAGATGTTATGAATTTTGGAACAAAAATATACAAAAGTTGGTGGGATCATATGATATGAACGTAATTGAAAATTAAATTGCATTAACTAAAGTTATTGAGAATTATGTGGAGGGAGAAAGGGACATTTTCAACAATATAGAAAGTAGTTCAACGCATCCTTATTAAGATTTAGAATAATCGTCTCAAGAGGAAATTTGAGCAATGAAAGAAACTTTGAAATTTCTTATTATAAGAAAACATGTTGAATCTGGAAGAGTTATTGGGAATTGGAAGGATCTAGTTTAGATCAAAAGGATGAAAATATTATAAAATCAAATATCACCAATATTAAAATTTGATCCAGAATCATATTTAGATGAAATTAAACATATAGAAAGGGTGGATTCAATGAATTAATAGTTGCATCAGATTGAGAAGAATGAAACATTGGATTTTTTTCCAAATACCTAAAATAAAAAAGTTATCTAAACTATGTGGTATTATAGAACTAAATTGAATGATCATGAAGAAGTTGCAATAAACAAAACATGAATTGTTCGTAATGGATATTCATAGGTGGAATGTGTGGATTTTGATGAAAACCTTTCCACCATTTCAAGGATAGAAATTATCAGAATTTTTCTTATAGTGGTTTCTCATCTTAATCACATAGTGTATCAGATTGATGTAAATTCAAAATTCATAAATGGATATATTTATGAAGAGTTTTTCCTTGAACAACCTTGTGGGTTTCTACTTTATGAGGAGGAATAAATTTTTTTATATTGAATTAATATTTGTATGGTCTGAAAAAAGCTCCACGTGATTGGTGTTCTACACTTGATAATTTTTTAGATTGATGTAATCTTTTAATGGAATAGTTTATACAAACATGTATGTGAATTATTTTGACTCCGGAACAGTAATTTTAATTATTTATGTGGATAATATAATTTTTTATGGGGATGAAGAAAAGGTTTGTGAAGAGTTTTCTGATTAAATAAAGAGGAATTTTGAAGTGTCAATGTTGGGGGAATTAACTTTATTCCTTAGCCTATAATTTAAAAAAAATTATCCTACGAAATGTATTCTAGGGAATTTTTACAGATGTTTTGGATGGCTGAATCCAAAGATTATTCAACTCTTATTTTAGTGATAAAGAAGTTTATTAATGATTAATATAGAATAAGTGTGAATCAGAAAGACTTTTAGAAGCTGATAGGATGTCTTATTTACCTTATAGCTTTATGGATGGATATTGTGTATGTTGTGAAATTATATGCTAGGTATAAAATTAAACCAAATTAATCTCATATGTTGTCAACAAATATTATTATAATATATTCTGAAGGAAAAACATAAAATGGGTTGTTATAAAAAATAAATAGTGAGGTGAAGTTTCCTGGAAATACTGATGCTGATTGGGATAGAGATTGTAATGATATAAACTCAACCTCAAGAGAAACATTTCTCTTGGGTTAATGTTTTTTTTGTTGGCATATTTAGAAACAATGTTTTGTAACTTTGAGAACCTCCGAAATTAAATATTTTTAAACTACTTTTGCTAGTACTAAAATGTTTTGGATGAATGATTAGCTAGAATATTTGAATGAAAAAGTTTCTAAACCAATGAAAATACTTTGTGATAATTAGAGTGAAACTAATCTTTATTTGAATTATATCTAACATTCAATATCAAAATAGATTTATATAAGGTTTCACATTATAAAAGAGAAAGTTTCTGTAGGATATGTTTTTCTGGAAAACATTGCAACAATGTATCATATTTTTTATATATTTATAATAGGACTTTCAAAGAAAAGTTTAGTTGAATTGAGGTTGTAATATCATGTTCGGCATCATACCATGGATCCCTAAACCACAGAAGGTATTTCCCCCACCGTGATTTGGATTATGTTTACAAAGGCAGGAGAGAGTGTAACAATATTTTTACTTTTTAAGATGTTTTTACGTAGATTTATTTTATGAATATGGTGTTGTAGATATCATATAATTGGGGAGAGAAATATAAAAATGGGATAGTAAAAGAAAAATGGGAGGGAGGATGTTTAATGTAAGGGGGATTTTATCATTACATGCCTGACAAATTTTCATTCCACTGAGGGATAAAATTACATCAAAAACATTATTGTATCCAGTAGTGTAGTGTTAGAACATTCTACATTGAGAAAGGCTATTTTCCAATAAAAAACAAAAACATGAGTTGTTTTCAAAAGTTATGTTTTGAAAAATTATGATAGTTTGAGAAGTTATCAATGAGGGTTGTCCTCAAATCCAAAGGTGAATTTTGAAGAATATTTTTGATAATATTTTAAAAAAAAATTACAACTACAATTTTTGTTTAATAATGTTTTTGTAGTTAGAAATTACACCCATGTTTCTTCCCAGACACAAGTTTCGAGACATAGGGTTGGTATTGAGCTATAGCTGACACAGAAGTAGTCAGGAAGATGAAATTTTTATTTGGTGGATGTTTTTATTTTTCATAATCAAAGAATGAAATAATTTTCTATGATTTAAAGATGTTATTTAATGAGGAATTATTTTCGTTAATGAATCGTGTTGAAAGAGAATGTTAATGAAAATTGTGTTGTCAGCAGTTAAATTATTTTAAAACATTCTAAAAAAATAAGATGATTCTTGGATGATCAAAAAGTTCAAAAAATCATGAAAACATTCATGATGAAATATTATGAAAAAATTGTTATGATTTTTATAAAAATTCACTAAAAAATAAATAGAAAATAAGATCAAGCATATTCATTAAATTGGATCCATAATTACTGTTCTAAAAATTAGATCTAGCATATTATGAAAATTGGATCCAATATTATTGTTTTGAAAATTAGAACTAGCTTATTCCAAACATTGAATCCAACATTATTGTTTTAAAAATCATATCTAGGTTTTTTAGAAAATTGGATTCAGCATAATTTTCTTAGAAATCAGTTCCAAAAAATAAATAAATTACATCCACACAAAAAGAATATTTCGTTAGTTGAGGAGGTCAAACATGAAATTCAAAGATTAATAAATCTCCTCAAAATATTAGGAGGTTTGAATTAGTCAAAGTTAATGATTAAATGAGATATAGTCTTATACTTTTGAAATTTAATGAAGTGGTAAGGATTAAAAATTTCCAGCCTTTTGTGTCAGAGATATCCAAAAATACTTTCTCATATCATTCATTTTGCACCATTCAACAAACACATGAAAGTCGGAGCACTGTAGAAATTGAAGTGAATGTTACCATTTGATGGAAGATGAATTTTATATACCATTATATTAGAGTTTGAGTTTTACAACATTCTCAAAATAATCAGATCCATAATTCTAGGGAAGAAATCATATCCACTATTCTGTGAAAACTGGATCCACCATTCTTTAAACAATTCATCAAGCATTCTATGAATATCAAATCCATCTTTCTGAGAAAACCATACACATAATTTTGTGAAAAATAGATCAAGAATTCTGAGAAAATTAGATCCTGCATTCTGTGAAAATTATACTCAATATTTTCATAAAATAGAATGTAGTATTTTGAGAAAATAGGATCCATAATTCTAAGAAACATGGATAAATAATTCTAGGAAAAATAGATCAAGTATTTTGAGAAACTCTGACAAAAAATTAAGATCAAATTGGATCCATAATTATATGAAAATTGGATCCAAAATTCTTCAAAAATCATATCCATGATTCTGCAAAAACCGAATCTAGCATTTTTCAGAAATAGGATCTGTCATTTTCGGAAAATAAAATATAATCCCGCAAAATTGCACTGAGGATTCAGACTGAGAAATTTCTAATCAGTTTCAACAAATTCAATAATATTTTTTGGATTAATTATCCTTAAAATAAAACATTATAAATTAATGGGATTCAGTATAATTGTTCCTATCGGTATATAGAAGGTGTCTAAAGGGATTTGGAACATGTTTTATTTACTTCATCATAATTTTAGATTTCTATAGACCCACAATAATGTCTATGGAAATGATATAGGTTCTAACACTAAGGTAGAACATTTTTATTAATTTCTTATTTTTCATGCATGAGTATATAATAAAGATTGATAAGGAAATAAATCATAACATGTTTCAAGGGTTATTTTTATAAATGTTTTTAAACTTAACAAAAGTGAAAAACTGGTTCAACCTCACCCCCTTCTCTTAGTTTTTTTATCCTTGGAACATCAATTGTAGAATAAGTCCAGAAGCATATGTTTTTTAAGTATAATGTTTATTGGGTAGATGTTATTTGTACTAGGATTAGGGTAAGTGTACAATGAGATACCATGTTGAAGAAAGAATTGTTAGTTGAAGCTCTAGCCAATTTGTTTTCTCTTTATCTGGATAACACTGAGATGTATTTGGATCTTCAAGGTCACTTTTAGTAGTAATGTATGGAAAATTATATTGTTGATATTATAATGAAATTCGTAACTTTTTAATGCGTGAAAAGATGAGGAAAACCTATAGAAGGGGTTTCTTTATACTTGTATAGTGCCTAAAAGGAAATAGAAATATACATCAATGTATTTTGTGGTGGGATTACCAAATTAATATAAAGGTAATAATTTAACATGGGTTATGGTCGATTTTTTAAATAAATGTATTCATTTTCTACATATACAATATATTATGTATTTGAATCATCATTTCATAAATTATATTAATGGGATGGTCTTGTTACATAGTGTATCCTTCTACATTGTTTATGATCATATTCTCAAATTTATATAATTTTTTTTTTGAAATTCAAAATTCAATGGGTACTGAAGTGAATTTTATGTATTCTTTTCATACACAATTTGGTAGACATTATGAATGAAAAAGTATAGAATTTGGAAGATACTATTCAGGATTTCTCATTTGATTAATAGGTATATCAATGTCGATATATTTCATTAGATTAATTTACATATGCTAACAATTTTTATTCATGTATACATATAGAACCTTTTGAGGGAATATATGGAAAAATATGTCACACACTATTCTGTTAGGATAAATTCAATGAAAAGAAGTTATTTTTAATAAAGCTACTTGATGAAATAGTAGATAATGAAATAATGATTATGTGCTATATGATGGAAGTAGTGAGCATGTATAGGGGTTATGAAAATCTAAAAAATAATGGTATATTATTTTAGGTATATTGAATTATTTTTTTTATTAAATTTTAACTTTGAAATGATTAATTTATTATGGTAAAAATGAATTTTGATACAATGATTCATTGAAAAATATGACATTCTGGAAAAGGTAGGGTGAATTTCTTTCATAGTAGAATTACACAAAATTTTATCACATGTACATGATGTCTTTCATGTTTTTATGCTATAAAATTAAATACTTGATATATTTTATCTATTGAGAAAAAATTTGTGTAGTTAGTGAACAATATATCTTATAAAGAAAAGGTGATTCCGGGTACGTATTTTAGAGATTAAATACTATAAAATAATCTAATTCACCAAGTAATGTTTGAAGGGAATAATCACATTAGTGGGGATGAAATATAGGAATCATACATTTATTTAAAGGAAAAATTCATTCACTTGTTTATGTAGTTAATGAAATAGAAATGAAAAAAATTACCTAAGGGTGTAAGATAATGACATCAAATATTAGAATAGAATCAAATAAGTATTATTATTTAAATTAAAAAATTATATAGATTTATATTCATTGTTGTTTTGAAAATAATTTTATAAAATATTTCTATTAAAAAAGAAATAGTTTTATTTTACTAAATTATATTTTGATGATATAAATGTTTCTATTTAAAATATAATTTCCTTCATATTATGAATTTAACTTCATAAAGATGAATTAATTATTTTAATTAACCTATCAAATATAATATTCGTATAATTTTTTTCTATAAAGACTAATTTTGGAGTGAATAGTGAAAAATGTAGATTTTTAATAAATTAAAAAATCATTAAATAAACTAATTTACATATATCAATAAAATTATACAACTATAATATAAATAATATCAATTTACTAAAATTAATATAAATATTGAAATATGAGTCATAATTATATTTAATTTTGAAATAAGTTCAATTTTATGCATAACAACCTAATTTTCTAAAAACTAATTTTCTACTAAAATTTGAAACCTAATAACTAATGAAATTTCCACCACATATTAAAAATTAATCATGAAAAAAAATTATTACATATTTCGAATGAGGAATATAAAATTAATTAATGAGTTCAAATTCAATTTTTTCATTCATATTAGTAACTATTTGTAAAAATGTATAACCATGGTAAAGTGTAAATCAAATAAATTAAGGATAACCCCAATGGATAAGTAAGTTTTTTTGAATTAATTTTTATTAGATAATGGTATTTTAAATATTATACACTAATATTTGAGATAATTTTTAATAATACAATTCTTAAGAGTAATAATTTATATTATATAAAAAAAGATAAAAATTAAATGTGTGTCACTCTCATCACTTATAAGAGTATACACCCTATCCTCCATTGCATACACCTTTTGAGAAATACAGTTAATTCAATACATATGCATACCTATACCCAAAATTCCACCCCGTATTTTATATTTAATTATCTATAAAAATACCAATACTAAAAATAATATCGTGTAAGAGATAGGGAGCTATATATGTAGATAGAGATGTTATAAGTTTGAACCAAACAATTTCATATTTATTTATTATTTACATTCATTAAAACCTTATTAAGACATTGTAAAATAATATCAAATGTACCAAAATATTATGGAACATATGAATATGTATTATATTTATTTTATAACTATGATTTTTTATTGATAATATATAACATAAATTATTACGCAAACAATTTTTAAGAAGATGATAATATCAACCATGATTAATTTTTCAATACCACCTCCACAAAGCGTAGTAATTCATTTTTTAATATCCACCATACAATTATGGTTTTATGAAATGAAAAAATAAATTAAAATGACAATTATTATATATTTATGATTATTTTAAATTAAAATGTCATTTTCATTATTTATTTTCCACTAAATTTTAAAATCAAAAGGTTTTTTATGTATATATACAAACTATTAACTCCATGGAATGTCATGGTTAATTTCACATTACTCTGATAAATAGATAGATTTAATTGTTTATGTAATCAAAAAATATGACAAATATAAAATGAATATGATTTTATTTGTAATGGAACATCAAACCCTTTGATCACAATAAAGGTTGTAGCATGGTTTTGATTATATAAATCGAATGACCCTAGAAGATCCAATGTGAACATAACAATTTTATTATGGAAAAAAACATGGTAGTAAATTAAATAAAAAATAATTAAGATAATTCATTAAATTTTAAAAAAATTATCTTGAAAGTAGAAAACTAATATATTTTTATTATTCAGGATATAGTGGATATAAATTGATTGACAACACTTATGGTGTCATATTTTTTTAAAAAATGCATTAAATTAATCTTTTCATGTACTACTCATCCATGTCATTTTTTGTTAATATTTTTAAATAATATTATTATTTTTACAAAATAAAATAATAAATATAATGTCAAACTAATTTTCAATTTAATTCTATATGATTAGAAAGGACTATTTTAAACATTTACCAAAATGGTCATTATGATGTTTTTTACAAAATTCAAAAAATAATGATAGGTTTAAAATATATATCTAGAAAAAATATTCCATTCATCCAAAAAGTTATTAATTATCATAAATAATAAAAATAAACCATTATTATTTCAAATGGAAAATTTTCCATCAATATTTTGTTATTTTTTTGTTTTAAAATATTTTTTTAAACTAAATAATTTTTTTAACGTTATGAGTTAACTATATGAGTTATTTCATATGGGATTTAATGATAATTTTAATGTGTTTTATGATTTAAGTTAAATATTTATTTATTTTATCCATTTTATTTTAAATTGAATTTAATCCAAATCCTATGAATTAAAATGCTATGAATATGATCTTATGATTTTATGTAATGTTTATTGATGTGAAAGGATTCTATTCATGAAAACATTTTTATGAGTTTTTATGTTTTCCTCTAAATCATCACATGCTCATTATAAAAAAGGAAATCACTCTAATTGATTCTTATGGTCCTTCAATGGAATAAAGATTTAATTTTATTTTATTTAAAATAATGTGGTTTTTTTCTCATCCCACATTCTAAAATAATTTTTTATATGGAATAAGTATAGATATAATATTTAGAAAGTTAGAGTTATAGATATAGTACTTACCTTGAATGAAACGTTTTAGTATTTATAAAGAATATGCTTTGTTGTATAAGATATATAATGTGGAAATGTTCACATTAATACATAATATTTAACCTACTTATCTAAAACTATAAACCAAAAAATCCAAGAAATTAATGAAATAGTAACCCTAGATAAAATTTATGTAATTATGGGTTTAAGGCATTGGTCATTATATAATATATTATCTTGTTTAGTTTTTTCTTAGCTTTAAGACACATAGAAAATAACTTTGAAAATTCATATTATTTTGGATAAAATATATCATTTTTTAATTTTATCATATATTCATGGTTACAAATATTTTACAAGAATTTTGTGACATTACCAATAATGGATAACTCTTTCTATTAAAACACTTTTTCCCTTCAACCATTTTATTATTTTCATTAAATACCCATTTAACTTCTTTATTTTCAATGATTTTATAATTCGGCTAATATTCATGCTAGTCTATCATCATGTGTTCTAGTATAGTTGGTTTTAAATAATCTTCTTAAAAACATAATGTGTAAAACCTTTATTCAATATGAGTTATTAAAGTGTTAAATTATATAATTGATTCATTATTAGTTTCACTATTACTTTTATAATAAACTCTTTATTCTTTTTTAATCGTATTTTAAACACCATTAGATTTTATAATATAATTCTCTTTAAATAACATTCCATTGATAGCTTGTAATACACTTAACAAAAAGATGAAATGAACTATAATGTAGTAATCCATTATAACATAAAAACTATATTAGGAATTTTAATTGTAATAAACACATTTTTAAAAAGTACTTATAATGGTTTAGTAAAAACAAATATAGTAATAAATATTTCATCGATATTCCGAAATAAAATGGTATTCCTTAAAAATTGGGTTTTTATAGAGAAAATTATTTTTATTGATTATTTGAAAAATAATATAATTAAAATATTCCAATTTTTTAGAAATTTATTTGAAAATTTTAATTTCATTTTTTAAATATCAATATAAAAGTGATCTTACAGTTAATTTGTGTGAATTTTGGGAAAAGAATTATTTTTTATAAAGATCAAACAATGATCATTTTTTTAAAATTGTACACTCATTTTATGAATTTGAAATGATCCATTTTGTTTAAAATTGATTTTAAAAGTAATTTGATTTAATTAACATTAAAAAAATTAAAATTAAGGATATTATTATTAATTTTATGTTGTATTTGGTATAAAAAATGTATGTATTAGAAAAAAAATATGGGAACTTACTTTTCATCATTTTTTAATATTTAATTTTATATTAACTTTTTCAAAATATATGAATTGAAATTTGATAATCAATTCCAAATTTTTTATTTAGAAAATAAAATTTGTTTTATATTTAAATTCTATTATTGGTCATTATGAACTGTAATCGTCACATATATTTATCACATTTGTAATGGTTAATAGGGAAAATGGGTTTAAAGCATGAGGTAATGTCTTAGAATAAACCCAAAACATTCCATTATTTCATTGGATTGGAGTTACTATACCATAATTATACCGAATTTTAATATATGTTATTTTATTCCATTTTCCCTTCATAATAACTTTTGATATTATATAATGTAATGAAAATTCGATAATGTCATTCTCTTGATTTTAATACCACTAAGAATTTTACATATAAATAAAGGATAATGTTTATTAAAAAATGTATTTTAAATATGAATTTATTATTTTATTCATGGTATAAATTTTTAATCATTTATGAGGAAATGATTATCTAAAATGTGTACACAATGCTGACATTGTACATGAAAATGAAGATGAAAAATCATGTAAATGATATTAAATATATTGAACGTAATACTTATCATGTTAATTATAGTTACAACCAAAATTTAATAGAAGAATAAAACATATTAAGGATGAGTTAATGGTTTGTATTTTAATTTATTCTGTTTCATTTTTTTGTTAATGTAAAATTTAATGAACAGTGTCAAAATTGGAATTAAAATATATTAAAAAAATTAATAAATTATATAAACATTATAAAAATATGAAAATGTGACATTCATGCTGATAAATGGTCAAAAAACAATTACTTTATCAATTTTTGATCCAAATGTTAAATTATATGTAAACTTAATACCATTAAATATTGAAAATGTCTTTTTCTATAGTTAATGTATAAATTAGTAAGAGAGAGGGTGAAACCAAAAGAAAAGTTTTAAAATGATATCAAAACCAATATAAATAAAAGATCATATTTCTAGTTTATAAATTATTCCTTCTAATTCATAGAAATTTAAATGCAATATAAATTATAAATACATAAATTGTATTACAAAATTTTAGGTAATTCCATGTGTTTCCTCTACCTCCCATAATAAAGGACACGCCTTTGCTCTTATCATTAACCCCATTTTACTATCTATATTGACCAAACCATTCTGAATTATGTTATAAACATCTATATACAATAGTTTTAGTTACTGATTTTCTTGAAAGACCATTCCATCTACCATCCTAAAGGGATCCAATAGAGACTTACCAAATATGAAGTTGTAATCATATTTGAATTCATTGAATTTATTTTCTTTTTCGACCAAAATTTTATTTATGTTATTCATAAAAAATTACAAATTATTTATCCTAAATATATTGAAATTTTATTATTATTATTTCACTAACATTATCCATCCAATTGTCATCAAATGGGATGTAAATGTATCGCGCATGCATTTGTCTATATTTCCACCTTATCATAGCGATACATTTCATTTTCCATCACCATCTATCATGGTTGGATATTATGAATTGTTTAAAAATTAAATATAATATTTATTACATATTTATACTTCATCAATTATCTTATAATATCACCCTTTTTACTTTTCCATCTCTTGGAATATGATAACATCGATTGTGAGTAGATATGGACTACAATCTCCCCAAAGCAATTTAATTAATAATTCATTTCCAATTTATGATGGGTTTAATAAGGATGGATTTCATGAATATATATTATATATAATATATAACAAAAAAACCTTAAATATGATTTTAAATTTTTCTCTCTTTTATTTCATCCTTCCAAAATTCATAATAGTGTTCCTGTGTACAAAAGTCATTATATCACCATTAATGGAGTAATTTTTTCTATCACTATCACTTATGGATGAAACTATATATATATATATTTTTATTTATTATAAATTATATTTATTTCATTACTAAAATTGTTGAGATTATGGGACCCTGATTAACAAATAAGGAATAGTACTATCGAATAGAATATTACATAAAAACTAAACAGCTAACACCCATAAATGTCAATTTTAATACAAAGATATTCATAACAATTGTTAAAAATGTTATAATATGAACATATTAGATAGTATGATTATGTAAATTAATGTGGTATAGATTTATAATAAATATTAATTTTTTATATAGGTGGTTAAATCACTTTTTAAGAAAGTCGAACAAGAGTTAAGGGTTTTATTTTAAATTCTCATTTTTTAACAAGATTGTATGTCATTATGTTTTCAAAGATTAAATTTAATGATCAAACTATCCTGAAATGAATGAAAATTATTAACCTTTATAAATTTATACAGATTACAAGTATTAATATATTGGTATTATGTTTACTTTTTCAAGAGAACAAAATTATATTTTTATGGAAAATCGACTTTATTTCTCTAGTTAGTTGAAATTTATTTTTCATCCATATCTATGTTATCTAAAAAAATATTCAATTATTTTAATATTCTAATATAATATTTAATATAATTTTTTCCATTTTTTATTTTTTATATTTTTTAAAGTAATCTGTTTTAGTTTTCTAAATGTGGTAATTTTATATTTGTCTAAAAAATGAGTGAATGGAATGTTTTATGTTATATTATATATCATGAAAGAAATTTATTAACCTCATTAACCATAAATTATTTGATCCTTGATTAATTTATTTACAGGTTTTGATTCAGTGAAATTTTATTCATAATCATTTAGTAAATTTTTCTTTTTAAATTCGGTGATTTAAAAGGGAAATTGGTATTTTCCATAATAAATGTTCAAAGTGATATTTTAATGGAATTTTTCAGATATTATGACATACCTTGAGGTAAATATAGATATTATAGGGATATGATCCAATGAATCTATCCTAATTCTTTCTCAAGATGGTTTATAACTATTAAACCCTGTTAGTTTCTATGGTTATTCTAGGATGAAATGTGTAAGTGTTTAAGAAACATGTTTCCATTTCATGGTTTATGATAAGATGAATATTTTATTATCTTGTGGAACACATATGTAATATTTTCATTATGTTTTGGGTGGTCCCATTATTATTTATCTCCCCAATTCAATGGGTTAATAAGGATATTTCATGTGATAATTTGGAAAATAATGGGGAGAGAACCTGATTTATTAATGGACTTTGTAAACATTGAAAATCATGGGATTCAACTTCAACTAATGATATGATGGAATGGTGAGTGATACCATTCCACTATAATATTATTAGTAGTTATCATTGTATAAGGAAATTATTTTAATCCATATGTATATGCCACAAACATATGACTTATGGTAATGTTATGATCTTATAGATTATGCTATCAGTTTCTTTTATGATCCATGTCATATATAATATAATGATTTTTGAAATGACTCAAGATAATGATATATGATATATGATATATTTCTTGTGGTTTTAAAATGTTAATGACTTGTTATCATACCCTTATGCTAATTTTTTTAATAATTGATCATTGATATCTATCTAAATTACCCTTACTGAGCATATGATCCAAAATTTTCTTATTATTCATTTCAAAAATTTATGAAGAAAACGTTTATGTATGATATATATATGAATGGTGTTTGATGTGTCCTTTAAATCACCTACTTTTCCACATCATATATTAATATTTTTAATTATTTAATTAATTATTATTTTTTTGTTTTCTCTTAATAATTTCACATTTATAATTTTAAAGTTTAATTTATCAATTAATCAATTTTTCTAAGTAATTTTTTATTTTTATTCTTTAAAATTTTAAATGTCTTCTCACTTAATTTTCATGTTCTTTATTTTTTTTCGTTATCATATATGTTTTTATTCTTCTTGACTCTAGAATAATAATTTTTGTGTTTTCAATTTTTATTAGTTGATCAATTCACCTTTGTATATTTATTTATTTAACAGATGTCAAAATTAATTTTTTATCATTTATTTTGTCTTTTAGTAATCAAATTGATTTAAATTTTAATTTTACTCTTTTTTAATTTTAACTTTTATAATTATTTTAAATTAATAATTTGTTTTCTTTCAATTTATACCTATATATTTATAGTTTATTATTTAATATAAATTTAGTATATCTTTGTTTTAAACAATTTTTCAATTTTTTAATGTTTTTATTTATTAAAATTATAAATTAGACATGTATTTAAATAATTTATTTTGTTTATTTTTATTAATATTTATATTTCGTTTTTTTATTTAATTTATTTTAAATTCTTTAAATTTATTTTTTATTTAACTTTATATTTTAATAAATTTAATATGGATAAGTCACTTCCATCCTTTTTCCCTCACCATTGTCCTTACAATAGTGCCATCATTATAATTTCCAATTTTATTTATTCTCAAACCACTAGATATAATGAGACAGTACCAGTTATAATCTTTATATGGCCAGAAAAACCCAACATTTTCTTGACACAACATTTCCTTGACCCTTCCATCCCTTATAGCAGATCTGTGACACTACCACGAGACACCTCCAACTA
Organism: Viscum album; assembly: GCA_963277665.1. Classification (NCBI taxonomy): domain Eukaryota; kingdom Viridiplantae; phylum Streptophyta; class Magnoliopsida; order Santalales; family Viscaceae; genus Viscum; species Viscum album. The sequence continues at coordinate 439,756,039 of OY728135.1, read as the reverse complement.
CAATGGTTTCTCGACTCACTGTCACCTTCGAAAAATACACACACCACCAAAGTTCCTCAAATGAAACAACACAACACCTGCAAATCAACCCTTCTATAAGAAAAATTTCAAACCTCTTACATTGGTAAGTTATAAACATAGTCGAATTAGCGAACAAATCTATTTCCATCTCAGATAAATAATCAAATGAACCTTTTGAGTTCTATTTGTGAGCCATTGATGAATGGTCATCCCTCAATCCTACCACCACAGACCTAATGAAGCTATCTTCCAATGTGGACAATGAGAATATTTCACGTCTATTAAGAATGTCTGAACCCAAGGATCCACCACACCACTCGCTTCTAGTTTAAAAAGAGGAGACATGGGGTATCCAGGAGAAACTATGGTGGAAGAATAAGACTTCACCACCATCATCCACCATGTTGATGGTGATTCCACCATTAATGAAGTATGAACCCTGCGGAGCTCCTCTCAAAAAAAGAATAAGAACCCCAACACCCCCCCTTTTGCAGTTCAAGATTACGGGGGTAGAGAAGTAAACAATAAAAAATAAAATAAAAAATAGAAAAAACATAAAAAAATAAAATCAAAAGTATTTAAATAATAAAACTAGAATAATAATTATTATTATTATTAAAATAATCAATCAAAATAATAATTACTAATTTAATAATTAAAATAATTATAAAGAAATTTAAATAATTAAACATAATAATTTATCTTTATCTAAAATAATAATTTAAAATTGTAATAGTAAAATAATCTTTTTAATAATAAATTACTAATATTTATTTGAGTAATATATTTATTAACAATGAAAATACATATTATTTTTTTGTTCTATATTTTTCATTTTTAGATACAATAAATAGCCAGATCTGTGTCCACATTCAACTCAAACAGACCGTTCGTGGGTCTCCTGAGTTTTTTAGAATGGATATGCTAATGTCATGTGGGTAGTAGAAGAAAAACACACGTGTTCTATGACATGGGTGGAGACCATCAGAAGTCGGTGAAAGACATAGTGAAAATTAGTGAGATGACAGAGGATTTTTAAAATATTATGGTAGAACGTGAGAGGTGGGATCTATCTATTCCATCCCATTCTATACCATTGACATTTTCATGGAGACCTGGAGACCTATAGAAGCATATCAAAGTGGGAGCAAGAAATAAGAAACAACATTCAATCATTCTCTTGAGGAAGAACCCTTCTCCCCTATTTTCATATTTTTCATTATATTTGTAATTGGAATTTATTTTTCCTAAATTGAAAATGTTTTTTTGATAATCCTTTTCAATCAAAATATAAAATTTTTTAGTTTATTTTTTTTTATTATTCGTGATTTATTTTATGAAAAAATAAAGTTGATCGGTGTGGTTGAATTTATGTGTTCACCATTTTGTTTCGACCTCTTAAATCTCTAATTTATATTTCATGATAAATTTCCAAAAATGATCTTAAATCCATTTTATTCCAGATTAAAATTTTAAAACATTAGAATATTATGGAAAATAATATTGTATTGAACACTTTTTAATTTACATTTAAGTTTGATCATTCTTGTAGTGGTGAACTAAAAGAATTCATTTTTCTAAGTGATTAATCTCATGGTGAGGGAGGATAATCTATCTTTCATTGAGGTGTGTTAAATTAAATTACTATGAGTAAGATTTCATTTTCATCCCATAGAGTTAGAATTCCCTAGCTTCTCCCATGATCACTTTTACCCATTCTGTGTTCCTTTAATTGAAACTCTTCCTTCAATGTTGTACACATTAATCCATCATCAATTTACCGATGAAGAAAAACCATATCATCATTACATCATCCACCAAAATATAAGTAGATGTAGAAAAATAAAAAATTAATCACTCCACTGTTATCAAGAGTGGGATTGTTTTGAAAATTTTGTCACTTTACCTTCATTGTGGGTTCGACCCTACTTACCACTATACATAGTTAAATATTAAATATAAAATTTTAAACATCCTCATGTATTCAATGGATTTCATTTAATGTTTCTTATACCTTTTCAGAGTAATTCATTGAGTGACCAAAGTTTTTCAAATACGTTTTTCTAAAAAAATCATACAAATAGAAAAAGATATTGTAAACTACAAACTGCTAAAATATAATGTTTATTAATTCAACATATCATTTTCTTTTCAATTGATATTGTTTATATCAATATTATTATTCAATTTTACTACTTTTTTTCCTTCACATATTTTTAAAATTTTTACTGAATTACTACTTTTTTGTCTGTGTGTTACTTTGAGTTATCTGAACATTTATCATTTGTATACTATAAATTATATAAGAACAAGGTCTATAAATTATGTATTAGAGGGCTTTAACCCTGAATCTAAAAACACATAACTTCTCTTGAATGAAAAAACAAATTAGATGTGGAGAACTTTAGTGATATATTTACTACACCTAATAATCAACTAATCTTTCACCCTAAACTATTAGAAAAAAATGAGTGTCCTAGGTTGAGGGAGTTTCTATTCCCTCAAATTTCAAGAAAAAAATCATAATTTTTCCTAGAGAAAGAAACTATAAAGTCAAATAGTCTCATCTTTCTCTACTATCTTCATTCAATTGACACACAAATTAGTACTTTCTACCCTTCATTCGAGATTTCTACAATCTGTTTCATTAATATCCACTTATAGAAATCAAAAAATGAGTGAAGAATGATATTATATCCCTTTTCACTTAATTATAATTCTAGTAATTTTTTTATTGGTTGTATATGAAAACATTATATGAAAATTTCTACAAAGTTGACAATTCCTTTATAATTAAATTTAATCCACATCTATTAAAAGGTGAATTGAGAACTAAAATACCTAGTTTTTACTAAGAAGATATAGAATCCATTCATGAGTCTTAGGTTATATTTAGGGACCTACTTATACAGTTTCAACTCATCAACTCTCAACCCATGCTTTCATGGATATATTTTATGAATTTTTTCCCACTTCTAATCAGTACATTGTCAACCAACATTCTAGGGGAATTATAAGGAAAAGGAAAATTAATATTTCAGAAAAAAAACATTATCTACCATTCCCTGAATTCTCAATAAAAAATCAAGGATGAAGATAAAGAACATAACTTCTATCAACATTGGTTCTGGAAAATAAATTAACTAACAACATGCTTAAATAACAAACTAACATTAACCCTTGATGAAAAAAAATCCAAAAAATCTGTAAACCAAGTGGGTAGAAAAAATCAAGATCAATCACTTGTACAACAATTTGATCAGGGTGTCATCGTTGGGCATTCTGAAATTTACTCTCCGAACCTTGACATGCCATCACAACAAGAAAATTAAATCATTGTTAAATATGGTCCTAGGATTCATGCCAAAGATGAATTATTTTCAAACAACTATAACCAAGGATATAGGAATCACCAAAAAATTTCATGGAATGAACAATGAATGATAAAGAAACCGAGTTCCCCTTGTTACTATAATCAAACAATACAACAATTTCTAAATAAACCAATGGGTGAGTATTCTATTTCAGAAGGTTATTTTGAGGGTTAAATTTTTTCAAAAATAGATCCAATCATAAATAAAATGGAATCTTAAGATGAAGATTAAATTACTCAACTAAATAAAAAACAATACAAATATTAATATGATAAAATTCAATCTGATTCAAGAATGAAAAATATAGAAACTCAATTATTCCATCTTGCTAGGGTTATGAATAATAGGAAAAAATGTAGACTACCTTCAACAACTAAAACCAGCCCTTGGGTGAATTCCATAGATTTTGTCACTAAAATTGATATTAACACTAAAACTGAACCAGAAAAGGTCATCATAAATTACCAAATTGAAAATATATAGAAAATTGCAGAAAAATGATTAGTATTTAAATCTCTTGCGAGATAATCATGCTTAAAAAATTTTTGAAGAAAAAAATAAAATGGTTTAGGAGAAGACTATTGAACAATTATTTTATAATCTTATTATTCTTAAGAATATTTCCCCACCCATCCCCTTCCATGAAGAAATAAAACCCAAAAATAAAAACAAGGATAATCTTCTATAGTTCCTTAGGATTTTGAGCAAACTCCAAGTAAATATTCCTTTTATCCAGTCCTTAATTCAAATTCCATGTTACCTACAATATAGTAAAAAAAAATTCAATCACAAATACACTTGAATAATTTTCCATATATATCCTCACTAAAGAGTGTAGTGATGTACACCAAAATAAAATCACTTTCAAGCTCAAAGACCATGTATTTTTTTATACACTACACCTAAGGTAATTCTAGTTAACTAAATTGTCTATGTGAATTAAGTGCTAGAATTAATATTCTTACATACTAATTGTTCAAATAGTCGTAATGGCTAATCATCATCCCGCTATAGTCACCAAATAGTACGTTGACCTCTCATTCACTCATCGTATAGGGAGGATAGATGACCTTTTAGTTGTAGTAACAAAAACTGTTTGTGTCATCTGATTTCCTAGAGCATGACATGGAGTGTGGCCAAGTGGTTCTCAACATTCATGGTAGACACATCTTTTCAACTGATGGAAAAATCATTACTGTTTCCAAGGGTCACCATATTTTTAAAATTAGAGAACAATAATAAGAATTAAATTAATTGATAAATGTTAATGGACTAACATTTTCTAATGATTTCCTAAGATAGTTTCATAAAAAACTATATATTTAGTTAAAAATCAATAATAATGTGATATTAAATAATTTTTTGAAGAAATAAACATAGAAGATGAGTTTGACCATTCACATTCTAATGAATCTTCTCAAACTAAAAATCTGGAAAATTTTAAAAAATTGGATAACAGTCTAGTTTCATTGGTTTTTGTAGATGTTCTAAGCATTTCTGAATTTCTAAACATATAAATTGAACATGAGGTTCATTATATTATAAATAATAATTTGGAAAATATTTATAAATGATAGGGATATCAAATTAAACAAATTGATGATACCACTTTATTGAATTTCAAGAATTCCAAAATGGAATACTTTGAGAGTGAGTTGTCCTATTTGGACAACAGTAATGAAAATAGTAATTTTGGTTATAAAATTATATATATTTTATCATTTAAAACACCATAAAATATAGATGTTTAGTACATTGGTCATCCTAGCCCCAAGAGACATAATTATGGTGAAACATTAGTCACTTTGAAGCTCAAACTACTCCTAGCACACATGAAGTATTCAATTTTTTTGTTATAATTCTACATTTCCAGTCGTAAATTTTTGATGAATTAAAAGGAAACCAAAAAAGAAAGAAAAATTGGTTTTATCATGAAATATAAATCTATATTAATTTCGTCTATATTTTATATTATGGGGATTTACCCATCTTTCTACATTCATACGATTCCTATGGAAACCGGTAACAAACCTAGAGTATGGTACCAATGGAGACTGAACCCCAATATAAAAGAATTTATTTGAGATGAAGTTATCAAAATTTTGGTCACCATGATTATCTATTCCATCTCTTAAAGAATGCGGGTATGTTTGATATAGGTTTTCAAAATAAAGGATGTTTTGCGGATTTAACGAATGAAAAGAATGAAAAAATTCAAGTGAAGAAGGCCACCAAATGGAGATTCTATATTGATTTTATGAATCATAAATTATCCTGTAGGAAGGACCATTTTCAATTACCTTAGTCAAATTATTTATAGGATTACTAGGAATGAATTTTTCTGTTTTCTCTAGAGAAATTTTGGTTCTAACCAGATTCAAGTAGCTCAAGAGGATTAGGAGAAAACCATGTTCACATTCCCCTTTAATAAATTTGAATTCTAGGGGATTACCTTTGGTTTATTTTGTTCTACATCAACCTTTAAAAGGTCTGTGCTATCTATTTTTCAGACAATATTGAGTGGATCATGATGGTTTTCATGGATGACTTCTCCATGGATGGTATCACATTTGATACTTTTTGGAAAAATTTGGAGTTATTATTGGAAAGATTCATAGAGAAAAAATTAGTTCTTAACTAGGAAATATGCCAGATCCTAGAAACTTAAGGGATAGATCTAGGAAATAAGGTGTCCAAGAGGGGTTTATCGGTTGATACTGCTAAGATATGAGTTATTCAAAAACTACCCCCACATGGAAATGTTAAGGATGTGATGAGATTCATAGGGCATGCAGGTTTTTACGAGATGTTTAACAACGACTTTTCAAAAATAACAAATCAATTATGTTCTGTTATTAACATGGTATCCTCATTTATATTTGATGAAAACAGTCATGAATATTTCAACATACTAAAGGAAAAACATACTTCATAACCTATCATAAATGAATGTAATTTTAAAATTCTCTTTAAATTAATGTGTGATGTATGTAATATAGTTGTTGGAGCTGTCTTAGGATTGAGGAGGGATAAGATGTTGCATGTGGTTTACTATACTTGCAGGAAGCTAGATGAGGTACAAAGGAACTATACCACTACAGAAAATGAATTTTAGTTGTTCTGTTTTCTCTATATAAATTTATGTATTATCTTCTAGGTTCTAAAGTCATCATCTTTAATGATCATTATGCCTTAAAAGATTTTATGTCTATGAAGGAGCCCAAACCTAGCCTGATTAGGTAGATTATGTTGTAGTAATAGTCTGATATGGAAATTAGATATAATAACGGTGATAGAAATGTAGTTTATAATCACTATATTAGGATTCCTAATAACCACTAAGAAGATCCCATTGATATGAACTCTTCCTTTCTTAACAATATGATTCTCACTATCTTCATTAAATATTCTTCTAGGTCTGAAGAATTTGCAAATTGTTCGGCAGTAAGTGTCATTACAAGGGATATGTCTAACATCTAGAGGAAAAATTCATTTTATAACCTATATACTATATTTGGAATGAGCCATTTCCACTTAAGATATGAGATGATGGGATTTTGAGAAGGTGTGTACCATAAGAAGATATACTTATAATCATTTAAATTTTTCACTCCTCGCCATGGAGAGGACATCATGGTGTTGAAAGGATGACCAAGAAATTTCTCCACGATGTTTTTTATTATCCTGTCTAATTCAATGATAAAAGTACCTATTTATTTTTTTTTGTGATAGATATGAGAGGCTGGGCATTTTTCGGAGGAAGTATGAGTTACCTCAAATAGGTATTTTGGATATATAAATATTTGATGTTTAGGGATTATCTTTAATGGGGCCATTTCCATCATCTAAAGGAAATTAGTATATCCTAGATTCTATTTATTATGTTTCTATGTTGGTTGAGGTATTAACACTGCTAAACAATCATGCTAATAGTGTAATAAAAGTTTTCAAAAAGAAATTTGTTTTAGATTTGTGGTACTATGAGCCTTCATTACTGATAATGGAACGTACATTAAACATAAAAACATTAAGTCTTTAATGGATAAATATGGATGCACCCATAGGAATAGAACTGCATACCATCCAAAATATAGTGGACAGGTATAAATATCTAATATGTAGCTGAAATAGATCTTAGAAAAAAATGCCTCAAACTCTAGGAATGATTGGTCTTTCAATTTGATGATGCTTTGTCTTCCTATAGAATAGCTTCCAAAACCCCAATCAGTATGTCTCTATATAAGTTGTTATTTATTAAATGTTTCCATTTTCTAGTGGAGTTGCGCATTAGTAATATTAGGACATTAAGGCTTTGAATTAGAATTTTATGAGTGCTAGAGAGAGAATATTAGTTGAGCTACATGATTTTAATGGGATCAGGAGATATTCATATGATAACTCTAGGATATGTAAATAGAGGTCCAAAATTATGGATCATTATTTCTTTCAAAATATAGAATTCAATCCTGGACAGAAGGTCCTTCCCATTTATTCCAAACATAATCTATCTCTAGGAATGTATAAATCTAAGTGGTATGGACATTCCACAATTGTTAGAGGGTTGAAGAATGTAGTTGTATAAATTGTAGGAGAGGAAAACAATCCACTATTTTTAAATGGTCAAAGTGTCCAACATTATTTTGTAAGGAAACCAACGTACTTGGGTGCCATCACTATTCTTAAGAACTGAATTTCTATAAATTCTAATTAATGAATTAAAATTTAGTGCTTTATTGGAGTCAACCCATGGTTTACATTTGATTTTTTTACTATTGTTCTTGATATATTTAGAATAAAGTGATTTTTTATTGTCCATATCATCATTGTTTCTACTAGATACATGTTCTTTGTCTTTCTAGTTACTGTTCTCAGAGAAAAAAGGGTGTTGTTGTTAGTGTCAACAAAGGGAATAATTCCCTTTATTGTTCGAATCATTTGAATTTTCTTACTGAGTATAAATGGATAGAATTTAATCATTGATGATCCTTAGTTTTTTTTCATGTTTCATTTCATTATTGATTTGTTTCATTATCCCTACTAGAAACATTGGTGAATATTGGTTTGTTACTAGAAATCATTGATCCATGTTATAGTTTGATGAAAAAATATTCTTGTTTTATTTAAATTTATTCACTCTTTGATATTATGTGTGGGGGAACACATATTACTGGAAGCTTATTTTAAATGAATATTCTTATCTATGTTGGTTTTTTATCATACATTATTTTCTATTAAAAATCTTGTTGAATCAAATTTATAAAGATTTATTACATCCTTTTCATTGAATTCAAATTTATTACATTTTATTGTTTTAAACATGATCATAATTTTTTTATCACCGGCTTTAATGAAAATGAATTTGATACAACAATAAAATATGTTTTTGGAAAACATTCATTTTTATCTTTACTTTCAACCTTTTTTATTTCATTGATCTGCTAACATGAATCTCTATTTTAATCTTTCAAAGTGAATTTTTTTTCTCAACCAATGAATTCAACTTTGTGGAGAAATTTGTGTTTTTGGTGTGGAGGAGGGGGTCTTTTTTATTTGTGATTTAATGTATTCCATCAAAATCACCAATATTTAAAATAAATCTGTAAAATAATGGTCAAATATTTCTATACTTTTTCCAATCTAAGATTACGTAGGAATTATTTTTTATTTTAAATCATTCATCCCTAAGGAAAATTAATTACTAGTAGTTAAGAGTTGATTCGAATCTGAAATTTTTTACGATGATTGATTGTTGAGTGAAGTTGAATTTTTCGTTTATGAATGTTTTGTTTAGAAAATAAATATCAGAGTGATATAGGATATTATTTTGTGTAATTTTTTTTATAATGTAAGGAAAGTGGTTGTCTAGAATTCATCCTAGTTGAATCACTTTTTAAATATTAAAAAAATCAATCACATCACTACCCCAATTTCAATGGTATCTATATAGTATTTTGAAATGTGAGTAAAATAGGCATTTTGGAAGCCATAGGGAACCTCTGAGACACTAGGCAATACGTGTGTGTGAGCGTGCCTTATGTACAACTATAACATGTTCATATGCAAGGTACTAAGAAAATGTTACAAGGATGGTGAAAATTCAAATAAAAAAATTAAATAATGTTCATAGTTTTCAAAAACGTGTTCATTAAGGTGAGGGTAATATTTAACACCATATGAAGAAGGGTAATATCAATTTACATGAAAAATATTTTAGTTTTATCAATAAGGTGATTAAAAAAATTTAATTAAACATCGGTTTTTAGAACCTTGGAGAAAGATAAAGTGTACGGTACCATTTTTTTATGTTCTTAATTCCACTAATTTTTAGGTTGTTATCACTCTCAGATTTAGAACATTTATTTTAACTAAAATAATTTTGTATGAAACTTAAAATATGACTAATGAAATCCTAAAAGTTGAATGATTCATGCTTATTTTTATCTTCTATGTGCGGATAAGAAATAAGTTAGGACCCATTTGATTTATTCATTTGGAAAACATAAATCTCAGTTTCAGTTCCTCTAATTTTTAATACCATTACTTGATTATTTTTTATTTGAATGTCAAAAACCACATATAGTTTTTTAATGATAAAAAATCATGGTACAGATTGGGGATTATTAATGACTATGTCTAGGGGAATTTCATGTGGCCATTAAATAGCTTCCTTTCTCACATCATTCATTAATATTATCAATAATTTAAAAAATTATTTGTTGTGTTTTGGTTTAATAATTTCACATTTATAATTTTAGAGTTTAATTTATTAAGTAACAAATTTTTACAATTAAGTTTTTATTTTTAACTCCTGTGATTATTAAATTCGTCTAACTTGATTTATTGGTTATTTATTTTTTTTATCAATTAATAAGTTATTATTTTTAATAACATTGAAATTATAATTCTAGGGTTATTATTTTTTATTAATTTATCATTTCTCCTTTATCAATTTACTTTTTTAATGGATACTTAACTTAATTTTTTTAACTTATTATTGACTGTATATAATCAAATGGTTTTAAATTTTAATTTCAGTCTTTTTAAATTTTTACTATTATTATTTTATAAATTAAATAAAAAAAGTTTCTCTTTATTTACAACTTTATGTTTATATTTTAGTATTGAATATTAATTTAATCTATTTTAGTTTTCATAATTTTTTCAATTGCTGTTTGATTTTATTAATTCAAATTAGAAATTTGAATAATTTTTAAATAAATAATTTTATTTGGTTTTATTAGTCCTTATATTTTGTTTTGTTTTCAATTAATTTATTTTTCATTTTTTATATATAATTTTTATTTAACATTATGTTTTAATAATTTTGATGTAGATAAGTCACTAGCATCATTTTTCACTAATTATTTTCTTCCCAACAATTTATACATTTCATTTTCCAATTTTTTCATTCTCACATTTCCATATATAATGAGACAACTTCAGTTACAATCTTCATACCACTAGACCAACCCAATGAAGTATTGATGCATCATTTTCTCATCCCTTTTGTCACTTGTATCATATCTGAGACACCACCACGTGACACTACCAACTACAATGGGGTCTTGACTCAGCATTGGCTTCACACAATCCACAGACCTCCAAAGTTCCTCAAATGATACACCACTACACCAATAAATCCAGCATTCTGGCAGAAAAAATTAAAGATACCTACAGAAATCTAATCTTTACAGTCTCAAATTAGGGAACAAATCAGTTTCAATATTAGATCAGAAATCCAAGGCACTATCTGAGTTCCATCTGTGAGCCGCTAAATAAGGATTCCCCTACAAACTTATCACCATATATCTAATGATGTTTTCTCCCACCATGGATGAGGAGAAATCATTGCTTCTGTTACAAGTCGCCAAACATGAGGAGATGATGTACCACTCACTACTAGTTCAGAGAGAATATTAGTGGAGGATTAAGGATACACCATGGATGAAGAGTAAAATTGTACTACTATCATCCCCCTTAAGTATGGAGAATTCACAATCAAGGAAGGTGGAGTCGAGCGGAGCTCAACCCGATGGAGGAACAAGAAACCTGACCCCCCCCCCCGTGTAGTTCTTGATAAAGTGGTTTAGTAAATAAAATTAAAATAAATAAATAGAACATGATAAATATAAAAGTAAAAAAATTAAATAAGAAAAATATGATAATAATAATATATCAAAATAATAATTAATAGTTTAATAATGAGAAATTATTATAAATTATTATAAATAATTAAAACTATTCATTTATTATTTTCTAAAATATTAATTTAAATTTAAATTTTTGATTTAATTTTCTTAATAATTAATTACATATATTTATTTGAGTAATATTTTAATTAACAATGAAAATACATATTAATTTTTACTTCTATTTTTTCATTTGTAGATCCATGGAGCTAGTTTTTCATCCACATAGAACTAAAATAGACAACTGGTGGGTATTTTGAGTTTGTTACAGGGGATAAAATAAAGTCACATGTGCTATAGAAGAAGAAAAAATGTGTTCGGGGACATGGGAGGAAACCAACTAAAGTTGGTGGATGATTTGGTGAAACACTGAGTGATGATAGAGGAATTTTAAAATATGAAAGTGGCCAGTGAGAGGGTGGTTTATCCATTCCTTCTCATTCCATACCATTGACATTTTATTGGATTCCTAGAGACCAAGAGAGAGAAAACATAGTTGGGTAAAGGAAGGAAAAACAACCTTCGATCATTCTCTTAAGGGAGAACCCTTCTCCAAATTTTTTAAATTTTTCATTAGATTTTTAATGGGAATTTTATTTTCCTAAATTGAATATCAGTTTTGGGTAATCCTTTTTTCGCCAAAATTTAAAATTTTCTATTTTATATGTTTTTTTCATTATGATCTATTTTAGGCAAACATATAATCTATTGGTGAGATAAACGTTATGTTTTCATAAATTGTTTTGTGCCTCTTACAGATATATTTAAATTTTAATAATCAATCAGTGAAACTGATCTTCAACTAGTTTTCTTCAAGACTATATTTTCAAAAAATTAGAATATTATGCAGAATTATATTACATTAAACCATTTTTAATTTTCATTTCATTTTGATGACTCTTGCAGTGGTGAACTCCACAAATTCCTTTTTCTGAGTTATTCATCTCTTGGATAGGGAGGTTAATCAAGCTTTCATGGAGGTGTGTTCAATTAAATTATTGTGAATATTATTTCATTTTTAAATAATAGAGGTAGAATTCCCTAAAATTTCACCTGATCACTTTACTCATTTTTGTTCCTATTATTGAAATACTTTCTTGATCTTTGTTCTCATTACTCCAACATAAATTGCTCTATACTAATTAATCATCTCAACATTACTTATTCCACAAAAATATAATATATATAAATATATATATTACAATAGTCAACATATTATTTTAAAAAGATGTATTTTTTGAATAATTTAGTCACTCTACCTTCCCTATGGATTCGAACCTACTTACGACTATATAATAGTACATAGAAAATATAAATTTTTAACCTTCGTCATATATTCAATGGAATCGATTTCATTGTTAGTGATGATGATATCAATGGTGGCTAATAATGATAACTTAGTAACAAGTTTTATGTATCAATGTTTCCAAATACACTAAACCTAGAAGGTATTGTAATTATATATATTGACTATTTATCTAATGATATTTAATATTAAATTATGACAAGTATGGGTCATTGTAAATATATTCTCTTGATTATAAGAAAATATATTAAATCTAGTTCTACTTTTGGATTATTATTTTGAACATTCATCCCAATATTTATTTATAGTTCTTTATATTTTTTAAATTATAAATCTACACCCTTCTTCTTGGGATACTTAATGTCAAAATTCCAATTTCCCTAAAATTTATCCCACCAATATAGACACTTACCTTTTTTATTTATGTTTCCCCCATTCAAATTCATAAAATTAAAATAATTATTATTTTAGTGTTTTTAACATCCTATTAATTTTTATAATCACACGATTATATATCAACAATATTTTACTTGATTTTCACTTTTTAATTTCAATAGTGGAAATATATGATTTCATATTTTTCTTGATAGATGATTATTTACTCATATCATAGGCAATAAGAATATTTTTGATTTCGTCATGTGATATTTCTTCTATATCTTCAATATCTATGATCTTTAGATTAAAATTTTATATAAAATTTCCATTTTACATTTTTAAAATGGTTGAATCTTTAATTATTTCCCTAAACCCTTAGATATTTCATAAAATTTCAATAATCCTTGTAAAAAATCAATATTTTTATTGTTGTCAAGAATATTGGCATCATCATATTGGATTGTCTAAATAATTATTTTTCAATATTGACATTCATATAACCTTTTAAATAAATTATATATTATTCTTTATTTCATTGGGTGATTGAAGAACAATAACATTTATATAGGATTTTTCCGATGAAGATATAATAATATCTGTGTCTTTATTTCCATTAAACATTATATTTCTCATATTTATAAATTAGATATGATAATTCATTTTATGGGATGGAAAACAAATAACTGGAAAATCTCTAACATCAATGCCAACGGATAAAGGATATATAAATATCATATTCCTCTAACCAAAATAATTTCTTACAACAATTATAAAAACACACATACTATTATAGAACTTCATATTTTCTATTATATTCAGCTGAATGTAATATATAGACACAACCATCTTTTGATAATAGTTAATGTTTCTAGGATCATATTACTCCCCAAAAAGGGGGTGAGATAATTGATTGGAAACTAGTATTTAGAATTTTATTTTTGATTTAAATAAACCTCTTCAACACATTAATGTATGATCAAATAAATTATAAAATATCATTCTCACTCACACATCTAGAAATAGAAACATAAATAAACAATAACATTTTTAAAATTTTCATATCCATACATAGAGTCCTACTCAATTATAATGTTTTTTAGTCTCTGTAATCATAACTTATTCACTATTAGCATATGTGAATTAAAATTTCATATATAGGAACCAAATCACATAATCCCATTACAGAATTACATTTGATTTTAAAGGTTCCTACTAAAATTTCAATGTAATTGATCTTTATTTTGAAAGTTCACTTTGATTTTCCAGTTTTCGTCATAAATAGTAGATAATGATCTTTCAAAATTAGACTATTAAAATACTGAAGACCATCATGATCACTTAATTAAGACTAAGATATATACCTTATCCTCGTTCCTCAATCATAGATAAAATTCACAAATAAATCATACTTTAAAATATGAAGATGGTAGATTTTGAAAATATTGAATCAAGAACTATGATTCTCTTAATATACGGATTATCTATTGTATAAAAATGTAAAAAATCATTTCCTTTCTTCTTTTTAAGATAAGTATTTTTGTACATATTATTATAAGGTAGTTGTATTTTTTAATTTTTCTTCTATATATAACATTCAACATAACTAATTCTCCTAAAAATATTCATTTATGTGTATTAAATTACTCTTATTGATAAAAGTATCCTAAAATGGAAAATAATGAATGTTATATATTCTTATAATTAATATATTTATTAATAAAATAAAAATATGGGATGAATACATTTTATGTTCCCTTGTATCATAAACATGTCTACTCTGCATAGTGTCTCTATATTGAGTTAATATAATTCCATTATAAAACTCATATTTTCGAACCATAAAATGTATAATTAATAGTTGGAATAAATAAATATAAAACACATTAATGAATTAATATAATAAATATTAATTATTTTTAATTTTTTCATACAATAAAATAAAAACTTTGACACATGTGTGAATAGAATTCTTTTTAATCTCAACGTCAATAAAATCAGATATTCAAAATGAAATCTTCAAAAATCATATGAATAATTTCCATTGATTTGTTTTGGAATGAAATACCATTTTAACACTACAAAATTAATATTAATTAAATAATATCCTCACATTATTTAGCCGAAACCCATCCTTGATTCTATTCATAATTTTTAGTTAATCAATTATAAAAATATATATATATTTAAAATGATAATAATTTTTTAATTATATCAATAATCAACATGTATCATATGATAAATATGTTATTTTAACTATTAAAGATCAACTATATCATGATGAGGTATCATTTTTCGAATATTAATTCTCTTAAAAAATATTGTTTGATAAAGGAATATATCATATTATAAAATAACAAACTAATTCGAAAAATGTCTTACATGGAAAAAAATTCTTACATGGTCAAAAATTTCATATGTATCACTCTAAAATATCATCCATTAGAATATCCATACATCCAAAATAATTTACATTCATGTTGGATAATTCCCATATATTTTGGATAATTCTCTTTTGAGTAGTTAGAATTTTTTATGCAACAAAATTTCTTACACTTATATAAAGATAATACAAATGTCCCAACCATTTTATATGTTAATTAATATTCATGAAAGTCTCGCTAAATTCTATAAATGGTGATTATATTTTAGTGTATTAGTCTCAAAAGAAATTTTACATCATTAAATAGTCCATGTCAAACATTATAATTCAAGATTTCATTAAAACAAGAAGATGGATATCTAAAAATATCTCTATGTGAATACTGATAAACTGAAAAAAAAAATTATCTATGGCTTCAAATTAAATTCAATAAACAAAAAATGATTCTGAATCATGATTAGAAAAAATAAAAACCATCAATTACTATAATGAACGAGAACATAAATCCATTGGATTAAAATTATAATATTTTCAAATGTTTTTTTAAATGTTATTAATTTTTCGAAATTGGGTGTTATGAAAATTATAATGAAAAAAAATATTTTAAATCATTTCGGTTTATTTTTTGGATAATTACATTTGAATTACAATTAATTATTTTAAATTAGGTATATTTGGTTGGACCATATACTTACGATAATTTCATGAATTGTTTATTGACAGATATGAGTAGACCTTTTCCAAATAATGATGTTCCCGAATTCATGAAAAACAAGTGGAGGTGGGTGTCCTTATACAAAAGGGGTAGGGGTATTATTGAATAGAATATTT
The DNA here is from genome assembly GCA_963277665.1 of Viscum album. NCBI lineage: Eukaryota > Viridiplantae > Streptophyta > Magnoliopsida > Santalales > Viscaceae > Viscum > Viscum album. The sequence continues at coordinate 439,739,560 of OY728135.1, read as the reverse complement.
ATTTTTTTATTTTAAAATATAAAATCTAATAATGTAGTTAATTATTATATATTTTCTTCATATTTGAAATAGAAAAAATATTTTCTTTTAACATTTTACTCAAATAATATAATTCCATCATGGAAATATTTTATTCCATTTAAATAATAAAAAATACTATTTTAGAGTAAAAAACATACTATGCTTCAAATATTGATTTATAGTTCGGGATATTATGATTATTAATTAAAAATGAAATATTTTACTCATCAAATATATATTAATTCATGTCACATTTTCTATAAATTTTATATTCAATAATTAATAATAATTACGCAATAAAATATATAGTGAAATGAAAAAAGTATACTCTTTTAATATCAACCAAAATTAATTTTTTCATTAAAATAAGAACCATCATCCCATGGCTAATTTTTTCTCTATTATTCCCAAAATATGATGCATTTATTCAAGAAAAAAATTCCAAATTAGGTAATGTAGTATTTAATTTTTAATATAAAATATAATATTTAATAATATATGTTAAAACATTCCATAAAAAATGCATACTTATTTATTCATTAAGTAATGTAATGTGTTAAATCATTTTATGGAACTCAATTTTTTCAACTATTTTAATAATTTTAAGGATTATTTAATGGTCATTTCACCACTCTTAAAGATTGTGTTACTATTTCAATGGTCAATTATTATTCTAATCATGAGTGACTAGAAAATTATTATTAAAATATTATATTTCCTAAAAACACTCTTATAACTATCAATATTATTTTCCATAATTTTCTATCAAAGATACTTATTTATAATTAAAACAATTTCAATATTGTTTGGAATAGTTTTTTTATTTTTATATTGTTTTGTAGGGATATGAAATTTCAATTAGAGAAAAATTATATCGATTTTGAAATAATTTTTTTATTTTTTTATACAATCATTATTTCTTTGGTTAATAGATTATATTTATACTATATATATAATCAATAATTATAATAAGATATAATTTGTATCCATTTTATCATGTTGATCATGGGATTTATATACATATATATTATGAAGAATATTTTTGATATTGAAATTTTGAGATTATTCACATATTCCCCCATTGAAAATGTAATCCATTAAATTTCAACTAATCACCTATGATTAAAATAGATAATGGTACTTGTATTCTATTAACTCTGTAATTTCACATATTTCCTCTACATATGTATGATCCTTTTACAGTTTTTTTAATAGAGGTTTTTTATTTCATAGCCCATTATACCAAAAAACCAAGATAAATGTCAACTTCATTACATATTAGAGATCATTCTCAAAATATACAATATATGGATTTTGTACACAAGATGGTTAAAATTTTTACTTCCTAATAAAGGATATGTAGAATACATTATATGAAAGAGATATTTTTAATGGACAGAAATTTCAATATACCAAGCTCCAATGTGAATAGAAATATCATAGGGGATAATTTTCCATGATAATAGAATCATATTCTTATAAAACAATTATCTCAATGTTAGAGAGTTATATGAAGAAATTGTTTGTCCCTAACAACAAACATCCTGAATTGTTAAAAAAATTAGTATAGTTCTCCAATCAAATATATTTTGTAATAATGTGATGTTGAAAGGCCTGTATCATTTCTGTCTTATCATCAACCAGTTATTGTCTCAATAGCTTTATTTTTGTAACATTATCCTGATATTTTTTTACATTCTATATTTCTTTCAATATAGTATTAGTAGGGTTCCATATTTTTAGATTAGTATAATCTATTATTGAACTAGAATTCAATCATAAGAATATGATAACCCCATCCCCATTTGAGTTCTTTATAAAAAAACTATTAGAATTACCTCCGGAGCAATAATTGTTAATTTTAACAATATTTTAAAGGGTGATTTTTTGTATTGACATTATACCGATTATTCAATTCCACAGATCTCATCAAAAAAATTTATTTGAGCATCAGTTATTAAATATATCCAATCCTTGATGTTTTTTCATTAATCCTCACAAATTATTTAATAAATATCATGAAATACATGTCAGGTGAGATGTGATATCAAATTTAAATAATGTCAGTAGTCATTATATGAAAATACACTAAAACCCTTTTATAATTTATATAATTGGATTCCTTGGGATGAAGTATGTTAATGAATATAGTGATGTAATCCTGTTTCATTATTGGAATGTGTAATGGTTTCGTCATCCCATGGGAATTCTATCATTTTACCTTATTTTATTTTCATACTAAATACAATGATGTATTTTTAGTATTGTTTGTCACTATATTATCCCTATAGGTGTGGTATTATGTATATAAATAAAACATTGGGCATATCAGGTGGATAGAGAATGCTTAGATATTTAAATAAATAATTATATTTTTTATGTTTTAATTGTATATATATCCATGACCTACATTTTTAAACTCCATCACTATTATTGATGAACTCCAATACTTTTCCTTTTTTAACCAACATTTCAATTTTCTATAATCACATTGTGCCACATTAACCATCTCTAAGGTAGATATTTGGGAAATAATTCATTCAATATATGATTGAAAACAATCCATAATGATTCCCCTGTATATCTTATTCAATTATAATAATATAATAAACCTTTAAATCTCCATCCTATATAATGTTTTAAGATAATTTCTTTCATAGAATATCTTCCACTTTGGTCTCTTTCCCAATATGGTATTAGATTGATTAGTCACAATCACTAATTATGATTACCCATTTTTTGGTAGTTCATATTGAAATCCAAGAATGTTGATATATACATTAGAATTTTATGACAATTACATATATCAAACATTTCTCTATAAATACAAATGCCTCAAATTATTCAAAGTAATGATTACCAATACAAATATAAGATAAAGAGTTTAATAATTTTCATCAAAAACATCTACCTATATTGATGAATATACTATCAATTTTACATTATTCAAATGTATATAAACCATTCCATTATTTATGGAATAATTATATAAAATAATCCCACCCTCAGATGTGTATAATGAACAATATCATTTTTAGATAGTGATTTCCTGATGAATTTAGAGATTTGGAGTAGGTGGGGTTTTATAAAATTATATTCAAATTAAACTTCCATGAATTAATTTATATCTTTTATGTGTTTCTATGTGTTTAGGGGGTTCTAATATTATTATGAGAGTTTGGATAATGGTTGGCTTGGGTGGTAAATTACACCATTAATTACATTTAACATATGGTAGCTTGTAGGGATCCACCAATCACTCTATAGCTCTTTTATAATGTAATTATCCTCAAGACATCAAACAAGTGGTTGTTTAAACATCAATGGGTACTTAATGGAAGGTAGTTACATGAAATATCAAAACTAGGAACCCTAATTTGACCAGTGTTGTTATTGTGAGTAACCTAAGACCAATCAATTAATGTTTGGTTCTATGTTATTTTTAACAGGAACAATACCTAATATTAGGATATTTTTTTATTAATCCAAATTCATTTTCCACATCTAAATCAACTTTGTTTCCACCTTTGATTCATGGATGAGTGGTGGAAAATTTTCCATGAAATATTAAAGACATCATTTTATTCCCTAATCACTATTACTCTACATGGGACCACCATTAATATTGGGTGGTTTTATCTAGGTTATTTATGTATATAACCCAGATAATGATGTAATCATTCTGATATGATGCAATTTTTTATTTTTGGTGTCTTGAGGATGTATAAATATGGGTAATATCAGATGTTGTATTTTCTTTCATTAGAGGTAATTTATGAGAAGTTATTTCTAGGGGATCCGTTGAATTGGTGTGTCATTGGAAATGAATTTACTGCCTCATTATGTGGATTTTGATCAAAGTAGGGTATAAGAGTTCTTTAGGTCATTACATTTTTATTTTATGAGGTTTCAACCATGGTAGGTCACTTAGGTATTCTTGGTGATTATACCACATCAAATTAGTCCATATAATTTTCAGTAATGGTTTATAATTAATTTTTTAATTTTTTTTGTTTTATATAGGGGCTTGGGAGCAAGAATATTATTAGAGAAATTTTAGATGATACATGATAGATTTTTATAAAGGATGATAAAAAAAATCTAGAGGTATGTCACCCCTTTAATACTTAACTTTATTCATTTATTCATATGAAATACATTTAAATACCATAGGATGGGTTTTAAAAAATATTAAATGGGAATAATTATATCATAATGGTGACATAGGATTACATTGATAGTTTTTTTGTTACATTGTGTGAGATATGATTATTTCATAAGGAGAGAGAAACCTTGTGCTTAGGATGCCAAGGAGTGGCATGTATTGAATTTCTTTAAGGACCCCAAAGTTATCATGGATCATCTAATGGGTTGTGTTTGTCATGGAGTTAGACCTAGTGAGATTATGGAATAATTACTTTTTATTACATAACTTTACATTACATTGTATAAAGAGAAGATTTTTGAAATTTTAGTTTCCTGTAAATAAGTTAAATAATATATAAGAAAATAAAAAAAATTGTTTGAAATCCAATTGAAATAAATCATCATGGGTTCAACCTAGGTTAAATTATCAGTATATGATATCCTAGGGATATATATCAAAGGAAATGGGAAATTCTGAAGACCAGTAAGGGAATAAACAAGAGATAAAATTAAAAAAATTTCTTCAGATATATAAATAATAACATGAGGAATAACAATATGGGATGAAAAACATCCGTATCATAATAATAAGAACATGATTTATAACATGGAAAGTGACTTCAATATTTAGATGATACATTCATAATAATTACAAAACGTTTTGTCACCAAGATGTCTTAAATTAATTCTAGCAATGTTATTCACCTAGGTATTTTCAAACATATCATCTCTAGATATTAGATTCATTACCCAATGCGTTGGATCATAATCAGTCTACACCCATCATATATATGAATTTAATTTTATCCATGTGGATCATAATAAATCATATCATTAATAACCCATGGATAATAAACAATGTTATTCATATCAAAAATCACATCATATTATAATGCCCCAACCTCCAGAATCCCAAAGTCGGTGCATTATTTTAATACATATGTATAATAACAAGGAATCAAGTCCCGAAGTACCGATCTGTTTAGCACTCTTTGAAAATAGATTACATACATGAACTTTACATTACAATTTCTAACAGAAAATATAACATAGATAATCCTTTGAGAGATCCATTATTCTTCTATCATAAACCTACATATAAATCACAATACACTTCATGGCATCCTGTGATTATAAAACATAAGAAAGGGGTGAGCTCAGATACCCAATAAGGGTAAATAATTTAGCAAGATCTATAAACTTTAAGGCACAATATGTAATAAAAACATAAACCTTTTAAAAATAAATATGGACATAATATGATTAAAATAAATCAAAAATTACCAGATAAACATGCACATGGATATTCTATTAGTTGAATAATCACATTTAATAATTAATTTCATAATGAGTTAATGCCTTACGCCATACATCATTACCACATAGTCAAGGCCTCGTGCCAAGACTACAAATAAATTTCTATCAAGTACTTGTGACAAGACATTAGATTTTCTAATGAGACCTCCTAATGCATCAAGGGGCTATAGTGGGCCCCACCCGTCACTTATTAATTCTAATGCATTACTCCTATGAAAATGCTGAAACAAAGAATAAACATTTGTATTGAAACTAGCATATGAAATGTCACCAGTTAAACTATAAACCATGAAGGGTATAAAATAGAACATCCACAGTCAAACATATCATAACTCATTCAATACAATATTGATGTTATTATTATAATAAATCTTCCTCAATCAAGAATAATATCCAGTAATTGATGTGGACATAGTTGTAAATGATCAGAAAAACTTTTTGAGAGAAATATATCATTTAGTGAAATCATTTAAAAGTCACACATCTATAAAGGATGTAATTTAAAAGAGATTTTTGAATAAAAGTGTCTCATAACACTTTTAAACTTTTGAATGGAATTAACATTTTAAAATAATCATGTCCATATAAATAAATCCTTAAAATCATTATCAAAACATAAACATTAATTAAAAATGATTTTGATGAATAAATCATTAAAACATTTAAAATACTGATATTTCTAAAGATTCCCTTCCACAAAACCTTAAAATATTCAATTTGAAAACATTTTTATGAAACATGGATGTTGATGATAAAAATTGCCTAGTAAATTCTAACACATAAACAATCTCATATAATAATGAGATTGGAGAATGAAACCTTACCATGCACTTTCCGTTGGTCGAGGGTACGTTTAAACTCCTATATAATGACAATAGTTTGATATTAAATTATACCAGATTCATGTTTATTATTTCATTCATGATTCATTAATGACTTTATACTAACCATTTAATAATTATTTCCATGTTAAATTAACATTTTCGGTAATAATCACTTTCTTTATCGTACATGTTTTAACATGTTATTCTTGATCGTATCATTTAGATCATATTTAAATAATTCCAAAATATAAAACATTATTTATCTATCGTATATATTTAGAATATAAATATGTATAATAGATTTATATATGAAATAGAAAACATCATTTACGGAGATGGTCGGTCATTCGTACACATAAATGTTGTTTCCGTTTTCATATCCTATTGAACCGAAGTATGTGCATAAGATATATGTAAGTACATACATATATATATATATTGTAGAATTATTATGTCATATATTACATAATTTTTAAAAATATATATTTTTATAGTCATATTTGAATGGTGAACGTGGAAATGAATCTCATCGCGTCATGGAGATGGTAAGCCATACATACACACGAGCGACGATATCATTTCCGAAATGATTAAAAGGGGTGTAATTGGATGAGATTTTAATTTCAAAGTTAAATTAGAATGTTATTATAAATATATATATATATTACTCATCATTATTTACATCCAAATATCATATTGTTGAATTAAAAATTAGACTACATCGTGGAGATGTTAAGTCGTACGTACGCACGCATGGTGACATTATCATTCATAGGATGGATAGAATAATGAATATGTTTACACTGTATTTATAAGAACATTGAAATATCTATAATTTAATGGAGTTATTATTTAGGCATGTATATAATAATGAAAGATAAAGTGGAATAAGGAAAGAACATTGAAAGATGTGATAAAATAATTACCTCTTCTTTGGGTGTTTAATTTTGATTTGAATAAAAGGGATCCTTATGTTGGCTTTCTTTTCAAGGGAAGGCCTCTAGGATGAATTGTGGAATGTTGGGAGGATATTTAAGCAGGGTTTGGCTAGGCTAAATGGCATTGGAGGTGTGATTTTTAGAGAAGTGGAAGTACCCTTTTATAATAGAGGTATGAGTCACTTTAGGAAAAGGGTGATATTTTATTTTATTATAAAATAATTTTCGGTTACTAATGGTTCCAAATTGATTTATTTAGAATCTAAGGTGGGAATGGGTCGATATCCTCTCAACAAATAGGTTTTAGACAAGTTTATGTCACCTTATTAAACTTATCTTTTAGATTTAACACTTTGTAAAATAGTTTAACTTTTTCCATATCCTCTTGTATTATTATAATAAATGGTTCATAAATGTACCAATGTGTCCTCCATCTTCATGGATCTGATGAAAAGGGTGTTCCACCCCTATTTGAATTATTTTGTCCAGGTATTTGTGGATGAAATCTTTTTGTATTATCACACTTGTAGAGACTATACCAATCATCTTGAGATCATTATTAGTACACTAAGATAGCATAATCTTTACACCCATCTTACTATGTTCCAATTCTAGATCGACAAAGTTCACTTTTTAGGTCATATAATATTGGAATCATGAGTATCTTTAGATCATGAAAATGTTTAGTATTCTAGATTTCTAGGAGAATCCCATGAACACGTTTGACATATGGATATTCTTGGGGCTATATAGATATTATAGATGTTTCATAAAATACAAATCACATATTTATTAACCTCTTACTGGTCTAATAATGAATTGTGTCATGTTCTTGTGGTTAGATGCATGTGATAAATCCTTTAGGATCTGAAAGTGAGGATTTTCTATACACCTATTATAACCCTCCTAGATCCTAGAATAGTTTATACCATCTTCATTGATGCATCATTCATCATACTAGGAGAAGTGATGTTGAAGTAGGATAGAGTTATTACTTATGAAAATCGATAGTTGAGGTCCATTGAGAGAAATTACCCAACATATGATCTTGATCAAGCAGTAGTTGTGCATACCTTACGTTGGTGGATACATTGTATGTTAGGTGTGTGCATTAGAGTGTAAACGGAGAACAATATCTTAAACTATATCTTTACATAGTGTGACATGAACCTAAGACAGTGGAGATGGGTTGAATATCTTAAATCTTTTCATTTTTGAGCTTTCCTATAACATTGGGAAGTGAAATTTTGTTGCAGATGCACTGGGTCAGAAAACACAAATGCATGCCATATGGGATGTTGGTGATGAATGGATGTTAATGTCCCTCTTTTCAAAGCTACATCTAGAGTTCCATGACATTAATGACAATTCATAACACTCATCTTTTTCAGTTACCTCTTCTCTCCTTGAGAAGGTAAGTGGTGGGAAATTTTCAGATCATGGGGGATTTTTACTCTATAAGAGTATATCAAGAGATAACCCATCTCTAGATTGGTTTGTAGATAGAGATGACATCCAACATATTCATGGACATGTTAGGGTTCCTACATATAATAGGGAGGAGTTAATGATAGTGTAATGTGATTCTCAGTATGTAGTTCATCCAGGAATGTTGAAGATTTATCAAGACATGTGATGCTAGTATTGGTGGCATGGGATGAAATGTTAGATAACATGCTTTATCACTAGGTGTTCCACCTATTAGAAGGTGAAGGCAGGGAACCAGAGACCTAAAGGATTGTTACAACTCCTTTCAGTCCTAGAATGGAAATGGGAAGATGTTGTTTTGGAATTTGTAGTTGGTTTAACTAGGATGCCTAGATGTAGTAGAAATTGTATGTTTTTTCATTTATAGACTGACTAAATTGGATCAATTTACACTTATTGAAGAGATTTTATCCATTGATGAGATGGTAAGACTATATGTCCATGAGATCTTTTAGATACATGGATTCCCTTATACTATTATTTCAGATAGGGAAACTTTTTTGACATCATAGTTCTTGTAGGGATTACAGAATGATATGGGAACATATGTGTTTCTATGTACACATTTTCACACCCATACCATTAGACAACCATAATGAACAATACAGGTTCTAGAGGATTTTATTTGAGCATGTATCCTTGATTTCCAGTGGTACTTTGGAGAATCACATCCCTCTTGTTGATTTTTACTGTAATAATAGCTTACAAGCGACGACTTAAATTGATCCTTATGAGTCCTTATATGGTTGGTTTTTCTATTCACCCCTTTGCTAGATAGAGGCATGTGAGGTAGCCCTACTTGGTCCTCATATCATTGAGGAGACATTAGAATAGGATCGGATGATCAAAAATGTATGACTACTACCGAGTCTAGACAGAAATCATATGTCGATTGCTATTGATGGACACTATAGTTAAAGGTCGGGGATCATGTTTTCCTGTGGGTTTCAGGCAGACAAGGTAATAGATTATTAGGAAAATAAGGGACGTTTTCACCTCGTTATGTAGGGGTGTTTGAGATTTTGGATAGAGTCAGGTAGGTAGCCTATCATTTTATACTACCTTAGAGGTATCATTCCATGCATGGCGTCTTCTACATTTCACAAATTCACCATTATAATGCCAACCCATCACATACTTTTGATCATGGGAAAGTTCAATTAGATTTTGATGCTACCGTTGACGAGTATCTAGTATGCATTATTGACTATATGAAGAAGGATATTTGAGGCCAATATGTCCCACTAGTATGTGTGTTATGGAAAAATGGCCATGTGTAGGAAAAGACTTGGGAGAAGGATGATGATATTTGCGCTTAGTGTCCATAATTTATCTTAGATAGTGTTTCACCACCCTCAAAAGGTGAACTAAGGGAAAGGTTATTTTAAGGATAGAAGAATATAAGAACCTGGGTTTTCAGTCAAGTATGTATCCTTTATATTTTGATTTAATTATTAGTTTTGGACCTTTTCTTGATTCCTAATGAGTTAGTGAAGGTCTTGAGTTTGTCTGGGGTTTGATTGAAGCCCAAAACCCATATTGTTTTGGAAAATGGGGCATGTGAAAAAGTTAAATTAAAACATGTGGGTTGGCCACATGATTAGATCTAAATGTGTGGATGGTCAACATTTTTGGAAGAGCCATCTCACATGTTTTGTGCACGGTTTACCTAAACTTCTAGCCTAATACTTCAAGAGACCATTTTTCCGGGGTATCAGTGGAGGGTTTTTGAATGTTTTTTCAAACCGTGCACCGGTTAATTTCTGGGTAAATGGCCATTTTACCCTTAATGATTTAATTTAGCCTCCTCCTTCCTCCTAATTGTAATTCTTGTGATATTTTACCCCATTTCACCCAATTTGTATTTTTTGAAGGTCTCTGACAGGGATTAAAATATCTGCATCATCTAGGATCTGATAAAGCTTTCATTAATTACATTAGAAGCACAATGGTACGTACTCATGTTTATTTAAGCCTTTCTTCTTCTACATTTCACTTATCCTTGTTATAATGGTGTGATGATACTTACATTTTTCTGAGATCCACTCTTATCTAAGATTAATCATAGGCCGATATCGGAGGGGAGGATTCATGAAACCTTAAGGTGGGTAGTTTATAGCTCATCCCTCATGTTATGTGATATTTTAATTGTTGTTTGGGGACATTAATTTCATCATGTACCATTTATTGAATTTACATTCCAAGTGTATTCTCATTATAACCATATGATTATGCTCTTTCCAAATATTTGATTAGTTGCTTGTGGTTACACCGACTACTCTATCTATCCCATGTAGTATGTTATTCCATAATTGTGTGTTCAGTATTAGACATGTTTGAGCTGTTGTTCGGGTATGAATTGGCTTGACCCTTATAATGGTAATCTTTTCTATATTAAATGGGTTGATTTATATTGTGAATTTTATAATGGAATGTACCATGTATTCTCACCACATGACCCACCTAAGGTATGTGCTTCAATTAATAATAAAATTTTAAATTGAAATTGGAAATTATTCTAAGTATATGACTTGATTAGTTTAAATGTAAATAAATAATAGGTTTCATGTTCATATAACCCCGTACCACATTAATGGATGTTAATATAATGGACCTTAATTATTGAATATTCTTTGAATAGATTTAATAATGGTTACATGATACTTGGACTTATCACACTAACGAAAGGTAATGCTTGAACCAAATGGACTTACTAATTAATTATGACTTGATTCATTGGTTGTGTTATTCATTGTATATTCACACTAATGAATGGAAATAATGAATAAATTGAAATTATAAATGACTTCATTATTAAATAGGAGTGTCCTGACTTGAGATCTCCTTGGATTCTTATCAGGGAATTCCTTGATCACCCAGGAACCCCATTCAGATACAAGAACACTACTTTTATAGGTTGAGACCCACCTAGATCTCGCTCCTTGTCTATTCTTGGATGCCTGGTTTGACATGATAGGATCCCTCATATAGTATTAAATTATGACTTGGATATTCTCCTTGGATCCAATATTGGCAAGTATGATCCATGGTTAAATCCAATCATTCCCAATCATTTCTTATTCTTGTTTTACCTTAGATGAACCCCTTGGACTCGGTAGGCATCTCATTTTGGAATTCCATGGACTATACACTTTAGATTACACTCTTACACTTATCCATGATTTAGTTATTACTGAGTTGGAGACCCCTGAATTCTACATATTCATGGTTATTACATTGGAACATTATTATTAGATGTCATTACAGGTTTCCTTTTTATGTCTTGGAACCTTCACTATTGCTTACATGCGGCTTATTTATAAATAAGTATATTCAAATTACACATTAGTAACATGATCATACACCAACTGAGGGATGAAGTAGGTACTTGGTTATTTTCTTACATTGTACTAATTTAAATTATTTATGCATGATTTCACACTATTACATTTCCATTACACTAGTTGGATGATATAGTCACCATTTGTGGTGGCCCACTGAGAATTTTTTCAATCCCTCTCTAGGGAATTGTTTTATACTTAGGGAAGATTACATCAATATATGTGTTGATAAATGTAAGAATACATCTTTAAACACTTAATTTCTTACTTTTTGGGATGGATCTTGATAGAAGATGGTCGAGCCAAAGCTCAGGATTCTTGGGATGTTATTTTGATTTCTTTTATGATTTTGTGGGACATGTTATAGCTACTATCTTTTATCAATGTTTTCTAGTTCTCTAGGTACATAAAATATCATAATCAATTTTTGTATTATTTTATGCTATTCCACCTATTCTAGTTATTTTTATTTTTGTCTCTACCTTTTTTTCTACTATTAACTTATATTTATTCAACTATTTACCTTTGTTCATAAGTGGAAGCAGTGCTACACTTTGGTAATGAGGGCATAGACATCCCATAGATAGACCCTAGGCCTTCACAACTAGTTTTTTGCCTCTTGAATTTAGGGATATGTGCTTGAGTCCTTATTCCCCACCATGCTCAGGGAACCTATTAAGTGGCATCTGGGTCTGGGACATAACATCATATCCTCATAGATTTTATAGTCAATATTTTCTAGATTCCTCCACATATGGGCTATCACTCCATAGAATAGTATATCATGTTATCCCTTAGTATACATAATAAAGATAGAGTTGTATCGAGTAGTTCCTATAAATACCATCTTATAGCTTCCCATCGATTCATTTTCTTTTTGATTTAGTTCAACAAATTCCATCCCTATTTTTGTTTTCATTAAATGGGAGAAATATTTATTGAAAACAAATCCATGAACTCTTCCCACCCTAAAACATTAATATTCCATCTTGATTTTTTTTCTTAATCTCTCTCTACCACTAATAAACTCCTCCTACTAAGTGGTATACATCATGGTATAGATTATCTGGCTCAAACAATGGAGTACATAAAAGAAATTTTCTATTATTCTTATCCATTGTTTAGAAATCAATGGGTCCGTCGATCCATTGAATGAATGTGGTTATTGATAGATGAAGTACTCAATAGAAAGTTGTTCTATTTGATTGGAATATATACTCTTGACTTGATTCATGTTATAGTTCCTAACTCATGTTATATGATTCATCATTATTATGATTTTTTCCATTTCGTTTTCTATAAGTGAGTTTTTAGTTCACAGTCTGTTTCACTCATCATTTACAGAGTTCGACATTTTCTCTCTATTTTTGTAAAAGAAGAAAACCTTGTTGAGAAACATGTTACTTTTCAAAATATTTTAATTCTAGTGGGATTTTATGTCTTAAAAATTATTCTTAATTATGTTATTAATAACTTCTAATATCAACTATGTTTTATATATATCATTCATAAAGGTTTATAAAAATATCATGAATAACCAAACATACCCCACATTAGTGTAAAAATATGTGTGATGTAGGGACCCTTGTCATGATCTATTTCACATACAAGTCTAGATCAATTTTTTTGTTTTTGGATATTACTCGTAGGTACATATGTGGTAGATCCACATCCACTTTTTGTAACTAGACTTGGATATATTTTTTTGGAAACTAGTTACATAATAATTACCAATATAACAGTATTTTTTTAAATATCTGTACATGTCTATATATTTCTTAAAAATGTTATCGGGTCCTATTTTCTAGAAATAATTGAACCTTCAAATGATGCCAACTTTTTAATCTCTCATTTTTATTTAATAACCTTTCATTAAATTTTAAAAACAAAGGACCTTTTAATGCTTCTTTTCTTAGAAATAAGGTATATAACAAATTAAAGAATAAAAAATTATTCTAAATCCAATTAAAATAAATCTTCATTGGTTGACTATAAGTTACATTTATTGTACCTCATATCCTGGGGATATACATCAAAGTATAGGGGTGGGCATGAAGTCCAATAAGGGAATAAAACACATAGACATATTATAGATGATCTTCAGATATATGAATAAGAACATTGGGAATAAAAATAAGGAATGGAAAAGTGGCATAATATAATAATAAGAACATGAATCGAAACATCTAAATGTAGCTACAAAATTAAAAGAGATACACTCTTATGTAACTCACCAAGGATTATCACCAATGTGTCATAAATGAAAATTTCCAATGTTATTCACCAAGGTATCATAAAACATCTCATCTAAAAAGATTATATTATTTACCCAATAAATTGGAGCTCTATCTTGTAGAACCCTTCATATGTATTAATATAATGTGATCCACATAGATCACAATATGTAATTTAATTAATAACATATACCGAATAAATAATGGGTGTCTCATCAAAGAATCATGTCATACAAATGAACATAAAGACATGATCATTAAGTCATTTTTAATCCACATAATAAAATGTGTGTTTTATATGTGTAAATGATTTAATAAAAAATTAAACTCTGATTGTATTAGAACAATAATTGAATTTAAAAGCGTTTTTTGTGTTTAAATAATAATGAAATGATAATTTCTCAAGTATTTTAGGGAAATTTGAGAAGTAAATTTGGCTGCACAACCGGTATAAATTATGGTTTTAGAAAATATAAAATCGAGAGAGTGAAGGTGTATAAAAATCATAAAATAATATTATTCCATTAATGGTTTAATAAATGTGGTAAAATTAACTTAGTTTTCAAATTAGAAGATATTCTAAAATAAATTTCTACTTGAATTGAATAGAGAAGCGGATGTTTCTCTTACCTTGAAGTATTACTCCTACATCATGAGGAATGCAACCATAGGGTATTTAGGATATTTAGGGGACACCATGGGAGGATAAACCACCATAATATCATTCATTATTGACTAATAGTGATAGGATATAGAGAAATTATAGGGTGTTTATAGAAAAGATGGAGGAATTGTTAAAAAATTTCTAAATATTTGTCTTTGAAAACATGGTTTTGGAAAATGAAAAACCAATAGATTACTCAGGGGGTTTTTTCATGGTTTTGGAAATTTATTTCACATTAATTTTAGACCATCAGAATAGAGAAAAAAATTTACTACTTAATTTAGAATGAGAATTTATTTATTCTATAGAGTAATGATTTTAATAATCAAATTTTCCTTTTTAGAATTTAGAAATTCGCAATTACTATTACAAATTGATTGAAATATTTTATAATAATTAATAATAATAAAATAACATGATTTTGGTATTTGATAGTGTTTAATTAATTATTACATCATTATGAAAAAATTATGAAGTCATAAAAAACCCCAAAACCTAGAACAATATTTTTTACTATTCATGCAAATAAGGTATTTTATGAATTTCTCATAAATTCTCCCCAACATAATTTTTATGTTCTGATTTAAAATATAATTTTTATATTTATATTATACTTCACTATATAATAGAATGTTAATATTTAAATATAATGAGCCTTTATTTATTTAAAAATAACATTTTTAAGGAATAATCATCTTACAGACACTTATAAAAAATATCTAAGGCCATTATAAAATTATTTTATCATTTATATTTTTTCAAGTGTGGTTTAAAAGACAATTTAATTTAAAAAATATTATTTATCATACCAAATTTTATTATCAAATATTATATATTTTCTATAAAAATATAATTAGGTTTTATTTGCGCCAAAAAATTAAATTATCAAATTAATCTCAATGGAACATATATTTTAGTAAGAAAAAAATTATTAACAAGAATTGATGAGATAAATATTTTATTTATATAATTAAAATTTCACATTTTATGACTGTGATCTAGAAACATAAACCCTTATTACAATTGCATACATACTAAGGGTATGGTGTATGATGGTGGTAGTTCAATTAGGTGGATCTCCTAACATCGATTGATTGTTAATTTCCACAAACCTGAACTTTTTGCAAAGGAGGTTTAATTCATGATTTAATTTTTAAATTTCATCATGGTCTTGGTCAAAGGGGAAGCCTAATGATGATACCCCTCTTATATTCTTAAAAACTGGTTTCAGATGACAGGACTCTACCGGTTGGTCCCATCGATTCTCCTTTCTGTATCAATTATCCTTTGTCATTAGTAATTTTAAAAACTTATTAAAAGGGTACATTATCCACCCAGGGTATAGTTTATAATAGTCATGTTCACTAACCATCATGTTCACCAATAGTTGAATAAATATCATACCCAATGATAAAAGTATCCTTTATACCCTTTAAATACCATCTTATTATTTCAATCAAAAAAATCCATCTAATTTATTTTAAGATTATATTTTCATTTCGTAATTTTTTGATTGGTTTTATAATATGTTTTTTATTTATATAGATTTTTCTATGGATATGATGGTTCAAGAGGATTAGGGAGGTCTATACCTTCCCATTGTAGCTTTTCAATTTTCTATTTTTCATCTTGTTGCAATATTTGATATTTTAATTGGATTCATAGTTTCTAAATGTAATGATATTTGTTAAATAAATATAATTTTGTTGGATTCTATTTATTTTTTACATGTATTATATTATATAATATCAATCAATCATTTATTCATGAACAAAAATATCATTTAAAAATATTTTGTGTCATTAGAGATATAGTGTAGGGAATTCTATGTTGTTGGATATTTCAGAAAGAAAACATTAGTGTTAGATATGGAAATTTTATTGTAAATTAAATGATAATAGATTTGAGACCATATAATCCCAAATTTTATGGGATTATGATGATACGAATGACCCTAAAAATCCCTATAAATTTCTGAGTCTTGGGATATATATGTGATTAGTTTATTGATTGGGGAACCACACCATCTTGAGGGTTCTTATTTTCAATTAGTGATAAAAACGTTGGGCTTGGGTATATTTTAGTATGTAACTCCCATCAGAGTGGGGTGAATGTCTATAGTGTATATGGAAAGAGAGAGACAAGATGTGGGAGGTAAAACTACTATTGAGATGAAATATTATTAGCAAACTGAGTAGTATCTTTCGTGTCTACATTTAGTATTAGTACATTATAGTGTAAAACTATATGGATATAAATTTTTGAGGACCCATAGGGTGGGGTTGAGTACTATTTGTGTGTTAGGTATTCAGTCAATATTTGTTCGTGTTTCCATAAGATCTATTTGGTATTTCATGTCCTGAGAGATTCTTATTATTTTATTTTAATTAGTTATGACATATGATTCATTATTGTGAGTTGGGTATGGCCAATGAGGATGGGATTATCATGAGAGTTGTTCGGTTTTGGATGGACTAATGGATGGGGAAAACAAGGTTGGTGCAAGTTTGATATGTTGATTTAAATGTGTTGTCCGCTAATAGAGTTCCACATTGGTTCAATGGTTAGTTGAGATATTTAGTATGAGATATATATATATATATATATATGGTTTTTATTATTTTTATACACAAAAAATGATTTTAGTCTACTGATGATGATTTTATTTCCTAGGGACTTATGGATTGCGCTATAGAGTTACTCTTCCCATGTAATCATCTTTTCCCCATTTCTAGATATGGGATCCACCTTATTACTTCACTTATATGAAGTATTTTGGATTATCTAATAAGAGAGGTTTTATTTTTGGATTCCCTCCTAGAAATTTTTTTGTTGAATATGATGTGTGGTTTATTATCTATGGGATTTCACATGAAGGATGGTGTTGGATTTTCATTCCCGAGAAGATGACTATTCATATTCCATCATAAAAACACATATTGTGTTTATAAAATGATAAAAGTTGTATCCATTGGTACATACCATGAGGTTTTGTATTAGCTAATGTGAGTGGTTTTCTATAATGGTTTCATATATAGATCACTTTATTGATGTTATTGATGGTTTTCTCACATACCCGAGACTGGCTATTATGATGAATTTCCATATTGATTTTCCAATATGACCAAACAATACTATATATATTCCATTACCTATGATGATTCTGATGACATATATTTATCATAGATGTAATTTCCATAATTGTACATTGAAGGTGGTTTTAGGTGTCATGGAGGCCCTGTTAGCACATGATGAACTAATATTATTTCATACATATTGTGATTTTCAATATGATTTATATTTTTTTCTTGATTAATTTTTATACGATAACATATATAATGGGATATTTATGAGACCATATTAATTTTTATGATCATATCCCAAATCGGAACAAACGTTCAAATAAAATCCATTTTTTTATTTCTAGTGATAACTTGTACGGGTGATCTGGATAGAGTATTAGGATGGTTTTTGGGAGACCATACATAGGGGTAATAAGGTTTGTGGATATATCATCACTATGTTTTTAGTATTTTACTTATTTTCTATATACATGGACCTATAAGTGGTTATTATCATAAATTTTACATGTTTTCGAATGATTTACATTTGATATAGTGTGACAATACTTTTACTAACTTCTTGTTATAACATAGCTATAGATCTACGTGTTTACTATTATTTATTATTATGACTAAGTAATTTATTATTTATTAGATGTTATAGTGCTATTAGTGTTGTCTCCCCATTATTTAGAAACTTTCACAACTAGTTATATGCCTTTGGTGTTTGGGGAGCTGTTCATCTGTTCTTTTAGTGAAGAATTATTGTTTTTATATAACTGATGTTCTCTGTAGTGTTATATGTAACACCCAAAACATTTATAAATGAAATTACATTTTTAATTGATAATATGAATTATTATTAAATGATGATATTAAAAACCCATGTACTTCATTTGATATTGTGAATAGTTATATGGTCTGTCAAATTTATAATACCAACAATTATTATAACCATTAATAATATATCCATTGAATAGGGATCATAGGACTGCTATATATATCTCAATATCATAAAGACCAATTGACACATGCAATGGAAGTGATGGCCTTGACTAGTTGGATTATATCATATAATGTAGATTTGTCATAGCTTCTGATGGTGAAAGCATCACTGGGATTTCCCCTTAACAATGATTAAGATGAGATTTAATAACTAAAGAAAAAATGAAACTATTTATAGGAGAATTTCATTCTTATCAATACCATGACCCAAAATATGTATGCCAAACAACCCTAAGATTAATATCATCATCACATTCCTTTCCCTTATGGTGTTCACATGTGTAATAATGTTTTATGTATAATGAAACTAATAGTAATAATTTTATTATCATTATTTTTTCCTAATAAATTATTTTTTATATTTATCTATATTTTAATAATTTAAAAATATGAAATAATATGTTTGATAAAATTATTTTCCAATGTTATGAAACAAAAACTATATTTATGGGAGATATGTAGTTTCAATAAAGACAGTTATTTTAATAAATTATAAAAAATAAATTATAATTTAAGGAAAAATTATTATTAACTGATATTCATAAAATATAAATGACAATATAATTATACTATGTCCAAAATAATTTATATTATGGTTATAAAACTAATATTTAAAAAACATGTATTTTTTAAGAAATGTAGAATTTGATTTAAAAAAATTTAAATTCTCAATCTTAGGATTTTATTCAGATAAAATATATATTATTTTTGAAATTAGAATCTTGATATTATTTAGTTGTGAATTTTAATTTTCAGAGACAATAGAGGTTTTGGGTGAAAATTAAATACAGTATAAATATACATTCTATATTTTGACATCATATTGACCTATAAGTTATATAATATAATCAAAAAATGTTATCTAATACCATATATATATATTTTCCCCTATAAAATAATTTGTTTTTTCGTTATATGATTAATTTTATAAATCCATAATGAATCCTCTAAAATATTTTTTATAATTTGATTTTTTAAAATCAATTCATAATAAACATGAATCATTTAAACGTCACCATGTGTATTATATTAATGATATTGGTTATTAATCATGTAAAATAATTAATACCACTAAAATTTGGATGAAAGCATAGGAAACAACAATGGTATGGCTTCTTCATTTTATTACATTATCATATAGACTCCATAACCTATGTTTTATAATTAATAATAATTATCCTTTGTTTTTTAATATAATTTAAACCAACCTCCTATTTTTCATTATAAAAACTATTTTGTCAAAATATTACTCTTACATTCTCTCTCTATTTACCTCACAAGGTTCCCTCAACTTCAAATTATTCTCCTCTCAATCTTTTAGAATCACCATCTCAATGTAAGAGATCCTCTCATTCTCCCCATAATTCTAGAACTTCCATTATGTTAGACATTTTTTTTCATTTTTCATGTTGGTATATGTTTTCACACATCACTAATACTTCCATTATTATGTGCATGGTATTAGGTAACCCTTTTCTCTCATTAATACCTCTCATAAATTTTTATGTACCCCCCGTTATGATACCAATGTAATCCAATGATTTCTCCTTGAAAAAATATTCAATTGTGAATACCCATCACGATTTCTACAAAATGATATTAACTTATATGTTTATATTCATCTTTAATTGTGGAAAACGTGTATAAATTCATCATTCCTTAGTTGTGGCACTAAAATTTTATAATATATGTTCTTTTATTGAATAATAAATGTTTCACACACGATCACGTAAATATTATTATGTGTGTGACTAGAGAGACATATAATTAATTCGGAAATGTTTAGTCTCACAATAAATCATTTTTTTATTATTTATTAATTTGAATCCATTTTGGGACTATATACAGAATTTGAGGTTGTCTTGTTGGTAATCTTGATTTATGTTCACTACATGATTTATGTCATCACAACATTCCCATATTTCATTTATATACACATTTTATATCATGAATTATTTTTAAATATTATGAATATCACCCCTCTTATACTACCATAATATAACTCTTGTCTCACATGTACATATATACATTTTTCTATTCTTATTTTATTCCCTTACTATGAGTTATAACTCACCCCTTTATTATGTATATATCATGGTTATCTGATGATGATCTAGAAGAATGATGGAGTTTTATGAGCATGTTGAGGTTTTTTTCAATAATGTTGTTATTTAAATGTGTAATGTTGATGTTATATGTACCTTATTTCCCAAATACACTAGGCTAAAAGGTATACTAGGATTGTTTTATGTCTACCTATATTTAATAATTATCAAATTTAATTGAAATAAAATTTGTCTTTTTATATATTACAATGGTATCAAAGAATTTGATTTGGTTATTTCACAATTTATGATTATTAGATAGATGTATGATGTTGTCCAAGAATGGGATTGGCAATATTCTAGTGTGTAACTGACCCATATAAAAATAATGTAGAAGCATCATGTGAAAGCCTTGTTTTTTATTTCTTTTATCATTGATAATTTATGTATTTACTAAAAAAATATGTTTTAGTTGTGATTATAATTTGTTACTCTAATAGTCTTCATTGTCAGAATAGTGCCTAAGTAGATGAATCATACATAAAATATTGTTTTTTTAGTTTCATTTATTATATCTTTTGAATGTGAAATTATTTTTAAATTATGTAAAATCGATTTTCAAAATTATATAAAACGACATATTTTGGGAAAAATGATTGGAATGACTGTCCAATTAATTTAAGAATCAATTTTAACTTCTATTATGTCATCCTATATAATATTGTGATAAATATTTAATAAATATGGACCATGTTATTATTTTCATTTCATTCTATTGTGATGTGTCCACAGTTATTCTCATGGTAAATGAGAACCCAATAATACATAAATATGTACATGATATACCATCTGTTAATCTCAATGATGAGTAAATAGGTATAGAGTAGTTACACTTGGAGATTTTTTGTCTAGTTAGATACCCCTATGTTGGTTGATATGTATGATGTTGTTTCTAATTAATGATGGAATTATCCTCTATATTAGGTGAGAATTACTAATACATGGGTTTTTTAGGGAATTTTATCATTTTGGTACTCAATTATGATTGGTCGGTATGGGTTGGTTGAACCTTGTTATGTTTAAGGGAAAATGAGGTCGTATATATTATTTTCAGGGTGAATAGATGGATGCATCTTAGGTTAATATTATAACTGTAAAATACATGGATTTCGTTATCAATTATGGAATCCCAAACAAAACAGATTATTATTTTACATCATTTTTATAACTTAAACCTTAAATTTCATGATAATAATACAATCTCATAAACATAAATTATTATTTCCATTTTTAAGATATATCATTTTAAAACACTTGTGAATATTTCTGCACATATTTTCAACTCTAGACTACCTTATTGACTTCACAAAAGGTATAATCATCATCAAAACCTAGGGATTTGAAACATAATAATGTGTTGAGCTCAAATGACCAGTATGGGAAAACTATTTAACATGAAACTAAGTGTTTTATCGAAAAAATTAGGTTAAAAATGAACATGATAGAAATATCATATTATAAATTTGAAACATCTAGATATTGAAAAATTCAATGCTTAATAACATACATTGCACAGAACACCAAGTATAAAAAAATTCAATAATATTATTTTTTTAGCATGACCATTATAAAATAGTTTTTAAATTATGGGGTTTTAATAGTATGAACTATATAATAAAAGAAATATCTATTTCATATTTAACACAAATTTGACACTTCTATGGAAATTAACAAATACCATTTAGTAAATTCACTTTATTCTTCAAATAAATGTTTTCTTCATTAATTAATTTTATTTCTTTAAATGATGAAATAAATACAATTAATTTTTTAAACTATTAAAAAATGTATTTGATTAAATAATCCTCATTTTTTGAATGATATCACAATTATCTGAGGTAATTGTTTTTAAAATTTTCTAAAAAAATGTGATTGTTTGGATAAGAAGTGAAAATACTATTTTTACAAAATATTGTAACATTTATGAAATAATTATTTTATGATCCTGATTTCAACATCATTAACCCTTATTATTAAATTTTTTTAATAAAGTAAAAAATATATATGGTTTTTCATTCGAAATAACATTAACAACAATTTTGAAAACCAGGATTTTAATATTAGTTAACTCTTTTTATGAGTTATATGCATAACAATTTTAGAATTTCTCTTCATAAATTTTATAAAGTGAGTCATATAAAATTTTCTTCCATATATGGAATTGTTAGTTTCAATCTATGTTATAAGGTAATTTAAATTTTGAGGAATGAAAAACATTCCATGGTAAAAAAATATTTACCATAGTATAGGTAAAATATTGTAGCTTGATAAAGTTAAAAGTAAAAATCTTAAAATACCTAAAAACTAAAATATTAAATGGGTTTTTGATGTGTTTATTATCCTTAAATAGACATTACAACATTAATTATCAATAAATTTCATCATAATTAATTCATCCCAAATGTGTTTGGATTTAAATACAAAAGAACGATTAATTAATAATTTAAAATGAGCACTCTTCAAGTATACGAACCACTATAAACCACCACATTTATCCTCCAAATCCGTGATGATTATAAAATATATTCCAAAACCTCTCCAACTATATATACCCAAATATATGTGCTTATAATCTCACCCAATGACTAATTACAAGTCCCTTAAGGATGAGATATTCAAGAACTAACCTTCTCATCACACCTCTCTTAATTTCCTTTCATCTTCTATATTATCCACATATAATTCATCAAATGATTAATAATAATTATACTATAATTTATAAAATTTATTGTTATATAGAAAATATAATATATTATATCCATCTCTTTTACTACATAATCTTATTCAATGAAATTAAACCATTTACCAAATTATAGTGGTCAATCATCTCTATGGATAATGATTTTCTATTTTCAGTTATCACCTTCAAGGCTTTACATAAAATTATAATAATGGTTATATAAGATTTTAATTGTTATATTATGAACTATTTCATGATATTGATGTAATATATGGGCCTAATATATAAAAATAAAACTAGTCAGTATGGTCAAGAAGATTCTAAATTAAACTAAACATTTATCATTAATATTTTACCAAATAAATGATCCTTAAATAAGAAATAAAATTGATATATAGTAACATTTAAATAGAATAAAGAATATTAATTAAATTTTATTTCACTTATGATTTTTTAAATCCATTTTAAAATAAAATTCATAATTATAAATAAGTGATCCAACCATGATATCATGAAAGGAAGACACGTGAAACAATGGAAATAATGAAATATTATTAATGAAAAGGTGATGAGATGTTATAAACGATTTATATGAGTAATTATAAATATTAATAGGGTTATTTTATTAATTAATAGCATTATTTAAACCTCTATAACAGATTTTAATGTACAAATAACTAAATTTAAGCAAGAGTTGAGGGTTTCTTATCTAACTTGTAAAACTGTGGGGAATATATATTGTTCACCACTAATTTCTTGTCTGTGGTGCATATAAATGAATTTCATATATTATCTTATGAATATAATTACAGTAATGGTATTAAATATTTTATTTGATTATTATTACTTTCATGGGGAATAATATTTGACTGATTAAAAAGTGGTAAGGGAATTTTAACCTGATTCTCATTCTTTTGGTTAAACTTGTACTTACTTGATTATGTCATACTAATGTTATTTTTAAATTAATTTTTGATACCTTATGTTTATTTTTACTTTATAATTCGTATTTAATTCAATTACACTTATTCAATTAATTTTATTCATTCTCATATCAATGATATAATATTTATAACATACGTTCTTTTAAAAAATAATCTTTTTAAAAATTACCTTAAAATATTATTTTTATCCAATTTTTTTAATTTATAAACTTTTTTCCAAAAATATATGTACTATTCTCCTGTGATTTTTTGTTATATTCCAGACATGGATGCCAATATGAGGTTCCCTAAGCCCAGATGGCCACATGGCTTGAAGTGCATCTCCTGAAACACCATAGGCTACCGACTAACTGTGAGGGATATGGTGTGTTCATATAGACACTATACCCTCATTAATATAGTGTAGAATAAAATATCAATAAAATGTAATAGATAAACAGGGGCATAAATAATAGTAACTAACAAAGTAGAATAATATTAGGTGTAGTACATAACTAATCAATTGATAACCATATAGAAAAGATGATGATACATGTCATGTATTTATAATGCTAGAAAACATGGATATACAGTATATGAGAGTAGATGGTATAAAAATGTAGAAAAAAGGAATCCAAAAACAATATCAAGCATCTCGAGCTCTATCTTGGCCATATCCTACCAACTCCATCATAAATAATATGCAATAATGTTTCTGATGTTGTTCGCTTCCCTTATCAACAACTTCATACATATAGTATATAGGAGTTCTAATGGAGGCCTGGATAGGGTGTGAAATAAATCTTATTAAGCCACCACCAATGTTATCTATAACATCCTATTCATTTAATATAATCAAAAAATAGTGTGCAATCATGCATATAAAAAATTAAGTCCTTACAGAAACACAAATAACCAAATACCTTTTTCAGCCATCAGATGGTGTATGAACATAAAACTAGTTAATTAATTAATTAAGTGCAAGATTTTATAGTTATCTCATGTGAGGTATTACAGGCATTAACACCTAGAAATGATAAATAGTAGTTATGCATCCTCGTTTAATATGTCATCCATGATGTTCATTATAATTATGATGTCCAAGATAATAACAATGATATCCTAGACCTAAATGGTCACCAACTCAAAAGTAATTGTAGCTTAGTTAAGGGGTCAAAGTGTAATCCATGGAGAATATTCATAACAATTCACAATAAATAATATAACTAAGTCAAAAGAATATATCCATTGTAAAATAGGATAAATAATGGCTATACCCAAGGATGTAAGCAAGGAATCTCTTGTCCATAAAATCCATAATGGATACAGGGAGTGTATCCAAGGAATAATGTAAATGATATATAAGGGATCCTATGGTATGATACTAAGATTCCACTAATAGAATGGGATTGGGTTCCAAGGTGGTTATCAACCACGGAAACCATCATCCTTTAATGGGAGTGAAATCCACAAGTGCTCAAGGAATTCCCTCAGGAATATAGGAACTAAATCGAGTATGACCAATAATAAAATAATGTCAGGGCCCATATTAAATATAAACCATAAAACTGATTCATTTAATTAATTAGGTCATGTAATGGTCATACCTTTTAATAAGATCATTAAATTCAATATTTTCCTTTCATTAGTGTAACAAGTACAAGGGGCATGTAACCATTTAAATCCTTTCATATTTAATTACTTGGTTCATTTTCCTACCATTAATAACATGATAGGTTTGTTATAAGGATGAGATACCACATGAAAATTATTTAACATAGACTATTCCAAGTCATATGTGTACAATTTACTTTCTAATTTACCATATAACATTGATTAATCAACATGAATAACTTAGCTTAGTCGGGTCATGTGATTAGAATTCATGGAACATTCTATTTGAATTTAATAGTTATTTAATATAGAATGATTACCTTTAGCATGGTCAATGAATGGCACATGCGAATGGTGGCACTTACACACAAGTCATCCACTAAAAACCAAAATATGAAAATCACCTACATGGGGGGGACTCGTTGTAGAAGAAAATGATGTTTAACAATTCTAGAAAGGGTCATAGAACATGATAATAAAGACAATATAAAACAATATATATTAAATATCTGACACCCGATAAAATCAATGCACCAATATGAGAATTTATAAAATGGTGAATTTTTAGGAATTATTTACCGACCACCTACATCATATGCATACAACTCTCCTCATCCAGTATAATCCCGCATTTTTTCCTAGATAATAATATATCCAAAGAATGTATTAATTCCCTAAAATTGGGTCATAGTATCCTTCATCGAAATAACATCATATTTGGAATGAAGAATAATGAAATATTAAAAATTAATTGAGATATTACCGGCGTGGGTCCAACAAGATGAACAATGTTTAGATTAGACTCTAGACAAATTCTTGGTCTCAAATACTAGATTACACTTTGAAGAGATCAAAAGGGATAAAATTTCTTGGTTGTTTTATAGAAAGAGTAAGGGAAAAGAGAAATAGGTGTAATATTTCATTTAAGGGTAAAATGAAAAAATAACCCCAAACATTCATTCCCATGGTTTTTCCACATAATTATACAAACCATGTGCCAATCGTAAATGGTCTACTAAATGATGGGGCACTAAGATGGTTAGGATTCATGTTTAGGGAAACCATGCACCAACCATGTGAATCCCCTTTGCTAAAAACTATAGACTTTATGCATGGATATGTGGCCCCAAGCTCACTTTTAGAGAATATCATGAGCCTAATACAACCCCAATGTCCAACCTTATACTGTTAAATATAACTATGCATCATGCACCTCATGGTTTCCTTTAATCATGCGATAGGAATATTTCGCTCCTAATATTTGGATTCTAGCTCCAAATAGTCCCTAATCACCCCAATGACCTTTGTGAATTCATTATGCATCCATATTAGTTACAAAAAATAGAATGTGGCCAAAATGTTAAATTATCCTTACAAGATTAAAAAAAGTTCTTATATTGTATAAAGTCATTTTAAACATGTTTTCATTATTAAAAAATTAGTTTAAAGGTATATTGTTTCATTTCCTAAAAATATAATTTGATACATTTATGAGTAAAATATGGAAGGAATATTTTTTAAAATTATACAGCATAAATTGATTTTCCTATCGTCATAATGCCTTAATGTTATGAATAATCTTATACAATTATGCAAGGTTATATTCAATGATAATGTTTTATTTTATATTTTTATTTCATTTTTAATGATAAGTGATATTGAAAGTGAAAAACTATATTTTACAAAATAAATTTTCAATGATAATATTTAATGTATTTTCATCTAAGTAAAAATAAATTGTTGAATCCTATACTTCGTTGAGGTTTACATCTTATTATACCATATTCCCTACATTATTAAATGTATTATGATCAATTCAAATGGGGTTTACTATTTTGATATCATTCACAATATTACTCTGGATGGTTCATGATTATGTTTAGTGACTGGGCATAATTATTTACATTTAATGTGCTAATTTGAATACAAATTTATGTGCTTATTATGATACACCCCATTTATATGATGAATCAATTGGACATCGTACAAGATGGGTAAGGCCTGAATTATCCCTCGATGCATCGGTATGTCTCATCAGACAAACTAATTTTTGTATTGGATTATGTCTTACACATTCATTTATGGTCTCTTAGCTGAATCCTTGAGGGTATTTTTTAGATTCCCCTTGTTATGAATTCCATAATTAGGAGATTAATTATTTATTTACATGTGATTATTTGATAAGTATAATATCCATTATTATTTTTTCTACCTCATGTGATTATTTATATTGAATTATTTGATCATATATTATAACATGCATATTATAGTTAAGTTATTGATTAAATGTCTTTTGTTACAGTTATTTTATGTTCCATAATTATTTATACTTATTTATGATAAAATCGACAATTATTAACTCTTATTGAGCATATGATCTCACCCCTTTATTTTGTTTCATTTTTCCCCATGATAACAATAATTTTAGTATGATTATTATGAATGCCTAATCTATGATAGTAATAGTGTCTTATAAGGACTCCCTATTTTTTATTTTATATGTTTTGATTGTATTTCAAGGTAAAATTATGAATCTAGTTATACAAAACTACAAGACTATTCAGTCTTTGGGGATGTGATTCAATGTATATTGTGAAAACATAATAAAGTAACCACTATCTCTAAGATGTTGGAACCATGGATGTTCTTTTCTTAAAAAGGAAGCATGGTTTCTATTTATTGTCAATTCTCTCATAGATGATTAGGGAGATTGAATATAAAGGGATCATAACGTTCAATTTGTATGCAGTTTTGGAGGTGATGTCTTTTCACAGTGGTTTCAAAAAATTTGGGGTCCAAAATTTGGGGAATGTAATGCTTTGTGAAACATGGTTTTTCTGGAATGTTTCATGAAAAATATGGTAAAGAAATGAGTTTTGCAGACATGGGATTCATGAAGTGTGTTTCGTGAAGACATGAATATTGTGATGGTGTACTCTTTGATTATGATACATTCTTTGAGAGTGTTTCTTTACAGTGGTGCTTTATGGTGGTGCGAAGGGTTTTGACGGAGAGCTATGTGGTTACAAAAAGAATTGTGAAGAGAGAGATGTGCCATGAAGATGTTTTTTTATGATCTGTATTTCACTCTTGAAGAAGAAGAGATCATCATTTGACCATGCCTATATGGTCACCCCTCTTCATTCCACACAATTTGATGAGAGAAAATATGGGATCACATTGAATTTTAGAAGAAATGGGTGCTCTACAAAATAGATTGTTCTATGCGAGCTTCATCTTCACGAAGATACATTTAAAGTATTTAATGATGCCAATTATTCTATGTGATGAATGATTCATGAATATGTGGTGTTTTGCGATGTCTCAGTGAGCTCCACAAATGGTTTTTCTCTGCAAGGTAGTGAGATCCACTAAGGGTTTTGATCTTCAAGGTAGAGAGTTCTATAAAGGGATGAGCTTTGCGAAGGGGATTTTAAAAAGACTATTTTGAGTATCAGTGTTGAGTGGTTAGGTATTTCAGTGAGAATCTTCACAGGTCTTTAATTCAATATGTTTCTTGTGCTGCATAGAGAAAAACAGTTCAATTAAAATATATTAAAGAAACCATCATGTTGATAAACTGAGTTTGACCTCTCTCATAGTAGTGAGCTTGGGTCATTTACGGAAGTGTTATGAGGGAAGCAGTGAGCCATAACTATACTTTTGTAAGGTATGTGTTCCTAGAATAGAGGGAATAAGACCAAACTCTTGTACTCCACAACTGGTGAAGATTATTGGGTTTAGGAATGACTGCCACACTATCGAAATATGCTCCTTTGACGTAGCCTGTTGCGGTGAACCATGTAAAATTTCTATGTCATCTCGTTTATTTCATTTTATTGAAAGAATTAAAATGTTCTTACCAATGTGGGAATATGATCAACAATATTAAAAATAAACCTTTAACACCGGGATTCACCACTTCCCTCTCAGGGTTTTTTTGGTCCATCAAGTGGAATCATGGTGAGGTTTCAAGTGTTTGATCTGTCTTATAGAATCATGGAGAATTCAGCTAGTGTTAAGGGAGTCTCCCTCTTTAATGGAAGTAATTTCTCATATTTGGAACAACATAATGAGAACTTATCTAAGATCCATTGGAATGGAAGTCAAATTTTCCACTGTGCATGTAATATATGTTACTGATCCAATAGGGGTAGCTATGAATGGTGAAGACAATAAAATTCATGATGCAAATGATAAAGCACAAAATGCTCTCACCGCATCCCTTTCTGATCAGATCTATCTAAAGGATGTGGGTTTCACCTCAGAATAGTCCATGTGGGATAAACTCGATAATATTTATGAAGGATATAACAAATTGAAGGAGTCAAAACTAAAAGTCTTACAAAAAAGGTTTGACGATCATAAGATTCATCCTGATGTGAATGTAGACTCATTATTTAATTGAATTAATTAATTGGTTGGAGAAATTCGAAGCCTAGGTGATGAAATCAATTACATTGATATTGTAATGAAAACATTGAGAATATTTACAACCTTGTACAATGCCAAGGTGTCAGCCCTCGAGGAAATAGATCATTCCATACTTTCTCTGGATGATCAGATGAGAAGCCCGATGGCATATGAAATGAGAATCAAACAAAAATATGCTTCTAATCAGGTAAGAAATGAAATGGTGTTCAACACTATGGACAAACTGAAAATATCAGAAGATTGTATTGATGATGAAGATGAGGAACGATAAATTATTTCTTTCATTTCCAAGAAGTTCAAGAATGTAAAATAAAAATTTAAAGGGAATTTACCTATGGATTGATTTTTTGTCTGGAAAAGTTAGTAAAATTGCTTCTCAGTGCTTAAGAAAGTTCGGATATTATGAAAGTGAAGATAAAAACATTGAGAAGCCTTTGAAAAGGTTCTTAAAAAAGAGAGACTTAATATCTAGAAAGAAAGTATACAAGAATTTTTTTGTCTGTGAGGAAGATGATGATGATAATGATTTCTATAAAGAAGAATATCCAGAATTTAAAACTAGAAATCATGCATCCACGATGGCTACCATTGAAATTTCAGAATCATCAATAGATAATGCAAGAGATAACTTGTTTAAAAATAATATAGATACAATTTTACACGTTAAGGATGATTTTGGTAAGCTAGATAATAAGTGTAAGAGATGCAATAAGTGGATAGAGATGGTGGAAGAATAATCCAAATATGTTGATCAGTTTGATGATGAAATTTAATGATTTGAAGAACTGGTGAAAGTAAAGTAATGACCCATTGAAAGGAATGATGATGTAGTGGAACTAAATCTATGAATAGAAGAACAAAAAAAGTTCATCAATGAACTTAACTTGATACTGGAGGAGAAGTCATGAACTATTGGGATACATGATGAAGAAGTTGTTACTTATAGGAATATGCTCAAAAGTGAATTATGTCCAAAAGAAGAATAGACCAAAAAACATTATTTCATAGGTTCTTGAATTCTGAGCAACTGGAGAGAGACAAAAAAGGGTTAGATGGAGTTGAAAATATTTTTATTGATCAAAGAACCGAACACATTGGAAACAATGGAATCAGTTGTGATGTCAAAATATCAAATGGTGCAAATAAAGTGACCAAATTAATGGAAAGATGGAAGTTTCTCATTTTGACAAATCACAAGAAGTTCTGAAAAAGATACCATTAAATAAAATTTAAAGGAGAATGGAATACTATCCCTGTTCTTCTAGGAATGATTGGCAATCAAACCTTTTTTCCAAGGAAGAAGGCATGAGGACAAATAGTAGTGAGAAGAAATTAACTTTTATAAAGTCACAGTTTTGTGGAAATCTGGGTTATATTATGTCATATTGTAAAGATAAAATGATCCATATGAATGGGGTTGAGATAGGAGTTCACAAAAGTAGAACAAATTCATATCCTACTACTAACAGTTGAAACAATTTCTATGGATTTTGTTTTCGTTGTTCTGACTTTGGTCATAAATCCATTTATTGCAGGAAGAGGAGGTACATGAACAACTCATACAAATGTCTATGATAAGTCAAAGCTCATCGACAAGACAGTGATTCCCTTTCAAATATTTTTTCTCCTCTGGATGTAGATTCTGACTATAATGAACCCATCTACATGGAAGAGAGAATTGAAAGACCATCAATGTCCTACACTCAATCCAATGTCACATGGATAGTAAAGAAGAAAATTGAGAAATCTAAAACTACAGAGGTAGACCTCAAAGATAAAAAAATAAATGGTACTTGGATTATGGATAGTTTTTATTCGTCTCATTTGACATGAAATGAAAACTTTTTAAAGAATTTAACAATTAGTTTTGATGGACTAGTACCGTTTGGAAATGGTGGTGCTCTAAAAATCCAAGGCAGTGGAAATACTGAACTAGATAATGCAGTGAAAAAGAAAACTGAAGTACTTTATGTGTATGGCCTATGTCATAATCTCCTCGTCATGATTCAACAATATGAATCGGTAATTATAGTAAACATTTAATCAGAAATGATACACTGTCAAGGGAATGATAGGAAATTAACTTATGAAAGGATGCAGAATAGAATGCAACTTGTATTAAGTTGATAATAATGAAAACATTTTCTACATGGATGTTGAAGAAGAAATTAACATGTTGCATTGGAGATTGGCGGATTTCAATAAACAAGACATGTAGAAGATATAAAAACTAAAACATTTCATATATATTCTCAACCTCATGTGCGAACTTGAAAAGTCTTGTGATGCGTGCATTCGGGGGATGTTGTTCTGTAATTCATATCATCTAAAGAATAAAAGGGCATCTAATCTTCATGATCTCATTCATATAGGCATATGTGGCGTGATATATTTTATAAGAACTCATCGATAAAGGTACATAATAATTAACCTAGATGATTACAGTAGAATGTCGTGTTTAATGGTTATACATAGGAAATGACAAGTGCTTGACTACATGAAAACATATCATCAGATCTCTAAGAATGATACTGGATGAAAATTTAAAGTGATGTGATTTGAAAATTTTGAGGAATATATGTCCATTGAATTTAAAAATTACCTAGAGAAGCATGGGATAGAACATGAGGTATCTTGTAACACCCCAGGCTTCCACAGTACGCTTCTCGTTGAATAATACAATAGCGTGTGTTATACCCAACTTCGAGTTATAACACACACCACAACCAATCAAACTAGCTGTTATAAATAGTAATACCCACGTGTTGAAATTTTAAACGTTTTATCTTTCAAAATGGAATTCATTTTTGGATTTGGAATATCGAAATTATTTTAGGGTGAATTTTTTGTATTATTTTGAAAACATTAAATTTTTGATGAATAGTGAAAATCACTAATTTTAAATTGAAAACAACTTTTTTATTCGAAATAATTAGTAGTGATAAATTTTAAATTTGAGTCATTTTAAATTTTATTTAGAATATATTTTTACCATTTAATACAATTTTTTTCATTGGACATAATTTTACATTTAAACCGGACATAAACAAGCGTCAATCTTTTGATAGTTATTATTTCTTAAAAACATGCTTTTTTTGTTTTGACAAAGGGATTAATTTTTAATTAATTTCTGCCACTTATGTGTTTTGAATTTAGAAAAATGGATTCCATATTTAGAACCAAGAGATGAAAATTGTGTAAATAGGTAACATTTATTTATAGAAATTTTGAATAATTAGGTCGGTAAATATTTTATTTACCACGGTTAGAGGGTAAATCCGTTAAATAAGGGTAAAAAATAATATTATAATAATAATAAATTACCCTAAAACGTGTCCTAACATGGATGATACATTTCCGACCATGGGAATATTTGGAATGATATGGGACCCCATGGATCCACTTTTATGTGATAATGACGCTTTATATTAATTAAGTTAATGTAAATACAAAAATGACACAATCATATATATTTTACCAAAACAATTTTTATATAGGTTTATATATGTTATATTATGGACTATAAATATTCTTTAGAAATATAAAAAGATTTTCTACATAATGGTATTTTATTTATTCTGTTTAGACATTGAATACTTAAATTTATCTATGATGGAATAATGATGTAGTATTTTCCTTATTAATGAAAGAATCAAATAATTAGTATTATAAATGTTAAAATAAATATAATTTGAAAGTTTTGATGACATCCACGGATTTTATTAGTTAATATGACATATTATTATTTCTTAAATAAATCTTTGTTTAATTAATAATGTTTTTATGACTTAAAAAGCAATTATTAAATATTGTCAAAATTGACATAAATGAGTTTTTAAAACAAATATTATATTATTAATTGATATTATATTCCTAAAAATCTACGGTTCAGCAAAAGGACTTATAAAATAATATCTATATTATTAATGGACTACTTGGGGGTCGTTTGGAAGTATATAGTATGTTTATTAACCATATAATATAAAAATACAAAGTGACAAGGTAAATGTCAAACTATTTAACTAAGAGTTAAATATAAATGAAATGTTTAATATAGTGACCCAAACCTATCTAAAATCTATTGGATGAATTTCTTTCAACCCATACCCACAATAGACTTTGAATAATACACTTTGGAGCCATTAGATACCGAATATGAATTTATTATAAATTTATACGTTATGTTTTTTCTAAAGAGCCCCTCCTCCCCCTTATAAAAGGACACCACTTATAACTAATTATTCATAACTAAAAATACTTTTGGTTCATCCAAAATCTGACCAAATACCCTATTATCTATTCTTCCGTAATTCTATAGGCCTTACTTTAGTCAGAAAGCCAACCTAAGGATCCATTTTGATCAAATCCAAAGGAAGAACCCGAAGAAGAGGTAATGTTTTCACCACCCTTTTTCATGTTCCTTTCTTCATAAACTTCTTCTTTATTTGTTGATCCATTATAAAATTATAACTACAGTATATTATATATAATTTTATGTTATTATAAATATGTTAAAAACATATTCAGTGTTCTATCCATCCTTTGAATGACATGTCACCATACGTGCATACGTACGACCTACTGTCTCCACGTCGTGGTGTAATTGTTATTCAATACATTATTATTTGGATGGGTATAATAATGATGTGTAATTCATGTAAATAATAAATATAACATGATAATGATTCTGTATATATGATATACCATCCAATTTTATATTATTTTAATATCAAACGAATTATATTGTCGCTCGTGCGTACGTACGGACTACCGTCTCCATGAACGCGATGAGATTCATTCCCCATCATATCCATTCAGGTATAATTCGTATTTTAGGATTACAAATAATTTTTAAGGAATTCATAGAATTATATATATGAATAAGTTACAAACAACCCATAACAAATACAACTTATTTAACAAAACATATAAAACAAAACGAGTATGTTAACAATCGAAACGACGATAATACTAAGATATTATTAACAGAGAAATGTTAAAAGATCATAAATGATATCATAATAATGTATATGATCATTTTATAATTCAATAACAATTATTTCACCATTATAAAGGAGGCTAACCGGCCCTCGACCAAGGAAAAAGTACAAAGTATGGGGTTTCTTATCTCACTTTTAATTCCATGAGAATTCCATTATTCAACACTTATTTATTGCTAGTGGTGTGTTTACTACCCATGATTGTATTCATTGTGTAATATACATTAATTTATTTATATTTATATTATAATTTTATTATCCTTCTTTCATGGGTGTATGTTTCATAAGTTACCAAATTGATAAGGGAATTTGGAATTTCAATTTCCATTCATTCGGCTTTACGCATACTTCATTGATTATATTACTCCTATATTATGTGTGGAATAACTATTCATTTGCTTATGTAATAATTTCCACTACCCTTTATGTGGATATACATTTGATACACATAATCACTCCATTTATAATTTCTCATGTTATCGATATGAACATGAAAAGAGTAATTTTTAACTCATTCTCAATTTTTTTAGTTAAATATACAATTCATTGGTGTTGTCTTTACAAGAATATGTGTGAATGTCTTCTGATTGATTTATAGTGAATATCCAATCATATTGAGTTTATTTATATTTATCATACATTATTATGTTGTGTATTTATGCTTAACCTAAGGATATGGTCTTTATAATAGATTTCATCTCAATTTACATTCCATTGAGACTTCTTTGTTGTTATACACCAAATCACTATTATATGGTGTATATAATGTGCTTTGACATAGTATATCATGAATACCTTTATTCTCATGATATTAAAATGTTAATATTACCTCAATTATTTATATTCAAGTGTCTCTCTTTTGGTTAGGAACTCTAACTAAAATATAATTTTAAATGTTTTAAAATTTTATTATTCTAAATATTTCTCATTAATGTCCTTGTTTAAAAAATAGTTTTAATAATTTATTTATATGGACATTAAAGTTTTTAAATTAAAACCCCTTTTAAATATTTCAATGTTGTATGGGATACTTTGATTCAAAAATATATTTTTAAATGGATTCTTGAAAAATAGTGTGACTTTTAAATGTCATCATGAAAAAGGGGTATATTTCCCTCAAATAGCTTTGATGATTATTTTTATCTATGTCAATATCTTTCATTAATCCCAATTGTGGATAATCTGTTACAATAAAATCTTACATATTGTATTGAATAAGTTATGTTTGACTATGGATGTGTTATTTTTATACCATTCATGGTTTGTGGATAAAGTATTGACATTTCTTATGTTAGTTTCAATAGTAATGTTTATGTTATGTTTCAATATTTTCATATGAGGAATGAATTGGACTTAGTATGTGATGGGTGGAGCCTGCTATAGCTCCTCGATGCATCGGTAGGTCTCATGAGAAAAACTAGTGTCTTGGCAGAAGGCCATGACAAAATCTTATTTTTAGTCTTGGCAAGAGGCCTTGACAATGTGGTTATGATAGTTTGGTGTTATTAATTCCATCATTATGAAAGTGGTTATTGATATTGCATGTCGTTTTTCGACTAGTATAATATCCATGTGAATAAGTAAATGGAATTATTTCATTTTATGTTTATCATATTATTCTGAAGATTAAGTTTAAATGGCTTTTGTTTAAGTTATAAATTGCCTTAAATGTTTATGTTTATCTATGAAAGTTTCTGCTATATTGTTATCCTTAATGAGCATCTAAGATCACCCCTTTCAATGTTTTATTTTTCTCAGGATGTGTAGAAGTTTTTTTGAATGACCTGCAGGGATAGTATGAGGGGATATCAAGACAAGATGTTGTTGAAGTTTTTTAATTTATGATATAATGTAAGATTTATGAATATTTCGAGTGTTTCCAAGACTACTACACTAATCCATTTTTGAGACTTGATCGTTTGTGATCGTGCCAATGTTATGTAATAATACACTGAATCTGGGTAACTGGGTTTGGGGCATTACAATTGGTATCAGACAAAGTTTAGTATAAACAATTAAAGCAATATTTAGATAAACTCTGATTAGAGGACATAAACATAAGATGGACATTGAGTATTAGTATATAATAAATTCGTAGAATTTTATTTATTTTAGAGATTTTTTGAGTTTTCCAAGCAATATATCCATGTCTGGATAAAAGAAGGTAGAGGCGGCTCTAGCATAGATGTTACTAGCGATAAAACCTGAAATCACTGCTTTTATCTAGACTCGAACGGGAACTGGTGCACGACAACGGGCCTTGTTGCACTATTAGTTACGACACTCTCAAGGAATATGATTAGGATAATTTATATTCTCATTACAAAACAATTTGAAGTATTTAAATATATGTTGAGAATAAATAACCTTGGTTAATCCTAAGGTGTTTCTAATTGAGAATATGGTGTCATGATATTATCTAAATGATTTTATGACTACTGTTACTCATACAATTCTTTCAAGTTTTAGTCAATGGTTGGATTCCATGGAAGTCCTAGTAAATTTGAGAATGATTTACAAGGTGGGAACTGTTGTGTCAATGTGCAACAAAATTGAATGTTAATTGGCGTAAAAGATAACGTGTTTATGCCAAATCAGTTTTCCAGATATATGATCAACAACATATATATAATCCAACTCCCGGACTCAACGAAGAAGAGAAAGGTGATGAATAATAAGAGCTCTAGTAGTGGAAACCATGTAGAATAAAATCCTTAATTTCCATCATGTAGTAAATGTGGTAGGAGACACCCCGGGAAATGTCTCAATGGAACAAAGAAATTCTTTACGTGCGGGAAAGAAGGACATAAAGTGAATAATTTCTGAGGAAAAATGAAGATTACTATGGAAGAAAATAAAAATGGTCCCAAGAGTCCATTTATAGTCATTTGTCGTAAATTTAGGGGACTTGGACATTACCCAAGTGAATGCCCTATTCTATAGGATATTTTCTTGGTCAAAGAAGTATCTATGTGGAAATAAATGGGTGGAGAAATGTTTAAAAGTATTAGTGCTCCTTGTTTATGGGATTACATTGAATAAGTTTCTATTGTATTTGTAACCCCTTAGTTTTCCATGTGAGAATGATATTTGAGGAAGTCTTATATTTTCCCTTGTGGATATAGTTATAAAGAATCATTTGGTTTTATATCATCATTGGGTTTGAGGAAGTTACATGTTATTATATTTTGGGATGAAAATGAAAGGTATGAGATAATATTTCTGGTTAAAATTATGTTATGGTTATTTTGAGGTATTTATCTCATTTTGGTAATGTTATAAAATATAGTTTTTGAAAAAGGACAACACGCAGACCATGTGACAACCTATCGCGTTGGACAAAGCTGTGGGAATCAAACCCACAACCAATGTGAGATTGGGATTTATCTCTTACCACTGGACTACGTTAAGTATCTGGTTAGTGTGACTAATTATTTTTAGTTAAATGATTTTATTGATCAATAATATGATGATTTGGGTTCTTATGTCTTATCAAATGAATAACCTTAGTATAGGAAAATCATTGGGTGATTAAGTGATAAATGTCATTTTGGGATATGTTCGTTTTGTTAGGAACACTATATGCCCAAGGAAAATAGAATACTATGGGGTTTCATTTGAGGAGTAATGGTGGTTTTTTATATATGTTTTTATTATGGATTTATAGTGATTTGGGTTATTTATGGAAATGATTAACCTATAATAGAGAATATGTGATTAGGTTAATTATATTTAAGTAAGTGACTTTAAGAGTAGTTGATGTCATTTGCAGATACAGTTTAACAAGGAAGACTACATAACATAATTCTTCTATGTTTTTGGTATAAATTTTAGATAGGATTATATTGAAGGATTTTAGGGACAATTGTCTATTTAATGGTATTTATTTAACTTTTTTGGTATTGTTGGTTTAATTTTAGAAATTAAGATTAGTGTTTCTTTCTCTAAAGGAATATCCTTTTGGGGGATCATCAGATCTTGTACTAACTATTTTGGTTATGATTAATCTCTAAATACTAGGTAAATATATAGTTTATCCATCGTGGATCATGTGATTCTATAGAAGTTTATTCTAGCTCTTCCAGTGTGATCAAGTCTTCTTCATTTAAAAAAAATGAGTTAGTGGTAGAAATTTATTAAATAATGAAACTCTATATAAAAAGTAAGTATATAACATTATTTTCTTAGTTAATCTCATAAATTAATTCCTCATCTTTATGTAATGCAACTTAAAAAAATGTTGTCCGTATACGTTTCCTACTGGGACACTAATGACCATTTCGATAATCACAAGTTTGTGGATTTTTTGTTGTTAACTTTCTGCTGATCATATTTTCTATCCCTATCCATCAAAACATGACACTTAGTTTATCTTCCATATCCCTGTTTTCTTACACGGAATCCTAGTCCGAGTTATCTTGGATGACCTTTGTACTTATCTTTCTTCCTGTTAAGGTGATTGTTTTATTGACTCTTTTTTGATGTGGAAATTTCCATTTTTTCCCAATCCCAATTTTAAAAATTTCGAGGACAAAATTATTTGAATGAGGGGAGAATGTAACACCCCATGCTTCCACAGTACGCTTCTCTTTGAATAATACAGTAGCGTGTGTTGTACGCAACTTCGAGTTCTAACACACACCAAAACCAATCAAACTAGCTGTTATGAATAGTAATAGTCACTTGATGAAATTTTATACATTTTATCTTTCAAAATGGAAATTTTTGTATTCTGAATATCGAAATTAGCTTAGGGTAGAATTTTGGTATTTTTCTGAAAACATTCAATTTTTGTTGAATAGTGAAAGTCATTAAATATTAATTAAAAACAACTTTTTTAATAGAAA
Source organism: Viscum album (assembly GCA_963277665.1). Classification (NCBI taxonomy): domain Eukaryota; kingdom Viridiplantae; phylum Streptophyta; class Magnoliopsida; order Santalales; family Viscaceae; genus Viscum; species Viscum album. The sequence continues at coordinate 439,698,917 of OY728135.1, read as the reverse complement.
TAATTAATAGTGATAAATTATGAATTTGAGTGGTTTTAAAGTATATTTAGAATATATTTTTACCATTTTATATAATTTTGGTCATTGGACATAATTTCACATTAAAACCAAACATAAAAAAGCGTCAATCTTTTGATAGTTATTATTTTTTAAAAACATGCTTTTTGTTTTGACCATGGGAATTAATATTAAATTACTTTTTACCAATTCTATGTTTTGAATTTAAAAAATGGATTCCACATTTAGAATCAGGAGGTCCAAATTTAGTAAATAAGTAAATTTTATTTTTAGACATTTTGAATATTTACGTCGTTAAATATTTTATTTACCATGGTTAAAGGGAAATCCTGTAAATAAGGGTAAATAATATTATTATTATAATATTAAATTACAATAAAACGTTTCCTAACCCTATTGGTTGATACATGTCCAACCATGGGAATATTTAGGTTTATTTTTGGACCCCATGGATCCACTTGTATGTGATAATGACCCTTTATATTAATTATGTTAAAGTAAATACAAAAATGACATAAGTATATATCTTTTAGAAAAAAAAATTTACATATGGTTATATATGTTATATTTTGGACTATGAGTATTCATTAGAAATAAAAAAAATATTTCTTACATATTTTTATTTTATTTATTATTTTTAGACGTTGAATAATTAAATTTATCTATGAAAAAATAATGATGTTGTACTTTCCTTATTAATGAAGGAATCAAATAATTAGTATTATAAAGGTTAAAATAAAACTAATTTGAAGGTTTTTATGCCTTCCACGAATTTTATTATTTAATATGACTTGTTAGTATTTCTTAAATGAATTTTTTTCGAATTAATAAAGTTGTTAAGACTTTAACAAAAATCAATTATTAAATATTGTCAAAATTGACATAAATGAGTTTTTAAAACAAGTAATATATAATGAATTGATATTATATTTCTAAAAATATATGGTTCAGAAAAAGGACTTATATAATTATATTTGTATTATTAATGGAACATTTTGGGAGTCGCTTGGGAGTATATAGTATGTTTATTGACCATATAATATAATAATACAAAGTGACATGGTAAATGTCAAACTACATAACAATGAGTTAAATATAAATGATAAAGTTAATATAGTGACCCATACCTATCTAAAATCTATTGGATAAAAGTATTTCGACCCATAACTACCTTATAATTTGAATAATCCACTTTGGATCCATTAGAAACCGAATATTAATATATTATAAATTAATACAATTTGTTTTTCCAAAAGATCCCCTCATCCCCCTTATAAAAGGACACCACTTATAATTAATTATTCATACATTAAAAGCCTTCTGGTTCATCCAAACTCTGCCCAAATTACATATCAACTATTCTACCTTAATCCTAGTGGCCTTACTTTAGTCAGAAATCCAACGTAAGGATCCCTTTTGATCAAATCAAAAGGAACAACTCGAAGAAGAGGTAATGTTTTCACCACCCTTTTCAAGTTCCTTTCTTCTTCAACTTCTTTTTTCATTGTTGTTCCATTCTAAAATAATAACTCTGGTATCTTTTATATACTGTGATGTTATTATAGATATGGTACAAACATATTCAGTATTCAATCCATCCTTTGAATGGAATTTAACCATACGTGCGTACGTACGACCTACCGTCTCCACGCCGTCGTGTAATTGTTATTCAATACAATATTATTTGGATGGGCATAATATTGATGTTTAGTTCATGTAAATAATAAATATAACATGACAATTATTATTTATATATGATATACCATCCAATTATATGTTATTTTAATATCAAAAGAATGATATTGTCTCTCGTGTGTACGTACGGGCTACCGTCTCCACGAACGCGATGAGATTCATTCCCCATAATATCCATTCAAATATAACTCTCATTTTATGATTAAAAATAATTTTTAAGGACTTGATATAATTCTGTATATGAAGAAGATACATCCTTCCCATAACAAACATGGCTTATGTAACATAACAAATAAAATAAAACGAGTAAGTTAACACTCGAAACAACGATAACACTAAAATATTATTAACAAAGAAATGTTAAAAGATCATATATGATATCATATTAATGTATATGATACATGTATAATTCAGTAAAAATTATTTTACCATTATACTGGAGGCTAAAATACCCTCAACCAAGGAAAAATTACAATGTAAGGGGTTTCTTATCTCACGTTTATTTCCATGAGATTTCCATTATTCACCACTTATTTGTTGCATGTGTTGTGTGTACTGCCCATGACTGTATTAATTGTGTAATATACATTAATTTATGGATATTTACATCATCATTATATTATACTTCATTCATGGGTGTATGTTTCGTAAGTTACAAAGTCGATAAGGGAATTTGAAATTTCAATTTCCATTCATTCGGCTTTACCCATACTTCGTTGATTATTATAATCCAATATTATGTGTGGAATCACAATTCATTTTCTTATGTAATAATTTCCACTCCCCTTTCTATGGCTATAGATTTGATACACATAATCACTCCATTGATAATTTCTCAAGTCATCGATATGAACATGATAAGTGTATTTTTTAACTCATTCTTCATTTGTTGAGTTAAATATCAAATTCATTGGTGTTGTCTTTACTAGAATATGTGTGAATGTACTCTGATTTATTTACAGTGAATATCCAATCATATTGATTGTATTTATATTTATCACACATAATTATTTTGTTGATTTATCCTTAACCTAATGATATGTTCTTTATAAGAAATTTCATCTCAATTTACATTCCATTGAGACTTCTTTGTTGTTATACACCAAATCACTTTTATATGGTGTATATAATGTGCTTTGACATAGTATATCATGAATCATTTTATTCTCATGATATTATAAAGTTTTTATTACCTTAATTATTTGTATTCCATTGTCTCTCTTTTGGATAGGAACTTTAACTAAAATATAATTTTAAATGTTTTAAAGATATATTATTCTAAATCTTTCTCATTAATGTCCATATTTAAAAAAAAATTAATGATTTAGTTATATATATATTAAAGTTGTTAAATTAAAAGTCATTTTAAATGTTTCAATGTGTTATGGGACACTTTGATTTAAAAATCTATTTTTAAATGGCTTCTTGACAAATAGTGTGACTTTTAAATGTTTTCAAGAAAAAGCGGGATATTTCTCTCAAATAGTTTTGATGATTATTTTATTCTATTTCAATATCCTTCATTATTCTTGATTGAGGTTAATCTGTTACAATACAATCTTCCACATTGTATTTAATGAGTTATGTTTGACTATGGATGTGTTATTTTCATACCATTCACGGTTTGTGGATAAATTATTGACAGTTCGTATGCTAGTTTCAATATTAATGTTTATGTTATGTTTCAAAATATTCATATGAAGAATGCATTAGACTTAGTAAGTGACGAGTGGAGCCTGCTATAGCTCCTCGATGCCTCAATAGCTCTCATGAGACAAACTATTGTCTTGGGGAAATCCCTTGACAAAATCTTATTTGTAGTCTTGGCATGAGTCCTTGACTATGTGGTTATGATAGTCTGGCATTATGCATTCCACCATTATGAAAGTGGTTATTAATATTGTATGTGGTTATTCGACTAGTAGAATATCCATGTGAATAATTAAATTTAATTATTTCATTTTATCATTGCCATATTATGCTGAGGTTAAATTTTAAAAGGATTTTGTTTTAGTTATACAATGACTTAAATGTTTATGCTTATCTATGAATGTTTCTGCTATATTGTTATCCTTAATGAGCATCTGAGCTCACCACTTCGAATGTTTTATTTTTTCCATGATGTGAAGAAGTAATTTATAATTAATCTGTAGGGATAGTATGACGGGATATGAAGACAAGATGTTGTTGTGGTTTTTATTTACTTTATGATGTAATGTAAGACTTATGAATATATATGGTGTTTCAAAGACTACTAAACTAATCTGTCTTTCAAGACTTGATCTTTTGTGATCGTGCCAATGTTATGTAGTAATGCACAGACTCTGAGTAACTGGGGTCGGGGAGTTACATATTTGCTATGAGAAATCCATAGAAAAATGGAGTTTTTGAGCACAGAAATTGACAGGTGAGCAATATGGAATGAACAATGATGGCTTAAATTCGTTTCCCTCAACATTACTAGAAAAAGACCATTCAATCTATAATGTGTATTCAAAATCGAACATTGATTTATATGGGTGAGACGAAGACCACATATAAATTGTATCATGTAAGTAAGCCCTATTCAAAATGTGTTCGTCTTCTTGGAATTACAGTTTTCATCATAAACAAATAAGGATATCAATTGAAGTATGGTGACAATGCAGATGAAGAAATTTTCTGTGGATACTCTATTAACAGAAAAGCCTTCATGTGTTTCAACAAGGTCATGGGATGGATTGTGGAAAGTAGTTTTGTTATGATCATTGAAGTGAAATCCTCAAGGGCTTCACAGAATTCATATGCTGATGTGATAGAAGATGATTAAGAAGTTAAAATGGAGAAAATGAAAATATAGAAATAGATGAAGGTTTAGAAAACATTCAAGATTCACTTTATGATGTTGACTTAGAAGAAGAATCTGAAGAGGAAACCTTGGATGGATAGAATTCGGTTAAACATCAATGAAATAATCAAAGAGAATAAATTTATTAATCCACAAATATTAGGGATTGGATTCCACACACACAAACTCATAGAACGTGGAATAATACACAATATGAATTTCTGTTAGTTGTGGAACCATCCTTATTTGAAGAAGCTACAAATGATGAATCATGGGTGAAATCAATAAATGATGAGTTGGATTATATTGAAAAAAATCAAACATTGGACCTAGTTAGGAGACCCAAATTTCAAAATGTGATTGGTATGAAGTGGATGGTCAAGAAAAAATTTGACAAACATGGAATGTGACCAGAAATAAAGAACACTGAGTTTGAAAAGAATACTAACAAATCAACGGTGTTGATGTTGAAGACAAATTTTCTCTAGTAGCAATACTAGAGTCAATTAGGTTATTTCATACCATAGAAATCAAAAGAGGTTATAAGTTTTATCAAATGGATGTCAATACAACATTTTTAAATGGGTTTATGGAGGAACAAGTATATATTAAACAACCAATGGGGTTCGTTCATGGTAATGATTAACTGAAGGTTGGCAAACTGAAGATAGCACTCTTTAGCTTGAAACATATTGGTTGGACTTTTATCTGATAAATCATGGGTTTTAAAGAGGATGATTGGATAAAAATATCTATGTGACGAATTATCAAAAAGATAATTTCATGGTATTTGTATATGTGGATTATATAATTATAGATGGAAGTGGGAAAATATCACTGGATGAATTTTACGATCACATGAAAACAAAATTTTAAATGTCTATGATTTGTGAAATCACATACTTTTTAAGGTTACATGTGATTCAAAAGAAGGGTTACACATTTATTTCTCAATAAAAGTATGCAAGAGAGATGCTAAATAAATTCCATATACAAGATTCAAATCCAATGGATACATCGATTTCGGTTGGAAAAAAAATCGAAAATCATGATGATAGGACGTATGTAGATCCCACTATTTTTAGGAGAATCATATTTAGCATTATGTACCTGAAAGTGACGTGTATAGATATTAGCATTACAAAATACTTATCATACCACTTTTAGAGTAATCTAAAAGAGGAACATATTACATCAGTGAAAAGAATAATGAGGTATATTCAAGGTACTCATTGTTAGGTGTTATACTTTGCTATAGGAAGAGACATTGATCTATCAGAATTTTCTGATGGTGACTGGGTTGATAATGTAGTGGAAACAAATTCCACCATTGGTGGAGCATTATATATTAGGAATTAATGTGTGGGATGGTTGAGCAAGAAACCGGAAAGTACATCACTTAGTACTACAGAATCTGAATATATCTCCACTACCAAGGCATGAACTCAATTAATTTGGATAGAGAATCAACTAACTGACATATGTGAATATGTGAAACAACCAATTGATATTTACTGTGATAATAAGAGCGAAATTGATCTTATAAAGAATAATTTTCAGTATTCTCATACAAAACATATTGAAATCAAATATGACATCATCAAGGAAAATGTTTGGAAAAGCATGATCAGAATGGTCCATGAGGGAACCAATGAGAAAGTTGCCAACATTATGACCAAGCCACTATCAGCATATGTGTTTGAGACACATCAGTTGAACCTCAGTGTTCAGACACCTCCTGGTGCATGAGGATGCTATATATTCCCCCTCCCTCTCCTCAATTGTTTTAATTATGTTAAAATGTTTGTGGAAGTTATCCAGGTTTTTGGTGGAGATATGATCCATGGGGTATATTCAAATATCTACGTTGTTCAACTAATGGTCGTTGGATTTATTAACAATGTGGAATTAATAGAAAATTAAATATAGAAATATAGTGGTCTCATAATGGAGAATGTGAAGGGATAAAATAAATCTAGTGTTATGAAATTTCGGGCTTTCCATTGAACACATGAGATCACGATTCATTTCATACCTCTTTATTTCTACATCAAGAATTGATCACATAGACATAGACTGTTGACTAAGTTGATTATTTCATGATAGGTGTTGATAGTAAAAGGTTATTTTTTGAATTTATCTTGAGATTTACAATAAACACAAAGGGGGGTATTGTGGGAACCAAGGTTATTATACACTAAAAATAGAGCAGGGTCTAAGTTTGTTGTCAATCCTATCATGGATGATCAAGGAGATTACAAGTAAAGGAATCATATAGTTCAAGCCATAAGTAGATTTGAAGGTGATGCATTTTCCTAGCGTTTGTCAAATTTTAAGGGTATAAAATTTGGTGAATTGAAAGTATTGAGAAATGTGGTTTTTCTTCAAGATCTCATGAAAATTTGGAAAATTCATGACTTTCGCAGATATTGGATTCATGAAGTATGTTTCATGAAAAAATGAAGATTGTGATAGTGTGATATGTGATTACGAGACTTTACTTTTGAGTGGTGCTTTGTAGTGGTGTTTTGCGGTGGTGTGAAGGGTTTTTACAGAGAGATTTGTAGTTACAACGAGTATTGAAAAGAGAGAGATGCACTGCAAAGATGTTTTTGGCTAATCATAATTTCGTGCCGGAAGAAGTAGAACTCTGAGTTTTACCATGCCTATAAATAAGATGCCACCCCTATTCATTCTGCACAATTTGAAGAGAGAAAATCTAGGATCTCTTTGACTTCGTGAAGCATGGGGTGCTCCATGAAGTAGATTGTTCTATGTGATATTGAGCTTCCCGAAGATACCTTTAAAGTATTGAGTGATGAGAATTCATCTATGTGATGAGAGATTCATGAATATGGGGTGTTTCGCATTGTCTCAATGATCTCTGTGAAGCGTGTTTCTCTGCGTGGTTGTGAGCTCCACAAAGGGTTGTGCTCTGTGAGTCAGAGAGAACTATGAAGTTTTGAGCATTGCAAAGGGTTGTTTTGTATATCAGTGTTGAGTGGTCTTTTCTTTTAGTGAGAATCTACACAGATCATTGGTTCAAGTAGTGTCTCACGGTAGAAAGAAACAAAAATATCAATTCCAATCTATTTAAGTGACCTTCATGTCGATAAACTGAGTTTGACCTCTCATATAGTAGTGAGCTTGGGGGAGTTTACAGATGTGTTCCAAGGGAAGTCGTGAGCCATCCTTAATCATTTGTAAGGGAAGTGTTACTAGAATAGAGTGAATGTAACCAAACTCTTGTACTCCATAACTGATGAAGATTAGTGGATTTAGGTATGACCGACAAACTTTCGGCGTATAATCCTTGGACATAGCCCTTTTCAGTGAACCAAGTAAAAGTGTTGTCTCATCTACTTGATTTAATTTGATTGATAGATTTAAAAAGTTCATACCTACATGGGAACAAGATGAAAATTTTAAAAAGATAAATTTGATACCCTTGTTCACCCCTACCCTCTCAGGTTGTATTGGGGTCCTTCAAAGGCTACTAAGGCTAGAGTCATTGCAGTTGGTATCAATGTATGTTTAGTAGAAACCTTTGAAACATGATTTAGTAAAACATGGATTATAGAAGAATACCCTATGACTAACATTCAGTATCTTTATTTGTAAAGGATTATATCAAATAAATTTGTTAATCACTGTGTATAACCTAGTATAAACTGAAATAATCATAGATTGAGGAGAAGATTTCATTATTTATACATACTTTGAATAATATTTTATCATTATGATTAGTGCATTTGATGCCTAATTTTTTTCTTCTTATTTTAGTCAATGGTGGGATCCCAATGGAAATGGGATAAAAGTGATTTTAATAGACAATGTTTGGTCGATAAAAAAATGGGATGATTAATATTTTAATAGATATAGTGTATATTCCTAATCATATATAATGATATGTGATTAAAATCGTTCACCTTAACACACTATCAGACTCGCCATAAAATAGAAAGATAGTTTTTGATGATAGCTCAACGAGTGAAGATCATAAAGAAAAGAAGATGAATTTTATTATATATTGATAATATGATATAAAACACCCAAGTGAATTTCATAGAGGAATATGAAGATTTTTTTGGAGTGGAAAGAAAGGTATAAAGCTGTAATTTCCAAAGAAAATGAAATATTTGGAATAATGATCTCCCAATGGAATTAGTGATGGTTGAATTTTTTAAATGCAGAATGTATAAAAATTGTCCAAATAATTTTCCTATGGACGAAACTCATGATGAGAAATAGTATGGTTATAAAAGAAATATTTATACATATAATGATTTTGATAATATAGATGGCATATAAAAGGAATGAGGAATACGGTGATAATGCATGGTTAATTCATTAAGAGTGAAGTGGAATGATAATGTTCATGACTATTTGGATTCAAGAATTACATTGTAAAATTTTCATGGATATTTTGGTTTTAATAATAATGATATATATAAGTATTTTACTACAATACATATTCAAAAATAATTTGGAATCATTTTATGAATAACATCAATAACCAAGAGAAGTGATTCTATTTCTTGTTGATCTTTTGGAAAACATGTGATTTGGGGAAGGTAACCTTAAATATGTTTGAAATATTAGAAAAATTATGATAACATTATATTTAAGGGAAATTATTGGTGAACATGAAATTGGTTATTGGTTTTATGGTTTATTTTATCTTTTTAGGTTTTATACATTATTTTATTTAGGGAATATACTTATCAATCTCACGTTTTATTTTTCAATGAATACATTTTTTCATTAAGCATTTTAGATGATCAATTTTTGTAATATTTTTGGTATCTGTCATTATGTGCTACATTATATTGTTTGGGTATAATAATTTTATATTGATTTTGAAATCTAGAGACCTTTGATCTAATGTTTTGATCCATTAATTTGGATAGAAATATTTTGTATGAGTCTTAATTTTAATTACATAGGGTATGGATTAAGTTTAACTTTGGATATTATTGATTATTTATAACATAATATAAAACTTTTTCTCACTCTAAATATTTAATGTCCATTGGAATGTCATATAGATATTATGGTTCATTAAATATCTTCAGGCATAAAAACCCCTCTTGAACATCCATTTTCGGGGGTAAGAGATTAAGTGAAAATATATTTAAGCACAAAAAAGTATGTTATCTTGAGTATAAATCATGAAGGGTTGTTTCTTGAGTGAATATTATATAGTTTAAAATATTTCATCCACTCTTGGAAAAGGATTTTAAAACAACAAAAATTCCATTTACTTTTTATAACAAGGAATCAATTACCTTTTAACCCATCACAAGTGTATAGTTTTGTGAGGATAGTATTTCTAATTACCATGTTCTATAAGAACTTTGTATTTATATTTATATTCCTTATTCATGGTTTCCCTTCCCTATAATTTTCCCCCATATTGAAAAATAGTTTTTTGGGGACATTTTCATTTTCCATTGCCTTTTTTTAGGAGGATGTTTTATTAATCCTTTTTATGATATGGGTTTACTAGTAAGGTTTTTTTAAAAATAAACTCCTTTATTACCAATAACATGTTTAAATTGTGAGGACGCAATTAATTGAAGTAGGGGATATTTTAACACAATGATATTTTAAAACTACACTAAATTTTATAGCATATGTTACATAGAACACTATGCTTAAAAGCATACCAAAATATTATTATTTTAACATGGAAATTATAATCTAGTTATTAAATTGGATGTTTTGAATAGTATTAAATGTATTATGAATTTAATATTAAATAAATATTTAGTTATTCTAATTAAATGACCATAGAAATTTAATTGTTATTTTATTCTTCAAATAAATGTTTTTTTCAAAAATAAATTTATATTACTTTTTATGATAAAATAAATTTAATTAATTTTTGAAACTTTAATAAAATATCATTAAAAAACTAAACTCCATTTTTTGAATCACCAGATCAAAAATAACTTATAGTAATTATATTTAAATTATCTAAAAATTTATTTTTAAGTTATAAGGAAAAGATATAGTTTTTTACATAAAATCAAAAATTTTCAAAAATAATTATTATATGATCACGAAATAAAAATTAATAAAAAAAAATTTTGATAAATTTTTTTTAATTAATCACATAATACATAGTTTTTTAATTATATAAACACATTCTTGGTAATTTTAAAATCCATGATTTTGACTTAAAAATATGTTTATATGTGTTATAATCATAATATATTTAGAATTTATTTTTATCACATTAATAAATCTAATATTTTTAAATGGATTTCATATTCTTAATCAGGTGGTAAAAATTTGGTTATAATATATTTTTCATTTTTAAGCAAAAAGAAATTTACTGATTTAAAAAAATAATTCCTGGTGTTTGTGTAAAATAATGTATTTATTTAATGTTAAATGTTAAAGGCATAAAATACCTAAAAATAAAGAAATAAATGGGTGATTTATGTATTTATTAACCTGCAACAGCAATTAAAATGTTATTTATCCAAAAAAATACTTTTAATTAATACCTACCAAATTTGTTTCGTTTTAAATATAAAATAATCATTAATTAATCCCTTAATTACATCCCTACTCAGGTATAAATTCCACCCCTCACCACCCAATTTCTCCTCAAAAGATTAGAATATTTTAAAATATATGAAAAAATATGTCATCATCACTCTACCTATGAAATAGTTTTGTTGGTATCACCTAAATAAAAATTAAAAGTCCCTTATGGATTCCTTAAACAGGTTAATATTTAAGAGTTGGTTTTCTCAAACAACTTCTCTTAATTTCTTTTCTTCTTCTAACTTCTCCGCACCTCATTCATCCATAAAAGAATTATAACTCAAATTTAATTTATATACTGTAATATTGTATTTAAAATGGAATATATTATATCTAACCCTTTTATAACATTCTCTTATTCATTGAAATGAAACCATTGTCCAATTTATGGGGGTTAATCATCTCTATGGATAATGATTTTCGGTTTTCCATTTCCTCCTTCAAGAATGAACATAAAATTATTATTATAAATAAATAAAATTTTAATTCATATATTATAACCTATTTTATGTTCTAAAATATTATATAGACTTAATATTAAATAAAATGAATCTAGTTCATGATGGTCAGAGAAACTACCAAATTAAACAAAAATTTATCAATAACAGTTTTTCAAATTAATCATCCTCATATAAGAATTAATAATGATATAAGTGACCATTTAATATCCTACATGTGAATTAATACCATTTAATTTAACTACTGGAGTTTTATTAACATTTTTCCAGAAAATCCATAATTATACACAAGTAAACCATCCATTAAACCATGAAATGTACGCACCCTAGACAATGGAAATAATGAAATATAGTTAATGAATGGGTCGTAAAATGTCATAAAAGTATCATATAAGGTATTATAAACAAGAATAAGGTTATTGAATTAACTAATAACATTAATCAAAATAGTATACATCAGTTAATGTATGAAAAACTGAAGGTAAGAGTGAGGTAAGGTTTTCTCATCTCATTTTCACTTCTGTGAGATATATAACTTATTCACCACTTATATAATCTAAGTGGTGTATATAATTTATTTTTATATATATTATATTGAATCTAACTCCCTCGATGGTACTAAATATTTCACTTTATAAATATTAATTTTATGGGGCATACAATTCGACCGATTACAAAGTTGTAATGGAATACTTAACCCAATTTCTATTCTTTAGGTGAAACATTTACATCATTGGTTATTTCGAACTTTGATAATTTTTAAACTCAATTTTGAATATATTATTTTGTATATACACTTTTTTTTGTTTATTTACATTATGTGCCTAGATTGGATACAATTGATTTTAGATCACATCAATGGTATGATATTTTTTAAGGAAATTATTTTAAAAATGTATCTTTTCCAAATTTACTATAAAACTCTCCATTTCTCACATGAAAATGATTTTTAAAATTGGTTACAATTTTTTTAATATTAACAAATTATTATTTAAATTCCTTTTACTCAGGGTAACTTTTTTTAAAAAAAGTGCTATATTTTTTCATTCTCAAAACAAGGTTCATTGAGACGTTTTCAACAAAAATACACCTAGATTGTTTTCTAACATACACGTCATGAGAGCATTTTAGAACCATCATGATTCCTTAATGTTTTGATTCATACATTACATGTTTATAGTTATATATTAAAATAAAAAAAATTATCTTATAAATTCAAGAAATTTTAATGTTATGTGATTTTCAAATTCAAAAATGTAATTTTCATCAAGAATTTTTTAAAAATATCATTTAATATATTTAAATATATGTTAACAAACATTGTTGAATCCTATGATTCATTGTGACTAATATCAAATGATACCATCTTCCATATCATATTAAATGGTTTATGATCTATTCTAATGGGAAAGTAGTTTATTGATACTTTTGAACATATTACTCTTGATGGTTTTGATTTGGGTTTACTCATACGAGAAACTTATTTAAATATATATGTGGATTATGTTTCACCCAATTAATATAATGAATTAATTGGATAAAATAAGTGATAGGTGGGTCCTTCTATATCCACTTGACGCATTAGTAGGTCTTTGAGGAAAACTAGTTTGCTATTCCATTATGTATTACCAGTTTATATATGGTGTATCGGATGATTCCTATATGGTATATGTTAGATATACCGAATTATTCCTTTGATAAATATGAGATCATTTATTTATTTCCATGTGATTATTTGATTAATGGAATATTTATGGTTATGTTTACTTGATCATGTGAGTATTTATATAGAATTATTTGATCGTCTTTTATTTCGGACATATCGTACTCAGGATGTTGATTAAATGGATTATGTTTTAGTCGTTTACCTTTCTATAATTGTTTATTCTTATTTATAATATCTTTCTCTATACATAATTGTTACTGAGAATCTAATATCACCACTTTATAATTTTTCATTTTTCCACAAGGTGCCAAGAATTTTATTATAACTGATATGTAGTGTTAAGATAGGAGAATAATTGTGTCCAAAAATTAATTTATACAATGTATTTTATATTTGAAAAAGAAATTCGATGTTCTGTTATATATCTAGTTTTCAAAAACAACTAAACTGTATTTCCTTTAAGAAGTGAGTTCTTGTATATTGTTCCCAAATAATAATGTAGCCACTGATTATTGTATATTAGGTTCAGGTTATTTTCAATAATCTCATGTAAATATAAGAATATTCTATACGTAATTATAATAAGACATGTAATATCAATAGTGAAAGCATATACCATGCCATAAAAGTTTGGAAACATGAGAAATTAAAAATGAACCACATAGAATACTCTTAGGGATAATGATATTTATTGTTTTTAAAAAATATGTATACATGTAATAAATTTTACTAACAAGGACATAAAGATCACTAAATAGTGGTGTGATTATAGAAACATGTTTCATGTGAAATTATAAATCAATAACCGCTTCTTTAAATCAATATTGGATACGTAATCATTAGTCGACATCCATAAGGATAACAGAAAATGCATCAATCGGTGATTTTCATAAACATATTGGATTAGGAATCGCATGTTGATTCCCATAATTAATCAAGAATCACTAATTGATTCACAATAATGTAGTGGAGGAGGCATCAATAACTATTTTCCCAAAACATAGTGTAGAATGAATTTTTTTTAATTTCTATTGTGATGTGAGAGAGAATTATTGATTTTCATAATCATATTATGATATTTAAATATTTAAATAATTATTTGGAAGGAGATATAGGAATGCATCCATCAATATACATCTATGGGTGGGACATTAGAATATGAAAATATCTATAAATCTAATATCATATAATTAAAATATGGAAAATAGTTTGGTAAAAATAACAAGTTTGTTAGAACATTCTAACATACATCTAGAAAAGGCTGTTGGATGATGAATTTTAAATATCCATATTGTAACATAAGTTACATTAAGGATATCTATATAGTTGTAAATTTTATTTTTATGTTCATTAACTTCTTCACAAGAAAAATTAATATGTAATGTCTCTATTTTTAATAGATTCGAAAATAATTTAAAATAATTAAAAAAATAAAATAAAATAATTTTATCTTTGTGAAACATTTAAATATTATCCATTAAAATCAAAAATGGAATTATGGAGATATATTATATAAATTAAATAGAATATAAATGATGTTAAATAATGAATTATTAAAAAAATACTTTGAAATACATTTTTAATACATGGATTTCTTTCTAAAATAAAGAATTTACTTTTGAGAAAAAATAATAGCATTTGGTTTTATTTACAGTTTAATGCATTGTTAAAATCAGTTGTAAAACCCTTTTGAAATATGGAATGTAATAATTTAATATAATAATTCTCAAATGTATAAAAACCATATAAGTGTTTATGAAATATTTTTATTTGGATCCATAAATGAAAAACATAGGGTCACATTAAAAATTAATTTTCTAAATATTGATGTGAAATATTAAAAAAAATACATTTAAAATTGACATTCAATAATTAATCCTTTAAATGAATATAACGCTATAAGAATAAATTTGGAGTAAATGATAAAAGTATCATTAATTAATGTGAAATATTTTTATAACATTGAAATAAATTTTTTGAAAACTGCCATAAAAAAAATAAAAATTATTTTGAAAGGAGGAAAAGGAAATTTTTTGGTCACGTAAGTTAACATTAAAATGGGATTCCAATTACAATGAAAATTATATTATTGAAAGGAATATATGGGAATTTAGTGGACAATAGAGTGGAAAATATTAGAAATTATTAATAATAATGAACTACTTTTCGGGAAAGAAATTCATCAAGGTAAAATATAAAAAATGAAAATTAATTCTTCCCTTAGTGGTAGAAAAAGTATAGTGAAATAAACTTTTTAGGGTCAAATAACCATCCTTTGATGAATTAAGTTCATGAACGACCATTATCAAATAATGAAGGGAGTTGAGTTAACCGATAAACTTATAAAATCGATATATTTGGATTTAAAATGCATTTAAATATAAAACATGATATAGATATTTATAACCCATGAATTACATGAGTTTAGTAAAATTAATTCATTATGTAG
Source organism: Viscum album (assembly GCA_963277665.1). Classification (NCBI taxonomy): domain Eukaryota; kingdom Viridiplantae; phylum Streptophyta; class Magnoliopsida; order Santalales; family Viscaceae; genus Viscum; species Viscum album. The sequence continues at coordinate 439,683,246 of OY728135.1, read as the reverse complement.
TAATCCAAACCTATCAAATATATTATGGTTCTAAATAGTAATATGTTTAAGGAAATAAAATTTGAAATAAATACTTTATTACCTTAATTAACAACATCCACTAAAGTAATTTATTCTCATATATGACCTAAAACTATCTTCGTAACCAATTTTAGATTAATTTTAAATTCGATATCATTTTAAAAACATAATTTATAATTATTATCTACATGAATATTTTTTAGTTCTTATTTGTTTCTACATTGAGTGTGGGTAATCATTATTATTTTGAACTAGTTTTATAATAATTATTACATTACTCATTCATTTCCTAAATAACATCATTCTCATATAATAAAATATTCAAAAAAAATTATTATATTTATTTATCATTTAATAATTTAATTCGACTGGTGTTTGCGTTATAACTATCATGACATTTTTAACAAATATATATTTCATGAATAAATTTATTTATATATTATAAATTGTTTTACACATACAAAATAAAGAGACAGAAAAATTAATTAACAAAGATCATTACATTAGTTTTCTATGAAACAAATGAAAATGGAAAAATTAATGCTAGAAAAATATATAATGTAGAATATCAACAATGGGAAAATATGGATCACCCCAATATTCTATAATCACATCCCCAACACGAAAAACTATAGAAATGAAACATAATATTAGTAAACCAATCAATATATTTGAAATTTAAAATATAACCATTAGTGGAATTTTAGTGGTTATTGATTGAAAAATTAAGTGGTATTTATCAAGTATAAAGTCAAATGTGACCATATTTATTTGAATATTGTATGAATTTTGTTCGAATATGATTTTTGGTCAATACAATTGTGATAAAATTTTACAATTTGGAAATACACTAGTAGGTAACAATTTTAATGTTATAATTAATGTTTATAAGTTGTAATGAAATAGGAATATTTATGTAGAATGGAAAAATGATTACCTTAACCAATAAGGTAATGTCATTTGAAGAACGTTTTTCTAGATTTGGGAGGGTTATAACTCCAATTGGGTTCTCCCTTGACCAATCCCAATCCAATCTTCAACAAGTGTAGGTTGACTAAAATCACTAATTGGTAATGTCCCTGTTAGTGGACATTACCGCCTAGTCAATGTCAAAAGATACACTCCATTAAATTACCATTATTTTGAACCTTACCCTTAAGGTGTATTTGGGTGTAATAAGGTGATACATGTCAGGCCCTTGGTTTCATATTTTTTCCCACTTTTATGAATTAAATAGTCATTCCATCAATCCGGTTTTGAGAATTATTTTATATAATAAAATAATTTTTAATGTAACTCCAATTTGATAAATTGACTATTAGATGAAAATAATATATAAATGCAATTTTATATAAAATACATACACATTTATAATAAACTATAGTATTTAAAATAATATTTTTTTTAATTATTTGTTATTTTAAAACACTCTATTTAAAATAGAAATGATAAAAAAATTATAATTTTCATAGAATTTTTTATATATTATAGAAATTTGATTTCTCCTTAAGAACAGATTGTCATCAATAAATAGTGATTTTTAATTCAAAATTTAAAATTTTCATGTTTATAATACTATTTATATAATATTAATATTATATTATAAATCAACATGTTGAAATTAGTTTAGCTGTGATTTTTTAAAATTTTCTAACATACTGTATTTTTCATTGAATAGAAAAAATACAATTTTGGATTCTTAGTATATTTTATGAATTCATATTAATGAATTTATCAAATAACAATTAATTGAGAAAAATCCAAAACCAAGTATAATTTATTTTATTAATATTGTATATTTTCATAGATTTTAATCAATTTTTTAACAAATACGTTACACTGAAAATACAAAAATAAATTGATTTTTTCTAAAATAGTACATTGTAGATAATTTACATTTCCATGTCCAAAGAAGTATTAAAATGATTTTCTGTTATTTTTGACAAAAATTATAAATTGTGAATAAAATATACAAAACTATGAGATAAAACAAATGGAATGATAATGGTTTTATATATTCCTTAAACTAATATTATGATACCAATTTTTTATATTATTAAACAATTCCTACACTTTAAATATAAATACCAACCAATTTCATCAGTCCCCATTACTATCAATCTAGCTTCCATTATGATCTCTTAATTTTCCCTACCATAGAGTCCCCCAAGTAATCCTTAATTACCCTAGTTTTAAATCCTTGAGATTGAGGAGAATCTCTTCAAAGTAAGGGAAATATCCAATTATCATTTCCATTCATGTTCCCTTTTTGTTTTATGCCTTATAATTTCCAATATATGTTTTTTTCATCTTTATATTATTCCATTATTTTAATAATAGTATTCTATAAAAGTGGGTCTTTTTCTTCCCCCCCCCCATTTTATCATTTTTTTATTGCTACATTTTATTAGAATTTTGATATCAAATTTAATTCTATGATTACAACCATTTAAATAATAAATTATCACTTATTTTCATTTTATATTGAATACTCTTCCCTTTACATAGTTATTCAACTAGTTGTAAAAATAATTTATTGATTCTGAGATTTACAAATTTCAAATCTATATTTCATTTTTTGTGTTAAAATAATGTAATGATCATTTCGTAAAGGACTTTTGTATACCAATATTTTGATAATAAACACGTTATTTATTCTCCATGAGTTATTAATTAAATGAATTATTATGATATATGTGGATCACATTAGATAATATATATGAAGGGTGAACCCTGACAGAGATCCAATTAATTGGGTAAGTAATTTAATCATAGGATTTTGTATTTTTTATGACTCCATGGTGAATATCCTTAGTAATTTTGATATATGAAACATTAGTGATAAAACTTGTTGATATTCTCATTAATGTATTATATAAATATTGTATCCACATTTTCATGTTATGATTCATACCCTTATTATTATTCCTCTTATTTTTTCCTAATTTTTATACCTCATGTTATTATTAATATTTTTCTTGATCACATGATATAGGTATCCCTTACTTATTTCCTTACTAGGATTCATTCTATCCAAATTACATTAATGTATGTCCATGAGATATGAGATATATTAAATGTAACCTAGGGTTAACCCATGAATATTTGTTTATATATCATTTAATAGAGTCTTTTATGTGTTTCAATATTAGTTTTATAATTTCTGTGAATGTAAATAGTAAAATATCATGGTTTTTTTCATTTAATGTAAATTTTCTAAAATAAGGTAGGATTCCATTGTAAGTATCATGGAACGGTTTAGTTATTTGTAAACTTTTGGACATTAAAAATTTATTATAAACCCTAGGGGAATTTCTAAATATATGAAAAACTTCCTGGTATTTTTGTGAGCATTAATTATTTGTTTTTGATAAAAATAAATCTCTATCGGGATATTAAAAGTGTATGTGGATCTAGAACAGATGTACCTATGCATAACGCCTAAAATCACTGAATTGAGATTTACCCAATCAGGAATTAGTGTTTGACAATGGGCATTCCAACCATCCTAGTATGACACTATCATGGGATATGATTGATTAATCACATCCTTTTTATGAAAAATTATTAAGGATATATAGAAAAAATAAATTTTTATTAAAATATCTTAATGAATAACATATTTAATCAATATATTTTAAGACATAAAATCCCTTTAGAATTATATGATTCCAAAAAGTAACAAATTTATCCCTACGTTTTTCTTCATTTATTAAAATGTTGTGAAAAAGATGAAACCACGTACATGATGAGTGAAAAAGATGGTGTACTGGTGATATTTTGATCGAATATAGAGTAGAAAACATCATGAAGATGATGAATTAACTAACTCAAGTTATTAATAAGGAATGTCATCATGTTGACATTCTAGATTCACTATAAAATGAATATATTTCTATTATGTTCATTATACCGAAAAAACCACCTTATTTTAGTGGATCTACTAAAGCGTTGATTTATGAATAATGGATTTGCTATATAAAATATATCTTTTTTATGGATCCTAAGAGAATGTTAGATAGATTCTGTAGAGGGAAAAACCCCAATTGGGTAGAGTGATATGAATGTTCAATTGGGTTTTGTATATATGAATTAGTCCTATAGGAAAAATTAAAAAATGTGTTCAAGGAAATAATACTCTGGTAAGAACATTGTTCATTGAAGAGGAAGAAACACTATGAAACATCCAAAATGATTCAAATTTAGGAAGAGGAATTTGATGAAATTATATTTTGTGAGTGGAATGTAATGAATAAGAGATATAAATATATAATGGTATAGTTGTTGTGAAGAGAAGTCTCAACTACTAAGAACAAAAGCAGATGGTAGAGTGGTAAATGACCAGTCATAATATAAAGGCCCCTAGTGGGGACAACTTGTTCACATTTCCAATCAGGTTCCAAATCAGAAGATAATAGGGTGAAATCACCATAAACCTCTATAAAGGATAAGTGATCATGTTTATGAATTTTCCATCATAATTGTTGAAGTAGATACTCTAAATAATGTAGTTTCATGTTCATGAATTGTTCTCTCAATGATATAAGTACTTTTTTATTATGGTTCTACAAAGTCTTTTATTTCTTCCACCTATGAATATCAAATAGAAGCAATCCCTGAGCATCTAGGTGACTAGTTACTAGTAATGCCTCCTAGAGGGATTTTCTTAACATTAATAGTGTATATAAATTTGTGTATTAATATTTCAAAGTGAAATCCCATTGAAAATATATTAGTCATTCAGATTCAGTAATTTGACACTACACAGGGGATAGATTATCTATCGAAGTATAATTATAATCAAAACTACATATGAAATGAAATTTTGGTCATCATGAATGAAAAACCTAATATTATTTTTAATGGAGATAAATCAAAACCATATATTTATCTAGAATAAAATCTCATATACTTCATTATAGTGATGATCAGTGAATAGGGAGAAGAAAATGAAAGTATAAATATAGATAATGTCCTTATAGTTCAGTAATACATTGAAGTATTTAAGGAAGCGTTACACTATCCTCCTATGAAAGAGAGGTAGAGTTATCCACTGAACTCGTAACTTTATCCAAGTTGATATCGATGACCACATTTAAAATGGAAAATGTTGAGAAAAATGAATTAATGAAATATATTCCAAATATTTTTGATAGGGGATTTGTTAGAACATCGGTGTCTCATCAGGGGTAACTATTTATCTTTGTAAATAAGAATGATGGATTAGTGTAGAAATGGATTGATTATAGAGAACTTAATAGGATCATAGTGAGGAACAAGTACCATATCCCAAGGATAATTGATTTATTTTTCTAGATTTGTAGGGCTTAATTATTTTTTATTATGGTCCTTCAATATGGGTATCATCAATTAGGAGTGACGAAATATGAAATTATAATTATTTCCTTCGATACTATATAGGCTAATTATAAGTTTGTTATTATTCCCTTTGGCTTGAATAATTCTCCAATTATAGTCATGGATTTGATTAGTAGGGTCTTTAAGGACTACCTTAATAAAGTAGTGGTAACATTTATTGATTATATTCTAATATATTTCAATTATTTTGAAAATAATAAGCATCATTTAAGTGTTATATTGAAAACTCATATAATGGATAATCTAATTTGAAAATTCATCAAATGTGAATTATGGTGACAACAATTTTTGTTATTATGGAACATTTTAACCAAAAAAGGAATCTTGGTTAACACTTTCATGAAAAAGGATTTCAAGGACATTCCAAATCCTACAATAGTAACAGATATTATTAGACTCATTCATTTAGAAATATATTACAAGAGTTTTTTGGAAAAATCACAACTTACTAATTTACTAACCAAGCTAACTTGATAAAGTGATATGTTGAACTATAGAAAAGAGTATTAAGGATGTTTTCATGAACATAATAATAGATTTGTTACTACTATCATCTTTACTCAAACGTCTATTAGAGAATTTTTTGTTATTTGTAGTGATGAAATAATGTAATTTTTTGGTTATCACTCATGAAAATTAATAGGTTATAAATTATGCATCTCTATATTTAATTCATCATGATTAGAATTATCCTATATATGACCTTGGGTTAGGTGTAGTTATTTTTTATATGAATATATGTAGGAACTATATTTATGGGGATAAATTTTATATACAGAAATACAACAAATTTTTGAATTATATATTCACTCCAATGGAATTGAATGGGAGTCAAAGTATATAGTTAGATCATCTTAAATACTTCGAATGGTAAATTTATTACCACCATGGAAAATTAAACAACATTTATGAAACATTAATTAGGAAAGACTCTGTTATAATACAAATGATGAGGATAAGAGGAGATAAATTAATCAAATACCTAATTATCTTGGAAATTGGAATCATAAGGTTACGAAAAACATCATTCTTATCTCAAATTATTTCACTATGATTATTACATTAAAATATCATGAGAACTCAAAGAGAATATCCTTTGACAAAAAAAGAAGATATCGGCGATGAATAATGGGAGGTTTATTTAGTTAAATATTGATCAATAAGGGGTGCTAAAAATATGAATATGGATATGTGTAAAATCAATCATAGAAATAAAGAAGAAGGTGATGGATGAATCATATTATGGATCGAATCACAAAGACATACCATTTCATTACTATTCATGATAATTCTTCTCTTGAAAAATTAGACAAGTTATACTTATTTTAGGTGGTGATTCTATATAGGGAAACACAATCTATAATTTCTTCTCATGATCTAAGGTTTACATCAGAATTCTACAAAATTATTTAACATGATCTGAATACATAATTTAATTTAAGTATGTCCTATCATCCCCAAACTGATGGCCAATATAAAATTACTACTCATATAACTGAGGACATATTGATAACATAATCAATGGAATTTAAATGAAGATTGGATCAAAACCTACAATTAATTTTTTTCTCATACAAAAATAGTTTCCAAAAATATATTCAAATGGCTCCCTATGATGATCTATATGGGTAGTGGTGTATAAATCATATTTGTTGGGATGGATTTGGTGAGAGAAAGATACTTGGTCCTAATCTTGTACTAGTGATAAAAAAGGTTCATTCTATCCAAAATTGAATAAAAGATTCTCATATTTAGCGAATGATATTTTTTGACAATAGACAAAGGGACATTGAGATTAGTGTTAGAGAAAACAAATTCTTAAGATATCACCATGGAAGAGATTCAAGCTATTTTTAAAGATAGTTATCCATATCCCTAGGCACATTAGCCCATTTGAAATCCTAGATTACATAATATTAGTGCCCTGTTATATAGAATTTTAACCAATAATGGATCATGTTCATGATTTATTCCATATATCTCTTTTAAGGCGGTACATACCAGGTCCCTCACATACACTAAATATGGAGGTGCTGTTAGTGGAACATGACCTCACATGTGAGGAGAAGCTGATTGAGATCATAGACTATAAAGACATAGTTATAATAAAAAATACAACTTTCCTTTTAAAAATATATTAGAGGAACCATAATTATGAAGATGTGATATGGGATCTAAAGGAGACAATAAGAAAAAATTTACCCATTCTTTTTCTCAAATGATAAAATGACGTTAAATTTTGGTAATGAAATTTATCTATAGAGAAGAATGTAAAGACCTATGATTTTTTACGTGATATATTTTTCACAAAATTAATGTTTGATATATATTATATAATATTATACATACAAAAAATATAGAGACAAAAATAATATTTTATCTCATTAATGAAGTTTACTACATTAGTTATCTATTAAACCATTGAAAATGCCAAAAATTACTATTGGACAAAAACTAAAAAAAAAGTAGCTAAAATGGGAAAAAAAGAATCTCCCAAAACAACTAGAATCATTTCCCCCGTGAACAAATATATAAAAATGAAACAAAATATTATAAATGTAATCAATATATTGTGAAATTAATATATAGAAATAGGAAAAATACAACGTTCTTTGGCAAGAATGAAGTGCTTCTTATATGTTATAGAGGAAAATGTAACTATTATTATTTGATCATTATATGAAAATTGAAAAAATATGATCATTTTTTCAATATAACCATTAGTCAATTAAACCATTGGTACTATACCATGGGTGATAATTTTACCATTATAATTAGTTTTTACAAGTAATAATGACTAAGGATAATTGATGCAGAAAGGAGAAACGATAGACTCAACAAATAGAGTCATTCCATTTGATTACCATTTGTTATAACATGGATGAGAGATAATGTAAATGGTGTTAAACCTAGACCAAGATCAATCGAGGATTCAACAAGTTGACCTTGAATGGAATTTTTATTGAATAAGATCTAGTTAATTTTCATTACCACTTTCCCAACGTTAAAGGATCCAACCTATGAAACTACCACAATCACGTACCTAACCCTTAAAGAATATGTGGGTTTAAGAGGGGGATATGTTTCCAGGAGTTAGATTCAAAAAAAATTATTTCAATTTTATAATAAATAGGCAATCCATCAACAACATCTTCATAAGAATTATGATCAATATAATATTTGTTTAAATAACCCCAAATATTATAAAATTGATTATTGGATGCAAAACACAACATAATTATATTTTTTTAATTCATAATATGTATAGAAAACTATGTTATTTAGAATAAATTTTTAAATTATATGTTCTTTTAAACATCAATCATTAAAATATAATTGATAAAATAGTTATATAATTTAGTATGAAATTTTTGTATGTATTAAAGATTTGATTACTCCTTAAAAATAGAAAATTTTCAATAAAAATGATTAAAATATTTAAAATATATATTTCTAAAATTTATATAATTATTTTAATAAATAATATTATATTTTGTATTAAAATGTCAAAATTATTTTATGGTGACTTTTTTTGAATTTTTTAAAATACATTATTTTACAGTAATGAGTAAAATTCTAGTTTTGTGTTTTTAGTATATTTAATGACTTACTATTTATTTCAAAATTATTAAATAATAAATAAAACAAAATAGAAGACAAAAAATATGTTATATTATTAATAATAAGTATTTTAATATATTTTCATAAATTTCTGTACTTATAAGTTACTTTCCCTTGTCTAAAATGGAAAATTTGATTTTTAAAAACATTAATTTGTGGAATGTTTAATTTTACACATCCAAAGAAGCATTAAAAATGATATTTGGTTATAATGGATATAAATATCTTAAATATTTACTAAAATATCCAAAACCATGATAATAAACCATTGGTAATCCAATGGTATTACATTTTTTACAAACTAGATTTCTATGAAATGTATTCCGAAATTATTAAAAAATTCCTACACTTTTGAAATAAATACCCACCCCTGTCACAATTCCCTTTTACTATGAATATATACTCCCTTAATTTCTTGTGATGTTTTGTAAAAACATTTTTCTATTTTCATATATTCCAAAACCACCATTTTGATCATGCATTTTGTTGTGTTCTATTAGGGGTTGTTTCGGGTGAAATTTCATAATTTTTATATGGTTATGGTCGACACCAATGTTGGTGCACATTTTTCCCAAACTGTGAACCATCTCAATATAAATTATTCAAACCCATATAGTGGGGTTTGGTATTGTTATCACACCATTTAAAAAACTATGAACCAATATGTACAAATCATGCTCCTTGGAAGAATGGGGTACACGACTAGTGTACGTGGTTTGGTCTAACAATGAGGTCAGGCCCAACTAATAATGTGTGCAAGATGTTTCTAATTCAATATTAATTTTAAAACCCTTAAAACCCTATTTAGGTAACCAATAGACATGTATGACCCAAAATCAATATCTCTTTCCAACAGATCTCCCAAGATCATTTTTTGGCCCCTCGATACCTCCTAGAAACAGATTGAAGGCTGATTATTATCATACGATCCTCTCCCAATTAGTTTCCTATTTTTTTCTCATTCTACCACCATCTCTATTATACTCCATTGGGTTTTTTCGATATTTGTTTTTGATAATATCTAATAAATTTTTTTTGGATCATAAACATAGGTTTATTTCTTAGATCCTTGAACTCGTCATTCTTTGATGGGGATTCCCATTTTGGTTTTGGTGTTTTGAGATATGTTGACCCCCAGGTAGGTGGTTCCATCATGATGCCTAATTTCTATTAACCCTAAATTACATGATTTAAATTCATTTGTCTATTTAAAATAAGTTTCTCTATTTTAATTAAATTTATTTCAATTAGTTTTTTTAAAACCCACATTTGTTGAATTAGAGAATTTGGATTTGAAATTGGATTTTGGAATGAGATTTGGAAAATCTCCCAATTCTATTGAATTCGTGTGTGATTGTGAAATTGATAGATTTTGGTGGAATTTAAATTATAAGATCTAAATTTTTACGATTGAAATAAATTGGTTGGAATTTATTTTTTTTTACTTATACTGTGTAAGTGGATTGTGAAATTTAATTTTGAATTGGTTTCAATGTTTTATTTGTGAAATATGGATTAAAATGGTTTTAATAGAAATATTTGGTTTTTATCAAAGAAAATGGAATATTTTTTATTAAAAACCACTTTTGGTTTTTAAATGGTAAATTGGAATACTTGTAATGGAGAATGGGAGGAATTGTATTTTAAGAAGTTATAAAATTAGTTTACAACCATTATTTTTTGTATTATAGAATATGAAAGACTTAAGTAGTCATTGAGTAATTCTGACAACACTCCATCATCTACAATGTTTGAAAAAATAAATACAATATGGAATATCCCAGATAAGATGGTGGATAAGTCTCCATTTTCCATACCATAGGGGCGTGTTTATACACATATTACCATATCACCATGAATGTGTGGTGCCCTTTAGCTTGGATTTATTGTACCTTTTAAGCATATGAGTATGTTGATTTATTTTTTTATTTGAAATGAATATATTCTATTGTTGTAAACTGTTTTACATGCCTTTTGAATTTATATAAAATGTTTTATTAAAACAAATTTATAAATAAATCATCAATTCTAATTTAAAAATTTTATTTAAAGTTTTTACATCATTTGAAATGTAATTAGGATTTTTAAAAATATGATTTTAAAATATCAAACATGTTTATTTAATATTACATGCTCTTTATTTGGTTTATTAAATGATGAATCTATTATGTAATCCTTTGTGATCCCCTACTGGGATTTTATCTTACACCTTACATGTGCATTCGGTTTTATGTAAATTATTTCCATCCATGTTTGAGTAGGGGAAAATAACCACTTGGAGGCGGTTCTAGATGTTGACATTTAGTAATGGAGATCTATGTTCACTGGTACATGGGTAATTTTTCCAATTTTTTGGTACATTGATTTAGTACTTAGGTTTTTTTACCTGTTTGAAGTTTTAACACTTCTCCCTATGGAATTTATTTTATATTAATACAAACATTTTTATCTTTCTTCATCAATGCTTCTAGGAAAATCATCCCACTTTTATTTTTTTATGATTCCATGTGGTAGTCCACAACACGTGGGGATCTTAAATTACCTTCAAGCCATATTTGTATTTTCTCAGACATCTAGTTAATTGTGTATGCATGCTAGTTCATGAAAAAGTGGAATCAGAACATTATGTTGATCTTTTTTCATGAAGTCAATAGGATTTGGTAAGATTGGTGGGACATAAGAGGTAGTTGAAAATGACTTCATGGATATATCTCATCAAAATGAACCTTAAGTAACAAAGGGTGGTCTAATAATGGAATCAGGAGGATTAGCTCTAGTCTTTTCATGCTTTTGATTTGGATAGATTGAAATCCAAATCATATTAGTTGTATATGTTGGGGGTTTATTTACTTTTTTCTCTATTTGAGTGTTACTCTGATGACTTTGAGTTGTTTCATGATATTTTTTATAATCATACCTATGAGAATATGTGAAAATAGGATCAAGGAAAGAGTTTTTGTTTATCCATAGAAAGAAAATCATCTGGTGGACACAAATTAGGTTGAGGTAATCATGCATACCTTCCATGCTTTGGGACAGGCACCACCACCAGTTCCTATTCAAGATCCAACTGTGGAACCTCATAGGGAAGTTCTATGGATTAGTTCTCAAGAGTTCCTTTTGTATAATCCATGTGAATTCAGAGTCACAAATGATACTCAAGAGGATGAGGAATGGTTCACTGACTATTTATATCTAGAGTCGATGCTGTTGGATAAGGCTACAAAGTCTTCAAAACTCGAGCAGGATGACAAGACTTCGAAAGGATATAATAATAGTTTTGCTGAGTTTATGCAGTTTTCACTTGAAATAGTATCAATGGGAATATTAAGGTTTGAATTTTCGATTTGGGACTTCATCTATTTATCCATTATCAGGTTTTCTTGCTAAATCTAACTTCTTATATAGATGTGTTGGATAGATCGATGATAGTAGAAATGGTACTGGATGGAAGGTTAGGGTTGTCGGGGGGTTTCCATTTCTCCCTGTGGAAGTGTCAATAAATTTATGGAAAATAGGAATCATGATGATTCTCGTAGTTTTTTTTCAATAATAGGGTCATTCTAGACCTCCTGTAGTGCTTGGAAGAGGACCTTTGATTTATAAATAGTGTGGCAAGCCAGGTAATTCAAATAGGGTTTGCATGGAGGCACCAAATGCATGAAGCTATTATGGATTCTCATGTCACATACCAAATTTATACCATATTTATTCCACTCGACATAGTGGAACATGACTATCATAAAATTATAAAACTATGGTGCGATCAGATGCTTCACTTTCAAAGGGGTTCTCGCAATAAAAATCTGGAATGCATCATCTTCATGCCTTGGAAGAGTCTCTAGAGGGAGTGGATACATGTCCAATTACTGTGAGAGGTACCATTCCAATATATTGTTTATTAGATAATACATTATTTTATATGAGTATATCTCATTCATTCATTTCAAACCAATTTTTTAATCTGTTAAATCATCCTACATAGATTTTTACTTATATTATGAATATTACAACACCCCTTGGTATGAAGAGGTAGGAGGGTATACATAGTCCCGCTTGTGTTTTATCATTATCAGATTTTGAGATTGTTTGGAGTTCTTTAGTTCATGACAAGAAACTAATTGATGTAATATTATGGATGGATCGGCTCGTTGCTAAAAATCATGGGCTGATTATTATCTTCTAGGTGGTCTCCTTTAATAAACCTGATGAGTTTTTTCAAATATTTCAAGTATAATAATACCCAAGGTTGATTAGAGAAGGAAATTCATAACTAGATTTAGGGGAAGTGATATTTTTTCACATTTGATCATGAGAAAGAATCGTTGATTGGTGATCTCCCTCCAGTTATCATCGAGTTTCTCAATGTGTTTCCTTCAGACTTCTAATGTCTTCCAATGATAAGGAATTTGTATTTTTCCATCGACATAGAACCTGGAGCTCAACCAGTTTCTATTATCTGTTATCACATGTAACTAACTGAAATGAATGGTGTTGGACTCCGTTTAATGATCTTTTAGAGAAATGATTTATACACTAGAATGTGTCACCTTGGGTTGCGCCTATTCCCATTGATAAGTAGGATAATGGTTCTCTGTAGCTTTGAGTTGATTATAAAAAACATAATCGGGTTTTGACAAAGAACAAGAATATGTTTTCATGTATTGATGATTTTTTTGATCAGTTGAAAGGGGATAAGAGGTTCTTTAATACTGATCAATGGACTAGCTCAAATCATATTAGGAAAAAATAATATTTCATTTAGAAAACTACCTTTTAGCATATATAAGGACATTAGGAGTACATTTTTCTACCTTTTGGAATGACCAATTCACATATAGTCATTATATCTTGGATGAACAAGATTTTGCACCAGAATATTGATACCTTTTTGGTAGTCATTGTGTATAGAATCCTTATTTTTTTCAATATCCAAGGAGGATCAGGTGAATTATTTGAGATCAGTTTTAGTGATGTTGATAAATAACAAACCTTATGCCAGGATTTTAAATTTTGTTTTCTGGATTCCCTAATTCATGTTATCAGGACACATTGTGTCTGAACAGGGTATTTTAGTTTATCGTTTTAAGGTGATGGTTGTTATAACATGTTTTCAACCACAAAATTTATTCGACATTCAAAAATTCTTGGGCATAGAAAGTTATTGTCGCTAGTTTTTCAAGGACTTATCATTTATCAATTATCTGATGAAAAATCAATCATAGAATGGTGTAATTTTTTTGGATGAGAATTTTTGAATTTCTTTTTTTTTGTGTTGATACTTTTTTTCACCACAGCACTGATGTTGTCTCTTCCAGAGGTCGGGCATGGCTCCATTATATTTAGTGATGCATTAGGTTCATGTTTTGTTTGAGGTCTTATACAAGGTGATCATGTAATTTTGAATAATCAAGTTAGGTCACATGGGAATAATTTTCCAACCAATAACCATGAACTTAAATTTTGATTCATGCTCTTAAGTGTTGGGGGAATTACATTTCTAGATAATGGTTTACGATGTTTTCTGACCCCAATAGATTGAGTTATATATTCTCAGAAAAAGATATGAATCATCACCATAGCCATTGGGTGGAATACATTCAGTCTTTTGATTTTAAAATCACCTATACCATGAGGAAAGGGAATGTTGTTGAAGATGATTTTATACAGAAATATCTGACCTAGAAAATTAAATAATTGTAAGAAGTGTGGATCTTAACAGATCTATTTACACAATTTCATGTAAGATTTTAGGAATTCTGGTCCAAGGTTACCTTTTTCTATGTTCAGATGACATCCATTCATCTATAAATGAAGATTGAGGATCAAAACTTGATGAAGAGTTTCATAGCATTATGGATTCTATTTATGGTGGGGAGACCATACATGGATGGTCATTCTCTACTGATAGAATTATATGCTATCAGAATTTGTTTTTTGTGTCATTAGTGGTAATAAATTTTTTAATGGGGTATCATATAATTCCAAGTCGGATTTTTACCACTGAACCACGAAGATGTTCTATGACATACCCATGTAGTTCTGGTGGCTATGTATGAGACATTGTATATCTTAATTTGTATCATTTTGTTACACTTGACAACAGGTAATGACCAAGAACCAAAAACCCTTATGTTTTCTTCGTCCACGTCGAGTCCATACTTGGAAGTGTGATAATATATCCCTAGTTATTTTGGTTGGGAAATTGTGTACCTAGAGAAAGAATAATGTGATATGGGTTATTATTGATCTACTGACTAAATCAGCTCAATTTATACCCATTCGTGATACAGCCATTATGGAGGAGTTGTAAATACTCTATGGAAAAGATACTATTAATTTATATTAAGTTCCCTATACTATATTCTCAGTTATTGATTCATGGTTAACATCTCATTTTTTGGAGAGGACGTCAGGTGGCACTATGATCACATGTCTGTTTCAGCATACCATACCATCTACAGACATATTACCTTATAGAAAAAGATATATAGATTATTGAGGATATGATTCTTTCTTGTGATCCCATATTTTTTGGAGTATGGGATGATCATTTGACAATGGTTGAGTTTTCTTAAAACAATATTTACATGTCTAAAATCAGAATGGATCCTTTTGGGGCCATATATTTCCACCCTTGTAAAGATTTATTAATGTGGGAGGATATTGGTGAATATTAATTTTTTGAACTAATATTGCTTCAAGATATGAAAAAAATATTCTGTTGGGTTTTCAGAATATGTTGATGGTGCTGATCAGGAATAATTATAAGGTTGATCATTATTAATGATAATTGGAGTTCTCAATTTCTAACCTTGTATTCTTGAATGTTTCACCCTGGATGGGTCACTAATAGCTTAGGTGGAAATGGAGTCATGATTCTCATTTTGTGGGAACTGATGAGGTTTTTAATCAAGTGGGTAAAGTGGATTAACATTTTTAACTTACAACACATCTGATTTTGATACATAACATGTTCTATGTATCTATGACAGAAATGTATCTCTCTGATCTATCTTATGTTCTGAGCTAGAATGATCTTGATGTCGAGGCAGATTTATTTGGGACTAAATGACTAGTCCAAATAGTTGATTATGAATCCATGGTAATTCGTGAAAAGATGATACCTTTGGATTATGTGATATGGTATCATGGTTATGATAATAATGAGAGGTGGGAGAGGGAGAAACAGATGAGGGATGAGTGCTATCATATTTTTGGCTTAAAGATTATTAGTAGTCGTTCTGAGGATAAAATATTTCCTTAGTAGTTAGGATGTAACATCCCATTACAGATTTCATTAATTTCTAAACACCTCTTTTTATGATGTTGGGGTTGGGTTTTTTAGTATTGTTTCAATAGAAATTTTGGAACTTGTTTATTTTTTGGGAAAGTGCATGTTTGGTGTATGGTTTTCCCAAACCGTGTGGCCTCTCAGTAGAAACCGTACAAATCCAAATAGTGTAGTTTTCAATGGTTAGTGCACGGTTTGAAATATCACATTCCACCAAGTGGAAATAACACCCCTTTGAAAAATACGGTGCACAACTAGAGAATATTGTTTGGTCAAACCATGCTTCCCTTCCCAGCTAATCTTGTGTATGGGTTTTTTTAATATGAAATAAATTTTAAAACAGTTGAATCCCCTATTTATGTTACCCGACAGACTTGTACAACCAAGAACTGGTTTCTCCGTCCAATAGATCTCCCAATAGTAGTATTTGTTAACTCAATACCCTCCCAAAATTGAATAAATTCTTGATGAATTACATTAAATCATTACTAGGATAGTTTCCTCACCCTATTTTCATTCTCCCTCTCTCTCTTTTCTCCTCCCTAGGGTCTTATGGATCATTGTGTTATTAGAAAATGTAATAACGTTTGTTTTGGATCTTAAAACTATGTTTAATTCTTGGATCCTTTTTTCTTTCATTCTTCATTTGGATTATCCATTTAGGGTTTGGTGTTTTGAGATCCGTTGATCCTAAGGTACGTGGATTCATCATGAAGCCCAATTTTTATTATCAATAAGTTACATGATTTAAAATCAATTGTTTGATATAAATGAAATTGATTGATTTCAATTATATTTCATTCAATTGGTTTTTTTGGAAGAAACCTAATTCCTTTGAATTGGGAAATTTGGATTTGAAATTGGATTCTTGAAGGAAATTAGAAAAAAACCCAATTACATTGAATTGGGGGCTAATTAAAAAAATTATGGATTTTGGTGGAATTTAAATTGTTGAATTTAAATTTGTGAAATTAATGTAAATTTTCTGAAATTTAAATTATTGAATATAAATAGTGTAAGTTAATTTTGAAATATAATTGTTAATTTATTTCAAATACTAATTATGAAAAATGGATTCAAATGGTTTTGAAAGAAACCATAGGTTTTATATTGGAAAGAAAATGTTTTTTGAAAATTACCTTTTTCGGATTTTAGATTGAAAATTAGAATTTTTAAAATGGAGAATGGGATGAATTTTATATTGGTAAATCTTAAAATAAATTTCCCTTCGTTGTTTTTGTACTAGAGAACATTCAATCCTTAGGTAGTTTGTGAGTTATTCGGATAACACTCTATGATCTTCAATGATTAAAAATATAAAGGCATCATGTCACATCCCAGATAATATGGTGATAAAGATGCCTTTGGCTATACAAAATGTATATGTGTATACATATATTATCATGTCCCCTTGAGTGTGTGGAGTCCTTTATCCTATAACTATCATACCTTTTAGGAGTATGACCATGTTTCTCACTTGTTTGTATTTGAAATAATCATATGACATTATTATAAACTATATTACATGGATTTTGAATTTATATAAAAATATTAACATAATATTTTTTATTAAACTATTTTTTTTAAATGTAACAACAATTGTATTGTGAATCATTTATTTAAATTTTTTACATCATTTAAAATGTAAGCATGATTTGATTAGATATGATTTTGAAATAATGTCACTATTTATTTATCATTAAAATATCATTATTTGGTTAATTGAATTTAGAATCTATTATAGAATCTTTGGTGAGACCCTACTAGGAATTTCTCTCACACCTGACATGTTTCATCGGGTGTTTGTATTTTATCTACATCTAGGTTTGACTGGGGGAAAATCACCCATTAATGGTGGTTCCAGTTGTTGATATTTGGGATTAGAGATTTGAGTCCACTTAGTCTTGGTTTTTTTGTCATATTTTCTAGAATGATGTTTTAGTGTGTATGCTTGGATTACCTATTTTACATCTAATAAAAATATCTTTGTGGAGTTTATTTTATATGAATATTGACTTCTTTATCTTTATTCTACATTGCTTTCGGAAAAATTCATTACCACATTCGTTTTTTTATTCCATGTGCTTGTCTCCAACCCATTTAGATATGGAATGCCCTTCAGTCCATGTCAATGTCGGCTCGGTTATCAGGTTAAAAGGGTTCACAGGATGGTTTATGATATTTTTCATCTATATAATCCTCTCAAGGTGTCCTTAATACACCAACAATCCAATCCTAAATATTTATAATAATCTCTTCATTGAAAAGGAAAACTAAACTTCTCCTATCCATTCATGTTCCTTTTTATGGTATATCTTCTAATTGAGAAACTATATTCTTTTTTACCACTATTTACTATTCCATTACTAAAATAATAGTTATTTGTCAATGTTGGAATTTATTTCACCCTAATTATACACATTTCTAAATCCACATTTTATACCCATCGGGCTGCCGAATTTACTTCCCAAATATCTCTCTTTTACAGGATAAATTATCAATTATTTTCATTTTATATCCCACATTCTTCCATTTTCATGTATATTCCCCTACTTATAAAAATGATTTACTAAATCAGCTATTTACATACATGAAATCCAAAATTCATTTTTCTTGGTTAAAAATAATATAATGGTCATGTCTTAAAGAAGTTTTTTACACCATGATTTTTATTTGAAACCCAATATTAATTTTCCACAGGTTATTAATGAAATTAGTTATTATGATATATGTGGATCACATTAATTAATATATATGTATGTGTGCATTGATTCTACTCAAATGCATTTGGTAAATAATTTATTCTATATAAATGAAATGTTTTAAGATACATTGGTAAATAACCCTGGTAATTTTGGTTTATGATTCCTTAGTGATAATCTTATGAATGTCTTATTAAAACGTTATAGCCACATTTCCATGTTATGATTCATACCCTTATTATTTTGAAACTTCTTCATTCCCTAATTATTATGACTCATTTTCTTATTAATATGTCTCATGAGAACATGTTATATGTCTCTATTTATTATTCCATTTCTATGATTTATACTCACACATTTCTTTTCTTTATGCTAAATAAGATATGAGATACAGTAAAATAAACATTGGGAGATCCTATGGAGACATATTTCATGTGGATTTAAAATAATGTTTTAATTTTTTATGTAGTAGGATTATAATTTCCTCGAAAAAAAATATTAAAATATCATGTTTAGTTCTCATTTAATAAAACATTAAGTTAATAATGTGGATTATCATCCATAAAATTGAAATCATATATGAGTATGTTTTTGTGATATTTAATGAATTAACATTGGATTCTTCATTAATAGGTGTAATACTAATGTTATTTTTCCTTAACAAAAATCAAATAATTATTTAGATATTTATATAATGATTTATCAATAACAATGATATCATAGTCATCAGTGTAATTATTTTATAGTATATTTAATTTAGGTGGTTAGACTGACCCAAATGTGGATATTCCCTAAATAATGGATGATTGTGATGTGATTTATTTTTTATATAACTATTAATGTGGTCTAACTATTTTTAATTTAGTTTAAATACATTTATTAATAATTATTTTAGATAATTAAAATAAGATCTAACATATATGAGGCTAATACATTTTGTGAGTATATATTTACACTCTTTTTACATTAAATTTTTATATTTTAATTTAAAACTAATTATTTTATCATATTATTAATTGGTTTTTCAATTTGTATTACAATAATTATAATAATAATAATTAAAAAATATAATAAATTTATAAATTTTTCATTATGACGTTCTCTTTTGGGTGCTTAAGTAAAATGAAACCAGATCCTTTGTGGATGTAGAAGTCTAAATGTACACATGAATGTGGAATTTTCTTATTTTTAAAGGAAAACAGAAAATGGGGATCGTTTATATTACTAAAACATAACAAAAAAATATTATATTATTAACTAATTAATTATATATTATTGGGAAATAAATATTTGAATATGGAAATTAATAAAGAAAACAAAATTGTGAAATATTTCTACATACATAGAAAAAAATAGATTTCTATTGGAAATATCCTCAAAAATTGAGTCCTTCCAAAAAGTATTTTATAAAACACAATTATATACCTAATAAATTGATCTAGGATAAAGAAAATGGAATTATTTCATATTGATATTATAATTTTAGGTGTATAATGAAGCGGTGGAATATATCCCCTTTAATAGGGAAAGAAAAAGTCTAATTTTTAAAATTATCTTATTTTTTAACAACTGAATATCACTATTCTTAGGTAAAATGATAAAAAAATTGGGAAATAATGGATTGTCTAATTAGTTATGGTAATCATTATTCGCAAAATTAAATTTTGGAGACAACATGAGTGATTCTATGAATTTCCCATAGTTTTATTAACTTTTATCATAGATAGCTTATAATGTCGTGACAAATTTTTATCCTCATTAACTAATTTTAATGATAAAAAATATGACTATACATATTAAAATATATCAGTATTCCTTTTCCTCATATATGAATCATTTTTTTAAACCTATATTTAATTAAATATAATTATTGAAGTAATAGAGAAACCAATAAAAATAGTTTTTATGAAATGTGTGTTTTTAAGCAAAAAAATTGTGTAATGGATATGCCAAAAAATGTTGTTTATTTTCATGAAATGAATTGTTTTTTTATAAGAAATAAAAATTTTATTTTGGTTCCAATGAAAGGAAAAAATTACAATAAAATAATTTGAAATAAAATTCTAAAAAAATAAAGGAAAATGTTTATTAATTTTGTGAAATATTAATCATATGATTTTTAAATTGAAATTAGAAATTTAAAATGAATCCCATTAATCCAGAAATAATTTTTTAATTTCTTTTTATTTAAAATAATTTCCAATTAATAATTTCTTTTTTGTTGTAGGCCTAAATGATATGGTTTTAATAAAACCTTAATTTTTCAACATTCAACTAGATTTAAATTATTTTAGAATCAACTCATATATTAAACATACACTAATTATGATACGTGGAGCTAAAAAGTACATTTAAAAAAAATATAAGTCATAAAGTTATCTTTTTGTAAAATTTATATATAAATTAAAAAGTGTAATTTATTGTAAATTGTATTTTAAAACATTAAGTACTCTTGATAATATTATTTATGAAATAATAACTAATTAAAAGTATTCTATAAAATGGAGTTTTAATTATTCTCAAATTTAATAATAATATTTATCTAATTTCTAACCCCTTATTTTACATTGGTTTTATATGTGAAATAATATATCAATATAATATTTATTTGAACTAAAAATGCTATGAAATCACATATTTTAACACTTTCCCCCAAAAATAAATTGATACCTCTCAATTTTAATTATCATTTACTATTGAAAGAAATAATTAGATCAATAATAATATAATGATATATTTCCTTATTATAATATCAACCATAAAATACAAGATATTTTGACACTCGTCATTTTATACATGATGGTAAGGTATTGATATTTCCTTTTATCTAAATAGTTTGTATCAAATTTGATTCCTTATCTTGATATAGGAGTTTCTAAGGACAGACATTTCATCAAATCATTTTCATGATATTATTTTCAACCATATGCGAAAACCTAATTTTTTTTATAATATCTAATAAAATCAAAATCAATGATATTATAGACATAAATACTAGATATAATGATATCTTCTCCAATGTTATATTCATTTCATCCTATGAGACTATATATCCATATATGATATAAATACATATATCTATGACTCCTTCAATTTATCCATGGTTTTTTAAGGGTATATTCTTATTTAGATAGCTAAAATAAAAATTTAAATATTATATTATCAAAATTTATTTAAATCCATTAATATGGTTCTTAAATAGAATGTAAATTTACTAATTTTTATCACCAGAGGGTTTCTATCCTAATGTGAATTTTTAAGACCAATCATCAATGTCCCATGAGAAGATTGATTGGATAATAAAGCATCCTATTTCATAGTGATTACCCTTAGTTGTGTTTGTTCCATTTCCATATCCACATTGCAGTATCCAGATTGGGATGTAATTTTATGGATAAACACACAAAAACTACTTTTCCAAAATATTGGTATATTATTATATACTTACACGTATCTCTAAGACAGACCCCAATTTTTTCTATAATTTTCTCGCACCATAATAATATCATTAATGAACAAATTCCCAAAAATAACTAATAGAAACTCTGAATCCATCAAAATTGACCATATTTTAACATATATTTATTTAAAATCATTTAAATAAGTTAAATATTATATATCACAATAATAACATAATCATAGAGACATAATTGTTTATCATTATGGATTATCCATATAAGTAAATCATTTTAAAAACACTTGTGAATATTTCATTATAATTGAGACACACTGGAATACCGTCTATACCTCTCATAAGTTATACTCATCTATACAACCTAGGAAGTTGGAACATAAGAAAGAAATAATTTCAACTACTAAATAAGGGAAAACTAATAATCATTTCATCAGGGGTTACATCATAATAATTAGAGGACAAATGGGAAGGGGAGAAACATATTATAAAAATAAGTTTCAAATGATAATTTTTATACATAATCATTAAAAGAAGTAAATTTAATATAAAAATTGAAATCATATTCCATGAAATAATATAACTGAAACAAGTGATAATAAATATAACCATATAGAATACTCATATGAATTATACTATGGAATTTTAAGTAAATGATTAATAATATATAAATATGTGAGTAATATAATAATAGACATTATAAAATAGTTGATCTATAATCCCTAAACCTTCCCAATAATGCATTGGAGTAGCTATCACTGGAAGATTTCTATATTGAAGGATGTATTGCTTCATATTTCCCACAAACATAGCAAGTAAAGAATCAAATATTAATTCCCAAAGGCATAGTGGTGCATGAACAAATTCTTGATTCTCATTTTCAAGTAACCACTTTAACCATCATCTCATAAATATATTATTGGAGGTATCAAAGCTTGATTTCTATATACATACTACAGAAGCCATCAATTTTTTTTACAATAGCGAAGGGTCCATCAATACATGATTATCATTATCATAACACGTGACATAATTCTTTAAACAATACATTAGTGGGAGATATAGGACCCCATCCATCATAATCATTATAAATATGTGCTATTAGATCATGAAAACATTCATACATCAAACAACAAAAAATTATCCTTTAGAAAAGAGTTTGGATTCTGGAAAATATTTCTGACACATTTCATATAACATCTAGAGAATATATTTTTATGGTGGAATATATATATACATTGAATAACATAAGTATTATTATATATATTGATATAGATAAAAATTTCCTTATTATGATCACTAGGTAAATTAGAAAAATGCATAAGAATTTTTTTTTGAATAGATTGAAAAATCCTTTAAATTTTTTGAATAAATTAAATGTTTTAGTTTTCACATGATAGAAAATTTAAAAATTATATTTTAAAATAAAAAACTGGTTTATGACGATAAATTTTATAAACATAATATGATTGTGAAAGAAAATAAGTTTTAATATTTAAAAACAAATGCCTTTAGAATCCATTTCAAAGTAAAAAAATCTTTTTTAAAATAATACATTTACTTTTGAATAAAATAATATATCATTATTTCAATTTATTTTTAAATCCTTAAAGAGTTAAATTCACATTGAAATCCAATTTGATATATTTAGAATATGATTCAAAAAAATGAATTCTGATATATAAAAAAATATTATAAAACAATTGTTGGAAAGTAATTTTTTCATAATCATAAATGATAAAGATATGGGTCATATTCAAAAATCGTTTCCCAAAAATGAAGAAAAACCATTGAAATCCATTTCATTGAAAAATGATATTCAATTATTTTTCAATGAAAAATATATACATGTTCTGACATTAAATTTATAGTTTATAATAAAATATATGATCTTGAAATGTAATTTTTTTGATAAAATAAAATAATTTTGTTCAAAAAATACTTTTTAAGAAGGGATAATACATTATCATTTTGAAAATATGGAAAGGTATGTGTGAAGGTCTCAAAAGTATACACATTCCATGACTAGAACCACGAGGACCCCTAGGTCATATTTAAGTTGAGATGTCCACTATAACATGCCTCAAATATTTAGGTTATGGGGACCATCACTTACTAGAAATTTCAAACACATGGAATCCCTTATCTGAAAGTATCTATACACATGAACACATCTACATACACCAATATAATGTAAAATTAAAATAAATAATACTATAAATTGATGTATAATATCAAATAAGATTAATAAAGAACACAATAAAAAGGATATTGTTCTCATATTGAAGTCCACAAGTACAACAATGATTTCTGAACAGGTTACAATAGGGGGACTACATCCAATATAAGATCCTAACATTTAACTGTGGTCCATCTATCCCAACTAAGCTCAACATACTCTTAGTCTCCCTATGTCTCAAAAAAATTCCATATCATCCTCATACAACTTGATACATGTAGAAATATACATTTTTGGGTGAGTATAAACAAACACATTAAGAAACCCTATAAAATTATAACACAAATAACAAAAGAGGAATTATTCATATGTTCTGCATCAATTGGGTTGGCATGAAGGAATAATGAACCTTGATATTGTAATATATAGTCTACATGTCTCTGAGTAATTTCATAACCCCACTGTCATCCCCTTGATTCTTTCCAAGTCTATAGGGTGACACTTTTCTATGATAAATCACTCCATAACTATCACTAACACTGATGACACTCAACCAAGAGTTCTTACTCCTTATGATTTTCCCTTCATCATGAGAAATATAATGTACAAGTTATTGATACATAGGTAGGGGATCACACCCAAGGTTATTGGGGATACCTAACCCAATCTAGAATAACCCATTATGTATGGGATCATATGCCCTAGATATCATATATGGGATATATGACAACCCTAATTTTTATTACAACTTAAACAAGATTTATTACATAAAAAATAACTTGATACAACATAGGAGAATGAGACGTTTAGTGTCTTTGGGGATTATAATCATTACATAAAAACATGAAACATGAAATACAACATCTTTATTGAAAATTTCCTTTATATGACCACTACATTCCCTCGTACTTAACATTGCAAGAGATAACCTGAGGACATGCATAAGAAAAGGGTGAGCTATAATGCCAAGTAAGGGAATACACGAGGAATAACATGAGGAGTACAATACATGTTATACATTAGGCATATCAATAGAGAACAAGAGAAACATGAACTTAAAGGCATGATAAAGCATGATAATCACAACATGGAAATGTGGCAACAACACTTAACATGGAATTAGCATGAGCCAAGACTCATTGCACATGAGCATCAGTAAATCCTCATTGCACATGAAGCACGAGTAAACCCTCGTTGCACTTGAATTATCATGATTCAACACTCATTGCACATGATGTATCATGATACTATACTTTACCCAATGCATTGGAGCGCTATAAGGGTGCACCCTTCTTAAACATTTCATTTCAGGCATATGTGTGCCACATGGATCATAAAAAATTGATTCATAAAACATAATCATTTATTCCACGATAAAGGAATGTGGAATTCATATATGAACCCTTATAATCAATATGTAAATGTTCATAAAGGTGAATACCCTTGATGGAGAAATGGGCATGGTATTCACTACACAATGGTATTGGCTTAGAAAATCGGTGTAATTTCAGCAGCGTAACGGCGTGACATAAGAATTCATAAAAATTGTTGATGAGAGAGAAATTGGTGTCTCATCATATTTACATGAAATGGATAGTAAAGGGGGTCATATAGATACATGTCCAAACAATTTTAATGGAATTTAGATTAATTATACAAAAGTATTACTTGAATGTAAAAGAGGAGAGAGAAGTTCCTTTCGGAATTTCGGCATAGTAACAGGTGTACATGGGAGGAATTTAATGAGAGATTAAGGGGTCTCCAATAATTTAAAAAATAAGAGGGAATTATGGGGGAGGTTCGAAACCATACCCCATAATTTATAATTGAAATTAAAAGGGCATTGTAATATGAAAAAAAGTAGACAAAAATGAGAAAGGAAGAAAAAACCCTTACTTGGAAGTGTGCTTACAAAGGCTAGAGAGAGGCTTTTGATAGGCTTCTTGGGATCTTGGAGAACCTTGTAAGGATTATAGAGAGAGTAGTGTAGTGTTTAGATGAACTCTAAATGATTTGAGTGAGGAGGAAGTGGGAGCTTGGGTGGGTTTATATAAGAAAGGCGAGGGAATTTTTTATTATTTAGGTTTGGGTGCCCTTACATTAAATTAATCCAAACCACAAACCATCCCATGGTTTTTGACAATGGTTTTGGAAAAAGGAAGTGGAAAATAATATTTTATAAGGCCAAAGTCTGAACATCCTAAAATAATAGGTTTTCTTATGTCGAGGTGAGTCACACTCCCATGGAAAGTAATTTAAAAAGACAAGGTGTTTAATAAGTCTTGAGGGGTCCATTAATGCTTTTAAAAGTAAGTCAAACAAACACTAAATCACATTTTTTTAATTTTAAATCATATATTGGCCGAACATAATGATTATAGTATTTTATTAAATCACTATTCGGTCATTATGATGTCATAAAACACATTATATATTTGAACGGCATTTAATTGTTACCTAAAAATATGACTATCTCGGAAAATTAAAAAAAATTCATCGTTGGATAATTTCGACATCTTGATTCCAGAAATAACATTTATTTTATCTAATTAATTTTATAATTATGTTAATTTTTACTCATAAAATAAAAACTGACATTTATCAAAAATTCACCGGTTTTGACAAAAATGGCTTTCAAACCTTAATAAAAATTATATTTTCATTCATAAAAATATAATATCATTTATATTTAATAAAAATTAATTTTATAATAATAATAATATTTTATTAAAATATTATTTAATTCAAAAATCCCTTAATTTAAAAAAATAGAATTCTTAATTAAATAATAACTGAAAACACTATTTGTACTTTAAAAACTATTTACAATGAATTGATAACGACAAGAAGGAAAATTTATTATTATATAAAAAAATAATATACTTGAACATATTACTAGAGATTTCTTACATAACCCCTTAAAACAACCGCATAAAATCTATGGGTAAGGTGTGCAATGGTGACAGACTCTTTGTGTGGCTCGAATAACATCACTCGAGTGGTAATTTCTATCAACTACCACTTATCCCATAGACAGTCCCATTTCAGCTTGACATGATGAAGCTCAGATTGGGCTTGGTCAAGAGCGAAGCCTAAGGACTCCACCGCTTTTCTGAGCTCCAACAAATGGGCTTCGTATGGAGCAACTCTACTGGATGAGGCCATCACTTCTTTTTTCAGATTAAATTGGATTTGTTAGAACCCTATATTTATACTAATCATGTGATCACTCTTCAACGGCTATATTAGAAATGGTCAATATTCATGACATAAAACCAAATAATTTGACATGTTATATAAAAATAACAAGACATTTAATTATATCAAGAGGTATTTCCATTAATGAAACTTTGGGTCATTACAATATTCCACCCTTAAGAAATTATGCCCTCGAAATTTTCCTTTTCTCGCACTAAAATAGATGTGGGTAACTGACCTTCATCATTCCCTCTGATTCCCAAGTCTCTTCTTCAAACTTGTGGTTTCTCTACAACACCTTGACGAGGGGAATTGTCTTATTTCATAGAACTTTTTTCTACGATCTAATATCATCACTGGTTGATCCTCATAATAAGGATCATCTTACAACTGTACCACCTCAAGAAGAGAGTACAAGTGAAGTGTATGGTATATACTTCCTTAATAAGGATACATGAAAGACATCATATACTTTGGCCATGGTAGGTGGAAGTGCTAGTCGATAGGCTACAACCCCGACACAATCAAGAATCTCAAAGGGTCCAATGTACCTTGGACTTAACTTCCATTTCTTTCCAAACCTCATGACGTTTTTCCACAGATATATGCGTAGAAAAACCATGTATCCAACTTTAAACTCACAGTCTCATCGACGGTTATCTACATAACTCTTCTATCAAATCTTGGTTTCCTTGATATGCTGCTGGATGGTTTTCACCTTCTCCACCATTTCTTCGACCATTTTCGGTCCAAGAAACTGACATTCACCGACCTCATCCCAACACGCCAGTGTTCTACACCTTTTCCCAGAAAGGGCTTCATATGGTTCCATTTGGATTCTTCGGTGGATACTATTATCATAAAAGAACTCAACTAGAGGAAGATGTTGATCCCATCTGCCTTTAAAGTCCATTGAGCATGCTCTCAACATGTCCTCAAGTTTTCGGATAGTCCACTCAGATTGGCGATTAGTTTGAGGATGATAGGTCGTACTGATGTTCAGTTCAGTATTCAAATCATGTTGAAGCCTCTTCCAAAACATAGAGGTGAATCTTGGATCTTGGTCAGACACAATAGATAATGGTTCTCCATGCAACCTTACCACTTACTTGATATATATCTTTTCCAGATTATCCAAAGAGAAATCCTCCCGAATATCAATGAAGTGTGCAGTCTTTGTATGACGATCCACAACAGCCCAGATTGCATTGTTGCCTTAGGATGTTCTTGGAAGTCTGGTAACAAAGTCCATAGTGATGTTCTCCCATTTCCATTCTGGTATGGGCAATGGTAGCATCATCCCCTTAGACTTCTGCTTCTCTGCCTTCACTTGCAGACACACCATGCACTTTGATATATATTTAGCGATATCCTTCTTCATATTATCCCACCAAAAGATTCCTCGGAGACCTCGATACATCTTTGTTCTCCCTGGATGAATAGAGAAATTTGAACTATGTGAATCATCCAAAAGTTCCTTCTTCAGCTCCGGAAACGATGGAACACATAGTCTTTTCCCAAATCGCACAATTTCTTCTTCATTAACATTAAACTCTGAGGATTTCCCTTTTATGATAGCTTCCAATTTTTCTTGAATTCCCACATCATCTTTTTGAGCGTCCTTGTACCTTTCCAATAGAGACGGTTGGCAAATCATTTGTGAAAGGATTGATGATGTTCCTTTCCTTATGATTCCCATGTCCATCTTCATCAAGTCTAAGAATATTGGATCCCTCTTAATTCTCAACATTGATAGAATCGTTGGGTCCTTTATACACAGGGCATCTTCCACCTTATTTTCTTTCCAAGGGTGGTAATGTATTGAACAGTCATAATCCTTGATGAGCTCTATCCACATTCTCTAATTCATATTTATCTCTTTCTATGTGAATATATATTTAAGACTCATGTGGTCAATATATATCTCACATTTCTCCCCATAGAGATAATACCGCCATATTTTCAAGCAAAGATCACCGCTTCCAAATCCAGAACATTTGTTGGATAGTTTTACTCATGGACTTTCATCTACCTTGAGGCATAGGATATCACTTTATCATTCTGCATAAGTATACAACCTAATTCCTTCTTTAAATCATAACTAAATACCACAAAAAGTTCCCCACTTGTGGGTAAAGTGAGCACGGGTGTAGTGATAAGACTCCTTTTTAACTCCTTGATGCATTCATCGCATTCATCAATCCAAGAAAACTTTTCTCCCTTCCATGTTAGTTTGGTAAGAGGGTTGGAAAATCGTGAAAAATTCCTCACAAATCATCGATAATATCCATCTAACACCAAGAAGAAACAGATAACTGTAACCGATGTTGGCCACGGCCATCCCTCAATTGCATCTGTTTTGGAGGGATCCACAGATATCCCATTGCTTGTGATGATATGGCCCAAGAATGAGACCTCCTTTACCAGAACTCACACATGTTCTACTTTTTATAGATCTTTTCCTTGCGCAAAGTTTATAGTATAGTTCTTAAATTCTCCTCATGATCCTCATTGGTTTTGGAGTATATTAGAATATCATCAATAATGATTACCACAAATTTTTCAAGGTAATCTCTGAAGACTCTATTCAATAAGTCCATAAAGATTACTGGAGAATTAGTGATTTCGAAAGGCATTACTATGAATTCATAGTGCCCGTATCTTTTGCGAAAAGCAGTTTTGGGTATCTCTTCCTTCTTCACCCATACTTGATAATATCCAGACCGCAATTCCACCATTGATCAGCTTCACCCTCCATATGATAAGCTTCCAGGAGAACCTTCTCTTGTTCATAACATTGAAGGATGGAGAAGATCTTTTCAGTGGAGTTGGTCCATTGTTCAACGATCGTGGGATCGGATGATCCACTAAAAGTAGGAGGCCTTTGTCTCATGAAGCTCTCGATAGCGACTTGTTCTTTCTTGGGGGGGGGGGGGGGGTTGAACATACTTCATGACCCATGTTTCTATTCAAAACATCAGTTATCTATGAGATAAGTGTGACAATGTTCATGATTCCTGCTCCCATTGGATTGGGGATTACATTAGTACAGTCATCACACTGATCTTCACGACGGTTGTTAGCCCGAGTCCTCCTATTACTAGCCATTGGCTGGAATAGAAGGAATGTTATGGGTAACACATAAAGGGTAATCCACAGACAAAAGTTGATGACTTATAAATAAACAATTATTTCCTCAGCCCATGAGTCTATAGGCTTCAATCATGGTTTTTCATGACGTACTTTCTAACATATATTTTTAGTGGAATTTTTATTAATTCCTTTAATATGGGTTCATACTAAGCTTGTGAATTTTTCAAAACATATCCCCCGGGAGTGTCGTAACCAAGAGTGCAGCATGGCCCCTTTTTGTGCACCAGTTCCCATTCGAGTCTAGCTCAAAGTGATTTTTTCGGGTTTTACCCCTAGGATACATATGTGCCAGTGCCACCTCAATCTGCTCCTATCCATACAGGGATGTATTTTCTTGATAAAACACTTACTCAGTACTTACCAAAACATAGGTATGTTTTTATTATACTTATTCTTGTCTCTAAGGCTTTACTAGGGTTGTCTAATCCTAATCCCAAAAATAACTAAACCTATCCTCTGATACCAACTATGAAAACCCTACTTTCTATTACAACTTAAACATGATTTATTACATAAAACCTCACTCGATACAACAAATAAGATCAATAGGTTTAGTGTATTTGGGGTTTAGGATCATCACATAAAAACTTGAAATGTGAAATACAATATATTTATTGAAAATATCGTTTATATGACCACTACATTCCCTCGTACATAGCATTGCATGGGATAACCTGAGGACATGCATAAGAAAAGGGTGAGCTGTAAAGCACAGTAAGGGGATACATATGGAATAACAAGAGGAGTAGAATAAATGATAGACATTAGGCATATCAATAGATACCAAGAGAAAGATGAACATAAAGGCAAGATAAATCATGATAATCATAACATGTAAATGTGGAAACAAAACTTAACATGGAATTAGCATGAGCCAGGACTCATTGCACATGGAGAATGAGTAAATCCTCATTACACATTAAGCATGAGTAAATCATTGTTTCACTTGAATTAGCATGAGTCAAAACTCATTTCACATGACGTATCATGATATTATACTTTACCCAATTCATTGGAGCGCTATAAGGGCGCACCCTTCTTAAACATTTCATTTCATGCATAAGTGTGCCACATTGTCATAAAACATTGATTCATAAAACATAATAACATATTCCACGATAATGGAATGTGGAATTCATACATGAAACATTATAATCAATAAGTAAATGTACATAAAGGTGAATACCCTTGATGGAGACATTGGCATGTTATTCATTAAACAATGGCATTGACTTAGAAAATCGGTTCAATTTCGGTAGCGTAATGTTGTGACATAATAATTCATAAAAATGGTTGATGATAGAGAAAGGGGTGTCTCGTCATATTTACATGAAATTTAAAGTAAGGGGGTCATATAGATACATTTTCAATCAATTTTAATGGAATTTTGATTCATGATACAAAAGTATTGCTTGAATGTAAAAGAGGAGAAATAAGTTCCTTTCAGAATCCCGGCATAGTAACAGGTGTACATGGGAGTCATTAAATGAGAGAGAATGTGGTATCCCATCATTAAACAATAAGAGGGCAGTATTGGGGAGGTTTGAAACCATACCCCATCATTTAAAATTGAAATTAAAATGGCATAACAATATGATGAAAATTGGACAAAAATGAGAAAGGAAGCAAAAACCATTACATGGAAGTGTGCTTCTAAAGGCTACAGAGAGGATTATAAGAGGGTTATGGGGAGCTTGGGGCCCCTTGGGAAGATTCTAGAGAGATTAGGGAAGAGTTTGGACGAACTATAAAGGCTTTTAGTGAGGATTAAGTGGTAGCTTGGGTGGGTTTATATAGGAAATGTGACGGAATTCTTTATTATTTAGGTTTGGGTACCCTTACAATAAATTAATCCAAACCAAAAACCATCCCATGGTTTTTTCCCATTGTTTTTGGAAAAGGTAATAGTAAAATAATATTTTATAATCCCAAAGCCCAATATTCTTAAAATAATAGGGTTGCTTATGTGGAGGTGAGTCACACTTCTATGGAAATTAATTTAAAAAGACAAGGTGTTTAATAAGCCTTTAGGGGTCCATTGATTCATTGAAAAGTAGGTCAAATAAAACCAAAATCACATTATTTTAATGGTGAAACATATATTGGCTGAACGTAAAGATTATAGTATTTTATTACATCACTATGGGGTCATCATGATGTCATAAAACACATTATGCATTTAAACAGTAATTAATTTGTACCCAACAATTTGACTGTCCCAGAAAATTATGAAAAATTCACCGTTGGATAATTTCGACATCCTGATTCCTGAAATAGCATTTATTTTATATAAATAATTTTCTAAATATGTTAATTTTAACTTTTAAAATAAAAACTGACATTTATCGCAAATTCACGGGTTTTGACAGAAATGGCTTTCAAACCTTAATAAAAATTATAATTGCATTCATAAAATTATAAGATCATTTATATTTAATAATAATTAATATAATGATAATAATAATATTTTATTAAAATATTATTTAATTAAAAAATCACTTAATTTAAAAAAAATGAATTCTTAATTATATAATAACTAAAAATAGTGTTTGTACTTTAGAAACTATTTACAATTTATCGATAATGAAAAGAAGGTATATTTATTATTATATACAAAAATAATATACATGAACATAGTAATAGTGATTTGTTACATAACCCCTTAAAACATCCGCTTAAGACCTAAGGGTATGGTGTGTTATGGTGACAGACTCTTGGGGTGGCTCGGATAACATCGCTCGAGTGGTAATTTATATCACCTTCCACTTATCCCATAGACGGTCTCGTTCGAGCTTGACATGATGAAACTCATCTTGGGCTTGGTAAAGAGAGAAGCCCAAGGATGCCACCTCTTTTCCAAGCTCCAAAAAATGGGCTTCGTATAGAGCAATTCTTCTGGATGAGGCCATCACTTCTTTCGTCTTAGTAAATTGGATTTGTTAAAGACCTATATTTATACAAATCATGTAATCACTATTCAATGGATATATTAGAAACAGTCAAAATTATTAACATAAAACCAAATAAGTTGAAATTTTATATAATCCTAAAGAGAAATTTAATTAGATCAAGTGGGATTTCCATTAATAAAACTTTTGGTAGTTATAGGATACCTAAACTAACCTTGGGATGTATGAGGTAGATAATTACAGCTTGGGGTTTGTGAAGGGACATGTGACCCTATATAGAACTATAACATTTTGGATATCTCTCTTATTATGATTATGATGGATTATCATATGGTACCCTCATAGAAAACAACCAATGTAATATACCCATACTGAAATATAATCTTAAAAATTGTGATTTATTGATCAAACATTACATTGAAAAAAGTACACGTCTCGTAGAATGTGCATATAATCTATCCCACTAAGTCGGGATCTGTCATATCCCTTCCGTCTGACAAGATATTTTCATCTCTATTTACCCAATTTTTGATAAAGATACTAATTTCGTGGTGTATTTTTTTATTAATTATGAATTTTTAATCAAACTACTTGTGTTTACCCTGTTATGTTTAGTGGAAATGACTTGAAACACATCGAATGTGGGATCACATGGTTTACTGGGTATGAACTACATATACATGTTGAGATGGCTAAAAATGATCACATAATGTGTGTACCCCCAACATGGTTCATTATATTTAATGTCCGATATAAACCCCATACACCACTCAAAAAGGGAAACATAGTTTGTGCTCTTCTGAATTACACATCATGTTGTTGGGATTAACTATGATTTCTATATTCATCTACACATTTCTTTCTACTTCTTTATCTCCTTATCATATAATGTTAATATTGTTTGAATTAACATATGCATTTTGACTAATCACATGACATTATCGATGGATAGAATCTAGCCTCCTTTTATTATAAATCACATGTTATTTCATCACCGTATTTTATATATGATCCATCTCATAAACCCACCCAAATCTAAAGTGCATCATATTTTCCCAATCACTATCATTCTTATATCTTATCTCTAATCACATCACTAATACCATATTAATGATATGTTACATCAATGGGTGATTACAAAAAAATAGTGTTCCTACCTATACTCTTATAATTATCTAATAAAAATAACGACGATAAACATTCCAGAATAGAGGGAGAAAGGAACAAAACAAAAATATTATAAATGATCATTATACATTAGTTAGATTTTCCATCATTCATTAATGGAAAAAATTTGATGATGTAATGGGATTTTAGAAGAACTATCAATCCTAAATGCAATACCAAAAAAATTCAAAATTTAATAAAAACAATATATGATCTTATTTATAAAATAATTATTATTCATTCTTTATAGAAAATTAATAATTATGTAAAATTAAGACAATCAATTTCCCAGTCTCGGATTGGATTGCTCGTAAGCATTAAATGAATCTTTTTCAAATTCATTGATGAAATCAATTTTATTCTGATCATTTATCCACAATTTTGTATATTTCATCCAAAAACAACACACATGGATCCTCCTCTATTTCTCTATATCTCAAGGGTTTTAGTGGATAAAACTACTGAATTTCCAATGAGTTATTTAAATAATAATTTTATAAGTTGAATAAATTTATCAGATAATTATTAAAATGATTATTTTTTAAATTTTATTTTCATAATTTTCCATTAAAAACAATAATAAAAGAAAACCTAACACATATATTGATTAGGTTATTCTTAGGGTGAGATTGGAATTCTTGAATTAATTGAGGTCTCTGTTTTCCTACCTGAGACTCTAATCATGAGATATTCTATTAATTTAGATGAATTGTTCACTCATGATATAGTGTGTTTATTAATTTTGATAAATCAATTCTGATAATCCATGGGGCCCTAAATTTCACATCGACACCATGCTTAAATCCAAATATATTTTTCAAAATAGTTTCATTAAGATAAAATAAAGTCATTTCATTTCAATAAAATTTTGGGATTTCCATCTAGAAAGGCACCAAAATACTCAAGGATATGAGGGTACTAATCTCACCTCTCGTTATCATGATCCCATGTGATATCCTAATCATTATTATACTTACAATGCTAAAAAATAAGGGAATCACTCGGAAATGGTCGATATTATCCTATCGATTCTAAATACAAATCAGGTAACCCAAAAGGTAACTTCAGGCTCAATTTTTAGTTCAACCTAGTAAATAACATGAATTAGATTGTGCATGCATCTCCTTTGCTGTAACATGTGGAAACATTCATTCATCATATCTAACTAAAATGGTAATACTATATATTAATCCACCATTCTAACACTATGAAATATATGGAATGGGACTATGAATCAAAGAGATAAATTTTCACATTTAAAAAATCACCATAGGCCTCACTAAGATTAGACATTTAGGAACATATAGTCACTCTAATAAAACTATAAATGCCTTTATTGTCAGTCCACATATTAATTCAAATTATTCTGGTAGTCCTTATCAACCTATAGAATATTATTTCCTTCCCTGATGTCATTTTCACCCAATCATGGAACATAATCATTATATCTCCTAGAATTATCCATCACAACATCGACCATCATATTCACTCATATAACATCATGATTGGTCGATTCTAGTAGTGGAATGATAATTGATATTATATACAAAATCTATGAAGGCAAGGTGATCCTCCTAGATATGGCTAAAATATGACATGCATGCCATCAACATTCCCAACACAATAAGAATGGTCCACCCTATATATCCATTAGTCTGGGTGTGGAACACTATTCTTACCTAAAAATGATTTATAACATATTTTTTTAATCCGCCCCACAGTCAATAAAAGAATTGATAATTATGGTTTTAAAATATATCTAAGGGAACTCTATGAATATGGAATATCTCATGCATGTAAAAACATCCAAAACACTCCACTTATCTCTTATTTAAAATTTCTTGAAAATATGATGAAATAGTGAGTCAATATATGGTCACTGATACAATATCATGAAATCTATGTGATTTGTATAAGTCCCATCATAAAATTGATTGCGATACCATCACACATTCACTCTATTCCCATAAGTATTTGGGAAAACCCATTGTCACCTAATGTATAGAATTAACCTTCTAGTATGTGAGGCCTGGATAGATGAACTCAGTTGCACCTTTAATTATCCCTAGAAACCAAGACATAGATTGATGGTCCGGGTACATATTTTCATCATTTGGACGTACCATCGTGGGGGATATATGAAACTCCCTCGGTACCTCTTCTTATTGAATTACTATTACCATTATCCAATATCATAAAATTATGGTGTGGTCCACACCTTCTTAATATACCTTAGATTTACATCATGTTGAAATCTACGCATGTTGTACATCACAGTCAATGCATCTAGACTATGTTTCCTAGATGCATTAGATAAGTGGTGGTGCCATAAGGATTTACTAAAGATACTCTTATTCACCGTCATCCAAAAGTTTTAACTGTAAATATGAAAACACTTCAACCATCTCACTCAACACCTATTCATAGAATTTTAGAATTTGGGAATCTTCCACCACATTCCTTTTCCTAATAAGTCAAAATATATTATAATCATGGTCATAATAGAAATATATCCATTTCTCTTGCCTCTGGTTATGATATTTCTTATAGATGATATACCTAAGACACTTATGTTTCAAATATATGATGAATCACACTCCTGATAGATAGTTCTTCCAAGCCCTCTGGGTGAAAACAGCTACTATCGAAACTAAATCAAAGGGTACATAATTCTTCTCATAGGGTCTTATATATCATGACCGATGAGAAATAACTTCCATCCTCCACATCAAAACACACCCAAAACTATTTAGTTAGGTATCATAAAACAAAATTTACTCAACTCACTCCAATGGTTGTTTCTTGATGGGTGAACTCATTAATCCCTTCCATAAATATAGATATCCTTGTTGAAACAAAATTTATAACACATTCAGGACAATGAAATCAGAGGTGTTGATATTCTTGATATATTGATCAATAATATATAATAATATTCTACAAAGGAAAGAAATATTCTCACCTAATTCATTCTATTGGGTATATCCAAAGCAAGTTCAACTTCAATATTTGTTGGGTCCACTACCACTCCCTCATATTATATAAAAAGTACTCGGAATTGGACCTCTAAATTCAGGAAAATACCATTAATGATATTCGAAAAATGATGGTTATCTCAGAGTATGTCTATGACCAACCTGGAATGACTAAGTGGATGCTCCTTTAATTCTTAGTATACGATTATTTCACCA
This sequence comes from Viscum album, assembly GCA_963277665.1. Taxonomy (NCBI): domain Eukaryota; kingdom Viridiplantae; phylum Streptophyta; class Magnoliopsida; order Santalales; family Viscaceae; genus Viscum; species Viscum album. The sequence goes on along the minus strand of OY728135.1, from coordinate 439,645,020 downwards.
ATGAAGAATACTATGAAATAGTTCATGATGTGATAAAATAATTGATTCACATGTCCCATGATATCTTCATCGGTGTTTTTCTTACTGAATGTAATCACTAATTAATTATAGTCACTGTCGCACAACCAGAATTTTTTCTTCTTTATATCCTCTTATATAACTCAATGTTGGTGATAAAATAATCTTATATATATCATTTTAGAACCATTTCACACCATTTATCTAGTTTAAGGGGTCATTGATTTTCATAATGGGACATATATTCATGATAATCACCTTAATTAGGTGAGTATTATCCATGATGAAGAAAAGGAAAATAATCTCCTTCTTATTAAACTATAATAGAGCTGCAAAAGGTGACCCACATGGTATAATTATGTGATTCTCTTTTAGATCCTCTAACTGTATCATAATCTCTTTTAATTTAATAGGGGTAATCCCATATAGTGTGAAACAAATCAGTAATGTCTGTGGTTATATTTATGTAGAAGACAATCACCCGATGGGGAGTTAAGAAAAAATCATCCTCATAATCCTCCACTACTTTAAGAAATTGAAGGCCAATAATATCTACTTATTTAAGGTTTATACTATACAACTCAATAAAAATCATCTATATCCTCATTTATATGACCCCAACCATCTCTTCATGATATCCCATCTCACCAATTAATGAAAATATCATCCCTTGTACCTCGATTAACCTATCCTCTACTCAAAATAGTCAATATGTGGATGGGCCTTAGAGAACATGAACATATCCATGATAAAATAATAAATCCTCATAGTGTATATGAAGTGATAAAATGCCAAAAAAATCCCCCAAATAGTTATGTAACACTGTCAATAAATTTGTTTGATCACCAAATATCTCTGTAGGAGTCTATAATATTAATCAAATAGATAAATTCTCTATTGGAATCTGCAAGTATTGATTAATGGATATGGAATGGAAGAAGTAGATTTCTTCTATGTCTGTCAAAATAATTTCAAATGAATACCATAAAAAATCATACATCAGATAATAACTAGATTCTTTATGTTGTAAGACTCAACATTCCATAGATTTACACATCCTAGACCACAGTCTTATAGATTATTATATGAACCACTTAGGGGTGCATGAGGGGGGAAATACGTCAACACATTTGATGCCAGTTTTACCTTTCTCAACAACTTTTCCACACCAGTCACCCTATAGACCTCATTTCTCTTGACACCATATATTGTTTTGTGGAACATCAAAAATACTCATATCTTCTTCACATTAGATCAGAAATACAACTTGATATATCATGTCCTATCATATGTGAATAATGAACTCTCCTTATTATAATTATAAATAAAATTAGATCCCTCATATTTTGACTATCGATCCAGATAATACATATGAAATTGCCTCACATTATTGGATCATTAAATTTAACACTGACTATTGTTTCTGAGGTCTATGATCTAGGGTTCCCACTATAATAAAGAACAATTTCTCACTTATCTTCTATGAAACACTCCATAAACAATTCATTCTTTAGTTTTTGATAGTTATAGGAGATGTAAATGGATACCAATGCATCTCATATATCATAGAGAAATCCATGATGAATGGTATCTGCTCAAATTTATCTAGAATGATCATATCCATATATTACAATGAGAGATTTGTAAAAATCAACTTAGACTCTACAACTATCCGACAACCCATATTGAGCTCTAGAAGCTCCAGAATACACATTTTAAACTACATCAATGGAAGTAAATCCTCTCTAAATATGTTCTTCAATGATATTATATTATAAGTCACATAATTATTCAATTTGATTCTTAAGATCCACTTTCTCACGGGTGGTCAATGAAGAAATCTCACCACATGGACCAGTATCTGGTCAGAAGGGGTCCTAAGAAGGAAGAAAAATCACTCAACCACCTCAAGACGTTCCTATACTATTATGGTGTCTAGGAAACAATAAAATATACTTGTTATTTTACTCTAGAACTTTTGAATAAATATAAAACTATGAGCATAATATTATAGTACCAATATAACAATGAAATTCTCAATAGGAGGAAGTACTATTGGCATGCCACATATATGAACCACCTACTGTATAAGTTCCTTTACCAAGGAATCATTTATATATAGGTAATTACCGTGATCTTACTTTAGAATCTAAGCTATCTATAATCATTTAGGGGTCTAATAATTGTATATGGTCAACAGATCATTTATAGGGAGTTGAATTTAGAAGGAAATCAAAACTACTTCCCATTCTTATATGGTATAAGTACAAATGTTTTCCACGCATCCATTGAATACATGTACTGAGTAAACAAGTAGGTTATCAAGATCTCGTTGAATAGATACATCAGCCACTAGACTATAATGGGGTACCCTATCCGAAGAGAAAAAATCGATACACGTTAACATTTTTCCATCTTTTATAAACCAATCAACTAAATTAGATGATCTAAAAAATATGGTCTTATGAAAATGTAGATTATCATACCAATTTTTCATAAAACAGCCCACTAGTGAAAACCTAGATGACATTAGTCCATGCATGACACCCCAACCCACATCTAATAGGTCAGGTGATGGGGAATAGTTTCAATTATTTATATCACACACATGGGTGTGTGTTTCCTAATGAACCTGAAGACACACATACATCTCTATAGACCATTATAATGATTAATTTTAATAACCAATACTTTAAATTCATTCATAGTAACTAATTCCACATTATAGTATGAAAAAAGTGTGTTTAAATAAAAAATGGGAAAATAAAAGCCAGATATTCTAAAATTTATTCTGACCTATTAATAAAAGGTTTTGATAGAAGAAAAGTAATTATGGGATCTAATCATGGTCTATCATTCCTAACTAAGAAAAATCTTATCCTACTCCAACTAGAAATTAATCGACTATCATGTCCTCTAAATATGAAATTATACTTGTGGGAAGATCCCACGTAAGGGTGATTATAAAAATTCCTAGTAAGCAACTTGAAATCAACAAACACAGTGTATCAAAGAGTGAGTCAACACTAAATAATTATAGATGGATTCAACAAGAAGAAAATAAAATCCAATATATTCTTATAGATAAAATCCATGTCTGAGAGTAAATTCATGACTTCAATACGAAACTAGGGAATCTACTTGATTCTATAAGGTATGAATAATTTTGGAGAACTCATGCCTCATTCATTGTTAACAATTATGGAAATCATTTGAGCATTTTAATCAGTTGGGTTGTCCATTTTTAATATGAACTAAAACTCAAAATATATCAATACACTGGTAGGGAATCATGCCCAACTACCCACTGGGTATACCTAACCTTATCTGAAATAGGCCAGTATGTAGTATATTACACATCCTAGATATAGGATACAAGACTCCCAACCAAACAAAGGGAATAATATGATAAAGTATCATGACCCATATTTCATAGAGGGTTACCTATATCTATATATAAAAAATTATCTAAATAGGTACATAATGTGACTCACTATAGTTGTTTCTATTAATATCATGTTCTCTCACACTGCATGATCTTATCTAGTTACACAGTGTGTCTTAAATACATATTGAGTTCAGAGGTCAGGCTTGTTACTCAGGTATATGCCAGAATCCCATGACTTTATACTCTATAAAGTAGGAGTAGTGTTCCACAAAAATAGATTGTTTGGGGTCCCATATATTCATGGGAATTTATTTTATGTAAATAAAAAGATGGTGGGATAAAAAAACACATTGTGTATGTGTCCACAACACCTCTACTAATATTAAATATTTATTATAAATCATAATCATCCCATAAATTATTACATAACATGTGTTATTCCAAATTACACACCTTATAGTCTAGAAAAAAAATAGATTATTCTATTTTTTTCAAGCCATGCTACTATAGATTTCTCTTCCACAATGTATCCAATCATAGCACTTATATCCAAATTAATGGATCCCCTAATGTCAATAATGAATATATTTCAGTTTCACATTCTTGTATAATTCTCTTCTCCACTCATATCATGTATCTACATGATTCATATCATGAATCCACAATCACCCACACCACTAATATATTTCTATCTTCACCATCATGAATTGATCCTTTCACTAATCCCATCATTCAACACCCTAAAATGATCCATTGAACCAAATATAAATTTCATTAAGAATCGGTTTCATGGGAATCACTAAATCATCAAGAAATCCTAATACTGATGAATAACAATGATAAATTTAGGGAGAAAGGAATGGACCACGAAATAAATAAATAAATGTTATCCAATTAACATTTGGCCTTTTTGTACTTGAATCAAATCAATGTTTCTATGGGGTTTCAAAAGAATGACTAATTTCTTATAGAATGAATTTAAAAATAATTGAAATTTAGCAAAATCCACCACTTAATTCAATTATAAAATAATATACTCTCATTAATCAGTGAAAATCTTGAATGGAGAAAACCAATAAAACACACCCTAACTATGATTGAATCAATCAATAATGATGAAAAAATCTATGTCAATTTCAATCTCAATATCCATTGAAATCAAATTATCGATCAATAAATTTAATTTCATCCACCAATACCAATGTACAAGGAGCATCTTATCATTATTTGAATTTCTAGGGTTTGATTACATAACCCTAATGAATTTCGAAAGAGTGGAATAAAAAATTTTCTTCATGGATGATAAATCTTTTTAGATTATTAATAACTAAAAATTGTTTATTTTTTTATTTTACATGATGTTATACTAGTTACTACCCTAAAATTATATACCTGGCACTTATCAACATTATTTCATGGATAGTTTTAATCCCAAATTTTGAATTACCAGTGTCCTCAATTTTACTATATAACACTCCAATTTGGAGATATTTCATTATTTATGATAAATTAGGCATACATAATATATTATATTTATTATATTTAAAATATAAATACTGAGGAACAATAGGGCCCAAAATTACATAAAACATTAGTAATCAGTATTAAAATATTAATTAAAATATTCCAATGTTTTATATAGAAGAAACAAAGACGTTTCAAAACCTAAACAGGGTTTAAATTATAAACGAGAAAAATGGGGGGAAAGGAAAATATTGACAAGAAGGGAAACCATAGTAATAAAGGGTTTGAGTTATTTTTAAAAATGATATAACATCTATAGAAAAACACATCAAGATATGAAATTTTAATTGCAAAATAATTCCCCCAATTGATGGAGATAAAGTATTTTGAAATTAAATCATACTGTGAGAAACCCCATGATTTTAATAGTGATGTTAAAGATGAATAATTTTAACTCAATGAAGATAATTGTGTTGAAAAATACCCTTATAATTTTTGAATCATTTAAATCAAAATACATTTAAATAAATAACAGCATATTGTTTTTTATAGAAAATGAATTCAAAATATATTGTAAAATACATTTATTAATAATTATTCAAATCATATATATGGTACAATGGTTTACAATATGAAATATGTCTCTTGAAATTAATATTTAGATGAATAAATCATTCCCGTAATTCATAAAATCCAATAAAAGAAAATTAATATCTTATAAAAAAATAAAAAATTTAAATTCTTTTTCACTAACTTTTTCAAATATATTTCATATTATAAACTACATTTATTATTATTCTCTATACTAAATTTTTTCAGTTATTTTCTATATTCAATATTGGTTAAGACTAATCATTAATGTTTTGAAAAGATTCATTATAAATGTGTTCTTCTACATTTTTATAAAAAGTTACATCATTCCTAAATCAAAAAAGTTACTAAAACTGATAATTTTCAATTATTTATATTTTTACCATTACATTTTATGATATTTTTTGTCATGATCTGTAAATATGATATCTTAGATGAGTATGTTTCAATGACTTTTAAATGAAAAGATGTGGGTTTCTTAATTATTGGGATTAGTATTAATCTTATCATTCAATAAAATTAATTAATTAATTATTTACTTATTTATATCATATGTAATAAAAAATTATCTTCACATCGATATCAATGATATTATTTTATACTATTTTTTTTAAGGTGGTTAGATTGACCCAGGAAACAAATTCCATAATTAATGGATGGCTATAAAGTGATTTAGATGTAATATAATTATTCTAGAGAAATAATTAATGTATTTTATATATTTAAATTAATAGATAATAATTTAATTTAATTATAATAACATGTAATGGATGTTAAACTATAACATAGTATGAATAAATTATTTTTCCTTTCAATACTTTTTATTTAGATGGTTAAATTTACAATGACCATTTTGTTCCCATATTATGAAGAGGATTTGAAATTTTTATTTCCAAAATTAAAATAATTTTTAACAATTTATATTTAAACATTGAATTCACCATAAGGACTAAAATTGTATAATAGGTAAGGGAAAATAAATATGAAACTTTCATGGAGGTAGTAGTCTACATGTTTTCAATAATGTTATTTTTTAAGGTAAAATGGGTAATGTGGATAATTATTATTCATAAAATATAAAAATAATAATTTTAGTATAAATAATGAATTAACATTATAAAAATGGGAAAACTTATTTTTAAAGGGATTATAAAAAATAAACATGGTTAGGGAAATTCTACTAATTATGTTGAGAACATGAGATTTTTCAGGGAAATTTCCTTGTCAATAGAGGACATATGACAACTAAATGAAATGATAATATTATAAATTTCACATAGGAATATATGAGGAGAATATGGAAGAGTTTCTATATTAAATTTTATTTTATTAGTGTTTCCTGAATTGGTCTAAGTGGTCTCCATTCATATGTGGTGAAAAATTTTATTTTTGTATATACTACTTCATTAAGTAATGGTATAAAAATATTCGATGTTTTGAGGCTCAAATGGTGGGAAATAATGGAATAATTGACAATTTAAGGACTATATTTCCCTCAAACCATAATTTTTTAGAAAATAGGATTGAACTTATTCTTTTCCCCTTATTTAATATCTTATACCATAAGTAAATTTTTCTGTGATACCTAATTTTAAACCTCACCAATTAATTTTTTAAAAAAAAATTGGAATTATTTCGTCCTTAAAAAATTATAATTACATATATTAATAAAAATTTAGTTTGAAAATTTTTTGTATGATAAAACACACAAAGTATGTGAAAACCTTGTTTAAGAAATGTGTGCTTTTAGGAATAATATTTATTTGTTTCATAAAACTTTCAATTTAGGTTACTTTCCAGACATTAATTTTTTTTATAATAATATTAAATTTTATGTAAAATACAAGGAAAATCCAAAAATCTAAATTTTCCAAAATAATAATTAATTTGAATAATATACCAAAAATGGTTTTATGGGAAAATGTTAACTAAAAACTTATAATGTTTATCATAGATTTTGTAAATTTATCATATAATTTCATGACAAATCATATTAATCATTACCTAAATTTATTAAAATTAATGTTTTATAATAATATTTTAATTTTTACTCTCCTCTTGATATTTTCATAAATTCAAGATTTTAGTAAAAACTATATTTTCACTATTGACAAAAAAAAATTGTTTATAAAAATGTAAATAATTCATCCTATGCTAATTCTGAAATATAAATGTAAAAAATTATGTTCATTTTTAAACAATAAAATTCTAAAATTTATTAATTTTTCATTGAAAATAGATAAAACAATAAAAAATATTTTAATTGAAATATTATGTTTTAAATCATTATTTATTATTAATCCAACATTGTTTCCATTTCTATGTGATTGGAATATTATTGTTGAAAAAAGATTTTTATTTTTATATTTTATAAATAATATTAGTCTAATATATCATGGATCCTATTAGAATGGTGTTGTGTGTGAACAAATATGTATACAAAATGTCTGCTTAATGGAAAATACATAATGAACTATCATGGTGATATATCAACACCTGAGTAAGGTGGTAATTAGTTGTTCGGTTTTCATTATCTATATATTTGCATGTGTGTGATTGAAATCATTGTTAATGCCTTGTGAAGGATGTTTTGATTCCATTGGGAATTGGTGTATTGTTCTTGTCTCATCAAATAACTTTGGAAACCCAATATATTTTGGATTATGTTGAAGTCCTTGGGAGTGGCTGGGTTTAAAAATCCATATGAGGTATTGTGATTTGATGTTTTTGAATGGTTCTCAGTGCACACAAAGATTTTTTTGAATTTCAATGGAATTTTATAAAATGTTCCATAGAATTTTGGTATATTGGATGGATAATGGAAAAATTTGTATGTGTAGTTAATTAAGATATGACCATACGATTATTTAATTTTAATATATCAGTGGTTCTTAGTAGTTAGTCCCTCCTATGATTTTGACATAGATTCGAAAACATATTTGATGGGAAATTCCCATTGACAATATATTGGGAGTTTGTGTTTTGGGAATATTCATGAATCTTAGTATAGGTTTCATGATATTGTTTTGTATTTTTCATATGAGTTAGTTGAAGAAATCAGTTATAAATTTTTATAGTGGCGTACCAATATTTTTTGTGTGACTAAATAGTATTTTTGAACATGTGTGATTTATGATATTGTCAATTCATGCTACGATATTCATTATAGAAATCTGTAAAACATTATGTTTTCTCAGGGAAATTTGAAATAGTTTATGGGTACCAATAAGATGAGTCTTATTGACAAAATGAGTGATATCTAAATTCTTTAGTGGAAAAAACATGTTTCCGGTCATTGGGGATGACTGGGGGTTAGTTAGGTTATGTGTTTTATATTAAATCTTGTCTGATAGAAAAAGCTCAACAGTTATGACATATTGATTATATAGAGTTGGTTTAAATTATTAGATCATAGGTATGGGAAATTTCCAATATTATTTTAGTGTTTTTTCATAGTTTTATATGTGGGATAGAGGTATAGGGAATACTATAATGGGGAATGATCTAATTACCCCTAGTGTGTGACATGTGAGTTAGGTATGTCGAGATTAATTTTAGGATGTAGGACAACCATTATAGTTGGTGGGACAATTAATTTAATGATGATTGAGATTAAGGTATACTAAATAATATATGGATTCATGGTATGGAAGAATTTTTCTATTTTATTACAAAAATGTTTACCATTAGTATATTCGTCGGCTAAGAGGGAATGGGATTTGTTTAACATATTGGATGAAGTTCGTGTGTCCTCATAATGTCTTCTTATTAAGGAATTACTATGTGGATCATGATTTAGCTTATTAGTTATCAAATTATATTTTTTGGAAATGAATGCATGAATTTTCAAATATGAATATTTTCAATCAATTGGTTATTTGAATGTTATTTTACAATAAGAAACTCAATTTTGTTTTGATTGGTTTTTGTACAACATCGATCCATCAGTTTTCCAAAAAAAATCCTGGTAGTCTTGATTGAACATCGGTGTGGTGGAGTAACGATTAGTTAGAATCAAAAATAAGTAATGAAATAGGATTTTAATGGTTTTATTGATATTTTGATCGATTATCCTATATGATTTTAAATAACGATAAGGCCCTTGGTGAGGAGTTTTTTATAACCTACATCATTAATGGTTATATTTTTTAGAGGAAATTTAAATTTTGATCCTTATGGTTTAGTTATTTAAATATATGAAATTTAAATTGAATTTCTACGATTTTGAACATCTCTTTGAGATGTTTTATGGTGTATCATGATGATTTAGTAGTGTGTTGAGCATTCATATTAAGGGAAGGGTAGGTTTTTAATTGAATTTGTTTCTTCAGTTACCACTAGTAACCCATTACGGAGCCACAAAGAATATGGTTTTGATATTAGGGTCATCGCGTCCCCTAGAGATCCACCATGTTGTCATTGAAACTCCATTATGTGAAAATTCAAGTTCTATGTAATTATTTTAGCATTATTGTGTTCGGAATTATTTTCTAGCTTATTTTTTTGTTAGGGAACACTCATTATTTCAGGGTTTACCACCCAGTCATCAACACTTGATGATTTTACTGACCACTACCTCTATCATTCTCCCATTGTGAGCCCTATTTAAACATTGATTTGTGGTTGTTATTTACATAAAAAGTAATGTGATCCTCCGTATGCATTCTTTTTTATCCTTTCTTCGGTTATTTCTATAATATTTCTTTTGATTTAGTTGAGGTATTAATTTTTTTTCCAACATATAGAGCATAATCATCCTAATATTATAATAATTTGTGATGTTATGACTTGATGATATATAAACAGGTGGAATCCCACCCATTTCTGAAATTTTATAAAAGTACATATATATTTTATTTTATTTGGGGTACCACTTAACTATCATGGAATTGGATATTTATTGACTATTTTATGATTGAGATTTTGATCATAGGGTTGATTGGTTCTTGAAACAAGTTATTGACATTTTCTTACCCAGGGTTTAATCCATCGAACACAACTCATTGAGTTTTTTATAATTATGACTAATTCAGTAGAATTTTAAAATTATTTATAAATTCATATAATTAATTTTTTTCATGTTTCATGATTTGATGGATTTATAAATATTCAACACATAGTCTATACCTAGGAGTGGCTCTATAATGATAGCCTTAAGGATGGTAACTCAATTTTAGTGGTATCTGATCCCTTTTATATTTAACCACAGGGTTGTATACATGTCCATTTAATTATTTTTCCTCATTTAAGGTTTATAATTTAGTAATTGGGAACCTCTGAGATAGATATATAGAAATAAAATTAGGCCTAAACTTTTTTGATGTTCTACGTGTTTTTTTCATGGGTAAGAGCTTATGTGATTCCTTGGAGCTATGAAACCAAATCGTTTAAGGTTTTGAATTTATTGTTGGAAACAAAAGTGGTCGTAAATCATATGATGAGTTATGTTAGGGATTAAGTGATCCATAATCAGTTTGTGTAGGGGATAATAAGGGGAAAACTTAAATATTGGACAAATTGGTCTTCAAGTATGATTAGAATGATAATGGATATGTAAATAACCTTCAAAAAATGTAACATGTCATGTTATGAGGGTGGTATGATGGTAACTAGGCATGTTATCCATTGTAACAAGAATGGACTCAAATGTTAGTTTAAATAGATCATAGTTTGGGAAACTTCTCTCTCTTGATAGTGATTAGTGGTAAAGTGGAAATTTTGAATCTTGGTATATAAAACTTCTCTTGGATTGGGATTAAATAACTATATATATATATAGAATTATTTTCGGTTCCTTAAATCTCCAAAAACAATATTAATATACTTCCATTTATTTGGAAAAGGGTAAAAAGGAAATCCAAAAGAAGATTCAAGAAAATGTTCAAAGGGAGGCGACAGCGAAGCACAAATCCCTTCGTGAACCACCACTCCACATAGAAATCCATTCATTCACAAAGATCCCATGAATGAAAATAGTAAATGGGAGAATGTATGTTATTTATTCCCCCAGAAAAGAATATACCTCATGAAATAAATAGTTCATGAAACATTGTGGTGCTATCTCCCCCATAAAAGAAACCTAAATCATTAGAGGGACTGAAACAGTGACTAATAACACCATGATTGAAAATTTCCAATGAAGTAAATGGATCACAGGAAATTGGTGTACCATCAGTTAATGTAAACTATAGGAAGTTGTTTGTAGAACTGAGGCAGTAATTTCAACCCCTTAAATAATGTTCCTTATGAATAAGTAATTAGTGGGCTGGGGAATCACCTGTGGCCCCTACAAAATAAGGCTCGTAGCCCACTATGAATGGCTGGACACACTAGTGTCTAGTCTCTCTACTCTTCTACAATTTTACCATAAGATATAACTATAAAGGGATCAACACCTAATTGTATGGACTAAAAAGAGATGAATAAAGGAAACAAAAAAATCAGAGCCCTTCAAAGATTCCCTATAGGAAAAACATTCTTCAAAGCATTAAGGAGGAAATAATAAATCATCAGGTATCCTATGAAACCAATGTCCCTTTGTAACCCCCTGAACCCAGTTGCCCAGATTCATTGCATTATTACGTAACATTGGCATGATCACAAAATATCAAGTCTCGAAAGACCGATTAGTTTAGTAGCCTTAGAAACACTAGATACATTCATAAATGTAACATTACTTCATAAAGTGAAAAATCACAATAACAAAGTCTCCATACTCCACACTCCTATCCCCTTCAGACTGTCCTTGTAGGTCAGTCATAAAATATTTCTTTACATCCTGGAAAAATAAAACATAGAAAGGGGTGAGTTCAGATGCTCAGTAAGGATAACAATACAGTGGAAACTTTCATAAATAAACATAAACATTTAAGGTAATGTATAACTAAAACAAAACCCTTTTAAACTTGAAATTCAGTATAATATAGAAAAAATAAAATGAAATAATGCCATTTACTTATTCACATGGATATTCTACTAGTAGAATAATCACATGCAATATCAATAACTACTTTCATAAAGATGGAATGCTTAATTCCAGACTATCATAACCACATAGTGAAGGCCTTGTGCCAAGACTACAAATACGATTTTGTCAAGGCCCTATGCCAAGACACTAGTTTGTCTCATGAGACCTACTGATTCATCGAGGAGCTATGGAGGGCTCCACCCTTCACTTATTATGTTCAATGAATTCCTTATATGAAAAGGTTTAAACATATGATAAACCATAACATAATTGTATCACATAGAACATGCATAAAGGAAACATAACATTTACACATTTAAATCACAAGATATCAATAAAACAAATTGATATAATAAAAAAATTATCAAAACCATTTTCAATACCCAAATAAATGAAAATTAAAACATGGACTTTTTTTCATTAAAAAAAGTTATGTCTTATAGAGGAAGCTGAAACTCAAATAATGGTCACGGTGGCTGAGAAGTCGTTGTTGCCGCATACGTACGGAAAAAAACATTCCTTTTTGTATTTTATTAAAACGCTTCATATAAAAAATATTCCTTTTGAATAAAAATAATCTTCAATGGGGATTATACAACCTATAAAAGAATGTTGTGTATAAAACAAAATATGCATCAATGAAAGGAGATTGAGACGAAGTCCCTTACCTCATGTCCGATTTGACTCAATCATTCATTGATCTCTAGAATAATAAACTAGAGTTAATATATACTTTCTTAAGAACCTTTTTCAAGTTAATTTTCCCTTTTATATCACTTATTACCATGTTATTAAAATTATGTAGTCATTTAAGTTAATAACGGTCGTTTTGTCGATCTTTAGTACTTGAGTCTAAAATAAACTTCTTATAATTACAAGTAGACTATGTGGTAAAATATCAATTAGATCCAGAATTATATACATGATGTAGATATCATATATATCATATATATCCAGCATATACATGCATTTATAATAATAAAAAGCATTTAGGTGTAAGAAATGAAATGCACTGTTCACAGAGACGGTAAGTCGTACGTACGCATGAACTCTACTTTCATTACTATTTCGTATTTCATGGAATGAAATAGTAATGATATAAAGGTATATTATAATTCTGGTATAATATCATATATAATATCATTTACTCCATCATTTATACATCCCACATATGGAATTAACGATTCAAATCACATTGAGGGGGCGGTAGTCCGCACATCCTAAAATGAAATTATCACGTTTACCCATAATGGAAATCATAAAGGTATGCCATAAATTAAAATTATAGAAGCATAAAGAAAACATAAATATAATATATATCATGTATAAATATAGTTACATATTAATGGCCACCATAAATGGTGTTAAAAGAATATTGAACAATCATCGTTTCGTGAGGCAATAATTTCCCACCCACAGAAACAGTATGTTCTTTAACCATTAGACGAAGGGGTGTGTAGGTGTAAATCAAATACCTATCATAAAAACATACTCGTATATTGAATATACTTTTTTTTACAAAATAAAGGAATAAAAAGAGTTTAAGGGGTTGGAGATGCAAAATAAAACAAAAGAACATAAGAGAAGACATTACCTTTAAATCGGGTAACTCTTTTTGATTTGAGCCCAAGGCTTCCTTGTGAAGACTTATTCCCAAATTGAGGTTTCTAGGAGTAAGAGAGAGAAGTTGATAGAGTATTTTGGCAGAGTTTGGCCGAGCCAAATGGCTATGGATGTGTCAATAAGGTTGTAGAGGTGGGGGCCTTTTATAAGAGGAGTGGAGGGGCACTCCTGGAAAGTCACGAAATGGTACTTTATTATATAATGAGTTTCGGATTTTTAAGGTCCCACAATTATATATTTCGAGGATATGGTGATAAGGGTTAGAAATATACTCGTCCAATATGGTTTAGACAAGTTTAAGTCTTATATGTTACCTTATCATTTGTTTTATTTGAATCGTTCATTAATGAGGTAATCGCTGCATCACCATGGTGTCATAAATAAATTTATTTATTTAATGTCTAAAAATTATAAAGAAAATTACCATGATGTAGGAAATATTTGTATCTTTAGAATTAATATTTATACTATAAATGTTAACTTATATAACACCATGTAATAATTTTTGTAGTAAAACAACACAAGTTTGTGAAAATTTTATTTTTACATTAAATAAAAAGTTATTAATGTCATTTTCTTACCCAAGTGGCTCCAAGGGGTCCCCAAGTTGACCCATGGATTTTATTGGTCGTCCATGACTAATCCAATAAGCGTATGACAAGTCTAAAGGTAATTTCATACTATTATAACATTATATTTACCATAAATTACACTAATTACCTTTAATCGCGATTAATAAAACTTAAAAGTTACTATTCACTATAAATTATTTTCATCCCATTGAACCACATTTTACTTACTAATGATAGATATGTATGTTGGATTTTTGAAATTCAATTCACAGAAGTAGTAAAGTTTCATTTAAACGAAAAATTAGTTTTTTAACTACCACTTAGTGGTTTCACTATTCATCAAAAATTGATGTTTTTCAGAAAAATACCAAAAATTACCCCTAAGATATATTTGATATTCCTAATTCAAAAATTATATATATTTTACAAAATTCAAAATATATAATTTTAATTAATTAATTTAGTAATTCATTTCCGTTGTAACAAACAAATAGCGTGTTTTTAAGAAACAATATATATCAAAAGATAGACAATTGTTTATGTCCAATTTCAAAGTGAAATTAATTATAATAACCACCATTGGATGAAAAGGTTAAAAAATATTCTAATTATAATTTAAAACCACTAAATCCTATAATTTATCACTATAAATTATTTTGATTAAAAAAGTTGTTTTTATGTATTGTTTTTCTAAACATAGAAAATTGGTTGTTCTCAGAAAATTGCAAAAAATAAACCATAGGATAACTTCGATATTTTAAATAAAAAAATGAAGTCCATTTTGAATTAAACAATTTATATAATTTTAAAAAATGGGTATTACTATTCATAACGGCAACTTTGATTGGTCGCGCTGTGTTAGTATTCTTGGAAACACTAGATACAATCATAAATTTTACATTACATCATAAAGTGAAAAATCATAATAACATAGTCTCCATATTCCACACTCATATCCCCTTAATAATATCCTTGTAGGACATTCCTTAAATATTTCTTCACATCCATGGAAAATAAAACATAGAAATGGGTGAGCTCAGATGCTCAGTAAGGATAACCATACAGCAGAAACTTTCATAAATAAACATAAACATTTAAGAAAATGTATAACTAAAACAAAAGCCTTTTAATCTTGAACTTCAACATAATATTACAAAAATAAAATGAAATAATTCCATTTACTTATTCCGGTTTATATTCTACTAGTCGACTAATCACATGCAATATCAATAACCACTTTCATAATGATGGAATGCTTAATGTCAGACTATCATAACCACATAGTCAAGGCCTTGTGCCAAGACTACAAATAAGATTTTGTGAGGGCCTTGTGCGAAGACACTAGTGTGTCTCGTGATACCTATAAATGCATCGAGGAGTTATGGCGGGCTCTAACCATCACTTATTAAGTCCAATACATTCCTTATATGAAAAGGTTTAAACATATGATAATCCATAACATAATCGTATCACATAAAACATGCATAAAGGAAACATAACATTTCCACATTTCAGTCTCATGATATCAATAAAACAAATTGATATAATAAAAACATTATCAAAACCATTTTCAATACCATAATAAATGAAAATTAAAACATGGTATTTATTTTTCATTTAAAAAAATTTATGGCTTGTAGAGGAAGCCTAACTCAAATAATGGTCATGGTGGTGGAGAAGTCATTGTCACCGCATACGTATGAAAAAAAACATTCCTTTTGTCGTTTAATAAAACGCTTCATATAAAAAAGATTCCTTATGAATAAACTTAAAATTCAAATGGTTTTAAAAAACATATAAAACAAAGTTGTGTATAAAACAAAATATGCCGCAATGAAAGGAGATTGAGACGAAGTCCCTTACCTCGTGTCCGACTTGACTCGGTCGTTCATTAATCTCCTAAATAATAAACTATAGTTAATCTATACCTTCTTAAGAAAACTTTTCAAGTTCATTATCACTTTTATATCACTTATTACCTTGATATGAAAATTATGTAGTCATTTAATTTAATAACGGTCGTTTTGTCGATCTTTGGTACTTGAGTCAACAATAAACATCTTATAATTACAAGTTGTTTATGTGGTAAAATATCTATTATATCCAGAATTATATTCATGATGTAGATATCACATATATCATATATATCCAGTATATACATGAATTTTTAATATTACATAACATTTAGGGGTAAGAAATGAAATGCACCGTTCATGGAGACGGTTAGTCGTACGTACGCATGAACGCTACATTCATTTCTATTTTGTATTTAATGGAATAAAGTCATAATTATATAATTATATATTATAATTCCAATATAATATCATATATAATATCATTTACTCCATATTTTATATTTCCCGCATATGGCATTAACGATTCAAATCACTTTGAGGGGGCGGTAGTCCGCACTTCCTAAAATGAAATTACCACGTTTACCCATAATGGAAATCATAAAGGTATTACATAAATGAAAAATACAGAAGCATAAGGAAAACATAGATATAATATATATCATATATAAATATAGTGACGTCTTAATGGCCACCATGAGAGGTGTTAAAAGAATATTGAACAATCATCATTTCGTGAGGCAGTAATTCGCCACCCACAGAAACAGTATGTTCTTTAACCATTAGATGAATGTGTGTGTAATTTTAAATCAAATAATTATCATAAAAACATCCTAGTATATTTAAGATACTGTTTTTGTTACAAAATAAGGGAATAAAAAGATTTTAATGGGTTGGAGTAGCTAAAAAAACAAAAGAACAACAGAGAAGACATTACCTTTAAATCGGGTAACTCTTTTTGATTTGAGCCAAAGGCTTCATTGGGAAGACTTCTGCCCAAAGTGAGGCTTATATGAGTAAGAGAGGGAAGTTGAGATAGTATTTTGGCAGAGTTTTTCGGAGCTAAATGGATTTGATGGTGTGAATAAAGATGTAGAGGTGGGGGCCTTTTATAAAAGGAGTGGAGGGGCACTCTTGGAAAGTCAAGAAATGTTACTTTATTATATAATGCGTTTCTGGTTTTAAAGGTCCCATAATTATATATTTCAAGGATAAGGTGATAAGGGTTTGAAATATACTCATCCAATAGGGTTTATAAAGGTGTAAGTCTAATATTTTACCTTATCTTTCCATTTTATTTAAATCGTTCAATAATGAGGTAATCACTGCATCATCATGGTGTCAAAAATAAATTTATTTATTTAATGTCTAAAAATTATAAAAAATGTTTCTATGATGTAGGAAATATTTTTATCTTAACAATTAATATTTACAGTCTAAAAGTTAACTTATATAACCCCATTTATTAATTTTTTTAGTAAAACAACACATGTTTGGGACAATTTTATGTTTAATTTAAATAAAAAGTTATTAATGTCATTTTCTTACCCAAGTGGCTCCATGGGGTCCCCAAGTTGACCCATGGATTGTCTTGGCCGGCCATGACTCATAAAATAAAGGTAGGACAAGTGTAATGGTAATTTCTTATTATTATAACATCATATTTACCTTAATTTATACTGATTAACTTTAATCGTGAATAATAAAACATAAAAGTTACTATTCACCAAAAATTATTTTCATCCCATTGAACCCCATTTTACGTACTAATGACAACCATGTATGTCAGAATTTTTAAATTCAATACACTGAAGTCGTAATGTTTCATTTAAATGAAAAAATAGTTTTTTAACTACCACTTAGTGGTTTCACTATTCATCAAAAATTGAGGTTTTTCAGAAAAATACAAAAAATTAACCCTATGCTATATTTGATATTCCTAATTCAAAAATGATATTTATTTTAAAAAAATCTAAACAAATAAGTTGATTTAATTAATTTAATAATTAATTCCCACTGACACAATAAATAGGTTTTTTTAAGAAACAATATATATCAAAAGATTAACAATTGTTTATGTCCAATTTCAAAGTGAAATTAATTCTATTGACCACCATTGGATGTATTAGTTAAAATATATTCTAATTATACTTTATAACCACTCAATCCTATAATTTATCACTATATTTTTTTTATAAAAGTTTTTTTTATGTATTGTTTTTCTGTACATAGAAAATTGGATGTTCTCAGAAAATTTCAAAAAATTCACCGTAGGATAATTTCGATATTGCGAATACAAAAATTAAGTCCATTTTGAAATATAAAATTTAAATAATTTCAAAAGGTGGTTATTACTATTCATAATAGCTAATTTGATTGGTCGCGGTGTGTTAGAATCTCAAACTTGCATACAATGCAAGCTATTGAATTATTGAAAGATAAGCGTATCGTGAATGCTTGGGGTGTTACACCAATTGCATAAAAAATCACACAAGGTGAAAACTGATGGTCCTTTTGTGATTTTTCAACCTGAATATCAAATATATATGGTGGTGGAACCCTTCCCCACTTAGAAAAATGCTATATGGGAGGAACCAGGCCCCATAAAGTAAAATGCTACAGGGGAAGAACCTAGCCCTGTGAAGAAAAATGCTATATGGGAAGAACCTAGTCTGGTGATCTTAACTTATATAAAGGCTAAACATAGGACTGTATATCACAAATCTATGTGGATGTTCCCCTTAATAGGATAGAAATATGATATAGAGAGGAAACCTCATCCCACTTAAGAAGATGTTACGCTGAATAAGGAATCCTTAGGGGTGCTAAACTATAGCTCCCATCAATCTCTTATGTTGTATCATTAGTACCCATGTTGGACCATATAAAAACCAATAATTTTGAATTAGGATAAGTTCCATTCCAAATACACCTTATATGTATTATATGATCATGGGGAACATCAGCATGTCCTTTTTAGGTTACATACCAATGGTAATTGGGATCACATGGGCATCACCAACAATAGGGATGACCCTTAGAATGACCTCAGTTTTAAATTCTCATGGTAATGAGGGTTCTAATCTAGGTCCACTCACATGATCCTCCTTTTTATATAGATTTAGTGGAACCATCGATCTTTAACTTTTATGAGTCCCTATGTTGAACATTCATCTCTTTCATGGAACCAATTTTAGGGATCCCCTCCTAATGTATTTTCTTATGCTTCCATGTGGTGGTATCACTTTTTCTCCCCTTCACCTCTACTCAGGACATGTCTTGATAGATCTCTGAATGTGACTATCATGGATATGAGAAAAATATAGGAAACAAGAACATCCAAATCACTCACTCTCTCTACCTCCCTCCCTTTGGGCACCAGTACACTCCATCCGGGGATATGTTAAGATCGTGTGATCATTAGATTATATTGATTTCTATTATTTCTCACACCGAACATGACTAGTGTGGGCTTAATGGTTGGTGGATATTATAGAATACGCATGATTCCAAACCTAAAATTGGCCTCCTACATGGTATAATTCCTCGAACCATACTTCCACAATCAAAGGACCATATTCCCAATGAAGGATTACCCAATCAGTATTTTCTAGAGATTTAACCCCAACATCAATCTACATAGGGAACTTCCAAGTGTAAACCCCAACCATGTCCCTCCAAATGGGAAGCTTCCATGTGAATGACCCAACAAAATACAATCCAAAGGGTCCTTATCTTTAGATGTATGACCCATGTCAAATTGAACAATGTTTTCATTGATTCGCAACTAATTGGGATACATAGGAATCTTTCCTAAGGTATGAATTGAGAACCCATTCCACCCTAAGGTTCTATAGTTCATATTATCATTATGGTCACATCCACCAAATAGACCGTATATATCATAGGTTACTGAGGGTATGTGAGAATAAGTCCCACGCCATCTTTTACCAGGAAACCATCACCTAGAAATCCTTTCCATGTGACGTCAAACTGCATGCTGGTTCCTTATCACAATGCATTAAATTTTTATGTGTCTACTTAAGAAATTCTGAACTAAGTGGGTTATGATTCCTCTCATTATGATACAAAAGAATCCCATTTAATGTGTTTGACCCCAAAATGAAAACAACTCCCCCCCCCCCCTCATATGATGATAAACTTCAAAGCATCCCATTGGGAGGCTTAAAACTAATATCATCTGAATAAACGACTAGAAGAACCATGATTTTTCCTCAAAAGGGAAAACTTTGATGGATATCCTTGGATATATATATATATATATATATATATATCCATTTATTGACAACATATGATACATATAAATGATTCCAAACCCATGCCTAGTAATAATGAGTAGTTACCAAGGGGTAATCCGTGTATCGATACATGGGAATGATCCATGGATTTTTAAACATATAATTAATCTACAAAAGAGTCCAAAAAAAGAAAACAGTTCCTCACAAAAGGGTGTAATGGGGATGAAATCCCATCCTCTCAACCCATGTGATTTCTCATGTTTCATTGGCCAGTTTACCTAATGGGAACCACCTTTGGAAATTATGTCCATGAATCATGGACATATGAGCCATTAGGTGTTTCCATATCCATGAACAAAACCTATTGGAGACCATTCAAAGACCATGTACCCAATGTCAATGATTCCACACTATTCTATACATTGAAATAAATTATTTATGACATCAACACATCTTCGAGGGAGGAAAAATAGTGAACCCGACGTGAATCGTTAACCAAGGTGGTGGTGTTACCCCTCTCCATTGCCCATTCACATCCAATATGGAAGAGGGTCAAGTGAGACCTTCAATTATGCATGGGGTCATGAGATAATATATTGGTGAGGATGTGTTTTATGTACATGTCACATACATTATAGGTACTCTTCATATCATCCTTCAATCTAATGGAATCACAAATATTTTCATAGACACGTGTGTCTGCTACTGCACTGGATGGGTCCTTCGCAAATAAGTGGAATACATCATACTATAGGATTCATAAATGATGGGTCTCGAAGGCATTGGATAAATAGTATCACCAAAAGGTTACTCTCCCCATACCATAGGAAACAACATAGGCCCTCCAGGACATGATTCCCCACCAGTCGTCTACCCAACAACAATTGGCGGTCAAGAACCAAGAGGCTCCACTAGGTGCCTCCATATTTTTTGGGAGTCTATCCCCATACAATAATAATGATTTTCTCCCATATCTTATGGAGTTTTATGAATTCATCACCATTGACATTATCCCTACATCATAGGGGCCTCTCCCAATGGCCCCTTCTCGAAATCATCACCACCAATGATGTGTTCCAAACATCTTCATTATAAAGAGTATACTACCCTATGTGAACCAGGTGATGGAAATAAGGCCCAAGTCCCTAGGGTGGCCCATAGAGGGTGATGATCATATAATATAGATTACTCTATCATCCTAAATCTTGATTAATATTCTCTCTAGGTAAATACAGTGGAAATCCACAAGTAGATGTATATTTCATCCAACCTTATTGAACTCCATCAATAAAATGTGATGGAATATTATAGTAAGATGTATATTCCTACCAAGGAACCTAAATCCCACTATTTAAATACATAGTACATGAACATATAAAATAACTACTCATAAATATGAATCTTCTCCGTCAAATTTGGCATCAAGCTATGAGAAGGCCCAAATCTCTACTATTTCCCACAAAACATGTCATAAAAATAGGGTGGGAAATTACAGGTAGATGTATATTCCTATAAATGATAATTAATCCCTCTGGTAAAATATGACTGTAATGAATGAGAAAAATTATATTCCCTCTCAATCATATCAATACCATCAATAAAATTTTATAGAAACCAAAATCAAGTAGAAGAAAATTCATGTGTATTTAAATAAATCCCATCAGTCAAATACGATGGGAAACAATAAGAAGATGCCAATATATGCTTGCACGTATAAAGCATGCAAGTAAAATACAATAAAAATCATAGAAAATAGATTCAATATTCATGTGATTAGTTTGGGTAAGACTGATATCTCGAAAACCACATAAGATAATTGGTAGTACATATTGGCATATATTGGAAAAGCATAGTAGGCATATATTCCTACTCAGACATCAGAATGGGTATACACTACCATTCCAGCCAAAGATGTCTCTCAACACATCCTGGAAATAATGGAGGATCATATATAAATTCATGACCATATACCATAAACCTTTCAAGATGTAATAACATCCTCAGGAATGGCTATTAATTGGTCCCACAGCCCCACCTCCCCAAGTGGTGTGACTCATACACTAAAATGAGATGGTCACTCTAGAGCAGATAAGAATCTTTTCCCCCATCCAAGTGGTTTGTTGGAAATATTCCATGGTAAATGGACAATATTATTGGGAATAGATTTTTTTTATAACTGGGGGACACCGGTCCACCATGGTGGAAACTCCAGGGAAGGCATATATCACTACCAAAATATAGGTTTCTCGTTGTCATATCTTGAAAGCACCATGAGATCCACTTGAATAGGTGACTATTTATGAAGGTCATCATGTACACGTAGTGTCCCCAGTCACCCACAAGAGGGATCCAAAAAACAAATCACCCCAATGTCAACTAGACAATGAATATCAGATTCATGTCCCAAATCATCTGGAATATGGAGTACATCAATCCATCAAACACCTAGCAATGGTGGATCACGATCCTGGTAATTCATTACCAAAGTAAAAAATGTGGAAGTAGCAGTTGAGAAGGTCCTCTTGTAACATTGTTATGATAAACACTGAAGGTCCTCCCTAAAGAACATTCCAAGAATGCTTACTTCATATACGATAAAAAATTGATCATAATATCTTATATACTAACGAGTTTCATAGTATCCCACCTCATGGATAGAGGATCGAGTAGCAAGAAGGTACCCCTTTCCGTCGTCTTCCCCGGTGGACCCCCATAGTGTATACACTGTAGAAATTCACCATTCCATCAGGCATCATTCTAGGATGGTATTTCTCGACATGTTGGCACCAATTGTTATGGTCCTCCCCGCAGTGACGTCTTGTTGTAGCAAAAAGGTCGTCCCTTTAGTGTCATCCATATGGAAAGTCCAACCATGGGTATATGATGCATAATTTCTACCTTCATTCATACACCATGATATGATGCTAGTCCTCACTGTGGTAACATTCACTAAAATGTTCTGCCCCATATTAATGTTATATATCATTAAGATGGTCATCCCCTTGCTGAATAAAATACAATAAACCCCTCATATGTAGAGGAACTTGGAGTTATGGGGTGAAACGTGTTTGATACCCTTTCAATTACAAGATACATCCTCTCTCACCCAATAGATGTCCCGAGGAAACTCTCCTCTTCTATGATACCCCCAGACCATTCACATATCAAAGAGACCCCTACTAACCTCGCTAATTTAAAAAAATCATCTTGAATCACTCATCTTGAGATGATTATGTTTAATTATCTATGGAGGAAGAACAACATATATGTTTCTCATGAGAAAAAAATTGGCCAATGATGGCATGCCTGTTATATTTTGGTCCAAAACCACTTCTTTGTTTGTTATACCAATGTAATTTTTAGAAGAATGAATACATAACATTCATCTCAATCTAGGTACAACTCTTATCCATGTAAAATAAAAATTATTTCCCAAAAATGGGTATTCATAACATGTCAAAATATTGGTAGAGATTAATAATCAAATTAACATGGAAACTCTTATGTCAGTGTGGTGACCACAATAAAAGAGGCAGTAGCATGTTCTCCAATTAACCTACCTCAATGCACAGTATACGTTGTGTTATGTTATTGGAAATTCCATGCAAGGTATTCATATTCAGATATGGGGATAACACATATCTTCTTATTTTAGCCCATGACCCGTTCCGAAGAACCCATTGGAAATAGAAGCCAGTAAGTCAATTATCCCAAGGCATAAATTAAGTGAAATAACTACTCAGTAAAGGTGGAATTACCAATAATAATTGGTCATGAGTAAGTCTCAAAATCATGAGGAACGTTGAGGGAAATACATTAAAAAACACAAGAAATAGGAAAACAATGACATTCATAAGGCTTCTCAATTATGGGATGACAATCATCAAGTACACATAATGTCCCCATAAATAAATAGTTCACATGTAGAACAACACCATATCTAGCTCACACATCAATAAGAATATTTGAGATCAATAATGTGGTCATAATAGTAGAAAGTTCCATAGTACGGGATCATCCCCATCCCATAGGTTTGGGGGAATTTTTAACCCAAAATTCCCTCATAAGACCAACAAATTCAGGTTGATGAACAATACTAGGAGAATGGGAGAAACTACAACCTGAATGGTGGGGGGGAATTTTTACCTCAACCACCCACCCAATTAAAATCTGTCTTTTCCGATTTAAGAAGATGAAAAATATTGAGGTCTCCCATTCCATATCATATATTGACTTATTTCCCCAAAAGGAAGGAAAATGGAAATGCCGTATAGGGGATCCCTCCAAGTTACTCCTAGCTATGTAGCCTTAAGAGGATCCCAGAAGCGAAGGAAGAGATCCAAAAAATGATGAATGTGACCCACCCACCATTCAGTAGCTGGAACAATTCCCACAATGAGTTATTCAATCATGAACAACGTGTACATCAATCCTATGGATCCCACAAAAGATGATGCAGATGTTTAAGGGAATGGTTCCTCCCAGAATCCGATACACACTAAGAATGAATGTGCACTTACCCCAAACCATAGGATCAGCCAAAATTTGGTTGTTCCCCTAATAAATCTTCTACCACATCCTTATAAAATACATAATAGAGAGATTAATATAAGTAAGGTCATATTTTAGCCACCACCTCCTCTTTATTACAACTATCCACTTACAATTGAAAAAATATTTACTCAAAAGGAAGAATAAATGAAAAGTTAAGGAGAATTAATGCTGAGTTCAATCGGTTAGCCATGCTATTAAATATGTTCCTCAAGTAAAGCCTCAACACACACATCCAGTAGATTTAACTCATCTATAAGGGTTTATCACTAAAAATGAATCACGGTTGGGACATCCTCTCAATAGGATTCCCAGACCATTAGTCTACGTGGACCCGATCATAGAAAATAATAAATTTGTCCCTCCAATAAGGAGACAGCTAGAATCAGATCAAGAAAATCCTTAAAATTTGTCCCTAGTTGGTTATCTACCAAATGTAGCCGTAGAACCAGGACATCAAATCATTCCCCTCACTACACCTCTCCAAGAACATGATAAACTGAACGTGCATCATGGACTTATAAGCACAGATGAGTCATTGGTAGCTCTATTGGAATTCATGGAAGAGTATAGGGCACCGGTACAATTGGAACATAAACCCTAACCTAATTAGGTGAGCGACACCCCACTACATCCAATTTTCTAGAGCCTAATGTTTCTAATATTTTATGGTTCAGGTGACTCAGATCAACATCTGATGTTCTGTACATCTTTCTATGATCCCATGATGGGAACACAAGAGCATTAAGAATCAGTGAAACATAAATTATTCTTACAAACCATTCAAGGTTCATCCTTTATATGGTATACAAATTTGTCAACTCAGTTGATAACAGGATGGTAGGATCATCTTGGACAGATCCTCTTCCAGTTCTTCTCAACACTAAAAAAGACAACATTCAGAAACCTCACTAATTACAAACACCAAAAGAATGATAGATTCTCATACTTGATATCTAGATGGAAATGGTTGAAATACTCTTTGAACCAGCCACTCCCCCCATGAGGAGATGTTTTCTATCTTCATCAATATTATCTATGATGATCTGCAAACACCACTCATCCTAGTGGAGTGTACAAGTGTGTTTTATTATGTCCCTAAAATTTGAAAAAGAATGTAAGACTACATATATTTGACTAAGATAACGTCCCAAGTAACTCTTCCGATACCAAGAAAAAGAGTGGGAAAACCTGAGTTGGCATCCATCATGCTTACGGAATCCCATGCATCCTTCCACGCTCCAAGTCCTACACCATATCATGAAATTCCCCTAGGAATCAAAATAAAACCTTTTATTGAGAAGAAGAGAATATGGGACCCATTAGAAATATATTAAAGAAAAATTTGAGTAAAATTCAATCATTATGATATGATCATGTTAGTGGCTACTTTAAAGCCACTATAAACTTCAATTTACTCCAGCTACCCGAGAAGAAATGGGATGATGACATCGGTCTTGATGTACTTCCAGATTATTTCCACTTTCATTGGATATTTCGACACACCATATGTGAATTATTTATCTTTAATGACCTCCTAAAAAAATGTTCCATTACAGGAATTTAAAAATGGGACCACTTCCAGAACAAGTGGTTTAAATTTCCATTACTGACTGTAATAAAGGATATGTGTAGAAAGAAGATTTTATCAAGAAAGAACATAATTTTTATATTTTAATTACTCAAAATAAAATTAATTGAACACATAGTAATTTCCTCATCCCCACAACCCTCCAAAATAAGATCATCTAAAAAGAATTGTGATTATAAAGGCAATTAGATAGCATAGTAATACAACCCTACATCAAAACCAAATTAAGCTTTGATTGTTTCAGATGTTATACCATTATATCTGAAATAATGAGTACCAGCACACCAAAATCATTTGGTTAGTTATAGTAATAATGATATGATGAGTTTTTTATTGGATCATTTAATTTCATTCACATAATGGATCCATTCTCTAACGATGAGTTCAGATATGAGCCCGAGTACCATGCACACGATTGAGGATTCAGAGGAAGAGGTCACATGTGTGGGGGGGTACCAAAAAAGGCATATCCATGATATAATTGAATATTCTAGACACACTCCTGCTCAAAATATCAATGATACAGAAAACCATGGAATATACCTTAATTTTACCTAACAGGAATAGGAAAATTCCCCTTCTCTTTCTAGAATCAACTATGGTCTAATCATTCTAGAATAACTATCAAAAGAAGAACTTCTATTTAATATACCTCTATGTGTAGGATGACCCTCCCAGCCTAGCCCACAAAGAATTGGAACACCTCTAACTCATGTACTAAGGGTTGATCCATCTTCGTAAAATAATAAATCCCTTATAGTTACTTTTAAAGAGAATCCCCACACTAGGAAGCACTGGACTTTAGACCAGAAGTATGATATTCTGAAACAATTTTCCTTAGTATCGGCTAATCTATAAATCATTGATGACTTGTGTTTTTTAAAATACCTCACAGATGTATTATAGAAGATTTTATAAGACCCAAAGATTTTTATTCCGATGTAGTAGTCACTTAGGTTTATCTGATATAAACTGATTTTATATAATTTCATTTAGTTATCTTCTTTACAAATCAAGATAAATAACCTATTGTACAGAGGTAATAAGACCACAATTAATGTCTTGCATGATAAACGGTGTTAATTTCTAGACAATTTTAATTGATAACTACTCAATAGTTAATATCATTATATAATGAACACTTCACCAGTAGGGCTATAATGAAAATAACCCATCACCTTCCTCCATAACACTGCATGGAATTGAAAAAAGTAATTTGAAGCCACTCGGCCAAATCAAGCTTAAGGTCTAAATTGGGGAGCACATAGATGACTCATAAATTCTTGTGGTTTTGTAGAACACAACCTTCAATGTATTTTTATGAATTCCCCAGTTGCACCAACACAAAGAATTTCTCTACTTGAACAATCAATTCATAAAATATTTCATTAATGGAAAACTTGGGATGTTGCACACTGATAAGGCCCCATTCGAAGACTACAAGTCATAGTATATCAATGTAGTATTCTATGAGAATAAAGGGAAGTGACTATTGGTTTATGGTATTTATAGGGTTCTCACCCCTTGAATGGTTTGTAAATGATCCCAACATACCCCTTTGTTTCGTGTGGTTTCCAGTTTTCAGCCTTGAAACACCCAACGGCTCCGTATCTGATGGTGCACAAACCGGCTTTCCAAAGGCAGTCGTTCACCGGATGGTCTGACCAGTAATGCTTAAGAACTCACATTGGAAGAGAGGATGGGATGTCGGGCTCATCGCACCCTTTTGGGGGGAAATTTTTGCCTGTTTCAAGAATCACTTATAGATTTATGATGTATTCATATGTTCGTGAATCAATGGTTTATACCCAAATATAGTATCCACAGATTTAACCCATTATTGGAAATGGTTAGCTGAATGCTGGGGTTTGGAATCATTTATGCCCGAGTTTTACCATCCCTCATTGGATTAATGACCCCGAGGAGTCAGGAATCACTGAGACGGTGCAAGGGGCCGCTCGGTGAACCGACGTGAAGACAGTTGAATCAACCGGTTGTTGGGCTTGAACCTCAGGGAGGCTTCCTATGTACCCTACCTAGGAGACATGGATCAAAGTCCACGTATTTCTTATCGGCTTGGGGATTACACTCTAAAGAGGCCCATGGCGATGGTTTGGGGCTTACACTCTTAGGAGGCCCAAGATGTTGGTAAACCGACATTAAAGGGGGTCAGAATGACCTATTATTGGGCTTGATCCTTGGAGAGGCTTCCTACATACCCTTCCTTGGAGATAGTGATCAATGTCCACATAGTTCGTATCATCTTGGGACTTATGCGTTGAGGTGGCCTGGAATGATGGATTGGGGCTTACACTCTGAAGAATCCCAAGATGCTGGATTGGGGATTACACTCTGAGGAGGCCCAAAATTTGCTATGGGGCTTACACTCTGAGAAGGCCCATAAGAGGATTTCATGGTCAATGCTTACTCTAATCCCAAGTGAGTCATGCTCAATGTGAGAAACATGAGGCAGCTAGGACCAGAGGATCACATCTCGAAAGGTGCGTCCGTGGGAACTTGAGTGGGGCTTACGCATGAGGGCGGACCACAGCGATAGATTTGGGCTTAGATTCTAAGTAGGCCCATAGGTTGGCCTGGGTCTTACACTCTGAGGAGTCCCAAGATTTGGATTGGGGCTTACACTCTGCGGAGGCCCATGGTGATGGATTGGGTCTTACACTCTGGGGAGGCCCATAAGAGGATGTCATGTTCAATGCTCACTCTAAGCCCACGTGAGTCATGCTCGGTGTGAGAAACAAGAGGGAGTAGGGACCTGAGGATCACGTCGCGAAAGGTGCGTCTATGAGAAGTGGAGTGGGACTTACACATGAGGGAAGCCCCTGGCCATAGATTGGGGCTTACACTCTTAGGAGGCCCATATGTTGGATTGGGGCTTACACTTTGAGGAGGCCCAAGATGTGGATTGGGGCTTACACTCTGAGGAGTCCCATGGGGATGTATTGAGGCTTACACTCTGGGGATGCCCATAAGAGGATGTCATTGTCGATGCTCACTCTAAGCCCACTTGAGTCATGCTTGGTGTGAGAAACAAGAGGCAGCAGGGACCAGATGATCACATCGCGAAATGTGCGTCCGTGAGAAGCAAAGTGGGGATTACGCGTGGGGGTGGCCCATAGTGTGGATTGGAGCTTACACTCTGAGATGGCCCATAGGTTGGATTGGGGCTTACACTCTAAGGAGGCCCATACTGATAAAGTGTAGTGGGAGACGGAAAGGGGGTGTTCCTGTCCCCATCTCCACTCTTGCAGTGCATGAGGGCTTCCATCTGATGGGTATTTTACCATCCCTAGGAAGCCCTTGAAAAGTGGAGAGGCAGAAAAGGGATTCTCGCGCTCAGACCCCGCATTACCGTGGGAATTTAAACCGGGCATGCTTCGGGAATCTGCTCAATGGTTGGCAGAACCCCTTCGCCTTGATTTACTGTGGGGATGTGAACTCAAAACGGTGCACTGATGCACCTGAGGGTCACACCACACAGGTCCAGTGGCTCTAGTGGATGCCTCAGCTTGAGGCCAATGAGTAGGCCCATGAGGAGGTCGTGGAGGATTGGGTCGGATCGGGAGGATCTTATGCGGATCGAGGAATGGGAAATCTAGAGGTTTTGGTGCCCTTTGCGTAGGGAAGTGCTATGCGGCTGGAGGAGACGTCTGTGAACTAGGGTGGTCCACGGACTGAGAGACCGTCCGCAAACCAGGAGGGTCCGCGGACTGAGAGACCTTCCGCAAACCAGGAGGGTCTGTGGATTGATTGGAACCCTGTGAACCAAGAAGGTTTAAGGCTCCGGGTTCGATCTATGAACCAAGGTGGTCGACGGAGTGTTCCATGCAGGCAGCGGCGGCCAAGGGCAGCGCTGGCCGGAGGCTCATTGGTCAGGGCTACACCTGCATAGGAGGGTGCAACATGGCATGGTGGATCCAAAAATAGGTATATGCTCCCTAGTCCGTGGGGAGTGCATCCGCGGAGGGGCTATGGTTCGTAGTCTTCTCTTTTTATGTTATTTTGAGTTCTCGGTTCACCAAATTATTATGCATTTTTGATTCCTTATTAGTTCATTCTTAGGTTCATAACTGATGTGGTTCGCGAACTGGAACTTCGCTATTTGCGAAGTCATAGGACTTCCTTCGAAAGCCTTTCACCAGAGCTTGATCGTGCTTCTCTTCTTCCTCCTTCAAATCATCCGAATCATAATCTATGAACCTCTCCTCCTTTCCCCCTGGGTCTCCTTTTACAGAGTGGGGAAAGAGATGTATATGCGGTCACGCGGAACCTTTTGCAGAGGCCCATCCTCAAATACCCAGATTACAGCTGACTTGGTCATTCCTCTATTTGCGGTGGGCATGTAACTCTTCTCCCCCCCGTGAACCGAACTCAAGAAGTGCTTTGTGAACGCGGAGGGTTCCGCCTCTATTTCGCGAATGACTGCAGATGCGGCTTAAACCAGTTGATGCGGTCCACGGCTGGGGCAGTTCATGACAATGAACCGGATTGGCACCCACCCTGCCTTGCGACTTCGGAGGATCTCTACCTCCATTTCGTAATCAACGATGGTTCGCATAGGGGGTGCTTCGCGGGGCCTGGACACGTCGCGTTTTCATTGGACCGGTTCGCAAACCGTTCATGCTTGTTTCTTCTTTAATTTTTCTCCATTCTTTTCCCCAATTCATTGGGGGGTTTGGGTAGAATCTCCTTTTGCAGATTTTTCAAGACCCTACAAATGCCCCCCATCGGAATGGGGTCCGATCGGAACGAAGAGGAGGCCATTCTGATGCAAAGTGGTCCCGAAACTGAGTTGGTTTGCGGTAGGGTAGTGGACCCAATAAGAGACCAAACCCATAAATATGGGGGGCCCTTCATTTGTCCTTTACAGAATTATTCATGAAACCAGAGCTCACTCGCCTCCACGCGCTTGTTCCTTCGGGAAGTTCTTCGT
Source organism: Viscum album (assembly GCA_963277665.1). Classification (NCBI taxonomy): domain Eukaryota; kingdom Viridiplantae; phylum Streptophyta; class Magnoliopsida; order Santalales; family Viscaceae; genus Viscum; species Viscum album. Next base: position 439,613,192 of record OY728135.1, on the reverse strand, counting down.
CTGTGAACCGACTGCAACTTCCGCGAACCATTCCACCTTCGTGGTCCCCTTCACCCGCGATCCAATTCCCCAACCGTGAACCATCACTCTTAATTAATTAAAAAGTAAGTCACGATGGGCCGTAGAGGATCTTGCTTCACGGTTTTAGTGCTCCACGGTTTGGATGCTCCACGGTTAAAATCTCTTGAAATTCAAAAGTTTCGATATCTACGAACTTAATTACTTAAAGTTGGGATAGAAATTCTATGGTGCAACTTGTTTCGCGATTTCCTGGAAAACGCTCTGCAGGCCAGGGTTTCACGGACTGCTTTCATGAAGGGGAGGTTTGCCGGATGTTGTCATCGTGAACCATCCTTCGAGCCCTCCTTGCGGACTTTGCTTATGAAGGATTATCAACTTATCCTCGGCCATATATCTGGTATTTTTGTCCAGATTTTTATTTTGGACTAACCGATTGTTGGCTTTCATTGTGTAGGGAGAAGATATGGTCCCCTATCATTCTGTACCAAGGCCTGATGTAGAGGCGCTCCCAATTGGTTCAAGGAAACGTTTAGCTATTATTTGTAGAGCAGAGAACATCCAAGAGGACCCTAGTCGGTCCATCATTCTTGACAGTGATTCCTTGAAAGACGTGTTCCCTCTTGAGCTCCTGGATTATCCACTATCAAATCGACTTCCACTTCATGGATTCGGTCTTCAAGATGTTGTCCCTATTCCCCCACTTTCTCAGGTCTTCCTTCTCCTTTCATGGAAGTGTCTTCCAAGTGTATTTAGGTGAACCATACCCAATCGGGGGAGATGGTCTCTGACTCTGACCCGAATGACGCCTTTATTTTGAGGGGCTCTGTTTGGACCCAAAGTGATCAGCACGCCCGAAACTTTTATCAGGAAGCTGTGTTCAAGAGTTACCCTTCTATTATCAACCTTTCCTGAGTAGATACCGATGCGAGGTGGGTTCCTAGGTGGGATCTTCGATCTGGAGGGCTCTTCTCAAATGATTGGGCTTGGGCTTTCTGAGTCCATCATCACTGCCGAGAGTTTCCTGAATCACTGGAAGCAGTCAATTTATACTCCGTAGTGTGGGCCTCCCAATTTACCATTTACCCACAATCCATGGTCCTACCATACCTTCTCAGTCGATGGTGTTCAAGCACTAATACACTCCACCATTCCCAAGGTGAAGTTGGTATTATCCTTTGGGATATCCATCAACTGGGAGGACTCTCGATTATTGGCGAAATGTATGACAAATTTTTGCCTGCTCCTAACGCATGGGATGATGTCCAACAAGTGCCTTTATTAGCGAGGGATCTATTGGTTATGACGGAGCAGTCACTGGGTTAGGCATTGCGTGCCCACTCTCTTATTCCCTATATCACCTGGATAGGGTTATTTATGAACACCACTGGTCCAGTACCAAAGATCAAGTTCCCAAGGACTTATCCTTCTCAACAGTCACGAACCTCCCCAGGATCCTACTGGGTGGTTTTGGAGGAAATCGACTACCTTTCATGGGGTTCCGAGGTGCACCCCATTGTGCCGCCTATACATCACCTGGAAGGTTTGTTTGCTATGTTCCTGAGTGTGTGGCTATTTCTTTTTCTAGATATTAATCTCAGCGTTAGGGCTTGCACTCTGATGATGGCAGTTGAGCTGGAAGAGGGCCTCCTGGTGAATTTGGTTGTGCCCCATTGGCTTGCATTTATGAACTGTTGGGTCACAGACAGAAGGGCGGTTCACCCTTCCATCTAAGTTGGTCAATTCAATTTTTGTACGTTGGGTAGCGGATCATTATCGCTGCTATGAGTATCGTCACAACACAGTGATCCCGCTTCCTACTTTTCAGCTTACCCTGCCTGATGTAGCTAGAGTTATCCTGAAATCCCTTAGCCCTGGTGAAGTCATCGAGCTTCTGAGCGACTTTTCCCAGTTTTCATTCACTCCATACCCCTCCCCTTCTGGCATCATAGTTGATAACTGCCAAGGGTTTCTGTAGGAGCGTTCTTACATGATCTCTCTACGGCACGGGTTTCTGTCCGTGCGGATTGACGTGGTTACTATATGAAATCTGTGTGTCCTGTATCATTTTTCTCATCAGTTTGGGTGAATGAAAGTCCAGGTTTCCCTCCCCCTCCTCAGGATCGAGGACTGCACCCGGCCACACTTCGTCAATGGTGGCAGATGCTGACACGGGAGGGATCTGACACGAGTATTCCCCTGCCTGTTCTGGGGGCGGCCGTCGGGCTTTCCATGGAGTATGCAAAGGCTTGGGAAAAATACTATCCCGATGGGATCCTAGGGATGGCCATTCGGAAAGTTCCCAAATCATGAGGTACTATGGTTGTCGCATCTACGACACCTTCCTCATCAGCTCTAAGGGAGGATCAACTAATGGCTCGTCGATCAAAGCGGCTCAGATTATTTTCCGCCCCCAGCCCTACGATGGTAGAAGATCAGGCAGGTTCATCCTTCATGGACGTGGATGAGGATGACCTTGTGGTTCCGGGTCCTAGTGAGACAATCCAGGAAGTTTTTCTCGTCGATACCGGGCTTAACAACTTGATCCCCAAGCCTAAACCGGGGTTAGAGGCTCCAGACATTCCAGCTTCGGAACGGTCTTCTAGCGAGCACATGCATGCACTGGTTGCAATGCTAAATTTTGTTCTCGTGATATCTGGCGAGGACACCAAAGATTATCATTCCATGGCGGACCACCGGGTGGTGCGCAGGTGGGCCTGGCCCTAAATTTTCAAGATTGTTGTCGAAACTCCTCTAGCTGAGATGGAAACTAAGACTGAATCTCTTCAACAGCTCTTCCTGGGTTTGGGGTCGGGTGGCTTTGACTATCGGCAGTTCCATTCCCTTGTTTGACAAGTTGTCATTGCTCATGAGGAATATGCCACTAGTGAATGCAAACTTTCTCACTTCGCTGCTACTCATTACGGGACCCGAGCCTTGGAGGAAGCAATGATACAACTCCAGTAGCTGACGTAACAGGAGGCGACCTCTCAAGATCAGGTGGTCGTTCTATCCTTCGAGTTGCATGAATGTGAAGAACGGGCTTCGATCCCGAGGAATCGGTTGTCAGATATGATCATCTGTATCGAAACCAGTAGAAAGGGATCAATGATCTTTGAATAATAGTGGAGCGTACTCGTCTAGTGGCTGAGATTGAAGCCAGGGAGAAGGCTAGGTTGGAACACCCTTGCAACGACCTCCGCCGCAAAGTTCCTGATCTGGCAGAGAGGGCGAGTCCGGCTCCATTATGACTATCAAAGACACTCATGTACCCTCTGTTTTACATAACCCTCTCCTTTTTTGTGAGGGAGAGACGTCGGCTTGTGGAAGTCCTCCCTTTTTTTTGTTCGAACAAAACATAGTCTCTATCAATTCCTTGTTACTGTGAAATGTGATTGTTACATAGAACAAATTTTGTGTAAATAACAATTCACTAAATCAGAATTAATCATAATTCATGAAAACAAACTCTAAATTTTGCCTAGACCATGGGGTCCAGCGAGCATAGTTCCACTATTTATAGGGTTTTCTTTAAAATCCCCACAATATTTTTTGTCTCTTCATTTAATACCCTAATTTTTCCTGGGCCCATTTAGTGTGGACCCATCGGGTGTGTCCCAGCTTTTCCTTAGGTCTCCCTTTTCAGGTTTTCGGCCTAACAGGCTTTGTTGCTCTTTTATTTGTGAGTGGATTAAAGTCTCTCCGACAGGACTATCATTACTGATGTTTTAGGTCAAACAGCTTTGACCAAACATGGTGGGGCAAGGGCCCCGATGGGGTTTGGCTGATTAACATATGTCTCAATACTCTTCAGACACACGTGGGGAAAAACATGTTTGGACGACATACAGGGCATGTCTCAAGGAATGGGAGCCGCACTTCTGTACAGAGGTAGGAAGAGCCATCCTAAGGAAGTTTTGCCTTTGGTAGACGGGCCAAGGGCAATCAATATGCAGAGCCGCTGAGGGCATGGTATGCATTGTCATGCAAAGGTGTCCATAAGTATATGACTATCCATTTCTGATGTCCTAGGGACTTTGTAGAAGTTCGGCTTATGGAATCTACCATGGGTGGCTTAGAAAATGAATGTGATGTCGGAAAGGGTTTTGCGAACATCCGTACTAATCAAGAGTGTGGTCAACAGACCACTTCCCTATGCGTTTAGTTAGAATAAGGGATGGATAGGGTTGGCATAGTTTAAAGTCATGCAGTTGGGAAATCATTTAAAATGGAATGACTTCTCCTAGTTCTCAGTAATATTCTCAAAGACGTTGCACTATATTCAAGAAGGGTTGTGAAAGAGGTTGGTAAACTATAGATCAGAGGGTTTCTGAATACCGGGATAGACATGGGGGATTAGGGGCCAAGAGGCATATGGAGAGAAGCATTGCCCAGGGAAATCTTGCCTTTGGTATATTGGACCGGGTCTATCAATATGTAGAGCCGTTGAGGGCATGTTATGCATAGTCATGCAAAGGTGTCCATATGTCAATGGTTGTATGCCCCTGATAGCCAAGAAACATCAGGAAATATGAATTTTGCGACCACAAGGGGTGTCTTATGAGAGTTCATCTTTTTCTGGAGTGTAGAGTATTGTTTATGATTAGAGGGTTCCTGGATACAAGGGAAACATCTAGAATAAACTTTTCGAGAATGGTTGAAGTAATTCCCTCTCACGGGGGTGTGAGATGGTGACATGTGTCGGTATGACCTATGCACTGAAGGACAGATAAAAGCCTCTATTCCTTACTGAACTCGTGGTGGGTTTGACCATGCGGTTTATCGTCATGTGGTTACGACATATTCTGTGCAGTTTAGCATCATGCGGTAAGGACGAGGGGGCATTATTTAACATTTGATGTGTTGTTTAACATCTTGCAGTGAGGACGGGGGGGCATTTTTTAAGCCAGTGAATATTCTTGTGGTTGGAGGCATTTCCATGGATAGTTAATGATTGGTCTTTGAAGTTTTATGCCAAGCAGTCAAGATGTCCCGTGAAGTTTAACATCATGCGGTAAGGACGTAGTTTCAAAGGCCGCTCTTCATCAGAATGTAACAAGGCTTGAATATCTCAACATTCCCCAGACGTGGAGGGGGGTTGATCATAGTAAATCCCGGTTCCGGGGCTTCTTGGATCAGGAGAGATGATATGGGGGCTCTGAGGCTGGTAGGCGTACGGTGCTAGGAAGAGTGTCACTCGATGATATCGTGCCTTTGGTGGATGACCCAGGGGCTATCATTATGTAGAGATGTTGAGGGCATGGAATGCATAGTCATACAAAGGTGTCCCCGAGTCAATGACTTTCCACTTCTGATGGCCATGAATGGTTATAAAGATCCGCAATTTCTAGGTCATGAATTCTATCATTTGTTAGGAAAAAATGTCTTCACATGTCGGGCATACTCGGCCCTAGTTGATGTTAAAGCTTAAAGAGATCCCTGCGTTGATTTCCATTGTGCGCGGGGTGTACCCTTACTCCATCCAGTTTAACGTCGTGCGGTCGGGACGCGGTACTCCTGGTTTAGCGGTCATAGAGCTCGGATTATTGAGTGACTATTTCTTTGGTCACTCAATGGATAGCTATGCCAACATTATCTGATATACTTGGAACAAGGTGGGGGATGAGGGTTGTAAACTGCAACATTGATTTTTCCAAGATCAGGAGGTGTGGTGTGGGGGATCTGAGGCTAGTAAGCGTATGGGGCTAGGAAGAGTACCGCTTGAGGAAATCTTTCCTTTGATGGATGAGCCAGGTGATATCATTATGAAGAGCCACTGAAGGCATGGTGTGCATAGTCGTACAAAGGTGTCCCCGGGTCGATGACTTTCCACTTCCAATGGCCATGAATGGATATGAGAATCCGTGATTGCTCACAATGCAGAGTTCGGCATGTGGGGATAAGGGTGTTTGGGTATACAAGAAACACATTCACCGCAATTCTCCATTGATTCAGATTAGACTAGTTCTGGCTTGATGTCCGTTGATGCAGGTCGCTATGTGAACCACTAACGGACACATAGTCTAGCCAGATAGCGTTACCCTAGCAACACATGGATGTGAAAAGGGGAATGAACTTTTAATCCACTTCTCCATAAACTTCTGGATAATGAGGTATGGTGTGGGGGCTATAAGGCTGGTAAGCATACGGAGCTAGGAAGAGTGTCACCAGGGGAAATATTGCATTTGGTAGAAGAGCATGTGGCTATCATTATGCAGAGCCGCTGAGGGCATGGAATGTATAGTCATGAAAAGGTGTCCACAGGTTGATGACATTCCACTTTTGATGGCCATGAGTTGTTATGATGATCCATAATTATCCGGGTCGTGGAGTCTAATGTATGGAGAGAATGCATCCAAGTGTTCAAGGAGTATATCCATCTCGTATCGCCATGTGTCTTGGGTGGGTTGTGATGAAGTCCATGCAGTTTAACGTCTTGCGGTGAGGATGAAGTCCGTGCAGTTTATCATCATGCGGTAAGGGCGAAGTATACACCCCGTGCAATCCTGGTCTATACACGGGGAAGGGGCATTCTCAACATTATTGTCTGTGTAGTTTAATGTCGTGTGGAAAGGACACCGTAATACACCCCGTACAAGTCTAGCCCATACACGGGGAAAGGGAGCATTTTTAAATCCTTCTATCCGTGCAATTTTACACCGTGCGATAAGGAAGAGGAGTACATCCCATGCCGGTATGGTCTGTGCATGGGGGGAAAGCTGATTTTTATCTTTTATTCAGGGGGATGAGATAGGATGGGGAACCCTGGCGTCACTACGTATCCTGTGAGGGTAGGAATCAAGCCGCACATAGTTCTCTGGATAAAGTACACCTCGCGCAGGGCTAGTTCATACCCGGGGGATGGAATGAATTTTTAACTTTTATTCCATTTCATTGGGAGGTGGCTAGGCTATGATGGGGAATCCTGGTGTCACTACATATCCAACAAGGGAAGGAATCAAGCCATACGTAGTTATTTGAAATCCTTGCTGTTTATCATCATGCGGTGAGGACGAAGTCTATACAGTTTAACGTCATATGGTTAGGACGAGTGGTATTATTGGATTCCATGCAGTTTAACGTCATGTGGTGAGGACATTAATACACCCCATGCAAGTCTGGTCCTTGCACGGGGGAAGGGGAATTTTTTATGATGGTTGGGCCAAGGTGTGGAATTCTGGCACCACTACATATCCAAGGAGGGAAAGAATCAAGCCTCACATAGTTCTCTGAAATCTGATACACCACGGGCAGGTCTGGTTCGTACACAGGGGAAGAAGAAATTTTTTGAATCATCTTGTCCGTGCAGTTTAGCATCGTGTAGTGAGGACGTAAGTGACCCAACTTGAAAAAGGGGGTGGGGGTCTGCGTAGTTTAATGTCATGTGTTGAGGATGATGAATACACCCCATGCAGGTATGGTCCGTACATGGGGGAAGGGAGCTTTCATGACTCATATTATCAGTTTAGTTTAACGTCATGCGGTAAAGATGAACTCCATACAGTTTAACGTCATGTGGTGAGGACGATGAATACGCCCCATGTAGGTCTTAAACGTACACGGGGGAATGTATCATTCTTGACTATTATTATCTATTCAGTTTAACATCGCGTGGTAAGGAAAAACTCCATCCAGTTTAACGTCATTCGGTGAGGACGATGAATACACCACATGCAGGTCTGGTCCGTACAAGGGGGAAGGGAGAATTCATGACTCTTATTATCCATGCAGTTTAACATCGTACGGTAAGGAAAAACTCCATGTAGTTTAACGTCATGCGGTGAGGACGTAAAGCACACTTGGTCTCTATGCGAAATATTTCTTTAGGAATCTCTCATTTGAGCGAGCGGTTGTAAATTGTTCATCAATGGAGATCAGGGTATATGCTCCGTTGGAGTAGACATTGTTTACAACGTATGGTCCCTCCCACTTGGGCTCCAGCTTTAGAGGTTTCCTCCTAGGCATCATTGGGTTCTAGAAGACCAATACAAACTCTCCTTCCAAGAATGACCGGAGGTGGACCTTTTTATTGAAGGCTCATGCAATCCCATTCTGGTATACCTCCAGATGGTGCAAAGTGTGCATCCACTTCTCATCTAGCTGTTCTAATTCACCTAGCTGCTTTTCTGACTGCTCATCATCGGATAATTGATCATAGATAACAACACAATATGAGGGATGTTAGAGTTCAATGGGAAGGTCCGCCTCTGTCCCATAAAACAATGAGAATGGGGTGGGCCGAGTATCAGTGCAGATTGTGGTTCGATAAGCCCACAACACATGGAGGAGTTTATCTGGCCACGACTTCTTGTCTTTGACCACCATCTTCTAGAGAATATTGAACAGGGTCTTATTGAAATCCTCTATCTGTCTGTTGGCCACTGCATTGTAGCAGTATGAGTGTCTAGCCTTAATACCATACTCGTGGTATAGTTTATCAAATTTAGAAGAGCAGAAGTTGGTGTCGTTGTCCGTCAGTATGGTATGAGGGACACTAAATCTGGTGATGATATTGGTCTTCAAAAAGCTGAAAATATTTCTTGCCCCGACTTTCATGAGGGGTATGGCTTCTGTCCATTTGGAAAAGAAGTCGGTTTCCGTGAGGATATACTTCAACTGTTTGGCCGTGGCGGGGGGATTTGGTCCCACGACGTCCATTCCCCAGATGGAAAATGGCCAGGATTACTTGGATTGATGAAGTAACTCTTGGGGATGGTGTATGAAGTTGGCATGAGTGACATTTTTCGGTTAAATTCTCGCAGTCTTGTACCACTATAGGCCAGTAGTACCCAAGACATAGAACATGATTGGAAATCATGGTCCCTAATTGATGTGCTCCACATGCTCCTACATGTAATTCATTCATTACGGTTGTGGTTTCTTCTCCATCAATGCATCTTAGGATCACTCTGATGAGGCCTCATTTGTAGAGGTTCTCTTGTTGACCCGCGCCGCCATATAAGAAAAATTGGATTTCCCTCCTCTGTGTTTGCTCTCATTCAGCCTTGTCTGATGCAAGTTCTCCCCATTGAAGATAGCCCGCAATGGGGGTCATCCAGTTGGTGGTAAGAGCGTATGGATTAGGGACAGGACTGACTTCATGGATTTCTTCCGTCTTGGCTTGGACAAATGGCAATACCATTTGATGGTGAGAAATACTGATGACCATTTCATCCCGGTCAGGGTCAGCTTGGGTTGTGGCCGCAATAGGTAGTGCATTAGACTGAGCATTCTGGGACTGGGGAATATAGGTCAATGTTGGTTCTGTGGAGAGCTCTGCCATTAACCCTCAAACATGGTCAAACAAGGGGATCGGCTCTTCCTTTTTAATAGCATAGTCACCATTGAGATCCTTGATGACCAGTTCTGAGTCACCTTTTACCTTAAGGTACTGTACTTGTACCTGGAGTGCGAGTTTCAGGCCTGCAATGAGGGCTTGATATTCCGTTTCATTGTCCATACATCCCTCCGACAGGATGAAGGAATATGGAAAGACTGCCTTTCTTGGGGACATCAGTATTATTCTCAAACCCACTTTGTTGAATCTGGGATTCTCCATCCCCTTCCTAGTTGGGCTTTGGGATACGCTGTCAAAGTATATTTCCCATGCTGGGAACACCTCTCAAACTGAAAAATATGTCATCATCATGTAGCTCAGGATCAGGTGCAGTGGTCCCTATCAAAGGGTGTTCTGGTAGAAAGTCTGCTAATTCCTGACCCTTGATGGCTTTCTGAGGCACAAACCAAATGTCAAACTATTGCAGGATGACCGCCCATCGGGATAGGCGTCCAGTTAGCATCGAGTGGCTGAGAATGTACTTGAGTGGGTTAGTCCGTGAGATAAAATGTACTTCATGATGCTGCAGATAATGTCACAGATTTCCAACCGCGAAGGCCAAGGCCCAATAGTTCTTCTCAATATTTGAGTTCCAAGTCTCAACATCAATCATGGTTCTGCTGAGGTAATAGAGACTATTTTCACTGCCTGCATCATTCTTTTGTGCAAGGAAGGATCTCGGTGATCAATCTAAGGCTGTCATGCACAAGATGAGAGGTCTTCCTTCAACAGGGGGCATGATCACTGGTGGGATTAAGAGGTGCTTCTTCACGTTTTTGAACGCCTCTTGGAAGTCATCCATCCATTGGTATATGAACCCCTGCTTCATTAACCTGGTGAAGGGTAAACATTTTCCTGTCAGGTTGGATATGAACCGCCTGATATAGGCTAGGTTTCCTTGGAATCCCCTCAACTCAGTGAGATTTCTAGGAGATGGTTGGCCAATAATATCCTTTGTCTTCTCAGGGTCAACTTCGATGCCACGATGGCGTACGATGAAGCCAAGGAATTTCCCTGAGGTAACCTCGAAGGTGCATTTCAAGGGGTTCATCTTCAAGCTATGTGTTAGAGCTTTCTAAAGAAGGTCTCAAGGTCTGACAGGTGATCTGAGCACTGTCTGGACATGACAACCAGGTCATCGACATAACACTCGAAGAATTTCCCCAGGAACGGTTTGAAGATCCGATTCATGGCACGCTGATATGTGGCGCCAGCATTCTTGAGACCAAATGTCATGACCCTATAACAAAATACCCCTTGAGGGGACCTGAAGGCAGTGACTTCTTCATCTTCTCGTTCCATCCTGATTTGGTTATAGATGGAATAGCCATCCATGAAGGACAGAGCCTCTTACCCGGCCGTCGCATCGATTAACAACTCGGTGATTGGGACTGAGAAGTCACCTTTCGGGAAATGCCGATTGAGATCTCTGAAATTGATGCAGACACGGATTTGTCCATTATTTTTCTTGACAAGGACGACATTGGCCAACCAGATGGGGTATTGGACCTCCCTAATGAAGCCCGCTTTAATGAGATTATCGACTTCAGCCTCTATTTTGACGGCATGTGAGGGATGTGTCCTTCTGGTAGACTGTTTATAGACCCGGTGGTCTTCTGGAAGACCCAGATGATGCGTCGCCACATCGGAATCGAGTCCTATAATTTCAGTGTAATTCCATGCAAAAACATCCCGATGTTGCCTCATGAAGGTGGTATATACCTCGTGCTCCTCGGGGTACATGTCTGCACTGATGAGAGTAGGCATTAGATCTTCCTCAGTACCCAGGTTTATTTCCCTGAGCTCGTCACCATGGTGGAGATTCCCTCCCCAAATGCAGGAGGAGCATCCCGGATATCATCCTCCTCTTCTTCTCTGAAGTACTCATCTTTTTGATCCGACGATGAGGGATCTCTTAACACAGGCTCTTGGGAGTCCGGAGGTGAGGTGTTGTGGGCATCCTTACTCGATTATTTATCCCCAGATCGAGGGTTGGTGGATATTCCCACATTGTCACACTTGGCCGTTTTGGTTGAAGTCATGAGGACAGGTGGGTGCATGTCCATACTTGAACTCCTACTCTCAACATGGTTGATGGGCAGGAAATAATCTCTCCCAAGCTGTCTGAGGGGGTCATCAGAAACCATTTCCAGTATATTTGGTGCAGGGATCCAGTCGACACCATCAACCAAAGGCTTATTTTTATTTTTCTCATAGAACCCGGCATCAATGTAATGTGACTCGGAGAGATCGAAAGAAGCCTTGTCAGAGTGTAATGTTTCACTTTGTCCAGTGACATAGTACATGATACACTGGTGATAGGATGAAGGAACATCCATGTGCTTATGGAGCCATGGCCTTCCCAGCAGAGCATTGAATGCTATACTCTACCGGAAGACCAGGAATTTCGTGTAGGCAACCAGGTCACCAAAATGGGTCTCTAGATTAATTTGTCTCATTGGTTTCTGCTCACTCTTGTTGTAACCCAACAGATTTGTGGATGAGGTAATTATGTCGTCCTCATTTTATCCCAACTTACGAAGTGTCCGTAGGGGAAAGAGGTTAACTCCAGATACATTGTCTATAAAGACTTTCCAGATCTCAATACCATTTAGTGTACCAGACACATATAGTGGTATGATTTGTCCTTCCATGATGGTGTCTTCATCCTAATCGGTGAAGGTAATCACAACATTGCATTCATCCTGGACAGTCTCCGTTCAGTAAATTTCAGTGGCAGATACCTCGGCTTGAAACTCCTGGGGGCTGATCAAAGGTTCTATAAGCACCTCCCTGAGGTATGCTGACAGACTCAGGGGATCCAGGATGGATAGCTTGGCTGGTACCGATGCCAGCTACATAAGTATATCATATTTCTGCTCCAGTGGCTGATGCTTCTCCCTTGGCGGGAGAGTCTTGGCGGGTACTTTAGGGGATTGAGAATTTGACTAGGAGGGACCGACCACAGGGTCTAATATCAATGTTGTTCCCATGTTTTGAGGACTTGGCCCAGCCAGTATGTTTGTGCACATCAAGCGGTTAGACACTTGATCCTCCTCTAGTGGGTATCGTAGAACAACATGTCCAGAGTGGCTACTTGTAGAGGTGGAGGGGAATTCCTTCTCCTGCTGAGTCCGTCGAAGCGATCTCCCACAGGTTTCCGTGATATTAATGGTTTGGGCTGGCGTCGAACCATAGGGCTGGTTTTGGCCACGACGGCACCTCCCCTGGTATCCCCTACCTCTGGGATTCCTCCTCCCGGGTCCTCATGTAAGGAACTCGGGTTCATAACCATACCCTTCATCAGGGAATGATTCCATAAGATGGATGAAGTTAATAGAACCAAATATTGGCTCTTCATCCTCTGACATTTCAACCTAGTCAGTTGTCCCTAATGGTGTAGTTTGGTGGGTAGGTGCCCGTGATTCCAAATTCAAGGGAATATAATCTACCAGGGTTGGGACTAACTTCGGCCTCGTCGCGGACTACTCCTCTTGTGATTGTTTCCTCCTTCTTCGATTATGCCCGGATGACTAGATTGTGGAGGTTTGTGAGGTCGATACTGTTGGCTCTCTTGCTTTAGGGGATTTTGGCAGCAACGCTGGCTACTGTAGTTGATCTCGGAGTATTCCCGGGGATCAGTTGATAGTCTTCTGAGGCATACAACTGTCAAATGTATGCCCCTGCTTGCTGTTGATTTTCTGCACCCCTCTTCTTTGTCGGAGTCTGTGGTAGTGATACATGATACATGTGCTGGGGGTGGTCCCAGCTCGACCTATCAAGATTCTACTATCCTCTGTAAGAGGACATTGAAAACGAAGCAATCTCGGATACTGTGACCCAACATCTGATGGTAGGGGCAGTAATCTAGCCTGTCATCGTGGCCGACTTCTTTAGGTTTCATCGGCTCTGAGAGGGGGAGCAAGTTGCAATTCATGGCGGCAATGAAGTAGCTGGGGACTTGATCGTCTTGGAATGAGTATACTTTTTGTCTTAATTCCTCAAACTAATTATTCTTAGGTCCTCGCTGATCACCCCGTTTAGGCGGAGGTGGCCGCTGATATGCAAGAGGCCATTGACGATTTGGTGGAGGCCTAAGTGGTGGAGCGGGCACAGGGGCCATCTTGAGTGTGACAGTAGACGCTTCAGCTCTAGGGGATTTTTTCTCAGGATCCTACAAGGCTATTCGGGACTTAGAATTCCTCCTCTACAGGGAGTCCTCAATACTCTGGGCAATGGCTGAGAGATGGCGGAAGCCAGTGGTGCACTCCACTGGTATGAGCGGTGTCCACAGTTTATCTCAAATATTATCGATGTATATGGCTGGCATCTCATTTTGAGGCATTGGCCTATTCAGAGAATAAGTCATACCTTTCCATCTGGAAATGAAATCTATGACCGTCTCATTCTCCCTCTGCTTGCAGTTCATGATATCTCTAACCATTATTTTAGGCAACGTTGAGATGAAGTGAAACATGAACTGTTGCCGAAGGTCTTCCCAGTGCTTGATTCACTGGGCTGGCAGACTCGTATACCAAACAAAGGCGGATCCTTGCTAGGTTCGTACGAAACATCTGAGTTTCACAACTTCTTGTTGCTCCAGAGATCCCATCCTAGGATCGCAATAGGATGCGTAGTGCATCAAATGATGTTCCGTATCACCTGACCCATTGAAGATAGATAATACAGGGCTCCCAAAATTGGACGGAGGTGGCGTGTTAGTCATCGAATCTGGGTGTGGTTTCCACTCTGGCTGTATCGTATTGCGTCGACCTTCCATCGCTTCTAATCAAGCAATTAGTTCCTCGATGGTGTTGATGAGACCCTGTTTTAAATCTTGTTGGGCCTAGTCCTGGGCAGGAATAGCCCGAGGCATTGCCTGAGGATCCGGATTGGTCAGCACCAGGTGTGAATGTGCCATTTTTGGCACCTTCAGAGGGTTTAGGTATACTCTCCCCGGCTGCTTCATGAGTTAATGTAAGTCTTGGTATTCATCTGAATCTACGTTTAGGTAGTTGGATGGGTTGGGCACCTTGTTGGATGGGAGCCCTGACTGTGATTTGTTTGTCGGGGAAAACTGTATCCTTTGAGGTGCACTTGCTGGGAGTGCATGATGCGGCTCCTCCTAGGACACTCTTTCAATAATTCGGTTCTTCTGGAGAAGCTCGGCATTATGCTTCCACAATTCATTCATCTCCTATTCCTGTTGAGAAAATCTCTCTTCGAGCGTGAGTGTCTCATTCTTTTCGAGAGAAGGATGCGAGTTAAGCGTAACCAGTCCTTTATTCTTATCCCTGTTGGAAACTCGCTGGGTAGGTGGAGGAGGTTTGGCTAGAAGGACATCCATATTTAGGGCAGCCCTCTGGTTCTGGGTGTGTACACCTGGTGGTTTGTGGTGAGTCACATCCTGACCAGAACTATCATCTCCCGATCCATCTGGATTTGCAGTATCTCTGGTATTACCTATGGGGTTAACCTCTATGGCATTTATAGATTCATATCATGGGGCGGAGAAGATGTCATCCTCTAAATGAGAATAGGATCTCCTGCATCTTCTGCTGGACTTCCCTTTTGTGTCCAGGGATTTCCTTCAGACCTCTTGATGAAGGGTGACGCGGAGAGTTATTTGATGCGACCTCACGGTACGCCTTCCTCTTGGATGGGATGATGATTCAAATGACGGGATAGGACGGGAACCTCCTCTTCTGACTGTCCTCCCAAGACGAGAGAATACTGATTCTCATGGGGGAGGTTTTTGTTGAGGTGGTAATAATGCCCCTAACCTTGAGGGCTGGGGTTGGCTCCATTCCTTGGGAATTGATTATCTTCCCAGTTTTATTGGTCTTACGGTGGAATTTGTTGTTAAAAATGCCCCCATCCCTACAGGCTGGGGTTGACCTTGGATTGCGGTAGTTGCTGCATCTATCACTACCTGCCTGAGCTCGTGTGCCCCTATTCGGGGGTGAACTGGGTTTGGTGCTGGGTTCTTCTGTGAATCAATCCCTTCTTGGGTGCCAGGCGAAGATCACTGATTGTCCTCCCTTCGGTGAGAGGCATGTTGTATGATCTCGGTGGCCTGATTCAAGAGTTCTTGAATGGCTCGTTCCCGTCGGGCCTTCCGCTTCTGGGACGTACTCAAGGCCTAACTCTGTTGGGTGTGTTTCCATTTCTGAACAGGGAGACCACTCGATTTCCGTCTTGACGTGACGACGTTGCAAGACTCTACACCGAACGGGTTCTTCTGGTTGGGGAGCGGAGTAAAATGCAGAGCTCCATGTTCTCCCAACCCCCTGATATGGACTCCCGTTGGAGAGTCAACGATGAGGCGGCAGTTGGTGAATCGCAATGAGGTAGGCTATCTCCATGTTTTCTTTACGTCTCTCGAGGCGTTGTCGTCGCGCCGTAGGAAGGGCCTACAAGTCGATGTGACGCAGGAGGTCTCCTATCGTCTTGATGTGGTATACATACCCATCATAGGGCAGAAAGCATGATTTCAGTCGGCGGAGGGTCTTCCATATATTATGGCGGATTCTGTGCATGCATTCTTCCGACAACTCTCTGGGTATGTCAAACTTAGAGGTGGACGTAGGCCAAAAAATAAGTTGTATATCATCCCTGACCAGTCATTTCCTTAGGCGCAGCATATCGGCATACTCCTCCGCTAGTGACTCTTCTACCTGGTCAGCCCAACTGAGACGCTCACTTACAGTGTGGTTGGAGGCAGTGGGACTGGTAGGTGATGAATCATCATGTAGGAAATTCCATGGTGGTTCAGAGGATGAACATGGCCATGGAACGTCTCCTAATTGCAGAAGTATGTCGTCGGTGACTAACTGGGGATCTGACATGCTTGATCCCGTCCTTCTATGTGCCTCGGCAAATGAGGTCTCTTTAGTGCTTGAATCGGCATGAGGAGTACCTTCCTATCGATAAGATACGTCATCGCGGGGAGGACCTCCGTGATGACGGACCTAATGACGAGGACTGCCATTACTGGTTGATGGTTCACCGCATAGAGGACTTTTGTAGTGCACACCCTGGGGATGACCTCCAAAGTGTGTCCCAGTAAGTGGAGGACCTTCTGGCTACGTAGCGTCGTTACGGGGAGGACCTTTGCAACAACTGCCATCATGGTGAGGATGACCATCATGGCTTGACATTGGATGTGCATCATATGGAGGACCTTCAAGACACACCGCGACAAGGGGAGGACCTTCTTGTTGATTGGGGCCAATGCGGGGAGGACCTTCACAATGGCGGTCGCGATGGCGAGGACTACCATACCAGCTACGGAAATGGTGAGGACTAACATTACTGTTGCCATAGGGATAATATCTACAGGATACATCATGGGGAGGGCCTCTAGAATGTACTGCAATGAGGGGAGGGCCTTCTTGTTGATCGACGTCTCTATGGGGAGGACCTCCATTATCAGGGTTGAGTGGACTACCACTGTTATCCGATACCTGGCTGTGCGGAGTTCCGTTGCAGCGTAACCCCTGGGGAGGACCTTCAGGGCAGGCCATCACAAGGGGAGGACCTTCTTGTCGTGATGTGACATCACTACGGGTAGGGCCTCCATAGTTGTGACTATGATAGAGATGACTACTATCAAAATCTATGGTCCCACTGCATGGAGATTGTTTTCAACGTATACCCCGGGGAGGACCTTCAGGGTGGACCGTAGCAAGTGGAGGTCCTTCATGTTGCTTGATCTTCTAGTCACGTGGATGGTTTCAGTGACTCGCATCATAAAAAGAGCTCTCGTGATCAATCATTATATTCCCACGGGGGAGGCCCCCACGGGTGCTCTGAGAAGGACCATTAGAGCTGCTGGTAGCGACATTGCAGGGAGCACCTTCGCAACTGCTACTGCCACTCCCATAGTATAGTAATGGGTTGGAAGGTTTATGAGCCTTTGATGTATTATTAGCGGCATTGGGAACCCCAGCTTCCAGCAGAGCGGAGTCAGGAACTCCCCCTTCATTTTCTGACTGCCTTCGGCGCGTTCGGGGAACTTTCTTGTGGGTTGACGGGACCGTCTACTATTGATAATGGCCTTCACCTTTGGGTCCCTGTCTAATTGGGTCCCGTGATGTTTTCAGGATATGCTGACAAACAACTTTACTTTTAGAAGTGATATATTCCTACTCTGGAACATCCACCGTGATGGACGGGTTTCCCCCAGTTGTAACGAGTAAAGATGCTCGATTTGATTGCCCTTGTGTCACGGAATATGGCTGGAAACTCTCCTGGGATTAAGCAGTGATGCAGATCTACTCCGAGGCGGCTATCTCATCTCTTAGATGAGTCGCCTCAATTGGGGATACGGTCTCATGGGCCCGAGTTCTTGCTGTTACCACTGATGCAATTACATTCTGAAAAGTCTGTAATATATGATCTGGGATCGATACCTGCTCCTCCATCATTGCCAGGATATGTAGAAAGACATCTTTGGCTGGAACTGGTTTGATGGCCTATTCCTTCATCGGAGTAGGAATATCCTACTCCGGTCCTCCGGTTGTCAGTGGGTACTAACAATTCTCCTGTGACGGGAAAGGTGAACGAATATGCCCCTGTACCGGGATACGCCGGTTTATCTCTCTGTTTGCCACCACATAGGGGTGGCAGGATTTACTTGCATTCGCAGGGAGCTGGCCCTGCATATATTAGTTTTGCACCGTATCGAGTCGGTGGCCTTTGTTGGCGGGGAGATGTGCCCGCCTATGATGTGCTGCCACTTCTGGGTGGCGGGCTTTGTTGATCACCACCATATCGGGATGGCGAGCGTCAGAAGAAATTGCTAGGAGCTGGTCTTGCAGGTGCCAGGTCACCACCACATCACGCTGGTGGGCTTCACGACCCTGGGAAGGGAGAGGTGCCAGCCAGGTAAGTGACGTCCTATGTGAGTGACGCGCTTGATAGAGCTTGGTTGGGATGTGTGTCGATTCCTATGATGTCGCCATGTCTGGATGGTGGTCTCAGGAGGACCAAATAGGTGTAGGTTCCTGTTCGTGGTACGTCTCTATGGCTGGTCAGTGGAGATCCTCCTCAGGGACCAAGGTGATGTCATGTCCCTGTTTGTTCGTCTGCCTCCCTCATCGGGCGGTCCGAGGGGTCGGAGCTCGAGGAGCATGGGCTTGAATCCTCAGGGAGACATCCTTCTTGATGTGAGGATTTTGAATCGTGGCGTAACCGCAATGACGTCTGCTGGCGGGGGTCTTGGAGTGGAACCCCCGTTCGGTAGGGATGAAGTCCTCAGTGTTGACCTCATCTGTCTCCCTAAGATAAGGGAGGTATGCATTGTCTTATTCTGGGGATAGACTCCTAAAACGGTTGGAGATAACAACAGGGGTAGTCTGGATATCCCTTTACGGCCGCTTTTGGGCAGGAAACCGGTGATTTCTACCGGATTGGAGAGCGTGCGTGGCCGCCTCCACCGTTGGTAGAGTACCGTTCACATGGTACTCTCAGATCACTGCGTATGAGACCTAGCATTAAAGACACTGGGAGGGAGACGGGGTCCTCTGTAGGTGAGGACGTCCAATCATTGCATTGTCGGAAGTGCACACTTGTGAGTTCCATTGCGATTCCATTGGATCAAGGGGAGTTCTGTGTAGTACCTGTAAAACATTTTAACAAAAACAATATTCAAACCCATCAATGTAGCATCTCATGATCCCATGCGTATTTAATGACCTTTCTTGGCCCTCCTAATGAGTAAAAGGGGGCATAGGGTGGGATTAAGTTAAATCCATCATGTTTGGTTAAAGATTAATGTCGGGTTCACCGTTTTCTGTTTCATGTGGTTTCCGGTTTTCGGCCTCAAAACACCGAATGGCTCCATATCCGATGATGTGCGGACCTGCTTTCCAAAGGCAAGGGCTCACCGGATGGTCTGATTAGTGATGCTTAAGAACTCACATTGGTCGAGAGGATGGTAATTCGGGCATATCGCACCCTTTTAGGGGGAAATTATTTCCTGTTCCAGGACTCTCTTATATATTTAAGACATATTCATATGTTCGTGAGTCTTTGGGTTATACCCAAACATAGTATCTATGGATTTAACCCTTGATTGGAAATGTTCTGCTAAACTCAGGGGTTCGGAATAATTTATACTCATGGTTTACCATCCCTCATTGGATTAATGACCCCGAGGAGTCTGGACTCACTGAGACGGTACTAGGGGCTGCTCGGTGAACCGACGTGAAGATAGTTGGATCAACCGGTTGTAGGGATTGAAACTTAGGGAGGTTTCCTACGTACCCTTCCTAGGAGATACGGATCAATGTACACGTAGATCGTATCGGCTTGGGGCTTACACTCTGAGGAGGCCCATGGCGATGGATTGAGACTTATACTCTAAGGAGGCCCAAGATGTTGGTAAACTGACATGAAAGGGGGTCAGAATGAGCCTTTATTGGGCTTGAACCTCGGGGAGGCTTCCTACATACCCTACCTTGGAGATAGGGATCAAAGTCCACATAGTTCGTATTGTCATGGGACTTATGCTCTGAGGCATCCTGAAATGATGGATTGGGGCTTACACTATGAGGAAGCCCACGATGTTGTATTGGGGCATACACTCCGAGGAGGCCCAATATATTAATTGGGGCTTACACTCTGAGGAGGCCCATATGAGGATGTCATGGTAAATGCTTACTCTAAGCCCACATGAGTCATGCTCGGTGTGAGAAACAAGAGGCAGTAGGGACCAGATGATCGCATCCCGAAAGGTGTGTCTGTGAGAAGTGGGGTGGGGCTTATGCATGAGGGGGCCCATAGTGATAGATTGAGGCTTACACTCTGTGGAGGCCCATCGGTTGGATTGGGGCTTACACTCTGAGGAGGCCCAAGATGTGGATTGAGGCTTACACTCTGAGGAGGCGCATGGTGATGGATTGGGCTGACACACTTTGGAGGCCCATAAGAGGATGTCATGGTCGATGCTCACTCTAAGCCCACATGATTCATGCTCAATGTGATAAACAAGATGTAGTAGGGACCCGAGGATCACGTTGCGAAAGGTGAGTACGTGAGTAGTGAAGTGGGGCTTATGCATGAGGGCGTCCCATGGCGAAAGATTTGGGATTACACTCTGAGTAGGCCCATAGGTTGGATTGGCATTATGGCGGCCCATGGAGATAGATTGGGGATTACACTCTGAGGAGGTCCATAGGTTGGATTAGGGCTTACACTCTGAGGATTCCCAAGATGTGGATTTGGCCTTACACTCTAAGGAGGACAATGTTGATGGATTGGGTCTTACACTCTGGGGAGGCCCATAAGAGGATGTCATGGTCGATGCTCACTCTAAGCCCATGTGAGTCATTCTCGGTGTGAGAAACAAGAGGCAGTAGGGACCAGATGATCACGTCGCGATAGGTGCGTCTGTGAGAAGCAAAGTGGGGATTACACATGAGGGAGGCCCATAGTGCGGATTGGGGCTTACACTCTGAGGAGGCCCATAGGTTAGATTGGGGATTACACTTTGAGGAGGAACATAGTGATAAAGCGCAGCGATAGAGGGAAAGAGTGTGCTCATGTCCCCATCTCCTCTCTTGTAGTGCATGAGGGCTTCCTTCTGATGGGTGTGTTACCATCCCCATGAAGCCCTTGACAAGTGGAGAGGTAGAAAAGGGATTCCCGAGCTCAGACTCCGCATTACCATGGGAATGTGAACACATGTATGCTTCGTGAATATGACCAAGGGTTGGGGAAACCCCTTCACCTCGATTTACCGTGGGAATGTGAACTCAAAAAAAGCATGTTGATGCACCTGAGGGTTACACCACACGGGTCCGGTGGGTCTGGTGGAGGCCTCAGCTCGGGGCCGACGAGTAGGCCTGTGAGGATGTCATGGAGGATCAGGTCAGATCAGGAGGATCTTATGCCACTTGAGGAATGTTAACTCTAGAGGTTATGGTTACATTTTCATAGGGAAGTGCTAAAATGTTGGAGGGGTTGTCCGCGAACCAGGGTGGTCCACGGACTGAGAGACCCTCCGTGAACCAAGAGGGTCCGCGGACTGAGAGACTGTCCGCGAACCAGGAGGGTCCACGGTCTGATTATCACCCCACGAACAAATATGGTTCGCGGCTCCGGGCTCGATCCACAAACCAGGGTGGTCTGTGGAGGGTTCCATGCAGGCAGCGGCAGCCATGGGTGGCACTGGCCGAAGGCTCGTTGGTCAGGGCATCACCCGCATAAAAGGGTGCTACGTGGCGCGGGGGATTGGAAAAGAGGCATAAGATCCCTAATCCATGGGGAGTGCATCTGCGGAGGGGTTATGGTTCACGGTCTTCTCTTTGATTGTTATTTTGAGGTCGCAGTTCACCAAATTATTATACATTTTCGGTTCTTTATTAGTTTGTTCCCAGGTTCATACCTGCAATGGTTCGCGAACTGGAACATCGCTGTTTGAGAAATCCTAAGCCTTCCTTCGAAAGCCTTCAACCTGAGCTTGATCTCCCTTCTCTTCTTCCACCATCGAATCATCCGAAGCTGAATCATCAAACTCCTCCTTCTTTCACCCTCAGTCTCCTTTTATAGAGCGTGGAAAGAGATTTATTTTCGATCACGCGTCAACTTTTATAGAGGCCCATCACAAAATACCCGGCATATAGATGACTTGGTCAATCTGCAGTTCGCGGTGGGAATTGAACGCTTCTCCCCCCACCCCCGCGAACCGAAGTCAGGAAGTGATTCCCGACTACGGAGGGTTCTGCCTCCATTTCGCAAATGACAGCAGACACAGATTGAACTAGTCGACGCGGTCTGTGGTTTGGGCAGTTCATGATGGTGAACCGGATCAGCACCCACCCTGCCTCGCGACCGCGGAGGATCTCCGCATCCATTTCGCGAACGACGATGGTTCGCGGAGGGGGTGCTTTGTGGGGCCTGACCACGTTGCGTTTTCATGGGACCTTTCCACGGACCGGACCTGCTTGTTTTATCATTAATTTTTATACATTGTTTTCCCCAATTCTTTGGGGGGTTTGGGTAGAATCTCTTTTGCAGACTTTTCAGGACCCTACACCCTTCAAAAATCCCAGTGACGAATTTGTGCTACCAATAAACCAAATCAAGCACCTGAATCAAAATTCGGGTGTGTATTCCATAGTTCATAATATTTTATCTATGAACACTAAGACTAGTAGTGTTGTAAAACATTATGAATCCTCAAGCATTGGTTAATTATTGAATGAAAATACCCTCACTCAATCCTCTCTATAAAATCCCATGTTGTTAGTCATGTCAGAAGAAGTTACATCATCTTTTAAATACCATGATCATGAATCATCTCTCTACTCTGTAGAACACATAATGACACTTTTTTCACAATAGACCAAGAGTTGGAGGAAAAAGAAGAAGAGGAAGAAGAGTAAGATAGGATCCTTAGGGAAGACACTCCAACATTTGAGGAGGGTTTTTCTTCTATCGTTGATTAACTGAAGGACATAAATCTATGTATAGATGATGATCAATATGCCAACATGATTAGTGTGGCCATGTATTCTAAAGAAAAAATGGTATACACCTCCTCCATAAGAAAATATCAAGATATATTTTCCTAAAACTACACACCAATTCTAGACCTGAGTCCCAAGGTGGCCACTCACCACCTGGCCCTACTAGAAGAACATTGTGGCTATTAAAATCCAACTAGTAGTACACAATCAAAACATGTTACCAAAATAAATGTTGAATTTGACATTATCATTAGATAAAACTACATTTGGGAGGTCATATATCTTATGTGGATGGCCAAAATAGTCCCCATTAAAAAGAATAATTGGGAAATAAAAGTCTACTTTGATTATAGTGATCTCAAGTGGAACATCCCAAAGGATTATCTCCCAATCCTAATAATAGAACTATTAATTGATGAAACAATTGGTTATTAGGACCACTCCTTCATGGATGACTATCTGGAATACAACTAAATCAGGGTGACCCAAGAAGATCAAAAATCAACTGCCTTTAGGGTCACCCAAGGAGTATTTTTCTATTGAGTAATTCCCTTTGGTTTGATGAATTTTGGTGCTACATACCAACATGCCATGAATCACATCTTTAAACCCTTCCTGAATATTTTGAACAAATAATATGTTGATGACTTGGTGGTTAAATCTCAATATTACTTAAACCACCTAGTATATATTTAAACCATTTAAAAAACATTGACCTCATTGTTTGACAATTAACCCCATAAAATGTATCTTTGGTTTTACATTAGGGAAGTTTCTCAGCTTTATCGTTTTCCTTTTTTGACTGAATGTAGACCCCAAAAAGAAATATTTTATCCATGTAATTTCACCTCCTCGAAACATCACATATTATATAGGACTTCAAGGACACTTAGCCTATATTCGATGCTTCATATCCATCCTTGTAGAATGTTTTTTTATATTCACCGGGTTGATAAAAAAATCATAAATATCAGTAGAATTATGGTTGTTATAAATCATTCTACTATGTAAAGAAATATTTATTAATCCCACTTGTTATAATAAAACTATTCAAAGGGATACCCCTATAGATTTTGATAGATCATTGGGAGTATTACTCACGAAAAATAATGTCACCGACAATGAAAACATTCTTCATTATTTCCGCTAAACCATGATTGATGTTGAGAATAATTACTAAGATATTATCAAGAGATGATGAGTTCTAGTATTTTCAATCCAACAATTGAGGTACTAACTATAGATTCATGATGCCCATTTGGTATCTCACAGTAACCCCCTAAAATACATTGTCACATGTCCAATTTGGATAAGATATCTGTCATGGTGGGAGGTCATCCTATAGATGTTTTATAATCAATATGTGCCTTAGAAAGATGTCAAAGGCTATTAATTAGGAGCTTTTCAAGAATGTAACCCCTTATAAAAAAGGACTTCATTGGATACCAATTTACCTAATGAATTGGTTTTTTCTATTCAAAAAGATTCCCAGATATGGGAGATTCATTTTTATAGGGAATCTATAATCCTGACATGAAGAAATATGGAATACCCCATTCTCGAAATAGTGGGGTTGGGAGTCATACTCATATATCTAGAAAATTAAGTCAAATCATACTCCTTCATACTAAAGGAGGGTTCATGGAAAACTAATTATAATATCATGATCTCATTGTAGGTAATGATCTAGAATAGTTTGTATAGGTAAAAAACTTGAAGTTAAAAGATGATTTGAAACTGGTCATCGATTAGTTAAATAGAGACTATGCTATCAAAAAGGAAGAGCTAATCATCTTGTAAGACCACATATAAGGACTTATGGTAGAATTACCTTCAGTTGTTACATTAAATCGTTCCCTTGCTAAAAAATACACATGCTGATGCATTGGAAAATATAACCATAGATTTAGACTATCTTGGCCAGGATAAAAAGATTCATTATCATTGTGAACCTTTGGATGGTATCACTATTCGTTCAGTCCAACATGGAATAAATTGATGATATTTTCCGAATCACGATCTGTATTATCCTACGACAGGTTGGATGAAACCCATTGTGTGGTTACGTCAAAAAGAATATATCCCACCATATAGGGATTGAAGGGAGAAAATCTGGAGATTTTAAATTAATATTGTTATATATAAGGGAACAAATCAATAAAGGTCCTCTATAAGAGGATCCATGACAACTTCCTTCTCCGGGGAATTTATGGAGAGGATACCGCTACTATCATGAAAGAAGTGCACACTAGAACCTATGGTACCCACCAATCAGGATCCATAATTTCCCATAAAATTCAATGACATAGATACTACTCTCCCACAATAATGTGGGAATATAGTACATTAACCAAAAAGTTCCATTCCTACCATGTGCATGCCAATTTCATCCATCAATCCTCATAGTTACATCACACAACCATGTACTCTTGTACCTTCTTCATATTATTAATGAACATCATGTGACCATATCCTCCCTCTGCGGCCAAGAAAATCAATCATATTCTCACAAAAGAACTTCTTTTACAAGTTGAAAGAATCTGAACCACTCAAATAGGAAAGGGAAAGAAGAATTTTTAGCTTCATGAATGAAAAAATCATCACCAAATTTGGTTTCCCTCTTAAAATATGGATGGAAAACGTCACCAATTTCTATGTTGGTGAATTGGAGAAACTATATCAAGAGTATGATAAGGATTCCAATTGTTCATCCGACTACCATATAGAAGCTAATGAATAATAGAGGCAATCAATAATTCCCTATCTTATATACTACAAATGATAGTAAATAAAGTTAATATGTCATGGCCAAAAAACTTCTCTATACTCAATGGGAATACTAGACCATGACCTTCACTTCCACCCAAAAAAACCATACTCGTTAGTATATGGGAAAATGGTGATGATAACAATAAAATTTTAATTTCCCTTGCTATGTGTTTTCATATATGATCAATTATCCATAGATGTGAAATCCCAAAAATTGTGGATGAATTCGATAAACTTGATGAAATGAGACTACATACCATGCACCATTTTGAGGTTCACAAAAACTAGATTTCATGAGCCTTTAACAAAAATTCTACCCTCTGGTCTTTCCTCAATGGAGAGGTGGTGTTGGTTCTCAGGCCACCAATGATACTTGGAATGAATCCTTCATTACTTTAACCAATATGGGTAGAACCTTATTCCAAACATAAACACTACAATTATTGAGCATGTTCTGTGATTTCAATGGATTGGAGTCTCATTATGTCTCCCAACGTCAAAATGTTTCTGAAGAAATATTTCATGTAATTGCACTTCATTTATCATTAATGTATGAAGATAAATTTCATGGAACTTTCATCCTTATTGCGTGATGATAAATCACATGGCACATTCATCCTTACATCATGATAATAAACTACATGGCACATTCATCCTCTCCATACGAATATAAATTGCATGGAAACATCATCCACATTGTAGGATGATAAATTGCATGGAACCTTCATCCTTATCACAAAATGGTAAAGTTCATGGAACATTTTTCTTCACTGCATAATGAAAAACTACATGGAAACTTAATCTACACCGTCTAATGATAAACTCCATGTCACCTTCATCCTTGCCTCATTAAGATAAAATACATAGAACCATCTTTCTTCCTTCCAGAAGATAAACTGCATGGAACCTTCATCCTCAACACATGAAGATAAAGTATATAGAACTTCAACCTCACCACACGATGATAATCTATGTAGAAATTTCATCATTACTGCATGACGATAAACTTTATGAAACCTTCTTCTTATGTAATGACTATATATTCCATGGAACCTTATTCCATACCATACTATGATAAAATTCAGGGTACCTTTTTCTTTACAGCATACTGATAATTGACATGGAACATTTGTCCTTTCTACATAATGATAAACTCCATGGAACCTTTTTCCCCACCGCATAACTGTAAACTACCTGACACCTTCTTCATTACGACACAAAAATAAATTGTGTGGCACATTTTTTCATAAGACATGACATTAAAATGAATCGATCCTTCTTCCTGACAACATAATAGAAAAATAAATTATACATCATCCTGACCACATGATGTTTAAATATATAGATCTCAAACCCACAACATGAAATTGAAATTTGCTTCCATCATCCAAGTTGTATGTTGCTAAACTGAATAGCATCAAGGGTCAGAACTCGATGAATTTAAACTAGGAACTAATATCCTCGCTGTATGAATTTAAACTATATGGGGATAATAGTTTCAATCAGTAATTCACTATAGATGAGATATATTTGTGAGGGAGAAAGAGGAAATTCCCTTATTCAAGTGTGATAGTCAATTACACACAGGATGTCTCATTATCCAGAACTATGTGGGGATTGATTCCTATCAATACAGGATACATAGTGACACCTAGACCCCATGTCCTTGTCTCAGCCATGAACAAAGGTAAATACACTCTCCTCTACATATGGGTTAGACATGCATGGAGAATTCCTTTCCCGAACTATGTGTGGCTTGATTCTTCTCATCATAGGATATGTAGTTGCATATAGACTAGGAATGTTGGGCCCAGTTTCAAATATTCTGCCATTGTGGGATGATTTTTGTAACATCCTTTGGCCTCAAACCCTCTTTTCATGTCGTTATTATACTTCTTATAAGTCTAAAAAATCATTAATAGTATTATTTTACCACAAATAACCTTATTTTAGGATGTTAAGCTACACAGAACTATGGTTTCCTCATCCGATAAGGGATCATTTTCTGTATCGATCATTTTCCATTTCGTGTTCAAAAAACATGTATGGCTTGATTCCCATTATAAAGGAAATATAGCGATACTTGGAGGTCATATCTTGGGTCCTACCTCCCCTAATATATATATATATATATTATATCTAATATATATATATATATTTCCCTCCCTCTCTGTGGTCCTAAATGATGTTGGGAGTTTTCTTTCAAGAACAACATATGGGTTGACCCCCATTTACATTGGATACATAGATACCCACATACATTCAGTCAATAGGTCCAATCATAAATGAATTCAACATTCAAGCCTCTTGGCCCGACCCTACTTCAGGAGTATGTGTTATGGAATATGGACACATAGAACCTCATCCACATCGGGTCATAGCAATTACACCTTCCACCTCCTACAAGGACCCGACCATAGACATTACATAATATTGAGTTTTTTTAATAATTCACATTGAGGATCTATTCAGGTTTAGATCATTAGAAAATTATGTCATAAATTTACATAAGAACTTGAATATTACATACAGACACTTCTACTCAGTATAAATTTTTTTCATAAAATAAAAACACTAAAAAAGAAACATGTTTATGTTCCATGAAAAAATGTTCAAAAACTTTGGATGAGCATAAAAATCTCAGTCAGGGACACAAAAAGAGGGAAACCTATTAGTTTTTCCAAAAAAACAAGTAAACCATGAATACTTTATCATATGTAATAATTATCACCTTTATGAAGTAGTAAATACTCTTCACTAAATAAAAGATCATTTCTAACCCTTTTTATCCAAAATATTACCACAAATCCCATAAAATGCACACATAACATATAAATGGAAATCTTGGAACATAATCATACTTAAATAGAATAACCATACGGTCGAGTTCCACACATTTCACTAAATGGAATATCCATATGGCCGACTTCCATACCCAATGCATTATAGGTTATAACGTAACAACCCGTCCTTGGTTTATCATGGAACCACCCATTAATTTGTTTATCAGATAACCACCCTTCAAATTTCAAGTACCATTATATAATCATAACACATAAAATATTGCAAATATCAACATTTCACTAAAAAAATTCATTAGAAATCACACGAAATCATTTAAATATATTGAAATAATCAATCCATTTAAAAAACCATTTTCAATACCAAAACACCCAAAAATGGAATATGGTGTTTCTTTTTCCTATTAAAAACATTAATGCTTATACAGGAATAAAAATAACTATTACGGTGGAGGAGAGGTCATTATCACCGAAAACATTAAAAAGAAACATTCCCTTTGTCATTTAGTAAAATGATTCATATAAAAATATTTGATTTAAATGAATGTAAAAGTAAAAGGGGTTTATTATACACTATTCAAAAGAAAGAGATTTATATTTTCAAAACATGCCTCAATTAAAAGAGATAGAGACAAAGTTCCTTACAAATATCATTTTCTAAAAAAATAGATTGATTATGTGTATTCACTATAACAACACATAAAAAAAGTATAAAAACAAGATAATATATTAAAATTCATTTCTAACATAATCACAGCACGACATAAACAAGAAGTAGAAGATCAACGTAATGAATTGAATTTAGGTTAAGAAGTTCCCTTACCTTGTGTCTCAATTGACTTTTTCATTATATATATCCCTGAATAATAAACTTAAGTTACATTATACTTTATTAATAACTTTTTTTCAAATTTATTTATCCTTTTATATCACTTATTACCACGTTATAAAAATTAAATAATTATTTATGTTAATATCCATCATTTTGCCGATATTGTGTACTTGAGTCGAAAATTATCTTATTAAAATTACAATTTGTCCACGTGGTGAAAAGTCAATTTTATATAGAATATTATTCATATATATATATATATCATATATAACTAGTTAATATGTGTTTATAATATTCCACGACATTTGGTAATAAGAAATGAAATGCATCATTCATGGAGATGGTTAGTCGTATGTACGCATGAAAGCTACATTCATTCCTGTTTATATTTAAAGGAATGAAAATGTAATGATACATAGGTATATTATAATTCTAGTATAATATAATTTTTTATATATATTACATATTTTCATTAATTCAATCCTTTATATGATCCATTTATAGCATGAATGAGTCATATCACTTTGAGGGGGTGGTAGTCCTCATTTCCTCAAATGAAATTATCGTATTTATACAAAATGAAAAGAATATAAGTATATTATAAAAGAGATTTATAGAAGAATAGTAATAAATTAAATATCATAGATATCATATGTAATTTCATTTCCATCATAATGGACACCATGAGAGGCGGTATGAGATAATTGAAAAATTATCTTTTCGTGAGGCACGAGTTCGTCATCTACAGAAATAGTATGTTCGTATCCATTTGATGGAGGTGTGTGGAAGTGTAGTTAGAATAATTATCAATAAAACATCCTATTAAATTTAATATACTATTATTGTTATAAAATAATTTAATAAATAGAGTTTAGTGGGTTGGAGAAGGAAAATAAATAAGAAACATTTTAGAGAAGACATTACCTCAAATCGGGTAACTCCTTATGATTTAAGATAAAAGGAATTATTTAATTTCTTTATGAAAATAGTAACACTTATAAGAGGAATATAGGTATTTTTGGAGCTTATTTTGGCAGATGTTGGATGAGAAAAGAGGGAATGAGAGGTCTGATTAAGGGTTAGAGGCAGTGTCCTTTGATAAGAGGGAGGAGGGGTACTTTTGGAAAGATAGAAAGTATTATTTTATTATTATTATATTTTAGAATTATAATAACAACAATGTGATATATTTAGAATTTAAGATTCATATGGGTATAAATAATTTCATCCAATGGGTTTTAGACATTATATGTAATAACATTAACCTTATCTTTTATCTTTAAACCTTAGTACACTTATTTAAATTTTACCATGACATATTGTATATTCATAATATATGGTTACCATAATTACAATAAAATGTCAATAGAAGCTAACGTGGTTCCTTAATGATATTTTCAACCTTATATAATTCATATTCCCAAATTGTAGTATTTAGGACAATTATATCATTTAATAAAATAGTGTTTTTTTAAAAAACCCATTTATGTCAATTTATAAACTATTCATATCAGGACTTTTACAAAATCTATAAAAACATTATTATTTCTAAAAAAACTGAATTAATTAGAAGATAAAATTCAATGTATCCCATCAATTATTTTATGAAATAAAAAGTTTTATAATAAATTTATTTTAATTTTTTATAATCTCATTTATTTAAAATTTTCATTCATAATGTAATCACTACATGACTATTGGGTCGTAAATAAATTTATTTATTTTATGTCTAAAAATTATAAATAAAATACCATGTTTTAGGAAACCATTTTTTATTTCTAATGACTATTTATAGTCAAAATGGTCACTTATATAACACTATATTAAAATTATTTTACAAAAATATATATGTTTATGTTATATTTTCCTTAACTTTAAATTAATTTTTATAAAATTTCATTGTCACGTACATGTGGGACAATGGGGTTCTAAAATCGACGCAACGATTCCCATGGATGGTCATGTATCAGACAATAGTTTTAGGACATGTGTCAGGGTAATTTAACATTATTATAATATTATTTTTTACCCTTATTTACCATATTTACCTTCTAAACATGGTAAATTAAAAATTATTATATTTACTATTCATAATGTTTTAAAATAAAAGGTACATATTTACACAATTTGAACCTAAAGATTAAAAATATTGAATCCATTTTTCCAAATTCCAAACAAAGAAGATTAAGAAGTTAATTTATAATTAATTCCCATTGTCAAAACCAAAATATGTGTTTTTAAGAAATAATAACTATCAAAAGATTGACATGTGTTTATGTCTATTTAAATAGTGAAATTACTTCCAAAAACTAAAATAGGATTAAATGGAAAAAAAATTATCTAATTACCCATTAAAATCAAATAAGAAGATAATCTAACCATATAAATAAATCAGATGAAAATACATTCTTTACATTAAATGCAGTATTTTTCACTATTCATTAAAAATTTTATTTATCATAAAAATACCAAAACCTTACCCAAAGTAAATTTTGATGTCGCTGTTATAAAGAAAAAGATTTTATTGTCAAATAGAACAAATAATAGTGAACAAAACTAAATTTAAAAAGGTTTCTATATCAAACGGTGGTAAATCGACCTTTTAAATAGTGTTAGTGTGTTTGATGCTTAAAATTAGATTCATTTTTAATTTAAGACTCTAAAATTTATTAAAAAATTTAAAGACATTTAATAGATGTGTGTAACAATAATTTATTTATTTATGTTCATTCCTAGAAATTCAAATGATATACATTAACTACCATTTAAAATATTTTTATTACTATTATATTTTTCGGTATAACTCAATGTTGCGTGCAATATATGATTTCAAACACACCAATTGTAAAATGTTGATTATGCTATAGAATGAAGTTTTAATATTAGAAGGAAGTTATTATCATATATATAAATATTAATATATATGAAAAAATATTATTCTATAGATATCTTGGTTGTTACATCCTTCCCCCCTTTTGGATATTGTTTCCTAGCTATTTTAAAAATTGTATTTGAAACTTCATTGAAAGTACCAAATTGAAAAAGGGGTCAATAAAACCATAACTTTAAAAGAAAGAAAGAGAAGTAAAATGGTCACCTGAGATAACCCATTCTAGGGTTCTATTTAGAAAAGCACGGATATGGAAGATAGAACAAACCATAATGTAAAGATGGAGAGTGATTGAAAATGTGAGAAAGAGAAGGTTAACTACTAGTTAACCATAAACATGTGATTGGTTAAATAGTCTTAGATTACCCTATAAGAAGATTAAACGGACAATTGTTTTGTTTTATGTTCATTTTCATAATGTTGTGGACTTTATTTATTAGATTGACTAAGATCATAAGGAGACATACTTTCTTTTCAAGTAGAGATTCATACTTTAATAAATTTCTACCATAAACTCATCTTTTCTCCAAATTATGAGTATTAAAGATGAATTTGTCACACCTGAAGTGCTAGAATAAAAATTTAGGGAATCAAATAATCCAAAAAATATGAACTGTATATTTCCCTTGTCTTTAGACATTAACCAAAACCAAAATTGATAGAACAAGATCAGTTGATCTGCAAAAATGTTAATCCTTTATAGAATGAAATACTACTCTTATTCTCCAAAATTAAACAAACTATTCCCAATGTTCAAAAAAGACCATTCAATATTGAATTGTCCTCAACATTCTTAAAAATAATCCAAACTACTTTTAAAACCCAAAATTCAGAAAGATTTGATCACGTAGTCTTCCATGATAAATCATAAAATTTATGTCCATATAACATCAACTACTCTTAAAGTATTATACTTTAATGTAATTAACCTAATCACATATTCTTTATGATAGGTTAATCATTTACATAAATAACCCAAATCACCATATGTCCACAATAAAAACAAATATTCTTCCAAAAATAAAATTTCAATCATTACATCACAAATGAGATTACATAGTATTCTATTTTACATAAGCATATAATGTTCCCAAAAGAGAGAATGTTTTCCAAAATATCCTTTATCACTTAATCACAAAATAATTTTCCAATACTAAGGATATATATTTGGTAAAACATAAGTTCCATAAATCAACTTATTCGTGATTGAAAAAATCATTTAACTAAAAAATAAAAATCCATATTAACTAGGGACTTCATGTAGTCCAGTCGTAGGCGATGCTCAATTTTCACCCTTTGGTTGTGGGTTCAATTCTGAAGGCCTTGACGGACGTGAGAGGTTTTCACACAACTTGTGGGTTGTTCTTTTTCTAAAAACATATAATTCTTATAACATTCAAAAAAATAATATAAATTCATCACAAATAACCATAAACTATTTTGTCATGAATGGTTATCTAATACCTTTCATTTTGCATCCAAATATGTAATAACCATTTATCACCTAAAAATAAAAGATCATATGAACCCATAAGGTTATCCATTATGTCCAAACTAGAAAAGACGATTCTTTCTTGAATAACATTTTCACATATCAAACTTTATGGTTACACATACTTGAAAAAGTCTTCCAATGTAATATCATCATCAAAAGAGCCTTAATACTATTAAGCATTTCATCATCCTAAAATATACCATAAATCTTGAATACCTTATATATAGAAATCTTACTCATTAAATTTTCATCATGATCCATTAACCATTCTTTTCAAAATTATTCCATAATAATTGTTTCCTACAAACAAAATCATGAATCATATCCTAAGATTCAATAATGTCAAATCATCAGCTATTAAATAATACATACCATTCATTGGTCATTGTTAGATTCCACATCCTCTATTGGAATGGCATTATGTATTGGTAAAAATATATTTTTATGGTCATGTTGATCCCATTCATGAACCTTCTTCATAGAAAATCTATCTGTATAATGACCATGAATACCACATTTGAAACATTCATTTGATCCCTTGAAAATAACTTCTTTCCCCTTCCTAGAGTTAACCAGACACTTCCTTTTTCACTGGAAGGTTCTTGATTTATGACCATCATTACCACATATATAGCATCTTCCCATACCTTTGATTCATTTTCCTAGATGTTTCTTTATACATCCTTGACACATATGTTTTTTAATATACATACCTTTATGATTATTACCTGAACTTTCAGAGGGATTTGTTTCTCGCATATACAATTCCTTATAAAAATCAACAATTTGTAGGTGGTCAATCGTGACTCCATATTGTCGGTTGATAATTACCATAAAATTTATCATTGTAGGTCCTATTTCATTTGGTTTCTTATTCAGAAAATCGACATAGTTTTCTTCACATCCATTGTTACTTTGGTTTCTGTTAGATCCAACCATTTACTAAAACCAAAAAGGTCAGTGTGATTATATCAGTAAAATCATCATATAATATCTTATGAGGAGGGTAAATAATATGATATACTTATTCATGTTATCTTAAACTGATTAAATTTGTCTAAAATTTCTATGACTCTTTCAAATATAATAACCATTATGGTTATGTCACTTATTCATAAATAACACCCTAAGATCTAATGTTATCTAAATCGACCTCTGAAACCAACTCTAAGGACCCAGCCTTAAACATTACATAATCTTGAATTATGTTAATAATTTACATTGAGGATATTTTTAGGTTTATAACTTTAGTTAATTAGTTCATAACATATACATAACAACTTGGATATTACATGTAGACACTTTTACTCAGTATCCATTTTTTCATAAAATAAAAACTCTAAAAAAGAAACATGTTTAGTTATATGTTTTAAATATCATGACGTTTCTTGATCCCATTTTTTATCCTATTCCACTTTAAGTCCTATTAAATACATTTCAAAAACATGGGATGAGAATAAAAACCTCATTATGGGATACATAATGATGGAAAATTATTAGTTTCTCAAAACAACATGTAAACCATGAATACTTTATAATAAGTAATACATATCACATTTATGAAGTATTAAATATATTTACTGAATAAAAGCATGTTGCTTACCCTTTTGTAACCAAAATATGACCACAAAACACATAGAAGGCACACATAACATATAAAAGGTAAACATGTGACATAATCATACTTAAATGGAATAACCATACGCCTGACTTCCACACATATCAATAAATCAAATAACCATACGACCAACTTCCATACCCAATACATTGGAGGTTATAATGTAACCTCCCTTCCTTGGGTTATCACAGAACCACCTGGCATTTGGTTTATCACATAACCACTCGTCAAATGTCCAAGTACCATTATAAAAGCATAACACATAAAATATTGCAAATATAATCATTTCAATAACAAGATTTCAAGATAAATCCCATGAAATAATATTAAGATATTTAAATTCTCAATCCATTTAAAAATCCATTTTAAATACCAAAACACCCAAAAACAAAATAAGGGGTTTCTTTTTCCTTTTAGAAACATTAAGGCTTATAGAGGAAGACAAATAATGATTACAGTGGTAGAGAGGTCACTGTCATCGAAAATGTTAAATAAAAATTTACTTTTCTGATTAGTAAAACTATTCATAGAAAAATATCCCCTCCAAATAAAAGTAAAATTCAAAAGGTTTATTGTACACTATGTAAAATAAGGAGGTGTATATTGTCAAAACATGCCTCAATGAAATGAGATAGAGACAATATCCCTTAAAAAGATCATTTTGTAAATAAAATAGATCGATTATTTGTATTCTATATAAAAACACACAAGTATAGTATAAAAACACGATAAGATACCAAGATTTATTTCTCACATATTCATAGCAAGATATAAACAAGAATTAGCATATCAACCCAATGAATGGAATTTGAGTTATGGAGTTCCCTTACATTGTGTCTGACTTGTCTTGTTTGTTATTTATCTCAATAAATAATAAACATAAGTTAATTTATACATTCTGAGAAAATTTTTCAAGTTTATTATTTCTTTCATATCACTTATTCCTACATTATAAAAATTACAAAAAATTTAAGTAAATATCAGTCGTTTTTTCGATATTGGGTTCTTGAGTCAAAAATGACCTTGTTATAATTTAAATTTTTCCATGTGGTCAAGAGTCAATTATATCCATAATATTATTCATATATAAATATGATATATATCTAGGATATATTTATTTATAATATTCCATAACATTTTCAGATAGGAAATGAATTGCAACGTTCATGGTGACGGTAAGTCATACGTACGCATTAATGCCACTTTCACTTCTATTTCATATTTAATGGAATGAAAACATAATGAAACATAGGTATAATATAATTCCAGTATAATATCATTTTTTATATATGTTACATAATTTCATTAATTCCATCCTTTATATGTTCCATGTATAGCATCAATTAGGCATATCACTTTGTGAGGGCGCTAGTCCGCACTTCCTCAAATAAAATTATCATATTTATAAGACATGAAAAGCATATAGTTATGTTCTAAAATATAATTAAATAAGCATACAGATAAAATAATTATCATATATATCATATTTAATTTATCTTACTTCATAATGACCACCATGAGCAGTGGTAGGCGATAATTTAACAATCATTGTTTCGTGAGGCAATAGTTCTCTGTCCACAGAAACAGTATGTTTGTATTCATTAGATGGAGGTGTGAGGAACTGAATTTATAATAATTATTATAAAAACATCCTAGTATATTTTAAATAATATTTTTTTATAAAACAATGGAATAACTAGTGTTTAGGGGGTTTGATAATGAAAATTAATGAAATAAGCTTGAGAGAAGACACTACCTCAAATCAGGTAACGGCTTTTGATTTTATCTTGAAAGCCTTATTTAATAGACTACATCTAATAGTAAGTCTTATATGAAAAATAGATGTATTTTGGGAGCTTATTTGGTCATAGGTTGGGTTATCCAAGGGGGATATAGAGGTTGGATTAATAGATAGTGGCAGCGTCCTTTTATAAGAGGGAGGATGGGCACTTTAGGACAGTTTAAAAGTATTATTTTATTATTAATTTATTTTCGAATTATAATAACACTAATGTGATATATTTCGAATATTAAATGGGGATGGGTCTAAAGGCTATCATATAATGGGTTTTATACAAGTTTAGGTCATAAAAGTAACGGTATCTTTTAGCTTTAACCCTTAATAAACTTATTTAAGTTTTACCATGCCTTCTTGTATATTAATAATATATCATTACCATAGTTACTATAAAATGACAATAGTACCTCGCATTATTTATTAATGATATTTTAAACCATATATAAGTAATTATATTGATTCCTAGATTATTAGGACTATTATATTATTTAATAAATAGTATTTATTTTAAAAACTCATTTATGTCAATTTATAATCTATTCATATCAAGACTTTTAAAAAATATATAACATTATTATTTCTAAAAACCATATTTAATTCAAAGATAAAATTTCATATTTATCCTTAAAATTATTTTATGGAATAAAAATTTTCAAAATGAATTTATTTTAAATTTTTATAATCTCATTTTTTTAAAACATTCCTTAATAGTGTAATCACTACATCACCATTTGTCATAAATAAATTTCTTTTTTTATGTATAAAAATTATAAAAAAAATACCATGTTGTTGGAAATATTTTTAGATTTATATAAATATTTATAGTTTAAAGTATCACCTGTATAACCCCATATAAAAAATTACTAAAAGATATATGTTTAAGTAACATTTTCCTTAGCATTAAATTAATATTTATAAAATGTCATTTTTACTTACAAGTGGCTATATGGGGTACCGAAATCGACCCAAGGATGCCCATGGTTGTACATGTATCATAAAATATGGTTTTGACACTTTTTTGGGTAATTTAAAATTATTATAATATAAGTTTTTACCCTTATTTTTCATATTTATCCTTTCACCATAGTAAATTAAATATTTACTGAAGTTACAATTAATAATGTCTAAAAATAAAAGGTACCTATTTATATAATTTGTACCTACTGATTCCAAATATGGAATCCATTTTTTCAAATTCAAAACACATTAGGTTCAGAAATTAATTTAAAATTAATTCTCTTTGTAAAAACAAAAAAGCGTGTATTTAAGAAATAATAACTATCAAAAGATTGACATGTGTTTATGTCTAATTTAAATGTGAAATTACATACAATAACCAAATTTTTATTAAATAGTAAAAAATTAATCTAAATACACTTTAAAAAAAATAAATAATATAATCTAATCATATAAATTAATTAGATGAAAAGACATTTTTCACATAAAATGCAGTATTTTTCACCACTCATTAAAAAATGAACTTTATCAAAAAAATTCCAAAAATTTACCCCAAGTTAATTTTGGGGTACCGCTTCTAAATAAAATGTTTATTTTTTCAAATAGAACTTATAAATGGGAAAAAAACTATATTAAAACGGGTTTTCCATCAAAAGGCAGTAAATCAACCATTCAAAGAATATTAGAGTATTTCATGCTTAAAATCGGATTCATTCTTATTTTAAGCCTCTAAAATTTATTGGATAAATTTAAAGGCATTTAAAAAACTAGTTTAATCATTATTTAGTTATTTATTTTCAATCCTAGAAATGAAACAGTTATGCGTTAACTACCATTTCAAATAATAATATTATTATATTATTGTTTCCCTCTGGAATCGGGGATGACCTAATTGATTGAAGGTTCAAACATTCCAATCGGTTTCTTACGGGTTTCTTCGTAGAACCGGAAACATCCAATGATTCCATATCCATTTGGACCTACATTCCAAAGGTAGGTGCTCATTAGTTGTAGACTGATGAGGATTAGGAATTTGCATTGGTCGAGAGGATGGGAGGTTGGACTCATCACACCTTTTTTAGTGGAATTATTTTCTACTCCGTGACACTCTTTACAGTTCTAATTCCTATTCGTGATTCCTTATTATATTACCAAGTATAAAATGATCTTTCCATTAGCCTGACAATCAATGATTGATATGTATGAAATTTAGATAATCTTTTATATGTATTCGAGGTTCTTCATCGATGAAGAATCATCTCTATTTGTTAGAGATTCTTAGTTGATGGTATCCTTAAAATACATAAAAGTTTCTTGGTCATTATGATGACCATACTGGTTTTATAGCCACTCAGTGGGGCACTTTAAGTTTATTTTCATTCAGGAGGACATGGATTATTTATGAATTGGGACTGTACCCGTTTATGGGCTACCTACATATCCTTTGTTTTGGAAAAGGAATCAGAACCCACGTAGTTTGAATAATGGAGCATGATGTTTATGATTGATGGCTCAATGAAAGATGTCATAATTACTTTTACACTCTAAGATCACGTGAGTCCTGCTCGGTGTGAGAAACAAGTGGTATTGTTAAAACCAGACAATTGTGCCATGAAAGATGAAATCATAAGAAATGATGTGGGATTATGTATATGACTGCCCAAAATAGATGAGGATTAAGATTTACTTCAGGGAAGAAATCCAAGAACATGATCCATAAAGGTATATGTACTTTATGGAGATTTGGATACTCTAATCTTGGGACTTACTCCTAAGGAAGATTCCCAAGTTAGGAGGGGTCTTATGATTGGGTTTTACTCCTTAGAAGGAAGCCCAGGTCAGAAGAAATTATGACTGGTTAAGGGAAATTATGGCTGGGGCTTATTCCTAAGGAGGAGGCCCAGATTAAATGGATTTGAAAATTAAGGAACTTGGGGATTAATCCCAAAAAGGAGGCCCATATTTGAGACTGGGGATTACTCCTAAAAAATAGGCCCAAGTTAAAGGAATTAAGGTTTGGGGCTTACTTCTGAGGAGGATTCCCATATTTGAGACTGGGGAATACTCCTGAAAAGGAGGGCCAGGTTAAGAGAATTATGGTTGGGGCTTACTTCTGAGGAGGATGCCCATAGTTAAGACTATGGATTACTACAGAAATGGAGGTCCATGTTAAAAGAGGACTTGGATCTTACTCCTAAGGAGGATGCCCAGATTTGAGATTTTGGACTGGGGTTTATTCCTGAAATGGAGGCCCATGTTAGGGGATCTGGGGCTTATTCCTGAAAAGGAGGCCCATATTTGAGATTGGGGATTACTCCTGAAAAGGAAACCCATATTTGAGATTTATGACTAGGTCTTATTCCTAAAAAGGAGGCACATGTTAAGGATTCTCTCATCTTAAAGGATTAGGTTAAATGAATGAAATCTCAATCTTTAGTGACGTAAAGATCTATAAATCACTAGATTTTTTAGTGATGTTCCATGAAGTTCCTTTCAGGTAAGGAAGCCAAATCATGAAATCATGCCATAAATGGCTTTAAAGAGTGTCTTGAAAACTGAATCTTGAATAAGAGAAGTGGAATGGCATAAGAGGTGTGAAGTGGGCAGGAAAGTCACCAAAAAGGTAGGGGCGTGCAAGTCCTCGCCGGCACACAGGTACTGCGTGGGCATGCAAGACCTTGGCGCGCAGGTATACCTGCACGACACATGGGTACTTGCACAATTTTCAGTCCTTGATTAATACTTGGTCGAGACATGCCTCAAACCCTTAGTATTATCCCTAGAGGCTTTCCAGAATATGGAGGTCAAGTTCTAATTACGAAGTAGGGAGGCGCGCAAGTGTTAGTGAATTCTAACACTTAGACCTTACTCCTCATGTTTAGACATTCAATTCTAGTTAAAGAATTACCTTAGAAGAGTTTGAAAGACCTGAAGAAGAGACTTGGGCATTCAGAGCTCTGTCTGTGAATTCTGGAAAAAATTACTCTAAGGATAATACCAAGGGTTTGAGCCAAATCTCGCCCAAGTATTACTCAAGGACTGAAAATCTTTCAAGTACACATGTGCCACGTAGGTATACCTGCGCAACCAGGATATGCGCGCCCACGCAGTACCTGCATGCCTACCAGGACTTGTGTGCCCCTACCTTTTTGGGTGCCTTTCCTGCCCACTTCACCCCTCTTATTCCATTCCACTTCTCCTATTCAAGATTCAGTCTTCATGACACTCTTAAAATCCATTTATGGCATGATTTCTTGATTTGACATCCTTATCTGAAATGAACTTCGTGGAACTTCTCTCAAAAATCTAGTGATTTATATATCTTTATGTCACTAAAAATTGAGATTTCATTCATTCAACCACATCCTTTAAGATGAGATAATCGTTAACCTGGGCCTCCTTTTCAGGAATAATCCCCAGTCATAAATCTCAAATATGGGCTTCCTTTTCAGGACTAAGCCCCAATCTCAATTATGGACCTCCTTGTCAAGAATATGCCCCAGATCCCCAAACCTGGTCCTCCTTTTCAGGAATAAGCCCCATTTCAAATTCTCAAATCTGGGCATCCTCCTTAAGAGTATGCTCCATGTAATCTTTTAACCAGGGCCTCCTTTTCAGGAGTAAGTCCCGGTCTCAAATATGGGCATCCTCCTCAGGAGTAAGCCCCAACCATAATTCTCTTAACTTGGGCCTCCTTTTCAGGAGTAAGCCTCAGTCTCAAATATGATATCCTCCTCAGAAGTAAGCCCCAAACCATAATTCCTTTAACATGGGACTTCTTTTTTAGGAGTAATCCCCAGTCTCAAATATGGGCCTCCTTTGTTGGAGTAAGCCCTAAGTTACTTAATTTTCAAATTCCTTTAATCTGGGCCTCCTCCATAGGAATAAGCCCCAACCTTAATTTATCTTAACCAGTCACAATTCATTTCGATCTGGGCTTCCTTCTCAGGAGTAAAATCAAATCATAAGTCCCCTCCTAACTTGGGCATCTTCCTTTGGAGTAAGTCCCAAGATTAGAGTATCCAAATCTCTATAAAGTACATATACCTTTATTGACCCTGTTCCTGGATTTTTTCCCTGAATTAAATCGTAATCCTCATCTATTTTGGGCAGTCATACATACATAAGCGTGACATCATTTCTTATGATTGCATCTTTCATGGCACAATTGTCTGGTTTTTCCAATACCTCTTTTTTCTCACACCGAGCAAGACTCACGTGATCTTAGAGTGTAAAAGTAATTATGACATCTTTCTTTGATCCATCAATCATAAACATCATGCTCCCTTATTCGAACTATGTGGGTTCTGATTCCTTTTCCAAAACAATGGATATGTAGGTAGCCCATCAATGGGTAGGATCCCAATTCTGAAATAATCCATGTCCTCCTGAATGACAATAAACTTCAAGTGCCCCACTGAGTGGCTTTAAAACTAGTTAGGTCATCATAATGACCAAGAAACTTTTATGTGTTTTAAGGATACCATAATCTAAGAATCTCTAACTAATATAGATAATTCTTCATCGATGAAGAACCTCGAATAAAAATAAATGATTCTCTGAATTTCTTACATATCAATCATTGATTGTCAGACTAAAGGATAGCCCATTTTATACTTGGTAATGTAATAAGGATTCACGAACATAACTTAAATCTACAGAGAGAGTCCCGGAGTAGACAATAATTACCCTAATAAAGGTCTGATGAGTCCGACCTCCCATCCTCTCGACCAATGAAAATTCCTAAGCCTCATCAGTCCATAACTAATGAGCACCTGCCTTTGGAAAGTAGGTCTAAATGGATATGGAATCATTGGATGTTTCCGGTTCTATGAACAAACCCATTAGAAACCGATTGGAATGTTTTAACATTAAATCAACGAGGTCATCCCTGATTCTAGAGGGAAACAAAAAATGGTGAACCCGATGTGAATCCTTAACCAAGTTAAAATGATGTTTTTCTTATTTGTTAGGCCCCTATTTAAACTCAATGAGAGGGCCAAAAAAAATTCATTGACATAGTGCTCACCCAAAATATGTGGTGGATGAATTTATCTTGATTACATATGTTACATAAAACAATAATTCTTTTTCATGATTTTCTACATTCTATGAAATGGCTACTCTCAAGTTCACACCTATGAATACCACTACTGTGAATACCGCTGCTACAAATGCCACTAATGATACTTCTACTGGATCGCCATCTGTTCTGAGGATGACATCACCTACTCTGTGTCTTCAACGCTGGGTATCAAATGCGGTGGTTAAAGAGTATCGTCAACACGGTACCATTCCAACTTTGGAGGCTGCTTGACAAGCCCTCCAAGTGAACAATTCACCCTGGTTGTCCGGACAGTGATGGCCAGTGATCCAGAAGTAGGCGGTGCTAACTACCGTCTCCAACCATTTCGCGTCGTTATCCCTGGAAGGGAATCACCATTCACTCCCATATTCTAGGGAGGAGAATGAGCACGTCCCCCAGGGCCTTAATTCAAATAAGCATGAGTCCTTCCTGAGGTCTCCTATCAACAATATCCGCCAGACTCGTGCGGCAGTACGCCCTCAAAATGATGAGGGTACCGACTCCATGTGTTCGACTCAGGTTCCTCGAACCTGAGAAGGCAAGACGAACCGCCAGAGGCAGAATCCGGTCAATAGTGAGCAGGTTCTCATCTCTTCCATCTCCGGAGAAGTCCACCAACCTAACTTGGTGGCAAGCAATGAGCGGGCACATACACCTGATCATTTTAATTCCATTGTCCAGCAGACTCATCTGGAAGAATCATGTCAATACCGCCAGGAAATTCTAACAGAGTACTATAGGTACGAACATACACCCGTTTATACATCATCAGCTAGTCAGCAGGCTCGTCTGACTACATATA
Organism: Viscum album; assembly: GCA_963277665.1. Classification (NCBI taxonomy): domain Eukaryota; kingdom Viridiplantae; phylum Streptophyta; class Magnoliopsida; order Santalales; family Viscaceae; genus Viscum; species Viscum album. Next base: position 439,569,314 of record OY728135.1, on the reverse strand, counting down.
ATGGAGCTCGTCAACCACGTGCAGCGAAGTGAAATCAGCAGGCACATACACCTGCTATTATTTATCAATCCTACCAACAGTCTCACTTGGTAGCACATGGAGAAGTCAATCGGAATGCTCCAGTGACAAACAAGAGGCAGACTCAACTCTCTTCCCCCACACTTGAGTACTGTTAAGATTCACTGATAGGAAAAAGAGGAAAAGAGCAGGCATATACACCTACTCCAAGCATGGAATGGACATATATTCTCGTTCCGGCAGCTGAAGTCGCCAAGCATATTATATCAATGGTGAAAGAGAAGAAACAAATCCCTGCTCATATTCTGGATGCCTGCTAGGATATTATAATAGCTTCAGCAACATCTTAGGGAAAGACACACATAAATCTATCCCTACCAGTGGAGTGACACATCAACAGTTCACTCTGGAACAGACACACACATATGTTCTAGTTCAAGAGGGTTGTGGGGCATACTCCCCCATATCATATGGAAAACCATGTCAGGAACATACACCTGATTTGATTGGGGATCGTTAGCCTAACCTGGCCATCTCTTCTGATCAGGCACATAAACCTGCTCAGAGCAGCCACTTTGGTCAACAAGTGGATTCCAAGGTGAATAAGAAGGCGTCTAAGAAGAACACCCACCTAGTAGAGTTAGGAGATCAAGAGATAATCTGAAATAATTCCTTGCTCGATGCTGGGTTTCTTGAAGCCCTCAGATAGTTATCTGATGGAATTCAAGATTCTACTCCCTCTTTTCCCAATAGTGGGAACATTATTTCCGAAGGTCTTCAACAGACGCATCCTCATGAATGCTTTCTTCATGAAAATTCGGTCGATCTTGAAGTTTCATCTTCAGATGAGAGCCACAGGAACCCTCTGTGTGGTAAGAAGACTGAGGAGTAAGAGATATCATCTTTTGTTGTAACCCACCCTGGTGGTCCTCCCCATGATAATGAATTTCGCTGCAAAAGTCCTCTCCGCAGTAGTGATGCACATTTCCCGGAAAATGCTCTAGTGGACAATGTCATGTCGATAAAGACCTCTTATCTTGAGGAACATGAAAATGAGAAACAAGTCATGTCTGATGCTTCATCGCTAGAAGGTGAAACATTTTCTCAATTGGATGATAGCCCAGGGTGTAGGTCATTCTCCGAACCACCCCTAAGTCATGCATCTTCTAGTTTGATCAGCGATTTCTCTACAAATATTGTTGAATCCGATGAAGCAACAAGGAAGCAACAGCTCTGGTCAAATCAGGTAGAAGAATCTTCATTGAATGATAAAGAGGAAATGCTGAAAATGAGAAAACAACTGGCGAAAGGTGAAGTGCCAGTAATGTTTTGGTCTCTGGCTGACTCTCAGTATGACATTCCAAAGATGATGATGGAAGATGAGATTCATGATGTTTGTATCAACATATGGAAAACACTTTGTCAGTTGAAAAATATAGTATTATCTTATGATGAATATGAAAATCATCTTAAGATAATATAAGGGTTACAACGTCAGATTGATTTGGCATCTCTATTAGCCTCTCGATATCCGAAGGGTGAGAAGCAGCATAGAGCCCTTCAGCATTCATGCATTGGTGTACTAAGTAGATTACGCCAGTTAATTGCCAATGCCCCATCTGATATTCATGCCAGAGGATGGGGTGTTCATGGAGAACTACATTTCACAGTGCTCTCCAGTCAGTAAAGCCCACCGAAAATGGTTTCATGCAATGTTATTTCCCATGTCCGGCCATAGTCAATGGGATTTGTTTAAAATCAAAATCTTTCCCAAGAACATGCCTCAACTAGTTCTTCTCAAAATCAATGATACAGAGAACAAGTTTTTGAATAACTCCTGCATCAACAAAATGAGAATATTGAACAGGCCTCTCGTATGGAGAAATCACATCATCAAGTGACAAAAGTTTCAGAAATCGTCCAACAGTCTTTTGAACTGGGTGATAAAAGTGGATACAGGTTGATGCATCCAGCTAATTTCCGGACTAAGGTCTGCAAGATCAGACGATATTTTAAGAAAGTATCAGACATAGCATGTCAAGAGCCACCCGAGCTTTCCAGTCTGGGGACTCTTTTAAACCAACCCTCAGAATCGACAAATATAATTCGAGGAGTTGAGCGGGAATAGCAGGAATAGGTCCAGTCCACCAGACTGGGGACTTTTTCAAATCATCAATCCCCTCCTCAGAAAAATTCGGTCTTATCTCAATTAGGGAGGAATTCTCAAGAGGAACGTAGAGCCAAATTATCAGGAGATTCTCTCCAAATTATAGTTCATCAAGAAGTTCCTGAGGGATCGAATCAACAAAAGAAAATGTCTCATCAAAGACATGGAAGAAGACAATATCACAGAAATGTTGATAGAAGGGATGTGATGTGTTATGCATCAATAAATGTCATTAATGACGTTGTTGTTGATCCAACAGATGAGGCTCACTCAGGGGACTCAGATGAAGAGGTTGTTGCTCAGGAAGCTGTACAAATAGACACAAATGAAGAATGTGTGCGTACACGAAATCAAAGGTTTACCCAGAATCTGGGTGTTCCTTCAAATAGCCCACTTCCCCCTCTCCGAAAGGGATCAAACAAGGGGAAGGGAAAGAATCAGGTTAAATATCCTTCCTATGGAGAAGTCCAATCGCTCTCACTAAAGCAAAGATTTTCACAAAATGAGGAAGAAATGAAGGAATTGAGGAGGATAAATGCAGAACTACATCACAGTTGTCTTCCACCTAAGCATGCTGGAGTTAGTCAGGAAAGGGAGTTTGTTGCAGCTACTGAGATAGATCAAGAATATCCTCCTTTATTAGTACACCCTCATAGGTCTAATCCTATGGGTCAAGTGCAACAACAATTAGAAGTGCTACAATCAGTTGCAGTACCGACTACCACATCTTTCAAAGATCCAGTCATTGCACCTATTCAGGTCCAAGCTCAATCGGATGTTTCTCAAAAGTTAATATCTACCATTGAGTCATTAATAGCTCGGTTGGAGACTATGGAAGGGAAGCATGTGCAGCTTCAATCGGAAAATAATGCTTACCCTAAATGGGTAGATTCAATCTCTCCCCCATAAAATTTTGGGAACCCTGTATTCCCTATTTTCAATGGATTAGGTGAACCTGAACTTCATTTGACGCATTACGTGTCTTGTTGCGATCCTATGAAGGGAACTATGGAGAATCAAGAAGCAGTGAAACTCATATGCTTCGTGCGAACCACGAAAGGACCAGCCTTTTTCTGGTACACAATCTTGAAATCTCATTCAATTACCGGATGGGAAGATCTCTGTCAATGATTTCTTCTTCAATTTAGATCAACTTTTCCAAAGACAATAGTTTTCGATATTACAGACTATAAGAAAAGAAGGAATGAAAGATTATCTGATTTCATTGCTCACTGGAAGGGATTAACATATTCCCTGAGCTTAGCACTCCCTCGAGAGGAACTGTTTCCAATCTGTGTGGCAAATATGCATGATGAATTACGCACACCACTGATCCCTATGAAATACATAGGAGGGTTTCGAGACCTTACTTCAATCGCTCAACAAATGGAAGATTCTATTAAACAGACTAAGGCTAAATCTTGTGTAATTCCATCAGCTCTAGGAAGGATAATGGGTAAAGAAGAAACTGCTATAGTTATTCTTAAACAGGCACCTGTACCTGATTCTTCCTCAAAACCTTCATATTTTCCAAGGGCTCCACCTCCTGAGCGCCAACAACAATGTCCGTTTTGACAAGATGATCAAAGAGATCACAGACGGAAAAAATATGAGGATCTGAAGAGAAAAACATACAATTTCTGAAATGAACATGTTCAGGGTTACTTCATTTCGGATCTAGAGAATTATTTGGTTCAGTTGCCAAGGCCCATGAGACCAAACAAAGAAGGATATGAAGACTATCCCAATTATTACCCCTTTCATAAAAATTTTGGGACATCCTATCCAGGAGTGTTTTATCTTCAATGACCTCCGGCAAAAGATGGTTGACTTTAAACAAGTCAAACTGAAAGGCTCTTCAGCCCAGGTAGCATGAGTTACTTCTATATTTTCAGAGGTGGAAGGCGAGTGGCAAGAAGTCAAAAGCAAAAATGCACAAAAATATGATGATTGGATGGTCAGAAAGACAATCAACCGAACTCATGCTATTATGCAAACACAATTGAAGAAACCAATTGTACCTTCTTTCATGAATGGCACAGCAATACCCTCTTCATCAGAGGGAAAATACTCAACGAAATGGCATGATTCAAAGAAATAAAAAGATTCCGAATAAGATGAGTATGTGTCAAAGCCTAATTTGTCTTTGATTCTGGAAGACTTTATGCCTTCTACTTGAAATCAATGGGCACCACCCCACTAAATGGAATAGACTAAACAAGCTAATTAGGAAGAGTCTTCATTAGATGAAGAGTTGTTTTTTGGTTCTGTTAATATGATTCAATTAACAGATCCTTATGTCAGTCACAGTTTCGATTTCGATGAGCCAGAATTCCCTGTATTAAACAGAGGAAGCATAGGAAGTTCCAGAGGCTCAGGATATAGGGGAAGACATGGATCTTTCATAAGCCACTATTCTAATTCTACCCCTGCTAGAACTGTGTACGCATCAGAAACTCGTGGTAGAGCCCTTCAGCGAGCTCAGCAAGAACAAGCATGTTCTTCGACCAATAAAAAATTCTGTCCTAGAACAGATATTCTGGAAGACCAGTTGAAGGCTCTATCTTCTTCTCAGCTTGTAAATGGATATAATCGGTCTAATATTCCAAAACTAGGAATATTTCCAACTCCTATCCCAATACAAGATGCATCAAATTCCAAAGCATCTACTTCCAAGGAACCTGATAAACCACATGTTCCTGTTGGGAAACACAGACCTCTGGATCAAAATTATGATGTATTGAAACATCTGGCCCAAGTACCAGCCACGTTATCAATTCTGGATGCTTTGAATCTATCAAATGATCTTCGGGAGGCACCCATCTAGGCTTTGTCAAGTCCTCAAGAGTTTGATACTAAAATTGCTACAGCTGAAGTCTATCACATAGAGAATAATCTTGCAGAATGTCATACAATAATATCTTTTACTGATGAAGATGAAGATGATGTTGTGAATGGGCATATTAGACCTTTTTACTTATCTGGAAAGTTTAATGGCGTAGACGTCTGAAGATGCTTCATTGACAATGGTTCAGGAGTCAACCTCATGCCCATTCATACACTTCGTCGATTGGGCCTCACGGAATATGATTTATCTCTTTCTATGATGATGTTACAAGGATATGATAAAAATGAACAAGAACCACTGGGTGAAGTTACACTCAGAACTCAGTTTGGAGATCTTGTATCCAATTCAGATTTCATGGTTGTGGATCAAGATTTATCTTTCAACATTTTTCTTGGAAGACCCTGGCTACATCAACATGCGGTTATCCCTTCATCATACCATCAATGTCTCAAATATTGTTTCAATGGTCATGTTGGGACATTATATGGTGATAAGGCCCCATTCATGACATGTGAGTCTCAATACTTTGAGGTAGAATTCTATCACATTAAGGGATGGGAGAAATCCACAACAAATGAGATTACCAAAGTTAATGCTCCATATGGTTTGGAAAAGATTCCAGTAAAGCAATTTTCGCATGTGAGTACAGATTATGTGTTTCCTGTTAGTCAAATTTTACAAGATAGACTCAAATCAAAATACTCTTATGGAAAGATCCATAATGTCAATTATGGCAATCGAGCAAGACAACATTGGAGAAATTTTTGATCCTCCATGCAGTGATGAAAGCCCAAATGGTGACATCTTCATTTCATCTGCTGAAATCCAACAATTCTAAACTTCACCAATCAGGCCAAAAGAAATTATAGCAACATTAGAGGTGAACAGTGATGTCTATTCTCAATCTATCATCTCCTCTTTATTACCCGAATAATACCCTTCATCATCAATCAGGTCGGAAATGGAAGCTTCTTCTTCAAGATGTGCAAATTTTGACATCTCTTCTGATCATGAAAATTCTGATTCATTATCTACTATTCAAGTAGAAATGGAAGAAATTTCACATTTCGAAGAAGAAGAGGAAGATCTCAAAGATGCTCCTCCAGCATTTGAAGAGGATATCTCTACCACCATGGATGAACTCAGAGAAATAAATCTGGGTACAAAAGAAGATCCACACCCCACTTTAATTAGTGTGTCCATGAATCATTAAGAACAAGAGTTGTATATTTCCTTTTTAAAGAAAAATCGAGGAATATTTTCTTGGAACTATATAGAGATGCCCAGGCTTGATCATAATGTTGCTACTCATCATTTGGGTTTACCAGAAGAACATCAAGGATTTAAGCAAGCCGCAAGAAGAACACACCCAACTTATGATTCCAAAATTGAAGCTGAAGTGGATAAGATTATCAAAGCTAACTTCGTCAGAGAAGTTCAATATCCCATGTGGTTGGCTAATATTTTCCCTATAAAGAAGAAGAACGGAAAAATTAGAGTTTGCATCAATTCCAGAGATCTTAATCGGCATTGTCCTAAAGATGATTTCAAAATTCCAATTACAGAACTTTTAATTAATGCAACAGCTGGCTATGAAGCACTTTCCTTCATGGATGGATATTCAGGATATAATCAAATCTGAATGGCCCCATAAGAAGAGGAATCCACAGCCTTCAGATCCCCTCAGTGTGTGTTTTTCTACCGGGTAATTCCCTTTGGATTAAAGAATGCGGGCGCTACATATCAGCGTGCCATGCATCGTATCTCCAAAACCATTTTAGGGATGTTTGTTGAATTCTATGTAGATGATTTGGTGGTTAAATCCAAACAACATTCTAATCACTTGGATGATTTGGAAGTTATATTCCGCATGGTTCGACAACTTAATTTGAAGATGAACCCCTTAAAATGTGCTTTGGGGTAACCTCAGCAAAATTTCTTAGCTTTGTTGTACGCCATCGTGGTATTAAAGTCAATCCTGAGAAGAAAAAGTCAATCCTTGTTATGTCACCTCCTCAAAACTTGAAAGAACTAAGAGGACTTCAAGGACACTTAACCTATATTCGACGTTTCTTCTCCAATTTGGCAGGAAAAAGTTTATCCTTCACCAAATTCATGAAGAATGGATTCACTTACTAGTGGACTGAACAATGTCAAGAATCATTCGATATTCTCATGATATACCTCTTGAGTCCACCAGCACGCATGCCACCCGTTGAAGGAAGACCACTTATCCTCTATGTGAAAACTCTAGAGAGATAATTTTGTGCCTTTCTTGCTCAGAAGAACGACGCTGGGAAGGAAAACAGCCTCTACTACCTCAGTCGAACTATGCATGAAGTAGAAACCTGGTATTCAAGTATTGAGAAGTTCTTCCTAGCATTAATCATTGTAGTTCAAAAGTTGAGACACTACCTACAACTACACGAGGTCCAATTGATATATCACAACAACCCGCTCAAATTCATCCTTAGTCATCCAATGCTTACAGGACGTCTGGAAAGGTGGGCAGTTATTTTTCAGCAATTTGATATTCAGTATGTGTCTCAAAAGGCAATAAAGGGCCAAGCTTTGGCTGATTTCCTGGATGAACACCCTTCATTAGAAGACACATCTTTAGATATTGAACTCCCTGATGAGGAAATGTTCTTTATTCAAGAAATTCCTCAAGCATGGGAAATGTATTTTTATGGTGCTTCCAGAAGTCCAACAGGGAGGAAAATGGAAAATCCTAAATTCAACAAAGTTGTCTTACAAATTGTGCTAATTTTTTCAAGAAAGGCAGTGTTACCTTATTCCATCTTATTGTGGGAAGGTGGTACCAATAATGAAGCATAATACCAAGCTATAATCGCAGGCTTGGAATTGGCGCTTCAAGCACAAGTGAATCACTTAAAGGTGAAAGGTGACTCAGACCTGGTAATCAAACAAGTCAATGTGGATTATGACATCAGAAAAGAAGAACTAATCCCTTTGTATGATTACATTAGAGAGTTAATGGCGGAATTCCCTTTAGAAACTACATTTTCTTATGTCCCGCGATCACAAAATGCTCAAGCTGATGCACTGGCTAATATAGCCACATCTCTAGAAGATCCAAATCGGGACGAGACAACCGTCAGTATTGACCACCATCGTGCAATTTCACTATATGATCAAATCAGAACAGAAGAAATTAATGAAATTAGTACCGTTCTGGAACTCTATGGTCATATTACAGGATGGATGACACCTATCAGGGAATACCTTCAAAATGGAACACATCCACCTGATATAGCTGAGAAAGAACAAATCTAGCAACGTGTGGTAATTTTTACTCTTTATGATAGCCCAGATCACCTAGAGAAAATTCTCTACAAACTTGGTTTTGATGGAGTTCTCTTTAGATGAATTGATGGTGAAAATACAATGGATGTCATGAAAGAGGTGCATGCAAGAGTCTATGGTGCCCACCAGTCTGGACATAGACTGTCTGATCATATTTAAAGGCTTGGATACTTTTGGCCTTCAATGATACAAGATTATGTTGATTACACAATGAAGTGTCATTCATGCCAAGTACATGGAAACTTCATTCATCAATCTCTAGATTTGCTTCATACAGCTAACTAATTGTGGCCATTTTCCACATGGGGAATGGATGTGGTGGGACATTACCCTTCAGCTACGGCTATGAAAATTAAGGATATTCTTACTGTAACTGATTTCTTTTCCAAATGGGAAGAGGCAATACCTCTCAAGGAAGTCAGTTCTAAATGCATTGTTAGCTTCATCAAGTCTAACATCATTAACATATTTGGTGTCCCTCATACCATATTGACGGACAGTGGCACCAACTTCTGTTCATCCGAGGTGAGGAAATTGTATCAAGAATACAACATCAAATCCAACCATTCATCTCGGTATGATGCAGTGACCAATGGCCAGATAGATGATTTCAACAAGACTCTGTCAAATATACTGCAAAAGATGGTGGGTAAATATAAGAAAGCATGGCTTGATAAACACTTCCATGATTTATGGGCTTATCGGAATACCACTCGCACTACAACTCGGTCAACTCCATATTCATTGATATATGGAATGGAAACAGTCTTGGAAATTGATGTTCAACTACCCTCGCTCAAAGTTGACATTTTTTATCAATCATCAATAGATGAATAATCACAAAAGCGATTGAATGAAGCGGAATATTTAGATATGAAAAGATTGTGCACTTTTCACCACTTGGAAGTCTATCCGAATCGAATAGCATGAGCTTTGAACAAAAAAGTTCATCTTCATTCATTCGCTCAGGGAGAATTGGTATTAGTTCTCAGAACTTCAATGATACCAGGAATGAAACCTCCCAAGCTTGAGAAAAAATGGGAAGGACCTTACTCAATACATAGGGTCTACTCCAATGGAGCTTATTCATTAATCTCTATGGATGGAGAAGTCATCACTACTCCAACCAATGCCATAATTTTGAAGAAGTATTTTTTATAAACACAAAATATATCATCTGTGGTCCAATATGACCTTAAACTGCACCACCGTCCAGAAAGATGTTAAACTGCATCATCAATGGTCCATGCATATGACCCTAAACTATTTGTACATACATCTAACATGACGTTAAACTATGTCCTCTTCATCATCCTTGCTATTTGACGTAAAACTATACAGCAATGATCCATACATATGACCTTAAACTATTTATATTACATTCGTCTCACATTACGTTACACTGTGACGTCCTAACTACATGATGCTAAACTGTACAGAAGTTTCTTACGTCCATCAAGACGTTAAACTGCATCATCCAGGGTCCATATATATAACCTTAAACTATTTGTATTTATTTCATCCCACAAGATGTTAAAATGAAAAAAAATTCCCTAATTTGTCCTCACTGCATGACAATAAACTGCACAGTTCCTCTTCCGACCAGCATGACATTAAACTGCACCATCCACGGTGCATGCATATGACCTTAAACTATTCTTACTTTTTTCCAAACATGAAACTAAACTGTATCTTCCCTTTTTTGTCCAACATGACGTTAAACTGTAAAAAAGTCCCTAATACGTCCAACATGATGTTAAATGGTGTACTCTTTTGTCCTTAGTGGATGACATTAAACTACACAGTCCTCTTTTTGGCCAACATGACAACAAACTGTGTTTTCCCCATCATCCTAACTACATGACGCTAAACTATACAGAAAGTGCTTTGATACGTCCTACATGACATTAAACTTTGCTTTTTCCCTACTACATGTCACTAAACTGTGCAACACCAGTAGTCCTAACTGCAAGACTTTAAACTGCATAGCACCTTTATATGTCCTACATGACATTAAACAGTGCATCGTTAAGGTTGTTGTTACCTATTTTTTTCACACCGAGTATGAATCACGTGAGCTTAGAGCAAATTTCAACCATAACACACTCTCTGGGCCGCTAACCACGCATAAGTCCCAACATCATTTTTTTAGGTCGTTGTCCCCATGAACAACTTGATCATTAATTAATTCATTAATTGAACTACAAGGACATTGATCCTTGCCTTCCATGCTGGGTACGTAGGCAACTTCCCAAGGTTCATGCCCAAAATCAATCTCTTCACGTCGGGTTCACCATTTTTTGTTTCCCTTTGGATTTGTGGATGACCTCGTTGATTGAAGGTTCAAATATTCCAATTGGTTTCTAACGGGTTTGTTCATAGAACCGGAAACATCCAATGATTCCATATCCATTTGGACCTAAATTACAAAGGTAGGCACTCATTAGTTGTGGGCTGATGAGGCTTAGGAATTTTCATTGGTCGAGAGGATGGGAGGTCGGACTAATCACACCTTTTTGAGGGGAATTATTGTCTACTACGGGACTCTCTTTATAGTTTTAAGTTACGTTCATGAATCCTTATTACATTTACAAGTATAAAATTAGCTTTCCTTTAGTCTTACAATCAATGATTGAGATGTAAGAAATTCAATGAATCTTTTATATGTATTCGAGGTTTTTCATCGATGAAGAATCATCTGTATTTTTTAGAGATTCGGAGTTGTGGTATCCTTAAAATACATAAATGATTCTTGGTCATTATGATGACCATACTAGTTTTAAAGCCACTTAGTGGGGAACTTGAAGTTTATTGTCATTCAGGAGGAAATGGATTATTTCAGAATTGGGATTGTACCCATTGATGGGCTACCTACGTATCATTTGTTTTGGAAAAGGAATCAGAAACCACGTAGTTCGAATAAGGGAGCATGATATTTATGTTTGATGGATCAAAAAAAGATGTAATAATTAATTTTAAACAATAATCTCACATGATCATAGAGTGTAAAAGTATTTATGACATCTTTCATTGATCCATCAATCATAAATATCATGCTCCCTTATTCGAACTACGTGGGTTCTGATTCCTTTTCCAAAATAAAGGAAACGTAGGTAGCCCATCAACGGGTACGATCCAAATTTTGAAATAAAACATGTCCTCCTGAATGAAAATAAACATTAAGTTCCCCAATAAGTGGCACCATTATGGTCATCATAATGACCAAGAAACTTTTATGTATTTTAAGGATACCATCAACTAAGAATCTCTAACCAATACAGATGATTCTTCATCGATGAAGAACCTCTAATACATATAAAATATTCTCTGAATTTCTTACATATCAATCATTTATTCTCATACTAAAGGAAATCTCATTTAATACATGGTAATGTAATAAGGATTCATGAAAATAACTTAAATCTATAAAGAGAGTCCTGGAGTAGACAATAATACCCCTAAAAAAGGTGTGATTAGTCCGACCTCCCATCCTCTCGAGCAATGCAAATTCCTAAGCCTCATCAGTCCACAACTAGTGACCTCCTACCATTGGAAAGTAGGTCCAAATGGATATGGAATCATTGGATGTTTCCGGTTCTATGAACAATCCCGTTAGAAACCGATTGGAATTTTTAAACCTTCAATCAACGAGGTCATCCCCGATTTCAGAGGGAAACAATTATTTTTCACAATATCTCAAAGTTGTGTGCAACATAAGATTTAAAAGAAAGATGTTGTTGCGTGTTGAGTATGCAATAGAACAAAGCTTCCTCTTTAACATAAAATTAATATATTATTCATAAATATTAATAAATAAGAAAAATTATAATTCTATAGATACATAGGTCATTTCACGTCCAATTAAAACCCTCTTTTCTCCAATAGTCACCTCAATATGATGTTAAACTGTTCTAATAATGTCCTAGTCGTATGATGATAAAATTAATAGTAGTATTACTCCTTGATATAAGATTATAAACTATAGAACAACCACCATCATCATTGTATGATATTAAACTGCACAGTGCCATCATTATTCCCTTGCCTGAGAGGACATCACCCCTTGCATTGGTCATCCACCATGTCACATTCAAATAACTATGTACAAATTGAATCGTGTCCATACAATATATGTAGTGACTCAAAGATATTCAATCATGGATCCATCCATGATAAAAATATATATATTTCACTCCTCCTTAGGTTTTAGTTAGATCTTCATAGGGAGTCCCTTCCTCAAGAACTACTTGTGGCTGGAATCTTGTTCTGACAAAATATGTAATGAGGCCTAGAAATTTTGTCTTAGTGCCATATATGGGAAAAATTTGATGAAATGTAACAATGTCCATGTATATTTTATGAAAATTAATATAGGAAATCTCTAATTGGATTTCCTCATTCAGAGATATATTAGAGAATCATAAATCCCCAACTACGTGTAATTCATATCTACATACGGAGTTTCAAAATTCATAGATAATCAATGATTGAAATTTTATTACATTCCCAGAAATAAACCGTACATTCATCAATATATGTTCCTTTGGAAAGTGTATATTTTCATAAACCTCCCCTACTATCATAAGTGGAGGTCCTATATCTTGAGGGCAACATTGTTTAACTTTGCACAGTATTCCCCAGTTGGCTCTATATAAGTTTCCCATAAAAAAGGTATGTCATCCAAAGTCATATTAGTCTCTATGAGAGTATTTTCCTACCTCCATACACCCAATTTTCTTCAATTAAATATGTCATTTATTTTGATCTGAGAATCCCCCGAACTATTTTTTACACGTTCCTTACCCCTTGCGCATGGGGCATGTTAGTACATCGTTGACCGATTAGCCACTAGTTACTCATGTTTTATGAAAAGTGGTCCAAGCTGTATGATCATAAACTAAAGGACCAAAAATTTTCTCCACCACATTACATTAAACTACACAGTTCATGTCCTAATTACAAGAAACTGAATCAACATGATATAATGAACTACATGTGGATTGATTCCTATCAGTACGTGATACATAATGACACACAAACCCTGTAGATTGAATCCATTCATAAGATAAAAATGTCCACTCTTTTCCTATGTATGGGTCAGACCTATATGATAAATTTTTAGGTTTAATAACGAATATTCCCCCCCATGTTCTTATGCATGAAATTGATCTATAAAAGAGAGTCCAAAATGAGCCTCTCCCTATTTGTGAGCTCATATTCCAAAAAACATTCCTACTCTTACGTGTGATATAAACCTGCATGAGAGAATCTAATATGATCCTCACCCAATTCAAGATCTCATATTGAAAGTGAAATTCCCTTTTTTTCATACATGTGTTGTCACGTCCCGACCCTACCTGGGCTTGAGCCACAACTACCCCTACCCCACCTCCATAGGCTAGGGAATGGTGACAAGCACCGAAGGCTAAAAACCTTGGGGAGGCCTTTGCCTAAGTACATGTACACACACATGCAGCCCACTCAATGCAGAAGTGCTGAGTAAAAAAATAAAAGTTAATTTCTAACTACTATAAACAGACCACAAAAGTGAATTGTCCTCTAAATAGTACAAAGTAAGAGTTGACGGAAAACTGAAATGAAAAGGGAAAAAACACGCACCCAAAAAGAAAAGTGCCACAACCCAGCAACAAGTAAACAAAAGCAAAACAGCTGGGAGAGTTCCACGCCTGGAACCTAACTACGACCACCACACGCGATCCAAGCTCCCAAAAAACTAAGCTCCTTTGACGACACGACCAACCTGTCCGTCATCTTCAAGGTCACACCAAATGTGGGAAAAGACCAAGTAGGGTTGAGTATAAAACTACTCAATAGGATGCCCTGAAGTCTCGAGGGATCAAAAAAAGAGGTATTGAAGAGGTGAGCAGTAGATCGAATAGGGAAAATTAATGGTGTACAACAGAGAGAGTGAAGTAAAGAGTAAAGCTTAACCCAATAAGAGGAAGGAAGTAGACTCGCCCAAACACAAGGAGCTAGAAACTGTGGGAAGATGAACTTCTCATCATGTCTTTGATGCCTATAGTATGAGGGTATACTCATCCATCCACGATAATCTAGACACGGAATTCATGTGGCATTCCCCATGTGTCCTCTCCTCTCCTGGAAGGAGAGTAACCAAACCCAAGGAGTGGTTACTAGAACAATGTACATACCTATCCATATACTCTATCAAGATACCCGAACATGATTGTAAGGGGATCTCCATCCAGTAGCTCAGCCCAAGAATGTGTGTAGACAACAGTCCCAGAAGTAAACACCCTCTATGCCCATCATCCAACATGTATGCATCGAACTACAAGTCAAGGGGCTCAAATCACAGCACCTTGACACTATCTTATTTGGGCGGCACTGACTCTCCCGCACGGTTTTAGATCGCGTCTCAAGGACGCGTCTCGGTGGGGAAATCCCCACTCGTACTTGAGAGTTCTGGGGAAAGTCAAACCACACCTCATCACCATCACACAGCGGAGAGGTCTGCTCAAAGTCAAAGTTGTCATATCACTGAACCGTACAATCCAAGGGTCCCGCTCCATTAGTCACAGAGAAAAGCCACAGACTAGCCTATAAGAAAGGACTGAGTCTAAAAGACATCGTCCGGTGACCCACTTCCCAGTCCTTAATGGAGGGTAGACCATAAGATGTCATCGGGTGGCCCACTACAAAGTATCTACTGGAGGGTAGACCCTAAGACGTAGACAGGAGACCCACTGCCCAGCCACTGCTGGAGGGTAGACCTAGAAGACGCCGATAGGAGACCCACTACCTAGTCACTAGTAGAGGGTAGACCTGGAAGAAGTCAACAGGCGACCCACAGCCCTGTCTCTTCTGGAGGGTAGACCTGGACGAAGTCGACATGAGTCCCATTGCCCAGTCTCTGTTGGAGTGTAGATCTGGAAGAATTCAATGAGCAACCCACTTCCCAGTATCTGCTGGAGGGTAAAATTGTAAATACTATGGCCATCCCTTCTGGAAACAACCTAATGAGTAGAGGATTGGTGCTCGCGAAAAGTATTAGTCACACCAGAATCCACAATAACCTTGTTGGTCTAAACCATCGTTAACAGAAGGACCATATGCATCATGAGAGGTCAAAAGTACGTAAATAAGAACATGACACGTACAAGGGGCCCACAAGATATGTGGCCCTATTTCATCTTTGAACCATGCACACAAACGCACATGTGTACAAACCACAACATGTACCTCTAGAAATTCCCGTATACTCCCAGATTATACATCATTTCCATCCCAAAGGTTATCGTGCTCATGACACCCAACATCAACGCGAAGGGAAAAAACATTAATTTGCCAACCTTCTTCCTCCACGGCCCTAGCACGACCAACCACATATCATTAGACAACAACTTCACTCACACGGGAGTGAATGCGATCTCACGCCAGGGGTTTACTTTCGAACACAGCAAGAAGAACCACCTCCGGAGCACCTTCGATGCTACCACATTTAAAAGAGATCTTGAATAAGACTCTTGACATAAAAACAGATCATACCATTGTAATCCTCGCAGAAAAACATGTGAGTTTGACTATTTAATCACCTCCAATGGATATCTGACGAAAAACTCACCAACACCTCTTTACTCTTGAACAACATCCCATGGTCCCAAGCCTCGGTCCCGGAAACAGTTTGGTGCATCACACCATTGTGATCTCCTCATAAAGACACGTCAAATAAACTTCTCACTTGAGTGCAACAGATATCTGGAGAAAGAGATGTGTATCGACATACCACACATGAGCGGTGCTTCATGGGACCCGCATCTCGGTCCCAAAGCACAACAAATGAATCACACAGCTGCGATCATCTCAAAAAAGAACACAAATTTGACTAAACAGTTTTCCAGAACGGAAACCTAGTGAAGAAGTTGGAATTCACCATCAACACCCAAAGAAACCCTCATATGGCCCACACCTGCATGCTGATCTAGAGTGAGTGGATTTCACCATTGAAATTTCCTTGAAAAAACGCTTAGAAACATGTACTAAAACACCCTAAATGGATGTTGGGTGAAAAAGTGGTGTTTCACCTTAAAATGTGTGAACTAGGACCTATGGGGCCCACACCTTATCTCCGACCCGAATGCTTTGGAAAGAATCTCAAAAAGTCCGTACGAGGACTGGGAACACACTACCACTGACGGCGCATCAATCGGACATCCCAAGAAACAGTTAGGTCCAAGGCAACAATTAATTAATTAATTAATTATTTAATTACTAACATTTAGCGTCTCATGCCACTAAGCAACAAAACCAACCCACAAAAGATCTGAACCAAAATGAAATGACCGTCTCAACTTTGGGGCCCCCATACCTCTGACGGCACATCAAATGGACGTCTGGCTCGAGAGCCACGTCTGCCGCAACTTTAATAATAATTTATTATTATTAATTCAAAGCTCTTTGGGTCACCCGTCTTTGGGTGCAGAACCCAAATCCCTAGAATCTTACTTTGAAAGGTCTGTCTCGCCGTCAAGAACCCGCAGCCGCAGATGACGTGTCTAACGAATGCGCCTTTAGATGATATGACCCTTTGAATCCAAGGGGCCCAATCGGGCCAGTCCACCTCGGTCGGCCCAGTCCGGACAACAGGCCTGCGGCCCAGCCGCTGGTCCAGTCCAGTTCACCAAGGCCCGATGGCTGCATCCCACCTCAGGTCTGGTTTTTCAAATGGACTGGCCATCATGGTTGGTCTCCCCTAGTCTCCCACCGCATCAGAGAAGACATGCGGCGCGCGGGTCTTGTTCCCCCAACGTCGCCGCCTCTGGCTCACTCGGCCGCCGCGCTCGCCCGACCGCCTGACCCCGGTCGCCTTCTCCCTGAGTAGCCCACTCGAGTCGAGCCTCCACCGAGGCCGCCCACTGAGAAGCCGCCTGCACCGCCACCTCTGCTGATGGCCTCTGCAGTCCGGAGCCGACGGCGACCACCACTGCCGCTTCGGACCTCTGCCTGGAGACCACCGACCCACCCTTAAAACCGCCTAAAAAATGGTGTTTGGTCGGAAAACTTCTCGGGGCCACCCTGGCCACCCTGAGACTCCTAAAGTCAAACCAAAACATCTGTTGAAAGAATAAAATGATTCATACTCAAATTTGGGATTAGCTCAACGATTCGATAGCAATTAAACACATATATTTTCATATTGAAAGAAGGGTTCAAAAATTAAAAAGCAAAATGAAATCTCCTACCCCTTTGGGCGAAGCCCGGTGCATCGCCGCACGTTCCGCTACCGCACCAACTGCTCGATGCCATCTATATCTAAGGAGGGAGGTGGAAGGAGATTGGAATAGGAGAGGAGGTTGAGGGTTACAGGGTTTCTCTAGGGGTGAAAAAACTGAAGGAGAGGGGAGGGTGGGTTATGTTTAAATAAAGAAAATAATTAAAAAGTTTAATTAATTAAAAATACCAATTTAACCCGCATCCGAAACATTCTACGAGGTTAGGGTTAAGCCTACCATAGGGTAAAAACCACATCTCGAGCACCACGGCAGTATTGAAATTTTAATCTGTGGCCTCGTTCAAAAGTTATAAAACTAAACGTCTGAGGCCACTAACTTACAAAAAAGCCCTGGGTGGACTTTTTCACAGAACGCCCTCCCCCGTGAAAATTACACCCCTCCTAGGGTAAATGGGATGCTACGGACTCAACAGTGACCACAGTTTTCCCATCCAAGCTACCTTTTAAGAGACACTTTAGTTTAAACATTAAACGAATAAATTAATTATTTTATTTATCCATTTAATGTTCTGTTAAAGGGAAAGGGGTCCAAACTCCCCGCGCCGACATGTTTTATGTCGGTCCTAAGTATAACACACCATTCCAGACCCATTCATGAACTCATATTTTTTATCTGGATCTTCGTTTAGGAGTTATCCCATTTATTTGGTGTGCCCAGTGTGAACACACTAAAAATATAATTTCGGCCACACCGGGACTCGGAATCGTACGCCGTCAGAATGCGCTGCTCTGGAATAACATCATGAATATACCAAAGTATTTTTTAGAAAAAACCGGGTTCTTACATAATTTCCTCCTTAATGTTTTTGTCCCCAAAAATAAAAAACGGGGAACAACATATGGTACTAAGACCGCACCTAGCTCTTCCATACCCAAAAGAACTCTTGCACAGTCCTGTGCCACCGTACAAAGACCAAAGGATTTGATCGGTTCACGCGAGGTCGTACCTCACCAATGACGTGCATATGTGCAAACACACTTCTTCTTATGTGAGTCACGTGGGAGACATTATTCTTCTGAACCTTCCTTTGGGTTTAGGGTAGGGTGGTAGGGAACCTCATCATCCCTTCACTCAGTCTCAAATGGCCCGAAGGCCCTCAGGGGTAGTTCACCTCCCCGGCCGAACTCCAACATCGCACGTCGTGACTAGAATCACCATTTGGACCTAGGAGAATGCCCGATGATTTCCTCCGTCTGAATATCTATATGGTGGAACACCTAAGGATATCTGGTCAAGCAATATTTCATAGTCGATGTCCCACAAACAAGACTCTCTTACACGCTCGAAGAGTGAAAGAGTCGACACCATTGACTAATGAAAAAGTTCCATGTTTTCTAATCTACTGACATATGGTTACACCAACGCCATGCATCACCCTAGTAACAAATCCTGTATGGATTAGGGATAAAATAATTCCACACACAAAGTCTAACAATTGTACTTGAAAAAAGTAGAAAGGATGTAGAGCGTACCTCTTATCACCTCATGCTCTTTAGGATCGTAGACATCCAAAGCTCGCGGTTGTCCATGGTCCCAACTGTTAGCTCTCGAAGCCTGACGTGGACCACCTAGTGGTGATGGGAAGACCTCATAAAGCCATTCCCCACTACCATATCCTCCCTCTCCTTTGCAAGAACCACCTCTTTGGGCGCTACTCCGATCACAGTGTTGCCTCTACCGCGATGGTGCACCAGCTGCCTGCCTGATATTCTCAGTGTGCCTGGTAAGGAAGTCCCGCACTAGGTGATCATGCCCATCGCAGCATAGCACCAGTGCTCTCTGGGCTGCCCCGATGCCCTCCGGAACCAAGGTGGTGTACGAACACTCCCACGAGTCTGGTTATCGGAAAGCCACCTGCGTCGAGGTTCTGTCAGCTGACGCCCGCTAGCTGCGGCAGACGTCTCGGCTTTGTCAGTCCTACTGTCCCCACCAACTATAGAGCATGACAAAATGCTCTCTGTCACCAGAACCCGCTCTATCACCCCGACATAAGTAGGAAATTTAAAAGGGTACTATGATAGCACGAATCTCTCAGCGGATAACCTTCCTCAAACTTCCGCGCTCGGAAGTTTCCGTCGTGGACCAAGCCTTGGTAAAACCGTGCAGGGTCCGTGAACCTAGTCGCGTACTCAGTCACTGTCATCCCTCCCTGCCAAAACTGCAGGAGCTCGTGGATCCTAATGGAGTGTAAGAAGTAGGGGACAAACGCCTCATGAAATAACAATTTAATGTCGCCCCATGAAAGCGAAGAATCATCGTGTAACTAAGTCACCAGACTCCACCAACGCTCCACTGCTCTGTGGAAAAGGCTATCTGGAAATTCCACCAACTGATTTACCGGTGTCTATATAAGCGTGAAGAGGAGAACCACTGTCTCGAGCCAATCCTATGCTTCCTGTGGGTCTGGATCACAATTGAACCTCAGCGGTCTCTGTCGCTGGAACTCACGGAGCGCGCTCAACTTACGCTCAAGCTCATCATGCTCAATTGAAGCTATATGCTGCTCACCAGGTGGGGGTGCTGCTACCGGCCCACCTGGGGAATGGGACTTGCAAGATGGGTCCTGGACTGAGGCCTCATCGCTCACAGGGATGTCGTCACGAACAAAAGCCGGTATCCTGGCAGGCTGTCTTCGCAGAAACATCCTGAATATTATCAAGGCGTGATGCGGTCAGATGATCATATTTTTATATAAATATAATGACAATGGGGATATTACTCAAGAAGTATAATCAATGACTCAATACTATGTGATGCAGAAACCAATTTTCCCTACAATGAGTGTCTCAGCACGCCGAGTGGGCTAGCAGGTTATCAGGGTCCTAGTGAATGGATATGTCAGCCGCTGCACCATCACTGGACTCCCTGGCCTGAGATCCGCTCTCGAGACACGTTAACACCATTTCCCACAATCCCAACCAATTTATTTTTAGGGACATCCGAAAAACGTCCCAAGGAACGAACCACCTTTGAAACCACATTGTCACGTCCTAACCCTACCCGGGCTCGAGCCGTAACTACCCCAAGCTCGCCTCCATAGGAAAAGGGCAGGGGCCAAGAACCGAAGGCTAAAAAACTTGGGGAGGCCTTTTCCTAAGTACCAGTACACACACACGCATCCCACTCAATGAATCAGTTCATAGTAAAAAGAAAATTCAAGTGAAAACTGCTTTAAAAAGATCATAAAAGTGCATTGAACTCTAAACACTACAAAGTAAGATTTGATGGTAAAATGAAAAGAAAAGGGACAAATCATGTGCCCAACCAAAAACATTCCACAACCCAGCAACATGTAAAAAAAAGTAAAAAAGCTGGGAGAGTCCCACACATGGAACCCAACTACGATCACCACACGCAGTCCAAGCTCTCGAACTCCTAAGCTCCTATGACGTCACGACCAACCTGTCAATCGTATGCAAGGGAACACCTAGTGAGGACAACACCCAAGATGGGGTGAGTATAAAAATACTCAGTATGAATCCCTGAGGTCTTGAGGGAGCAACAAAGGAGGTACTGAAGAGGTGAGTAGTCGATCGAACAGGGAAATGTAAAGGAGTACAACGGAGAGAGTGCAGGAAAGAGTACATCTCAACCCAACATGAGGAATGAAGTAGACTCTCCCAAACACAAGGAGATATAAATGGTGGGAAGATGAACTTCTCATCGAGTCTTCAGTAAATATAACAAGAGAGTAGACTCATCCAACCATGAGAAGCAAGACATGGAAAGCACGTGGAATACCTCGCTCGTCATCACCTCTCCTGGATGGAGAGTAACCAAACCCAAGGAGTGGGAATTGGAAAAATGTATAAACATATTCATATTCTCTTTCAAGAATCCTGAACAAGATCGTAATGGGATATCCGTCACATAGCTCATCCCAAGAAAGTGAGTAGCCAATAGTCCCATAAGTAAACAACATTGATGCCCAGCATCCCACCTGTCTTCCCCTAACTGCAAGTCAATGGGGCTCAAATCACTGCATGTTGACACTATTCACTTTGGGCGGCACTAACTCACCCACATGGTTTTAGGTTGCGTCTCAATGACGTGTCTTGGTGGGGAAATAGACCCTTGTACATGAGAGTTTTGGGGAATGTCAAACCACACCTCGTCACCGTCACACAGCCGAGAGATCTGCTCAAAGTCAAAGTTATCACATCACTGACCCATACAATCCAAGGGTCCCGCTCTGATAGTCTTGGAGAAAATCCACAGAATAGCCTATAAGAATGGACTATGTTTGAAAGGCATCATCAAGAGACCCACTACCCAGTCTCTGCTAGGGGGTAGACCCAAAGAGGTCGTAAGGTGACCCACTACCCAGTCTCTGCTGGAGGGTAGACCCTAAGACGTCGACAGGCGACCCATTGTCCAACCTCTACTAAAGAGTAGACCTAGAAGACATCGACAGGAGACCCACTGCCCAGTCTCTACTAGAGGGTAGTCCTAGAAGAAGTCGACATGCGACCCACTTCCCAGTCTCTGCTGTAGTGTAGAGCTGGAAGAAGTAGACAGACGACCCACTGCCCAGTCTCTAGTGGAGGGTTGATCTGGAAGAATTCAATGACCAACCAACTTCCCAGTCTATACTATAGGGTAAACTCGGAAATCCTCTGGCCACCCCTGCTTTAAACAACCTCCTGAGTAGAGGATCGGTGCCTGCATAATGTGTTGTTCACACCAGAATCCCCAATAACCCAGCTGATCTAAACGATCATTAATAGGACTATCTGCGTCACAAGAGTTCAATGGTACGTAATGTAAAACATGACACGTACTAGGGGCCAACATGATTTATGGCCCTATATCATCTTTGAACCAAGCGCACAAACATCCTTTGGTACAAACCACAACATGTACCTCGAGTCATTCTCGTATACTCCTAGTGTATACCACATTTCTAGGCCAAAGGCTATTGTTCTCACGGCACCAAACATCAACACGATTGATGAAAATTTAATTTCTCTAACCAGCTTCCTATATTTCCCTAGCATGACCAACCACATCTTTTTAGAGAACAAAATCACTCACATGGGAGTGAATACGTTCTCACATGAAGGGTTCGATTCCGAACATTGCAAGAAGAACCGCCACCAGAGCACCTCCCATGCTTCCACATTTAAAAAAGATCTCGAACGAGACTGCTCACATACAAACAGATCATACCATTGTAATCCTCATGGAAAAATATGCGAGATAGACTATTTACTCACCTCCAACGGATACCTAACGGAAAAGTCACCAACACCGATTTACGCCCAAGCAGCGTCCCATGGTCCCAAGCCTCAGTCCCGAAAACAGTCGAGTACATCACACCATTGAGATCTCCTCGAAAAGACACATCAAATAGACTTCTCACTTGGCTGCAACAGATATCCAGAGAAAAATATGTGTATCTCCATAACACACATGAGTGATGCTTCATGGGACCCGCATCTCGGTCCCGAAGCGTAATAAATGGATCACACCATTGTGATCCTCCCGAAAAAGTATACAAAATTGACTAAATACTTGTTCATAATGGACACCCGGTGAAGAATTTGGAATTCACCGTCAAAGCCCAAAGTAACCCTCGTGGGGCCTACACCAGCGTGCTGAACTAGAGCGATTAGATTGCGCCATTGAAATGCCCTTGAAAAAACACTCATAAATGAGTACACAAACACCCTAAATGGATGTTGGGTGAAAAAGTGGCGTTTCACCTTAAAATGTGCGAACTAGGCCATGTGGGGCCACTCCTTATCTCCAACCTGAATGCTTCAAAAAGCATCTCAAAAAGTTTTAATGAGGACTGGGAACACGCTGTCGCTGATGGCGCGTCAACCGGACATCCCATCCAGGAGTTAGGGATTTTGCAACAATTAATTAATTATTTAAATAATTAATTACTCACATTTAGCGTCTCGTGCCACTGAGAAATGAAACCAAAACACAAAGGTTCTGAACCAACTTGAAAGGACCGTCTCGGCTCCTGGGACACCACGCCTATGACGGCACGTCAAACGGACTACTGGCTCATGAGCCACGTCCGCCGCAACTTTAATAAAAATTTATTATTATTAAATCAATGTTTTTTGGGTCACCCATCATTGGTTGTGTAACCCCAAAACCATGAAACATTCATTGAAAGGTCAGTCTCGCCGACATGAACCCTCAGCTGTAGACGGCCCGCCAAACGGATGCGTCGTTTAGAAGATACGGCCCTTTGAATGCAAGGGGCCCAACCGGGCCGATCCACCCCGACATGCCCAGTCCAGACCATCGGCCCGTTGTCCAGCCGTGGGTCCGGTCCAGTTCATAGTGGCCCGCTGGACGCGGCCCACCTCCGAACCACTGAACCCACCTCGGTTATGGTTTTTCAAATGGACCGGCCATCTTGGTCGGTCTCCCCTCATCGCCCGCCGTGCCAAATAAGACCTGTGGCGCGCGGGTCATGTTCACGTGAAGTCCCCACCTCCATCTCACCCGGCCGCCGTGCTCACTCGACCGCCTGACCCTGGCTGCCTTTGCCCGGAGGAGCCCGCTAGAGCTGAGCCTCCACTGAGGCCACCCGCTGAGAAGCCACCCACGCTGTCGCCTACGCTAAAGACCTCCGCCGCCCGGAGCTCGCGCCGACCATTCTGCCTTTTTAGACCGCTGCCTGAAGACCGCCGACCCACACTAAAAACAGCCTGAAAAGGGTGTTTGGCCGAAAAACATCCTGGGGCCACCCCGGGCACCACGATACTCCAAAATTCAAAACGAAACATCCGTAAGAAATCCTATAATGAGTTCTAATAAAATTAAGAATTTTCTTGACGATTTAGCAGCAATTCGAGGAATATAATTCAACTTGAAAGAAGGGTTCAGAAATTAAAAACTAAAACGAAATCTCCTACCTCTTTGGGCATAGCCCGGAGCATCGCCACACATGCTGCTACCGCACCCGCGGCTCGATGTCGTCTTGATCGGAGGAGGGAGGTGGAGGGGGATGGAAGAGGAGAGGAGGTTGAGGGTGAGAGGGTTTCTCCAGGAGGTGAAAAAAATAAAGGAGTGGGGAGGGTGGGTTATGTTTAAATAAGGAAAATTAATTAAAAAGTTTAATTAATTAAAACACCCAATTTAACCTGTATCTGAAACTCTCAACGAGGTCGAGGTTAAGCCTCCCTAAGGGTAAACGCCACCTCCAAAGCACAATGGAGGTCTCATAATTTTAATCTGAGTCATCGTTCAAATGTTATAAAACATAACCTTCGAGGCTGTTAAATTATGAAAATGCCCCTGGTGGCATTTTTCACAGAAGGGATGCACCCACAAAAATTACACCCCTCCTAGGGTAAACAGCATGCTCAGGACTCAACAGTGACCTCATTTTTCCAATCCGAGCTACTGTTTATGAGATACTTGAGTTTAACCATTAAATGAATAAATTAATTATTTCATATATTCGTTTAATGTTCCGTTAACGGGAAAGGGGTCCAAACGCCCCACGCCGACATGTTTTATGCCATTCATAGGGTAAACACCCCATTCTGGACCCATTCAAAAACACAGATTTATGATCTGGATCTCCGTTTCGAAGTTATCCCATTTATTTGGCATTCCCATTGTGAGCGCATTGAGAATTTAATTCTGGCCACATCGGGGCTTGGAATCGTATGCCGTCAGAAGGTGCTGCTCTAGAATAACATCAAGAATATTACAAGGTATTTTGTAGAAAAAACCAGGTACTTACATGTGTTTCATTATCATGTGGTTGAAACTTCCAATAACTATGTATTCTTTGATTCCTTCCAATTTAGTATACATAGTGACCCCCGAACCTCTAGTTTTGGGCCCATCCAGAACCTCCATTTTCCTTCAAAATGGGTGATCCATGTCCATTCTACATGAAATTAAAATGCACATTTTTTATAGGACTATGTACATAATGATTCTACCCATGAAAAATATGTAGTGACACCCAAACCTCCTATCTTGGGTCCAGCCGAAACAATATAAATGTATCTTCCATGTGAATAGGTCATACCTACATAGGGAACCTCAACATTCCTGCTTAGGGGGAAAGAATATAATTATTCCTAGAAAATATTGTCTTGAAATTTCCCTTTCATGTTTCGGAACCCAACTTTCACAAACCAAAATCTATTTTCGGAATGGTCTGAATCCCTATTAAATTCCCTATCCATTGAAAGTGGAGTAGAAGATTCTTGAGGAATCCTTTGTTTGACTATGCATGATATGACCTGGTTGGCTCTATGTAATGTTTCAAAAAAATTTATTTTCATCCAGATGAATTTTTTTTCACAAGATATGATTATTGCTCCACTATATTCCCTAAATGACATTTGCATACCACTTCACTCCTTGGATTCAGAAACCCTGCTGATTAAATTTTACAACCTTTTCCTCCTTCATGCGTGAAGATGATAGAAAATTCAGAGTCTAACTTCCAGGAAAATGAAGATTCATTTACCCCATTTCAGATAAAAGTGTTCTTTAATTTTAAGTCTAATAAATCATAGATTTCAGATGTTAAACTACACCACCAATGTCTTAGATATACTATGTTAAAATGAATTATACTTCAACCCTCATTATCACAATCCAAATTTGTAGGGGATTGGTTTCCCATTCATGATTAAATCTGATACAGATTCCCTCATAGTTTTCAGACATCATTCCCTTGACAATACACCTTCATTTCCTTGAGAAATTCAAGCTACTATAAAGTTACTTGGCCATAGTAAATGGAAGTTCAGTGTCCTGAGGACACTGTTTTTTGACAATTATCAATATAAACCACTAGTAGATGAATATGATTTCCCAAAAATAGGGAATTTAAACCAATAAAAAATTACTCTTCAAGATAGTATTTTCCTACCTCTAGATGCCCCATCAAAATCATTTTGGATACCATTATTACGATTACTCCTCACTTACATTTCCTATATCATGATTCAGATTCTGAAATCATAAAACTAGAGTATTGAAAAGTCTATCATTCATGTATAAAAATATTATAAAATATTCATCCAATAAGGAATATTTGGGAACTCGCATTATAATTCAAGGTTAAAGATATTCGACCTAAAATAGCAGTGACATTAGTTTCGTTTTCAATAATCTAAACTGGCAAAGAAAAGA
This sequence comes from Viscum album, assembly GCA_963277665.1. Classification (NCBI taxonomy): domain Eukaryota; kingdom Viridiplantae; phylum Streptophyta; class Magnoliopsida; order Santalales; family Viscaceae; genus Viscum; species Viscum album. The sequence goes on along the minus strand of OY728135.1, from coordinate 439,542,550 downwards.
GAAACCAAACTCTCCAGGGTGAGAACCCTCAAAGGGAACCCTAGGTAAAAGTGTAGTATCATATATCTAGACCTACACCTCATGTTATTTAGTAAAATTATCGTGCGGTAAAAAATTAATGAAGCAAATCTCTTGTTAATTAAAAAACCATCAATAGGGGACCATAGAAAAAGTCATTTTATACCCACTAATCTTGCACCACTATGGACATCAGAAAAAATTAATATTATAATAGAAAAAACAATAAGTTAATAGGGTTACCCACATAACAATAGAAATGGTCCAGTTGTGATTTTTGATTCATTAGGTATGGAAAAAATTAGAGCATTATATGATCATTTAAATTTGATAATCCAAGATCTAGATAAAAAATGATATCTGCTGGAAATTACCTTTCAATGTGAAATCCACTATATTTATTTGTATTTTTGGAAAATATAAAGAATATAAATTGGAGAGAAAATAAATATTTATTTCATCAAATGGGAATGGAGGAGCAGCCACACCCTAGATTCTCACCCTAATTCCAAAAACATTCAGCATGGAACAACCTCAATGGTTATAATGAAGCTTTAAATTCATTCAATTTTTGGAAACATTTTCCTTATAATGGCCCTCAGGTATCTGACTTTTTCTAAAATGGATTCAGAATCGGCACTCATTGATGACAGTTTCACCTTTGGCCTGGCTACATGCTCCTCATGCTCCCATATATCCATATTTTGTGCAACCATTTGGTCATAAGAACTTGCTTCTTCAGCAAAAAAATTATTAAAACTCAATCGTGATATCCAGTAAGGATTCTATTTTATGGTGGAAGGTGTTAAAAGGGAAAAGTATCCATCATGAGTGGCTTGGTATTCTTTAGATCTGACAATCTATTGGATACGAATGTGTAGGAGCTGATAACCAAATCCTCATATGCCCAAATCAGTATATAGTTGTCAAAGGGTATCCACCTTATTAAAAAATTCCACCATGTGAATATCTATGATGGTAGTGCAGATTTCATTCTAGGCCCATCTCCACACAGCCTGGTGTTTTTTGGCAGCATTGGAACCTCATTTTTCCCCCTCTGCATCATTTCTATACATTTGGATTGTTGTTACAACATATTGGATCTCCCTGAATTGAGACAGCCAAATTGGAAAATCCTCCATCTCCGAATGCATTTTAATCCTATATTCTAATCATATAGGGTTGTCTTTAATTTTGGGAATGTCCGGTGCTACTCCACTTTGGTTGGGTTAATAGGGATTGATAACAACGTTACTCAAGAATATGGGGTTTCAGTTGCTCTCTAATGAAATAGTTTGAGGTGTTGGGGCCCACTCGGAACGCAAGTGATGGCATAAAGAATGTATTCTTACTATAGGAGTGGGATGAAATGTCGCAACCATTACAAGACTACATGAATCCAACTGTTGGTGCACTCATCGAATTGATCTCACCTATAATCCATCAAGCTAGAAATCCACCCACATCTAAGCGTACACCCAAGATTATATAGTTGGAGCCACTGTGGTAAGAAAATTTTTTCTCATTGCAGAGTCCTCTTGCATCTTCATCAACCATAATTGGTGAAGAATCACTGGGTGAGATTCCCTCTTGATATGGTTAAGAGGTATACATTTGACATTATTCAAACATCCAAATTTCTTATAAACCCTATAAGGTGTATATGACTAATAAATTCTTAACATGTCAACTTGATTAGTTAAGATTATGTCACATAGATAAATGATATAGGGACATTATTATAAATAAACCCTTCAATTATCCATCATTTCTCTATTGGGTGAAGGGTAAGGAACAGAATAAAATTGGGAAAAATCACCCAACAACTCAACTATGCCATATATAGTAATGGATTTGGAGTGAATGGTGTAAATATTGAGAAGGTCGGAATAGAAATCCGATTAAGGAACTATTTCAGTATACCGATACTCATAGAAGTTATTATTATCCTCCATCCAGCCATAAAAAATTTAAATGGCCCGCTAAGGTGATGAGGGGATCGTCCTTCCTATTTTTGACACAACAGTTTATACATGTGAGTGAGGGTTGGAATTACCAAGTTAATGTGATATACCTCTTCCCATTATGCTTCCGTCATTAAGGTAAAATATCATACACCAGTGTAGACATCATGGGATGAGAAAATACATACGCTCAGTAACATGGAAAAGAAACACACCAGACTGAGTTTAGGTGATACATCTATCCAGACCGTATAACCCCATGTGTTGTATTGACCCACCTCAAGGGTAGCACATTATGAACCCAATATGAATCACGGATATTGGGTTGTATGAGTTCATCTATAGCAGATATTAGACCTTTGACCTTAAACCTATAGGAATAACTATGTCCAATATTCCAATGGAATGAGTGAGAGAGAATGGAGTGGTTGACCAAGAAATAGCTATCTTGTCCTAAGAAGATCAATCACCAATGAAAACAATTTCTTGGAATTCTCCCAGGAATTGAATGCTAGAATAAATATATCGCACATATTTCCAATGATGAGGATTCCTCCTACATGAGAAATATCTGACAAACTAATCCCCACTTCACCATACAGTATGTTGAATGTATTGGTTCTGGAACACCTATGACTGAACATTTTATGTAGTATGTCAGTGAGTGAATAAATAGAATATTGATAAAACAAAACTACCCAGTATAAATTTATAGCCTCCAATTGTTCAGGAAATTCCATGAAGTTTTGATGTACCCAAAACACTCAATCCCATCCATCCGAGAAGTCCCTTAGGACCGTTTATCCCATTTGGAACCCCACCCAACATTGGGAATACCTCATGATAGGCTGATAATATATGGACAATCATGAGAGACAAATTTAAATGATGTATAATTTCTATGTAATTTTGTTGTGTCCACATCAAGGTATTAAGAACAAAGAATTACTCTCAACTAGAACCAAATATGAGTTTCCTCGTAGAAAACATATTTGTTTGGGCATCCTCCTGAGACATATCAAACAAAGAAGAGGGGAGATTTTTGACAGCTGGTGGAAGGGGAATAAAAAATAGGATTCTGAAGATATAGAGTGGTTATCGGTTAAACAGTGGATATGCTATTTTTTCTGGAGGGATAAGGTTTTTTAGAACACCCTATTGATGGGTTATGAAAGATCGAAGATCATCCTCAATGATTCCGGCCATGGTTGTTTTTATTTCGATCACATTGATTGAAGTAGAATCTATAACCATAGTTTTTCTTGCAATGTATCATGCGACGTGTGAGATATTCATGTGAGAGAATATAATGAAATAAATACTATGTTGTTTCTAGAAATCCTTCAACAATGATTTATTATTTCTTGAAGGCCATAAACCCACAAACTATTCAATCATGAAAGAAATTAGTCAGTGATCCAACAACTCACAAATTTACCCTTCCACGATATGTCCATTCATTATGTTTTTGAAGTTGGTGGAGGCACTAGATCATGAAGTATTGGCTAGAAAAGTGATGTTTCATAGGACATTTGAATCCATGAGGTATCTATATACCATGTGGATTTCTGACCTTACTAATTGTAGCTAAGTCTTTTAGTTAGATGGTGTTGGAACTCAATTCTTGGAAAAGCATACTGCAAAGGAGACAGTTCTCAAAAGTATTTTATGATTGAGAGATATTGTAGGGGTTTTGATTTCACTGAGATAATCGGTAAATGAAAAATGTGTCGGGCCCCCTATATAATGTTTTGGTCCCCTCCTCTGGGTCCATTCACATTAAAAAACCTAGTCAAAAATAGGTAATATTTATATTTCACAATAGTATCCTCTTCAACCCGATCAAAACCCATTCCCATGGGGGCCATTTTTTGGGTCCCGAAATCACTAAAAAAATATTGAAATAATTCTAGTTATTTGGAAGTCAGTATAAAAGAAAACCAGGAAGAATATTGGATAAAATGTTCTAAGGGATGGAACCACCAAGTAAATATCTTTTCGCAAACCGCCTTTGTGGATGGAGATCTATGGTGTCACGAATCAACCACAAATGAAAATAGTTCATTGGGGGGAGACACTAATTTAGGCCCCGAAAAATGAATTTTTCAAATGAACTATATAGTTTGAATTAAATTGCAGTGTCGTCTTCCTTTTCATGACTAATTTGGTGATTTAAGTCACTAAAAATGAACATTCCCTACAAACTAAATAATTTTTGGAACATGGTTGTATTTTAGGTTCTAGAGAATGAGATAAAATCATTTAATGAAGTAAGGTGGTGATCCCATGCCCCCCCCCCCCGCAAATGATTCCCCCACTAACTATGTCATTCGAGGTTCAGGGAATCTCTCATGGCCTCTAGAAAAAAAACTTTTGTGGCCCATCATGAATGATTATCAACGTTTGAATCTAGTCAGTTTGTTCGTCTATAAATATACCCCAAGGAGGAATAAAAAATGGAGCCACGCCTAGAAATATTTACTTAATAGATTCAATGAAAATAACTATGGAAATAAGAATCCATCAATTATTATCTATAGGAAAAAACTACCACATAGCATTATGGGGGAAATAATGAATCATCTGGTGATCTGTAAACCAAAAGTCTCATTGTGGACACAATCATGTTCGGAAAAAAATCGATATCCCTATTGTGAATAGACATCCCACATAGAAAAGTTCCATATGTTCAAAACCCTTTATCATGTAGAATAATTAGATGTTGGAGGAACCTTTCCCTATAGAGAAAAATGATACACTGTAAGAAGCTATCACCAAAAATAAAAACTCTATCTGGGTAGAACATGGCCCCATGAAGCGAAATACTATGCATTATGAACCCGGGTCTGCATAGCATGATGCTACGTAGACGATCCTCATAACCGTATAGCTACAAAGCATGCAGAGCGAACCCCATCCCGAACAAGAAGATTCTACATAAAATGAGGCTTCCTAGGGTGTTCTACACTCCTTCTCCCCCCCCCCCACCATTCCCTTTTATCGTATCATTAGACACCATGTTTTCCCCTCCACTAACTAGTCCAGTGACGTCATGATATTGTCCCTTCCAATGCATCCTAACATGTATGATAATATAATTTGGCATATAAGTGTGTCCTTTTGATTTTACATAACCATGGTATGAGGAGTCACATGGGTGGCCCCCGAAATTGGGCGGATCCTAGGAATGAACTCTGGTTTACATTACAATTATAGAAAGGGTTTTGAACATGGAGATCTCATATGAACCTCCCCATTATATGGATTCATAGGATCCACTAGTCATTCACTTTGATGAGGAACAGTGTCTAACATTCACCTCTTTCCCAAAACTAGTTTTAGGGCATTTCTCATAGGGTAATCCCCAAGCCTTTCTTGTAAGAGGCAATAATTTTTCTCCCTTTCAAATCTTTCAGAGACATATCTAGATAGATCATGAAAATTGACTATCCTAAAAATAAAATTAAGAGAGGAAACTAGCACATACAAATCTTTTTATGTCTCTCCCTTTGGGTTCCACCACCATCCATCTTCAGATAGGGTAATAATATGTGATCATCATATATTTTTCTTCCTCTTGTTTCTCACAATGAGCATCACTCACGTAGGCTTAGAGGTTAGTGGCGATTATGACTTCCACAAGATCTATACTCTAAAATGGGCTCATACATGGTATAAGTCCCAATACCATACTAAATCTTCAAATGTCCATATACACAATGAATTAGTAGAAAATGGTCCTTTTTAATAAATGTAAGAACCAACATCAATTCACATAGGTAGATTCCATGAATAATCCCCAACCATGTGCTTTCAAATGGGAAGCTTCCATGCATAATCCCCAAAAAACATCAATCCAAATGGAATTATCAAAGATTTAATCCCCAACGCAAACCAAACTACATGGGATTTGATATCCAACTATCTTAGTTACATAGGAATCCCACTTAATCTTTAATCCCTAATCCCAAATCCACCCTAATTCTCTTCGGGCCATATTCCTTTATAGGGTAATATCCACCCAATACATTGTATATCTCATGGTATAATTGATGTACCCCAGTATAAGTCTCATAACATCTTTGACCGAGATCCCTCTATCCAGATGTCCTTGCCACATGACATTAAACAGATTGGTTGGGTCCTCATCAGACGACCATAAATGGTTATGTCTCCAACAAACCGACATAAAACTATGTGGGATTTGAATCCTCTAATGAGGATACATAGGAATTCCATTTCATGGGTTCGATCCAAAAATCAAAAAAACTATTCTCCCCCAATATGGTGATAAACTCTAGAGTGCCCCATCATGTGGCTTAAAACGAATGTCATCCCATTAAGTGACTAAAGGATCCTAGATCTGTCCAAAAATGGTATCATTTATGGAGAACATTGGATACATATTGATCCCTCCATTTATGGATCTCATCAGATATATATATATGATTCCAAAACCATTATTATTGATAATTAATCATTACCAGTGGAAATCCATGTATACCAACATGGGAATGATTTTAATATTCATTAAGATATCTTTAATAAATAAGAGAGTCCGAAAATAGGAAATAGTTCCCCTGAAAATGTTGTGATGAGCCGAAATTCCCATAATACTAACCAATATGATTTCTCATGTGTCATTTCTAAGTTACAAAATGAGTGGCTACCTTTGTAATATGGGCCCATGAATCAAGAATATGAGATCCCTTGGATTTTTTTGGCGCTATGAACAAAACTTATTGGAGACTATTCGAAGACCTTGTACCCAACATCAGTGATTTAACACCATTAAATAGCATGAAATAAACCATTCCTAACTCAGAAACATATTCCATAGAAATGGTGATGCTGCATAAGGCTTGGCTAGTGTTGAAATGGTTATGATATAGGATAACTTAGTGGGAATTTTGTTATTCAATTTGTGGTCTTATTGAATGGAAGTATTGAGAATGGGAACACACTATCTAATGAGATTAATAATGGTTTGTTAGGGTGTTATACATGTTATGGGGATGAATTAATGAATTAATAGTGTTTTCATTATCATTTTTATTTTAGATCTTATATTGAGTGTGGATTAGCAGTTTATGAAGCTCAGCTGTGATATATGGTTCGGTCATGTGAGTTAGGTATCTTATAGGGGCCTCTATTCATCATGAGTTTTTTGTGGATATGGATTTCGTTGGAGGATGTTGTGGGAATTGTTGTTCAGTTTAATATATGTTGAGTTGTACATGTTTTCACCTACTTGAGTGTAATGTTGGGTATCTGTCTTGATGAGATATCAGTTATAGGATATTCATACAAGGTTTTTTCTTATTATTATACCATGGACATATTATGTAGCTTTGGAATATGAATCTCTATCATAGAGAAGTAGGGATTGGGGTGCACTGCTACACCACCCAATTGAGAATTTACTCTTTTTTTGTAGTTTAGATATTCCATGAGACATAGAATATGATAAAGTTGTTGAATTTTATTTTAAAAGATGATTGATATTTGGATACTCATTCCATATTTCATATTATTATGTTGATATGTGTTTTATTACATAGGGTACCCCACTCTAAGAGGGTTATTGGTTTTCATTTCATGGTAGATTGGCTATTGAGATTCACTCCCTAGAGCACTTATTATTATACAATTAGATACAATAAATGGTTATGTTACTAAACCATTAGGGGATGTTGACATATGTGGGAGATTATCATTTAACATTCCCTTCTCAAGTGTCTTCTTTGATTCCCAATTCTTTTATTGTGATGAAATTCCTTAATTTGTATAAAAAATAATATGATATAGAGATGATTAAGATTTATCCAACTAGAGTTCTGATTAATTTTTCTCACAATAGAGGTTATAAATAAATTTTGATTAAACTTTTATAGTGTGGTATCATGGTGGACTATACATTATATGATTTCATGATACAGTTTCATTTAAAATATAAATCAATATTTGATTTATCTATTTTTATATACATGGATTGTATGTTATGGAATATGGATAGTATTGTGAGAACCTATTTATTTTTATACTCACACCTTGAATGTGAACTATAGTGCACATTTATACCTCTTGTTTTATTTTCAGGTAAAATGTTTAATAAGATATACAGTTGTCTTGATGGACATTTGGAGACAATACTATGGTGGAATCATGATTATGGGTTTGTATCTACCAATATTTTAGAATTTTTTGTTTTTATATGACAATACAATTTTTCATTCCATACTGTATATCATATGTGCGATTACAATTGTCATAGTTGATGTAGTACAATGATACTAATTGTAATTCATGGTTATCACATTTCTATGGATTAATGAATTTACAATTTGGTTTTAAAATTCATACATTATCTTTTTTTATTTTATGGGACGTTATTGATATTATAGTCTCTCTTCATTAGTAATAGACTATCACCAATAGTTATTATCCTCTAATATATAGGGAGGTGGACTTGGGTTCTTAAAAAAATTCGATTAGGGTATCGTATGAACAACTATAATCATGAATTTAATTGAGAGTAGTGGGAATACAATTTCTCTGACTACTCTTCTTCAACTCTATAAGGATAACATCACATTAAAAATTTAATAAAACTATCATTTTCACCAGTGTTACATTGGTTAGTAGGATTTAATTATATGATAAATCATTCAGAAACCATTAATAGTATCTAACAAATTTTGGAAACTATACATGTATATTACTAATGTTGTATTTTTTTATTTGTTAATAATTATATAATTTAATTGAATAATAGATACTCGCCTTATTGTGATCACATACCCCATCAATATAAATTAGTACATCGAGAAATAAAATTTACTATAACTATTATAAAATAAATCCCTTCTCAAATTCGTTAATATAGGTTAAAATTCATATACAATACTTGTTTTATAGAATATATAAGTATATTACTATAAATAATAATAGATCTATTTTGAGTTTAACATAGAAGAATATATTCATCGTGTAGATGAAGATGTATGGAGCATAGTGAGTCGAATTTAATCCCTATAATCTTATATTTGTTGAATAACTAATGTTGTTCCAACATATCCAATCTATATTAGGCTTTGATGATCTAAAATACCCTTCATATATTATATAAAATTCTGTTTTTATGATTCTAAATATGGTTATATTTGAATCTACATAACATGGATGTTAAAATCATTAATAATGTAATTTTGGAAAAAAATTATATTTACAAATTTCTAGATAAATCAAATATGTGAGGACATTAGACAGCTGGATATATGGATATAATGAAAATTAGGCTATTTCATTCAACCATGTAAAGAATTATTCTTTGTGAAACAGCTACGTCGCAAAATCTTCTTTGTGGAAATCGCCTAAATCGATGGATCCCCGATGTGTTCAAATCAACAATATATTGAAATTGGTGATGTGAATCAGTTTCATGGAGTAATCAGTTATGTAACTTGGATACGTGGTAAAATTGACTATGGGGAACCAAATGGATATTTGATTCTTTCTTCTGTTACAAATGTACATAGATAATCAAGAATCCTTCATGAAGTAAATAAGATACCTAGAAAATTAGATATGTAAAGAATGAATTTGTGGGTCAATTCATCTAATTGAATTACAATGCATTGAATTAAGATTTGTAGTTATCTGAAAAAACTATATCATTCTATAACCCATTATTAATTACTCTTGATGAATATGAGTGATATTTTAATGCATTCATGCATTATTTAAATGATGGATTAAAACATTAATGTAAAAATTATTATATGAATTGAAAATTACAGAGAATGGATACAATTAATAGGATAATTTAATGGATTGTACTATAGTATAGGTATTTTGAAAAAAAAAAAAAAATTTTTAAATCATGGGTTGTGGATTTTATTAAATAGATAATCTATGCCTAAAACTCAATATCTATATGCATTTTGAGATATTTTATGTGAAAAGTGATATTTTGGGAAGAACATAATATCCTTATCTATTAAAATTAGAACCTTTCTCTAAACACCCCTATGTTCATTTCTATATTTTACACTGGATGAAGTAGAATCAACAAAATCTACAACCATGAAATATCAATAATCCATACTGTTGTTTGAGAAGAATCTCCATGAGATAATAACATTTATAATGATCACACTTGAATATTAATTCCTCAAATAATTTTATTTTTTAACTTTCTATTTAATCTATAAACACTTTATTTATCTCTCTATTTCACTTATATAGTTTAAAAAAAAATAACATTGAAGGCTATTGTTTGTAATGACTTGTTAGTGATTTAATGTAAGGTTATGTGCTATTTTAACATGTGTAGGTTTTATGAAATCTATTACTGATAATTAGAAACAGTACTTTATGTACATGGAAATCGGAATTACTAAGTAAAAATCACCAAACATTTGTACAAGAGAATTGGTGGGGTGTTCTAGGGAATTTATATGCAAGGCACCACTTTAAACCACTTTGTTTGATCCCTTTATTTTGAGATTTTATTTCTGATTATTATAATCTTAAATAAAAGATCATAAATTTTCATATTTGGTTTTATAATATAATTATATTTAAAATGAACTGAATTAACAAACGTCTTGAGTATTCTCATAATCCATAAAATGGGAAATGAAATCATCGTTTATTTGTATGATGAACTACTACCACATGAACCAATGTAAATTATGTTCCACCACCATCTCTCATGGAAGGATTTTAATTATGGATATATTGTTTAAATATGATATTAATAACATATTTTTCATTTAAAAAAACAATATATCTTTAACCATCTATCTTTTCAATTGAATTAATAATAATAACAATGTTCATGCATACATGTGGACTACCAACTCCATGAAGCAATGTTATTATATTTTCATCTGTATTTATCATGAATGATATATATCTATATATTTAAATAAGTAATATGATATTTATAAGATTTGTATTATTTTTTAATTAAGAAATAATTCATACGTTTTTCCTTAATGATCATTGAAAAGTGGAATTGTTACTCATGCATATGTAAGGCCTAAATTCTCCATGATTATAACATATTTCATTTTTCATAACCATATTTTACGGTTGGAATTAAAAAGTATATTTAATGGATAAAAAGTATTTTGAGATAATGAATAATATTTTATATATAATGTAAGAATATCCAATTCTACAATATTCAACCAAACGAAGTAATTTCTCAAATGAGATCCAAATATCATCAAAATGCATAATGTGTATTTAATTAATTATCTAGTGGTTCATAACATTTTATTAATTGAAATTAGGGAATAATGAACCTGCACATATATTATTAATCAAGTATAAATTCAAGATAATGTTTTATTTGGGAATATAATGAACATATTTGATTTGTTAGACTCGAGGCAATGAACATTGTTTTTAAAAAACAATTTTTGCAAGTTCCCAATTCAATTATTTTTACCAAATACAAAAGTATGTTGTTTCTTAATATATACAACATAAAAATGTGTCATACCATCATAATTCCTCTTATCTTTAAACATTCCTTTGAAATTTTCCAATATTATTTACGATAAAAATATATTTATTATAATGTGCTTATTTTTTATTTTAATAAAATATTTGTAAAAGAAAAGGGATTTTTTTCTATTTTTACATTTTCAAAAGACTAAAAAAGAATATTTTTATGACAATTTTGACATTTTTACCAAAAAAAATTAATATTCTATTTTAATGTTTCTGGAAATAAATAAATTACATTCTATCATAATTGTTATTAGATTTTTGGCTTCCTATAAAAAATTTCTTGTTTTCCTCAAGGAAAACCCATATTTCCCTTTTTAGGTATCTTTTTTTATCAAAAAATGGTTTTCAAAAATAAAATAATTATTATGTAATGAAATGTCTACCAACTGGTTGAAAATAAATTTTCTATGGATTTATTCTTGATATGGTCTTTGGAAATTGTTTATGATTGGTTTATCTCTATAATAGCTTAATGATGATCCCATTATAACTAATACAATGGGTTCATCTAGATAGTTCTAAGTGATCTTGTTATATATTATAATTTGGTTTCACTTATACAACTCTACAATGCATGGGTTAATGATTATTTACTCTAGATAATTATATTGGATGTTGGTCGTATGTTAATTCCAATTATAAGGGTTCTCTTATGGTTTTAAGATGTTGATGTACAAAGGCATCAACATCATTCTTCTATTCCTACTAATGAGTTCTCATGAAATTATTTTAATTTAAAAAGCAAAGATGATTATATTTTTTAATTGAAAATTGTTGCTTTTTTTAGGATAATAATGTATGTTTTTAAGAAAAGGTTTTTAATGGGTATTCATTTTTTTCACTGGAGTAAAATATTTCATTTGATTATGTCCCTTAATTAAATTTTTGTTCTTGTCCCCCATTTTAAAATGATTATCATAGGGATTAAATATGGATTATGTAATGGAAGGATTCAAGTTGAATCTCAAAATGATTTTTTATAATATTAAATAATGTTTTATTTTAATCATTTAATATCGTAAAAAATGGATTCATAATTGAAGTGACCTTCTCAATATATGTGATTATTATGTAATAGTTATGAACGAAAATTTTAAAAAATTAAATCTAAAATTTCATTGGGAATGTAATAAATTTAATTATAGTTTAATGTCACTAGAATATGTAATGTTTAACTTCATGTCCTTACAACTAGTATGAAGGATCTCCCTAGAATACCTTTACCATGATGATAGGGGTGAATAGTTCCCTAGTGACAGGAAGCTAGAGTGCTTAGGAGTAGTACAAATCACACATTTTCTATAAGAATCTTCGAATAAGTAAATATTTTTTACATGGGATTGTATTCAAAGAAACATCGAGGGGTCAAGGTGAATTAGACTTGGGAATATCAGCCAGTGTGTGCTAGTGAACATGGTGTGTGACCAAGGTAAATATACAGGGTGAATGTTTTTGTGTAAATGTCAATTAATCTCCTCCCAACTTCTAATGATAAAAATATTTTATCTATTATTCTATTTTGACTCTATAGACTATCAAATTATTTTTTTAGTAAACTATCCCACTGTCTAATGTGTATTGAATCTAAAAGGGTGTTCTCTGGGGATTAAAATTTCCTTGTATATCCTACAAAATTATTTTTACTCACTTTAATTTTTCTTTGATATTTATAAAACCCATATCCCAATCCCAAATACATAATCTCATCAATATTATACTTGATTGTAAAATATTCATAGGGAATCTCTATAACATTTGTGTGAAAGAAATCATGAGACACAATGATAATAAATTTTATTTATCATTAGTAATGTATATAATTTATAGTAAAACATTAATATTATTTTCAATGTAATCATCACATCATGATAATTTTTAAAAAATTTGTGACCTAACATATTTTTTGAAAAAAGAAATCATTCTGATGGTTTTTTTTGTTTTAAAATGTGGGGAATGGGTTAGATATTTTTTTTCTAAATAATGTGAATCTGTCACATTAGAAGGTTTTTTTTCATATAGGATTCCTCATAATTAAAAAATAAGGAAAATATTTTTAGCTCTATATTGGTAAAATTCAAAATAATTGTATTTATTCATTTAAAATAACATGGTTAAAAAGGGGTAAAAATGGTTTGATTTCAAAATTTATATTAATGATTTATTGATTGTGTGAGAAAAATTGTTTACAATAAAATTATTAGAGGAGGTTATTGGAACTAATATTCATTGGTAAAATCATGTGTTCTCTTTGAAGTTACTAAATATATTCATTCTTAAAGGGATTTTTTTTAACGGAATGTTTTTCATAAATTTTTTTTAAAAAAAATTAAAAATTATTAGAGTACTCTAGAAATTTATATATCTATGTAAAAATAAAATGAAAAATTTAATTATATATTCATAAATTAGATAATTATCATAGGTGAGTTTTCAATTTTCAAGTAGTGAAATAAAAATATTATTAAAATTAATCATGTCATATTTGATTCATCATTAACTACACCTAGAGTTCTAAGACTGAATTTATGATTCAAATTTATATATGTGTATATAAGAATATAAAATTCAGGTAAATAGCCACTAATGAGTGATATTAGACTCTAATTTAAACATACATATGATATTTTAGTAAATATGATGCATAATGTTGTTTCATTAAATGTGTTAGGGTGATTTTATGCAATAATTAAATATATTTATAAACTAAAAACAATCATGTGATTTATTATTCATAATAAATTGTTTAAAAGAGTTAAATAAATAAAAAACATTGATTGATTATAATATTTGAATGAGTTTAAAAAATATTTATTCGATTGATTGGTTTCTATAACATATGTTTGAATATATTTATTTTTTTAAAATATTTGTAATAGACAACTTGGTTTGAAATTATAGAATATAATATTTAGAGATTTTATAAAATTCCTCATCAACAAAATGTATTTTATAGAAAGAGGTTAAATATATAAGGACTGAATTCATTAATACTTTTAAAAATGGAATGAATGTGGGTTTCATTTATGTTTACATTATTTATTATATATTTCTAAATTATATGGATCATTGAATAGAGATAGGGTTGAGTCTCTATATTAATGAAAAACTAACCATGTTTTATTTTTTTTTTATTATGATGATCCAAAGGATTTTATTCAACAATGTGAGTTGAATCATATATATTCCTATAAATATAATCTAGGAGGTGAGGAATGCAATATAACTCTATATGTTGTGGTGACTAATAAAAATCATGTAAATATGTTGATCCTAGGCTTTGAGTGATCTTTGATTACATTTTTATTCTCAATAAATTTAATTTAAATTAATATAGAAACACCATATTGTTGGTATAATCCTTAGATGAATCCCATTTGGGTGAACTAAGACAATATTACACCATGACTTTTTATGATATTTTATTTTCTATTATGGGTAGATGGGAAGTGATTATGATAGGAGTTCATTTTAATAATGGAAAAATAGTCCTTCTTGAATGAAATGTTGTTAACACCTTGACACACTCCCCCATCATAGGAATTCTTATAGCATTGTGGGAAAATAAATAATGAATGATATTATTTTTAAATTTATTGAATATTTATTTAGTCCTCATATTTTTTATATCGAGCTTCATATAAAATTATGGATTCCTTGGATTTTCCCAGGATTCAGTAACCAACTTATCAGAGATAATATTAAATAAATAGGAAATTAGATTGTATATATTTAAAATCCATACTGATGAATGTATATCTAAAATGTTTTATAGGCTTAATTTGATAATCTAATATATATATATATATATATATTAGGTTTTGGGGGGTATAATTACATTTAGACACACACACACCACACACATATCCCAGAAAGGTAGGTCATAAAGTATTACTAGATTATCTAAAATAAATAGAGAATTAATGGTATATAATATGATAATAATATTATTTTTATTGAGTATAAGAAAAAGGTACATGATAAATATGATTTTCAATAGATTTCATTTAAGAATAAATATTAGATATATAAAAATTAAAAAAATATAATAAGTCGTTTCCACTGAAGAAATACCAGGTGAAATTGATTGGTGTTGTTTTTATGAAATATAAGAGGAGGATATCAATTTTATTATATATTTACACTCTAAGGTGCATAAAATTTATATTTTTTTCTTTTCATGAAATGAAAAAAATGGTGAATATTTTATGCTTGGTAATGAATTGAAGTGTATTGTGTTATGCTTTATAAAAAAATAAATTAAACAGGCCATAATTATAAAAGAAACATTTAGAAAAGTATAGTAATAAAAAATGAAAATAATATTCTAAAAGATAAAACATCTAGTAAATAATCATTGGAAAATGAGAGAAACATAGACAAATTTTAAATTTGTAATATTTAAAATGGATTAAAATGAAATTCTAATGGTATAGAGAAAATTGAAAAATATATTGGATACTTAAATACTATATGATTCTTGATTTGTAAATGCCTGAACCTCCTCAATCCACTACATTGTGAAATTGTGGTGTTAGAGGCGTTCTTGGTGGTCAATGTATCTTATCCCCAACTCTATTCCAAAATTATCCTTTTCGATGAATGTTTCAATGGTAGACAGTTGTGAATGGTAACATCACGTTATGTAATCTGGTACTTTTGATGATTTTATAACTACCCTTGTTTTGGAGTAGAGACTTAGGGGGTGCGTTTGGATGAATCATTATGGAAAACTAAATGGCAGTAGCATTCGCACGAGCTGCGCACAGTTTATCTAAACTGTGTGGCCATACTATGGATAGTTAATGTTGGAGGCAGTGGCTAACGCACGGTTAGTGCATGGTTTGTCTAACAGAGCGGTCTAACCGTGTGAGGAGTGTGTTGATGAGGTAGTAGCGACCACACTGTTAGCTCACGGTTTGTTTAACCATGCGAGCAAACCGTCCAGGAACTTAATCTAGATCCTAAAATTGTGGATCTCAACCGTTTTACCTCTAACATGCTCTTTTGAGATCTTAAGCAGCCATAACTCAGGATTACCCTTCTTTAAAGGTAGGAGGACCTCTCCTAAGAATTTTGGAGGTGATCTGAAGGCTTCTCTTGGAGAATCGAATCTGATTCCTTGAGGTACGTGATCATTCTTGTTTGGTTTAATATATATACTTAGATATACTTCTCCTCCCCTCTCAGTTTCTTAGATCTATGCATGTTATGAGTAGATATATGTGTGTGGATTCCAAATATGGTGAGATTTTTTCTTGCTTGTGTTAGGAGAAGAGATCTAAGGAGGATTCTTAGAGAATCAACCTGGATTTCTTGTGCATTATTCGTTTGTTGGGGTTTTCATAAAAAACCATTAAGGTAGGGGATTCATTTATTCTCTTTATTTTATGTGAAACTATATTGTTAGAATGTTTAATCCCATAGGATAACAATGCCATTGAAATAATAAATATTTTTAACTGGATAAAGAATTTGTATCGATATTATGTTATTGCCACTTGTTTTTGCTAGATAGTGTGATATCTATGCTTGATTTCCTTAGCTATTGTTCTTGATGGAAATAGGTAAAGAACATAAACCGGGATTAATTGATAATTGTTTGGCTAAAGATAAATAGGTATGAAAACTAATCTGGTTCTTGTTGTAATTTGATGTTAATCAAATTGGCGTAGTAAGCTTATTTAATCATTTGTGATAGCTTGCTAGTTAGGTTCTCAATGTTAGAACGAAGAGATTATAAATCTATAAATTCATGAATCATTACAGAATTTTATTTTTTGATATTTCCTTGCAGGGTTCTGAGTTACCCTATTTATTATTACAGGGTCATAGCCCAATTGATGTGATGTTTGTTTTTCTTGCTTCTTGTGTTGTGATGTGACCCTGGAGGGGTGTTGTGATATGTGGGGGCATAGAGGCCTTTTGGTTGGGGCAGCGGATGACACCCAGAGAGGGGAGATGCATCTGTTTATGCATGTGGGTGTTAGGGATGACACTAGGTATGATGAAGTGGGATCAATGTGTTTTTTGGATGCTTGTTGGTTCTGTGGTTAGTTATCTGCTTTATTTTCCCTACTCAACAAGGCAGCTGGTCTTACTTACCCTTGTTCTGAAAAAGGAAAACACGCACGGGGTATTCCACGTGCTTTCTGTGATTAGCTTCTCTAGGGAGGATGGGTCAACGATCTTGCTATAGGCGGCCAAGACTCGATGGGTAGTACATCTACACACCATGTTGATACCCCTTGTTTTAGTTGCATAGAATGATTTTCTAGAATGCCTAGGAATATGGGAAAGTGTTTCTGTAATGAATGCTTGATTAAATGGTGTTAACGCATGGGGTTGGAGTTCACTAGAACATAATGGTGAGGTTGTAATGATTTTTAAAATGTATAGTGGAATTTGGGTGTGATGTTAATGAAGTTTAATGTGGAATTGTTCATTGTTAAATAATGATTAATGAATTAATTAACATCAAGTGAAACTGATAAAAAGGGAATGAAGTAATCTAATAATGTTCTTTAAATGGTTGTGTGCTTATAGGATACCAAGTCTTATAAGTAGCAGCCCAGAGTCTGAGAGACGTTAGATGTTGTTGTGTATAAGAACTGGTTATGCCCATAGTGTGGTTTTGAGATGTAGTATGATTTTTAATTTTTATGTTTCTATATGCTACTCCACCCTATCAGTAAAATAAATTGACACCCTAGGGATTCTGAGCCCTGGGGGGTGTTTTTTCCAATATTCTGGTGGGAGGATGAATTGCTGACTACCCCCTTTGGCCTCGCTCTTTTCTCTTAGTAGATACTTGGGCTATTAGGTACAATGTTTAGTTTTCCTCATATATGTGATTAGAGGGATGTAATGGATTGTGGTTATTCACAAACATATATTCTAGATATAGTATCCTATGGACTACTATAGGAGTAATGTGTATTGGCTTTTATAGCTTGAGGATCCTTACTCGGTGTATGTGCTGTAATGGCTTGAGGTACAACAATTGATGTATGAAACATGTTATGTGAGCTGTGGTGGCTCCCAAAAACAACCTGGTTAATTTTGGTTGTGATGATGGTGTGGTGCTTCGCCTAGTTGTCTTCAGGCAAGCCTTTGTGGTTCACGAGTTGCATATTGTGGTGCTTCACCTAGGTGTCTGCAGGGAAGCCTTTTTGGAGAGCGATTCTAAGGACGTGCAACGTTGGGGAAAAGCAGCAAACCAGTGGGGATGTAATAGCGGGGTACCCTTGTTATACTATACTATATGCTATATTCTTGAATGCATTACTTGGTGGGAGTAGCCATGGTATGGTTGGGAACTAAGAATACATGTTTAGGTGATGAGTTCGCTTCACTTTTTGTCCACAGTGCTTTATAATTCTTTATATACGTTTGCACGAGAGGATATAGGGAGGAACCTACTAAGTATACTGTTATACTCGCCCCATGTATATACAAACTGTTTTTCAGGTCACATAGACCAGGTTGGAGATCAGGCTGGTTACTACTATCTTGTGGTTAGAGGAGCTGTTCGGGCTTGTGGTTTCTACTGTTTTATTTTTCATTGGGGTACATGCAATTTTTCCCTTCCATTTGTATTACGTTTTCATGACATTTATTATGTGCACATGGGTTTTCTTTTAAATTTTAGTTCTGATTTGTTGTTGGTTGGTGTCTGTCTTATCTCACTCTTACGCATGTGTTCTCTTAGAGGGTAATGCCTTCCATTTGTGTGTTTATTATACCCTCTCTGCTAGTCACCAACCCAGGGCCTACTGGAGGCGGGACTCGGGGGTCATTATCTCCATTTTCACATTGCCGACCTAGGAGGGGTACACTTTGTGGGGAGGTGGTAGAGATTGAGTGGTATCAGAGGTCTGGTTGAGGGATATGAAGGAGTTTGGAGTTCAGAACATGTGAGGTTTCATGGGTTCGTTGGGAAATGGTGTCATTCATGTTTAGCAAGTGAGGTAAAAACTAGAGACCGACTAAGACATAGGTGTTTAGGTCCCCCTATGATATGATGTACGGACCTTTATGTTTACAATGGCTACTAAACAAGGTTATACTAGTTGTAGGGTAGAGACCTAGGAAAGGATCATGCATCATTAATCCTTTTTCCGGTGTTTGAAGGGGTAGAACATGGGATATGATAACCTAAATGGAATAATAGAAAAAATTTATTTAATTAATGATGAGTCTTCCACATTCCAGTTGTAGAAGCTTTAACAGTTTTTTATTTTACAAGTATGGCTCTAGGTCAACGTCCTCATCAGGTTTGCGCAGAATATGTTCAGCAGTCTGTTCCAAAAGGTCGTCATAGGGTATAGGTTGACGACTACAACTCTTTGAGGAAGACACTCTGAGAGTTTTAGTGCCAGAGTCTGTAGAAGTACGAGGGATCCATTTCAGATGTAGTCACGGAAGACTGGTTGGAGGAGGTCGAGAGAGGCTTCAGTTCGATCTGTGCTCGGAAGGAGAACTGGGTGTCTTTAGCTATGACGATGCTATATGGAGAAGCAAGGAAGTTGTGGTTCTTGTACCTTAGGGATCGTGAGAAGTCATCAATCTCCTGGGAGGAGTTTCGAGACATGTTTAGAGTCAAGTTCCTTTCTTCGATTGTGAAGGTGTCTAGTCACCAAGAGCTTCTTACCCTTCGATAGGGGAGCTCCACTATTCATGAGTTTGGAATCCTTTTCATGAACCTTTTACGATATGATTCAGACTTGTTACTAGATGAGGAGGCCAGGGTGAGGCATTTCGAGGAGGCTTTGCATCTAGAGATCCAGCGCCAAGTCACCCCATTAGTGTTGAAGACATAACTTGAGGTGCTGGAAAAGGAAGATGTTGTCAAGAGGACTTTGGCCAGGAGAGTATCATCACGAGAGGGGAATCAGCATGATTCCTCATAAAGTAGATTTGTGGTCCGGGTTCCCCGGTTTTCAACAAAGAAGAGTTTCCGTTTAGCTGGGGGTAGGTCCCATCCCTTCACTTCACATTTCTCCAGAGCCATTGACTCTATGACCTATGCCAAGGGATCAGGCACTTGATTTCCTTGTGGTGGTCATGGCGACCAGCAGTGGGAGTTATAGACCTTTTAGAGTGGTCATTGTGCAATGGGCGCTATGCTCCAGGTTCCTCTATTGAGATAGTTCCAGCCGAGGTAGAAGTAGCCAGTTGCACCATGTTTAGATCAGGATAGGGTAGGTGGGACAACCGGAGGACAACCCCATGATGCTCCCCGTCCTCAGAGAGCAGAGGGTGGCCGTGGTGGTGGTCTTCAGCATGTTCAGAGAGGCCATGGTGGAGGTCAGGGTCTGCTTCATGCTCTAGTGTTTCCAGCACCAGGCGAGCCAGATGTCATTCGAGGTACCCTTTGATTGTTTTCTACCTTAGTGTATTCCTTGTTTGATTAAGGAGAAATAAAATCATTCATATCGCCTAACCTTTTCCATGGTTTGGGACATGACGTAGAGGGGCTTCCAGGGCCCTTGGCGTTGACTACGCTGGTTAGAGGTCATGTTGACTTGTTTGAAGTATGTAGTGACTGTGAGCTAGTGTTGGGGAAACAACGCTCTTCAGGAGATTTCTTATGTTTTCTAATACAACCATATGATGTCATCCTGGACATGGATTGGTTGAATTCAGTGCAGGCTATCAGAGATTGCATTAGAGAGAAGTTTATTTTATTTGAAGAGGATGGAGAGAAATTGGTTTTTTTTGGTGGGAGAGATCCTCAGATGGGTCATAGGAACGTTCCATCCTTATCATCCATAGTGGTTGAGATGATGCTGAGTTCTTCATAGGTTCATCAGTTGGCATTTCTAGGGTAGTAGAGGAGTACACTGATGTCTTCCCAGAAGAGGTTGTAGCATTACCCCCTGGATGAGAGACATTGTTTTGGATCGATCTACTGCCAGTAGTGTATCCTATCTCTATGTCTCCATATAGGATGGACCCTTCTGAGTTACGATAGCTACGTATATAGCTTGATGGTCTGTTACAGTGCGGTTTTGTTCGGCCAAGTGTATGACCGTGGGGTGCACCCGTTTTGTTCGTGAAAAGGGATAATGGTAGTTTGCGGTTGTGTGTCAATTATGGTCGCTTAAACAAAGTGACTATAAATAATCGCGATCCTCTTTCGCAGATTGATGATTTATTCGATCAACTGGTAGGTGATTGTTGGTTCTCAATGATTGACTTGCGGTCAGGATATCATCTGATGCGTGTGAAGGATGAGGATATCCCGAAGACAACATTCTGTTGTCGTCAGAGGAATTATAAGTTCATGGTAATATCATTTGGCATGACAAATTCTCAAGCTGTATTCATGTTAATGAAGAATGATGTGTTCTGTGAGTTCTTGGACAAGTTCATGGATGTTTTCATCGACGACATCCTTGTGTACTCCACATCTGAAGAGAAGCATGCAGAGCATCTACAAGCCACTTTTAGAGTTCTTCATCAAAATCAGCTATTTGGGAAGTTGTTTAAGTGAGAGTTTTGAGCTCGAGAAGTCCGTTCCATGGGGAATATTGTCTCCAGACAGGGAGTAGCTATGGATCCATCGATGATTTAAGCAGTTGTGTCTTGGGCAGCATCCAAGACAGTGTCAGAGGTGCGATGTTTCCATGGTCTCACAGGCTACTACGGGAGGTTCGTAGCCAATTTCTCACGAGTTGCAACTCCTCTAACAGCTTTGACTAGGAAGGGTCAGGAATTCATATGGATTTATTAGTGTTAGGCAGATTTTGGGTATCTAAATCATATGTTGGTAAGTGCTCCCGCCCTTTATCTTCCAAGTGAGGGAGTTCAGTTTAAGGTTTTCTACGATGCTTCCCATCTGGCATTAAGTTGTGTTCTCATGAAGTTAAGGTCAGTTATTTTTTTGTGTCTTGGTAGTTGCGTCCCCATGAACAGAACTATGCCACCCATGATATTGATTTGTATTTCGTTGAGTTTGATCTGAAGTTGTGGAGACATTACCTCATTAGTGAGAACTTTGTGGTTTTCACTGATCATAAGAGTTTGATGTATGTTTTCTACAAGCGCTACTTGAACATATGACAATGTTAGTGGATGGAGTTCTTGAAGGAATACGACATCAAAATATCATATACACCTGGAAAAGAGAATATTGTAGCTGATGCACAGAGCCAAATGTCATGTAGTGATGATGTGCATGAATCTGGTGATTCCTGTAGAGTAAAGGAAGAACTTTCAGCATTACATCTTGATATGGGAGAAGTAGGGGGTAGTGGTTCTCTTTTTCAGATGACTGTACAGTCATCCCTGATGTTGAATATAGAAGAGTCCCAGTTGGGAGATCAAGAGGTGAATTTCTGGAGAGACTGAGTTGTTTGTAGTGATGCCCCTGATGGTTGGTCGGAGGACGAACAACACTGAGTGTTGTATCATGGAAGGATTTTTGTTCCCTTGACGATAGGCGAGATGGTTCTCAGAGTGTTTCATAGTTTGCCTTTAGTATTGCATCCTGGCATGGAAAAGATATATTGATCCTTGAAGAGTCAGTTTTGGTGGCTTGGGCTGAAGCATGCGCTTGGGGAGTTTTTTTCTCGATGTTTAGTCTTCCAGAAGGTGAAGGCTGAACACAGTGTTCCAGGTGGTCTTCTCTAGCCATTAAGGATTCCTCAGTGGAAGTGGTAGGATATCTCAATGGACTTTGTTACTAGTTTACTTCGAGATTCAGGAGGACATGATGCTATTTTGGTGGTATTGGATTGTTTAACAAAATTGGTCCACTTTATAGCAATCAAGGATTCAAGATCAGGGGGATGTTTTTTGAAGGCCGTATCTAGAGGAGGTGGTGAGACTTCATGGAGTCCCTAGGATGATAATCTTTGATCGAGATCCTTGTTTTAACTCCAGAGTGTTGATATGTCTCAAACATGCTTTCAGTTCTCAACTATGCCTTAGTACTGCTTTTCAACCTCAAACGGATGGTCAGACAGAGCGAACCATCTAGACTCTTGAAGACATGTTACACTCATGTGTTCATGATTTCAGAGGTTCTTGGATGAGGCACTTACACTTGGTGGAGTTCGCTTACAATAATAGTTTTCACTCCACCATCGGTATGGCACTGTTTGAAGCCTTGTGTGGTCGGCCTTGTCATTATCTGTTGTCCTAGACTGTGGTCAGTGAGTCAGAAGTTCTCGGACTGGAACTAGTGCAAAATACAACAGATATGGTTCAGGTGATTCTTGAGAGGATGAAAACAGCACAAGATCGTTAGAAATCATATGCCGATCAAATAAGGATACCCTTAGAGTTTAATGTTGGGGATAATGTGTTTCTGAAGGTGACTCCCCATCATGGGCAACAAAGGTTTTGTCGTGGAAGTAATATTTCTCCCTAGTTTTTTGGGCCTTTCGAGGTGTTATCTCATGTTGGAGTTGTGGCGTATCGAGTAGCACTTCCCCCATAGATGATTCGGATAAATGATGTTTCCATGTATCACAGCTCCATCGTAATCTTCATAATGAATCTCACATAATTTATTCGGGTGAGATCGATGTTGATGATGATACAACCTTTGAGGAGTGGCCTGTGGAGATCCAAGATCACTAGGACAAGATGTTTCATAGACACTGTATTCCTTTAGTTTGTGTATTGTGGAGACACAATGGCTTGGAGGAGAGTACCTTGGAATGTGAGTCACAGATATGTTCTCAGTACCAAGAGTTGTTTGATGTCTAACTATTTTTATGTTTTGAGGTAACTTATGTCGTTATGATATGGAATCCTTTGTTGTTTTGGTGGCATTCTCTCTTTTGAGAGGTATCTCGATGGGTGGTTGTTCAGACATGTTTTGTTTTCTCTTTATGCGGGTTTTGGATTCTCGAGGATGATAATGTTTTGAGAGGTATCAGATGTAATTGATCAGACCTCTCCGGTCCAATACATTGGGAAAATGCGGTGTTATAGGCATTCTAGGAGGTCAAGGTAACTTATCCCCAATGCATTTCCAAAATCATCCTTTTCGATGAACCGTTTCAATGGTAGATAGTTGTGAAATGTAATTTCATGTTATGTCTTCAGGTACTTATGATGATTTTCTATCTACAATTGTTTTGGAGTAGTGAATTAGGGGTGTGTTTGGGTGAATGTTTAAGGAAAAATAAAGGGAAGTAGCTTTCCAATGAGATATGTACAGTTTGTCTAAACCGTGCAGCCATACCGTGTGTAGTTAATGTTGGAGGCAGTGGCTAACACATGGTTAGTGCATGGATTGTCTAACCATGCGGTCTAACCATGAAAGGAGTGTTTTAGGAGGTAGTAGCGACAACACAGTTAGAGCACAATTTGTCTAACTGTTCGAGCAAACCATGAGGGTACTTAATCTAGAACCTAAAATTGTGGATCTCAACAATTTTGCCTCTAACTTGCTAGTTTAAGATCCTATGCGGCCATAAATCAAGATTTCCCTTCCTTGAAGGTAGGAGGACATATCCCAAGTGTTTTGGAGGTGATCCTAAGGATTCTCTTGGTGAATCGATGAAGGTTCCTTGAGGTATGTGATCGTTCTTGTTTGGTTCCTCAGATCTACTTAGATCTACTACTCCTCTTCTCTCGGTTTCTTAGATCTACGCCCATTATGAGTAGATCTATGTGTGTGTAGGCCAAATATGCTGATATTTTATCTTGGTTGTGTTAGGAGAAGATATATTTGGAGGATTCTTAGAGAATAAACCCATCTTTCTTGTGTGTTCTTCATTTGTTGGGGTTTTCATCAAAAACCTTTGAGGTAGGGGATTCGTTGATTCTCCTTCTTTTATGCGCAACTATATTGTTAGAATTTTTAATCCCACTAGATGACAATGGAATTACAATAATAAATATTTTAAACCGGATAATGATATTTTATTGATTGTACGTTTTTACCTCTTGTTTTTCTAGATAGTGTGATATCTATTATTGCTTTGCTTTGTTGTTGTTCTTGATGGAAATCGGTAAAGAAAGTAAACCGGGATTAATTGATAATTGTTTGGCTAAAGATAAAGAGGCATGAAAACAAATCTAGTTGTTGTTGTAAATTGATGTTAATCAAATTGGCATAGTAATATTGTTTAATCATTAGTGATAGTTTACTGGTTAGGTTGTCGATGTTGGAACCAACAGGTTATATATCTATTAATTAAAGATGGGTTAAAGAATTTGATTGTTTGATATTTCCTTGAAGGGTTCTGAGTTACCCACTTGATTGTTAAAGGGCCATATCCCAATTGATGTAATGTCTGTTATTCCTGCTGCTTGTGTTGTGACGTTACCCTAGAGGTGTGTTGTGATATGTGAAGGAATAGAGGCCTTTTGGTTGTGGCAGAAGATGATGCCTCGAGTGGTGATATTCATAGGTTTATGCATGTGGGTGTCAGGGAGGACACTAGGGATGATGGAGTGAGACATATGTGTTTGTTGAATGCTTGTTGGTTCTGTGGTTGCTTACCTTCTTTATTTTTCCCCACTACTCAAGGCAGTTGGTCTTTCTTACCCTTCTTCTGAAAGAGGTAAAGACGCGGGTGGTATTCCATGTTTTTTCAGTGTTTACCTTCTCTAGGGAGAATGATTCTATGCCCTTCCTATAGGCGGCAAAGACTCGATGGGTAGTACATCTACGAACCGTGTTAAGACCCCTTGTGTTAGTAGCATAGAATTCATTTCTAGTATGTCTCGGAATATTGGAATGTATTTCTGTAATGAATGTTTGATTAAATGGTGTTAACCAGTGGGGTTGGAGTTCACTGGAACATAATGGTGTGGATGTAATGTTTTTCAAAAGTGATAGTGGAATTTGGGTGTGATGTTAACGAAGTTTAAGGTGGAATTGTTCATGTTTAATTAATGTTTAATATATTAATTAACGTAAAGGGGAATTCATAAAAATGGAATGATGTAATCTAATAATGTTCATTAAATGGTCGTGTGCTTATAGGATACCAATTCTTAGATGTATCAGCCCGGAGTCTGAGATACTTTAGTATCAGTTGTGTCTAAGACTAGGTTATGCCCATAGTGTGGTTGTGAGATATAGTACACTTTGTACTTCTTGTGTTCTTATACGCTATTCCACCCTGTCAGTAAGGGAAACTGACACCCTGGGGATTTTGAGCCTTGGGGAGGTGTTTTCCCCAACAGTCTAGTGGGAGGATGAATGGATGAATACCCCCTTTGGCCCCGCTCTCGTCTATTTGTAGATACTTGTGCCGTTAGGCATAGCAATTAGTTTTCCCCATATATGTGTTTAGAGGGATGTAATGGCTTGTGGTTATTGACACACATATACTCTGGATATTGTATCCTATGGACTACAATAGTTGTAATGTGTATAGGCGGTGATGGATTGAGGATCCTTACTCGGTGTATGGGATGTAATGGCTTGAGGTATAATACATGATGTATGATACACGTTATGAGAGCAGTGGTGGCTCCCAGAAACCACCTGGTTACTTTTGGTTGTGAGGATGGTGTGGTGCTCCGCCTATGTGTCTGTTGGAAAGCCTTTTTGTAGAGATATGATCAAGACATGCAATATTGGGGAATGGCTGCAAAACATTGGGGAAGTAGTACTGAGGTACCCTTGTAATTCTTTACTATATGCTATATTCTTGTATACGTTACTAGGTGAGAGTAGCCATGGTAAGGATGAGAACTCATATACCTGTTTAGGTGAGGAGTTATTTTCTCTTGTTTTCAACTGTTCTTTAGCATGATTTTATTACCATTCCATGAGAGGCTTCAGGGAGGATCCTACTGAGTATGCTTTTATACTCACCCCATGAATATATAAACTATTTTCAAGTTACATGGAGAAAGTTGGAGACTATGCCTGTTACTACTAGCTTGTGGTTAGAGGAGCAGTTCGAGATTGTGGTTTCTGCTGTTTTATTTTTCTTTTGGGTACTTGTAGTTTTTCCTTTCTAGTTGTAGTACTGTTGCATGACATTTCATATGTGCACTTTGGTATTATTTTATATTCCAGTTCTAAGATGGATTTGGTTGGTGTCTTTCATATCTCTCTCTTCCACATGTTTTTTCTTAGAGGGTAATTCCTCCCATTTGTCTGTTTATTATACCCTTGGTGCTAGTCGCCAACCCGAGGCCTACAGGAGGTGGGACTCGGGGGTCATTATCTCCCTTTTCACATTGATGACCCAGGAGGGGAACAATTTGTGTGGAGGGGGTTGTGACATGATTTTAATAGGATATCAACATGTGTATAAATTAACATAATATGAAAAATATTTCTTCCTTTGTTATATATTTTTTCCTTTAAAGGGTTATTATGTTTTAAATATGTGTTTCTAAGGGGATTTTCTCATGACAATTTCTAAATCCCCTGTCCCATTTTCATATATAAAAATTATAATTATATTCTTATAAAAACAATTAAATATGATATACATATGGTATTACACCCCATGAATTAATGATATATTTCAATATTAATAAATTTTAATTCATTGATAGCATGTTCTTCAGGTGAAAAAAAAATTAAATGAATCATGATATAATATTTAAATATTATTATTTTAAATATCAACATTATAACCAAGAAATAGAATTGTAGAGTGTGAATAAAAGTAGTCAAATTATACAATACATATATAGTGGTCATACTCAATATAAAAAATTTCATTATTTTTTATTAATTAATAACTAAACTGCGTGTAATTTCATTTTAAGCCTCAAAAATAATATTTCATCAAACATTGGTATTATTAATTTTTTTGAGAATATATTATAATTAATTTCTACAAATCTTAAATTTTATATTAATAAAAATTATTTTATATTCAAAATGGGAATATTATATTATCTTATGTTGACATTTTTTTATTTTCTTGAAATGTAAATTTTTTCATAGAATATTAAAAAACTACAGATTTTATAGAAAATTGTCTTTCTCTTCAATTATGTAAAAACATTCATTATGTTTTTAATTAAATATAAAATTACATTGGATAATTTTTAATTAAAAACAATTTTATTGTGGAAATTTAATTTTTATAATATTCATCATTTGTGAATAAGAACATTTTTATAATTATAAAAGAATTTTTCTGGAAAACATTTTTTAATTGTGTTTTGTGGGATTATTTTAAATATAATTTTGTCCACTTATAAGGAATTAATATTAAAAAAATATAATCAAAACATATATTTTAAAAAATTAATATTAATTAAAATTATTATATAAATTTTTTTATATATGAATAGTACCAGATGAAAAAAAATCATCACTAAAGAAAAGGTTAATGTGTTTTAACCGAGTGGTTAAACTAAAATGACAAGGGTTGATGATAAAAAAAATGTTATTAATCATTCTATATATCATTATTTCAAATATATATCATCTAATATTTATGAAAGAGTAATTTTTGATCCCTTTAGAAGGAACAATCCATTAATATACATTAATCTTTTAAACAATTTGTTGTGTGTCCACTCACACACATATAAAAGGACACCCCTATCTTATATGTTTTGCACATTAATATCCACTTTTATCACCAATAACTATCCAAATATTTACCAAAAGCACACCCTATATTACAAAGGTCCTTATTTGATCATAATATTATTCTTTCAGTGCTTATTTATTAATATAATGGAGGTTTCTTAATGAAGAGTTGTAACTCTCGACCATGTAATTTCATTTTTATTTATTATTCATCCATCACTAAACCGATTTCATCCATCATAACATGATGATTGAAATATAAAAAATATACTAAAATTTTATTTTGATGATGTAATCAATATTATCCATCTTATTTCTATTAAATGGGAATTGAATGTATTTCTTGTGCATAGATGTGGTCTACCACATCCACATATCGATATAATTCATATTCGATCATCATATTTTAGTAGTTTTTTATGAATACTAATGTTTTATTATTATATTATATTTATAAAATTATTATTATTTTTTAATTACAATATCTTATCTACCTTCTTACCTTTCCATCCTTTGGAAAATGGTATCATCGCTAATGTGTACATGTGGACTACCACCTCCTTGGAGCGA
The DNA here is from genome assembly GCA_963277665.1 of Viscum album. Classification (NCBI taxonomy): domain Eukaryota; kingdom Viridiplantae; phylum Streptophyta; class Magnoliopsida; order Santalales; family Viscaceae; genus Viscum; species Viscum album. The sequence continues at coordinate 439,512,994 of OY728135.1, read as the reverse complement.
TGTGATTTATTGTTCATTTAAATTTTACAATATTGACAAATTAAATTAAAATAAATTTTATAAATTTCATTATTAAACTTTTATAAATGATTAAACACTAACAAATTTACATCTACCAGAACCATAAACCCCAAGCAGGAATAGAAAATGGACCAGTATTCACCCAAATTTCGCTTTTATGGAGAAATGTTTTATAAAATGATATTTATTTATTTTAGCGGAATTATATATAGTATTATATGTATGAATATTTTTGTAATATATATATATATATAATATATAAATAATTATTATAAAACAGTTTTATATTTGTATGATATATGAAGAAACATGAGGTGTGTTTTTTACATTATAAATTCAATTCGATAAGGATTAATTATATCTATGTATTAATTAATGAAACAATATATTCTATATCTCAAGAATATTATTCCTTTTATTTTACTATTTTTATTATGTTAATTTTTAATTAATAGTATCATTCTCCAGTACATGTTACTTAAATTTAACAAGAAAATATTTTTATGAAATAAAGTCCATATTCCCACTTTTTTTGAAAATCGTCTTATTCCCAATCAATATTTCATTTAACATTTTTTCAAAAATGTTTTAATTATTCAGCAATTATTCATTAATATAATTTTTCCCTTATTTTACCTTATATATAAATGTTTAAAATCAATATTCTATTTATTTTTTGAATGATGTACTTTTTATTAAATGTGTGAAAAGAATAATTGTTTTATCATATGCTACATGAGTAATGTTTTATATAAAATTAACTACCAATTTTATTTAAGCATCCATTACAATATTCTAGGTTTATTTTCAAAAAAATGTTTTTCCTAATATTCCAGAAACATTTCGACATTAATTAATTTATTTCAATATGAAAAGGTAATTTTACATTGGAAATATTCTAGTGATCATTTAAAAAAGTATTTATATAAGAGAACTATCACAATCCAACCCAGGTCAAACCTGAACCGGTAAACATAACGAGCCGGGACATGGCCTGAAAGGGCTTTCCTGGTCTCCACTGGCTGGAAACTAGTGTCGATTATCAAGGTAAAAATGTTGGGAATAATTTGTCCAATGAAAAAAAGATAAAAAATAATTAAAAAATATTGAACAATAAGAATAATCACTCACATAGAAAATAAATAAACTACTACACATGCCTCCATTTGACCTCATTGGTCACCACCAAACACTGCATTGAACTCACTCCAGGAGCAATGTAAAACTGGGAGAAGTAGAAATTGAAAAGATAAACTAGGTGTGAGCTCCGAGATGCTCAGTAGGAATTCCACAAATAAACCACACCAGATTCCCTACCTCTAATGTTTATTCCTTTCATTATAGTTTTAATATAAGACATGTAAAAATAATCTTTTTTACTATATTATGAAAAAAAAGTAAAGGGGTTCTATTTTTAAGAAAAATCCTTTTAATTTCTCTCTCCAAAAAAATTCCCAAATCACAAGTCATTTCAAAAATTTATTTTAAAAACAATTACTGCTAGTATGTGTACTACAATATAAAAATAAAGGAAATGGTGTCATGATATGAAACAACCAAAAGTGACTTAAAAAAATAAGAAAATATAAGTATGTAATAACTGTTGTTTCCAAAACATCCCTAGAGAGATCCTTGGATGTATTTGGTTCTGTAACACTTGTTGATGTATGGTGAAGCTCCTAAGTCTATAACCAACTAGCCAGACTCTACTAACCAATCCAGTGGCACAACCCACCTGACCAAATTGTAAACCCATGGGGTACCAACCCATCTAATCCGGGATGACCATAGACCATCACTCGACCATCTAAAAGACACATAGGAAAACCCATGATAATAATAGACTATGTATTTTGGAGGTCGCTGCATGCGTGACTCACCTTACCTAACATCACCTCACTTGCCTACCCCAAACATGAACATCCCATATACAATAAATCATTATGTGATATAATAGATTAAGGTTCCCATTATATATATACATATTTCACATAACTCAAGGTGCTAATCAGGATATCACATCACTTAAGAATTAAAAAAATTCTTTAAAAACATTTAAGTTGAAAATCGAGTAATCATTTCACATAAACATTCAAATCATTTAATAAAATCCTTTTGTTTTCCATTCAAGAGTTCACACTTTCAAATCCATTTCAAAACCAAATTCCACTTCAAAAAAGGACATTAGGTGCCGACTGGGCCTTTAATACTATCACTCAAACGTATCATAAAAATATTTCCATCTATTTCTATAACAATGTGAATCACCATTTCCACAAATACTTTCCACAAGGGCCCATTACATTTTCTAAACCAAATATAGTTTCCAAATCCATGTACAGAATTCACAACACTTAAAAAGGTGTCGAACGGGCCTTCAGGTCATTTAATTCTCAAACTACATTTCAAGGTGCTTAACAAGACACATTTTACATAAAACATTTAAGTAATACCTATTTGTTTCACAAAACACATATCATAGTATAGGATTATATTCGGAAACTATTATAAAACATTTATTATAATTCACATTTGAAATCATCTTTTAAGTGGGATCAGTTATATTAATAAATGAAAAATCAAATCCAAAAAAATAATAATCAACTTTTCTAGATACATAGATATGTATATATATATACCATATAAATATAAAAAATAACATTTAAAATTATTAATAATCCGAAAATTAAAATTAAATGTGTGGGAATAGGGAACCTATCTCAGCAAGGGAGCCGACCAAAACAAGACACTTCTACGCTAGACAAAATAGGTGGAGACCACTTGTAACCGGCCTGCACTCGCATGAACATACCTATATATATAAATATATAACTTTAATTTAATTATCTATTCCCCATTCCATGATGGAATATATATATGGAGGAAATATGTATATTATATTTATACATACCTTAACTATATTCATGAATGCCCTCAGTTGTTGACTAAAACATACTAAAACATCAAAAGGTACTCATAATTAATGTGGAAAAGACCAGCACACCTCTAATAAAATACAACGACTCATAAATACCATAATACTCTAAATTGGATAGTGGAAAACCAAGAAACAAGAATAAATCCTCACCTAGGATGGTGGTGGAAAACCGAAAGAACCCGAAACACTTCACCTTTGGAGGTGAACACCGAAACACGCCTGAAGATGACCCGAAGAAGTCTTCTCACACCCTAAAAACATGAGGAGCATCAAAAATCACCCCATAAAAAAACTCTATGGTTCAGCCGAGACAAACATGGTGATGGAGAGAATGAAAATTTAGCCAAATATAAGAGGAAGAGGGAGAGAAGGGCTTACCTTAGGGTATTGACCAAGAAACCAAAAGAAATATGGTGGTTTCGCTGAAAGAATAATGGGTCAAAGGAGGGGGCATGACGCGAAAATGGGAAGGGAGGGAGGTGCACCTTGCGCAACTCATAGGGAGGGAGGTAAATGAGGGAATGTAAAGAAAACATAAATAATTAATTTAAAATAATGGAAAAGAAGATAAATTTAAAAAAACATAAATATGATTATAATAATAATGATAATAATAATAATCTTAACTTAAAAATAATAATAAAAATAATAATTATTATATCAATAAAAATAATATAAATAAAACTAAAAATAATTTCAATAATAATATTAAGAATTATTATTAAAACACTTTATTAAATATTATTTTATTTCTATATTTTATTTTATTTTAATTTATTTTTAAACATAAGCAGCATGCACGATTACCTATAAGAAGACGAAAATTTGATAAAACCATGCTTTAACTATGCCAAAGGGCACTGATTTATGACAGATCCTCGTGTACTATTGTCACACAGTTATTCTTAACCATGCGAAACCCGTGCACCAGAAAGCACTTCGCATGAAAAATTTAAAATGTATCCTCGACCATCCCGAAAACAAAAGTGAGGATATAAAAAATTAAAATAATTAAAATAATTAGCTTTTTTGTTCAGGGTGTGATAATTCTACAACCACAAAAATCTTCTAACCTAAGAAAATCACCAACCGAATGACACACTGTTGACGGTCCTTTCAGTCACAGAGTCTAACAACTAAAAAAGGGAAATACCTTAGTCCAATGTGATTCATCCTTTGAAGAAACATCAAAAATTGAAAAAGGAATGAAATAAGGATTTTATTACACATGGTTCGTGCAAGTTTCATCATGGTCACACAAGTATACTTGCGTGCATCATATGGTCATGCAGGTGACTTGCATTCCCTATGTTATTTTCACCGAAGGTCTTCAAAGGCCTATATATACCCCCTGTGGGCCCCCATTTCGAGACAAAACATTACAAAGGCCAAATTTATGCTCCCAGTGCTCTATTCTCTTCTGGAATTCTTCCGAACACTTATAAAGTAATTTCTTACCTAGAATGGAAAATCTAAATAGGGGAAACAAGGATTAAGTGTTGATATTAATCAACGTCTGCACGCCTAAGGTCTAACCCTTACGAGAAATGAAGAAACATGATCGCCTCCTTATCCCTTCACTAGAACCTACGCGCCAATCTTTTGGATTCCCCTAGGGATAATAATAAGGGCTTGAGCCAAGTCTCACCCAAGTGTTACCCTTTAGGTCAACGGTCGCGAAGGTAAACCTGTGCCACGCAGGTATACCTGCACGACCAGTGCCTGCGCGCCTACTTATTTTTTTGGTGCCCCTCCTTCCTATTCACCTCTGTTATTCAAATCCACATATCCTCTTCATGATTTAGCCTCCAGGACCTTCTTCAAAGCCATTTATGGCATGATTTCTTGGTTTTATTCCTTATTCAAAAGGAATTTTGTGGAACAATTCTCAAAACCTAGTGATTTACATATCTTTATGTCACTAAGGTTATAGATTTCATTCATGCAACCTCATCCTTTAAGATGAGAAGTCCCTTATCCTGGGAATCCATTTTAGGAGTAATCCCCATGTCCCCTAACCTAGGCCTCCTTTTCAAGAGTAAGCCCCAGTCTTCATATTCTATTAATTTTGGGCCTCCTCTTAATGAGTAAGCCCCAAGTTCCTAAATATGGGCATCCTCCTCAGGAGTAATCCCCATGTTCAAAATTCCCTTAACATTGGCCTCCTCCTTAGGAGTAAGCCCCAGTTATAATTCCCCTTAAGCTAGGCCTCCATCTCAGGAATAAGCCCCAGATCTTAAATCCCTTAACCTAGGCTTCCTTCTCAGGAATAAGCCCAAGTCATAATTTCTCTTAACCGATATTAATTTACTTTTTATTTTGGATTCCTTCTCAGGATTAATCCCAATCATAAGTCCCTTCTAATTTGGGAATCCTTTTTAAGATTAATCCCTATGTTATATATCCAAATATCTATTAAGCACATATACCTTTATGGACCTTGTTTCCAGGTTTCTTCCCTGAAGTAAATACTAATCTTCATATATCTCGGCAGTCATACATCCATAAGCCCCACATCATTTATTTTGATTGCATCTTTCATGGCACAATCATCTGGTTTTACCAATACCTCTTATTTCTCACACTGATCATGACTCATGTGAGCTTATAGCGTAAAAGTAATTATGACATCTTTCTTTGATCCATCAATCATGCATAAATATCATACTCCCTTACTCAAACTACGTGGGTTCTAATTCCTTCTCTAAAAAAGGATGCATAGGAATCCCATCTGCGGGTACCATCCCAACTCAAAAATAATTCATGTCCTTCTAAATGAAAATAAACTTCAAGTGCCCCGCTGAGTGGCATTAAAACCAGTATGGTTATCATATTGACTAAGAGATTTATATATAATGTGTTGAAGGATACCATTGACCAAGAATCTCTAACAAATAAATATGATTCTCTATCGATTAAGAACCTCGAATACATATAAAATATTCTATAAATCTCATACATATCAGTCATTGATTGTTACATCTAAAAGAAATCTCATTTTCAAACTTGGTAATTCAATAAGGATTCACGAACATAACTTATATCTATAAAGAGAGTCCTAGAGTAGTCAATATTTTCCCTCAAAAAGGTGTCATAAGTCCGACCTCCCATTCTCTCGACCAATGAAAATTCTTAAGCCTCATCAGTTGAGAACTAATGAGAACCTAGCTTTGTAAAGTATGTACAAATGGATATAGAATCATTGGATGTTTCCGGTTCTACGAACAAACCAGTTAGAAACTGCTTGGATTGTTTGAAGCTTAAACAAATGAGGTCATCCCCATTTCAGAGGGAAACAAAAATGGTGAACCCGACGTGAATCCTTAACCTTGTTAAAATGATGTTTTACTTATTTCTTAGGCCCCTATTTAAACTCAATGAGAGGTACAACAAAACAATCAATAACATATGTGCTCATCCAAAAGATTTAGTGGCCGAAAGTATCTTGATTATGTCTGTTATATCGAACATGCACTCTTTTTCAAGATCTTATGCGTTACTGAAATGGCTTCTCTTAAGTTCACACAAGTGAATACCTCTGCTGTGAATGCCTTTACTACTACTCTTGGTGGATCATCGTCCGCTATGAGGACGACATCACCTACTCAGCGTCTTCAACACATGGTATCTAATACATTGATTAAGGAATACCATAATAACGGTACCATTCCTACTTCGGAGGTCACTCGACAAGCCCTCCAAGTCAATAATTCACCCTGGTTGTCCGGACAGTGACGAACAACGACCAAGAAGTAGGTGGATCCAACCACCATTTCCAACTATTTTGAGTTGGTATCCCCAAAACACAATCACCAGTCCCTCCCATATTTTGGGTAGGTGAGTGAGAAGGTCACTAAAGGCCTTAATTCAAGGAAATAAGAGTCCTTCCTGAGGGCTCCTACCAACAATCTCTGCCTGACTCGTGCGGTAGTGCACCCTCAACATGATGAGGGTGTAGTCCCCAAGAGTTTGGCTCAGGTTCCTCGAACCTGAGCAGGCAAGATGAACTACCCGAGGCGAGGACCGATCAAAAGTGAGCAGGTTCTTATCTCTGCCATTTCTGGAGACGTCCATCAAACCAAATTGATGGAAAATAACGAGCGGGCATACACACCCATTCGTCCTGATGTCGCTTCCCAGCAGACTCTCTTATATGAAACACGCTTATCCCACCAGGAAATTCTAGCGGAGTATTATAGGCAATAAAATAAACCCGTCTATAACTCATCAGCTAGTCACCAGTCTCATCTGACTACAACCAAAGAAGGTAGACAATTTAATATGGTGGAAAATGATAATTAAGAATATGCACCTATTTAAAATCCACAATTCTGTCAGCATTCTCATCTACCAGTATTGAGGGATAATCATAAACCTTATTTGATGAGGAATACACAGTAGGCACATAAACCGGCCAATGTTAATCAAGCCTAGGAACTGTCTCGTTTGCTAGCAATCGAAGAATTTAGTCGGAAAGCTCTGATGACAAGTTTGTACCAAACTCAACTCTCTGCCCCCACACTTTAGTATTGTTAGAATTCACTAACAAGAAAAGGAGGAAATGAGAATGAACACAAACATACTCCAAGCTCGGAATGGACGTATATTCCCATTCCGGAATCTGATGTTACCAAACATATTCTAAAAATAGTGAAAAAGCAGAAGAAAATCCCTACACATATTCAGAATGCATGATAGGATATTATAATAGCTTCAGCAGCATCACAGGGAAAGAAATGAAAATCTATCCCAACTAGTGGAGTGGCACATAAACAGTTCACTCTTGAAGAGACACACACCTCTGTTCTAGTCCAAGTGGGTTTTGGGGCATACTCCCCATGTCATACGGACAACCAAGTCAGACACATAAACCTGATTTGAGTGGAGATAATCAGCCTAACCTGATCATTTCTCCTGAGAAGGCACATACACCTACCCATAATTACCACTTCGTCAACATGTGGTTTAAAAAGTGAGTAAAAATGTGTCTAAGAAAAAGCACGTCCAGCACAATCAAGAAATCAAGAGCCAATATTTAATAAGGCCTTGATGGATGCTGTAGTTCTTGATTCACTCAGACAATTATCAGTTGAAACTCATGATTATACTCTTTCACTTCCAAATAGTGGGAACATTAATTCCAAAGTTCTTTATTAGACACTTCCTCAGGAAGGATTGTTTCATGAAAATTTGGTTGATCTCGAAGTTCCATCTTCAGATGAATTCCACAGTAATCCTGTGCATGGCCAGAAGACCGAGGAGCAAAATGTTTCATCTTTTGCTGTAACCCACCATGGTGGTACTCCCCATGATGATTAATTTATCTACGAAGGTCCCCTCCATAGTATTAATGCACATTGCCTAAATATTCTCCAATGGACAATGTAGTGGTGAGAAATCCCTCTTATATTGAGGCACTTGCAAATGTGAATCCAGTCATGTCGGATGCTTTACCACTAGCAGGTGAAATACTTTTTCAATCAGAAGATATCCTAGGGTGCAAGTCATTCTCCGAACCACCCCTAGGTCATTCATCTTCTAATTTGATCACTGAATTCTCTACCAATATTGTTGAATCCGATGAAGCAACAAGGAAGCACCATCTCCGGTCTAATCTTGTAGAAGTATCATCATTGAATGATAAAGATGAAGTGCTGAATATGAGAAAACAACTGGTGAAAGGTGATGTTCCAGTTATGTTTTGGCCTTTGGCTGACTCTCAGTATGACATTCTAGAGATGTTGACAGAAGATGGAATTCATGATATTCATCTCAACATATGGAAAACACTTTGTCATTTGAAAAAGAAAATATTATATTATTATGAATATGAAAATCATTTCAAGATAATAGAAAGGTTACAACGCCAAATTGATTTGGACTCTCTCTCAGTTTCTTGATATCCAAAGGCTAAAAAGAAGCAGAGATCCCTTCAGCGTTCATGCCTTGGAAAGCTAAGAAGATTGTGCCAGTTAATTGCCAATTCACCATCTGGTATTCATATCAGGGGATGGGATTTCCATGGAGCACTACATTTCACTATACTCTCCATCCAACAAAGCTCGCCGAAAATGGTTCCATGCAATGTTATTACCCAGGGCTGGCCACAACCAATTTTCTTTGTTTGTAATCAAAAGCTCTCTCAAGAACATCCCTCAATTAGTTCTTCTCAAAATCAGGCATACAGAGAACAAGTTGTTGATTTACTCCTACATCAAGAAAATGAGATTATCAAATAGGCTTCTCATTTAGAGCATGAAAATCATCAAGTGACACTAGTGTCAGAAATCATCCAACGGTATTTTGAGCCGGGTGATTTGAGTGGATGTAGGTTGACACTTCCAGCCAATTTCTGAACTAAAGTTTGCATGATAAAGACTGATTTTAAGAAGGTCTCAGATGTAGCAGCTCAAGAACCACCCCAGCTTTCTAGACTGGGGACTCTTTTAGCCCAACCCCCAAAATCAACAAATAGGATTCGAGGAGTTGAGAAGGAACAACAGGAACAACTCTAGTCCACAAGAATGGGGACTTTTTCAAATCCTAATTCTCTCCCTTAGAGAAATTCAGTCATCATTCAATTAGGGAAGAATACACAAGAGGAACAAAGAGCTGAATTTGAAGGAGATTCCCTCCAAATTACAGTTCGTCAAGAAGTTAATGAGTGATCAAATCAACAAAAGGCATTGTCTCATAAAGGACATGGAAGAAGACAATATCGTAGAAATGATGATAGAAGGGATGAAATGCATTATATGTCAATTAATTTCATAAATTCTGTTGTTGCTTATCACCCAGATGAGGCTCACATAGAGGGATCATATGAAGAAGTTCATGCTCAAGAAATTGTACACACAGACACAAATTAAAAAGGTGTGCATACACGAAATCAGAGGCTTAACCAAAATATAGGTATTCATTCATGTTACCAACTTCCCCCTCTCTGAATGGCGTCCAACAAGGGGAATGGAAATAATCGGGTTATGTCCTATCATTCCTCTGGAGAAGTCCAATTGTTCTCACTAGTACAAAGGTTTTCACAACAGGAGGAAGAAATGAAGGAATTAAGCAGGTTGAATGCAGAACTACATTATGGTAGTCTTCCTCCTATGCATGTTGGAGTCAATAAGCCAAGGGAATTTGTTTCAGCTACTGAGATGGATCAAGAGTATACTCCACTACCAGTACACCCTCACAGGTCTAATCATATGGGTTTTCCACAACAACAATCGGTGGTGCTACCATCAGTTGCAGTACCAGCCACCACACATGTACAAGCTCTAGTTGTTGCACCTGTTGATGTCCAAGATCAACCAGATGTTTCTCAAAAGTTAATAAATACTATTGAGTCATTAACAGCTCGGTTGGAAGTTATGGCGGGAGAACGAGATCAAATTCAACCAGAAAAGAGTGCTTACCCTGAATGGGTTGATGCAATTCCTCCCCCATAAAATTTTTCAATTACCACATTCCTAATCATTAATGGTTCAGGAAATCCCGAACAACACTTAACACATTTTGTTTCTCGTTGAGATCCTATGATAGGAACCCCTCAAGAACAAGAAGCAGTTAATCTTAGGTGTTTTATACAGTCATTACAAGGGACTTATTTTGTTTGGTATACAAGCATGCAATCCTAGTCAATTACTGGGTGGGAGGATATTCTCCAAAGATTATTTCTTCAATTCATCTAAATGTTTCCAAAGGAAATAGTTTTTTATCTTAAAAACTGCATTCCAAGGGAGAATTAAAGGGTTTCAGATTTCATTTCTCACTGGAAGGGATTAACATATTCCCTAAGCTTAGAACTCACTCAAGAAGAATTGTTTCCAATCTGTGTGGAAAATTTTCGTGATGAATTACGCACGCCATTGATCCTTGTGAAATACACAGGAAGGTTTCGAGACCTTATTTTGATCGTTCAGCAGATTGAAGACTCTCTTTGGAAGACTAATGATAAGGCTCATGTAATTCCATCAACTTCAAGAAGGAGAATGGGTAAATCATAGACTCCTACAGTTACACTTAAACAAGAACCTGTACCTGATTATACTTTAAGACCTTCATCTTATTGAAAGGATCCTCCTCTTGAGCATCAACAACAGAGGTTTTTTTGTCAAGATAATCAAAGAGATCAAAGATGGAAACAATTTGAGGATTTGAAGAGCAATGATTATTCTTTCTGAAATGACCATGTTCCTGGTTACTTCATTTCGGATCTGGAAAATAATTTGGTTCAATTGCCAAGGCCCAAAAGGCCAAATAAGTATGGAGATGAAGAGTGTCCCAATTATTTCCCATTTCATCAGATGTTGGGGAATCCCATTCATGAGTTTTTTTTCTTTAAAGACCTCCTACAAAAGTGGTTAGACTTAGGAAAAGTCAAATTGAAAGGTTCTTCAGCTCAGGTAGCATGTGTTACTATTAAAAATCCAGAGGAAGAAGGTGAGTGGTAGGAATTCAAAAAAAAAATAAGAGAAATATGATGATTGGATGGTCAGAAAAATGATCAACTGAACTCATGACATTTTACGAACACAATTGAAGAAACCAATTGTGTCATCTACTATGAATGCCACAGCAAAACCCTCTTCATCAGAGGGAAAATCCTCAAAGAAACAGAACAATTCAAAGAAAGATGATTAATCAGAAGAAGATGAAATCATGTCAAATCAAAACTTGTCTTTGTATCTGGAAGATTTTATTCCATATTCTTCAAAGCAACTAGAACCGTCCTACCAAATGGAACAACCTAAATTGGTTAATCACTCAGGGTCTTCATTAGATGAAGAGTTGATCTTTGGTTCTGTTAACATGAATCACTTAACAGATCCTTATTCTAGCCATAGTTTTGATTTTGATGAGCCTAAGTTCCCTATATCAAACAGAGGAATTAGAGGGAGTTTTAGAGGTCTAGGATACGGAGGAAGACATGGACATCCTTCCAACTCTACCCCTGCTAGAACTGTATATGCAGTAGAAACTCGTGGCAAATCCCATCAGTGGGATCAAAAAGGATAATAAAATCCTTCTACTAATAGCAGATTCAGTCCTAGAACAATTATATTGGATGATTAGTTTGTGGTTCCACCTTCATCCTCTCAGAAAGTAAATAGACCTAATCGGTTTTATATTCCAAATATAGGATTATTTCCAACTCCTACCCCCATACAAGATGCGTCTACTTCCAAAGCATCAACTTCAATGGTACCTTCGAAACCAAATGTTCATGTTGGGAAACACAGACCTTTGGATCAAAAATATGATATCTTGAAACATTTTTCCCAAGTACTGGCCATATTATCAATTCTGGATGCCTTGAATCTAACAAATGATCTTTGGGAGGAACTCATCGAGGCTTTGTCAAGTCCCCAAGAATTCAAAACTGAAATTGGTGCGGCTGAAGTCTACAATGTTGAGAATAATCCTGCAGAATTCCATGCAGTAATATCTTTTACAGATGAAGATAAAGATGATGTTTTCCGTGGAAATTTTATAACTTTGTATTATCTGGCATGTTTATTCGTGAAGAAGTATGAAAAGCTTTAATTGATAATAGTTCAGGAGCCAACCACATCCCCATTCGTACACTTCGTCGATTGGGCCTCATAGAATTTTATTTATATCCTTCTACATTGATATTACAAGGATATGATAAAAATGAACAAGTCCACTAGCCGATATTACACTCAGAACTCAGTTTCATGATATTGTATCCAATTTAGATTTCATGGTTTTTGATCATGACGCAGCCTTCAACATCTTGCTTGGAAGACGCTGGCTGCATCAACACGCAGCTATCCCTTCATCATACCATCAATGTCTCAAATATTTTTTCAGTAGTCAAATTGGGACATTGTATATTGATAAAGCCCCATTCAAGACATGTGAATCTCAATACATTGAGGCAGAATTCTTTCACATGAAGGAAAATAAGAAATTCACAGTAAAGGAGGTTACTAAGGTTAATGCTCTATATGGTTTGGAAAAGATTCCAGTAAAACCATTTACACATGTGAGTACAGATTATGTGTTGCCTATCAGTAAAATTGATAGGATATAGCCAAATAAAAATACTCTTATGGACAATTCAATAATGTCAATTACGGCAATCAAGCCAGATAGCATGGAAGAAAGTGGTGATTCACCAAGCAATGTTGAAAGCTCAAATGGATATGTCTTCATTTCATCTACTAAAATCCAGCAGGTATATACATCACCAACTAGGATAGAAGATGTTATAGCAATGTTAGAGGTGAACGATGATGTCAATTCTCAATCCATCATCTCCCCTATATTACCTACGGAAGAACCTTCATCATCAATAGGGTTCGAAAGGAATGATTCTTCTTTAAGATGATCAAATTTTAACATCTCTTCTTATCATCGAAAATCTTCTTCATCATCTACTATGCATGTGGAAATAGAAGAAATAACCCATTTTGAAGAAGAAGAGGATGATCTCCTGGATGCTCCTCCAGCATTTGAAGAGGGTATCTCTGCCACCATGGATGAACTCAGAGAAATAAATATGGGTACAAAATAAGATCCATTCCCCAGTTTAATTCGTGCTGCCATGACTCTTCTAGGGAAAGAGATGTATATTTCATTTTTATAGTGAAATAGAGATATATTTTCATGGAACTATACAATGATTCTATGGCTTGATCCTGATATTGTTACTCATCATTTGGGTTTTCCAGAAGAACATTGAGGATTTATGCAATCCGCAAGAAGAAAACAACCAACTTATGCTTCCAAAATTGGTGCTGAAGTGGATAAGCTTATCAAAGCTAACTTCATAAGAGAATTTCAATATCCCATGTGGCTGGCTAATATTGTCCCTGTGAAAATGAAGAATGGACAAATTAGTGTTTTCATTGATTTTAGAGATCTTAATCAGCATTGTCCTAAAGATGATTTTCCTGTTACGATTACAGAACTCCTAATTGACGCAACAGTTGGCTATGAATAACTTTCCCTCATGGATGAATATTTCGGGTATAATAAAATCCAAACGGCTCTATAAAATGAAGAATCTATAGCCTTCAGAGCCCCTCAGGGTGTGATTTGCTATCAGGTAATTCCCTTTGGCCTGAAGAATGCAGGCACAACATATCGGCGTGCCATTCATTATATCTTGAATCCCATTTTAGGGAAGTTTGTTTAATGTTATGTTGAATATTTGGTGGTTAATGAAAAACAACGTTCTAATCACTTGGATGATTTGGAAGTCATATTCCACAAACTTCAGCAACATAATTTGAAGATTAACCCCTTAAAATGTGCATTTTGGGTAACCTCATGAAATTTTATTGGCATGGTTGTATGCCATCGTGGTATTGACGTCAATCCTGAGAAGACAAAGTCAATCCTTGGTATGTGACCTCCTCAAAATTTTATGGAATTGAGAGGTCTTCAATGAAACTTAGCATATTTTCGGCGTTTCATCACCAATTTGGCAGGAAAAGGTTTACCCTTCACCAAATTGATGAAGAAGGGAGTCACTTACCAGTGGATGGAAGAATGTCAACAAGCATTCAATGTTCTCAAGAAATATCTCTTGAGTCCACCAGTATTAATGCCACCAGTTGAATGAAGACCAATTATCCTCTATGTGATAGCTTTAGAGCGATCATTTGGTTCCTTTCTTGCTCAGAAGAATGATGCTGGGAATGAAAAAAACCTCTACTATCTCAGTCATACTATTCTTAAAGAACAAACATGGTATTCAAGTATTGAGAAGTGCTTCCTAGCATTAATATTTACAGTTCAGAAGTTGAGACACTACCTGCAACATCACGAGGTCCGATTGGTATCTCTCAATAACCTGCTCAAATTCATCCTTAGTCATCCAATGCTTACTGGACATATGGAAAGGTGGGAAGTAATTTTGCAGCAATTTTATATTCAGTATGTGTCTCAAAAGGAGATAAAGGTCCAAGATCTGGCTTATTTCATTGCAAAACTTCTTTCATTAGAATATACATCTTTAGATATTGAACTTCTTGATGAGGAAGTCTTCTCTATTCAAGATAACCTTCAAACATGTGAAAGGTATTTTGATGGTACTTCCAGATGGCCAAAAGGGAAGAAAATTGAAGATCCTAAATTGAACAAATTTGGGTTAGGAATTGTGCTCATTTCTCTAGAATAGGCAGTGCTACCCTATTCCTTCTCATTGTTGGGAAGCAGTGCAAACAATGAAGCAGAATACCAATCTCTCATCATAGTCTTTGAATTGGTGCTTCAAGCACTAGTGAATCACTTAAAGGTGAGAGGTGATTCAGACCTGGTAATCAAACAAGTCAATGGGGATTATGAAATCAGAAAAGAAGAACTAATCCCTTTGTATGATTACTTCAGAGTGTTAATGGTGTAATTTCCATCAAAACTGACATTTTCTTAAGTCCTGAGATCAGAAGATGTTCAAGCTGATGCACTGGCATATAGCCACAGCTCTAGCAGATCCAAATCAGGATGAGACACTCACCAGTATTACCCACCGTCCTATAATTTCACCTTATGTTCAAGATATAATAGATGAAATCAATGAAATTAGTTTCATTCCTGAACTGTATAGTCAAACTACAGGATGAATGACACTTATTAGGGAGTACCTTCAAAACGGAACGCTCCCACCTGATTAAGCCGGGAAAGAACAAGTCCAACGATGTGTGTACAATTTCACGCTTTATGATATCCTAGATCACCTAGATAAAATTTTATAAAAAAGTAGTTTTGATGGAGTTCTCTTCAGATGCATTGATGGTGAAGAGACAATGGATGTCATGAAAGAAGTACATGCATGAGTCTGTGGTGCCCACCAGTCTGGACATAGACTATCTGATCAAATTCGAAGCCCTGTATACTTTTGGCCGTCAATGATACAATATTGTGTTGATTTCACAAAGAAGTTTCATTCTTTCAAAATACATTCCATCTTCATTCATCAACCCCCATATTTGATCATACATCTAAATACTCATGGCTATTCCCCACATGGGGAATGGATGTGGTGGGACCTTACCCTTAAACTACAACCAAGCAGTTTTAGTATATTCTTACTACTACTGACTTCTTTTCCAAATGGGAAAGGGTAATACCTCTCAATGAAGTCAATTCTAATAGCATTTTTAGCTTCATCAAGTCTAACGTCATTACCAGATTTTGTGTCCCTCATACCATATTGACAGACAATGGCACCAAATTCTGTTCAACCATGGTAAAGATGTTGTATCCGGAATAAAACATCAAATCCAATCATTCATCTCGGTATCATGAAATGGCCAATGGACAAATATAATCCTTCAATAAAACGCTTTCAAACATACTGCAAAATATGGTGGATAAAGATAAGAAATCGTGGCCTGATAAACTCTTTTATGCTTTATGGGATTATCAGAGCACCACCCTCCCTGCAACGCGGTCAACTCCATATTCATTGGTTTATGGAATGAAATCAATGTTGCCCAATGAAGTTCAGTTACCCTCGCTCAGAGTAACTATTGTGATCAGTCATCTATAGACGAAAAATATCAAAATTGATTAGATTAATTGGAACAATTAGATGAAAAAAGATTGTTCACCCTACATCACATGGAAGTCTATCAGAATTGAATAGCACGAGCTTTCAACACAAAAGTTCATCTTTGTTCATTCATTTAGGGAGAATTGGTATTGGTTCTCATAACTCCAATGATAATAGGAAAGAAACCTCCCAAGTTGGATCCAAAATCGGAAGGACCTTATTCAATACATAAGGTCTACTCCAATGGAGCTTATTCTTTAATCTCGATGGATGGAGAACTCATCACTACGCCATCAAATGATAGATTTCTGAAGAAGTATTTTATGTTACACAAATACTAATATGTCCAGTAATACATTAAAATTCATAATATCAGTTCTATGTATATGTCCTTAAACTATTCGCACCATTTTCGAACATGACATTAAACTGTGACGTCCTAACTACATGATGCTAAACTGTACAGAAGTCTCATACGTCCAGAAAGACGTTAAACTGTGTCTTCTATTGTCCTTATTGCATGACATTAAACTGTACAATCCCCATTTCATCCAACATTACGTTAAACTATGTTGTCCCCATCATCTTAGTGATAGGATGCTAAACTGTATAACACCCTTATTGTCCAATATGACGCCAAACTGTGTTCACGTCCAACATGATGTTAAACTGTGTCCCTATATTTGTCCTACATGACGTTAAATTGTACTGTTATTTCATCCAACATGACATAAAATAGAAAAAAGTCCATTAATATGTCATACATTATATTAAACTATATCATGTCCATGCTACATGACACTAAACATTGCAGCACCAATAGTCCTCACTACAAGACTTTAAACTGTATAGTCCCTTCATACATCCTACATGGCATTAAACTATGCATCGTTAAGGATGATGCTACCTCTTGTTTCTCACACCGTGTATTTCTCACGTGAGATTATAGTAAACTTCAACCATAACACCCTCTTTGGTTCACTAACCATGGGTAAGTCCCAACACCATTTTTTGGGTCGTTGTCCTCAAGAACAACTTGATAACCAATTCATTCTTCAATTGAACTACGTGGACTTTGATCCTTGCCTTCTAGGCTGGGTACCTAGGCAACCACCCGAGGTTAATGCCCAAAATCAATCTCTTCACATCAGTTCACCTCCATCTCATACGATGTTGATTCATGAATCCACCCCCAGAACCAATATCGTCACATTAGATCACCTTTTTCCTTTCTATATGATGTTAAAATGTACACACTTCTGACCTGTACGAAAATAAACTACAACATTATTTCACATCCTCACTTGATAGGAAATCATTATTTACATTGATCTCCAATGATGTTATATTCTAAAGACTATGTGCGTTCATGAAAATACCTGAACCTTTTGTCTTGGGTCAAACCATCATTTCACTAAAGTCCCATTTTCACCCTTCACTTGAATGAACTAAATCTGTAAAAAAAGGTATTTGAAGAACTACATGTGGCTTGATTCCCATACTAATGGGATACATAGGAAAGTTCAAGCATCCCTCGAATCCAGGCCCAAATCTTTGGGCCTAACTCCAAATTGCACTTTCCGTCCCCTGGCTGAAAAGTCCCTGTGAAAACACAAACTGTGTATTCATTATTATTGTCCGACCTCTATTACCCTAAACTAAGATCTCCCATACTCTCATACCACATGATTTCAAACTATATTTCAAGAACTATTTATGGCTTGATTCCCATCCTTATGGGATACGTAGTGAAGTCCAACATTTAAATTCAAGACCCAGCCACAACATGATTATGGTTAGCATTAATATATGTATATCTCTCATGCATTGGACAACACCCATTTTCAGGTGTAATACTCCCAACCATAAATAATTTTAGATCTCCATAACCCTTTTCATGACTTTTGGTCCCACAATGTCTAATTTCAGAGAGTCCTTTTTCATGACTATGCAGCACGTACCCTTAGGCGGTCTGGCATAAACAGTCTACGTAACAGACTTGTCAGCCAAAAGATACTATTATTTGACTATGTAGGCAATGCTCTTAGGTTACCCTTCATAATTCAACCCCTTAACAGGTTTTTTAAATAGTGGTAACCTCATTATTAGGAAGAAACCCTCTTTTTTCCTTAGTTGTCTTAACGACAATATGTAGAGATTCACAAAAAATAGCCATCCTTAACATATTTGTCCCATGTTCTTTTTCATGATCTGAAAGTATTCAAGTCTATGGTTTATATTTACATTTCCCTACGTTTAGGTTAGACCTTCATAGGAGTGACATTCATCCAGTTCTTAAAAAGTATTGTTTGGAAATATCTTCTCCATATTCAAGTACCTCTCTCCATATAGAAAACTCTATGCATTGAAAAATTTGAATCTCCATAAACATCCACTGGGTTTTTAGCAGTAGAAAAGATAATTTCTGAGAGTTATTTTACCAGACTATGCAGTACATGCCCTTAGGCAGCCTTGCATAAGTAGTCTACATAACAGTTCTATCAGCCAATAGATGCTATTATTTGACTATGCAGCCAATGCCCTTAAGCGCCCCTTCATAATTCCACCCCCTAACAGGTTTGTTAAATAGTGGTAACTTAATTCATGGGAAATACTTCTTCTAATTCCTTTTAGCCCTTTTTCGTATCATTCCTCAGATTCAAAATTTCTTACATCATAGTTTACATGTTCTCCCCCATACAAGAATATGGTAATATTTTTTCAGATAAATTTTCATGAATTGAGTCAATTTGAATCCATTAGGTCAAATATATTTCGACCTAAAACAATATCCTTTTTATGTCCGAAAAGCATGACTTTAAATGGCCAGACCCCAGTTTTTTTTCCTCAGAGTAAAATCCTATTTTTCTCTCAAGATCCAACTCTGAGGGGGGTATTTTTTTGACACTCCTCTCAGTCATAGAGTCTAACGACTGAAAAAGGGAAATACATTAGTCCAAAGTGATTAATCCTTTGATGAAACATAAAATATTGACAAAGGCATGAAACTAGGATTTGTTTACACTTGTGTCATGAAAGATTCATCATGGTCGCGCAAGTATACTTGCGCACCAAATATTTTCACGCAGGTGACTTGCGAGCCCTATGTTATTTTCTCCCAAGGTCTTCAATGGCCTATAAATACCCCATGTGGGCCCCCCATTTCGAGACGAAAAATTCCAAAAGCCATATTTTAGCTCCCGGTGCCCTAGTATTTTCTAGAAGTCATCCGAATACTTCTAAGGAAATTTATTACCTAGAATGAAAGATCTAAATAGGGGAAACAAGGCTTAAGTGTTGAAATTCATCAACACCTACGCGCCTAAGTGTCTAACCCTTACGGGAAATGAAGACACATGTGCACTGCCTCATCACATCACCAGAACCTACGCGCCAATCGTTTGGAATCCTCTAGAGATAATACAAGGGGCTTGAGCCAATTCTCACCCAAGTGTTACCCTTTGGGTCAACCGTTGCGCAGGTACACATGTTCCGCTTAGGTATACCTGCGCGACTAGTACCTACGCGCCCACGCAGGACCAACGCGCCTACTTATTTTTGGGTGCCCCTCCTGCCTATTCACCACTCTTATTCAAATCCACATCTCCTCATCAAGATTTATCCTTCAAAACCTTCTTCAAAGGAATTTATATAATGATTTCATGATTGGATTCCTTATTTTAAATAAATTCTATAGAACATTTCTCAAAACCTAGTGATTTAAATATCTTTATGTCACTAAGGTTAGAGATTTCATTCATTCAACCTCATCCTTTAAGATGAGAAGTCCCTTAACCAGGGCCTCCTTTTCATTATTAACCCCCAAGTCCCCTAACCTGGGTCTCCTTTTTAGGAGTATGCCCCAATTTTCAAATTCCCTCAATTTTGGGCCTCCTCTTCCGGAGTAAGCCCCATGTTCCTAAATATGGGCATCCACCTCAGAAGTAAGCCCCATGTTCCAAATTCTCTTAACCTAGGCCTCCTCATTTAGAGTAATCCCATGTAATAATTCCCCTTAACTATGGCCTCCTTCTCAGGAATAAACCACAGTCATAATTTCTCTTAACCAGTCATAATTTACTTTTGATCTGGGCTACATTTTTTTATGGTTGGGGTCGAAGCCTCAATTTATTATTTAAAGCAAAAACCCCTTTAGTGTGGGTAAAGAGAGACCCATTACCTAGCCTGAAGGCCCAATGCCAAGTGGCCTGAATAAAAGGCTTGAAAGCCCATTTTGTGGCCCAAAGGACCCCTCGGTGAACAGTACTACTACAGTCCCTGAGCTACTACATTGCCTGCTACAGTAGCAAGTGCCGCTACAGTACCCTACAATAGTGCCTCCGCCGCTACAGTGTCTCCACTGCTACAGTCTGCCACTGCTACAGTACTTCTACAGTACCCTACTATAGTACATCGACAGTACCCCGAAAATTCATCACTACCCAGATTTGATCCTGGGTCTTTTGGATTCCAAGATGGAGCTTGTACCACTTGGGTACAAGCTCATTGGAAATGATTTGAGCTACCTTATCATGAGTAAGCCCAATCATAAGTCCCTTCTAAATTGGGCATCCTTCTCATGAGTAATCCCCAAGTTTAAGTATCCAAATCTCCATAAAGCACATATACCTTTATGGACCTTGTTCTCATGTTTCTTCCATGAACTAAATCATAATCTTTATCTATCTGGGAAGTCATACATACACAAGCCCCACATCATTTCTTATGATTGCATCTTCCATGGAAAAATAGTTTGGTTTTTCCAATACCTCTTGTTTCTCACACTGATCATGACTCATGTGAGCTTAGATCTTAATAGTAATTATGACATATTTCATTGAGACATCAATCATGCATAAACATCATAATCCCTTACTCGAACTATGTGGGTTCTGTTTCCTTCTCTAAACAAGGATACATAGGTAACTCATATGTGGGTATGATCCCAACTCTGAAATAATTAATGTCCCTCTGAATGATAATAAACACCAAGAGTCCCACTTATTCGCTTTAAAACGAGTATGGTTAACATAATGACCAAGATATTTCTATATAATGTGTTGAAGGATACCATAGACCAAGAATCTCTGAAAAATACAGATGATTTTCTATCGATGAAGAACCTTGAATACATAGATTCCCCAAACCTCATACATATCAATCAATTATTGTAACATCTAAAGGAAATCCCATTTTCATACTTTGTAATTTAATAAGGATTCACAAACATAACTTAAATATATAAAGAGAGTCCTAGAGTTGACAATAATTCCCTCAAAATTATTTTATGAGTCCGAACTCCCATCCTCTCGACCAATGAAAATTCTTAAGGCTCATCATTTCACAACTAATGAGCACGTACCTTTGGAAAGTAGGTCCAAATGGATATAGAATCATCGGATGTTTCCGGTTCTACAAAAAAACCTGTTAGAAACCTATTGGAATGTTTGAACCTTAAACCAACATGGTCATCCCCATTTAAATAGGGTAACACACACCAATCTCAGATTTGTGCCCTATCAAAACTGAGAGAAACCATGAATGTCAGGTTAAACATTCACTTGAAAAGTCACACCTGACCAATCAAGAAGAAACCACATCACAAGAATGAGGGGATGACTCAAGGGGGTTCTCCCCGCCACAAGAAAAAATACTAGAATAGGAACTTTAATAACTCAAAAAACACAACCAGGACATAATAAAACAAATCTAATTCAAAGAAACTCAGAAAATTGGGACCTCGGGAACTAACTCAACCTCCCCACACTAGAAAGAATACACATTCATGCTACCAATTACTAGGGAACATCCAACACTAACATATCTCAATTCCTCAACATGAGCGAAACAAAAACATAGCTGGTGTTGAGAGTTCCCCACACCATCCATAGATCCTAACATAAGGGGATAAATACGCAAAAAATAAATACATGACCTAGTCAGTGAACTTGAACACAAATCAGAGAAATCAATATCCACAAGCACATACATCCCCAAAATATCCCAACTAAAACCAAAACTGACCCACAATATGGATAAGGACACTTTTATGAAAGGAGAATGATTTAATGATCCACATTTAAAACACCATGATGATATTATGAGAAGACATGATTTAAATGACTCTTACATAAATAAAAGAAAACCACAACAAGAAAAACAATACAATAGGAACCAAGATCTGTGTCCACTCCTACACTAAATAAAAAAAATTGGGTTAAGGTTTTCCATTCCCCATGCATTTTTATGACTATGCGCAAGCTTCACTCTGAGGCCTATGGTTTGAGCCCTGATGACTGAAGTATCTCCTGTATCACAGTCAGGCACTAAAATCCTATATCTGAGACATTATCTTCTAATTGAATCCTCTTGAAAAACATTACCATGTTACACAAATGTCCACTTCATCAGAAAGCATATGTAATATTTTCACAAGATGGAATTTGAATGCATGAACAAGCCTCATTGGAAGCACAAAAGAAGTAGACCTAGTGACTGAAATGTTAGGGCCAAAAAAATATATTAATCAGGGATAGTTTCTTATGGTATATACCCTCCACCAAATTGGGATCCTTCATGGCCACGATGAAGAATCCTAACATCCAACCACCTACATTTTTGGAACCCACTCAGCCAAAAAAAATCCTCATTCACTAACTTCCCAAACTAATATTTTGACGCTAAATTCGAAGAAAAGGAAATAAGATCCTTAATTTGGTCGACATATCTCTTCATCGTCTTTCCACCTTGTCGATGACCCATGATCTATGGAACTTTCCTCTCCTTCACTTCCTCAAGAATAGGACATTGAGTGAAAATGAACTTAAAGATTCCCCAAGACATCCCAACTTGCAATTATAATGGAAGGACTACCTTACACCGATCAAATCATGGTTCGTTAAACAAATTCAAAATATATTAAGCCTTCATTGCTTCAAGATTTCCTAAAAATTCTTTCGACTTCCCCAATCCACTCCATTACCTCTAAAAACCCACGATCACCACAGAAAATAGGAAACAACCAAAAAAAACTCAATCCCACCACTCCTCTAAGTGTGTGGGAAATTCCAAACACTGAGAGACATATGAAACATTTGGGACCATTATGGGAAGAATAATTTGAATAAAAAAAGAATGAAAAACCAAATCAACTACCAAGCAAAACAAGACCTAAATGTACTTATCCAAAAAAATCAGAACTCATAGAAAAACACATCACAAACCAAATCGATTCTAAAACGAATCTAAAAAAATAAAACCACAAAAACAACACAAAAAATCTAAGAATCCTCTCTTAAAATTTACAATTTTCCAAATTCACCCACTTTCAAATTTAATCCCCTTTTAAAATAAAAGTTCATTTTCAATATGAAAAATAATTTCAGCACATCTGCTTAAAAATCCAAAACAACATCACATTTTTCCTTTAAAATGAAAAACCTATTTATAAAAGAATCATCAATTTATCAAGAACCATTTTCCTTTTCAAACAAAACTTTAAAAAAACCATATCAATATTTTATTTTAAAATACTCACATGTGGTATCCTATAAACCGTCACATATTTGTTTTTCCTCACTTCTTCTTGCATCATCCACACATACATTCATACGTGCAATTTCCTTACACAAAGACACATATTTGAACATCCATGAAGAAATCCAATGGTAAAACATCCCCTATAACCATTAAAATCATAACATTTCCAACTTAATTATAATTTAATATTTTCTAAAACTTTTCAAAAGTTTCCCTTCCATTCTCAAAACAACCCATGGTTTTCATTTTTGAAATTCAATCGCTATAAATCATGCCACATATCATAAATCAACAAAGTACCCCAAAATGAATTCAAAACACTACGAATAACAAACAAATGAAACCGAAAACTGTTTTAAATTCCCACTAACCATAATCATACCAAGAACCATCCACATAAAAATAAAAGAAACTTAATGAACTAGTGGTCATTCAGAACTCAGCTACATGGTTTATCATATTATGTTCCATGAAAGTACCAACAACAAGGAGTGTCTCAAACATTATGCATGGGCCCCACATGTGTCACTACCCAATGTAAGTCTTTCATGCAACACCATCTCACTCCAACCTCTTGAGTCATGAATGTCCTAGTCTCCAACTACTGAAAACCCCAAATAGTCAAGGGATTTATATGATACCATTTTTTCTTGAACCAACATGGGTAACCTCTTAATCGGTCACCTGATTCAGTAGAAACATGGTCCAAAGGGCGTTCCTAATCTCCACAGGTTGGCAACTGGAATTGGGAATATAGTTAAAACCATTGGGAATGATTTTACTTATCAAAATAAAATAAACACGTAATTAAAAAAATAGAAAAATAATAATAATCCCTCACAGAGGAAATAAATAAACTACTACACGTACCTCCATGAGGCCTCATGGGTCACCACTAAACACATAACCCAACTCGCTTCAAGAGTGATGTTAAAATGGGATAACATGAAAGTGAAAAGATAAAGTAGGTGTGAACAATGAGATATTCAGTAGGAATGATACAAATAAACCACACCCGATTCCCCACCTCTAAATTGAATTCCTTTCATACTAGATAGAATATAGGACATAAAAAAATACAGTATTTCACTCTTTTACCAAAATACTTAACAAGATGTTACTTTTAAGAGAAGATTATTTTTATTTCACTCTAAAAAAAATTCCTGAAATAGAAGTCATTTCAAAAAATTGTTTTAAAACCCAACTAGTGCTCATACATGTACTTTTATATAAAAACCATTGTAAAGGTATCATGAGATGAAATAATGAAAAGTGCCACAAATGATAATTAGAACATATGAGTATGTAATAATGGGTATTTACTAAACATCCCTAGAGTGATCACGAGACACACTTGGTTCGGATCCACCTATCGGCATATGGTGATGCTCTTAACCATATAACAATTATCCACTGTCAACTGACCAATCTATTTTTATAGCCCGCCTATCCTAATAGTCAATCCATGGGGTACTAAGTTATCTAATAGGGTCTGATCAACAACTCTCAGTCGATCGTCTAAAAGATGCCCACGAAACACATGATAATAATATATTGGGTATGTATGATTCCCCCCACACACATGACTCACCTTACCTACCATCATTGTACTTTCCTACCCCAATCACAGACAACCCCATTATGATAAACCAGAAATGGAAATCCTAGATAGGGGATCCCATTATATAAAATAACATAATTTACATCGATGAAGGTTCCAATTGAGATGTCACATCACTTAATCATTCAACACTTTCTTAAAAAACATTCATGTTGCCAACCGAGCAATCATTTTACAAGAACATTCAAATCATTTCACAAAGTACTATGTTTTTAATTGGGTGTTCACACTTTTAAAAACATTTCAATACAAAATTATTCTTCCAAAAATGACATTAGGTTCCAACTAGGACTTTAATAATTTCACTAAAATATATCATAAAAATATTCCCAGCCATTGTTATAACAATGTGAAACAACACATCCACAAAAACATTCCACATGGTCCCTTTCTATTTTCTAAACCAAATTGATTTTGAAAATCCATTTATGTTTCCATGTTAAAAAATTCAAAACACTTGAAAAGGTGTCGAACCATCCTTCGTGTCATTTAATTTTCAAACTACATTTCAATGTGCTAAACAAGCTATGTTTTACATAACTCATTTAAGTAGTACATTTTTGTTCCATAGAACATGTTTCACAGTCTGTGATTCTTCTTTTAATCTATTCTAAAACACATAGTACACTTCACATTTAAAAGTAACTTGTGAGAACAAGTAGTTATATAAATAAATGAGGAACCAAATCCAAAAAACCACAGTCAATATTACTAAATACATAGATATGTATATATATATAACACATAAATATATTGACAAAAAATTTAAATACTATGAAATCAAGAGATTGAAATTAAAGGTGTGTTCATATGGAAAATAACTCAACAAGGGAGCATACAATGTTGAGACACATTGGTAACTGAAAAAATAGGCAGTGACCACACATAATAGGCCCACACTCGCATGCACATACCTATATATATATATCCATAATCCAATGCACGCATTCTCCACTCCATGAGGGAATATATACACGGAGGACATATATTTATTATATATATACATACCTTATGTATATGCATGTTCACCCTCAGTCTTTGACAAAAACTCACTATAACATCAACAGGTACCTAATATTAAGGCAGAAAAGACCAAATCAAATCTAATTAAATAACCAGCGACCCATAAACACCATAATACTCTATATTGGGTGGTAAAAAACCAAGGAATGTGAATAAAACCTCACCTTTGATGGTGATAGGGAACCAAATCAACCTGAAACACCTTGTCTTTAGTGGTTGCCACCGAAACACACCTGAAGATGACCAGAGGAAGCCTTCAGTCACCCTAAAAACAAGAGGATCATAAAAAAAATATACTCATTTAAAACACTATTGTTCATAAGATTCATGTCAGGTGATGGATGGAAGAAAAATTTATCGAAATAGAGGAGGAAGAGTGGGGTGAGGGATTACCTCAGGGTTTTGACCACAAAACAGGAAGAAATGTGTTGGTATTACTGGAAGAAGAGAGATTCAAAAGAGGGGGGAGATGTGGTGAAGTGAGGGGAGGGAGGCACACCTCACATAACTCACAAGGAGGAAGGAAAAGGAGGGGAAGGGAAGAAATAAGAAAAAATAAATAATAAATAAAGAAAAAATAAGAAGAGACTAAAAAACCTAAATATAATTATAATAATGATGATAATGGAAATAATAATAATATCATTACTTATAATAATTATATCAATGATAATATTAATAATAATAATAATCATCATCGTCATTATTATTTTTAAAACACATTATTAAACATTATTTTATTTCCATTTAAATTGATTTATTTTTTAAAATAACCAGCTCGCACGGTTACCTGCAAGAAGATACAAGGTTGATCAAACCATGATCTAACCATTTCAAATGGAATTTACCAATGATATACCCTCACACACGGGTTTCTCATGGTTATTCTTAATCATGAACAACACTTGCATAAGACTGCACTTCGTTTGGAAATTTTAAAATTAAACCCAGATCAGCCTAAAAACAAAAGCGATGATATAAATAATTATAATAATTATAATAATTAAATTTTTATGGTCAGGGTGTGAAAAACAAATCCTATGATGTTTCTTCATAATCACTAGGGACAATGCCCAATGACATCATCATTATTATTTCCAATTATGGTTTGTTGATAATTTTGATGAAATATTGGTTTTTTTCATTTACTTTTTCATTGGAAAATCTATGATTGAATGATATATTTTTTCATGACCCTATAGAATAAATACAAATGGATTATGATTATATAATTATAATGTATCAGATATCTCTCCAATTCATTGTGTAACTCGATATGTGTATCTTCTAATATGATAAAGATATAAATAGACATGATTAAGAATATAAATGATAAAATTTTGATGCATGAGTATAGTTTCATTCTAAATACGATCATAAGATAATGTGTGGACATTATTAGGAATAAATATCTTCACATTTTTATCCATGATAATGATTGATTCTATGTATTCTCACAATATTAAGCATGGATTTGATTTTTAATATCCATGTTCCCATGATTATAATATCATATTCTTATATTTTCACAATCATTTTTTACGATTCTAGAATAGGGATTACTAGTTTTACACCCATATTAAACGAGATTCCAGATACGAGAAAATTTTTGAGCTTTCAATCTATAATTTTCTTGGAATGAATATTTTATATTAGGAACATGAACATTACTATTTCTTCATACCACTATGAATATATTATTCTATTATTATCGATATCACCCAAGTTAACCCTCGGTAAAAATATGATCTAATCCATTTTTATTTTTTCCCTCCCCTAGGTTTTGATGGAAGGTTATATGGATGGTATGTTTATAAGTGAACTAATATGAAGATCATTGTGAGAGATGGTTAATATGATTTATGAAATAATTTGATTATATATCTAGTATCCAATGAAGTCAATCCATCATGGTCCATGAGCATGAAATTTTTAATATTTATTGATTATTTATCATGAATGATATATAATTATTGATTGTTTTTATTGGTTCACCTAATTTGGTATTAAAGGAATGATTTGTTTTTTTATTGAGAATGGTATTATACAAAATTGGTGAGAACACCTATTATAAGACAATGTATCCTAGAATATCATAATTTATAGAAAATAGTAGTGTATGGTATTCCTATAATATACATCCCTATAATTGTAATATCATGATGATATATTTGTGTCATAAATAAATGTATATGAAAAAAAAATTAAAGGGGTGGATTGGCTATTAACATGATCATTGTTATTTTATGATAAGTGGGTATAAGACTTTAATCCTTTCTAGAAACTGTTGGGGGATAGTCCTATGTTATTTAGAATATTCTATATGAACAATTATTTTTAATGATAATATTGAACCTATTACATCTTATGCTAATCCATAGTGATATTAGATAAATTTAAAGGTTCATGGGATTAAAAAGGGTGTCAAACATTAGAACATAATCATAATGATTTTCATAATCTTATTATTTTATACTCAATGTAGTGGTGTTTAATAATCACACAAATTTTTGAGTATTAGTCAATGGATAGAGGCTAGATAAATCATTTTAACAAATATTGTGATGACTAATGCAATTACCATCTTTACAAAATCCAAATTTATTTTTTGTTAGAATGTGATACCTTATAAATAATCCTAACTGAGTACCAAAATATATGATTAATATCATTGAAAGGGGTGAGATTCCTAACACACCTAATAAGTGAAAAATGTAATTTTATGGAATTTTATTTGATGAAGTCTACGGTGTAAATACGATTAATAATCATATATTTCTAGAATGTGGGATAAATAAATCAAATAAATGTCTCAAAGGATCATAAATAAGGTTTATATATGGAAAATAGTGGTATGGAACAAGTAATTTCTATGAAAAATGGAATATTTTTATTGGTGTGAACAATGAACATCATATGGTATGGTTTATAGTTCTTTGTATTATGTTAGGGGAATATAGAAATTAATTGAGTTAATGTAAAAATCATAGGGCCGACTCCTACACTATGTAAGTTCCTATGATATGTCAATCATTAAAGTGGATGATGATGGTTAAGGAAAAATTTGCCTCTACTCTATAATTGGGGATGTCATGTTAATATTTAAAATAATGTTCCTCATGATAATATTATGAATATTGATTTTGTAAAAATTGATGTAATTTTCAGAATCGATTTGAAATGTTTAGATATAACCCTTATAAATATATATAATTAAATGATCAAATTTGATATTAAAATTTAAAATATTATGGAATTTTTGTTTGACGATGAAATATAACCTCAAAATGATAATTTCATAATCTAAATAGGTCGTATTAACTATTTAAGAGGGATATTTATCTGAAATAGTTAGGCATAAACTCAATAATGAAGATATTCATATTGTCTTAATATATGATTAAGTATTTCCAAAATACATACATATTATTCTCCTGAATCATGATGTTGAGTTTTCAATATAACTTATAATAAGTGATACTACTATTTAAAAGAATCCTTATATAATATCCCTTATTATGTGTAGGTAATTGAAGAAGAAACTCCTTGAGAATATTGATAAAGGACCCATACACCATATTGTGTCACAATTGGGTGAACCTATTGTTTTTGTTAAGAATAATGATGGATCAAAATTTCATTACATTTATTGTAGATAACATAACAAGACCACTATCAAGAGAGAGTATCTTTTATATACTATTGATAACATGTATAATGAAATTCATGGATCAAAATACAATTTAATTATTGAACATTATTCCCGATATCATTAACTACCATTCTAGAAGGAGGATATAACAAATATATACTTTCATATAGGGTATGGTAATTATGAATTTATAGGAATTCCATTTGGACATATAAATTCCATTGTTCTATTCATTGATCAAATGAATAGAGTCTTCATAGACTACAATGATTTATATTTAGAATACTTTATAAATTATATTATTATATATTCAAAAATAATGCAAGGTTATGAAGATCTGATTAGTATTTGTTTAAAGGTAATTTTGAAGGAAACATTTCATGCCATATTTATCATGTATAAATTATAGACACTGATTGTTTCATTTTTTAGTCATAGAATCTCTACCATGGCTATATCAGATGATCGTTTAAAGGAAGTTGTTATTGAATAATTTCGTATGTCAAGCATTGTGACTGGGATCCATAGTTTTCTAGGATTGGATATATATTATTGTATCATTTGGAATAATTTCAACTAGATGTATAATATAATAATTAAGTTAACAATAAAGGGAGATATATTACTATGTTTAGATGAATTTGACTAAAATTTCAAGGAGCTAAAAAGAATGTTTCTCATCACACCTTATTAACACTAACTTGAATTAGAGAATGTTTTTAAATATATTGTGATGCAAAAAATTAGTATATAGTATATTTAATCATGCTAAATGATATGGTGAAATATTATTCTTTATAGAAATGAAATATTCATTATAATAAAAATCTAACCCTTAATTTGAGTTATATATTGAAATTGTTTATTCGAAAAAATGGATGATTTATATTTATAGTGAAATATGTTTATATTTATACTGATAATAAAATAATTCTCTATATATTCACATATAAATAGTTAAATATTAACGAAATGAGATGGTTGGAATTGATTAACTTCATTGAATACTCAATATACTCCCATGTTGGGTAGGAAAACAATGTTGTTTATGATTTGAGTCAAATGGACCATACATGTTCTTCCATGATAGGGATAGAATTAGATAAAATATATAATTATTTTCATAATATAGATCTTGAAATCATGATTAAAGGGGAATGACCCTTTCTATATTAGATGAATGTTCAACAATCCATCCATATGCAGATTAAAGTGGGGCAGAAGGAGGATGTAGAACTATAGATGAAGGTAAAAAATATTCCACCATTCAATCATGATTTTTTATAATAATATGCTTTATAAACAGATTGTATTACTTATCAATACCAGATATGAAGAAAGAGAAATTGGATGAATATCATTGTTCATCATTCACTATAAATAACTAAAGAGTCCCAAAATAAAAATTCATAAATAATACATTGACTACATGGTTTAATGTTTACATACAAAAATAGTCAGTTCTGCTATTTAAATAAGGGTTTATTGTATTGGGATCTAGAAACAAAGAAACACTTATTTCATATGTTGTGAATAACTCTCCCTAAACTAAATTTTGTGTAATTAATTCCTATTCAGTTCCATGGAAGGGAAAACATAAAAAAGGGTGACCAAAAAATATCAATAAAGGAAAAAATAGCAAAGGCTATAATTTCTAGACAAAAAATTATCAAATTAATTAATAGTGAATAAAATCTAAATTGTAAAAAAATTAAAAAAAATAAGATTTTCCCACAAGAATGATAGATACACATCACACCTCAAATGATAAAACTTTTACAATGGGATGAGAAAAACATGATTTATATAACATGGTCAATAGAACATAGAAAATAATGTTTTTAAATTATAAACCTGGGATTTCATATCTCTGTAAACTAGGTAACCCACCAAATTATTCATTCATAGTATTGTCACTAGATTTGATATCCATTACCCTCACCCTATATGAACCCAGATACTTTATAACTCATTCAAATAATATTTATATATCATGATATATAAACTTTATTCAATTCAATTGATAATGATATAATTCCACCAAATCTCATAATCCAAAAAAAATTTACACCTGATAATGAAAATTATTACATCCTTAAATAACATATATAAAGGGAAGTGGGTATCATGACATTCACATTTCATCATATAAAGAACCCATTGAAATATATTTGATTTCAAATAATATCCCAAAGTAAATCATTAGAATTTTAAGATGGGACTCCTAAAATATTTTATGTATTATAAAATATCCAAATAATGACATATATTAAATTACGTGATATCAAAAGTTTTATCTCGCAATATAATAACCAAATAAAATAATAACTGAGGCCAAATATTGAATCATAAATATAATGACCTAAACTTCTAACATTTAAATTTTATACTTTAATATATGAATATTAATTATATAACATAACGATACATATCATAATCATTTAATTCTAGTTTATCTGGAATCACTAAAATATAGATGAAATATTCATAACAGTTCAACATCTTCTCCACATTGTATATCATATTTATCAAACATCTTTGAAATATCAAATATATTTTATTTTTTCTTAAATAGGTGAATGGAAACATAATATTGGTTCATCTAAAATTTTTAATAAGTGTAAATGGGGAAGATATCATCATGAAATGAGAATAATGGTACGTAATCATAATAATATCATTTGAAACACATTCCATATATATCATATATCATAAACATGAGTCAAGGAATAAATATTTTCAGTTCATTAGATAGTAATCGTAACGGACTTAGTGAAAATGATCCATGAGAGAATAAAATTATTATAAGAGTTGGAAATCTGGCTGGCACATAACCTTATAAAATTATCTCCTTATTAGTCAAGGATCAATTCAAAGGCTATCACAGTGGAATGGTTTCACTCCCCAAACCATCGTAGTGGTGAAGGTTCTCTCCTAAGACATTCATAGTGAAACATTTATCATAATGAACAGGATTCAATCCCTAATCCAGTCTTATTTATCCTATGATATATAAATCATTATCAAATTCATTGTATTAATATATATTGACCACTTTTCAAATTAGGATAACCAAACATAAATGTTCCACAATATCATAAAATAGTCATTATATCAAAACCAAAAAGGAAAAGGGTTTCATGGAAACCTAACCATGTCATAATATTTGGTAAATAAATAGGTTTCATGATCATTTCATTATTTCGTAATAGTATAACTTGAGAAAAAAGTACTAGGTTTAAAAATAATTAATTATTGTACAATACATGGAAGAGAAATGGGTTTCATAATCATCTTGTTATAAAAAACAT